>OX336394.1:36642574-39442059 GCA_946902985.2 Meconema thalassinum
TTCTACACAATTTAGAAAAATTTTAATTACTCTCACTATTGGGCAAATCCGTACCTTTCTTCACATGGGATAAATGGACTCTGAAAAACTTCTTCTTTACGGAGTCGCTTAACAATAGAGTGACGGGTGTCACATATCTAACTATCTTATAAGGGCCCCGAAACCTTTCCCGTAACTTGCCTGATTCCTTAGGGCCAACTTCTTTCAACGTGAAATTTTTAATGTAAACCTCATCACCGGCTTTTAACGATGAAGGTTTTCGACCTGCGTTGTATCGTTTCTCTAATTTTTCGTGAGCCACCTTCATGTTACTTCTTGCCTTCTTCCATATCGTTCTTACATCATTAAAGGTGTACTGGTCGGGCAATAGTTGGTTTGAGGACCATAAGTTTGAGATAGGAGAATTATGTCCGAAGAAGAACATTAGAGAGAAGGGAGTCGTTTTGTGTGACTCGTGAACAGCAGTGTTAAAGGAAAATGTAAGCCAAGTTAAACTGGTGTCCCAAAGACTGTGGTCCTTATGGTGAAAAGCAATTAGAGCAGCTCGTAAATTTCGATTCACCCTTTCGGCGTACGAACCTTTAGGGTAATAGGGCGTGCTAGTGACGTGTGAAATGGAGAGTTCAAACAAAAAATTCTTGAAAACGTGTGAAGTAAAGCACTTCGCATTATCAGATACCAAAGTTTGGCATGGACCGAAGTATGCGAAGATCTGTTTAAGGCAAGAGATTACCGTTTGAGTAGTAGCAGCTTTGGTAGGAAATAACCAATTAAAACGAGAAAATCCGTCGGTGCATACCAATACAAAGCGGTTTCCTGATTTCGATACTGGAAAAGGTCCTATATAATCGACAAAAATTCTTTCCATAGGAACCTTGGCAATATCAGATGACAACAGACCAGTTTTCGAGTTATTAAGGGGTTTAGCCCTCTTACAAGTATCACAATTGTTCACCATTTTGCGCACATCTTTATCAATACCTTTCCAGATAAAATTTCGGCGAATCTTCTCTCTCGTTTTGAACACGCCCAAATGTCCGCCAATCGCAGACTCGTGGAAGTATTTAAAGATGACAGGAATTAAGACAGATGGAATGACAATTTTCGGAAGTTTATCATTCCGAGCTTTACAAAACAGAACATTAGCCTTCAAAGAGTAAGGTTTTACTACTTCTCCTTTCTCCAGTTTACCAACAATCTCACCGATGACAGGGTCTTCTCTCTGGTATTCCGAAACATCTCGGAACAATTTAGGGCAGTTAGAAAGGATAACGTTAGCAAGATTGTTATGGATGTTATCATCTTCACCAGAATTCATCAAATCAACATCATTTTCACCATACATCCTACTCAGGCAATCTGCGATAACATTATCAGATCCTTTTATATGTCTAACATTGAACTTGAAAGAAAGGATGCGAGTAGCCCATCTGGCTATTCGACCTGTCTTCCTAGGTTTACCCAGGACCCAACTTAAGGCCTGATTATCGGTCTCTAAATCAAACTGAACGTGTTCCACATAAAGCTTGAACTTTTCCAGGGCAAACATCACCGCTAGACCCTCTAACTCATACACTGAGTATTTCTTCTCGGCATCGTTCAAGGTTCTCGAAGCGTATGCGACGGGTAAACGTCCTAATTCATGCTCTTGTAAAAGGACTGCACCGACAGCACTATTAGAAGCATCAGTCTGAATTATAAAATTCTTAGAAAAATCAGGGATGGCAAGAATGGGGGCGTTGGTTAAAGCCATTTTCAGATCTTCGAAAGCTGCATCCTGGTCAGGACCCCAAGCAAACTCGACTCCCTTTTTCCTTAATTTGTTGATAGGTGCAGCAGGATGGGCAAAATTGGGTATAAACTTACGAAAGTAATTTATCATGCCAATGAAGCGGGCGATTTCTTTGCCTGTCTTTGGTGGTCTATACTCCCTAATGGACTGGGTTCTTGAATGATCTATGGATATCCCAGAAGATGAAATTATGTGCCCTAGGAAGGAGATCTGAGGCTTTGCAAAAGATACCTTAGAAAGCTTAACAGTAAGGCCCGCACATCTAAGTCTAGATAACACCTCTCTTACATGTTGTAAATGTTCATCGAAAGTTTTACTGAATATAACCACGTCATCTAAATAGTGGTATACAGATTTAAATTTAATACCATCGAACACATTATCTAACAATCTACTGAGCACTGCAGCTCCGGTAGATAGGCCGAACGGGAGGCGCTCGAACTCAAAAAGATTCCAGTCAGTGGTGAATGCAGTAATGGCTTTAGACCTTTCTGTTAAGGGTACCTGGAAATAGGCACTATTGAGGTCGAGAATAGTAAAGAAATTGGCTCCCCGGAACCAGGCAAAGCAAGACTGTAAGTCCGGAAGAGGAATAGATTGCAAAATAACCTTTTTGTTAAGCGCACGGTAATCAATAACAGGTCTGTATTGCCCATTAGGTTTAGGTACGAGGAAAATAGGAGACGCATATGCTGAAGTTGATTTCCTGATAATTCCCTCCTTTAGCATATCGTCTATAATTTCTTTTAACACTTTCATTTTAGGTGGAGACAATCTGTATGGGGAAGCGCGTACAGGAATGGTGTCGGAAAGTTCTATATCATATTCCAAGAGATTAGTTACACCCAGTTTGTCAGTCAAAACCTCGGGGAATTCCGAACATAAAAGTTTAATCTGCTTGGTCTGATGTTCATTTAAATTATTAAACTCAAGATCATCAACAGTCACAGGTTTAGAATCAAGTTGAGCTGAGTTAACAACATTATTATCATGCATCTGGTTAAATGTAATCTTTAATTTAGGTTTGAACTGAAACCAACATAACCTTGTCCTCAAATCAATTAATAATCCAGTATGAGAAATAAAATTGGCCCCAAGTATCACGCTACAGGACAAATTGTTAACAATCCAAAACTTAAATTTCCACGAGAAATCAGCAATGTTAATCTTGACGATAACATAACCTAACACATTAAGAGCTGTAGAATTCGCCGAGATAACATTATTGGATTCCTTTACCATCTCGCCAAATTTGCATACTGATTTCATACCTTCAAACCATTTCCTATCTAAAAAGGAATAAGTGCTACCTGAATCAATCAATGCTGAAACAGGTTCGTTATTAATATATATATCAATAAACGGGCAATTACTCTTAGACGCACACATAATACGACTACTAATTTCATTATTTTTGTAGGCATCTCTGTCATAATCACTACTATCAAAAATTTTGAACTCTTTTTTGTTAGTATATTTCTTTGATATATGACAATCCGAGGAGATATCCTTTAGATGGCATCACTTATCGCGACTAAATTTTCTATCACACCATCGAGCAATATGGTTGTAAGAACCACAACGATCACATCTTCTCCCTTTGTTAATTCTTACCTCGTTGGGTGAAGATGCCATTTGCCACTGTAAGTTACTGCCAGTTGGGTAGCTCGGAGGAGATATCTCAGGTACATACATGTTTGTAGGCACATTGGTATTAGGAAAACCAACAGTTGGAATAAGATTACTAAAATTCATAGGTGCAGAAACGTACGAACTAGCAAACATACTAGGGTGACTCACATTTGGGGAAATCATAGGTGAAGGACCACGGTTGTTAGGTAAATAAGCAGATTGCATTGCATTACCCAAGTTAATTGGACTCACAGTTGGGGAAATCATAGGCGAAGAAATGCAGTTGTTAGGTAAATAAGCAGACTGCATTACATTACCCAAGTTAATTGGTGGAGGAACGTTGCATACTCTTAATGAATCAGCATCTCTGATAGTTCCCGCATACCTAATAATTTCGTTTAATTCCATTAAGGTAGTAGGTTTGGATTCTAAAACGAAATAGGAGCGACATTCGGGATTTACCCCAGCAATGATCGAAGAAACTAACTGTTTTTCAGACAAGTTTACCTTTAAAACTCTGTAAAAGGTTTTAATGTCTAGGAAATAATCATTAAGGGGTTCTCCCAACCTCTGTACTCTAAAAAACAAGGTATGTCGAAGTACACTTAATGCACGAGGGGGAATGAAGGATTCTAAAACATCCTCATGAAAATCTACTAATGAAGTCTGAGAACTCATTGCCTCCACAATCTTTTCCCTCAACAAACCAACCGTATAAGGAAAAATGATTTGAAAAATTTTGGCATTCGATAATCTAAATACCACCGCGTTATCAATTAAATAAATTAGAACTTTCAAAAAATTTACCAATTGATTAATGTCGTTACCACTGCATATTTGCAAATCCTTCAGACATGCACTAAGAGGATGTGGAAGACTAGAAAACTTAACCCCATCACACGAATCTAATACCCTGGACATATTATCATGCATCGACGCGCCAGGTATTTGGGCAGGAGCCATTTGATTAACCTCTCCAACCCTAGCATATTCGAACATACCTTCATTCCTAGGTACAGGCCTAGAAACTGTAGGATATCTACTTGGCAAGTCATTCAAAACACAATTCAAGGGTATATCAGGTAACGATCTGGAAAAATTATCCATCAGATTATCAGAATTAACTTCAGGTCTTCTGTCACTCAATGCAGACGTACCTTCCAAAAAATTCATGTTCACTGATTCAACTGACGAAGAAATAGGTCCTAAATTATTCAACAACTCCCCTTCGACACGATTAATATTAGTCAATTCGCTACAATCACCAGTATCTGGTACATCGTCAGGATTAACAACACGATTAGTCTTATCACTGCGTTTAGTTCCCTCAAACAAATAAGTATAGCACTTGCATAACCTAGCACGCAAAGAAATTAATTTATCACTAAATTCACTGTCTTTTTCCTTCCAAACTTCGATTAAATCTGCAAGACGATGGTACCAATGCACTAAACGAAACTTAAAACGAGTTAATTGACTAACCGAACTATTATCAGCAGCGGACAAGAACTCAAACAAGATAAATAATTTATCAATACTTGGTACAACAAGGTCCCTACCTTTAGTCCAGTCAAATTCATCCCAATTTGGAATGCGAACCGGTACAGATTTCAGCGAAGACAATAGTATCAAATCCTTCTCACGATGATTACAGGGAGTTTGTCCCCTAATAATTATTTCATGAATGATTTCGTCCTTGTTTAAAGAAGAGACTGACGTTAGGATTCTGTTTTCCATCAACCCTCGATAAGACATGAAACAAACAATGACACCAAGAGTTAGTAAAAATTCAGACTAGACAGGCCTAAGAATATTTCTTAGTGTTTTTATCACTTTCAACACTGTATTTTAAGTCTCCAATTAGTTCCGATTAAGAAAATGAACCACGCTACTGATTACCAATTGAGACGTGCAGATGTCGAGGACGCGGACCTTAGACCTAAGTCGAGACCTTTAACACACGGTGAACTAGATGGAGCACCGACCACCCAATGACTACACTTTTCGAGTAGAGGTTGTAAAATAGAATAAAATTTAATATCAAAAAACAAGACATAGCAAAAGGGGACGTGAGGAGTGCATGAAATGGTAAGATGAGGGATGATGGGCCTGTAATAAAATATGTACATGGTATTATAAAACAGTAAAACAATAAAACGTAAAACACACAATAAAGATCTATAAAAGGAGAATGTCGACTACGAGGTGAATGCCTAAGTCGCTGGAGATCGTTCAGTAGAGGGGAAGAAATTAACGATAGTGTTAATAGTGCGTTTCGTTCCACCACAGGCTGACTACTAGAAGGTAGTCAGAAGCATCATTCTTAGAAGTACATGAAATCGTATCTCCCACGAACTGTCTACCCGACCACCCTTACATTAAACTGTATGTCACGCCAAGCTACCCAAAGAAACAAACAACAATGGCAACGACCCTAAATGACACGTCAATAAACACAGAATAATTACACAACTTCACAAGGCGCTACACTTCACATGACGTGCCGTGACATACAAACTCAGCAAATAAACATAGATCAGTTCAGTAAAATTAAAACAAGCAAATCCCAAATGAAGATAAAACAAAACGATTTCATGAACTGGTAGAATAAAACTTCTTTCGAACGAAAGCACAAGGTTCAGTTACCTTGCGGGATGCCAAATAAGCGTCAATTGCAGTCCCGGACACGTACAACGAACACACATTCCATCATCTCGGAAGAGTAACCAATACACCTGATTTAATAACGTAATGGGATCACGCATTGCTTGCTGACTGAAGGTCACAACAAAACAGAACAACACTAAACATGACCCTAGACCTTCAGTCAAATTCCCACTTAAACAAACGACATAAACCCAACCCTTAATATCAAGACTAGAACCGTGATTGTAAATGAAACATATTTCTGAAACATACATAGATAATGCTTGCCCAGTCTCCAAGGATAAAAATAAAACCTAATCGGCCATCCTTGGAGTGCACGAATGACAAGCATGATAAAAACAAACCCTTGAAACATAAAATAAACTGGTGTGTGTTCCAACAAAAAGATATTACATCCAAAGCAATGAACAACACACCCTCCTACGTCTAGGCACAATTAAAATCGCGAACTAACCTAAAGAATACCAGTCCCTAAAGGTCCCTGAAAGATCCCATACTCTAGCAAGGGGTTAGAAACTGGTAAGAAACATCTCTCATAAATACAATCGCGTTTCACAACATAAAACAAACGCAAGTAACACGCACTAAAATAAAACTCGACTAGATACGAAAAGAAACAACAACAACAACAAGCACCCATTTAAATTAATAAACCCATAAACAAGCAATTTGATTCTCCACTACGTGCGTATATAAATAAACTGGGGACTAAATAACCACCAAATAACTTCATAGAAAAACATGAACGGTCTCCAGTTTAACCCTACCTTAGCAGATTAAATTACGGAACTTTTAACACTGAAAGTTGGGTAGTATATATATATATCGTGATCAGTTTTCTTCAAAACATGACACATTAAAACAGAATAGCTACAAGGACCTTTTCCACTTAGCTGATACTCCGAGACGTTCTGGAAGTTCACTGATAATAATTTTATATTATAACAACTCCATTTTTACGGAATTCGTCACTATGAGACAAAGCGGGAATCGCGTAGTGTCTCCCCAACATTTATATCTTCTTAAAGCTTATTATAAAGGGCATCTCGGAACATTAGAATAGATTTGCTGGTAGTGGCAGTTATAACGGCAGACGATCATCAAATTCTCCTCGCGAGAACAATTCAGGTGCGATAACAATCGCCGAAGGCGTGTTCCTTAGACAAGGATGAGTACTCCAACGCGGGCGCATTCCTTTTTCAGACGTGCGGAAATTACGATCTCTTAGATGTATTACTAGAGACCGCTAGATGGAAACAAAGTCGAACAGATCTTAAAATTGTAACGGCTCATCTCTCCACGCCCCAATCTTGGACGCAGTTTACAAGTCCAACGTAGAATGTAAAAAGCAATCACTACATGGATACATGTTGACATTAATCAGCTGGTAACGTGACTGTCATTTGTCTGCATCACGTGATAGTCGGGCCCTGACGTAACACGGAGCAGAGAGGATTGTGGGTTTTTCAATGTCAAGACGTCAGAACCAGTCACAGCTGATTTGCAATAACTTCCCAAAGAGATAGTAAGTAATGGTTGGGCAGAGTCCATAGAAGTAGATTCCCAGGAAGGCGGAATAGCGCTTTAGTAGTAGTCATACGTATTGTCGAGGCAGATAATGTTCGTGTCAAACAGTTCTTACGCAGTTTAGTAGTTAAGTCTCTCACTACACTTGCCAGTAATGCTCATTTCTATTAACCAAGGTATAGTAATACGTTCCGCTCAAGTTAAGAAACAGGAAAATACGGGGTGACTTAGGACATCTCCGAAAAGTAAACTAACAAAATTAAATTTATGACAAAACAGTCAATACAGCCAATACAAGAAAAATGCAGTCATCACATAATCAATCTCCCAATGTTCAAAATGTGAAAGTGCCAAAACCACGCTCTGCTACCAATAATGACCCATTACGATCATTTAAAAGAAGAAAGGCAATCCAGAAGCAAGGTATATTATCATACCAAAAAAAATAATAAAAATGTGGAAGGAGCGTACTGGACTGAATATAACCCAAGGTAATAAGAGACTTAATAAAATACAGGTCTACTGTGAACAAGAACACCAAGAAAAACTCTTAGGGTAACCAAAAGTATATTTAAAACATAGGAACTAATTACAGCCATGTCTTGCCACAAAGGCAATATTAACAAAATTTGATATTGGATAGGCCTAAGTGAAGAATCTAAATTTAAAAGGAAATTCATATGTGAAATTAAAAACTTGCTTGGTACCGAACCAGGCGAAGAGCAGAAAAATCCATGAAATTAATTGATAATACAATTAAAGAAAATGGTAACAATATTTAATTACCTTAAGGTGGTGAAGACCACATAATCAAAATACATTAAGGTCAAGGGAGGACCCCAAACCAAGAAGAAATAATTAATTAAATTGATAAAATGGGAGCTAATTATCAGAGTGACTGGTTCAGTCGAAATCCCAAAAAGTTGTCCTCTAGCCAGAAGAAAAAAAACAAAACATCACTATTAATAATGAAAACCAAGAACAAGCTCCAAACGTTCTCATGGTAACCATGATATAAGCTGAAAAGACCATACTCAGATGGTAACAAAACAGTATTCCAAGGAATATCCTACATGTCCTATCCGGGAGGAAAGTAAATAAGTTAGTAATTAATAATTAAATAAATTAGGAGGTTAAAAACTCGGATAGGACAATCGCAAAAATGAAAGTCAGTTGACCTACAGGGCAGAACGCCTGGGTATGACAAAAAAAACCTTCACCAATTACATGCAATAAAAATAAAATCTAGGTAACTGAATTATTGTAGTCATAACTGACAATACGCAATTTTGTTCGATGTTACTCTAACCAACAACACAACTTACCTAAGAGACACAATTCAACTGGTAATTCCAGCACTAAATAAAAATAGAAGAACGAGCTCTCAACTTCACAAAGCAATCACAACAAATGATACAAAACTGCGCAGTTACCAGTTACTTCCACAACGAATTCAATCACTTAGTACACTTTCAAATTACATACCTTGGTTGGCCGAAACAAATTATTTAAATAAATTTCCCCCCTTTTAAAATAAAAATAAGCTAAGCTCTCCCACGAAGTCGGTTACATTTTCGATAGAATGAAGCTGCCACGAGGCCAATCACCTTTGTCTAGCCGAGCTAGGCTCAACTTGGAGCAACTTTTATAGCCCTTACATCATGTGGCTTTCTTCGTAGAGGTTCAGACAATAAACATCTCCCACACTCACACTCCAATGGACACTGCAATACGAAAATGTTAGTTCCGTTGGCTGACACGGAGCGCTCCACCATCACGACACTGGAGTGGAAGAGGTTTACCCGACATCTAGTAGCGGAGAAGGACAACACAATGCCTGAGTTTACCAAGATAATCTCCAGACGAACGCTGACGTATCGAAGTTCCCATTTACCCTCACAGATGGAGCAGTGTTATCAATTCAGAACAAGCCTAGTCACGTATCACTCATTATAAACCTATTGGGGAAAGTGTGGTTTATGAACATGCGAGATTTCTCGCACGGGTCCGCTAGTAGGCCTATACAGTAATCGAATATGCGAGACCAATAATCTAGAATTTACTACAGAAGTCACTTTAAAGTTGAAGAACAATATAGAAAGAGACTTGAATAATTCGAGAAAAATGAGAAACGTTTTCATGATGCCGGTAGCGAGGAATGAACCCAGCCCGCGCGTTAGGCGGGCGAACACGGTATCCCCTACGCTACCGAGGCAGGTGCTGAGCGGAGCGGCGAGACGGGTATTTCTGCTGCGCCGGCTGGTCCGCAACAGTGCCTGTCCACTGGAGAGTGCTGCGAGGAATATCTACGCTGTCGCTACTCCTTTTTCTGATATGTGGCCGTTCGGTCACCACAAGTCCTTTATTATCGAAGACAAACCACTGGAGAAGTTAAAAATAGAATCTGTTACTCATATTCCAAGAAGATGTGACGTCACTTTTGTTTGGGAGATCGAGGACCGACCCACGTCTTGTCAACAAACTGACTTCAATTCAGACGATCCAGATCCAAGTAATTAATACCCACCGGGGGGATTGATTACTTGGATGTATAAGGGGGGAGGTGTCCCCCATACAAACGCAGCCTATTTTACAGTGTTAGCTTATTTTAATTTGGGCTGGACTGAATCAAACACACTATCTTTATTTTCTTCATTTATGAAAAAAAAAATGGCGCGACTGCACCTCTCGTGACGGTCCTGGTGTTCAGAAATTAATTGATTCAAGGAAAGTTTTGTATACAAAACCATTAAGAAATATTTCAGAAAAAAACAGGGACAGTTTGATCAAATGCAACGTGGCATTTTTCAAAAACATCTCACTAGAATGTGAACCATTTCTAAGAAAATTCAAACTTCGGATCCACTAGCTCCGTTTTTGTTGGAGAGGTTCGTAAGAAGTGAGAAACTACCTTCTAGTACTGTACCCGTAAATTCGGAAGGATGCCTGTTGGGCATCCAAAGCAAAAACTGGATTGGTTTAATTTCTGAATGAGCTCCGGCCTATTCCATCAGAAATTGCTCCAACAAGATCCTCGAGAATCTACACAGTATCGATCAATGGTATCGTGGCTACACAACATATATACACTTGCTCAGAAGCACCTACCTTATAGTTTTCTAGGGGTCTCTCAGGGGCTTAGCTCCAACCTATAAATGAATCCGCAATACCACTGTTGCTAACTATACATAAATAAATCACTAATAGACAACATAGAAAAACAAACTGGTAAATTTATTAACAATAGTAAACTAATCCTAATATTTAAACATTAAATAACAACAATTAAAATAAAAAATAACACACTTTCATACGTACTCCACTACAAGAAATACTCTATTAGCTTTATGGTGCTGTAAGTTGAATATAAACAAATTTTGAAAGGCCTGAGCCGACTGTAACTATTTAAAACGTTTAAGACAATTCCACACGCGCCATGCATTCTTGAATAGCAATAAAAATACTGGCACGCTTCCTCATAATGCACCTGGCCGAGCGGGATGAATGACCCACTTCTGAATCAGCCGTTCGGTCGTTTGACAACAGAAGGCTGTGTGTTCTCCAACATAACAGACTGACCTTGGGCGAAGCAGTGGGCATACACGTCCCCACGCTGCTGTGCTCGCTTTTCTCCAGCGGACATTCGCCGTGCTAAATTTCACACTATCTACTTATAAAGTTCTTTATATCTCACACACCTTTCATACAAACTCTCTCAGATTTAAACGTTAGCATCCCTCAACATTCATAACTGCCGGGGTTCAAACATTCTTAACAATAAACAAATCATTCATTCCAATAACATGCATTCAGCAATACCCTATATTTCAAAAAACATTGACCGAGAAATTATTTCAAAATGTATTTGACTAATTAAATAATTATGCTATTATTTACAAAAGTTGAATCGTTATAATTAACGTTCTAAAACAGAGTCATAGCTCTCTTTAAACAATACTCCTTCTCTCCCTGCTATATACAACGTAATCTTCAAATATACTTTCATTAAACATTTACTAATGTTTTCATACTGCACACACGTAGTCATTATTAGTGTTATAGACAAAATCAGTCCAATGCTTTCAATCATTCAAGTTCAAATGCACGTAAATGCTCAAATCCTTGTTAATAAAAATTAATAAAGGTATTAGCAATAACCTGTGGATAATTACTTTCTCCAATATTTTTCCGCTTACTAAAAACTCTTGTCAATACTGCTTAAGTCGTAGATTTATATACATATAGGAGTTCTCAATACTCTGACTCCTCTTCTATACAAATGCCATGATCTTATCAAAATAACAATACTCCAGTAATTCCCTCCAATGTGGCAACACCTTCACATGAGTACACATATCTCCAAAAAAAACTCATATATCCACTGTATATGGTAATAAAAACTCATCTACTATGTCGAACAATTCTTAATACAGTCATTGTTATCAACGTCTCTTCTGTAGGAACTTCAATTAATTACTGGCATTATTTTCAGCATTCTAACACACAATTGCTGGTATAGTGAACTCTTCCTCTAGTTCTTAAAAGACACTTCCTTCAAATAAATGGCGACCTCAGACAAGTCGTATCTGACCTTCGTAAGTTTACTTCATAAAAGATACTTAAACCTCCACAGTATATATCACATATACAATTAATAAAAAATACTGTTCCGTCCACATCTCTCTGATCTAGCTTTAATTTACACGTCAATGTAATATCATGTCCATTAGAATTCTATCTTGACTACGGTGGGTAGATTATTAGCTTGGGAATAACCTAACCCCCAAGGGAAGATGATGAAGAAAAAAAGTGGGTTTCGGACTGGAGAAAAGGGATGGAGAAATAGGAAGAGAGTTTGACATAAGTTATAACTAAGAGTTCTTGCTCAAATGCAAAAAGTGGTGAACACCCTATCAATGGATTTATTTTTATTGAATAGGAAGAGTCAAGGAAGACAGGATCTTGCTTAACCGTTATGTTAGAGAAATGATAAAGCAAAGAACAAATCTTAATTTATTTAACAATGTAAAAGGAAGTGGTTTATGTAACAAATATATAATTTTGATTTTTATAAACAATTGGGGTCGCAGACCTCCGAAAACATTTAAAGCTTGCGCCAGGCAATTAACAATTCTTTTGGTTTTAAACCTTTTATATGCTTTAAAATCTTCGTAAGATTTTGAAATGTTGTTAAGATTAACAATGGGAAATTTAAATATAATTGACGTAATTAAGGTTAACCAATAAATCAAGTACAAGATGTGTACTTTAAGGATTTCTAGATAGGTATCTTAGAAATATGAACAAATAATAACTTCGAAAGTAACAACAAAAAAAAACAGGAAGAATGAAATAGAAGTTTCTATACCTTCTTGTATTGATACAGAAATACTTGGGTAGATTATACAAATAGGGCAGGTCACTTATTGTGAAACCTGAAGAGAAACAAGTAGTTCCGTGAAGAACTATACAGCCTATTTTCATATATCCTGCTCATGTTAATTGCCTCTATCAACATACAAAATTTTAGTTTAATTGCTGTAACAGATTCGTAGATATTGAGAACCGTCTAAATATTTCAGATGGTCGCCAGGTTGGATTTTTATTTTTGTACTATTACATTAAGATTATTGTGTACGTGTGGTATTCAAACTTCAATCGCATGATTAGAACACAAGAAGTAAAAACGAGATTTTAAAATTACGCACAGCAGCCATCTTGTGATTATGCAAACAATTGAAATAAATTAGATGCCAGTGGATCAACATTTGTATAAGCATTTAACGTGCAACGTTTCACGGCGCTCGGATAGTTAATTCGCGAGAAACGTCCATTTAAATATTTATACTTCGCGTCGCTGCCATGTTGGATTTGTGCTCACCAGGTTACTCAAAGTCCTATAGGTAAACATATGTTCATAGTCTCTATGAACATAAAATAACTGTTTGGTTGCTGTAAAAGATTCATAGATATTGAGAACCGTCTAAATATTTCGGAAGCTGGCCATTTAGGATTGTTATATGTATAGGCCATAGAGATAGGTACCATTCAAGGACAATTATTGCCTAGGTTCATTATTCAAACTTTCACTTCGATCGCATGATTACGACACAAGGAATAAAAACATAATTTTAAAATTTCGCACAGCCGCCATCTTGAGGTTATGTAAACAATTGAATTAAATTAGATGGCAGTGCATTACAATCTGCAAAATCATTTACTGTACCACATTTCACTGCGCTCAGAGAGTTAAATCACGAGAAAAGTCTATTAAAATATTTCAAATTCGCTTGGTCACCATTTTCGTTTTGTACTTTACAGGTTTATGAAATATACATAGGTAAACTTGTATCAGTACCCTTTATCACCGTACAAAATTGCAGGGTGATATCTGTAATAGTTTCGGAGATATAGAATGTCAGTGAAATATTTCGCACAGCCGCCATTTTGAGGTTATGTAAACAATTGAACTAAATTAGACTCCAGTGCTTTACAATGTGTATAAACAATTACTGTACCCAGTTTCATTACGTTTGGGTAGTTAAATCGCGAGAAAAGTCTATTTAAAAGTCTCAAATTCGCTTGGTCGCCATGTTGGTTTTGTAGTCACCAGGTTTTTGAAAGTCTCATAGGTGAACTTCTAGTAGAGCCCTTTATCACCGTACACAATTTCAGGGCGATATCGGTAATAGTTCCGGAGATATTGAATGCTAGTGAAATATTTCGCACAGCCGCCATGTTGGATTGGTGAGACGTAACAAATTTTGAAGGGCATGGTCGAGGTCGCCGGGAATAGCGCCTTGAACTTACCCAGTTTCATTGAAATCGCTCCAGCCGTTTAGATTTTATTAGGGACACACACACACACACACACACACACGGACAAAAGGTGATCTCATAAGCCTATTTTTGAAAATTGAAAATAGGCTAAAAATTAAAGGAAGTTTCTAGAACTCCTATGTTTAAGTAGGGATCACGAGAAAAATGGGGCAAATTTCCCTTTCGTGAAACCTAGAGATAACTCACTTTTGAGTAGAAAGAATAGTATTCCCTAATTAGAAGGGAGAAACAATATAATTTAAGGCGTGTACTAGACACGAAGTTTTACAGACATTAATTCGTTATACGTGGAACAAGTAAGGGAGGGCACTTATTGAGAGTGACACCTCATTGAAAAAAGACCTGAAGTAACAATTTTATTATTTTAGTTTGTTCGTAAAGGGTTTGGGAAAGATCAAATGGGATTGTGGAAAAGTGTTCATGGCCGTATTTATTGTACTCGGACTAGCGCGACGCGGATGAAAAGTTGAACAGGCACTGTTTTCACTATAGTCTGTTGATATAGTTGAAAAGTTCACTGTAGTAGCACAAAAGGTGATGGCAAAGAAAGTTATCGCAATGGTGGAAAATAACTGGTTACACTAGATTTACGAGAGTCTATTGCTTGAAAAACTTGTAGGTTATAGTTGAATGCACCAGAACAATCCCAACAGAGGAAGAAAAATTAGATATTGATTAGCAGTTCATAAGGAAGATTCCTTAGGTTGAAAAAGTATTCCCATATGTGAGTGGAAAGTACATGACAGTATAACTGGTAGACAGAGTGTAGGTTCTGGAAGGTTCCAGAGCAATGATAAGTTGTTTAAATTGGGTAGAGAATCCCTCGGCGGAAAACTAGATTATATAGACAGTGGGTGAAATATCCCTCGATGTGAGATAGCATCTCAGAAAATCTTTCATTTTGAAAGTTAGACTTGATAGTTTGAGTTTGATCACGAAGATCTCTTGAAAGCAGTTATTATCACATAGCAACTTTCACTGTCTATAAAATCCAAATAAAAGCATTAAGCCTTTTAAGAGCGATGAGAATGTGGTTAAAACATGAAGTCGGTACCTATCTTTGCTTCGTGAAGAAGGTGATGTTGCTGTTGACGGTTGGTTCTAAAACTCGAACATGGCGTCGAATTTAAAAGTTTGCCTCTAGTGTAGAGGAGGCGAGCTTTAGTTAAGCTCCAACTGACTGGTTTGACTTCCGACGTACAAGTGAGGGCTGCTAGACCCAGCGAAAGTACACTAGCCTAGACGGCATGTCCAACAAGAAGTTGAGTGCACTTGAGGTGGTGAGCGGTTGCTCACGGCACGGAGACAAGTCGAGAAGAAGTGAGCGAGCGAGCAGTAGGAGGAGGCGAGAAGAGGGGGAAATGGGCGAGTAAGGGGAGGAAACAAAGAGGTTATACATAAACATGAAAAAACTTTACAAAAACAAAATTCTTCTTGGAGCGGTGTCTTCATGGAGTAGTTGGTTGGTGAAGAACACGACGCCCTGCGGATTAATGTAGAAGTCTTCATGGCTTGAAGCAATGGAAGTTCGGAAGGCAGCGATGGGACGCTGTTAGGCTGGTTCAACAGAATATGCGTTTCTGTAAAAAAAAAACTGACAGAAAAAATGAACAAATGCACGGGGCAAACGGGAAGTAACAGTTCGATGTTGGTGTGTGCGGGAAAGAAATGTAAATAAATGGACTGATATAAAGTAATGAAGAACAGCAAAAGCTAATTCTTTCTTTCCGTGTATTTCCAAAAATACACCATAGGGTAATCTAGCTTCGAATCCCTGTCGTAAGATAAAAATTATCTTGTATCAAATTGTTTCCATAAAACAATTAAGTGAAGAAAGCTATTAGCTTTCAGAAATAAAGTAAGGATTGTCACTATCGCAATGAGTCTCCGTTCGATACAACGAATGTCTACGTGTATGACTTCTATCACATCCTGTTAAACCATTCTTATCAATGCGACTTAAAGTTCATAGTAGTTATAATGATATAACAATATCATTCGTCGTTTCTTCTGATTTTGATGACTTCTGTACGATGAGGTGCCCAAATCAAATTACTTGAAAAAGAATTTAATTGGCATCTCTGACAAAATGTCTACAGCCATAACTCGAAATAAAATTCAGATCGTAGAATGTTAAAATGATTGGTCTAAAATAAGGATTACTGACTCCTTAAACAAATAATGTAAGTCAGTTCAGAAACTGATCCGTAGAATAAAACAACAACTGATGAAAGACTATCATCTCAAATGATCTTGCAGAATAAAATGTCGTTACACACATGAAGAATAAAAATATGTCGAAACATTGAAATACATAAAAATATGGAGTAAAACGTTTGCTCAGAATGTCACTATAAAGCTCTCAATAAACAAATAATTAACACAGCTACCTTATCAGACGACACCTAGAAGCTCAATGTAAGTATTTTGGGAGAATACTTAGTTGTTCCTCAATCCAAGATACTGAGTTGGACCTCAGTTCGATTCCCTGGATCAGCAATCTCGGATAAGGAAAGACGTTTCCTCCCCGATAATCGCCAACCTCCGTCTGGACTCGAATGACATCCTGCTGGCATATTATTCTTTGTTTGCCGGGATCGTACCCTGGACATCTTGACCAATTTTCTTATGTTGCATCTTCTTTCGTCGTCATAGATATGCTTCAGTGTCATCATTGCGTAGAATTGCAGAAATATTCATATGGATAGTGTATGAAATATCTCTAGAGCTTGTAGTTGTCAAACAATGTTCGTATAATGACGTGAATGCACAAGGTGTAAGAGTACATAACGTCTACATTCTGAAGTATTCTGGTTGTATCTACACTGCTCACAAAAATTAGAGGATATTGTAAGGCTAGCTCATAATGGTGCAATAATATACGAGAATATTTAGTTTTTCAACCATTTATTACTTAAATAATGATATAGTGACAGAAAAAGCAGCCCATGATTCCAGAGAGCCCCTGATGAGTGTTTAAATCAAATTACATGAATGAAGAGAGAATATGGCAAACAAACAAACAAAGCAACATTAACACTACCATAATCGTAGGCTATGGGTAAATATTGGTCTTTAGTATGGTGTATGGTCTCCTCGAACGGCTAACACTGCTGCAATGAGAAGATCAATGAGTTCTTGGAGGATACGTGGCCACTCGTCCATAAGAGCAATCTTTAGTTGTGGGAGGTGCTGGTCTGCCTGCAATGCGCCTGCCTAATGCATCCCACACGTGCTCTATCGGATTTAAGTCCGGCGAGAAAGCTGGCCACTGCATACGCTGGATATCCTCCTCCTAAAGCATGTCGTCGACCAACCCGCTCTGTGGGGACGTGCATTATCGTCCATAAACACAAAGGAAGCACCTATGGCACCAGCATACGGCACGACAAAAGTTTGGAGAATCTCGTCTCTATACCTTACAGTGATCACAGTACCACGTGGGATGATGTAGAGGTCCGTACATCCACCCAGGCTAATTCCAGCCCACACCAGCAACCCACCACCGCCATATGGGGATCTTTCTTGTAAAAAAGATGGGTTATTTCGGGTCCCTCGTTTCCTCTAGATGCGAACACGTTGACTATCCGATTCCACGTTGAATCGCGACTCATCAGAAAACAGAACTGAGCTCCATTCGGTGTGCCTCCACCCACGATGCTCCTCCGCCCAGTTTCTGCGATCTCTACGGTGTTGTGGAGTTAACCTGGTACCCACCATGGGCCTACGGGCATAGAGGCCACGTGCATGAAGTCGGTTACGGACAGTTTGGGTTGATACTCTGCGTCCTGTTGCTGTTAGAAGGGCACATCTCAGTTGAGTTGCATTCTGCCGTCTATTCCGGCGGGCTCTAAACACGAGGTAACGGTCATCCCTTGCTGTTGCTGCCCGTGTGCGACCTTGTCCTACCCTTCTGTGAACAGTAGGTGTTGTTTGAAAACGACTCCACTGTCTTGAGATCACACTTTGAGACACCCCAAGGGCTCGAGCCACAACTTGTTGTGTCTGTCCAGCTTCCATCCGCCCGATGGCCCTCCAAGCAATTGATTCAGGTAAATCACGTTGTGGGGGCATTGCTGTCCCTAAGTCACGTCATTCACTAACTGACAATGGGAATGGAATTGCTCTAACCTCGGAAACAAACCACCGCCATGTGACCCTTTTGTTAGCAACAGTACGGACAGTGCCCTCCATCATGTGGTGTATGTGCAGGGGTGACGCAAACACATGTCTACCTTCTCCGGGAGTAAAGGAACGCGATTGTATCTAATTCGGTACGAAACACATAGCATACATAGCTGAGTTTACAATATCCCCTAATTTTTGTGAGCAGTGTTAAAGAAAAATTACTGAAACATTACTCTGAGGTGATAGGGAATGAACAACATGGGTTTAGAAAAGGTCGCACATGTGCAGATGCCTACTTCACCTTAAAAATTTTGATCGAAAAACGCAGGGAGTTCAATTTGGAAACACACATATCATTTGCTGATTTTAAGAAAGCCTTTGATTTTGTTGACAGAAACAGACTTATTGACATATTGGCCAGGGATTGTGTCCCCCAACAGTTAATTGATAACATTTACAACATGTATAGTGGTACTCTTATTGCAGTAAGGTTAAGTAATCATAAATCCGTGTGGAAGCCAATCAGCAGAGGGTTAAGACAAGGCTGTGGACTCTCTCCATTGCTATTCATAATCTACATGGATGCTATAATAAAGGAATGGAGGTGTGAAAGGCATGGTTCAATACCTATCAGCAGGCATCTAAGAAATTTAGACGCTATACTATTTGCTGATGATGTTGCATTGGTAGCAGCATCTGAAGATGATCTGCAGTGGTAAGTATTCAACCTCCAGAAAGTGGCATCAAAATTCAGCATGTGCATTTCTACTGAAAAGACTAAAGTAATGGCCTTTAAAGGTAAGGACCCTATCCCCAGTAAAATTTGTCTGGATGGTAAAATTTTAGAAAGAGTTAACGAATTCAAGTATTTAGGATATAATTTATCTTTTCAAGAAGAACGAGACATAACTGCAAAAATAACTAATTATACCAGAACAACAGGAATCATCAATCACGTCATGAAGCCATCTCTTGTCCAAAGGCATACACCCTTGCGTTTGTATAACACATTAGCCAGACCAACCCTGTGCTATGGCAGCGAGGCATGGCCAATAAGATCTCAGGACATCTCCAGACTCACAGCACGCGAAATGACCTTTATGCGCCGAACAGCAGGCTATACTAAATGGGATCATAAGAGAAACGAGGATGTGCTGAAGGAACTAAAAGTGAAACCAATAACTACATACATTTGTGACTATCAGGAGAACTGGAAGCGTCATGTCCAAAGGATGGAACCTGGAAGATTACCAAAGGAGATCCTTCGCTACCAGCCACGGGGAAATAGATCGATAGGACGTCCGATGAAGAGATGGAGGGAAAGTGCAAGACCGTAACGGGACATTTGGCCCAATACTTGGAAGGAAGATGATGATGATGATGTGTATATATCTGCATCAGATATGTCCCACGTGCATAAAGTTCTTATCTCATCATCATAACGTCGTGATAAATATTGAATAAGTTCTGATGAATGTTTGCAGTCATAGTGAAAATGTTTATACACTGCTCCAAAATATAAGTAAAGACACTATTACTCACTTGGTTATTGTTCAATGCTGCCTTGCATCAACTAAAATGCTTTACACCTTCAATTTCCAGCACTTTTCTCTGTCACTTTTAAAATGCCTAAAACTTTAAAACTCTACAACTTTTGATGCTTAAATCTGCACACATACTATAATACAGTTTGTACTGTAGGATAATTCAATTGGCTAAAGTCTATTCTCACTTATCGCTGAGTTATTGCAGTATTAAGAACTTGCAAACTATGCCTAGTTTCGAAATGCGAAGATCTCCTATCTCGCCTAGGCGATTGTGCTATCTCCACGAGTGGTCTCTCTACCGTACTTGTATAACCCTCGGGATCTCAGTTAACCCGGTGAACACAACTATCGTCTTCGAAGTCTGTCGGAATAAGAGCTTCGATGCTTGGGTCTCCCTCTCCACGTCGAGATTTTGGCTGCCATTTCTGACTCCCTCCAAAATTTTAGCGCGCAGTTTAACAATGCTTATAACTGCATAATTAGACCTTTCTACTCATTTTAAAGTCTCTGTAATATTTTTCTTCAAATTTCTTCTCATTACCAATGAATAAAATATTCATCTTGGGTCCTAAATGCGTAAATTATCCAAATAATCTAGTTCAAGTTATTCCCGTCTTCCATAAGAGCTCTCCTCATTGGTTGAGGCTTATGTCCAATGACATAAATTATAACAATTAATATAATATTCCTTAACAAGTTCCCTGTTGCTATGTCAATTTCAACGTTCTAGAAGCGTCTATTGCACAAGATATCACGTTATCGGACTTTCCCACTTCCTCGAGCTTGTAACACGACTCACTTGTGTCACAGTTCCAGGATTTATATTTGCTGGTTAAATTTTATCATGGGTTTGGAAAATATTCTAATTTAAGTCCAAAATAATTTATTTTTCGGGGGCAGTACGTCGGCTCTCTTCTCCTTGGAGTTAAAAGATAAGCTCAACTACTGTGACTTGAAAAATATTGATATCGGTTTCCAAACCAAAAAGCTTCTTAAAGCAAAGAAAACTGATATTCGAAAGTTCAGATTAGAGTCTTAGACTATACTGAAATGTCCTATTAAGTACAGAACTGTACAAGGTTTGCCATCTTTGGAGCCCAACATAATATTCAATCAATCAGAACAAGGACAACAGAGAGTTAACATATTAGAATCATTGTACACTGCTAACAGAATTTCTGATGCAATTGCTGAAAAAGCTAAGAACCAGTACAGTAGTCTTTATTGAGAAGCACACATTACATTTGAACAACATTTCAAAACTTATTTAGAAAATGCAAGTTCATCTGCAAGACTTAATGACTAATTCAGGCTTATTGATGGGGAACATAAAATATCAAGAACTGTGGCAACTTATTAAACTTGGTCTATTCTCATGGAAATGCTACTGTTGAGAGTGGTTTTACAATATTAAGAAAATCTACGTGAATACCGTACAGCTTAGATGCACAACGTCCTCAAAATGCAATAAGATGGTATGATAGCATCCAGAAAATACCAATAACCCAAGCACTCTTGAACAATGTCAGACCTGCCCACAGAAGATATGTAGAAAGTCTCCAACAGTCAAAAATAGCTCAAAAAGAAGAAGAAAATAATAGAGCAGAAAATCGAAAGTTATCCTTGAAAATTAAGAAAATTGAAGATATTAGGAAAGTAAAGAAACTTGAAGCTTTGAGAGAAGAAGAAAACATCACATCAAAACTACTATTGGAGAAGGCAAAACGAGCATAGCCTTGTTGATTTTCATGTATTTAGAATGGGCAAAATCCAAATTTGACCATTTTGACATTCAACCAATGAGTGTCCAAAAAAAAGATTGTTTTTAGTGTTATCTAAAATATAGTTCAATTTATGAGAGGTGTAAAGGTACAATTAAACTTATGTTATAAGACATATTGTGTTAATTTTTAGCATACCTTAAAATGTTTGTATCATTACTGTAATATTGTAGAATATGTTTAGTTGACTAGACTGAGTATGACATTGTATGCAATTTGAAAAAGATACAAGCCTTACAGTAGTCGCATATGATGTGTAACATCTGACATGTTATCCTACTCGTATACTACACAGCTTGGACATTCTTAAAATGTTAATTTACGCTCCGTTTTCATACTGTTACTATGATAAATGTATAGATAGAATTGGAGGTATGCTACTGTCACACTTGTTTGAACAAACATCACATATTATATTGTAAATTAAGAGGAGGAATGAAACCACAGTCTCTAGCCTATCTATGGACTACTAGAAATAATGTTCAATACAATCACATTTCCCAACTCCTGCTTAATGCAAACTACTGAATTTAAAATTAGATAAATCGTAATTCCATGTAGATTCTGTTAAAATGACGCATAATGTTATGATAGATATCGTCTAAATCGATAATCCGGTAGCAAAAAATAATTGCCGGGACTGGGGTTCGAACCTGAGACCTCATGATTTGCAGACCAAGATGCTATCCACGCAGCCATTACAACCACAGAAATTTAGAGTACAAGACAGGTACTTATTTTCATGTGCCGGTAATAATATGGAAGTATTTTTTTATGCTCCATTAATATTTTGCTTTTTTTTATAATGTTCCTGCGTGGAATTGAGTTTTAAATTAGTTATGAATACGCCTACTTGACAGTAAAGGGAATTCCTATAGTGGTCTATGAAAGGCTAGCCCAGTTCCCGTATAAAAATATCGATATATACATTGATCACTGCATTACCGCAATGTAGGTTAATACCTGAATAGCCATTGTGTAGAAACATAATAGCGGCTTTGCCGACTAGTTACAATGTTTCATATTAAAGCATATAATCATGTAAATGCTGATACGAAGACTTTTAACATGTGGTTTGTGTTTCAATCAGTTGGCACCAGAATTCGCATGAGCGTTTACAGTTCAGTATGAAAGTGTTGAGCAAAGTTACTCGGGGAGTGGATGCCCATCACTTTTATCGAGACTCTTTAATAAATCATAATTGTTTTCAGCAAATATGATATAATTAATATTTTTACACCAACGAACGACAACTTGAAGATGATTCATTGTAGAAATATATGTGATGGTGCCTCCAAACCTTGAAGTACGGTAATCCGTATGTGGTAAACTTTTCACATGGTACTACTGCCACCTGGATCGCATCCCTCCTGGCTGCGTAGGCTGTGCGTCTTACTCACTTCCGTCCCATTTTTCAAAATCACTCCCACAAAAATATCCAGCAACCGTGTGGAAAGATGTTACACATCAAAAATTGTATTATGTAATCAAAAGAGTATTGTAAGAATAAAAAGGTGAGCGATGGATGGCTATGGGGATGGTACAGGCCTATTTAAAAAAAAGAAAATGATTGATATCCTTCCTGTCATTTAATGAGTCGAGAGTCAGAGAAATCAGTGCCAAAATAAAAGTGTGAACCATGTAATACCTCTTCATTTGTAACCCCATCTCATGTTCATCATTCTCCTGTAACACCACATTTCAAACGCTTCAATTCTCCTCTTTTCTGCTGCTCCAACAGTCCAAGTTTCACTTCCATACAGCGCCACGCACCAGACAAAGGCGTTCAAAAATTACTTAATACCTGTACCTGATGACAACAGATTCCTTTTCTGTAGAAATGCTTACCTTGCCCTACTTTTTATATTCTCTTTGCTTCGTCCATCGCTGGTAGTTTTGCTTCCTAAGTAACCATTCCGGCTGCATACCATTTTTTTTACATTTCTTAATTTTCATCATGAATTCTTTCCTCAAGATGGAGTCTACACCATTAAAAAACTCAATCAAATCCTCTGGTGTGTCGGTCAAGATGACGTTATTAGCAAATCTCAGAGTTGAAATATTTTTTCCTTGAATCTTCACTCCCACATCTATTCTTATTAATTGATCAGTTTGTATCAAATATTTTGTCCCTAAATTTATTACAGAAGACATATTTCTTTGGGCAGATGGCTGAGTTATACCTGAACCTAGGAAAGGAACAAAACTTTGAGAAGGAGTGTATCCTGCCATATTTGAAAACCAGTCATTATACAGTACTCAAGAAAGAGTTTTGCATATTGTGTGATTTAGTGACTTGTTTATTTTGCTATGTGTATGAAATCACCGCGGATTTTGATGACATATCATCTTTTATTTTGTGTCCTACACAATGCCCGTGAACATATAAATCCGGTATACAAGTCTTTGATCACGGAAATGCAAAGTTTATAGGGCATTGTTCTGTCATTTTCTCTATTTTTAAAGTTTTAGGTCATTTTCAGGTCTTTTCACATTTGTGGCAATTATTATTGACTCGTAGCACAGTAAGTTAAATTATCACTTCCCATCGCATGGTCTCTGTTTGGATTGCATGACATAAGGGAATTCCCCTTCTCTCTGTATATCAGTGGTTCTTAACCGGTGGTCCGCGAGTGCCGCGGGAGAGAAAGGTCCACCAGCACGTATAAAAAAGTGGCCAATAAATGGAGATTTCGATGGGCGTTGAGCGAGAATCGTCCGAAAGTATTCGCGGCGATGACTATCTGGTTTTGAATTGAAATATCTTTAAAATAAGTGTTATTGAGGAAGGGTTACAATTGATAAGGTGGGGAAGGGGGATCCGTACATGATTCAATTTCAGGCTGAGTGGTCCGCAGATTTCTACGGGTTCAGAACCACTGCTGTATATGGACTTGGCTTGCGTCATAGCTCTGCCAAATCGGCACGTCTTCTCGGCCCAGGTCAGTGAACTAGTTGATCTCAATGAGTTCGGTAGTGCATGTTTGTTTCCAATTTAGTTAGCTACGTGTTACCTATTGCCTAGGTGATGCTACTAGATTAAATAGCACAGTGAGTTTGGCGAGGTAGTTTTTACGACCGATGGTTCTGTGTTGTAGGCGTTTTTAGGTAAGGTTGCGGTCGAGAAACGATTCACAGTGCAACAGCATATCAGGCGCAATAAACATAAGCGGGATGTTGAAAATTCCAACAACCGAAACAAGTCGCAAATGCAACTTCCTCAGAGTATAGGGAAAAGAGTGGATCCGACTTGTATAAGGAGTTGTGCGACGTGTTAGTGACTGCAAATATTCCATTAAAAAAGTTGAACAACCAAAAGCTGAAAAGCTTCCTGGAACATCACATGGGACGTTCTTTACCGGACGAGTCAACTTGAAGAAACAATTACATTTCTTTGTGCTATGATGAATCCAAGGCGAATAGAGTAATAAGTTGTGGAACTCCGGTAGTTGACCGTTTCTGCCGCTCGACGGTACTTGCGGTTCCTTGGCCTGGACGGTCAGTCTGGCTGGTTGATTATTAAGAGAAGTATTGCACTAAATACGAAGCAAGTTGTGAATAACAGAAGCAAATCTTCAAGGAAATGCGAACATATTAAGATACTGTCCGGAACACACTAAAATACATTTCTAAGAAGAGTAGAGCCTACCTCTAAACAGAAGAGATCTTCATTATTTTTCTCGCTGATTTTGAAGACTATCTGGATCTCAGTTCCCTGGATTTTTTTTCGCCCGGAAAATTAACCGGCATTTAATGTAATGAAACACAATCCTAGGGAAATATAATAACAGGTGCTCGTCTGAGCAGCACACACATTTTCGGAACACAGGAAGTTCACAGATCATATCCACACAATCTAAAAAGATATTAGCCCAGGCATTTTAGTCTAAAAATCGTCAAAACATAAACTTTGACCCTGGGGAAAAACATACTAAAATTCTCCAATCTTCCGATGCCGGCTTCCTTGTTTTCCAGTCCTGGAAACCTGGAATTCCAGGATATTCCTGGAGCACCCACAAAAACCGAATCGTTTATCCAAAATTGACAAAGTATGGTATCAAATGAAAGAGGAAAACATGCAGGTTCTAAAAACGCAAGAAAAACACCATTCGGTCACTTCCGGTCGAATAACAAAAAACGCGCAAAATTCAAATGTTTTAATTTTTCTTTTCAATCAACGCGCTTTTAAGTGACCAAAACATGGGGTTAAAGGAAAATAAGCTAAATAGAACGAAAGAGCATGTTTTTAGCTTTCCAGAAGTGTATTTAGTTTGTTTGTACGTCTAATATTGTACGAGCTACAGCCAGAATAATTTGAACACCAAATTAAGTTGGTAGCTTCCTCGCGTCGTGTACATTGTTGGATCCTTCGAGCATAAATACAATAGAGTGCGCATTGTCACACTGCGCATGTACTGTGACGTAAGACCAACATCTCGATCAGCTGACTAAAGGGAAGACAGAGGAACTCGTAATGGAAGGTGATAGGTGGGGAAATTACTTTTAATGAGGGTTTGAACACACATTTTCGTAATTTATACGACATTGGAAAAAGCATCGCATGTTTCTTTAGGTACCGGAGGGTGGCAAAGGTTAAGAATGTAACATATTTGGTGTTAAAAGTGGCTGTCATGTTCCGTAATATTCATACATCCAGGATCCCCTCTTGTAAATAATTAATAAGAAATCCAATTCTGAATTAGGCCTACTGATTTTTGAACAGAATTGTGTTTGTGTAAAAAGTGGCTGTCGTGTCCCGTAATATTCATTCATCCAGGATCCCCTCTTTTAAATAATTAATAACAAATCCAACTCTGAATTAGGCCTATTGATTTATGAACAGAATTGTGTTTGTGTAGCTGGTCATTTTTGATTGTACGCCCGAGAGCTCCAAACAAGTTCAATCTATTACTACATCATTTCCTAATTTATTTTTCATAATTAGAAAATGCATTTTGGCCAATTTCAGATCATTGCTTTACAAAATGTTATCGTACGATTAGCTATTATTCAGCGTTACCTTCCACTTCAGTATTTTATGAAAGTTAACAAAACATGGGCAAATGGAAATAAGGAAGTCTATTGATTTAGTAAGCGTTGCTTTTTAACAACTATGTATTACATTTGCTACAAAGGAAAACATTACAAGCAATGAACTGTTTCCTTTTAAATTCCATTTTCCATGAATCATAGAAACCTTCGCAAAAATAACCCAGAACTATGAAATTCTACGAAGAATTGACTAATTTAGGGCTGCATACATTTTAAGAAGAATCTGAAAATTTCCTCAACCAAACGCACTGTGCATACGTTTAAGTAGATGACAAATATTACCTCAGCGTATTTATTATCGAAGACTACATCGTCACATCAGTAGCATAACCTGCAATTTGACACTGAACATGATTGAAAAGGCAGGTTCTTTGATGTTGTGATGGTCCTAATTTTGCTTCATAGGCCTGTTCAGTGGAGTAAGGGATATAGTAAATTTTAATAATTTGTAATAAATTTACATGTTAAATTATTTTTCTTTCATGTTTCGGAATTAAGAGGAAACGTAAAAAAAGCAAGTAGTGAAGTCAAGAATTTTAGGGTTATTTTACAATGAATTAACTTAGGCCTATCTATGGAAAGAAATGCCCGATCCTTTTCTAAACGTCTCCTTACATCCATACGCTGCTCAGTAATACACCATTCTGGCTTAGTACGGTAATTAATAGAAGTCAATTAGCCCAATTCAATCATCACGTGCAGCATGGGCGCCCGCAGGATTTTTTCCAGAGGGGGGCCAAGTTATAATTTTCATTTCATTACCCCCCGCTTTTCGTTTCATTTCTTACTTGCTTCGTAAAATTCATTTGACTGGTCTGAAACCGTTGGCTGCTTTATGGCAACATTGGAAGGAATGTTTTGTTTCTAGTTCACAGTTTTTGTCCATGGAAATTCGCATTTCTTCTTTTGTGATTCATTGCCATAATGTTCAGTTCTTAAAAACAGGTAAAAAAATTGTGGTAACGCCATGTATCGACAATAATATAAAAATCAAGCAGTTCATAAAATGCTAATGTAAATCCAGTTCGCCTATTTTCTAAATACGGTAACTGGAGGACATATTTTTTTAAAGATATTTTCATATTACTGGGGTAAATTAAACTGTGGAAATATCCCTACATATGAATCTGCCTAATAATCCAAATAGCACTGTTTCCAAATATCTAATTTGTACTGGCCGTTACAGCAGATCCATCACGTTAGTAGGGGGGCAAGGCGGGTTCTGCTTCACCCATTTTATTTGTACCCGATTTGTTTGTGTGTTGCACGCCACATTCGCTGCCTGTTCAACTTGCCAGTCGTAAAGCCTAATGACGTCACCTCTTTAAGAGACCTGTTAGACTCCATGCAATTACATGTTAGAGCGTTATATCAACTCAAGCAGCCAGTCCAAACTTGGGACACCGTCCTTATTCATCTAGCTACATCCAGATTCGATTTTTCGACATTAAAGGGTTGGGAAATCGAACTCACTCGCAAGGATGAGCATTCTTTCGAACACTTAATCTCGTTTCTGAACAGCCGGTGCCAAGTCCTTACAGCACTCTCATTTCAGTGCGAAAGAGTCGAAACTAGTCCTCAGTGTCACATTCTGGATAAAAAAAACTTGTCTCTTCAAATGGTCATCAGTACCCATCTGTCGAGAACAAGCAAACTCGTTCTGCTTCTTTCAACAGTCCAAGAGAACATATTAGGCCGCTCAACAAATCTTTAAAATATACATTCTGCAAGGTTTCTCACGCTTTGTACTCGTGCAAATCCTATAAAGAATTGTCTGTTGAAGACAGAAGGACGTTTGTCTTCAATAATAAATATGCCATAACTGCTTGTCACCTAAGCATTCTTCTTCTAATTGTACAACTTCCAACCTCTGTTTTCATTGCAAAAGACCGCATCATTCTTTATTGCACTTTCATGATCAATCGAGGTCACTAGTACCTGCTTCTTCAAACTCCATGCAGAGCAGCTCCGAACAAACGAATGCTTCTTCCTGCATTTCTAACGCCGAAATTTCTCACAGTGCGCAAGTCCTTTTGTCCACTGTACAATTTGAAATCCAAGATAAATTTGGAAATTGGTTTCGAACCCGCGGTCTTCTTGACTCTGCCTCAACTCACAACTTTGTTTCGCAATCGTTAATTAAAAAACTAAGTCTTTCTTCATCTCCTACTTCCATCAATGTATCCGGCATTGACAATTTGAAAACTCAA
The DNA here is from genome assembly GCA_946902985.2 of Meconema thalassinum. Classification (NCBI taxonomy): domain Eukaryota; kingdom Metazoa; phylum Arthropoda; class Insecta; order Orthoptera; family Tettigoniidae; genus Meconema; species Meconema thalassinum. The sequence goes on from OX336394.1 coordinate 36,671,751, forward strand.
GCCTTGCAATCTTCAAAATTGAAAATCAGAGACATTTGTCAAAGAAAAACCAATCTTAACATAAACTGTCTCGTTCTTACCAGTATTGGCAAGGACACTCCTAGCAGCTCTATTAATACTTCCGGTTTAAAGATTCCTTCGCATTTAAGGTTAGCTGATCCTCAGTTTAATGCTCAAAGCCCCATTGATATACTTTTCAGTGCCAATATTTTCTGGAATTGCCTTCGTAAACAAACCCGTAGGCTATCTTCAAACGTGGTCGCCAGAGACACCGATTTTGGTTGGGTTGTCACTGGTCAAATACAACATCCCAGTCTTCAGACCAAATCGCAATGTCATTTCGTGAACGCTGATATAAATCCCTTTTCTGAAAAAGAGAACGCTTAAGTTTCCGATCTCAATACATTTGAAAAACACTTGCCGAAACGATGTCTCATTGCAAACAACTACGTCACCTTTGTAAGTTTTTTAAATGGTTTTGCCTTATTTCCGCGCAAAATGGCAATTCAAGTTCGCCTCGCCTTGGGTCACTTCGTTTACCTTCTCATGTCATTTTTTGTAGAAGGTATTTGTTTAAACTTTCTATCGAAAACTATCTTCCCCTTGTGTAAAACCATGGCTATCAGTCACCATCATTTCGCTGTAAGCTATGTTCCACTTTTCTCGCTATTTAGTAGGAAGGCCATGGCCGCCTCCTTCCCTCTTCCTCATACTCGGAAGCCGTTTTTGAAACCGCCTGAAAATCCGAGTTCTCTAGCATCTAGAATATCTATTCTTACGCATAAACTCCCTCTCAATGTCCCAGCTTCTCTTCTTTGTTCAGAAGAATTAAGCTTTTTTCTCTTGAAAATTGTCGGATTCCGTGATCCTCAAAATTATGCGAAATTGATTATTTGCTTTGTTTCATATGTCTTTAAATTGGTTTTTCACGCCCAAACTACGGATGACTGCATGACGTGTTACTTGAAGTTCCGCTTTAAGTCTCGGCTGATTGCACTCGGTTTGTTTGTTTATTTTGAACTGCTTGTTTGTCAATCTTGTTTGTATACAAGCTCGGGTAAGGTCAAGCTGCCGTTTACTACCTCTATGCTTGACAAAGGTCAGAGCAAGTTTTCCTTACCTCAACTTTGGCTGACTGCCAACCATTGTCTTGCGAGTTGCTTCCGTAATTTCAGAAGCTGCTCATCTCCTTACCAAAGTAAACTTGTTCTGGTCAAGGACTCTTTCAGATATTTATATTCGTTATCTCGCTGTACTATGTGGGTCAAGGTCGTGCTTACCTATCTCTCCCACTTGCTCACATTCGTATCCTATAGTTGTTTCGATCTTTGTTTCATAACATCGTTGCATATTTTTTATGCGCTCATGTATTGCACCCTGCTTACATATTTTGCACTTTTATTGCTCATTGTTAAACAAACTTGTTTTTTCTCGTCGTTACACTCGATGTGTTTTTGCATCTATGCTTGTTACGTCACGTTTCTTGATGACTTAAGCATTTTTCTGATTAACCCTTTTGATGCTTATTATAACTTAAGGTCATTGTTTATGGCTACGAGATTGTTGTTACCTATGGCGTTCTTGCCTTCTACTCGCATAGGTCCTTTGTTTATTTGATATATTCTTATCCTTAATCGATGTACTTGTTTCTATACGCTTTGTTTAAATTTGTTAACTCTCCTTTCGCATCTTGTCGCGATCTTCACTAGAGCTTTATTTCTCGCAGCTTCTAGCTACTTTGTGATTGACAGCGTTGTTAATTCGCGCCTGTCGCTCCCGGATTCCAATAACCCTGATAACTTGCTTCCACTTACACCTGGTCAGTTCCTCATAGGTGCCTCCCCCTTTTTCCTTTCTTCCTCTAGCATAGATCTTTGGCGTAATGACCGATTGTTACCCAGGAGGGAAGGGAAAAGTCAGAGAAAGAATGATCTCTACTACCCATGTGTTTATAAGACCTCTTTCATATTGTGTTCTTGTTCCTTGCTGGTGTTTGCTGTTGTCACCCAACATGGTGTATTTTTGGAAATACACGGAAAGAAAGAATTAGCTTATGCTGTTCTTCATCACTTTATATCAGTCCATTTATTTAAATTTCTTTCCCGCACGCACCAACATCGAACTGTTACCTCCCGTTTGTTCATTTCTCTGTCAGTTTTTTTACAGAAACGCGTATTCCGTCGAACCAGCCTGACAGCGTCCCATCGCTGCCTTCCGAACTTCCATTGCTTCAAACCATGAAGACTTCTATATTAATCCGCAGGGCGTCGTGTTCTTCACCAACCCACTACTCCGTGAAGACACCTCTCCAAGAAAAATTTTGTTTTTGTTAAGTTTTTTCATGTTTATGTATAACCTCTTTGTTCCTCCCCTCACTCGCCCACTTCCCCTCTTCTCGCCTCCTCCTACTGCTCTCTGCTCCGCGCGCGCGGCCCGCTCGCTCGGTCACTTCTTTTCTACACTTCGTCTCGACTTGTCTCCGTGCTGTGAGCAACCGCTCACCCTCTCAGTGCACTCAACTTCTCGTTGGACATGCCGTCTAGGCCAGTGTACTTTCTCTGCGTCTGGCAGCCCTCACTTGTACGTCGGAAGTAGACCCAGTCAGTTAGAGCTTCACTAAAGCTCGCCTCCTCAACTCAAGAGGCAAACTTTTAAATTCTACGCCATGTTAGAATTTTAGTATCAACCGTCAATAGGAACATCGCCTTCGTCATGAAGCATAGCTAAGTACTACTTCTATGCTCTTCAACTTATTTTAATTGATTTTAAACAGCTACATGCTTTTAATGATCATTTTATAGGCAATGTGAGATTTCTATATTTGGGGCAATAATCATCCTTCGCGGGATTTTCTATGTTGGGCTTTTGTCTATCTAAGCCAATCTTAACATGAAGCAGCATTTCTTATGCTTATTAAATGAGAGATATTCTCACAACGTGGGACACCATTAAATTACCCACTGTCTATAAAATACTTAGCTCGTTCCACCGCTGGACTACCTTTTGCCCAATTCTTTAGTCATAATTGCTCTGGAACCTTCCAGAATCTGCACTCTATCTACCAGTTATACTGTCATGTATTTTCCACTCACATATGGGAATACTTTTTCAAACTAAGGAATCTTCCTTATGAACTGCTAATCAATATCTAATTTTCTTCCTCCGTTGGGATTTTTTCTGGTGCATTCAACAATAACTTACAAGTTTCTCCAACAATAGACTATCGCATATCTAGTGTAACTAGTTATTTTCCACCATTGCAATAACTTTCTTTGCCATCAACTTTTTGTGCTACTACAGTGAACTTTTCAACTATATCAACAGACTATAGTGAAAAACAGTGCTTGTTCAACCTTTCATCCGCGTCGCGCTCGTTCGTGTACAATAAATACGGCCATGAACACTTTTCCACAATCCCATTTTATCTTTCCCAAACCCTTTACTAACAAACCAAAATAATAAAATTGTTACTTTAGGTCTTTTTTCAATGAGGTGTCACTCTCAATAAGTGCCCTCCCTCTCTTGTTCCACGTATAAAGAATTAATGTCTGTAAAACTTCGTGTCTAGTACACGCCTCAAATTATATTGTTTCTCCCTTCTGATGAGGGAATACAATTCTTTCAACTCATAAGTGAGTTATCTCTAGGTTTCACGAAAGGGAAACTTGCCCCATTTTTCTCGTGATCCCTACTTAAACATTGGAGTTCTAGAAACTTCCTTTCGATTTTTCTCTTCAGGTTTCACAATAAGTGACCTGCCCTATTTGTACAATCCAACCAAGTATTTCTGTATCATTATAGGAAGTTGTAGAAACTTCTATTTTATTCTTCCTGCTTTTTGTTGTTGTTACTTTCGAAGTTGTTATTCTTTCTAAGATATTTACCTAGAAATCCTAAAAGTACGCACCTTGTACTTGATTTATTGTTTAACTTTAATTACGTCAGTTATCTTTGAATTTTTCCTTTATTTATCTTCGTCATTTCAAAATCTTACGAAGATTTTAAAGCATATAATAGGTTTGAAACCAAAATAATTATTAATTGCCTGGCGCAAGCTTTAGATGTTTTCGGAGGTCTGCGACCCCAATTGTCTATAGAAATCAAAATTATATATTTGTTACAAAACGAATTCCTTTTACATTGTTAAATAAATTAAATATTTGTTTTTCGCTTTATCATTTCTCTAATATAGCGGTTAGGCAAGATCCTGTTTTCCTTGACTCTTCCTATTCAATAAAAATATATCTATTGATAGGGTGTTCACCACTTGTTGCATTTGAGCAAGAACTCTCAGTCATATCTTATGTCAAACTCTCTTCCTATTTCTCCATCCTTTTTCTCCGTTCCGAAACCCACTTCCTTTTTCTTCATCATCTTCCCTTGGGGGTTAGGTTATTCCCAAGGTAATAATCTACCCAACAGGTTAGTACATGCATTTCATAAAGTAAAATATGAAACAAAAAATGAAACAAGTTAGTTTAAAAATAATCCCACCTTCACTTGCAGTGGCTTATTGCTGTTTCCTTCTAGTGGGCTCTAAAGTAAACTGGTTTCTTGTATCTCAGACATATAAGGTATACCGGTTATCTGCAAACAAATAAATTAAAAATCAATAATTACCTAATCAATAACTACAAATTTAAGGTTCATTAGCATGGCATTATTAAAATAATCATTCATAGGTACTTAACAAAAAATAAAAGGATTTTTCTTCCACAGCTCTACTGTATACGTCCGTGTGCTAAAATGGCAAGTGCATGACTAACGCAATCGTTATCAGTTAGCCTAGCAACAGAAAAAGTTGTATTTTCGCAGCGTTTTGACCTTGAATGGTTCTCTGTCTCTCTCTCGCACGTGTTCCCACGCCTCTTCACATTCCTCAATCTGAATAAGATTCGTGTACCTTATACTAGTTGCATGTTTTTAATAAGGAACCAAAATGGCTACCTCTTATACATCGGTAGTCCTACTGTCTCAGAACCAAAATGGCGGTATCTGCTTAAACAGCACACCTGCTAGCCACCACGAGGCAAGTAAACTGATATCTCACTTCCTGCTGACGTAGACATTCCTGCCTCGTCAGCACCAGCAACAGCTCTTAAGAGTCCTCTGTCTAGGTACAATATTCAGTCACCAGTGAGCTGGACTGTGTGCGTGTTAGCATTCAAAACATGTGTGTCTTATTATTATTATTATTATCAAACATTTTACTGTAATAATAATTACTAGCAAGCGGCCATCCTCAATACATGATCATGTTAACCACATACTTTCATCCTAAAACACAGGACTTTACCCAGTTCAATATTTAGTTTATAACATTTCAGGCCAATGACCTTACCGTTTTGGCTCTTTGCGTACATGCACATGACTTGGTCGAGAAAATGTTATAGGTTTCCAGATTCTAAAACCATTTATTGTGCCAGACAGCAGTCTCGCTAATCACCGTTTACTAGCATGTTAAAGATACCCTTCAGCGGTAAAACAAATTCCTAGCACACTTAACACATTTTAAAATATTCGCCTCTATCCGTCATAGCAATTGTCACAAAACCAACCGTCATAAGCTTCCCCCGCCATCCCACCAAAATAGCAATTCATTTCTTCCGGGCACGGTCACCGAGATCGCCAACGTCTAAGAATCACTTGGTCATATCCTACAACCGTCTGTTGTGTCAGAGAGCGATCTCGCTCATCACTATTAACTAAAACGTTAAAGATCCCCTTCAGGGGTAAAAAAATCTTAGCATGCTTGTCACATTTCAAAATATTCGCCTTCATTCATTCGTCATAGGAAAAAATATCGAAAAGCAACCCCTCGTTTTGCCATACATCGGCCCCGTCGAAATAGCCATTTCCAGTATTCACCATGGTCAATCATAGCCTCGTTGTAACATACGTCAAGCGCTACCGGCTCTCTGTCTACAAACACGCTATTATTTTTTAAAAAATAAAAAAATGCCTAGTTTTTTTGTCCTAGAGACTTGACATTTATTTTCATGATAGAGGGGGTAGGGACCTTTCATTTATGTCAAACAATTTTTTTTGTCAACATGTTAGTTTCCAAAATAGTAAACATTCAAAATTTAAGGGTTTTCAACAAATCTCAAAGTATAAAAAAGTTTTATTATAAAAAATTAAGGTCATAGAGACCATTGGTTTGAACTATGGCACAACATTCTATCATGTTTGGTTTTCAAGCTATCACCTACTTTCAAAAACAAAATTTTTCAAAAAAATTGAAAAATATAACGAGTGGTCCATAGGATAGAGGACGTCAGCTCGAGTCCAACGACACCTCATTTGTTAAAATCCGACCATCCATTCGCCAATGATCACCAATGTTCGCGAGAAAGTAGCCTATCATTTTGTTTTTCCTCCTACACCCTTGAAACTTGCTGCCCGCCTAGAGGGCATACCCACGTTTCATTAACGTCGAACAAACGTTTTTTCAAAATTCACCATTTCTAAAATAGCGCCATTCCAAAAGACATTTTTTTACTACAAACACACATGCTTAGCCAAGAGAACGTCATCCCAACGCCAACAATACCTCGTTCGTTAAAATCCGACCACGCGTTCGAGAGATATCGGCCAAAGTTTATATGAAAGTAGGGGGCGACTCAGAACCCCCCGTACCACACTACTGCACAGTTTTAGTCCTAGAGACTTGAAATTTATTTTGGGGGTAGAGGGGGTCAGGGCCATTCATTTAAGTCAAACAAATTTTTTTGTAAACTCTTTAGTTTCCAAAATATAAAATATCAAAATTTAAGTGTTTTCAAAAAATCTCAAAAAATAAAAAAGTTTTATTATAAAAAATAAAGGTCATAGTTACCATTCGTTTCAACTATGGCACAACTTTCTATCATGTTTGGTTTTTAAACTATCACCTACTTTCAAAAACATTTTTTTTTAAAGTATGACGAGTGGTCCATAGGAAAAAGGACGTCAGCTGGAGTCCAACGACACCTCATTTGTCAACATCCGACCATGGGTTCACCAGATATTAATGATTTAACATGTACAGTCGGGTACAAATAAAATGGGTGAAGCAGAACCCGCCTTGCCGGTACTCACGTTTTTCCTCTTCTTAACAAGCTATCAGGAATACTTCGCATTGCTCTTCTCAGCATAATGAATTTTGTGCGAAGTGATAAATTCGTATTGTACGTTACTCGTACTTGTGACGCCCATGGTTCTAACAAATCTTCGTTTTAGAAAGAAAATATTTCATTTGATTATTGCTGACCGTAAAGTAAAATATATAAAACTCACTAAATCTTGTATTTCTTACTTAGTCTCTTTGATAACGACAAATATCGCAAGGATCATTTAACTATTATACATTCGTACTTAAGAATGTCACATAAATATTCCTTGAGTTAAGAGCCTGCCAATGTCTGTTCTGTAATTTTCTTCCTTCAGAAGCACATCATTATCAATCACCCGTTTGAAATTTGACTTCATCACCTAATTGATGAGCGGCTTCGGTGGCGTAGCTGGTAGCATGCTGAGCTTCTACGCCCAAGGTCACGGGTTCAAACACGGCCAAAGTCGTCGGATTTTTTAAGAGCGTTAAAAATCCCTCAGTATGCCTTCCATCAGAGGGGAAGTAAAGCCGGCGGTCCCATGTCATAGATTTATGGCATGATAAAGAACCTTCCACTAATTACACCTGTGTGAAGCTAAATGATAGGTTATATTTGACTAACGCTCTTAGATTCCAACGTTCGTCGCCAGGAGCCGACTGCGGTGGCATCTGGTAACAAAGTTCAGAACTAGTTGGTCGTTGACGGTGGCGTTTGGTAGCAAAAGTTGGAACTACCTGAAAATCGAATGTATGCAGTCCTTACTTGAATTAAAATCAGATAACACACAGTAATACATTCATCAGAATTAACACCGGTTATCAGACAGATTCTACACACACCCAAAGTACACGGGGCTACATGACCGCGTTGTCGCAGCCCCTAAACTGAGGAACCAACAAACCACCTAATTGATCTATATTGAATTGTAACTTTCAGTCGGTCAATACGACTATAAGCCCAATTAAATAATGATAACATTAGCTTCTCCACTCATTTAAGGCTACATGTTGCGCATCGAAAATTGCCTTGCAAGAAGATTCCATTGGAATCATATAGCCTACAACATTACGAAGTTGAATTTAATTCACCTTTTTGTCTCAACTGACTTACCGTCTACATTCGATTGAGAGTGCGAATCGCAGTCGCTTTGATAACGGCAAAAAAACACCGCAGAACTATTTAACTATTAGCCTATAAATTGCTTCGATTGTAGAAGATATAACACCACAGGTTAAGAATCTACAACAACGGCAGGCCTACATTGCTATTCATTTGTAGCAATAATCGCTCTGTTCTCAAGAAATGGACCACAGTACTATGGCAAACCTTGAATCAATTTTATTTATCGTATGGTATGGCACACACTTACATCATAATACATAATAACACATCATAATCTTAATGAATTATTGAAAAATAAGAAAAGAAAAAAGAGAACAGATACTATCATAATTTAATATCTAAATAAAAATATACGAGATTGAGTTGCTACGCTGCATAGGAGAGGAAGGTCTGATCAGGTTATTTCACTTGGTGTGTAGGATTTATGAGACAGGTGAGGTACTCCCTGATTTCAAGAAGAATGTAATCATCCCTATACCAAAGAAAGTGGGAGCTGACAGATGTGAAGATTACCGTACAATCAGCTTGATTACTCATGTTTCAAAGATCCTGTCTAGAATAATTTACTAGAGGATTGAGAGCCAGATAGAAACGGAGTTGGCTGAAGACCAGTTTGGTTTCAGGAGAAATGTAGGAACAAGGGAAGCTGTACTAAGTCTTAGGCTGATTTTGGAAGGTAGAATAAGGAAAGATAAGAGAACGTTCATGGCTTTTGTAGACTTAGAAAAGGCTTTTGATAACGTTGATTGGACTAAATTGTTTGACATTTTGAAATCGGTTGGAATAAAGTACAGGGATAGGAGGGTGATATACAATCTACACAGAAACCAGACAGCAGTCATTCGAGTTGAAGGACATGAGAGAGAAGCTGGTATTCAGAAAGGTGTAGGGCAAGGCTGCAACTTATCACCCATACTTTTCAATCTTTACATTGAACAAGCAATGAAGGAAATTAGAGAAAAATTTAAAGTGGGAGTGAAGATTCAAGGAGAAATAATTTCAACTCTGAGATTTGCTGATGACATCGTCATCTTGGCCAACAAGCCTGAGGATTTGAATGAGTTTTTGAATGGTATGGACTCCGTCTTACGGAAAGAATTCATGATGAAAATACTGGAATGCAGCCGAAATAAATCAGAAACCTCTATGGAGATCAAATTGGCAGGTGAAAAGCTGAAGGAAGTAGGAGATTTCTGTTACTTAGGAAGCAGAATAACCAGTGAAGGACGAAGCAAAGAGGATATAAAAAGTAGGTTGGCTCAGGCAAGAAAAGCATTTCTACAAAAAAGGAATCTGCTGACATCGAATATAGACTTAGGTATTAGGAAGTCATTTTTGAAAGCCTTTGTCTGGAGCGTGGCGCTCTATGGAAGTGAAACTTGGACTATTGGTGCAGCAGAAAAGAGGAGAATTGAAGCATTTGAAATGTGGTGTTACAGGAGAATGATGAAGATCAGATGGGTAGATAGGGTTACAAACAAAGAGGTATTAAGATGAGTGGGAGAGGAGAGATGTTTCTGGCAACTGCTAATGAAGAGAAGAGATAGGTTGGTAGGACACATACTAAGACACCCAGGAATAGCAAGCTTAGTTATGGAAGGAAGGGTCGAGGACAAAAACTGTAGGGGTAGACCAAGGTTAGAATATGTTAAACAGATTGCCTCGGATGTAGGGTGTGGTAGCTATGTAGAGATGAAACGATTAGCTCAGGACAGGGAGGCATGGAGAGCTGCATCAAACCAGTCAAAAGACTGAAGACTCAAACAACAACAAAAATATACGGCAATTCGCTGCACGAATAACGATCGCAGTAAGGCAGAACGACGCAAAATTAGACGAGTGTACAACACAGTCAGGCCCGTATTTTGGGCTCCTGAAGCCCATGGGAACAAAACCAACAACTTTGCTATCCCCGACTTAAAATATGTAGATTTATTAAAGTTTCCTTAACATATGGGGCTGTATCTTCACTGAGCGTGTATTTAACTATGAGTGGCAAACACTATAAATATTTGTTTACTAATATTACAAATTGAAATAAAACTTAGTCTAATACAAAGAATTTAAATTTAAAGATATAGGCTACACAACCAATGAAAAAAAACGGGTGAGTTAGCCGTGGTCGTTACGACGTGCTGCAGGAAGTAGCTCACATCCGGGAGGCAAGGAGGTTCGAACCCCCCCGCCGGCAACCTTGAAGTTGGTCTTCTGTGGTTTCCCATCTTCCTTCTAGGCAAATGCCGGGGTTGGTTCCTAACTATAGGCCACAGCCTCTACCTTGCAACTCCTCGTCCTTACATTCACACTTTCCTCCACAGACAACACTCCACACGTGACGGTACTTGTAGCTCACCCCATGGATGTCCGCATAGAAGCAGCTACAAACTCTGGCGAGCCAAACATGTCCTCGGACACTCCCGGCACTAAAAGACATACGTAAAAGAAGAAGAAAAAAAACAAAATCACCTATTATTTAAATAACAAGGGGATTCCTTCCTGCCTTGTCATTTGCAAACCAGATTAGGATTTCATTAGTCCAATTTCACTTTCAAGTCAGATTCAAAAGCAAGATGACTAACACAATTCCGTTTTGTGTGTCCTTAAATAATCAACATTGCAAATGTGCGACAGTGAATAATTCTCTTGTGTGTGGAGGGGGTTAAACTTAAATAACTTGGCGTTTAATGCCCAAGGTTTTGTACAGTTTTCCAGATTTTTTCCGCCCCTAAAACCTGCCGCCCTGGGCAGCTGCCCTGTTTGTTCCCCCATAATTACGGGCGTGAATACAGTAAATGACCCCATATTGTAACCGCGACCTTAAGGGACCAGTGTTTTACTAGTCAGCAAAGAACACCGCATTTTAGGGGCCGAAATTTGCTATTGGTGTTGTAATGTATAAAAACATCTTCAGAACGTGCTTTCATATCGTCACTGCCAAAGTGAGGTGGTGAAAGTAGTAACCAGCCTAAACACTTTTGATAGTGTTGGGTAAACATACGGTATTTACTAGGCATAACCACATTGAAAAATGTAGCTATGTTTCTATTGGTGGTCTAGTGCATGACATCATGACAACCATATATTTTTTATATAAATACATATTACATCAGCAACATTAAAGAAGTTTTCTATTGTTACATTTGTCAGTTGATTGTCAGAAACTTCAATTTATGAAATAAACTGGTGACAATTACCAATCGAATATCATCATCCTCGAAATTCCAGTGGGGGGGGGGGGGCACAGCCCCACCTTGCCCCTCCCTGCGGGCGCCCATGACGTGCAGTATTTCAGTGCTCCAACCTATCCGCAGTTCCCTTTAGTCTGCTGATCGAGATGTTGGTTTCACCAATGTAACGTCATCAGCCATCTATTGTATGTATGATCTAAGGTTGGGTCGAATGCTCGTTGCTGCTTCTGGACTGCGGCTTACGCTGTTCAAGGGAAGGCTTGTTGTTGCTATTGTGTTGTTGAGTTTAACGTTTATTGGTGGTACGTTGCGATATAAGCCTACTATAAAAAGACAGTGAAGAAGGTTGTGTGGAAATGTGGAATTGCGTTTTATGTACAGAACCTTTAAATGTTGGTGTTGTAAGTTGAGTGAAAATGAAAGGTCTCGAACCTTTAAAAATCGCAAGCGAGAAGCGAAATGATGGCTTGGTGGATACTTTTGCCTAACCGGAATTTCTGAAAGTTCACCTTCATTGCAGGTAAGGATGTGTTTTGTATTCTATATACTATTAAATACAACGGACGTACCTTAAAAACACAAATAAAAATTACTACCGTTGAATTTAGTTTATTGATTTCATATTTCACATGCTTTTATATGTCTATAAGCCTAGGACTTATTGCCAGTCGCTTGAGGTACTGAGGCAGTTGTATATGTGCGGATTTGGGGTTTAACACAATCTTAACACTCATTGATAAAGTCTTAAATGTTTACATTTAACGGATTACGAGCCAACTGAAATTGCACAATTCACATTTGCTTTGTCGCGCAAGGGAAGGTAAGCCAGCAAGCTATGTCTTGTTAAGGGACTAATTCACCGAATTAGTGTTAACCATTATGTATTTAACTATTTATTTCACTACACAACTATACAACAGACATATTCAAACATGGTACAACGAACAACAACTGCCCCAGTCCTTTGTCACAGAGTACAAAAAGCACAAGATGGCCCTCCAGCCAGCGGCCGCCATTTATGGTCCAAGAACGACTTAGTAGACTCTTTTAATCAGTTCCATAACATCCTCCCACCTTTTTTTTTATCATACTATGATTAAAACCACTGTACTTCAAATATTACAGATCAAGGAAAATTTACAAATTGAGGTGGGATGGAATTCGTTTCTTCCTCCCACACCTTGTAGAAATCAAATGTGGAACACCAGGAACATCAGGGATCGAGACAGGAACACCAGAGCTCGAAACAGGGACACCAGGGATCGAAACAGTAACACCAGGGTCTTCATCCAAGACCTTTTCTTCACACTGCCACTCAGTAAACGGAGTTGCTTCTAGAGGATAGATGTTCTGCACAGGCCGCTTCAGCTCTCCACTTGTAGTCTTCACCTTGACCACTCTGACGACATTGTCCTTTCCGGGATGTACTGAAACCACCCTTCCTAAAGGCCAGTCCATTCTACGTGCACTGTCACTTCCAAGGATCACTACTTCTCCCACCTTCAATTCTCGATGTGAGTTTGCTTTGCCTTTTCCCGGGTTAAGTTGCCCTAGGTACTCTAGTCTGAATCTTTTTCGCAATTCTGCCCTCAAATGCTGCATGTGCCTGAACCTTTTTCCATGATTTAGCTGATCAATGTGATCAATATCGGGTACTCCCAACCTCGGAATGTCCTGAAGAAACATTGCAGGTGTCAGCGCTACCAAGTCATCACTATATTCAGACAAATAAGTCAAAGGTCGAGAATTGATGACTGCCTCTGCGTCCAACAGAACCGTTAATAATTCCTCATAGTCTAAGGAGGAACGACCTAGTACTCGTCGCAACAACTTCTACAGCATTTGAACAATACGCTCCCAAAACCCACCCCACCATGCAGCAGTGGGAGGATTGAATTTCCAAACAATTCTCATGCACGTAGCCTCAACATTTATTTTGGTCCAGTCAACTTCACTGAAAGCATTTCCTGCTCCCACAAAATTTGTCCCATTTTCACTGTAAATGATGTTTGGTCTCCCTCTTCGAGCGACGAATCTCCTCAATGCTTGCAGAAACCCTGGAGTAGATAGTGTCCTAACGAGTTCAAAATGCACAGCTCTGAAAACCGCACAAGTGAATAGCACCACCCAGACCTTTTCACCTCTTCGGAGGTATAACGGGCCAGCCAGATCAACTCCTACAATTTCAAAGACAGAAGCGTCTCTAATCCGATCCTCTGGTAAAGGTGCAACTTCGATGGTAATTCCCTTTGCTTGGTGTCTTCTGCACCTGACGCAGCCAGAAATCACCTTTCGTATTGTCCTTCTACCATTAACACTCCAAAACCGTTCTCGCAAAGTGGAGAGAAGAACTTGTACTCCAGCATGAGACATTTCTAGATGTTTCCCATGATCATCATGTGAACTAGCTTGTGTTTAGCTGGTAGCAGAATTGGAGTGAGGAATAATTCATCGTCCAGTCTCCTTATTAACCTCGTTTTTACTCGAAGTAATCCTCTTTCATCTTCAAACACGTTCAGATTTTTGAAGGACTGCTCCTTTTCGGCGAGCATTCTTGCGTAACGATCTTCAACAGTCTCCTTTCAGCTACTTGCAATTCTTCGACTTGGAGTTCCTTTGAAATACGTACTTCGCCCCCTTTTGCTGTGTTGTGGATGAATCGTAGAATCCAGGCTGTCATCCTGACAACTTTTGAGTACTTGGAAAAGTATTTCAGATACCACTTTTCTTCTGGTTCCACAGAAACTAGTACGGTTGAAATTCCTTTCTTTTTCTCTTCATTTATCCTTTCTTCATCAGGCAAGGCATTGTCGAGAGGTCATTCCGAACTAGGAGATCTCAACCAATGAGGGCCCTCCCACCATTTCGACGTCATGAGTTTGGAAGCAGAACAACCCCTAGAAGGTAGATCAGCCGGGTTATTCACTCCACTTACATGATTCCAGCTATCAGGGTTAGACAACTGTTTAATTTCCTTCACCCGATTTGCTACAAAAGTTCCCCAGACTTCTTTCCTTTTGATCCAGCAGAGAGCTGTTGTGGAGTCTGTCCAATAATATGTTGAAAGCTCTGCTATTCCTAAACTTGCCTTTACGGAAAATGCAAGGCGAGCTCCAATTGAACAGGCTAGGAGCTTCAACCACGAAATAGTCATTTTTTTCAGCGGGGCTACACGAGACTTTGCTTGAAGAAGCGTTATATTTGTGTCCTTTCCATCTTCTGATCGAAGAAACACAACCGCAGCATATGCTACTACACTTGCGTCGCGGATCGTATGAAGGCTCCAAGATTCCTGTGTCTTGCAGCGTGCCATTTGTCTGGGAATTTTAATATCAGGCAATACTTCAAGTTCTTTATGCCAAATTTCAAACTTCTTCCTCATGTCATCCTCCATTTCTTCATCCCAGCTCATTTTCTTCCGCCAACTTTCCTGCAACAGCAACTTCGGTACTAGAGAGACAGGACATGTGAATCCTATAGGATCAAAGATTCTCTGAGCAGCCGCCAATACATTTCTTCTAGTGAACTTGTCGTCAATCTTCGACATGTCAATTTTCTCACAAGAAAGAACATCTTCTGTCTTGTTCCATCGAAGTCCTAATACCGAGGTTGCCTCAGGAACTGACAAGTCGCTCTAGGGAGAATTTGGACTTGAGTACTCCCAGTTACGAAGATCAAATCGTGCTCTGGCCAGCAATGCGGTAGATTTTTCTATAAACGTACTCAATTCTTCCTCATTATCCAAAGAGGTGATACAATTGTCTACATAGAAGGAATTTCTCAGTCTTTTTGCTGTCTCTTGGTAGTCTACGCTCTCTTTCAATTGAAGGTCTAGAACTGCTTCCAGCAGAAATGGGCTACAATTCAGACCAAATACGACTCGGCAATGTCGAAAAAACTTCAATTCATTATCCTTTGAATCCTTCCACCACAAGAAGCGCAAGAAATCACGATCAGTTTCCTGAACAGATATTTTCAGGAAAGCCTTCTTAATATCGGAAATTACTCCTATCCTATTTTTTCGAAACATCAATAGAAGCATAGGGATTTGTTGTAGCAAATTAGGACCCTTTTCGAGATATTCATTTAAAGAAGGAGTATCCTTCGATTTGCTGGATCCATCAAACACGGGTCTCACATTGGTGGTAGAGTTTTCTTTGAAGATTCCCTGGTATGGTAACTAATAGCACAGGTCTTCCTTTTCTCCTTCTGGAACCTCTTCAATTATGCCCTTATTTAGCCATTTCTGAAACATATTTCCATATTCCTCAAACTTTCCTTCCTTGGTCAGTCTATTCGAAACTGAGATCAATCTCTTCTCCGCTATCTCCTTGTTCTTCCGTAAGTACTGTCGGCTCTCCAACCAAGGTAACGCAACTTCATATCGGCTATCCGCATTAACCTTTACAGTCTCTTGGAAGTAATGACGTGTAGCTTCTTCCATCTCTTCTCCCGACTTGTTTTCCATGGGGTCAGATATGCCTATAGTCTCCAAGTTCCAAAGGTCGGTTATAGAGACAGATTGAATGAACAGGTTAATTGAATACAAAGCCAGGGAACTACCCTCTTCGTCTTTCAATTTACCAGTCACGGTCCAGCCAAGCGTTGTCCTCACAGCAACCAATCCTGATTCAAGCTTATGGGTTTCATTCAGCAAAAGACTCCTCGCAACATCAGCTCCTAGAAGGACTTCCACGTCGGATGGATTTGTTCCCCCATCAGACAGCCATATCTTTTTTGCTTTCATTTCTTTCATCCACGGTCCAAACTTCAACCTTGGAATCTTCCCACATATTACCTTCTGGTCAATCAATTGCAACGTGGTATTAAGGGAACCATCACAGCTGCTTACATTCACATCATACCGGTGATGATCTTCTTCACGGGTCTCAGCGCCCCCAAACAACTTGTGGACCATCATCTCGGTCTTCAAAGGTTTATATCCAATTTCCTCAGCAGTCTTCCGTAAAATGTAGGATCTTTGTGATCCACTGTCTATTAGTGCTCGGACCATCTTCTCCTTTCCTTTATGTGTCAGCTTGATGCACAGCGTCTGTAGAAACACCTCCTTTGTGGCACTCTGAATGTTCATGGAGATATTGCTCTGCCTTTCCCTATCATCCTGTATTTTAGATTCAGGTTTCTCCTCGACCTTCTTTGTATTCAGTTTATGACACATGATCACAACGTGAGGACTAGTGCACAGTGGGCAACGAAGATGTGCCTTGCAATTTTTCATTCTGTGTCCTACCTTAAGACAAGCAAAACAACAGTTTTCTTTGGCCAGCTTGTTGCGCCTTTCCTCCAAATGCATTTGTTGGGCAAGGTGGCATTCCTTGCTCTCGTGGAATTTGCTACAAAACACACACTTTCTCTTCTTGCCTTCAAACTTGGCCGAGAACAAAGAATTTGCCGTTGGTAAATGTGTGTCGACATTTTTTCCTCTGACTCTCCTTTGTCTTTTCGTATCGGACAGACCAAAACCTGCCCGAGCAAAGGTTATCCTCTCTTCTCCCTCCACTTCACGTTTGAGGAAATTTAGAAGAGCCTCTAGCCTATCTTTCTGTTCACCAATCAACTCATCATTCACTGATTAATTTCTGAGCCATGTCCTTAAAACATCTTCAGGTAAGCATGATTCCACGAAAGGGAACAGCATGGACCCATACTTATCCCTTGTCACACCTATAGATTCTAGAGCTCTTAACTTGCTCTCTAATGTGTCATACTGTAGGCCTACAGCTATTCGTGATTTGTCATTGTTGTGCGACACATTCTGAATGACTAATCCAATAAGCTCCCTAACGTAGTACTCCGTCGGGAGATCTTCACGACCGAACCGATTCTTCATGCACTCTATAACCTTTGGATAGTTTTCAGCGGTGGCTGGGAAACTGTTGAAAGTTCTCTGGCACGATTGTCAGGTTTGGTGCACTGAATCAGATATTGAAATTGACCTTCTGATTCTATGTCGCCATCTTCATGGATTCTCTTAAACATGCTCCAGAATCCTAACCAATCTTTAACGTCCCCTCCAAACTTGGCTAGTTCCAACCTAGGAAGTTTCAAGTTTCTTTTAGCTGCAGATGAAGCTTCAGAAATGTGTTCTCTAACCACACCAACATTCTCATTAGAGCAAATATTCGTCATCTTTAACCTTACTTCATCTAAATTATCTCTATAAGTCTCAACTGCCCCGTACTCACGGCTGTAGGCATAATCCTCTTCTTCTAATGCTAGTTCCAGTATTTTTTCATCCAAAAAGAGCAAGTTCAGCACTTAACCTCTCCAATTTCATCAGCATCTTCTGTGCCGATTCCAGGTCAACTATTTCGCTGGTTAAATGACGCATTACCTCATGAGGTCTGCGCACACCGGCGCGGGATGCGGGAACGGGAGCGGGAATGTCGCGAACATTTGCGCACTTGGTGGGATATGCATCCACTCACACAGCTGCGTCACAATCCCGCACAGATGGCGGGATTGCTGCGTTTACTGCAGGAGTACGCAGCTTGCTGCGTTTTCCCGCGTCCCGCATCCATTTAGCAATGGCGACGGAACTGTTAATAGAGTGTGTCAGGAAATATCCTGCCTTATATCAATAACATGAGAAATGAAGATTAAGAAATATAAGGAATAAAGATAAGCTCAGGGACGAAATAGGAAAGGCACTGCAAGTACCTGGTTAGCATCAATTTAAATAATATCACTCTTTGTTTCTGTGTTCATTTGTCACGTGGTATTAACCTAAAGAAAACCGAACTAAACTACCCTAAAACTAAATACAAACTGCACTATCGCAACGTATCGCACATAGCTTGGCAAACCTCTCTGACGATAGCTCCAACAGTTGTGAATCCAACACGAAAACTGTGGCCAATTGTCGAGAAAGAATCCCCAGTAGCCAAAAATCTAATAGCAATAGCAAGGCGAGATAGCTTTCCGATAATTGGTATTGAACCCGCTGAGCTATGGTTCATGTGATAATTTTTATGACAGAACATTTATGATGGGATGTTGTACCTTTGAACACATCCAGGAAGCCACGTGGAGCTGAGATCTCACGCGATACTCTTTGAAGTAGCGTTGGAACGCACTTTTGACTTTGGTGAAAACTGCTAATTATTTATCTGAGGTCTTATTAATTAATTTTATTCTTTCTCAAGACTCAGAATATTCCATTTCGTCATGCTGCATTATTAAAACATTTTTGAGAATGTTATTTTAGCTTAAGGTAAGGTAATACCCTTGCAGATACGCAAATAGGAACGTAAGTAGTCGCTCAACGACTTCGGTTTGACGACCTACTTCCTTGAGACACCCAGTGCCTTGCACTACGTCTGGAGAATCCGCCCTGTGTAGGCGTGGAATCATATCCGTCTTGTACGACGTAGGAAATATCCGCTGTTTAGCGAGGAAATTACAATTAGTTGCCATCGAGCACGAATAAACAACGATACAAGTTATAAGTAAGAATTATAGTGAGTTACTTGCACTACGTCTGGAGAATCCGCCCAGTATAGGCGTGTAAGTGTATTTGTCCTGTAAGCCATAGAAGAATATCCGCTTGTTAGTGTTGAATTGGTTATCAGGTGCCATCGTGCACTGGCATATTGTAAAATTCTGGTATTTATGCACAGTGAGCCACAGAAACATATTGAAGATAATTATTGGCAAGTATTAGTGAATTATATAATTTTACCGGAACACCACATTTTAGTACCCACGTGTTTGTGGAGGGCCAAATGCCTTGTGGAAAATATACAGGTAAATGTGTTGCAACTACTTCAAATAAGTGTGATTATAATTGTGTAACATATTTGGATTGCCAGAGTGAAGTTTTTATTTCCAAAACGACGTACATTTTACCGATGCTGCATGATAGAAAAGTAGCGTCATTAGCACGTGCAGAATCATAGATCAGTGCTAGCTCATGTATCTATTCACATCCACGAAATTAAGGCTGTGTTGTCAATTACTATCAAAGCCTACAACATTTACGACGAACATTATATTTTTGGAAAGTGAAAGAATGAATTTCATAATTTATTTCACCGTCAACGTGACCAGACTATTCCACACCATGCTAGAATCAGTCATCATGGGCTAATACCTTCCTGGTATGAGGGTGATGTTTACGAGAACTAGCATGATGGTGAAGCTTGCAGAACCGAGGACGAGAACGAAGGAATCCAAGATGCCATTTCCAGGCATATCCAGCATATCCACGGAGTTGTCGACAGGGACGAATCGAACCATGGTCTTTGGAGGAGTCCAGATGGGAATCCTGATGAGGATAATACCGTTCCAGAGATCCAGAGAGGAATATGTACAACCCTGGTTATTGAATAGAGGGCTGAGTGATAGCTTCTCCATGTCGTGAGTTTTTGGACATCCCTTCTCTTGTTCTAGTTCTGGTGGTATATTAGATGTAATGTAGTTTGTGAATCAACCACACTCTGTGTCAGCCATTTTTCTAGGTAGGGATTGTATCTAGTTTAATTTAATGTCATTTATTTCAGTATAGTGAGACACCCTTGGGTCTGACATTTTGGTTAACCCTGGTGCAGCTTGATGAACGTCGTAGAACGTCAAAGCCTATCTTTTGCTAGATGTGACCGCAGTCATTCGAGGCTATTTTGTACAACCCTGTTTGGGGTGATTTTTCAAGTCTTTGCTGACTTTAGTTATGACAATCAGATGTCATGGTTATTTCTTTAACTGCATTCTTTGCAGCCAGTTTTGATACACCCCTGACTTTCGTTAGAACAGTCGTATCAGTTAGGCAATCGACTGTAATTGCCAGTTTTGTAAATGCATTATATTTTCATTTTGAATAAGCTCAGAAGCTATTCTTGGTCAAGTTTGAACCTAACAATTAGAAGGAATGTTTCGTTGCCTAGAATCGAACGCGGTTCCCAACGTGTCATTAAGCGGATCCTTGTATGGAATCTGCGCCACAATTATCATTTTGCTTGTGTCATGTAAGACACGTTTTATTTGATGTTGTACTAGCAACTAGTGAATTGTATTTTGAGAACAAAGAGCTCCAGTAATTGTAAGATTACTATCATTTAGACGTCTTTGGTAGAAAGACGGAATTACATTATTCTATTCAGATTTATTGCGTGTTTTTTATACACGGACTCTTTAGAGGTTCATAACCTATGGTAAAGTTTTTTATGAACAGGCCAGATGTATAGTTTTATTTTGATTAAATCGCCGGCCTTGAATAATGTGTGTTTTGTGTCGACCGAACGCAGGAATGTGGTAGCCTGCTGGTGACATAAACTGGTTTTGTAATCCAGTGCCCTTGAGAGCACGTTTCATTTGTTTGTGAGACAGGACTACTTTGACAAGAGACAGAATGCAATTGTATTCGCTCTTTCTTTCATTGCAACTTAGCTTATGTAACCCAGTTTTCAACCCTGTCTCAGATCACATGTTTTATAGATTGCTTTTTTTTAGTTGAGCGCACTTCTTGCGTGTACCGTCTTGACGTGTATAATTAGGTCAGGTTTTCTATAGTGAGTTGCAGGCGACCCTGATAAATGCAGGAATTTATTGTATGAAGGTACTTGTGATTACCTTGTCCGGGAGGGTTCCCGTTGACCAGATGTTATTGGAAGGTAACTGTTGTGGACAGGCCTATCCCAGAGTTATTGAATGCGAGCTTTGCGCCGCTGGTAACCCGTGTTATAGTGTGTCCGAGTTGTTATTGCTCGTTGATCTTATTCCGACTGTTGAGTCGAGGCTTTTTGGTGGCGAATGATCTCAGTGTAGACACTCCGTGCCCGAGCTATTGTCAGTATTATTCGCCATAAACCAACGATAAACCTAAACCGACATCTTAATAATAAAACACATAATTTTGGTAAAACAAAAGCTAACTAATGAATTATTTCTATCTAACTTTGTTCTGTTGCATTTTGGAACTGTTGACATAGCCGTGCAGTTGAAGGTAATTTCCTTGTGTGGAAATGACTAGGACAGTTGACACTTTTGTAGCGACCTGAAGCATGCGCGAACCCAGAGTTCGTAGCTTGTGGAGCTCAGGCCATGCGATGTCAGACGTGGTCTCAACTACGCATTCGTCACCGTAATTACACACATTAGATGACTGTGGCTTACAAAGAGTAAACCAAGGTGTAGGCAGGAATTTAATAAAAAATTGTGTCTATTTCATTACTTATTTATGATGTACAAGTGTGTAAATCCTACATGTTACCTTATTGTGTGCTGATAGCACGTAGTTATTAAGAATAATTAAATGTTTTTCATGGCTGTACACTTAGATTTGTTGTAATTGTTTTCTGTTACGGACGTCATCGCCGTAAATTTTGTTATTAACTGTTAGGACCTAGCTAGATGATTACCGTTAAATGTAAATGTGGAAATGGTATCATCCTAACTTAGATTTGTTTTGCTACCCTGTTAAATGTAAATTCTGATATTAGCTTAATCTTGTAACTTGAACTAGGGACTTGCGTCGTACCATTTTCCTAGCTGTTGTTGCTTTATTATTGTGAGTTAGATCTTTTGCGAGGGTTTTCCTTAACTTCTCAGGTAGGGACCTACTCTTTATTTTCTTTTGTTTATTAGTTTGCGGACTAGCCGATCATAACCCTCCAAACTAGGCTAGGGGCTTGTGAATTTTAATAAATTTTCACGGTGTTTTACTTAAGTCTGGATGTTTAATTTCTCAGTCTAGTTTTAAGGTAAACCTTTCCTTAGGCAGTTTATGACCATCGTCACCATGTACCACGATCCCCGTGGACTACAGCGTCTCGTGCCGCTTAGCCTATTAGGAAATTCACCTGATCCTCACGGTAATTTTATTCGACTTATGGGATGTTAGGAAAGTCATCGTGGTTGTTGACTCGACTAACGGTCTCATAAAGAAAATGGCGCCCAACTCATGTGCCGACGTTAACGTGGTGACCGTCAGTACCATGTTACTTTGGAGGATCTTAATGTTGATTAATGGTAAATTGACAGGACTGGGACGAACTTAGAAAGTCGTACTGCAGATCAATTGACGGCATGGCATTCATGTTTGATAGAAGTCCATGGGGTGAGGCTTTAGTGTTGGATAAATGATGGATAGGGTTTTCTTTGATGATGCCTCATCCTGAGTAAATGTAATACTTTGCTTTGCTCGTCGTTGTCTTTGTAAATGTAGAAGCACTTTGTTTGCATACTCCAGCTGTACTCGTGATATTTATATAAATGAAACAAGCTTTATACCACCAAGTAACTAATCATAGCTGTAAGTTCTAGTAGAGATTGATCCCTCACTTTCTCATATATATTTCTTGTCAAATGGATGAGGAAACGATTCGTCGCGTGTTTGGAGAGATGATGGCAGGTGTGAATGCTAATCTCCAGCAGATTACTGCTGACTTGGTCAGAACACTCAAGCTGTCAACACTGTTAGTGGTCATGTAGACCAAGTAAAAAAGGAAGTTCACAATGTTAGTGGTCATGTAGACCAAGTAAGACAGGACGTTCACAATGTTAGACTAGATTTAGAGGTAAACACCCAATCTATAAACTATGTTAGACTAGATTTAGAGGTAAATACTCAATCTGTTAATAATGTCAGGACTGATTTAAATCAAGTCAGGGCTGATATGGACGCATTTAGGGTCGAAGCCAGAAATGATCTCGCGGCAGGTTTAGCGGCAGTTAGGGTTGATGTCATACGACACCATCAAGAGGCTAACCAGCGTGTAGATTGCCTAACAGACCAAATGAATAGAGCTAGGGAGGATGTGCAAAACCGACTGGAGGAGCACACGGCTCAAATTCAAACCACCATAAATAGAGTCCAGATAGACATGAAAGCTGACCTGGAACACACTCGGGAATAATTCGGGACTCGATTGACGCACGTCGAGGGATTCATGGACACTGTAAAAATGGGCATGACAACCATGAATATCGGATTAGTTCTCATGAGAGGAGCTGCAAATGCTGTGAACAACAATGTTAGGACGATCGTTGACGGCATGTTAGAGGTCAGAGACGAACTGAACGTTAACAGGAGAAACATTTCTGAACTAACGGAAACCGTAGCAAGCCTACGCGAAACAGTGAATGTTCATCATGAGGAACATAACATTGACCTCATGTTATTAAGAGGGGACCTCAACGAACATAAGACCATAATAGAGGCCAAGGTAGCCGAGGTCAAAGACAACATGTCAAGAGTCGAGGGAGAGATCGATTCTTTACAAAAGCGATTTGAGGAGGTCACAGTAAACGAAAGGTTAGACCTTAGCCATAACCTCAGAACGGCCATACGTGAGGTAGACGCGAACCTCAAGGGAAAGGTCGATAGAATCGAATTACAATTGAATGACTTAGGCAACAAAGTCGCGGCCAGAACTATTCAAGGACTTGAAGGCATAGAAAGACGTCTTGACAGACTCGAAACGACTCCTAGGGAGAGACACTTACACTCACAAATGGGAGAATCTCAGGAAACACCCGTTTCTCAATCTGAAGGAATGATGCCAACTCATTTTCCGCCCAGCGCACCTACAGAACCACAACCATCACAATTCACTGGTTCAGCGCCGAGCCAGGTTTTGAACTTTAACGCCCATTCCTTTCGACCAGCACCAAGTCAACCTAATAATGAGATAAATACGCCTACGCATGGCTATATGCAGAACACATTTAGACCCGCGCATACGCAGGGAAATGTGACGATAATACGTTCGAGAGAGGAGCAACCAGCTCGCTTCTCCGGAACTGGAAGTGGTGTTACTCCAGTGGAATTTCTAGCCAATGTCGAAAGCTATCTGAGAGATACGATGGTAACTCCAGAGAGGGAACTCAGAGTCATAGAACGTTTGCTTGAGGGGCAAGCCAGTACCTGGTTTAGAGCATTTAGATACTCGTTTACAGGCTACCAGGACTTTAAGGAAGCATTACTAAGAACGTATTGGTCGAGTGACATTCAGCAGAGCATCCGAGCTGAAATGTATACTCGTAGATACAGCTCGAATACGCCTACTCGTTATGCGAACTAATTCGCTATACAGCTTGCGAAGCTTCGTTGTCTTCAGCCTCCGTTGTCTGAACAAGATTTAGTTAACACCATTGTTTGGCAGTACCCTGCGGACGTACAACGTGTGTTGATCGCTGCAGGGGCATCCACGTTTCAACAATGTGACCAGATTCTGCGACGCTTGGAAGCGAACACGGAACAGTTCCCGACACACCGTTAGCAGAAGGCTGACAGGCGCGAGGAAAGACACATAAACTTGACCACTGTCGATAAAGTAAGCCCGACTCCGCAACAAACGCAAACACAAGAGAGTTCTGGGCATCGTGATAACAACTACAACTATCGTAGGAGGGAATGAAACAACGCTCCATATGCTCGAGATCAACAAGATGACCGTCGTAGTCATTGGAATCGGAGATTCGACCGAGGGACGAATGATAACCAACGTCACGAAAATTACCACCGCGGGAATAACGGAAGAAACCAACAGCACGGAAGTATCCGAAGGGACTATCGATACGCTAGAGGATATAACCGAGATCGAGACCCTAGATACCAGCCAGACAGAGATTGGAAAGGAAGAGCACGGGAGAGCCGTGAGTACCTCCAACAACTAAGAGAGCTGCAAATCCAAGAAGAGGGAGAACGGAGCCCAACTTCGAGGGAAAATAGAAATTCGGCGCAGGAGACGGAGCACAACCAGCCCAGTACTTCTCGCCAGGATAATAAAAGGAACGCCGAAAAATTAACAGATTATTGTCAGGTTGAGCACCGAGTATCTGCTACCATATTACTCTGGGAGCCAATCCAAGAAGACTTGTTGGACGAACGACGAACCACAATTATGAGTTGACCCGTCTGCCCAAGATAGTAGCCACTTTGAACGAAGTCAACGTAGACATTCTCATTGATACTGGGGTAATGATTAGTGTTATTTCCGCCGATTGCCATGCCAGATTAAAGGCGAACTCTGAGGTGACAGAGCTGCCTTGGTGTATTCTTGGAATACACGGTACGAGAGATTATAATTTTCAAGGCTTTTGCATGTTCTTTCCTTCCTCTTTGTCAAACACCAACAGTGATCTTCTATTTTCTCTTAGGTATTCAGTTCGCTTATATCTTTTATGAGTCTGTTCTAGATATATATCCTCTGTGACTCACCTAGCGTCATCTAGCAGCGAATCTCTGAAGCTCTTCAACTCTTCCTGGTGCAAGAGGATTTACTTATCCATTTGGCCACCAGATCCTGTTACCATCGCCAGCTATTTTCTCCTTGAGCAAGAGGACTCTGTCTACTTTTTTACTCACCATGCTGCGCTAGTATCGCCTGTTATGAACTCTTTGAAGACCAGCTCATCAAGAGAAAATAATTTTTTGTTATAAAGTTGGCAATGTTTATATGTTCTCCTTTTGTCTCCTATCCCCCACTCTTTTCCCCTTCCTTGGACCCTCCGTGCTCCGTTGAGCAAGTCTCACTTCTCAGTCGGCAGTTGACTCGGTCAGTTAAGGCTCCTCTCGAGCCAGCCTCCTCTAACCAAGAGGCATACTCTCTTCTACGCCATGTTGGCAAAGTAGTTATCGTCAAAAGGAACTTCAACGTCAACATGAAATCAAGATAAGTACCATCTTAAAGTTTTAACCTCATCTTCATGGTTTTAACTTTCACGTGCTTTTAACGATACTTTTATAGACAGTGTGAGATTATTTATTTTGGGGCAAAAATCATTCTTCGTGGGATTTGTCATGTTGAGGATTTGTTCGTACAAGCCAACCTTACTAAAAAGAGCTTTTCTTAAGCTATTCAAATGAGAAATCCTCTCACTACGTGGGATATTATCTAATACCCGCTGTCTATAATTCACCAAGCTAGTTCCTCCGTTGGATTTTCTTAACCTCATTTTTCTACTAAGGTCGCTCTGGAACCTTCCAGATTCTGTATTTCATCTACAAGTCCTGCCGTTATGAAATTTTCACTCACTTGTGAGAATGCTATTTAAAATTGAAGAATCTCACTTCTGAATTAAAGCTCCCTAGCGAATTTTCTTCCACCGTTGGATGTTCTATGGCGCATTTAACTGTAATCTACCATTTTCTCCAGCAATAGACTTTCGTTCATCTAGTGCAACCAGTCATTTTTTTTCAAATTGAAATAACTTTCTTTGCCAAAAACTTTCGTGTTTCTATAGTGAACTTTTCATATATTTCAACGAACTATAGTGAAAACCAGTGCTTGTTCAACTTTCTACCGCGTCGTGATCGTCCGTTTACATATAAATAAGGCCATGAACATTTTTCCTCAATCCCTATTTCTCTTTCCTAAACCTCTTACTAACAATCTGTAATAAACTTTTAAATTTAGGTCTGTTTCAACGAGGTGTCAATCTATAGATGTGCCCTCCCATTTTTTCTCATGTGTAATCAATTAATTTCTGTATAATTACGTGTCCAGCGCACGTTTCAAACTTACATTGTTTCTCCCTTCTAATCAGGGAAAACAATTCTTTCAACTCTTGAGTGAGTTATTTCTAGGTCTCACGAAATGGAAACTGCCCCATTTGGTTCGTGATTCCCATTTAAAACATAGGAGGTCGAGAACCTTCCTTTTGATTATCTCTTCAGGTTTCACAGTCAGTGACCTGCCCTTATTTGCATCATGACCAACATTAATTCTGTATAAATATAAGAAGTTGTAGGAACTTCTATCTTATTCTTCATGTTTTTCTTATTGTTATTTTCGAAGTTGTTACTCTCTCTAGAATATTCTCTCAGAAATTTCTTATAGTACACTCCTTGTACTCTTGTAAATGTCTAAACTTTAATCATTTCATTTGCCTTTTTTAAAATCTTACAAAGATTTTAGTACCAGGTTTAAAACCTTAAGAATTGTTATTTGCCTGGAGCAATTTCTAAATGTTGTCGGAGGTCTGCGACCCCAAATTGTTAATAAGATTGAAACATATTTAATTGTTAAATATATCAACTTCCTCTAATTTGTTAAATAAATTAAGAGTTTCTTTTTGCTCTTTCATTTTTCTAATACAACGGATAAGCAAGATCCTGTCCTCCTTGGCTCTCCCTACTCGATGCCATTAAATCTATTGATAGGGATTTCACCACTTGTTGCATTTGAGCAAG
Organism: Meconema thalassinum; assembly: GCA_946902985.2. NCBI lineage: Eukaryota > Metazoa > Arthropoda > Insecta > Orthoptera > Tettigoniidae > Meconema > Meconema thalassinum. Next base: position 36,699,308 of record OX336394.1, read on the forward strand.
AACTCTCAGTGGCAACCTTGTTAAAGTTTCTCTTAGCTTTAATAGCTAATTCTAATTGGCCAGTAAGGCAAGTAAAGCTCGCTACGCCAGCTACCTGCTTGTGGAGATCCTCTCCGTAAACTTATGGTTAATTTTCCAAAAGAGAAGTGTTTCTTCTTTGTCTAAGCTTTTAGCCGGCCTCTCGCTGAGTAAAGGCTTAGCCATTTCCAAATGCAACCATTGGTTCACTTACCAAAATTACTTTCCCAGGTATAATTTTTCGTCACTATCCTTCCTGGAAGCACTGGGTCGCTTTTTTTCAGGAACTTTATAATTTCGAAAATTGGAAATACCAAACTTGATTTATATTATTGGCATTCTTCGAATTATTTCCCAAAACGAATTTCTTTGAAAAACCTTACAATAAATTTGTTACTCTTAGTTTTGCCAGACCATCACCTTTCCCCATAGTAGTTTTATACATGCTTGGGAGGAAATACACTAAAGCCTCTCTCTTGCAAATCGCCCAAGTCCTAGCTGCGGTTCCCGTTAGCTTCGACCAAGCTCGTACCTACTTTAGGTATCAGAGAGTTAATTTCCAGTGGCAACTGCCTCTAAAGGTATTTAAAGTTAAATTTACAACTTTGTGGGACTCTCCTCCTGTTTTTCTATCCTTTTTCTCCAATCCAAAACCTACTTCCTTTTTTTAATCATCTTCCCTTGGTGGGTGGGTTATTCCTTATCCAATAATCTACCCATGCCTGTTTCAGCTGTAAGAGTCAGAGCTGTCATACCTGACCGGGTCGTGACGTGCAAAATCCACATTCTTTGTACTCTGAAGATTTCAAATCATGTGTATTTGCACGAATTTCTTGTAATGAAGGGCTTGCATCATGACGCCATACTAGGCGCAGACTTCATTAGAAAATATGATGGTATCATTGACATGGGCCGTAACACGGTAGAGTTCAATCCGAACGAACCCATTCAGATGAACCTAGTTGAAGAAGAACCGGAATTCCTATCCGAAGTCGACGTAGTCGAAAACTTGAATAGCAAGGAAATTGACGAGACACTCGATGCCGACGAAGAGGCAGAATCATTATCAGCACCCACACGAGAGAATCTTGATATAATATTGAACGAATACAGGGACATATTCGACACCGCACCTGGTGAGATATTAGACTACGAATACGACCTTGTGCTACTGGATGATTCCCCATTCCAGAAGAAAATTTACCCGATTGCTGAGAAACATCGTGAAGAAGCTGCTAAGAAGATCCATGAGATGGAAGCAGCAGGCACAATCAAGAAGTCACCGACTCTTTCTTGAACCCCATAACGCCTGTGGTTAAGGTAGATGGAAGCTTGAGACTTTGTCTCGATGCCAGAGCCTTGAATGAACGCCTAGCTCCTGAGCACGACAGACCGCCCAAGATTAGGGACATTCTCAGGAAGTTCAAAGGAAAAATGATATTTTCATCGTTGGACTTGGTTCAGTCTTATTACCATATCAGATTATCTGAGCATACTCAGAAATATACTGGATTCCTGTTTGATCAGACTACTTATGTCTTTCGAAAACTACCATTTGGATTGAAAAATGCCGGAGCCGCATTAATCAGAGCACTTGATGCCAAGCTGACTCCTGAAGTGAAGCAGAGAGTAATATGTTATGTGGATGACATAATCATAGCTTCAGAAACAGAAGAAGAGCATTTAAAGACATTGCGCCTTGTTTTTGAGAATCTTCGACAGGCGAATTTTAAGGTCAAATTTGACAAGTGTCGATTCTTTCAGAAAGAAGTGAAATTCGTAGGACACATAATCAATGGAGAAGGATACAGACCAAATCCGGCAAAGATTAGAACTGTTGCTGCATTTACAACGCCAACCCGTGTGAAACACGTGAGACAATTCTTAGGAATTCTCCAATTCTTTGCTGCTCATTGTGAGAAGTATTCCGAGACTGTCGCATCTCTGCAAGGATTACTGAAAAAGAACTGCTGGTGGAACTGGAATGATGAATGCGAGATAGCTTTCAGGAGAGCTAAACAGATGCTAGTGGACTCAATTCAGTTAGAATATCCAGATTATTCCCGGAACTTTATTCTAGAAACTGATGCATCTGCCATTGGTATAGGAGCCATTTTACTGCAGGAGGATGATGAGAAGAAACGTCATTACATCGCTTTCTTAAGCCGACGTTTAAGAGCAGATGAATCTCACTACTCCACGACCGAGATAGAAGCACTTGCAATAGTTTACGCACTTGAATACTGGTAGAAACTTCTGTTAGGCCAGAGGATTATTGTGAGGACCGATCACCATGCACTGACCTTCATCTTAAGAACAAGACTGGCAAGCGACAGGATCACACGTTGGACGCTGTTTCTCCAACAGTTTGATTTGGAAATAGTTTATCGACCAGGCAGAGAGAATGTGTTGGCCGACATCCTCAGCCGGAATCCTGAAGCTACTGTTAATGCCATAGACATCGAGGGAGAATGCGAGGAACACCTTCGCCGACTTCGTCATCTACCCGAAGGACAGCGACGTGAGGAGGAACTCAGGCACATTATCCGTTTCTTGGAACGAAGAATGGATCCACAGGATGCTCATTATGCGAGAATTGCTGCTGTTGCAGATAATTACTTGATTTATCATCGTGTATTATACAAGTTTGTGGACGAGGACCACACTCAACTGCGTGCAGTTATTCCTAGGAGATACCAAGAATCTGTTATTCTTATGGTTCATCTATCCATTGGTCATGGTGGAACAGACAAAACCATAGCAACCATCAAGGAATCTTTTACATGGAAAGGGTTAGGAGCCACCGTTAGACAGTGTTTACGTGCTTGCAACGCATGCCAGCGGAACAAGTACACGTCAAACTTGTTGAAGGAACAACCTAGACCAATACTCCCAACTCAACCTAGAGAGTTATACGCACAGGACCTGTATGGCCCAATACTTAAGGCTCGTCGTGGGAATCGATACATCGTTGTAACTATTGATGTGTTCACGAAATATACGATGCTTCATCTGATTCAAAAAGCCACTGCACATCACATTATTCAGAGGATTAGACGTCAAGTGATACCGGAGGCAGGAAAGCCACAATTCCTGTTTACATATCACGGATCACAGTACACCTCAGCAGAATTTGCCAATGCTATGAATGAGCTTGAAATAGGTCATGTTTTATCATCTATTCGTCATCCAGGGAGCAACCCAGCAGAATGCGTGATGTCTATTATCGCAAAATTCTGTCGATTATATTGTCAAGAAGAACACTGGCGATGGACTGAAGTCCTAGTCACTATGGCAAAGTGTATTAATTCAACAGTCCATGAGAGCACTGGTCAAATACCTATGGTCTTGCATTTGAACCAGATGCCGTTGAGAATATGGGATCGTGTGATTGTAAATCCACCTTGTTTACAACCATCACATGCCAGCAGACTTTTAGCTGCAAGGGAAACTATGGACAGACAAGCTGCCAAGCGCTTGAGAAGAACTAGACGCCAGAGATTTAGAGAACCACTAGTTGAGGGAGACCTTATCCTCATTAGGAGACTCGGAATTTCAAGTCCTATAGACCGCATATATGGGAAATTTCTATCTTTATATTATGCTCTAGTCGTATCCGACAGCCTTTGAACAATGGAAGTTATGTAATAGAAGACATCAGGACAGGAGGGCGCATTGGAACCTGTAATGCAGCCAATCTAAAAAATATCACTCTTGAATGAATTTCAGGTCAATTAAAAATGTCGTCCCAACATTTTATTTGAAACGACGGAGAGGCAGATGAACCCGCTGAGCTATGGTTCATGTGATATTTTTTATGAGAGAACATTTATGATGGGATGTTGTACCTTTGAACACACCCAGGAAGCCACGTGGAGCTGAGAGCTCACGCGATACTCTTTGAAGTAGCGTTGGATCGCACTTTTGACTTTGGTGAAAACTGCTAATTATTTATCTGAGGTCTTATTAATTAATTTTATTCTTTCACAAGACTCAGAATATTCCATTTCGTCATGCTGCATTATTAAAACATTTTTGAGAATGTTATTTTAGCTTAAGGTAAGGTAATACCCTTGCAGATACGCATATAGGAACGTAAGTAGTTGCTCAACGACTTCGGTTTGACGACCTACTTCCTTGAGACACCCAGTGCCTTGCACTACGTCTGGAGAATCCGCCCTGTGTAGGCGTGGAATCATATCCGTCTTGTACGACGTAGGAAATATCCGCTGTTTAGCGAGGAAATTACAATTAGTTGCCATCGAGCACGAATAAACAACGATACAAGTTATAAGTAAGAATTATAGTGAGTTACTTGCACTACGTCTGGAGAATCCGCCCAGTATAGGCGTGTAAGTGTATTTGTCCTGTAAGACATAGAAGAATATCCGCTTGTTAGCGTTGAATTGGTTATCAGGTGCCATCGTGCACTGGCATATTGTAAAATTCTGGTATTTATGCACAGTGAGCCACAGAAACATATTGAAGATATTTATTGGCAAGTATTAGTGAATTATATAATTTTACCGGAACACCACATTTTAGTACCCACGTGTTTGTGGAGGGCCAAATGCCTTGTGGAAAATATACAGGTAAATGTGTTGCAACTACTTCAAATAAGTGTGATTATAATTGTGTAACATATTTGGATTGCCAGAGTGAAGTTTTTATTTCCAAAACGACGTACATTTTACCGATGCTGCATGATAGAAAAGTAGCGTCATTAGGACGTGCAGAATCATAGATCAGTGCTAGCTCATGTATCTATTCACATCCACGAAATTAAGGCTGTGTTGTCAATTACTATCAAAGCCTACAACATTTACGACGAACATTATATTTTTGGAAAGTGAAAGAATGAATTTCATAATTTATTTCACCGTCAACGTGACCAGACTATTCCACACCATGCTAGAATCAGTCATCATGGGCTAATACCATCCTGGTATGAGGGTGATGTTTCTACGTGAACTAGCATGATGGTGAAGCTTGCAGAACCGAGGACGAGAACGAAGGAATCCAAGATGCCATTTCCAGGCATATCCAGCATATCCACGGAGTTGTCGACAGGGACGAATCGAACCCTGGTCTTTGGAGGAGTCCAGACGGGAATCCTGATGAGGATAATACCGTTCCAGAGATCCAGAGAGGAATTTGTACAACCCTGGTTATTGAATAGAGGGCGAGTGATAGCTTCTCCATGTCGTGAGTCTTTGGACATCCCTTCTCTTGTTCTAGTTCTGGTGGTATATTAGATTTAATGTAGTTTGTGAATCAACCACACTCTGTGTCAGCCATTTTTCTAGGTAGGGATTGTATCTAGTTTAATTTAATGTCATTTATTTCAGTATAGTGAGACACCCTTGGGTCTGTTGTTGTTTGAGTCTTCAGTCTTTTGACTGGTTTGATGCAGCGCTCCATGCCTCCCTGTCCTGAGCTAATCGTTTCATCTCTACATAGCTCCAACACCCTACATCGGAGGCAATCTGTTTAACATATTCTAACCTTGGTCTACCCCTACAGTTTTTGTCCTCGACCCTTCCTTCCATAACTAAGCTTGCTATTCCTGGGTGTCTTAGTATGTGTCCTACCAACCTATCTCTTCTCTTCATTAGCAGTCGCCAGAAACATCTCTCCTCTCCCACTCGTCTTAATACCTCTTTGTTTGTTACCCTATCTACCCATCTGATCTTCATCATTCTCCTGTAACACCACATTGCAAATGGGCCTGACATTTTGGTTAACCCTGGTGCAGCTTGATGAACGTCGTAGAACGTCAAAGCCTATCTTTTGCTAGATGTGACCGCAGTCATTCGAGGCTATTTTGTACAACCCTGTTTGGGGTGTTTTTTCAAGTCTTTGCTGACTTTAGTTATGACAATCAGATGTCATGGTTATTTCTTTAACTGCATTCTTTGCAGCCAGTTTTGATACACCCCTGACTTTCGATAGAACAGTCGTATCAGTTAGGCAATCGACTGTAATTGCCAGTTTTGTAAATGCATTATATTTTCATTTTGAATAAGCTCAGAAGCTATTCTTGGTCAAGTTTGAACCTAACAATTAGAAGGAATGTTTCGTTGCCTAGCATCGAACGCGGTTCCCAACGTGTCATTAAGCGGATCCTTGTATGGAATCTGCGCCACAATTATCATTTTGCTTGTGTCATGTAAGACACGTTTTATTTGATGTTGTACTAGCAACTAGTGAATTGTATTTTGAGAACAAAGAGCTCCAGTAATTGTAAGATTACTATCATTTAGACGTCTTTGGTAGAAAGACGGAATTACATTATTCTATTCAGATTTATTGCGTGTTTTTTATACACGGACTCTTTAGAGGTTCATAACCTATGGTAAAGTTTTTTATGAACAGGCCAGATGTATAGTTTTATTTTGATTAAATCGCCGGCCTTGAATAATGTGTGTTTTGTGTCGACCGAACGCAGGAATGTGGTAGCCTGCTGGTGACATAAACTGGTTTTGTAATCCAGTGCCCTTGAGAGCACGCTTCATTTGTTTGTGAGACGGGACTACTTTGACAAGAGACAGAATGCAATTGTATTCGCTCTTTCTTTCATTGCAACTTAGCTTATGTAACCCAGTTTTCAACCCTGTCTCAGATCACATGTTTTATAGATTGCTTTTTTTAGTTGAGCGCACTTCTTGCGTGTACCGTCTTGACGTGTATAATTAGGTCAGGTTTTCTATAGTGAGTTGCAGGCGACCCTGATAAATGCAGGAATTTATTGTGTGAAGGTACTTGTGATTACCTTGTCCGGGAGGGTTCCCGTTGACCAGATGTTATTGGAAGGTAACTGTTGTGGACAGGCCTATCCCAGAGTTATTGAATGCGAGATTTGCGCCGCTGGTAACCCGTGTTATAGTGTGTCCGAGTTGTTATTGCTCGTTGATCTTATTCCGACTGTTGAGTCGAGGCTTTTTGGTGGCGAATGATCTCAGTGTAGACACTCCGTGCCCGAGCTATTGTCAGTATTATTCGCCATAAACCAACGATAAACCTAAACCGACATCTTAATAATAAAACGCATAATTTTGGTAAAACAAAAGCTAACCAATGAATTCTTTCTATCTAACTTTGTTCTGTTGCATTTTGGAACCGTTGACATAGCCGTGCAGTTGAAGGTAATTTCCTTGTGTGGAAATGACTAGGACAGTTGACACTTTTGTAGCGACCTGAAGCATGCGCAAACCCAGAGTTCGTAGCTTGTGGAGCTCAGGCCATGCGATGTCAGACGTGGTCTCAACTACGCATTCGTCACCGTAATTACACACATTAGATGACTATGGCTTACAAAGAGTAAACCAATGTGTAGGCAGGAATTTAATAAAAATTTGTGTCTATTTCATTACTTATTTATGATGTACAAGTGTGTAAATCCTACATGTTACCTTATTGTGTGCTGATAGCACGTAGTTATTAAGAATAATTAAATGTTTTTCATGGCTGTACACTTAGATTTGTTGTAATTGTTTTCTGTTACGGACGTCATCGCCGTAAATTTTGTTATTAACTGTTAGGACCTAGCTAGATGATTACCGTTAAATGTAAATGTGGAAATGGTATCATCCTAACTTAGATTTGTTTTGCTACCCTGTTAAATGTAAATTCTGATATTAGCTTAATCTTGTAACTTGAACTAGGGACTTGCGTCGTACCATTTTCCTAGCTGTTGCTTTATTATTGTGCGTTAGATCTTTTGCGAGGGTTTTCCGTAACTTCTCAGGTAGGGACCTACTCTTTATTTTCTTTTGTTTATTAGTTTGCGGACTAGCCGATCATAACCCTCCGAACTAGGCTAGGGGCTTGTGAATTTTAATAAATGTTCACGGTGTTTTACTTAAGTCTGGATGTTTAATTTCTCAGTCTAGTTTTAAGGTGAACCTTTCCTTAGGCAGTCTATGACCATCGTCACCATGTACCACGATCCCCGTGGACTACAGCGTCTCGTGCCGCTTAGCCTATTTGGAAGTTCACCTGATCCTCACGGTAATTTTATTCGACTTATGGGATGTTAGGAAAGTCATCGTGGTTGTTGACTCGACTAACGGTCTCAGTATATATTTTCCTTACGTTGCACTTCACATCAGACGAATTCATTTCGGAACTATTTCCCGCACTGGTCAGAATACAAAGACGATTTCGCAGCGACTGCGGGTATCGTGTTAATCCCGCTCCCGTTCCCGTTCCCGCATCCCGCGCCGGTGTGCGTAGACCCTTATACGTCTTTGTGTAGGACGCTAAAATTGGCTTAAGTTGTTTCACAAGCTTTTTCATTGTCGTGTAGGCTAGGCTATTCCAAGATTTTCACACACAAAGAAATCTTACGTATCTTGCCGTAACTTCTCGTAATTTACGTATTAAATCACGTCAGGGTCACCATATGTTTTGTTAAGGGACTAATTCACCGAATTAGTGTTAACCATTATGTATTTAACTATTTATTTCACTACACAACTATACAACAGACATATTCAAACATAGTACAACGAACAACAACTGCCACAGTCCTTTGTCACAGAGTCCAAACAGCACAAGATGGCACTCCAGCCAGCGGCCGCCATTTAAGGTCCAAAAACGACTTAGTAGACTCTTTTAATCAGTTCCATAACAAGCTATGTGCACAACCTTCGGCCTAACCGCTTAAAATGCTAAGGAGAGAAAAAATGCTGGGTTGGAGTGAGATTTGGAACCAAGACGCACTCAAGCGTTGTAAGCAAAAGGGGAGCGCCTTAGCACCCGCGGCCGCCAGTCCGACACCTGTAAGCGATGCTTACTGGGATAACTTCGCTTGCGCGACAAAGCAAACGCGAATTTCATGTTTTTAATCGGTTCTAAATCCGTTAAATTTGAGCGTTTGGAATGTTATCATATACCACCGTGTTCGCCTTAACGAGACCTATGCAATGGTAAGGGTTTTTGAAAAAATAAATCCGTTAGCCTTTTTTTACGTTAGAAATTGGGATACCGTCCAAAGCTTTTTTACAGCTTACATCTTACAGTTTTTACAGCTTTTTGTGCATGTTAGTAACGTTTTTAGTCGAAGTAGGGCTTAATGAAGTTTAATTTAGGAAAACTGACCAGGAGTTTGTTTTGATCTTAAAAACTCTGCTTCAAAGTTGGTTATTTAGATCTAGCTGAGGGTCCACTTTCTCGAAGTAGAACCAGGTAAATATTTATCTAATTTTACTTATTTTATTTTTAGGATCGCCTACACGCGGCCTGGGTCAATAAAGGCATCTCTAGATAAAAGGCTCGAAGGAGAACTATCCAATGAGGAAACGCTCTTAAAACCTACTCTTCGTTCTTCTGTTGACCCTTTCAACATAAAAGAAGTTTGTCTAGTCTGTGGCAAAGAGGCCTGACAGCATAATGGACCTTGTTGCTGCCGAGGCAAAATTTCATCGAGAATGTAATCTCCAATTTGTATCTGGAGGCGTTTTGGAGGGTGATGGTAGCAGCGTCAAGACTGGCCGTGGCCGTCCTGCGGACCCCGAAAAACACGACGTCTTTGAAAAGCTCTGTACGTTCTTGGAGACCAATGGAAATTGCTAGTTCGCGCTTGGTGATCTTCATGACTACCTTGAGAAAGTATGTAAAGAAATGGAATGTGGCCCATACGCGCAAAATTATATCAAAGAAAAAACTACTTAGCCACTATGGACAGCGAATCTTCATCACTGAGGTGCCAGGTCGAATCTGCATTGTAAATATGAAAGAAACGGCAGAAAACATCTTGCACGACAAATTGTACGAGGAGCGTGGGAAGCCCGAGGCCGATGAACGTCGGCGAATCGTAGAAAAGACCGCTCAAGTTATAAAAGATATTCGGACGCGTGCATATAATCTGGAGGCTTATCCGTCCGCTGTAGAGCAGTCCTATATGCCTGCGCCTTTTACTTATCATACATCAGATACAATGTTTTTTTTAATTTTTTTTAATACATATTTCTGTCATTGTAATCATTCGAACGATTTCACGAAAAAGAGCTATTAATTTTCTTTTTACTTTCCAGGAGGAGGCCGCGCCAGCCATAGACATCGACGCAGGACATTATACGACCCTACATGTACAATATTGCACCAAATATTTTTTTAAAATTTCACAAATGTTTTTTTATAATTGTCGCTGTTAAAACAACAAAACAAATTTTCATTAAAACGCATGTTGTCAACTGTACATGTGTGTGTGTGTTTTTGTCGGTCTTTGTTATTCATTTAGCAAATCTTGCGTCGTTTGATGATTTTTACATGGACTTCGCGTAACCAACTGAACGTGGCGTTCAACTTATTCTGGCAGTAGCTCGTGCACTATTAGACGTACGATCAAACAAGAGACACTTCTGGAAAGCTAAAAACATGTTATTTCGTTCTGTTTAGCTTATTTTCCTTTAACCCCAAGTTTTGGTCACTTAAAACCGCGTTGATTGAAAAATAATTGAATTTCGAGCATTTTTTTGTTTTTTATCGACCGGAAGTGATCGAATGTTGTTTTTATTACAAGTTTTAGAACCTGCAAGTTCCCCTCTTTCATTTGATACCATACTTTGTCAATTTTGGATAAACGAGTCGGTTTTTACGGGCGCTCCAAGAATATCCTGGAATTCCAGGTTTCCAGGCCTGGAAAACAAGGAAGCCGGCCGGCATCAGAAGCTTGGAGAATTTTAGTATGTTGTTCCCCAGGGTCAAATTGTCAAATTCTGCGAAAATTAGCTTTACATGATTTTTTTACCTTCAATCCTAAAATGCCTGGGCTATTTAGCCTGTCTCAATATCGTATCATTTTCAAACAATACTAGGAGGATAGTTTGTTGTATTTTCCTGTTACTTTAGTGCCAAGTATGAGCACATTCCAATTATATGCTTTGCTGCAGTAGCGGAATATCTTTCAAAGAACTTTAGAGGGGTAAAATAACATAGTGTTACTATTCTCTGGAATCGAGTAACATCTGTATTTTTGTAAATGTTTAGTCAAGGCCTACCAGTATCACGTTAAAGACATTATGTTAATCAACTCATTTGTATTCTTATAATGGTCACAGATAGACAATGATTAAGTGAACCGAAATGAAACATTGTGGACTTTGCTTCAAGGCAATGCAGTTAGGCTGTGATACACGTCAGTGAGTCGCACCGTTAAACACGTGCGCTACTCAAGGCCAGATACAACCTGTTTTTATTACAACATTATCCACAAGCCCAGTGAACTCTTATAGTGAGACTCGACATATGACATTTATTTCAATGCTACATTTTCTTGTATGAATCAATGTGGGCCAGTCTCAGGGATGCTCACGCTCATTAGGTCAAGTACAGCTGATTGTTACTGTACAGGGTGACTACTAAGTCCCATTTCTTTAGAATATCGCCGTTGTTACGAGAGAATATAATGTTATAAATCCATAATGCACATTGAATAGGAGTTTATTTATGATGAACCAGACAGATTGTAATAGGTTAGCACGTTATTATTGTTATATTGATTCTGTGCATGCGCACGAGGAAGAGTGTTATTATAATGTGCATTGATGACACGGTAAAGATTAATGTGTCCTCTTGTGTGTTTATTCCGGCAGTGTTGAGTATTTAGCTGAACTGACCGAAGAGGTGAACATTGCAAGCCGAGAGCTGCGATTGTTGTTGTCCAAGCACGAGGTAACTCGTGTTATTGTGTTGACAATTTCTTGTCATGTGCTTTTGAAAGTGCAACTATGGTAATTTTTTTCGAGCCTTGTGTCATGGTCATTCGTCATAAATCATAGATAGATAGATTTTTATTAATTCCATTTGATCAAATACATGCATTCAATACATTTTTGATATAGGACACGTCAGGATTTACATCTATAAAATAAAAGAACTAACAGGTATATATCACTAATATTATAACTATTTATAACTTATTATAATAGCAAATCTTAATAGATACAATCTTATTGCACAACTATTTACACCTCACTCTATTATCATAATATGAAAACTTAATTCTATAAATACAACAACATACAGCTAGGTATTACAATTAAATTTAAAAAGTAAAATATAATTATAGATTTCATCGCTCCTATACGCTAAGATATTCAACTACTGAGTAAAAACAATGGCACTGCAGATAAGCTTTCAACATTCTATCAAAGGTTTTTATTTTTGGGGCCAGTTTTATATACTGGGGAAGTTTATTGTATAATTTAACTCCAGTGTGAAAAGTTCCTATTTGATATATGCTTGTGTGTGTGTGTGTGTGTGTGTGTGTGTGTGTGTGAAATATGAATGTTTTGATTTTGTCTTGTGTTATGCCTATGAACATCATTGTTTGTTTTAAGAAAAACATCTTTATTCATTAAATTCTTAAAAAAAAACATAATACTTTCAAAGATATGTATGCAGGGCAGTGGGAGAATGATTCTCTAGAGTTTACATTTGCCATAATTCTAATCGCCCTCTTTTGTATCCTAAACGTGCTTAGTACACCTGGCGACATACCCCAAAATATGATCCCATATCTTAAGTATGAATGGAAATAAGCAAAATAAGTATTTCTTAATGTGGGCATGCTAGTGCAGGTTTTCAAAATACGTAACGCAAAGCACATCGAGTTCAGTTTAGTATTCAGATATTGTATATGTTTATTCCATTTCAAGTCTTGTTGTATCCATAGTCCTAAAAACTTTGTTTCTGATTTATTTTGTATTTGATGACCATTTAATGTTATATTGGGCTTCGCAGGATTCCTATTCTGTATAGTGTGGAAATTTAGACATACTGTTTTTTTATAGTTTATTATGAGGCGATTATCTTGTGACCATTTGGTTAACTCTCCTGTAACGGAGTCAGCAGACTGCTGTATGACCTGTTTAGTTTCACCTTTTATTACAAGTGTTGTATCGTCCGCAAACAAAATTTCCTTATGTGAATGAACGTTCTGTGTTATATCATTGATATATAGAAGAAAGAGTTGTGTGCCCAAAACCGATCCCTGGGGTACTCCAAATTCAATAATTCCCAAATTGGATAATCTTTCATTAAGTAATTTGGTTCCATCATCCTTGTGTCTCAAACTTACTATTTGTTTACGCCTTGTTAATTAAGACTCTATCCATTTATTAGCTAGACCTCTAACACCATATTGATTTAGTTTGGTAAGCTGTGCCCGTTTCCCCGACGTCACGTTGACCCGGCGATTTCAACGAGAAACCGAAGAAGGGACACAGGCGATACAAAAATTAAGTCCTGGAAATATTTGTCCAATAAAAAAAATCAAACAACTATCTCGGGCAGGCAAGAGATCGAATATCTCAAGTCGATTAAAGGGAGAGGCATGCAAGGTTCAACAGGACAAATACTTCACAAACAAGAAAAAAGAAAAAAAGTATCACTGACTCGGGAGAAGTTCCAAACTACAAGAATAACCAGAACTTGAAAAATCGAGATCCTAAATTTATTTTTGAGCAGACGGACAAAAAAATGAACACTCGTATTACTCAATGAATATTATTAGTTTGGGATCATAAAAATCCATAATGTCCATCAATGTCATTGAGCTACCCTGTTTTACTTAATCAGGGAAGTACTCGCAAAAGAAAGTATTAGAGTTCAAGTGTTCGATGATTAGCTGAATAATAATGATTTAAAAAAACACTTCACTTTCACTTTCAGCTTCTAAAAGAAGAAAAATTAGAAGAAAATTCACTATACATTTTTCCTTCCCATGAATGTTAACTGAATTAATAATTTACACATAAATTTCACACATTTCTAATATTTACAGACTTACGATTGTCAATGATGACTGTCAATCATTTAATTTGGCTAAATGAATTTGTGGAATGAAATTATTATTATTAATTTATATCAACATAATTTAAAGTTTCCTTATGGAAATTACATCAGCTATAAATAACAATAACTTGTTATAGCCGCACAATAACTGGCTTCAAATGACATCCTAATCCCTCATATCATTTTCAAATCATTAGCTGAGTTTATCATATCCTTATGGGATCAATTTAATTATTCAGATTGCGATATTATAACTTTTAGCATATATTAAATTAAGATACAAATGATTCACCTGTGATCTGCAGGAATTATTAATTTTAAATTGACCAGCACATGTAACTCTGATAACATTGCATTTATTATGACGATTAATTGAACAGTAATGCAGTAACTGCCATTGCACTGTTTTCCATCGTTGGAACTACTTAATATAATTACAAATATAAAGCACATTCTAAGTCCATTGAACCTAGAACTACATAAGCCCCTATGGGTAGATTATTGGCTGAGGAATAACCTAACCACCAAGGGAAGATGATAAAGAAAAGGAGGTGGGTTTCGGACTGGAGAAAAAGGATAGAAAAATAGGAGGAGAGTCCCACAAAAGTTATGAATTTAACTTTAAATGCACTTAGAGGCGGTTGCCACTGCAAATCCGTTCTCTGATACCTAAAGTGGGTAAGGACCTGGTCTAAGCTAACGGGAACCGCAGCTAGGACTTGGGCGGTTTGCCAGAGAATGGCTTTAGCGTATTCCCTCTCAAGCATGCATATGCCTACTATGGGGAAGGGTGATGGTCTGACAAGACAAACAGTAACAGATTTATTGCGTATTAACGAGGGCATGAACCTAGGAAGAGTTAGGAAACCCAGGATCTTGCCTAACTGTAGTATTTGCGAAATGATAAATCCAAAAACAAATATTTAATTTATTTAACAATTCAAAGGAAGTTGATAACTTTAACAAATATATATTTTCAATTTGGTTAACAACTTTGGGGTCACAGACCTCAGAAAACATTAAACGGTTGCGCCAGGCAATTAACAATTTATTAGGTTTCAAACCTTTATAAAATCCTAGCAAGGATTTAAAATAGCGAAGATAAAAATTCAAAATTTAAAGACAATTAAGGTGATTAAAGTTTAACAATAAATAGAGTACAAGGTGCGTACTATAAGAAATCTCTGCGTACCTATCTTAGAAAAAAATAAAACTTCAAAAATAACAAAAAAATAACAGGTAGAATGGAAGAGAAGTTCCTATAACTTCTTATATTTATGCAGAATTACTTTTATGATAGCTATGCAAAATAGAGCAGGTCACTTACTGTGAAACCGGAAGAGAAAGTCAAAAGGAAGGTTCTAGACTTCCTATGTTCAAGTAGGAATCACGAGACAAATGGGGCAGTTTCCCTTTCGTTAGACCTAGAAATAACTCAATCATAAGTTGAAAGAAATGTTTTCCCTGATTATAAGGGAGAAACAATGTAAACTTGAACCGTGTATAAAACACGTGGTTATGCAGAAATTAATTGATGATAAACAAGCAAGATGGAAGGGCACTTCGTTAGAGTGACACCTCATTGAAAATGATCTAGAGTTACAATTTTATTAATATGGTTTGTTAGTAGAAGGTTTAGGAAAGATCAATTGGGATTTTGGATCAATGTTCATGGCCTTATTTAAGGTAAACGGACGATCGCGACGCGGTAGAAAAGTTGAACAAGCACTAGTTATCACTATAGTCTGTTAAATGGTTGAAAAGTTCACTGTAGTAACACGAAAGTTTATGGCAAATGAAGTTATTGCAATGATGAAAAAGAACTGGTAGCACTAGATAGGCGAAAGTCTATTGCTTGAGAAAGTTGTGTATTACAATTAAATGCGCCATAGAACATTCCAACGGTGGAAGAAAATTAGCTATTGAGCCTTAATTCAGGAGGAAGATTCTTCAATTTTCAATAGTATTCTCACAAGTGAGTGAAAAATACATGACGGCAAGACTTGTAGATAAAGTACAGGATCTGGAAGGTTCCAGAACGATCCTAATAGAAGAATGGAGACAAAGTTATCCAGCGGAGGAACTAGCTTGGTATTTTATAGACAGCGGGTATTAGATAATATCCCACGTGGTGAGAAGATTTCTCATTTAAATAGCTTAAGAAAAGCTACTTTTTATTAAGGTTAGCTTAGACAGACAAAAGCCCAACATAGCAAATCCCGCGAAGAATGATTACCGCCCCAAATAAGTAATCTCACGCTGTCTATAAAATGATCAATAAAAGCATGTAGATAATAAAACTGATGAAGATGAGGTTAAAACCTTAAGTCTGTACTTATCTTGGTTGCATGTCGAAGGTGAAGTTCCCTTTGACGAATACTTAATGTGCCAACATGGCGTAGAATGTAGAGAGTGCCTCTTGGTTTGAGGAGACTGGCTCTAGTTGAGCCTTGACTGACCGAGTCAACTGCCGACTTGCAAGTGAGACCCACTCAGCGAAGCGCGGAGGGTCCAAGGAAGGGAAAAGAGTGGGGGTAGGAGACAAAAGGAATACATATAAGCATGACCAATATTGTAAACTTAAATTCTCTTGAGGAAATGGTCTTCAAAGAGTTGATAGCAGGCGATACTAGCACAGCCTGGTGGGTGAAAGAGTAGACGAAGTTCTCTTGATCACGGAGATAATAGCTGGCGATGGCAACGAGAACTGGTGGCCAGATGGATAAGGAAGTCCTCTTGCACCAGGTAGAATTGAGGAACTTCTGAGATTCGCTGCTAGATGACGCTAGGTGGGTCATGGAAGATATATATCTAGAACAGACTCACAAAGATTATAAGAGACATGACCAACAAAGAGAAAATAGATGATCACTGTTGGTGTTTGATAAAAAAGGAAGAAATGAACAAGAAAAGAGTATTAAACTTTATATTCTCTCGTACCGTGTATTCCAAGAATACACCATACTGGGAGGGGAAAACACCAACAGAGAACAAATAAGCAGTTAAACATTTAAAGGTAATGGAGCGATCAATGACAGTGGTCTTGTGATCGGACCATTAGTGGTCAAGACTCTGACCACCCTGACTCTCCCATCTCTTCCATGACCCACTTTGATGTCGGGACTGGAAAGAAACCACTTCTGTCTCCGTTGCAAGGAAGTTAAATATTCCAAGTTCCACCTCTTCCAGAAAGAATTGCGAAGGGCTTCAAGTTTACGCCAAACAATAGGCAAATTAGAATCCCTGAAAGAACTGAAAAGGGGGGAGGGGCAGAAAGAGAAGGGCCTATAAGGATGTGACCAGGTGTGAGTGGAAGTAGGTCATCAGGGTCATTGGAAAGCGGAGTTAAAGAACGAGAATTAACAACACCTTCAATCACAAAATAGCTAGAAGCTGCGAGAAGTATAGCTCTAGTAAAGATTGCGATAAGATGAGAAAGAAGAATTAACAAGTTTAAACAAAGCGTATAGAAACAACTACATCTATTAAGTATATGAATATACCAAATAAACAAAGGAACTATGAGAGTAGGAGGCAAGAACGCCATAGGTAACAACAATCTAGTAGCCATAAACAATGACCTCAAGTTATAATAAGTATCAAAGGGGTTAATCAGAAAAATACTTAAGTCAGCGAGAAACGTGACATAACAAGTATAAATACAAAAACACATCGAATGTAACGACAAGAAAAAACAAGTTTGTTCATCAATGAACAATAAGATTGCAAAATATGTAAGCAAGGAGCAATACATGAGCGCGTAAAAAATACGCAACGATGTTATGAAACAAGAATCGAAGCAGTTGTAGGATACGAGCGTAAGCAAGTGGGAGAGACAGGCAAACACGGCCTTGACCTACATAGTACAGGGAGATAAGGAATATAAATAGCTGAAAGAGTCCTTGACCGGAACAAGTTTATTTTGGTAATGAGGTGAACGGCTTCCGAGATTACGGGAGCAACTCGCAAGACAATGGTTGGCAGTCAGCCAGAGTTGATATAAGGGAAACTTGCTCTGACCTTTGGCAAGCATACAGGAAATAAACGACAGCTTGGCGTTATCCGAGATTGTATACAAACAAGATTGAAAAACAAGCAGTTCGAAATAAACAAACAACACAAGTGAAATCAGCTGAGACTTAAAGCGGAGCAAGTGACACGACATGCAGTCATTCGTGGCTTGGACGTGAAAAACCAATTTAGAGACATATGAAATAAAGTAGGAAATCAATTTCGCATAATTTTGAGGATCAGGGAATCTGACAATTTTCGACAGAAAAAAGCTTGATTCTTCCGAAAAAAGAGAAGCTGGGACATTGAGAAGAAATTTATGCATAAGAATAGTTATTCTAGATGCTAGAGAATTCAGATTTTCAAGCGGTTTCAAAAGCGGCTTCCAATTGTGAGGAAGGGGGAAGGAGCCGGCCGTGGCCATCCTTCTAAATAGCGAAAGAAGTGAAACATAGCTTACAGCGAAGTGATGGAGACTGATAGCCATGGTTTTACACAAGGGGAAGCTAGTTTTCGATAGAGAGTTTAAGCAATTACCTGCTATAAAAATGACATGAGAAGGTAAACGAAGTAACACAAGGCGAGGCGAACTTGAATTGCCATCTTGTGCGGGAAGAAGGCAAAACCATTTAAACAACTTACACAGGTGGCGTAGTTGTTTACGACATCGTTCCGGCAAGTGTTTTTCAAAAGTATCGAGATCGAAAACATAGGTGTTCTCTTTTTTAGAAGGGGGATTTATATCAGCAGTAACGAAATGACATTGCGATTTGGTTTGAAGACTGGGATGTTGGATTTCACCAGTAATAACCCAACCAAAATCGATTCTCTGGCGACCACGTTTGAGGATAACTTGCGAACCTGTTTACGGAGGCAATTCCAAAAAAACATTGGCACTGAAAAGTACATCAATGGGACCTTGAGCATTAAACTGAGGATCAGCTAACCTTAAGTGCGAAGAAATTTTTAAACCGGAAGTATTAATAGAGCTGCTAGGAGTGTCCTTGCCAATACTGGTAAGAATGAGACAGTTTAAGTTAAGATTGGTGTTTCTTTGACAAATGTCTCTGATTTTCAATTTTGATGACTGCAAGTCTTGAGTTTTCAAATTGTCAATGCCGGATACATTGATAGAAGTAGGCGATGACGAAAGACCTAGTTTTTTAATTAACGATTGCGAAACAAAGTTGTGAGTTGAAGCGGAATCGAGAAGACCGCGGGTTCGAAACCAATTTCCAAATTTATCTTGGATTTCGAATTGTACAGTGGACAAAAGGACTTGCGCAATGTGAGAAGTTTCGGCGTTAGAAATGCAGGAAGAAGCATTAGTTTGTTCGGAGCTGCTCTGCATGGAGTTTGAAGAAGCGGGTACTGGTGACCTCGATTTATCATGAACGTGCAATAAAGAATGGTGCGGTTTTTTTACAATGGAAACAGAGGTTGGAAGACGTACAGTTTGAAGAAGAATGCTTAGGTGACAAGCAGTTGAAGCATTGTTTACTATTGAAGACAAACTTCCTTCGGTCTTCGACAGACAATTCTTTAAAGGATTTGCACAAGTACAAAGTGTGCAACTTTTTGCAGAGCATGCATTTAAAAAATTTGTTGCGCGGCCTGATATGTTCTCTTGGATGGTTGAAAGAAGCAGAACGGGTTTGCTTGTTCTCGACAGATGGGGGCTGATGACCATTTGAAGAGACAAGTTTTTTCTCAAAAAAGTGACACGTATGACTCGTTTCGACATTTTCGCACTGAAATGAGAGTGCTGTAAGGACTTGCCACCGGCTGTTGAGAAACGAGATGAGGTGTTCAAACGAATGTTCCTCGTTGCGAGTGAGTTCGATCTCCCAAGCCTTTAATGTCGAAAAATCGAATCTTGAAGAAGCTAGATGAATAAGAATAGTGTCCCAAGTTTGGAATGGTTGCTTGAGTTGATATAACGCTCTCACGTGCAATTGAATAGAATCTAACAGGTCTCTTAAAGAGGTGACGTCATTAGGTTTGACGACTGGCACGTTGAACAGACAGCGGATGTGGCGAGCCACACACAAACGTAAATTGCCATATCTCTCTTTAAGGAGATTAAAGGCGATGCGGTAGTTATTTGCGCTTAAAGGAAGTGGCTCCACCAAGGTCAAGGCCTTGCCTTCCAAGGACGTACGCAAGAAGTAGAATTTATGAATGTCGAGAATGTCGGTATTTTCATGAATTAGGGAGCAGTAAAGTTCATAAAAAGAATACCATTCACCTTCCTGGCCTGAGTAGTGAGGTAGGCTTATCTTTGGAAGTAACGGTTTCGGTTTATCCTTGTGAACTGAAGCGGGTGCGAACTGGGCCGGATTGATGACCCTAGTGTCCGCTTCTGAGATACTGCGGATCAGTTGGTGGGCCTTGGCAATCCCTTCAAAGTGCAAGGGTTCGACCTCGTCCCGATCCGATTGAAGTTCTGGGCAAGCGGATTCAATCTCGGTTTGAATTTGATCGTAATAATCATAGGACCGTTCGTACAACTTAAGGCGTTGTGTCAAGATGTCTGAATCACACTCGGCGGGATTTATTTTGTTGATGAAATTTCTGAATCTGGTGAGTTGCCCTTTGTAGGAAGAACGTCTAGCAATGAGAGTTTCATCTTTTTCAGTAGGAGCCATGACAAAGAAAATAGATTAGAATGTAACTCACTAAACTGTGGAACCTTGGAGATGCTGTCAAGTTGGCAGCAGCGAATAAGTTGAAAGAACGGGACACACCAAAGGAGACAGGAGCGGCCTCTTTCTCCTTCACAGGCTTTGAACGACTTAGTTATAGCTGAAAGATTCAAAGCAGGTATTAATAATTTGCAAGGTGTTGTCAAATAACCTTTTAAGACAAGTGACAAATTTTTGGGTAGATTATTGGCTGAGGAATAACCTAACCACCAAGGGAAGATGATAAAGAAAAGGAGGTGGGTTTCGGACTGGAGAAAAAGGATAGAAAAATAGGAGGAGAGTCCCACAAGTTATGAATTTAACTTTAAATGCACTTAGAGGCGGTTGCCACTGCAAATCCGTTCTCTGATACCTAAAGTGGGTAAGGACCTGGTCGAAGCTAACGGGAACCGCAGCTAGGACTTGGGCGGTTTGCCAAAGAATGGCTTTAGCGTATTCCCTCTCAAGCATGCATATGCCTACTATGGGGACGGGTGATGGTCTGACAAGACAAACAGTAACAGATTTATTGCGTATTAACGAGGGCATGAACCTAGGAAGAGTTAGGAAAGCCAGGATTTTGCCTAACTGTAGTATTTGCGAAATGATAAATCCAAAAACAAATATTTAATTTATTTAACAATTCAAAGGAAGTTGATAACTTTAACAAATATATATTTTCAATTTGGTTAACAACTTTGGGGTCACAGACCTCAGAAAACATTAAACGGTTGCGCCAGGCAATTAACAATTTATTAGGTTTCAAACCTTTATAAAATCCTAGCAAGGATTTAAAATAGCGAAGATAAAAATTCAAAATTTAAAGACAATTAAGGTGATTAAAGTTTAACAATAAATAGAGTACAAGGTGCGTACTATAAGAAATCTCTGCGTACCTATCTTAGAAAAAATTACAACTTCATAAATAACAAAAAAAACAGGTAGAATGGAAGAGAAGTTCCTATAACTTCTTATATTTATGCAGAATTACTTTTATGATAGCTATGCAAAATAGAGCAGGTCACTTACTGTGAAACCGGAAGAGAAAGTCAAAAGGAAGGTTCTAGACTTCCTATGTTCAAGTAGGAATCACGAGACAAATGGGGCAGTTTCCCTTTCGTTAGACCTAGAAATAACTCAATCATAAGTTGAAAGAAATGTTTTCCCTGATTATAAGGGAGAAACAATGTAAACTTGAACTGTATATAAAACACGTGGTTATGCAGAAATTAATTGATGATAAACAAGCAAGATGGAAGGGCACTTCGTTAGAGTGACACCTCATTGAAAATGATCTAGAGTTACAATTTTATTAATATGGTTTGTTAGTAGAAGGTTTAGGAAAGATCAATTGGGATTTAGGATCAATGTTCATGGCCTTATTTAAGGTAAACGGACGATCGCGACGCGGTAGAAAAGTTGAACAAGCACTAGTTATCACTATAGTCTGTTAAATGGTTGAAAAGTTCACTGTAGTAACACGAAAGTTTATGGCAAATGAAGTTATTGCAATGATGAAAAAGAACTGGTAGCACTAGATAGGCGAAAGTCTATTGCTTGAGAAAGTTGTGTATTACAATTAAATGCGCCATAGAACATTCCAACGGTGGAAGAAAATTAGCTATTGAGCCTTAATTCAGAAGGAAGATTCTTCAATTTTCAATAGTATTCTCACAAGTGAGTGAAAAATACATGACGGCAAGACTTGTAGATAAAGTACAGGATCTGGAAGGTTCCAGAACGATCCTAATAGAAGAATGGAGACAAAGTTATCCAGCGGAGGAACTAGCTTGGTATTTTATAGACAGCGGGTATTAGATAATATCCCACGTGGTGAGAAGATTTCTCATTTAAATAGCTTAAGAAAAGCTACTTTTTATTAAGGTTAGCTTAGACAGACAAAAGCCCAACATAGCAAATCCCGCGAAGAATGATTACCGCCCCAAATAAGTAATCTCACGCTGTCTATAAAATGATCAATAAAAGCATGTAGATAATAAAACTGATGAAGATGAGGTTAAAACCTTAAGTCTGTACTTATCTTGGTTGCATGTCGAAGGTGAAGTTCCCTTTGACGAATACTTAATGTGCCAACATGGCGTAGAATGTAGAGAGTGCCTCTTGGTTTGAGGAGACTGGCTCTAGTTGAGCCTTGACTGACCGAGTCAACTGCCGACTTGCAAGTGAGACCCACTCAGCGAAGCGCGGAGGGTCCAAGGAAGGGAAAAGAGTGGGGGTAGGAGACAAAAGGAATACATATAAGCATGACCAATATTGTAAACTTAAATTCTCTTGAGGAAATGGTCTTCAAAGAGTTGATAGCAGGCGATACTAGCACAGCCTGGTGGGTGAAAGAGTAGACGAAGTTCTCTTGATCACGGAGATAATAGCTGGCGATGGCAACGAGAACTGGTGGCCAGATGGATAAGGAAGTCATCTTGCACCAGGAAGAATTGAGGAGCTTCTGAGATTCGCTGCTAGATGACGCTAGGTGGGTCATGGAAGATATATATCTAGAACAGACTCACAAAGAACATAAGAGACATGACCAACAAAGAGAAAATAGAAGATCACTGTTGGTGTTAGATAAAAAGGAAGAAATGAACAAGAAAAGAGCATTAAACTTTATATTCTCTCGTACCGTGTATTCCAAGAATACACCACCCTATACATCCTGGCATGATCATAATCATTTACTATATCCTCGAAGAAATTTATTAATTGATTTATTAATCGTATTAATAAGTAGGAATGGTATTTCTCATGTCCAACAGTTGCCACCATAAGACCACTATAAAGTGTCTACAACTCAAAATTCATTGTGCTTATACTCAAAGTGCAGTTCCAAATCCATTTGACATAATGACAAATAATACTCAAATTATTATAAACTCTCGTAATCTGCATTCCTAAATTTGGTCAAAATTTCCCTAATGTGACTGAGCATCATAGGCTTTGTATTCTTGTGCAATCTGAATTAAATTACTGTATATTCTAGGATCATAGATCATGAACCATAATTATAATTTCAATGCCATAAATTAATGAATATGCTACAATCATTACCGCTGCAAAAAGTCAAACGTTCCGTTCGCAATCGCCTTCATGGTAAAAATCGCCATGAGAAAAAAATCCTAAGTTTAGAATTATTAAATATTATAAAACAAAATAATTATTAAATATCGGAATTTATGTGTGTGAAAGATCTCAATATCTTGAAAATAATTTGCTCTCCAAGTTTGGAAATTCATTCGAAATATATTTTAGCCACCTGGAAGAAAGAACATAATTAAATCATGGTGTTGGTTTGCCCTAAATGTTCAGAAGGGTGTGGTGTGAATATATGCCCAAGTTGACGATGAATGTGTTTCCCATATTTTCCCACGACGAATTAATCTTGATTCTGTTCTTTAATTTGCAAGATCGGCGTTTAAGAAAATCGTTTAACGCCAACATCATCGTGATGCCTGGTCTACAGTGTATTCAGCCTCTCCGAATCCCGGATTCGTCCTCACCATCAAGTTTCCCTATTAAATTCTTAAGCCATTATCTTGAAGTATATGAAAAGTTCCATAAATGTTCCCATATTCTAATTCTTGAGTGAAAGTATCATAGTGGATGACATCAGACACCCCCTAAAAGGAATTAGGTGTGCGCCACTGCTGAAGAAATGTTCCATGTATTTCACTGATATGGAATGGACGGTGTTGTTTCGATACTGTTAATAATTTATTAATGCTCTTGCTGGCAATCCGGTTATTTGTTGAATGTATTATGTTGAATAAGATGCAATTACTATTGTAGAAATGTTCAACATTGACTGACTATATGCCGGGTTCCGTAGCACGACAAGGTCTGCTATTATATCGTGTGCTTTAACATGTTGCATATTAATGTCTCCGTATTCTGGCGTTCCACGGTGAATTTGTCAAGTCCGATTTGTAGCTGTGTTAATGTGTTCACTTGATAAAAATACAGTTTCTACTTACATCAGCCTCTTGGAGAAATCACTAATTTTAATTTTACCTGTCACTCGTAAATAAGTTATAACAAGTACCGGTATTTCACAAGCAAATTGTAATGCTAATATCATAGTGTGGACACACGCTTCCCGAAGGTAGAATGATCGTCTCCGCGCACATGTGTTTTAAATCAGCAATAGAACAGACTAGAATGGAATGACCTCTCCGCACGTGTTACACATAGCACACACCGGTTGCCCTAGTCACCTGATCCGTAGGAGTGTGGGGAATTTCCACCCCTCATCTATTACGTCATGGCTTGTCAAAGCCGATAGGAGTTGAAGATGTTCGACACTCGCTTGTGCTAAATTTTAGCTCAATGCCATAGGGATGGGTCCATTTAGCAGCTGGAATAATTATGAAGAATGTTTCTTTAGCTCTAGGTCGGCTACAAACACATGCTGGAATCATTACAATATGTTACATTTATCAACCACTTCCAAGGTTGCTTTACGAATCTCGGCAATTAAAGATCACCAACATTGTGGATTTCGGTCACATGTTCCCCTCTCCTGTTTTTTATAAGTATTGGTCAGAGAACTTATAAAACATCATTATGCTAAGACTATGTGATGAAATCAAACATGTCTGTCCAGTACTAATTCTCAGGTTTGAAATATTTTCTGAGATTTCCAGCGTTGTAGTTTCCAATCACTTGGTCGGTGTGTATTTCTGCCAAACGATAACTGTTGTTGCCGAAAACTCTTACAATCTTAACTGGACCATAATAAAGCTTAGCGAATTTGTTATAGACTCTCATGGGTAAGTTGGATGATACTGGTCTCCTTATCAAGACTAAATCGTTTTCCCGTAGAGGTTCTCTGAATTTTCTTCCTGCCTGTCTTTTCTTTCTCTTTTCTGCGTGGCGTTCCAAGCTCTCTCTAGCCATGTCAATGCGCGTGGGAATTGATTGAATTATTTCCGGTGCTGTGGAAATAATTCCATCCCATACTCTCTCTGGTTTACGTCCATAATGTAACATGTATGGCACTTGCGATGTACTTTCATGTATAGTCGAATTAAGGCTTTCTTCAATGATGGGTATAACCTTCATCCATTTATCATGATTATCCGAACAGTAAAGTCGACAGAATTTTCCAATTTCAGACATTATTCTTTCTGCAGGATTTCCTTCAGGATATCTGATAGTATTGAGGATGTGCTTTACATTTAGCCTTACCATTGCCTGCTGAAATTCTTGACTTATGAATTGACTCCCATGATCACTGAATAAGAATTCGGGTGTGCCGGCTTCTTTGAAAACACAATTCTCTAGCCGTCTAATGATATATCGCGATGTAACCTTCTGAATCGGGTGCAACATTACCAGTTTAGGGAATACATCTATTGTAACCAAGATACTGGTTTCCCCTAAATGATCTTGGAAGTGGGCCATAAATGTCCGTCGCATATAATTCTCTCGGTCGGGACGTAATTATAGCAATCGGTGGTTCTTTAGCAAGCTTCAAAATGTATTTGCTCCGCTGGCAATTATCGCAGGACCTTATAACCTTACGTATGGTTTCCCTCATACAATTCCAAATAAAAGCTTCTTTAGCTGCGTGCAGAGTCTTGTCCAGTCCGGAGTGTCCCGTTGAACGATGGACTAGCCAGAGTACTTTATTAACAAGTTTTGGTGGTAAGACCGTTCTCAACTTCGTATGATCCTTGTCCGCATATTTCATGACAATGTCTCCCACGATGTGGTATTCTCCCGCTTGTCTCGAAGTTGGGATGAAATTCGGATCATGCTGGTCCATTCTCTTCTTTAGGAAACGATACATGTTTCTCAAGGGTTCATATCTCTTCTGAGATGCTGCGATTCTTCTAAGTTTATGTAACGTATCCCCATCTTCCGGAACAACCTCAATCAAGTGTATGTCTTCCCCACAAGGATTACGACTTAGAACATCGGCTAATATGTTCAATTTGCCAGATCGATGAACTATATCCACGTTAAATTGCTGCAAGAATAAGGTCCATCTGGTAATTCTATCATTAGCGAGGTCTGTTTTCAGCATGAATTGCAAAACTTGATGGTCGGTGATTATTGTGACTTTATATCCTATCAGTATCTTTTTCCAAGTCTGTAAAGCATATATGGCAGCTAATGCTTCCAATTCTGTCACGGTGTAATTGGCTTCATGGCTTTTAAGTTTGCGGCTGGCAAATGCAAGATAGTGATGTTTTCCCTCGGCATCCATTTGATACAATACAGCACTCACACCAATCTTTGACGCATCCGATTCTATGAAGAAATTCCGAGAGAAATCGGGGTATTCCAATTTCATATGATCCACCAGCATATGTTTAGCTCTATCAAACGCCTCACTACATGCTTCGCTCCATTTCCATTTATTGTTTAATTTCAACAAATTCTGGAGTGGTACCATCACCTCCGTATAGTTAGGACAGTGCGTCGAAAAGAATTGACACATTCCTAAGAATTGTCTAACTTGACGTACTTTCTTCGGTTGAGGAAACTCCACAGTTGCTTGAATCTTCGTAGGATTAGGCCTATATCCGTGTCCGTCGATGATGTGACCTAAAAACTTTATTTCAGTTTAAAAAAACTGCGTTTGTCACGGTTGACTTTGAAGTTGGCTGCTTTCAAATTATCAAACAATAATCTGAGGTGTTGCAAATGTTGTTCCCCGTCTGTAGATGCAATTATTATATCGTCTATGTAGCATATCACATTCGGTTTGACTTCTTGTTTTAGGTTGGAATCCAATGCTCTTATCATCACAGGACCGCTGTTCTTTAAACCGAAAGGCATTCTCTTGAAAGCATAGGTTATGTTATTAAATAGAAAACCAGTGTATTTGCGGCAATTTTCAGATAACGCTACGTGATAAAATGATGAAGTCAAATCGATGGTAGAAAAATATGTTTTTCCTTCAAATTTCCTCAAAATTTCCCGAATTTTTGGAGGTCTATCATGTTCCAAGAGCAGACGTTCATTCAATCCCCTCGCATCCAGACATAAGCGTAGTTGTCCATTCGCCTTTTGCACAACCACCAGTGGATTTAGGAAAGGCGTGGGCATTCGACAAATGATGTCATCATCTTCCATCTTCTGGATCATGTCTTCAACTTCAGCTTGCCACTTTTCCGGAATCGGATATAATTTCTTTTGATAAGGAGTAGCATCTGTTAACTGGATTTCATACTCAAAATTCTTAACTAGTCCAGGTTTGCTATTGAATATATCATCATATTCTTCTAATAAATCATTCAACTTCTGTTGAGTTTCTGGATTGATTTTTCCTCCTATATTCCTATGCTCTGTTTCCACTGAATTGATTATTTCATCCATAACATCCATATTTCCAAACTCCCACACTACGCCTTCACGAGCCTCTTCTTTCAGTCCCTCGGTGGAAGTAAAATATATATATCGGTTCTTCATATCAATGACCAGACCATTGTCAGATATGAAATCAACTCCGATTATGATATCGAAATTTGAATTTGATAAGACTAGGAAGATGTGTTGTATCTTCCTTCCAGCAAGTTCCATTTCTAACATTACCTGTTGTTTACATTTAATTATCCTGTCAAGGATAACTCCTCTAATCTTTACAGTTGATGCCGGAAGAATGTCAAGTTTTCCTTTTGACTGGAGCAATTCCAGACATGACTGTTATATAATGGAAACCATGGCCCCTGTGTCCACTAACGTCTTTATTTGGCATCCCATTATATTTAAAGAAATAGTCGGTAATTCTTGTCCGATCCCTCGGCGTACTTCTTCATTTTCAAATATGAGGTCTTCATCCTTTATTTCGTATAATTCCTGAATTTTTACAATGTCCGAGTTCATTAGAATTTCATTACCTATTGTTGATTGGACTTTTTTTTCTTGGTTCAGCCCACTAATACTAGGCTGGTTTAACTCTTCTTCTGTTGGTGCTGAAGGTCGAGTATTTCTTAATTGTTCTATATATTCTCGGCTTTCCTGATACCTGGTGTCCAAATTGTTACTGTTTTGCTTGTTCCTCTCTTCTTGAGACCTATTATTCTGGTTGGAGTAGCTGTTAAACCTCCCGCGTTGGTACCAGTTATTTTGTCCTCTGTTACGATACCTCGAATATTTCGATTGTACGGGGTATTTCTCTGATTATTATTATCGTTTCTACGATTGTAGTGATAATCATCTTGCTGGTGGTCAGAATCCCTCGATGTCTTCTCTTCTTGTTGCGCTGGTCTTTCTGTTTGGGCTGTCCTATCCATTAAGACTGCATTTATTTCCCGACTTTCCTTTCTGTCATGTCTACCATTATTGCCTAGAGTAGCGTGATCCATACGCCTAAGAACTTCTTCACAATCTTCCAGGGTTTCTACTCCGGATACTATGAGCATGCGCTGTACTTCAATGGGAAATTGCCTCGTTATGGCTCTTATCAGTTCCTGGCGTGGTAAAGGTGGAGTTAGAAATTGTAGCTTTGCGAGCTGCGAAGTGAAGTAATTCGCATATCTAGTCGGATGGGACGTGGCATATTTCTTAGAGTACATTTCCGCTCTAATATCCAATTGTTCATCTGAACTCCAAAAACGGTGTAGAAATGATTGACTAAAGTCTTCCATATTAACAAACGAACATCTAAATGCCCTAAACCAATTTAAAGGAACTCCTTCCAAGTGTCTTTCAACTATTCTGAGCTCTCTGTCCTTGGATATCCTGTTTTCATCCATGTATTCCCGAATATCTCTCAGGAATTCCATCGGTGTCAAGTTATTACCCCCATTAAACTTGCGTGGTCGATCATCAATGTTTCGAATTATTGTGACGTGTCCCTTCGTAGTTGAATTGGCTCTATTCCCTTCCGTATCTAACGTTCCACAAGCATTAGGACTATCTGATGTTCTTAAAACATTGGGACTATCTGATTGTAATATTTGTCCCGGTTGCTCATAAGTGTGGCTAACATTATTTTTCATGTTTGATAGTTCGGTTTCCAGACTCGATATCCGAATTGTGGTCATGTCGTGCTCTAACTTGTGTTTATTTTCCATATCTGCCGCTGTAATAATTACACTATTCCTCATCTGTGTCTGTAGCTCATTACGCACGTGCTTGAAATCGTTGTTACATTTCTCTGTTAGCTGGTTTACTTTCTCTTTGATATCTGCTATCTCCGTAGAATTAGTGTCAGTGACTGTTAACAAATTCTTAACTACTGTTTCATTTTTCTGCTGTACCCTCTCATTATGTTCTGATAAATCTTTACTTAAACCATCTAAATTGTCGGTCAACTTCTTTTCTAAACCTTGCAATCTGTCTACAAATTGTGCTTTGACAGCGTTAACTTGACCTGATACGTGGGTATGCAATTCCTTTCTAAGAACTTTGAGATTATGGGTAAGTCTTGTATCACAAGCATCTAACTTTTTGTCTAAGGCTAAATTTCTTTTTTCAACATCTGCCTGCACTTGCGCAATTTGCGTTTGCAAACGGACATCTAAACTCTTTACATCGCTAGATACCATTTGAGTATCTGTATTTAAAGATTGAATATCTGATTTAATATCTATTATAGAATAGTTAATACTTTCTATTTCCATATTGGCTTTTAATATATCGGTTCATACATTTAATATATCAGCATGAATATCCTGTGTATCATCTTTAATCAACTGCACTTTGCTTGATAAATTGTCAATATCGGCTTTTAGTTCCTGCCTACCAGTAGCTAAACTTTCATTTAATGTGGTTATTCGTGCATTAAGTTCCTGCTTATCAGCAGCCAAATTATCTTTAAGTTCCTGCTTATCAGTAGCTAAACTTTCATTTAATGTGGTTATTCGCGCATTAAGTTCGGCTTATCAGCAGCCAAACTATCTTTAAGTTCCTGCTTATCAGTAGCTAAAGTGTTCTTTACCACATTCAAATCCTCATACAGTCTGTCAAAGCCCCTTTGGATTTGAGCAAGAATGTCCTGGGGTCCTTCTGCTTCTGCTGCATCAGCCATTATAATTACACAAATATATAAATATACTTAAGACTAGGGAAACTTAATAGTAAGATGACGAACTACGACCATGCGACTGAATATATTCGAATGAATTCCAAACATGTTTTACGTCTAACAAATCACGCACAACGATTTCTCAAACCTCCAATTATCCTGACATTTATCTTTACCTGATAAGTTAAACAAACAACATCTAGATTTGAATTTAAAAAAAAACCGATTCAATGACATTGCAAGATATCAGAACTCGTCTGACTATCCAACTATCCCCAAAAAAATTAATGGACTGGAAAAAAATTACCAAACCGTCGAGCTAATCACGCTCGGCATCAAATTGCTGCCTTACGTAACGTTGCCCACACGTATAGGGTGCCAAATCGCTGTGCCCGTTTCCCCGACGTCACGTTGGCCCGGCGATTTCAACGAGAAACCGAAGAAGGGACACAGGCGATACAAAAATTAAGTCCTGGAAATATTTGTCCAATAAAAAAATCAAACAACTATCTCGGGCAGGCAAGAGATCGAATATCTCGGGTCGATTAAAGGGAGAGGCATGCAAGGTTCAACAGGACAAATACTTCACAAACAAGAAAAAAGAAATAAAGTATCACTGACTCGGGAGAAGTTCCAAACTACAAGAATAACCAGAAAAAAAAATGAACACTCCTATTACTCAATGAATATTATTAGTTTGGGATCATAAAAATCCATAATGTCCATGAATGTCTTTGAGCTACCCTGTTTGACTTAATCAGGGAAGTACTCGCAAAATAAATTATTAGAGTTCAAGTGTTCGATGATTAGCTGAATAATAATGATTAAAAAAACACTTCACTTTCACTTTCAGCTTCTAAAAGAAGAAAAATTAGAATAAAATTCACTATACACTTTTCCTTCCCATGAATGTTAACTGAATTAATAATTTACACATAAATTTCACACATTTCTAATATTTACAGACTTACGATTGTCAATGATGACTGTCAATCATTTAATTTGACTAAATGAACTTGTGGAATGAAATTATTATTATTAATTTATATCAACATAATTTAAAGTTTCCTTATGGAAATTACATCAGCTATAAATAACAATAACTTGTTATAGCCGCACAATAACTGGCTTCAAATGACATCCTAATCCCTCATATCATTTTCAAATCATTAGCTGAGTTTATCATATCCTTATGGGATCAATTTAATTATTCAGATTGCGATATTATAACTTTTAGCATATATTAAATTAAGATACAAATGATTCACCTGTGATCTGCAGGAATTATTAATTTTAAATTGACCAGCACATGTAACTCTGATAACATTGCATTTATTATGACGATTAATTGAACAGTAATGCAGTAACTGCCATTGCACTGTTTTCCATCGTTGGAACTACTCAATATAATTACAAATATAAGGCACATTATAAGTCCATTGAACCTAGGACTGCATAAGCCCCTATACATCCTGGCATGATCATAATCATTTACTATATCCTCGAAGAAATTTATTAATTGATTTATTAATCGTATTAATAAGTTGGAATGGTATTTCTCATGTCCAACATTTGCCACCATAAGACCACTATAAAGTGTCTACAGCTCATAATTCATTGTGCTTATACTCAAAGTGCAGTTCCAAATCCATTTGACATAATGACAAATAATACTCAAATTATTATAAACTCTCGTAATCTGCGTTCCTAAATCTGGTCAAAATTTCCCTAATGTGACTGAGCATCATAGGCTTTGTATTCTTGTACAATCTGAATTAAATTACTGTAAAGTCTAGGATCATAGATCATGAACCATAATTATAATTTCAGTGCCATAAATTAATGAATATGCTACAATCATTTCCGCTGCAAAAAGTCAAACGTTCCGTTCGCAATCGCCTTCATGGTAAAAATCGCCATGAGAAAAAAAAATCCTAAGTTTAGAATTATTAAATAGTATAAAACAAAATAATTATTAAATATCGGAATTTATGTGTGTGAAAGATCTCAATATCTTGAAAATAATTTGCTCTCCAAGTTTGGAAATTCATTCGAAATATATTTTAGCCACCTGGAAGAAAGAACATAATTAAATCATGGTGTTGGTTTGCCCTAAATGTTCAGAAGGGTGTGGTGTGAACACATGCCCAAGTTGACGATGAATGTGTTTCCCATATTTTCCCACGACGAATTAATCTTGATTCTGTTCTTTAATTTGCAAGATCGGCGTTTAAGAAAATCGTTTAACGCCAACATCATCGTGATGCCTGGTCTACAGTGTATTCAGCCTCTCCGAATCCCGGATTCGTCCTCACCATCAAGTTTCCCTATTAAATGCTTAAGCCATTATCTTGAAGTATATGAAAAGTTCCATAAATATTCCCATATTCTTATTCTTGAGTGAAAGTATCATAGTGGATGACATCAGACACCCCCTAAATGGAATTAGGTGTACGCCACTGCTGAAGAAATGTTCCATGTATTTCACTGATATGGAATGGACGGTGTTGTTTCGATACTGTTAATAATTTATTAATGCTCTTGCTGGCAATCCGGTTATTTGTTGAATGTATTATGTTGAATAAGATGCAATTACTATTGTAGAAATGTTCAACATTGACTGACTATATGCCGGGTTTCGTAGCACGACAAGGTCTGCTATTATATCGTGTGCTTTAACATGTTGCATATTAATGTCTCCGTATTCTGGCGTTCCACGGTGAATTTGTCAAGTCCGATTTGTAGCTGTGTTAATGTGTTCACTTGATAAAAATACAGTTTCTACTTACATCAGCCTCTTGGAGAAATCACTAATTTTAATTTTACCTGTCACTCGTAAATAAGTTATAACAAGTACCGGTATTTCACAAGCAAATTGTAATGCTAATATCATAGTGTGGACACACGCTTCCCGAAGGTAGAATGATCGTCTCCGCGCACATGTGTTTTAAATCAGCAATAGAACAGACTAGAATGGAATGACCTCTCCGCACGTGTTACACATAGCACACACCGCTTACCCTGGTCACCTGATCCGTAGGAGTGTGGGGAATTTCCACCCCTCATCTATTACGTCATGACTTGTCAAAGCCGATAGGAGTTGAAGATGTTCGACACTCGCTTGTGCTAAATTTTAGCTCAATGCCATAAGGATGGGTCCATTTAGCAGCTATAATAATTATGAAGAATGTTTCTTTAGCTCTAGGTCGGCTACAAACACATGCTGGAATACATTACAATATGTTACATTTATCAACCACTTCCAAGGTTGCTTTACGAATCTCGGCAATTAAAGATCACCAACATGGTGGATTTCGGTCACAGTAAGGAGGATTTTATGGTCAACAACATCAAATGCTTTCGATGAATCCAAGAATAGGCCAGTTACATGTTCCTTATTGTCAATTAATTTCAGTATACAATTACTACATTCGTAAATTGCTGTCTGTGTAGATTTTTCCGTTCTGAATCCATGTTGTGAGTTTGATAATATTTTATTTTTTTCTATGAAACTTATCAGTCTCTTATACATAATTTTTTCCACAATGTTTGCAATACCAGTTGGTAAGGTAATAGGACGATAGTTATCTAATTCATCTTTTGAACCGTTTTTGTGCACTGGAATTACTTTTGATAACTTCAAAATATCCGGGTAAGTTCCTGAGAGAATTGAACTGTTTATTAAGTGCGTAAGTGGATTTATTATATTTTCTGCACATTTCTTTAAAATTGCATCAGGGATGCCATCAATGCCAGCACAGAATTTATTTTTTAGCTCTTTTATAACTATTCTTACCTCTTCACTTGTGACATGTGAACCCTTGCAAAGAAGCATATGAGACTCAGATTCGGGGCGTAACAGGTCATATTCGTAAGTTGCTGTCAGGGCGCTTCATTAACTTGCAGGGTAACATATAACAAAATAACATGCAGGAAAGAATGAAGCCAGGGTTAAAACAACTGAATTTAATAACAAATCACCATATTTACACATAAACAATTAACAACAAAAACTCCCAACTGACTCCCGCTTAATAAAAATGCCAAAAACTTAGGCGATATCTCTGGAGAGATTAATTACCTGGACCAAGCGTCCTTAAATAAAACAACACCAAAAGTGACCATATAAGTGCGTACGCCGTTCTACATGCACCACGATGTGTACTTTGAATGCGTGATTCGTTATCATCCAGAATGACCCTTCAAACAACGAATCCACATTTCCTAGAGCTAGACCGACACAAGGGAACACAACTACAATACTTAAATTAAACCGACACTTCCTAAATCTACTATAAACAAACACAAAATTTCCGTGTGAAATTGGACTTAAATTGCCGTAGCAACATTTACTGCCTAAAATCTTAGGACTTCTCATACAAATCAACACAAGTACGTTAACACGTGACCAATAGAAAAATACTCAAATGACCGCTGTCAAAATTTACAAATACTCTACCACTACACCACACAGGTGTGACAAACAAAATTACATGAAATCGAGTCATCAACAAAGCAATAGGCAAACAGCCAACGTTTACGTTAATCACAATATTCTTATCCATACAAGGTACAACAATCCGTTACACACATGGCGAATTCCCCAATTAATTATGGCTTAAAATTTAGCCATCACAATGAACAGGTTTGCTACATGAAAGCTTACAGGGTTCAGTCGGTCAAAAGGACTGCCTATCAAAAATAAGTCACAGGCAAAACGGGCGGTTTGTGGACCTCTGCATATCTGTCAACCCACGTGTCAATAACCTCGACCTCCCAGAACATGGGGTCGAACCTCGAAGAAATGTGCCCCAAAGCACAATAATACGTGTGTGTGTCAGAAAAACATATGGACAAGAATCAGCAGTCTCCCAAGAGCACTCTGTCTTTCCATCTAAAATACAACAGCAGCAAAAATATATAAGGGCGGTAGGACAACTACCCCCTCCTCACGTAGAATCAACACACACAAGACACATCAACACACACTGAATCACACGTATGGGTTGTGACAGACCCTGAAATAAAAGACACAAATAATATCCACATGCTGGCGCCATCGTTCTATGCCGTGACTAGTCACCTGAAAAGGACTCAAGAAAAATCTATCAAAATTAGAACGAAGGTGTTCTACAATTACTTTTAAGTTGGTGCACTCGGCTACCCTAACATGAATAATAACCTGTTCAGCAAAATGTTTTACAATCATTTCCTCCCATTCCTATTTCAAAATATTAACGTTAATAAAGCACCATTTATCGAATGTAACGGGTTCCGCAATTGCAAGGATAAAAATCACGCACGCACGCCGCGTACATTACACATGACTCAAGAAAAAATCAAAATATCAACAAACACTTTGGCCACGCGCCAACGGACATTTAAACATATAGTGTCGGTATAAGAAAAACAGCTATAAAAACAAGAAAGAAAAACATGACTATTTACAAAGTTCCCCGGCCAAATCTAACTACATAATTGAAATAATCCAATTTTAGTACATCACCGTTTCTGCATGTAGGACTAAGGACATCCTTCTCAACCCATTGCCCTATGGACAATTTAGCACTTCATAGTAGTCGTCTGCGTTGATTTCTTGAAGCTCATCCCAACTTCAAACCACGTGCTGATCATCTTGGTCTCGACTCCTTGGCAGAAAAGTTCAATGTTAAATATTTGCCTATCTATAATCGCTCGCAGGCTACTCAGTTCACCCACAATTGTCCTACTGCGATTAATAGCGAAGACTGGCCCTAATTATATCGCACATACGCACTATAAAAACACACATACCATACACATAATTTATACATAAAATATACATCTCGAGTCCGCGCCACTGGCTCGTTAACAAGTTCAAAATCCTGGCTGCACCCGCAGTCGCTATCTCGTCCGGTATTTCCGTTCCGTCTTGTGGACTTCGGTTCTGGTAAGCGCTAATGAGGGTGATACGATACTTCCCCCTTAAAGTTGAACTCGTCGTCTTTAAAAGAATGTTACAGTTTATCACGCGCTGGCGTGAAATATTTAGATCACACAATTTAGTTGTTTTTAGAACAGAATGTATTATAACTTTTAAAATTCGATACTGCAAAGGCTGCGACTTTAGCTTCCCAGAGCTCATAAAATAAAATTAGCTTCACTGATTTTAGAGCGTAAAAATCACATTTCAAACTGGCGTGGAGTATACCTCTGAAGGCTCCACACAATAAGACTTAGATAAATTCGAGCGTCAAAATCACACTTCAAACTGGCGTGGAGTATACCTCTGAAGGCTCCACAACTGAGTACTCAGATTGGCGTCAGGCCAGACTATTTATGAGAAACTGACAAGGGCGGTGGAGTGGGGCGGAGTCGGATAAAAACTTCCAGAGTTTTTATCTCACAAAGATGGGGCTAGTGTCATTCTTCTCCAAATAAATCCAACGTCTCAAATTACTCGAGCGGAGATTAATCCGTTCGGCGGTTCCTTAGATACACACTTCCGCGCGCTTTTTACTACTGACGCCGTCCACCTCGTGGTCACGGCTTGGTCTCTTGCGATTGGCTGATTCAATCGTATGTTCGTTGAGAGGACCTCGTGATTCTTCCTTTATGTCTCCAATTTTGGTACAGTAGTTGCACAATTTGGCCTTGAACTCGACTAATTCTGGCCGTCCCCCAGGAATAGCTACCAACTCAGCTTCTGTTGCAACCATTACGAAATGCTGGCCTCCCTAATATCCAAGTCGACTTCCTTATGTGCTGCCTCGGCCGTAGTAATAATAATAATAAATATGAATACTTATTTATCGAAGATCAATAAGGGTTCATTTATCCTCAGCAAGGTTTTGAAATTCGAAACAATTTATTGGTTTGGATTTCAAAAACAAAATCCACTGTAGTAACAACACATCTCTTTAAATCTCACTCAGCTGCTCGAGTGTATGCCCCTCTGACTCAATTAGTGTGCTCCCTTCTCGCTGGAATGTCATTCATATTTTCATTAGGTCTCCCCCTTCTCCTCACGTAGTTGCCACTCCCGTCATCTCAACTGCTCGTTGTTTACAAACAAAGTGCGTACTCACGCGCTCCCCGTGGATTTGAGTGTTTGTTCTCAAAAAAAAATATAAATTTTTGGCAATACAGATTCTGCATAATCATCTTTCCTAATCATCAAATGGTTCCCTTCTGTAGTACGGTTTCAAATTGGCGCTATTAAAAACAGATTTTGCACCAGTGCTCACTTCTTCTAATCTGTAGGCATTGTTACCCAGATTCTTAATTACCCGGAACGGGCCAATGAATTTCGGACAGAACTTGGCGAAGACTTTGTTCTTAGGGTCGGAGATCGGTGGTCTACGAACCAGCACTAATTCTTGTTCTTGTAACTCTCGGTGAAACTTCTTTCCTCGGTACCGCCTCAGCCTTCGGTCCGCCTGGTTCCTCATGTGCTCCCTCGTTCGCTGGATTCGCAAATCATGCGCTAATAATGGATCCCTTGGGCAAGGAATGATCTTGTCCCAAGTTCTTTCCGGCAACCTGTTGTGGTGTACAATCAGTGGGACTTGACCCGTCGACTCGTGCTTAGTAGTGTTCATGCACATCTCAATTTCCCCTACTTTGTCTACCCATTTATTGTGTTCGTTAGGAATCATTACTCTGTAGTATTTAGCGACACAGCGAATTGTTCTTTCGCTCGGATTTCCACAAGGATGACGAATACTTGAAAATATGTGTTTTATTCCTAGGCTCTCCAAACCTTGCCTAAAAACATTGCTTGTGAAATAGGTACCGTGATCTGATAGAATGGATTCCGGCTTCCCAAGCATCGGAATGACTTTGTTCTTAATTCGACTAAGGACTTGTCTTGACGTCGTCTTCTGTATAGGACATAGCACGACCATCTTCGAAAATACATCGACACATACCAAGAGGTGTCGGCATCCACGCTTTCCTTTTACTAAAGGACCAAAGCAATCAATCGCGAGCATCTCGCATGGTTTCTGCGGTAATAGTGGTCTTGGAGGTTGTTTCAGAATAAAGTTGTTCGGCTTTGTGCGCTGACAAGCGTCACACGTTCTAATTACTTCAACAATGGTGAATCTCATCTTGGGCCAAGTAAAGGTCTCCCCTATCGTAGCTTCAGTCTTATCCGTGCCGATATGCGCTAGGCTCTCGTGAACATGCCAAGTTAATCCCCTCTGTAGTGATGCTGGAACTAAGATCCGCAGTTTAGTATGATGCTCATCCACGTACTTATGTAACAAGTTATTCAAATAGTGAAATCTCGCTTGTTTAGCACTGGCTTCCCGGTACTCCGGTGAATTTGGTTGTAACTCCTTCCTATAAAATTTTATCATCATCATCATCCATGGGTCAGCTTCTTGCTCCTTCCGAATATCCTTCAATCTTGCCAAAAACTCACGAGCCTTAGGTGTCAATGTAATATTGTGAACTTCCGCTGTTACTTCGTTTCCGTCCTCAGGGTTTCTACTCAAGGCATCTGGTATGACGTTCAATTTCCCAGGACAATGCTCTATTGTGATGTCAAACTGCTGTATGTAGATGGACCAGCGCGTAACTCTCTCACTTGCTATTGTTGTCTTAAATAAAAATGTCAGTGCATGGTGGTCGGTTCTAACAATGATGGAATAACCGTAGATCATCTTGCGCCACTGTTGGAGAGAATATAGAATTGCTAGTAGCTCAAGTTCCGTAACTGTGTAGTTTCTCTCATGTTTCCGTAATTTACGACTCGTGAATGCCAAATAGGATTTCTTCTTGGGTTCTTCAGCGTCCTCTTGGTACAGCATAGCACCAATCCCAATTAACGAAGCATCTGCTTGAATGATAAATTGTTTCTCAAAATCCGGATATCCAAGTTTCACACAGTTTTCCAATAAATCCTTCGTTGCTTTAAAAGACCTGTCGCACTCCTCGTTCCACGACCATCGATTCGCTTTCTTCAACATCTCCTGCATAGGCGCTACTGTTTCTGTGTAACCAGGGCAATTTTCTTTGAAGAAACCTGTCACTCCCAAAAATGCTCTAACATGTTTGACTTTGGTAGGTGTGGGAAATTTCTTAATAGCATCAATCTTGGCTGGATTAGGCCGCACGCCCTCGACATCAATTATATGTCCCAAATATAAAATTTCGCTCTGGCAAAAATGTGACTTTTTTAAGTTGATCTTGAAGTTCATGGTTCTCAGGTTGTCCAGCAGTTTATTTAAATTTA
The DNA here is from genome assembly GCA_946902985.2 of Meconema thalassinum. Classification (NCBI taxonomy): domain Eukaryota; kingdom Metazoa; phylum Arthropoda; class Insecta; order Orthoptera; family Tettigoniidae; genus Meconema; species Meconema thalassinum. The sequence continues at coordinate 36,739,035 of OX336394.1, forward strand.
CCAAGTGTTCTTCCATTGTCTCAGAAGCGATTAATATGTCATCAACATATCTCGTGGTGAAGTTCTTGACCTCCTCAGTCAAATTTCTATCGAGTGCTCTAATGAGTGCACATCCCGCAGTTTTCACGCCAAAGGGCATTCGACACCAGATATAACTTTGATTATCGAATAAAAATCCCGTCAACAGTTGGGATTTTTCTTCAAGTTCAAGATGGTGGAAACTATTCGTCAAATCAACACTTGAGTATATCTTCTTCCCACGGAAGCCTTTCAAATCATCTTTGATCCTCGGTGCTTGGTCGTGCTCAACTAGCAGTTTGCTATTTAAAACTCGCGCGTCTAGGCATAGCCTAATTGATCCGTTTGGCTTGGTCACGGCCAATATTGCGTTCAGATAAGGAGTTGCAGCTTTCCTTATCATGCCAGAATCTAATAAGTTAGTAATAATGTCCTTCACCTGAGAAAAATGCTTCTCTGGGATCGGGTACAATTTACTTTTAAATGGGGTCCAATCTGTTACCTGCATCGCATATTGAAAATTTAAAACCTTCCCAGGTACGGTGTCAAACGCTCCTTTATGTAATCTTAAAATTTCTTCCAATCTTCTTCTATCAGATTCCCCTACGATGGCTTCCTTAAGTCGCTCCTGAAGTAGAATTTCGAATTTGGTTCCGCCCATTTCTTCTTCCGCCAAATGCACCCAAAGTTCCTGTGAAATATCTCGGCTGTCCATTTCTAGCACTGCTGTCTGGTTGACTTGCTCTCCCCTCAAGATCTTATCTCCGGCCTCATTAGTGCATTCCTCAACAACCCAAGTATTGGCCTCTCTCTCCAGCGGATTCTCTTCCATGTTTAAACCCACATGATCCAATCCTTCTACTTGTTTGAAGCTTACCGTATTGTTATGTAAATCAATTACAGCATGAAAATCGCAGATGAAGTTAGCTCCTAAAATTATATTGTAGTTCATCTTTGGAATAACAATGAATGTTTGTGAAAAAGTATGGTTCAATATTTCCAGATCTAGAAATGCTTGCTGTTTACAATTCATAGTTTTGTCAGGAATGACACCTCTGACTTTCATTAGCGGTACCGGCATAATAGGAACAGTCTGTTTTCTTGCTATTTCTTTAATCAAAATTTCAGTGACTAAGCTCACCTGGCTACCTGTATCAATCAAACATCTCACCCTCATACCTCCAATCTGCGCGTAAATAATTGGTAGCTGTCTGATAACATTTTCACGGTTCTTCACCACTTCCTCCAGGCAGTCGTCTGGGAATGCTACCCACTCCTCTATATTGGCCACTATCATCTCTTCTTGCTCCCTGGCGATCTCCGTTTCTAGCCTATCTCCTTTCAGTTCATTTGGTTTTTTTTTTATCCCGGGCCCCATTAGATGTGTTTCGCCGGTTATCATTCTGTCGCTCCTGTTGCCTCAGTAAACTCTCTGCCCCCTCTCCTTGATGGTTGTCTGGGCTCTGTCTGTTCGCCATGGCACGCCCCCACTTCTCCTTCTCCGCTTCTTCATTACTTAATTGATCCAAGTATTTACGGGATTCAATATATCGTTCGTCCCAGTTATTCCTATAATCTCCTCTGTTTTCTTGGCGATAGTCCCTGCCGTTACTCCATCTACCATCTCCATTTCTTTGGTAAGGTCTACCTTGTCTCTGGTTTCCCCTCCAATTCGTGTATTCCCGCTGGTACGTCCACTGATTATTTTGATTTTGGTTATTCTGATGATATCTCCCGCGGTTATTCTGATAATTCTGATTGTTGTTATGGAACTGGTTTCGGCCGTCAAAATCTTGTCTTCTTGGCGTGAACTGTGTCCCTGTGGACTGTGTCTTACTTTGGTTTCCCTGGCCGTGGTTATTTTGGAGTCCCTGAACTACCTCTGCCGTGTTGACACATTCCAAATTCCTTCTTCCTGTCTGTGGGCTTACCATACTCGTCTCATCTAAGTGTCTGAGTAATTCTTCGGCTTGGACTGCGGTCTGAATATTTCCTGCGACTAATAATTGTTGGATATGCATCGGGAGTTGTTTTCCGATGGTTAAAACCATATTCGGCTCGCTAGGCGGGTCATCAAAATCCCTGAATTTTACCAATTGCTGACTGAAGAATTCTGAAAACCGGGTTGGATGTGTACTGTGGTATTTGCGCGTGTACAGGTCCATTCTTAACCCTTGCTGTAACGAAGGACTCCAAAACTTCTTCAAAAACGCCTCGCGGAATTGAGTCATGTCTGTAAACGTGTACTTGAAACTTAAAAACCAGGTCAGGCTAGGTCCTTCTAAAAATTTCTCCACCAGTCTTAATTGTTTCTCCGGGCCGATGTGTTGGTCATTAAAGTAGTCAGTTAATTGCCGTAGAAATGCTTTGGGAGTGGTTCCTGAATGTTCTTTAAACTTATCGGGCTTAAAATCATTACCCCGAATGACTTGGATGACTTGGGCTGGTGCCAAGTTCGGTTGCGGAGTTGAAGTCTCCCCCCTGTACTGCTGGAATGCATTAGTCGTTAGTCTGGGACTTTGACCCCGACTCGTGTCCTCAGTCAACTTCGAACCTGCCGGACTTCCAATACTTGTTTGCTTTTCCGGAATATTTTCGTTTGAAAATAATGTCGCATTCTCTAACGATCTAATCTCGTTTTTTATGATTAATTCTGAATGTTCCTGTAATTTCGACTTCATATTTTCCTCCAGTGCCTGCATTCGCTTTAAAACTGCCAGCCTGTCTTCCTTATTCGCATGAGCCTGCTGGTCCCAATCTCGCCGGATCCTACTTTTTAAGCTATTTATTTTCTCCTCGTTCCTCTCCTGATTTTTCTCTAGCTCTTCACTTATCCGTTCCTGCGTTTTTACTAGTTGTTCCCCCACCTCTTCTCTTATAACCTCTTGCGTTTTCATTAGCTGACCTTCCAAATTATCCTGAGTTTTGACGAGCTGCTCCCCTACTTCTTGTCTTATGACCTCTTGTGTGTTTATTAGCTGGCCTTCCATCACTTTTCTTATGATCTCTTGTGTTCTGCCTAATTGCTCCTCTAAATTTTCCCGCAAGTGTATCCGCTCGGTTTCAGCCTTAACTTCGACTTTATCTATTTCCTTTATTAATTCCAGCACGTTGTTATCTACCGAATTAATTTGCTGCTGTAGTTTCTCTTGTGTTTTCTTCACTCCCGCGGTGTTACTGACACATGCTGCCTCTATCTGCTTGAGTTTATCTGCCACCATCTCGTCAAATTGTACTAATTTGTTATCAAATTTCGCCTCCAATTTCTTCATTTCGCCTAACTGTTTGATGTTATTTTCCGCAACCTCGCCTGCCAGTTTCTCTACTTTCTGAACGCTCTGATTAATATCATTCGTGATTTTTCCTAACTGTTCGGTTTGTGTTACCGCCTGTTGTGACAATTTGTGGTTTAGTTCATTGAATTGTTTGTCAGTGTCTAATTTCTGGACTTCTAACTGGACCGAAATGTTACCGCTCATATCAAGTAATTGTTTTTCGCAGTTCTTTAATTGTTTATCTGTTTTCGCGGACATCTGTTCTAATTGTTTTTCGCTATGCTCGCGCTGAGCTTCTAATTGTTCTTTTAATTGTTCTTCCGTCTTTACGGACATCTGGATCGACATCTGTTCTAACAATGCCTTTATCTCATCAACACTCGCCATTTCACACACACAAATATATTCAGAGAAAAACAGGGCTATGGGCTAAGGTTTCAGCCCTATACGCACATACATGTCACACATTTAAATATTACTGGCTCTAATTTAATGAAAATTTCAGTAACAAAATTTACTGAATACAATGACATTTATTCCCAAACAACAAAATAACCCCTAGTGATCTGCTTTTAAATTCCTAACCAACAGAATTTACGAAACACCAATTAACCGAAGTCAATTAAATGTCAAATATAAGGCAACATCTTCCTGCTTTGACTGAGTTCATTGAAAATGCAAATTTCTAATTTTAATGTGGGCGCCAGAACAAGTTTATAACAAATACCAAATCAAATTCTAACCTTGTTCAATATTTCTAACTTTAGGAACTCAGTGATTTTACTAATGCACATGGCGGTACAACATCGCCTCCATTTACTGAATTTACATGTCCGCTTGACCTGGCATCATTTCTCAACGAAATAAATATGAGATCAGCGAAGCAACAACAACAACAATCCCCACTTGGGCAGCCATTTTTGTTTTATGAACCCTTGCAAAGAAGCATATGAGACTCAGATTCGGGGCGTAACAGGTCATATTCGTAAGTTGCTGTCAGGGCGCTTCATTAACTTGCAGGGTAACATATAACAAAATAACATGCAGGAAAGAATGAAGCCAGGGTTAAAACAACTGAATTTAATAACAAATCACCATATTTACACATAAACAATTAACAACAAAAACTCCCAACTGACTCCCGCTTAATAAAAATGCCAAAAACTTAGGCGATATCTCTGGAGAGATTAATTACCTGGACCAAGCGTCCTTAAATAAAACAACACCAAAAGTGACCATATAAGTGCGTACGCCGTTCTACATGCACCACGATGTGTACTTTGAATGCGTGATTCGTTATCATCCAGAATGACCCTTCAAACAACGAATCCACATTTCCTAGAGCTAGACCGACACAAGGGAACACAACTACAATACTTAAATTAAACCGACACTTCCTAAATCTACTATAAACAAACACAAAATTTCCGTGTGAAATTGGACTTAAATTGCCGTAGCAACATTTACTGCCTAAAATCTTAGGACTTCTCATACAAATCAACACAAGTACGTTAACACGTGACCAATAGAAAAATACTCAAATGACCGCTGTCAAAATTTACAAATACTCTACCACTACACCACACAGGTGTGACAAACAAAATTACATGAAATCGAGTCATCAACAAAGCAATAGGCAAACAGCCAACGTTTACGTTAATCACAATATTCTTATCCATACAAGGTACAACAATCCGTTACACACATGGCGAATTCCCCAATTAATTATGGCTTAAAATTTAGCCATCACAATGAACAGGTTTGCTACATGAAAGCTTACAGGGTTCAGTCGGTCAAAAGGACTGCCTATCAAAAATAAGTCACAGGCAAAACGGGCGGTTTGTGGACCTCTGCATATCTGTCAACCCACGTGTCAATAACCTCGACCTCCCAGAACATGGGGTCGAACCTCGAAGAAATGTGCCCCAAAGCACAATAATACGTGTGTGTGTCAGAAAAACATATGGACAAGAATCAGCAGTCTCCCAAGAGCACTCTGTCTTTCCATCTAAAATACAACAGCAGCAAAAATATATAAGGGCGGTAGGACAACTACCCCCTCCTCACGTAGAATCAACACACACAAGACACATCAACACACACTGAATCACACGTATGGGTTGTGACAGACCCTGAAATAAAAGACACAAATAATATCCACATGCTGGCGCCATCGTTCTATGCCGTGACTAGTCACCTGAAAAGGACTCAAGAAAAATCTATCAAAATTAGAACGAAGGTGTTCTACAATTACTTTTAAGTTGGTGCACTCGGCTACCCTAACATGAATAATAACCTGTTCAGCAAAATGTTTTACAATCATTTCCTCCCATTCCTATTTCAAAATATTAACGTTAATAAAGCACCATTTATCGAATGTAACGGGTTCCGCAATTGCAAGGATAAAAATCACGCACGCACGCCGCGTACATTACACATGACTCAAGAAAAAATCAAAATATCAACAAACACTTTGGCCACGCGCCAACGGACATTTAAACATATAGTGTCGGTATAAGAAAAACAGCTATAAAAACAAGAAAGAAAAACATGACTATTTACAAAGTTCCCCGGCCAAATCTAACTACATAATTGAAATAATCCAATTTTAGTACATCACCGTTTCTGCATGTAGGACTAAGGACATCCTTCTCAACCCATTGCCCTATGGACAATTTAGCACTTCATAGTAGTCGTCTGCGTTGATTTCTTGAAGCTCATCCCAACTTCAAACCACGTGCTGATCATCTTGGTCTCGACTCCTTGGCAGAAAAGTTCAATGTTAAATATTTGCCTATCTATAATCGCTCGTAGGCTACTCAGTTCACCCACAATTGTCCTACTGCGATTAATAGCGAAGACTGGCCCTAATTATATCGCACATACGCACTATAAAAACACACATACCATACACATAATTTATACATAAAATATACATCTCGAGTCCGCGCCACTGGCTCGTTAACAAGTTCAAAATCCTGGCTGCACCCGCAGTCGCTATCTCGTCCGGTATTTCCGTTCCGTCTTGTGGACTTCGGTTCTGGTAAGCGCTAATGAGGGTGATACGATACTTCCCCCTTAAAGTTGAACTCGTCGTCTTTAAAAGAATGTTACAGTTTATCACGCGCTGGCGTGAAATATTTAGATCACACAATTTAGTTGTTTTTAGAACAGAATGTATTATAACTTTTAAAATTCGATACTGCAAACGCTGCGACTTTAGCTTCCCAGAGCTCATAAAATAAAATTAGCTTCACTGATTTTAGAGCGTAAAAATCACATTTCAAACTGGCGTGGAGTATACCTCTGAAGGCTCCACACAATAAGACTTAGATAAATTCGAGCGTCAAAATCACACTTCAAACTGGCGTGGAGTATACCTCTGAAGGCTCCACAACTGAGTACTCAGATTGGCGTCAGGCCAGACTATTTATGAGAAACTGACAAGAGCGGTGGAGTGGGGCGGAGTCGGATAAAAACTTCCAGAGATTTTATCTCACAAAGATGGGGCTAGTGTCATTCTTCTCCAAATAAATCCAACGTCTCAAATTACTCGAGCGGAGATTAATCCGTTCGGCGGTTCCTTAGATACACACTTCCGCGCGCTTTTTACTACTGACGCCGTCCACCTCGTGGTCACGGCTTGGTCTCTTGCGATTGGCTGATTCAATCGTATGTTCGTTGAGAGGACCTCGTGATTCTTCCTTTATGTCTCCAATTTTGGTACAGTAGTTGCACAATTTGGCCTTGAACTCGACTAATTCTGGCCGTCCCCCAGGAATAGCTACCAACTCAGCTTCTGTTGCAACCATTACGAAATGCTGGCCTCCCTAATATCCAAGTCGACTTCCTTATGTGCTGCCTCGGCCGTAGTAATAATAATAATAAATATGAATACTTATTTATCGAAGATCAATAAGGGTTCACATGATTTATAAATAAAGAATCACTGCATATATTTATTTTATTATTAGAATTTAGTGTATTTACCTGTGATTTATTTAATAATTTTTGTGGAATTTCCAGAAAATAGTCATTAAAAGTGTTTGCTATTTACTCTGGATTATTAATCACTTTATTATTTCTGGTCAGTGTAATGTTCCTTTGTATTTTAGCAGATTTTCCAGTTTCTTTCTTTATCACGGACCACATAGCCCTGTTTTTATTAGATGATCGGGAAATACAATTATCATTATGCATTTTCTTTGCTAGTCTTATTACCTTATTTAATATGCTAGTGTATTTTTGTAGTATAAATTGAATTCAGGTGTTGTGTGGTATTGTTTATATAATTTGTGTAGAAAGTTCTTTCTTTGACATGAATTTATAATCCCTGTTGTTATCCAATTGCTAGTTTTGTTATTTTGAACAGTTTTTCGTTTAAAGGGGAATGCTATTTCAAAATAGTGTTTTAGGGTACTGTTAAATGCATTAAATTTATCATTTACATTTTCTAGTTCATAAATTCATGACCATGTTTCCTTATTTAATAAGTCATTGAAATATGTAACATTTGATTCAGTGAATGACCTGCACTTTGATTTTAAGTTACTCCATTATCATTATTATTGATTGTTTCGGATACTTCAAAACTCAGTATTTGTCCATGGTGGTCACTAAAACCCGGACAATAGACTTCTATTGAATGGTGATATTTATCTGTATTTATAAAAATTTGATCAGGAGTGGTTTTACTAAATTTTGTTATTCTTGTTGGGGTATTTACTGTAGGTTTCAGTCCATAGGAAATTAGTAACTGTGTTAATAATTCATAATTTCTATCAAATTTTAAGAAATCCACATTTACATCCCCACAAATTATTATATCGAAGTTTACTTTGCTCATGTTATTGAGTAACAATTCTAATTTATCTATAAATAAAGGAAACTTTCCTGACGGAGAACGGAATACGCATACAATTATTAACTTAAACTGCTGTATTTTTACGGCAGAGAATTCAAAATCCTGTTCCATAATTAGATAATCATAAGCTGTTATCTGTTCATGATCTAAATTATTTCTTAAGAAGATGCAAGTACCACCATGGCTAATATTAGATCTAGAGTATTTACTAGCTTGTATAAACCCTGGGAATTGAATTAATTCGAGTTGTTCCTCTTTCAGCCAATGTTCTGAAATACATAGTGCTGAGATGTCTTTAAGTTCATTTTTAAGCATTAGATTTATGTAATCAATTTTATTATAAAGAGACTGGACATTCTGGTGGTAAATTTTAAATTTGTTACTTTTGCAAGCTTGTGTTGGTGATTTATTTACATTATTATTATCATAATTGTTATTATTATTATTGTTGCTAGACAAATCCGAAATACCATTGTTGCACTCCGTTAAATTTGACTTCAAAAGATCTGAATGCCAAACCTCACGTTTGGCTTCTTCTACCAGTTTCCCTGCTTCCACTCTAATGATATTACTGTTGAATTATTCTTACCATTTGAATTTACAATTTTGCAGATTTCATCACTAAGATACTCTTTTCCTAATCTATTTAAGTGTAGGCCATGCCGAGTGTGGAACTTCCTGTCTAATTTACTTACATCTACAATTTGGACATTTCGAAAACTCTTACAAATTTTATGAATTTTTCCATTTGTAGCCTCTATTTCTACATTTACACATGATTTGGGAATTAAATCGTATCTCTGCGGAATGTTTACAATAATGACATTTGTTTTTTGCATGTACCCTTTAAATCTTTGATTACCTTTTTACTCTCATTTCTATAGACGTCGTTTGCTCCAGCGATGATCACTGCGTAGTCCTTTGCAGTAAGGGACGCACACTCTCCTATCATCCCGTTCGTGACCTCTACAATTTGAGCTCCTGGCTTTACTGTCGAAGTGACCTCCATTTCTCTGCTTCTCTCCAATACGCTTGCTGCTACATCTCGCCCGTGGCTATCCGCAAATATCCGCATCTTCCTGGATTTTCTCTTTATCACTTTCTTCTTTTCTTCTTGAGGAAAGTCATCATTTTCTTCGACAAGCACTCCAAATGAATTTGAGACGGGAATTTCAGTTACATGTACTCCATTTATAGGCCTATGCTTATTCAATCTTACCTTACCAGCAATCACTGTCGACCAAGTTTCCTTGCTTTCCTCTCTGATTCCTTTCAATTTATTCAACTCTTCCATTAACTTAGCAATATCTTCCTTTAGCGGCTTTATAATTTTGTCTTTTGAGGACAGTTCGTTTCACAGGTTATGACATTCGCATGACGGTAGCGGTAGGCCTACATTACGACAATCGGTTTCACTTTTCTCCTCATTCAATTTTACCTGAGATCTTGTGATGATTTTATTTGATTTTTTTCTTCTATTTTGCACGACGAGCATAAATCCGTTACGGTTACACTACCTGACGAGACACTAACACTGTTCACTGTCGTCATACTAGAGATCTAAGTTAGCCTGGATGTTTACACCAAAATACACTAAATTTATTTTAACTATTACTACCTAATAGAATTAATCTAATTACCTACCAATAAAGCAGAATGTGAAATACGTATATCTTCCAATCGGGTGAAGTCTCGTAAAAGCACCACTGCTCTACTTGGTTCAAACAGTGATTGAAGAAGTCACCGAATCTTTGGATACACGTTCCCACAACTTAGTTTAAGTTTATTAAATTATTAATAAGAATGTCTAAATACTATCAATATTCCGTATTACACTTGATTTAAGGAAAGTAACTTTATAGATTTTAAACCTCTGTTATAATATTTTACCACTTTTATCAAATATTTACACCTAAACCTACGTTAACTTACTCATAAAAATCATGATAGTCATTTACCGTAAATAATACGAGGCTGATGAGATTATAAATAAGATTGAATTTTAATTATGGACCTGATTTATATGTAGGTGACCGACACATTGTGCCAATTTGAATTTCCTCATGGAAATCGTAGTAAGCTGACACAGACTTGATCGACGTAGGTCACTGGCGAACCAGATGTTTTGCAACCAGGGGACTACGATGATCTTATTGATATCAGACACAGTTTTCACTGTGCAATCACCAACCTAATTGTACACATTTTAGATGACGATTAGGGGCAAAGAGCATTTTAATGTGTGTAGGGAGGATTGAATAATATGACTGATACTGTGTTCTTATATTTATTTTATGTATGTTTACCTACAATCCCAGTGTTATAAAATTGTTTATGTTCGACCCTGACTATTATATACTGCTCAAAAAAATTAAAGCACCACTTTTTTCAAAGGCCACCAAATTTGGAAAGTTGACTGCACAAGGTCGAAATCTCAGTATAACGTTTGCCCCGACGCCTACCAAGCACATGCTTCAGCACAACTCCCCAACTTGTGTAGTTTCGGGATAGCGCCCCCAAAACCAGCCCATTTTTGCAAACCGTAAATTGAAGTTTGCGAAAAACGCTGTAGGACTTGTCGCAGGTTGCCAAAGCAGTCGAAAATGAATGAGTCTTGCTCTTAAGGTTCCACGAACACGTTGAAATCGTTACATTTGACGATTGGGCATTTTCAACCCCCTTCATCATCCCCTAAACATGGACTACCATTGGGGGCGCCTGAGAAGGTACCGGATGTGTTTAACCACCTGAAAACCTGCACACCGTCCTCAGTTGCTGATTGCAGTAAGTTCTTAAGGCCTCCGGCAATGTTCACCCCTCCTAACACCCTCAACTGGCAAGGGACCAAACCACCCCGTCTTGATTCACCCCTAAGGAAGGTTTAAATCGAGATTTTTATCAGTGCTCCTATTGGGGGTGTCTTCCCCTAACGTTTCAAAAGAGGACCTGCGCCTGTGTCGCCACCCCTTCCCTTGCTACCCCCTTTTGTATGATTTTTCGAATCAGGCCCTTTTTAAGGGCTGAAATGAGGTCTTAATCGCTGAAAGGGCTGTAAAGGTCCTTAGAAGTAGTGGTGACACGAAATCAAGCCCTTCCGATGTTTGATTGACATTCCATCCCCCAAAGTTGACATTTTTGCACCCTCAACCCTCCCTGTCTGGACGCGTAACGCGTCATGGCAGAGTTTTCAGAGTTGGATCAAAATGAAGCGTATGGCCTGAAATGGAGCCCAAAACAGCAGGTTGGATGGAAATTCATCGGTAGGGTGGGAAACGGGACCAAAAAGTTTTCAAAAAAGTTAACAGCCACTAGTAAGTACACCAATGCATAGGCAACCCACTTCGCGTCATTTTTCTCCCATTGCCAAACTTTGTAACCTATTGCCGATCATAGGCAACCCACACGCACGGACGTGATGTGGGTTGCCTATGCATGGGCGTACTTACTGTAGGCTGTACACTTTTTTGAAAACTTTTGGTCCCGTTTCCCAACCTACCGATGATTTTCTATCCAGCCTGCTGTTTTGGGCTCCATTGCAGGCCATAGGCTTCATTTTCATCCAACTCTGAAAACTCTGCCATGACGCATTACGCGTCCAGACAGGGAGGGTTGGGGGTGCAAAAATTTCGAATTTGGGGGACTGAATGTCAATCTTCGATCAGAAGGGGTTGATTTCGTGTCACCACTACTTCTAAGGAACTTTACAGCCCTTTCAGCGATTAAGACGTCGTTTCAGCCCTTAAAAAGGGCCTGATTCGAAAAATCATACAAACGGGTGTTGCAGGGGAAGGGGTGGTGACAAAGGCACAGTTCCTTTTTTGAAACGTTAGGGGAAGACCCCCCCATTAGCAGCACTGATAAACATCTCGATTAAAACCTTCCTTAGGGGTGAATCGAGAAGGGGTGGTTTGGTCCCATGCCAGTTGAGGGTGTTATGGGGTGTGGACATTGCCGGAGGCCTTAAGAACTTACTGCAATCAGCAACTGAGGACGGTGTACAGGTTTTCAGGTGGTTGAACACACCCGGTACCTTCTCAGACACCCCTAATGGTAGTCCATGTTTAGGGGATGATGAAGGGGGTTGAAAATGCCCAAACGTCAAATGTAACGATTTCAACGTGTTTGTGGAACCTTTAAGAGCAAGACTCATTCATTTTCGACTGCTTTGGCAACCTGCGACAAGTCCTGCGGCGTTTTTCGCAAACATCACTTTGCGGTTTTCGAAAATGGGCTGGTTTTCGGGGTGCTACCCCGAAACTACTCAAGTTGGGGAGTTGTGCTGAAGCATATGCTTGGTAGGCGTCAGGACAAACGTCATACTGAGATTTCGAACTTGTAGGTCAACTTTTCAAAATTTGGTGGCCTTTGAAAAAAGTGGTGCTTTAATTTTTTTGAGCAGTATATGTCAGAAAACTGTATCATAATGATGGTCATTATGTAATGTGCCTAGCCCCACTTGGGCAACCAATTTTAATGTTTCCCGCCTCTCAATACTTATATAGGTACGGGGTGCGTGAGGGTTAAACACCTGTACGATAATACCAACAGCAATAGACATTCACACCTAACTATACCTTAGTGACCTAATAAATAAAACCCTTCAGCTTCTGGTAAAATCGATAGTATATTGTCATACCAGACATAAAACACACATTTTGCAGGATCCTCCTCGTACAGAATAATAACACTCCCTATCGTATTTACACAGATACACATATGATATGATATACAGTAGATGACCCTCAGGAATAAAGTTGACCGGTACTTACAGATGTTGGCTCCAGCAGTGGTGACCTATCTCTACTAATTCTGGGGTTGTTGCTCCCAAAAGAATTAGGCCTATAACTCGCAGCACTATTAATTTGATTCACACGCCATTTCTACTTTTATGATTACTTATTTCGTTTGTTACTTTTGTAACCAGCATCCAACGATTTACATTGCGTCGTGGATCTAGTATCAGACCAATGCTTGGAATCCGTTTTGGATCGTCGCATTACCTCCGCTCGTGAATTTAATAATGCAGAGCATATTTGACTCGCATTCTTGGACGAACAAATTGCCGCTATAGTTGCAATACAGATGTACAGATATCAGACTACAATATTCGTGCTGTTCGAAATAAGTAACCTTGGCGATATACTTAAGACTAGGCTCATCATTCGATCAAGAAATTATAGCCAGCAACTTCGGTATAGTATCCAAAAAAACACGATTAGTGTAATACTGTAATGTCTTTCCCTCCACTCATAAGACCAAAAAGACAAGTCCACTCCCGCCCGGAGTTCTAACTAGAGACCCGCTCACCACGCGGTCTGAAAAACAAGCCTACTCCACACGGAGTCCAAAATAAGAGTCTACACCACCCGGCGGTCTGAATAAGAGTGTCTCCCACTGGCTTTCACAAAATCTAAGTACCGTCATCATCATCCTCTACAATCACAGGTTACCTGGGTTGATGCACGGATCCACCCAATCCCAACGTCGGATTCTCAACATCACCATATATGGAACTCAGTCCATCGTCACCGCTCGTACATAGATGCCAAGTCTCGCCCCTGAATCACCCTAACTGGCGCTTGGGTTTTACCCAGGGTTCGAGCACCAACTCGTATCTCATCGCCTGTGCACACTTTTCTGTTACAAAACTTTCAGATTACTCCAATGTTAAATATTTCAACTTCCCTTGATTTGGATCCTGCTCAAATTACCATACTTAAAAGCTAAACAAATTACTTGAATATCAATCGCATCATCATATACACTCTAATAAATAATTATAAAACATAAAAAGACCTAAAATAAAATATATGCATCACATTAATAAAATCCGCAACTCCTCAGAACACGGGTTCAGTCTCTTTCTAACTTGGAAGGTTACAAATTCCCCTCCATGGAGTTCCCTTGAAGATATGAATGGGGACTCCATCACAAAACACAAAAATACACAAATGACCCTAAAAAATATACAATGAACAACATACACAAATGACCCTTCAAATATAAAAAAAATAATCCTCAATACAATCATTTTCTTGACGTCTGAATCTACACAATCTTTCTTCCAAAAGTCTTTGTATTCTCCTACAAACTAATTCACACGGAATTTCATCACGTGTCCTTTACTTTGCCATGTCAAACATGACCGATATGGCACAGAGCCTTGTTGCACACGCCGAAATACATGCTACAATGCATTTACTTAATTTGCTCTGCTTTGTTTCACTTGGCTAATGGTGGCCTCTTCGTCATTACTTGCAGTGTACCTGTGTAATACACCACAATGTTGGCTAAATCTGCCTCAGAGGATCTGCCCTACCATTACAAGCTGATATATCTCTTAAGGTTATGTACATTGTATGACCCTGCAATGGTACCTTGGAGGTCTGTTAGGCTATACGCATACTCGCCAATACGCCTATTTACTATAAAGGGTCCCCTGAACAACTTAAAAGAACTCGTACATTTCCTGGCCAACAACAGAAAAAGCGCACGGCATTCTGAATAAGATCTGATCACCATTAAAAAAAATCACTACTAGAGATCTGAGCCTTGCTCTCGTCTCTCTCCCGCCCTGTGATCATCATCACCAACAATAAAACTCCCTCAAAATCATACCTCCCTGAGCTATCATACTTACCTATACTTACCGGAGAACTCAAATACTTACCTCTCCGTCACTTAATATACTCACCAGTACCTTTAATTGGCTCTATGACCCCTAAATCTAACATATATGTCTACTTTCATCCTCCACGGTGGCCTCATACCTGAAAAGAATGACATGTCTGGGTCCTGAAATAGGTGAACTATCAATCAGCTCGAATTGACGGGCGTATACGTGCGTTATACTAGGTTTCTCACTCAACACTTCCTTGTTACTCAATAACATTTCCAATAACTCTTCCTTACTCCCATCACACAACTTACTTCTGTCCACGACTTCCCAAAGTGGATCACCTCGTTGTTCCTCAACCAACCTACGACCTACAGCCTCCAGCTGTACCTCCTCGTCAGACACCTCTGCTGACATCACCTCCAAACCCTTACCAATGCACGCACCATCCATCTCCTCAACTAATTCATACCTCCTCTTAATTCCCTGACACTTAATGCCCCTCTCCCGACATAAAACTCCGTTTTCAAAATCAATGTTAACCTTCTGCTTGTTCAGTTTGTCATCACCAAGTAGGCCTACTACTTCATAAATCAAATCTAACTTCCTAGGCAATACTATCTGTTTACTCTGTTTCTTTCTACTTCTATAATTCCTGATTTCCACCTTCTGTTCGTCCTGTCTACTAGGAACTCCCTGCTGATATTCATCTAACATCGCTTTCACCTGCTGCCTCTCCTCATCTCCTCTACCTTCTCCTAACGTCACTTTCAATTGCTGGCTCATCTTATCTAAGCTACTTTCTCCTGCTGCCTTTCCTTATCTCCTCTACCTTCTCCTAACATTACCCTCATCCGCTGCCTCATCTTATCTAAGCTACTTTCACCTAACGTCATTTTCACCTGCTGCCTCACCTTATCTAAGCTACTATCAGCTAACGTCACTTTCAACTGCTGCTTCTCCTCCTCTCCGATACTCTCACTTAACGTCCCCTCCAACTCCTGCCTATTCTCATCTAAACTACTCTCATCTAATGTCACTTTCAACTGCTGCTTCTTCTCCTCTCCGATACTCTCACCTAACGTCCCCTCCAACTCCTGCCTATACTCATCTAACGTCACTTTCAACTGCTGCTTCTCCTCCTCTCCGATACTCTCACCTAACGTCCCCCCCCCCACTCCTGCCTATTCTCATCTAAACTACCCTAATCTAACGTCGCTTTCAACTGCTGCTTCTCCACTCCGCTATCATCTAACGTCTCCTCTAACTGCTGCCTCTCCACTACCATAGACTCTCCTTGCTGCCTAGCATCTCCTACCTCCTTACTCAAAGACTCATTCCACTCTCTTACCTCCTTACTTACAAACTCTATTTTAGCATTCGTTGCCTCTCCCTGTTTCTCGATTGTCTCACCTAAATTCAATTTCATAGATTCAACCTGCTTACTTAGAGATTCTATCTTCTGATCTAATTCTTTACCTAAAGACCCCGTTTGCTGTTTTATATCCTCATTCTGGCCTCTTATTTCCTTGCTTACAGACTCATTCAAACCCCCTAATTCCTTACATACAGACTCCTTCATAGACTCTCTGCCTCCTCCTATCTCTTTACATAAAGACTTCGTTTGCTGTTTAATCCCTTTTATAGACTCTTTCACACCTCCTATCGACTCATTCAAACCTCCCATTTTCTCACTTAAGATTCTCTCTGCTTCTTAACCGCTCCTAATCCCTTACTTAAAGATTCATTGAAAGACTGTTTTCTGCCCAATACTTTCAATAAACTCTCCTCGCTGTTTTATAGACTCTTTCACAGACTCTTCCCATTCTTCTATTTTCTTTCCTCGCTGTTCTATAGACTCCTTCAAAGCCGCAAGCATTTGAAATATCCTATCGTTCACATCCCCTACATTATCATTACTTTTAGTACCCTCCTGCATAGTGGTCTGATCTTTCTCGGAATTGATAGAGTTCTCCGACGGTTCCGATATCAAGCCTTCACCCATCCCGCTCTTATCCATATCCATGTTCAAGTTCTTTCCCACATCTTAACGTTAACTTTACAACTAGCTCTACTTCTCAACTCCATCCTCCAATAACATCTAACCTGCATAAACATTATTAAGCTTATTAGCGTATGGGTACACGTGAATGTTATTGTTGTTGCTATATCGTACTTCGAGCTCCACAGTTGGGCGTCAATGTAATGTGCCTAGCCCCACTTGGGCGACCAATTGTAATGTTTCCTGCCTCTCAATACTTATATAGGTACGGGGTGCGTGGGGGTTAAACACCTGTACGATAATACCAACAGCAATAGACATTCACTCCTAACTATACCTTAGTGACCTAATAAATAAAACCCTTCAGCTTCTGGTAAAATCGATAATATATTGTCATACCAGACATAAAACACACATTTTTCAGGATCCTCCTCGTGCAGAATAATAACACTCCCTATCGTATTTACACAGATACACATATGACATGATATACAGTAGATGACCCTCAGGAATAAAGTTGACCGGTACTTACAGATGTTGGCTCCAGCAGTGGTGACCTATCTCTACTAATTCTGGGGTTGTTGCTCCCAAAAGAATTAGGCCTATAACTCGCAGCACTATTAATTTGATTCACACGCCATTTCTACTTTTATGATTACTTATTACGTTTGTTACTTTTGTAACCAGCATCCAACGATTTACTTTGCGTCGTGGATCTGGTATCAGACCAATGCTTGGAATCCGTTTTGGATCGTCGCATTACCTCCGCTCGTGAATTTAATAATGCAGAGCATATTTGACTCGCATTCTTGGACGAATAAATTGCCGCTACAGTTGCAATACAGATGTACAGATATCAGACTACAATACTTCGTGCTGTTCGAAATAAGTAACCTTGGCGATATACTTAAGACTAGGCTCATCATTCAATTAAGAAATTATAGCCAGCAACTTTGGTATTGTATCCAAAAAAAAAAACACGATTAGTGTAATACTGTAATGTCTTTCCCTCCACTCACAAGACCAAAAAGACAAGTCCACTACCACCCGGAGTTCTAACTAGAGACCCGCTCACCACGCGGTCTGAAAAACAAACCTACTCCACACGGAGTCCAAAATAAGAGTCTACACCACCCGGCGGTCTGAATAAGAGTGTCTCCCACTGGCTTCAGTCTCTTTGTAACTTGTAACTAGATAACGAGTTCCACGGCCTTTTAATTTACATTTCACTGCCTGGCCTAGTACCATTGTAGAGTAATCGAGGAGGCCATGGTCAAATACAAGGCATTCTCATGCGCTCGGTTCAGTACATAAAACTGGCGAAATCTCGACAGATATTTATGTTCGAACATAAAATAGTTGCCTATAATGGTATTTAAGACACTCGTATGGAAATTATAAAACTCGCATACGCTCGTTTTATAAACATACTCGTGTCTTAATTATTGCCATTATAGGCTCGTTGCATAATGTACTATTGTAATATTGTTAATATAATGGTAAACCCGATTGTCATAATTAGCTTTGCTCAGTTATTTTTCTTACGGACGCTTATCGCCGTAGCTTAGTTTCAGACAGGATTAGCTAGGATAGGTAAAGTTAAATGTAAACGTAGGTTTGCAGTCATGTTTCAACTTTTCTTATCGTGATGTTCCCGTCTGGAGTCATCACTGAATTTTTGCATCTTCAATCAGTTTTCTTTTTGTACCACATTCCAAGCTTTGTTATTGCTTTATTTATGTAAGCAGGACTTTTCTAGAGGGGTAATTTAACCACATTAGGATTTGTTTTTTTTATTAGCTTTGCGGATTAGCCGATTTATGCCCTCCGATAGAAGTAGAGGGGTTTGTTGATCAATATATCATTCCTGTCGAATTTTACATAAGCCTGGATGTTTTCATTTCTAGATTTTGCCTTTTTAAGGGTGTACTTCTTTGGGTGTTATATGACATTTTACCGTCTGGGACCTGATCCTACGGGAAGTTACACCTCGTGCTGACTAGCCTCAGAAGAAGTGCATCCGATCCTCTCAGGTCATTTGTTTGATGGATGGGATTATCTGGGAGGCCACATTACGGTTGGTGGTGACCAGATAATCTCCTCTGACGGGCACAATATATCAATGATATAACACAGAACGTTGATTCTCTTAAGGACATTTTGTTTGCGGACGATACAACACTCGTAATAAAAGGTGAAACTAAACAAGTCTTACAGCAGTCTGCTGACTCTGTTACAGAAGAGTTTTTTTTACGAGCACTCATTTTTATTCACTGACAGAAAACATGTGCATACACAGATGTTGTATCAAAATACAGGGCGAATCCCACATAAGATAAACTTGTGCGTGGGCTTCATGAACACAATTTCTTAATTTATCTGCAACATGGTATTTGCCTGATAATAGTAAGAAAAGGTTACGGTATAGTAAAAGCATTAATTATAAGGATACTAAAAATAAAAGATGATACATTACTTATTTGTGAATGAGTTGATTTAAATATGCTGGTGAAAATTTATAAGTTAAGTTCAGTTTTCTTTTTGTACCACATTCCAAGCTTTGTTATTGCTTTATTTATGTAAGCAGGACTTTTCTAGAGGGGTAATTTAACCACATTAGGATTTGTTTTTTATTATTAGCTTTGCGGATTAGCCGATTTAAACCCTCCTTAATAACTTTATCAAAGTTATTAAGGAGCAATGTAAAAAGCCTTTTCTTCAGTATGTTCAGGGTGTTATTTGTCACATTTACTGGCAATATATTGTATATCCTAGAGCTAAGACAACTTAAATTCCTTTGGCCAAGTAGTGTGTTTCGACGAGAGATATTTATTTCAGTTCTGTCTTGAAGTCTAGTGCATATTTTAATTTTTTGTCCATTACAGAAGAGCTTCATATTTTTATGCTTTGTTGATACAGTTCACATGTTGGAAAAGTTGGTGGCTTTTTGTACATAACTTTTAGAATGAAATTCTGGCAGGTACTTACCTGAGCCAAATGTGAATCAATTATTCCACCCCAACCATTTATTCCATATAGTAGTTGTGACTGGACTAAGGTAAAATATACAGTTCTCAAGACTTTTGCTGAAAGGGTATTTTTGAATCTGTAAAATATATCAATTAACTTATGGAGTTTATTGGCCAATTTTGATGCATGCATATTCCATTTTAAATGATTATCTATAATAAACCCTAAATATGTAGCATTCATTGACTTCTGTAGGGTATAGCAGTTGCATCTTTCACCATTGTTACAAATTGGTGTGTGGATCTTAAGTGTTAAATTGTCTGTAGGTTGTAATGTTTTGTTGTGTGAGAAGCAAAGTTATTGTGTTTAGGTTTCATTTAAGGTGAGGAGGTGGTTTCTTAGCCATTTTTGGACTGTAGCAAGGGTTTCTTGAGTTCTATTAAAAATGTCCTCCCAAGTTTTTCCTGTGACTGTGACAAGAGTGTCATCGAGTGTCATCAGCATACGAGGTAATCATCGCATTACAGTTCACTCACACAAATCGTAAATATGTAACGGAAAAAGAATAGGACCTAAAACTATTCCTTGGGGAATTCCAATTTTTACTTCAGCACTTCTACTTAGAGTATCTTTGATTCGTACCGTTTGTATTCTATTAAAAAGAAAGCTTTTTATTAGTTCTTGAGGAGTACCACGAATACCTTCTTTTTCAAGTTTTCTAATGAGTATATTGTGGACTACGGTGTCGAAAGCCTTTCTTAAATCCAGGAACACAGAAATGGTTCTTTTAGAACTATCGATGGCTTTATACAAATAATCAGTAAGGGAAAATATTGCATCATGAGTACTAGTGTTTGGTCTAAAACCAAACTGATTTGGTGACAATATGTTGAACTTATTCAGATAGTTAAGTAATCTGGTTTTGATGCATTTCTCTAGTAGCTTAGAGAGGTGGGTAGTTATTTAACTCTCTTTTATCATCTGATTTATGGACCGGGATTATGATGGCAATTTTGAATGAGTCTGGTCCTTTCGTTAGTGATAAATTAAAAATATGGTTCAGTAGTTGTAGAATTTCTGAACTAATTATCTTAATTGTTTTACTAGAGATATTATCATAGCCATTTGCTGAGTTATCTTCCAGAGCAGCTATGTGGTTTGTTATTTCTGATTTTGTTATGGGTATAAAAAAGATAGACTGAGGTTGAGATTTTGCAGTGCTATCACATGCATTTGTGTTGTCAGGTTCCTTTCTTGTATGAGGCCTACTTATTTTTTCAGAAATTTCTAAACCTATGTTACTAAAATAGACTACAAATTTGTTTGCAATGGCAGATGGTTGGGATGTTACTTGAGAGTCTCTGATAAATATGCTGTCAACAGCTGAAGATTTATTTCCCTTCCAACGGAGATGGAGACACTGCTGTGTATGTGGGGCTTGCCCTTTCTCTATCTGCCGTCCATAAATTGTAGGCACAATTTTTGGTAAATAAATAATAAACATCTTATATCATTAATATTTTTCCAAAGGACTTTAGGATTATTGGAGTTTGACATATTTTTTTTGGAATAGTACCTTTCTTTTGCTAGTTTAACAAGCCTGTTTATCCAGTTTCTGTACAATTTATGTTTATTAACAGTTTCTGGGACCTCATCACTGTTTGAAGACCTCTCCCTTTGTTTAACAATTTTCTGATGTAATTTATCTCTTATTCAATTTTTTAAAATTTTGATCTTACGTTATTTATGGTAGTCGAGTGTTCAGAGATGTATTGAGTCAGTAATTTAATGAAACTATCGGCTGCTTTGTTAGGATCATGTTCAGTTATCATAGACTCCCAAGTTCCCTTAGTTAGGTTTTTTTAGAGATTCATAATTTATTCTAACATTGTTCGAAGTATTTTCTCCTGTTTGTGGAGTGTATTTTTGAGATTTATCTTGTATGAGAAATGTAGGACTGTGATCTGTGATACTGGTATGCAG
Organism: Meconema thalassinum; assembly: GCA_946902985.2. NCBI lineage: Eukaryota > Metazoa > Arthropoda > Insecta > Orthoptera > Tettigoniidae > Meconema > Meconema thalassinum. Next base: position 36,760,763 of record OX336394.1, read on the forward strand.
TACAAAAGGGTGAAAGTTGCTGTTTCTGTGGGACTTAACATGTATGTGATCGATACATGTTCTGGATTTTGGGGTTATTCTTGTTGGTGAGTTTATGTACGAAATGAAACCATTTGCATGTAATACATTTAAATACTCATTTTTAGCCTATTTTCAATTTTGAAAAAATAGGCTTATGAGATCACCTTTTGTCCGTGTGTGTGTGCGTGTGTGTGTGAGGTGTGTCCCCCTAATAAAATCTTAACGGCTGGAGCGATTTCAATGAAACTCGGTAAGTTCATAGCACTATTCCCGGCGACCTCGACCGTGCCCTTCAAATTATGTTACGTCTCACCAATCCAACATGGCGGTTGTGCGAAATATTTCACTAGCATTCAATATCTCCGAAACTATTACCGATATCGCCCTTAAATTGTGTACGGTGATAAAGGGCACTACTAGAAGTTCACATATGAGACTTTCAAAAACCTGGTGACTACAAAACCAACATGACGGTCAAGCGAAATTGAGACTTTTAAATAGACATTTCTCGCGATTTAACTATCCAAATGTAATGAAACTTGGTACAGCAAATGTTTATACACATTGTAATGCACTGGAGTCTAATTTACTTCAATTGTTTACATAACCTCAAAATGGCGGCTGTGCGAAATATTTCACTGACATTCTATATCTCCGAAACTATTACAGATATCATCATGCAATTTTGTACGGTGATAAAGGGTACTGATACAAGTTTACCTGTGTATATTTCATAAACCTGTAAAGTACAAAAAGAACATGGCGACCAAGCGAATTTGAAATATTTTAATAGACTTTTCTCGTGATTTAACTCTCTGAGCGCAGTGAAATGTGGTACAGTAAATGATTTTGCAGATTGTAATGCACTGCCATCTAATTTAATTCAATTGTTTACATAACCTCAAGATGGCGGCTGTGCGAAATTTTAAAATTAAGTTTTTATTCTTGTGTCGTAATCATGCGATCGAAGTGAAAGTTTGAATAATGAAGCTAGGCAATAATTGTCCTTGAATGGTACATTATGGCCTATACATATAACAATCCTAAATGGCGAGCTTCCGAAATATTTAGACGGTTCTCAATATCTATGAATCTTTTACAGAAACCAAACGGATTTTTTTAATGTTCATAGAGACTATGAACATATGTTCACCTATAGGACTTTCAGTAACCTGGTGAGCACAAATTCAACATGGCGGCGACGCGAAGTATAAATATTTAAATGGATGTTTCTCGCGAATTAACTATCCGAGTGCCGTGAAACGTTGCACGTTAAATGCTTATACAAATGTTGATCCACTGGCATGTAATTTATTTCAATTGTTTGCATAATCACAAGATGGCTGGTGTGCGTACTTTTAAAATCTTGTTTTTACTTCTTGTGTTCTAATCATGCGATTGAAGTTTGAATACCACACGTACACAATAATCTTAATGTAATAGTGCAAAAATAAAAATCCATCCTGGCGACCATATGAAATATTTAGACGGTTCTCAATATCTACTAATCTGTTACAGCAATTAAACTGAAATTTTGTATGTTGATAGAGACAATTAACATGAGCAGGATATATGAAAATAGGCTGTATAGTTCTTCACGGAACTACTTGTTAATATTTTAGACATATTGCCTTGTAGGATTTAAAATATCAATATCTATAACTCATATTAATATACTGTGTATAGCTGTGGGCAGGGGCGGCGCGAGATATAAGCGAACTACGCGGCCGCGGGTGGCGCTGTGAGACGGGGGGCGCCGCGGCGCGCCGAAATATCAAGTTAGGGGCGCCCGGAACTAGTTTGTAATGTTGTAAACATTACGAATTCTGATTGTAACAACATTAACAAACTGTAATGTTTACATTGTAAACAATGTAACTAGATAGCATAACCTTTCTGTTTATGTTTCGTCTTTTCAGTTTTACTTTACTACTAGCAGTAGTGCCCGGCTTCGCCTGGTGGATTTATTTGTTTTATAGAACTGGAGCGCTCAAGGATGAAGATCGGAATTTAATGAAACTAAATTCGAAAGCATCAACGCTTATTGCAGCTTATAACCTCAGTATACTGCACCAACACCATCGCCCTTATACCGAGGCATACTATTGTCATGATGATAACAGTTTTAAAGGGCCTAATACATCATTTTGCACGAATTACTCCCCGTGACTGCAATTTTTAAGCAGCTCGCAATTCTGCACCAGAACACTGGTAGGGGCGACGTGATGCAGCCCGCATTATCAGGCAACAATAGACTTAGGTATTATTGGAGCTATCCGGGAGCGCTTGTTCTTCCAACTTACTGAACAAAAATCAATCTTTATGGTTTATATTAGTATAGATTTCACTAACAAACAAAACGAAATAATATTTGAAAAATTCAGCATAACTATTTTAATGAGTCGCCGCTTTACGGGTGATGCTACTTATGAAGCAAACTTAGAACTATTACGGAGTGCCTGGAGCCGTTCGGTCGAAGTATGACCGCTCGCCATTCACGAAAGGGAGAACACCCCTTCCACTAATGACTTTGACTCGTCCGCGTGACTCGTACGTCTCTTGTCTTTATCCGCTCAGTGGCCCATTGTCAGTATTGCCAGCTAGCTGACAGCCTTCACTCATCGTTGTAATGTGTTTATGTGTTGACGTAAGCTGCACTGTGTTATTGCCCCTTCTTACACGAGGTGATGATTTTTTAGACACAAGAAATGTCCAGTAATAAAAAGCCATCAGGTGCATTTCACCGTAAAAGAAAGTTGCTGCATTCTAAAGAAGATGAGAATCAATCTAAAGCGCTGAAAAGGTATTTTGCGCCTTCAGCTTCATCGTCATGTGCAAAAATGTTCGACGAAACAACTAAGTTTACTGAATCCGTTCATAACGATAACGATGAGGATGACGACAAGTTACCAATATCAGAGCTGCCTGGACCATCAATGAGTGAAGAGTCCATCAAAAAAGTAAGTGTAACTGAAAAATAAATTTAAGTTATTTTTTGCTAATGACTCTAAATGCCTAAATTAATTTAATCTAAATTGATGAGCATTTGTATAAACAATTTACCCTTATAACGTAAATATAATAATATTATTGATTTAATAGAATTACTACTGAATACTGTCGTAATTTATTTAAAGTATTATAGCACTAATCCTTAAGTAGTATTAATTTATACTTAAGTTGTATATTTAGAAAATAAGTTTAGGAATTGAGGGTAGCTTTAGAAGAAAATTATATTGGTGCTTAAGTACACTTGGCCAACAGCTATTTTTATTGCAGGATGAGGATCTGTCACTGACTACAGGGACACCATTGGCACTACCAATTGGCTATGACATAACCGGGACCGAAGGTGTTGACGAGGATTCATCAGAACTTACAGACCTGGCGTCTACAAGTCAACAAGACATTGAAACTGAAACTGTTATTTATTAGGTATTTCTTTAAGAATTACAATTTACAATGGTGTAAATTGAATCTTAGATAACGGAGTACAGGTTTTGTTAAAATATAACTAGGCCTAGTAGTCCATAGTTAGTTAGGCTCTGTTAGGTTGAGGGAGCAAAGAAGGAAGAGAAGGAAAAGGGGCACCTTATATATTTTTTGTATTAAAGGGAGACTGTACCTTTTCCGATTCAATGCTTGTAATGAAGATTTCTTCCAAGTTTAAGTACATATCAAATAAAACCACTGAACCTACTATTCCAAAATTGTATATACTTATTAACTTACTACATCCATATCTTCCTGATAAACGAAAATTGTTATAAAAGTTTATAAATACTACTTATTTTTAACAGTTTGAAAATGTTCGATTTTTTCTTACCATCTTTTAGAAATAAAAATATTATTTGAAAATGCAAATGTTTATTAATATTAATAAAATTTTAGTTTAATGTACTCATCAAGTACCCATATTTATGAATGAAAAGTTTAAGGTCTCTATGTATTATGGCTTTTAAACTATGTACCGTATAGCTAAAGATAAAAGTTTTAAGGTCGGTGGTTTATTTGCAGAAACTGAGCGCAGGAACGTCATCAGTTTTTTCAAATGACTGTGGAGAATGGCCACCTAAAATAAACGATGATGTACGAAAAATTCTTGTTGAGCGAGGACCACAGCAGGTCACAGACCAAGAATTTCCTGTGGACCTTAAAGGTAGGCGATTTTCCTCAAAGCATTACACGAGGAAGCTTTGCAACGGAGAGCAAGTCCGCGGGATTTGGTTAATATATTCCATAATGAAAAACGCAGTTTTTTGTTTTGCTTGCAAACTTTTTGGAAATGATAATTCTCTTCTTGCTGGTGCCCAAAGGTATTCTGACTGGCAAAACTTGAGCAAAACTTTGACCAGTCATGAGAAATCCCCTATTCATATTCAAAACTGCAAATGTTGGCGCGAACTCTCTTTACGTTTACGTTTAAAAAAAACTATTGACGAGGAAAATGAAAGACTTATTCGTGCTGAAACTGAACATTGGAATCAAGTTCTAAAACGCCTACTATGTATTGTACAATTTTTGGGAACTCAAGGATTGGCCTTTAGAGGGAAAAAAGACACCCAATTTGAACGTAATAATGGAAATTTCTTAAAGTTGGTAGAACACAAAGCTAAATTTGATGGTTTTATGACTGATCATGTGAGAAGAATAAGTTCAAAAGGAACACACGTACACTACTTGAGCAAGAGTATCCAAAAAGAGTTTGTTAGTTTCTTGTCGGCCAAGATCCAAGCTAACATTTTACAACAGATACAGCAAGCAACGTACTATTCTATTATATTAGACTGTACTCCTGGCATTAGCAACACCGAGCAAATGACTCTTGTTGTAGGATTTGTAAAAATTTTAGCAATTGAGGATATTTCAATTAAGGAACATTTTTTGGGCTTTGCTCCCATTACAGATTCTTCAGGTGAAGGCCTCACAGAGGTATTGCTCAAACAGTTAGAAGCATGAGGTATTATTTAAAAGCCATGAGTGGCCAGGGGTACGACAATGGTTCCGCAATGAAGGGAAAACATGTTGGAGTCCAGAAGAGAATCCTTGATTTAAATCCTAGAGCTTTTTATGTACCGTGTGGGAACCACTCCTTGAACTTGGTCATTAATGATGCAGCTCTGTCGTGCAACATTGCTGTGGACTGTTTCAGCACTATTCAAGAAATATTTAATTTCTTTTCCAGTTCTACTCAAAGATGGAATATTTTGCTGAAACATGTTTCAAGTCTGACAGTAAAACCACTCTGCAATACTTGTTGGGAAAGTAGAATTGAGGCATTGTTGCCTTTGAGTTACCACATTGAAGAAGTGTATGATGCCTTATATGAAGCTTCTCAAGATCAAAAACTTGATGCATTTGGTAGGAACACGGCCGTAGGACTTAAAAAAAACTGCAAAGCTTCAAGTTCCTATGCTGCTTAGTGACATGGCATGAGATCCTGCATAAAACCAATATGGTTAGTAAACTGTTGCAAAAAGTCACAAATGACCTACAAAGTTTAATGAATCTCATTAAAAGTGTAAAATCATTTCTGGAATAGATGAGATCAGATCAAGGACTAAACAGCGTAATTACAGATGCAAAAGAACTTGCAGAAAAAATCGAGGTTGATGCTAACTTTGAAAAAGAAACCCTACTTCGGCCAAGAAAAGTAAAAAAACAATTCTCCTATGAGAGTGAAGATGAATCTGTACGGTCTGGAAAAAATGCATTTAAGGTTAACTTCTTCTTTGACGTACTTGACACAGGAATAGCCTCATTAAGGGAGAGATTTGAGCTAATGGAACACCATAGTGAAAGTTTCAAATTTCTTTATGACATTGCTAGCTTCGAGAAGAATTTGAACGAACAAGAGTTGAAGAAAGGCTGTAAGCACCTTCAAACTGTTTTGAATGATGGAGGAGACTGATGTGAACGGAGATGATCTGTTCGCAGAACTGCAAATTTTTTCACCAATGCTACCCCCTGGAAGTCACCCAGCTGGAGCCTTGTCTTTTATAACCAAACGTGGTTATGTAGACATTTTTCCAAATGTTTTTGTTGCATGGAGGATTCTGATAACGCTCCCGGTATCAGTGGCCTGCGGAGAAAGAAGTTTATCGAAGTTAAAACTTATAAAATCATACTTGCGATCAACTTTAAGCCAAGAGCACTTGAGTGAACTAGCTACTTTGGCCATTGAAAACGATTTGTTAAATGAAATGGAAACAGATTTGCTGCTGAACGAGTTTTCTAAAGTGAAAGCCAGGAAAATCTCGTGTCAATTTTAAAAGATTTCAACAGTGTGCAAAAAATCAACAAAAATTGTCATTCTATGTAATAATAATGACCTGTAAATAAATGTTTGGTTTTAAGTTATTTTTTGTGTATCCCTTTGCCTTTTACCTTTTGGCCATATAACACGTTTAGTAAAAATAGTAAAGGTACACTGTTGAGTATTGGTGGAGGGGCGGGGAGGGGGGGGGGCGCCAAAATGTTCTTTGCTTACACTACAAAAAGACCTAGGGCCGGCACTGGCTGTGGGCAAGTGCTGGAGAGTATTCCTAGTTCTTCTATGAATTTCTTTGGGCTTGTGGAGGGCGATCTGTATATCGCAAGTATCAAGTAACTCTCTTTATTATATCTGAAGGTGAGTAGGCTAGCATTTGCAGCTTTCAGTGTTTTTACAGTAGATATTGTAATATTTTGTATGAGGTTTTCATGCACATATATCTTTATGCTGTCATGGGTAGAATTTTGAGGTGGTATGAAGTACTCATTATATCCTAAAATAGCAAATGGTATATCCTCAATGAGCTGAGTTTCAGACAGTATAATGACGTCTGGTTTATGATCAAGTTGATCGAGCATAACTAGCATACTTTCAAAATTTGTTATCATACCACATACATTTAGGTGCATGATTTTAATTCCTGCAGTAAAGCTAATTAATTTGTTCAAGTCTTGAGTACTGTTTACAATGTTTGAAGTAATATCTTGAAAATTAAGGTCTACTTCATTATCTGATTTCCTACCGTAGTTGTAGATGAGAGGGGTGAATGACGGCTGCGGCAGGGGCGGACGCAGGATTTGTTTTCGGAGGGGGGAATTGATGAGGTGCCCCAATTAGAAAATCTGGAAATGACATCGAATGCATCAACATGTACCATATTTACAGAGTTATGCAATTACATTTAAGGAAGAAGCTGACGAGGGTTCATACACACTTTATCCAGTAAGTTACTTCTTGAGTTTTAATTTCCTCATTTTTTATGTACTGTATATACTGTATAGTAAAGCCTCCGTGGGTTAGGAGGCAGCACGCCGGCCTCTCACCGCTGGGTCCGTGGTTCAAATCCCGGTCACTCCATGTGAGATCTGTGCTGGACAAAACAGAGGCAGACAGGTTTTTCTCCGGGTGCTCCGGTTTTCCCTGTCAAAATTTCATTCCAGCAACGCTCTCCACTATCATTTCATTTCATCTGTCATTCATTTAATCATTGCCCCAGAGGAGTGTGTCAGGCCTCGGCAGCCGGCACAGTCCATATCCTCGCCGCTAGATGGGGGCTTCATTCATTCCATTCCTGACCCGGTCGGAGACTAGAAGCAGGCTGTGGATTTTCATTTTCAAATCTCCCTGAAGCCACTTATGCTTGTGAAACACTGTTCCAAATTGAAATTGAACATTGAACTGATCAGCTCCTCAAATAAAAGAAGAATCATTAGAACGTGCATAAATAAAAAGTAACAGGTTGAGGGAGTTGGGAGGATTCTCCCAAATGAAACTGTCTATCGTGAGATTGATCCAATCACCAGCACAATGAAGAAGAAAAGAATTTCATATGTTATTCACATCTTACGGCTTCCAGAAAACTGAATTGTACGCCAACTAGTGATGAGAAATCTAGGAAAGAAAACTGGAGGAAAATGTATCCAAGGAATCCAACAAGATCTCAAAGCAGTTGGACTCAAGATAACAAATGCCGAGGAGAAAAATAAAATTAACACCATTCTTAAAACTCACAAATTTTCTGCAGAAATGACACATAGAAAGCCTATGGAGATTTCAGACGAGTTGAGAAAATCCCGATCTTAAAGAATGAAAAAGTACTGGAAAGAGCGCAAGAACCAAGCAGTGCTACCTTCAAGGAAGAAGTGATTGTGGAACGACTCAAGTGGTCCAATGTGACCAATCAAGATTAATAATAATAATTGATGTTCACTCCTCTGCTGTCTATAACCCACCGGTCGTCCCAAATTTGATCACGATTTATATAGTAAAAGTTCCAGCTGTGATGGCCATTTGAGGCATTAATTATATTGCCAACCCCACGCATTCGGTACCATTTCTTATCCGGTATCGTAAACCAAAATAATAATTTATTAGAGCAGCCAATGGCCATACAAAAATAAAATTAAAATACACAATATGCACAAGTGATTGCGTTAATCCGTGCTAAGCCTTGACAGTGAGATGTTCCTTTTTTGTCCGTCTAGTGCATGATATCGACCACACTTCTGCCCACACCATTCACATGAACAATCCGTACCGGGTTCATGGAATTTCTTTGTAGAACACACTTTGTGATGAAAGCCATGCACTGCGTATCTAGTGATAGCATGTCTTAATTCGAAGCCGAATCCTGACCATTTGCTTGATGTCATAGCATCTGTCATGTAGAATTCGCTCCATATTTCTTGTTTCTTGTCTCTTAGATCCTGTAGTAATTCTCTGTAGCTGTCTGTAGAGGGGAGCATCAGCTGGTACCTCAGGTCCTCTAGGAAAAAGGGCTCTCTCGCCATCTCGTATACCAGTCTTGATAGCGTAAACATAAGAGTGCCGTCAAGTTAATGTGAAAGTGCGCCAAGTTTCATTACAGGGGTGAATACTGTTCTATTTACAAAACAACCCTAACCTGGACCCCCTTGCTTGTAGTGCAATCAGTAATTTTCGTCCAGACAGTCATCTAACCAATGGTTTAGCCCAGACACCCATGTTAGTTCTGGTGTATTTTGTAACGAACATTGGCAACATTAATGGGAAGTAATATGACGTCAATGTGTGCGCCTCAAACGTGGCTGCCGTCATTGAATAAGCAAGAAATAAAAACCTTTATTTATGTAATACTACAAATATTTCCAGTGCAGCAGTGATAATTGACAGAATTTTCAATTCCTAATGACTCCCAGAAAGGTATGCGAATCATATCTGTATTTATCATATGTTTTCAATAAGTTCCCAGACTCTGTAAAAGTCCGATTATGGTCAAGGGAAGAATTAATCATTCGTCTACTCAGGATGACTTTTATAATATAATATTTCATGTAACATGACATAGTCCCTTATGTAACACATTTCTGAATCAATTAGTTGGATCTGAAAACCTACGGAGTACGGGCAAACTCGACATGCAGCACATTGGCAGGCGATCGATGTACAAGGTCAAAGGGGCTACGGTCTGTCTGCCTTGGTATGTTCATCCCCCATTGAAAAGCACGTGCTGCATCTGACTGCGAGAACCGTCCGCCTGCACCCGCTCTGGTAAGTTCGGACCGCAAGGCTTTAATGTTTATCAGTGGTAATTACCACACTAACTATGTATTCTGACGAAGCCTCCGTGGCTTAGGCGGCAGCACGCAGGCCTGTCACCGCTGGTTCAAATCCCTGTCACTCCGTGTGAGATTTGTGCTGGACTAAACGGAGGCAAACAGGTTTTTCTCCAGGTACTCCGGTTTTCCCTGTCAACAATTCCATTCCAGCAACACTCTCCCCTATCATTTAATTTGTCATTTATTTAATCATTGCCCCAGCAGAGTGCGACAGGCTTCGGCAGCCGGCACAGATAATATCCTCGCCGCTAGATGGGGCTTCATTCATTCCATTCCCTGACCCGGTCGGTCGACTGGAAGCAGGCTGTGGATTTTTATTTTCACCATGTTTTCTGACGGGTTTTCTTGTATTTTGTTTCTGGAGGATGGAGACTGTGAGTGTCACTGTAGGTTTGGTAGTGTTTTGTAGAGCTGTTTGTCTTGCATATTTGGATCTGATGATGCTTGCTTGACAAGCAAAACGTGTCATCCCTTAGTTTTCTTCTTCCTCAACAGTCAGTAACAATATGTATATAAATCTTAATCACATGTAATTTACTTCGGTTTTTATCCACATTGTCCAGTGATTGGAATTGTTCTGTGTTGTCCGACTGTAAGTTACAATGAAAATGAAAATCCACAGCATGCTTCCAGTCTCCGACTGGGTCAGGAATGGAATGAATGAAGCCTCCATCTAGCGGCGAGGATATGAACTGTGCCGGCTGCCGAGGCCTGACGCACTCCTCTGGGGCAATGATTAAATGAATGACCGATGAAATGAAATGATAGTGGAGAGTGTTGCTGGAATGAAATTTTGACAGGGAAAACCGGAGTACCCGGAGAAAAACCTGTCTGCCTCCGTTTTGTCCAGCACAGATCTCACATGGAGTGACCGGGATTTGAACCACGGACCCAGCGGTGAGAGGCCGGCGTGCTGCCGCCTAAGCCACGGAGGCTCTGTAAGTTACAATATTAGTTGTTAATATGGCAACACTGAAAAGTGGCTTCAAAGCTATCTTTATGGCTCGACTGTCGGACCTAGTTTGCCCAACACACTCGGTGCAATATTCTACTTTTACCGGCAGGTACTGGAAGGTAAACCACTTGTTCAAGCCCCACCGTCGGCCATCTTTGAAATAGTTTCCCATTTTCAACTCCAGGCAAATGCTAGGGACGGGTCCTTCCACATCCATGCCCAGTTTCCCTCTCTTGGAGTTGGTGTCATCGCATCTCATCCTCAACCCTGTTGGAAACAGGAATAACAAGGCACGCCACTTGGAGTGACAAAAACAAACATTAAACAGCTGATAAAGAGAAAAGCTAGCACGCAAATTCTAAACAAAGTATTTTAGAATACTTTTAGGCTCTTTGGCCATGCAGCCACGTCCAGTTTAATTTACTTTTACTTGCTTTATATGTCTTGGTATGATAAGGAAAGATTATTGTAATAATAATTGCATTGTAAGTCCAGTTTTATAATCTTGGATCTTAGTAGCTATTGATAGGCACTTTTTATTATATGTTGACCAGGTTAGAGATTGTGCCTTTTTCATTTTATTTGATCTATTTATCCAAGTTACTTTTTTGTTTAAGTTATGTGTGATAATTTCTCCAAGATACTTAAATTACTATATCACCTCGCGATTTTTTCCCTACCATTACTACAGGTATTTTGGGTAATTTTAGTAGTTTAAGCATTTTTAACTTTGATTCTGGTCAAGGCAAGGTGTAGCAAAGAATGCAAGGACTAAGGCTAGAGTCTATGAAGAAATCGGAATATTGCAGGTGTAAGATGGTAGCTTCAAACGTATATGTATAGTATTTCGCTTATCTGGGCGTCACTGGTGCTTGGGTGTGGGGTGGGGTAGTCCTCTCCAAATTACGAATGAGGAGAAGAGAAGCAGACTATAGATCACATAACGCTTGATTGTCCCCTCTGAGCCTTCGTTGGTACCCTGGAAGATCTACATAGGCTACCTCAAGAGGCTGTTGACTGGCCTCTCCATTTGGATTTGCAGCTGTAAATTAATCATTTCAGACTACGAACTTGAGATTATGTATTACTGTATATACAGGGTCATCGAAAAATAATGCCAACATTTCAAAAAATTATAGCACCGAAACCCTTTATGTTAAACGTGTAATTCTTTCACTGAACGCCAGCTGGTTAAAGTAAGTTTTGTTTTGGAGGGGACGTGACCTTGCTATGCGCACACTAGATGCGCAGTAGCCAAGGTCGGCCGGGGGGGGGCGCGCCAATGACTGCACCGCCCGACAAACTGCACATGATTACAAAGCTGTCATTCGATGGTTTAATCAGTTTAAGGAAACATGGACTGTAGAGAAAAAATCTAGGCCAGGCCAACCACCAACATCAGCATTGAACGCACGCTTTCCCAATGGCTGGATTGGTACGTGCAAACATTTCAGGAGTAACTGTCAAGATGGCGGCAGAAATTCGCTCCCGCAGGTGCTCAAAATTCAGAATTTTTTCTGCATACACAATGTTCTTAATGTACCCCTAGAAAAAAAATCCAAAGGGGTTAGGTCAGGACTTCATTGGCGTGTACGTGCCCCCAGCCGACCTTGGCTACTGCGCATCTAGTGTGCGCATAGCTAGGTCACGTCCCCTCCAAAACAAAACTTACTTTAACCAGCTGGCGTTCAGTGAAAGAATTACACGTTTAACATAAAGGGTTTCGGTGCTATCATTTTTTGAAATGTTTGCATTATTTTTCGATGACCCTGTATTTGTAAATAGCTTTGTATCACTTCATCATACAGCAGCTTCGGTGGCATAGTTGGTAGCATGCTGAACTGCTGTTCCCAAGATAGCGGGTTCAAACCCGGCCGAAGTCGTCGGAATTGTCAAGAGCATTAACAATCCTTCAGTATGCCTTCCTTCAGAGGGGAAGTAAAGCCGGCGGTCCCATGTCATAGATTTATGGCATGTAGAAGATCCTTCCACAGACGAAACTTGTGTGAAGCTAAATTGTTAGGTTAGATTTCGTCAGAACGCTCTATCAAAGTTCCAACGTTCACCACTAGGTATCATTGATATCTGGTAGCGAAAGTTGGAACTACTTGAAATTGAACGGAACTTGTAGCTCACCCTAAGTGTGCCCGCTTGAAGCCGCTACAGCCTCATGTGAGCCGAACATGTCCTCGGACACTCCCGGCACTAAAAGCCAAACGATAAATAAATAAATAACTTCATCATACAATAAATAAAGTATTTGCATAAATTCCATTGAATCTAATTTAATCACATTACAAATGTTCAAACTGTACTGCTTTTTTTTTTTTTTTCAATTTGCATTAAAAGGAGTTATTTGTAAATTTTTAAAAATGCATCACTTCAGGTATCACTGCCTAACATACTGCAGGCCTATTTGGTTGAGAATAATTTAGTCAAAGAATAAATTACTTCTCAGTCGGGCAACACGTCCATAAGGTCAATAAAACTGGGCGGGGAATAGTACCTAACTACTCACACCTACAAATCTGGAAAAATTACATCGATTAATTATATACTTTTATATTTTAATTGGGTCCAATTAGCCCCCCTTTTTTTCGAGAAGAGAATAAAAGTATAGGCAATAATTATTCCATGTTACTTTTCCAGGTTAGCAGGCGCGGGTAGATAAACATTATTCTCCGCCCAATATTATTGAGCACACTTATGTGTTGACCGATGAAAAGCGATTCTTTCGAAGGCAACACTGAAAGATAAAATAAAAATTCTGAGAATAATGGAATGAAACAACAAAAAATAACTGCTTGAAATAACCTAGAAAATCTGAATATGATAGATCATGCCTCCATCTGAACGTGCGAGTCAACAATGATTGTGATTGTTACTCACAGCTGAGGATGAGTTCGCCGCCGTGTCTGCTCAGGTCAGGTCACCCAAGGATCGCTATCACTTTCCTGTCCCTTCAACCCTGACCACCAACGCACCCACTGTGGGTAGCTTGGGACATTTACGCACCCGAAATGTTGATCAAGTTAGAGATCGACAATAGAAATAAACAATTTTGTGTTTGACTGGGCAGACCATTAGAAATTTATATTAATTTGAATTTGGTAAAGTTCTCGACAGTAAAATAAATGATAGTCGATTTGCAATTGGTGGTAAATGGCATGTTACAAGAGGCCAGCTGATGCTTGCGAGTAACCGGCCGGCACTTCACGAAGATGAAAATATGATAAACATGTGAATAATACCCAGTCCCCGAGTCAGGTGTTACATTGGGGATAACAAACCTTCGGGTCAAAATGTAGCATGCTAAGGACTTCTGGACGCAATTGCTGATGCTAATGTGTAAAATACATAGGTTGCTTTTTTAGTTTTGGCAACTATGTTCATCATCATCATTTCCCCTTATCCAGCTCCTGCCGGGTCGGGGTATTTATGGCACTTCTCCACTTTCCTCTTTCCTTCCACCATTCTTCTTCCACGATCTTGTCCCAGTCCAGATTTCTTTTTCTTACGCCGTTCTTCACTGAATCCATCCACCTTGTTCTAGGTCTTCCTCTTGGTCTCTTACCCTTGCACTTCGCCTCCAGCATCTGTCTTGGTATTCTATTTTCCTCCATCCTCTTTACATGTCCAAACCACCTTAGTTTATTCTTCTCAATTCTCTCATTTAGTTTTCCCATCCCAACTTCCTTCCTAACATCTTCATTCCTCACTCTGTCTTTCCTTGTCTTTCCTATCATACTTCTTAGGAATTTCATTTCACTGGCTTGGATTCTACTCTCTTGCCTGCTTGTCAGGGTCCAAGTCTCAGCTGCATAAGTTAATATGGGTACATAATACACTTTATACATTACCTCCTTGCTTTTCCTTGGTACTTCCTTATCCCAAACAAGTTTTCTTACACTTTGATAGAATGCATTGCTCTGCTGTACCCTCCTGCCAATCTCCATGTCCAACCTACCAGTTTGCATCAATTCACTTCCTAGGTATTTGAACGTGTCCACAATTTCCAAACTCTGACTTCCAATTTTCACAGTGCCCTTTCCTTGTCTTTCCCCTCTTGTCATCACCATGGTCTTGCTTTTCTCTATACTGATTTTCAGGCCATACTTCTGAATATTTTCGTTCAGTGCATCTAGTTGTTTTTGCACTTCTTCGGTGTTCCTTCCCCAGACCACAATATCATCTGCAAATAACAGTAACTTCATTTCTTTATGTTCATATGCTTCCTTTGTTTCCTTTACTATTTCATCCATCACCATTATGAACAAGAGAGGTGACAGCACACTCCCCTGTCTTAGTCCAGTCTTGTTCGTAAACCAATCCGTCTTTCCAACTGGGGTCAGTACCCTGCTAACACAGTTGTTGTACATTGCTTGCACCATTTCCAACATTTCTCTTCCCAGTCTCTTCTTAACCATGGTTTCCCATACCTTCTCTCTGGGGACACTATCATATGCCTTTTCTAGATCTATGAAAGTCATGATCAAATCCTCTCCATATTCCCAGTTCTTTTCCATCACCTGCCTCAAGCTAAAGATTGGGTCCACTGTGGATCTTCCACTCCTGAAGCCATACTGTTCCTCTTGCAACTCTCCTTCCACCTTTCTTCTCATTCTTCTTTCTAATATCCTTTCCAGTATTTTTACTATCTGTGATATGAGGGTGATCCCTCTATAGTTATCACAGACCTTCTTGTCCCCCTTCTTAAACACTGGTATTATTAGCCCTTTCTTCCAGTCTTCTGGTACACATTTCCATTTCCACACACACTTTAGCAGTCGATACAGCCATTGCATACCAACAGGTCCAGCAGCCTTTATCATTTCTACACTGACTTCATCCACCCCTGTTGCTTTTCCCATCTTCATTTCCTGTACTGCTAATTCCACCTCCAGCATTGTTATATCATCTTCTGTTATAGAGTCGTCAGGTTGTGTCACTTCCATCTCACCAGTACCATTGCTCACATTCAAAAGCTTATCGAAATACTCCTTCCATCGTCCCTTTATCTCTTCTGGGTGTGTTAACAACTCTCCATCTTCCTTTTTCACTAGCTTTGTAGTAACTCTTTCTTTCCTCTTACTTCTTAGAAGCCCATACAGCATCCTTTTACTGCCACTTACATCTGTTTCCATTCTTCGTGTAAATTCTTCCCAACTTTTCTTCTTTTCTTCTCCTACCACTTTCTTACACCTCCGTTTGCTGTCGTGATACTTCCTTTTGCTTTCTTCTGTTTGATCTCGATTCCATTCTTTCCATGCAGACTTCTTTTCTTTCACTGCTTTCCTCACTTCCTCATTCCACCATGGTGTCTCCTTCTCTTTCACTCTTGTTGACGTCCTACCACAAGCACTCTCTGCTGCACCAACAAATGCCTTTTTAAAGTGAGACCATTCCTCTTCTATGTTTTCCACTTCAGTAACTGGGATTTGTTGCTTCAATCTCTCCTGAAAATTTTCCTGTACGGTTTTGTCTTTCAATTTCCATACTTTTATTTTACTTTCTCTGATCTCCTTTAGGTTTTCCAATTTTTCCCATCTAAATTTTGCCACCACAACTCTATGGTCCCCCATCAAATGCTTCTCCTGGTAAAGCTGTCACGTCTATCAGCTTTCTGCGATTAGTCCTTTCCACCAGAAAGTAGTCAATTACTGATTTTGTTCTTCTATCGCCCCAACCATATCTCGTAATTTTCCTGCTGTTTTTCTTCCGAAACCATGAATTACCCACTATCAGTCCATTCCTTTCACAAAAGTTTACAAGTTCCTCTCCTTCCCGGTTCTTTTTCCCATATCCATATGGTCCAATGACTTCTTCCTTTCCTTGTCTCTCGTTTCCGACTTGTGCATTCATATCTCCCATGATCACCACTTCTACATCTGAAATTACTCTTTCTACATCCTCCAGGAATACTTCAATATCTTCTTCTCTGTTTCCAGTCTGTGGTGCATACACTTGTATGAAGTCCATCACGTCATTTTTCATCTTCATTCTAATTTTCATTATTCTGTCACTCACACACTCGACCACTTCAACATACTCCTCCAGTTGTTTCGAGGTTATCAGTCCCACGCCATTTTTGGCCTCTTGGCCACCACTCCAGTATAATGTATATCCTTTCCTCAATTTCTTCCTTCCTTTACCTTTCCATTTCACTTCACTCAGCCCCATCAATCCAACATTCTCCCTCTCCATGAAGTCTACCACCTCCTCCACCTTGCCTGTCAGGGTCATGACATTCATGATTCCCACTTTCATTTCGGTTACTGGTCGCCCATTTCTCACAGTTCACCCTACCAAAAGAACTGCGCGTCGCCTGCAGGGTACGCCCTAACCTTTTCCGATTCATTCGAAGTGCCATTTCCATTTTAGGCTATTATTACGATGGGGTCGCCACTCCCAAAGGCATTTTATGAAGCTACTGCCAGCTATTATACAGGCCGCCCCTAACATGGGAAACAGACGCCCTTGCAGCCGCACCTAACCTGGGAAACAGACGCTGCCGATTGATGCTGTACTCTTACTATTCCCTGAGTACTGGGTTGCCTCTTCCGCAATCTCCACCGTTCCGAAGTCCATCTTCTCCGCTGCAGATTCCGTTGAGGTCTTCGCACGTAACCCTGTGCACGGGGCCTATGTTATACCCCATAGGACTGGGTCCTCACCAGAACTTAGCCGGTACTGTAGTTCCAAGGTATATTACAGTACCGTTGCCCACCCCCGCGACGTGGACGCGCCTGGCAAGAGTTATCCATGTAGCCAATTAAAATTGCCTCATGGACCGGGTTAAGGAGCTGTCTAAATCCAGCCTCCAAGTATAAATTGTTATAAATTGATAAATAACACACCTACAAGGTTTCAAGTTTCATAGGTCCTCAATGTAGTCTCCAGCACTGCGTACAACGTGTTCCCAGCGACGCGGAAGCCGTTGGATTCCGTTGGCACTGCCCAATCTATCGATGGTGTGAAGAGAGCGCTCGGCTGCCTGCACATCTCCAATTGTAGGGTAGCGGTTTCCACGCTCCTTCATCTTCGGGTGAGATCAAAGTTGCAGGGACTTAAGTCGGGAGCACCTCCCAGATCCAGCGATTCAACAATGCAGACACAACTCCTGCTCTGTGTGCCCTACCATTATCATGCAGAACGATGGGCGGAGGAACGATGTGGTGTCGCCGTTTCCTTCTCAGAGCTGCTAGATGGTCTTGCAGAAACGAACAATAGTACACCGCATTAACGGTTTGCACTGGGGGAATGGTATGTTTTATGATCACACCATCCCAATCATAGGCAAGAATCAACATTACCTTCACACGGGGGGGGGGGGGGGGGGGGGGGTGTCGAACTGTTTGTTTTCGCGGTGAGCCGTGGTGCGTTTGCCCCAAGTCTCGTCTATGATACGCCATAAGAAGTCCTCTCCTTTGCGCTCATAGCGCTGCAAGTGCGTTTGAGAAGAGTCATATCGCAGCCATTTCTGCATGTCGGTTAAGACATGCGCAACCCATTTCCATGCAATTTTCCTAATTTTCAGGCAGTCCTTTAGGATGTAGAGGACAGTCGAATTCGCCAGTCCTGTATCTTACGCGAAATCACGAAGCATTACGTACTGATCCGCCTCCACTAATGCGGACACCATCTGTACATTTTCATCACTTACTGGTGGGTGACCATATCGAGGCATGTCCTCCACACGTTTGCGCCCATCTTATTACCGTTCTGTAGGGTAATGCAGCTGCACCGCACTCGTGCAGTCCTTGGTGACACTCTCGAGCCATGAGACCCCTAGTACACTGAAATTTTAGCCACGTTCTCTGCTCCTGCTTCGAAGACATTTTGAGTGTCTTGTGCGAGCGCTTGCCCACAACTACTCATCTGATAGGCGCCACTGCATACGAATGGGGGAGGGGACGGACGAGGTCAAGTGCTCTAATGGACGGGATACAGGTTTGCTACTTTTGGTAACAATGGCAGAATCCAACACTGTTGCAACATAAAGCAGTAGCATCGTTGCCAAAACTAAAAGAAAGCAACCCTTGTACATATCTGCAAATTTGCTTGCATAACAAAGAATCCCTCTTTGGGCAATTTCAGCACCATGGTAAGTTTGACATTACAGTATAGCAGTTACGTTAAACAAACAACATTGTTGTGCAAAAATCATTGCCTGGAGGTAACCAACCGGCACATTGCATTCCTTCTTGATACATCAACAGGATCCGCACTTGACATAGGAGTGCGCTCGTTGTTCATTTGATCGATTGCACAGGCCTACGACTAAGAGGTTAACATAATTTGGTCTGTTGGCTTTCACGGCCGGTGAATTAAAACTCAGCAATTCTTCTAGATTTGTGCCGTGTCTTGTGTGGGGTTTCGCCTAGGACACCAAGCTGGCTCATCGGCGGGCTCTTGGTGCCCCGCCCGGACCCCCACAGGAGTAATGAACTGCGCGCTGCCTCCCTTTATATGTAGTGCAACTGCACCACTTTACTGCGAGAAGCCTTCATAGGGAGGTTATAGCTGCTTGAGCTTTTAGTTCTCCCAGCCGAGTAGTCCAGTTGCACTACATATAAAGGGAGGTAGCGCGCAGTTCGTTACTCCTGTGGGGGTCGGGGCGGGGACACCAAGAGCCCGCCGATGAGCCAGCTTGGTGTCCTAGGTGAAACCCCACATAAGACACGGCACAACCCTAGAAGAATTGCTGAGTTTTAATTCACCGGCCGTGAAAGCGAATATACCATCTTTTTGGAAGCCTTCATAGGGAGGTTGAGGCTGCTTGGGCTTTTAGTTCTCGCAGTAAAGTGGTGCAGTTGCACTACATATAAAGGGAAGTAGCGCGCAGTTCGTTACTCCTGTGGGGGTCCGGGCGGGGACACCAAGAGCCCGCCGATGAGCCAGCTTGGTGTCCTAGGCGAAACCCCACACAAGACACGGCACAAACCTAGAAGAATTACTGAGTTTTAACATAATTTGTTTCCTATAATAACAAATCCTCAAAAACTGATGTCAACCTGCAAGAAAACCTGCCCATTCACATGGCAAGCGGAGAGTGTAACAGCTGTTGGGGGCACACTTAATGATGAGGGTAATTTGTTTTAATCATTGACAGACCAGTAAACTTGCATAGTCTTCATCGCACAGAAAGTAAAAACATGCTGAGGTCTAGAATAATGTGTAGCCTACTATGTTTTAAACACCCAAAACACGGCCAAACTCTTTAAATACTCCTTTATACAAATAACACACACACACACTGCCTTCTAAAATAGCAGTCTTCTGAAAAATGCTCAAACTTCATAACTTAACTGTTTTTTAAGTCTAGCAATTTTCTTCATTTCTCATTAGATAAGAAAACACTGATCGTGGCTCTAACACTTGCATTGCAATAATATGTTACTTTCATACCTTGTTTCATCTTCTGGGGGACATTACCCATTCAAATTACCAACCATGATCGCTAAACCCACTGCACCAATGCAAGAGTATCCCACTGTGTGTGACAATAAACCAGGGATTCTGGATTAACAATACAATACTAATACAAAAAAACATTAATTACAGCAGGGAAACAAAAATTACTGAGGAGCGAAATATTACACACATTTAAGTTCAGTACGTGGTGGACGTTACTCAATAATGCAGTAAGTTCCTTTTAGTGTGTGGGAGGATACAGATCTGATATTATTTTAAAGAACTCGTGCACTCTGGTGTCTGTAGGGTAATTACTTTTGAAGAGGTATTCTGCCAAGTAGCCTGTGAAGCAAGCTTTCCTTTTTCGGAAGACTGGGATGCTGTATTTGACGTTGCGCCATTCTCTCTGGATATTTTGGGTGTGGACCGATACTTCTGAGATGTTGGCAGCCTGCATGTTTTGAAGATTTTTGTGGAATAATTCACCGCTCTTCTGGGTACAAACAAATTCCAATTTGTGGTTTACCCTCAGGTGCACGAACCCCTCATTTTCCAGTGCATCATATCCGCCCCAACAGTTGGAAATTATTATGGAACCTGGCAATATCCACTCCCTAATGATTTTGAGGACTGTCTCTGTATTCCTTTGGGCTACAGGCACGATAAAAAACTTCTTTTTGTTGTCCCTTTCCATGGCACCAAAAACCCACTGTCCATCGATTGGGCGTTTCGTGTTGCGATTTCGTTTTCCCACATTAGACTCGTCAATTTCGACAATTATTCCAGGCCCTCCAATCGGTACCCTGCTTTGAAACAACCAATACTCGCACACCTCCCGGCAGAAGGAAGACCACTCTACTACAGTACGGTCACTGATATGTATTTCATGCATCAGTGTTCTGTGTCGAGGGTAGGGAAACAGGCACCATATGATAGTAAAGTTCACAATATCTAATATAGGTAAGTTTGATTTGGAAAAGAAGGTTCCTTTCAAGGCGGTTGCCGTATAGTTACACACTCGTTTCGGAGGTCCTGGAAGGGTCCTATTGCAGGTCACAACTAACCTACCTGTCGCTGTCGCCCACTTTACTGGTATTTCACTATTACATTTTCGGCACGGAAGTGATTTAGCTATTAAATTGTGTTGCTGTAATAATTCCAAGAACTTGTTACTATCGTCATGGTATTCACGATTGAACCTTAAAAGAGTAATTTCACATCTGACACAATCCATGACTTCTTCTTCCTCTCGTTACGTTAGTGGGCACAGTAAACTCTTGACCCAATTGCTACTGTCACTGCCATCGTAATGTACAGACACGGTCGACTCTAGAAGTCGACCGTGGTACAGACCATCAGGCAGATCTTAACGGTATGTTTCTTTTTTCTTTTCTGTTTTTTGTCTGTTTTAAGGGAAAGAAAAAAGAAACATACCGTAGAGCTGAGCAAGTGGCACAGCCAATTTTCAATTTTAGTCGTGGTACCAACTAATGTGTAAAGTCACCAGGCCTGAACAGAAGCGATAACGTGCTCTGCAGTTCCAATTTTTTACTTATCAACTTGAAATTTTGTATTGGCTTTTCAATATTAGGTAGCCAACATGACTACAGGTTGACCACCATGACAAGTTCCCATCGATTTCAATTTATACTACTTTCTGTGTCATGTAAGCGGCAAACGCAGTGAATACGGGACCATATTGAAATTGATTTCAGTTTTCATCTAAATGTAAAAGGGTTACCATAATGCGCAATGGGCGCATTGTGTTAAAAATTTGTTAGATAGGGTATTACCTTTGTTACCCCCGTTGGAAAAATCAACACAGCATGACAACCAGACCCTGGGTCACTAGTTTCACTGATTTTCTCTTTCTGTTTTGGAAGAGACGTGTGGATCCTCCAATGGAATTGCAGAAGTATAGTCAACAAGAGGCATGAATTACTTCAATTAATTGATGACTTCCATCCGGATGTTATTTTTTTACAAGAAACTTGGCTATAGCCCCAATATCGTTTTACGATCCCACTGTATAATATTGTGAGAGAAGATGGTCCTGGTTATGGCGGTATAAGCACCCTTATTCGAAATGATATCCCTTTTTCAGTGATCCCAATTTCTTATCTTCTACCACGTAGTTTTCATCAGTGTTTTCAGATCGGCAATACTATTTTTAGTAATTTATATTGCCCTCCCCAAGTTCAGGGATCGCAACGTCAATAGTCGATGTATTTCAAATATATTGCACAATTTTCTAAACATATAGTTCTCGGGGATTTTAATGCCCATCATGGACTCTGGGGCAGTGAGCGTGTCAATCCTAAAGGTCGCCATATTGTGCATGCACTTCAAACTTATGCCTTGAATATTCTTAATGATGGGTCGCCTACGCGCATAACATCACCGGGACGTCCAAAGAGTGCGGTAGATTTGACTATTACAACAGCGGATATTGCCCATCAATTGGAATGGCGAACACTTGGGGACACTCATCTGAGCGATCATTTTCCAATTCTTATATATTATGCGAAACCGGGTGAGAAGCTTGAGCGTCCATGTCTTTTTACCATCAAAAGGAATTTACGGCATTTCGACTATGACTTTTTTCAACACTTTATAAATGATGGATTGGGGACTTCGCGAACATCGCCGTATCAACGGTATTATTCTTTATTACAACTGATACAACGATTTCTTGATTGTTATCACCCCCAGCGCGCGATAGCAACGTATTCGCCACAGCATCCGGGTACGGTCCATTGGTGGGACGCAGAGTGTGCTTTGCTGGTTCGTCGGAGAAAGGCATGTTTAAAAAGATATCGCGTACATGGGACGGTTGATAATTATCTACGTTACAAAAGTCTCACTGCTCAGCTTCAGAAGACATTTAATGAAAAACGACGGTTGGCGTGGCAAACTCATATTAGTACATTCAATTCCCATACTTCTTTGAGCACCTTATGGTCTTTGATAAAACAATTATCGAATACTCGTCGTACTCGTCCTAGTACGGGACTCACGCAGACAGGTTTTCAAATGTTTTATCATTCTCTAACGCCAGATTCAGTTTCCGGACACTCATTTGTACCACCTTATTTGACTTCGGATAAGTTTCAGGTTTTAAAACAACCAATCACGCGCCATGATATCTCGACTGCGTTGCGTCACACTAAATCCACGAGTCCGGGTATGGATTACATTACTTATGGGATGATTGCTCATTTCCCGGACCCAGCACTGACGGTCTTGATTGCGCTTTACAATACGGTACTGACAAATGGTACGTATCCTGTAGAATGGAATAATTTTGATATTCTGCCGATATTAAAACCCATGAAAGATGCCAGAGACCCCCCTAAGCTATCGCGGCATCAATCTTGGTTCGTGTCTCAGAAAATTATTTCAAAAAAATTATTACGTAGATTGCAATGGTGTTTGGAGTATTATCATTTATTTTCGAGGTCACAATTTGCATTCCGTAAACGGTTAGGTACAATCGACGCTCTTACGATTTTTTGACGGATATCTTATTAGCGAAAGCTCGCAAACAACACACGGTTGCCGTATGTGTGGATATTCAGGGGGCCTATGATGCGGTGGATCCAGTCATATTACAACATCGTCTAGGGGAGCTGCTTTTCCCATTACCTTTCATATATTTAATACGGAATTTTTTACACCATCGTCGACTATTTTTACACACCCCCACTGGTGTACTTGATAACCGTCAGACTTCTCGTGGATTGCCTCAAGGTGATATTTTAAGCGGTATTCTTTTTTCAATTTATACTCAGACATTAGAATCGGTCATCCTTCCTTATGCACGAATCATTCAATACGCAGATGATTTTCTTATTAATTGTTCGCGTGATACTATTCAGCTCTGTCGTCAGGATATATATGATGCATTGACTGCTGCTCATACATGGTTCCATAATCACGGATTTGACACGTCGGCGAGGAAAAATTCTGCCATAATTATTACTCATTAAAGGCAGGTTGATCGCTCTCCAATTTTATTTAGACAGGGAGCCATAGATGTGGTTCGTAGCATCAAATATTTGGGATTACATATTGATGACCAATTACTGTGGTCGCGACAGGTTCAAACACTCACTGTTCGAATTGAAAAAAAGACCACGTTCTCCGAGCGCTAGCACGCCGGAGTTGGGGGGCGGATCCTCATTTATTACTTACGGCATGACGAATGAAAGAGAAAGTGAGAGGACTCCTCAAGTTCAAGTGCGCCCCGCCCGGCAGCGCTAGTGTGGGCAAGTTCCACGCTGCCGGCCAGCTGGTCTTAGGGATAATGCCAAGGGAAACGAATTACTTTGTAACTGATACTCTTTTAAAACGTAATTAGGGATTACGATTAAAATAACACGGCAGGGCACAATGGAAAATATAATTCACGGAAATAAGTACTACGGTCTCCATTACATGTTACGGAAAGCACAGATTCCTGGAGTAGGCTATACAGACTGTTACTTTTGTTGTTTCTTGTTGTGGCAATTTAGTTTCCTCAGATTGAGAGACTAAAGAAGATGATTTTGTGGGTCTGAATCTAATTAATGAAAATGGGGGAATGGCAGAGCGGCTCTTGAGAACACTAGTGACAGAGTTGAGATGGCTATTCTCAGAGGGAGTGATGCCTATATGGTGATTACCTAATTCCTCATTGAGGGTAATAAATTGGGCTATGGGATTGAGCGCGTAAATTACTGTTTGCCTGACTGATTTACAAAGGCTAATACCAATAGGTGGGTGGATAAGGACCATCGTGGTCTGAAGGTTACTGCCATTGGGTGAAGCGTACCACTGCTCTTTCTCGAAATCAAATGTCGGGAATGAGACGTGGCCCGGTGAGGGAGGAGGTGAGCTAGAGAGTGAGGAATCTGATTTTGGTGAAGCTGGTTTAAGTGGAACGAGTGTACCATTTCCTTTGGGGGTAGGCCCACTCGGAATTAGTGTTTTTGGATTGACAGGGGTATAATTTGGGCTTTTAGGGTCATCAGGGTCCTGAGTTATCAGGAATGTTATGCCCTGGTACGTTAATGTGCGAGGTTTAGTGTCAGTGCGCGACATGTTTGTGTTCGTGAGTGTAGACTATAAGTGCGTGTAATGAGTAAGAGGTGATGAGAGATAGAGGTCAAATACCTTGGTCGACCAGAGAATAAGGAAAGAGAAAAACAAATTTACCAGTCACTCAAAGTTATCCAGTTTAAATACAGTTGGATCTATGACGTTGAGTGCGCTGATGAAATTTGAAGTTACTTGAAATAATTAATTAAATAATTAATTATTGGCTGCTTGGTAGGGTGAGGGGATGGGCTAAACTTGTATTAAATCTCGAGGGAGACTGGGGTTGCTTGAACAGGATGGTTACAGGGTGGTTATGGTGTTGGATATTTGAATGGTAGAGGAGTGACTTAATCTGCACTGTTACCAACGAGGATGCAAATTAAGCCTATAGGAACGTAGTGGAATGGCTTGAAATATCGAAGTCGAGGCGATAGCGAGGCCTAGACTTGGAAGAAAGGCTGGCAAATCATCGATTTCATCAATTGGCGTTAGAAGACGGAGCTTGGAGCAGTGGCGTGCAGTTGCTTGGATGCTGGACTCGGAATGAGATAATCAAGCTTGTAGGCATTGCCTAATAGAATGGGAACCTGTTGCTCTCAATGAGCTCCTTACGCCCCTTTATATAGTGAATTTATTTTATTTTAATGAATTGTTTTAGGTGAAATTTGTTGTTTTAAGTGATTTTACACCATACCGATTTGATAGGTCGGCAGTGGGTGCAATAATTGATTGGATATATTTGTTTGAAATGATATATACAATTTAATTAATTATATATATATATATGAATAAGATTATCTATCAACAGTAATTCGCCATGGCTTTGCCCCTCAGTTCCTGGACATATGAGTCAAGGTAGACCGTCCGTTCGCTGAGGGACAAACACAAAACAGTAATATTAACAAAGAAATAGCCTATGTTTGAAGTAGGCCTACCAGTGGCGGCCGGTGGTATGTAAAGCTGGGTGTTGCACCAAAATTTCTGATGTCGCAATTTTATATGGGAAGTTTACACATGTAACAAAAATGAATTAATGTTAGATAATCTACAGTTCTATAAAAACTGAAATACATGGGTTTTCCAGAATAACTGTACGTTCGACAAATAGACAAATTGGCTCTTTGGGGCTTCTTCCTATAGGAATCCATTAAAAAATCAGATGCATGTATTTAAGCCCTATGCCTGAGTTAATGGGAAGAATTTTAAACACAGCAGGTTGACTAAGGTTGGGTCTCAATCTCCGGGATAATAAACATTCTCAACATAAAAACATGACAACCGAAAAGTTTGTACGTTAACGAAAAATGGTATTACTAACAAAGACGGGCACATATACTGCATAAGGATAGGTTTTTTATAATTTTAAATGATCTTGTCGACTTCGTAATTACGCTGGGGTTTGGCGTTACGTTACGGTGACAGGACGAAATGTACCGAGAATGCACTGAGGTATGTGACGTCACAGTACTGCTTCGGCTTCTTCCTTTCCCCGCGAATTCCGGTGAGCGTGACATCATCTAGCCAGCTACCTCCTTTGACCTTGGTTTTGCACTTGCTAACGTAATTTGAGGTCACGCAGCATTTGTAGCATTTAAAGTCTAGTCTTTCAGACTGACTATCAGTCTTTTATTTACTATAGCTTGAACCCCATCAGAGGAACCAGCCATGAAGAGCGCTCTGTCATACGTCTGCGCAATTCATTTTTGCAGAATTTCATTCAATTTCTGCTTCTTTAATTCATCCAGTAAACACGCTGCTAATGTGTGTGCATCATGTTTTGTTTGCCTCTTACTACGTATCGGTACACAACAGCCATCTGAAATATGCTTGAAATATCACTAGTTTCATCTGCTATAATGGCTAAAATTTCCGATTCCTTTATTTGCTTTGATACTTCTTCTTGGTAAACCTCCAACATAATCTGTAAAAGTTAATTTTGAATTGTTTTGGACGTTCCTTTGAAAACAGTTGCCCTTACCAAATGACCTTTAACACAGCATCCAACTCAGCGCTAAAATTAATTAGTTCTCTCAAAACACCTGGATTTGTTAATGTTACACTTTCATCATGATCACGCAAGGTCAGTTCGAAAGAGCCACAGAAACGAATACAGTTTATTACAATATTTAACACATACCTATTGTGCCTATCTTCTTCGTTATATTCCGCAATTTACCTTCTATAGGCACTGTCCAATTGTGCAGCTTCGTTAACAGTTCCAAAAAGTGTCAATTTCAAACAGCCGAAGATTGGTTGGTTGGTTCCTCAGTTTAGGAGCTGCGACAACGCAGTCATGTAGCCCCCTGTACTTTGGGTGTGTGGAGAAACTGTCTGATAACCGGTGTTAATTGTGATGGCTGTATTAGTGAGTGTTATCTGTTTTTAATTCAAGTGAGGACTGCAGGCATTGAATTTCAAGCAGTTCCTACTTTTGCTGCCAAAGGCTACCGTAAACGACTACTAGTTTAGAACTTGGTTACTAGACGCCACCGCAGTAGGCTCCTGGCGACGAACGTTGGAACCTAAGAGCGTTGTTCAAATTTTTAACCTATAATTTAGCTTCACACAGGTGTAATAAGTGGATGGTTCTTTAACGTGCCATAAATCTATGACATGGGACCGCCGGCTTTACTTCCCCTCCGAAAGAATGCATACTGAGGGATTTTTAACGCTCTTAAAAGTCCGACGACTTTGGCCGGGTTTGAACCCGCGATCTTGGGCATAGAGGCTCAGCATACTACCAACTACGCCACCGAAGCCGCTCAGCTGAAGATTCATGTTTCTTTATTTTAGGGATTAATTTCCGTAACTCCTATTTTGGTCCACGCGAATTCTCCACCAACAAACATGGAAAACAGAATAAAGCGTTTTTAAATATCGCATTCACATAACCAATTATTATTACCTTAAATATCTCCTTTAAACGCCCTCGTATACTTATATTTTGGACAATACTTATCCGGTAATGATCTTCCGAGTATTTTTAGTGTAAGTTTATCGTCATCAGAGAGCTGGGAAAACTGCCTAACTGGTAAATTTCTTACTCTATTAATTTTCACTCACACTCTACAATACAAATAATGTTTCAAACTAAACATTCCGTTAAAATAAAATACTAACTTACAAGATGCACAGATGATAAATCTGGGTGCTATATCGAAAAGTGGCGCGAAAGGCAAACTAACAAAACACTGAATTTGGTAGCCTAGAAATTTCGTAGTGAAAGCATAGGTCTACTCACAATCAACCAAACAATTTTAATAATACTACTACTAATAATAATGCAGTTATGTATCTGCCTGGAACCAAAATACTCAAATCAGCTAAATACAGAACTAATCGCAACCTAAATCCCGCAAGAACAAGAGTGGTAAAAGCAAACATAAACCGCTACAGTACACCAACAATACGTCGCAAAATAGTTCAGCCAATTATCTACTGTAATTATAGCAATGGTGGCGTTCTTAGGCTCGCTTCGCAGAACAATTGACAAAAATATTAAATGAAATGATGAGAAAACATCTAAAAATAATTGTGTGTGAACCAACTAATGTCTCCCTATGAAATTCCGATATTTGTACTGTTGTGGGTGGTGTAGCATTCCCTAGTGGTGTGGGAAAGAAACTACCCTTCAAGGGCAGATTACCTCGTAGTTCCGCCCCTTAAAACAACAATAACTAACTAACTAAACTATCCTTCGTGGGGTAAGAGAAATCGAGGGTGTTGTCATTTCCCAAGAGTGGTGTAGTCTGACGGTGCTATTTGGAACTGAGTGTTGCCAGGGGGGCTGGCAGCTCGTCTGCAACTCCCTACTACCCATGCTGGCCAGCAAGCTATGTACAAGCTTGGCCTCGTCCCTACCGGCCTTGCTGTCTACTTGGGAGTCGCCACAAGAGAGCTAACTCCCTGGAGTTTGATTTGAAGGCGGGAGCTTTTATAGGTACAGTGTGAAGCATTAGGATAAATAATATCAGAATATCGATGATTTTAACACATTTTTGAGTGTATTAGATCTATAAAACTAAAACATTAAAGGAAAGGAAACGACGAATTAGGTGTAAAATTATTGGGAGTTGTGCAACGCTGCAACAATGTCACCAGCCGCCACTGAGGCCTACACAAAACATAAAACGCTGATGTACACAAGACACAATGAACTGAATTTAAGAACTGAAAGCAAAGAAAATTCAATTTAATTCACACAAATATCTCACACAGTAGCTTCCCCCGCACTTTTCTATGACACGGTTCGACGGAACAACAGGACACGTTTTGGACATAATCGCTTGCAGTGCTTGTAGCGGCGGGACCACGAACTACCGTTCTACACACATCAAAAAAAGTTTTGCATCACCTCGGTTCCAAGAGTTCCGGAACCGTTAAATACAAAGGGAATAGAGATCAACACAAACAACATTTCAGCTCGTTTTATTGCTCATGAGACCCACACATTGCATGTTGTACCATCATACAGCTAGACTTTCAGCATTTGTGGTCCAGATTGCAGTACACACCACTACCTCTAATACCCAGTAGCACGTCCTCTTGCATTGATGCATGCCTGTATTCGCCGTGGCATACTATCCACAAGTTCATCAAGACACTGTTGGTCCAAATTGTCCCACTCCTCAACGACAATTCGGCGTAAATCTCTCAGAGTGGTTGGTGGGTCAAGACGTCCATAAACAGCCCTTTTCAACATATCCCAGGCATGTTCGATAGGGTTCATGTCTGGCGAACATGCTGGCCACTGTAGTCGAGCGATGTCGTTATCTTGAAGGAACGCATTCACAAGATGTGCACGATGAGGTCGAGAATTGTCGTCCATGAAGACAAATGCCTCTCCAATATTCTGCCGATATGGTTGCACTATGGGTCGGAGGATGTCATTCAGGTATCGTAAAGCCGTTTCGGAGCCTTCCATGACCACCAGTGGCGTACGTCGGCCCCACATAATGCCACCCCAAAACATCAGGGAACCACCACCTTGCTGCACTCGCTGGACAGTGTGTCTAAGACGTTCAGCCTGACCAGGGTGCCTCCAAACACGTCTCCGACGATTGTCTGGTTGAAGGCATATGCGACACTCATCGGTGAAGAGAACGTGATGCCAATTCCGTGGGGTCCATTCAGCATGTTGTTGGGCCCATCTGTACCGCGCTGCATGGTGTCGGGGTTGCAAAGCTGGACCTCGCCATGGACGTCGGGAGTGAAGTTGCGCATCATGCAGCCTATTGCGCACAGTTTGAGTTGAAACACGACGTCCTGTGGCTGAACGAAACGCATTATTCAACATGGTGGCATTGCTGTCAGGGTTCCTCCGAGCGGCAATCCGTAAGTAGCGGTCATCCACTACAGTAGTAGCCCTTGGGCGGCCTGAGTGAGGCCTGTCATCGACAGTTCCTGTATCT
Source organism: Meconema thalassinum (assembly GCA_946902985.2). Taxonomy (NCBI): domain Eukaryota; kingdom Metazoa; phylum Arthropoda; class Insecta; order Orthoptera; family Tettigoniidae; genus Meconema; species Meconema thalassinum. Next base: position 36,791,234 of record OX336394.1, read on the forward strand.
CTGTACCTCCTCCATGTCCGAACAACATCGCTTTGGTTCACTCTGAGACGCCTGGAAACTTCCCTTGTTGAGAGCCCTTCTTGACACAAAGTAACAATGCGGACGCGATCGAACTGCGGTATTGACCTTCTAGGCATGGTAGAACTACAGACAACATGAGCAGCGTACCTTCGTCCTGGTGGAATGACTGGAACTGATCGGCTGTCGTACCCCCTCCGTCTAATAGGCCCTGCTCATGCATGGTTGTTTACATCTTTGAGCAGTTTTAGTGACATCTATGAACAGTCAAAGGGACTGTATCTTGGATACAATATACACAGTCAACGTCTATATGCCGGAGATCTGGGAACCGAGGTGATGCAAAACTTTTTTTGATGTGTGTATAATGGCGGAGTCCTCACACTAGGTCCTTCTATTCGTCATGCTTACGGTATATAAGAATATTATTCGTGCCCAGATGGATTATGGTTGCTTTTTCTACGACATGATGGCGAGTAGTAGGTTGGTCACTTTTGACAGGTTGCAGTATCGGGCTTTACGTATTATTTTGGGGGCGCTTTCGTCCAGTCCCACCTGTGCATTATTAGTTGAATCTGGGGAATTACCTTTACACTTACGACGGAAATTTTTAGCCAGTAAGTACATGGCTTCTACAAATGTCATTGTCGGCGTCACCGATTCTCAATAAAGTATAATTGCTTGTGGAGTATTATGCGCGAAATCGATTTGCACGTCCGCATAAGCCGGCTTTGGTATTGGCATATGAAATCTTGCAAGCTTTTCGGTCAGATATACTACAGACGCTCAAACCTTTACCATACACGGTTTCATATAGGGTTCTACAATCCCAGCCAAATATATTGCACACTTCCTTACCGGCGCTATTCCGGATGTATCAGCGTTTTCAGCAAGTAATTTCACGATGCTTTCGGGATATTGTCAATTACTATTCCCATTATACTTTTTTTTTATACAGATGGTTCAAGAATGTTGTCACCAGATGGAGTGGGGGCGGCTTTTTATGCTCCGGATCGACAGATTATACGAACATATAGTTTGCCAAAATATCTAACGATTTTTACAGCTGAAGTATTTGCCATTCGTCAAACTTGTCAGTATATACATACACACAGAGTTTCCCCTGCAATGATTTGCACGGATTGAATGAGTGTCATCCAGGCTTTATCGAATCCGAGTAGCTCTGACAATTGGTATGTGTACCAAGTTGCGCAATTGTTGTATGATTTTCAGACCATGGCTCAGGAGGTTATGCTCACTTGGATCCCGGGGCATTCGGGTATCCAAGGAAACGAGGATGTTGACCGCATGGCAAAGTGGGCAGCACAAGGATATGGGGTCGTTTATAATATCGCTGTACCTTTTACGGACTTCCTGCCTGTTATCTATTCCCAGCTTCTCGATGAATGGCGAACTGAATGGTCTAATATCGCGCCCTTTAAGGCTCGTAATTATTTTCTGGTACAACCCACTATCAGAACAACACCATGGTTTCGGGTAGGCAAATATACGAGACGCCACATTATTACTATAATACGTTTACGTTTTCAGCATGCTCTGACACCGGTGTATATGGCACGAATGAACCTTCGCGAGAATGCTAGGTGTGTGTGTGGTAGAATGAGGGGTACACTTAGCCATCTGATGTTTCAGTGTGACGTTTTCAATGAACCGAGGATAGTGATGCTCAGAAAGTTAAGATCGTTAGGTTATACATTACCCTTAAATATGTCCACTATGTTGCATAATCCTGTAATTCCATTGGTCGAGGCCATAATGGAGTATTTGGACCATCTCCCTTTTACGTTAAAATTTATGGTCCCCTCTTTCGTTTGCTGTATTTTTCTACGTTTTACGATTTGACACGAAGTATGTGTGTACTGATTTTTCCTTAACCCTTCCAAGAGTATAGTGCATACCTTTGTGCTACGGACCATTTGGATAGTTTTTATAGGCGAATGGTTAGGTTAGCAAATTTCTGTCTGTGTTTACAAACATGACGTGTGACGGGTATGTGCTACTGTGGTGAAATCTGTACAGAAGCTATTGGGCGAAGAGGCAACTGTGTCCATCAATCTTACCACAACAACAACAACAAGATGACATTAATCCGCGCTTGCATGGCGAGCGGATGTGAAATTGTGAAGGTCCGAGGTGACCAAGTCTAAAGTATCATCGACGTTCAAATTGTGTCAAGTGAATACGACTGAAAGTATTAATTATAGCACGAAGTGTGCTGGTGACGCGGAAAGTTCGTCCAAGATTGTGAATCTTATTATATTTCTATTCAGTGAAGTGTTGACCACATGGTTACAGCGTGCTTCAATGGCTGACCAGTGACAAATAAGTTGTGTATCAGTGAGACCCGAGTGGAGAATCTGGGCGTCATTTCAACAGATACAGTGAATTATTTACGAGCCGTGCAAAGGCCGACTGTAAAACAAATAAGATTAAGCTGATATTCTTCGATATGATATCTAAAGCGTGTGAAGTTGTTTAGCTTCTGTGGAAAGACACGTGTCTAGTGTCAAAGCCAGTTTATGTGTTTTAGCAGACCAGGCCAATTTTAAATATAGTCTGCTGGTGGAAAAAGGTGGAAAATCTGTGAATTTCAACACGCTTCAAGCTGTGTCCAATATTATACGAATTTCAACGACTCTACAAGATGCCTTCATTTCACCACGTGCTGAGGCATAATAATCCTATATCTAAGAAGAAGAGGGCTATGGCTTAAACATCCGAATGGGAGGAACGCTGAACACCTAAGCCACACTACAACAATGGATGACCACCCGAGGATAACCATGCTTGTGGCCGAGCAGAGAAGATATTTGTGGTTTGTCTGGATGAAAGGCAAAATCCTCAATCCTCGTGTCTGGATAATTATCTGCAATAGCTCTGAGTCACGATTTCCTAATCTATTTCTGTACGGTGGATGGTCATGGGTGGATTAGTCTGTAGCATCCGTAACTCATTGTCAGTCATTAAGGTAGGCTTCTTTCATTTTTTACCACCTCCTTAAGGTGATTTTTCACGCTTCTGAATGCTTCTCTTTGCATTTCGTTACTCGACACTGAGTTAATCACCAGATTGTGTGTGTCCACACGGTGCAATATTGTTCTTAGAAGGTAATTCCGTATGACGGAACATCAATTTAGTCATTTGTGACCGGGGCATGGTTTTAATTCAGCTCCAGCTAATATTTGGTCAAAGTTTTTGAAGTCCCCATTTCTATTATTTTTGTACGCCACTGACGTCTTTATTTAACATTATAGTGTATCGTTTAGTTATGGAAGGGATCCAGCCTGTTGTTATTGTAATGTACATTTTTAAAGAGTGAGCAGTTCGCCACTAGAATTCAGATAATTCACACGCTGTACATGAGTCAAGTAATGTTATGAACTTACTCATAAAGTTTAGGTTACACGATTCGTATCATTTCGATTAGTTCCACCTAAGGTTAAGTTGTGAACCAGTATTTTATTATCATTTAAACATGTTTTGTACGCATCACTCATTCGCTGTGAGCTTCAGTGGCGCTACACAATGTCAAAGCCTTTCAAAGAGAGAGGAATATCTTTCTGTTACGTCTATTTGGTTTTCAGAAGCCAAACATATCATTCTACTTGTAATTGATTCGTCTTTAAGGTTATAGTAACTTCATTTACATCTTTAGAGTGATTGCTAAGAACACTCAGTCTACATTTACTGTGCTTTAATGTGTTGAAAGATCAGTGATAGACATTTTCTTTGAGATTCACTGACGCGCTATGATGCTTAGTGCCAAGCGCTGGGAGCACAATGACAGGTGCTTGTCCAGTCCACGCCAATGACATTGCCCAAGGTTACTTACGATCTCTCTTGTGAGACAATTGACTATCGACTTCATTTTATTTTATTTATTTCTAGACCTTGCTAGGAATGTTCTTACGGGCTATGCTTTGTTTATGCTCATGCTATTGACCTTGTTTCAGTATCTATTTTTGTAAAGTTGTTCTGGTACAGGTGTACTGATAAGTAATGCTAAATTTTTAATATTCTCGCAGGTATTTGTGAGCGAGCCCCAATATGTTTTGTCATGATTTATAATGAATTTGAGCAACCATTTGATAAGTTGGACCCTGAAGGCTATTATTTATTTATTTATTTATTTATTTATTTTATGTCTTCGGTAGTGGCGAAGTTAGAGCTCATGGCCCTCTCTTACACTTAACCACGAAATATGGTACCAGTACATAGCTTATGACAATTTCGAAAATACAAAAAACATTATGATGATAATAAATTAATTATGCTAATACTAATATTAGTAAAAAAAAGGCACATGAATAATGATAGTAATAATTATAACAATACAAATAATAATAATCACAATGTCACAGACCTTACTATAATATCCTAGATATAATCCTAGCTCAGTCATACGTCCTATCATCCATCACCATTCACACGGGGCAATCAGCAGTATTCAACAGGTAATCTCGGCATGCGGCCTTAAATTTATTTATTGTTGTGGAATTTCTGATATCGGGAGGAGTTGAATTCCATAGTCGAGACCCAGCTACAACAAAAGAGCGGTTAAACATGGATGAGTGGTTGATGGGGATGGTGAGGGAAGAGCCAGATCGAGTGCTTCGATTATGATATGAGGACAAGTAACTAAATTTTGATGACATGTACGTGGGGGTGTTTTCATGCAGAAATCGATAGATGGATGTCAACAAGTGAAATTTACGGCGTTCATCAGGTTTAAGCCATGAAAGAGCACGGTAGCTTGGGGTTATGTGGGCATCGTATCTTAGATTGAAAGCGAACCGAAGACAAGAGTTCAATGCTTGTTGGAGTTTCATTGTTTGTCCATGAGTCGCGTCAACGATGTCACAGTAGTCTAGAATTGGTAGTATTAGTGTCTGGATGAGTTTAATCTTAATGTCTAGTGGTAAAATATTCTTATGGCGCACGAGTGGGTGAAGGGATGCGTATATCATTTTACGTGTATTTCTTATATGTGGTGACCAGTCAAGAGTTTCAGTTAAGGTTAACCCAAGGTTCCTTACTTCTTTATTAAAGGGGATGGTGATTGAATTCAGTGTTACTGGAGGCACAACGTAGTTGTTTTTTAATGAGTTTAGTAACTTATGAGAGCCGATGATGATAGTTTGGGTTTTCTTAGGATTGAGCAGGAGAGAGTTGTCATCGGCGTATACACTAAGTTGATGGATATCAGTGTTTATATCCCTTATTGCATTTGATATATTGTTGATACTAGTGAGGCAATATATTTGGAGATCATCTGCATAAAGATGATATTTATTATTGTTAATTGTGGAGGAGATATCGTTGATATAGAGCACGAAAAGTAGGGGCCCAAGGACCGAACCTTGGGGGGTTCCTGCCTTTTTCTGACGCCACTGTGAGGTGGTGTCCTGTACAATCACACGCTGATTTCGACCCGTTAGGTAAGCAGAGAAAAAAATTATGGCTTCGGAGCCAAGAAGGGATTTTAGCTTCTTCAATAGGGTCGGTATATCTATGGTGTCAAATGCTCTGCTGAAATCGAGGAGTGTGAGTATTGTTACTTGTCTTTGGTCCATTGCTTGTCTGATGTCATCAGTCACCTGAAGTAAGGCAGTAGCTGTGCTGTGGCCCTTCTTGAAACCAGACTGGAGTGGATCAAGTAGAGAGTGAGTGTTCAAATATTCCAGTATTTGAGTTTGTACTAACCGTTCCAGTACTTTGGAGAGAGCAGGGAGAATAGATACAGGGCGGTAGTCGGACGGTAACAGTGGGCAAGGTATCTTAGGAAGAGGGATCACGTTAGCGTATTTCCAGATAGAAGGCAGTGTGCCATTGTTTAAACAGTAATTAAAAATGTGTGTGAGAATGGGGAGAACAGCACCAATAATGTAATGTATAAATTTTATAGGTATATCATCAATCCCGCTCGCCTGGGATCTAATGGAATACAACACTCTCTTAACTTCATTAGTGCTTAAGTTACGAAATGAAAAGCTGGGTCGATCTGTTGGTGGAAATGATGGGCCGTGACTGGCAGCGTTATTTGGGCTGGATTGCATATCTGCATCCGTGAAATATGCATTTAGCTCGTCTAGTGGAATGTCAGGTATAGGGAGTTGCTCCTGGTTTTTTTCCTATGCCCAAAGCACCGAGTTGTTTCCACGCTCTAGTCGTGTTTAGTCGGCAGGTTGTATCACGAACATACTTAAATTTAAGATTACGTAAAGTTTGCTTAATTTGGTTTCGAAGTACTCGGTACTTTTCAAAATCATTTGGTAGACCAGAACGTTTGTATTGTCTGAAAAGATTATCTCTACGGGACATCATTTTCTTGACTTCCGGAGTTAACCACGGCTTAGGTTTACGAGAAATCCTTATCTTTCTCCTGGGCGCATGTTTGTTGTATAGTGCATGTATTAATAGATTAAACTTGTTTACTTTTTCGTCAATGTCGTCCAGTCTCAATATGTCGTTCCATGGAAGACTGTAGGCATCATATTTCAGTTGTACCGGGCCTATGTCCTTTATATTTCTGCATGTAACATATTTAGTCCTGTACTTTGGAACGCGGAGCGAATACGCTAAGTATATTAAGTCATGGGTGGATATAGCCGGCACTGGTATTTGACCATGAGTCACTACTTTCTGTGGGTTATTTGTTATGATGAGATCAATTAGTGTATGTGAAGTGTAGCTTACTGTGCTTACGAAGTTAGTTGGCTCGAGAGGAAGTATCGTCATGTCACAGGAGGAAAATAGATCTTCAAGTTTCTTTGCTTTGTATGTTTTGGTTAGTAAGTTAGTGTTAAAATCTCCTAAAATAATGACATGTTCGTAAGATGGCAGCAAGTTAAGCAGACTAGTTTCAAACTCGGAAATGTATGATACAGTAGGTGGGCGATAGACAATACCTATCAATACTTTCAGCTCACTCAGTGTTACCTCAACAAACATGAACTCCGTCCTCAGTATCTCAACGGACGATGATGAACAAATAACCCTGCTTTTCAGATCATCTCTGCAATAAAGGGCAACACCGCCTCCCATCCTATCGGCTCGATCATGGCGAAGGAGATTATATCCTTCAAGCTGAACCACACAATTCGGAAGTGATTCAGACAACCAACTCTCAGATATTCCTATTACATGAACATTGTTTTCACAGAATATTGCTGTAATCTCATCTATGTGTGCTGGTAAGCTTTGGCTATTCAGGTGGCAGCAATGTAAGGTTCTAGGACAGTTTGAAAATGCTTGCTTTAACTTAGTACCAGTGTGCGCTGGTGAAGGTGGAGGGAGGGGAGAATTTCTATTATACGAGCCTCGGTCATTGCCCGAGGGTGAATTGGCTCCTACAAGGACAGCAGAACTATTTCTAAATGGCATGCTCACAAGGTCAAGAACTTACCGTAACGGTACCTCGACTTCCTGATGAAACTAACAGCTGACTGCCTAAATACTAAACACACACACACACACACATTCACACACACAAACCTAATGTAACTTCTAGTACACATGTCTATGAACTTATTCCATTTCCTTCACCTAGCCTATTAATGTGCAACTTTAGTTCCGCAGGTGTGTTAATATTTAGTTTTCTGCCATTGTTGAGGTGGACAACAATTCGGCCGTCTTGTGTGGATACATTACGTAATCCCCAAAAGTCCCGTGCTTTTCTTAAGATGTCCTTCCTAGTTGCAGTAAGGGATTCTGTTATTAACAGTGATGTGCCTTTGAGCAGTCGCTTGGCGCGCCAAACACGATCTCGTTGGTGGTATCGTACGAACTTTATTATTATAGGCCTACTCCCTGAGGCCACGATTCCTGCAGCAGAACTTGGCTGGCGACCCAGTCTGTGACATCGGTCTATACTGTCCATTTGCAGAGTCACATTTAGTTTCCCTGAGAGTGTTTCGATAGCTTTCGCGTAGACGTCCTCGTTGGGAGTTTCTCCGACTGTACTGCTCTGCCTCATCTTGCCGGATGTCCTGCTTCTCGAGATGCTCCTGGACGAGGATTACCTCTTTCTTCATCTCGTCCAGTTCCGCAGTAATTACTTCTCGGAAGTCCTTAAAGTCTGACGCGAGAACATTCAGGGTGTCGCTGGGGTTGGTAGCACTGATCGTGGAGGCCTCCATAGCTTGCTCCAAGCGAGCTTGGAATTCAGCCATCCGCTTTTCAAACTTACTCACACGCTCGTTTACTGCCTTTAGGGTCATACTTTTATATTAATCACTCAACAAAAGCTTGTTCAAATAAATAAGCACACTGAGGACACTGATAAATGATACTTAACTGGCTGTTTTGGCTGGTGACTTGCGGAGCACTTTTACACTCGGTATGTAGTAGGCGCCATCTTGTTTATTATGTATTCTCACTTGTAAGTGAATGATTATTTACCGTGTTTTAATACACGTAGGGTTGGTTACCACGTTTATTAGAGAAAGCCGGCCAGATCTATGTTACAGAACAAGTTTGGACCGAGGAGGAAAAGGTATGGTCTCTTTCGAGTACCGATTGTGTTATTGTTAACGTGCGAGCCACGTATTCTTTGTTGAGGTGTACCACGTGTTGGTAGCACGCTCTTGCGACGCCTTGCATAGGGTCAACTATCTTAATAATCAATGGACTCATAAATCTACGACATTAAACTTAGGACTAAATCATGAATCATCAATTTATTTCCTAAACCGGCGATTCTAATAATACAGTTAAACCTTAATCGTTGTTAAATTTTGATCTTGTACCTGTAGTTGAGCAGACCAATGCATTGCGCCTTCGTTCATTCTTACACTATTACTTCATAGTGTTAATACCTGAAATGCTATTGTAGGAAGCATTAACTGAAATGGAATTTAATTTCTTGTCGTGTGTTGACGTTATCTTCGTGTGTTAATTTTATTGTTATTTAATGTAAGTAAACAGCAGTTTAGCCCTTACATTTTCATGAGTGCTTAATGTGAATAGTGAAGATGCCTTGCTCTATTGTACCAGGATGCAGATCTAGCTGTGGGGACTGGAAAGAGGTCAGACGGTTTTTCAAACCTCCTAAGATAAGGGACGTATATCAAGTGCAAAGGGGCCATACCAGGGAAGGATAGGGAACTTACTTAAAAGTCCTACATCTGTGATGCTCACTTTTCAGAAGATTTAATTGTTAAATTTGACAAATTTGTGATAGAAGGGAAGGAAGTAGTACTTCTCCCAAGTACCAACTGGCGATTGAAAGACTATTCAAGTAGTGGAGTAAGGCGGTTTCTAACGCACTCATTTTATTTGTACCCGACTGTACATGTTAAATAATTAATATTTCGCGACCCCATGGTCCGATTTTGGCCTGCGACATATTGTTGGACTCGGGTTGACGTTCTCTTTCCTATGGACAATGTATTATATTTTTCAAAAAATGTTTGAAATTTTTCGTTTTCGAAATTAGGCGATAGTTTGAAAACCAAACATGATAGAACGTTGTGCCATGGCTCAAACAAATGGTCTTTATGACCTTTATTTTTTGTAATAAAACTTTTTTATTTTGTATGCTTTTTGAAAGAACTCGAATTTTGAAAAGCCTATATATTGGAAACTATGAATTATACAAAAAAGTTTATTGGACGTAAATGCAAGGTCCCTATGCCCCCTAGTCACAAAATAAATTTAAAGTCTCTAGGATGAAAACCTGTAGTAGTGGGATGATGACAGAGCTGCCTCACTTCTTTTTGAACCCTCCTCGTATTTGCCCCGAACCTGATATCTCGCTAACCAATGGTCGGATTTGAACATACAGGGTGTCCTAACACTCGTAGTGATGCCCCCTACTCTCCTATAGGCTCTTTATTTAATGAAAAGACCAAAACTAAAAGGTCATCCGCTTTTAACATCTCGCGAACCAATCATGCTAGAGGCATGTACGACGAGTCCAAGGACTCGGGCTGACGTCCTCTCTGCTATGGACCCTTCGTTCTATTTAAAAAAATGGAAACTCGATTTTGAGGTAAACACATGTTTTTTGTGATTTATGCTGATATCTCACGAACCAATAACGCTAGAGACGTGTACGAGGTGTCCTAGGACTCGGGCTAACGCCCCCTTTCAAATGTGGAAGATATGTTTTCCAAAAAATAATTCACAAAGGGCCTAACGCCATACATGTTGATTTTTTTTCTTTACCTGTTTATAATGTTCATGAAGCGTGGTGGTTGAGAGAGACGATACTGCTGGGTGTGTGTGTGTTTCAACGAACCTGTCGCTAACCACGGTGGCTGTGCTCAATAGAACAATCGCTATTTCGGCGGGTCGGTGTATGACAGAGCGAGCGTGCGTTTTTCTGATATTTTACCTTTAACGTGTAAACGGTGATGAGAACTTGGTTCTATGTTGGTCGAAGCGAGTACAGAAAACAAACTTGCAGACGAGCAGGAGGTGAATGTCATTTGAGGTTATTGAAAGGCGCTGATCTGACTTGACAACAGGTGCAATGGAAACAATGACAATGACGCTTGATGGTGAAATAATCTGACCATCGTGGTGGCAGGGGAGTGCGAAATGCATGCATACACATGTGAAACCACATGTACGCTAAACAAGTTACATTCTGTCTTGCTTTGTACGTGACAAAATGCAAGTTCATGTGAAATTTGATCCGGCACAGGTGTTCACATTGGGTGTTAGCCGTCCACGTGACCGATAACAGGATGTTCAAAGCGTGGGAAAAATGATTATACATGCAATGTAACATATATATAAAGACATGTCGTTATCATTTCCACTCTCACTTAGGTGATTACCTTTGAACACATTGCGTTGCGTAAAACCCCTGGTCTTGTTTAACAGTTTTGGTGTTGGTGGAAAATACTTAACCTTGTTGTAGGGTAGGTATTTATTTATATATTTATTCATTTATACATTTATTGATTTATATATATATATTTACAAGCAATTATTTATTGATTAGGTAATTAATGATTTTATTTATTTATTTATTTGTTTGCAGATAACCGGTATACCTTACATGTCAGAGAAAAGAAACCATTGCACTTTTGAGCCCACTAGAAGGAAACAGCAACAAGCCACTGCAAGTAAAGGTGAGATGAATTTTTTAAAACTAATTTGTATCATTTTTTGTTTTATGTTTTATTTTATGAAATGCATGTATTAACCTGAATTTAGGTATTTATAGCGGTTTATTTTATTTATTTTTAGAAACTTGGAAAGAAAAGCCTTACCGCCGCAGCAGTTGCTAAAAAGAAACGAAACGCACTAAAGCGAAACCACTGCCAAAGAGTGAACTGTTTAAAACTCAGGTAAGTCTAACTTAAAATGCTATTCCATTTTACCACTACTGAAAACTCGTAGACAAAAAATATTCATTACCTGTACATGACTGGGACAATGATTGCTTTCTTGATTAATGGCTATGTTGTTGTTGTTGTTGTTGTTGACTGGGAAAAGTACAAGGCCATGTTGGATTTTCTAAAAATAAAAAATAAAAATTAATTTATGGGTGGTTCCCTATGGACTCATCGAATATCCACAGGTTTGAACATGATAATGTGAACAAACTGACATGACATTCATTTTTGTTTATATATTTGTCAAAGGGGGATGTAAATGACTAAAGCTTTATAAAAAGAAAAATAAGTGCATGGGTTAATGTTAGTGACAACATACAGTTTATTTCAATGGTGTTTTGATATATTAATGTCAATTAACGTTAAAGTTTAATTACAAGTATTGATTGATTGATTGAGTGAGTGATTGGTTATTTTGTTCGTTTTTAGGTGTCGTCATGCGCCATTTACGTAATGAACAGACAGTGAACAAGCATACATTGTGCTTTAAAGTACTCTGTGCAACGTTAATAACTTACAATAAGAAAAAGATTTATTATAACACATGGTGTTAGTACCAAATACAAGTGAGCAAGTTGGTTTACCACGTGGGTTAAATTTAAAATCAGAACATGACCGTTGATTAACATTTGAATCCTGGCCTGTAGGCTTTTTGTCGACACATGAACTTGCAAAAGCAGTTTTCTTTTACTTGAACCGAGAAGATGTGGTGCGCTGTGTGTTTTGTCGTATTGAACTTTCACACTGGGAAGAAGGGGATGATCCCTTTAGAGACCATTTGCGATGGTCTCCTTGTTGTCCTTACATGCTTGGAAAACAAGTGGGTAACATACTTGTGTATTCATTTTGCCGAACCACAAGACCATTGGCCGCTACTTACGTTGCTGAATCACAAATAAATAATAATAATGATGTATTACCAGCCCAACGTTAGTGTCGATATATGTGGTCCATATGCCATAGACAGTGTTGAATTGGCGTGTGCTGTTTGAAAAATTGGGAGTTTGCAAGACTAAAGCACTAGCACACCCAGAGTACAGCTCTGTTGAAAAACGTTTAGAATCTTATAAAAATGTTTGGCCATTAATATTAAAACACCTTACCAAACAGCTAAGTGAAGCTGGATTTTTTTATACTGGTGAATGGAATAAAACAATATGTTTTTATTGTGGATTTGCTTTAAAGGATTGGCAAACGACTGATGACCCTTTAGTGCAACACGCTCGTTGGTTACCAAACTGTAAATACATGGTGTTGCTTAAAGGTCAGGAATTTGTGAACACTATTCGTAAAGAAAACATGATTGCAGCACAAGACATAAAAGTGCCTTTAGAGTTAGAACACGCAGAGCAAATACATAAGGCTGAAAGAAAAGACTTGTCTCACGAACAGATACAAAAGTGTAACCAACAATTATGTAAAATTTGTTATCAAGATGAACTAGGTGTTGTATTTTTGCCTTGTGGACACATGATAGCCTGTGTCAAGTGTGCATTAGAACTCAACACTTGTGCTATATGCAGAAAAGCAGTATCTGCTACAGTTAGGGCATTTCTTGCATAACTAGTATAATTTATTCGACATGCATAGTGCAAAATCCCTAATTGCACAATATTATTAAAACTGTTTTAGAGTGTAATAGGTATACTTTTCTTTTGTTTATAGACTACTACAATGAATGTTTTGAATGCTGTGGGACAATCATGTGGCTTAGAGACAAAGAAGCTCAGCGAATTGCCAACGCATATTCCATTCCGCATTATCAAGATTCGGAAATTGAAAACAGCATATGGTGATCGTGTACTTTGTGTATGTGAAAACTTTGAGACATTTCTGCCTATACGGTTTAATGATATGTCGGAAAGTGTTTTTGATGAAGTCAATAATGCTGTGCAACCTGTACACTTAATTTATGAAGGTTTTAAAAACAATAGGTGCATGATCCGTTTTAATTAAATAAAAAAAGTCAAATAATAATGGAAGATATAAGTCATGACAATGGACTGAAAGAAAAAATATGTGTATAGAATAATAATGTCTTAGTGTTTAGTATTGTCTTAAAAATATTATCATGAAACCAAAAAAATGTATATAAAGTTTGTAGATAAATGAAAATAATGGTACAATGTTGTTTTATTTTCTATAGAAGTCAGAATATTTAACATTGCAGAGTATATATGATTATGACAATAAAAAGCACACTTAATACAAGTCTTTGCCTTTACGATAGTGTGTTATAGTTTTAAAAACAAAGCTTGTTGTAGATCTTTTTTCTTCCACGGTAAACAATAGGCATGAAAACGTTATTGTCCTGTTTTGGATCATCATCACTATCATAATCATAAGCAGCATGATCTATATCACTATTATTATAATCACTATAATTATCCTCAACATTACTAAAACCAGTTAAATATTCCTGGTCCTCTTCCTCTTCCTCTTCCTCTTCCCCTTCCTCTTCCTCTTCCTCTTCCTCTTCCTCCACAGTGTCCTCATGTAGAGTCTGCGTGGCTTTTGATAATGTTTTTTTTTGAACATTGAATTATTTTCAATAGTAGTATTGTTTTGTAGCACTTGCTTTTTAACATTTTCATGATTTTCTGTTGACAGCAACAGTGTTTCATGCAGTACACTACATTGATGATCACTGACACTTAAAACCACACTATTTTTGCATTTTAGCTCACTGCGACATTGTTTTGAATGTTGTTTTGTACAACGCCAAATAACAGTTCCATTTTTATTGGTTCGTTTCACAATATATGAATATCCTTTATAGAATGCATGAGGCTTACCATACCTAGTCACAGAGACTTCCATATCAACTGTCAAGCTTAGACTAAGCTCTAGTAAAGACAACTTGGTAATAAGAACAATAGATTAATGTGCGAGAATATATGGGTGCAAATGTGGGAGCAAAAAGTGGGAGCAAAAAGTGAGAGCAAAAATTGGGAGCAAAAAGTGGGAGCAAAAATTGAGAGCAAAAAGTGGGAGCAAAAAAAAGTAGGAGCAAGTATGGGAGCAAATGTGAAAGCAAAAGTGGGAGCATATGTGAAAGCAAAAGTGGGAGCAAAAAAAAAGTGAGAGAAAAAAGTGGGAGCAAAAAGTGGGAGCAAAAAGTGTGAGCATATATAAGTGCAAATGTGGGAACAAAAATTGGGAGCAAAAAGTGAGAGCATACAGTGGGAGAAAAAATTGGGAGCAAAAAGTGGGAGCAAAAAGAGGGTGCAAATGTGGGAGCAAAAAGTGGGAGCAAAAAGTGGGAGCAAAGACTAAGTATGGGAGCAAATGTGAAAGCAAAAGTGGGAGCAAGTTTGGAAGCATATGTGAAAGCAAAAGTGGGAGCAAAAAGTGAGAGAGAAAAAAGAGGGAGCAAAAGTGGGAGCAAATATGAGAGCAAAAAAAGTGTGAGCAAATGTGGGAGCAAAAAGTGAGAGCTAAAATTGTATGCAAATGTGGGAGCATAAAATTGGGAGCAAAAAGTGGGGGGAAAATTTGGGAGCAAAAAGTGGGATCAAAAGAAAGTAGGAGCAAGTATGAGAGTAAATGTGAAAGCAAAAGTGGGAGCAAGTATGGGAGCAAATGTGAAAGCAAAAGTGGGAGCAAAAAGTGAGAGCAAAAAGTGTAAGCAATCGTGGGAGCAAATATGAGAGCAAAAAAAGTAGGAGCAAGTATGGGAGCAAATGTGAAAGCAAAATTGGGAGCAAAAAGTGAGAGAAAAAAAGCGGGACCAAAAAGTGTAAGCAAAATTGGGAGCAAATATGAGAGCAAAGAAAAGTGGGAGCAAAAATGTGGGAACAAAAAGTGGGAGCAAAACGTGTAAGCATAAGTGGGAGCAAACAAGTGTGAGCAAATATGGGAGCAGAAAGTGGGAGCAAATGTTTAAGCAAAAGTGAGAGCAAAAAGAGCGAGCAAAAGTGAGTGCACAAAGTGGGAGCAAAATGTGTAAGTAAAAAGTGGGGGCAAATGTAGTGTTTTACTAAAACAATCTCCCCTAACCTAACCTAACTTCACCCTACCTAATTTCACCTAACCTAACTTCACCTAACCTAACCTTCCAATTCTCAGGTCAAAAATTAAATTCTGGCCATAGTCGAGTTGGAACCCAAAACCTCTGGGATAACACCCAAGTATACTAGCCACTACACCGCGAAATGGGCAAATTATCATGCAACACAACATGAAAATAAAAAGTTTTCTGTAGTGTAACTCATTGGCTGACAATCATAGTTGAGAATTCAAACCCAAGACCTCAGGACTTTTGTTTTGAACATTATCAGAAATATTATTCCATTTACATTTTGCTGTTGCTTATAGTTATAAGAGTTGGCTTTAATATGGGAGCAAAAGTGAAAGCAAAAAGTGGGTGCAAGCATGGCTGTTTATAGAGACTTTCATATCAACTAATACACATAAATTAAATTTTAGTAAAGTGACTTGGCTAATAATAATAATATTAACAGTTTTAAAAAAATTCAAGGCATTGATATTTTTCAGGGTGTAATTTCCGAAGTACTGTCAAGAATAATAATTACATGAACAGATTCCAAGAACTCTAGAGTGCATTTAAGGTTAATGATTGACTAGGAGTGAGATAGAGCTAGCTAACATAAGTTAACCTCAGCTCAGTAAACCTAACCTTGTCACATGACATGTTCTACAAGTATAGACTTGCTTTGAGACTGGCTATGACGTCACAGATGAATGGCGGTGGGAGGCTGGCAAAAAGGAAAATGTTTTTGTGTAATAAAAAGTCATGTCCAGCCTCCCACCGCCATTCATCTGTGACGTCATAGCCAGTCTCAAAGCAAGTCTATACTTGTAGAACATGTCATGTGACAAGGTTAGGTTTACTGAGCTGAGGTTAACTTAGGTTAGCTAGCTCTATCTCACTCCTAGCCAATCATTAACCTTAAATGCACTCTAGAGTTCTTGGAATCTGTTCATGTAATTATTATTCTTGACAGTACTTTGGAAATTACACCCTGAAAAATATCAATCCCTTGATTTTTTTTAAACTGTTAATATTATTATTATTAGCCAAGTCACTTTACTAAAATTTAATTTATGTGTATTAGTTGATATGAAAGTCTCTACAAACAGCCATGCTTGCACCCACTTTTTGCTTTCACTTTTGCTCCCATATTAATGCCAACTCTTATAACTATAAGCAACAGCAAAATGTAAATGGAATAATATTTCTGATAATGTTCAAAACAAAAGTCCTGAGGTCTTGGGTTTGAATTCTCAACTATGATTGTCAGCCAATGAGTTACACTACAGAAAACTTTTTATTTTCATGTTGTGTTGCATGATAATTTGCCCATTTCGCGGTGTAGTGGCTAGTATACTTGGGTGTTATCCCAGAGGTTTTGGGTTCCAACTTGACTATGGCCAGAATTTAATTTTTGATCTGAGAATTGGAAGGTTAGGTTAGGTGAAATTAGGTTGGGTGAAGTTAGGTTAGGTTAGGTTAGGGGAGATTGTTTTAGTAAAACACTACATTTGCCCCCACTTTTTACTTACACATTTTGCTCCCACTTTGTGCACTCACTTTTGCTCGCTCTTTTTGCTCTCACTTTTGCTTTCACATTTGCTCCCACTTTCTGTTCCCATATTTGCTCACACTTGTTTGCTCCCACTTATGCTTACACGTTTTGCTCCCACTTTTTGCTCCCACATTTTTGCTCCCACTTTTCTTTGCTCTCATATTTGCTCCCACTTTTGCTTACACTTTTTGGTCCCGCTTTTTTTCTCTCACTTTTTGCTCCCACTTTTGCTTTCACATTTGCTCCCATACTTGCTCCTACTTTTTTTTGCTCTCATATTTGCTCCCACGATTGCTTACACTTTTTGCTCTCACTTTTTTCTCTCACTTTTTGCTCCCACTTTTGCTTTCACATTTGCTCCCATACTTGCTCCCACTTTTGCTTTCACATTTACTCTCATACTTGCTCCTACTTTCTTTTGATCCCACTTTTTGCTCCCAATTTTTACTCCCAACTTTTTGCTCCCACTTTTGCTTACACTTTTAGCTCTGACTTTTTGCTCCCACTTTTTGCTCCCACATTTGCTCACACTTTTTTTGCTCTCATATTTGCTCCCACTTTTGCTTACACTTTTTCCTCCCACTTTTTTTCTCTCAATTTTGCTCCCACTTTTGCATTCACATTTGCTCCCATACTTGCTCCTTCTTTTTTTGCTCTCATATTTGCTCCCAGTTTTGCTTACACTTTTTAATCCCAGTTTTTCTCTCACTTTTTTACTCCCACTTTTGCTTAAATATATGCTTCCATACTTGCTCCCACTTTTGCTCTCACATTTGCTCCCATACCTCCTCCTACTTTTTTTTGCTCCCACTTTTTGCTCCCACTTTTTGCTCTCAATTTTTGCTCCCACTTTTTGCTCCCACTTTTTGCTCCCAATGTTTGCTCCCACTTTTTGCCCCTCTTTTTGCTCCCACATTTGCACCCATATATGCTCCCACTTTTTGCTCCCACTTTTTGCTCCCACTTTTAGCTCCCAATTTTTGCTCCCACATTTGCACCTATATATGCTCCCACTCTTTGCTCCCACTTTTTTCTCCCACTTTTTGCACCCAATTTTTGCTCCAACTCCCACTTTTTTCTCTCACTTTTTTTGCTCCCACTTTTGCTTTCACATATGCTCCCATACTTGCTCCCACTTTTGCTTTCACATTTGCTCCCATACTTGCTCCTACTTTTTTTTGCTCCCTCTTTTTGCTCTCAATTTTTGCTCCCACTTTTTGCTCCCTCTTTTTGCTCCCACTTTTAATCTATTGTTCTTATTACCAAGTTGTCTTTACTAGAGCTTAGTCTAAGCTTGACAGTTGATATGGAAGTATCTGTGACTAGGTATGGTAAGCCTCATGCATTCTATAAAGGATATTCATATATTGTGAAACGAACCAATAAAAATGGAACTGTTATTTGGCGTTGTACAAAACAACGTTCAAAACAATGTCGCAGTGAGCTA
The DNA here is from genome assembly GCA_946902985.2 of Meconema thalassinum. Taxonomy (NCBI): domain Eukaryota; kingdom Metazoa; phylum Arthropoda; class Insecta; order Orthoptera; family Tettigoniidae; genus Meconema; species Meconema thalassinum. The sequence goes on from OX336394.1 coordinate 36,809,617, forward strand.
AAAAGCAAAAATAGTGTGGTTTTAAGTGTCAGTGATCATCAATGTAGTGTACTGCATGAAACACTGTTGCTGTCAACAGAAAATCATGAAAATGTTAAAAAGCAAGTGCTACAAAACAATACTACTATTGAAAATAATTCAATGTTCAAAAAAAAAAAAAAAACATTATCAAAAGCCACGCAGACTCTACATGAGGACACTGTGGAGGAAGAGGAAGAGGACCAGGAATATTTAACTGGTTTTAGTAATGTTGAGGATAATTATAGTGATTATAATAATAGTGATATAGATCATGCTGCTTATGATTATGATAGTGATGATGATCCAAAACAGGACAATAACGTTTTCATGCCTATTGTTTACCGTGGAAGAAAAAAGATCTACAACAAGCTTTGTTTTTAAAACTATAACACACTATCGTAAAGGCAAAGACTTGTATTAAGTGTGCTTTTTATTGTCATAATCATATATACTCTGCAATGTTAAATATTCTGACTTCTATAGAAAATAAAACAACATTGTACCATTATTTTCATTTATCTACAAACTTTATATACATTTTTTTGGTTTCATGATAATATTTTTAAGACAATACTAAACACTAAGACATTATTATTCTATACACATATTTTTTCTTTCAGTCCATTGTCATGACTTATATCTTCCATTATTATTTGACTTTTTTATTTAATTAAAACGAATCATGCACCTATTGTTTTTAAAACCTTCATAAATTAAGTGTACAGGTTGCACAGCATTATTGACTTCATCAAAAACACTTTCCGACATATCATTAAACCGTATAGGCAGAAATGTCTCAAAGTTTTCACATACACAAAGTACACGATCACCATATGCTGTTTTCAATTTCCGAATCTTGATAATGCGGAATGGAATATGCGTTGGCAATTCGCTGAGCTTCTTTGTCTCTAAGCCACATGATTGTCCCACAGCATTCAAAACATTCATTGTAGTAGTCTATAAACAAAAGAAAAGTATACCTATTACACTCTAAAACAGTTTTAATAATATTGTGCAATTAGGGATTTTGCACTATGCATGTCGAATAAATTATACTAGTTATGCAAGAAATGCCCTAACTGTAGCAGATACTGCTTTTCTGCATATAGCACAAGTGTTGAGTTCTAATGCACACTTGACACAGGCTATCATGTGTCCACAAGGCAAAAATACAACACCTAGTTCATCTTGATAACAAATTTTACATAATTGTTGGTTACACTTTTGTATCTGTTCGTGAGACAAGTCTTTTCTTTCAGCCTTATGTATTTGCTCTGCGTGTTCTAACTCTAAAGGCACTTTTATGTCTTGTGCTGACCTTTAAGCAACACCATGTATTTACAGTTTGGTAACCAACGAGCGTGTTGCACTAAAGGGTCATCAGTCGTTTGCCAATCCTTTAAAGCAAATCCACAATAAAAACATATTGTTTTATCCCATTCACCAGTATAAAGAAATCCAGCTTCACTTAGCTGTTTGGTAAGGTGTTTTAATATTAATGGCCAAACATTTTTATGAGATTCTAAACGTTTTTCAACAGAGCTGTACTCTGGGTGTGCTAGTGCTTTAGTCTTGCAAACTCCCAATTTTTCAAAAAGCACACGCCAATTCAACACTGTCTATGGCATATGGACCACATATATCGACACTACCGTTGGGCTGGTAATACATCATTATTATTATTTATTTGTGATTCAGCAACGTAAGTAGCGGCCAATGGTCTTGTGGTTCGGTAAAATGAATACACAAGTATGTTACCCACTTGTTTTCCAAGCATGTAAGGACAACAAGGAGACCATCGCAAATGGTCTCTAAAGGGATCATCCCCTTCTTCCCAGTGTGAAAGTTCAATACGACAAAACACACAGCGCACCACATCTTCTCGGTTCAAGTAAAAGAAAACTGCTTTTGCAAGTTCATGTGTCGACAAAAAGCCTACAGGCCAGGATTCAAATGTTAATCAACGGTCATGTTCTGATTTTAAATTTAATCCACGTGGTAAACCAACTTGCTCACTTGTATTTGGTACTAACACCATGTGTTATAATAAATCTTTTTCTTATTGTAAGTTATTAACGTTGCACAGAGTACTTTAAAGCACAATGTATGCTTGTTCACTGTCTGTTCATTACGTTAATGGCGCATGACGACACCTAAAAGCAAACAAAATAACCAATCACTCACTCAATCAATCAATACTTGTAATTAAACTTTAACGATAATTGACATTAATATATCAAAACACCATTAAAATAAACTGTATGTTGGCACTAACATTAACCCATGCACTTATTTTTCTTTTTATAAAGCTTTAGTCATTTACATTCCCCTTTAACCAATATATAAACAAAAATGAATGTCATGTCTGTTTGTTCACATTATCATGTTCAAACCTGTGGATTTTCGTTGAGTCCATAGGGAACCACCCATAAATTAATTTTTATTTTTTATTTTTAGAAAATCCAACATGGCCTTGTACTTTTCCCAGTCAACAACAACAACAACAACAACATAGCCATTAATCAAGAAAGCAATCATTGTCCCAGTCATGTACAGGTAATGAATATTTTTTTTGTCTACGAGTTTTCAGTAGTGGTAAAATGGAATAGCATTTTAAGTTAGAATTACCTGAGTTTTAAACAGTTCACTCTTTGGCAGTGGTTTCGCTTTAGTGCGTTTCGTTTTTTTTTTTGCAACTGCTGCGGCAGTAAGGCTTTTCTTTCCAAGTTTCTAAAAATAAATCAAATAAACCGCTATAAATACCTAAATTCAGGTTAATACATGCATTTCATAAAATAAAACATAAAACAAAAAAATGAAACAAGTTAGTTTAAAAAATTCATCTCATCTTTACTTGCAGTGGCTTGTTGCTGTTTCTTTCTAGTGGGCTCAAAAGTGCAATGGTTTCTTTTCTCTGATATGTAAGGTATACCGGTTATCTGCAAACAAATAAATAAATAAAATCATTAATTACCTAATCAATAAATAATTGCTTGTAATATATATATATATATATATATATATATATATATATAAATCAATAAATGTATAAATGAATAAATATATAAATAAATACCTACCCCACAACAAGGTTAAGTATTTTCCACCAACACCAAAACTGTTAAACAAGACCTGGGGTTTCTCGCAACGCAATGTGTTCAAAGGTAGTCACCTAAGTGAGAGTGGAAATGATAACGACATGTCTTTTTACATATGTTACATTGCATGTATAATCATTTTTCCCACGCTTTGAACATCCTGTTATCGGTCACGTGGACAGCTAACACCCAAAGTGAACACCTGTGCCGGATCAAATTTCACATGAACTTGTATTTTGTCTCGTACAAAGCAAGACAGAATGTAACTTGTTTAGCGTATATGTGGTTTCACATGTGTATGCATGCATTTCGCACTCCCCTGCCACCACGATGGTCAGATTATTTCACCTTCAAGCGTCATTGTCATTTTTTCCATTGCACCTGTTGTCAAGTCAGATCAGCGCCTTCCAATAACCTCAAATGACATTCACCTCCTGCTCGTCTGCAAGTTTGTTTTCTGTACTCGCTTCGACCAACATAGAACCAAGTTCTCATCACCGTTTACACGTTAAAGGTAAAATATCAGAAAAACGCACGCTCGCTCTGTCATACACCGACCCGCCGAAATAGCGATTGTTCTATTGAGCACAGCCACCGTGGTTAGCGACAGGTTCGTTGAAACACACACACACCCAGCAGTATCGTCTCTCTCAACCACCACGCTTCATGAACATTATAAACAGGTAAAGAAAAAAAATCAACATGTATGGCGTTAGGCCCTTTGTGAATTATTTTTTTGGAAAACATATCTACCACATTTGAAAGGGGGCGTTAGCCCGAGTCCTAGGACACCTCGTACACGTCTCTAGCGTTATTGGTTCGTGAGATATCAGCAAAAATTACCAAAAAAATGTGTTTACCTCAAAATCGAGTTTCCATTTTTTTAATATGACGAAGGGTCCATAGCAGAGAGGACGTCAGCCCGAGTCCTTGGACTCGTCGTACATGCCTCTAGCATGATTGGTTCGCGAGATATTAAAAGCGGATGACCTTTTAGTTTTGGTCTTTTCATTAAATAAAGAGCCTATAGGAAAGTAGGGGGTATCACTACGAGTGCTAGGACACCCTGTATGTTCAAATCCGACCATTGGTTAGCGAGATATCAGGTTCGGAGCAAATACGAGGAGGGTTCAAAAAGAAGTGAGGCAGCTCTGTCATCATCCCACTACTACAGGTTTTCATCCTAGAGACTTGAAATTTATTTTGTGACTAGGGGGCATAGGGACCTTGCATTTACGTCAAATAAACTTTTTTGTATAATTCACAGTTTCCAATATATAGGCTTTTCAAAATTCGAGTTTTTTTTCTTCAAAAAAACATAAAAAATAAAAAGTTTTATTACAAAAATAAAGGTCATAACGTTCTATCATGTTTGGTTTTCAAACTATCGCCTAATTTCGAAAACGAAAGTTTCAAACATTTTTTGAAAAATATAATACATTGTCCATAGGAAATAGAACGTCAACCCGAGTCCAACAATATGTCGCAGGCCAAAATCGGACCATGGGGTCGCGAAATATTAATTATTTTAACATGTACAGTCGGGTACAAATAAAATGAGTGCGTTAGAAACCGCCTTACTCCACTACTTATTCTGTTCCACATATACTTCCTAATTTGCCTAAGTATTTGTCCCGTATGGTGTAAATAAAAATGCTCTTGATGCCATGAAAGACTACTTCTGTGAAGAAAGGGATGAGAATAAAAAGGCAATGAGTTAAAAAAACATATATGTACCGTAATGCTGAAGGAGGCGTGATCAGTTTTAGGCAATAGCCTACTCTATGAAGGGGTCATAACTATGCCTCCTATGTCTGTTTAATGTTAAGTTCTTCTGAAATGATGGTAGTTTACTGATTTTGGTGTTTGTGGAGTGAAATTTATGGTTATTATTGAATTGTATAGTAATCTAAGGTAAAGTTGAAAGTTGCGTTCGTACGGCTTTTTTTCTGTGTTGCAAGTCTGTTAAGGGAATGTAAAATGTGTAACAATGTGAAGAAATCCTTTCTGATAGCGAGGTTAATTTTTCCGTTCTTTTTTTAAATTTACCTATAGCTGGCAAAACTAATTGCATTTTGAACTTGCTCTCTGTCTTCGCTTATTGTCGAAACTGGACTATTACAGGAGACGACTTATTAAATTATAATTGGGCGCAGTAAAGTATGTGGAGATGTCGAACTTATTAGCGCCTATGAGGATATCTTGCGGTGTTTTAACATGTAAAACCGGTCGGAAAGTTTTAAAAGTCTCGTAAGCGCCAATGCTAACTTACATCACAGATCGGAGCCAGCGCTGCGCTGCGGCGGACCTGGCGTACTAGGCCAGGGATATCACTTCTTATTCTATTCGTTATGGTATAAATGTAAATATGGGATGGTACCAGTCCTTTAACTTTGCTGTCCTGTTTGACATGTTTTGATGCCATGATGCCTTCTTCCTAGAAGCATCAGGTTTTGTATAACGATTTTTCTTGCGATACCATTTCCCCAGTTTTGCTTTGTTTTGCTGTATTTAGGACCTGTCGAGGGGATTCTACGTTAATTTTAGGAGTTGTTTATTTTATTTTTTTCTTTGCGTTTTAGCTACGGAATAGCCGTTTTATCAAACCTCCGACCGTAGGACAGGGTTTGACCTTCCAAATAAACCAACCATGAGTATGACTTAAGTCTGGATTTTAATTATTTAGTAGTTTTGACCTTTTGGGGGTGCATTTTCTTTGGGCGTCTATGACAATCACTGTGATGGGAACATGATCCTTAGGGAAGCAGAGTCTTGTGCTGGCTAGTCCCAAGGAGTGCATTCCGATCCTCTCCGGCAATGTGTCTCGAGGTAGGGGTCATCTGGGAGGCCACGTTACGGTTGGTGGTAACCAGATAACCTCGTCCAACGGGCACATAACCACTTCTATTCTTTTGGCGTCCAACCTGGTGGGCCGACGTGGACATGTAGGCCATCAGCAACATGCCATTTTTGAGAGGATTATGTATTTTGATTATTGACGAATTTGTCTGGACTGTGACGAACTTTAGATGTCGTACAGCCGTACAAAAGGTCACATGGCATTCTGTTTAGATATCAGACCATGGGGTGAAGTCTAATAGAGTTAAAATTCAGTCGAGGTATTTTATGTTGCCAGTACTTCATCCGCAGTAAATGTAACTTGTTTTGTGTTGCTTTGCTTGTTGTTAAATGTAAATGTAGAATCATTCTTTGTCGTCGAATCCAGCAGAATTCATGGGAGCTTATTGAGGATGGCCAAGCTTTCCACCATGGCCATTCATCCATAAAGTAGTGTTCGCTGGGTGTAAGGTGTTTTTTCCTCATCTCATCAATTGTATTTGTTTAATGGAGGGAGAGCGGTTCCATGAGATGATGAACCTAATGGTGGGTCAGATTACTGCCAATATGGAGGCAAGCATTACAATATTACGAGCTGATTTTAATGAAAATACAGCGATATTGAGAGGCGATCTAGATTTAGTCCGAGCAGATGTGACTGAGGTAAATGGAACATTAGGTAGAGTTAGGCGCAACATAACTGATAATGTTGCTAACATAAATGAGGCTATGGCGACTAATACTGCCAACCTCAACGAAAACATAAACACTAGAGTCACCACACTTAACAACACACTGACTGAGGTCAGAGGTGACATGACTACTGTCAGGGATGATATCACCACTGTTAGGGCTGACATAACCAATGTAAACACAAATGTAAACAATGTTAGGACAGAATTAAGTGATTCTATTAATACTAATGTTGCAGCAATTAATCAAACTATTGATAATCATGTTGAAGCATTAAATGAATCTATTAATGACAATGTTGACAACACTGTCGCCTTAAACTGTACACTAACTCAGGTCAGGAACGATTTGGAAATGAATCGGGCAGAAGCAAATGCTAATCTTGTCGCAGCGTTAGGGAAGGTTGATACACGTTTTGAAACCCTGACCAATACTATCGATGCAGGTAGACTGGAAATGCAGACACGGTTAGATGCAATAGACGTTAGAATTGAAGAGATAAGTGATCGTATGGATGAAGGGAGGAGTGAACTCCAACTTGCGATTGCGACCGTGAAGGAGCAGTTAGGAACTAGAGTTTCTGCTATTGAGGAACGGATGGATGAAACTCAAACGGCTACCGAAGAGATGAGACGTCAAGTCGAACTTGTCAGCACTAGTATGAGAGTTATGAGGGGCGTAGCGACTGCTGTTCACAATAATATGAGAACAGTGGTGAAAGACATGGGCAGTTTTCGAGAAAACTTAGCCGACAGTAAGAATACTATGGCGGAACTTACTGCTAACACGTGAGGGTTAAGGCTGGAAACTCATGAAAATTTGAAGGAATTGATGAGTGAGGTGAGTTTAGCTAAGGAGGAAAATAAGAAGGATCAGGACGAAATTAAGAAGACCGTCCACGATGTTGACGAGTGTCTCCGTGGGAAGATAGAGAGGATCAAGCTACAAATAAATGCAATAGGTTCGCCAGACAATATTTCTAATTCGCCTGACATGCAGGATCTTGAGCAGTGTTTATTAGAACGGATCGAAGCTCAAATGAAATCCACGACATTTGTAACGCCTCCGTTAATTCCAACAACATCATCAACAGTGAGACCACAAATGATGATGACTGCTGAGGCATACCCTACCACAACCTCAGGGCAACCCAGTACGTCACATTATTGGCAGTCACCACTAAATGTTACTTCCACCGCGGGAAATCCACTGTAATACGATTACCAAATGCCAATCAATACAACCGGATTATCTACTATGACTACTACGAATGTCACGACTATAACCGGTAATTGCTATCCAACTACCATGGAGCAACCGAGCTTATTAAATAGTCAAGCACCGATCTTTACACCGACACGTAGTTTGGGGAATCAGAACGTGATGATTATACGTTCAAGGGAGGAACAACCTGCCAGATTTTCAGGAAGTGGAGGAGGCGTCACACCCGTTGAATTCCTAAATAATGTTGAAGCGTACTTGCGTGATACGATGGTAACACGGGAACGTGAACTCCGCGTAATAGAGCGTTTGATGGAAGGTCAAGCCAGCACCTGGTTCCGCGCTTTTAGGTACTCGTTCACTGGTTTCCGTGATTTCAGAGAAGCTTTATTGCGCACATATTGGTCTTCGGATATTCAGCAGGGGATAAGAGCCGAAATGTACACGAAGAGGTACAGCTCTACTCAGCCAACGCGCTATGCTAATTACTTCTCGTCTCAATTAGAGAAGTTGAGATGCCTTCAACCCCCACTGGCGGAAACGGATCTGATCCAAACGATAATCAGGCAATATCCCGCAGACGTTCAACGAGTCTTGATCTCCGCTGACGCAACACCTTTTGTCCAATGCGATCAAATTTTGAGAAGACTCGACTCAACCAACGAACAATTTCCTAGTCAACGACCTCGTGGTGAACCACGCAATGATAACAGACCGGCGAATCGACAAGTTAATATAACCACTGTCGACAAGAACAGTCAGACACCTGAACCAATGTCAAATATGGGAGCACGGTATCAGCAGGACAATCCAGGACCTAACCGGAGAAATTGGAACCGGCAACCGTATAACCGTAACTATAATAGAAACGATAGGTTCAGAAACCAACCGTATTGGGAACGTCGTTTCGAACGATCGAATGAAGACCGAGGAAATTATAATGGCAATCAACGACGGGATCATCAGAATCAACAAAGAGGTAATGTCCGTCGAGATTACAGATACTCTGGAGGATATCGTCGAGACCGAGATCCACGATTACAAGAAACAGAAATTGACCAAGATTGGAGAGGAAGAGCTCAAGAAAGTCGAGAGTATCTTCGTCAGACGAGAGAAGAGAGAGAGAAAACTCGAACACCGAGGGAACCTCCAGAAGATCTTAATGAGATACAATTAGACCCTAACCAACCTGGTGCTTCTAATAATGGTAAGGGTAAAGAAAAAAAACGCCAAAATCTCAATGATGTCTGAGAAGACGAATTCCAAAGTAAGGGCTGTCATACTTCTTTGGGAACCCCTCCAGGAAGACCTACTCTATGAGAGGCAAACGGCGAACGACGTACAACTGACGAGACTACCAGTTATATCCGGCAAAATTAACGGTTACCCTGTAACATTACTGATAGACACAGGAGCCATGATCAGTGTTCTGTCAGCAGATTTTCATGCCATACCAAAGATTAACACCAAGTTGACTGAACTGCCAGTGTCAACGGTGAAAGTGCGAGGAATTATCCCAGACAAGAGTGTCAAATGCACTGTGCAAGTTTATTGTACCGTGGAGATTGCTAACCACGTGTACCTACATCTATTCCTTGTGTTGAGAGATTTACGATATCAAGCCATCTTACGGGCTGATTTTATGAGGACACATGATGGAATCATCGATATGGGCCAGAATACGATTTGTTTCATGCAATTTGATCCTATTTCGATGGATGTGCATGAAGAAGATGAAGCTAGGAATGCGAATGTCTATGCCCAAGAGATGCAGAATGCAGAGGGCATAAAAATCACTGAGATTAATGAAGAGAGCTCGGAAGAAGCTAACGAAGAAAACACTGATGAAGAGAGTGAAGAAAGCATCAAGGAAGAATGCAAGAATACCACTCAGGAAAACTCAGTGCAACCTAGTGATGGAGCAATCGGACCAGAGAATGGCTGGCATGCAAAAGCCTTAGAAAGTCGAGCTTATATCACGGAGTTAAACAGAAGAAAGGAATCTGATGATTCATCTCAAACTTCGAGGGATGAACCTTACCAGAGTCATCGCATGACAGTTGTCGCCGATGTACATCATGTGGAGACGAGACCGTCGATGTCCGACGAGCAGTTCGAAGAGATTACGAAGAGGATGGATGATGCCAGAGATCAAAGCCTGAGAGAACGAGAGGAAGAAATTGATTCTGGAAGCTCCAAGTTGGATGATGCTGATATTCACTACTTTGAAGCTACGTCAAGCGAAGAAGAGCTAGAATCTGATGATGATGGTTATATTCCGAAGATGAGACTGTCTGAAGCACTATACCACCTGGAGAAGATAAGCCGAAGATATGGTATGAAGCAAGTTGTCAATGTTAATAATTTTGGAGTAACAACCGATGATGAAGACTCCGACTCTGACGTTTCAGCTGAGAAGAAATGGGAGAAATGGCAAGAGTATATGAGTGATATGCACCAGATCCATGGAAAGAAGAAGGAAGAAGGAGCACATGTCCATCATATTGAATTTATGGGAGATACAGAACAATCCGATTCGGAGGATGATTGTTACATTCCATCGATGAAGGAATGGGAAGCATGGGATAATGATATGAACTCCATTAGCAAATCAGCTACGAAGAAAGACTAACTTATTTATTTGTCTGACCACCGAGAGTGGAAATTCAGGAAAAGTATCACCAGAATTAAGAACTGTTGCTGAGTAAAAGAAATTGCTGTCATCATTTTCTTTGAAACGACGAGGGGATATAAGAGCCCGAATAGCTCATGCTGGTGATAGCTTGTACACAAACTATGGAATTTATAATGCTCAAGAATTGTGAAAGCACCCACAGTAGCATGCCACTACATTAGATGTTCTTTTGACTTCATTAAGAAGCAGTATAAAATTGATGTGCAACCTGAATTTAAAATAATCAGTCATTCAGCTTAACTAGCCACATTTTTCATGGGCTAATAATATGGTTTACGACCGAAGGTATAACACCACCGATACGCGGAAGGAATGAACTTAGACGCTTAATGACTCGGAAGTGATCGAACTGAGCACACCTACTTCCGTGAAGGAATGACTTTAATCCGCGCTTGCATGGCGAGCGGATGTGAAATTGTGAAGGTCCCAGGTGACCAAGTCTAAAGTATCATCGACGTTCAAATTGTGTAAAGTGAATACGACTGAAAGTATTAATTATAGCACGAAGTGTGCTGGTGACGCGGAAAGTTCGTCCAAGATTGTGAATCTTATTATATTTCTATTCAGTGAAGTGTTGACCACATGGTTACAGCGTGCTTCAATGGCTGACCAGTGACAAATGAGTTGTGTACCAGTAAGACCCGAGTGGAGAATCTGGTCGTCATATTCAACAGATTCAGTGAAATATTTACGAACCGTGCAAAGGCCGACTGTAAAACAAATAAGATTAAGCTGATATTCTTCGATATGATATCTAAAGCGTGTGAAGTTGTTTAGCTTCTGTGGAAAGACACGTGTCTAGTGTCAAAGCCAGTTTATGTGTTTTAGCAGACCAGGCCAATTTTAAATATAGTCTGCTGGTGGAAAAAGGTAGAAAATCTGTGAATTTCAACACGCTTCAAGCTGTGTCCAATATTATACGAATTTCAACGACTCTACAAGATGCCTTCATTTCACCACGTGCTGAGGCATAATAATCCTATATCTAAGAAGAAGAGGGCTATGGCTTAAACATCCGAATGGGAGGAACGCTGAACACCTAAGCCACACTACAACAATGGATGACCACCCGAGGATAACCATGCTTGTGGCCGAGCAGAGAAGATATTTGTGGTTTGTCTGGATGAAAGGCAAAATCCTCAATCCTCGTGTCTGGATAATTATCTGCAATAGCTCCGAGTCACGATTTCCTAATCTATTTCTGTACGGTGGATGGTCATGGGTGGATTAGTCTGTAGCATCCGTAACTCATTGTCAGTCATTAAGGTAGGCTTCTTTCATTTTTACCACCTCCTTAAGGTGATTTTTCACGCTTCTGAATGCTTCTCTTTGCATTTCGTTACTCGACACTGAGTTAATCACCAGATCGTGTGTGTCCACACGGTGCAATATTGTTCTTAGAAGGTAATTCCGTATGACGGAACATCAATTTAGTCATTTGTGACCGGGGCATGGTTTTAATTCAGCTCCAGCTAATATTTGGTCAAAGTTTTTGAAGTCCCCATTTCTATTATTTTTGTACGCCACTGACGTCTTTATTTAACATTATAGTGTATCGTTTAGTTATGGAAGGGATCCAGCCTGTTGTTATTGTAATGTACATTTTTAAAGAGTGAGCAGTTCGCCACTAGAATTCAGATAATTCACACGCTGTACATGAGTCAAGTAATGTTATGAACTTACTCATAAAGTTTAGGTTACACGATTCGTATCATTTCGATTAGTTCCACCTAAGGTTAAGGTGTGAACCAGTATTTTATTATCATTTAAACATGTTTTGTACGCATCACTCATTCGCTGTGAGCTTCAGTGGCGCTACACAATGTCAAAGCCTTTCAAAGAGAGAGGAATATCTTTCTGTTACGTCTATTTGGTTTTCAGAAGCCAAACATATCATTCTACTTGTAATTGATTCGTCTTTAAGGTTATAGTAACTTCATTTACATCTTTAGAGTGATTGCTAAGAACACTCAGTCTACATTTACTGTGCTTTAATGTGTTGAAAGATCAGTGATAGACATTTTCTTTGAGATTCACTGACGCGCTATGATGCTTAGTGCCAAGCGCTGGGAGCACAATGACAGGTGCTTGTCCAGTCCACGCCAATGACATTGCCCAAGGTTACTTACGATCTCTCTTGTGAGACAATTGACTATCGACTTCATTTTATTTTATTTATTTCTAGACCTTGCTAGGAATGTTCTTACGGGCTATGCTTTGTTTATGCTCATGCTATTGACCTTGTTTCAGTATCTATTTTTGTAAAGTTGTTCTGGTACAGGTGTACTGATAAGTAATGCTAAATTTTTAATATTCTCGCAGGTATTTGTGAGCGAGCCCCAATATGTTTTGTCATGATTTATAATGAATTTGAGCAACCATTTGATAAGTTGGACCCCGAAGGCTATTATGTATTCTCACTTGTAAGTGAATGATTATTTACCGTGTTTTTAATATACGCAGGGTGGGTTACCACGTTTATTAGAGAAAGCCGGCCAGATCTATGTTACAGAACAAGTTTGGACCGAGGAGGAAAAGGTATGGTCTCTTTGCGAGTACCGATTGTGTTATTGTTAACGTGGCAGCCACGTATTCTTTGTTGAGGTGTACCACGTGTTGGTAGCACGCTCTTGCGACGCCTTGCATAGGGTCAACTATCTTAATAATCAATGGACTCATAAATCTACGACATTAAACTTAGGACTAAATCATGAATCATCAATTTATTTCCTAAACCGGTGATTCTAATAATACAGTTAAACCTTAATCGTTGTTAAATTTTGATCTTGTACCTGTAGTCGAGCAGACCAATGCATTGCGCCTTCGTTCATTCTTACTAGTAAGTTTAGTAGCTAACACTGATAGACTTGGACAGAGATCGCACGAACCCAAAGTTCAGAACTCGTGGGGCGTGACCCGATCAGGGGAATGCTGTTCTTGCACAGTTTGATTCTCAAGTTTAGACACTCTGATTGATGACGGTGGACAACAAACAGTTGTTCATCTGATGCAGGTAGGATTAATAAGATTATTATTTGTGTGTACCACTTATTTATTTACTGATGTGTTTCCCACTATTACCCTACTGTCTCTTGTAGGATAAAACAACTTTGTTGTTTGTATATAATTGTACCAGTGTACTGTAAAATGATGACTGACAATAATTAGTTTTTGTATAGTTTGTGTATCACGGACAGCTGACGCCGTTGATCAGATTAAAGCAGGAGTAGTTCAAATAATTATAGTATAAATGTAAATATGGGATCGTACCAGTCCTTTAACTTTGCTGTCCTGTTTGACATGTTTTGATGCCATGATGCATTCTTCCTAGAAGCATCAGTTTTTTGTATAACGATTTTTCTTGCGGTACCATTTCCCCAGTTTTGCTTTGTTTTGATGTATTTAGGACCTGTCGAGGGGATTCTACGTTAATTATAGGAGTTGTTTATTTTATTTTTTTCTTTGCTTTTTAGCTACGGAATAGGACAGGGGTTTGACCTTCCAAATAAACCAACCATGAGTATGTCTTAATTCTAGATTTTAATTATTTAGTAGTTTTGACCTTTTGGGGGTGCATTTTCTTTGGGCGTCTATGACAATCACTGTGATGGGAACCTGATCCTTAGAGAAGCAGAGTCTTGTGCTGGCTAGTCCCAAGAAGTGCATTCCGATCCTCTCCGGCAATGTGTCTCGAGGTAGAGGTCATCTGGGAGGGCACGTTACGGTTGGTGGTAACCAGATAACCTCGTCCAACGGGCACACTATGGAGTTACTCGATGATGACCGTAAAGTTGATATTACAGTACCTTTTATTTACTGTATGTCCCGGACTGATATCATGAACCTACTTTTACATTTTTAGGCTAATAACATGTATCCTAGCTACCCCGAAAATTATAAATAATTATAAAAAGAAACTTTGAGATCAGTCGTAGGACTCTTTCCGCTTCGTCAACTTCGTTGCCTAGTGGCTAGCACTCTTGGCTGTCACTGCGGAGGTCCGGGTTCGATTCCCGCTCTGTCAAGAAATGTAATTCTCATGGCTGGACGGGGTACACCCTGCCTCTTGAGTCCTCGTTTCCTACGTCAGCCATTCTGGAAGTGTTTTACCGTGGTTTCCCACTTCTACTCCAGGCGATTGGCGGGATGGTTCCTAAATTAAGGCCACGGCCGTCTCCTTCCCAATCCTCATCTGAATTACAACTACACACACGAATGCAGCCATCACAATAGCACAGGTTATCCGACAAATTCCACACACACCCAAGTACTTGGGGCTACATGACCACGATGTCGCAAAGACCCTAAATAAATCAACAACAACAACCCTCTTTCGGATCCGTCTGTTAAATATATAATCATCATCATCCTTTCGTGTAATAGCCTAGTCCTAGAAGAACTGTTACGGTATATACAAAAGATATGCATTTTCCTGGGGCGACCTGGAGATCTCTTCCCATCGGGACATTAGTTGACGACTGCTTCAGGGATCTGCTTCTGTCCATCCTGTTGAAAAATAATTATAATCTATATCCTTCTTAGCCGCCTTCTATGGTCTCGGGGTTCATGTTGAGTCTCAGGTTCTAACATCCAGGGTTCGATTCTCTGCTCTGTCAAGAAAGTTAGTCTAAAGATTGGAACAATGTTCACTCAGCCTTGTGAGACAAAACTCAAAAAAGGTACGGTAGGTTTAGTTCACACTTCCACCTTCCTGGAAGAGATTTTAATAAGTTTCCAATTTCCACTTCAGGCAAATGCCGGTATGGCCACTGTCACCTTCTTCCCAATACTAGCCTCAGTTACAAGTACATGGAATACTACAGACAACTCAGTAACACAGGTTTTCAAGCTAATTCTACACACATCCAAATATCAATGGCCACGATATCCAAACTCCTAAACGAAACAACATAATAATAGTGCTATTGGTTTTACGTCCCTTTAGCTACTGAGGCTTTTAGAGAGGACGGGGTGCCAGAATCTCACCCCGTATGAGATCTTGAACCTGCCAGTAAATACTGACACGGCTCCCTCTCATTTGCGCACCGGCAAATGCCAACAGACTGCGCCAGGATTCGATCGTTTTCAACCAGCAGGCGAGAACGTTACTGCTGCGCCACTCAGCCTGTCAAACGAAACAACAATATAAAAGAACTTTGAGCATTTCGCAATGATTTCAGTCCTCTGGCAAAACGTATTTAGACAGACAATGGACTTCAATAGGATGTACTGTAGGTAGGTGTTTCTGGCCTGACGAGAAGGACTCACTGGGAGTCAAAAAATTGGATTTCCAAAGAAATATGAAATTTTCTTATAGGAATATGTTATATGTATCCGAATCTTGTGAACGGACTGCAAAATTTTACAAAAGAAAAAAATTAGAGTGCCATATCACCTCCAGGGACGTAGGCGACCTGAATTAGAAAGGGATCACTCACCAGGCATCCCGAACCGGAGTTTGCGTGTGGTAGAGTAGCCAGTTCCTTTCAGTAGTGGAGTAGTGGTGCTTCCAACCAGTGTCATGGCCGCCGCGTGAGTCCAAGCCAATATCTCGCGAACCCATGGTCGGATGTTGACATATGAGGTGTCGTTGAACTCGAGCTGACGTCCTCTTTCCTATTGACAATGTATTATATTTTTCAAAAATTCTTTGAATTTTTTTGTTTTCGAAAGTAGGCGATAGTTTGAAAACCAAACATGATAGAACGTTGTGCCATGGCTCAAACGAACAGTCTTTATGACCTTTATTTTTTGTAATAAAACTTTTTTATTTTTTATATTTTTTTGAAAACACTCGAATTTTGAAAATCCTATATTTTGAAAACTAGGAACTCTACAAAAAAAATTGTTTAACGTAAATCAATGGTCCCTACCCCCTCTACCCCCAAAATAAATTTCAAGTCTCTAGGATGAAAACCTGCAGTAGTGTGGTAAGGACAGAGCTGCTTATAAAAGCAAGTTGTGAGACCCTGCGACCTTGGAATGGAAGGAGCCATGCTAGGAGGGCGTGCTTGGATTCGTTTTTTTCGTCTCGTTGCGCTCTTTACGGGAATGTCGGTGTTGAAAAGATGAAAATTTGGAAACACGGTCTTTTTGGGGTAAAAACGTGATTTTAGACTTTTTGCTATATCTCGCGAACCAAGTATGCTAGAGACATGAACGAGGGGTCCAAGGACTCGGGCTGACGTCCTCTTTGCTATGGACCACACGTTATATTTAAAAAAAAATTTGGAAACTCGATTTTGGGGTAAACACATGCTTTTTGTGATTTTGCCGATATCTCACGAACCAATAACGTTAGAGACGTGTACGAGGTGTCCTAGGACTCGGGATAACGCCCCCCTTTCGAGTGTGGTAGATATTGTTTTCCAAAAAAAAAAATCGCAAAGGGCCTAACGCCATACACATTGAAAAAAAAAACGTTTTCTTTTTCTTTACCTGTTTATAATGTCCATGAAGCGTGGTGGTTGAGAGAGAGAGACCATACGGCTGGGTGTGTGTTTTTCAACGAACCTGTCGCTAACCACAAGGACCATGCTTAATAGAACAATCGCTATTTCGACGGGTCGGTGTATGACAGAGCGAGCGTGCGTTTTTCTGATATTTTACCTTTAACGTGTAAACGGTGATGAGAGCTAGGTTCTATGTTGGTCGAAGCGAGTAGAGAAAACAAACTTACAGGAGGTGAAGGTCATTTGAGCTTATTGGAAGGCATTGATCTGACTTGACAACAAGTGCAATGGAAAAAAATGACCAATACGCTTGAAGGTGAAATAATCTGACCATCGTGGTGGCAGGGGAGTGTGAAAGGCGTGCACACACATGTGTGAAACCACAGGCACGCTAAACCAGTGACATCCTGTCTTGCTTCGTACGTGACAAAATGCAAGTCCATGTGAAATTTGATCTTTCACAGGTGTTCGCTTGGGTGTTATCTGTCCACGTGCATGATAACTGTTAACAAGTCACATCCTGTTTTGCTTCGTACGTGACAAAATGCAAGTTCATGTGAAATTTGATCCGGCACAGGTGTTCGCCTGGGACGTTAGCTGTCCACGTGCACGATAACAGAATGGTCAAAGCGTGGGAAAAAAGATTATACATGCAACGTAGCATATATAAAGACATGTCGCTGACATTTCCACTCGCACTTATGTGACTACTTTTGAACACTCTACAGCGTTGTGTGAAACACTTGGCCTTGTTTAACAGTTTTGGTGTTGGTGGAAAATACATACCCTTGTTGTGGGGTAGGTATATATTTATTCATTTATATATTTATTGATTTTATATAAATACATGCAATTATTTATTGATTAGGTAATTAATGATTTTATTTATTTATTTGTTTGCAGATAACCGGTATAGCCTACTTATCGTGTGTGTGAACGATATTAAAGAAAGAGAGAAAAACGGACAACTAGAAAAGAAAACCATTTCCATACTAGTCCACGAGACGGGAATATAGAAAAGCATTACACGTCGAGGTGAGATTTGTTTTTTTTAATATATAACCTGTTTGATTTTGTTTTGCTTATGAAATGCATAAACTATATGGAATGGATATACTTATGGTGGTTTATTTTATTTCTTTTTAGAGTGTTGGAAAACGCTTGACCTCTGTGAATAACCAGGAACGTGTGTGTTTTTTGGATTATTGTCAGACAGTCTACATTTCTAAACTCAGGTGAGAGTGTTCTTTCAAAATAATGTCTTTTACTGCTGAGAATACGTTAACTTGGGAACCCATAAACAGTTGTTTCAAATCGCGTGTGTGCTCTGGCCGCGTGGTCAATGTTAGAAAAAGTTTGATTCCCAAAGAATTTTTAGAATCTTGTTTTGAAATTTTTAAAATTGAAATTTGTACAGCGCAAAGGTTGCATACGGCTTTAAAGGTGAATACAGAACTGGTGTGTGATTTCATATATAAAAAAAAGGACGTAGAGCATAAAGAGACATTTTATATTTGCAGTAAAATGCAAGAGCTATTCATAGCCCATAATTTGGAACAGTGGTATGAAACCCACGTTGTGAATGCCTTGCTATCAAAA
The DNA here is from genome assembly GCA_946902985.2 of Meconema thalassinum. Classification (NCBI taxonomy): domain Eukaryota; kingdom Metazoa; phylum Arthropoda; class Insecta; order Orthoptera; family Tettigoniidae; genus Meconema; species Meconema thalassinum. The sequence continues at coordinate 36,828,234 of OX336394.1, forward strand.
TTTGATAAACTGCAACAAGGACCGAGTGGTCTAGCCTTAGACAAAATTCATCATTTACAAATCAACATTTGTCAATTCAACCCGTTGAATGCTGGGTCTAGCTATATTAAAACACCACCAGCTATAGCTTCGAAAAATGCTGTGGTCAATATAAAGAATCGTGACAATGATTGCTTTCTGTGGTCTGTGGCTGCCTTTTTGCAGCCGGTGCAACATCATGGTTGTTGGCCGGGAAAGTACAAGGCCAAGTTTAATGAATTAAAACAAACTTTAAATTTAACTCGAGTATCGTTCCCTATGGACTTAACCGAGATTCATAGGTTTGAACAAGATAACCAGGACTTTTCGTTCATGGTGTATGGTCTTGACGGTGATGAGATTGTGGGTCCTCTTTATGCCACAAAAGAACCGAAACGACACCACATTCATCTTTTATATTTATCTGTAGGAGAAGTGAATCACTATTGCCTCATTAAAAGCCTGAGTAGATTGCTAAGCAGACAAGTGTCTAAACACGCTGGTGTAAAACATATTTGTGACCGTTGCTTGCAATATTTTACAACCCCTACGCTTTTGGAACGTCATAAGGTAGATTGTGTTTCTCAGGAAGCAGTGAGACTGATATTGCCACAAGGGGACAAGGCTGTGTTAAAGTTTAAGGACATTCACAAGCGTGACACTGTTCCCTATGTGGTATATGCAGATTTTGAAGCACTCACCACACCCATGGCGGGATGTGAACCAGATCCCTCCATGAGCTCAACCACACCCATTCAAAAACATGAACCCTTTGCCATAGGATTTAATGTGGTGTGTGCCCATGACCCCACACAATCCGTTTACAAATACCGCGAGGGGCCAGATTGTGCCAAATGGTTCTTGGATGAACTTGTCAAGTTGGCCGACCATGTACAGGAATTACTGGACCACCCAGTACCCATGAGCCTATCTCCAGAACAACAGCAGCAGTATGAGCATGCCATGACATGCCATATCTGCGAAAAGCCTATTTTAAGTGGAGAGGAAAAAGTCAGAGACCACTCGCATTTTACAGGGGAGTTTCGTGGAGCTGCGCATAGTAAATGTAACTTGAACTTTCCAGCTCCTCGTTTCATCAGTGTCTTTTTCCACAATCTGGCGAATTATGACATTCAGTTTTTGATTCGTGAATTGGGTCATGTCAACAAGGGCTCGTTTACTATTATCCCCCAAAACCATGAGCGTTTTACAGCCCTGACATGGAGGTTGAGCAACTTTAGCATTCGATTTTTGGATTCCTTTAAGTTTATGGCATCCTCGCTAGACAGCCTTGTGAATGGCTTGAATGAGGAGGAATTAAAAAATACTAGAATGCATTTTAATGATCCTGAGCAATTTCAATTGTGCATTCGGAAAGGTATATTCCCGTATGATTTCTGCAATAGCTGGGACGTGTTAAAGCAAAAAAAACTCCCACCACAAGAGAAATTTTACTCGAAACTAACACGCAGTACCGTTTCCGATGAAGACTATGCACATGCATGTCAAGTTTGGCGAGTGTTTGGCATGAAGACGCTAAGTGAATATGCTTTACATTACCTAAAACTAGATGTATTGCTGCTCACTGATGTGTTTGAAAAATTCCGTGAGTTGTGTCAACACATTTACGGTCTTGACCCGGCTCACTATTATACGAGTCCTGGACTCTCGTTTGATGCCGCCTTGAAATACACTCAAGTGGAATTGGATTTACTCACTGATGTAGACATGGTTCTATTTTTTGAAAAGGGCATTCGTGGCGGATTTGTGTCACTTAACCAGCGCCATGCCAAAGCGAACAATGTCTACATGCCTGATTATTCACCAGACAAACCAGAATCGTACTTAATGTACTATGACGTGAATAATTTGTACGGTTATGCCATGAGTCAGCCTTTGCCCTATGGGAAGTTTGCTTGGCTGACAGAGAAACAAGTGTCAGAATTTGATGTGAACATGGCTAGCCAAGAAACAGGCCGTGGATATGTGCTAGAAGTGGATATTGAATATCCCTCATCCTTGTATGATGAACATGCCGATTTCCCATTCTGCCTTGAGCAAATGGTTCCCCCTGACAGTAAAGTGAAAATTGAAAAACTCATGGGCACACTTTACAACAAAAATCGGTATGTGCTACATATCCAAATGTTGGTGCAATGCCTCGCCCAAGGCTTGGTGTTGAAGAAAATCCACAGGGGTATTTCTTTTGCTCAAAAAGCATGGCTTGAGCCATACATGCGACTCAACACAGAGCACCGACAAATGGCAACACAGCAGTTTGAAATTAACTTTTTTAAATTAATGAACAACTGCATCTATGGCAAGTCTATGGAGAATGTCCGCAAATACCGTGACATTAAATTGGTGAATGTCTGGGAGGGGCGGTGGGGTGCCCGGCGGTACATTGCCAAGCCAAATTTCAAATCGATCAAAATTATCGATGAGGATTTGGCTACTATTGAAATGAGTAAGACCAGCGTGACCATGGATAAGCCCATTTACTTGGGTCAAGTCATTTTAGACTTTTCTAAATCGGTCATGTATCGATTCCACTATGAGTTTGCGAAACGCCATTTTGAGGACGTCTCTCTTTTGTATATGGACACGGACTCATTCATTTACCACATTCGCCACTGCAACCCCTATGACGTCATGAGGCAACATAGTGACTGGTTCGACACCTCTTGCTATAGCGCTGACAACGTGTTTCAGCTGCCCATAAAAAACAAAAAGGAAATGGGCGTTTTAAAAGATGAATGCGGTGATTCCATTATGACGGAATTCGTAGGTTTGGCCTCAAAAATGTATGCTTACCGCACACTCGACTGTAAGGAAGCCAAAAGAGCAAAAGGTGTAGGTAGGGCAGTGGTAAAATCGCTACGTGTAGACGATTACCTAGCGGTTTTACGCACGGGCAAAGCTATGTCTCATACACAGTGCAGGATACAATCCAGCAACCATCATTTGTATCTTGTGGAACAGAGAAAACGCACCCTCGCCTCCATGGATAACAAACGTGTGTGGGCTAATGACCTGCTCACCAGCCTGCCCTGGGGTTATGATCGCAACGAGGAGGAGGTGTGATTTCATTGTTTAATCGTTTATGGGACATAGCTTTATGTAACTTGTAGATTTAGTATTTTGTAAATATTGGTTTCTGTCATTGTAAATAGTAGATTTTGTAAATAGTGACAACCCACTTGGACCTTTTGCTCTTTAAAATGTTCTATGCAACCTTATTTTTTAATTTTTTTTTGATTGGTTAATAGTGTGATTATTTTAACGCTGTACAAAGTTGAGTTTTTTTGTAAATATGAAATAAGTAAGATTTTTAGTAACTTTAATAACTAGTATTTAATTATTTTCGTAATGTAAATGATAAACTAAAAAGTTCTTTTGGGATGAGTGTGCATGTCGAGAATGTGCTTTTGGGAATAAATAAAGTGGTTGTGTTTGTTCCCAAAGACAGGTGTGAATGTATGAGTGGAGAGAGAAAACTGATGTATATGGTTGACCAGAGCAAACACGGTGAGGTAGGGTGGGTGGGTGGGGAGGGGGTAAATGGTCACTTATATACTCATTTTGTTTTAAATAGTTTCGTTTTTTCATTGAAATGTGGCAGTCAAAAGACATTATTTTTGTAAAAACAGTCTTACCTGCAGTAGTCGTAGACCTCGACGTTTCTCCAAACACACATTAACACATTGCAGTATTATCAAGGTCAAGCACTCGCATCAACATCATAGTCAAATCTCAACTTTCGACATACACCAAATGGAAAAAAATGTGAAAACAGCAAAATGAAAAATCCATGTTTCCATATCACCAAAAACAGGAAAACTTAAAACGGACATTTTTAAAAACTGGAAATGGCCACGTGTGAAATTTGAAAATTTAAAAACTTCAAACAGACATTGTTTAAAATGTGTCATCAACAAAATGGAAAAATCCATTTCATCAAAATCATAAAACTTGAAACGAACATTTTTCACATCTGTAAATTGCAAAATGACAAATGGCAATGTGTGAAATGTGTAAAATGAAAAAAATCAGCCATCAACATCACGATTTCTTAAAATTAAAAATAACAAATCATTATGCTCTGGTATACCTTTGTTTTTATTTCATAGTCATAGTGAATTGACAAAAGAAAAATAGAATACAAACAAATCCCAATTCCTCACTCCTCAATGTTTATGTCCATGCATTATCAACTTTCCTTTCATAGCACTCATGACAATTAGGGCTGCCATCCTTTCACCCACTGAGGCATCACTGGATGTGAAACGTTGTTTAGCTTTCTTTAATAACAATTTATCTGCCACATGTCTTAAACCAGGATGACTATGGCGATAAGAAAGGTCATGTTCCTTGCATGCTTGATCCAAAAGATTAATGGGTACATCACCACGTTGTAAACGTTTTTCGAGACGAGTTCCAGGGCCGCAAAAACGATAACCTGGAAGATGGATTTCGAAAGGTAGGTATTGAATCACTTTGTCAATGACGCCATTGCCAGTACAGGTCTGGCATATCCTTTTCCATCGATGGTAAAAAGGTTTGGTCTTCCTCCTCCTCTGTGGACGATGTTTGTGTTTGTTGTTGTTGTTGTTGTTGTTGCTTTTTCTCGCCATGACACCCATGGAATGATTCAACAAAGTCTTTACATGGACTTTTATGACCGTGATACAGTTTCACTAGCTGGCAAGTCGCACACTGACGCATAGACGGTATTTTTGCCATGGCCACTTGCTTATGGTGATCGTAATCCGTACAGGGTTGCAATTCACTCAACACAGGGTCTTGAGTCCATGATTTTGGTACATGTTGCCAGATTTCTTTCACTGCATTGGCGGCCACATAATAAATGAACGACTTGGGCAGCGCCAAGAGTTCCTCTTTGGTAAAACTGTCTAGTTTCTTTTTGCACACAAAGAACTTGCCGATGGCTTTGTCCGTAGCATTGCCTTTCTCCATGGTATCACGTGCTGTAGATGTTTACACGTCGCTTGTAGAAATCTCACTGACGTCATTCACAGGTAAATCTTGAGTTATAATTTTGTTCAACAACTCCCAGCAGGCATGAGTGGTTAACCAATGAAAGAGATGCCACGCATGCGATAGGGCTGTATGGGTAATGTTGCCACAGGAACAAGTATCCATGAGCGTTTGCAGGGAGGGGCAGCCCAACTCCATGAGGTCGATACATTGGCAGTAAGACGCCAAAAATGGTTGCAACCATTGACGTTTTTCATTACCTTTCACAAATACCACATTGGCCGAGGACAAGTGTGCTTTCATGACCACGTCCAAATATTTATAGGAAATGGTTCCCTGATTCCAGTCTAGTTGCCTATGATTTTCAATCCACTGGGTTTGTTTACGGTCTTTTTCACACAACAAATCAAAAGCATGGGGTGGTTTAAATAGCAAATGCATAGCTTGCGATATCCAAAACGTGGTACAATCGATCATGGCCACTTGTTTAAATATAAATTTGTTGTCACCAATTTTAAACCCTTGGCAATCCACAATGAGTGTGCGCAACATGTTGACGCTTGCCTGGACCAAGTTCAACTGACGACTGACTGACGATCAGGTGTGATCATGACATGGACTTACCTGCCATGCTAGTTTCAAAAAAGAAGGTTAGGGTAGGACAGGGGGACCTGCAAAAATTAGAATTTAAGAATTACATCATTTTATTATCATAACACGTCTTACAGGCTTTTCTCATTTTAGGATAAGGACGATAGCAACTGATACAACAATATAGTCTCTTGTGTTTGTAACGTCCATAACACCGATGATGTCCCAATGTCTCTAAACTAGGCGTTTTTGATGGTGAGCTGCTCACCGAAGCACCATGGATACCATACGGCCCACATGTATCATAACTTGTATTTTTTTCATCACCCAGAGACACAAGTGAGGGATAGCTTGAATGACAGGGTATATTTCCCACTTTCATTCTGCACAGGTAGGGGCAGGTGGGTGACCAGCGCTGATGTTCCTGCATGGGTTCATCGCCCTCCTGCCATTGGTCTATGATGATGGGACAAAAGGCACATTTCACTTCATCTCTTGTTTTTAAATAGTAGAATCCAGCAGCCGCCAAGGCTTGAGGGTTTATGAAAGGCACTGGCCATGTGGCAAAAGTCTTGAAACGTTGTTCCTCAGAGTTTAAATTCATGGATGTAACGTCTCTTGAGGCTTTAAAGCAAGACATGACTGAGCGACTTGACGTGGGTTGAGCTGTTATTTATACACTCGTCACTTGGTTGGACAGTGGATAATAGTTGACTTGTTTGTGATGAATAATTAAACAGTAGGCTGTCGTATTGGCTGGTACATTGTCATGCGTTTCAAAATCTAGTCGAATGTCGATATTGGATGGCTTGACAGACTCTTCCAGGTAAGAACAGTCAAAAACAATCAGTGGTGCTCTTGCCTTAAACGCTTGGGGTAGTAGCATGGGACCGTTCTCTTTTTGATAATACGACCATCGAAATTTAGAAAACAAGTCGTACAGGGGGCCAAACTTATTTTTTGAAAAATCCAAATCCAGTCCTTCATAGGGAAACACAGCTCCGTTGAGGAAAAGACGTGCATTTCTCAATTGCAGGTGATCAAATTGCGAGGCATCTTTGGTTTGTTGATACTTGCGATTCGTTTGAAAACCCACGATCAGGTAGAGAGGTCTCTCTGTATAGCGAGCTGTTTTTACAGACCAACTGTGTGTGTTGGTAGTGGGCAATAGCGGATACTCATGGAGTGCCCAGCTTCTAAATTCCATGGGTAGAGGCATATCTCTCTTTACCATTTTGAGTATGTCCAGTTTTTTGCTATCGTTAAGGGTCACATGAGGCACTTTCCATAGCAAGCGTTGTAGTTGAATTTTTGAATCGATGGGGGCATTGTCGGCTCCCTTGAGTGCATTATTATCACTCCTGTCTCTCACCAGATAAAGCACTTGCCTTGCGTTGACCACAATGCGTTGGTGATCTTCAGCAAAGCCTAGAATCAGTTTAAGAGGTAAATATCCAGTAAAGGTCCCATCGGTGTGTACCATCCAGTCATTGGTCGAGTCAGGGCACCAAGCTGCCATGCAAAGTGTTTTACCTTCTTCCTCACTATAAGAGGGGTATAGTTTCATGACACTGGAAATACCCACATTTCGAGTGCTATCCACCACGATATCGTTAATGACATAACGTACTTCAGAAAACAGAAAGGCTAAACCATGGTTGGCCAACTTGGATGTAGTGGGTGTAGAGCCATCGGCTTTGGTGAGCCGACCTTCAATCTGAATAACACTTTCATGCGGTAGGGTGTAAATATCTTGGTTGTTGATAACAAATTGAATTTCATCATTGTTATTGAGTCCAGGTGTTTGAGCTTGATAGGAATGGAGATCAATTCTTACCACTCCTGGTTGCTCCTCGATGTGGTTCGCTATCTCTAGGATAGAATTCATTATAAGGGTTGACGTGGTAACCCAAATGCTGTAAAATCTGCTTGCCTTGAGATGTTAACGTGTATTCATGTGGCAAACAACTAACACTGTTCCTAGACGGTGTTGTTGCTTTATACACAAATTTCATAGTGGCTTTAGCACCAACTTGTAAGTCACTGGTGTAGTGGAATCTAGATCAATGAGTTGTTGATCTCTATTGATCAGTCTTAATGTTATATTACTAATACTATCAACAGCCACAGCATGAAAAAGCACCACTGGAGGGTTTTCACGAATAATATACCCATTGGGCGATGTCACAATAAAGTCATAAAGCGAATGCGATGGTTCTTGATTGGTGTACACTTGGCTAATAATATTACACGTCACCGACACATGATGGTCCTCAATGAATTTCACTTCATGGTCCGATTCATGTTTTTTGTTGGGCTCCAACACACGTGGTTTAAATCCGAGTAATGGGCCAATGGAATCGGGGTGTGTTTTAAAGTCAATGTTGAAGGTAGAGAAAATACTGCAGCGATGAGTGTTAGTATTGCCTACAAGTTCAAACTTGTGCGTTCCGTCGAGAAATGACTTTAAACCATACTGATTGATCAACACCACATAAATGTGTTCATAAATATCATCGATCGTGTATCCACCAGAGTTCAGGGTGAGCACAGAATCATCATAGTAAAACTTGTTGTTCACATTTTCACGTATGTTGTATATTCGATTGTACGTTTCAAGAGAAACAAGTCCTAAACCATAGGGTTTTTCACTCAATTCGATAGGCGGGTAAAAGTCTAGGCTGACTTCAGGTCCACGTCCATGCACTGTAAACGTTTTACTTTCTACCGACATACTGGTGGCGTTTTTGCTTATGCTGCGTCTTATATAAAAAAATTAAACACAAACGTCCACACTGTTGGCTGTTAAACGTTTGCTCACGTTTCACATTATAATATATCTTGATCCTGTTTCCAAAATAGGTCACTAGTTCCATGGGCGGGGGCAAATTCCCAAAACTGTCAAAGTACCATACCGTGGATCCCTCTTTGACATAAGCTACATAATGCGTTCCTGGTCCTCGGTGATCATCCAAATTGACAACAGCACATTCCTGTTTCCAGGGTCGTGGGGGTAATTGGTTTCGCATAAACACACCTCGAAAATGAGAAAGCTTTAGTTGTTTAGCATAGCTTTCCACTTGTTGATGCGTCAGGGCATGTCTCGCTATGGCTGAGGTTAAATTTTTTTTTTTTAATATTTCGAAATGGTGAAATCCCAAATCCTTGTTGATAAAAGGCTGGCTTTAAATTGGCATTTCTAGCCCCCATGGCAATCGCTTCCATCGTTTCATTGTGTCGCTGACTTTCTTTGAGTTGTTGCTTGCCCTGCTGCGCGGCTTTAATGGTTTTCGCCACTGCACTGGCACCGCCCAAAAGTGAGCCCAGAGCAGCCAAACCAGCAAATAATGCAGGTAAAAATCCCGCTCGTTTGGGAACGGGAATCACTCGCCCTTGGTTTGAAACCTGTCGCCGACGTTTTGGAATAACCTGTCTCTGTGCTGCTCGAAGGGCTTTCCTTATGGTCAATACATTATTTTTTCTTTTTTTCTTTCGCAAGGGCTTGTCCTCGAATGTTGTAAGCCCTGGCTTTGCCAAGGACAAAGTCCTTTTTTTAGTCTTTCTCACTGCATACCTTTGTTTCACCATGATGATAATGACCCACAACCTTTCACAAGAAAGTTTAAATCACAACTAACATCAGATGGTTATTTCATGGCTGTATATTCCAATTCCAGATAAAGTGGGAAGTCGTTTATGGTTTTTCCCGCTTGCTTTTCATCCCATGTCAACATGAGATAAAAGGATAATTCGTCACCTGCATTGACCATTTCATGGTTATGAAGCAACATCCTATGACCATTTATCTTTATTTGTAAATGGTTCTCATCAGGTATGGCATATTTGATGTGAATGGTTCCATCATAGTGTAATCGATAGTGGCTTAAACCCGAAGCAAGCGCATAGGTCAAGTGCTGATCATGGACTAGCGGTAAATGGTTTCTGTCATTCACAGGTTTTTCATTTGTCAGATACACTAAAAACACAGATGGGATAAATTTATAAAGCCTTTTCATTTCATGGGTCACGTAACGCTTGGTACAAACATCGTCTTCGTCTTGTGGGTCTTCCACGTGAATAATCCGATGGTGATTAGCGCTATAGCCATTCACCATAAGCTGGGGCACTTTGTCATAAAACTCATACACTTTGTTATCCACATACTTTTTCGTAGTAACGTCTGTAGACACTTGAGGATGTTTTACATGGGTTAACCGCTTACCCTTAAAGTCATAATCTCCCTGTTTTGTGCGTGGCACTACTGACCTATCCACATAGTGTTTATTAGCAGGATCTGTTTCCTGTTTAGGATCATGTATGGGGACAGGCCTAGCTTTGGCCATCAACGCACGTCCAAAGACATCCATCGTCAACCTGTAGTACCAGTCTACTGTTTCTATGACAAGGCTCGGTGTCCTGTATATAGACAGCCTGCTAGCCTTTCTAAGCCTTAGTTGAAATGAAGATTATTAAGCAGCAAGAGTCATTCCCCGTGGGGGACATGGTTTCCCATCTCTGTCCCACATCACGTGAACAACGCCATGGTTCACTGTTTCCATCTTCCATTCGCTGCATCATTGTGGGGCCTTCCGGCTGTGGAAAGACTAATCTTTTGCTAACGCTCATTACAGCGCCCAATGGTCTGCGTTTTCAAAATATTTATATTTTTGCAAAATCTCTCTACCAACCCCTCTACGTGTTTCTGGATCAAGTCATGTCTGGATTACAAAAAGAGAATATGGGTTATTTTACATTTTCCATGCAAGAAAATGTGATTTCACCGGATGAGGTAAAGCCTGATTCACTCATGATTTTCGATGATGTATCCACTGAACGTCAAGGCATCATTCAAAGCTATTTCAGCATGGGTCGACACAAACATATCGATTGCTTCTATCTTGGGCAAACGTATTCAAAAATGTCCAAACAGTTGATTCGTGACAATGCCAATGTCATTGTTTTATTTCGTCAGGACGAGAGGAACAGTCGTCACATTTATAATGAACATGTGAATCCGGATATGACCTTTCAAATGTTTACAGAATTGTGTGCCAAATGCTGGAACACTCAACGTCATGCCTGTTTAGTGATTGACAAACAAAGTGAACTCAACCAAGGACGGTATCGCTTAGGGTTTGATCATTTTATTGCTATTTAAGGCCCTGTCTCATTCCCCATCAAGTCATTTGTCAAGACACCATGGCCTTAGCAGAGAGTCAATTAAAAAAGCATATTATTAGAGCAAAAAATACTATTCGCCAAAAGTTTCGTCAATTGAAACAATCACGTGCCAATCATGCTTTGTTTATTCAGCAACATTTAGCACCTCCACTAAAAGCCATGTTGAAACCCTCTTTCAAGCCATCTGAAACGCTACCCACCGTTTCACAAGCCACGCAGACGCTGCACGAGGACCCTGAGGAAGAGGAACAGGAAGATTTGACTAGTGTTAGTGAAGTTGAGGATGAGGAGGAACAAGTGTTTACGCCTCAAAAAAAGGCAGCGCCCCTTGCAGAGTTTTTGAGAAAAAAGAAATCCTTGGCCATGGTCGAAACACCTTGCCCTTCCAGAGCGTCTCCGTTTTCACAACTCTTGGCCACCCCTCAACATAAAGCTCAACTGAAAACCATTTTAATAAAATATTATGGATCAACATTGGAACCCTATTTCACCGATCTATTTATTGGAAACACAGATACCACGTATGGTGTTCGCTATGAGGATGATAGTTTTAAAATTGGCGATTCATCCATTAAATTTGCTCGTACTAAAGCTGTCATTAAAAACATCAACTATAAATTAACGCCAGGACTGTTAAAACTGCTCTTTTCTCGGACCCCCTCTTCCCATGATTATACGTCAGAGGATCTTGACAAATATAAATCCATTTTATTGGATACCCATGCTCACAAAAGACAGTATGATCCCACGCAACAAGTGAATGCCAATATATCTCAAAAATATAAAACCATCATTGCAAAAATGTTTCCCACTAGTCAAAGTACTCGTCGTAAAGTGTCCGCTTCGGGAGTGACATTTAAACCGTTAAAACCCCTTGTGGATGTTACCTACTGGCACAATCCCAATAAGCTCGTCCAGCGGCTACAGTTGTTGCATGCCTCACGTCAAGCTGGCCATACCGGTCACGATTGGGAAATTCAAGAAATTGAACAAGAACTTCGAAATGCCAAAATTATTGTTTAAGCCCTCACCCATTAAAATGGGTATTGCTCACGAGTTGCATCGCCCAGCTAGGCGTCACTATCCGCGACTCAAGGTGATTTCACGAGGTGTGGATGAACTTTGGCAGGCTGACTTGGTTGAAATGATACCCTATGCTGGCGTTAACGACGGTGTACGCTATATGTTGACCGTCATTGATGTCTATTCCAAAATGGCCTTTGTTGAACCTGTGCGTCGCAAGTCTGGCCCACTAGTTACCAAGGCCTTTCAACATATTATTCAACACTCCAAACGTCAACCTCAGCTGCTACAAACCGACCAGGGGAAAGAATTTTTCAACAAGGATTTCTCCAGTTTTCTCAAATCTAAGGATATTCACCATTACACCACGTACAGCAATCTCAAAGCCAGTGTGGTCGAGCGGTTCAACCGAACATTGAAAACCCATATGTGGAAAGCGTTTACCGCTCAGGGCACGTATCGCTGGTTGGACATGTTACCTGAGCTAGTATCACGTTACAATGACACCAAACATAGAACGATTGGGACCAAGCCACGTCTCGTAACTAAAAATATTCAGCGATTGGATAAACTGTTTAACCCCATAAAAACAGCCGATCCTAAACGTCACCGACTGAACATTGGGGATTTTGTTCGTGTGAGCAAATTTAAGTCTGCCTTCAATAAGGGCTACACGCCTCAGTGGGGGACTGAACTATTTCGAATTCGTCGAGTCTACTTGGACAGTCCAGTCACCTATTTACTCGAGGACCTCAACCATCAACCCATAAAAGGTAGATTTTATCTCCATGAACTTCAGAAAACAGCATTTCCTCAGCACTATCTTGTGGAAAAAGTGTTGAAACAAAAAGGAAATAAACTCTACGTCAAATGGTTAGGGTTTAACTCTACGTTTAATTCCTGGATCAATAAATTACATGTTGTGTGAACCTGTGTACTTTTTATTTATTCACACATGTTGTACACCACCTATAGCTCTATGTATACAGCGCTCCGCGCTTCATGCATGTTCATACATGTTTGTCTTTCCCTTTCCTCCTGTGTTCTCTCATACATCACCCCCTCCCCTCTCCCTCCCTTCACCTCCCACCACTGCTGTTTGCAGCTCTTGCCTATCTATTGATTGTGACATGATTCCCACAAGTTGCATTATACTTTTTACTGATTCAGCGATTCCCACGCTTTGAACATTCTCTTATCGTGCACGTGGACAGATAACACCCAAGCGAACACCTGTGCCGGATCAAATTTCACCTGAACTTGCATTTTGTCACGTACGAAGCAAAACAGGATGTGACTTGTTAACAGTTATCATGCACGTGGACAGCTAACACCCAAGCGAACACCTGTGAAAGATCAAATTTCACATGAACTTGCATTTTGTCACGTACGAAGCAAAACAGGATGTCACTGGTTTAGCGTGCCTGTGGTTTCACACATGTGTGTGCACGCCTTTCACACTCCCCTGCCACCACGATGGTCAGATTATTTCACCTTCAAGCGTATTGGTCATTTTTTTCCATTGCACTTGTTGTCAAGTCAGATCAATGCCTTCCAATAAGCTCAAATGACCTTCACCTCCTGTAAGTTTGTTTTCTCTACTCGCTTCGACCAACATAGAACCTAGCTCTCATCACCGTTTACACGTTAAAGGTAAAATATCAGAAAAACGCACGCTCGCTCTGTCATACACCGACCCGTCGAAATAGCGATTGTTCTATTAAGCATGGTCCTTGTGGTTAGCGACAGGTTCGTTGAAAAACACACACCCAGCCGTATGGTCTCTCTCTCTCAACCACCACGCTTCATGGACATTATAAACAGGTAAAGAAAAAGAAAACGTTTTTTTTTCAATGTGTATGGCGTTAGGCCCTTTGCGATTTTTTTTTTTGGAAAACAATATCTACCACACTCGAAAGGGGGGCGTTATCCCGAGTCCTAGGACACCTCGTACACGTCTCTAACGTTATTGGTTCGTGAGATATCGGCAAAATCACAAAAAGCATGTGTTTACCCCAAAATCGAGTTTCCAAATTTTTTTTTAAATATAACGTGTGGTCCATAGCAAAGAGGACGTCAGCCCGAGTCCTTGGACCCCTCGTTCATGTCTCTAGCATACTTGGTTCGCGAGATATAGCAAAAAGTCTAAAATCACGTTTTTACCCCAAAAAGACCGTGTTTCCAAATTTTCATCTTTTCAACACCGACATTCCCGTAAAGAGCGCAACGAGACGAAAAAAACGAATCCAAGCACGCCCTCCTAGCATGGCTCCTTCCATTCCAAGGTCGCAGGGTCTCACAACTTGCTTTTATAAGCAGCTCTGTCCTTACCACACTACTGCAGGTTTTCATCCTAGAGACTTGAAATTTATTTTGGGGGTAGAGGGGGTAGGGACCATTGATTTACGTTAAACAATTTTTTTTGTAGAGTTCCTAGTTTTCAAAATATAGGATTTTCAAAATTCGAGTGTTTTCAAAAAAATATAAAAAATAAAAAAGTTTTATTACAAAAAATAAAGGTCATAAAGACTGTTCGTTTGAGCCATGGCACAACGTTCTATCATGTTTGGTTTTCAAACTATCGCCTACTTTCGAAAACAAAAAAATTCAAAGAATTTTTGAAAAATATAATACATTGTCAATAGGAAAGAGGACGTCAGCTCGAGTTCAACGACACCTCATATGTCAACATCCGACCATGGGTTCGCGAGATATTGGCTTGGACTCACGCGGCGGCCATGACACTGGTTGGAAGCACCACTACTCCACTACTCCTTTCCACTTCTCTTCTTGCCATAGCATCCGCCAGTTTCCCATTTTGCATCACGAGGCTGGGAGACCCCGTACCAGACCATACCAACACTTTTAAATTCTTGGCAGAGCCGGGGATCGAACCCGGTACCTCGAGGGTGACAGCCAACAATGCTAGCCACTGCGCACGAGCTGGTCAAGATTTTACAAGGAGAACGTAAAATGTATTTAGTTAATAAACATTATGATTATGTGGGGTTGAAGCCCTTTTTCAGTGTTGCCTTAGTAAACAAAAGTTTGGTGCTTTTCAGTCGGTCAACACGAATGTACCCAAATGAGTTGGATTATGCCCTAATCCTGAAAAAATTACATGAGATTAATTCATACAATAGGATGACCAGTTTCGATCGTCAAGCGATCATCATCAGATCCATTACACTTACGCTATAAAATCGATGTTTGTCAATACGGGTGAAAAGATTTACAATATGTACATTTATTTAGTTGCAGTATTTGTATTGCAACTTGTCGGTATATGTTAGTTGTAATCTATATGGCGTTTGGTGAAATGCTAAAATGGTGATAGAACTCCGGAAATTTGCCTGTTTGGAGTGACTATATAGTGACTACTAGCAGTAGTGCCCGGCTTCGCCCAGTAGATTTATTTGTATTATGGATGATAATGAATACTACTACAGAACTGGCACATGATACTTAAACTGACAGAAAAAAATATTTCAAATACCGTATATAATTTTCTGTGGTGGTTATGGTAGTGGGGGTGATACGTAGGTTGGTTGGTTGGTTCTTAAGTTTAGGGGCTGCGACAACGCGGTCATGTAGTGATACGTAGTGCAGTATAATGGATGTAACATGTAATGATAATAATGAATAAGGAAACGGCTATTTACTAACTACAGTACTGACACATGTAATTTACAAACGAATTGAAAAATATGATTAGAATGACCATGCCTAGGGCTGTTAGAAAAGTAGAGATCAATAGTGTCACCCTTTGTTGCATAGCGCCGTAGGAAAATAATCAGAGCACTTTGGAAAACTTCGGTTGTCAGGAGCTCCTGAGGTAGCAATAGTATCATTTATCGTCAAATACCGCTCGAGGATAAGGATCGGAATAAATGAAAGTAAATTTGAAAGAACCAACGCTTATTGCAGCTGATAACCCCTATGTACTGCACCAACACCATCGCACTTATTCAGAGGCATAATATTAACATGATGATAACTGTTTTAAGGGGCCTAAGAAATCTATTTGCACTAATTACTCACTGTGACTGCAATTTATACGCAGATCAAGATGTAACTATTTTCGCAATTCTGCACCAGAACACTGGCAGGGGTGACGTGATGCAGCCCGCATTGCCAGCCAATAATCTATTATATAAAACTGACTCATCATCGCCCAGCAAAACTATTAAAGTTAGAAACATGAAATTTTGGGGATATGTTCGTTGTAAGTCGAAATCGCCCACTAAGGAAGGATTTTTGGATATTCAGGTTCTAAAGGGGTATTAAGGAGGTACACCTGCATTTCATTGAATAACAATATCTCCGGCTTGGTTTCATTGAGGGATGTGATACTCGGCATATAAACTCATCATTAAAAATAATAAGACATGTCTGAGGGTTTTTCTATGTGGTGTATATTATGAGGTGAACGGGGTGAAAAGTGGGGGTTGAAGGATTCCTAACGGAGCGTGTATCTCTTAAACGACATAGGCGAGGATTTTGAAACTCAGCGGAAAAAAATCAGCTTAAAAATAAGTAAATAGGTGTTTGACTGTTTTTCATAAATCCAATTTAAGGGTCCCATGGGGAGGGGTGAAATTCTGGGGGGGGGGGGACAGGAAAGAAAGTGTCCTAACTGATTGACTGACAGACTCACTCATCAAACTCAGGGAAAAAACTGCTTAAAAATAAGTAAATAGGTGTTCGACAGTTTTTTTTTTCATAAACCCATTTTAAGGGGATCATGGGGTAGGGTGAAATTCTGAAAAAAGAAAATTGAAAGAAAAAGTCCTGACTCACTCACCATCACCCAGCCAAAATTATTGGAGTTAGAAACATGACATTTTGGGGATATGATCATTGTATGTCAAAACCGTCCACTAAGGGAGGATTTTCGGATATTCAGGTTCTAAAGGGGTTAAGCCTGAATTTCATTGAATAACAATAACTCCCGATTGGTTTCAATGGGGGATGTGATACTCGGCATATAAACTCATCATTAAAAATAAGAAGACACGTGTCGGAGGGTTTTTCGATGTGGTGTATATTATGAGGTGAAAGGGGTGAAAAGTGGGGGTTGAAGGATTCGTAACGGAGCGTGTATCTCTTAAACACATAGGCGAGGAGTTTGAAACTCAGCGGAAAGAATCAGCTTAAAAATAAGTAAATAGTTGTTTGACCGTTTTTTTTTTCATAAATCCAATTTAAGGGGCCCATGGGGAGGGGTGAAATTCTAGGGGAAAAAAAAAACAGGAAAGAAAGTGTCCTAACTGATTGACTGACAGACTCACTCATCAAACTCCGGGAGAGAAAACTGCTTAAAATCAGTAAATTCATGTTCGACAGTTTCTTTATAAATCAAATTTAAGGGGTTCATGGGGAGGGGTGAAATTCTGAAGAAGAAAAAAATGAAGGAAAATGTCCTGACTCACTCACTCACTCTCTCATCATCGCCCAGCCAAAATTATTGAAGTTAGAGACATGACATTTTGGGAATATGTTCGTTGTATGTCGAAAACGTCCACTATGGAAAGATTTTTGGATATTCAGGTTCTAAAGGGGTGTTAAGGGGATTAAAACTGCATTTTATTTAATAACAATATCTCACGAGTGGTTTCATTTGTGAATGTGATACTCGTCATATAAACTAATCATTAAAAATAAGCAGACATGTGTCGAAGGGTTTTTCGATGTGGTGTATATTATAAGGTGAAAGGGGTGAAAAGTGTGGAGTGAAGGATTCCTAACGGAGCGTGTATCTCTTTTAAACGACATAGGCAAGAAGTTTGAAACTCAGCGGGAAAAAAATCAGCTTAAAAAATAAGTAAATCGGTGTTCGACGGTTTTTTCATAAATTCAATTTAAGGGGCCAATGGGGTGGGGTGAAATTCTGGAGAAAAAAAAAGGAGAGAACGCGTCCTAAATGACTGACTAACTCACTCACTCATCAAACTCAGGGGAAAAAGACAGCTTAAAAATAAGTTAATAGGTGTTCGAGCATAGGATTTTTGTTTATTCGGGTTCTGAAGAAGTGTTAAGGGGGTAAACGTGCATTTCATTGAATACCGATATCTCATGAGTTGTTTCTTTGGGGATGTGATATTCGGCATAAAAACTAATCATTAAAAATAAGCAGACATATGTCTAAGGGTTTATCGATGTGGTGTATATTATGAGGTGAAAGGGGTGAAAATTGGGGGTTGAAGGATTCTTAACGGAGCACGTATCTCTTAAATGAGGAGCCTATTTCCAAAAGTCGACATCTGACATTTTTTACAAAAAGTTGATTTATTTTATTTTATATTCCTCTTGGAGAAACGCATCAAATGGATGGTAGAAGATGTTCCAAAACACGATATTTGTGGTTAAAAATCAATATTAAAGTTTGACTTTATTTCCAAATCTCGACATCTGCTTTGTTAAGTTATTTCCATAACCCGACATCTGCACTTCGTTCCTAAATCCGACATTTTGCATAAGAAAATTGATGCAACTTCCAAAGTGTGTTCCAATACTTGACATTCCTGTTGCTTTACTTCGAGACAGTGTTTCCCGCGAACTTTTGATTGTAGTACTTAGCAATGTCCTCGCCAATTAACTTCTTTCTAAGTGTTCCCGCCATGTTCGTTCTAACGTGACAATGCACTGTTTCAACGCAGTATTTGTTGCCTATAGATAAACGAGGAAGAGATACTCGTAGCAAGTACAGTGAAAATAACAAGTAGTTCCGTGAAGAACTATACAGCCTATTTTTATATACCCTACTCATAATAATTGTCTCTATCAACACACAAAATTTCAGTTTGAATCGCCCGAAATAGAGCTATGAATTTACCGAGTTTCATTGAAATCTCTCCAGCCGTTTAGATTTTATTAGGGGGGGGGACACACACACGAATCACACACACACATACGCACACACACACGAACAAAAGGTGATCTCATAAGCCTATTTTTTCAAAATTGAAAATAGGCTAAAAATGTACCCCTTCCAAAATTACCAGATCAAGCCACGTATTACTCCAGACAATTGTAAATGTACAATTTTACAATCTGTGTAGGAACATCGCGTGAGCGTCAAACTATACGAAACACCTTTATATACCAGTGGCTGGAATCTTCTCATCCAAAAGGATCTAACGAAATAGCTTCCTGTGTTGATGACAGACTTATTCATCTTGATCGTACAGGTATCACAAAAGTTAAATTGGTTTCTGACGGCTGTGGGTGTCAAAATAAAAATAGTATCATGATTGGAATGGTTTCCTATTAGCTGTATAATGATTCCGCCGCACAAGTTCAAGAAGTGGAGATGGTATTTCCCATTGTAGGTCACTCCTTCAAACCCCCAGACCGGGTCTTCGGGAGAATTGAAATGCAGATTAAAGTGCGAGACACTATTGTAAAACCTACATTCAAATTTTCATGCAGTTTGGCACAGTGAACACGTTAGGTGTTGATTGTCCAATGTATGACTGGAAAGGTAGCGTCCAATCTTCCTTTAAAGCACCAGGGTCATGACATTCCATAATTCAATCCTGCAAGAGATTCGTGTTTAGGAAAGTAAAATCCTCTACTCTTCTTCGTGGAGAGCAAAATTATAGGGGTGACTTACCTGATTTTAAAGGGATAACTAAAAAGGGAAAAACGGTAACTTTCGAGACAGTTCAGTTGCCTCTTGGAGTAGCCGTCAAAGAAGAGTAGATGAATGATGTGAACGAACTACTAACACTTCACTATGGGGTAGAGTGGAAAAATAATTAGGAACTTTAATATTATAAGATAGTCATGGATCCAGAAAACGTGACAGTTGACGTGGAAGACGATCTTGTTTGTGAACCCCAGGAGGAGGATGGCGCCATGAGAATCTAATCTATGTGACTCATTGCTCCTTGTGTATTATTTTGTTACTGCATACTATTTTTTATCTAATATGCTAGAAACTTGTGTTCACTGGAAATTTTGTGTTTATATTAAATTAGGAGTGCATAACAACATTGTGTGGCTTAAAATGCTTGCTAAGCAAAATCCATGTTTTGTTCCAAAACTCTTCATATGCTAGAAGTTCGTTCCAAAATACGATTTTCCATTAACGTACTTCCAATATCCGACATCTGCGAATTTTAATGCTAAATATCTACTAAACGAATTGCTGAATCTACCTTTGAACCTATTGTTTACCTTTATGTTATGTTTATGTTAGAGTTTGTACCAAGAATAACATAACATTTCCTGAATTTTACCGTTTAAGCGTTTTTTTCGATTTTCTCAATAACTTAAAAAATGCACATGTCGATTTTTGGAAATAGGCTCCTCAAATGACATAGGCGAGAAGTTTGAAATTCAGCGAAAGAAAAAACATGGGGGAATAACAGCTTAAAAATAAGTAAATAGGTATTCGACTGTTTTTTTTTCATAAATCCAATTTAAGGTGTTCATGAGAGGGGTGAAATTCTGAAAGATAAATGAAAGAAAATGTCCTGACTTACTCACTCATCATCGCCCAGCCAAAATTATTGAAGTTAGAAACATGAAATTTTGGGGATATGTTCGTTGTATGTCGAAAACGTCCACTATGGAAAGATTTTTGGATATTCAGGTTCTAAAGGGGTGTTAAGGGGATAAACGTGAATTTCATTGAATAACAATATCTCACGATTGGTTTCATTTGGGGATGTGCTACTTGGCATATAAAGTAATCATTAAAAATAAGCTGGCACATGTCTAATGGTTTTTCGATGTGGTGTATATTATGAGTGAAACGGGTGAAAAGTGGGGGTTGAAGGTTTCCTAACGGAGCGTGCATCTCTTAAACGACATAGGCGAGGAGTTTGAAACTCAGAGGAAAACAATCCGCTTAATAATAAATACATAAAAAATTAAATAAATAGGTGTTCGACCGTTTTTTCATAAATCCAATTAAACGGGCCCATGGGGAGGGGTGAAATTCTGATAGAAGAACGTCCACTCAGGAAGGATTTTTGGATATTCACTCTCATCGACCAACCAAAACTATTCAAGTTAGATGAATGATATTTTGGGGATATGTTTGTTGTGTGTCGAAAGCGTCTACAAAGGAGGGATTTTTGGATATTCAGGTTCTAAAGGGGTGATAGCGGGGTTAAACCTGCATTTCATTGAATAACAATATGACACGACTATGACGCGAGCGAAGCCGCGGGTACCTGCTAGTAGACTTATAAAATATTCTTACAGTTACACTACCACGGACATGAATGGTTCTAAGACCTTAAAACGTGGTTTTCAAGTTCATTTCGTCTGTTGTTATTGTTAGTTTTAATGTAAAACTTTATTTATCAAGTGAGAAATACAATACAAAATACAAATCATCTTTTGAGATGCTTGTCACATGTCACGCGAACACGCACAGACTTTGCACTGACTCGTCTTTTTTTTCTCTTCTTTATTGTACATGTCTATTTCACCAGGTGGCGCTACTGTGCTATTTTTCTTTCAAATATTAACACTTCCTCCAAAGAAAAATCAAATACAAATAAAAAAATAAACAAGTTGAACTATTGAACACTTTTCAGCCTCTAAGATGTCATCTTCTGCACGCCAATCCTCTCACGCAGCATCTCGAATCTGACCCTCTCCAGAGGTTTAGTTAGAAGATCAGCTAATTGATTGGTCCCGTCGATGTGCTCCAGCTCAAGGTCTCCGTCCAAAAATCTTTCCCTCACATAGAAATGACGTACCTCAATATGCTTCGATTTTCGATGGTACTCCGGATTTTTAGCCAATTTAACTGCACCAGCATTGTCGATGTAAAGCGTTGGAGGTTTGTCAGCAGTTCCCAGTAATTCAGAAAACAGTCTTTTCAGCCAAATCAACTCCTTTGCTCCTTCACTTGCAGACACAATTTCAGCTTCAGTTGTCGATGTTGACACAGACTTCTGTAACTGACTTCTCCACGATACAGCTCCATGATTGTAGATCGAAATGACACCCGTCGTTGAACGTCTCGTCCTCTTGTCACCGGCGTAGTCAGCATCACTGTAGACCTTCAAAACGTCCTCTTTCCTATAGACGATTCCATGGTTCACTGTGCTCTTTAAATATCGAAATATCCGTTTCACTTGACTCCAGTCTTGAACTGTAGGATTCTCCATGGCTCGAGCAGCTTTGTTGACCGCGAATGCGATATCTGGACGAGTAGCAGTAGTCAGGTACATCAAGGATCCCACCGCCTCACGATAAGGAACCCTGGCCGAAACCTTTTCTCCGTCTTCACTTTCTTCGCGTCCAACTGGGGTAGACACTCCATTTGACTCGGCCATCCCAAATTTTTCTAGGATTTTCCTCGTGTAATCCTCTTGACTGATTGCAATTGATCCATCATGGTTTTCTTGTATCTTCATGCCCAGGAAATTGTTGAGAGATCCTCTGGTCGTGTGAAATTCCTGCTGAAGTTTTTCCATGAACTGCTCGATGTCTTCTTCATTGCCAATTACCAGACCATCATCCACAAAGATTACAACAGCCAACCACTTTCCATTTTTGTTGCTGTAAAAGAGACAAGGATCAGCTTTGCTGTTTTTGAATCCAGCTTTCTCCATGAATTTCTTGAAACGCTTGTTCCAGCAGCGTGGAGCCTGTTTTAAACCATATAAGCTTCTCTTTAGATGACACACTCGGCCAGTACCGTCCTGATGACCTTCTGGCTGTTCCATGAACACATCTTCTTCAAGCTCGCCGTTCAAGAAGGCCGTCTTGACATCAAATTGACCAAGTTTCATCTCCTTTTCAACAGCTACTGCCAACAGAGCTCGAATGGTATCATACCGTGCAACAGGGCTGAATGTTTCTTCATAATCGATTCCTTGCTGTTGCGCATAGCCTTTGGCTACCAATCGTGCCTTGAAGCGAACTTCTCCACTGTCCGTTGTCTTCTGTCGAAGAACCCACCGATTTTTCAGGACCCGTGTACCATTTGGACGCTCAACCAATTTCCAGGTATCATTTTCCTTTAAGGACTCCAATTCTTCATTAATTGCTTTCAGCCACTGATTTTTATCACTAGACTGCAGCACTTCAGAGTATGAGTCAGGATTCTTTTCAGCGATAGATGGTCCAGCCATGTACATGTAATTTCCACTGATCATCCACGATGGCTTCTTACTTTCACGTTTGCTTTTCCTTCTTTCTTCAGTCTCTCCTTCTTCCTCATCTTCGCTTCCTCCGGAACTGGATGCCGAAGCAAAATCTTCAATTTCGCTTAAGTTCTCATCTGACTCTGACCTCCTCTGTAGGCCTACATCAGACGATGAATTAGACTGATTCCTCTCCACACGTTCTTCAAGCGTGACTTCAACCTTTCCGGCGTTGGCGCGCAGATTGCAGACAACTTCAGGTTTGAATTTCACATCATGGCTTAGAACAACCTTTCCCTGAGTTGGAATCCAGACTCTAAATCCATCCCTGTCGTTCACGTACCCAACCAGATGTCCAAAAACAGCTTTGTCGTCGAACTTTGAGCGAAAATTCTTGTCGATATGCACGTAGCATTCTGTTCCGAAGATCTTCAGATGACTGAAACTTCCCACTGGTCGTCCATACCACAATTCATAGGGAGATTTGTTTTCAATCGATGACTTCCCAGTGCGATTCAGGAGGTACACCGCAGTGTTGCAGGCTTCAGCCCAAAGTTTTTTCGTTAACTTGCTGGGATTCAGCATAGATTTTGCGCACTCCACAATCGTCCGATTTTCACGTTCCGCAACTCCGTTTTGTTGTGGTGTGTATGGCGTAGTAATGCTTTGTTCTATGCCTCTGCTTGCTAGTAGTTCAGAAACCTTCTTGTTATCAAATTCTTTTCCTCCATCACACCTGAACAGCTTCACGACGTGTCCATTTGTTTTGGCTTCATTCAGGAACTGTTCCAGAACGGTGTACACTTCACTTTTGTGCTTTAAAAAGAAAACTCGTCGAAACTTGCTGAAATCATCCTTGAAACATACGTAGTAGCGTGCCTTTCTAAGAGATTCAGTAGACATTGGTCCATTCACATCGGCGTGGATTTGTTCACCGGTGGCTGTTGGTCGATTCATTCGTGTCTTGAATGGCAGTCGATGCATTTTTCCCAGTGCACATCCATCGCAGAAATCCTCTTTACACATGTCTACATTGATGTTCATCTGCTTCAGTACATTCTTGACATGCGCTTTGTGTTGATGACCAAATCGTTCATGGTAGATCTGCAGTTTGTCCGACGATGTAGCTAAATTCACTTGAATGGGTTGCGCCGGTTTCACGACGCGCATGTCAAGTACATACAGACCATGAATCACACGTCCAGCCATCATCGCCTTTCCAGTAACCTTGTCTTCAATTCTAACAGTTAGGTCGTCAAGTCTTGCACAAAAACCTTTCCTTGCAGCAGCTTTCACAGAAAACAGATGAGCCATTGCATCGGGAACATACAAAACTTCAGTCATCTCAGCACTTAACCAAGCGTTGTTCAGCCGCACTTGAATGTTTACAGTTCCTTTGCCGTGAGCTAGCATGCTCACACCTCGTTTTCCTAGCAAAATCTTCTCTGGAGCAGCAAACCTGACGTATGTTGTAAAATACTGTTTGTTCGCGGTGATGTGATTTGTGGCGCCACTGTCGCAGTACCACTCGTCGGCTTGAACAAAGTCGCCGTCTAACGCACTCATCGCATGTGTCAGAAACGAAGCATTGTTCTCCTTATTTTTGTTTCTAGTGTCACCCTCTTTCTTCTTCACTGGACATTCACTTGCCCAATGGCCCAATTCCTTACATTTGAAACATGGAAACTTCTGCTTTACTCGTTGAACATTTTTCTTCGACTTGTCATCAGCACTGCCTTTGCCACTGCCATACTGGGAATGCTTCTTGGGAGCACTACGTACCACAAACGCAGTCGATTCCACGTTTCCTTGGTCACGCAGTTCAATCGTGCACAATTTTTCAATCAACAAGTTCACAGTTTGATTTTCCGTCGGAATCGTGTCCCACACATCCTTGAAATTATCATATTCTTTTCCCAGCGTGGATAAAATTCGACCGTTCAAAATCCTTTCAGATAACGTGTTTTCGTTGTGCTTTTGTAGTTCGTCGTTCAGATCCTGATAAAGCTTCTGCAACTTCGCGACATGGGTGCTGATGTCCTCCTTGTCGTCACGTGTCACTCGGAAGAATGACTCGATCAACATGTTCAGTCGCTGCGTACTGCTTCGTTCGAACCGTGCGCTCAATTTTGTCCAAATTTCACTGGCATTGGTGCACGTCAACACGAGCTCGGCAACAGATTTTCCTAGCGCACCTGCTAGCAAACTGGCCGCTTTCGCGTCTTCTTTCAACCACTGCTTATATGCCGCTTTTTGTTGCGCAGTTGCATCTGCCGGCAACACAGGACACTTTTTCGAACCATCAACAATATTTTCCAGTTCATACGACCGCAAAACCATCAACACATGCCATTTCCACTTTGCCCAGTCTTCAGGTCCTTCAAGTTTATCCACTTGAACTTTGTAGTCACTGCCGGCTGCCATTTTGAGGTTATCCTTACTCACAAAAAATACAGCACGTGTTCCACAGGCGCTCAGCTTCGGATCCACTCACGAGATAATACCATTTACACGTGGCCTGGGTTCATAACCTGTTAGTTTTAATGTAAAACTTTATTTATCAAGTGAGAAATACAATACAAAATACAAATCATCTTTTGAGATGCTTGTCACATGTCACGCGAACACGCACAGACTTTGCACTGACTCGTCTTTTTTTTTTCTCTTCTTTATTGTACATGTCTATTTCACCAGGTGGCGCTACTGTGCTATTTTTCTTTCAAATATTAACAGTTATAAATGTAGGAATGGAGAGAATTGTCCAAAATATCAAGTTGGCAGTGTTACCCACAGGATTCCAAGTTAAGTTTGGTTCAGATCGGTGAAACTATGTAGAATTGTGCCAAAGGGCCTAAATGCAGGGAATGGAGTGGTCTGACCGAAATTTCATGTAGACTGTGTTATTCGCAGGGTTCCAAAGGGTAAGTGTACAAATTTTGGTTCAGATCGGTAAAACGGTGTAGATTTGTGCCAAAGGGCCTAAATGCAGGGAATGGTGTGGTGTGACCGAAATTCCATGTATACACTGTTACTCGCAGGGTTCCAAAGGGTAAGTGTACAAATTTTGGTTCAAATCGGTAAAACGGTGTAGATTTGTGCCAAAGGGCCTAAATGCAGGGAATGGAGTGGTCTGCCCGAAATTTCATGTAAACAGTGTTACTCGCAAGGTTCCAAAGGGTAAGTATACAAATGTTGGTTCAGATCGGTGAAAGGGTGTAGATTTTTGCCAAAGGGCCTAAATGCAGGGGATGGCGTGGTCTGTCCGAAATTTAAAGTGGACAGTGTTACCCGCAGGGTTCCAAGGGGTAAGTATACAAATTTTGGTTCAGATCGGTGGAACGGTGTAGATGTTTGCGAAAGGGCCTAAATGCAGGGGATGGAGTGGTCTGTCCGAAATTTAAAGTGGACAGTGTTACCCGCAGGGTTCCAAATTATACAAATTTTGGTTCAGATCGGTGGAACGGTGTAGATGTTTGCCAAAGGGCCTAAATGCAGGGAATGGAATGGTCTGTCCGAAATTTCATGGAGACAGTGTTACTCGCAGGTTTCCAAAGGGTAAGTATACAAATTTTGGTTCAGATTGGTGAAACGGTGTAGATTTGTATAAATAACAGCCAGACAGACAAACATTGAGCTTTATATATATAGATTATCATCTGATGACGATCGAAACTGGTCATCCTATGGTATTTATTAATCTCATGTATGTTTTTTTTTCAGGATTAGGGTATAACCCAACTCGTTTGGGTACATTCGTGTTGACCGACTGAAAAGCACCAAACTTTTGTTTTGTTATGATAATAGCCTATCTTCACAACCAGAAAAGCAGCAGGCTTTATAGAGCGCAAAACGTCTAAATAACCTTTGCATAATTCATACGATTGTGAAAGACCTTCGACTTATTCTTATCAGGTCAGGTGCAACGAAAATTACATTTAAAATACATATTGTACATAATTAAAACGTACAAAAGAAAAACAAGTAGTTCCGTGAAGAACTATACAGCCTATTTTCATATATCCTACTCATGTTAATTGCCTCTACCAACATACAAAATTTCTGTTTGATTGTTCTGATAGGTTCGTAGATATTGAGAATTGTCTACATATTTCAGTTGGTCGCCAGGTTGGATTTTTATTTATGTACTATGTTTACGTGTGGTATTCAAACTTCAATCGCATGATCAGAACACAACAAGTAGAAACGAGATTTTAAAATTTCGCACAGGTGCCATCTTGTGGTTATGAAAACAATTGAAATAAATTAGATGCCAGTGGATTAATATTTGTATAAGCATTTAACGCGCAAAGTTTAACTGCACTCGGATGGTTAAATCGCGAGAAACGTCCATTTAAATATTCAAACTTCGCGTCGCCGCCATGTTGGATTTGTGCTCACCAGGTTACTGAAAGTCCTATAGGTTAACTTATGTTCATAGCCTCTATGCAAATTAAAAACACAGTTTTATTGCTGTAAACGATTCGCAGATATTGAGAACCGTCAAAATATTTCGGATCCTCGCCACTTTGGATTGTTATATGTATAGGACATAGAAATATGTACCATTAAAGGAAAATTATTGCATTGCTTCAATATTCAAACTTTCACTTCAATCGCGTGATTACGGCACAAGAAATAAAATCTTAATTTTAAAATTTCGCACAGCCGCCATCTTGAGGTTATGTAAACAATTTAACTAAATTAGATGCCAGTGCAGTACAATATGTATATTCATTTACTGTACCACATTTTAATGCGATCAGATGGTTCAATCACGAGAAAAGCGAATTAAAAGTTTCAACTTCGCTTGGCCGCCATGTTCGTTTTGTACTTTACAGGTTTTCGAAAGTTACATATATAAACTAATAGTAGTGGCCTTTATCACCGTACAAAATTTCAGGGTGATATCTGTAATAGTTTCGGAGATATTGAATAACAGTGAAATAATTCGCACAGCCGCCATTTTGAGGTTATGTAAACAATTGAACTAAATTAGACGCCAGTGCATTATAAAGTGTATAAACATTTGCTGTACCAAGTTTCATTACGTTTGGATAGTTAAATCGCGAGAAAAGTCTATTTAAATGTCTCAACTTCGCTTGGCCGCCATGTTGGTTTTGTAGTTACCAGGTTTTTAAGTCTCATAGGTGAACTTCTAGTAGTGCCCTTTATCACCGTACAAACTTCCAGGGTGATATCGGTAATAGTTTCGGAGATACTGAATGTTGGTGAAATATTTCGCACAGCCGCCATGTTGGATTGGTGAGACACAACAAAATTTGAAGGGCACGGTCGGGGTCGGCCAGAATGGTGCTATGATCATATCGAGTTTCATTGAAATCGCTCCAGCCGTTTAGAATTTATTAGGGGACACACACACACCTCACACACACACGCACACACACACACGGACAAAAGGTGATCTCATAAGCCTATTTTTTCAAAATTGAAAATAGGCTAAAAATGATACTATGAACTTGTGCGCCCAATCTAGTCTGTAAGTCTCTATTTTGGAACAAGTCGCCACCATGATTCCTAATTAGCAGTTAGCACTACGGTCTCCTCTGCTTCT
Source organism: Meconema thalassinum (assembly GCA_946902985.2). Classification (NCBI taxonomy): domain Eukaryota; kingdom Metazoa; phylum Arthropoda; class Insecta; order Orthoptera; family Tettigoniidae; genus Meconema; species Meconema thalassinum. The sequence continues at coordinate 36,856,731 of OX336394.1, forward strand.
ACGTCTCTCACTTTGAAATAATTCAAACTGAATCTAAACATCGCCTCCTAGGCCTGCTTCTCCTTCTCTTACCCTCTACAGCCGAACTCAATGTAATATCTCCTCTCCCATTCTCTCCACATTACGCCATCATCTGAGTCGACTCATACGAACAGTTTCATCTAGCGTATTAATAACTAACGTAGCCCACGCTATAACTGTGCCGGTCAGCTATACCATACTTCCAGGTAAGGTACTGTATATCGACTGTAGGCCTACTTTACTCTGATTTACAAAAGATGCTCGGTGAAAGCTGTCATCCGCTTGAAGGGTGAGGTGAAGAGTGGAGACAAGAGGGGTAACGGTCTCCATAGCAACAGCAAGCAATGTTGCAATGTATGCCGACACAGCAGTAAGCACATGGTTTGACTCAGTGTGTCTTCACTCTTCACGGTCATTAGAGCGCCAGGCAGGGGGGCTAACTTCCCCCAGTATTTGTGTATTCCTTCAAGCCACTTGGAATGTTATGCGTCATGTTCTGCCTCAGTGGCAACGCAGCATTTCCCCACGTGCTAGCTTTGACAGCTGTCAGCGATCATTATCGGTAATTCAGAGTATAGCCTGAGCAAAAATATTTCTCAAATTGGCACGCTGACAATAGTGTGGCAAGCACTGATGTGTGTGCCGAGTGCATTAGACTAAGTCGGTCGACAGAACTCCCCAGCCCCACGAAGTGGGTTAATGTCTTATGAATAGGAGTTGACAGCTCGAATTCTCAGAAATGCAACGGCCACTCATCGGAAAAGATATAATGCGAGTACCGTACTGTTCGAGTACCCTCCAGCCATTGCTCAAATTCATGTGTCCCAGCAATCATTCGTGCTACCCTCATCCGTTACCTCTAGCTTAGTCTATGTAATCCTGTGTATACCGAACTCTCACTTCCATAATGCAAGGTCGGTCTCAATACGGAGCGATGTAGGGAGAGTTTCGTCGCTACACTGACTTCTTTCTTGCTGAATACTGTAGAGCGCAACTGAAGGCTCTCTTCATTAGCTTTTCTACACCTCGACTCTGTTATTCTGAGAGAATGCACAGCTTTAGTACAGTACTTACAATGATCCACCTGCTCCAAATTAGAACCTCCTACCTGGCATTTTATTTTCTTGCTTTTCCCTACCGACATAACCTTTATCTTTAGAATGCATGTGAGATTTTCGAAATTAAATGCCATGTCCTGTGATTCGGATTACACGTGAAATGGAGGCCCCGTGGCACATGATCGCGAGATTAACGGTCACGTTAAACTACAAGCTACCTTTTTCTTTGGAATGCTGATTTTCATACCACATTCCCTACAGTTATGTTGCAAGTTCTAACACGTTGGCCTGTAAGTTTTCGACGGAGTCTGTCATTACAACCACGCCATCAGCATAGGCCAGACTGCTTACCTGGTTTCCACCCAATTGAATGGTCCTATATAAAATAAACAGTAGTGGTGAAATATTATAGCCTTACCTCACTCCTGTAACAACCTTAAACCAACCATCAACTCTCGCTGCAGCCTGATTATCAACAACTAAAAAGTACTGTAGGCCCAAATAAAAATAAAACTCCACGGAAATATTTTTTGTGGGGGAGGGGCTTGAAAATGGGAATGTCAAGATAGAACAGAGATGGACTGGCCCACACTTCCTTGTCCTAGAGCCCGTGTTCGCTCTCCACAGCCCTGCTAAATACACGCATCAAAAAGAGTTTTACATAACACTTGTTTGCCATGATGCAGAGCGTATGTGGGGTTGTGGGCGAGGTTATTACAATAGAGACGGCATTCTGACAAATCCTGCAGATTTTATTCATGTGTGAAAAGAAAATTACTAACAGGAAGACATTTGGCCGGCCTGTTAAACAGGTACTGATATATGTTGTAATCTTGCCATCCTGTGACGTTTCAAAGCACGCTTCAGCATATCCCAGACATGTTCGATACAGTTCATGTCCGGCGACATCGCAGGCCATTCCATTCGTGTAATCGAGAACTCCTGGAGGATGTCGTGTACCACCACTGCTCGATGTGGTAAGTATATGCAAAACTTTGTTTGATGTGTATAATATCCAAATGCTGCACTACCTGTATATTCAATACAAGCTCTTCGGCCGCCTTCCCTGTATGAGTGGCAATTCTTATCCAATCCCAAAATTGTGTTCTTATTGCTAATATTATTATTGACCGACTACGGTGACCGAGAGCGCTAACTCGAGTCTCGCTGACATCGGGAACGAGTGGCTTTGAATTCCAGCTCGACCGTCCTAAAAATGGTTTTCGTGGTTTCCCATTTTCACCACCAGGCAAATGCCGGGACGTTCCTTTCAACAAATTTACAGCCAATTTGCTTCCTAAATCCCTTCTTTAATTAGACCCAAGTTAGTGGTCGCCTGTCTGCATCCCCAGTTGTATCTGCTGACAAAGTATGTTTAGCAACCAGGCACCGTCCTTGTGACGGTAGAGGAATGATCCCTCGCAGAGTCATTTAATATCTATTTATCAGTGCCTTACACTATATTTACATTACACCGAAGAGGGTCACTGAAAAGAGCAAAGCCCCACTTCGCATTTGAGATGCGTCAGAGCTCCGTGGGTGAGCAGGAAGGATTAGCGACTTTAAAATATATTATTACTAACAATCCACCCCGGCTTCGCCCGGTATCTTTAGCGCTTTACCCAGCGTAAGCTTAAAAGGCGTACGTTTTATTTCAATGAACTAGCCCACGACCCCTAGCCGTCTCGGCATTATTAATTAATTATATTATCACTAGCAGTAGTACCCGGCTTCGCCCAGTGGAATGCTGATAATGTCTCAAAGTCTCCTTAGAAATATAATGGACTGAAAATCTAGGTCATTTGCCCACAAAGACAATGAGGGCGTAATATCTAGGTCATTTGCCCTTTTGATAAGGATGATAATGAAAACTACTGTTAAATTGACACGTCAAACTTACAAACTACCGTAATAGAAATACTTATTTCAAAATTCACAGGCGAGGAAGATTTATTTTGTGTGGTGATCAATGGTGTAATGGGCGAAACATCTAGGTCATTTGCCCTTATGATGAGGATAATAAGTGAAACTACTACCGGTATTGAATTGACACTTCAACTTATAATGTACACAATGCACTGTAATAAAAGTAAATATTTTAAAAATCATAGTCGAGAAAGTCTTTATGCGGCGGTGATTAGAGGTATGATGCGCGTAACGTCTAGGTCATTTGCACTTATGATGATGATAATAAGGTTGAAAAAATGACTACTAAACGAACATGGTGTAATTTTAAAACTGATATAGGTAATTCAGATGCCTAGCCTCGATGTCTTCCAAAGTCTCAACCTTATTTTCTAGTTTAGGCCTGTACTCGATGCGTCTAGTGAAAGAGCTTATGGCGTACTGCTCGGCAAAGAATATGGGTCCAAGCTGCACGAACCTGAGATGATCGCAGATGATGACGAAATATGATGACACACGTTCGGGGTTCCCCGTCCTATTTAGATTGTCCGGGGAATCACTCACTCTTTCGCAACACCACAGTGGCTTGAGCAACGGCCCTGTACTTGCATAAGCACAGACAGCAAATAACACGGCGGGCTCTGGAAAGTCCTCTCATGTCACCTCGCGATGAATCAGCAAGCTATTCTCACAACTGCACCCCTCCCCCCGGGTCTCACAACTTGTGGGACGTGGGTTAGTGACCACGGGACCCCAGCTGAGTCTGGCATCGCTTCTACTTACTGGTGCCGGGCTCCTTCCAGTTCTCTTTCCTGTCGGCCTCTCTTGGTCAACTCTTGTTCTCTTCCAACCCCGACTGTATTATTGTATCCGAGGGCTAGGGAGTCCTTCAATTTCCCGCCTTAATTGGCCGTTGTCTCATCTTTCCTGATGCCATCATTCTTCGAGGGGTCTGCCTACTTTTTATTTTCATAATATTTCCTGTCTTCTGCTCAAGGCCCTCAAAGAGGCATGGTGTGTGTAGCCCCACCACTTCTGGTACACCCTCAAGGGCTCATGGCTGGTGAGTTAGGTAGCTGGCAACCCCGAGGGATTCCTAAGCTAAATGCAGGGAATGGAGTGGTATGCAAGAAATTTCAAGTGGCCAGTGTTACTCATCGGTTTCCAAAGGGTAAGTATGTACAATTTGGTTCAGATCGGTGAAACCGTGTAGATTTGTGCCAAAGGGCCTAAATGCAGGGAATAGATTGGTCTGTCCGAAATTTCATGTCGACAGTGCTACTCGTCGGGTTCCAAAGGATAGGTATAAACAACTTGGTTCAGATCAGTGAAACGGTGTAGATTTGTCCCAAAGGGGTGGTCTGTCCGAAATTTAAAGTGGACAGTGATATTCGTTGGGTTCCAAAGAGTCCAATTTTGGTCCAGATTGGTGAACGATGTAGATTTGTGCCAAAGGGTCTAAATACAGGGAATGGAGTGCTCTGTCCGAAAGTTCAAGCTGAGATTGTTACTCGTCGGGTTCCAAAGGGTAAGTAACTTACATAAAGATTGGTTGAGATGGGTGAAACGATGTAGATTTTTGCCAAAGAGCCTAAATGCACTAAATGGAATGGTCTATCCGAAATTTCATTTAGACAGTGTTACACGTCGGGTACCAAAGGGTAAGTATGTACAATTTGGTTCAGATAGGTGAAACAGGGTAGATTTTGCCAAAGGGCCTAAATGAAGGGAATGGAGTGGTGTGTCCAGAGTTTTAAGTGGACAGTGTTACTCGTCGGGTTCCAAAGTGTAAGTATACAAATTTAGGTTCAGATCTGTGAAACGACGTAGATATGTGCCAAAGGGCCTAATTGCAGGGAATGGAGTGGTCTGTCCGAAATTTCAAGTGGACAGTGTTACTCATCGGATTTCAAAGGGTAAGTATAAACGTTTTGTTTTCGATCGGTGAACGATGTAGATTTGTGCCAAAGGGTCTAAATGCGGGGAATGGAGTGGTCTGTCTGGAATTTCGAGTGGACAGTGTTACTCGTCGAGTTCCAAAGGGTAATTAATAAAATCTGGTTGAGATCGGTGAAACGGTGTAGTTTTGTGCCAAAGGGCCAAAAATTTGTCCGAAATTTTAAGTGAACAGTGTTACTTGTCGGGTTCCAAAGGGTAAGTATGTAACATTTTGGTCAGATCGGTGAAACGGTGTAGATTTGTGCCAAACGGCCTAAATGCAGGGGTTGGAGTGGCCTCTCCGCAATTTCAAGCAGACAGTGTTAGTCGCAGTGTCCCAAAGGGTAAATGTACAAATTTTGGTTGAGATCAGTGAAACGGTGTAGATTTGGACCAAAGGGCCTAAATGCATGGAATGAAGTGGCCTGTCCACAATTTCAAGCAGACAGTGTTACTCACAGGGTATCAAAGGGTAAGTATCCGAATGTTGGTTCTGATCGGTGAAACGGGGTAGATTTGTGCCAAAGGACCTAAATGGAGGGAATGGGGTGGTCTGTCCGAAATTTTAAGTGGACAGTGTTACTCGCAGGCTTCCAAAGGGTAAGTATACAAATTTTGGTTCAGATCGGTGAAACGGTGTAGATTTGTGCCAAAAATTTTAAGTGAACAGTGTTACTTGTCGGGTTCCAAAGGGTAAGTATGTAACATTTTGGTCAGATCGGTGAAACGGTGTAGATTTGTGCCAAACGGCCTAAATGCAGGGGTTGGAGTGGCTTCTCCGCAATTTCAAGCAGACAGTGTTAGTCGCAGTGTCCCAAAGGGTAAATGTACAAATTTTGGTTGAGATCAGTGAAACGGTGTAGATTTGGGCCAAAGGGCCTAAATGCATGGAATGAAGTGGCCTGTCCACAATTTCAAGCAGACAGTGTTACTCACAGGGTACCAAAGGATAAGTATCCGAATGTTGGTTCTGATCGGTGAAACGGTGTAGATTTGTGCCAAACGGCCTAAATGGAGGGAAAGGGGTGGTCTGTCCGAAATTTCAAGCAGACAGTGATAGTAGCAGTGTTCCAAATAGTAAATATACAAATTTTGGTTGAGATAGGTGAAACGGTGTAGATTTGGGCCAAAGGGCCTAAATGCAGGGAATGTAGTGATTTTTCCGCAATTTCAAACAGACAGTGTTAATCGCAGGGTTCCAAAGGGTAAGTATACAAATTTTGGTTCTGATCGGTGAAACGGTGTAGATTTGTGACCAAGGGCCTAAGTGCAGGGGATGGAGTGGTCTGTCCGCATTTTCAAGCATCCAGTGTTACTCGCAGTGTACCAAAGGGTAAGAATACGAATTTTGATTCTGATCGGTGAAACGGTGTAGATTTGGACCAAAGGGCCTAAATGCAGGTAATGGGGTGGTCTGTCCGAAATTTTAAGTGGACAGTGTTACTCGCAGATTTCCAAAGGGTAAGTATACAAATTTTGGTTCAGATCGGTGAAACGGTGTAGATTTGTGCAAAAGGGCCTAAATGCAGGTAATGGGGTGGTCTGTCCGAAATTTAAAGTTGACAGGGTTACCCGCAGGGTTCCAAAGGGTAAGTATACAAATTTTGGTTCAGATCAGTAAAACGGTGTAGATTTGAGCAAAAGGGCCTAAATGCAGGGAGTGGGGTGGTCTGTCCGAAATTTTAAGTGGACAGTGTTACACGCAGTGTTCGAAAGGGTAGGTATACACATTTTGGTTCAGATCTGTGAAAGGTGTAGATTTATGCCAAAGGACCTAAATGCAGGGAATGGAGTGGTCTGTCCGCAATTTTAAGGAGGCAATGTTACTCGCAGGGTTCCAAAGGGTAAATATACAAATTTTGGTTGAGATCGGTGAAACGGTGTAGATTTGGGCCAAAAGGCCTAAATGCTGGGAATAGAGTGGTCTGTCCTTAATTTCAAGCAGACAGTGTTACTCGCAGGGTTCCAAAGGGTAGGTATACACATTTTGGTTCAGATCTGTGAAACGGTGTAGATTTATGCCAAAGGGCCTAAATGCAGGGAATGGAGTGGTCTGTCCGCAATTTTACGGAGACAGTGTTACTCGCAGGGTTCCAAAGGGTAAGTATACACATTTTGGTTCAGATCGGTGAAACGGTGTAGATTTGTGCCAAAGGGCCTAAATGCAGGGAATGAAGTGGTCTGTCCGCAATTTCAAGCAGACAGTGTTACTCGCAGGGTTCCAAAGGGTAAGTATACACATTTTGGTTGAGATCGGTGAAACGGTGTAGATTTGTGCCAAAGGGCCTAAATGCTGGGAATGGGGTGGTCTGTCTGCACTTTCAAGCAGATAGTGTTACTCACAGGGTACAAAAGGGTAAGAATACAAATTTTGGTTCTGATCGGTGAAATGGTGTAGATTTGGACCAAAGGGCCTAAATGCAGGGAATGGGGTGGTCTGTCCGAAATTTTAAGTGGACAGTGTTACTCGCAGATTTCCAAAGTGTAAGTATACAAATTTTGGTTCAGAACGGTGAAAAGGTGTAGATTTGTGCAAAAGGGCCTAAATGCAGGTAATGGGGTGGTCTGTCCGAAATTTAAAGTTGACAGGGTTACCCGCAGGGTTCCAAAGGGTAAGAATACAAATTTTGGTTCAGATCAGTGAAACGGTGTAGATTTGAGCAAAAGGGCCTAAATGCAGGGAATGGGGTGGTCTGTCCGAAATTTAAAGTTAACAGGGTTACCCGCAGGGTTCCAAAGGGTAAGTATACAAATTTTGGTTCAGATCGGTGAAACGGTGTAGATTTGTATACATAACAGACAAACAGACAGACAGACAAACAGAGATAGCATGTGCAACGAATTCTTGTCAGACGTAATTTAAGAATGCGAGGTTCATGAAACACAAATCCTCCTTCCGTCCAATTCGAACTTGACTGTGTATTCTGCGGAACGAAAGCAGAAACTAGGGTGATAAAAACACTTATAGTGGGCGATATATTGAAGATAGAGTTGTGCTGTCCGGCACGTTTTTGTAGAACTTTTCATGCTGAACAATTCTTACACTCATAGTAATACCAATTATAATTGGAGGATTCGGAAACTGATTAGTCCCTTTAATATTAGGAGCCCCTGATATAGCTTTCCCCCGAATAAATAATATAAGATTTTGATTACTGCCTCCTTCTCTTTCTCTATTATTAGCAAGAAGTCTAGTAGAAAACGGAGCTGGGACTGGTTGAACTGTCTACCCACCACTCTCTGCAAATATCGCTCACGCTGGTGCCTCTGTAGATTTAGCAATTTTCTCACTTCACTTAGCAGGAATTTCTTCAATTTTAGGGGCAGTAAATTTTATTACAACTACTATTAACATACGAGCCCCAGGAATATCTTTAGACCAAACCCCTCTATTTGTATGAGCTGTAGGTATCACAGCACTTCTTTTACTCCTTTCTTTACCCGTTTTAGCTGGAGCCATTACTATATTATTAACAGATCGAAACATAAATACTTCATTCTTTGACCCTGCAGGAGGAGGTGATCCTATCCTATATCAACACTTATTTTGATTTTTTGGGCATCCAGAAGTTTATATTCTAATTTTACCTGGATTTGGTATAATTTCTCATATTATTAGACAAGAAAGTGGAAAAAAGGAAGCATTCGGAACATTAGGAATAATTTATGCTATGTTAGCCATTGGTTTATTAGGGTTTGTCGTTTGAGCTCATCACATATTTACAGTAGGAATAGATGTAGATACTCGAGCTTATTTCACTTCAGCAACAATAATTATTGCCGTGCCAACTGGAATTAAAATTTTCAGATGATTAGCCACTCTTCATGGGACACAATTCAATTATAGTCCATCGTTACTATGGGCATTAGGATTTGTTTTCTTATTTACTATTGGTGGATTAACAGGAGTGGTTTTAGCTAATTCATCAATTGATATTATTTTACATGATACTTATTATGTCGTTGCCCATTTCCATTATGTCTTATCTATAGGTGCAGTATTCGCTATTATAGCAGGATTTGTTCAATGATATCCATTATTTACAGGGCTATCCTTAAACCCTAAATGATTAAAAATTCAATTCACAATTATATTTGTAGGGGTAAATTTAACATTTTTCCCTCAACATTTTCTAGGATTAGCAGGAATACCACGACGATACTCTGATTATCCAGATGTATATACTTCATGAAATGTAATCTCTACCTTAGGATCAACTATCTCATTTGTTGGTATCATCCTACTTATTTTTATTATTTGAGAAAGTATAATTTCCAACCGTCCTATTTTATTCTCCTTAAACATAGTAAGTTCCTTAGAATGATACCAAAATTTACCTCCTGCTGAACATAGCTATTCAGAATTACCTATATTAACTAATTTCTAATATGGCAGATAAGTGCGGTAGATTTAAGCTCTACATATAAAGAATAACCTTTTATTAGAATAATGGCAACATGATCAGATTTAAATTTACAAAATAGTGCATCTCCTTTAATAGAACAACTCATCTTTTTTCACGATCACACATTATTAATTCTATTAATAATCACCATTCTTGTATCTTACATTATATTAACGTTATTCTTTAATAAATATACTAATCGATACTTGTTAGAAGCAGTGGCGGCTGGTGACATTGTTGCAGCGTTGCACAACTCCCAATAATTTTACACCTAATTCGTCGTTTCCTTTCCTTTAATGTTTTAGTTTTATAGATCTAATACACTCAAAAATGTGTTAAAATCATCGATATTCTGATATTATTTATCCTAATGCTTCACACTGTACCTATAAAAGCTCCCGCCTTCAAATCAAACTCCAGGGAGTTAGCTCTCTTGTGGCGACTCCCAAGTAGACAGCAAGGCCGGTAGGGACGAGGCCAAGCTTGTACATAGCTTGCTGGCCAGCATGGGTAGTAGGGAGTTGCAGACGAGCTGCCAGCCCCCCTGGCAACACTCAGTTCCAAATAGCACCGTCAGACTACACCACTCTTGGGAAATGACAACACCCTCGATTTCTCTTACCCCACGAAGGATAGTTTAGTTAGTTAGTTATTGTTGTTTTAAGGGGCGGAACTACGAGGTAATCTGCCCTTGAAGGGTAGTTTCTTTCCCACACCACTAGGGAATGCTACACCACCCACAACAGTACAAATATCGGAATTTCATAGGGAGACATTAGTTGGTTCACACACAATTATTTTTAGATGTTTTCTCATCATTTCATTTAATATTTTTGTCAATTGTTCTGCGAAGCGAGCCTAAGAACGCCACCATTGCTATAATTACAGTAGATAATTGGCTGAACTATTTTGCGACGTATTGTTGGTGTACTGTAGCGGTTTATGTTTGCTTTTACCACTCTTGTTCTTGCGGGATTTAGGTTGCGATTAGTTCTGTATTTAGCTGATTTGAGTATTTTGGTTCCAGGCAGATACATAACTGCATTATTATTAGTAGTAGTATTATTAAAATTGTTTGGTTGATTGTGAGTAGACCTATGCTTTCACTACGAAATTTCTAGGCTACCAAATTCAGTGTTTTGTTAGTTTGCCTTTCGCGCCACTTTTCGATATAGCACCCAGATTTATCATCTGTGCATCTTGTAAGTTAGTATTTTATTTTAACGGAATGTTTAGTTTGAAACATTATTTGTATTGTAGAGTGTGAGTGAAAATTAATAGAGTAAGAAATTTACCAGTTAGGCAGTTTTCCCAGCTCTCTGATGACGATAAACTTACACTAAAAATACTCGGAAGATCATTACCGGATAAGTATTGTCCAAAATATAAGTATACGAGGGCGTTTAAAGGAGATATTTAAGGTAATAATAATTGGTTATGTGAATGCGATATTTAAAAACGCTTTATTCTGTTTTCCATGTTTGTTGGTGGAGAATTCGCGTGGACCAAAATAGGAGTTACGGAAATTAATCCCTAAAATAAAGAAACATGAATCTTCAGCTGAGCGGCTTCGGTGGCGTAGTTGGTAGTATGCTGAGCCTCTATGCCCAAGATCGCGGGTTCAAACCCGGCCAAAGTCGTCGGACTTTTAAGAGCGTTAAAAATCCCTCAGTATGCATTCTTTCGGAGGGGAAGTAAAGCCGGCGGTCCCGTGTCATAGATTTATGGCACGTTAAAGAACCATCCACTTATTACACCTGTGTGAAGCTAAATTATAGGTTAAAAATTTGAACAACGCTCTTAGGTTCCAACGTTCGTCGCCAGGAGCCTACTGCGGTGGCGTCTAGTAACCAAGTTCTAAACTAGTAGTCGTTTACGGTAGCCTTTGGCAGCAAAAGTAGGAACTGCTTGAAATTCAATGCCTGCAGTACTCACTTGAATTAAAAACAGATAACACTCACTAATACAGCCATCACAATTAACACCGGTTATCAGACAGTTTCTCCACACACCCAAAGTACAGGGGGCTACATGACTGCGTTGTCGCAGCTCCTAAACTGAGGAACCAACCAACCAATCTTCGGCTGTTTGAAATTGACACTTTTTGGAACTGTTAACGAAGCTGCACAATTGGACAGTGCCTATAGAAGGTAAATTGCGGAATATAACGAAGAAGATAGGCACAATAGGTATGTGTTAAATATTGTAATAAACTGTATTCGTTTCTGTGGCTCTTTCGAACTGACCTTGCGTGATCATGATGAAAGTGTAACATTAACAAATCCAGGTGTTTTGAGAGAACTAATTAATTTTAGCGCTGAGTTGGATGCTGTGTTAAAGGTCATTTGGTAAGGGCAACTGTTTTCAAAGGAACGTCCAAAACAATTCAAAATTAACTTTTACAGATTATGTTGGAGGTTTACCAAGAAGAAGTATCAAAGCAAATAAAGGAATCGGAAATTTTAGCCATTATAGCAGATGAAACTAGTGATATTTCAAGCATATTTCAGATGGCTGTTGTGTACCGATACGTAGTAAGAGGCAAACAAAACATGATGCACACACATTAGCAGCGTGTTTACTGGATGAATTAAAGAAGCAGAAATTGAATGAAATTCTGCAAAAATGAATTGCGCAGACGTATGACAGAGCGCTCTTCATGGCTGGTTCCTCTGATGGGGTTCAAGCTATAGTAAATAAAAGACTGATAGTCAGTCTGAAAGACTAGACTTTAAATGCTACAAATGCTGCGTGACCTCAAATTACGTTAGCAAGTGCAAAACCAAGGTCAAAGGAGGTAGCTGGCTAGATGATGTCACGCTCACCGGAATTCGCGGGGAAAGGAAGAAGCCGAAGCAGTACTGTGACGTCACATACCTCAGTGCATTCTCGGTACATTTCGTCCTGTCACCGTAACGTAACGCCAAACCCCAGCGTAATTACGAAGTCGACAAGATCATTTAAAATTATAAAAAACCTATCCTTATGCAGTATATGTGCCCGTCTTTGTTAGTAATACCATTTTTCGTTAACGTACAAACTTTTCGGTTGTCATGTTTTTATGTTGAGAATGTTTATTATCCCGGAGATTGAGACCCAACCTTAGTCAACCTGCTGTGTTTAAAATTCTTCCCATTAACTCAGGCATAGGGCTTAAATACATGCATCTGATTTTTTAATGGATTCCTATAGGAAGAAGCCCCAAAGAGCCAATTTGTCTATTTGTCGAACGTACAGTTATTCTGGAAAACCCATGTATTTCAGTTTTTATAGAACTGTAGATTATCTAACATTAATTCATTTTTGTTACATGTATAAACTTCCCATATAAAATTGCGACATCAGAAATTTTGGTGCAACACCCAGCTTTACATACCACCGGCCGCCACTGGTTAGAAGGGCAAACAATTGAAGTAATTTGAACAATCTTACCCGCTATTACACTTATTTTTATTGCCCTTCCATCCCTACGTCTTCTTTATTTATTAGATGAATCCTTAGACCCTATTATTACTGTAAAAACTGTAGGACATCAATGATACTGAAGTTATGAATATACCGACTTCGTTAATCCCCATGAATTTGATTCCTATATAATCCCTTATAATGAAATAGCTAATAACGGATTCCGATTACTAGACGTTGATAATCGAACAGTTTTACCTTTAAATACACAAATTCGAATACTAGTAACAGCAGCAGATGTACTACACTCATGAACTGTCCCTGCGATAGGTGTAAAAGTAGATGCTACACCTGGTCGACTAAACCAAACAAGCTTCTTTATTAACCGGCCAGGTTTATATTATGGACAATGTTCAGAAATCTGCGGGACTAATCACAGTTTTATACCTATTGTCTTAGAAAGAGTTAATACTAAAACATTTATCAACTGAATTATTAATAATAATTCATCAACTGACTGAAAGTAAGTAATGGTCTCTTAAACCATTTTATAGTAATTAACGTTTACTTTTGATGAAGAAATTAGTTTAAAAAATAACATTAGTATGTCATACTAAAATCATTAATAGATTTAATATTTCTTTATTCCTCAAATAGCCCCTTTAAGATGATTATTTTTATTTTCAATATTTTCTTTAGTCTTAATCATTTTTTCTATTATTAATTACTTCTTCTTAATTTATCAACCAATTTCCCCAGCAACTGAAGAGTCTAATATTCCTCAGACTTCCTTGAATTGAAAATGATAACAAATTTATTTTCCGTTTTCAATCCCTCAACTAATATTATAAATTTATCCTTAAATTGATTAAGTACATTCCTAGGAATAATAATTCTACCTCTCATTTATTGATTAATACCTTCACGTCATAGTATAATCTGATACTCGATTATTAAAACATTACATAATGAATTCAAAACTTTAATTGGACCTACGGGACATAACGGAAGTAGATTTATATTTATTGCAATATTCTCATTAATCTTATTTAACAATTTTTTAGGTCTATTCCCATATATCTTTACAAGATCAAGACACTTAGTAATAACTCTAGCATTAGCCCTACCCCTATGATTTAGTTTTATAATCTATGGGTGAATCAACCATACCCAACATATATTTGCTCACCTAGTTCCTCAAGGCACACCTGCAGCTCTTATACCTTTTATGGTTTGTATTGAAACTATCAGAAATGTAATTCGACCAGGAACTCTAGCTGTACGTTTAGCAGCTAATATAATTGCTGGACACCTACTTCTCACTCTACTAGGTAATACTGGTCCTTCATTAACCATGATACTCCTGTCAGGACTTGTATTTGCACAAATTGCACTATTAACATTAGAATCAGCTGTTGCAATAATCCAATCTTATGTCTTTGCAGTCCTTACCACTTTATATTCTAGAGAAGTAAATTATGACAACACACTCTAATCACCCTTTCCATTTAGTTAACCCTAGCCCCTGACCTTTAACTGGGGCCATTGGAGCACTTGTAACAGCTGCAGGATTAGTAAAATGATTTCATCATTTTAATAATTCTCTTTTATTATTAGGAACTTTAATCACAATTTTAACAATAATTCAATGATGACGAGATATCACTCGTGAAGGTACTTATCAAGGATTACACACCATTTCAGTAAATTACGGACTTCGTTGAGGAATAATCTTATTTATTGTATCAGAAATCTTCTTCTTCATCTCTTTTTTTTTGAGCGTTTTTTTTCACAGAAGACTATCCCCTAATATTGATTTAGGTGCAATATGACCTCCCACAGGAATTAATCCCTTTAATCCATTACAAATTCCTTTATTAAATACAGAAATCCTCCTTGCCTCAGGGGTTACAGTGACATGAGCCCATCATAGATTAATGGAAGGAAATTATAGTCAAACAACACAAGGTTTATTTTTCACGATTATTTTAGGAATTTATTTTTCCATCTTACAAGCTTATGAATATATTGAAGCTCCTTTTACTATTGCGGATGCTTCTTATGGGTCTAGTTTTTTTATAGCAACAGGATTCCATGGGCTACATGTTTTAATCGGGACAACATTTTTATCAACATGTTTACTACGACATTTAATATGTCATTTCTCTCCCAATCACCACTTTGGATTTGAAGCTGCTGCGTGATACTGACATTTTGTTGATGTTGTATGATTATTCCTTTATATTTCTATTTACTGATGAGGTAGATATTTATTTAGTATATATGTGTACATTTGACTTCCAATCAAAAAGATTGAACATTCAAAATAAATAATTTGAATTATATATATTATATCTATTATTTCCATTACCTTAGCAATAATTGTTATAATTCTAGCTTCAATACTTTCAAAAAAATCTATTAATGACCGTGAAAAAAGTTCACCATTTGAATGCGGATTCGATCCTAAAAGCTCAGCACGTCTACCCTTTTCTCTCCGATTTTTTTTAATTGCTGTTATTTTCTTAATTTTTGACGTAGAAATTGCCCTTCTTTTACCTGTGTCTATTATTATACAAACATCAGATATTACATCATGAACTTTAGTCAGAATATTTTTTTTATTTATTCTCCTAATTGGGCTATTCCATGAATGAAATTAAGGTGCTTTAGAATGAGCTTATTAATTTCACAGGGTTGTAGTTAAGTATAACATTTGATTTGCATTCAAAAAGTATTGAAATTCAATCTTCCTTAAATAAGAAGCGATATATTGCAATCAATTTTGACTTGATCTTAGATGATTCCATCCTTATTTGTGTACTTATTTTAGTATTAATTGAAACCAAAGAAGCGGTATATTACTGTTAATAATATTAGTGAAATTTATTTCCAATTAAGCCGAAATGAGAGGATCAAATTAAAGCTGCTAACTTTTTATTTAAATGGTTTAACTCCATTAACATTTCTATTTATATAGTTTAAAAAAAACAATACATTTTCATTGTATAAATAATAAATTATTATTTATAAATATTTAAAAATTAAATAATTTCCCTGACATCTTCAATGTCATGCTCTACATATAAGCTATTTAAATATAATAATAACATTAATAAAATAATAAATCACAAAACAAAACTAATTAAATATATCTTAATTCTATTATTTTGTCATCACTGAATAGCCCCAGCATATTTAACAGAAGTATTATAAATTATTTGACCTCCTCAATCCTCTCTTCAACCTTGATCAAAGGACTTATACATATAACTTCCTAACTTCAAAGGTAAAAAATTAACCCCATATGTAGATACAAAAGGCATAAATCATATGGATCCAATAAAATGAGATATCAAATAAAACTTCAAAGACTGTAAATTATACGATAAGGAAAATTTTGACAATTCATAACCTATTCATCCACCCAGCAAACTAACGGTTAAAGCTAAAGTCTTTAATCAAAATGGTAAACAAATTATAGAAGGAGAAGGAAAAATTACTCATCTCAATATACAACCTCCTATAACTGCTATAACTATTAAACTTAACATACCTTTTAATATAATTCATCTTTCATCACTTAATGAATGATATGATGAAGAATTAAAATCCCCTCTTATTGCATAATAAACTAATCGTAAGGAATAACATACAGTTAGTCCAGTAGAAAAAAAATATAAAAAAATCTAAAAATGTTTAAATAAGTTAAAGAAACAATTTCTAAAATTAAATCCTTTGAGTAAAACCCTGCCAAAAAAGGTATACCACACAACGCTAAATTTGAAACATTAAAACAAATAACTGTTAAAGGTATTTGTCTGCATAAGCTACCTATAAATCGAATATCTTGAGAATTTTTCATATTATGAATTACAGAACCTGCACATATAAATAACAATGCCTTAAATAAGGCATGTGTAAGCAAATGAAAAAACGCTAATTTAGGAAATCCTATAGCCAAGATTCTTATTATTAATCCCAATTGTCTTAATGTAGAAAGAGCAATAATTTTTTTCAAATCATATTCAAAATTAGCCCCTAATCCTGCTATAAACATTGTTAAACCAGCAATTAATAATAGTCCCTTACCTAATCTATTGTCAACAATAACAGTATTAAATCGAATTAATAGATAAATTCCTGCAGTTACCAAAGTTGAAGAATGAACTAAAGCTGAAACAGGGGTCGGAGCTGCTATTGCTGCTGGTAACCAAGAAGAAAAAGGAATCTGAGCTCTCTTTGTTATAGCCGCCAAAACTACTAATGCGGTAATAATATATATAATTCTAGAATTCTTCATTACATCCAAATAATAAATATAATTTCATCTTCCAAAATTTAATATCCAAGCAATAGCTATTAATAAAGCCACATCACCAATACGATTAGATAAAGCTGTTAATATCCCAGCTCTATAAGATTTCACATTTTGATAATAAATTACCAAACAATACGAAACTAAACCTAATCCATCCCATCCTAAAATAATTCTAATCAAATTAGGGCTAATAATTAAAAATATCATAGATAAAACAAATATCAATACCAAAATAATAAACCGATTAATCGCTAAATCCCCGTGTATATATTCTTCACTGTAAAAAATTACTAGTGAAGAAATAAATAAAACAAATCCTATAAATAATAAAGATATTCAATCAAATAAAAAAGTTATAATTAAAGAAGATCTATTTAAATTAAAAATCTCCCATTCAATAAAAATAACTATATCATTTATAATAAAATAAAATCCTATTATTACCAAAAAAATTGCTATAAATAATAAGAAAAAGAAATAAATAAAACAAATTGATACTGATCATAAAATGATTTAAGGTAAACTCTTTACTTCATTGACACCACAAATCAATATTTTTAATTAAACTACTTAAATACAACCATAAAATACACAAATCACCCTTTAAAACTAAAATATTTAAGGGTAATCAATGTAATATTAATAATAAGTACTCTCGAGTGTACCCTATAGAGCAAGAATAAACACCAGAATAAATTATACCATGTTGACTATAAGAATATAAATATAAAGAATAAGCTGCTCTAAAAAAAGAAATTAATATTAATATAACTATTGAAAGTCAAGATCATATTACTAATCCATTTAATAGCCCAATCTCTCCCATTAAATTTAATGATGGAGGAGCTGCTATATTAGATGATCTCAATAAAAATCATCATAATGTTATAGAAGGTATAAAATTCATTAAACCCTTATTAATTAATAAACTTCGTCTTCCTAATCGTTCATAAGAAATATTAGCTAAAGCAAATAAACCGGACGAACATAGCCCATGAGCAATTATTAACGTATACATTCTTATAAATCCTCAATCTGTTAATGTTATTATTCCCCCTAAAGCTATTCCTATATGAACAACAGAAGAATACGCAATTAAAGCCTTCAAATCAACTTGACGCAAACAAACCAAACTCATTAAAAATCCACCTACTAAACTAATTCTAATCCAAATTACATTATAGGTTAATCCAAGCTTGATTAACATTAAATAAACTCGTAATAATCCATATCCCCCTAATTTCAATAACACCCCTGCTAAAATTATTGAACCTGAAACTGGGGCTTCAACATGTGCCTTAGGTAATCATAAATGTACCATAAACATGGGTATTTTAACCAAAAATGCTAAAATCAATCTTATATAAAATAACACTCTTGATAATCTAATATTATTTAATAGTCCAATATATAATCTACCATAAAATCCATAAATATTAAACAAACTTACTAATAAAGGTAAAGAAGCCAATAAAGTATAAAATAATAAATATACTCCCGCCTGTAATCGTTCTGGTTGATACCCTCATCCCAAAATTAAAAACAAAGTTGGAATCAATCTGGCCTCAAAAAACAAGTAAAAAGAAAATAATCTCATTCTTCTAAAAGTACAACATAACATTAATAATAAAAAAATTACAAAAAAAAGGAAAAAAGAATTAAAATACCTATAATGATAAACACTTTCTCTAGCTGTAATTATTAATGAACAAATTCAAAATCTTAATAAAATTAAACCATACGACAAAATATCAATCCCAAAAATATAACTCAAATTACAAAAATCTGTTAATGTAATATATCTCATTATAAAAAAGAAAGTTATCAAATATAACAAACTTTGAACCAACCACCAAAACTTATTTAAAAAACTAAGAGGGATTAAAAACACAAGCATAAAAATAAATTTTAACATTGTAAAATTCTAAATGTCTGAAAAAAATCATTTCCGTGGGTTCGAATCATCGAAACTAAAATAGAAAGACCCAGAGCCCCCTCACATACTGAAAATGTCAAAAATACTATTCTAAAAAATAACTCAAAAGTAAATATGTTTAAAAATATAAATAATATTAAAAATAATCTTAAAACAACAAATTCTAATCTTAATAACGTAGCTAATAAATGCTTTCGATTAGAACAAAACACCCATACACCTCTTAAAAAGACCAAGATTACTACAATTCAATTAATAAGTATTACCATTGTTTTAGTAGTTTAAATAAAAACACTGGTCTTGTAAATCAATAATAAGTATCATACTTCTAAAACTCAAAGGAAAGAAAATTTCTTATCATTAATCCCCAAAATTAATATTTTATTTAAACTACCCTTTGTATATTAAATCTTAGAATTATAATTTCCAATTTATTAAATGCAATCATCTTTACCCAAGTAAATCATCCAATAGCAATAATATTAATTATTATTTTACAAACCTTAATTGTAGCCCTAACAACTGGAATAATAACTTCAACTTTTTGATTTTCTTATATTCTATTTCTTGTATTTCTCGGTGGAATATTAGTATTATTTATTTATATTACTACACTTGCATCCAATGAACTTTTCTCAATTCCAACTAAATCTTTAATTATTATGTTATTCTTATCCTCCCTAGTAATTTTTCTATCTCTAATAACAGATTCAACTTTATGGAATCTATTAAATTTTAATGAAGAAATGAATAATATTAATAATGATTTAATTACCTTGCATGATGAATCCAATTATCTCCTTACCAAATTATATAATAAACCAACAGATTTAATTACACTTATATTAGTAAATTATTTATTTTTAACTCTTATTGCTATTGTAAAAATTACTAACATTTTTCAAGGTCCTCTTCGCCCTAAAAACTAATGAATAAACCAATCCGCACCTCCCACCCTTTATTTAAAATTGCCAATAGAGCATTAGTGGATCTCCCAGCACCTTCCAATATCTCTGCTTGATGAAATTTCGGTTCACTTTTAGGACTTTGTTTAATAATTCAAATTGCAACAGGACTATTTTTAGCAATACATTATACTGCAAATATTGATTTAGCCTTTAATAGTGTAGCTCATATTTGTCGTGACGTAAATTATGGTTGATTCCTACGTACCCTTCATGCCAATGGTGCCTCATTCTTTTTCATTTGTTTCTACTTACACGTAGGACGAGGAATGTACTATGGCTCTTATAATTATATACACACATGAATAACAGGAGTCATCATTCTATTTCTTGTTATAGGAACAGCCTTTATAGGCTATGTCCTCCCTTGAGGACAAATATCTTTTTGAGGTGCTACTGTAATTACCAACCTCCTATCAGCTATCCCATATTTAGGCACAGAACTTGTCCAATGAGTTTGAGGGGGCTTTAGTGTAGATAACGCAACCTTAACTCGATTTTTCACCTTCCATTTTGTTCTTCCATTTATTGTCTCAGCTGCTGTTATAATTCATTTATTATTCCTTCACCAAACAGGTTCTAATAATCCTTTAGGACTAAATAGAGATGTTGACAAAATCCCTTTTCATCCCTATTTTTCTTTTAAGGATCTCTTTGGATTTATTATTATAGTAGCAACTCTTATTTTCTTAAGCCTCCTTGAACCTTATATACTAGGAGATCCAGATAATTTTATTCCGGCTAATCCTCTTGTTACCCCTGTCCATATTCAACCTGAATGATACTTCTTATTTGCTTATGCAATTCTCCGATCTATCCCCAATAAATTAGGAGGTGTAATTGCTCTAGTAATATCCATTGCTATTCTATTAATTTTACCATTTTACAACAGTAATAGATTCCGAGGTACTCAATTTTATCCAATTAATCAAATCCTATTCTGATCAATAACAACAATTGTTATTTTATTAACGTGAATTGGTGCACGTCCTGTTGAAGACCCTTATATCCTAACTGGACAAATCTTGACTGTTCTTTATTTCGCTTACTACTTAATTAATCCTCTTGTTCTCATAACTTGAGATAAATTAGTAAATTAGTTATAAAGCTTTATGAAAGCGTATGTTTTGAAAACATAAGACAGAAGTTAAATTCTTCTATTAACTTTACTAAAATAAATACACTGAATTAGAATAGAAAACATGATAATTTTTAACCCCAAATAAAAAAATAAAAAATTTAAGGACAAAGGTAAAAATCTTTTCCAAGCTAAATATATTAATTTATCATAACGAAACCGAGGAAGTGTTCCTCGGACTCAAATAAAAACAAAGGACAAAAATGTTAACTTAAAAAAAATAAGAAAGAAAAAGTATCTCTTCCTATAAATATTACACAAAATAACATTCTCATAAATAAAATTCTTGCATATTCTGCTATAAAAATTAATGCAAAACCTCCACTTCTATATTCTACATTAAATCCTGATACTAATTCAGATTCTCCTTCAGCAAAATCAAAAGGAGTTCGATTAGTTTCAGCTAAACAAGAGGCAAATCAGGCTAACATTAAAGGAAAGGACAAAAACATAAACCAAGTATAATTTTGATATGTTATAAAATTCAATAAACAATATCCATCAATAAGAAACACAAATGATAACAAAATTAAAGCTAAACTTACCTCATAAGAAATTGTTTGAGCCACAGCCCGAAGACCTCCCAATAAGGCATAATTAGAATTAGAAGATCATCCAGCAATTATAACTGTATAAACTCCTATACTTGTACAACACAAAAAAATAATAATCCTAAATTAAATGAAAACATCACTGACAAAAAAGGATAAACTATTCAAACTAATAAAACTAAGAATAATCTAAAAACAGGAGAAAAATAATACAAAAAGTAATTTGATAACAAAGGATAAGTTGATTCCTTAGTTAAAAGTTTAATTACATCAGCAAACGGTTGTGGTAATCCAACAAACCCAACTTTATTAGGCCCTTTTCGAATTTGAATATATCCTAATACCTTACGCTCCAATAAAGTTAAAAATGCCACCCCAAGCAAAACTCCTACAATCAAAATCAATGCACTTACTAATCCAGTTATAACTTCCTTTATCAATACTATTTGTAATTATTTACATATTTGAATTCTAAATTCAAGGCACTCTTTCTGCCAAAATAGTTAATAATAATCATTCTCTACAAAATTATTTTAAGTATTTGGTCCTTTCGTACTAAAATACTTTCACCTAATGAGGATAGAAACCAACCTGGCTTACACCGGTTTGAACTCAGATCATGTAAGGATTTAAAGGTCGAACAGACCTATAAATTAAACTTCTACACCTAATTATATTCCTTAATCCAACATCGAGGTCGCAATCTTTCTTGTTGATATGAACTCTTAAAAAAAATTACGCTGTTATCCCTAAGGTAACTTTATCTTACAATCAATAATAATGGATCAAATATTCATAAATCAATGTACTTTTAATAAAGAGTTATTTAAATCTCTATGTCACCCCAACACAATATATTTTTAAAAATATTTCAACAATTCTAAATTAAATATTCTTATAATATATAAAGCTCTATAGGGTCTTCTCGTCCTCCATTTCTATTTAAGCCTTTTGACTCAAAAGTTAAATTCTATATTTTACATTGAGACAGTTAATATTTCGTCAAACCATTCATTCTAGCCCTCAATTAAAAAACTAATGGTTATGCTACCTTTGCACAGTCAAAATACTGCGGCCCTTTAAATAATCAGTGGGCAGGCCCGACTTTAAATTATACACTAAAAGACATGTTTTTGTTAAACAGGCGAATATTAATTTTGCCTAATTCCTTAATATAAATTCTAATAATAAATTTTTATTAATACATTCAATTATACTAATTTCATCATTATTTCAAATAACACGTTAATTATTAAATTATCCTAATTCACTAATTAAACTTTTTATAAAATCATAAACAATCAAAATAATTTATAACATTATTAACTTGATGACTAATTTAAAGTCTACAATTTTAATCACATTTTTTAAAAATTATAATTTACAATTTAAAGCTTATCCCTCAAACTATTTTCTAGTCTACATAATCACTTATCAATTTAAATAATTACTTAAACTAAACTGAATTAAATTCATTTCTTAGGAAACTAGATATCTTAAAAAACGATTAACATTTCATTACTAATATAATATTTTTAATAAATATATTACATTAAATAACATATTATATTAGCTCTTTTTAACTCGAGAAATATAAATTCCTTACAAAATTTTTAATAAACCCTGATACACAAGGTACAATATAAATTTACTTCATAAAAAAAAATTTTTCAAATATTTCATAATTCTTTCACAATACTACTACACTATAAATTTTCATATTTTTTCTATAAACTATACTAAAAAATCTCTTCTTAAAATTACTTTAATTAAAATAAATTTATACATACTTATAATTAATATTCGTCTTTCAAAGTAATTCGAATTGCACGAAATTCTCTTCAATGTAAATGAAATGCTTTACTTTAAAGCTTCACTTTGACATTCTAGATACACTTTCCAGTACATCTACTATGTTACGACTTATCTCACCTTAATTAATGAGAGCGACGGGCGATGTGTACATGTTTTAGAGCTACAATCACAATATCATAATATAACAACATTACTTTCAAATCCACCTTCAACTTATCTATTTCAAGATAATATCCGTTTAAATATTCAATTTTATTGTAATCCATCTCATATTCAATCATAAGCTGCACCTTGACCTGACATAAATTTTATTACAAAATCTAGAAAATTCTTTCTCTTAAAAGATAATCTTACGACGGCGGTATACAAGCTGACATTACAAAATTAAATTCATTATAGTGTGTATTATCAATTACAGGACAGATTCCTCTGAAAAGACTAAAACACCGCCAAATTCTTTAAGTTTCAAGAACTTAACTATTACTACTCAAGTATTATATTTTATATTTAAAAATAATAGGGTATCTTATCCTAGTTTAAGCTTTAAATTTCAAAGCTTCATTATCCTATAAAAATCTATTTAATTTTCAAATTCTACCTTCTAAAATCAATTAAAATCTTTTTCTTTAATAAACTAACTTTAATACTGATAATATTCATTCAAGTCCTACGTATAACCGCGACTGCTGGCACGACTTTTGTCGACCATAAATCAAATTACTAATTCTAAATTGCCTTAATTACTAATATTAAATACTGCGAATAACATATAATCATTTAGATCTTATTATAACCCACAAAAATTTACATGTAAAATATTCAAACAATAAATTATTAAGTAAGAATAAAACTTTCACAAATACCTATAAAATATTGGTTCAACTATAATAATTTATAACAATTTATATAATACTTTAATTATTAAAGAAAGAGAGAAAAAGAGAGAATATATATATATATATATATATATTTATATATATATATATATGAATATATATATAAATTTATACACAAGATTATTTTATTAAAGTCAACTACTATAACTATATTAATACTCATTATATCATTTCTTTCATACAAATACCAATAACTATGCCATAACTCAAGCAATCAAGCCATTTGACCATTTTCGTTACAATTCGTTTCTCACCAACCAAATATTTTAATCGATTCTTCATCCCAGTCCTCAAAACTCAAATCAAAATTTGACACCCAATAAAATTCGTTTCTCACCAACCTTCAAAATCTCATTCAACAACCGTGCCATAACTCAAGCAATCAAGCCATTTGACCATTTTCGTTACAATTCGTTTCTCACCAACCAAATATTTTAATCGATTCTTCATCCCAGTCCTCAAAACTCAAATCAAAATTTGACACCCAATAAAATTCGTTTCTCACCAACCTTCAAAATCTCATTCAACAACCGTGCCATAACTCAAGCAATCAAGCCATTTGACCATTTTCGTTACAATTCGTTTCTCACAACCAAATATTTTAATCGATTCTTCATCCCAGTCCTCAAAACTCAAATCAAAATTTGACACCCAATAAAATTCGTTTCTCACCAACCTTCAAAATCTCATTCAACAACCGTGCCATAACTCAAGCAATCAAGCCATTTGACCATTTTCGTTACAATTCGTTTCTCACCAACCAAATATTTTAATCGATTCTTCATCCCAGTCCTCAAAACTCAAATCAAAATTTGACATCCAATAAAATTCGTTTCTCACCAAACTTCAAAATCTCATTCAACAACCGTGCCATAACTCAAGCAATCAAGCCATTTGACCATTTTCGTTACAATTCGTTTCTCACCAACCAAATATTTTAATCGATTCTTCATCCCAGTCCTCAAAACTCAAATCAAAATTTGACATCCAATAAAATTCGTTTCTCACCAACCTTCAAAATCTCATTCAACAACCGTGCCATAACTCAAGCAATCAAGCCATTTGACCATTTTCGTTACAATTCGTTTCTCACCAACCAAATATTTTAATCGATTCTTCATCCCAGTCCTCAAAACTCAAATCAAAATTTGACACCCAATAAAATTCGTTTCTCACCAACCTTCAAAATCTCATTCAACAACCGTGCCATAACTCAAGCAATCAAGCCATTTGACCATTTTCGTTACAATTCGTTTCTCACAACCAAATATTTTAATCGATTCTTCATCCAGTCCTCAAAACTCAAATCAAAATTTGACACCCAATAAAATTCGTTTCTCACCAACCTTCAAAATCTCATTCAACAACCGTGCCATAACTCAAGCAATCAAGCCATTTGACCATTTTCGTTACAATTCGTTTCTCACAACCAAATATTTTCTCAAATTCATATAATATTGCCTAAAATCTAGAAAACAATTCATAAATGATAGTAATAATCAAATAATTTTTTTAAAAAAATATAAATTCCCCCCCAAATTCATATTTTTTTAATCTAAAACTCAAATATTATTGTATCTTTTCCCTATAAAAGGTTTTCTTAACTTTTATAGAAACATATAAAGTCATGGTACAAAAATAGGTTAAAAAGATAAAAAATAATAAAAGCTCGCGCCCGCGGTTAATCAATAAGGTACCATATATTTATCCAATTATATAATATAAGAACCGTAACAAATATTTAATTAATGGGTAAATATTTTTTTTTTCATTATTGTATTTTATCCTATATACTTCAAATTTTTGGTCAATTTATAATAAATGCGTATTTTAATCAAATACTTTAATCTATTAATAAAAATAAATAAATAAACTATATAAGTTGTTAAATATATATAGTATATTCAATTATATTACAATATACATTTAT
Source organism: Meconema thalassinum (assembly GCA_946902985.2). Lineage (NCBI taxonomy): Eukaryota > Metazoa > Arthropoda > Insecta > Orthoptera > Tettigoniidae > Meconema > Meconema thalassinum. The sequence goes on from OX336394.1 coordinate 36,883,016, forward strand.
ATATATATATAAATAAATATATAATATGAATAAAGATTGCGATCCTCTACAATGTCATAAATATTTTTAAGATCCTTTCTTTAGGCCTCTATCCTATAGGTCTTTAATAGGTCGGAAGGATCTGCATATTTATAAGTTCTTATTGATTAATAAACTTCTCTATAAGATATTACATTTACTATATATACGTATATATATATATATATAACAGATTGAACTTGGAGGGTCCATCTATCAGTTTTTCTATTACTGCCACCTATCTATATATTTTTAACGGTTTACCCAACGTAAGGCGCGCGAACGACAGGTTTCTTCTTCGACTTGATTCACTGAAATCGTTACTCGGCTTCCTTTGGTCATGAATGAATGTTTTTCTACAGAAACCTTCCTCGAGAAATCCTTTACAGAATGGTGAAAACCACATCAAAATCTATCCAGAGGTTCTCGAGATCACCCGGAACATCCATCCTTTGGTCATGAATGAATGTTTTTCTACAGAAACCTTCCTCGAGAAATCCTTTACAGAATGGTGAAAACCACATCAAAATCTATCCAGAGGTTCTCGAGATCACCCGGAACATCCAAGAATCAGGGACTTTGTTTTTTACTAAGTAGATATTATTTTTCTCGATGGCTCAGTGGTAGGGGGACCGCCTCATGCCACCGAGTTCGATTTCCGGCCGAGAAACTCGGATTTTTGAAGGGTGGCAAAATTCCACCGCATTCCGTGTCGTACGACATTTTTAGCCTATTTTCAATTTTGAAAAAATAGGCTTATGAGATCACCTTTTGTCCGTGTGTGTGTGCGTGTGTGTGTGTGTGTGTGCGTGTGTGTGTGATTCGTGTGTGTGTCCCCCCCTAATAAAATCTAAACGGCTGGAGCGATTTCAATGAAACTCAGAAAGTTCATAGCACTATTCCCGGCGACCTCGACCGTGCCCTTCAAATTTTGTTACGACTCACCAATCCAACATGGCGGCTGTGCGAAATATTTCACCAGCATTCAATATCTCCGAAACTATTACCGATATTACCCTGACATTTTCTATGGTGATAGAGGAAACTACTATAAGTTCACTTATGTGACTTTTGAAAACCTGGTAACTACAAAACCAACATGGCGGCCAAGCGAATTTGCGACTTTTAAATAGACGTTTCTCGCGATTTGACCAACCAAACGCAATGAAACTTGGTACAGTACATGTTTATATACATTGTAATGCACCGACATCTAACTTCGTTCAAATGTTTACATAATCACAAGATGGCGGATGTGCGAAATATTTCACCGGCATTCTATATCTCTGAAACTATTAGAGGTAAAACCCTGAAATTTTGTACGGAGATAAAGGGCACTACTGGAAGTCCATCTATAAGACTTTCAAAAACCGGTTAACTACAAAACGAACATGGCGGCCAAGCGAATTTGAAAATTTTAAATAGACCTTTCTCGCGATTTAATGTTCCAAGGCACTGAAATCTGGCACAGGAAATATTTATACACATTGTAATCCACTGGTATCTAATTTAGTTCAATTGTTTACATAACCTCAAGATGGCGGCAGTGCGAACTTTAAAATTAAGATTTTATTTATTGTGATGTAGTCATGCGATTGAAGTGAAAGTTTGAATAATGAACCTACGCAATAATTTTCCTTCAATGGTACATGACTCTATGGCCTATACATTTAACAATCCAACATGGCGACCATCCGAAATAATTAGACGATACTGAATATCTACGAATCTATTTTAGCAATCAAACTGCATTTTTTAATGTTCATAGGGGCTATGAACTTAAGTTCACCTATAGGACTTTAAATAACCTGGTGATCACAAATCCAACATGGCTGTGACGCGAATTATAAATATTCACATGGACGTTTCTCGCAATTTGACCATCCGCGTGCAGTGAAACTTGGTACAGTAAATCCTTATACGAATGTTAATCCACTGGCATCTAATTTATTTCAATTATTTAGATAACCTCAAGATGGCAGCTGTGAAAAATTTTAAAATCTCCTTGTTTTTTCTTGTGTCCTAACTATGCGATTGAAGTTTGAATACTACACGTTCACAATAATCTGCATAGTACATAACTCTAGGACCTACATATATAAAATCCAACATGGCGACCATCCGAAATATTTAGTCGGTTCTCAATATCTACGAATCTATTACAGCAATCAAACTGAAATTGTGTATGTTGATAGTGGCAATAAACATAAGTAGGATATATGAAAATAGGCTGTATAGTTCTTCACGGAACTACTTGTTGGTGATTACAAGACACAGCGTATATGTCAAATTGGTAAAAGTTGTATCCATATTGACTAATATATGTATCGGCAAGGCAGATTACACAATACATATTATAAATAAATATAGTCTGGATAATCCCATAAGGGCAAAGGCCTCCTGCGAACAGGGACGTGCTCTAGTTTAAACTCGTTAGGCGAGCAAGTCCTAAGGAGTTGTGTACAAGTTTTTACTCCACTTGCTACACTTCACTGTAGTTCACTTCACTAACACTACATTTCACTTCGCTTTACGTGCGTTGTTTGGCTTGTTACAGGTTGCAGAAGTGTATCTTTCATGTCATAGGTGTGTTGCCTACCAGCATCTTTCATTGTTGAAGCTCTCCTTCTCTTCCCTTCTTATAGTTCCATACGTCTCCATTCTTGTCTCTCCCTTGCTATCCTCGTCCAGTGTTTGCCTGTCTTCCTTACGATTGAGTCATCCCAGCGGGTCCTCTGTCTACCCACGTTCCTTCTTCCTGTCCTGGGGTCCTATACCGTTAGTTGTGCGTCCATCGATCGTCTTTCATTCTGGCCACGTGGCCTCCCCACTTCCATTTTAGCCTGTCAGCTGTTGTCACGGCATCTTTCATGGCAGTTCTTCTTCTTATCTCCTCGTTTCTTAATCTGTCCCTCAAGGAAACTTGAAGGATCTTCCGTTCCATTTTGCGTTGACATACCCGGATTGTTTGCCTTTGCTTCTCTGTTAACGCCCAGGTTTGACAGCCGTATAGCAGTACCGGTATTACACACTTTTCTAGCACTTCTGACTTTAGACTTATTTTCTGGGATTTGTCCATCAATATAAATTTTAAGGACCAGAACTTCTTCCAAGCTTGTCCAACTCGTCTCTTGATTTCCTTCTCCTGGGAGCAGTCAAATGACAGGTTTTGTCCCAGGTAGACGTATTCCTGTGTGTACGCTAGTGGTTTGCCATTGATGAGGATTTGTACTTCCAGTGAGTTGGTCATCAGTTTTGTTTTTAGGGGGTTCATAGATAGACCTACTTCTTTACTGACAATGTCCAGGTCCGCTAGCATTTGTTCCAAGTCTGTTACCGATTTTGCTAGCAGTGCAATATCGTCTGCGAACCGTAAGTGTGTCAGCTTTTCCCCGTTTATTTCGATGCCGTATTTGTTGTCCCATTTCAACTTCCTAAATTGGTTCTCCAGTAGGCATGTGAACAACTTTGGTGAGAGGGGGTCGCCTTGTTTCACGCCTCTCTCTAAGTTGATGTTCACACCCTCCCTCTCCGTTCTTACCCTCGCTTGGCAGCCTTCGTAGAGCTTTTCCAGTAGTCTGACATATCTCTTTTGTATGCCTTGGCTCCTCAATGCCTCTAGCACACAACTATGATCCACAGAATCGAAGGCTTTGTTATAGTCTACGAATGCAATGTATAGTTCGAGATTAAATTCTTGCGTTTTTTTCCAAGAGCTGGTTCATTGCTTGCAGGTGGTCAATTGTGCTAAAGCCTGTCCTAAAACCGGCTTGTTCCACTGCTTGGTTTTCATCTAGTACTTTAGACATCCTTCTAGTCATGATTTTCGTGAAAAGTTTGTAGAGACTGGCCATTAAACTGATTGGTCTGTAGTTATTAATCAGGGGCCGATAGCCTAGATGTTAGGCCCCTTAAAACAACAATTATCATCATCATTATTATGTAGTTATTAATGTCATCTTTAGCGCCTTTCTTGTGAAGCAGAACAATAACACTCTGTTTCCATTCTGTTGGAATTTCTTCTGTTTCAAGTATCATGTTGAATAGCCTTGTTATCACTTCTATGAGATCCTCACCACCCATTTTCAGATATTCGTTGTAGATGGCATCCTCTCCGGGTCATTTCTCGTTTTTCGCCTCCTTTATTGCTGCTCTGACTTCACTGGTCATGATGGGAGAAATTTCTTCGTCGTGTAGTGCCTCCAGCCCCTTATCACTTTGGTCTGAGTCTCTTCTCTGGTGTGTACTGGAGTACAGCTCTCTGTAGAAGTCAGTGGCCTGTTTCGTTATTTCCTCCCTTGTTGCTTGTCTTTTACCTCTTTTGTCTTTCACTCCAAGCATCCATTGTTTGTCTGGTGCTAGTTCTTTTCTCATATTTCTTATTGATTTGGATTCTTCTGCGTACTTTCTGATGATTTCTGTGTTGTGATCTCTAATGTCCTTTCTAATGTCCCTTTTTGTGCGCTTATTAAGCTGCCCGTACTTTAACTTTTTCTGGTTGTTATCTACAGCTTGTGCTTTCAATATTTCCCTTTCCTCGATTAGGCGTTTGGTACTGTCTTTTAGCTTATCGCGCCGTCCCTTCTTACTTCTTGGTATTGCTGAGTTGTTAGATGCATATGTTATACATTTTATGAGTTCTGTGTAGAGGTGCTGTGTGCTTAGGTGGTTTTGTTGCTTCAGGTGATTTAGATTTTGCTGGATTTCTTGGGCGTATTCGGTCTGGTTGATCTGTCCAGGGCTAGTTATCCTGGTCTTGAAGTATGGCCGTCTATTCTTCTTTATTGTTAGCTTTAAGCGCACCATGCTATGGTCGGTGTCGAATTTTAGCCCGTTAATCACTTGAATATCCTTTACTTCCTTAGTTGTCGGTAAGTGTAAAGTCAATTTCGTTTTTTGTCCTGCCGTTCGGGCCTCTCCATGTCCATCTACTCTCTGGCATTTTCTTGAAGAAGGTGTTCACAATTTTCATGTTGTGTCCTTGAGCAAACTGGATCAATCTGTCTCCTCTCCCATTTCTAATTCCGTATCCGAATGGTCCCATAGGTGCTTCGTCTGTATGTTCCTTGATTCCCTCTTTACTGTTAAAGTCCCCCATTACGAACGTTCTTTGTGTTTTTAAGTTGTCCAGTGTGTCTTCTAGTTGCTCGTAAAACTTTTCAATTTCCTCCTCTATTAGACACAAATAATTAAATCCCAGTCACATGTAGCCCACTAGAGTTCTGGTTAGTCCGTTAATTGAGGGGGATATGTTATACCGGTAGGATATATTTAGGGTACCGTACCTATAATACTCTGCCGGTTATGCTCTCACCACCGGGTTAAAGAATCAAATTCTGTCAGCCAGGATGCTCAAATAAAAGAGATCGTAGTAGTAGATTTACTACCACGATAATAAAAAAACATTGTTTTTGCGTACAACCACCTTAATTTTAAGTAATGTTAAAAAGTAAGGATCGTTGTAGTTTTACGTGACCGTTGATCTCGCGATCATGAGCCACGGGACCTCCATTTTATGTGGAATTCGAACCACAGGACGTGATATTTCACTTCGAAAATCTCACAAGCATTGACCGGGAATCGAACCCGCTCCACCTTGGGAGAGGCAAACAGCTTGACCACTGCACCATCACGCCCCAAAGGAATGTTAAACTCCATATTATTATCGACCACGCTAGTTATGTGCTAGGCCACAGGGTCAGACTATCTCGGAACTCGATAGACGAGTGTGCTGGCAATTTATCCTTGAAATGACTTTCCCTGGTTTTCCATTTTTAACTCGAGGCGAACACCGGAACAATACCTTCTAATTGGCCGCGGCCACTTCCTTTCAAATCTTTGGTCATTTTCTTCATTCGGTTCATCTCTCAGTAACTCTTCTGATGAGTTTGTCTTTAAGAAGTGCATCAGAACATCGTCTCATAGAAATTCTTCTGAACCTGTAGAAACCGGAATTATAATCGGTGGATATATATTATTTTATTACATTAGAATTGAGCCACTATGGCCAGCATTGTGACACTCAATTTAATTTGTGACCAGATCTTGTTCTACCAGTCTTGACATCCTCCCAATATTTCACGAGTCCAACGATCAATGCTTTTATTGTGTTTCTAGTAGAGGCCGTCTGAGTCTCCTGGCCTCCGATTACACTTAAGAATCCTGATAGATTTTATAAATTCGCCGAGACTCAAATCGGTCGTGTTTTTTTTCTTTCTGGAATACTAATTTGCATCAGGTCTTTCTCGCGTTCTTGGAACCATATCCATTTAGTTGTTTTTGAAATACTATATTTTCTTAGTCGGTATTCAATCATACGGAAGATGTGCCCATAGAACAGCAATTATTTCCTTTTGATAGACGACATTATTGGTTCTATCTTAGTGTATAGTTGTTCACTGAATCTCAATCATACCTGCCCATCAACCCATCTCTTGCCTAAAATCTTCCGTAATAGGCCTATCCTTCGATTTAATAATCTATTATTATTCCTATTATCAAAGGGTTGGTAGCTGAATTACTTCGGGCCTGGGATACTATTCAATAAACTAACAACCCGCTCCGGCTTCGCCCGGAAACAGTTATGAATGCATTACGTGATAAGCGCTTTTTCTTTTATGTCAATGAACCTCTATCCGTTTTACGTCTCGGTATGATGGTTTAAAATCACTGACTGGACTTATCATGGAGATGCATGTGCAACGAATTCTTGTCAGACGTAATTTGAGAATGGCGAGGTGCATGAAACACAAATCCCCCTTCCATCCAATCTTAACTCGACTGTACTTTGCGGAACGAAAAATTCACAGGCGAAATGAAGAAAAGCCGAGTTCCCCTTCCAGGGAAACTCCAAACACAATCCCTCTTCTCTGAAGTCCTAATACAACACAACTCGAGAGTTTGCTGCTGGCTGTATCTGGGGTAATAGGCTCGCCCGCTAGTTAGGCTGTAACTGGTGTGACAGGCTCGCCCCTAGCTTGCTCGTAAATTGAATGGAGATTGTTGGAAGAAAGGAAAAGGTAAAAACACTCACAGTGGGCGATATATTGATAGAGATATGCTCTACCAGCCTTTTTTTGGTAGAACTTTCCATGCTGAACATTTCATACTTAGTATATTAATATTTTTAACAGTTTGCCCAGCGTATGCTTAAAAAGCGCACGGACGCCAGTTTTTTGTTGTTGAGATTTTCACTGAAATCGTTACTGCGTGGCCTCCATTGATCATAAATAAATAATTTTCTATAGAAACCGTCCTCGAGAAATCCTTTACAGAATGGTGAAAACTGCATCAAAATCCATCCAGTAGTTCTGAAGATCACCCGTGACATCCAAGAATGGGGGGACTTTGTTTTATAGTAAGTAGAGATTAAAATTTTAGGAAGGGCAGATAACGTCGCTGTTCCGCCCCTTTATGACAACCACTATCAAATTATTATTTGGGTTTTGTGAGGGGTTAACGAAAATAAAACACAAATGAGGTTAACTGACAGCATTCACCCGGATTGAAGAAACAAGACTAGGGAAAACCATACTCAGGATGGCTGCTGTCAGCACCGTGATTAGAAATGCAGTCAAAAATTTCCGGGATGGTACCCAAATTAAGGCCTCAGCAGGCTCCTACCAAAATCCTAGCCTCAATTAGAAATTCTCACTCTAGAACAGCCATCATACAGGTTATCAGAAGCATCCTAAGTCCCTACAATGAATCAACAACTCAAGAAATATATCTAAAGGAGCAAAGGATTTATTTTGAACAAATTGATTGTTATCTCTATGGTAGATCAGTACAAGAATGAAACTCCAGAGCATACATGATTACTTTCATAAAACTTTATTATTGCCATCAGACTACCTATAATTTTAGTATATTGATATTTTCAAAGGAAGTAGGAGACTTCTGTTACTTAGGAAGCAAAATAACCAGTGATGGATGAAGCAAAGAGGATATAGAAAGTAGGTTAGATCAGGCAAGGAAAGCATTTCTACAGGAAAGGAATCTGTTGACATTGAATATAGATTTAGGTATTAGGAAGTCATTTTTGAAGGCCTTTGTCTGGAGCGTGGAACTGGAAGTGAAACTGTACTATTAGTGCAGCAGAAAGGAGGAGAATTGAAGCGTTTGAAATGCGATGTTACAGGAGAATGATGATGATTAGATGGGTAGATAGGGTTACAAAAGAAGAGATATTAAGACGAGTGGGAGAGGAGAGATGTTTCTTGGGACTGCTAATGAAGAGAAGAGATAGGTTGGTAGGACACATACTAAGACGCCCAGGAATAGCAAGCTTAGTTATGGAAGGAAGGCTCGATGACAAGAACTGTAGGGTAGACCAAGGTTAGAATATGTTAAACAGATTGCCTCGGATGTAGGGTGTGGTAGCTATCTAGATATGAAACGTTTAGCTTAGGACAGGGAGGCATGGAAGGATGTATCAAACCAGTCAAGAGACTGAAAACTCAAACAACATGTTTGCACTCACAATGCAGTGCGGTGTGCTGACAACTGGCGAATGTATTGTGACATACGATTATTTTCAAGGTTTTAAAGGGCTATTTGTAGAAAAACAGGATATTAAATTCTCCGAACAGAAAATCTGCTCTTTCCATTACCTAAAAATTGGAAGTGTCCAGGGATAAAAAGGTCTTATGGTAACCCTTTTACATATAGATGAAAACTGAAATCAATTTCAATATGGTTCCGTATTCACTGCGTTTGCCGCTTACATGACAAAGAAAGTAGTATAAATTGAAATCGATGGGAACTTGTCATGGTGGTCAACCTGCAGTTATGTTGGCTACCTAACATTGAAAAGCCAATACAAAATTTCAAGTTGATAAGTAAAATATTGGAACTGCAGAGCACATTATCGCTTCTGTTCAAGCCTGGTGACTTTACACATTAGTAGGTACCACAACTAAAATTGAAAAATTGGCTGTGCCACTTGCTCAGCTCTACGGTATGTTTCTTTTTTCTTTCCCTTAAAACAGACAAAAAAAAAACAGAAAAGAAAAAAGAAACATACGGTACCATAAACTAAATCCCTGAGATATCACATTTTTATAAATATTCCGCAGAGCTAGATCATTTGTGGATCAATTAACATTAATATAATTACTTCAGATAAAATGTGTTACAGGCAGTCAACACTATATTCAAAAGTTGAAATTTGTCGTCTATTATGTAACACTGGCAGCAAATATACAGTTCACGCCACGATTTTGGTCGCTCAGTTCTGATTGCACAGTCGTACAGAGGACGGATTGCGAGCGACGACTGTGCAATCGGAACTCACCGGCCAAAAATCGTGGCTTGAACTGTACATATGTAGATCGATATTATTAGTTCATTTTGTATTGATGTTAGTTCAAATAAAATAACTTAATCTATTATCTGCTAAATGCTATCAAATCAACTGAGTCAGGTTACCAAACAGACAACCTCCAAATTCTAGTGCACATACCTTACTCCCCCCCTTTCTTCATTGTCCTATCCTACATAACCTCCAAATCAGTCTATGGAATGACCTAACTTCTATTATTCCTGCATAGGTTCAAAATTCTTGTTTGAATCCCATGACCCTCTTGCAAATGGATTATAAGAAGGAAGGAGAAACAATCAAATTTAAACCCCAGGAGGTTGGTAATTGAAAAAGTAATTTTTATTTTGCCTTACACAATGTAGTACAATAAATGCAATTACTGCATATTATAAAAAGAACCACAAAACTGAAACTGCATTCTCGCCCAGGTCTGTTCCATGCAACTTGCAGTTCAAGTGGATCTAGTGGACAGATCTGTAAGAATACAAACATAAATGTGGAATGTAACTTATAAGGCACTACACATATAAGAATGCAGGCTATGCTTATCAAGAAAATATACTGTGAATGGCCATAGAGGTCGTTGATTGTACAATGAGTGTACACACCATATAGATGAAGGATAGAAAGCACAACACGAACTCTCAACTTCCAGATTTGGCGTCCGTTACTCTACCTCTGAGCTTATGTGGTGACACTTTTGGTTTTTCTATGCATTACCATGTCGAACATAATTTCTCGGTGACAGGGCAAAGGCAGTTAGAGCTGGATGTCACAGGTTGTGTCCCACATGTTTTGTACGTTCTAACTTTTAGCGTCCATCTATGTGGTTTGTAGGCCCACTCTCTGTACAACACACAACCTAATAATAGTTGAAATTTCCTTGCTCGTTTGTTGGGTCATCCTTTACAATTTACCAGATATAATGGTATTTGGGCCTTTATCATATACAATCAGAGAGAAAAACATAACAAAGTTCTGATGCACAAAACAAGACTTCAACCTACAGTGTAATAGTAAAAAAGTAATAACGGTGGGCAAAGAAGGTAGAGTATATTAAAAGGCAAGTCATTTGTCCCTGGCACATAGAATTACATGGCATCCTTGAAACATGAGTTAACTTCTGTGTTCTCCAGAGTAGCTGGTACCAGTTGAGGAGACGAGAACCCTTGAAAAATGTACTAAACTACTGATTTTAGCCATGTCAATACCTTCTGTAATGATTCAAAATAGATTTCCCTTTTATATCATGACATAGAGTTAAATTTCAGCTGTATTGGCCATTATCCGCGTGAATTATGCACAACTACAGCAACGCCAACCCCACGCATACGTTAGTAATTGCTTTTGTAAAAGTTACATTTGCCTAGACCAGGTGGCGGCCCTGTGTTAGTCTTTGTCTTTGTCCCAGGCGACAAGAAGTGGAACGACCTATGACGCAAGGATCTATTAATGAAATCACAGAAGTGGAAATTAGGAAAGCCATCTCTAAAATGAAGAATCATAAAGCAACCCATAAGAACGAAGGGCAAAGTTTATAAAACTGCCGTCAGACCAATCCTACTCTATGGTAGTGAAACATGGGCTACTACAAAGGCACATGAGCAAAAGCTACATACCACTGAAATGTGTATGTTACGTAGGGCAGGTGGAGTTACTCTCAAAAGATAAAATCCGTAATGAACATGTACGAGGCAGTTTCAAAGTAGCGCCTATACCGGTAACTGTGAAACTTTTAGAGTCCAGGCTAAGGTGGTATGGCCATGTTATGCGAAGACCGGAGGGGATCTTTAACGTGCGCACTTGCGCACCCTCAAACGCCAACTGACTGCGCCAGGATATGAATCTGCAACCTTGGCCCAGCAGGCGAGGACATTACAAGCAGCCAGTTCCTTTTTGTAACAAACAAAATTTATTAATCTCATGTAGCCTATTTTTTTCAAGTTTAGGGAATAACCCATCTCATTTGGGTACAATCGTGTTGACCGACTGAAAAGAAGCCACCGACTGATTACGGAAAATGACTGCGAGGTTGCATTATTTCAGCAGTGCCAACATTATCGTTTTGTGCCAGTTTTGCTGCTAAGTTCAAAAGTTGTGAACATCCAATAAGGCTTTACATACAACCACAAACCTAACCTGGGGCATAGGGACCAGACCCCTCTCCTGTACTACAGTAATTTTGGCTCTTCTTTTGCAGTGCCGACACATGACCGAACTTGTATAAGGCCCATAATATAATATGTGTCATAAATGCAAAATTTCCAAACACCAACAATATCTCATAGCTCTTGGCAGACTCCTATAATGCGGTTCAGCGCACTCCCACGTAGCGGGGTTAGATGACTGTCTGGCCGAAAATTACTGATGTAAAAGTTGGACGAGACCAAGTCATACATCGCTACTTGGTTCGACGGCTGCCTTGACGACAGAAACCATTGGCAGCTACTTTGTTAGCAGACTGGGAATCGTGCATTGTGCGGGGAGGTGTCGCCGGCTCGATACGTTATCGAACCTGTTCGAACTGTTAGCCGACCTTACACATAAAGTAAGCGGAGCACTGACGGCCTAGACCAGCGGTTCCCAACCTTTTTTTTTTCCTCCCGTACCGCTTTATACATATGTATCTAATATGGTAGACCTAAAACGGAAACTTTTAAAACGTTCAATATTTTATGGGCAATATGTATATAACGTAATAAAAACATTAATAATAAAAATAACTTACAGCTATTCATAACTTATTTTTTGAATACCGTATAACTAATATTTTTCATTTATTATTTGTTTGCTGTTAGTATGCATTTCATTTCAATAAAATGCTAAATATAATTTTTCAATTTTACTTTCATTTACTTGGGCAAATGAAGATGTATAAACAATTAGCGGAGGAAAATAAACAATACAGTACTGTACATAACATGTTTTTGTTTTTGATTTTATTGGAAACTAATTAATTCTAGTGATTAGTTTGGCAAAACTAGACAAATCAAGACAATAGCAGAGGGTCGGTGAAAGTGACTGGGGATGGGATAGGGAGGGAACATTGATCTTATTATTTAAACTAGTTTCCATGATGGTTCCGTATTGACGTACTAAATAGTTTTAACAACAAATTGTATATCCGCCTTAGTCAATACATAAACGAAAATAAATTATAATTACACTTGCTCCTGGTACATGTTTCGGGGATTAATTGCTTTTATCCCCTTCATCAGCCAAGACAAATATCCGAAGAAAGATATAAGATAGCGTAGCACTCAAAAAATAAATGCCTATTTAACTTAATATGGTGCACCATATAAGTAGGTCACAGGAAAATGTTGAGCAAAACTAAAAACATATATGTAACAGCGATGATATTCAGCCATCAAAACACAGAGAATCAGTGGACAGTTAATTCGTAAATCCGCTCCAAATCACTGGTCGAAGCTTCAATTGGCAAAAATCACAATACTTCACCATATGAACATAACCAATGAAGAAGCCTTATGCTCAACAGGTCCAAAATCAAATGCCTGCATACGAACTAGACGAGCGTGGAAGGAACAACTTCAAATAGCAATGAGGTTAGCTCAATGCATAACTTCATGTTAAGTCAAGGTATCACGCTCGTCTAGTTCGTATGCAGGCATTTGATTTTGGACCTGTTGAGCATAAGGCTTCTTCATTGGTTATGTTCATATGGTGAAGTATTGTGATTTTTGCCAATTGAAGCTTCGACCAGTGTTTTGGAGCGGATTTACGAATTAACTGTCCACTGATTCTCTGTGTTTTGATGGCTGAATATCATCGCTGTTACATATATGTTTTTAGTCTTGCTCAACATTTTCCTGTGACCTACTTATGTAGTGCACCATATTAAGTTAAATAGGCATTTATTTTTTGAGTGCTACGCTATCTTATATCTTTCTTCGGATATTTGTCTTGGCTGATGAAGGGGATAAAAGCAATTAATCCCCGAAACATGTACCAGGAGCAAGTGTAATTATAATTTATTTTCGTTTATGTATTGACTAAGGCGGATATACAATTTGTTGTTAAAACATTGATCTTGACGTGCGTGAATAAGACGGCACTGCACGCCGGTACATTAAGACTGAAACGTACGATGGGAACATGGCGCCCGCCATTACCGTTTAATTTTGGCGTATCTCTAAGCGGTTCGTTGCATACTACCACTTAGTGGTACGCGTACCCCAGATTGGGAACCACTGGCCTAGACGATGTTTTCTACAACCTTTCCCTCTCGTACGGTATGTGTGAACGTATTAGACTATTAGTGGTTCGAATGCCACTGTCGGCAGCCCTGCAGATGGTTTTCCGTGGTTTCCCATTTGCACACCAGGCACATGCTGGGGCTGTATCTTAATAAAGGCCACTGCCGCATTGCTCCGCGCCTAGCCCTCTTCTATCCCATCGTCACCATACGACCTATCTGTGTCGGTGCGAATTGTAGATAATAATAATAATAATATTAATATGGATTAATCCCCTCCCCCGTCACTGATACGTCTTTGGTTTCTGGGAAGGATGCAATACTGTCGAGGATATTAACAAACGTGTGTTCCTGAAACGGAACAAATTAATCGCATATATAAACATACTGTTGCCGCACGATTGTACGAAGAACGTGTTGTGACCCGTCGCCTTTGTTCTGTACACTCCAATGATGTTCTGTAGGCAGTTTGTATATTCTGGGGAGACATGTGCATCGAATCATCGCACAAACACAGATTGTGGCTGTCTCCACATTTCAGATACTGTTTGAAGGGGTTATCAGTAAAGCCCTACGCGGATGCGGATATCCGCAAAATTTTTCGCCATGCGGATAAAGTTTGCATGACTTTGCGGATAGCGGATAAGCTACGGATAATGTTTAGAGTATATTTGCGGATAGTTTCTAGAATACAATGTTGAACTAGATTTTTCTTATTAATTTAATTTTTTGCTAAGATGTGCATCTTTCACGTTTCTTGCTATTTCCCTATTTGCTTTCACTTGGATCGTATGAAAATAATAGAGAAGTGAGAGAAGCCAATCATGGAAATACCCCCAATTAGTGTTGACTTATGTAAAAAAAAATCCTTTATACCTGCGTGAGTATATCCGACGACTAAGTAGACAGCCGTTGTTTTACATGGCGTTACTCAGATGGACAAAACTCAGTCAACATTGTCTTGCGATTCACACATAGCCTAGGGGAACGAATTTCTCTTCAAATGTCTAAAATATGTGTTGATTTAATACTAAAAAAATAAAATATATTGTAATGTCAGCGAATCTTGATACGGTAACAAACGTGCGGATACGGATATAAGCGTGCGGTTGCGGATATCAGTCGAGCGGATGTGGGGCGGATGCGCTGCGGATGCGGATAAGAGTTGTGAGGATGCGGATATGGTTTTGTTTATCCGCGCAGGGCTCTATAGTGCGTCTCTACCTTAAAAGACAGTACGCTTTAAATGGGGCGCTCTGATGCCAGATCTGCTGCATATACAAGTTCTGCAAGGCCGGGCACTTGATGTAACATAACTCGTATACAGGCGTGCTTTTACGCAAAACTCGGGAAATTTCGAAAATATTCGTTTGTTGTATATAACTGTACCTCATGCCTTGGGGCGAACGACGGTACAATATTTAGATATGATAAACCAAAGCTCAGAGCGCGATTTTAATGCACACATTATAATAATTTATAATTTCCAATTATTCATGAATATGATAATATTATAACATGTTCTAATATTACATTTTCTCGAATATCATAGGTTATGATAAATTACGGTATAATATGACATAATAGACCAAAACCTACACCTTACAGACCTCAATGGTCTGACGAAAGAAAATTGGCATTCTCAAACAGAAGGAAACAATATTGGCAAGATAAGAAGAAGGTCAAGAATTGAGTCAAATTGCTTAACGCTTTCCAATATTGGGAAAATACGCTGTAAATAAATAAAACATAAATAATAATAATAATATATATTGTCGTCTACGTAGTTTACCCAATTTTGTGTGGTCAAGTGGTGGTATGCAGCCGAAATTAAATTAAATATTCATTTCTTGTTTCTTGAATGAGACGTTGTTCAATTTTATAGGCCTAGTTCTTCACTTGCGCCCATACCATTTCGATGGGGTTAAGTTGTGGTATGGTGGCAAACAAGGACCATTTCTCTGCTGTGATAGCCTACATTATCTATTACTAGGATAGATCCTTCGGGACATTGGGAAACAATTGCTCGGCGAACACTTTTCATGCACTTCACCTGTCATTTCGTAGTGGGTGGCTGCCGTGTTCTTTTGGCACAGAAACGTTAACTCTGCACCATTTAACGAACCCTTGTGCATTCCCGGGACGAACAAAGGCAAACTACGGAAACCTCTTAGAGGATGGCTGAGGTAGGAATCGAACCCTCCTCTTCTCAGTTTTGTCCCATTAAGTTGAGTACACCCCGTTCAAGCCCTCAGACCAGAATTAAATTTCTAGGCAGAGGCGGGATTCAAACCCGGACCTCCACGGTGACAGCACGGTGGCAGCCAGGAATGTTAGCCACTAGGGTACGCAACGAGGCGGACAATTTATAAAGAACACAAGGACCACTTCATTTCACAGTTAAACTTCACACCATCACACCATCAGTCGGGGAGATACTGGCGCCTGAGTAAACAAACTTACGCAGCGTCAGCGCTGGGCGGGAGGATTAAGTGCGATAACTTATGAATGCTATCTGATATCGAGCTCTGGTTTGTTTGAAAAACTTTTTCACATATTAATGAACATTTCTTCTCGCTTAGTCACCAACGTAAAGTCAATAGCAAAAAAGTTTGTCGCCACGTAACTTTCCTGTGATACCAACTCAGATTTTTCAGATAACATTTAAGAAAAAATCTTAACTTTCTTACTATGAAAATAATTACTTCCCTGAGAAATAGAGCATCTTCTACAATCATCAGGCAGTCTAAAAATGAATTCTTGATCTGTTGCGATCATTAGTTCATTATCTATGGCGTGATAAGTTTTATATCTGCAAAAATATAGATTGGCGCTAAAATATCGTAATTGTGAAAATTGGGCCATGTGTTAATTATTTATGGCTTTTATTTTTACATCATCATAAAGAGCGGAAAATTCTCTCTAAGACCACGCAAACATTTTCTTAGATTTGCCACTTTCAATTATTGGGAAATGGCAACATCGCCGGGGTAGAAGATGACGAAGCGAATTGCAGGACATAGGAGTGCAAGTGAGAGGAAAATACTCCATTTAATTCCATACTGTCTTTTAAGGTAGAGACGCACTATAGTTATATGCACAAACTATACAGTAGTGCACAGCAAACACAGGACGAGCCAGTACCGCCTAGCACAATGCTCGAACACAACCTTCTTGAGGTTTCTGGGTGGATAAGAACACGCCGATAGGTCGCTGCGCACTCAAAAGGTCGTACAAAGGACGAACTTTTTTCGAACTCTGGCGTCTTCTGTTCCAGCAGGAGCGAATGATACTCAAGTTCGAGCGGGCTCGCGTGGGCACGACACGCAACGTAGTTCGATATGGCATCGAACCTGTTTGAACTGTTAGGCGAGCCTACTCATAAAATATGCGGTGCACTGACGGCCCAGACGATATTTTCTGCAACCTTTCGCTCGCCTACGGTATGTGTGAACGTATTAAGACTGTTAGAGGTTCGAATCCAACTGTGGGTAGTCCTGCAGATGGTTTTCCGTGTTTTCCGATTTGCACACCATGCATATTGTAGGGTACCTGTGAGGGTGGCCTCTACAAAGTGTAGGGGAAGGGGGATGAAAAGAGAGTAGCTGAAGGCTGCCCGGGGCTCTGGTGTAAAAAGATGTAGGTTGGATGGGTTCGGGCGTGAATGCAGCTCGATGGAAGAACACCCAATTGTATAGACAGCGGGGGTAGTTCTAAGGGATGGCTAGAAGGGGTAATTTACTACGTGCTTGCAGGAGCAGCTACGCGACTGCTGGGATTCCTGCTGATGTTAGCTGACTGGCCGTGCTCCTAATGGGTAGCGCACACGCAGGCAATGTAAGGAGACGCCTGTGGCTGACTACAGCAACAAATAGACAATTAACTAAATACTAATTTAGGATCCTACCGGGAAGTGAGTTAAGGGGTAGGATCTTATTAACTAATAAAATAAATGAGTTAAAGCAGGGGTCGATAACCTAGATGTTAGTCCCCTTAAAACAACAATAATCATCATCATCATAAATGAGTTAAAAGACCAGTTAACTTATGGATTCTACTGTTTAATCCGTACTCCTGAAGTGGAGTACAATGAAATTATGCAGAGCAGATACTCTTGATCTTTTTACAATAATATGGGGATGATGTACGTGTTGGTGTTATAGTGTGTGTAGGCTCACTGGATGTGACAGCTACAAGCAGCGTCTCAGCACCTGAAAGCACTTGTGGAAGACTGACCCCGGCTTACCTCTCCTTCAGTGTTTTATAGAATCCGCTTGCCGAGTTAGCATTAGTTGCGGATTCTATAGGAAGTGAGGTGCTTGGCCTGGGTCATCGGAGGTCGTCTCTATGCACTAGGCCTGGCCTTGGTATGAGCTTATGCGACGTATGCCGCAGGCATCCGTGTGAAATTAGATGTATAATTTATAGTTGTAGGGTTGTAGTTAATATAATTTATAGTTATAGGGAAGGGATGTGAATGCATCCCTCGAATGCAACAACTCCTTCGCCGGAGCTAGTTATCGACCTCGATGACGGGACGAGACTAGAGCGTAGGGGTAGTTTATGTACCATATAGGGGTATAGGGACATCTTCTTCTTTCTTGACATCTTGTTTCTTCTTTTCTTCTCTTCCTGCTCTTCTTTTGATGTATGATATGCTGTTGCCCAGAATGTGGGGGCGTTGTTGGGGGTATGTGATGATCCCCGTGTGGGGTGGGTGACAGAAACGAAGAGGTTGGAAGTGGAGTAGCGTGTGTTATCTGATATAGGAGTATGTGGATGCCAGCGTGCAGTGCCTAGTGCATAGTGTCTTGTAGAGACGTCAGCGTCCGCGTCAGGTCCGTGCCTAGCGAGCAAGTCTAGGTGTTGGTGTGTGAGGGGGGGGGGGGGCAATATTTTTACATAGTCATTTGTACCATCAAGAAATTAGTTAACAATATTTGAGACAAAAATACATATATCGGTATAATACCTTGCACAATATTAAGCCTGGAGAACATCATTATCATCATACATTATCATTAATCATTAGCATACGCATGAACACAAGTATTATTATGGACCAGCTCAAGGGAAAAAACAGCTGCAGGGCCGAGCTCACCCTTCGTCGATGTGCTGAAAAAGTGCCCTTGAGTGGCGATAAAACATATAGAAACAAGTAAATGCAAAGAACAGAAAGAATAGGGGAAAAGAAAAATGAGTGCCTCGGTGTGTTCGTTAAGGGGGTAAGAAAAAATGGTTTTATTGTGCGGGGGAAAAAGGAGGCACCCGTACAACCGGTAATTTAGAAGGACCGAAAGGAATAAAGGAAAAAAAAGTACACTGTGGCTTTATAAATACATCAAAATAAAACATGAACAAACAAATAAACCCTCTCTCTTGCTCTTTCTCTCTCATGCTCTCTCTCTCTCTCTCTGCTTTGGAACTATGCCGTATCAACAACGTTATACCTTGCAATTTACCCCACGCATGCGTGCATGTGATACTTAAATCTAGATTTATCTATTCTATTATTTCGAAAACCTAACTTTATTATATTATGGCCAAAATTATAAATTATAAATTCTATATACAGTATATGCATGGATCGCCTCCTGTGGGTAGACGGTCCATTTTGACGGGGAAGGTTGACTCTTACATTGGTGGAGTACAACCCTCGCCGCCGGATTGCATCTCTCATGGATAGGTGTAAAAATGCATTATGGAGATCCAACCTGCGGTGGGGTATATCCCACAGGCATATCTCTCCCGTGGTGCGGATTGGGCAGCTGTAAACAAAATGTAGTCAAGCGTGTGTAGAGGGGAAATTGTGTTTTTGAGTAGGGGAGGGAGACGTGTTTGGGCGTGGGCAAAATATTTACAAAGGGCTATATACAATGACGCCACCTGTGGGTAAAGAAAAGAAAACATTGTTTTTTGTTTTATGTGTGGAGAGGGTGTCTATCCCTTGTCATCGTCTCGGCGGTTTTTGGTACTGGACCTAGACCTGGAGGGTATAAGAAAATACCATTTATTATTTAAGCACATGAAAATACGGATTATATTTGCATATCAAAAACCTGTAGAGCACCCATAGTGGCGCTACCCTTTATGCAGACATAAAATAAATTACTAGAACTATCGGGCAACCTGTATTGGGATCGGGTGTCCCGTGTCGGGTCTCGTAGCTGCAAAAGAAGCATCTATTATTATGACAACTGTGCATACGTATGTATATCCCTGTTGTACACTCTTATATATATGTCCAACGGAGAATGTTTATGTTACCCTCCGTTATCGCTTTTCAGGCAATCTCACAGTGTTCCCCTCCCTGGGGTACGATCAGCGTAACCCACGGTCTTTATTCTTTATTCAGTATTTCCCATGTCTTCGTGTTTCTTTATTCTTTATTCATTATTTCATATATCTTCGTAAGTCTGTATTCTTTATCCACTAGTTCATATATCTTCGTGTTTCTTTATTCTTTATTCATTATTTCATATATCTTCGTGTTTCTTTATTCTTTATTCATTATTTCATGTCTTCGTGTTACTTTATTCTTTATTCATTATTTCATATGTCTTCGTGTTTCTTTATTATTCATTCTTTATCCACCTGTGTGTGCGTGTACAGGACTTGCTTCCGCAATGAAGCTATTACGTGTTCTTACATACTAAGTAGTGTCGTGAATCGCAAATTGTAAATCGCAGGGGATCTTCCACGGGGGCATGGACAGAGGAGAACATCGGTGCCACATACCTCGGCCCGGGAGATCATATATTCATTATTTCATGTGTCTTCGTGTTTCTTTATTCTATATTCATTATTTCATATGTCTTCGTGTTTCTTTATTCTTTATTCATTATTTCATATGTCTTCGTGTTTCTTTATTCTTTATTCATTATCTCATATGTCTTCGTGTTTCTTTATTCTTCATTCGATATCCACCTGTTTTCGTGTACAGAAATTGCTTCCGCAAAGAAGCTACTACGTGTTCTTACATACTAACTAACGTCAAGTAGAGGGGGTCGTCTCTGGATGGAGGATCTATCCTGTCCGCTGGGGAGTTGGTTAATCCCCTCACCGAACTATCAAGACTCCATCCGCAGGTCTAACATCGCTGCTGTCGGTGCTAAGTGGGTGTAGCCACCTTCGCCTTCGGGACAGGCTAGGTACACGGTCAGCTCGGGCGCTTGCCCGCACCGACCCGACGCTGTTTCGACCTTCTGTTGTTCGTCAAATTCCACGTGTCATGTCATGTCAGGTCAAGGGTTATGTTGTCCCTTTGTCGATGGAAACTTTAACCATCTACCAATGTGCAATACAAAAAAATATGTGGTCACTCTCACAACCTTGACCAGGTGCTTAAACCAAACGGGTATAGTGTATAGTGAGCTATGTTTGTGTGGGGACCAATGTGTGCTTTTGTTACAAGGGTCCGGGGGGAATGTGGCACAGTGCGCAAAGGTTGCGCCTAGCAAGCGGACTCCCAGCCAATTCAGTGCATTTTATTTATATTTGTACACAGTTAGTAGGTGTGATAGGGATGAGGAAGGTATCTCCCATGTTATAAGGTATGTTGACATGTTATAAACAGTTATTTCAGGGCAATAGGATGGCTAGAATCGGAGGGTGCATGTGGTGCTAGTAGGATGTAGGAAGTAGCTAAATGGTGAGGAAAAAGTTACTGGAGGGGTATGAGTTATCTTCATGCAGGAAAAAATATCATATGCGGGAAAAAATGTAAATAAAATATATTGATATCACCATTGTTAGCAGGGGAATGTATTCTATAATCCACTGTTGGCTTTTATCTCCGCAGTGTTCCATCTTAACACTTAGCTAAGAGCGATTTAGCTTGGTGCACACCTTTGGTATTGCATTAATACCAAGTGCCTTGCATGAACAGGGTAATGGGGAAAACGTGTAATATGTATCAGTGTGTACTCTGTGTTTAAAAAAAAGGGGGGGGGGGGGTTGGACGTTGACCTGGTGTCAACGTTTGATCACGTCTATGCTCTGCTGTCGGTGGTGTATAAGAAACCACCTGTACTTATATACTAAAACTTATAGACTAAAACTGGTCAGTTTATTATTAAAAAATTAGTAATTTCCTATGATATAAACACTTATTACCGGGGAATGGTACAGGGAATTAAGAATTGATCGATATAATCTGCTAGCGGCATGTTGCTGTCAGCGTCATTTCAAACTATAACAATGAGTAATATAAAGGCGGGCTAGATCTATATGTAAGCAATCCCGAGACAAAAATATAGTGCTTTTAGTGTGAACAATCTCGCTCAAGGATGTCCTATCGTTATCGGCACGGCCGATTGTCATTGTGTGTTGAAAGACAGTTATGGGGGATTGTATGCTACACCTCTGTGTGCCGGGTTGGTCTTAACAAATCGTAACATCTATGTATAATGCACCTAAAATGCCACCTTCGCTGGCTCGATTGAGTACCGCTCTCCGTGGGTTATATCCATCATTGAGGAGGGGGGGGGGGGTAGATAGTGTTTAAAACTATTATCCGTCGCTATGTGGATGTGTGGAGGGAATACACGTATGTTTGACCACCTTAATGTGGGGGGTGAATATAAATGCGCCTTCTGTTGCAATGGGAAAGAAAAATCCCAAAAAATGTAAGTGTGTAAGCCAATTATTGGTGGGGGTAAGGGGATTGTATCGGGGCATATGGCTGGATCCTTGTATTGACTGATTCTGCTCGATCCTGACCGTATTAAATCGGTATTATAAAATTAGGTATGCTTTGAAAGAAAAATAACAGCTGGCGCGGATGACCCTCTAGGGACGTAGATATGGGAACGCGCGTCGTGTCCTATATCGGAAGGCGTGTCCTGTGCAATGGTGTAGGAAAAATCAATTATTGTTTGCTAAATAATCAAAAATATAAGGGGAGGCGCGGACGTAGGCTCTCAGCGTGTGGCACGGAAAACAATGGCTTTTTGTCGTGACAAAGACATTCACTGTGTTAGGTAAGGGGTGTGTGAGGAAATGAGTTCCATTACAAGGGCCGGGTGCACTGTACTAGGCAGTGCGGGGGAATTAAACATGTGTCTTAGGCGGAATGGCATTTGAATCTCGCGCCTGGAAGTGACTGGACGGCCTATGAAAATATAATGGCTGGTCGGGTCGAGTATCACGAAGGAGGAGTGACGGCTGAGATAAGACGTGAGTGCGGAGTGTGCGATAACGTTTATCGGTGGGCGTGTAACAACTGAATACGCTGCGCTAATTGGTGACCGCGCACTCTGGGGGATCGGCGACTCGCGCGCTAAGCCGATTGGAGAAGAGCGCTGTGAGTGTGTGTAAAACATGGCGGGTTTGTTGACATGCGGTGAATGAAATGTCAAAGCGCACGTGTGGCCTAACGACACGTTTGATGGGACGCGTACGTGAATGTGTCATGCGATATAGCCCGCTGATGACATCACTTGTGTGTGAGGGAATGAATACGCGTAATTATAATGAAAAATTAAAGCAATTCCCTTTTGGGGGAAAATCATTAGGCCTATGCTGTCATCACCTCGTGTTCAAATGGTGCAAATATTATGTAAAACACTGTCTATCGCCTGTATTGTATTGGTAGCGTACTGAAAATGTATTTGATTGCGTGTGGAAGGCCGTCGCGTCTCTATGCGCGGGTGACATGTTGTATGCAGTATGTAGGAAAAGTGTTTCCGTGGTCTAATCCCACTTACTTCGGGAAAATGAAAAAATGTTATTTAGCTGCGGAATAATTCCTTCCGTGGCGGGTACGGTATGTCGCTTCTTCCCTACTATCCGTATAGTAGCACAATGGGCTAAGGCTATTGGATAACCTGCATCATGGAAGTGAGATCTGTAACTTGTAGGCCTGTAAATCCATGTGTCAATGTACATATTATGTATTCCTTATGTGTATAAGTTGTTCGTGTATCCAAGTGCATACTGAGTGTTTGGAAGGAATAAAATCATTGGGCCTTCATTTACCATTTCCTGTTTAAAAACTGGGCGTGTCCTTCGCCCATGGTGGATAGTTATCCTATATTGTGTTTGGGAAAAGACTCTTTAACGTGTAACACGGTACTATTCCACAAAACATAGGATATTTATGGACCAAGGACGCAGTTGTTGCCTGAATAAATATATATATATCTGGCTGGATATTTATCCTAAGCCTCGTTTGGGGGCAAGATTGTTTTAATGTAAAAATTTACAGTGCTTTAACCCCACAAGATGTAAAATCCTTATGAGCCAGAATGTAAATGCATCGCATATATACATAAAATGAGATGTATATAGGTTGGGATCAGCGCTTAATTAGAGAAATGCGAAGTTGAAATATGGCCAACCAATGATTGTAGCTACAAATTTGTGTGTCTAAGGGATGTAAAGTATTGAGGGGCATCTATAGAAGGACTTGTGGTCCTATAGTAGCCTTGTGGCTTTCTTAAGTCATGCTGTTAAGTGATTATTGACTATAATTCCGTCGCATGGTAGACTATGACCAACAGCTCATAATTCAGCATCGGGATGATAAAAATGGAGCCCTGAGCGGTCAGTATAGAGGTGTAGCCCCGCACAAGCGGATTTGTTTCCGCAAGGCCTGGCCTCGTAGACTAAGGATGAATGATAGAATTTAAATCGTGAATGTATTCCCTAATACGTTGGCTAAGTATGATGACGCTTCGTTGGAGAACTGTTTGTCATGTCTGTCCCTATGACGGTATGGTGTGGTCAATGCCACTGTTGAATTACAATAAGAGGTAAAGATCCCCTGTTAGGAGAGAAAAACATATAATGGAGTGTATGAGAGCTGGAATAGCGCCGTACGTGGCCTACCAGTATTGGCTTCCCTGCTGCTCGTAAGCCGAGATGCTGTATGTGCAATCCTCGCTTCCGGCAGTGTGTGTGGAGCGCGCATCACTGTCTATAACCAGTGTGCAGTCCTGAGCGTTGTAAGGTATTGAAATGTAATAAAGAATGTAGCCTGGATTACAGTGTATGTAAAATGTAATCTATGTAAGTATCCTCATCCTAAGTGTCTTCTAAGTGTTTGGTTCGGAGGACCTGTAGAGTCTGATGCTCTGATATCATGATAATCTGCGTAATGGTATCAGCCCATGAATGGCTGTGGTGGATGCAGGTAACTTGTGCTATTGTAAAAACGTGTGCGGAATTGTATTGAATGTCACTATATTGCGTTAGTTGTATTGGTACGCCTTTGCTTGAGCGGAAGACAACTAACCCGTGTTATTGTATATACGAGGTTTCTGTGTGTGCGACAGGCTGCTAACCTGTGTGAATGTGTTGTCCACGCCGTGGATTGTAAACTGCGTATGGGAACTTATGTAAAGCTGGTGTATTGTATAAATCTCATCAAAAGCATATGGTAATGGGCGAAAGTGCTGTTAAAGAAAGTCGCAATCTCTTCGAAGATGGATGTGGCGTTCACAATTTGTGAAACCGTGGGCTTGTGTGGATAGAATGTCTATGTATCCTATCCGCTCTTGTAATAACTCCATTGTACACCCATCGCCCTAAAATAAGAAGTATCTGTGGTGATACAGTGGTGTGTCAGTAATCGTGATTCTAGGGTAATGTAATCTTCAATCGGTCAACTCACGAGTGTATAGAGTATTCTTATTCATGTAGTTTCATAAGTATAGAGGTATTGTGTGGAAGGATATGTACTCCATGTATCCTACAGTAAGGGATTGAATCTATCGTCGGTCGTTTAAAGGACCGGGACTGGGTGCACCTCTCTCTCTCTCTGTGGTTAACAGCCGTGAGGCTGGTTGGCAGCAGCTCGCCATTCTTCCCGTCTCTTAGTCTTCCTCTTCAGTTCACAGTATGAGCCACAACCCATATCTTGCAGTATTTGACTCATGTACTCCAGTCTGGGTCTTCCTCTACAATTCTTGCCGTCTAATGTTCCCTCGATTATAAGCTTAATCAGTCCATTGTGTCGCAGTATGTGGCCCACGAGGTGATTCCTTCTTCTTTTCATATATTTAAGGAAGCATCTTCTCTCTCCCACTCTTCTAAAGACTTCCTCATTTGTGACCATTTCTTTCCAACTGATTTTCATAATCCTTCTATAGCACCAGGTTTCAAATGCTAGTAGTCTTTTCCTCTCTCTCCTATTGTCCAAGATTCGCTGCCATATAGCGCGACGCTCCATACATAGGTCTTCAACATTTGTTTCCTTACATCAAGACTTATGTTCCTTGCAGTAAATAGGTTCTTCTTTTTATAGAAAGCGTTCTTGGCTTGGGCAATCCAACTTAATATCTCTCTGCTGCTTCTTCCATCATTCGTTATTTTACTTCCCTGATAATTAAACTCATTCACTTCTTGTATTCATTTCTTAACTCTATTGATGTCTGGTTTTCGCCATTTCTACTGCAGACCAAAATTTTTGTTTTATTTGTATTTATTCTC
This sequence comes from Meconema thalassinum, assembly GCA_946902985.2. NCBI lineage: Eukaryota > Metazoa > Arthropoda > Insecta > Orthoptera > Tettigoniidae > Meconema > Meconema thalassinum. The sequence continues at coordinate 36,909,007 of OX336394.1, forward strand.
ATATTAAATTCTTTCTCCATTATTTTGTCCATCTTGCTCAGGATCTTTTGTAAGTCTTCACTTTCTGCAATTAGCGCTATGTCATCAGCAAACCTTATCATGTCAACTTTATCTCCATGAATATTCACTCCTGTGGCAAATTCTTCTCTTACTTGGTCGATCGCCCTTTGTACATACATATTGAATAGGTATGGGGAAAGGGAACAACCCTGCCGTACACCCTTTCTGATGTGTTCTGTTTCTTCCTTGCTACCACAACGAACTATTCCAATTTATTGCTTATAGATATTGTAGATGAGTTTTCTGTCTCTTAATTTGATACCTGTTTGATGAAGAATGCTGAATAGAACATTCCAGTTCACATTGTCAAACGCCTTTTCAAGGTCGACGAACGCTAAAAAGGTAGGTTTGCCTTTCTTCATCTGCTTCTCTATCACTTACCTCAATGCTAAGATTGCTTCTCTTGTTCCTACTCCATTCCTAAAACCAAATTGATCATCAGAGAGGTTTTCATCGACTTGTTTTTCTATTCTCTTCATAATAATTCTGGTGACTATTTTTGATGCATGACACACCAGACTCAATGTTATGTATTGTTTACATGACCTTGCATTTGATTTTTTAGGTATAGGTACTATTATGCATTTCACAAAGTCTTCAGGCAATTCTCCAGTCTTGTAAATAGTACATATTTAGTTGTACAGTTCCCTTTTTAACTTGTCACCTGATTGTGTCAATAGTTCCCCTGGTATGTTATCAACTCCAAGAGCTTTCTTTCCTTTGAGGTCCTGCAACGCCTTCTCAAACTCTTCTTCCATAATAGGTGCCCCCAAGTCTTCCTCTGTTATTTCATCTTCTTTCTCAATGGGCAAGTTAACACAATCTCCACTGTATAGTTGTTCCAAATATTCTTTCCATCTTTTCACTATCATTTCGTCATCATATATTAACTTCCCATCTTTGTCCTCAATGCTCATTGTTTTTGGTTTCCTTGTTTCAAAAAACCTCTTAATATCTTTATAGGCTATATCTATTTGTCCAGATTTCATGTTGTTATTTATGCCTGCACAGATTCCCTTTAAATGCTGTTCCTTGTCTTGTTTTGCCCTCTTATTTATCTTGTTTCTTAAGGTCTTGTATTTTTGCTTTTCATCATCATCATTTGAGTTTTTATACTGTCTTCTTTCCTTTATCATATCCACAACTTCTTGACTTATCCACTCTTTCCTACTTTCTTTTTCTTTTTTTCCTAAAACAGTTTCTGTTGAGTCTAAAATGCTCTTCTTTATTTTGATCCACTTCTCTTCTACTGCCAAGTGTTCTTCAATGTCTCTTATGTTATTGTTTGTTTCATCCATATAGAGTATTTGAGTGGACTCATCTTTAAGCTTAGAAATAACCCAATGTTTATTTTCTTTCTTCTTTAATCTTTTGAACTTTAATTCACAGCGTATCACGACTGGGTTATGGTCGCTGTCGACATCAGCTCCAGGGTAACTTCTACTATCTTTCACCTGGTTCTTAAATCTTTCCTTTACTAATATGTAGTCTATTTGGGCCCTTCTTAGGTCTCCCGGAGCTTTCCAAGTGTATCTCCTCCTTGGATGGTGTTGGAATAGAGTATTCGTTACAACTAATTTATGCCGTATACAAAACTCTACAAGTCTCTCGCCTCTCTCATTTCTTCTCCCCAATCCGTATTTACCAACAACATTTCCTTCAGTTCCTTCTCCGACAATTGCATTCCAGTCACCAAGTAAAATAAGGTTTTCTTCCCCCTTTATTTTAGCTATAAGTTCACCTAGATCTTCATATCATTTCTCTACATCTTCATCAACCTCTTGTGTTGTCGGCATATAAACTTGGACTATCACAGTATCCTTTGGTTTTGTTTCGATCCGTACTAAAATTAATCGTTCATTATATTGCACGAATCCCTTTACTCTGTTTCCAAGTTCTTTATGCAATATAATGCCTACTCCACCATATCCTGGTTTATTATTTGCTGTACCAGAATGAATTATCCTATAATTTCCACTCCAAAAGTCTCCTGCATGTGGCCATCTCATTTCTGCTACACCCAATACATGTAAATCCATCCTTTCTATCTCCATGATCAAGTTCTTTAACTTTCCAGTCTGGAGTAAGGTCCGTACAATCCAGGTACCGATTCTTCTTTGCTTATTTCTTAAATTGGCTTCTTTATCTGTCCCCCTCCGGAGATCCGAGTGGGGGATTATTTTACCTCCGGAAAAATTTACTGTAGAAGCTAACATCATCTTGAGCTGCTGATACTTGGGATATCCTAATAGATCTTTAATGAAGTGGTTTCCCTTTGCCTTCTTCATCCTATGCCGTTGGCCAACTAGTGGCTCATCCGCCTTTAGGGGAGGTTTCCTGCCCCTAGGGCTTGAGAGAGCCCTGGACCTCTACCCGCTCATCCGCTCTCTAAGGAGTCCGTTGGCACTTGGTAGAAGGGGACTCCTTATTGCGGGAGTCACTCGGTGGCTGGGTGCACCGTTTAGTGTAAAAATGTTCGTTGGCTATGCTCCTCGTCTAACTAAAATGTGATCAGTATGGTGTGTATAGGCACTGACTATAAGTAAGTCTTGCCGCGTTCTTACGCGTGGCCTTCATGGGAATGTGGCGGAGCACGCCTGGCTATGCAAGCATGTACGGTGGCACGTGCCGTTCCTGGCATGTCTGTCGCTATGGACGTGTTACTTGCTGACTCAAAGTGCTGTGCTGGTAAATAGTACCCGGTGGCGTGTAATTGACCTATGTTGTCAGCTGCTATGGAGACATGTGTTACATTGTTTTGACCTTTCTAAAACTAGTGTTTGCTATCAAACTGAATTATGATATAAAGACATAGGACATAATAAAAAGAACATGGTACATATTATTATATTGGTTACAACGAAACATGCACTCTTATAACTAGGACATGTGTCTAGGCACTGTGGGGAACTGTCGTTGACATATAGCCGTGAGCATGGCTACCATATCCCATATCGCGTAGGGCGCTTGTTCGACTCGTATGGTCCTGGGTTTGATATGTGTGTGATATAAATATATTGCAATGCCTTATGTGGGTGACCTAATGTTTTAGTTTCGTGGCTCTGGGGACTGGGGAAACGTTGAGACACGTGGAGCTGCTACAGGCGCATCGTGCCTAGACATGTCTTACCCTCTTTACTTATACATGAATACTGTGTATTAAAAGAAAAATTGGCCTTATATACGCGTTATGTGTGCTCTAGTGCTAGGCCATAAGTCGTCTTCTACTGTAAGACGTATCTCCTCTGCCCTCGGATAGCTAAAGCAACTTTAGCGCCTGGGATCCACTCAGGGGCTTTATCCTGTGTATGGGGCGACTGTAGGAGTGTGATTTTGGGCTTGAGCCGCTGTGGCTCCTCATGGGGTGTACACGGTATATGCCTTAGGACCGTTGGTGGCCGGAATAGGCGCTAAGGTCCTAGAGTCTAATGGAAGCGTGGGGATGGAAATGTTAGCACGTGGCGGGTGAAATGTACTCATATGTGCACCGTTGCCAATGGCTGGCTGCGTCTGTGGCATGGCCACGGCGGTCCCCTTTCCAACAGGAGTGGGCCGTAGGGGAATGGTCCTGTTGGCCATCCTTGGTGAAATGGCTGTAATAATTTCTTCCACTGGGGTAGGTTTATGTGTTCAAGGTTCAAATGAAATAAAGTGTGCTTGCAGCTGATGGAAATGTCGCCATAATTCGGCGTGTTGCAGGGTAATGACCCTGGCCTGCTCCGCCAGTCTAGGGTGTGCAGTGTTTATCCGAAGGTGCAATATGGGGCACTGTAATTACGTGGGCTGAATGTTGTGGCCACGGTGGCGCAAATGTATGCATGTGTGCATTTGTGGGGATATGCCGATCGTGTCTACGTCACGTGGCATGAAAGAAATGAGCACGGTATCTGTAATCGTTAATGGAATTTGCCTGGGACAATGTTTATAAATAGGGCGCTCAGCCGGCTATATCCGGCAATGAGCTGTGCCAAGTGGTGAGTCAAGATATCCTGTCGCGCCCTGAATCGATATGATGAAATGGTAGGGTGAGACTGTGTCTGCCATAGTTATATTCATCACGGGACCTTTCCGTTACGTGTCTAAGATTTTCCCTCTCTCCTAAGTAACGTGGGTAATCCCTGGGGGCAATGTCCTGGCGACGGTCTGGATGGAATTCACGTGCGCACTGGATAGGGATGTATATAGTGTACGCTGGGGGAGGTTCTTGGGAATGATAATTGTACCTCCCCTATTGTGGGGGAGTTATCGACCTATGGTGCGGAGGCGTATACACGTGGCGTACGTCCTCCGTATATGGCTCGCGACGCCCGGTGGGATCTTCCCTATATCGTGGAGGGCGGTCTCCGGGGTAATTTTGTGGTGGGTTCTGAGGGGTCGTATGCCTGTTCTATATTGTGGAGGAGGATGAGTCTGCTTGTACGGAGGTGAGTGAGCCCTCTGAGGCCTAACTTCCCAGCGTTGGAAAGGGTAGTGCGCCCGCTTCAGGTATTCCTCAGGGTTCCGTTTGTCCCCGGAATATTTTGTGGGATTTAAAGGGGCGTGTTTAGCGGGCGTGGCCTTGGTTTCGCCGTGTAAAGTGGCGTCGGTATGGTTGTGATTCCGTGAGATATGATCTGATTCCGGACGTGTGCGGCGGGAGCGCCTAGCCCGTGAGGTAATCGGGACGTCGGGGGTAGAATGTGGCCCGTTCGGTAAATCAGATTGCTGATTTCTTGGATCTTGCGGCAGTAGTGACGCATGGTGAGCTGGGACCGTATGGGTCTTGGGAAGGGTTTGATGAATAGTGTGATGGAGGGTTTCACTGGCGGTTTGAATGTCTGCGATGAGGGCTGTACTGTCAGTGTCCCGCACAGTTTTGTCTAACCGCCGGATAAGGGCATGTAACTTGTTATGGGCTTCCTGCGTGTTGAGTAATAATTGTGCCTCGAGATGTATTAATGTGAGGTTGAGGTCCTCGGTGGTTTGGGTATGTTGATTATGCTTTGTCTGCGGGTTGGTGTGAGGGGGTGCGTTGATTACTGTATGAGGGTATCGTCCCCGAAGATCTAGGGCCTCAGTTTCTAATTGAGCTATTATGCAATTAGCATTGCTCGCGTCTATGTGGTCCGAGTTCCTAATAACGACCTTAGGGCGTGGTGGTCTGGTATTAGTGGCCAGGTATTGGGCTATCACGCTACCCTGGGGCTTATCTTCGCTCTGGGCAGTCGGCATGGGTGTATGTAAGGGGGTGTGTCCCACCTCAGTGTAGGTATCTATCTGTTCCCTGCTTAGGGAAATATCTATGGATATATCTTGGCAAGTGGAGCTGAGGGAAATATCTCCCTGAATTGTCCGGTATGTTCCCTATTCTACGGGGGTGGGAAATGAAATATTACTGTTTCAAAGCTATGTAAGGTACCGGGGACCGAACTGGGTGGGCAACTAAATAATGTGGCCCGTATGTACTATGTAGGGTGGGCGTAGCTAATTTGGGGGGTCGTAAATGGCTTATTGCTAGTTAAGGGTGGCGTTTAAAAATGTATCAGTGACTGGGGCGGGTTTGGGTGGGTACAAAAATATTACCAGACCCGTACTTCAAAAAAAAATCCCAATTTTGGGTGGCGTTCGCTTGGCTAGTAAGAGGTTAAATTTAGGGATCTATTCCGCAGAGGTACGTTGTCTGTACCCCTTAGAGCGTTGTCTTATGACAACGTCACGGTACTCAGCGTTTCCACCATTTGTAGGGTACCTGTGAGGTGGCCTCTACAAAGTGTAGGGGAAGGGGGATGAAAGGAGAGTAGCTGAAGGCTGCCCGGGGCTCTGGTGTAATAAGATGTAGGTTGGATGGGTTCGGGCGTGAATGCAGCTCGATGGAAGAACACCCAATTGTATAGGCTGCGGGGGTAGTTCTAAGGGATGGCTAGAAGGGGTAATTTACTATGTGCTTGCAGGAGCAGCTACGCAACTGCTGGGATTCCTGCTGATGTTAGCTGACCTGCCGAGCTCCTAATGGGTAGCGCACACGCAGGCAATGTAAGGAGACGCCTGTGGCTGACTACAGCAACAAATAGACAATTAACTAAATACTAATTTAGGATCCTACCGGGAAGTGAGTTAAGGGGTAGGATCTTATTAACTAATAAAATAAATGAGTTAAAAGACCAGTTAACTTATGGATTCTACTGTTTAATCCGTACTCCTGAAGTGGAGTACAATGAAATTATACAGGGCAGATACTCTTGATCTTTTTATAATAATAGGGGGATGATGTACGTGTTGGTGTTATAGTGTGTGTAGGCTCACTGGATGTGGCAGCTACAAGCAGCGTCTCATCACCTGATAGCACTTGTGGAAGACTGACCCCGGCTTACCTCTCCTTCAGTGTTTTATAGAATCCGCTTGCCGAGTTAGCATTAGTTGCGGATTCTATAGGAAGTGAGGTGCTTGGCCTGGGTCATCGGAGGTCATCTTTATGCACTTGGCCTGGCCTTGGTATGAGCTTATGCGACGTATGCCGCAGGCATCCGTGTGAAATTAGATGTATAATTTATAGTTGTAGGTTTGTAGTTAATATAATTTATAGTTATAGGGAAGGGATGTCAATACATCCCTCGGATGCAACAATATGCTGGGGCTGTACCTTAATACAGTCCACGGCCCCATCTAGCCAGCTTCTGTCCCATTGTCACCATACGACCTATCTGTGTCGGTGCGACGTACAGTAAATCAAATTGTACCTAATAATAATGTTAATAAGATTATTCCCCACGCCCCATCTCTGAGAAGGATGTAATACGTCGAGGATAGTAGCAAACATATTTTCCGGCAACGGAAGAAATTAATGAAATTACTCACTTATAGCCTATACACATACTGTTGCCGCATCATTGTACGAAAAACGTGTTGTGACCAGTCAACTTTGTTCTGTGCACTCCAACGATGTTCAGTACGCAGTTAGTATATTCTGAGGAGTCATGTGCATCGAATCATCGCACAAACACAGATTGTGGCTGTCTTCACATTACAGATACAGATTGAAGGGGTTATATGCACAAACTATACAGTAGTGCACAGCAAACACAGGACGAGCTGGTACCGCCTAGCACAATGCTCGAACACAGCCTGCTTGAGATTTCTGGGCTCATAAGAACATGCCGATAGTTCACGGCGCGCACAAAAGCTCAAACTTGTTCGAGCTCTGACGTCATCTGTTCGAGCAGCTCGAGCCGAGCTCAAGCACATCACTATCTATCCCACCCGCTATCCCAAATTATAACACGACTTAAAGGGTATAGTAAAAATTCCAGCTGTGTCTGCCATTATCGGCGTTACAACAGTATTGCCAACCCCACGCATACGGTACTAATTGTAAGGTGGTCTTTCGACCAGATCAATGTTCCTTTTGTCAACCGTGCCCCGCTAGCTTCCCGCGACCATTCTAACCTTAGTTTAGTCCTATCCAATGGTTTTTGACAATGGTTCCAGTCTAACGAGTCCTGGGCCCTATTTCACAAAAATCGACAATTGTGACAATTTGACATAATTGTCAACGTGTCGCGACACTTTTATGTGACAATATGTCATTGTTTGACAGGAGAAATATTGTAAAATGTACGCCTGTCACAGAGCCGTTTTCTTAACCTTGACAAATTGTCAAATCCACCTGTCGAGGTTATGTACACTTCGATAGTTCCGCGAATCGATAATATACAATAATTATCGATTCACATGAACTGTTCAACGCGAGATAATCATAATAAAGGAATTACTATTTATTAAAACATTCATTTATTTGAATAAATACGCACAAACTGTGCAAAATTACTAGACCTATATATTTACATACTTTACTGGATAAATGTGATTATCATTACAGCTTCTAATAATACTTTACAGGCCCAACCATTTACCTTTCTGACAATCACGAATATATACTGTACAATACAGGCACGAATTGAATGCTCAACAAATATTGGTCTCGGCCACGGCATTTCTTTAGTAAATAATATACTATGAAGTTTCTACGGTCAAGGGAGCAATAAAATATTTAAAGTATGATATATTCAGTCCTAGAAATTCGCTCTCATTAAGAGTAGCCTACGTGTTTCGATTTATTTTCTTCCGCACGACTCTGTCATATTACTTGAAAGCAAAGATTTAGTCTTTGAAAATAATTTTCATCTCAACTTAAAAAGAATCCCCTTTAGCTCACCTAAAAACCCTAGGCCTAAACCTACTGATAATAATAATAATGTTATTTGTTTTACGTCCCTTTTAACTACTGCAGCTTTTAGAGACCCCGGGGTGCGGGAATTTTGCCCCAAAAGCGATCTATAACATGCCAGGAAATCTACTGACACGGCTCCCTCGCAATTGCACACCCTCAAATCCAGATGACTGCGCCAGGATTCGATCCTGCAACAGCAGGCGAGAACGTTACCGCTGAGCCACGCAGCCAGCGTAGACCTACGGCCGTCAAAGAGACAGATCTACATAATAACAGCACACTGTAAATGTTTATTGGTTCTGAAACGTTAACGCAAAAAACATTATTGTGCACTAATGTTCGTCACGCATGTGCTCTAAAGATCGTCAGCTATGACGACTATTGGACACTATGATCAAACGACAATTTAATTAATGCAGGGTGCTTCAGAACTACATTATAAGTATATTGCCGCTGTTCGGTCTTACAAGGAGATATGACAATGTGCCATTTTTCGTCACAAATGACGAGCATTGGTAAAGTGAGTGTTTTTAAATCCAGTGTTCGTCGCCAGCATTTCTAACCAAAATAGGCACGTGAGCACGAAATAGCAAATCGCGTATGTTACAGAAACAATTACCAACTATATCACACACTTGTAACATTTTAAAATGTCGGAACATAACACGTATGCACATAACTCGCGTGCCTGCTTAGCACATGCGAGAAGCAATACGCCGCATCAAGACAGCTCAACTCACACGAGATGTTTGACGCTGGGAATCACCTATTACATCGCACGCATGATTTCGCAAAGTTGCTCCTTATTATCGGCAACGAAGGTATGACGAATCTCGTAAGACTTCGTGCGTTGAGAAAGACCCGTTGACATCCTTATTATATGTACTTATATACGAGAGTGACGACTATTGGCTCAGTGACGAAAACCGGTACCGTACAGTTACCTACTGCCGCTTTTTAATCGCTCCATTCCAACGATTCTAACAACACTGTAGGCTATTAATGAAACGGGAAACTTCCAAACGCACCGAAATATGAAAATATAGGTTATGGTAATAATCGACATGTAACAAGGCGCCTGTCGAGTTTTCGATGACAATTTGACAATTGTAGAACCACTGCTGACATATTCATTAGTTCATAAAGAAAAACTGGTGACATATGTGACATATTTGTCAGATTTCTACCTGTCGGCATTACAACTTTATGAAACAGAAACTTGTCGAACTATCGAATTGTCGGATATTTTAAGTCATCTGACATATGTCGACTTGTCCAGTTTATTAAAGTAGGGCCCAGATCAACGGTTACAGCCTAATGCGTCTAGATTCTAGCTTCCAGCCGCAGACGAATGGGTTTTACCTAGTGGTGGTGTATTTTATATCTAACATGTTGGGCACACTGCCGTGACACCAACGTCTCGTCATGTGTTGCTCTCAAGGGGAGGATACGATGCATGGGTCACCGATTCGAACCATCTTTAGTACACGTGTAGGGCATTACCAGGTGCAAGTAGTAAGGTGCACTTCTCAGCAGTTTCCGAGAAATTAATTAATTGCAATTACATGTCTGCGTCTATGTGCGTTGTACGCTAGCAAGAATCCAACGAGCCGCGGTGCAGCGGTAAGAGCCCTGCTTCGTAAGCGCGGGATCGCTGGATCGAATCCCACCGGTGAGCCTTTGCAGTGTGTTGTGTTTTTTGTACCGATAACATGAGTCACTGCTTGCGGGGTACGAGGGTGGTCTGATGGTCCACAGACGTGCAATGAACGGAACAGACTGGGCATTAAATGTACACATTTATACGTATACATGTATACATATAATAGAATACACCTGACCGTGTATAATACCAATGCATTTGCAATGCCAATGCTGTATATTATGTAGTCACAAACGTTTAACCCCCATACGATGATTTCAGGATCTCTTTTCCCGCTCACATAACACGTTATTACAATTGACTGCAAAATAAACATTATTCACGACACATACACGTGTACGAATTGGCAATGTTTACAAAAAGAAAAAGAAACACAACCCACTGCAAAAACTCACCGGTGGGATTCGATCCAGCGCTTACGAAGCAGTGCTCTTACCACTGCACTGCAATTAATTAATTTCTCTGTAACGGCTGAGAAGCGCACCTTACTACTTGCACCTGATATACGCCTGGTCATGCACTACACGTGTACTAAGGATGGTTCGATTCGATGACCCATGCATCGTATCCTCCCCTTGTCAGCTGGAGTGAGCAACATGGCTGCCGTAGTTCAAATTCAACAAGAATGAAACATACCGTATATAATTACGTAATTTAGCACATATTTCCAGTATATTAGTCATAATAAACGGCAATTTCAATAGCTATTGTCCCCTGGAAACCCTGAAAAGGTATGAAAATCACATATTATCATTCAACATCTAACTGAAACTGTTATGTCAGGTTCCTGTGTCCTGCACTACAAATCGAACAATTTATTGAGTAATGCTAACAAAATGACTAGGCTAATAAATGAAATGCACCACCAAAAACTTATTTGTTTCAGGTTATAATTTAGGATGTCCCAATAATTGGGAAAATAGGCCTATTGTGTTGACAGACTGAAAATTCGCAATAATATTACTCCCAACCGGACACTAACAATTTGGGACGTGATGATGCAGTGGTCAGTTGCCTCTCAGCAAGACGGACCGGGTTCAATTCCCGGGCAACGCCTATTCTTAAATGTTATATTTTATCGTAACAAGATTTTTGCATATGCCCACTTACAGTAAATCAAATACAGTACGGTACCTCGGCTTAATAACATATGCTGTATACACAAGGAATGAGGCAAAAATTAAGGTTTGATAGAACGAATCGGCAAATTGTATTCATAAAGAAAACTTACAGGCTGTTTCGTATAAATCTCTCCTCTGAAACTCTAGCTATACTCTGAATTACCAATAAAGCTCGCTGACAGCTGTCAAAGCTAGCACGTGGGGAAATGCTGTGTTGCTACTGAGGCAGATCATGACTCATAAACATTCCAAGAGGCTTGCAGGAAGACACAAATACTGTGGATGCCTGGCGCTCTAATGACCGTGACGAGTGAAGACACACTGAGTCAAACCATGTGCTTATTGCTGTGTCTGCATACATTGCAACATTGCTCACTGTTGCCATGGAGACCGTTACCTCTCTCGTCTCCACTCCTCACCTCACCTATCAAGCGTGTGACAGCTTTCACCGAGCATCTTTTGTAAATCAGATTATAGTTGGTTATTGAGGTTTCAATGGTCGAAATTACGATGTCATCTGCCCCTCAAACTCTTCTGCATCCGTCTGAAAAGAAAGGAAATATTGTAACACGCACCCTAATGAATCAAATAAGCGTTCAGTACATGTCGGAAAGCATAGCATACCGTACTTACTTTTGCTTGTAAATAACCTCCAGTCTTCAATGGCGGCCAGCCGTGGCATTTCAAATCATTTTTGCTTAGACTGGAACGGTCACGTGATGTTTGTCAGACACAAGGACACAAGCAGCGGAAAGGAACAGTAAAATACACATGGAACGAGTATATTAGGTGGCCAATCACATTTCAAGGCAATGAGTTTCTTCTGACCAATCAGGTGAAGTATCATTACAGGCTACAGACGTATGTGTTCTGTGAGACTCAAGGCCACTGGGCCCAGAACTGTGTGAAGATCTGCAATGTAGCTGAGCGGATTGAAAAGTTAAAAAATTACGAGCCTTACAGTAGTAGCATATGATGTGTAACATGTGACATGTTATCCTACTATGTGTCTGCCGTGAGCGCAAATCACTTATTAACAGTGAACTCTGTTGATAATTGAAATAACTATTTGTAAAACTCCTGTGCCATATCCTTTCAGCAAATATGATATAATGAATATTTTCACACCAAAGAACGACAACTTGAAGATTATTTATTGTAGGAATATATTTAATGGGGTAGCGTGCCACGGTGGGTGAGTGGATAGCGTGTCGGTCTACTAACCCCAAGATTGCAGGTTCGCTCCTGGCCGTGGTAAGTGATTTTTGAAAGGCGGCAAAAATACGACACGCATGTCATACGATGTTGGCATGTTAAAGAACCCATTTGAATTCAGTAGGCCGTGTTCATAATGGTAAAATTAATCTCGGGAGTTTCCGCCAACACAAAGTTCCTCATTTCTCTACTAGAAAGCGCTATAGTGTTCAAGGAGCTTAGATATCTAACCTCCTTGACTATCATAGTGATTCAAGGAGCAACGAAATTCGACATGCAAGCTACCCTCTGGGTGTCAAATTACAAAGCTTGCACCCGGCACTCGAGGCCATACGATATTATATTATTATTATTTAATGGGGCTTCCAAACTTTGAAGTAAACCGTATGCGATATGCATTTCACATCCTGCTATGTGTCTGTCGGGGGGCGTAAATCCCTTGTTAACAGTGAACTCTGTTGGTCATTGAAATAACTACTTGTAAAACTCCAGTGCAAAATCCTTTCAGCAAATATGATATAATGAATATTATCACACCAAAGAACGACAACGTGAACAAGTTTTATTGTAGGATGATCTTTAATGGGGCCTCCAAACCTTGAAGTAAACCGTGTGGGATATAAATTCTACATAATGCTTTAATTTGGCCGACAGTACCTCGAATGCTTACATTAAATTAGAATACAGCAAAAGTATGAAGATTTAATAAATCATAATTGTTTTCAGAAAATATGATATAATGAATAGTTTCACACCAAAGAACGACAATTTGAAGATGATTTATTAGTAGTGCTAGGTTGTAGGTTCTGCCCCTGGCGACCTTGGGAAGGAAGGAGTGATGCTAGGAGGGCGTGCTTGGATTCGTTTTTTCTCGCTCTTTACGGGAATGTAGGTGTCGAAAAGGTGAAATGCTGGAACCATGGTATTTTTGGGGTAAAAACGTGATTTTATACTTTTTGTTTTATCTCGCGAACCAATTATGCTAGAGGCGTGTACGAGAGGTCCAAGGACTCGGGGTGACGTCCTCTTTGCTATGGACCCTGTATGATTTTTTTTTAACTTTTGAAAATTTTTGTTTTGGAAAGTAGGCGATAGTTTGAAAACCAAACCTGATAGAACGTTGTGCCATAGTTGAAACGAATGGCCTTTATGGTTTTTTTTTTAAATTTTTTTGAAAACAGTCCCATTTTGAAAATCTACTATTTTGGAAACTAAGAATTGTACAAACGAGTTTGTTTGATATAAATGAAAGGTCCCTACCCCCTCTAGCCCCATATCAAATTTCGAGACTTTACGGCAAAAACTATGCATGTTGAAGCTTGTTTTTTAATGTTTTTTTATATAAAGAGTGTAGACAGAGATCCGGTAGCGCTAGGCGTGTGTTACAACGAGGCTATGACTGGCCATGGTGAATACAGGAAATGGCTATTTCGAGGGGGCGATGTATGGCAAAACGAGGGGTCGCTTTCCGATATTTTCCTATGACGAACGAATGAAGGCGAATATTTCGAAAATCACTCATGGCGATTTCGATGACCGTGCCCGGAAGAAATGAATTCCTATTTTGGCGGGATGGCTGGGCAGGTTATGACGGTTGGTTTTGTGATATTTCCTATGACGGATGGAAGCGAATATTTGAAAATGTGTGAAGCATGCTAAGATTTTTTTTAACATGCTAGTAAACGGTAATAAGCGAGACCACTGTCTGGCAGAGCGAATGGTTGTAGAATATGGAAACCTATAACATTCGCTCGACAAAGTCATGTGCATGTACGCAAAGAGCCAAAACGTTAGGTCATTGACCTGAAATGTTATAAACTAAAAATTGAACTGAGTAAAGTGATGTGTTTTAGGGTGAAAGTATGTGGTTAACATGATCATGTATTGAGGATGGCCGCTTGTTAGTAATTATTATTACAGTAAAATGTTTAGTAATAATAATAATAATAATAATAATAATAATAATAATAATAATAATAATAATAATAATAATAATAAGACACACACGTTTTGAATGCTACAGAACTGTGTTGCTTGCTCGCACTCAATACACGACCTGGCCAGGCCTTGTCAGAGCGACTGCTGATAACACAAGAATGCCTACGTGGGCAGGAAGTAAAGGGTCAGGTTACTTGGCTGGTAGAGGCTAGCAGGTCTGTCGTTTAAACAGACCTGGTAGAGGCTAGGAGGTCTGGTGTTTAAACAGAGAGACCGCCATTTTGGTTCCTAGACAGCCGCACTACCGATGTATAAGAGGCAACCATTTTGGTTCCTTATTAAAAACATGAAACTAGTATAAGGTACACGAATCTTATTCAGATTGAGGAATGTGAAGAGGCGTGGGAACACGTGTGAGAGAGACAGCATTTCAAGGTCAAAACGCTGAGAAAATGCAACTCTCCCTGTTGCAAGGCTAACTGATAACGATTGCGTTAGTGTTGCACTTGCCATTTTAGCAAACGGACGAATACAGTAGAGCTCTGAACTGAACTTTGGAAGAAAAAATCCTTTTATTTTTTGGTAAGTACCTATGAATGATTATTTTAATAATGTCATGCTAATGAACCTTAAATTTGTAGATATTGATAAGGTAATTAATAATTTTACTTATTTATTTGTTTGCAGAGTAAGCCTCCGTGGCTTAGGCGGCAGCATGCCGGCCTCTCACCGCTGGGTCCGTGGTTCAAATCCCGGTCACTCCATGTGAGATCTGTGCTGGACAAAACGGAGGCAGACAGGTTTTTCTCCGGGTACTCCGGTTTTCCCTGTCAAAAATTTCATTCCAGCAACACTCTCCACTATCATTTCATTTCATCAGTCATTCATTTAATCATTGCCCCAGAGGAGTGCGTCAGGCCTCGGCAGCCGGCACAGTCCATATCCTCGCCGCTAGATCGGGGCTTCATTCATTCCATTCCTGACCCGGTCGGAGACTGGAAGCAGGCTGTGAATTTCATTTTCATTTGTTTGCAGATAACCGGTATACCTTACATGTCTGAAATACAAGAAACCATTGCACTTTTGACCGCACTAGAAAAAAACAGCAACAAGCCAGTGCAAGTGAAGGTGAGATTATTTTTGAAACTATATTGTTTAATTTTTTTGTTTGATATTATTTTATTTTATTTTATGAAATGCATGTATTAATCTGAATTTAGG
The DNA here is from genome assembly GCA_946902985.2 of Meconema thalassinum. Lineage (NCBI taxonomy): Eukaryota > Metazoa > Arthropoda > Insecta > Orthoptera > Tettigoniidae > Meconema > Meconema thalassinum. The sequence continues at coordinate 36,924,431 of OX336394.1, forward strand.
TATTTATAGTGGTTTATTTTATTTATTTTTAGTAACTTGGAAAGAAAAGGCTTACGGCCGTAGCAGTGACTGAAAACCCGAAACGCAGTAGAGTGCAACCATTGTTTCCAGGCAGTGAACTATTTAAAACTCAGGTATACCTAACAAAATGCTATTCCATTTTACCACTACTGAAAACTCGTAGACAAAAAATTCATTACCTGTACATGACTAGGACGATGATTGCTTTCTTGAATAATGGCCATGTATTGACAAACGGGGGTGTAAGGGGTAGGCTTTCTACTCAAATGTCAACCTCACCTGCACGTGGTGCACCCTGCTTTAGACTAACGAGGCTCTGACGACCGAGTGACTCCCGGGATAAGGAGTCCCCCACTACCATGCCACCGGCTCCCCAGGGAGGCGAATGAGCTGGTAGTGGTTAGGGCACTCTCTTGCCCTTGGGACAGGAAACTTTCCCTAAAGGCGGATGAACCACCTGTGGTCAACGGCATAGAAAGTCCTCAACGGCGGACCAGGCATAAGGGCAATGAGTCCCTCCTTGGCTGGAATGGCGGATGAAGGCTGCAGTGACTAGGATTTATTCAATCGTCTTGCATTTGCTTGCCATTGAACATCTTTCCTAAGTCATCAAGTAATGTGCGTTTGTTGATGTGCAGCAACATTCTCACGTAAAAAGATTTCACGCACAGCAGTCTTCCAACAACATTGACTTTCTTCAAAGTCCTGCGGCGATCAAGAAGTTGCGACGGGGGCAGGATTGTGATGTCTGGGAGCCTCTAGTGATAACTTGGCACGTAGGCGGTAGATGTGTGATCGGTCGTCTTGCTTAGGGTTGTGGCTGTAGAGCAATTCGGCCGCTGCAACTACGACTGAGCAGTCCTATTTAGGGTCCACTCTGCTCACCCCACATGGGGAAGGGGCTAGAAAAGGTGCCCTAAACATAGTCAGCCACTTATACTACCGATTGGATAGCCGCGTCCAAAGGTGTCACCTCCATGCGGTCGAAAATGTATAAGTAACAAATTTTATTTTGCAACCTGGAATGTAAGAACACTCACTGATGACCCCGCAAATGAGAGACCTGAAAGGAGAACAGCTATTGTGGGTAGAGAGCTACGGAGATATGACATTGACATAGCAGCACTTCAGGAGACCCGTCTTGCTGAGGAAGGTCAGTTGAATGAGCAAGGTGCAGGGTACAGCTTCTTTTGGAAGGGTAAACGTGAGGACGAACACAGAATACATGGAGTTGGCTTTGCCATTAAGAGCAAGCTTCTCAAGGATCTGTCAGAGCTTCCAACTGGGTATAATGAACGCCTCATGACACTAAGACTTCGGTTATATAACAACCAGCATGCCACGGTGATCAGCGCATACGCCCCCACACTAGATGCTGATGATGACATTAAGGAAAGGTTCTATTCAGATCTGGATACCGTCCTATCAAACATCAACCGTGAAGATAGGATCATCTTACTCGGAGATTTTAACGCTAGAGTGGGCAGGGACTACAATGTTTGGAATGGTGTCATTGGTAAGGAGGGAGTTGGTAGCGAAAACTCCAATGGTGTCAGACTGCTCTCCAAATGCACTGAACATGAATTGGTAATCACCAATACTATCTTTCGCCAAAAGAATCGCTTTAAAACATCATGGCAGCACCCTAGATCGAAGCACTGGCATCTTATTGACTATGTGATTGTACGCAAGAAAGATTTACGAGATGTTCTTATCACCAAAGCAATGACAGGAGCCGATGACTGTTGGACAGATCACCGGCTTATCAGATCAGTTATGCGTATACCATTGTCCACACAGAGGAGGAAGCAACAGAAGAGCTGTAGGCATGTTTTTGATACCGAGAAGTTTGGTAAGTCAGAGCATATCTCCCAATATAAAGAGTTGCTTAGCCAGACACTGCCACAGGAATACCATCCAGATGTAACACTGCACTGGGAGAGTCTGAAGACCGCTATTCAGAATGCTTGCAAGGAAACGCTGGGATATAAGACCAGGAAACATCAAGACTGGTTTGATGAAAATGATGAAGAAATAGAAGCATTAATCTCAGAAAAGAGAAAAGCCTTGCAAACTTGGAGAAAAGATATGAACTCCCGTACTAAGAAAGAAGCATTTTGTCTTGCGAAGGCAAATGTCCAAAGAGGAACTCGTGCTCTCAAAAATGCATGGTGGACATCCAAAGCTAAAGAGCTGCAATATCTAGCAGACAAAGATTCGCGACAGTTCTTCCAAGCCACAAAAGCGATTTATGGCCCCTCCACGTTTGGTAGAAATCCACTTTGGTCCAGTGACAAAAGTACACTTCTAAAAGATCAATACTCCATCATGAATAGGTGGAAGGAGCATTTTGAAGACCTCTTGAACCAGGACTCAGTTATTGATGAGCAGGTGTATGATATATTAGAACAAGCACCCATCAAAGAAGAACTCGGTACCCTGCCAACACTAGATGAGGTTCAGTGTGCTATTAATCAAGCAAAGCGACACAAAGCTACTGGATGTGATGGAATACCAGCGGAAGCTCTCAAAGAAGGAGGTGAGGAACTCATAAGCCACATACATGATCTTATCATTAAAATTTGGAGAACTGAAAAAATGCCTGCTGATTTCAGAGATAGTCTGATAGTTCCCATATTTAAGAAAGGTGATCGTGCAGACTGCAACAACTATCGTGGTATATCTTTGTTATCATGCCTTGGAAAGCTTATTGCTCGTATTTTGGCGAATCGTATTCTATCCCTGGTGGAGAAAATACTCCCAGAGAGCCAATGTGGTTTCAGGCCTTCTAGAGGAACTGCAGATATGATATTCACTGTTCGTCAGCTTCAGGAGAAATGTAGAGAGCAAAATAGACCTCTTTATATTGCCTTTATAGACCTCAGTAAGGCATTTGACTCGGTAAACCGTGAAGCCTTGTGGAAGATTTTATCATTGTATGGTTTTCCACTGAAATTTATTACCATCTTAAGACTACTCCACAATGATATGAAGGCAAATGTCATTGGTAACGACTCGATTGGAGAACCATTTCATATTAATACCGGCGTTAAACAAGGCTGTGTGATTGCCCCTACATTGTTTTCTCTGTACGTTGCCACTGTCATGCAGTTAGTCAAAGATGATCTTCCTACAGGCATACAGATAACTTACAGGATGGATGGGAAGATCTTTAATTTGAGCCGTCTAAAGGCAAGGACTCGAACATCTCCTGCTGCATTGGTTGAGTTACAGTACGCTGATGATAATGCAGTAGTAGCTCAATCAGAGGACGAACTTAGGAAAATCCTGAATGCTTTTTCTTCAGCCTACAAAAAGATTGGGCTGAAACTTAACACCAGTAAAACCCAAGTCCTCTACCAACCAGCCCCTGGACAAGGACAAAGAAACATCAATGTCACCATCGACGGAGCGAAGCTTCAAGAAGTTAACGCCTTTTCTTATCTTGGCAGCACCCTGTCATCAAGTGCAAATATAGATTCCGAAATCCAACACAGGATTAACCGTGCTGGGGCATCCTTTGCAAGATTGAGGTCTAGAGTTTTTGACAACCATGATATCAATGCTGCAACGAAGATCCTTGTGTACAACTCGGTTGTAGTTCCCACCTTACTTTACGGATCTGAATCCTGGACATGCTACAGACGTCATTTTAAAAAGCTGGAGCAATATCACCAGCGTTGTTTGAGGAGAATTCTTCGTGTCACATGGCAAGACAAACGCACAAACACCAGCATTCTCGAAGAAGCACAGACTACCAGTGTTGAAGCCATGCTTTTAAAACGTCAGCTGCGATGGACAGGACACGTAATCCGCATGCCCAATAATCGCATTCCCAAGCAAGTGTTTTGCTCTGAACTAACTGAGGGCAAGCGCTGTGTGGGAGGTCCGAGGAAGCGATTCAAAGACGTACTAAAGGCTAATATGCAAATGTGCCATATTAATATCAACAACTGGGAGACCTTAGCTCTTGATCGCTCATCCTGGAGATCAATTGTTCATCGTGGTGCGATACTTTTTGAAGAAAACCGCCGACGTATGATAGAAGATCGGAGGCAACGCAGAAAGAACAGAGTGTTCATTAGAAGACAGGGAATGAATGCGGATGTCTCACCTGACCCTGATACTACCTGTCATCACTGCGGGAAACTGTGTCTCTCCCGCATTGGGCTTTTTAGTCACCTCCGGACTCATCGATGAAGAGTCATTCAGTATTGGAAGGCCAACCTACTCGAGACGAGTGTTTGCTATCATCATCATCATCATCATCATTGACAAACGGTACAAGACTATATTGGTTGTTGACTGGGAAAAGTACAAGGCTATGTTTGATTTTCTAAAAACAAAAATTTTAATTTAATTTATGGGCGGTTCCCTATGGACTCAACAAATATACACAGGTTTGAACAAGATAATCTGGACAAAACGACATGCCATTCATTTTTTGTTGTTTATATATTGGTTAAAGGGAAATGTAAATGACTGCAGCTTAAAAAAAAGAAAATAAGTACATGGGTTACTGTTAGTGCAGCCATACAGTTTAATTTTGTAATGGTGTTTTGATATATTAATGCCAAATAACGTTAACGTTTTATTTACAAGTATTGATTGAGTGATGGGTTATTTTGTTTTTTATAGGTGTGGTCATGCGCCATTTACATAGTGAACAGACAGTGAAAAAAACATACATTGTGCTTTTAAGTACTCTGTGCAACGTTAATAACTTACAATAAGAAAAGGTTTTTATTATAACACATGGCGTTAGTACCAAATACAACAAGTGAGCAAGTTGGGTTACCACGTGGATTGAATTTAAAATCAGAACATGATCGTGGGTTAACATTTGAATCTTGGCCCGTAGGCTTTTTGTCAACACATAAACTTGCAAAAGCCGTTTTTTTTACTTGAACAGAGATGTGGTGCGCTGTCTGTTTTGTCGTATTGAACTTTCACACTGGGAAGAAGGGGATGATCCCTTTAGAGACCATTTGCGATGGTCTCCTTGTTGTCTCTACATGCTTGGAAAACAAGTGGGTAACATACCCGTGTAACCATTTTACCGAACCACGAGGCCATTGGCCGCTACTTACGTTGCTGAATCACAAATAAATAATAATGATAATAATGACGTATTACCAGCCAACAACGGTAGTGTCGATATATGTGGTCCATATGCCATAGACAGTGTTGAATTGGCATATGCTTTTGAAAAATTTGGAGTTTGCAAGACTATAACACTAGCACACCCAGAGTACAGCTCTGTTGAAAAACGTTTAGAATCTTATAAAAATGTTTGGCCATTAATATTAAAACACCTTACCAAACAGCTAAGTGAAGCTGGATTCTTTTATACTGGCGAAGGGGATAAAACAATATGTTTTTATTGTGGATTTGCTTTAAAGGATTGGCAAATGACTGATGACCCTTTTGTGCACCAAGCTCGTTGGTTATCTAACTGTAAATACATGGTATTGCTTAAGGGTCAGGAATTTGTGAACACTATTCGTAAAGAAAACGTGATTGCAGCACAAGAGATAAAAGTGCCTTTAGAGTTAGAACACGCGGAGCAAATACATGAGGCTGAAAAAAGACTTGTCTCACGAACAGATACAAAAGTGTGACCAACAATTATGTAAAATCTGTTATCAAGAAGAACTGGGTGTTGTATTTTTGCCTTGCGGACACATGATGGCATGTGTCAAGTGTGCATTAGAACTTAACACTTGTGCTATATGCAGAAAAGTAGTATCTGCTACAGTTAGGGCATTTCTTGCATAAATAGTATAATTTATTAGCAATGCATAGTGCAAAATAGCTATATGCACAATATTATTACAAGCTGTTGTAGAGTGCAATAGATATGCTTTTGTTTTGTGTATAGCCTACTACAATGAATGTTTTGAATGCTGTTGGACAAGCATGTGGCTTAGAGACAAAGAAGCTCAGCGAATTGCCAACGCATATTCCATTTCGGATTATCAAGATTCGGAAATTGAAAACAGCATATGGTGATCGTGTTTGCGAAAATGTTTAGACATTTCTGCCTACACGGTTTAATGATATGACGGAGAGTGTTTTTGATGAAGTGAATAATGCTGTGCAACCTGTACACTTAATTTATGAAGGTTTTAAAAACAATAGGTGCATGGTCCGTTTTAATTAAATAAAAAACAAATGTGAAATAATAATGGAAAAATATAAGTAATGACAATAGACTGAAAGAAAAAATGTGTATGGAATAATAATGTTTTTGTTTTTAGTATTGTCTTTAAAATATTATGATGAAAACAAAAAAAAATGTACTGTATATAAAGTTTGTAAATAAATGCAAATGATGATACAATGCTGTTTTATTTTCTACAAAGTTACAATATTTAACATTGCAAAGTATACATGATTATGACAATAAATGCATACTTAATACAAGTCTGCCTTTACGATAGTGTGTTATAGTTTTAAAAACAAAGCTTGTTGTAGATCTTTTTTCCACGGCGAACAATAGGTATAAAAACGTCATTATCACTATTATAATCATAAGCAGCATAATTATTATCCTCAACATTATCCTCAACATCACTAAAACCAGTTAAATATTCCTGTTCCTGTTCCTGTTCCTCTTCCTGTACAGTGTCCTCATATAGAGTCTGCGTGGCTTTTGATAATGTTAATGGTTTTTTGAACATTGAATTATTTTCAGTAGTACGGTAGTATTGTTTTGTAGCAGTTGCTTTTTAGCATTTTTATGATTTTCTGTTGACAGCAACAATGTTTCATGTAGTACACTACATTGATGATCACTGACACTTAAAACCTCACTATTTTTACTTTTTAGCCGACTGCGACATTGTTTTGAACGTTGTTTTGAACAAGGCCAAATAACAGTTCCATTTTTATTGGTTCGTTTCACAATATATGAATATCCTTTATAGAATGCATGAGGGTTACCATACCTAGTCTCTGATACTTCCATATCAACTGTCAAGCATAGACTAAGCTCTAGTAAAGACAACTTGGTAATAAGAACAATAGTTTAATGTGCGAGCATATATGGATGCAAATGTGGGAGCAAAAAAGTGGGAGCAAAAAGTGGGAGCAAAAAGTGTAAGCAAAAGTGGGAGCAAATATGAGAGCAAAAAAGTAGGAGCAAGTATAGGAGCAAATATGAGAGCAAAAAAAAGTAGGAGCAAGTATGGGAGCAAAACGTGGGAGCAAATGTGAAAGCAAAAGTGGGAGCAAAAAGTGAGAGAAAAAAGTGGGAGCAAAAAGTGTAAGCAAAAGTGGGAGCAAATATGAGAGCAGAACGTGGGAGCAAATGTGAAAGCAAAAGTGGGAGCAGAAAGTGAGAGCAAAAAGAGCGAGCAAAAGAGGGTGCACAAAGTGGGAGCAAAATGAGTGAGTAAAAAGTGAGGGCAAATGTGGTGTTTTACTAAAACAATCTTACCTAAACTAACCTAACCTAACCTAACTTTTCCTAACATAACTTTATCCAACCTAACCTAACCTAACTTCACCTAACCTAACCCAACTTCACCTAACCTAACTTGACCTAACTTCACCTAACCTAACTTCACCTAACCTAACCTTCCAACTCTCAGATCAAGAATTAAATTCTGGACATAGTCGAGTTGGAATCCAAAACCTCTGGGATAACATCCAAGTATACTAGCCACTACACCGCGAGATGGGCAAATTATCATGCAACACAACACAAAAAATAAAAGTTTTCTGTAGTATAACTCATTGGCTGACAACCATAGTTGAGAATTCAAACCCAAGACCTCAGGACTTTTGTTTTGAACATTATCAGAAATATTATTCCATTTTCATTTTGCTGCTGCTTATAGTTATAAGAGTTGGCATTAATATGGGAGTAAAAGTGAGAGAAAAAAGAAGTGTGAGCAAATGTGAAAGCAAAACGTGGGAGCAAATATGAGAGCAAAAAGTCGGAGCAACCATGGCTGGTTGTTGAGACTTTCAAATCAACTAATACACATGAATTAAATTTTAGTAAAGAGACTTGGGTAATAATAATTATAATAATAATAATAATAACAGTTAAAAATATTCAAGTGGATTCATTTTTTGTAGGTGGAATTTCCAAAGTACCGTCAACAATAATAATTACATGAACAGTGGGAAATCAAACCCAAGACCTCAGGACTTTTGTTTTCAACATTATCAGAAATATTATTCCATTTACATTTTGCTGCTGCTCATAGTTATACTAGTTGGCATTAATATGAGAGCAAATGTGGGAACAAAAGTGAAAGCAAAAAGTGGGAGCAAGCATGGCCTAAATATCGCGTTTACTGACAAGGTAAAGCGTGATTCTTGATCGTCTTTCCCCTTAGAGATCAATGGTTCGATTCTTAGGAAAATCATGGACCTGATCTTTCCTCTATAGAGACCCCGGTACGATGCCAGTCATCCGTGTCCCATTGGGCACACCTTTCCCCAGCGTAGTTTGAAAAATTCATATAACATGTGAATTCTTTCAAGCCTCACTCTGACTGCATCGACCTTGTATGCAATGTTTACATTAGGCGGTCAGTGCTCCCGGGCGGTCGGTTGTCTCGCTCCCCCTCCCCATTGGGTCTGCCGTCTGTCTCGCATTTTCGCGTTCTCTTTCCCCAAAGCCTCATTCACAGCTTGGATTCGCTTGCTGCTTCCCTTAGCTGGTTGTAAAACTCTCCCAGTTGACAGCTGCATTCTTTCCTCGTTTCCTTTGGGTCGGCGGGCTGGCTGTCTTGCTTCCTTTCAGACTGGTGTTGGCCTCGCTGCAGACTCTCCGCTTGCATACTTAATGATTCCCCGTACACTTGGGTGTGCATGGCTTGTTCTTCTGTGGTTTCAAACTCTTCCGGTGGAACATATAGTTTGAGATTGGCGGCATTTACCACAACTTCCTTTCCCATCTCTTCATGTTTGATTCTGTAGGCATTATTTTGCAAATCTCTTATGATTACATAGGAGCCGTGGTAGTTATGTTGAAATGTTTTGTATTTCCTGCTCTCTGGATCTGAGCTAGCTGTTTTTTTTAACAAAACATACTCTCCTACGAGTAGTGGTCTGTGGTAGCGTTTCCTTCTGTTTCTTCGCAGCCGTCTGTTCGCTTGCTTCTTGAGATACTCGAATGTTCTTTGGATCCTTAATTCGCGCTCTGGCTGTGCATCTACAGGTGTCTGAATGACGTTGTTCCATGGCCTCTCCGGTCTTCTATCAAGGTGTAGGCTCACGGGTACTTTTCCTGTTGCTTCATGCACTGTATTGTTGATACAATACTCGATGATGTCCAGTACGTCTATCCACTTCCAGTTTTCTGTGGAGAAGTATATTTTCATATATTTTTGCAGTTCTCTCATGACTCTCTCTGCGCTGTTGGCTTATGGGTGTCGAATTGTGGACAAAATCTGTCTTATTCCCAGATTTTCCAGCTCCCTGCGGAATTCAACGCTGGTGAAACAGCTACCATGGTCTGACAATATGTTCTCCGGCTGCCCTAGTATAGGAATGACTCTTTCCTTCAGTCTTTTAAGTACCTGTTTCGTACTGGTTTTCTGAATGAGACATAGAACTACCATTTTAGAGAACACGTCTAGTGCTACTAGGATGTGCTTATTTCCCCTTCTGGCTCTCGGGAGAGGACCGAAGTTGTCCAGTGCCATAAGCTGACATGGCTTCTCTGGCAGGAGTGGTGTGGGTTTTTGTCTCATTAAAAACGAGTTAGGCTTTAATCGCTGGCAAATATCGCATGTCCTGATTGTGTTTCTGACTGTTTCTCTTAGTTTGGGCCAAATAAATGCTTCTTTCAACAGGGCAACAGACTCGTCTATTCCCGAGTGACCAAAAGCTATGTGTGCTAACCACACTAGTCTTCTTTGCAACGCTGGCGGAATAACAATTCTGGGTCGAATATGATCTGCATCACTCCATTTGTGTAGCATCTGGTAAAACCATAGATATTCTGTCGACAGTGCCTCGGCCTCTATATACACCGGGGTTCCTCCGACAAGCTTTCCCTCGAAGTAATTAATCATCAACCGTATCCAGGGATCTTCACGCTGAAAGAAGGTGATGTTCCTCAAATCGTCTAAGGTCTTCTGGTCTCTATCTTCTATCTCGATAGCTAGAGCTTCCTCTTCATCAGCTGTCGGGTATCTGCTTAGCAAGTAAGGTATTATATTATCCTTCCCCGGGAAATACTCGATTTTCCACTTGAAATTGCTGTATATACAAGGACCATCTCGTTAATCTTTGACTTGACAAGTCAGTCTTCAGCAGAAATGATAGGGCTTTATGGTCTGTTCTTAACACGACCTGAAATCCGTAAATGATTTTTCGCCAGTTCTGGAGAGCATATATTATTGCGAGTTGATGATGATGATGATAATTGTTGTTTCAAGGGGCCTAACATCTAGGTTATCGGCCCTTATTATTGCGAGTAGTTCAATCTCCGTGACCGTATAATTTCTTTCATTGGATTTCAATCTTCTGCTTATGAAGGCGATAAAAGTTTTCTCTTCTGGCCTGTCAACATTTTCCTGGTAAAGCATTGCCCCAATGCCTATAAGCGATGCGTCAGTCTGGATGATGAATTTCTGGGTGTAGTCTGGATATCCCAATTTCTCATAATCTAGAAGCATCTGTTTAGACTTCACGAAGGCTTCATCGCATTTTTCAGTCCATCGCCACCTTCACCCTTTCTTCAATAAATCTTGGAGTGTATTTAGGGCAATGGCTCGAAAAGAATCCAATGACGCCTAAGTATTGCCTGATGTTTTTCACCTTCGTTGGTCCAGGATAATTTCCGATGACTTCTAATTTCCCAGGATTTGGTTTTACTCCTTGAGCATCTATTACATGGCCTAGAAATTAAACTTCTCTCTTGCAAAATTTAGACTTCTTTAAATTGACCGTAAAGTTAGCCTGACTCAGGTCATCTAATAACTTGCGTAGATCTCTGATATGTTCCTCCACTGTTTCTGATGTTAGCAGGATATCATCTACATAGCTTATGGTTGTTGCTTTGACTTCTTCAGACAGGTTTCGGTCAAGCGCTCGTATCAACGCCGAACCTGCTGTTTTTAGGCCAAACGGAAGACGAAGGAATGAATACGTATGCTGATCGAGTAAGAAACCGGTTAATAAGCTTGCTTTCTCCAGTTCAATATGGTGGAAACTCGCCGTAAAGTCCAGATTTGTGAATACAGTCTTTCCTTTGAATCGCCTGAGGATCTCCTTTATGGGTGGCACTTGGTCAAATTCCGGTATGACCTTAGAATTCAAGTTTCTCAGGTCTAGGCATATCCTTACACTTTCGTCAGGTTTAGGTACAACTACCAGTGGACTGACATAAGGTGTGGCTGTCTTTACAATGAGGCCCGCCTCCAGCATCTCCTGTATTGCTTCCATAACTTTCACATAGTGCTTTTCGGCTACTGGGTAAGGCTTTTGTCTGAATGGCGTCCAGTCGCTGACTTGGAACGCATACTGGAAGTTCTCGATTCGGCCAGGTCTCGAATCGAAGACTCCTCTATGTCCAAACAACAGTTCCCTTAACATCTGCTTATGTTCTGGACCAATTTTAGCTTCCTCTAATTTTTCTTCAAGGTGTTCTCCGAATTGTGGTTCGAGATCCTTCTCAATGTCTGCGGCCAGTGTAGCCAACTCTCCCTCGATATCTTCCGTGGTCAACACTGCCTCCCCAGTCATATCTCCGTATGTATGCCATACGTATTCTTCTGGTCTCGTTTCACTGTGTTTTAATGAGATCTCTAAATTCGTATTTTCCTCACTCACGCGAAACATAACAATGTCTTGTGAGAGATCTATTATAACCTTGTATTCTCTTAAGAAATCCGCACCCATGATAATATTAAAAGGTAGCTTATTCACAAGTAGAAAACTCTGTGAGAATATAGAGTTCCCTATCTGTAAATCTAAGAATACTTGCTATTTGCATATCATTGCTTTATTTGGTATTACACCCTTGATTTTCACGCTTGAAATAGGTATTTTCAATACGTGTATTTTACTTCCAATTTCATTATACAGTGCCTGGGTAATTAAGCATACAGTTGAACCATTGTCCAGGAGACTCCTTATCTTCATGCCTGCGATGTTTGCAATTATAATGGGTAGTTCCCTTCTTACGATGACCGGCCCTTCCTCTTGGTCTTCAATGAGTTCCTCAGGTTTTGCAATCCAGTTAACCACATTTACTGTATTCCAACCTGTATTTCTGTCTCCTCTTTGGTCATTTAATTTTGGTGTTTTTTTCTATTGCTCCGTTTCTTGCGGAGTTCCTCTGTCTGTCTTCGTGCTGTTGAAGCTCCAGACTCTTCGCTCCGTCATCATTTTTATAGATGTCGGGTGACCTTCTATTTTTAATCGCTTCATCCCAATGAACTTGCGATTTCATGTTGTCGTCTCCACGCTCCTCTATATATCTTAATGAGGCTTCTTCGTCGAACCCGCGACTCTGTTCTTGGGGTCTCCATTGTTGGTTACTCCCATCTCGGCCACAACTTCTTCTGTTATCTGGCTGTTGATCCCTTGTATCGCGCTGATTCCAGGGTTTTCTCCCTCGGTGTCCAAGGTTCGATCTTCCTCTGTATGCTGGCCTCCAATTCTGGTTTTCCTTTTCTTCCCGTTGCCAGTCTGACCTTACAGTTTCTGTGCTTGTGGATTTATTTTTGCTCTCCACTTTCGTCGGTTCGGTTTGTGGACTAGTCATGTGGACTTGTTCCGTATTCCGACTCTGCCTCATCTGCTGAGTTGTGGTCAAATCCAGTTGTCTGAGTACCTCCTCCATCTCAGTCGCTGTTTTGGCATTTGCAGAGATTAATAGTCTTTGAACTTCGTATGGTAATTGTTTGGCTATCGCTATACACAGGTCTGCCTCTCTAGGGGCCTCATCAAGTTCCCGGAAGCGGCATAATTGTGCTATGAAAAATTCAGCATACTTCGTTGGGTTATTTGTACTATAACGTCTGGAGTACAGATACAACCTTAGATTCTGCTGCATGCTCGGATCCCAGTATCTCTTTAAAAATGCCTGGCGAAACTCCTCTACCGTGTCAAACGTGTAGCGAAAGCTTCTAAACCATAGTGCGCATTCACCTTTAGTAAGTTTTTCGATAGCTCTTAATCTTCGCTCTGGCGGTACCTTTGTAACATTTAAATATTCGGAAACCTCTTTGAGCCAATACTTCGGTGTCATATTTGAGTTGCTTCCAGAGTATTTCCTCAGTTTCTTGTCATTAGCCCTTATAACCGTGACCATCTGATTTTGTACAGCGTTTTCGTGTGGCGTCGACGTAGCAATTGGTATACCAGGGGTGATATACGGGCTGTCATTTGGCATGGCTGTATTTCTTGGAGTTGGCTGTACCTCTAAATCTGTCCATCTATTTCTCCTATTTTCATCCACACTCTCTTCACTGGACCTCGGATTCCGTAACATGGATTCTTCTTGCGCTATCATCCTGGTTTCCATTTGGCTGTGCCTATTTTCTGCTCTTTCTAAACGAGCTAATACTTCTTGTTCTATTTTCTTTAGGCGATCCCGATTTTCCTCTGCCATAGAAAAGATTTTCTGTTTGTCATCTTTAAGGCTCTCCTTTATATGATAGAATTCCCCAGCTAAGCCTTGTTTTACATCGGCTAGCGTTTTATCATTGACTTCATTTTTCAAGCCCTCTCGAACTTCCAACTCTTCTTTTAAGCCTTTGACTTCCTTTAGTATGTGACCGTGCATATTGGAGATTTCCGTCCTTGTTTTGGTAATTTCTCCCTGGTCTTCACCTTGCCTTTTGTGAATGACTGCTAGATGGTTCTGAGTTTGTTCTAACTCTTTTTGGACTTTACCAACCTGCGTCTTCATGATCATAATTATTCCCTTATTTTCTTTAGCGGAAGTTTTTGTTTTCATTGATCTCCTTGCATTGGTCAAGGATATTCTGATCCTGCTTCCTTAATTCTTCGTCTATACTTCTTGCGTAGCCTGTCATACGCTTATCCCATTTGGCTTCACTTTCTTCCAACCTCTGGTCTACATTTTGAGTGAACGCGTTAAATTGTTTTTCCTGTCGCTTAGTGTTGGCTTCGTTTTGATTCTGCATATCTTTGAGTTCTACAGACATATCGTTTAATCTATCGTTAATCTCGCGCTGTGAATCTCTGCACGCTTGCAGATTATTTTCAAGCTTTATTTCTATGGATTCAAAACGTTTGTCATTCTTTGCCTGCATTTCTGAAATCACGCTAGTAACGCTTTCAGTTACCTCTAATTTAATAGATTCTTTAACATCATAATTTTTTTAATGACCTCTAATAGGTTAACCTCTAATCTTTGATTAATTTCATTTTGATTAGCCCTTAGGCTATCGTTCAATTCAGTTTGATTAGCATGCATTCTACCCGTTATTTCATCTTGGAATTCCTTAGCATCTGCCCTACTTTTTGCATGAGTAGCATCAAATTGCTCCCTCAGCTCTGCGATACATTTTAGTATCCCCTCAGTACCGGCCATCCTGTATTTCTTATTGGAGCTATAGGTGAGCCTGTGCTGTATATGTTGGTGCGTTATATTGGGAAAAGAATTCCGATGTCGCATAAACAACAACATTCATTTTAGCACGATGCTGTGAATACACTTATGAAATGGTTTTAGACGTGCGTACCCATTTGTACATTTATTCGTCTGACAACAATGTCTAATGTCTGAGTATAACCTAAAAAGACTCACAATCACTCAAACACAGTTTGAGGAAAAAATACTATTATGGTTTCCCCCCATGGAAACCATAGTATTATTATTGGTTTTCTGAATCCCATAAGCCACCACGTTGGGCGCCATGATAAATAAATAATGGAACAAGGTCATGCTTTGCCCCACACTCGGGCGACATGATAAATAAGGAAAGCTCATCGTGGCCAGGTTTGCGCAATGCCAAGATAGCTTATATTGCACTGATGCAGGCGATTCCATGAAGAATTAATACCGCCTCATATTGCCTGGGCCATGATAAATATATAGTACTACTAAGTTTACATTTAAGAATGTCTCAAGGAGGATTTATCAACATTTATTTTGAACATGTAGGCTTATCAAATATGGGACGCGGCCTTTTCTAATGTGCTCTAACTTTGCTGCTAATCTAGTCTCTACCATTTAATACCTTGGCTGACTTTTAGTAATACCTGTGACTCAATCCTAGTACAATAACATATCCTCCATGTACACTTTCGTCATCATATGGAACATGTGTTCGTATCCCAGCTAGTTCACGGTCTTTCGAGGTATAGGGCGTTCATCCCACTATACGACCACATGTTCAGGATTTGGGTCTGTCAGGTAACTACTCTACTTGAAAGAAACAACAAATTCCTAAATATATCATTTAATGGTATTAACTCATGACAAAACACAACAAAACACAAAAATATTATAATTACTTTCCCACAACACAAAATCAAAAATATATGTGAGTCTCTTCTCATAAAGTTTGGCCCTCTTCCGCACCCATATCAATCCTAGATATCCTAACATTGATACTCTCTGACATTGACGAGCGTTCATAGTGTCTTTCACATCGCACATTTTATCTTGAATTTGCATATCACAACACAATAATAAAAACAAATTACAACTGAATAATCATTATGTGCAATTACTAAAATATCTGTCCGTTCTGAAGCGGAGCATTTACTTATAACAACATTGATTTTATTACATTATTCTTTACTTAACATGTGTTGCTTTCTGCGCAACATCGTTTTCCTTTCCCATAGACTTCAAACGCTGAAGTGATTCACCTTCCCTTCCAAAACACACATAGTTATTGATTTTTAGCTTCACCATACAACAATCTTCTGGGTCTGGTCATGTCATTACTATCATTACAAACGTGCCATATCGTTAAATAATGCTTCCCGTCTGAGTAAATTAGCATAAACTGGGTAATTACTCTTTACAAAATGCATTTATTTATTTGGTGCGGTTAAGCTGTCCTCAGACAACAACTTGGCCAAATCTTACCCTATTACTTTGATCCAACATTCTATTTCAATGGATACAATGCATATAATTCATTTGATATCATAATATCAAGCATATTTCAATTACTTTCAGAGATAATGAGATTCTTCAGTGATCCAGTACAACCTTAAAAAGAAAAGTACAAGGGTCACGGTCAATTAACTCCCCTCAGTGTGAACACAAAAGAGTCGCCAAGGTCCGCCCTTTTAGATGGCTACCCGGTCTGCGGCCCTCGCTCGCCTTCATGACCGACATTCTACTTGTAAACAAACCTGGTCATAGCTCACCCTTGGTGCAGCTCTCTCAGGGGTGCATGATTGGATTGAGTCATTATGAATAGAGTCGATCCAAGTATTTAACACCTACACTTAGGGTATTTAATGGGCTCAATTCGGCTCCTAATTAGCATTCATGGCTAGGGAAGGGTCTCTGATAGTTTCGCCGTTTATGGATGCAATCAGTGGCTCTGGACGCGTACCAGCCGAGTTTCAAACTGTTATCTCGTGCCGTACGGGTACGAATATATGAAGGAAATCAATCTGTTTCCTATTCGAAGAAATTGTCTTACCTCCACAGTTAGATCAATTATTATAATGGCATGTAACTCTCAACAGAGTCCGCACTAACCATGGGAGATGCGGATCAATGATGTTTAAATGGGGCATGCGATCTTCCCCAACCTGTGATTGTGGTGCAGTTAGACAGACTATGAACCATATTGTCACTGAGTGTATTAGTAGGGCATTCGCTGGATCAACACAGGACTTTGTAATAGCCTCTACTGAAGCCATAAGATGGCTAGAAAATTTAGACATTAATCTTTGAACACCCTTTCCCTTGCATGATTGTAATAGTTGTAATGTGTTACTTATTGTATGTATGTATATTGTTTATGTTGTTTGTTTTGTGTTGTACCATACGCTAATAATAATATAATAATGGCATACCTAGGGTGTCCCAATGTTTTCCTTGGTAGCGAAGATTCTGCTAACAGTGGGTCACAGATCACATCTGCCCCAACTCTGTTGCGAAATATATGTATGCTCTGAGGCTATACAACACATCGTTGATTTGAAGATTGGCCTACTGGATTCATCAACGCGCGAACTATCTTGGATGGTCCCTGCAATTATTGACGCAAATCTCTTGATTCTACATTATATGCTCGCTTGTAGCGGCTAAAACAACATTTCTTTTTAGATGACTCAATTCAAAATACACTCATGTCCTCCTTTCATTTAATCATAAACCAAGGCTTTACGTAGCTCTAAAACATGTATCAATTTACTGGCACTTACATTATCTACCTTAATGGCTCTCAAACACAACCATCTAGCATTTAACATTATTTAATATTTCAATGACACTGAAAATCTCTCTTTATCTCGCTATTATCTCTCTTTATCACTCTTTACAATAACACTGTACTCTTTCAATGGATATGACACACTTTGCACGTTTCATAGGCATCACTATAACGATTTTTACATTTATCATTGACACCGACCTCAGATTATTATTATTATTAGTTAACGTACCGTTACTTTCATCAACATCTTACGTCTAAATGGTCGTAAGTTTACCATCCTCAAAGCAATATATTTATTAAAATACGAGGGATGTAAACTCGTATACAAATGACTGCAAATTCTTAGTATTTGAGGGAATGATATGTTGTATGGTGAGCTCTTAAATCATATCAACATATTTGGATGGTACTCACTTTCATTCTGGCTGGGTTTATCCAACAATATAGCACTTCGCCCACCATTTTGCTTTTTTCTAAGCCATCACAACACTTTTCACACAAAACATTGAATATGGTTTGCACATGGTAATTACATCTTGTAATACCCACATTTTACACTGTGAAATACCACACATTATTTTTAACACACAAATTTAAACACATTTTGGTTATCACTTTTAACACTAACTTTACAGGTAATTAACACACGGAGCCATGCTGAGCTTTCCACTATTGCGTGAATTCAGAGATGCGATGCTGCAAATTCTGACATCCGCCTGTCTCCTCCGAAAGTCTACCTCGAATATGTGTGCTTATCTCCCGTCTCCTACAATTCCTGTCTTCTGTCTTGCAGTGTGCTGCTCAATTATATATCACAAATGCTTGTGATGCCTTCCAGGTTCCCATAATCTGTAGTATCTGTTGCAATTATATATGATACGTTAAAGATCATAACCCTTCCTGTGGATGAGTTCATTATCTATTAAAATCATAATGCAATATCTCTACGCTGTAACGATTACTAGTCGTGTATACTGCCTGCTTATATGTCTGCGCAGACTGTTTATAATATTACTGCAGAATTACTTGTACTATGCTGCCTAATGCACCTTTCATTGCTCATCACAAAAGATTCTGAACATAACGACTTGCATATTGCGCGCACTTTTTCCGTGTGGCTGGACAGCATGTCGTCCCACAAATTGAGTCAACGAAGAACTGACGCTCTCCTCCTTCCTCTCCCATATAAGGGTTTCTGACAAAAAGTAGTCCTCTTGCATCTCAGGAGCTGCTCTTTTCTGAAATATCGCGTTTACTGACAAGGTAAAGCGTGATTCTTGATCGTCTTTTCATGGAGGTTCCAGATCCACTCGCGTGCCGGTGATTCCTTCGCTCAATTAATTAAAATTATTTGCTTTCCTCCATGGCTTGGTAACGCTATCTCGGGTGAATCTCCTCTTGCTACGAGACTAACCAATGCCCCTCCGCAGTATGTGTGTGAATATGCTCATAATCACATACAGGCTTTAATTTAGGTGTGCAGACACTCCTAAATTACCTCTCTTCGAATACAAATATCTGGGTGTAAGTCTCATCTCATTCGAATGCTTCATTTGGCAGTAATTAATTAATTTCTTTCAATGACCATCACCTCCTCTCTCGTCTGCCTTGTTGGTCGGGGGTTTCCACAGTCATTATTCATGTCCTCACTCCAGTGTCGCCAAGAAATAGTTCGTCGGAGACAGTCTGCACCTCCCATTTTCAACTCCAATTAGTCAGCTGTCAAGTTGGCTCTGTTTCTGTAGCTCTTGCTAGCATGTTCGTATACTGGCTCGCAGTTTACACAATATTCCAACTTATTACTGCCTAAAATTTCCGTTCTGGACGTGGAATTAAGCTTTTATTATATTTACTGTTATCATCTCATTGCTCCTTGGGTTCACTGTGGCTGTTCCCCCTTAAAGATCAATGGTTCGATTCTTAGGAAAATCATGGACCTGATCTTTCCTCTATAGAGACCCCGGTTCGATGCCAGTCAGCCGTGTCCCTTTGGGCACAGTAAAAATTAATTTTTTTATTATAAAAATATAAAGGACATAAAGGACATTCGTTTCAACTACTATGGCACAACGTTCTATCAGGTTTGGTTTTCAAACTATCGCCTACTTGAAAAAACAAAAAAATTCTATTTTTTTAAAATATCATACAGGGTCCATAGCACAAAGAACGTCACCCCGAGTCCTTGGACCCCTCGTACACGCCTCTAGCATAATTGGTTCGCAAGATATAACAAAAAGTATAAAATCACGTTTTTACCCCAAAAATACCATGTTTCCAGCATTTCACCTTTTCAACACCTACATTCCCGTAAAGAGCGCAATGAGACGAAAAAACGAATCCAAGTACGCCCTCCTAGCATCTCTCCTTCCTTCCCATGGTCGCCAGGGGCTCACAACTTCCTAAGTGAAGCAGAACCTACAACCTAGCACTACTTTTATTGTAGGAATATCTTTAATGAGGCCTCCAAATCTTGAAGTAAACAGTATGCGATATACATTCCACATAGCCACTTGGCCGACAGTACGTCGTTGTACCAATCTCCGCCACCGCGCGCGCTCGTTGTTTCCGTCCCTTTTCCAAAATCACCCCCACAAGCAGTATGTTGTTGTACCAATCTCCGCCACCGCGCGCGTTCATTGTTTCCGTCCCCAATAAAAATATACAGCAACCGAGTGGAAAGGTGATACACTTCAAAAACTGCCAAGCGATGCTTCTTGCCCCTCAATAAAGGTCACAGTGTGAAGGCCTGCATGAAGAAGAGTAAGGTATCATGCGCAAAGTGCAAAACATCCCATCACATTTCCTTCTGCAGTGGAGAACAGCCCGCGTCAATATCCGTGGGTGAGATTGACGTTACTATGCCGCAGTTCACTTATCTTCAAACGACGAATATTTGTATCACAGGGCCCACCGGTGTGAGAAAACGTACACGATGCATTTTGGCTGCTGGCAGTCAATCAATTTTCGTAAGCCGAAGTCTGGTATATTAGCTTCAACTGAATATCGTGGGATACAAGGATTTGACAGTTACCGGATTCGAGTCATCTCGTCACACATCTTCAGCCAGGCGCGGATCTAGAGTTTGGTTTTGGGGGGGTCAGAGAATCGATCTAGATTTTGGCTTTGCGGGGGGGGGGGGGGCAGGGGGGGGGGGTCAGAGAATCGAAATTGTTAAGAAAAATGGTATCACTAAAAACGCAATCACAAAATAACCAAACGTACAAAACCAGACCAATTTTTTTGCAAGCTACATGGATAGAAATTTGATGCGTTTAGCGCACCAAAAATATTCGTACAAATTGCAACGGCGTGTTTTGCGACTTTTACATCGAGCTTCGAGAAAAGGATGAAGGTACGTTACAGTTTCGGCGAGTCGAGTTGGTACCGACAAAGGGAGAAAGTCACAGCTTAAATTGCCAACCAAGCTTGCGGTTTGGACGTCGGCAAACATTTTTGGTGCGGAAAAAGTCCCAGTTTCCTATCCGTGCTTTGCTGCACATTCATCGTGACATCACTATAAACATCGATTCGGTGATCACAAGGTTTGCTAAACAAAATAGACGAGTTGATTTTGTTGTATAACTAATAGTTATTATACAAGAGGTTTGAAGTTGTAAATATGTACAGTTGTAACAGAACATAATAATTCCAATAAAGATAATTCAGTATTGAATAAAATGAAAAAAAAAACTGTTTTTCAGTTAAAATTCGTTAAGTTTTATTTGTCTGGTAATTGTGTTTTCGTTTTTTGAGTTTGAAAAAAAATTGGTCTCCGTTTGGGGGGGGGGGTCATGACCCCCGTGATCCCCCCCCCCCCTTGAATCCGCGCCTGTCTTCAGCTCGCAGACTCATTGACCTCAACATCAGTCGACTATGCACGGAGGCTGCTCTGCGTATTTCTGCATTTGAGAGTGACAACGTTTACTCGCCACATCCGACTGTTCCACTCGACGTCCAGTCCCTGTCACGCTTACAAAAATTGAGACTTGCTGATCCCAAGGATTACAACAACGAACTTCCTATAGAACTTCGAATAGGTGGAGACCATTATTGCAAGGTGATACTTGACGACAAACCAATACGCCTCTCAGACACGTTAGTACTGCTTCCTTCTAGATGTGGATGGATTCTGAGTGGAAATAGGTCAGGAATTACAGTCCACAGCGTAAACGTGAACCACATACATACTGCTAAGGTCCCATCTCTCGAGGACGATGATATGCGACGATTTTGGAATCGAGAGTCCCTAGGAATAAGGGAAGATCAGAAAATAATCCTCACAACGAAGGATGCCACCATTCTTCGAGAATTCCACGATTCGTTTCACGTACAAGACGGGTGGAGGTTAGTATCCCTACCGAAGAAAGAATATCTGGTCTTACCCTCAAACCATATGAACGCTCTAAATCGTTTTCACACATTGCACAGAAAACTTGCCATTAATGCTCAGTACAAAGAAATGTACCACGCACAGATGATGGACTACGTAAACATGGAACATGTTCAGCTTATCGCTACAGAGGCAACCGCAAATGATGTATACTACTTGCCTCATCACGCCATCAAGAAGGAGAGAAATGGCACAGAGAAATAGAGGTTACTCTTTGACGCATCATCCCACGAGAGAGACGCACCGTCCCTCAATGATGTTCTGGAAACAGGCCCTAATCTGTTACCAGAGATACTGTCCACGATGATCCGCTTCCGGACTTACCAACAAGCCATAGTAGGAGATGGAACTCAAGCTTTCCTTCAATTATGCCTGGATACTGAAGAGTGAGATTCTTCTGGTTCAATGTCGAGAAGGACGAATTTGGAAAATGGAAAGCAAGAGATGATATAGCCATCTATAGATTCACTCGCCTACCATTCGGCCTTGCAAGCAGTCACTTTCTTCTGTCTGCAACTCCCCGTGAACTAGCAACGAGATTCAAGGATCAGTTCCCGTCAGCAGCAGTACTTATGGATCAAAACCCTTTCATGGACGACTTTGTTGTGGGTACTGAAGATGACAACAGAATTATCACCTTATATTACGAGGTGACTGATGTATTTCTCGAAATACACGGTAAGGTAGAGTTGGCTTTTGCTGGTCTTTATTATTTTATATTAATTCATTTATTTAGATTTCCTTCCCGCAGACACCAACATCGAAATATTACATCCTGTTTGCCCCGTACATTAGTTTACTTTTTGTGTAAGTTTGTTTCAGAAGCGCATATTCTGTGAAACCAGCCTGGCAACGCCTTCCATTGCCTCAAGTCCAGAAGACTTCCTCATCAACACACCAGGTTTCGTCATAATCGCCAACCAACTACTCCGTGAAGAAGCATTACTTACATGAGAGATTTTGTATTTATAATGATTCCCATGTCTGTATAAACTCTGTTGTTTCATTCCCCTACCCGCTCACTCCCCCTTCCCCTCGCTCGCCTACCTCTGACGTGTGCGGTGTCTCTCGCCCCTCCTCACGCTGCTTCGCTCGTTCACTCAACTACTTGTTGTCAAGCCGGCAGGGCTTCAGGAGGTCTCGTCCTCTTCATCGCTCTCACTTCTGTGTCCGACGTCAACACATGCAGTTGAAGCTCCACACGAGCTTGTCTCCTCTACAGAGACAAACCTTTTAAATCAGACGCCATGTCTGAACTTTAAAATCAACCGTCACCGAGGAACCATCGCCTTTCATCAAAATGAGCTAAGTACAAACTTCAATGGTCTTCACCATATTTTAAAGGGTTTTAAATAGCTTATAGCTTTATAATCCAATTTTATAGACAGTGTGTGGAATCGCTAAATGTTCAGAAATAACTGCCTTCAAAAGATCTTCCTGATCAAGTTATGGCTACCTCAGCTATTTCTCTAAAATGAAACAGTAGGCCTACTTATTGTACAAATTATCTGAGATACTATCTCACACCTAGGGATATTTTCAAAATACCCACTGTCTATAAAAAATAGCTTTCCGCCGAGGGATTTTTCTTGCCCAACTCTACAGTCAACATTGTTCTGGAATTTTCCATGTCAAGCGATCTATCTACAAGCTAAACCTTCGAGTATTTTCCACTCACATATGGGAATACTTTTCCTAACTAAGGAATTTTCTTTATAAAAACCGCTGATCAATACATAATTTGTCTTCCTTCGTGGGAAATTTTCCGCCGCATTCAACTACAACCTATAAACTTCACAACACAATAAACTCTCTCAAGCTAAAATTCAACTAGTGATTTACATAATTGCAATAACTTTTCTCCTCATGAACTTTCCGTGCTGCAATAGTGAACTTTTTAACTGACTATAGTGCAAAACAGTGCCCGTTCAACCACCATCCGTGTCGCGTTCAAACGAGAACAATAAATATGGCCAAGACATTTTCCTAAACCTCCTATTTTCCTCCTCTCAAATACCTTACTGACATAATATAACTAAATTATAAATTTAGGTCTCTTTCAGCTAGGCATCACTTGATAACAAGTGCCCTCCCAATTTTGTTTCGCATTTCACGAATTAACTTCTGTATAAATCTGTGGCAAGTCCACATTCTAATTCTTTTCCCTTTTCAAATGGGGGAATTCTATTTTTTCTACTCATAATTGAGTCGACTATTTTTTTTCTTCAGGCTTCACAAATAGTGACCCTCCTATTTTGATATATCACGGTCGCAATTACTGTATAAATACATGAAGTTATAAAAACTTCTTCTTTATTTTCTCTTTGCTTTGTTGTAATTTTTCATAGCCTTTAAGATTTCCAATGTGAATTCAAAAGTGCTCATCTTGAACCTGATATAATTACTAAAGCATTAATTATTTGTAATCTTTGATATAAACGTTAAAGTTTTCAATTTTTAGCATAACTTTTAAAATCTTATTCAGATTTGGTGCTCGAAGCAAGTTTTAAACTTGCGTCCAATTTAACATTGTCAAAAAATTTCCAATTTGTTAGCATTAAGTCTTAGACCGTTGTATGTGAATACTACTTATTGTTATTAATTTAAATCTAAATCAACTTCATATGGTTTGTTACGTCAAATCTTTTTATTGTAAAATAAAACCATATTTCTTTTTCGCTTCATTTTTCTACTCAAAATAACGGTCGGGCAGGACCTTATCTTCCTTGATTCTTCCTATAGGCTTAAGAACTCTTTAAGAAAACAAAAAATACCCAAAATAAATATTTCACTCCTTGTTGCATTTGAACAAAAACTCCCCATAACAACTCTGTCAAAGTTGTTTTTAGCTTTCATAGCTGATTCTAATGAGCCATTAAGGCAAGTAAAGCTAGCTCCGCAAGCTTCCTGCTTGTTGAGATTTTCTCTATAACTTATGGTCCGTTTTCAAGTCAAAGTTTTTCTCTGATCTAAACTTTTAGTCGGCACCCTGCTGGGTAAAAGCTTAGCTCTTTTCAAGTGCAACAATTTGTATTCTTGCCAAAACTTTCCAAGAAAACAAAGACATTATTTAAAAAAAAAGAATTGTTACTGCGTCATCGCTACCCTTCCTGGGAGCACTCTGTTATTCGCTGGATATCCTACAGTTCCAAGCACTAAAATTATCACGGCGAATTCAAATTATTTCAGTCACACCAAACATATGGTTAAACCTAACTCCTTTGAAAGGAGAAACTTTAAATCTGTGTTCCTTAACACACCTTGTTCTGCCTGACTACTAACCTTCCCCATAGTAGTAAAATATAGGCTTGGGAGGGAAGGTACGATCGTCGCTTGCTTGCAATTAGCCCAAGCTACAGCCGCATTTCCCGTTAGCTGTTTCCAGGTCCATACCCACTTTAGGTGTTTCAACGACATTGCGAGGTGGAAACGGTGGTTGAATATTTACTTTCGTTTAAGTTTATGTTTGTTATTGAATTTCCGTCCTATCTATCCATACTTTTTCTTCCTGCTGAAACTCGCTTCCTTTTTTCCTTTTTTAAACTTCCCTCGGGTAGAGTTTCCCCAGCTAAACCTACCAGTGACAGGTCAACTACGACAGATACGGTTGCCGATGGCAAAATGGGCAACAAATTCTGGACCATTGAAAGGCATATGGAGAGTCGAAGGACGCGAAACGAAAAGGGAAACCGGAGTACTAGGTGTACGATGGGACACAGAATCAGATTCACTACTCCTCGACCACACATACATCACAGACAACCTTTCACAGGATCCAGGAACAAAACGAAAGCTATTGAAAACGACCGCAAAGTTCTACGACCTCCCTTGGATTACTCTCACCGGTATCTATAGTCGGAAAAGTTCTATTCCGAGACACCTGGTGTAGGGGCATAGAATGGGACGAAATACTTCCACATGACATGCGATGGCAGCTGTGGATAACAAGCTTCACGGATCTGTCAAGTGTGATCATTCCAAGATGGATTGGTTTATCAAGGTCAGCATCTGAGACATCACATGTCCACGTGTTCTGCGACGCATCGGAGGGGGCCTACGGAGCTGCACTGTATGTTCGAACGTCCACCGACGTTAACACTTATATACACCTGGTCTGCACTAAGAAGGTAACACTCCCACGACTAGAACTACTGGCCATATTAGTGGGTTGCCGTCTTCTGAGGTATTTCTGCCAAGCAACAGACTTTAATGTCACCACATCAACTCAGTGGAGTGATTCCATGGTTGCTCTAGATTGGATTAAAAGTGATGCAAACCGTTGGAAGACATTCATCTCCAACCGAGTGACGGTAATTCAAGACATCCTGAGTCCAGCTCAGTGCCGGTACTGCCCGAGCCAGGATAATCCAGCCGACCTCTTGTCACGAGGAACATCCTCAAAAGCACTACAGTCTTCTTCACCTTGGTGGCACGGGCCTGTATGGCTAGCCGATCATCCTAGCTCTTGGCCCCACAGCAGTGTGCCTAACGCCTCACTTCCAGAGACTCGCAAGACGCATCAGCAAACACTTAATGTCGTTACAACGGAATCTCTCATCATTGCTTCCAGATTGAGCAGTTACTGGAAAATACTGCACATCATGGGTTGGATTTTGGGCTTCTTTAACAACATCAGACAGTCGAAGAAAATTTCTGGGAATCCCACTGCACGTGAATTAGAGGCTTCCTGATTGTGCTGGATACGCACAGTCCAACGTGAGTGCTTTTCCGAAGAGTACGACTCTCTGACAAAAGAGAGAAACTTGTCTGGGAAGTCCAGGATTGCCCGCAACAACCCCTAATTACAGGACGGCTTTATTCGACTGGGAGGGCGCCTCCACCATGCAGACCTGCCAATGCATCAGAAACATCCTCTAGTAATCGATGGTGCACACCACTTCACTAAATTGTTGATCCTCCAGACTCACATACGCCTACACCACCTCGGAGTACGAATCGTTCTCTCTGTACTACGCGAAGAATTTTGGATCCTCAAGGCACGCCAGGCTGTCAAGAATGTCATCTACACGTGCTTACCGTATAAGATCGCCAGAAGCCAACAAGGTAACGAGATCGAAGCCCCAATGCCTCCAGAACGTGTGCAACATACTACGCTATTTGCAGTTACTGGTGTGGATTTTGCAGGGCCACTACTCGTTAAGGTGGGGAATTTCGTACAGAAATCGTATATTGTGCTTTTCACATGTGCGACTACAAGGGCCCTTCACCTTGAACTGGCTTTGGACATGACTACGGAGTCGTTTCTGATGGCTCTCAGACCTCTGTTGGTGGAAGTAGAAGCCGCCATTAGCTCCCGACCTATAATCAAAGATGGCTCGGAGACACTGACTCCAAGTCATTTACTGACTGATGCACGGCTGACTACCTTGCCCAACGTCTCCGAACCCACGACCCGAATAGACCTGAGGAAGGAGAGGAGACTCAGAGAGGAAATCCAGGAGGACTTCCTCAAGAGATGGAGGAATTAGTATCTTCTTGATCTGAGAAGCTACCACGAAGTTCGCCGCCCAAATGGACAGACGAAGGAGTGCCGAGTAGAAGACATAGTACTACTGCAGGACGACCTGCGACGTAGACACATGTGGCAGAAGGCGCGAATCACGGAAAGGCGACCAGGAAGAGACAACGAGGTACGAACCCTCATCCTTCAAATGGCCAACGGGACCAAGATCATTCGGCCTGTACAGCTGGTCTTCCCTCTCGAGATAGACCAGGGTGGGCAGGTTGTGGAGGACTGAGGAGATGAACATCTTTGATATATATGCCCATGTATTTCTTACTCTTTGTAAATAGTGTAATAAAGATGGCTGCTCTCTAAGACGTACTGTGTTTCACGACCCGTAATTTATCCACTATACGAATCCCAACCAGCACCATGACGTACCTACTGAATGGCAGTCTGTCTGTCCTGTCAGTTGCCCATTCAGCATCACAGAAGGCTGTCACTCGTTCATTTGAATGTCAGCCCAATGTATTTTGTGTGCTTTACATAACGCAGGAGATGACGAACTCCTGTCCAGTGTTCAGCTGTTGGTCGCTCTTTGAACTGACTGAGGTATGTCGTCACAAAAGCTAAGTCCGGTGTGGTGGCTCCAGCGAGATACTGTAAAGCAGACCCTCGACTGCTTGTCGATGTTTGATACCCTGACTTTGGTCTGCCTCCCCAGTAGCCTTTTCAAACTGCATCCACGATCAAGAGGCGTCGATGTTCTCTTAGCATCTTTTATGCCAAAAGTTGCCAAGAGCTCATCGGTATAAGCTGCTTGGCTTGGGATGAGCGATCCATCATCGGCCTTCATCGATAACATGTGTTTCACCGGTCCCAAGTCCTTCACTTCGAACACTCCGGAGATTTCCTTCTTGAACTTCTCGATACGTTCTTCGTAATTTCCCAGCATTAGCAGGTCATCTACGTATACTCCAACGATTAAGTCCCCATTCTTCTCATAGTGGACGCACGGATCAGCCCTCGATCTTTGCAGTCTGGATGTCTTCAGGAATTCGTCAAGTCACAGATTCCACACTCGACCAGATCGTTTGAGCCAATACAAACTTTTCTCTAACAGGCAAACATCATTTGGTCCTCCTTCGTGGAATTCCACTGGCTTCTCCATGTAGATGGTCTCCTTCAAAGTTCCATTTAGGTACGCTGCAGTGATATTCAGCTGATGAATCTTCCATTCCTTCTCAACTGTAACTGCCAACAGAGTCCGAATGGATTTTATTTTGATGATGATGATGATGATGATGATAATTGTTGTTTTAAGGGGCCTAACATCTAGGTTATCGGCCCCTAAAGATTTGGGTGCAAGTGAAAGATGTGATGAGAGTGAAAACTATAATTAATACTAACTACAAACTTATTACATACTACAAGAAGAAATGGTAAACAAATAAAGGATAAGGCAAATAAAGGACAGGAAGAAAGGAAATGCCCTCAACCCTCGAAGAATGAGAATTGAGGGACTTGGAAGGAGGGAGAGCCATGAAAGGCAGGGAAGGGAAAGAGAGGGCCCGCCCCAAAGTCAGAGGAAAACGGGGACAAAATGGACCCAGCTCAGGAATCTCTCGGGATCGCAAACTCCCGAACTCACCAGCCGTGAGCCCCTGAGGGTGTAGCAATATCCAGGGTGCACCAGAAGTGGAGGGGCTACACATACCCAGCCTCCTTGAGGGCCTTGAGCAGAAGGCAGCAGATAACATGAAAAGAAGAAGGAGGCTGACTCCTCGCAGAAGGAGGGTATCAGGAAAGATGAGACAAGGGCCAATTACGGCGGGAAAGGAAGAGACTCCCTAGGCCTTGGATAACGTAATACCGTCGGGGTCGGAAAACAACAAGAGTTGACCAAGGGAGGTCGACAGGAAAGAAGACGGAGAAGAGCCCGGCACAAGTAAGTGGAGGCAATGCCGGACTCAGCTGGGGTCCCGTGGCCGCCAACGCACGTCCCACTAGACGTGAGCCCCTGGGGGGATTTTATTTTCACCACGGGCGAGAATGTTTCTTTGAAGTCGCTATCTTCAACTTGTGAATACCCGCAAGCCACCAGTCTTGCCTTGTAGCGTTCGAGTTTGCCATCCTTGTCTAACTTCTTCCGGAACACCCACTTGTACTTCACGATTCGCCTGTCAGCTGGTCTCGAAACTACCGTCCATGTCTGATTTCTCTCCATGTTGTCCAGTTCATCTAGCATGGCGGCCCTCCACATGACCGCGTCAGGTGAGTTTAGTGCTTCTCCCATTGTAATTGGGTCATCTGATACATCATGCCTCTTGGCTAGGTTACAAGTGTGGGACTTGAACTGTTGTTGGACTCCTTGCTTAACTGCCGATCGTTCTGACTTCCTTGGCACTTGTCTGATTTCAGAACATCCACATATGCAAGCAATGTCTTTTCTGGCCGGTCTTGGCACTATTCTCTCGGAAGGTGGAGCATTTTCATAATTGTTTCTCCTGTTGCAATTCGCTTGTACCCCTTCTTCGTGCATCTCACCGAGACCATCGTCTTTGCCACAAAGTCATCACCGTGTTCACTTGCTGTAGTTTCGCAGGGGATACAGTTTTCATCAAATGTGACATTGCGGCTCGTAAAGATGCGGCCTGTATTCATGCCCCACAGTTTGTATCCTTTAACACCATCCGGGTATCCTATCAAGATATATTCGATCGTCTTTGGGTCCAGCTTGCTTCTTCGTCGTTGTTCGGGTTCTACACTCCAAGTCTTACAACCATACACCCGAAGGCGGTCCAGCTTGACCTTCTTTCCAAGCCAGAGTTCCTCAGGTGTTGGACGATCTATTGCTCTGGATTGGCACTTGTTCCTGATGTGACAAGCAATATGTCGCTCATCAGCCGAAAGAGACTCCCAGACTCAATCAATAGGCATCTTGTCATGTCAAGTAGCCTCTGTTTCATTCATTCAGCAACACCATTTTGCTGAGGCGTGTCTGGAATAGTCAGCAGTCGTTGGATACCATGATTCACCAGGAAACTGTCAAATTCTCCGCTCAGGTATTCTGCTCCATTATCACTACGTAGGGTCTTGACCATTATTCCATGAAGATTCTCAGCTTCAAGCCTGTACTCATCAAATTTACTAAGTACCTCATTCTTCTTCTTCATGGGATACACAGCAGTTTATCGTGAGTAGTCGTCTACAAATGTTAAAAATACTTGGTTCCCCCTTTAGAAGTCGGTGTGATCATATCTACAACAGCAGAATGGATCACCTGGAGTGGAGCAGTGGCTCTGGACGCATCGTCAGCTGGAAATGCTTTGCGTCTCAACTTTCCAAGAGTACAAGTATCACAGTACTCTTGCATTCTCTCATCTATGCCCAGTTTCTTCATGACCTTGTGATGGAGATGCCCTAGTCATCCAACCCACAAGTTGTCAGGGTTGACTATAGTGTTTTAGATCCCTTATTTGGGGGTGGTTGGATCTAAAAGACAGAGTTATTGTGCTAATTTATAGAGCTGTGCCTAAACGGGGGTAGCTTCCCTTGGCAGGGTAAGCTGACCAGTGTAGAGTGTTGTTGTGTGCTAGGAGCTAGGGGGCGCTCCTATAAATAACGTAGTAGTGTTTTAGGGGATGGGACCCAATGCAAGGGTCACTGTGCTGGTCGCTCAGCTGACTGGCTTATTATATAACTGAACGTGCTTGTATCAGCTAAGTGGCACGCGCTGCTCTCTAGCAGCCGGGCCGCCGCGAGGAACACAATGATATCTGAGCTAGCACTATCAGACTACCGTATGTCACGTCTAACCGTGACGGGAATAAGGAAGGGCGTTGGGATGTAAAGAGGCGTATACACAGTAAGGCGAGTGTAGAGTGTTGACCAAGTGTTTATTGGTCTGTGATGTTATAGTATGAGTCCCTTGTAGGGAATGTAACAATGTTCAAGTACAAGCTGTGGGTTAAGGTTACAAAAGTAGGAAATCTGAACACGACTGACTCACCTCTGATGACACCAGCGTAGCCTCCGGCTGTACCACTGAAAGACTGATAATGGAGAGCTCCTTGTGACCTCCTTAGGCCTCCTTTTATATTCTTGGGCGCTATGCTGTCAGCAATGTGATGGCATAGCTGCCCCAGTTAATAATATGTCGCTGTGTGTAATAATTGTGCAAGGATTGAGCTGCTTTCTAGAATGGCAAGCTGTCCTTGCGGCGTTGATGTATGTTGGCCTGGCTTTACGAGGGTTGCCCGTTAGGATATTTAGATAGATGCTGGGGGGATGGTCTCCAAGGGGTGCCTACCCCTGGGGTACTGTACAAGCCTCCTTCCCTATTTAGTTCGCGTCCCCGCGAACGGGAACGGAACTTGAGGTTGGGATGCTGATGAAGTCGTTCGTGAAGCCCCCTCGTATCGTCTGGCGGTGTCTTCCTCGTCGTCGTTGGCGTCGTCGTAGAGAATGGGTGATGTCGTGAAGTATCGGTGTGAGATCAGCCCGTGTTCAGAGGGGAGGGTTATGGGATGTACAGATATATGTATAACACTGACATTGGCATTGTGCAAATAGAAATGGACAAGAAAAAATTGACATTGCGAAAAATTTGACATCGAGAAAAAATTGACATTGAAAAAAAATTGACATTGTAAAAAATTGACATTGCCATTGTTGGCATGTTGCGAGTTTCAAAAAAGAAAAAAAAACATGGTTTTGATAGTGCTTCGTTACATAGTTGTGCCGGGAGGAAAAACCCAGCTAGACGAGGAATTGTGCCGTCTGGCTTTATTTTGGGGAAAAAGTGCTCCCTGCGAAGAGAAAGATAGAGGAGAATAGAAAAAATGGGTGTTCCAGGGTATAATTTAAGGGAAATATTCAAAGTATTTATTTGTTTGGGAAAAAACGGAACACCCTGACAAATTTGGGCGTTAGTAGAGTAGAAAGGAAAAAACAAAACCGTATATTCAGTGTTGCCATTATGGCAGTGTTGAGTGGCGTGACATATTGTTTACATTTAATTTACAAGCATGATATTATATATATATAAACCTTTAATTTACAAGCATGATATAATGTATATATAAACCTTTAATTTACAAGCATGATATAATGTATATATAAAAATAAGAATCTTATTATTAAACCGGTTTGCTCATGAGCCTGGTACCTTTCATTTCGTAGAGCTCTTTACCTGGCCTTTGTATACCACTCGCTGATTCTTTCCTGGCCATTTTCCACTCAGCCGTTTTATCGTAGTTTAGTGGCTAGGCCGCTAATTCCTTTTCCATTGAGCTTATGTCCTAGTGGTTTTCCCGCCGTGGGTTGGGAAATTCCACCTTGGCGTCGAAGGTTCGGCCCTTACAATATTTGTGCCGCCCTTAGATGCCGCAGTCACGCCTTATTTGCGTGCATCTTGTTTTTGGCGTTCATCGACGCCCAGTATCCCACGGATACTGTGCTTCGGTGGTCGCTACGCTGTCACCTTTAGGAGGTGCAACGGAAATTAAAAAAGGGTGTATGTTTCTGTACAAAAACGTGTGGTATTTTTTTGTGTTGGGATATGTATATACAACAGGTTAG
The DNA here is from genome assembly GCA_946902985.2 of Meconema thalassinum. NCBI lineage: Eukaryota > Metazoa > Arthropoda > Insecta > Orthoptera > Tettigoniidae > Meconema > Meconema thalassinum. The sequence continues at coordinate 36,957,240 of OX336394.1, forward strand.
TGTACAATGCTCGCCATCTGCAAAACAAAATGTGTTAATGGCCATATATCTGGAAACATGTACATTCAGTCGCTTCCTTGCTTTCCTGCAAATAGAGTGTATTAATACATATAGCAGTTCCATCGCTGCGCATAGTATATAAAATCAATTATGGTGCCACTTAAGTCTAACTTAATCTATGTTAGCCTATGTTAGTCTAGTTTAGCCTAAGTATGGTCGGGCTTATCTTGGTAACGGATTTTTAGTCACCAAGTGCCGAAATTTTACCTTAATATATACATAAAAAAATTGCCCTAAATGTAGACTTATACTGTATTGTAATGCCTTATCACTAGGTATCATGGGTGGTCATGAAATGTCATGAGTTTGCCATGAGTTTGCCATGAGTTGTCATGATTTTGCCATGTGCTCGCCATGAGTTTGCCATGAGTTGCCATGAATTTGCCATGAGTTGTCATGAGTTTGCCATGAGTTTGCCATGAGTGGCCATGAGTTTGCCATGAGTTTGCCATGCGTTGTCATGAGTTTTCCATGAGTTTGCCATAAATTGCCATGAGTTTGCCATGAGTTTGCCAGGCGCTGTCATGAGTTGTCATGAATTTGTCATGAATTGTCGGACTTACCCTGATGCCGGGTTTGTGGGCCATCAGGCGCCGAACGGCGTTACTTAACGTTATCTATTTTAATTATGGTCTAAATAAAAAAAAATGCTATTTCTAAGCCGAAAGGGTTGCCTTAATCTACTGCCGAAATGTGCTGTGCCATACCTGGCAACAGCGGTGAATAAATTTGCTTAATCCTAGGTTGCGTGTCAAATGCAACCGTCTTACAGCTAAATTTCGACCAGGGCGATCGCCTGAGGCAATTTGCTTCCCCAGGACACGACCCGCACGATTCCAGAAACACCGGTTGTCTCTAGAACCGCTGGATTCCGCCCCCTTAACTCTAGGTGTCGACGTCTATTACTAGTACTAATCTAGTCGCAGGCGGCTTACGGTGCCACTAAGCAAACCGTTTCGCCCGCTGTACTTATCATTTATTTGCCGTTGCCATTGCGTGTGTAGTCGTAGCTGGGCCGCCCACGTAACCCTTATGAGGCGCTCGCAATGCCCCTCTCTTAATGCCCATTGGCTGCCCGATGCATCGCCATTTATGTGGGCATTGGACATTGTCGTCCAATGGCATAATATTCTCTTCGCCTTTGTCGGCAATCGCAATCTGCTTTTCGCAGTAATCTTCGCCTGTATCGGCCGTAGTAGTATGCTTTTCGCATTAATATTCGCCTGTATCGGCCGCAGTAGTATGCTTTTCGCATTAATATTCGCCTGTATCGGCCGTAGTAGTATGCTTTTCGCATTGTAGGAATCTCTTCGCCTTTGTCGGCCGTAGTATTATGTATTTCGGAGTAACATTTCACTCCAACGCACAGGAGTTTTGCTTCCCGCTATGGAAGCCGTGCCTACTTAAATTTAAACTTAACTAGAAGTCTAGTCATAATGGGGTCGTCTCTAGGGATAGCTCCCGAGTCCGGCGCTGAGTGAGCTATTTCTCCCGCCATTCTCAGAAAGTCTCCCTGCAGGTCTTGGCTTCGACGACCGTGGCACAAAGTGGGTGTAGCATCCCTTCCTCCCAGGGGCGGTTTATGCGCACCTAGGATTCCAGAGCTTGCCCGGCCAGGCCGCGAATGCTTTGACCTCACGTGGTTCGTCTGTTTGGTCTAGCCGTCAAGTTAAGTGAGGTCGCTGCGCTGTTGAGCCAACTGGGGTAAGGGTCCACATCGCCTTCCCCAGCTCTGCTCCAGTGTGTTCCCTCAGACCTTCGGCTTACGCCGTTGTCATCAATCAGAGCGTATCAGATTCCTTTGTAAAAAAAAATGTGGTCGTAACCTGTGTAAACAGTTTAATCTCTGTGTAAAATGTAAAATATTTCCAGTGTTGTGGGGTTGTAGATCTTCTAAGTACATAGACTACTTCTGGTCTACCATTGCTACGTCAGCTTTCCAGCAATAATGCTCTCTTTACCTTAATGGAGGTGTTAGTAGGGTCTGTGGCGTCAGGTACCCTGTTATTATGATCTGGGGTAGTTATTTGTTGAGTGGGCTTAAAGTATGGTAGGAAGGGGTTGCGCACCTTTGGGTTCCACGTTAGTGGTGGCCTGGAACCGGTGATGGCGCTGGGATGTTCCTATAGTGAGTGGACTGGGGAGGTAATTCCCGGGATTGCAAAGATACGAAAATTCCATGCAGGTTTGATATTAATATCCTTGGTGAATGGATGGGATAGTCATGCATGTGTCTAGATATGAGGCATCTGCACTCATATAAGGATAGGTGTAGGGTGGGGCATAATACCAATATATTCCTGTCATGCGGGAGTGTTTAATTAATAAAGAATGGTTAGTATATATATCTATGGCCTCATCTCTCACTTGGAGATGCGCATTATGCTTATTTAATTTTTTTGCCGACCCACCCCTAATACTCAGGTGGTAGCATCGTGATCCAAGGCGTAGCATGCCTTCTGTTTAGACGCATGAAGTCCATCAACCCCTTGTGTGTACTCTGTAATGTAGTGTAGCTGTTTTGATCGTGTTCATGTGTCTGCGTTGGTTTATGTTGGACGTGAGAGGGTTATTGGAAGGGAATTGGGTATTAACCATGGTAGCCTGCTGTAGTATGTCGGTAATCCCTCTCGGATTATCCACCTATGGTTTGTCATCCTCCCTTGGTCCATGCTTGCTTTCTATCCGCGCCTTGGGATAGTAAAGCTTCACGACCTAATCTGGTCTGCCATTTGTAGTGTAAATGTGGCCGGTGGTCGTAGTGCGACTGGCCATGTCCTAGTCACCTGTAATGACTCCTATGCCTTACGATCGATAAAAGAAGTTATTAGAGGGGATATATTGTCTGTGTTTGCTCCTAATTGTTGAGTGCATGCGCGTGTGTGTGACTATGTTCCGCTACACCACGCGGACGGTTGGTCTGTTGCAGGCTAAGTCGTAATATGTATCGCGAGTATGGGAGGGAGGCGCCCGTGGCCTGTCAACGTCTTGTCCATTGCCAAGTGCTTTTGAAGTGTTAAAAAAAATATATGTTATTATGATTGTTTTGCGTTTTTAATTTCATTGTCAATGCCGGTAAACAATAGTGTCTTGTCATCAGCAGTATTGCAGTATGACTAGTCTGCAAGTCAGCAGTTGGTATGTGTAATGTCAGGCTGGGATGTTATTGTTTGTCATCCGCTGGCATGTGCTTTCCTGCACGTAGGCAAGTGTGGTCATTGTTTTAGATTCCTGGCGGACTAATGTAGCAATTCATCCTAATTAGCTAATGATGTTGTGTGGCCATTGTTTCCTAAGACTTGTGTCTTGCGAAATTTTCCTACCTGTTTTTGGGAAATGTATTTTCTATGTCTGGTGTAATTCGAAATTTTATGCCCGGTTTTTGGTGGGAGGAAATGTAGTATTCCCTGTTCATGTATTTGTATGGGCCAATTTCAGTGTGGTTGGAAGCCTGGATAATTGCTTTCCCTTGTGTCTAATTTTTACTGGGATTGGAACCCGTGACCTTATATCATTCTCTGTGTTCTATGTCTGCGTTGTGTTTCAGGGCTTGAGGCGTCGCCAGTGTGGTTTTTGCTTGTGTTTCGCGTACCAAAAATACCGTTGGATAGTTAGTTTTTGGTACGAGTGTGGTGTGTGGTCATGGGTTCGGACCCGGTTGCCTGTAAAGACTTGGTGTGACCCTCTCTGTGCCGCATATATTTATGGCACATGTACTGTGTATTTGCTATGCGCAAACGAAAGTACTCATTACTGTGAGGAGTTTGCGTATTTTTGAACTCTCCTCGTAGTGTAATTTTGGAAGTTGTAGGGTCCTTGGATCGGACGTGAATGATGCGTTTATTCCTGTTCACTAGGAACTGGCTTAGTTCGTCTGTGTCGAGCAGTCTTGGCCATTGAGGTGTGTGACTGCTGACTCGATGGTGTTGAATTACGACGTTGTGGGCTTTCATTTGTTTTATGTTCAGCCCACGTCCTTGTTTTCTGCACGTGTGTGTGTGTGGACTTGATTGTTGTCTGTAGTAATTGCGAGCAGCGCTTCTCGCATTGTAAAAAAAACTTGTAGTTTAACATGACCGTTAATCTGTAGATCATGCGCCACGGGCCTTCCGTTTTACGTGGAATCCAAACCACAGGCCATGGCATTTCACTTCGAAAGTCTCACATGCATTGGCCGTACTTGTAAAAGAACCTCTTGCTAACTGCCTCTGTGTCCCCAATTGTGTGTTACTGTAACGTGGTTCAAGTATGTTCCTTATCCATTGTACCCAATGTCGTTATGCACGAGTGTCTCCGGGCCGCTAGTCGCGTGTTTGGTGACTATGTGCCGGTGAGAAAAAGTCATGTTAGAGGCAGTGTTATGTGTAACGGATGCCTATGTATTAAATATATATATATAGTTTAACTTGGCCATCTTCCTTTCTCGGGCCAAATGCGTGAGGCAAAAAAAAATAATTCCATGCCCCGCTCTGAATTAAGAGAGCACTTTGAAAGAAAATAATAGAAAGATTATGCTGTATCTCGTTAGCACCCTGCTTTATGCTGATTAAAGCGGGTTGCCCGATGGCGATAGTCTGCCAAAATTGTGTCGTAACCACTATGAAAAAAAATACTTAAAAATGGTAAGTAGGTCCTGATCGTACTATCCACCTAGTAGGTGACGTTAGCACTATAGTAATCTGGTTACATCTCAGGGGAATCTACCGACACTGTCTAGTACACATTGGGAAGGCCATTGCAAGACGTATTTGATACATGTGTATCCACGTCACGAGCAAAGCCAGTGCACTATGGGAGTCGAAACTCCAGTCCAAAGCAATTATAACCTTACCTTGGCACTGAATATATATTTTTTCAAAAGAAAAATATGTATTGTCCGTTGAGTCATTATATATTTAAACACAAATTGTGCTAAATGTTCCGGCATAACTCAAAATGATAGTGTCTCGCCCCGGTGTGCAATAGGGCTTTTCAGTTGGTTAAAGCACACCTCACCAAAATTTTTGAAAACTAGTTTGCGATTTTTATTTCTTGCCACGCTTATGGCTTTTGCCCTCTACAAGAGAGTCTATCCAACTGTTGAACCGGAACATAGAACATTTAGTCATTTCTGCTTAGAAAGACTCGCTTAAGCTCTATGCTGTGGTTTGATGCTTAAGCTATGTTCAAAATATCTCTTTCCGGCTTTAAGCCGCGTAGCTCACCTGATGGGCCTCTACTTGGCTTTGGATATTAGAAACTTTACGTTATTCAATTTGTGGTGATAACCACTCCGACCAATAATCATTGATGGCCTGAGAGAAAAAATGTCAGGGGCAAACATAAAAACAAGGATTTTGAATCATGCACTTCTGATCTAGCCAAGTTGCACTGCCTATACATGAAAGAAGGCAGATAGAGGAAGAGAAAAAAAATGCGCAGTTTAAGTTTGTGAGTACCTATTTGTCTATTATTTTGTTTTCCCCGTGTAAAAGAACTTATGTGTAGTATACTATTGGTGCAAGTGATGTCGGAATATATTGCATTCCTAGTGAAAGCCGTTATCCTATTTCGAGCGTCAGTGCTCGGCAGGTGGATACCGTCGCCCCGTCACTAGGGTGTAAGCCCCTGGGATCCACTGAGGTGCCCCTCTGCTATTTTTCGGAGGAGTTTGTAGCAAAGTACGACCGGGCTTGCTTTCACCGTATCGCTTGACCGTTGGTCTAAGTGTACCTGTGTTCGCGGACTTACTCGCGCTCTGTGCTATTCTAGTAGATTTTACGGGGGTTTGTGTGTTTTCGACCGATCTGTTCTGTGGGGTAGGTAATAACACTTTTCCTAATCCCCGTGTACCGTGTGGTAGTGCCTGGTCAAAATGTGCGTGCGTGTATCGTGCATCCTGAGGGACTAATATCGGTGTTCGCCTTCGTTCTGGCAAATTTGCCCTTTGAACTGGCGGTAAAGGTCGCTTAATGGCTTGTGTCTGGCCTAGCAATGTGCTGGCGTGTAGCCTGACCGCTTTTCGGCCTGTCGCCACGGCAGACTCCTGCCATTGTGTGAGCCTATCTGTGTGGGTGTATGTAGGCTTTATGTGTAGTGGGACGGGTTCTATGTCGTCTGCCCATGACGTGGTTACGTCCCGTTGTCTCCCTGTCATGCTATGTGTGTCTGAGAGTCCTGGCTTCAACTCCCTCTCGTCCCTTTGTTCCGAGGGGGTTGTTCTAGGCTCTGCCCCTCGGTTTGGCAAAATTGCCTTCCGATCCGGAGCTGAAGGACATGTGTCTGTGTAACCTTGTACTTGTAGCCTATTGGAGCCTAACCTGGCCGTCTCCTGGACTGTGGCCATGGTGACCTCCTTCCCATGTGTGGCAGTACATGGCGAGAGGGACATCCTCGCAAATTGTTGAGTTAGCGTATCCACGCTTACGTCCTCTTTCGGCTGGGCTGGTGGCCCTACCATGAACTCAAAAATGGCCTTGTTGGCTTGGAGCTCACGGTATTCGTCCCAAATTTGGGTGTACTGCCTATTGAGGCATATGGCCTGTTCAGCGACTTTTGTGCCCTGTGTCGCTATCCGTCTGTGTTCCCTAATGAGTGTCTCCCATTGTTGGAACATAAACTCGTGTCGGCAGTGTAGTTGCCAGTGTGCTTTTATGATTTGTGTGCGGAGGGTGGGGATTTTCGCCCGAATCTTGCGATTCTTAGCGCTGCGGAGTGGCCGGACAAGGGCTCTTATGATCCGCATGTACTGGGCGTGCAGGAGCTGCTGAAACCTTCTGAGGTAGTCCTGCCTAGTTTCAAAAACTCTGTGCCAGGCAATTAATTCCTGGTACTCCCCAATGCTCCTTAGCACAGCTAGGCGGTATAGGGGGGCCATGTTGAATGAAGTGTATGTGAATAAAATACAAATAAAATATCTGTGCGTGTTTGACAGTGTATTTTCGTATCTGCTTGATTCTTTCTGGGGCTGGGAGTTTGGTTTAGTAAGAATTTCCCCTGTGTAGCTAGTTTTGGAGCAAAAATGGTGTTTTTTGTCTGGGAATTTTTTTTTCACTATTTGCTTGGCTTTTTGCGGTACGGGAGGGGTCGTTTTAACTACGAGGGCTCGTTGGTTGAGTCCTGTTCTCTATGCGTAGTACCCCGCCTCCACCAGTGTTTTAGATCCCTTATTTGGGGGTGGTTGGATCTAAAAGACAGAGTTATTGTGCTAATTTATAGAGCTGTGCCTAAACGGGGGTGGCTTCCCTTGGCAGGGTAAGCTGACCAGTGTAGAGTGTTGTTGTGTGCTAGGAGCTAGGGGGCGCTCCTATAAATAACGTAGTAGTGTTTTAGGGGATGGGACCCAATGCAAGGGTCACTGTGCTGGTCGCTCAGCTGACTGGCTTATTATATAACTGAACGTGCTTGTATCAGCTAAGTGGCACGCGCTGCTCTCTAGCAGCCGGGCCGCCGCGAGGAACACAATGATATCTGAGCTAGCACTATCAGACTACCGTATGTCACGTCTAACCGTGACGGGAATAAGGAAGGGCGTTGGGATGTAAAGAGGCGTATAAACAGTAAGGCGAGTGTAGAGTGTTGACCAAGTGTTTATTGGTCTGTGATGTTATAGTATGAGTCCCTTGTAGGGAATGTAACAATGTAACAATGTTCAAGTACAAGCTGTGGGTTAAGGTTACAAAAGTAGGAAATCTGAACACGACTGACTCACCTCTGATGACACCAGCGTAGCCTCCGGCTGTACCACTGAAAGACTGATAATGGAGAGCTCCTTGTGACCTCCTTAGGCCTCCTTTTATATTCTTGGGCGCTATGCTGTCAGCAATGTGATGGCATAGCTGCCCCAGTTAATAATATGTCGCTGTGTGTAATAATTGTGCAGGGATTGAGCTGCTTTCTAGAATGGCAAGCTGTCCTTGCGGCGTTGATGTATGTTGGCCTGGCTTTACGAGGGTTGCCCGTTAGGATATTTAGATAGATGCTGGGGGGATGGTCTCCAAGGGGTGCCTACCCCTGGGGTACTGTACAATAGCCAGTCTCGTCGATGGAATAGATTCATCCACAGCATACAATCTTCCACTTCGCTTTGTAGTAAGGAGGACTTCTCCATCCTAATCTGCTATGGTGGCCATGCCATCACCAAAGTTGACAGTATAGCCCATCTCTTCAATTCTTCCCGCGGAAAGCAAATTACCGTCCAGGTCGGAGCATGGAGAACATCATCTAAGGTGAAAAGCAAATCTTTGTCCGTCTGATCTAGTTTGATTTCAACTCGTCCAGTTCCAATGACCTTGATGGTTTCCTTATTGGCCATCTCGACCCTTGTTTCACATGGTTTGAAGTTGCTCATCTTTTCTCTCGATGATGTCATGTGGTCAGTAGCTCCACTGTCAAGATACCAAACAAATGAATCATGATGGTCGCCCACCTTTGCACACAATGCCCTCTGGAATGCTGTCTTTGCTTGTAGTTTCGGCTGCTGTCTCTTCATTATCTTCAGGTCAGTTCCTTGCAATGCGACCAAGCTTTCCACAACAGAAGCACAGGTCGTCACCGGCAGTCATTATCTTTCTTTGGATCTGCGCAGCGTCTCGCACTTCACTAATCTCTTGCGAGTTGACGTACGTCATCTTATCAACTATCAACAATTTCACTGAACAGTCTTCCCACACACGATTTGTACTAACTTCGTTTCCGGCGTACCACGTGGCTTGTTATGCTTACCGTTTTCTCTCTCATTTAACCAGATGCAATTCGAAGTCGTCTTCTTTCGCTTGTAGTGTTTATACATCACCTGGGCCCATAACCTGTTACTTCTGGTGACTCGGTGGCTAATTCTATATTGAATTACGGAGCTCATACAAGCACGCCGTTCACTGCGGTCAAACTTCGCGGGATAGTAACATAGAACACACAAAGTAAGTTTCAGCTACCTAGCGGTAGATATAAGCACTCACTGAACTAGCATTGTTGCCAATAATGGACGCAATTGTTCTTAGCACTAACAGGTTATGCTAGATTGCTATTAGATTTGTTCTGAACCCATGTTCTGAGGGTTGTTACATTGGTGACTATTTTTGTAGAGTAAACGTTTTGCTTATTCAGATATGCTTGTAACGCGAATATTTCTGAAAATTTACGGATAAGAACTTGCATATTCTATCATGCCTATATTGGTAATGTTTTCATGTTAGAGGCATGCCAGTTATACTAATTACAGTTTTATCTAGCCCAGAGCCAACGGCAACCTAACACGGGTCCAAGTTCCAGACATCTGTGCTGACTGGAAATGGACCTGGCAATTGGTTACTCATTACTGCTTCGCTACCACACCGACGTTAACCCTGGGACCCTACACTTGTTTATTACGAACACTAATCCTACACCGGGGCACTGAGTGCCCCAAGAATAATAAGCCTAAATTACATATTACAAACCAATATTTATTGAAATTAGTATAACAACTCATTAGTTTGATTAGACTTAAGGAAACGTTATTTTATATAACACTTGAACATTCTATACTAAAAATAAAAAACTTACATTTGTACAACCTTTTGATACACCTCACATTTTACAGAGTTTTTCTGAACAAACAGATAGGATATGACACTCGCATACAAACTGGTGTCCTGGGTTCGCTGAAAGTACAAAATAAGAAACGTAACACTAATCCTACACTGAGCCTACTCAGTGCCCATTAACAGATCTATAGCAAAGATGCGATGCATTACAACTGTGACTAACAAGGCAACTGAAAGACTGTCAAGGACAAAGAAAAGTCTCGGCGGCTGCAGGCTGTAAGGGTTGCCAACACAAACCCAGAGCAAAACGAACATTCTCTGGGGGCACCCAGTGTAGGGTTGCCGGGTTAAGTAAGATTAGCCAATAACAGCTGGGAAGGATACTGATAATTTTGATCAGCTATTGAGATTTGTTGTGACTTAAGTTCATTGCTATTTAATCTTTTTGTTTGGATGCTGTTTTTTTTGTTGTGACTTAAGGTTATCATTATTCCGATCGTTTGATATCGTGTGTAAAATTAAAAGTCAGTGGGATTTTGATAAACATTTTTTTGCCCGCCGTTATATTTTCCTTTTTTTAAAAGTGGGCTGGATGAGGATGGCCGGCGAAGGCTTCTCTTCCGAGCGAGTCGGAGATGACTTCTTCACTGTCCTTTTCCTTCTTCAAGGGCGCCGGAACCTTCTTCGGGCTAGTAAGTTTTATTGTTGGGCTACTAGTAGATCCTGTCGTGGACTGTATCACATATAGCCCAGGCATATTAAGTTTTAACCTAAAAAATAATAATGTAAAGCTGAAATTTGGCATAGATGTTCCCTAGTACCCTAGTAACAAATCCTGAAAAGTCCCCATCTCTGCGTTGTCCGCGCCATAGTTTTTGGCGAGTTCAAAAGGGCTTAAATGGGGCCTAAGTGCCAAGAAACAGCATTTTTGCTTCCTGCGTTCAAAATATTGATCCAAAATCAGTTCTAATGAGCTTTGATAGTAATAAGAGAAGGACTGCGTTAAATATGACGCTCTTATAGGTCGTAATTATTGCTATACATTTAAACAAATGAGTAGGGTAATCAAACATTTTTAGCTCAACTTTTCTCACGAAAATTTAGCTAATTTGTCACTAGCCGGGACTTATCGTGTAAACAGCTGCTGTTAGCGACTAAACACCCAAAGTAAAAGTTGTAAAGCACACTTGTAGCTTTAAAACGATACATTGCCCATGTTCATCCGACAAACAGGGGCGGTTCGAGTGGGGGGGTTGGGGGGGGGGGGTGTCTCACCCCCCTCAGCTATTTTCTCAGTCGGCAAATACGACGTCAGTCGGCAGTCGGAAAATCCTGAAGAAGTCATAACATTTCCCAAAACAGCATTTAAAAAAGCAAAACGGGGCATGGCCATATACGATTTGGTCCGATTTCTAAAACAAAACAAAAATTTTACTGACAGTCGGCATTTTTACCGACAGTCGACACAAACGGATGCAGCAATAATTTCGTGCGGCCAGGCAATAGCCCAGTGCGGCAAGAGGAAGAGTCGGCAAAATAACCAATTTAAAAGTTTCACTTCCAGTCCTCGGTGCACCAGCTGCACTTGCCATTTCGTTTCTGTGTATGGAAACTGAAGAAAGAATGACAGATGAGCAATATGGGACCAAGGACAAGGAATGAACTCATCGGCACGTTCCTGGGTGGGAGTAATATCCCGCTTTCATTATGCAGAGCGACTCAGCTTCACAGCGAAGCGAGCCCAGCATCTGTGCCATATGGGTAGACAAAAGGTGTTGGTGAGCGCATTGATAACTTCAGGTCAAGCCAACTCAATGTGATGTTGTCGGAGGAATGCTATGATCTGCTACCGCTTGTCTCGGCGCGTCCTCACATATCCGCGCTATTGTGACAAAATTGACAGGATTATGGTTCCAAGGTTCCTCAAGGGGTGGAGTGCTTAATATGATCAGTGCAGTGGTCACTGAGAATGACCGAAAGCAGTCGTTCCTGAACCAGCAACTTTTACAGTGATAACTAGGTGCAATTACAGTGGCAGTGGGACGTGAGTTTTCGCAGGCACGGAACATTTTCACGTACGTAATAATAATACAATAAATGCATGCATATTTTCAGCCATGTTTATGTTTAATGGTGTTAGCAAGAAAAAATGCTCAATAAATCCATAAAAGTCTACCTTTGTGGGGGTATTTGTCCTATTTTAAACCATCTTTTTTATTTGAATAAAATTTACGGAGTGTTTTAAAACCCAGTGACAAGAAAACCTGTGCGGGGTGGAGGAGACAAGTCTAAGTAACTTTGTCAATAGAACGAATATCCGGAAAAGCACCTCTGCGACGCTCGACGTCTTCAAAGGGTTGAACGTAATGCCCATCGGGTAGCTAAGGTACAATTAAAATCAAAATCTACCGTTGAGCCATCGTCTACCGTTGAGCCACCGTTGCGCCATTTACCACCGTTGAGCCATCGCCCATCGTTAGCCATCATCTACCGTTGAGCCATCGTGTACCGTTGAGTCTTTGACCACCGTTGCTCATCGCGAACCGTTGAACCACCACTATCCCCCAACACATCTGACGTTCGCAAGTTACGAGCAGCTGGAACTTCATCGGATTCCGGTCGTAGTGGTGGCAGTCCTACACCGCGTAGTAGCGAAATTTCGTCGATTGTTTTTTCTGGCAAAGTTAGTGAGTTAATAACGCATTTCAAAAGAGTTGAAGGTATTTTGAAAACAATAAAAGAAGACGCTATTCCGAACACAAAACTTTTTATGGTAGACTGCTTATCGAGAATCCACGATGAAAGCGGTCAGTTGCTTCAACGAGCAAGAGAGGAGGAAAATAACATGCGTGCAGTCGCAGTACCCATTCAAGCGGGCGATTTACCTGTTAATCGCGATCCTGCAAAACGGAAACGACTGTACCTGACTTCACTTGGGGCCTTCAAGCCAAAACTTAGTGTATTTCCAGCAAATTCAGACATACCAGAAGCAGCATCGATTTAATCCGGCCTGGTATACGGATTTTCCCATGTTGAAGCACAGCATTGAAAAGAGGCGGTGTTTTGTTTGCCTGTGACTTATTTCCAAACGGACGAGGAAGGGCGTCCGCAAGTGAAGAATGGTCGCACGCTGGAGTACGTCAGTGGCACAAATGGAAAAGTCGCGGAAAGAAGATAAAGGGCAAATAACAAGAACACTTCACTTCAGAAGCTCATCAAGCAGCTATGACAGATTTGTGCCACTTTGTCATTGCAAAAGGCCACGTAGACGTTCTCCTTGATAAACATTTACGGACGATCAGAATTGAGGAAGAACCAGGAAAGGAGTTCCACAAAAAAGTTATCGAGATACTTATTGACACTGCAAGAACCCTTTGTCGGCAAGATTTGGCTTTCCGAGGTCACGAGGATGGAATCACTCAAGATAATGGAAACTTCACGCAAATTGTGAAGTTACTTTCACGGCATAGTCCGGTCATGAATAGGTGGTACGCCGGTATGTTCTCCGTTATAGCAGATACTACTCCCGATATTTTACATAAAGACCTCCTCACGTTGAATATCCGATACGTCGTCGAAAAAGATGAAGAGCTCGTTCCTGTGGAGCGTCTTTTAAAAATATACGCTGTTTTAACAAAAGAGTCTGGAGAGGAGTTGGCTGAAAAAATATTTTTAATTTTAAATTCAGAAGATGGCCTGTTTGCCATCTCTTGATGATTGCAGTACATTTGCATTTGTCTGTTGGCACAAGCTAGAGTAAAATGTGGCTTTTCACCGATGTCTCAGTCTCACTCATGGCTGTGATTATGTGGAAGCTACTGAGGTATGGGTGGTGCTTAGTAATCACATTCAGGCAGTCAGTGCCTGTGGATGCTGTGAAAGGCTCAACTCATAGGGTTAGTACTGCTGTACTGACTCGGTGAGGAAAGCAATGGCGAACTACCTCTCTCCTCATCTTGCCTAGTACGCCTCAATATAGCGCTGCCTTGGGTTTTTGTGGGTATCTACCCACATAACCTAACGGTGGTACTTTTTGAGGATCCAACCAGCTTTCGGGCTGACTACCTAACAGACAGAACAGACAATTCAGAAGAACTTTTACTTCCACTCGATAAACTAGCGTTTCAATCGTACGACTTTGCTATAGAGTTACCAGGTAGAAAATACTGTTGGAGGCGGGGCTCGCATTACATAGCAGCTGAAGAGCTTCCCCCTCCATACACGACTTCGGAAGGTCCAGCGACTAGAACAACGACGCAAGTAGCAGCGAGAAAGAGAGAGACAGAGAGACACTTCCCCTACCTGACGCACATGCGCAGAAGAAAGACTAGCATTTGAGTGGCAAGGGAGCTGGATACACTCTCCCCTACTTTGGTGCGCTTGCGCGTTGCAACATTCTTTTCAACCTGGTCACTCTATAGTAACATGTCTGGCATATACAACGGCATTCAGAAAAAGCTACCAGAGAAGTGCAAAATATATATTCCGTACGTTCCATGCCAAGCTCACAGGTTAAACATTTTCGTAGAGACAGCTTGTAATGCTAGCGCACTTATCAGAGAGTTTTTTTCACACTCTTGAAGCATTATAGGTTTTTTTTCGGGTAGCACGAAACGACATTTAAGCTTGCAGAAAGAGCTGGATGGAATTGATAATTCACTTCAACTTAAGAATTTATCAAGAACAAGGTGGACTGCGTGCGCTGAATCGATGAGAGCTGTTTCTACGTCTTATGAAGAGATAGTCACAGCACTGGAAACAATGGAAACCTTATTCGATTCTGAATTTGACAGTAAAACCCGAACTTTTGCGTCAGGCTTGCACAAAAAGCATCTACTTTGATTTTATCTGCGGCTTGTACTTTACCAAAAACATCCTGTTTAAAATTAAGAACGTAACCGAGCTTTTAGAAGCGGAGGAGCTGAATGTAGTAGACGCGATGCAGCTGATTCAGAGCACTTTGAAGTCTTTTGAAGATATCAACGACGACGGCAAGATGAACGCATCGTCAATTGCGAAAAGTATGCAAGTAAATGCGGAGGAAGACTTCTTAAAGAACCACAGGACCCGGCGACTTGCAAAGAAGTATGACGCGCATGCTGAAACGACAGTAGAAATTTCTTTTCTTACATTCTACGGAAAGGATGTGGATGTACTTACTACAAGCGTGCAAGACAAGCTCGCAAAACTAATTTCTTTGCTAGAGCCACTCCACATAATTTTCAAGATACCCGCTGATAGAAAAAACTGCACCATCGAGTGCGTCCGATCTATGGGTATAAAGCAATCACACTCGAAAATCATCTTTCACGATGAAGAGCTCGTTCTGGCTGAGCTTGATGCCAGTAAACAGTGCTCATCTTTTAAAGAAATCGCAAAAGTTGCTGCTAAATTAAAGAGGATTATCCAGTGTGTTTAACAAGTAGTTCGACTGATTTTAACATCCCCAGTGTCTTCTGCTTCTTCCGAACGGTCCTTCAGCAAGTTGAAGCTTATTTACAATCATTTGTGGACATCGATGGGTGACGACCGCTTCGACTTCCTCATGATGTTGTTTTCAACGAAAGATAAGATCGACGACATTGAAATTACGGAGATAGTGGAGAAGAAGTCCTTGTTAAAACATCGTAGAGTAGGGTTTTAGAAAGAATAACTAGATTTTTTTTAAATTCTTGTGATATTTAAACACTTATTTTTTTCATTTATCAAGTTTTCCAGCGTTTCAAAATTCTGGAACGAATAAAATACATTTTAAATGAAAGCCATTAATTAAGTATATTTTTCCTGTGTATCGTTTGCCGCCCCCCCCCCCCCCCCCCACCCTTTCCCTCCCGTTGCTCAGTTTTTAAACGTATAGTCGGCAATGTAAAACAGCCAGTCGGCACTTTTTAAATTCTCACCCCCCCCCCCCCCCTAGATGTACAAGGTCGAACCGCCCCTGCCGACAAACAGCAGCAGAGATACAGTTACAAATATAAAAGTGCAAGTGTGGCAGTCGCTTTCCGAACGAACGCCCATTTACGCTGGTGGGCTCCTTCTATTCACCTTTGCTGACACCATTTTGTATCTTTGATCAAGAGCTTTTAGGATGGTATTCCTTTTAATCCAGGTAAACTAGCAGAAACAATTTGCATAGAACAAAACGAGTTTAATGCAGTTAACAGTTAATCGTACAGTCAGCGTTGTCAAAGCAAAACTGCGTGAACGCTCCAGCATTCGGGATTGGACGTTCTTCACGAAGCGCTGAAACATCGTACCTGAGGACTTCCGCCACATTTACTGAAAATCCAAGACTGTTTAGAAGCTGAATTAATTGTTTCGAGTATTGTTGGCCTGCTTCGACAGGCCGAGCGCTGTCACCTAGAAACGCGATCGGGTGCCTTTTCAACAGCGGTTATGCTTTGGGATCGTAACTCGGTAACAGTTTCTCGCATAGACATGGATAATGTACCAATGTAAAGCTAAAAGTATGCTTTATAACTTTCATTCTGGGTCTTTAGTCAATATCAGCAGTTGTTGAAAAAATAATGACCTGCTAATGACAAATAAACCAAATTTTCTTGTAAAAATTGTGCTAAAAATGTTAAATTAGTCGTTTTTTTCCTTCATCAATAGCAATAATTAGGCCTGATAAGTCCGTTATGCTACTGGTTCATTTTTATTAATTGCTAAAGCTCGCGAGAACTACATTTGGATCAATATTTTGAACGCAGGAAGCAAAAATGCTGTTTTTGGCACTTAGGCCCCATTTAAGCCCTTTTGAACCCTCCAAAAACTATGACGCGGAAACCGCAGAGATGGGGACTTTTCAGGACTTGTTTCTAGGGTACTAGGGAATATCTATGCCAAATTTCAGCTTTACATTTTTTTTTTAGGTTGGCCGTGTTTTTTTGCATATAATGCCTGGGCTAATACAGGACAATGAAGGAAGGAAGGAAGGAAGGAAGGAAGGAAGGAAGGAAGGAAGGAAGGAAGGAAGGAAAGCTTTTATTTTTACGTGACCGTTAATCTTGCGATCATGAGCCACGGGACCTCCTTTCTACGTGGAATCCGAACCACAGGACATGCCATTTCACTTCGAAAATCTCACATGCATTAACCGGGAATCAAACCCGGTCCACCATGGTGAGAGGCCAACAGCTTGACCACTGCGTCACCATGCCCCCTACATACATACATAAGGGACAAAACTTGCAGGTGTTTTCGTTGGGTGTCGATACTGTGAACACAGGAGCGTTCATATCACGATAATTTTTACGATCATCGTGATATGAAAGACTATCCTGAATCTTCGATTACTTACCGTACTGAATTTAGGACAATCGCGAGATTTAGAAGCGGGGAAGTTAGTTGCGGTGTGCACCTTTCTCCTTCGTGAACAGGCTTCCCGCAATCCCTGCTTACATTATTGGCTGTGCAGCGGGAAGGCACGTGCCCGAGCTTCTAACACTGGTAGAATCGCATCGGAAGTGTAATGTACCGCCTGACATCACAACGAAAAGATATACCCTTAACCTGCTTGGGCAGTACAGTGCCTTCAGTTTGATTGAAGGCACCTACCTCGCGCGTGTTACGCCGGAATTTGGTGACGCCACGTTTACATAAGTTACCGGTACGCGTCAGCTCAGCATGGGAATTCAGAACGTGATCACGGTGGAATATTTCTTCCCGGACCTCGTTCAGCTTCGGATGCCTCTCAATCTTCACGGGAGTCGTACCAAAATTGCTGCGTTTAAGCAAATTCTCGGTTTGATCCCTTGTCTGCGTTAGTGAGAAGTACCGGTAGCTGACCACTGCGCAGTTTCTGAATCGCATCAAGCTCATAATACTTGTCCCAGATCTCCTAGGCAAACCCATAGACTTGACTGATGACTTAAGGGCACAGTGGGGAAAGTTATCATGGCTTAATGGGAGGCAACAGGGATTTAGACAAGGGTACTCATATGAGAGCCAAATGTTATTACTCTTTCGGGGGCGTGCAAGTTGACGCTGTAATTATAGATTTTGCGAAGGCATTTGATGTCGTCCCACATGACATACTTCTCCGTAAATTAGCGGCAACGAAGATTGATAAAAGAGGAATTTTATGGATTCAAGAGTTCTTGACTGGTCGCTCGCAAAAGGTTAAAATGGGTAATGTATTCTCGGAGGACATTTTGATAACGTCAGGTGTCCCTCAGGGTAGTGTGATTGGGCCACTGCTATTTCTGGCACTTATTAACGACCTACCGGATGGGATCCAAAGTGACTGCGGATGATTGTGTAATATATATCGAAAAATTCAAACATCACAAGACAACGCTCAGTTGCAAACTGACCTCAACCTGGTTCATACATGACAACAAAATGAAGATCTTCTTCTCCTCAACCGCTGGGTTGGTGGGTAACATGCAAGTCTTCCAAAACGTCTTCTTTCTCTGGCCTGTAGTTTCAAATGGCAATAAAGTGTGCTTGCCTTTAATACTGTCTATAAATTGAGTCCTTGGTCTTCCTCAACTCCTCCTTCCTTCTAGCTCTCCTTCGAAGAGTGTGGCGCACCAGTCAGAATGACGAATCAAATGGCCACAAAACTATTCCTTCTTCTCTTTAAGGATTTAACCAAGGTACGTGTCTCCTTTGCTCTTTGAGAACATTCTCATTCTTGACTTTTATCAGTCCAAGGTATCTTTAGTAGTCATCGCCAGCAAGATAAATACGAGTAAATGTAGTATCGTGAGAATAGGGAGAGGGCAAAGGCATGATTTTCAATATAATATCCGCTCGGAAATACTTGTAGAAAAGGACTCGTACAAATACTTGGGCATCCATGTAAGGAATGATATGAAATGGAGTACTCGTGTGGGTTGTGTCGTCTCCAAAGCGTACAAATCACTTCATTTTGTAATGCGAGTATTAAAAGGCAGCAGCTCTACTGCAAAAGAATTAGGATATTTGACCCTGGTGAGGCCAATCTTGGAATTGGCTCAGCGGTTTGGGACCCATATCAGGTGGGGCTCATCAAAAATAATTGACAGGGCTCGGGGGTGGCTGGGTGGTCCACTTACCTTTTATTCAGAAGACCGCTCGCTCTGCAGCTCACCGACAGCATACATACCCCAACAGAAGATTACCTAAAGGTGAAGGGAGGCGGAGAAGAGGAAATCTCACAGACTTGTCTACAGGTACCCCCCGGTAACCCACTGAACCATCACCAGCGAAATAATGCTCCAATAGATTACCGGTAGCTTAATATAAAAAAAAAATAATCAAGAAAAAAGGGCAAAAACAAAATTTACTAACAGATCCTTCAGCAACACAAAATAACAAAAAAAAAAAAAAAAACTCCTATTTCTACAAAAAACTCACTGGCGATGCACACTGGCTTAAGGCCCAAACAAGAAAACGATTTCCTATCGGAAAACATGAGGAGGTATTACATGAAGGCTTGAAGAGCAAAACGGAAACATTTAACAAATAATTAATAAAGCCCATAGGAAATAAAAACCAGCAGACTGGAATCACAACAATGAGAAAAGGGCTCAAAGAATCACCAAAACACGTAAAACTGGCTTGACATACAGTCAGCTATTCCACGAGAAAATGAAGCAGCAAACAAAAATAAAATAATAAAAAAAATTGACAAATAAAAAAATCCAAGTAATTACATGACGACTGAATACACAGGAACACTCACAGCAAAGAAAAACGCAAGGAAAAATCAACAAGATTAAAAGACACAAATTAATTCTAACCGTCCACAACAACACGTTTGAGTGTCCCGCTCGACGCCAAGAGAATGATCAACAGACCACAATGCACCTTAATAAAATCTTACAATGGCGACAAAAAACAAAAGACTGACTGTACACCCAGCCGATTTACGACTAACAAAGATAACAAAGATATTTAAATTAAAACTCCGTCAGTGAGAAATGACAATTAAAGAGAAAGGTAATTACATTTTAACAAGAATTCGAACAACAAAAACTGTAAACTGTAAACGACGGATCAAACAAACAAAGACCAAAAAATATGTCAACCCCAAATTACGAGAAGAAATGGTGTAGCTAATCACAGGTACATAAATTAAAATCAAAATTACAGTTGAAACGTGTCCCCGGAAGGCACAGAAAAAATATTATGTGTTACATATCAGAGAACACCATTAGGCCAAGACGCCTGATGAACAAAAAATAAATAAACATTTATGGCAGTTGTGGACACCCACAAATAAAATATATATTAAATTATAACATACCTTAAATCCTTTTTTAGGGAGAAACAATATAACAAACACTAACAGATAATAATTAATTTAAAAAAAAAACACAAATTTTGTCAACATGGCTACCCAAAGCACAGACGTCGTTAGTCGCAGACGGAACATCACTGCACCTTTAATAGGCAGAAAAAATTACACACGCTTTTTTTTACGATTTTGACACCTCCAAAATCCTTTAGTTCATGCAAAACATATTAAATAATACATCCATTCTGAGGGGAAAGGCATAGGCCTCTCACTCAGATGGCGAAGCGAATTTCACGACTTGCTAGTTCAATCAGAGAGTGACACACAATGAGACAATGTACAATATTATAATATTAATTTGGCGGTATAATTTACATACAGTCCTTTGTTTAAATGACATATGTTTAATTGAACATTTCACTTTCATACATAGACGATGCTGCGCTCTGGAAGGAAGCACTTCAACCTCATCATCAAAACAATAGCCAGAAGGTGCTGCAATCTCCAGGACATAAGTTAAACAAGTCAACTTGGCAAGCACTTTTAAAATGTAGGGAAGGGATTACATGTCGAAATGAAGCAGGAAAATGTTTGAGACAGCTTGCACGGCTCAATAATGAGTTGGAGATGGTACAAAGAAAGACTGCTAGGTTTGTGCTCAACGATTTTAATCCTAGAAGTAGAGTAACTTCAATGATAGAAAAACTAGGGTGGGAATCTCTGGAAGATAGAAGGACGAAATCCAGACTACACACTATGTTTAACACTTTCACTTATCGCCCAGCATGGGGAGAACTAAGCTTACGTCTGGGAAATCCCACCTACCTGAGCGGAGCAGATCATCCACATAAAGTTAAGGTCCGATCACAGCGTACAAATTATGGGAAATATTCTATCATTAATCGTGGTATTGATAATTGGAACTCTTTACCTGCCTCAGTCTTAGAGCCTTTCCCCAAACGTATTGATGTTTTTAAGTGAAGATTGAAATTTTGTGTAAACACTACGATGTAATTACTGTAGTTCCTAAATTGCGAATTGTCTTTGATGTTATTGTTGGTAATTTTCTGTATTTGTACAATTTGCCACCGGGGAATTACCCCGATATGCAAATAGTATATAATAATAATAATAATAATAATAATAACAATGCGATTGTTTCCCTATCAGTTCTGGTAGCTACCAGAAAGCAGGGAGCGTTGTAATAATAATAATGTTATTGGTTTTATGTCCCTTTTAAAGGGAGCGCTGTCAACCAGGAATCTATCTAAGAGAGCTTCTTCCCATCTTGCAACATATAGAGCCGGCTTTTTAAGGGGGCCACCTTGTGGAGTACGATATTCCACGAGCGCTTAGGCATCCCGGAATTCATCCTCCCCGAATACTGCCCATTCCGAACGAGAGCCATCACTTTGGGCGCCACCCAGCCAAGGCATAGCAGGTATTGCCCGGGGTCCCAGTGCCTCGAACAGGCACAGTAGTTAGTCAAGTCAGCAGTACAGTTCACGCAACAGTTTTTGGCCGGTCAGTCCCGATTGTGCAGTCGTTCAGAGGACAGTCTGCGAGTCTCACCCATGTGGAATTGATATGCGAGTTTTCAGTTCCGCGGAAAACAACTCATGTATGAACTGCACATGCCCCAGGTTTACTATTCGACTGCTACTGAAGGATACAGGGCGCAACCAGAGATGGGGTGTACCGTCTGGGCTTTCTGGCCAAGTTGGTTACACTTCCCCAAACAGCATGCATGTTTATTTCAATGGGTGAAACCAAAATTGTGATTGGAAAATCAAAATTTAAAGGGCCCCTTTTTGTCGGCTTTTACGACAAGCAGGGGCAACCATGGATGAATTCTACACCCCCCTTCACAATAAAATACTGGCAAGTTATTCAGCCTTATAAGGCCCTTTTAGTCACCTCATATGACAGGCAGGGCATACATGGGTGTATTCTGTAACCCAACACACAGGGGAAAGGCAGAGAAATGATGATCCCATCCACAAACAGGCTCACTCCACCAAGGTGTAGTCCCAACTACAATGTTGGAAACTATGGTAATATGCAGAAATGATCTACCAGTACTCTGCTGTTATGATGGTACAAAGCTAGAACTGCAACATACGGACAAAAAAAAAAGTTTGTCTACTAATGATGTGTTGAAATATCTGATATGAAGACTTATCTGAATTGTTGAATGTCTACAAAATGCTCTGACAACCACTGTCATGAGGTAAAACTAACAATTTATGGGGCCCTTCACCCAGGAAAGAAAAAAACATGCATTAATAATATTGTTGTGTGGTCATGTGAACCATTTCCTACATATGCCAATTGGTTTCCGGCCTTCACAGTCTACCGCAGACCAATCTCAAATCTTGTCATGGCTAGGGTCAAAGAACCAAAATAAGCCAACAACCGGTCTCAAAGGCAGGATATGTACCCCACAACACCGTCCAACAATGATAGAACCAGAAGAAAACTGGTGCATAAATTACAAGCCATCAAACTGACCACAATCTAAGATTTCCATTTACCATGAGGCAACACAAACCTCCCACAGGGGGGCTTCGGTGTCCTAATTGGTAGCATGCTGAGCTTCTATGCCCAAGATCGCGGGTTCAAATCCGGCCGAAGTCGTTGGATTTTTTAAGAGCGTTAAAAATCCCTCGTATGCCTTCCTTCGGAGTGGAAGTAAAGCCGGCGGTCCCATGTCATAGATTTATAGCATGTTAAAGAACCTTCCACTAATTACACCTGTGTGAAGCTAAATTGTATAGGTTAAGAATGTGAACAACGCTCTCAGGTTCCTACGTTCCTTGAGAACCGACTGCGGTGGCGTCTGGTAGCTAAGTTCTGAACTAGTAGTCGTTGACGGTGGCATTTGGCGGCAAAAGTAGGAACTAATTGAAAAATTCAAAAGTCTGCAATTCTTACTTGAATTAAAAACAGATAACACACACTAATACAGTCATCACAATTAACACCGGTTATCAGACAGATTCTACACACACCCAAAGTACACGGGGCTACATGACCGCATTGTCGCAGCCCCTAAACTTAGGAACCAAACCTCCCACACTATTGAAAAATGCTCCAACCACCCAAATTAGCAAACATCGTTTCAATGGTAAATAGGCCTATCAATATACTGACGTCAACCCAGAACTTCAATAAAGAAATTGAAACAATAAAACTAGCGGCCATAGAGAACAATTTCACAGCCACGGTAGACCGAATACTAATGAAACAATGAAAGAAAATAAGACAATTCACCAACCCAGAAAGAAAGTTCAACTTTGCGAATAAAAACACAATATAACAAATATTTTCAAGAAACAAGGACTCGACATAGCATTCAGAACAAACAACGCACTCAGTAAGCACATACATAACAGCAGCCTAACAAAGAAAACCCACATTCTAAGTCAGGTGTGTATTTGTTCACATGCCAAGGAGAAGGCTGCAAGGCCAACCATGTAGGGCAGAGTGGAAGAAAGTTCGAAACATGGTTTAAGAACACAAAAATGCAATCAAACACAACATCCACACAGCTATTTGTGAACACACGTACAACAACCATAGAAACAGACCTAAAGATTCCACACCACGAAACAAAGGGCAGAGTTCTTGACATTAGAGAGTCCATAGAACTATATCTAGCCAAGAAAGATAAACCCGCGAGTCTAAATGAACACGTTTCTAGAAGGATCTCCACTATTCGCGCTGCTAAATAAAGCAAGTCCACAATCATAACGATCAGATGAGGTTATAAATACAAATGGGAAGTAATAATTAGGAAAAACATTGAGGAGGTGAACCCTGTGCCCATTCTCAACAAACCAAGGCCTCTGGCAGGCAGTCCTGTAGGTTCCTATCTCACCTTTAAGACCGGTTGCAAGATTATAAGAACCTTCTGGCAGGTAAATTAAATGGCTAACAATAGTAGCGAGAAAGATCCAGAATCGATACACCAATTTGCAAAGTCATTCCATCGTCAGATATTTTTCCACATTATTCAAATTTGAAGAAGTAGTTACAGCTTCTGTCAATTGATAGAGTAAAAGGAGACTTGACACGTTACGACGAACACAGAAATGCAATGAAACACAGCAGACACTCGGCGGTTTGCAAACACAAGTATAAAAATGATCAAAAAATCATAAATTCTTAGAGAAAGATCTAAGAATTTTACAAGAGTCAAAAGGTTAGGGCTTTAGACATCAACGAATTGATCGAAATACATATTGCAAAGAATAATAACCTGTTAAATTTCAATGACCACTTGTGCTTGGAGGTCACCTTGATTCTCTTTATTAGAAACATGACGGAAGAAGTTAGGCTACCTTGTACTAGTGAGCATGGATGATACGAAGGAAAGGGGGGGGGGGAATGTAACCAATAGAAAGAAAAGATGTACTTTATATTTTTTTCACAACAAAGCAAGGCCTAAATTGGGCAAATTAAATTCTGTCTTTGTTTTTAGGTTTGGCCTAATTAGGAGGTACTCTTGTTAGTAAACTATTGTTTGAATATCACCTTGGATCTGGTACATCACAATTACACAATCCGCTTTTATAAAAGTACCTCAAATTATAAAAGTTAATCTACCAGTGTCTTAAAACAGAGATCTCATAGCTCTGTTGTATTGAG
Source organism: Meconema thalassinum (assembly GCA_946902985.2). NCBI lineage: Eukaryota > Metazoa > Arthropoda > Insecta > Orthoptera > Tettigoniidae > Meconema > Meconema thalassinum. The sequence goes on from OX336394.1 coordinate 36,981,681, forward strand.
TCGGAAGCAACATACCTTCAAGTAAGTTCACTTTACTTCATTACCACAGTGAAAGTAGTATTAACCTCGAGGATAATAGGCTTCAGGATAAATTTTTCATTTCAATTCATTCAGCACAGTATGGACAAACTCATCTGGTTTTATACATTTGTAGGTTTCACTTCTTATTTGTGTTCACATTTGTAGATTGATTAGGGGGGCTCTCAGAGTAATAACCATTTGACTAGACTCGAACTTTTAGCATCTGGTGTCTACAAGGGCTCTTGCTTGGTTGCTGAAATCCAGTCCCCTAGGTACTTGATTGTATGGACTTTACGAATGATGATGTTCTTTATAAGGATTGTAGAGGGGGCCCCTTTATGTTTATGATGAACTGTGTCTTCTGTAAGCTGACCATCAAACCAGTCTTCGCAGTCGTTCCCAATCTGGAGCTCTTTAAATGAAAATTGGTGCTCTCGACTTATGAGCCGGAAAGTGCAGATGAGTACAAGCTCCCCTGAGATCCATGCTTCAATTCAAATTTTGTTGCAAGAACCAGAGTAGAAATGTACAAATTTGACAGAAATGTTATCATTTTGTGAAATACAGCTATTAATCTACAGTAAATATAATTCGACATCCCTGTTTTATGAGCAACACGAAAGATGCAGATTCGACTGTACATGCGTAAATATATATTATCTGCACGACTCGTGCAAGCAATTGCAGCGTGCGTGGTGATCAGTGGATCCCTAGCTATTTCAGAAAAACAGAGGGATAGAGATAAGAACAGGAAAGAGTGGCACATGCTTATTATTAGTATATTTGATTTAACGAAGCTCGGGTACTTGGTATGGCATGAAGGTGGTGCTCAGTCTCAAAAAGGTGGAGAACGCTTGCTGCAGAGGCTTGAGTTGGTTGGTAGCCTCCTCTAAGTTGCTGGCTAATATAGTGAGGGTTGCCCTAAAATATATCAGTTACCTTTGAGGTATTGTTTCAATGTTACCTTGGTAACCTTACTATTCTACTTTCTGTTAGGCCATTTTTATGGTAAAACAGAGTTCCAGATTATATTTTCTACTGGTGATTTGCTAGTGGTTCCACAAAGAGGATTTTAATTTAAACAGAGAGCAGTTGTCAGAGCAGCTTGAAGACGGTACACATTTCAAATAAGTTACAAAATCGGATCAATCAACATAGTATTAGTACACGAACAATGCTTATTTGTATTTACAGTTCTAACAGTACTTGTAGACCTTTATGTCTACAATTCTAGTTTGGGGCCAATTACTTAACTATATCACAACAATAGTACAGTGGCACTCCCAATTATCCCATATACAGAGATGCTCACCATAGAATGAATACGAGACTTCGCTGCACAGAAAAGATTTATTACAGCAAAACAACTGACTGACCGATATATTCAAGAATTGACACACTATGTAACCACAGTTCTGCACAAAATGTGGGTGGGATCGTCATTTCTCATTCTTGCAACTTTACAAACTATAATCAATAGTTCCTTTTTAGAGAGCTTAATGCTTCAGTATTTCACAGCAGCAAAAGCTGCATTTTTAAAGATTTTGTCATGTCTTTCTTTAGTGGGTTGTTGGAGAGCCGCAATTGTTTGCGAGTATAGTTTGGTATAGTTTTGTAGAGCAATTCTCTCCTGTAGATTGGAACCATTGAGAGCCCAAGTGGTATAATTCCTTTCAGAATAACAGACAGGTCTAACCCTTGTGGCAGACAGATGCAATGCTCACTTCCAATGCTTCACACACACTAGCCTTGAGCTATGCCTGTTTGCCATGAGTTAAGACTTTCCTGTGATTCCTAGGAGTTACAGCACTTGAGTTCTCAACAGCTCATTTGGATCTGATGATGCTCGCTTGGCGAAACTTGTCATTCAATTAACCCCCTCCCCTCCTCATTTAATAGAATAATATGTTAAAAAGTATATAAATAATTCAGACAGGAAACACTCTATCAAAGTTCCAACGTTCACCACAAGGTGTCATTGACATCTGGTAGTAAAAGTTGGAACTACTTGAAATTGAATGGAACTTGTAGCTCACCCTAACAGGAAACTATGAAATATGGCTTTTAAAATTTCAATCGTCAACAACATTCTTTATAAATAAATCGATTTTCTTCCTTCCTGGGAAAATTGGTTTTTATTTTGTTTCATAACTAGGGCCCGGATTCTTAAGTTTTTACCTATTTTTTCCTGGCCATGTAATTCACAAATTTCAACATATATGTTCGTTTCACTACCTGGAGCAGAATATGTGAATTTCATTTCACATTAAAACAAGAAGTTCCGTGACGAACTTAAGAGCCTACTTTTCTTAAAATTTAAGATTCATGCCAATGATTAATCTAAATGGATCTATCTAGAATAATGACGAAATTAAGTTGGTAATATCGAAATTTCTAATTAGTTCGAAATACTGTATACCTGGCATAATGTAGCCTGATAGAGAACTACAGTTGGCAGCCCTGGTGACTGAGTATATTCTTAGGTCCATCTCTTAAGGTACAGAATACAAAATTTGGTTGAAGTCCAATGGATAGCATGGACGTTCCAAGCAGTTAAAACATTGCATCTAACAGCGCGCGTAAAATCATGTTGGCATCAATGACATACATGTATTGGTCAGAAATGAAAAAATGAAAATCCACAGCCTGCTTCCAGTCTCCGACCGGGTCAGGAATGGAATGAATGAAGCCCCCATCTAGCGGCGAGGATATGGACTGTGCCGGCTGCCGAGGCCTGACGCACTCCTCTGGGGCAATGATTAAATGAATGACAGATGAAATGAAATGATAGTGGAGAGTGTTGCTGGAATGAAATTGTGACAGGGAAAACCGGAGTACCCGGAGAAAAACCTGTCTGCGTCCGTTTTGTCCAGCACAGATCTCACATGGAGTGACCGGGATTTGAACCACGGACCCAGCGGTGAGAGGCCGGCGTGCAGCCGCCTAAGCCACGGAGGCTTTATTGGTCAGAAATAATATGATCTATTGTTGTGTCAATTTAGAATGAAATCCATTAGTTAGTAGAGAAGTTACATGCATTTTAAAATTGGACCTATCAGCAGGCTTAGAATCATGTTGGCAGCACTGGCGTAGGCCTATATTAGTTACTCCAAATTAATCTAGAATGCCAGGTACTATACGTGCGCAAAGTTTAGAGCTATTGGCTTGCATACTTTCTGATATATTGATATTAGGGTAACAAAAATAGAGACAGTATTTATTCACAGTTGGCAGCCCTGGTTGCTCCTAAATATACGCAGTCATCTCTCTTATGGTACACATAACACACACGAAATTTGGTTGAAATCCAAATGATAGTATAGAAGTTCCGTGTATTTAAAGTTGGACCTCTCAGCAGGCTTAGAATCATGTTGGTAGCACTGACGTATATCCAAATTAATATAGAATGTCAGGTACTATGCGTGTGCATAGTTTAAAGCTGTCTGCTTGCATACTTTCTGATATATTGGTATTTGGATAAAAACCATACGGAGTGCATTTATTAACAGTTGGCAGCCCTGGTGGCTCTTAAGAATATGCTCATTCATATCTGTGTATGTACACATAGTACATACGAAATTTGGTTGAATTCCAATTGATAGTGTAGAAGTTATATGCATTTAAAAATTGGACCTATCAACAAGCTTATCATTTTGGCAACACTGCCATGTATGGCCTCCTGGAAATTAAACTGCAATATTATTATCTATACGTGTGCCAATTTTGAAATAGTTCCCATTCATACCTTCCAAGATATCCAACATGGAGCTCAAATTTCAATTGCGATTTTTCAGAAGTTGGTAGCACTGACATCATTTTCAAAAATGGCCGTGAGATATTCAGGTATAGATCTTTACTCCTACCAAATTTTGTTTTGATTGCTCCAGCCGTTTAGGAGTTGATAGGGGGACACACACACACAGCCAGCCAGCCGGTCAGAAGGAGACAGACAGACACACGTTTGCCCGATCTCATAAGTCTACTTTTCCCTCATTTTTGCAAAATGTGAAAAGTAGGCTAAAAAAACTGAATGAGGGGTCGACACCTAAAATAACTGTTTTGTCATTTTCAAATAAAGAATGTTATTTCCCCATTGAAATGCATCGTAAAATTATATCCACCACGATTACAAGCAGTAGGACGGAGATAGTTCAGATTACTACCGTTAAATGCAGTATGCCCCATGCTTCCCAGTATACATGCGACATCTGGTGGCTGCTTGATGCACCTCATAGGTCAGGAGGAACGTCAACGGTTTCGCCTCCAGTCGTCCACAATGTGTGGTGAATGGTTCCTGTATATTTTGTAACTGTAATTGTTGAGATATGTGGGAAAATAAAAGCAACAGTCAAGGAAAAGGAGACACGGTGGTGGACAGACAAAATAAAAGAAGAAATAAAGGAAAGGAACAGGGTAAAGAAATGGATAACAAAAAGCAAAAAAACATACCAGAGAGATGAGATTACGATAGAAAGATTACATGTGGAATACAAGAGATTGAAATTACAAGTAAAGAGGAGTATTAAAGAAGAAAAGGAGAAATGTTGGGAAGAGTTTACCAACAAAATTGAACAAGATAGTCGAGGAAATCAAAAATTATTATACAGAGTAATAAAATCGAAAAGAACTAATCAAGGCATTAGAGAGAGAAGATGGATCCATAATACATGATGCAAGGGGTCTTCAGAAGGTGAAATATTAGATTGTTCAGTAACTGAAGATACTGGCTGATAAATCAAGAAGAAGTAATTAATAATAGTAAAGGAGATTAAAGCTAAAGAAAATATTTTAAAAATCATTATAATGAGGATGACAGTTCTGAGGAAGAAGGAGATAAGAAATTGGAAGTAATATTTGGAGAAAAAGAAGAGAACCCGATAACATGGTTGGAGCTTGAAAGGGCAGTGAAAACAATGACAAGGGGAAAGCAAGTGGAAAAGATGAATTCAATGCTGATATGATTAAGGCTGCAGGAAGCATCGGCTTACAGTGGCTATATTGAGTCCTCAATGCCATATGGAAGGATGAAATAATACCTGAAGATTGGCAACAGTCCCATTGTTCAACAAAGGGAATAGGAAGAAATGCATTATCACATGGGCTGAAAATGTTGGGAGAAAGTCATCGACAAAAGACTGAGGGGATATAATAGAAACACAGAGGAAGAACAATATGGTTTTAGACCGAATAGATCAACAATAGATTTGATATTTACAGTACGTATGATATTAGAAAAAACATCTGGAAAGAAACAAGGAAATCATTTTCGTATTTTTAGATTTGGAAAAGGCCTTTGATACAGTTAAGAGAAAACATGTATGGGAGTGCCTACTGGAAAGGAATGTATCGAAATCATCGATTAATAAGATAAAAATGTTGTATCACGAGAGTAAAAGCAGTGTACAAGTCGGTAGTGGTGACTGAAACATTCTATACAAAAAAAAGGCCTCAAGCAAGGAAGTGCATTATCACCATTATTATTTATTATACTGATGGATGAAGCCTCCGTGGCTTAGGCGGCAGCACGCCGGCCTCTCACCACTGGGTCCGTGGTTCAAATCCCGGTCACTCCATGTGAGATCTGTGCTGGACAAAACGGAGGCAGACAGGTTTTTCTCCGGGTACTCCGGTTTTCCCTGTCAAAATTTCATTCCAGCAACACTCTCCACTATCATTTCATTTCATCTGTCATTCATTTAATCATTGCCCCAGAGGAGTGCGTCAGGCCTCGGCAGCCGGCCCAGTTCATATCCTCGCCGCTAGATGGGGGCTTCATTCATTCCATTCCTGACCCGGTCGGAGACTGGAAGCAGGCTGTGGATTTTCATACTGATGGATGAAAATATAAAACGTGTAAAACAGAGTATCAGTAATGGTGAAGTAAATGCTTTGGTATTTGCAGATGATGTGGTGATTTGGGGAAAGGGAGAAAAGGAAGTACAAAAGAGACTGGACATTTGGAATGAAAATTTGAAGGAGTATGGAATGGTAATTAGTAAAAAGAAAACTGTAGTCATGTACTGTGGAAAAGAGAAAAAGAAAAGTCAAGTGAACATAGATGGGGTACGGTTAGAGAATGTAGAACAGTTTACGTATCTAGGTAGCACTATAAATGGAAGTAATGAAATCAACATTGAAATTAATAACAGACTAAGTAAAGGTACAACATTTTATCACCAAGTCAGAGAACTTTTATGGGATGACCAAGTACCCAAGAGAACGAAATTAATATTATATAAACAGTATTTCATACCAGTTGTAACATATGGACTGGAAACACTGGTAACGAATGAAAGGCAAAATAGTAAGATACAAGCAGTAGAAATGAAATTTTTAAGAACTTCAGATAAAAAGACAAGAAGGGATAGAATTCAAAATATTAAAATCAGAGAAGAGTTAAATATGGAACAGTTAAATCAGAAGATACAGAAAGCAAGGTTACGTTGGTTCGGACATGTAAAAAGAATGGGTAAAGAAAGAGTAGCAAGAAGGGAATTGGAAAGAGACCAGTTGGAAGAACGAGAAGGTGGTTGGACCAAATTTTGAAGGACATTGGAGAAGCTGGATTGGATGTGGCAGAAGTGATGGAACAGGAAAAATGGAAGGAGCGAAAGGAGTGGAGGAGGCTTGTAATCCACACCCGGGTGACTGGAGTGGGACTTTGATGATGATTTGTTGTATAGTGAAACAATGTCTAAGTCGCAGTTATTGAAGAAATGGATTGCTACAGATGGAAACTTCACTACGAATGTTCGAGCAGTCTTCTGTCAGGCATGCTCCAAAGAAGTAAGTTTCCCGTAACTGACCTAAAACCTTCATTGCAATACCCTAGCTTGCTAACTGAAGTGTACTTAGGATTTGAATTCTTTATTTCAGGTTAAATCTGAGCAGAAATCCCATCTTGAGCAGCATAAATCTTGAGCTGCTCAGATGGCTAGCATAGCAAGGAGCAAGTCCAGCAGCAACAGTAAGCAAACGTTTATTTCTTCCAGTCGACAGGCCTGAAGATAACTTTAACTTTCGCCCATGCCAGGTGCTAACTAACCCGACCTTGACAACATTCTTGGGAGACATCAGTGGCCGCAGTATACTTAATGAATCCACTTTAAGGAAGAATTATTTGGCTCCTGTCGATGAAACATCTGACAGTTGCAGTCGCTTCATTGTGAATATGGTAGTAGGTAAGCTGGATAAAAAAAGAACTGGATAACATTCATCTAATTCTTTTTAAAGAAATAGAACGAACAGGACAATAGCCTGTGCAGTGAGGGATGCTTTACGCATATTGTGGCCAGCAGAGAATCAAGATACAGTAGTAAGTGCTGCCTACATGTTGAAGTCAGGGGAGGTTCTACAGTCCTCCTACCCGAGCATGCTACACGTCTCGTTCTTGGCCTGCACCGCCTTGCAGAGATGATCACAAGCAATTTCAGCGTCGTCAACAGTGTGGTTTCTTCATCAAGAAAGAAAGTTTTCTTAAAAGCCCCAACACGTATACAGTAACTGTATTATAGTTGTTCAAAAAGAAATAACCGGCAACACCTCTTCCACCTGAGCCGATACTTACCCGCTTGGGAACTTGGCTGTCTGCTGCTATTTACTAAGCTAAGCACCTAGAAGGCATTAAAAATGTCAATGACTTGGATGAAACAGAAGCTTCCTGCATCACCAAAGCCAAGAAATCACTCGAGTGCCCATCCCTCGTCGCTTCCCTAGCATATATTAACCCTAGAACTGCGGACCGTCTTCCAGGAAGACGATGTGTTGTTTAATCAAGTGCGACCGTCTCTCTGAAAGACGGTCTTGGAATTCAAATATAGTACTACTGTTAGCCTTCAGATGGCACTAATTTCAAATCATGCTGGTTCCCGATGCTTTTATCTTTCGTAGTGTAAGTCTTTGGCAAACAAATGACAGTATGCAAGCTATTATTTGGCTGCAGAAGTGGAAGTATTTCCATGTTGATATTGAAGTTGCATTGAGCAAAATGGCCGCCAACTATGTAGACGATTCAAAAATTGAGCACTTGATTTTTGACGATTCGTGTGATAGTATGGGCGATGACAGTGATTATTGTGTGGATTCGTATGAAAATGAAGATGGTGAAAGTAGTGGCAGTGATACCGGCGAACAGGATGTCACGCAAGTTATGGAAATCCCCATCAATGCAAGCGATGATTATCATGTTCCGACAGACCCTGTACACATGCCTAATGTTAGCCGTGAAGGGGTAAGTGTGAACTAGACTGATATTCAACCCGAAGAAAGTCACTTTCCAGGTAAAAATGTACCGTTTATCGTTCATCATCCTGGTCCTGTGAACTTGCCTCCCCGTAATCTTGCGCTGATTATGTACTTCAAAGTAGAGAAATGTCATATTTTTGTAAAAATAATTTTCTTTTTAGTAAATAACAGGAATTATTTGAAACTGGTTCTTGAATTAGTAACAAAAAACTATGAACTTTTCATTTATGATGTCTCTGACGAACATTTAACTCGTCAATATAGTTTTCTAGAGCAGAAAAGTAAATAATTTATTATTTTTTTATTTTTTATAAAATACATTTTATGATTAATTAAAACTGACGAGTCTGAATGATTCACCTATATCAATATAATATAGAACAGTCTTTCAGCTTTCTATTGCTGTATGATAAGTCATATTTATGAACACAGTATGCTTACAGATACCAAATTCCTTTAGTGTGTACTATATGGTAATTTACTGCAGCATTTGACAGATAAACCTGCAGCAGTTCTAGGGTTAAGACATTTTTGTTTTATACCAGAAGCCATTCTCCAGTTGGAAAGTGTAACCTTGCCATTCAAAGATTCTCTGGACATCATTGGCAATTTTTCCAGAAGAGAAATAGCTGGACCATTGGGAGTGGCATGTTCACATCGAAGCTGCGGAAGATTCAACGAAATCCTGGTTTAGAAGATATGAAAGTCATCAATTCAATATTACAGGGAGAAAAGTATTCAGGAAAATTACCCCTACAACCTACTGCATTAGCATCTTTGTACTACGCTCCAATTAATAACTTTATTAAACACAAATTGTGCACCTTAAAAAATTAATATTCACATCGTGCAATAATTAATAATTGAGGATGGACGCTGTATGCATTCTTGAACATGGTACCGTTCACAATGCTGATCACACCAACAGCTGAAGGCTCATGATAGGACTTGAGCTTGCAAACTTTATGGTGATAGCCATGCATGGCCTTGGAGTTAACGAAGTGTCGAAGGTCCTGGTTTGCATCTGACCCTGTTCTGTTCATCATAGCTTCAGTCAAGTAGAACTGTAGCCAGATGTCCTTTCGTTTTATTTCCCTTTCTTCCAGCTATCCATAGAAGGGAGAGCAACCTTGAATCTCAAATCTTCTATTATTGTTATTAAAAGAAAAATGCACAATGTGCAAAGACATATTTGTACAAATGATCAATTATGCTAAAGCCAGTTTTATTATTGAGGTTGTCCCCATTTTGCAGTTTTGTGCACGATACCTTTCACAATGTTTGTTGCACAGGTCACATACAGTCTTCATCCGATTGGTGGAAATTCTTGGTTCTACAGAATCTATAGTGAAATCCATGGGTGGCGTAACGTGTAATTACGTGTCGTAGCTTGTTTCCACTCTTCCGTCATTATGGCATCTGTGGAGTCAAAGTTGGACCAAATGGCATTTAGTTTCTCATTTAAGGTTCGGCGTGCATTCTCATAGGCTTTGGTGTTTGGTAGGCAAAACTGTATTTTGATGTCGTCGATGAAGTAGTCCTCTTTGGTTAATACATATGAGGCGTTCAGATGCAAAAGGGACATTATCCACTTTTTAAAAAATTACAGGAAGAGGGAAAAACTTATAGTCACTCATATAGTTTTGCAATTCTTGATTTCTGTTCACTATCTCACTAACATTTGATGACAAAAGTTAAGCCGGCAATTTTCAGTTACAGAAATCATTAGAAGTTAACAAAAAATGTATTATAAAATGGATAATGTCCCTTCTGATTGGGAATGATGCAAAAAGGACATTATCCAATGTTTTTTAAATTACAGGAACAGAAAATTACGTAAAATTACTCATATAGTTATGCAATTATTGATTTCTGTTCACTAACTCATTAACATCTGATGACAAAGTTTAAGTCTGCGATTTCCAGTTACAAAAATCATAAGAAGTTGACAAAAATGGATAATGTTCCTTTTGATTGGAAATGATAGATTGGATGATATGCTTTTCAAAAATAAGTTTTATTATAACAATTCCAAAATTTGCATTTGAAAACTGAATGCAGCATCTAATAGAAACTTTCAAATATTTAGAAGAGGAGCATCTTCCGTAGCTTCGCACGTAGTGTCATCTTGGTTCAAATCTTGATCTGCACCTGCATCAATGATGAACTTGTAAAATTTTAGCCTGTCGTCATTCCGCCAATCTGCTCCATAATGCTTAGTGAGAAGACTGTCAACATTTTCCTTTTTTTGCATTTTTGATGCTGTTGCTTTTGGTGATTATAGGAGGTGTTAGGTCACTAAACGTTTTCATCGGCTTGCAGACAGATCGTGGAGTCCTCATGTTTAATCTATAGACATCTTCTCCATGAACCATGATGTTTCGCTTCGTATTTCTTGTCAGAAGTACTCTTTTACAACTCTTTATACTGAAGTTCCATTTCCCTACGGGCTTCAAGACTGTCTCTTTCGATGCTTTCCAATCATAATTTGCACAACCACTACTTCCTAGCTTGAGCACGTTAGAGTGTTTTGAAATTAAATCAATATACTGTCAAGGATCATAAATCGTCTCTAACTTCTTAACGTCTTTCTCAATTAAACCAAAAACATGATCAGGTGGCAAGAAGCTGTGACCAGTGACCGGAAAGATAAGCTGCATCTCTGAAATATTCACTGGAGCTTTTGACAGAAAATGACCAACCATTGCAATAAGAATAGAATTCTTATTCTGTCCTCCGCAGCCATCACTAACAAGACGAACCACTCGGTACTGACAGAGATCGATTTTACTCAGAGTGTCATACAAACATGAAGCAATTTCATTAGCACCTTTAGGAAATTCATTTTCCGTCCAAACATACGAAGTAACATTTTCAGGTGATGGTGGGCCTTTGGAATGTCCTCTTACTATGGTAAAGTTATTGAGATAAATTTGTCGACTGTAGTAGGTTGCTTGGACTGGTAACTTCGGCAGCGGCTGGTTTTTCTGACAACCAAAACTCAAAATTAACAACTGAGGATCATCTTCTTTCAGCAGCTGGTAAAATGCCTTAGCTCGCAATGAATGAACTAGTTTTTCAGTGATGAATGTTATTTTCTCGTCAGGGTCTGAATGTTTTATTCTTTCAGTTAGCTGCAGACATGTTGAACAAACATCCACACATGGAGAACCAAATCCGAGATTATACTTTGTATTAACCCTAGAACTGCGGACCGTCTTCCAGAAAGACGGTGTGTTGTTTAATCAAGTGCGACCGTCTCTCTGAAAGACGGTCTTGGAATTCAAATATAGTACCACTGTTAGCCTTCAGATGGCACTAATTTCAAGTTATGCTGGTTCCCGATGCTTTTATCTTTCGTAGTGTAAGTCTTTGGCAAACAAATGACAGTATGCAAGCTATTATTTGGCTGCAGAAGTGGAAGTACTTCCATGTTGATATTGAAGTTGCATTGAGCAAAATGGCCACCAAATATGTAGACGATTCAGAAATTTAGCACTTGATTTTTGACGATTCGTGTGATAGTATGGACGATGACAGTGATTATTGTGTGGATTCGTATGAAAATGAAGATGGTGAAAGTAGTGGCAGTGATACCGGCGAACAGGATGTCACGCAAGTTATGGAAATCCCCAGCAATGCAAGCGATGTTTATCATGTTCCGACAGACCCTGTACACATGCCTAATGTTAGCCGTGAAGTGGTAAGTGTGAACTAGACTGATATTCAACCCAAAGAAAGTGACTTTCCAGGTAAAAATGTACCGTTTATCGTTCATCATCCAGGGCCTGTGAACTTGCCTCCCCGTAATCGCACGCCGATTATGTACTTCAAAATCGAGAAATGTCATTTTTGTAAAAATAATTTTCTTTTTAGTAAATAACAGGAATTAATTGAAACTGGTTCTTGAATTAGTAACAAAAAACTATGAACTTTTCATTTATGATGTCTCTGATGAACATTTAACTCGGCAATATGGTTTTCTAGAGCAGAAAAGTCAATATTTTTTTATTTTTTATAAAATACTTTTTATGATTAATTCAAAGTGACCGAGTCTGAATGATTCACCTATATCAATATAATATAGAACAGTCTTTCAGCTTTATATTGGTGTATGATAAGTCATATTCATGAACACAGTATGCTTACAGATACCAAATTCCTTTAGTGTGTACTTTATGGGAATTTACTGCAGCATTTGACAGATAAACCTGCAGCAGTTCTAGGGTTAAAAATGTTCCGAAAAAAAGAATGAGATACTTTCAAGTTAGTGGGCTCCCCTTGATATATTTTCCACATTTTCTTTATATTCAATTCACACGGGAGATATTTTCTTCCCGATTTAGAAGCACAGTAGTGTGTGACAGAGCACTGGAATTTATTAATGAAATTCATGACATTTTCCCTTCTCTCTGTAAATTTACCTTCAGTTCTATCTCCACCACACATTTCTTTCGGCATCTGGTCTTTATAAACAAAATTGTTTGCAATGATGTTGATCCTCTTTCTAGACACGTGCAACACCCCAAGAAAAGTTTTGAAACAAACGGGCACAAATCTTTTGGAGTTATTTGAAATGAAGTACTTTGTTCTGGTTAATTTCTGTGTGCATTTATTATGTGTAGATCTCCTTCTTTTACACGGTGTCATTTTTATGTGCTTAAGAAGAAAGTTGTCTTGGTACGGCTTATATTTCTCCGAATAGAAGTGCTCATGAAATTTCCTAACTTCTTGAGCAGTCAGCGACTTGCACCGATAAGCTCCCTTGGTATGATTACACGAAGGAAAGTCCGGCAGTCTCTTGGATGCATATCTGGAATAAGATGAAATCCTATTAGTTACTTGATCTGAATTTTGATAATGCACCACTTAGAGTAACAGGTTACTATCACGTTTCACAAGGCTCTAAGTATATTTTCTCATTTCCCTATTAACTTCATAATGTTTCTATTTCCAATGAATAGCACTCCCGAGTTCAGAATTAGGCCTACAATAAATGAACCACTGGAACTTATCTTGTTTCCTTGGCTTTTCCCCTCTTCCACTGTCCAGGTGTCCTTGATTTCTTCCTTGTTACCCCTCCAACAAGAACAGGTGTCACATATTCTTCCATTACACTAATTAATTAGTATTACAAATCTATTTTCTGTTATCAAATTTCTTTACAGACACTCTAAATGAATCACAACTGTGTGCTTTACGCCATCTTTGTTGTTGACATCATGTGACTCCGTATTCATGTCTCTTATTGGTGGCGAGGATAGTGTACTTTTTGCAGTACACTGCTGCATGGATAATGTCCCTTATGCAGAAAGACGCAATATTCAATGTGTAACTTAACCAGGGTAATGTCCGTTTTGTCGTAAAATGCTACTACTGAAAGATGAATATTTAAATCCACAAGATGGCAGTATCAATAACTCAAATTTTACAAAAAGTGGATAATGTCCCTTTTGCATTTGAACGCCTCATATGTCAACCTTGAAGGGGCAGACTTTCCTATGCCTAAAATCCTCTTAAGATATAGGGCCTTGACTTTTTCTATTATCATCAAGTCGGTGAGTGTGAGTTTTTCCCAAGTAATGCTTATGATATCCCATAGGTTGCTATTGGTGATATGGCTGCCCTGAACAGTGACATTGCTGTTCCCAATGATATTTGTTGAGGTTGTTAGATGTAGAAATGGCTTTTATAGCTGCGGCCGCTCTTTCTGTAACGTGGATATTGTAAGATGTTAGAGTAGTTTGGAGGGTGACTCCGAGATACTTGAATTTCGGCACTACTTCTAGTGGTTTGTTGTGCAGGGTCATTGTGTTTTTAAGTGCATGCCTTCCTCCTCTCCTGAAGGTCATCCGTTTGGTTTTGCTGTGGTTAATTTGTAGACCATTTCTTTCTGCCCATGATGTGAGCCTGTTGAGGACCTCTTGGAGCTCTTCTATGTTTTCTGAACCTATTGCCATGTCGTCCGCATAAAGTAAAAGCGATGCTGAGGTATCTATGATTATTTCTGCGATGTCTGCTGTCATGATGTTTAATAACATTGGGCTGATTGAATCTCCTTGTAGGATTCCGTTTGTTTGGGTTATGTTTTTGGATAGGGCTATGCTATCTGATATTTGGACATACCGTAGTTATATCTGATGATATTCGAGATTATGATTACTAACGGATATGTTCCCCAGCAAGTTCATAGACTAGCCGTGATCATGTATATCGAGATACGCTAGTGGTGACCTTTAAAAACCTTGCCTTGACTTTTCCGAAAGTCAAAGAGGTCCACTCTTAGTTTAGCCTATGTAATCTATTCCATAAGCAAGGTATAGGTATTATTTGTACATTAAATAATGCCAAAGCAGACTTGAGAGATTGTCTATTTACGAACTTGATATAGTATATAGCTTTCAGAGCTCCAATGAAGTTATGTTCCGTTGAAAGAACTTTTTCTTCATATAAGAATGTGTTACGTGACAACAGGAAATAGTTTATGCGTGACAATTTGAGTATGTACTGGTACGTTGTCATCTACTTCAATGACAAAAAATAACTTACAAAGGAAACAGTGAAGTGTATTCTCTGTGTGTTTTGATGAATATGACAATGTAAACTTTTATGAAATAAGTTCATAAATTAATTTCACAGAAATAAGAAAAACAGAAAATTATTGCTGCCTGTATTGATACTGGAAGAAAAACCTCTAAAACAACCTATTTTAAAAACACAAGAAACCTAAAGTGAAGGTTTAAACCACCCAAAAATCCGGGCCCTATACATAACCTTTGATTTCTCTCTTCAGTGCCCATGACTTATGGTTCACATTCCCCTGCTGACGTGCAGGTCTCGCATTGGTTTGGCGGAATATGGTAATGTCCCATGCCACATGAGATTCTCAACCCACCACAGCCACAATGGCAGTCTTGCACTTGAATGTTAGCCCGGAGTGGCGAAAGGTTCAATCAGTTTAGAAAGTCCATCTATTTAACAGCAATTTTATATAAGCTCACAGGTTGAAAAACAATAGTTAAATACTAATCAAACTTGTTACGAGAGAAAGAAAACTAGTAAGAAGGATATCAAGATCAGAGAATTTTATTACACTGACACTTAGGACAACCTTTATTTCAATGTATACTGGTCTTTTACATTTGAGGATGGTATAAATAAATTTTGAAGCACTTATTTAACAGTGAGAAAGTAATTTTAAGACAAACAAAAAAGAATTAAAAACACATTTATCTTCAACAAAGTATCACCCTTATCATTTTGGCTTACCAACTCTGGTCCCCTAATTCAAGACATCCAAAATAAACTTTTTACATTACTGGTCATGTCACAATGCTTTTCTTGGCCTTACATACACCACAAAATAAAAGAATGCAGTTCTACTTTGTGCACTTGAGTTTTTGGCAACTTTCAAAACTCAAGGTTAAGAAATATCTATGGTAATATGTTTATATAAACTAGTAACAATGAATATTCAGGGAAGATTCTCAAATGGCAATTTCATTAATTCGAGTTCTGAATGGTATAACTGTTGCAATGACTAGTTCTTCATAAAGATCAATAAAAATGGCCATGACTTCTAGAAATATCTGTTAACCTGGCTCTTGAAAACATTTCAAACATATTTCCATAGATATTGAAGGTCAATAATTTCGTGCCATTAAATATTTCTATAAAAAATTATACCACAATATTGATCACATATTGCCTAGGACCAAGCTATGCATTAAAATGTATCAAAATACCGTTTTACAAGTATATTAGGCCTCCACATCAAACCATAGTAATCCTTCCTCACCCTTGCCCCCCCCCCCCCCCCCCCCAAAAACAAAACAAAACACAAAGTGCATTCAGACTATTGGCAGTTATTTCTTTACTCCAAAATATTATCTAAATTTTAAAATATTCTGCTGAATGACACAATAAAGAGTACCGAACTCAAAATGCTTCACCCTGAGACATAAATCCTTCAGAAATGAAAAAAAGAAAAAAAAAACCAACCAACCCAATGTAAAGATTTTCACGACCAGCAAACATTTACAAAAACGAATATTAAACAACTAACACCCCGTTTGTTAATATACAACAAACAGTTCCTTTACATAGAGTGTGTGTACATGTGTTTGTGTGGAAGGAGTCTTGCATGGTTCATACAATGATTTTAATATTTTAATACTAACACATTCATTTTTATACACACACTGGAAATAACTATGATTATTACAACTTACTAGCTAGACACATGATGACAGTCATCATAGCAACACTGGATACATAATATTAAGCAACAATATGGAATATGATATCTAAGTGAAGATGTGGTAGAGAGTTTTGTTATAATACACAAGTGTTTGCAATTCCTCACTATCATCTCAACTCAGAAAGGGTCTTACGTGTATCACCCAGACTTACAATTGTTGAACACAGTCTACACCATGAGCAATTACATTATTCTCCTTCAGTCTGCCTTCAAATTCATTAAAACATCGAGGAAATTTCATCAAAATTTACTCCAGGGAATTCAAATAAGAGTGGATCAACAACAGCACAAAATTGAAGGTGGTTTATAAGTGAAGGCGCTTTGAATTTATGCGAAGTATTTCCTTCAATTTCCACCCATATTTAAGCTGTGCCCTTCACAATGAATTTACTCCAACTTGGTACCTTCAACTACAGTAAGGGATAGGAGTGAAGACATCCTATGGATATACTTCACAACAGATCATGACTAAATTTTTGGCACATATGCTAAGAGAAAGAGAAAAGTGATGTGAAATGAAAAGGAGAGGTGGGATGGGGTGGTAGCCAGTCAGGAACTTAGGGAAAAGGAAGAGAATGACTTAAATCATCCACAGCACCAAATAGCTCGTCACCATTCCTAAAGCTACAAAGCGCATTATTGGGTAAATGTTTCAACTTATCAACATAATGAGGTATTTACCACCCTCTTTAATAACATCTATATAACATCCAAAATACTGATCAGAACTTATAACCAAGGATGTGTATCTACATAACACTTTAACATCTTCATAAACACTTTACTAACAATATTCTAATTTGGTAAGACAGTACCTGGACCTCCTGCTGCACAAGCTCTTTAGGCCATGAACATTTGAAATTGAATAACTGTCACCCCTAGTGATGTTAACAGTTCCACAATGTAGAGGGTGGTATAAAAACAACCAACACTTTTTGACATAGCTGCAAAACTCGAAATTAATATAATACAGTTTTATTTATGTTAGATATCACAGATGACACACATAGGCTATCCCACGCTGCTTTCATATCAAGATAAATTTGTTCCAGTTTTGGCTTCTTAGTATATTACTCAACACACAATTCCAGTCAGTGCGTTTCACTTCAAAAAATTTCTATTGACTGAATTAGAGCATATCAAAAGTGTTAGTTGGCTTTGAACCATATACAGCAAGTTATTAATCCTCACCGATTTAGAAATATTTCAAAACAGATCCACTGAAAATATTAATTTTGAAACTTGTGTAATAAAATCCACTGAATTAATTTAACCATCTTTACTTCCTTTCAAGTACTACACGATTTAACACCAAGAGAGTGCTTGCTGAAGATTCTTATGATTAAAGGGTAGCACATAGAATGGGTTAATCTATTTCATTTGTTCACGAGAAGAACACACACTATAAACACCATATACATCAAATACCCTATCTTTAGCAGGAAGGTGTAAACATTAAACACATCGATGCTCCAGGATGTAAGAGTTTATTGCAACATGAGGCTGCCAACTTTTAAAAAATAAAGAACAATTTGTACTTGGCAGGAAAGCTATGATGAGGTCTTTGAAAAATAAATTAAAAAAAGTTATCAGGACAAATAGCACAGACTTCATATAATTTTTAAAGAATGCTTATTAGTTTGTCAGGTACTATACTGATCACGCATTGTAACAAAATCATTTTCCTTGCAATAATAATGTGGAACAGGAAAGTGGTTCACACTTACTGGTGCTCTGGAATATCACAATGGGAAGGTCATCTTATCTCTAAATTAGTAAAAGCACCACAATACAAGGTCTCTTTCTACAAGGATAATAATGTCAGCTTGTAAATTAAAACAAGAAATACTACCCACATAATGCAGACAGGGTTATAGTGTATTGTACTTTGCATTTCACCAAGACCGAGCAATTATCCCTGGACACGGCTGGAACCTAACTGAGAGCCTACGTTATCACAGCCTGTTCCACACAATTGTGCTCCAAACCCTGTGTAGTGCCAGTTATACCGTTCATTAAGTGCCTGTAATTGTGCGTAACTACTGTTCTCAGACTGTGTAACGTGTGGAATGTTAATTCTTAGTGAAAAATAAAGTACAGCTACTAGTAGGTCGGTTGTTACTGTGGTACCAAGATTCCCTCCACTAAGCGTATGTCCCACAGAGAGCGTGATGGTGATATGTTAACACTTACTGAGTTAAGAACGGAACATAAAAGTTACACAGTACAATGCTGACATTAGGCACATTTGCTTACTCATGATAATGGCCAAGACTAGAACCAACTTTGTCCTACTGTCCCTGAGGCATCAACCTTTATAGTAACTCTCGTCATTTTCTGTGATGTAAGAGATGGCTGGATTAAATCGATTTTGAAGAAGCATCAATAGTGCCATATGCTATACTATCCAGATATGTTGTGACAAAAACTGAAAGAGCCTGTTCCTAAGGAGACAGTACTGTATTACATAAGGCCACTCAATATTGTTTATGGTAAGTGAATTTCTTTGGATGGCAAACTTCAACATTATGTCCAAATTCTGGTAACTGTTTGCTCCAGCAAGAGTTCCAACACTTTTATTATTCGATTATCATAAGTTAAGCAAAATACTGCTGTCTATAACATAGTCCATAAAATTTTCTCATGAGTTCAATATTACAACCTTATTTCAAGAAAAGATGGTCCATTGTTAAGTTTGCATCTTGCTTTATACGATCATATAAGGCACAAATTCATCTTCAGGAAATTCCTTTTCATAACCACTCGAAGGAGCTCACATCCCTTTAAAGGAATGGTTCTATCACGAGCACACGCACATAAATAAAATGCCTCAAAGGATAACTTTTGAAGACATTGGCAGGGAAGTATTAATGGCTTATATTTTTTTTCATACAATCCACTAAACAACATACTTACAAATATTGCCCAAGGCAAGAATTCTCTGCATAACCACATGCCCAAACACTTCTCTAAAAAAGTAGTTTAGTCCAACTTTTCACAAACAAAAACATAAAATACTTTTAATATATACTGGAGTCAAGGCCTCACTTACACCTAATTTAACAATGAGCAATAAATATTGATACTTCACCACACACACTTCTCAGATATACAACACCTGGAGAGCAAAGTAAATCTAGAAAACCGAAATGCAAGAAAGAATACTACATGCTACTGGGAATGAAGCATCAGACCTACTGTATTTACAAGCACCCTCACCTGAGAATTCACATTGTCCACCCCCCTTTAATTTTGAATTTAAATGAAACGAACATCATGTCATTCGAGATTTTCACTACTCCTGGTGATGAATATAAACAAACTGAAAATGCAGAACATGGATGAATAAATCAGGCCTAAATCACATCATGTATTATGGTGACCAACCTGCATTCTACAGATTTGAAGATTCTACTATTGAAACAGTTTCAAAGAAACTTAAAATTTTTCTACGAAGTTTCAATTAAAGACTATATAAATTAAGCTCTATAATATTAATATTATTAATAATAATAATAACAACAACAAATAATGATTGCACAGTCATCAAATACCAGTCATGTCCTGCTACACTAATCACAACAAAACACAAAGGCACATTCTTAGTACACTGTTTATATTTATTTTTACACATTTGTGCCCATTTATAGATTTATTAAGTATAATATTGATTTTCTATATTGGGAAAGGAATTATTCTTGAAGATTTGCAAAAAGTTCTGACAACTTTGATTAATAATTAAGTCACAACCGAACACCTTAGTTTTTAACTACACATTTAGTAGCACTAACATTGTATGCAGGTTATCTGTAGATTTAAAGAGAACACGATCTCTTCTAGGATCTTTGGTATTATTAACTGCCTACAACATTGAAAATCGTACAATATCCATGTCAGATAATGAAATCCAGTCTCTTTGAAAATGTGTAATTTGTTCATTATCTAACATCTTTCTATATCAAATATAACCATTTGTCAACACCAGAAAAAATATAAAATATAACAATGAAGAAAATAATTCATTTAAATCATACTAACAACCTAGGACACTGGATTAATGTAACAAAATGGCACAAGTAACTACTATATAGTAACAGATTGTTGTAAGCTCCATGCGTGTTAGGACAGCATGTCAAGATCAGTGCAGCCAATGAACTCAAAGATGAATATTTTTAATAAATATTTTAAAAATGGGAAAACATTCAGTGAAATTAAGTGAAAAGTGAGATTTGTTAGACACTCAACGTTTACGCCCCAAGTTAATATCTGAATTGATATGCCCCAACATGATACCAGTACAAAACATAGCAAAAAGCCAGCAACCACAATGACCATAATTTAGGATTGTGTAACAAAAATGCATAACAATTATGGAAGTTATACAAAATTGCATAACAATAATTATTAGAGAAGTTAGATTAAGTTTAAAGTCAGTGAACCTTTGAGCAAATGACAACACAAGCCTCATAACATGCCAATGGGAGAATTTAGAAAGTGAGATACAACCAAAATAAAGCAGTGGAGCTAGTAATCTAGTTCTATCACTATATCCTAACAACCAGTTCTTAAAATTTCAAAGGATCACAGATTCTAGTGTGTTTATTTATATACTCCATAATTTGTAACAACAAAATGCCAGAAACCTGCAAAATGTCACAACTGTAATACCACACATAAATTCGATATGTCTACTTCTCCCAAATGTTAATCTTAAAATTTAAACACATTTTCAAAAAGGCAGGCGAGTTTCATCTGTTACCAACAAAAGACTTAATACTACCGGTAACCTCATATGTGCTATGAATTGCTTGAGACTTTCGGTTTAAGGCAAAAAAATAAATAATATAAACAATTAACATACAGTATATATGCATGGAACAGCAACACCTCAACCGACTTGAAAATTGCACGACCATTGTTGATAAAACTGAAGCAAAACACATTTTAAAATAATCAGATCCTGATTATGGTATTTCATATTGAGTGTTCACAAACAGTAATAAGTTAATATGTGACGATCCATTTCACAACATTATAAAGAAACTTGACGAGTTCTACTAACTGACAAACACAACATGTTATCCTAAGACACACATTAAAATACTATTCTATACTGTCAAATTCATTGATAATATGTTTTAAATATATATTTATATGTAAAAATTTGACAGAAACTGTACACATCCTGACTTAGTTTTGCACATTTAAGTAAAAAAAAAAGTTATTGAACCATGCAAGATCCCTATCTACTAAAAAAAAAGTTGGCAATTACACTTAGTTCTAATCCAACACCACAGATTATTAATTAAGACATTGTATGATATCTCACAGTAAATGTACGATTTGGAACAGCAAATATCCAAAATGCTGCAAGTTCAAACATATATGCAATATTTTGCTTGCTGAAGAAAATGAGTATCAAGGCAAGTTTTTATTCTACGTGGCTTCATTCCTTTTCTCTCGCCCATTCAAACAGGGGGGAAGGGCAAAAGGCCACTAATTTGAGTTTTTAAAATAGCACAGAATTAAAAGACCACAAACATTTCCATTCATTCATTGTTAGTATTGCGAACTAAACTGCTAGGACAAGGCCCATTATTGTTGCAAGTAAGGTTGAAAACACTGTAGGATATCAGACTATATTTAACGAACTATGAAATATTTCCTTTTCTGACCAGAAAGTATGCTAATCAACACAATGTAAGCTCCCCTCTTCAATATAACTAAAAACAATTATTGACAATATCACAAGAAAAAAGAGAAAACAACTGAGTACAGTAGCATTAAATAGGCTTAAAACCAGTAGGACCCAGTAATTCATAGGAAACCTGTACTTCTTTATACATAATGCACATTTTCATGTGGAAGGTCTTTTTTTAATACACTCTCAGACATGCCACACACATAAAGCCAACTCTAATATATATATATATATGTATATATTATATTAAAGATCTTTTTACAAGTTATATGAACTGCATCTCTGTCAAACTGGTAATTATATTTAATATACATACTCTCTTATTCTTTAAGATCACTGGAAGAAATATCATACCCATTAAGGCTGGCCAAAACTAATCATTTTGGCATCCTAATAACATCTCAAGAGATTTACTTAGCATTTCATACATGGAGCAAATAACGATTTGGTCAGTATATGAATTTCTTGCACACTCACTAAACAAATAGAGAGTCTTTGCTACACAATAAAAAAAATATTTGGCAGACTTGTTTACTAGTAATGTTTAGTAACCTAATTCCACACAGGAATACCGTATCACTCTCTTTCACTTTTAGAAGATGGTAAGATCATATAAATGGTTTCAAACGTTATTATCAATCATTTAGATAACTGATATGATTTGACCAACACCAACCTGATCTGTCATTATATGTAACATTAAATAAGTCCTGGTATTCCCAGAAAGGAAAATCATGGAAGTGTTTTTTTATTATGATTAAAAAAAATATAAATTATTCAAGGAATGTAGGTGAAAGCCTTCTCTCTTCTAAGCTACTGTATGTGATTGACAACACCTACCCCCGACAGAGAGATATAATGACAAACCTTGATGAATATGTCGTAATTGCATCACAAGACCACAGTAATGTTTGGTCACAGAGGTAATTTTCCACAAAACATTCACACCACACACACACAGTCAGAAAGCAAGGATGGACTGGAACTCCCTCCCCTCTCTAAGCCAACTCGGTCCGAGCAAAATGCGAGAGTGAGGTTTTCTGTTGAGACAAAAAGAAAGGAAAAAAAAAAAAAAAAAAGTTTGACTTGAACACTTGTACTCGTTTTTTTTTTTAACTTTTTTTTTTTTTACAAAAGACTTATAAGTATTAGATATATATGTACTTGTTAATATATAGCTCTATATATGTTATTTTATTTAAAAAAAAAAAACAGCCAGTAAAGTTATGTACGTATCACTGATGCACTCACGACACCTCTTTGTACACGCGCTCACGCTCATTCACTCCCTCACTCACTGATACACACACAAAACAATCATTAAAAAATCACTTCCTTATATTATATAATATTGAAGTTCACAAAAATTGACAAGTTTGCACAGGTTCATAAACAGATTATATCACATTCATTTAAGGATGCAGCAAACTTATGTGAGTGTGTACACAGTTCTTTAATGGAGAATGCACTTTGTTCATTTTTTTTAGATTTTTGTGGTTTTCTTTCACCTTATGTACTAAATAACCTTACATGCTATTGACTTATAAGTTATCCTTATTGATATTAAAACATTTCATCATTTGGTTCTAGACTGATTGGCAGAGAAAAAAATACATTTAAGCACAATAATGTACATCCCATTAACCACAATTAAACTTTCCTGATCTATACACAGTAATAATATGAATCATTATTGTTGTTAGACTTATTTGCTAAAATTGGCATTTTATAAATTCACTTATCAACTACACTCTGCTCCGTGGAACCATTAAAATTCTTACCAAGCCTGTCTCAAAAGTTTACTTAATGTAATACTATGGTTTGTAACTTTGGAGAGCAGGTTTGGAGTTTGCACCATATTTTAAAGCAAAATACACGAGTTCTGCATGTTTCACTTCTGAAGAAGAGAGCAGAATTAAGAAAAGAAAACGTTAGCCTTTACTTGCATTGTTTTCAAAGGAAAAATACCCCCATTAGAGTCACAGCACAGTTGAACATGCAAGCTCTTTTCTTCATCAGTTTGATCCTCGTGCTACATTGCAATACAATGGAAGTGGTAATCAGTAAAATATCATATCCTTCTCTTATACAAATATGAACACCATTATGTTGAGGGTGAGGAGGATAGTAGTTTTGCTTATAAATAATGTTAAAATGTGGTATTGAATACTCGGCGTGCAGTCTGATTGTAGCATAAAAGGAAATTTCAAAAAAATGCTTTCTTTCCTCACACATGTATATCTAAATTACACCACAGATTATTTCATTTTAAAAATGAGGAAAAAGCAGCCATTTTTCTGATATAGGAAGTTGAGATCACAGGTAGGGAGATTGCTCTCTCTGTGTTAAGAATGAGAGATATGGAGAACATTACAACAAGTCTGCTGAGGTCTTACTCAAATGCATGGGCATGCCTGATTAAAAAACTTTGGGAAGGTCGTTTGGCTACTGGTCGTACTTCCAACATATGACTTCCTCTCGAACAAAGAGCCTGAGCATGGAATGCATTTGCTAGGAGTATGAACAATCATATCACAACAATATCAACTGGGTAGAAACAAGCTAACTAGGGGAACAATAATATTCCTCCAGCATTTGACTGAATGGATGAACTAAGCTATATCTTTTAAAATGCTTAAAGTTTGTTATCAATAACTCACATGCTGGTGGGAATGGGTTAATTTTTAACAGATATGAAGAACAAGACCTGGTCATCAAATTTGGATTTAACATTCCAGTTTTTAAAAAATAGTTAAAAATTTCAACATATTCAATGACAGGCCACCCAATATTGCTTTGCACCAACATCACACACAAACCAACAATCATGTACAATAATATTTTCCTAATTTTAACACTTTGATGCCATAGAGGCATATTATAAGAAACATCTGTGTATAAAAAAAAAAAGCAGCAGCTGATGAATGAATTTCTTTGTCTCTAAATAGAAGTACAAAAAGGGCATACTTTGAAAATATATATTTTTGGGCAATACACACATTCCCTTCAAATTTGGGGGGTTCCGGACCCTGTCATCCCTGCTACCAAGCATGCCCGTGCTCAAATGGTAATGTAGCATACCATCACAAGATAAAGAGTATTGCACAAAATGGAGAATTTTAACATTTAACCAATTTCAGCAGACTTCTTAATACCACCATCTGCTACCAATTACATAACAATCCATACCATACAGTTTCTTCAGATACATATTACCACACATCACAAATTTACACCAAAGATACCCAAAAACCAACAAATTACATCAAGCACCCATATTCAACTCTGGTTACCCAAGATCTATTTGAGAATTACTGACAAGCTTTGGACTTGACTTATAACAGGAATGAACTTAATTTCAATCAATAACAACAACAACAACAAAGGAATGAGATTCAGAATGAGTGCATGACGATCACAGTGGCGGGTACCTCTGGTTCACACATCTCTCACACATAAGGTACTAGGTAAGCATGTGCCGATGTCTTGCAGTCTCAATTAACTTGACTTAAAATGGCAACATCTTTTAGGTACTGGATTATATACTGGTGTTATATTTTGCTCCTACCTTACATCGATTCCCCACCCAAAAGATCCCCAGGTAAAAACGAGTTGAGGGACGAAGGAGTAGCTCGATGTTGATCTCCGCTCGAGTCGAGTGGAGCAGAACCCCACAGCGAGCTAGCCGAAGGGTTGGGTGGCCACAATTGGCTACCCCCTGGGGCCCATGTGTCGGTCGGAGGAGCCTTGGAGGGGGTGGAGCCACCTCGCATGTTCCAACTGCCACCGGAACCTCCAGGTGGTTGTTGTTGAGCACCGTGGCCCAAGTGTTGGAGGAGAGCATGCACATCCGAGTCAGCAGGAGACTCGGCAAATATAGTCGTATTGCCCAGCACGCAGTTATTCAAGGCTCCTTGTGCCTGTGAATACAATGATTACCTTATGAAGACAATTTCTTATATTTACTTTATTATTATCATTGCTATTATTTTCAATAATCATCAACATCATCATTAGTACTATACTTCTCCACTTAATCATTTGCACATTTGCTATAACTCGCTTTGGTAGGTTTGCTTTCGCTTTTTCAGATAGATAAATAAGACTATTTATATGGACAGGAATCATCAACATGTTAATTGTTAAAACACTTTAATATAATTTGCTTGTGTAATTGGTGAGTAATGTTTAATTACAGTTTCTAGCTACAGGGATAAAATGTCACCCGTTTTTTCTTACCCTTCACTCTACTTTTCAAATACAAAAAATAGTTTTTATATTTTAATCGCATAGCACATTCGGTTGCATGCTGCCACGAGCTTATAACCTGGCGTGACCTTGTCATAAACTCGCGCTACGCGAGTGGCCAGCTCATGGCTCGCTAAGACAGTGGTAGTGCTCAGCGCCAGTCCAGGAGAGTGAAACCTGTATGGACCCGTCCCTTCCACAAGTTGGCTTACAAATTGTGAGCTTCAATAAGCCGCAGTACAAAGCGCAACTAGCCCTAGTTCGCCCATATTGAAAAAGACCAGACTCCTAAACGACGGAAACTTTTGCAAGAGACGTCCCGGTTAAATTTTAAAAAATGTACATGCCGTGCTAGTCTAATATCGGCCACTTTCGTTCAATATCTCAACAGAGACCCGTGTGTAATGTCATGCACGCGGTGTTCACAATGAGAAAATACAAGAATTATGAAGTGATCATGATGAAAGTGAAATACTGTATTTGTATTTGCTTGCTGGATTTGTGTGCAAAACACTGTATTCCCGAAAAAACATAGAATTTGCATTATTGAAACAAGACAACTGGCATTGTCACTGCTGCCAATCTCCGAGCTACTCTCGCGTGCACCATCCCGACTTCCGTCCAATGCATTTGCAAAGCCTGTCAAGAAACTCTTCATAACATCCGTCGTCATTATAACCCATACCCGTATAACCCAATCACACAGGAGTTCAACTCACGGCTTTCTTTATTTTGTCTCCTGTCGTCACCTTATTGTAACTGACAATACCAGATCTTGATGTGTTCTAACCTAACAATTACTTATTTAGCGTGTGGAGCAACACCAAAAAGCTGACGATCACACCCTGTGTGCTGTCTTACTGCGTTGCCACATTTAAAACACCTTACGGGTTTGGTTAGTGGTTTCTAGCAAGTCCTTCTGTATATGCCAGTAGCGAATATTAAATTTAGTAACATTGAATTCTCGACCGGCAGTTCTACGAGTACGAGGCTAAATTACCATCGTCTTCTGCGTAATTGATCACTATACTCTGAATTACCAATAATGATCGCTGACAGCTGTCAAAGCTAACACGTGGGGAAATGCTGCGTTGTCACTGAGGCTTATCATGACTCATAACTAGAGCTGGGATTTCTATGTAATTACATATTTTACATATTTTTTCATATTTGTGGGTATTCTACATATTCTTAGTGATATTACATAAAATTACATATTTCAGAGTTTTCCTGTTTTTATATGAAATAAATTGCTGAATTGAAGTTTCACACTAAATGTGGGGCTGTTGTCTGTCCTCTCAACAGGGGGATTAAGGTAATCATGAGTGACAGGTATTTGAGAGGATGATAGGATGATAAGAGCTGTGCATGGGGAAACTGGTGCAAGTGTATTGAGTAAATTGCAAAAAGTGTTGAAGAGAAATCTGATTATTCAACATTTCACAGTGTGTGCCGAATTCTAAATGGAGATGACGTTGATCCTCCCGAGGACATTTATCCAGCGAAAATTCCTCTGCTAAAATTTGCCCCACCATCATGTGATGTTGAAAGATCTTTCTCTGCATATAAGGGTGACAAACTCCTTTGTATGACCCCAGATAACATCGAAAAATACTTAATAGTTCACTGTGCTACAACATTTAATGAATAAACGTGCTTTGATTTATGAAAATAATAAGTTTCTATTGAATGTATGTGTGATATATTCATATAATATGACTCCAAAGAACATCGAAAAATACTTAATTGTTCACTGTGCTACAAAATTTAATATAAAGAGTGTTTAGTGTGTTGTAACTGACAAAAAGGTAAGTTTATATTAATTATATGATATTACATACTTTGCCCAATCTACATATTTTGCTACATATTTTGGTGCTCTTTGTTACATATTTATGTACATATTATGCCACTTGATATTACATAAAAATCCCAGCTCTACTCATAACATTCCAAGAGGCTTGCAGGAAGACACAAATACTGGGGAAGTTAGCCCCCCTGCCTGGCCTCTAATGACCATGACGAGTGAAGACACACTGAGTCAAAACATATGTTTACTGCTGTGTCGGCATACATTGCAACATTGCTTGCTGTTGCTATGGAGACCGTTACCCCTCTAGTCTCCACTCCTCACCTCACCGACAGTAGTGGCTACGTGGGCTAAAGCGCTGCGTTAGGTCAAGGGGCCAAGCTCTCTGCTGACTCGGCAGACGCGTGGGTTCGAGCCCCACCGTCGGCTGTCCTTGAAATGGTTTTCCGTGGTTTCCCATTTTCAACACCAGGCAAATGCTGGGACAGGCCACGACCGCTTCCTTCCACATCCTTGCCCAGTTGCATTCATCTTCGTCCATTCCATCTCTCATCCCGACGTGCAGGCCGCCCACGGGCGTCGACTAGAAAGACCTGCACTCGGCCTCTCAGGAGGCTACACGACAAAAAAAGAAAAAAAAAGAAAAAAAAACTCGCCGTCAAGCGGATGACAGATTTCACCGAGCATCTTTTGTAAATCAGAGTATAGCCGTATAACTTCAGAGTTTTTATATAACTTAGAGATCAACCTCCACAAGAAAAGAATCACACTTAACTGAGAAAAGACAATGGAAAATGTACTGGTACTTGCCGACAAAGCAACACACGGGCTACAAATACCGTGCAAGAAAGAATAGCACCCCTACCAAACTGAACAAACATCACGGGCAAGACATGTGATGTCCAGTGGATGGGGTTTCTATCTTAAAATTGCTACGAGCATCTTCATGACGGCATCAGAAATGAATGTTATATATATGCGAGGATTTGTTTTTCCTGCAATTAAAAAAAAAAAAGAAGGGGGGGGGGGTGCGAGATATATGCGAGCAAATACGGTACACGAGATTACAAAACCAGCAAATATCGGATACAGTATCATATCCTAAAGGCAAGGCCTTCTCGCTACAACCACATTTGTCTCTCCTCGGCTGAACGTTTCAAATCAGCATATTCCTGGAAATTTAGTTTGTCCATCCCATAATCCAGACACTTCTTCCTTGGTCTTCCTCTTCCCCAAAGCCTTTGCTTCCAACAAGATCATTAGGAAATTGTTATGGCGTTGTGTGTGGCCAAGGAATTTTATTTTCCTCTTTTCTATAGTGTTGATCAACTCCCTTGTTTCATTTACTTCCTTAAGGACCTTTTGGTTTGACTTTTTCCCTATCCAGCTTATTTTCAGCTTCATCCTTCATATCCACATTTCCATTGTTTCCAGACGTTTTATATTTTGTTTGGCTGAGACCCATCTTTCACTGCCATACAACAAAACACTCCACACAAACATTTTGACAAAATTTTTCCTATTTTTTTGTTCATGTTTTTGTTTGCCAAAAGATGTTTCTTGTTACTGAAAGCCTGTAAAGCTAGAGCATTCCTCTTCGTGATTTCTGTGGTGCTCCTATTGTAGTGTGTGATAACGCTTCCCAAGTAACAGAATTGATTGACTTGTTGTACGGTGTCATCATTTATCTTTATGTTTGTTGATTTTTCTTCATTTGATTTCCTGACAACTAATAAATTGTTTTCAGTTTCAATTTTGATTCTTGTAGGGTTGATATCAAAACTCTTAGCATTTTACTTAGTTCCCTCTCTGAATCTGCAATTAATGCAATGTCATCAGCAAGTCTTATACAATGGATTTCTTGTCCATTAATTTTAATTCCTTTGATGTTTTGTTTAAATTTAGACACGACCTTCTCAATGAACATGTTGAACAAATATGGAGATGATGCACAACCTTGTCTCACTCCCCTTCTAATGGATGCTGTCTTTACTTTTCCATTCATTTCTGTCTCCACGCTTTGATTTTTGTACAAGAGAAAAATAAGTCTTCAGTCCCTCCAGTCCAGTCCTATATTCTTCATGGTCTTAAAGAGCCGTTTCCAGTTTACTTTATAACAGGCTTTCTCCATATCTACAAAATAATGCAATGTCTGCTTTCCTGTTAACTCGCAGTCTTCTTTCTAGAATAGCACTTAGTGCTAGGAGAGCTTCTCTTGTTCCCTTCCCTGTTGTAAAACCAAACTGATCCTTAGAAAGTATATTGTTCAATTTTAATTTTAATTCTATTCTTAATTATATTAAGTAGTATTTTGGATGCATATTATGATAGTGTTGGTGTTGTTTAGTTGGAACAATCAGTGGCATTTACTTTCTTTGGTATGATAACTGTCCTACTTTTATAAAAGTTGCCAGGAATTTCACCATTGTAATAGCTTTTTGCAACTGTACAGTTGTTCTTTTATTGTGTGTCCTATTCCCTTGAGTAGTTCTGCTGGTATGTCATCTGGTCCTGTTGCTTTCTTATCCTTTATTGCTTTAGTGCTAGGTCAAATTCTTCCCGTGTGATTATAGGTACTATATGGTCTCCTTTCACCATCTCTTCAGGTTCAAGATAGTCCGGAAATGCCATTACTTGATCATCGTAATACAGATCCTCAAGATATTCTTTCACCATCGATAAGTAGTTTTCCGTTCTTATCTTTTTTAACTGTACTTCTTGTTTTGGGTTTATATTGCATTGATTTTATCATGCCATATGCTTTATCTGTTCTTTCTCCTATTAAATCCTTCTCTATACTCTGTGTAATTTTCTTCATTCATTCATCTTCTGCCTCCCTACCACTCCGTTACTTCTCGCGCCCAAGCATGGCCGAGATACTTCCACCGTATTCGAGGACATTTTCAAATATTTCAAACCTCAAGATCTGTGAACACTTTAATAAATTACCACCCTAACTTTGGTTACCTCACTTCTGACCTAATGAGGAAATACTTGGCGCCGTCTATGTGCAAAAGTTGGCGGCATGGCTTGACATGCGTACACGCGTTACATCGTGTGTATGGCTCCTGAGAGAGCCTAGTGTTGAAACGCTATCATTCGGCTTGCAGCGATGTAGTTGTTCAGGTGTGTGAAGCTGACCGCACGGAGGCTAGTCGTTGAGGCTAGTATGGCCACGAGGCCAATTACGAGGTACTGTGTGATGAACAAACTGTTCTACAAATGCTTTAGTTGCTTTAGTTTTATTTCTCCCAATGGAGTTTGTTATTTTAATATTTGTTGCTTCAGTGCGCGAAAACGAAGCTATGTGTCCTTAGACTTTTTCGAACTGTAATGTGGTACCACGAGGTAGTAAAAATTATATGGGCTATGCTATTTCTAATTGAACATTCTTCGCTGACCAAATTGGTCAGATATTGGCAAGAGATTCATTACTATATTATTCCGAGTGCTACTTATTCTCATGCTAACTTTATTTGCTTCGCTCACAACCATGTGGTTGACCTCGTGTCTTGAGTTCCCACGAATGGACGCCAAGGTAAACTTTCGCGCTATAATATAAATATCTATTATTCTGAAGGACAATTACCATATTTGATTTAACATGTGTGTTCTGTAACATTTTGGATGGGGTTTTAAACTTAATTATTGGCGGCAGATAACTTGCTATTGTCGCCGGGCTGGCCATGCCATTGTTTCATCGCCTCGTGGCGCATGGCTGTCCTTAGCCTAGAGCCTTCTGCCTACGCATTGCTTTATCGTAATTATTAATTAACTAAGAGCCTCTGGTGCTCATTAAGCCCTCCCGGGCGAATTAAATTTAAATTCACCATTAGCTTGCCTACACATGCGCGTGTAACTAACGTAACTTCTGTGGGCTCATGGATCACATTTCCCGCCCGCTTGCTGCTTCGGTTGGCAGCCCTTGTGTTTGCTCCCGCTCTCCTGAGCCTGTATTTGGATCTTGGTTTTGAATCTTTTCTTGTCAGGCCTGCTGCCCTGGTTTTGGCCAGCATTAAGGGGTTCCTAATGTGTTTATTTTTAGGCCCAGTGTTTGTTTATTTGTGCCCCTTAACCTTATTATACCCTATTATTAAGAACATATGCTTTTGTTATTTGTTGTTTTCAAACATGACTATTATTTGGGCGGGGTATCCAGCAGTACAAACCCACCCTCTGGATACGTCCAGAGCTCCACTTCATGGTCATTCTGACCACTGCGGCGGGTACGCTACAATAGTAAGTGTACATTCGCACCATGTCAAAATTAGATTATTTTTCTGTACTTATCTTGGATTACTGATGCGTAAATCTTCCTATAGCCTACTTATTTCTTTCTTGTATGAGGTCCAATATTTCTTCAGCAATCCATGGTTTTCTTGGCTCTAGTTGTCTATTCCCTAAAGTTCTCTGGGCTATCTCAAAAATTCCTTGTTTCATCATTTCCCAATCCATCTCATAGTTATTAGATTCCATGAATGCATTAGTATCACCTGCATATTCCTGTTTTGTTTGTTTGTTTGTTTGTTTTGCAATCTATTAAATTGTCTTAATAATAGCCTAAAATGAAAGCAAATATGGTTCAGCCTCGGAAAATGCTAGGGCGTCCCCTGCAGGCGACGCGCAGTTCTTCAGATGCTGGGGGAGCTGTGAGAAATGGGCGACCAGCATCACAATATATCCGAATTGGGACAGTCAACATCTTAATCCTGACGGATAAGGCTGAGGAGCTAGTGGACTTCATGATGGAGAAGGATATAGCCATCCTTGGTCTCAGTGAAACGAAATGGAAAGGAAAAGGGGAAAGAAAACTCAAGGAAGGATACAGGCTGTTTTACAGTGGAGGACAAAAGACAAAAAATGGAGTAGGAATGATTATAAGAAAAGTTGTCCTAGAGTATGTGGAGGAGGTGAAGAAGATAAGTGACAGGATAATCATAGGAAGCATACAGTTCCAGACAGGGACAAAATATCTGTTTCAAGTATATGCTCCACAAACGGGGAATAAAGAAGAGAACTTAGAAGAATTCCTAGAAGATGTGGAAAAATATATAGAGGATAAGGAAATAATAGTAATGGGAGATTTGAATGCACGAGTGGGAAGAGACAGACAAGGAAGAGAGGGGATTTTAGGACCATATGGTTATGGCAGTAAAAATCCAGAAGGATTTCTTCCGTCAGCGGAACCAATTAATTATAGGGAATACGTGGTTCAGAAAGAAAATTAGTCAGAAGATAACGAGGTATGGATGGGGATATAGAAGAACGAAAACTCTGATGAGACTATATATTAGTCGAAAAAGGACACCGGAAAGAGCTAATGGATGTCACAACCATGCCAGAGGAAGCCTTTGGAGGAGACCATAGGGCAGTGGTAGCAAAATTAAAAGTAGGAAAGGGAAAGAAAGATTGAGGTCTGGAGACTAAAGGAAAAGAAGGTTGCAGAAGAGTTTAAGAGACAATTCCAAGAACAGATATTACCCATGTGGAACAAGAATGGGAAAAGTTTAAGAGTGCATTTGTAAACAGTGCAGAGAAAACATGTGGTAGAACATCAGGAAAGGTACGAGAAAAGGCGACAAAATGGTGGAATGATAAGAGTGAAAGAAAAAGGCAAGAGAGAAGAAGAAAGCTTGGAAGGAATAGAAAACAAAAGAGACTGAAGAAAGTAGAGCAAAATATATAGAAGCAAACAGAGATTCCAAGAAAGTAATTAAAGAGGAAAAGAAGAAAAGCTGGTAAGAATTCACTCAGGAAATATGGGAAGATTTACATTGCGGAAAGAAATTGCTGTTTGGAATTATAAAACGCAGAAGGAATGAAAAGGTGAACACTGGGTTCGTGAAAAACAAAGAAGGTGAAATATTGACAAAACCAGAAGAGATAATGGACAGATGGAAAGAATAGTTCAGCGAGCTGTTGAAGGTGAGACGCCAGCCATGCGGAGAAGTTACGCAAACAGCCAAAACGGTGGAGGAAGAAATAGAAGAAGAACCAGACATTACTATGGCAGAAGTGGAATGGGCAGCTAGGAAGATGAAGAAGGGGAAAGCTGTGGGAATCGACGAAGTGGCAATAGAAATGATCAAGGCGGCAGGACCAGTGGGACTGCAGTGGACATACCGACTTCTCAGGAGTGTGTGGAGAGAGAAGAAAGTACCTGAAGTCTGGAAAAAGGGAATAATATTGCCAATATTCAAGAAAGGAGACAGGAAGGAGTGTGGTAACTACCGAGGAATCACCATCATCTCACATGTTGGCAAAAGTAATGGAAAGAATCCTAGAATAAAGAATTAGAGTAAAGGTAGAAAGCCAAATAGAGGAGCAGTTTGGATTTAGAGGGGGCAGGTCAACAGTGGAACCCATTTTCATTCTGAGACAGAACATTGGGAATATGGGAAGGATTTGGTAATGACTTTTATTGATCTAGAAAAGGCCTATGATAGCATCCCTAGAACAAAAGTTTGAGAAAGCTTAACAAATAGGGGGATAGGCAAGGAACTGAGAGACATGATAAAAGGAATGTGCATGGATTGCTACAGTAGTGTGAAGACTAGAGTCGGGACATCGGAATGGTTTAAAATTGACACTGACTAAAGCAAGGAAGTGTGTTGTCACCATCATTGTTCCTAATGGCGATGGATGACATCATGAAGGCAGCAATTAAAGAATATAGTAGGGCAAAGATGAAGGTAATGTTGTTTGCAGACGATGTTGTGATCTGGGGCGAGGATGAGATGGAGGTACAAGAACAGATAGACGTAATAAATGAAAAGATTGAGCAATGGGGATTGAAGATAAATGTGGAGAAGAGTAAAACAGTGGTGATGAGTAGATATAAGAAAGAAGGACAAGGAGTAATCAAAGTAGGAGATAAGGAATTGGAAGTGGTGAAACACTTCAAATACTTGGGGAGTGAACTGACTGAAGATGGAAAACTAGATTTGGAAATTAGCAGAAGTATACGACTCGGGAGTGCTTTCTACCAACAGGTACGGGAACTAGTATGGAACAAGGATATACCAATTAAGGCTAAAGAAGTTATGTACAAAGCATATTATGTTCCTATAATGACATATGCAGCAGAAACTTGGACAATGACTAAGAGGGATGAGAGCCGAGCACAAGCAGCTGAGATGAGATTCCTGAGAAGTATGGTCCAGAAAACGCAGAGGGACAGAGTGAGAAATGAAGATATAGAGAAAGAACTGGGAGTACAGAAACTAAATGACAAACTGGAGCCAATCAGATTGAGATGGTTTGGACATGTCAAAACGGATGAATGAAGTAAGGCTACCAAAACGAGCACTGCAAAGACGGAGTGGAGAGGAACCATTATTGCCCCCACCCAGTGTCAACTGGAAAAGGGGTATATAAACAAGAAGCAAGACTTGTTATAATTTTCTTCCTTGATATAGAGAAATCATATGACCATATTCCTCGCCATCACCTTTGGGAGGTACTGCTAAAGAAGGGTATTCCAGAAGGCTTAGTGGCCCGAGTAAAATAATTGTATGCAGACACCAAGAGTTGTGTCCAAGTCCAAGACAGAAGATCAGACTGGTTTCAAAATAGAAGTAGTACAGCAAGGGAGTTGCTTGTCTCCTGTTCTTTTCATAAGTTGGTTAAGACGAGAGATATGACATCCAATGAAATGGTGTTTGTAAAAGATGTCAGGATCTGGGGAGAAAAGAAAGATGACATCCAACAACGACTAAATTGGTGGAAGGCAGGCTTTGACAAGTTTGGATTACAGATCAGCCAAGCGAAAACAGTATGTTTGGTGATGAGCAGGGAAAGCAAACCTATCAAGCTGAAATTGGTACAACATGACATCAAAATAGTTCAACTTTTTAAATACCTTGGATGTGATTTGTCAACAGGTAACAGGTTAACCCAAGAAACCAGCAATAGGTTTCAAGCAGCTGTGAACTTTTACAACTCTGTTTCACAGCTTCTGTGGGACAAAAACGTTCCTCAGGAAGCTGAAATATCATGTACAAATCCTACTTCCCATATTAACCTATGGCCTAGAAGCTGCTACAATGACTCCCCGGGACAACCGCCGGATACAAGCAACTGAGATGAAATTCATGAGATCAAGTATTCAGAAGACCAGACGAGACAAAATTAGAAATGAGTCAGTCCGCCTAAAGCTCGGGCTGAAAAAAATTGTGCTCGACATTCTTGAGTCGAGATTGAAATGGTTCGGTCATCTGATGAGGATGCGCTCTAATAGAACACCCAAATCATATTTCGAAGTTGGTTAGTTATTGTTGTTTTAAGGGGCGGAACTACGAGGTCATCTGCCCCTCTTAACACAGATTAAAGAATACAAATTTGGAATTGAATTTAAAATTTAGAGGTGGACACCTAAATTTGAAAAACTGAAAATTAATAAAACAAAAAATTTAAAAAACCCTAACAATTATAAAAATAAACAAAAATTATGGAAAACAAAAATTCATCATTCAAAAACGAACAAGTCGTTGAGTCATTGCACACGGGAAAATTTAGATTGCTGGTCCTAACCCACTCTCACTTATAAAGCGGATGACGAGTGTCTTAGTTTCAAATTACTTAGTAGTTTAAATATTCCTTCCATAGAGTATGATAATTGATTTCATCTTCGCCCCAGTAATATCTTGAGCTACGGTCTATGCGGCACTGTTGACGCATGCGCAGTCCAATTTACGAAATTTCTCGTAGCCTCTCTCGTCACGCGCTATGAGGAAATAAGCTGGGCTCTCTGCCGGATACAGTTTGGCTCAAGATAGTACAGATACTGAAGTGCAATGCCATCTATCGGTCATTATGAGGTACTGGGCCAGCACTATGCCTGTCTGTCACATGCTATCACAAAGGGAGAAAGGGAAGAGAGTGTGGACCAATGGCCTGATTGGCTGGAAGTAATTTGATACTCATTGGTTATTGCTGGAGTGGGGAGTTCATTGACACAAAGAATATTAATTCTAGATTTCTCTGTGTCCAACATTGAAATCTGAACTTGCCCTAATAAATAGGGGAAATAATATGTATTTATTAATTCCTTATCTGGTAAAGTGAATAACTAATGGTTATTTTTTATTAGTGAGTGACAAGGTGTTAAAGAGTCAAACGTTGAGTTTGTGTTCTAGTGAAGTCGTGAGTAAATGAAAAAGTTTATTTTATATATATTCTTATCGTATATATTATCGGTAAGTCCCGATGTGAAATGCTGACTATCAAGATTAGTGTAGGCCCTATATATAAATCAGAAAACGAACCCTTGGTGAGAAATGAGCAAGTAAACTGCTCTGCTCGCATGTTATGTAAATACAAATATTTTCATAATATTTTTACTTGGCACTACCCCTTGTGTGGAACTGGAGCCGCCCCTGCTCCACAGGTACAAAGTGGGGGTCTTCCCTTCTCATTAGGTACGAGTTGGAGTTAATTGGCAAGAGAGCAAGAGGTAGACACGATGGGTGGATGAAGCAAGTCCACAGAGCCTTGGCTAAGACCTAAGAGGAGCATAGAAAGGAGGACAGTGGTGGAAGAAGAATGGTGGCAGGACAGACAGCTATGGTAAAGGCTTGTTCATTCCCACACCCGGCCTGCTGGAGTGGAGAATCGATGATGACAGTATATAATATTTTAAAAAAAAGTTCTTTATTTCCCAGTTCCAGTGATCTGGGTCTGGGTGTAAATCAAGGACCTCCATACATTTCTCTCTCTCCACCACTCTCGGCCCTTCTTCCAGTATATCTTCCACTTTCACTCTTCTTTTCTAGGGGCAGATGACCTCACTGTTCTGCCCCTCAAAAACAATAACTAACTCCTCTTTTCTCAATGCTCTCCCTCAGTGTATCCATCCACCTCATTCCTGGCCTTCCCTTGACTTCCTCACTAAATAATCGCTTCGGGACCATTTTAGTTTACTGATCTCAATCTTGTCTTGTAACTTCAAAAATCCTGTTTTTCCCCCCTAATGTCTTTGTTTCAGATTTTGTCTCTGCAAGTCTTTCCAATTATACCTCTAAGGAACTTCATCTCTGCTGCCTGGATTCTACTTACATCCCGTTTAGTTAATGTCTACGTGCCTGCTGCAAGCACCAATATAGGTGTGTAGTATGTTGAATACAACATATTTTTCAATTCTTGGGAACTTCCTGGTTCCAAGCCAGATCCCTCACACTCTGGTAAAACCCATTTGATGTTGGATCCTTTTACTAATTTCCTCACTTATCCTCCTATTGTCTGTGAGGACACTCCCTAAGTATTTGAAGCTTTTTTACAACTAATGGTTTTCCATCTACTGCATATTCCCCCACCATCTCGCACATTTCTCATCATCACTACCGTCCGACTCTCCAAACTGATTTTTATTCCCCGCTCTTCAATCTCCTGGTTCGAAACAATCACTCGTTCTTCGACTTCCAATTCATTGTCCCCCCCATATCACTATGTCATCAGCAAAGAGTCAAGCCATAGACCTATTACTTCCCATTATCCGTTTCACTAGTTTATGGGTTTCATCCATGACGGTGAGGAAAAGTATAGGAGACAATATACACCCATGTCGGAGACCTGTTTCTACATTGAACCAGTTTGTTTATCCAATCTTGGTCTTCACCCTACTGACACACTGGCGATACATGACTATTTTCATTTCCACTTCAGCTCTACTTACTTTCTTCATTATCAATGCATCCCAAACCAGTTGTCTTGGCACACTATCATCAATATTTTTTAAGGTCATCCTTCCTGTATTCCCACCTTTTCTCCATCATGTTCCTCTTGTAAAAATAAGAAAAGCTGATCATTCTCGTCAAAATCCATATTGTTCTTCCTCCTCCACTACCATCGTCAGTCGACCCTAGGGTATCCTTTCAAGCATCTTTGCCACATGTGAGATGAGGGGGCTCTGTAGTTGTTACAGTTTGTATCTCCTTTCTTGAAGACTGGAATTATTAGACCTTTACCCCACTCTTCCAGTACTTCCTTATTTGTCCATATCACCCAAAATAATCTGCCCACCCACTGCATCTCTATAGGTCCAGCTGCCTTAACCAACTCCATAGCTTACGGGCAGACGACCTCGTAGTTCCGCCCCTGAAAACAACAACAACCACCATCTCTATAGCTATCTCATCCACTCCTGTTACTTTCCCACTCTTCATCTTCTTTATGCTCTATCTCTAACATTGTTATATCTTCACCATGAATTTCAACAGCCCCTTCATCCCCCTTTCTTTCCTATATCAATGCTTTGAATTCGACGTTCAGTAATTTGTCAAAATAGTTTTCCCATCGTTTCAGTATTTCTCCTCTTTGTGTCAAAACCTGTCCTGTCTATGTCTTCACAAATTTTGTATCTTCTTTGCTTTTCACTTGGTTCCTAATCAATCCATACAACACCTTTGGGCTTCCTTTAGCATCTTCCTGCAAAGTTTCTGTGAAGTTTTCCCAGCACTTCTTTTTCTCTTCCAGCACCACCTTCTAGCATTCTTTCTTTACCACTTGGTACCTTCTATATTCTCAACATTGTTGCCTATCGTCTTCCTCCAGGCCTTTTGTTTTCCTTTCACTGCCTCTTTAACTCTGATATTCCACTAAGGCATCTCCTTGTCCTTTTTGCCAACACCCACACTGATCTTCACCACAGTACAAGATTATTTCTCTGAACTTTTCTGATTCTTTATGGAAATTTTCCTGTATTTCCTTTCTCTGATCTCCTTTAACTGGATAATTTTTCCAAGCCTTAATTTACCTACCTACCACAGTGAACTCCCGATTTAACGTTTCTCGAATGAACGTTTTCTCACAATTAACTTTCTTTTCTGCTAACAAGCAATGTTACCAAGTGGTAAAGAAAGAATGCTAGAAGGTGGTGCTGGAAGAGAAAAAGAAGTGCTGGGAAAACTTCACAATGCTTCATTTTAACGTTTGCCGATTTTACGTTTAATCTCCATTTAGAGCTCGAATTTTTGGACCGCTGTAATAAAATCTGTGTCGATTTAACGTTGGTACGGTCCCAAACAATTTGCAAGTTAATATTTTCTCCCTTGCTATGTGAAAAGTAAGACGTCACTCCCTCTGCGATGACGCAAGATTTAAAAATCGCTAAGCCGTACCATAATTTGTACGGATTGACAAAAAGTTTTATTTTTTAAATTTAACGTTATTGCCGCGCAGCGGCGAGATAGAGATTAACCGCGAGCATGGAAGTCTTAACTGGCTGAGAAAATGCATGAATATGTGCATCTTTTCCTGCTACTTTGATTTGGCAACCGTCAGAACACTGAACATCTGCGAGAAGACTCTTCATTATTGGCCGCGACCTTGAGAAACTGACTAATCACTGCAGGTGTACTGCAGACAAGCTCAGTCGCATTTGTTATAATAGTCAAGTTAAAGAAACAGGGGACTAGTTAATGAAAAATATATCAATTCCTTTCGCTGATTTTTAAAAGCTTCATCGATTAGTAAATCCACCACATTTGACCAATAATGAGTTAATGTCACGAAATGACAACACGACTTTTTGACAGCAAGGAGTCTTGAACACTTGGCCGTAGGCCTACATCATCCAGCGATACGGCTAGCTAACTTCGTTAGATGGGTTATGAAGTACTAAGACTATCAGTTGATTCCTTCGTAATAGATACCGTATATACTCGAATACCACCCGCACATTTTTAAACAAAATCGGACGTGAAAAATTGGGGTGCGGGTCTTATTTGAGTCATCCTGATTTTAAAGATTTAAATTGCCCTCCACGCGCGATATCGGGTGTTGCGGGTATCCGCTAGATGGTGCTAGCCTTCTTCCGGCTATCACTTTGTTTTACCGTAAGCAGGCGGAGTCTTACAGTCTCGCGCACGTGTAGCGCACGTTTTCCGAGTGTAAACATGAGTTGTACGAAGCGTTTGCGGTCGTTCAATGTGAGTGAGAAGCTGGAAGCTGAAGTTATTGGAAATCGTGCCCGGTAGGAAATATGATATTGACGAGTCATGTATTCGTGATTGAGCGGGATGACGTCTAAGCTATAACCACTGGATGTCTGCGTGAACCGCCCGTTCAAAGCAGCCTTGAAACAGCTGTATACGGAGCAGATGGCGGCCGATAAGCACACACTTGACTCCAACTGGTC
This sequence comes from Meconema thalassinum, assembly GCA_946902985.2. Classification (NCBI taxonomy): domain Eukaryota; kingdom Metazoa; phylum Arthropoda; class Insecta; order Orthoptera; family Tettigoniidae; genus Meconema; species Meconema thalassinum. Next base: position 37,023,100 of record OX336394.1, read on the forward strand.
GTATTCAGCGCCCGGAAGTTCAGCTGCTATGTTCGTGCATTTTGACGGCATGGAATCGTATCTCGGGAGATCTCATACGGAAGAGCTTCAAGAAATGTAGTATTTCGAATGCTATGGATGTCAGTGATGACGACATTTAGTGGGATGGTGATAAAAGTTCCGAAGTTGGTACTTCTGATGACGATGAATGAAGTGTTTGTGTACTTTTATTTGTATTTTTAATCGTTTGATGTGTGTTATTTTAGGACGACTTCAATACTGTTGGAAACTATTTTGGATAAATGCTATTCTGTTTATTTAGTTAAGATTGTACATAATTTTGAGTATTTTTTTATTTTAATTTTGCTCTTCAAAATCAGGGTGCGGGTCTTATTCGGGGGCGGGTGGTATTAGAGTAAATACGGTATTACATACGGTAAGAATGTAGACTTTCACGACCGGCGTTGAAATAGGAATCTTCGTTTTGCGGGCTTATAGGTCGTGTTCCAAGGACATTTTGTCGTCCTGACGTTTCGCTGAATACTGCGTTCAGCATGTTCACAGGTTACATAAAGCGAGGTAAAACAAGTAAACAGAAGATATATAAATAGTCAACAACCCACACATAGAGGCTACCATAGCAACGGCGTACCACATAAAATTAATGCATCAAGGACAGGGCTGCTCGTCTGTTGCATCTTCTCGTCTACGACGGTCAATAAGGGCAGGCTTGAGGGGATTAAGGACTGGAAGCCAAGCTCTGTTCACACGTTCTGCTTCCTCCTTAAGATTGAAGCTGTTAGTATGCTTCAGGATTTCAATGGCCTCCCTTTGTAGCCTGGCATGATAAGACACCGTGGTGGACAGAACTTCGGTGTCTCCATATCTTATATCGTGACCTGCAAGTAGCGAGTGTGCTGCTACAGTGGATTTATCTGTTTGTCCCAGCCGGCTGAGTCGTTCGTGCTCCTTGAGGCGAGTGGCAATACTTCTTTTCGTTGTTCCAATATATACTTGGCCACAATCACACGGGATTTTATAAACCCCTGCCGCGGTATGAGGATGTCGCTTATCTTTAGCGGACCTAAACATGTCCTTAATTTTTTCGTGTAGGCCTGTATATGGTCTTTATATCATGGGACTCGAGTAGCCTCCCTATTCTGTCCGTGACCTTTTTTATATATGGAAGAAAAGCTCTAGCCAGGGGCTGCTTGTCTCCAATTACCCTTGTAGTTGGACGTCTCGGATGGAGTGCTCGCTGGATATCTTTCTGGCTGTACCCATTCGCGCGTAAGGCCTCGTTGAGGTGTTCAATTTCTTGTTTTAGGCACTGCTTATCACAAATTCTTTTAGCGCGGTCAGCCAGTGTTTTTATAACTCCGTATTTCTGTCGTGGGTGGTGGTTGGACGTCTTGTGTAGATATCGGTCAGTATGGGTCGGCTTACGGTAAACTGTATGTCCCAAAGTTAGATCAGCGGTCTTCGTTACCATAACGTCGAGAAACGCGATTTTCTGTTCATTTTCTAACTCCATGGTAAACTGAATGTTCGAGTTCTGGCTGTTAAGATGTTGTAAAAACAGATTTAATTGATCTTTACCATGGCCCCATATTACAAAGGTATCGTCCACGTATCGTAGCCACACTTTAGGTTTCAAAGGTGCGGTCTCTAGTGCTATTTGTTCAAATTGTTCCATGAAGAAATTCGCGATCACCGGACTAAGGGGACTGCCCATGGCGACCCCATCAATTTGTTCATAGAAATCACCCTTCCACAGGAAATAGCTAGCGGTGAGGCAGTGGCGGAATAAGGCGGTGATATCATCAGGAAAAATCCGTGCGATGTACTCCAGGGCTGCCTTTATAGGTACTTTCGTGAAAAGAGAGACCACGTCAAAACTTACTAGTAAGTCACCAGCTTCTAGTTGAATAGTTTTCAATTTTTCAATGAAATGGCCGGAATCTTTGACGAACGACTGTGTACCGCCGATATGTGGTTGAAGTAAGGTAGCTAAATGTTTGGCAATGCTATAAGTTGGTGATCCAATAGCACTCACGATAGGACGAAGAGGAACATTATCTTTGTGTATTTTAGGTAAACCATAAAGTCTTGGTGGTAAAGCTTCACTTCTGGTGGTTACCTTCTTTACGTTTTCATGTAGCGAAGATACCTTGATCAGGCCGTTTGTTTCACGAAGAATCCGGTTGGTAGGATCTCTCAGTAGTTTGCGGTAGGTACCCGGGTCTAAAAGTTCCAAAACCTTGGCAGTGTAGTCGTCCATGTCCAAGATAACCGTTGCGTTCCCTTTGTCTGCAGGAAGAATGATTATGCTCTCGTCCATGTTGAGAGTCTTTATAGCCTTTCTCTCCTGAGGTGTGAGGTTACTCTGCGGTGCCGGTGCCTTCTTGATTATACGTGAGGCTTCATGACGAATTTCATCTACAAAGGGAGGCCATTGAAATCCTGAAGCATACTAACAGCTTCAATCTTAAGGAGGAAGCAGAACGTGTGAACAGAGCTTGGCTTCCAGTCCTTAATCCCCTCAAGCCTGCCCTTATTGACCGTCGTAGACGAGAAGATGCAACAGACGAGCAGCCCTGTCCTTGATGCATTAATTTTATGTGGTACGCCGTTGCTATGGTAGCCTCTATGTGTGGGTTGTTGACTATTTATATATCTTCTGTTTACTTGTTTTACCTCGCTTTATGTAACCTGTGAACATGCTGAACGCAGTATTCAGCGAAACGTCAGGACGACAAAATGTCCTTGGAACACGACCTATAAGCCCGCGAAACGAAGATTCCTATTACATACGGTACTCCTTTGAAATGTATATTAGCCTTTTGCAGGCCTCTAGTCAAACGACAGACAACTTAACCGCACTTCCTTCATTTGAACAAGAACGTGTTCATAATCATTACGTGATACTCTAATTTAGGTACGATTTTTGGGCCGCGGAAATAAAATTTTCGCTGACGTAACGTTTGTGAAATAAAATTACAGTATGCCGATTTTAACGTTTCTATGGTCGCAAACAATCTAAGAGTTTATTTGAATTTTGAAATAGCTAAGATTATTAGTCCTTTTTAATCTACACCTCTGTTGTGGCATCAGGTATGTGGCAACGTTGGATAGGAAGTCAACAATCATCTTCTTTGCATTTTCCCATTTACGGTGGAATCTCGTTAGTACGTTTTTCAAGGGACTGAAAAATTTGGATGTCATATGCGGGAAAACGTACTACCGAAAAACGCCATACTGCATTTACAACGTATAAGAAAGAACGCGGTGTATATATGAACAATAAATCGCCGACCTTAGTAAGTGATTGTATGCACTACTACAGTCACGACATAAACATAGGTTATCAGTAACTTACACGGAATAAATAACATAAAAATGAATTACTGTACCTCTACACTACAGTATAATACAGGGTTTTTATTTTTGCTTGGCAAGGACATTCTCGCTCTCCGCCAGTGACAGATCAGTTGCCGGCGACCGTGCACGCATATATAGGCCTATGGCGGAATACGGTGCTTAAAATCAGCAGCCTACCATGCAGTTTTACTGGCCATGATTTACAGTAGATGCTGAAAATGTTCCCCATTCGCTTCCAAACACATATAATACAGGGTCTTTCTTTATATTTGATCAGCAAGGACATTCTCGCTCTCGCGCTCCGCCAGTGACGGCTTTGTTGCTGGTGACCGCGCACGCATATGTTTGAAGCACGGGCTTGCTTGAACCACTTCAATAAAGCGCTTTTCTAGTTCAGGAAACTGTCCCTCTCGCACACGTTTCCTTTTGCCGTTCACCCCTTCTTCAAATGCACGTTAGATTTCCTTCCTTTTGCCGAGAATCGTATTCAGTGTAGACGGAGGAATGTTCCACTTTCGCGCTATATCCACACGCTTCATGTGAGGATTGCAGTCCTCGTCTCGAATTCATTTCATTTTCTCATCATTAGTTATCTGCCGTACTTTCTTCTTATCCATTATGAAACACGCAATAAAATAGGTCATAACTGGACGTGAACACTAAGAACACGAAGACAATAATGCGCCTACGTGAGAAATAAAGGGAAGGGGGTGAAGGGAAGGGGGTGAAGGGAAGCGGGAGAGAGACAGGACACCTGTGTTGCGTCATAGCTATAGCCACTTCTACGCCGTCAAACACAATAAAATCATCTACAATGTCATCAGAGAATATGAGGCAATATCGCGTCGTGTTTTCCAGAAGCCGAATTTTATAATGAAATAAGAATAAAATACGGTTCACTAACAAATAGTTCAACGGAAATTTGATAGTTGTAAGCGGGAATAGAGAACGTATTAAGGGGATATATCAACATGAATTTAGTAGGATAGGGACTTGAGAAAGGATAGAAAGGGCAGCGGGAGAGAGACACGTCACCTGTGTTGCGTCATAGCTATAGCCACTTCTACGCCGTCAAACACAATGAAATCATCTACACTGTCAATAACTATCAAAGAATATGAGGCAATATCGCGTCGTGTTTTCCAGAAGCCGAATTTTATAATGAAATAAGAATAAAATCCGGTTCGCTTACAAATAGTACAACGGATGATCGTTGTAAGCGGGAATAGAGAACGTATTAAGGGGATATATCAACATGTATTTTGTAGAATTGGGACTGGGACTTGAGAAAATCATCGCTCTAAACGGGAAAACGTCGTAACCGAGAACGTGCTAACGAGATTCCACTGTATGTGGGGTCTGCCTTCCTGCAGCGATTCCTCCACTTCAATCGATCAATAGCGTCCCGGGGGCGGAGTTTAGCGAGCTGCATGTCATCTCTCACCTATCCAACCAGCGTGTTTGAGGTCACCCTCGAGGTCGACGATCCTCCACATTCAGTTGAAGGGCAGTCTTAGCAACTGAGGTTTCACTGCTACGGAACACATGTCCATACCACCGCCGACGTGATTCACGCATTTTCTCTGTGATTGGGGCAACCTTGAAATCCTTCCGCACAGCAACATTCCTAATATGGTCCAGTCGAGTCAAACCATTGGACCGCCGCAACATCTTCATTTCCATTGCATCAAGCGCCTGTTCGTGCTTCGATGTTGTAGGCCAGCATTCAGATCCATAAAGGGCCACCGGTCTAATCACTGTGTGATATACTTTAGATTTTAGATGCAATGGAATTTTCTTATCGCACATGACTCCAGTAACTTGGCACCATTTCATCCATGTGGCAGTGACTCTTGTTTTGACATCAGGAATCGTGCTGCAGTCTGAGGTGATGCATGACCCAAGGTATTTGAATTGGGTCACTTTATTAAGTTGAACCTCACTAACAGGGATCATGCCATCAGTTTGGTCACCGCATTCCAGGTATTCCGTCTTCTTCAGGTTCGATTTCATCCCAAATTCTTCAAGACGCATCTTCCACTATTGTACTTGCTGTTTGAGGCGCCCACGGGTCTCGTTAGCTAACATGACATCATCCGCATATAATAATGTCCATGGATGCCTGGTTTGGATGTCATTTGTGATGGCGTTCATGCAGAGTATGAAAAGCAAGGGGGACAAGGCTGATCCTTGATGGACACCAACAGAGATTTGGAAGGTATCTGACATTCCTGCTGAGCTTGTTGTCATTCGGTACAGAAGTTTCACCCAGTTTACATAGGCTTCAGGTACACTGTGTAGCCTCACTGCCAGCCAGATGAGATCATGTGGTACTCTATCGAACGTCTTTTCCAAATCAAGAAAGGCTAAGTGAACTGTCTTCCTTTTCTCATGGTGTCGTTCCATCAATAGACGAAGTGCATGGAGAGCGTCTGTTGTTTCGCTGTTTTTAACAAAGCCACACTGGTTAGATGAAACAGTGATGGTGTTTCGTAATCTCGCATCAAGAACACGTTCAAAAATTTTCATAGTATGGCATAGGAGGCGGATTGGCCTATAATTTGAGCATTCCAGTATATCTCCTTTTCCTTTCCAAATAGGAATTGTGATACTGGTCATCCAGGCCTCTGGTACTGTCTTTTCCATAATAATTTTGTTGAAGAAGTCAGTAAGCCATACTACACCTTGTTCCTCCAGGAGATTCCATACTTCGGCTGGTATAGCATCTGCACCAGGCACTTTCCCCGACTTCATTTTGTTGATGGACATTTCTTCTGTAGTGATAATGGGCACAGGGCCGTGGATAGGGTCAGCTGTCGGTAGAGGCGGATGCAGGAACTCCGTATTGCTTATATCCTCAAAATACTCCTTCCAGCGACGTAGTATGTCATGTCTCTTGTAGGAGGAGCCCATTTCTATCTTTGATGTTGATAACATGACCAAGATCGTGTGAGGCACGCTCGCGAGTGTGGGCAAGTTTGTAGATTCTATTTGTGCTACCAGTCTTATCCAGCTCGTCGTAGATGGCTTTGTAATGTGCTGCTTTTGCAGTTGCTGCAGCTCGTTTTCCACTGGACTCAAGAGCCCAGTACTTATCTAAATCCTCCGAGCTGCATGTCTGGTGCCATGTCTTGTAAGCAGCTTTCTTCTCCCTGGTTACCTGCTGCACATCATTCCACCACCAGGTCTGCTTGTCAATAAGGCGTCGATTTGGTTTGGTGACACCTAGAGTCAATTATCAACAGTACCTCTGTTTGAAAACTAACTACAGTGGAGTGGGTGCAAATAAATAATACATGCTCTCTAAGGAGAGTTCAAAATAAGGTCCAAAGTTGAAGTCACTTGAGTCTCGTCGAAAGTGGTTTGCAGAATAGGAAGGAGCAAGGCCTTACTTTTACTGCTTTCCTCGCGGTACAAGCTGAATTCGGAAGAGAGGTAAATGTTATTTTAAGATTCTCACTGGTCTTGATAAATAAAATTAAAAAACACTTCAAGCTTGCCATCCCGTGATACTAACGATCCTGAACTCTTCTTGTAAAGAACCTATTTATCATATTCAATTTTTTAATGTTTATACAGTCATCATCATCATCATCTTGCACAGTTTCCAGCCACTGGCCGGGTCTGTTTGGAACGCAAGCCTCTCCAACGTCTTCTGTCTTCCCACCATCTCTCAGCCTCCACCCTTGTCCAGTCTTCTCCTCTCTTCCTCACGCTTTCTTCCACCCCCTTCAGAAACCTGTCTCTCGGTCTTCCTCTCGGTCTCTTTCCTTCCCACTTCGTCTCGTGTACTCTCCTGGGTATCCTCTTCTCCATTCGTTTTACATGTCCATACCATATAAGTCTACATTTCTCCATACCATCCTGTAATGGTTCCTCCTTCATTAATTCACTGGTCCTCTCATTTCTTATTCTGTCCATCTTTGTAGCCCCAATACTGCTTCTCAAGAACCTCATCTCACTGGCCTGTATTTTGCTCTTCTCCCTTCCTTTCATAATCCAGGTCTCCGAGGCATACGTCAGGATAGGGGCATAGTACGTCCGATATATGATCTTTTTGCAGTTCTGAGGGAATCCTTGCTCCATAACATGCTTCTCACACTCCTCCGAAATGCTTCTGCCTGCCTCCCCCGCTCATTTATTTCTCTATCGTTTCTTCCATTATCTTGTATCAGGCTTCCCAGATACTTGAAACTCTCCACTTTCTTCAGCTGTTCCCCACCAATTGATATTCCTGTTGTGGTTCTTTCCTTCTTCCTTGTTGTGATCACCATCTCACTCTTATTTATGCTAAATTTCATCCCATATCCTTGTATTATTCCTTCCCACACGTCCAACTGTTCCTTGTTTCCCCAAATCATCAAATCATCTGCAAACACCATTGCTTTCATCTTTCCTTCCCCAATTACTTGTGCCACTCGGGTCATCAAGTCATCCATCACCACAATGAAAAGTAACGGTGACGGTGCACTTCCTTGTTTCAGGCCGTTTCTCTGTTCCAACCAGTCTGATCTCTCTCCTCCCACTTTCACACAGCTCACGCTTCCCTTGTACATCTCCTTTATCCTCTTTATAGTCCATTTCTCTACTCCTCTATCTTCCAGGGACTTCCATACTTTGTTTCTGCATACACTGTCATATGCTTTCTCAATGTCCAGGAAGGCCATCAGTTCCATACTCATAGTGCTGTTCTTGTAACTGCCTTACAGCAAAAATCAAATCCACTGTGGACCTTCCTGCTCTGAAGCCATGTTGTTCTTCCCTCATCCCTCCTTCTATCCTTGTCCTAATTCTCTTTTCCAAAACTTTCTCGAAGATCTTTGCACAATGACTCATCAGTGTTATTCCCCGATAGTTTCTGCAATCTGTTCTACTACCTTTCTTGAAGATCGGGACAATTATTCCTTTTTTCCAGTCCTCTGGGGTCTTCCTTTCCTTCCATGCTGTCCTCATCACAAGGTACAACCACTGCATCCCCACCTCTCCTGCTGCTCTCACCATCTCCACACTCCACACTCAACTCATCCACACCCGGTGCCTTCCCTCCTTTCATCTTGTTCACTGTATCTTCCACTTCTTTCCATGTTAAGTCCTTTTCTGTTTGCAGTTCATCTTCCTCTTCCCCGATTTCTTCCTCCTCACCATCTTTTCCATTTGGGTTCAAAAGTTCTGCAAAATATTCTTTCCACATTTTCTTCAGTTCTTCCCTATTTTCTATCTCTTGTCCCCTTTTGTTCACCATTCTAACATAATCCGTAGGATCCTTCAGCCTCTTATTTTTTACCATCCCATACAGGACCTTTTTTGTACCTTCACTATCCTCCATCGTCTTTGTCCACTCTTCCATCCACTTTCTTCTCTCCTCAGCCACTACTCTCTTCGCCTCCTTCTTTCTTTCTTGGTACTCTTCCCTTGTCTCTACCGTCCTATTTTGATACCACCTCCTAAAGGCTCTATTCTTTTCCCTTACTATATCTTTTGACTTCTCATTCCACCATGGTGTTTCCTTCCACCTCTTCTTACTACTTGTCCTCCCACATACTGCTTGTGCTGCACCTACTAGTGTCTTCTTAAATCTAGCCCATTCCTCTTCCACCACTCTTTCTTCATCTGTTGGAATTCCTTCCTTTACCCTTTTGAGATACTCGACCCTTCTATCCCCTTCTTTCAGTTTCCATATTCTTATGTGTCTTTCCTGGTTCTCAGTCCCTTTCTTCTCCTTACTCCCTCTCAGGTTCATTACCAGCAATCGATGGCCGCTATCCAGGTTCTCCGATGGTATAACCTTGATGTCCGTGATGTTCTTATTTAGTTCATTCTCACACAGTATATAGTCGACCACCGACTTCCTGGTCAAGTCATCACTGTACCATGTGATTGTGTGGCTCTCTCTTTTCTTAAACCAGGAGTTCCCAACTAGCAGGCTGTTCCTCTGGCAGAAGTCCAACAGTCTCTTTCCTTCCTCATTTTCTCCGCCCCAACCCTTTGGTCCTAGAACACTCTCATAACCTTGTCTTTCTCTTCCTACATGGGCATTGAGATCCCCCATAACAATCGTATTTCTTCCTACCAGCTGCTTCTGCAATTCCTCTTCAAACTCCTCGTTCTCTTCAGAGGCGCAGCCTACTTGTGGAACATACACTTGCACTATTTCTACGGTCTCTCCCCTCAGTGCTACTTTCACTTTCATCATCCTATCACTTATTCTCCTCACTTCTTCTTTTAAACCATCTCGTACCACTACTCCCACTCCATTCCTCTTTCCCTCTTCGTTCCCACTCCAGTACAGTCTTTAGCCTTTTCTCAGTTCTCTCCTTCCTTCCCCTTTCCACTTTGTTTCTGCCAATCCCAATAAATCCAACTTCCTTCTTTCCATCATATCCACCATTCCTCCACCTTCCCCGTCAGCGTTCTTAGGTTTAAAGATCCAAATCTTAGTCCGTGTGTACAGCTGTGTCGTCGTCTATTAAATCCACCATGTCCGAGGCTCGTTCCATTTTTGAAAGCATTTGGTTTCATCCACTACTGGCTTGCTGGGCATATCGTAGGTTCACCAGAGCCCTGTTAGCCGTCACTATTCAGGGTTCCTGTAGGACCTTCACAGCTACCGTAACGGTCCCGGGGCACACGAAGCCCCCACTGTACTTCGCCCCTACAGGCGATCCCCTACTTTGTGACGTTGCCCGTCTCCCACGACGTGGACGAGGGGTTGGACTTATGGGAGACTATGTACAGTACATATACAGTACATTTGCTGAAATGTTGGAGGTTTTATTTAGTGAAAGTTGGCGTTTTTTTCCCTGTATTGATGGCGGGAATTCAGTCAGATCCGATGGCATCAGTGCCGAACCGAAGATAAGCTATTTCATTGCGAGGAGATTTGTACCGAGTAGGAAGAGTGTATTCTTTGTGTGTTGTAATAGTTTGGGATGAATGGTGAATGTCGTAGAAAAGTCAGCAAAAAGGCTTAAGCTCACAATTAGTGAGAAGCAAGACATAAAATTCTGTATTTTCATCAAGATTGCATGAATGTTTTGAATCCTCCTTACATCCGTACAAATTTGTGTGGTCCTTACTGTCCAGAGGTTGAGGAAACTAGGCCTACATAGGCTTCTCTTTGTGATTTAGCCTATATTATGGAATTTTTGTTGTTAATGTACAACACTAATTTTTAATAGATTATCGTTTATTATTTAATAGCCTAGTTGTATTTTAAGGCAGTGGCAGCCGGCTTTCTAAATAAAAAATATAACCACCACAGTAGAATATTGCGATGATTTTTCAAAAACTTTTTATTTAACCCCGATGTATAAAACTTTGTAACTCCACCGCTGTCCTGTCCCAAACCCGGAATGAGAAAGGAGGAGGGTTAGCTGGGTTGGCAACCAGCTTGTAAAAACAGCTAACGCCGAGTGTTGAGCGGTGGTAAATAACTCGACTCCTTAAAGTAGGCCAACGGCTTCGGGGGAGGAGACTCCTTAAGATTGGGTGTTGGCCCCCCCCCAGTGGAGGAAATGCCACTGAAATCCAATGTGTACCGTCCCAACAGCAAGGCAGGCGGCGAAGGAACCTTTTATTTCTTAAGTTCCCAATGGCTGTGGAGGTGGAAGAAGACATGGCAGATGGATTGGCTGTAAAAGCGTTCCATTGCAGTTCTGGTGCTGGAAACTGTGTGCCGCAATGAATGGCTCTAGGACCATGGTGTTAGGGTCACTCCCTGGCAAGTTGCTATCCACCTTAAACAAACTCGTGCCTTGGGCATTCTCTCCTGCCGTTTCTCTCAAGCCCAAAGGCGAAGGTTCTGACTGAAGAGAATTCTTAATTTGGAACAGTTTTAACAGCTATGCAATTTGAAGAGTGCATATTGTTGCATCCGGGGGATGCATCCCCATCCCCCTATATCTACGAAATATACATTTATCTATACACAGACGCCTGCGGCATACAGTAGCTACATTCTAGCATAAGGCCAGGTCCAAGGCATAGTAACAACCTCCAGTGACCTCAGCCAACGCCGCACATCCTGTTAAAACTGCAATTCCACAGACGCGGCACTCCTAAACCTATATAAGTGAGGAGGGGCAGTACCACAAGATCATTCACTCGACCAATCGATCACTCATTCTTGGTCAGACAGTCGGGCACTTTGTCTCAGTGCTTCTTTGTGCCGAACCGCTGCCACGAGCCACATCAACGCCGAAGGGTAAGTGTCATAGCGATACACCATCCTCAGTACAGACATTTACACTACCACCCCTTTGTGCTTGGTTTATAGAAGTATCTGTTTTAATAACTGTTTTGCCACTGCAAGGAGTACTTCAAGTCTGAAGTACCCCACATTAAACTCAGTAATATTAGAAACAACTGGTCTTTCTAGTTTATTTAATTAGTTATTAAGATCCTGTTCTTCATCCCTTGTTCCGGTAGAAGCCAGGTAGACATTTAGCTAATTGTTTTACAGCGCACGTAGCAGGTTACTCGCTGACGTCACACTGCGTGCATCGCTCAGCAGCTCGAGCCAGTCGCTGCTCACGCGGCAGTATTCCGAACAGCGGCTCTGCTGTTCAAAGCTCATAGCGTCAAACCGCCCTTCATCCCTTAATCGCATCTCCGAACTACCCGATTAAGCAGTACATTTGGGAGTTCTACTTTCGAGCGCTTATACACTCTCGAACCCGTCCACGTTTACACCTCTCACAGCCAAGCTATGAGCAGCCCCCCCCAGCTACTCTTATTTCATCCCCTAAGACAATACATTGTAGAGGACACCCTCACGGGTACCCTACAATATTTAGTTCTTACATAACCTGGTTTTCAAGTGAATATGTGTAAGCATATTGTACCCTTTCTAATTACAAATTATTCCAACCCTGGCGATAGTTCAGAAGGTTTTGCATGAGAGTTGAAGGCCCTGTTTTAACTATCATACAGCTGGTATCTTACTGCTCGGTTCCAAGCTCTGTGAACTTGCGGGATGAAGGGTAGAGGCAGGGTAGGAGCAGGCGGGAATTGAGAAGCCTGTCGACAGTCCGCCGTGTTACCTGACATTCCCGTCTATTCCAATACTGCTAACATGGGTCTTTTCTGAAACCAGTGTGGCATTGCGAATGAGTGGGCGAGTCACCGACTAATGTATTTGCTTCTGTTACTACGCAAGGACCGAGAAACCGTATCACTCGTCACCACCACTACTCATAGTCTGCGATGCACATTCCTCTCAGGTCCACGCAGCTTATACTCCAGCAGTAATTCAAGCGGTTTATCTAGCAAACCAATTGTGTTTAAAATTCTGAAAGCATTTTCGTCGAAATTCTGTTTCAGTTCTACAATGTAGAAGTCACTAACTTACTCTTAGATTGTCAAACGACTTACCTTGTTAGCCTCTTCGCGAGTTGAGTATTTGGCAAGAGCAATGCCGTGATTCAGGTACAAATGGAAGTTCTGTAGTGGGCCATGCTGCACGCACAAAGTCTTCAAAGTGGATCCATCAATCTGGAAATCAAAACAGCTGTATTACTGTACTGTAACTGATAAAATTTTCCAATTCATTATTCATAGAAGAGAATGTGTTTAACAAGAACTTCATTTCACCTCAACATATTGACCTTCCAAAGCTCTACTGATGGTCATTCGCCCCCCCCCCTCTTTAGAGTATGCTACTTTCCCATAAACCAGTGTTGAAGGCTGTGAAGGTAGGAGAGGTGTACATGGGCAGTGAGTGGCAAGACTTGGTAGGGCTAATCAATGTTGCGTTCAGAGCTTGTATATATCGGAGTACGCTTTGATTGAATACCATGCAAGCTCTTGGAACAGTATTGCTTGAGATAGTAATGAGATATTAGATTGTTTCTGGTTGTTTTAAGGCATGTAACATCCAGGTCATCTGCCCAGAAGTATTATTGAAAAGGTTGAGGGCTTGAATCTTGGTGGTCAGTTGGCATTTAAGGGGGCTTAAATGTGAGGGAGCCATGTCAGAACTAGACACATTTCTGCTACCCCGGCATCTCTAAAAGTTGCAGTAGTTAATAGGTACATAAAACCAATTAATACTACATTTTTACTATGCATACAAAGCACTGAAATGTCAGACTATTGCTTTGTGCACAGTTTGTCTAGGCCAGGTGTCTCCAAACTTTCTAGCCTGCCACACTGACTCCTCCACTAAGTCCCAAGGGCCAAGACTGAGCTATACTCTGAATTACCAATAATGGTCACTAACAGCTGTCAAAGCTAGCACGTGGGGAAATGCTACGTTGCCACTTAGTAGATTATGACTCATAACATTCCAAGAGGCTTGCAGGAAGACACAAATACTGGGGAAGTTAGCCCCCCTGCCTGGCTAATAACCACGACGAGTGAAGGCACACTGAATCAAACCATATGCTCACTGCTGTGTCAGCATACATTGCAACATTGCTCGCTGTTGCTATGGAGACCATTACCCCTCGTCTCCACTCCTCACCTCACTCTTCAAGCGGATGACAGCTTTCACCGACCTTTTGTAAATCAGAATATAGCTCAATCATACGAATGTTTCAAAGTACGTGCAAAGTTCCGTTTCGGGACTGGCTGGCGAATGAGATATCTATGGTGCAGTGGGGGGGTAATTTGCAGTGTAGCGATATTTAAAAGGAATTTGCTGGAATTTTACAAGAGTTTTTCACTCGCACAGTTTTATCAGTTGCATAAATGTGCTTTTCCCTCCTGATGAGAACCGCATTGATGCGCTGCATTTCCCACTTGAGTGGCGATCAATATTTGAGAGTTAACACTCTTGTCCGATGTCACTGTAAGCGACAGTTTTGTACAAGAACAAGTCTCAGGTTAACCCCAAGGCATCGCATTTTGGTGGCATGCTGAACCCTGCTATGCCGAAGATCGCAGGTTCATACCCGGCAGAAGTCATCGAATTTTTAAAAGTAAAATCCTTCAGTATGCCTTCCTTCGGAGGGAAAGTAAAGCCGGTGGGCCCACGTCATAGATATATGGCACATAAAAAAATCTACCACTGCAATTGGTAGTGTGTAGCAAAATTTGTAGGTTATATTTGGCTAGTTAGAAACGCTCTGTCAAGTTCCAACATTTGCCGCTAGGTGTTAGTGACATTGGCATCTGGTAGCCAAAGTTGGATCTACTTGAAATTGAACTTTGTGGGAACCCTCGGGCGTTCAATCAAAAATACCCAGCTATGGCCATTGGCTGCAATTCATATATAATAAATATGCTTTTCAGCTCTCGGCACTACTTACATGTGTGAAAATCATTCTCCAAAATGAAATATATTAAAAATATTTACAGATCAAAATCAACTGATGAATATTTGAAATCGCTGCTGATGATTCACAACTGCAAACAATTGTCAGTTATACTGTAGCTATACAAATATCAATCATAGTAATAGTAATAAATACCATAATCTAATTATGTGAATTAACTATATATATCCCATACAGTATATTAAGTTCAGAGGATAAATCTCATGTCATTACCATATATACCCGAATGTAAGACAAGGTTTTCTCCCACTTTTTGAGTTATAAAAATTTGGCATCGTCTTATATTCAGGTTATAAAAAAAAAATTAATCAAGGTTTTTAAAAAATTATTATTATTCGCAAAGGAGTATGTGGCGGCTGCATCTTGTAACTCGCAACGAATCAATGCATTAATGAAGACTAAAATATGGTTGGTTATTTTTAGTTAATTAGGGGGAATATTCATTTTATGTTTAATTACCATGCATTTATGATTAGTGTACATATTGAGGTTAGGATTTACGCATACACGTCATTTTAATCAGATAAATTACATGTTCGAAAGCATACGAAATATGTTTTAAGACAATCTTTACAAGAACAAAACCCGTCAGTTTTACGAGCAGTAATTGAGTGATCAACGTGGTGTTACGGCTGTGAGTTTGTGTCATCGCTCGCCGCATGAGTCACAACTGCCCCAGGGCTGGGCTGCTCTCCCTCAGTGTATTGCGTGCGCCTTATGCAACAGGTCTACTGGGACAAAGGGATGGTACAGAATATTCGTGACCCAGCCAGTGTTGGAATCCTCGAGAATCCGTGGACCCTGGATGGGTCTAGAAGCATTTATTGAGTCACCGGCCTGCTATATAAGAGCGACCTGTCAAGCATTTGTTGTTGTGTTTTTATGAGCTAGTGCGAGCGTTTATCCTGAGCGACAGAAGTGTGGTGACTTGCGAAACCCCTAGTGAAGCTGATTCTCTTGACAGCGAGGAAGTGAGAAGCCTACAGAGGAACTGTGTCTTGAACGAGTGTGTTTTTTTTTTCCAGTGCGACAGAAGTGATTGTGGTGCATTGTGAAACAGTGTGTAGTACGGTGACAGGCTGAGTGCAGATATTTCCAGCCAACGCACGGGGCCACCTCATTACGAGGGATTAACTTCTGCGGCTTACTGACAAGTGAAAGGGGAAGTGTTCTCGCCGTGAGGAAACTGGAGTGAGGTAATAATTGCTTGTATTTACTGATGAGTGCTGTATCTTTCTGGCCGCAATAAAGTTAATTATTTCATTTAAAGGAACAATCTGTGTTGTGCTTCAACCCACCGTAATCCAGTTAACAAAAAGTGCCACTAGGGGGGTGGCACGTAACAACTGGTGTCAGAAGTGGGATTACGAACTCAAGCACAAGCACAACACCTGACGGTCCTGGTTTCAAAACCCGAGCAGGTCATTTTTTTTTAAATTTTCCTGTGGGTGCATGCCCCTTACAAGACAAACATCTAAAACGGAAGAGCAATTCACAGAATTGCTAGAAAAATTAAGTGGCATGGAAACCAAGATGGAAGACGGCCAGAAGAATTTAACCAAGGACCTAACTGCCAAATTAGAAGACGGCCAGAAGAAGATGGAAGACGGTCAAAATAAGTTAGCGGAGGACCTGAAGAAGATGGAGGACGGCCAGAAGAAGTTAGCTGAGGACCTAACTGCTAAATTAGAAGATGGCCAGAAGAATTTAACCAAGAAGATAGAGGACGGCCAGAAGAAGATGGAAGACGGGCAGAATAAGTTAGCACAGGACCTGAAGAAATTAGAACTGGGTCTGCGTGAGGAAGTCACGGCAGTGGAAAAGAAGTTCGACGCCTTAAAAGAAGAAGTTGCCGAGCTACGCCGACGCCCGCTGACGGGGGTGGAAGAGAGATTCAACGCTCTACAAAAGGAATTTGCTGAGCTGCGCCGACACCCGCCGACAGGGATGGAAGATAGATTCAAAGCCCTACAAGAGGAAGTTGCCGAACTGCGCCAACGCCCACTCACGGGGGTGGAAGAGAAATTCAACGCTTTTCAAGAGGAAGTTGCCGAGCTGCGCCGACGCCCGCCCACAGGTACACCGGGGACATCAGGAACGGGACAGAGCAGAGTGACGCCCCCAACCTTCCGACGGGAAGGCCCCGTGGAGCACCTATTTACGTCAGGATCTGAAAGTTAAATTGGCTAACGTCATCAAGGACATCGATTTTCTTAAGAAATGCAAGAAACACAAATTAATACCGCAACATCTTAAGGGCTACCAAAGAAAAGGTCATTCCAACCCATACGAAAGACATACACAGTTCTTAGTCAACAACAAAATTCTCAGTCGTGAAATAAAGTTTCTTTTCATGAAGAAGAACTACATCAGTAATGCCCTGTACCGTGCCCACTTAGAGGCAGCTAACTCTATAGAGAAGAAGGAATGGGATAACTACCAAATCATCGTGAGTCATATAACGCATTCTTGCGCTATCAAAAAGGTCAATAACTTAAACAATAAATTATTTTATTTAGACAACTCACAGAAAATACCCAGTAACCAAAACGCACCAGATGTGAACAATACCCATAATTTCCAAAGCCCAGTTAAAAACTTGACTAATGTTACTTTCCACCAGAGCGATCTAGATATTCTCCAAAAGGGTCCTAAACACAACTGGGAGCAAAATTTAAACAAGAACTATCTAACTATCCTAGTAGCTGAAACTGAAACAGCCATTAGAAAACTATCCATTGAAGAACAAAATGCTGTTAGGTTTGAAACTAATAATAAAATTAAGAAGATAATTAATTCGAGCAAGAGAAAGGTCAATGTAAGTTGCAATTTAACAACAAGTTCAAAAGTATCATTACCAAAGTTCAAGACAACATCATAATAATAACCAAAGCAGATAAAGTGCTAATGAATGAAGACGATTACATTAATAAAACAATGAAGTTTCTTAATTCAGGCAGTTTCACAGAAGTCAAAAAGGACCCTACTAATGTCATTCAGAAACGGCTGAAACAACTTTTGAAGAACACCATTTTTGTCTTAGATGAGAAACAAGCAGATATGCTAGTAAGCATGAACCCCGGCGTTCCCATTTTGAAATCTCTTCCGAAAATTCATAAACCTAACACCCCTATTAGGCCTATTGTGAATTTCAGGAATAGCCCAACGTACAAACTAGCGAAATTTGCCCAACAATTTCTTAATAAGCACTACAAACTCAAGGCCGACTGTTCTTTCGTCAACACCATGCATTTCTGTGAAAGAACCATAGACTTGAAATTAAACGAGAACAACACCATGCATTCGGTCGACATTAAAGACATGTATACTAACATCCCGGTCAAGAAAACGATCAAGATCATTCAGGATAGATTAACTACCAATAGAGATTTGTCTACAGTGGAAATCGAGGAATTCATTTCAATTTTAACCTTTGTCACAGACAACAACATTTTTTTGTTCAACAAGAAAATGTTTAAACAATCTGAAGGCCTTGCAATGGGTTCTCCATTGTCAGGTGTTTTAGCCAACATTTACCTTGACCACATTGAACATGAGAAGATTATTAACCAAATTAATGGCATCATTTTCTGGGGAAGATATGTAGATGATATTTTCTTCATTACCAACAACCAAGTTCAAGCGATTGAACAAATATTAGATAATTTGAACAAAATAGACAGAAATATTAAATTCACTTTAGAATCAGAAGTAGACAACAAAATTAATTTCCTGGATGTAACTATGATTAGAAAAGACAATCGTATGCATTATAAAGTATACAGAAAACCAACGCAAACGAGTAGTTATACGGCAGGATTCTAACTATCCAGGCGGCCATAAGAATGCAACATTCATAAGCCTTATTAATAGAGCGTTACGTATCCCTTCTTCTGATCATGAACGGAAGCAAGAAATTGATATTATATATCAAATAGCTAAACTCAATGGTTATAATCACAATTATGTCAGCAGATTAATTTACAAGTTAAAAAATAGACCCTTAACTAAATTACTTAGAGAGGACACATCTAAGAAGACTTTTGCTACCTTCACCTACGTGGATCGAAGTGTGTATACAGTAACCAATATCCTCAAGAAACACAATATGAGCATCGCCTTTAAAACAAATAATTCAAATTTCAACAAATTTTTTAACACAAATAAAGTTAACAGTATTGATAAACATTTAAAATCGGGAATTTATGAGCTCAGATGTAATTTTTGCAAATCAAACTACGCGGGACAAACAGGTAGGAGCATACGCACTCGTTATGCTGAGCATGTTTCGGCCATAAAGCACAGGAAGTTCTCAGCCATAGCGGTACATATGGAAGAAACGGGACATAAGTTCACGGACATAAATAATGATGTCAAAATTTTGCATTACGCATCGAAAGGCAGCTATATGAATGTTTTGGAAAATATTCATATCAACACTTATCAGAGATCTAATGAATGCAATAATCTGAACGAGATTAACTTTGAGAACGTTAGCAGATCATTTAAATAACAAAAAAAGAAAACTGCCTCCTCAACCCCCGCCGTAATAGATTAATTCCTACATATATCCTGACTTGATCAAAATTTCTTGACACCACACCCAATCATCCTAACAAGGAATAAATATTTAACGTTTCACGTAACTCATTCATCACTTCAAATAATAAGTGCTTATTCTATGGTTGACATTAATATGTCTAATGACACAGGCTCAACAAATGAAGAACAAGAGAAAAAGTACGAACTGTATTTTTATTTTTGGTTAGGATTTCGATGTCATATGATGTTTCAGACCAACATATGGGCTGAAGAAGGAAACATATCAAGTTTCCGAAACATGTACCTATAGTATTTTTAGTAAAGTAAAGTATTGATTTGGCGAGTGTAAATTGTGTTATACATCTTGTATTCACGTCAGTTCGAGGCGGCCTGTTCCATAAATAACTGGAACAACACAGAAAAGGCTACAGCTCTCATTGCAGCGCTGAGAGGTGACGCCCTTAACGTCCTTCAGGCCATCCCGACTGGATCTCAGGACTACGCTTCACTGATCGCCCATATGGAGTCACGATATGGAGATAGCCATCTTCAGCAGGCCTACCAGATGCAGCTCCGGACCCGGGTACAGAAGAACGCGGAAACACTGCAGGAGTTCGAGATGGACATCGCACGCCTCGTAAGGCTCGCCTACCCAACAGCGCCGGCCGACTTTCTGGAACAGATAGCGACGCAGACCTTCACCGACGGGCTACGGGACCCGGACACCCAACAGGCGCTGCGACTCGCGCGCAATAAGACCCTGGCAGATGCGCTGAGCCACGCACTTGAGTTCGAGACGGTAAAGCAAGTATCTAGAATGCGCGCGCGGGTGCGTCAGGTGGACGTCGACGGACCAGCCAAAGCCGGCAAGACCAAGCCCCTGGCCGATGAACTGATGGAGGCGCTAGGCAGGTTCTTCAAGAGTCGCAGTACCACCAACAAAAACGTAGCCGAAGGACATCCGGAGAGGCGGCCCGGAAGAGGACTACCGACCTGCTGGACCTGCCGTAAGAGAGGCCACCTGAGCAAGGACTGTGGTGATCGCCGCCGCCAAGGGTTTCCGTCTGGACAGTCAGTCGTAGGGAAACCGCGCGGCCCAGGAAAGCAAGTATCAGCCAGTCTTGGGGGGCAAAGGTTGGCTTGCGACAGTCGTCAAGCCCCGGCAGTCCAAGTCACGCAGTTACGGAGGGATAATAGCAGCCTGATGGTCGACGGAGTCGTCAACGGAGAGAGCTGGCCCATGCTAATCGACACAGGAGCATCGAGGACCATCGTCAGTCCCACCGTGATCCCGAAGTGGAGAGTGCAACCCACACAAAGGAACCTCCAGCTAATAACCGCGACCGGAGAGACCGCACCGGTACATGGCGAAGCATCACTGGAGTTCGTCATTGGTCGACGGGCGATAAAGCATCCAGTGCTTGTGGCTGACGTGTCAAGTGAAGTGATCATCGGACTGGACTTCCTGGACCAGAACAACATCATCTTGGATCTGAGTACCAACACTCTGCACTTCGGAAGTGAGGAACTTGCTTTGCAACCAGCACACGAGGCCGTCGCCGCACGACGAGTAAGGCTGAGAGAGGACGTCATCGTTCCCGCCAGGACGGAAGTCAGCGCTGCCGTAATTGTCGACGTAACATCTGAGGGAGTGGCGGCTGTCATCGAGCCAAAATATGAGGACATCCAGACAAAAGGATCGCTAGTTGCCAAGACTCTCATCAACACGACGTCTCGGCCGTACGTCCGCCTGTCCAACCTGAACGACTACGATATTACGGTTCACCGGGACACCAACCTAGGAGTCTGCGAGCCCGTTACCTGGATTGCCCGCATCACAGACACGACGGACGGACACCTGCAGACAGACAACCGAAGAAGACGCGCCCTGCCGGAAGAACTACGGAAGCTGTACCAAGGATCCCAGGACCATTTAGACGAGGAACAATCACGCCAACTTCGGGACCTGCTACACGAATTCCAGGATGTCTTCTCCGTGGGGAGCAAAGACTTCGGCAGAACAAGCTTGGTCCAGCACAGAATCGACGTTGGGGACAGCGCACCGATTAGGGCCCCATTCCGACGTGTCCCGCTCGCCAAGCAAGCCGAAGTCGACCGGACGGTAGAAGAGATGAAGGTGCAAGGGGTGATCGAGCCATCACATAGTCCTTGGAGTTCTCCGGTCGTGCTAGTGAAGAAGAAGGACGGTTCCACCAGGTTCTGCGTGGATTACAGGCGGGTGAATGACGTCACGAAGAAGGACAGCTACCCTCTACCCCGGATCGACGACACCCTGGACACCTTATCAGGGTCGAGATGGTTCTCCACCTTGGATTTGAAGAGTGGCTACTGGCAGGTGGATGTCCACCCTAAAGACTGCGAGAAAACTGCGTTCTCTGTGGGCAGCGGGCTCTGGCAGTTCACCGTCATGCCATTCGGTCTGTGCAACGCCCCTGCGACCTTCGAAAGGCTAATGGAGTCCATTCTGAGGGGACTACACTGGAAGACCTGCCTGGTCTACCTAGACTACGTCATCGTTCTGGGAAGAAGCTTCGAGAAGCACTACAGCAACCTGAAGGAGATCTTGATGAAGCTACGGGCTGCCCAGCTGAAGTTGAGCCCCAAGAAGTGTCAGCTCTTCCAGAAGCAGGTCCAGTACCTTGGGCATATCGTCTCTGAGGAAGGCGTGCGCACCGTCCCAGAAAAGACCGCAGCTGTGAGGGAGTGGCCAGTTCCGAAGGACAAGTCCCAACTACGAAGCTTCCTGGGACTCTGCACTTATTACCGTCGCTTCGTGAGAGGATTCGCCGACATCGCCAAACCTTTACATCGACTGACTGAGAAGGACCAACTCTTCACGTGGACAGCAGAATGCCACAGTGCCTTCGAACAACTCAAGCAGGCTCTGTGCACCGCGCCTATTCTGGCCTACCCCAGACCTGGAACAAGGTTCATCGTCGATACTGATGCCAGCGACTTTGGCATAGGGGGGGTCCTGTCGCAAGTAGTGGACGGCGAGGAGAGAGTAGTGGCCTACTTCAGCAAGGCCCTGTCAAAGCCAGAAAGGAACTACTGCATCACCAGGAAGGAGCTGCTCGCCATCGTGAAGACCATTGAACACTTCCACAAATACCTGTACGGGCAAGAATTTCTCATCAGGACCGACCATGCATCCCTGCGGTGGCTCCTGAACTTCAAGCAGCCCGAGGGTCAACTCGCGCGGTGGTTAGAGAGGCTTCAACAGTACAACTTTGAGATTCAGCACAGGAAAGGCCAACTGCCGACGCCCTGTCACGAAGACCGTGCCCCGAAGACTGCACCTTCTGTGCCCGAAGGGAGGAGAACACCGGGATACAGTGCCGACGGACTACTGTGGAACTTCAAGGGAACTGGAGCCGCGAATCTTTCACGCCGGCACAAGCAGAAGATGATGACCTGGGACTGATAGCCGAATGGAAGAGGGCCTGTGTCCCCAGACCCGGGTGGAACATTGTGAGTGACTGCAGCCCAAAGTTTAAGTCCTACTGGGCGCAGTGGGACTCGCTGATTGTAAGGGATGGCCTCATCTGCCGCGCCTGGGAGAGCACCGACGGGAAGACATCTCGGGAACAAGTCGTCGTTCCAAAGGCTATGACGGAGGAAGTCCTGAAGGATGTCCATAGAGGATCATCTGGTGGACACCTAGGGATAAAGAAGACCCTGGAGAAGCTGAGAGAGCGGTTCTACTGGATCGGATGCCGAACCGACGTGGAGAACCACTGTGCGAGGTGCCACGATTGCGCAGCCAGCAAGGGCCCAGGACGAAGACGGCGGGGTCCACTGAAGACCTACAACGTGGGCGGCCCCATGGAGAGAGTGGCCATCGATGTTGCTGGGCCATTCCCGTTGAGCGAGGCAGGGAACCGCTACATATTGGTCGTCAGCGACTACTTCACCAAATGGCCGGAGGCGTATGCGCTCCCTAAGCAGGAAGCCGCGACGATTGCAGAGACCCTGGTGAAGGAATTCGTCAGCCGGTACGGAGTACCCCTGGAGCTGCACTCCGACCAAGGGAGGAACTTCGAGTCGCAGGTGTTCCAGAACCTATGACAGCTGCTGGGAATCCGGAAGACAAGGACAACGCCGCTACACCCTCAGTACGACGGGATGGTAGAGCGATTCAATCGCACCATCGAGAACCATCTCCGAATAGTCGTCAGCGAGCACCAGAGGGATTGGGACAAACATCTTCCACTATTTCTCCTGGCCTACCGCGCCGCAGTGCATGTAGCCACCGGGTGCACACCAGTCCGGGCCATGTTTGGGAGGGAGCTCCGTCTACCTGTCGATCTTGCCTTCGGCCGACCTGGGAATGATCCGGTCCCGGTAAGCCAGTATTGTCAAGAACTGGTCGACCAACTGCATGCGTTCGCGAGGAGGAAAGTGCGGATCGAGACCAACCGAATGAAGACCCGATACGACCAGCAGACGGATGCCGGCGGATTCCACGAGGACGACCTGGTCTGGCTCTTCGACCCATTACGGAAGAAAGGCCTGTCACCCAAACTGCAGAAGTCCTGGGAGGGCCCGTACCGAGTCATGAAACGAATCAACGATGTCGTCTACAGGATCCAGCGGAGCCCGAGGGCGAAGATCGTGCATCGAGATCGCCTGGCAGCCTATGGAGGGACACAGACAGACCAATGATTGATCGGGACGATCAGCCTTTTAGGAAGGGGGTGGTGTTACGGCTGTGAGTTTGTGTCATCGCTCGCCGCATGAGTCACAACTGCCCCAGGGCTGGGCTGCTCTCCCTCAGTGTATTGCGTGCGCCTTATGCAACAGGTCTACTGGGACAAAGGGATGTCCAGAACATTCGTGACCCAGCCAGTGTTGGAATCCTCGAGAATCCGTGGACCCTGGATGGGTCTAGAAGCATTTATTGAGTCACCGGCCTGCTATATAAGAGCGACCTGTCAAGCATTTGTTGTTGTGTTTTTATGAGCTAGTGCGAGCGTTTATCCTGAGCGACAGAAGTGTGGTGACTTGCGAAACCCCTAGTGAAGCTGATTCTCTTGACAGCGAGGAAGTGAGAAGCCTACAGAGGAACTGTGTCTTGAACGAGTGTGTTTTTTTTCCCAGTGCGACAGAAGTGATTGTGGTGCATTGTGAAACAGTGTGTAGTTCGGTGACAGGCTGAGTGCAGATATTTCCAGCCAACGCACGGGGCCACCTCATTACGAGGGATTAACTTCTGCGGCTTACTGACAAGTGAAAGGGGAAGTGTTCTCGCCGTGAGAAAACTGGAGTGAGGTAATAATTGCTTGTATTTACTGATGAGTGCTGTATCTTTCTGGCCGCAATAAAGTTAATTATTTCATTTAAAGGAACAATCTGTGTTGTGCTTCAACCCACTGTAATCCAGTTAACAAAAAGTGCCACTAGGGGGGTGGCACGTAACAGTATCTTAATTTGATAAAGTCAGCGCTCTTTCTAAGTTGTTCCCGGACATCTGAAGGTCGTGTCGTAATTTAAATTTAAATACTACACACATCCTTTTTTGCTGAAGCATCATACATCTTGTGAGAAATGTTACGGGACACCAGAAACTTAACGAATTCTTGTTTTCTGTGTCGTGAAATTGCAGATCTAAGATACAGGATATGGCAAGTTCATTAATAGAAAATTACGATCGTTCGTTCGTCATCTCAAATAGAGTTTTTAATTCTTCCTTCCACAGTTGGTACACAGAAAATCACTGCACTTTGTTACAGTGGGTTGGCATTCGTGACTGCTTGCTGCGTTTCCCCTGTTCGCTTGTTTTCGTGTTGCTTCGGTGTATGCTGGTCTTCAGGTTGAATTTGAGTCTACTGGCATTTGCTTGCATATAACTCACACTTTTCCTTCCGAAAATAAGTGTGAAAAACATGTATGCAAGATATATAAGGGGGTTTGTGAGGAAAAGACCTTATTCCCGAGAAAACATAAAATTTGTATGATTGAAACAAGACGACTGGAATTGTCAACTGCCGTCGCTGCTGCCAATCTCCGAGCTACTCTCCGTCCAATGCATTTGCGATTCTAGTCATCAAGAAGCTATCCCATGCCCTATAATCCAATCATGCAAGAGTACAACTGACTGCCTTCTTTATTTTGTCTTCTGTCGTCAACTTATCGGGACTGACAATACCAGATACGTGTTCTAACCTAACAATTTCTTATTTAGCGTCGCCATGTTTGAAAACACCTTGCGTGTTTGGTTATTGGTTTCTAGCACGTCTTTCTGTTGACGCAAGTAGCGAATATCAAATTCATTCAAGATGAATTCTCAACCGGCGTCGTCTGCATATTTGATCACTTTGAGTTTAAATCCAGCCGTATAACTTCCGCGTTTTTACGTAACTAAAAGATCGATTTCCACAAGAAAACAATCACAATTAACTGGGAAACAAAACTGGAATGTGAAGACAATACTGGTAGGCCTACTCATCGACAATGCAACAGACTGACAACAAACACCGTGGAAGAAAGGAAAGCACCGTCGCAAAAACGAACAATACCATCACGGGCAAGACGTGTTTAGAAATTACTACGATCATCTTTATGGCGGCGTCAGCAATTAATGCGAGATACGATGCAAATTTCAAGTTGATAGTGGTTTGTTATGCTGAAATACCATCAAATGTGCCATGGCGGCACATATGGAAAAATCGGGACATAAGTTCACCAACATAGATAATGACTTCAACATTTTACATTACGCAACTTCATGAACATCTTGGAAGATATCCATATCAACACTTTTCAGAGGTCAAATGATTGTAATAATCTAAATGAAATCAATTTTGAAACAAATATATTATTTGATACAATAGCAGATTACTTAAACGATAAAAAATGCAAACTGCCCCCCTCAACCCCACCTTAATAGTTAAATTCCAATACTTATACCTCCCCCACTCCACCCCCACCCACACTGGCTCCCTTACTACCTCCCCTCCGCCGCCACCACGCAGGCTGCAGCAAACATGCGAAGTCTAGTAGTGACAGTCAGGTGAGCTCAGACGTAGGTTGACCTCCAATCGGTCGCGCAACAGACATGGTCATTCAACATCGGTAAGTCATTTTTTCCAAAAACTTCTAAAGTGAAAGTCTAGACCAGGGTGGTCCAACCTTTAGTTATCCGAGGGCCAATCAAACTTTAGTATAGGAATGTGAGGGCCAGAGACATTCCAGAAAGAAAACGTATTCGGTATTACATATTTTACTCAAAAACATTTATACAATATTTTATTAAAAGAAGTTTAATATTACTAGTTTAATATACCACTTCATTTTACAGTTGAGAATTCAATGTGATGATTGGCACTGCTTTCCTGATACAAGTGTATCAATGTCAACTGTAAGTTCAGTAAGGCAAAGTCTCAGGCTCGATTCCAGCGAAGCACTTTCAATTCGATTTCTCGTTTTTGATTTAATTTGTTTGAGAGCAGAAAAAGCACTTTCGAACACATACGTACTGCCAAACAGCGATAACACTTGCAGAGAGAATTTAAGCAGTTTAGGAAAACGTTCTTTAGAGATCAGTTTCCAGAAATTTTCAGGGATATCACACTTTTTAGTCTGGTAGAATGGGTCTGCCTGAAGATCACAAATTTCCATTTGAAGGTCGCAGGGCACCTCACTCACTTCAATATCCATGGGGTTGTTGAACAGTGCAAGTTTTGGTTTTAGGGAGTCAAAATCCTGGAATCTGTTCTGGAACTCTTTCTTGATATCAATTATTATTTCATAAAACATACTAAAATTTATGTCACTTTTTTCCTCTTTCAACTGCTGACAAGATGGGAAGTGAAATTTGTAGTACATCAAGTTTTTTGCGGAAACCCTCAATATGTCCATAAAGCTGGGAGATATTTTGTTTTCTGCCTTGTAATTTCAGGTTTAAAGCATTTAGATGGGATGTTAAATCTGTCAGAAATGCAAGATAATTTAAAAACTGGATTTCTTCCAGTTTTTCTTGATACTCATGCCCAATGTTTTCATTTTTGAGAAAAGCAAGAATTTCATTCCTCAACCCAAAAAAACTGTTGCAAGCAATTTCCAGCACTTAACCAACGCACTTCACAGTAGAATGAAACGTCACCATACTCAGCTTCAAAATTGTCCAGGAATGCAATAAATACTCTGTCTACAGGCTTTACTGCCTTCCCTTATTCAATTTACAGTATTTACAACAGTTTTCATCGTCTCACTGAGCCTTATAATTTTTCCACAGAGAGCCTCCTGGTGGATAATGCAGTGGAAAAACAAAAAATTCAATCCTTTTTCTTTACACAACCCTACTAAACCAATGTTACGACCAACCATTGCTTTAGCTCCATCTGTTGCAATGCCAGAGCACTTCACAAAACCTCCATATTTAGAAACGACATCATCCAGTGCGTTGAATATGTCAATACCTTTCTTGCTGGTTTCTAATGATCTTAATTCCAACAGTTCTTCATGAATTTCAAATTCTTAGTTTATTGTTCTGACAAAGATAAGGAGCTGGCCGATGTCAGCTATATCTGTGCTCTCATCTAAAGCTAGAGAGTAAAATTTTCATTTTTCCAAAATGCTCTTTAGAGAACCTGAAACTTCAACAGCCATATCATTAATTCTTCTACTAACTGTCTGATGAGACAAGGAAACTGTTTCAAAATTTTTAACCATCCTATTATCTCCAAATGAAGATGCCATTTTTACAGCACATCTCTTAATGAGCTCACCATCCCTAAAAGACTTTTTACTTTTAGCTAGCTGTAAACATACCTCATAATATGCCTTTAAACCGGCAGTGCTTGGTGGTTGCTGAAATATATTCTTCTGTCTTGTTAATTTCTGCTTCAAATCATTAAACACACAACTTCTGGCACTTCCCTGGTATTGGTCGTATTTTGATTTATGCAAGCTGGTATAGTGTCTATTCACGTTATACTCCTTCGAAACACCTAAGACTTGAGAACAGATAACACACTGTGGTTTTCCATTATGTTCAACAAAAAAGTAACTTTCCTGCCACTTTGACTGAAATTGTCGTTTCTCATCTTCAACACGCCGTTTATTAAGTCCCGCCATATTGGGTACCGCTCTCGCAACGTGGAAGGTTAGAAGGTGGGTTTGTTGCTTAACAATGGGTAATGGTAGGATAGGGTATTGTTGGTTTTAACTTGGGAGCAGGAGAGGATTATTGGCTATGGCAGGCTTGACGATAACAAAGAATTAGCAGCTAATGGACAGGCAGATCATCAATTCACGGAGCTCGAAGTGATAGCGTGTGGCTTGCTCGGAAGCTATAATAGTCTCGGCCTCGATCTCTGTCTGTTATATGACCTCTTCTAAGACAGACAGACAGACAGAAGACCTGCGACGTAAAGTCAGAGAAGCTTTTTTGAAAGCCTTTCAGCCCATAAGGGCCATGAGAGCTGTGTAGGAACGGTATAAGGAAATAGCAGCATTTGTTTAAGAGGGTTTGGTCTATTCCTATGCATCAGAACTGGTCAGAATATGACCTGATGCATATAGCACGAAAGAGTGAAATCAGAAGTAGCGAGAGGGCTAGTAATTATTGAAAAAGAAAAGAAATAAAGGAAGGAGTTAAATATGAGGTGTACATAGAGCCAGGAGAGGCATACGGCGTAGTGAGGGTTTGGCTTGGCGATAAGATCGAACCCGCGGCCCGCTGGGCACCATACTGAGTAGCTCAGCCGTGGCTAACCACCCGAGCAGGTACTTAGCGCCACCGCGGGGCAAGGAGGGGATGATGAGAGTATTCTTGATTAGCTGTCGGAGTATATGAGGGCTGATTAAAGGGAAATGGTGGCTAGTTGCTGGAGAATATGGAGTATGCTAGTAAGGGCTCTATTTTGGAGTTGAGGAGCGCTTGGAGGGGAGATGGGTAAAGTGAGAAGGGATGGGATGTGTTGGCGTTTGTGTGTAAGCTGCAACTGCCTGTGTTGATGATTAAGGGCAGATTTATTAATGAGCTTACATCCCGCATACGAACGATTGCGAACTTATCGGCAGCCAATCACTGGCAGCCAACCAGTTGTCGCCTGGGGCGGGGCCACTCTCGTGCCGTACGTATTCGTGGAAAGATTACTGGCGTATTTTTCGGGATATTTCCTTTCCCACCTGGCTCCTTCGTAACATTACTGAATGAAAGTAAAAATTAAAGTAGGCACGCCACGGATTATAACTGTCGAAGAGTGAAGGACAGTAAGAAGGGCAAGGGCCAACAAAATGAGCGGCCCGCGGGCTGGACCACACTGGTCTAGACCATCAAATTGAGATCACGCGTCAACAGGGTATTAATTACTGTGTTTATTCTTCAGAAACTTGGAACACTTCAATAACCTACGAGGAAACTGGCAAGCAGTCACCAAGTCATTGGTCCTCGTAAGTTCTTTAAACCTGTTAGTAGACGAGATTTTATTTCATTGCATATTTTCGGAACTATTAAATAAATAACTCACTCATTTCAGGTACCACATGCAGAATGTGAGGAAAGGAAAACTTTTGCATTTGTGCCACTGACCATCAGCAAACCATCAGTTTTGAAGCTTTAATCTAACTGCTATCAATCCCTTACCAGCCACTACATTGCACAGTTAGGTCTACTAATCAACACAAGATTCGCCATAGAATGTTTTTACGAGTTTTAAAGATATTGAAAATACTTCAATAATAAGTGTCTGTTCTTAAGCAATAAGTTAGATGTGTCTAATGACACAAGGCAAATACAGGACAAAGTGACAAATTTTAACTGCTCTCAATCCCTCACCGGCCACCACATTGTACAGTGAGGTCCATTTATCAACACAAGATTCGCTATAGAATGTTTTTGGGTGTTCAAGACATTGAAAATACTTCAATAATAAGTGTCTGTTCTTAAGCAATAAGTCAGTTGTGTCTAATGACTAGAGACCGGATTTTAAAGGGAATACCTTTTTTTTTTTAATTTTATTGGAAACAAGAAATTATCGATACTATGGGTTAAAACTGTATTTAAAACTCAAGATTGCCGTGTTTTAACTTCCCTTTTTTCCCCTTGTTCCGTTTTCTCCTACTTCTGCCCTTATTTTCCATTTTTTTTTTAAGAATATACGGCAAAACCTCAAGAATTTATTTCACTTTGAGGGAAAATATCTGCATAAAATATCGATGTAGCGTAAGGGAAGAAAGAATTAACACGGGTTCTGTACCGAAATCACCCACTGCACCGCCTCACCCCACCCGCAGGTGTTGTTAGACTCGCCGCATCCCCTCCAGAATGTGTGAAGCAGTTACAGCCTATTCTCTTTGGTTACAGTAGCTTGCTTGCCTCAGTAGCAGAAACAGAGTCATATGGAATAGCACGCACCGTTAAGTGGCAGCAATAGCTTGTAATAGTGATGGCAAAGTCGTCTTTTAGCAGTAAAATGCAAAGAGCGGTAAGCAGTTTCAAGGACGATTTAATCGAAACGGATGGTACCGTTATTCGATGTTCCCTATGTGATATTAAAGTAGATGGAAAACATATGAAGGACAGAATAATTCAGCATCTCAAGTATGCCAAACATGAGAAAAAACAAAGCTATTCGTGCGAAAGTTTCCAAGCAGTCATTTTTACAGGAATCTTTTCAGAAGGCCGAACAAAAAAGCAGGGAACGAAACTTTTTTTCAGTGACCTCACAGTTACCCTTGTTCAGTGTGGAATTCCTTTAAATAAGGTAAATAACCCATCAATGAAGAGTTTCTTGGAAAAATACACACAACGCACTGTCCCTGATGGAAGTACACTTAGAAAGAGTTACTACAACCAATTTATGAAGCTAATGTACAAAAAGTTAAGGAGGTTGTTGGAGACCATCCAGTTTGCTTCATTTTGGATGAAGCAACCGATTCACTTTCAAGAGCTGTTCTAAACATTCTTGTGATGCCATTGACAGGAGACCCATCAAAACCAATGTTGGCTGCCATGTACGAATTGGAAAAAGTAAACTCTACATCTATAATGCAGAGTTTCAATGACTGTTGTTTTAAACTCTGGCCATCAGGAATACAGTACAAAAAAGTGTGGCAAGTTGTTACGGACCAAGCATCATACATGGTCTCAGCATTTGCACAGTTGAAGCCTATGTATTCTAATCTTCACCAACTTGTATTGCTCATGCTTTGCATAGGGTATGTGAAGCAATAAGGGTTGAATATATTGTTGCAAATGCCTTCATATCCGAACTTAAGAAGACATGGATTAAAGCTCCAAGTAGAATACAGCTTTACAAGGAAACAGGCCTACCACTACCTAAGTTTCCCATCATAACTAGATGGGGGACATGGATTTCATGTGCTGTTTTCTTTTGTGAACATTTCACTAAGATAAAGGAATTTATACTGTCTTTGGACGATGTTGAATCTGCAGCTGTGGGTCGAGCGAAGGACCAGCTGAGTGATCAGAATTTGGAGACAGAGCTGTACGCAGTGCATAAGTTAAAGTTTCTTCCTGCCGCCATCTTGCAACTGGAAGAACAGTGCTTATCCAAGGAGGTGCAGTGGAGTGTGGTTGAAAGAACTGACAACATGCTTGAGGGATTCGCAAAAGAAAAACTTAAGGCAAGCTTAGCAGAGAATCCAGACATTGAAAAACTAGTTAAGTGCACTGATTTAGAGTTTAGAGTAAAAACCAAGTATTCCCCACTGGTTTTCGTTTATGTTGAGTGCTCATTTTCTTTGTATAAAGATATTTTAAATTCAAAGAGACAAAATTTGACCTTCAAACATATTGAAATGTTAAATGTCATCAGGCTCAATTCGTTCTTAATGCAATAAACACTGTAACACAAGGACACTACATAAAAGAGAATAGGCCTATATCCTTAACATCCTCAAATGTTGGACATGTAATTGATACCATTCTTTCATGCAGTCAAGTTAAATTAGAAGTGATTAACTGATTATGCATATCTTTTTATATTTCCTTTATTCTATTGACCAGTTCCCTTTTCTTAAATAATCCCTTTTTAATGAATATTTTCCCCTTTTATTGGTCCTCTTTTATTGAATATTTTCCCCCTTTTTGGTCCTTTTTTAATGAAAATTTTTCCCTTTAAAATCCGGTCTCTACTAATGACACAAGTCAAATACAGGACGAAGTGTCAGAAGATGCTTGGAACATTGCATGTTATTTTTAAGGATTTTAATGATGTTAAGTAGTGTGTTTTTAGTTTTTAATGTTTTAATTGATGAAGTGTGTTTATGTGTTACTCAACAAGAATTTCGACATTATTGTATAATGTATACTAAAAATTGTGGGCTGAAGAAGGAACCAAAATAAGGTTTAGAAACATGTACCCTTAGAGCCATTTGTGGAAGTAAAGTAGTGATTAGGCGTAAAATTTAAAGTTGTCCTTCTTGTATATACGGTCAATACGGAACCTGAAATGAGTGCTATTCCTCATAATCAAATGTTAAAGCAGGGCAGATGTATGGAGTGAGCGAGTGCAATGTGCGTAAATGGCAGCAAACTAAGTACAGTGGATTAACGGTCACGTTAAACTACAAGCTTCCTTTTTTTGCTTTCAAGTACAGTGGAATCTCGTTAGTACGTTTTTCAAGGGACTGAAAAATTTGGACGTCATATGCGGGAAAACATACTACCGAAAAACGCCATACTGCATTTACAACGTGTAAGAAAGAACGCGGCGTATATATGGACGTTAAATTGGCGACCTTAGTAAGTGATTGTATGCACTCATCATCGGCTTTAACTCGAATCCGATTATAAATCTTCTTCCTTCAGTCCAGTTTGTGGATGTGTTTACGGTGACTAAAGAGTCCAATCCTGGCATGGAACAAGCGACCACACAAGTCACATAGTATTGCTGGAGGAGGACGTGGTTGGGCTGCTCGAAGTTTCCTAGCTTGACGCTTGGCCTCTTCATGTGTGCGTCGATGCCTTTCAAACGTCTTTACAGTATCCGAGATGGTACGGCGCCAAGTTGAGCGGTCTTCAGCCAGCATGTCCCAGGTTTGTGAATCAAGACCTGTCAATTTCAGGGTCTGCTTAAATTGGTCCTTGTAGCGCCTCTTAGGACCACCATGAGGTCTGGTGCCATAGCATAACTCACCATATAGCATTTGAAGAGGTAATCTCACATCATCCATCCGATGGACATGACCAATCCATCTAAATTGGTGACCTATTATGGATGATTCTATGCTGTTGATTTGAGCCTTTTCCAGAACAGCAATATTGGTAATGCGGTCTTCCCATTTAATCCTCAGGATTGATCGAAGTTTTTGTAGGTGGAAACGCTCAAGCTTCCTAAGATCACGTCGGTAAAGGGTCCACGTTTCACAACCATACAACAATGTAGAAATGACTACTGCTTTGTACACCATAAGCTTTGTACTCATAGACAGATCTTTATTCATGAAGACCCGGTGCGCTAATCGTCCATACCCTGCGTGGGCTGCGCCAATTCTCATATCCACATCCTGCTCACAGGTACAGCTCACAGAGATGGTACTGCCCAGGTACGAGAAGTGGTCAACCTGTTCTAACGGCAAATTTGAGATGGAGATATTGAACTGAGGAAGAGGTGTGCCTGGTGAAGGTTGTGCCAAGACTTTAGTCTTATTGACATTTATGGTAAGACCAAAGCGATCACATGCACTTTTGTAACAATTAACTGACTCTTGCAGCTCTTCTGGTGTGAGAGTTGGTGACGCAGCATCATCTGCATACAACATGTTAGTAACCTTAGTAACCTGAGTTTTCCTCAAGGAGCGGAGACGAGTTAGGTTGAAAAGCCCTCCATCAAAACGATACTTGACCTCCACACCTGGGATGTTTGTGGGTGAATCATAATGCATTGCAGCCAAGTACAGCGCAAAAAGCACTACTACAGTCACGACATAAACATAGGTTATCAGTAACATACACGGAATAAATAACATAAAAATGAATTAATGTACCTCTACACTACAGTATAATACAGGGTCTTTATTTTTGCTTGGCAAGGACATTCTCGCACTTGCTCTCGCGCTCCGCTAGTGACGGCTCAGTTGCCGGCGACCGCGCACGCAAATGTAGGCCTACGGCAGAATACGGTGCTTAAAATCAGTAGCCTACCATGCAGTTTTACTGGCCAATTTAAGCAGACCCTGAAATTGACAGGTCTTGATTCACAAACCTGGGACATGCTGGCTGAAGACCGCTCAACTTGGCGCCGTACCATCACTGATACTGTAAAGACGTTTGAAAGGCATCGACGCACACATGAAGAGGCCAAGCGTCAAGCTAGGAAACTTCGAGCAGCCCAACCACGTCCTCCTCCAGCAATACTATGTGACTTGTGTGGTCGCTTGTTCCATGTCAGGATTGGACTCTAGTCACCGTAAACACATCCACAAACTGGACTGAAGGAAGAAGATTTATACTCTGATTCGAGTTCGAGCCGATGATGATGACTGGCCATGATTTACAGTAGATGCTGAAAATGTTCCCCATCCGCTTCCAAACGCATATAATACAGGGTCTTTCTTTATATTTGATCAGCAAGGACATTCTCGCTCTCGCGCTCCGCCAGTGACTGCTCTGTTGCCGGCGACCGCGCACGCATATGTTTGAAGCACGGGCTTGCTTGAACCACTTCAATAAAGCGCTTTCTAGTTCAGGAAACTGTCCCTCTCGCAAACGTTTCCTTTTGCCGCTCACCCCTTCTTCTAATGCACGTTCGATTTCCTTCCTTTTGCCGAGAATCGTGTTCAGTGTAGACGGAGGAAATGTTCCACTTTCGCGCTATATCCACACGCTTCATGAGAGGATTGCAGTCCTCGTCTCGAATGTATTTCATCTTCTCATCATTAGTTATCTGCCGTACTTTCTTCTTATCCATTATGAAACACGCAACAAAATAGGTCATAACTGGACGTGAACACTAAGAACTAGAAGACAATAGTGCGGAACACGAAGACAATAATGCGCCTACGTGAAAAATAAACAAAGGGAAGGGGGTGAGGGCAGCAGGAGAGAGACACGACACCTGTGTTGCGTCGTAGCTATAGCCACTTCTACGCCGTCAAACACAATAAAATCATCTACACTGTCATCAGAGAATATGAGGCAATATCGCGTCGTGTTTTCCAGAAGCCAAATTTTATAATGAAATAAGAATAAAATACGGTTCACTAACAAATAGTTCAACGGAAATTTGATCGTAAGCGGGAATAGAGATTTAAGGGGATATATCAACATGAATTTAGTGGGATAATGACTTGAGAAAGGGCAGTGGGAGAGAGACACATCACCTGTGTTGTGACATAGCTATAGCCACTTCTACGCCGTCAAACACAATGAAATCGTCTACACTGTCAATAACTTTCAGAGAATATGAGGCAATATCGCGCCGTGTTTTCCAGAAGCCGAATTTTATAATGAAATAAGAATAAAATCCGGTTTTTACAAACAGTACAACGGAAATTTGATCGTCGTAAGCGGGAATAGAGAACGCATTAAGGCGATATATCAACATGTATTTTGTAGAATTGGGACTGGGACTTGAGAAAATCATCGCGCTAAATGGGAAAACGTCGTAACCCAGAACGTGCTCACGAGATTCCACTGTACAAACTTAAAAGTGCGCATACAACAAGAAAATCTTTTCGTAGATCTATGAAAGGACGCTTCCCTGACTTGGACAAATAAATTATAGAGTATGTCTTGGAAAAGGGGGCAGAGGGATTTCCGATAACACGAGACGTTATAAAAATGAAAGCACTACCTTAAGGGCAAATATTGTGCAAGTTATGAGTTAGCGAGTTTTTTTTAATCTGTAAGAGGCAGTTGATAACTAGACCTCGTCTTACATTCGGGTATATACGGTAATTACAGGCCGGACGTTGTTTTAGACGAGTGAAAAATCTTAACGGAAGCCTGGAGGCGAGTTACTACAGTACCTGTGTTGTTATCAGCTGCCCCAAGCGGTCCGATGATTGACAAAGCTGTTTCACACTACTGCTAGGAGTACAGTCATTGGCAAATATGACGACATTCCGTTCGTAACTACGTAACGTGTAATTCCGCGTCACACAATACTTCGATGTGGACTGTACTGTCTGATCAAGTCTGGAATTCCATTACATCAGATCGGCGGTGACAAGTGTGAAGCGATAGGGTGAGGGAGTGAGTGTGTGTAGGCTCACCCGCTGGCTTCAAGGTCAAGGGCAATCGTCTAAAACAAAACGTCCGGCCTGGACAGTTACGATGTCCAATTTCATTGCGTAGCCTAGATGTCAGTTATTGTGTTTCTTAATTGGTCGTTAAATACAAACATCTGATTATAATTTGTATGATTTACTTGAATTTTACAATGTAATCGACATAAGCCATGACGAGCTGGCTACCGTGGGCCGGATCGGTATTGCAGCCCAGAGTTTGGAGACCCCTGGTCTACTGTCGACCAAAATATTATGTACACTTGAGTTTGAAGGTTGGTTGTGAAGTAATCAATAGGCCTACATAAAATCCAGTAACATCATCATTTTTGTCCTTCTATTGTATGTTAGTTCATGTAGGCTTGACATTTTTAATTTATATTTTTAATATTTTTTATCGCAGTTGGAACACAAAAAGTGCCCGTTTTTAAGCGTGTTTCAACCATGCGTCACATTTAACAATTATTATCACAAGAAACCGTCATCAGAGCGAATCGACATTTTAACACAATATACATTGGAATGTTTTATAAACTGGTTTATTAATTTCAAAATTTTGTGTGTCCAAAACACAAAGTTATCATTTTTGTAAGGTAACTTTTTCTCGGCTCGGGGTGGTTGGAAAATGTAGTTCTTGGTCGCGTTGTAATCCTTATACATCAAAATTATTTCACTTATTTTATATCGGTTTGTATTTGCACGCGAAAATAAGGCATGGTTCTGCAGCTAGCCGATACGGCGAAAGCTGTACACCGTTGCCGAGATAGAGCCCATCACGCGTCATGGCACGCCTCACTCGGAAGTGTTAAAAAATATGAAAAAATTCCAAACCTACATGACCTAACGTACAATAGAACGACGAATATGATGATATTGGATTTTATGTAGGCCTATTGGTTACTTCACAAACAACCTTCAAACTCGAGTGCACATAATATTTTGGTCGACAGTAGGCTATTGTGAGTAGTTCGCAATATTGCTTTATATGGTATTCTAGAAAACACATACTGTAAAATAAATATATGTTCATCTGCTCGTTTACATAGAATTTTTGTCCGTCAGAACTTTCTATCACGGATGTAGTTAATTTGAGAAAATAGATAGTGTTTAAATTGATCTTTGGGAAGAAAATATGCAGTAATAAGTTAAAATGAAAACATTAAAGAATAAAAACCCATTGAAGACAGGACCACACTCCCCAATACACCAGTCATTAATAACAGTATGTTCATCTTCTATCGCTCTGTAGGTACTCCCAGAGCCCCTCCTCACCATGGTACTCGTTGCATTTTAGCTCCCCATTTTGTGAGAAGTGTTTTATTAAAGGTATTCATATACGTTTAAAATGACGCATTTGGACGAAATTTTTATTTTTGTGTTTTTGGTTTCATATGAAAGCCTAATCCATCTACTTTCACAAAATGTATGGTTTTTATATGTTTCATGCATAAATGTGCTTATAAAATTGATTTAAAGGGACCAGTGTACGCCTGCCTTAGTCTGTAGTGGGCGGGGCACCGCGCTGCATAGTGTATTTCATGATTTTTTTTTCGAAATTATTATTCAATTTTGGCACTCGATGTTGCAGGATTTGAATAGCTCTTAGTGCACCCTGTCTTCCACAGATGGCTCTACATGCACATTGTTTACAAGCCAGTAATGGCAGCTTCCATGGTTACGTATTTGTAGTGAAAATATTTTATAGTCCCTTCATTATTTCCCGTATAAATTCTCGATCATGGGCTCTAAACATCGGCAAGTGAGAGAGAAGAAACATAGTTATCATGGTAACCAGCATATGAAACCCAGTGAAAGCAAAATCAATGAAAATGTACGTACTGAACAGTGTGGTGTATCACATTCCAAGATTTGGTCTACAGCTGATACTAGTGTTTCAGATGATTGTGATTTATCTGGTGGTAATTTGAACATTATATTTGACACAATTGGCTTCAGAATTTAATAAATGTGGAGCTTCAAAAGCTCTTCACTGAAAGTTCAGAACTTTCAAATCAGAGATTTGGATGGGCTGTAGTTCTTGGTTTGTTGTGTGAATTATGTGGCTATGAAAGCAATAAATTTTGCTCTTCAAAAAGGCAGTAACTCTTTCCTGCGGTAAACAGATGCCTTGTTTATGGCATGAGGTCAATAGGATGTGGTTACAGTGATGCCAAAAGGTTTGCTTGCATTATGAACCTCCCACCATCAGCCTTGCCAAGGGCTTATAGTGAATATGTGAAAGCTTTATCTTCTGTTTATCTACCTATGCAGAAGAATGTATGAAGACTGCTGCCCTAGAAATTCAGGAAAAGAAAGGTAAAGAAGGTAAGGAAGATACCTCAGGGGAAGAAGAAAACTGAAAGAAGACAAGAAACTTGAAAAGGCACGTCCCACATATGCAGCAGGAGAATTCTAATGTTGTCATGTAAGAACAAAGAGGTTCAATCATAATGTGAAACTTCCAACCTAATTTACTCAAAAACTAAAAATCGTGCTTCTCTTACAGGTTCAAACAAGAAAACGGCAAGTTCTAATTCAGCTATCTATCTCAACAAGGATTCAAATTAAAGACAATGAAATAGGGCCTGATAGTCATGGGAGACCTAAATGCCCATGTCGGAACTGATAGAAGAGGTTTTGAGGAAGTGATTGGTGGTGAAGGATGGGGAAACAGGAATAAGGAAGGAGAGAGATTGTTGGAACTGTGCAAGATAAATGGGCTAATGGTTGGAAACACATGGTACAAGAAGAGAGAGAGCCATAAAATTACTTGGTACAGCAGGGATTTGACTAGGAAATCAGTGGTGGACTATATTCTATGCGGGAAGGAGACAAAGAAGAGTATCACGGATATAAGGGTAATACCTTCAGAAGCCCTGGACAGTGACCACCGTCTGCTGGTCGCCAAGGTGAGAGGACTGAAGGAAAAGAGGAGAACTGAAAACCAAGAAAGAAGAATAAGGACATGGAAGCTGAAGGAGGATGGAAATTAGGAGAAGTTCCAGATATTAGTGAGGAACAAATTACCGAAGGATGATCCGAAAACAGGTGAAGAAGAATGGAATAGGTTCAAGGACGTGTTGGTAGAAGCAGCGGAAGTCGTGTGTGGCAGAACTAGTGGAAAGAAATGGTGGAAGGAAACACCATGGTGGAACCCCAGAACTAAGGAAGCAGTGAAAAAGAAAAATGAAGCATTCAGGAAATGGTTCCAACAGAGGACAGACAGAACAAGAGAAGAATACCAAGAGCGGAAGAAAGAAGCAGGAGAAGTAGTTAAGGAAGAGAAAAAGAAATGGCTGGAGAAATGGACAGAAATGATGGAGGAGGACTGTGATGGCAGTAAGAAAGTGTTGTATGGAATGATAAAGGCAAAGAGAAGAGATACAGGGGAAAATGTCAGAATGGTGGACAGGAATGGAAAGGAGGTCGAAAATATGGAAGAAGTAAAGGTTATCTGGAGAGAATACTTCAAGGAACTCCTAAACCCAACTAAAACCAGCGTAGTGGACATTGTGGAGGAAGAAACAGACAGTGACCAAGACATTTCAGAGAAGGAATTGACATGGAAAGAAGTGGAGGAAGCATTAAAGAAGATGAAAGGGGGAAAGGCACCGGGAATAGACGAAGTGAGTGTGGAGATGGTGAGAGCAGCAGGGGTGATAGGAACACAGTGGCTCTTTCGAGTAATGAAAGTGATATGGAGGGAGAAGAAAATACCAGAGGACTGGAAAAGAGGGATAATAATACCCATATTTAAAAAGGGAAGTAGGAAGGAATGCAAGAACTACAGGGGAATTACACTCATGTGCCACTGCGCCAAAATATTTGAGAAGGTACTGGAGAGAAGAATTCGGACAGAAGTTGAAGATGGGCTGAGGGAGGAACAGTATGGATTCAGGCCAGGAAGGTCAACAGTTGACCTCATCTTTGCAGTAAGACAGCTACAAGAACACCATTATGAATATGGGAAAGATCTGGTGATGACCTTCTTGGATATTGAGAAAGCATATGATAGTATTAATAGAAACAAGGTATGGGAAGCAATGAGGGCAAAAGCAGTGAACAAGGAGACAGTGGCAAGAGTGAAAGCAATGTACGAGGGAAGCAAAAGCTGTGTAAAGGTGGGAAGAGAGAGAACGGAATGGTTTCAACTGGAGAGTGGTCTGAAACAGGGAAGTGCCCTCTCACCCCAGTTATTTATAGTGGTGATGGATGAAATCATACGAAAAGTGGTAAATAGCATTGGGGAAAGGAAAATGAAGGCAATGTTGTTTGCTGATGACCTTCTGGTATGGGGAGAGGATGAGGAAGAAGTACAAGAGCAATTAGATGAGTGGGAGAAGGTAGTGTTATCATATGGGATGAAGTTCTCAGCACAAAAGAGTGAAGTGGTCATCACAACGAGAAAGAAGAACAGACTGGATATGGGCATAACACTTGGAGGACAGCAGTTGCAGAAAGTAGAATGCTTCAAGTACTTGGGAAGCATAATTGAAGAAAAGGGAGGCAATAGGATGGAAATAAATGAGCGGGGAAGGTGCGCAGATGGATTTTTCAAAAGAGTGTTAGGGGGATGATATGGAATAAAGATGTACCACAAAAATGTAAAGGAATCATCTACAAGACCTACTTTGTGCCAATTTTGACATATGGTTCAGAAACATGGGTGATGAAGGAAAGGGACAAGAATAAAATACGAGCAGTGGAGATGAAGTTCCAGAGGAGTAGGGTAGGAGTGACAAGAATGGACAGAGTAAGGAATGAGAGAGTCAGGGAGATGGTAAGAGAGGAACCATTGCAAAATAGAATAGAGCGATCTAGGCTACAATGGTATGGACATGTGAGGAGGATGCAAGAGGAGAGAATACCGAAGAAGATGTTTGGAATGGAAATGACGGGAAGGAGGCCAAGGGGAAGACCAAGGGACAGATGGACAAAAGGAGTTAAGAAGAGTGTGGAGGAAAGAGGAGTGTGCTGGGACACAGTAAATGACGAGGGATGGTGGATGGACAGGAAACGATGGAGAGGCTTATGTTCCAAGCAGACCCGACCAGCGGTTGGAAACTGCTCAAGATGATGATGATGATGAAATAGGGCATGTTCGGTACCAAAACCGAGAAGACATATGGCTCCATTCAAAAACAGGATGTGAAGAAAGGAAAAATATTATTGAAATTTTGCATCTTTTTTGAAGAAAAAATCATAATTCTAGACACAATGTTGATAAATTAACAATTCTGGTAGGGGACATGAAGGACTCTAATAGCAATACGTACGTGAAAGAATAAATAAAATAGATGCATTTTTGTAGTTGCTAGGGGATTTGAAAAATGTACCAATTTCTTTATTTTATTTTGGACACACCTGGAAGTGTAAATTAAGCATTCTGAAGGTATAACCGTCTTAATTTACTTAGCAGTGAACCACCAGAAAGAATATAAGGTGATTGGTTTAGAATTATGGATTTTTTCAGTAAACGTATATGAATACCTTAAGTGTATAAATAATTCATGTCATTTATTTCAGGCACTGGGAATTAATTGTAACTCCTTGCCCAATCTAATTGTGCATAAAGTACTGAGCGACTGAAAATTTTCTACAAATAGATTACTCAGGCAAAACCAAGAAGTGGCTTCTAATATTTCAATATTGTCTACACCTGCCAAATACCGAAGACCAAACACAGTCTTTATTTCCATGTTTGTGTAGGCAACATCACATGATCGGCTATAGAGCATACACATCTGTTAGATTGTTCTCTTGCCATGTGATGCGCCACCGTAGTTTTTCTTATGCTCAACCCGCTTCCAGTTTAGTAGTCGGCAATGGAAGCAATAGGAACTGTGTACTACAATTTACTTGCCTGTAACTGAGCAAATTGTTGTAAAAATATAAAATATAAAAATATAAAAGCTATAAAATGCATGAAGAATGGTATGATCTTCAGTTGTGTACAATAAGAAAGCTCTACTTGTGGTTATTAATTATGTATAAATGATGCGAAATGTCAGCTAACATTGTGCTGCAGTACAACACTAGTAGTCTCTGAGTGTTGCAAGTTTTCCCGCAAATTTACAACGAATTATGCTTGAAAATTATTTAAGTTCGTGACAAAGGAGGAGCTTCTCCAAATGGGAGAATGCACATCATACGTATATTCTTGGCGATTTTATACTGTAGTAGGCACGCAGCATTTTGTATTAAGTTTTCCTGCATCTTGCCTCGAATTCATCAACATCATCTTGCACAGTTTCCAGCCACTGGCCGGGTCTGTTTGGAACACAAGCCTCTCCAACGTCTTCTGTCTTCCCACCATCTCTCAGCCTCCACCCTTGTCCAGTCTCCTCCTCTATTCTTCATGTTTTCTTCCACCCCCTTCAGCCACCTGTCTCAGTCTTCCTCTCGGTCTCTTTCCTTCCCACTTCGTCTCTTGTATCCTCCTGGGTATCCTCTTCTCCATTCGTTTTACATGTCCATACCATCTAAGTCTAGATTTCTCTATACCATCCTGTAATGGTTCCTCCTTCATTAATTCTCTGGTCCTCTCATTTCTTATTCTGTCCATCTTTGTAGCTCCAATACTGCTTCTCAAGAACCTAATCTCACTGGCTTGTATTTTGCTCTTCTCCCTTCCTTTCATAACCCAGGTCTCCGAGGCATACGTCAGGATAGGAACATAGTACGTCCGATATATGATCTTTTTGCTGTTCTGAGGGAATCCTTGCTCCATAACATGCTTCTCACACTCCTCCGGAATGCTTCTGCCTGTCTCCCCCGCTCATTTATTTCTCTATCGTTTCTTCCATTATCTTGTATCAGGCTTCCCAGATACTTGGAACTCTCCACTTTCTTCAGCTGTTCCCCACCAATTGTTATTCCCGTTGTGGTTCTTTCCTTCTTCCTTGTTGTGATCACCATCTCACTCTTATTTATGTTAAATTTCATCCCATATCCTTGTATTATTCCTTTCCACACGTCCAACTGTTCCTGTACCTCCTCCTCCTCGTTTCCCCAAATCATCAAATCATCTGCAAACACCATTGCTTTCATCTTTCCATCCCCATTTACTTGTGCCACTCGGGTCATTATGTCATCCATCACCCCAATGAAAAGTAACGGTGACAATGCACTTCCTTGTTTCAGGCCGTTTCTCTGTTCCAACCAGTCCGATCTCTCTTCTCCCACTTTCACACAGCTCATGGTTCCCTTATACATCTCCTTTATCCTCCTTATAGTCCATTTTTCTACTCCTCTATCCTCCAGGGACTTCCATACTTTGTTTCTGCATACACTGCCATATGCTTTCTCAATGTCCAGGAAGGCCATCAGTAGATCTGTTCCATACTCATAGTGCTGTTCTTGTAACTGCCTTACAGCAAAAATCAAATCCGCTGTGGACCTTCCTGCTCTGAAGCCATGTTGTTCTTCCCTCATCCCTCCTTCAATCTTTGTCCTAATTCTCTTTTCCAAAACTTTCTCGAAGATCTTTGCACAATGACTCATCAGTGTTATTCCCCGATAGTTTCTGCATGATGTTCTACTACCTTTCTTGAAGATCTGGACAATTATTCCCTTTTTCCAGTCCTCTGGGGTCTTCCTATCCTTCCATGCTGTCTTCAACACTCGCTACAACCATTGTATCCCCACCTCTCCTGCTGCTCTCACCATCTCCACACTCAACTCATCCACACCTGGTGCCTTCCCTCCTTTCATCTTCCTCACTGCATCTTCCACTTCCTTCCATGTTAAGTCCTTTTCTGTTTGCAGTCCATGTTCCTCTTCCCCTATTTCTTCCTCCTCTTCGTGGCTTCGATTTGGGTTCAGAAGTTCTTCAAAATATTCTTTCCACATTTTCTTCAGTTCTTCCCTATTTTCTATCTCTTGTCCCCTTTTGTTCACCATTCTAACATAATCCGTAGGATCCTTCCGCCTCTTATTTTTTACCATTCCATACAGGACCTTTTTTTTTTTTTACCTTCACTATCCTCCTCGAATTACTGACCAAAATGTTTCTAAAGAAAGACAATCTATATTTACATTAGAAGGTTTTGGTCTCCATAAATCATGAAAAATGAGGTTAGTTTCTGAATTTGAGACCGTAAACTCCTCTTTTCTGTCAGTGATTAGTTTACATAGACTAGAGTGAAGATGTAAACAAGAATTTTATTATATTTTCACCAGCCGCTTGGTCAAGTAATTTAGAATTTTCCTTGCTTTCCATACTAAAACCTGGGCTCGGTTGGATTTTGAGATGGAACTGTGTCTGCTATCAAACTTAGTGTTCTTGCAATAGGTGAAATATGTAGGTATCGTATACAATTACAAAATATTTATTGGTTGAATAAGTATTAATTATACTGTATAT
Source organism: Meconema thalassinum (assembly GCA_946902985.2). Taxonomy (NCBI): domain Eukaryota; kingdom Metazoa; phylum Arthropoda; class Insecta; order Orthoptera; family Tettigoniidae; genus Meconema; species Meconema thalassinum. The sequence continues at coordinate 37,067,863 of OX336394.1, forward strand.
AAAATTATAAAGTTTAAATAAAATAATATTAGGGGGAGATGTAACCGAAAATGCATAGCTGGCTTTAAAAGTTCATCGAGTTCACAATATAAGACATAGAACATTGAAACTTTGTACAGTTGTCTAATGGTGTTCGATCTATTATGTGGCAATCGACAGCTATCTTGGGTGGTAAAATGGCACAAGTACAGTCACAGCAAAAAGTTTGTTACATCCTCTTATTTAGGTACATTTTACAACAGAACCATAAGAGATCCTGGCCTGAGCTTTTAACTAGTTTAAATATATGTCTCAACTCGAACTTTAAGTAGAATTATCCAAATACCATGAAACGTTTTTTATGGTCAATTTAATTTTGGATTCTATAAACCTCAGTGAAAATATGAATGTAAATGCATGCAAATTCTACAAATGGTTAAATAGAAGCATAATTCTACATAACTATGTGTATAAACACTCAATAGACAATCCCCGAAAATTTTAGTTATGTAGCATTTCGGGTTTCAGAGAAAAGTGTACCTATGTGGTGGAAAAATTGATATCAAGAAAACAACATTTGAAAGTTGGATATGTTCTTTTACCAGGGTGTCTACTGTAAGGATGAAGTAAAAATTAGTTACTTTTTAGGTACCTTTTAGTTACCTTTTAGCTAATTTTAGTTACCTTTGAATTCAAGATACGTCTGCGGTCTGCTCATCACGCGGTGAAGAAAAACAACAATGAACTGTTTTTAAAGAGGTTTTTTAATTTATCGTATGGCTTTTAGTGCCGGGAGTGTCCGAGGACATGTTCGGCTCACCTGAGTCTGTAGCTGCTTCCAGCGGACACCCTTAGGGTGACTTACAAGTTCCGTTCAATTTCAAGTCGCTACCAGATATCAATGATACCTAGTGGTGAACGTTGGGACTTTGATAGAGCGTTCAGACAAAATCTAACCTAACAATTTAGCTTCACACAAGCTTAGCCTGTGGAAGAATATTTTACATGCCATACATCTATGACATGGCACCGCCGGCTATACTTCCCCTCCGAAGGAAGGCATACTGAAGGATTTTTAACGCTTTTAAAAATCCGACGACTTCTGCCGGGTTTGAACCCGCGATCTTGGGCACAGCAGTTCAGCATGCTACCAACTAGGCCACCGAAGCCGCTTTAAATGAAATTCACATGATGTTATAAAAATTTAAAAAATAATAAATATAGAAGTTAGTAGATATTTAATATCCAATGAGTTGTTTCAGCTAATATGTCGTCTTGTGCACAATATGTTGTTATAATTACGGTACAAAGAGGTTACTCTGCTTTTGACCATTTGGCGAGATTTCCTTCGTCCCCGCGGTAGGTCGCAAAGAAATTTTTGCGATGTTACGCGAACGTCACCGAATTCTGTCTTCGCAGACAAATACGGAGAATTATCGAGATGTTACACGATCGGCGCTGGTCTCAGTTGTTTGACGAGCATCCCGTAGTTTTCACGATAGAACACGGAGAAAAATCGCGATTTAGATAATCAGCGTCACTTTTAGTCATTCGACGAGATTTCCATTGTCTTTGAGGTCGGGCACAAGAAAATATAGCATTATTACGCAATCGGCGCCACTTGCTGTCCGTTTGACAGCAATACAGTTGTCCTCGTCATTGAATGTGGAGAAATATCGCGATGTATCGCAATCGCTGCCGCTCTCGGCCGTTTTACGTTGTTCTCGAGATATTAAGCAATCGTCGCCGCACCCGACCGTTCAACGATTGTCTGCCTGTCTATCTGTCCTGACAGAATGGCGGAGGCAAGCTCAAGGTTGGGCATGGTTAAAATTCACGAGTAGTTATGAGCATGTTGTTCGGTCGGCGCCGTGATTCCCTTTGCCCCTATGCTGTGGTTGGGAGTTCATCAGTTCAGGGTGGATCACGAGGAGGAATTAGTATTTCGATGCTACGTAGGCTGTCATTTTTATGTGGGTTGATGCACTTCTCGCTCCCCGCACGCTTTTAAATATTCGGTCATGGGAAAAGTAGCAAGTAGGTTTCGTGATGGGTGCCCCGTAATGGGTGCCCAATCACCTTTGACAGGATTCCCGCAGTCCTCGTGGTCACAAGTTCACGATAGGGGACGGGTTTTATGATTTTACGCAACTGACGTCGATCACGGTCCGTTTGACGAGATTCCCGCAGGCAAGTCGTGCGGTCAGCCGGCCGTCTTGAGGATGCGATTTTGGAGGATGAACGTTCGAAGTAGGTACGGTATCGAATATTACGAATTATTCTGAGTGGATTGCACGAATAATACGACAAGAAGGCACGTTTTATTTCGACTGAGAACCACGAATTATCCACAAGTTATCGAAATAATCGGTTAGATTATATATTCGATGGAACGAAAGTTCGAAAGAAAAATCGACTTATAACGGAATTTCGAATTAACCATACCGGATGTCGCAAATTTACTAGACATATTTTTAAATAAGTTAGGCTATATGTATTTCGAAGATTTTTGCAATTTTTTTCGAAACGGTAACATTTCGTAAGATTGCGACATTAAATTATTTCGCGTTATTTCTGGACTTCAATTTGACATAGTTTTCAAATAACAGAAATAAGAGATTTCTTTTTAGTTTCGGAAGTAATAGCGAATAAAAGTCTCGCGAAAAGTCAGGACTCCTACTATAGTAACACAGAAAAATATTTCACACGAAACTTAAGTCTTCTTGATGCCGAAAATATACGTTGAACCGATGTATACCACTCAAGGTATCCTCGGTATGTATTTCCTTGAGGTCAGGCACGGAGAAATATAGCTTAGTACTATGCAATAGGCACGGCGCCGCTTGCGTGAAACTCGCAATCTCTGAGCCTAGCGGCGCGAGTTTAAATGATTCAACCCGCCTTCAGAAAATTTTCGTTACCCGTTTGTAAAATTCGTTACTTTTTCGTTACTTTCGTTACCCATTTGTAAAATTCGTTACTTTTTCGTTACTTTCGTTACCGGTAGACACCCTGTTTACTCACATTTAAGTAACTTTGTCTATAAGCATGCAGCATCAGATATAAAATTATTTTAAAAATACTTCCAGTTGAGTAATGAGCTAGAAATTTTAACACGAAGTATAAAAGAGGCCACACATACTAATAACATGTATTTCAACATTTTGATAAGCCTTTAACTGGTTACATTTTAGTATTTAAGCGGGTCAAGTTAATGCATAATATACCAATGTAATAACTGGACAGCAACTGCTTATTGTAACAGTGGTTACAATGCTTCAGCTCCAATCCCCCTTCTGAATTGAAACCTTCAATTGTGAAACTATATGTCAATTTTATTCATTATCCTTGGAGCCAACTAGAGAAGACATTCTGGCAAGCATCAAGAGTGTTTTCATAAACATTTCAATGACCTGGTAAAAACATTATTGTCGTGTCTCTGCATGTCATGACTTATGAAACTGGGTGCTGGCCACCAGTAGTCGCACTCATTTCTGTTCAAGACATTTGATATCCCCCGAGTTTTCTTCATATTGACCAGTCATTGTCAAGAGTGCAGACACAATTGCATTCTAATTCGCCTTTTATAACATGAAGCCAAGACCGATAGTGTCACTACAGGCACTCCACTTCTGACCTTGGAAAGATGTGAAAATATACATCGCATGTATTTAATCAATCAGGGATGGGTTCGATAGCCTATTTTGGTGTCCCGGACAAAGTAAAAAACAACAACCACCACCACCACCTCACCAGGAAATGAACGAAGACAATCTCAAATGTTAATATAAAAAACAACCAACCAAGCAAAAAGGGGAAGAAATTGTCGTAATAGGATGATGTCTTGAGATTTGATTTTAATGTGATTGGTTTTTTGGCGAGGGTTCTGTGACGCCATGTGCTTTTCATAATAATGTAGAATTGTGAATGAAGTGCTCTTATTATTATTATTATAACACGACTTATACAGTGAAATTTCAGTGACGCCATTGTGGGAGCGATTTATAGGATAAATAAAATTTTAAAGCGCACAATAGACTAAACAAACTTAGTACAGACACGTGATAGCTGATTGCGCACGCATGTACAAGTTCACGTTCCCGGGCCAATTGTGAACCGGGGCCCTGGGAAGCTTCGCATTCTCATTCCCGGGCGATTGTGAACCAGCCCAACGGACTGGTGCGCAAATACAAATACGCTATGCGCTGAGCACGCCATGAAATGTTATGAACCAAATATTTATTCGAAAGGTCGGGTGCGACGATTATGCAATGAAATTTTATAAACCAAACTTTTATTTGAAAAGTAGTGCTGCGACGATTTTGCGAGGAAATACGGTACATTCTGTGTGTTAGTAAGGCTTTACATACAGGGCTAACGCCCCAAACCTCTTGCTTGTAGTACAAGCAGTAATTTTCGGCCAGATATTGCCTAACCAAGTAGCAGCAGTAATTTTCAGCCTGACCAAAGCCGCTCCACTCCTAAGACAATAGTTTCTCCCTATGCCTGTGTTGTGTATTTTGCGTTCCAAACATTGGCAACAGTGAAATGACGTCTCGATTGAACACGCCTAATGTGTAGCAGTTGAGCAACGACAAGCAAAAACAATTGTCATCGTTGAATGAACAAAAAATAAAGACTCAAGACATATATTTTTGTAATTTAGCACACATTTCTTGTGCAGTAGTGGCAATGGACAGCAACTTCAATTGGTAATGACTGCCGAAATATCAAATAAGGTACGAAAATTATATAAGTGAAAGTGTAGGATGTTGGTTCATCACTCCCGAAGAATTACCGTTCTGCTTATTGCGAGATGGATTTCAATTAACATTGAAGCTTTCAGTCGGTAAAAAAAAAAAAAAAAATTACTGGAATATGTGAAAAACAACTTGAAATAAATGACATGTTAAGATTTATATATATTGTTACGGACTATTGAAGAAAACTAAGGGATGACACGTTTTGCTCGTCAAGCAAGCATCATCAGATCCAAATATGCAAGACAAATAGCTCTACAAAACACTACCAAAACGACATTGACACCCAGACAGTCTCTGCCCTCCAGAAACAAAATACAAGAAAACCCATCAGAAAACTCAGTTACAAGAAAAACCATCAGAAATCTCAGTTACAAGAAAATCCAGAAAACTTAGTAGGTGTGGTAATAATTACCGTTAAATATTAAGGCATTAAGCACTGAAGAAAGAACTACAGTACTTATTTTAATGTTGCAAAACTAAGAATGGACGATCACAAACAGTCTTGCTCTCCCAAACAAATCTATGAAGGAGTAACTACTATTGCTGTGATATACTTAAGCAGTAAGCCCTAAAACAACAATAGAATTGTGAACTAGTTTGCGGAAATTAACTACAAGTACTCTGTTGTGATGATTAAAAGCTGGGGGAAAAAAAAAAGCTTCCAATTTCTCTATTTACAAGGTTGTATGGGTGTAGAACTCTCTAAGTAAAGAATTCTATCTTCACACCAGTTTTAACCAATATGGTTAATTTATGTCTTATCAGCTTCACATCAGTGTCTGGGAGGCAAAACTTGGTTCATATACCAGCATTATGATTATGATCTTCCACATTACCTTGAATAACAAATCATTCCAATAGAAACTATAGAACTTCCCTAGGAAGCAGTGCACATACCTGAGGCGTGAGGTTCCTCAAGAGAAGCCAAGTAGAGCCCCAGGAGTTGTTCTGAATGCCCCAAGAGGAGGACCTGCCTCCCACACCACCAAGGCTTCCCCAACCGTTACTGCTCCCAGCACTAGTCTTGTTGGACAGGCCAGGTGGCGGTCCTCGAGATTTACTCGTGGGAGCTCCCCACAGCTCGTTTGTCACAGCTGTGGGAGGAGGAGCCTCACCCCATGTACTCTTACAGCCCCCTGACTTGCCAAGGGTGCTAAAACAGACGAAACAAAAATATTACCATACAGGGAACCAGGTATCGACATCTATGAATTGTTTATTTTCCTGGTAGCGTCTCATATTTCCAACCTAATAAAATTGGGCATAAATTCATGAGGACCAACTGAAAGTAACAATCAATCAATCAATCAATCAATCAATCAATAAGACACCACTGAAAAATAGCTTCAAAGCTATGCCAGTTGGACAAATCACGAAGTCAAAAGGTTCAAATCAATACTCCAAGAAAGAAAAGGCATGTTTACGAACATACTGGAACAAATAGGAATCAAAATGCTCAGAAAATCAATCCAGCACACAATTTAAATGAAATAAATGTTGACAAATATTTTGTATGACGCACTATCCGATTTCTTAATTACCGTATTTGCTCGCGTATATCTCGCACCCCATTTTTTAATTTGAAATTTCAGGGGGGGGAAAAAGTACATGCATATATCCCGCATTCATTTCTGACGCCGACGTATAAATAACCTTGAGGTAGAAACACGTTCGATTTAGCGCGCCACAAGTCGTCATTGTCCAGGAACTTACCCGAAGCAATACCTTAGCGCGATTAGCACGCCACTACAGTCATCAATACGCAATGTTATCGTTCATTTTGGCGGCAGAGGTTTCCTTTATTGTTGTCCGTCAGTTGCCTTGTAGACATCAGTACCGGTACTCTGGCTTCGAAGATAAAGGAAATCTGTGCTATACCACTCACGCCAACATGCTCGTGTGTTTCGAAGATTGCGCAAGTAGGCCTACTGTTACATCGCAGAGAAACGCAGTTCAGTCTTCTCGAATCTCAATGATTTCGTCTTTATGCATTCATGGCATCAGAGCTCGGCAGCGTGCAAACATGCGGCGCGGCGTGAGTGTTATAGCACACGGTACATCGTTAGTCTTTGGCAGGGGTCGGCTAAGTTTGCACTCGCTCGTTCATGTAGGGAGGAATCGATATGGAAGATGATCGATCGCTAAGCGTCTGCGCTCTAAATTCCCTTTCTGCCTTGAATTATCTTTAACGAGCGTATGACGTCTTTTCATAGGTTCTTAATGACGCATAACCATAACGAATAGAAATAAATGGTGTCGACGGACATTGTTTTGAAGAGCTTCTTGAAGATGTGCATCGCAAATGCATTGGACGGAAGTCAGGATGAAGCAGTATGGGATGATGACCAGAATAATGCACGCGTGAGTACCTCGGAGATTGGCAGCAGTGACAATGAATAGGGCGAGTACCGTATGGCAGTTGCCTTGTTTCAATAAGGCAAATTTTGTGTTTTTTCGGGAATACGGTCATTCCCCGCGTATATCTTGCACCGAAAATTTCGCACATATTTTCGGTCTAAAAAGTGCGAGATATATACGAGCAAATACGGTAATACCAAATAATTCAACACGCTTCACAATGTCCACTGACAAGAAATTTCTTTCGGTCGGTTGCAGAACACGTAATAATAATAATACACATGCGTATAACACCCACATATTTTCCATATAAACATGATAGTTGTTTACATACAAAGTTTGAGAGAAACACAGCCCTAGGCTCCCCACCCATACTCCAACTCCCCCCCCCCAACTACATCCCATCACACGTTCGAGTCCACCCCTTCCCCACTCATTGCTCCGCGTCATCTGTCATTCGAGGCAGCTCTTTGCACAGCACAATCTCACGTCAGTCGAGCTCCAGCACGCGTGATTCCATTATTACAAGGTAAGGTGGTGGTTCATCATTTTTCTATTCCTTTTTACTTCCGTCTAATGCAAAGTTAAAAATGGGTGTATATTAATGGTTCTTGGACCTTACCAACTACTGTAGACCAATCTCTACAGTTCATAACACCCTAAACTGAAATTCATACATGGCGCACCCAGCTTATTGACAGCGATTTTGGACTCTTTAATACTGCCTTGCTTACGGCTTGGTTTATTGACAATTTGGTCCATTGTACATCCTTCCCAAGTTTCACTTATCATTGGTTAGCCTCCCCTTACTCATAGCCTCACTTTCTTTGCTATGGCAATTCTTGTTTATTGGAAATGTTGCCAAAATACCTTGAAAAGGCGTGAAGTCTTCAAAAACGTGTGTTCATTCAAGTTGGATGGGTTATTTTTTCTCAGCTTCCTTTATGTCAAATTCCTTGCTGTTTTAACAAGTGTATTGGATGTTCTGAATGTAATTTTGATTGCTTGTTTTTTGAAAAGATTGGTAATTTTGTATGGGTTTTTGTTCACAAATTTAAATGTGCAAACTTGTTCTCATTATTGGGTGACATTTGATCCATAGTTCCACTTCCATGCTTTAATACCTTTTGATCTACCATACTTTTGTGGAATAATTTCTTCAGCTATTTATTAAATGGTTTTTATCTCTCTGGTGAAGTTTTCTGTTATCATAGGTATGCTTAAGGCATCATGTACCATTGAATTGAAACCTGCTAGCCTATGCACATTTGGGTGGATGGACCTTGGTATGCGATGTTTGTGAGGGTTTGCAAAAAATCTATTATAGTTCACGCCCCAGTTTTTGGCCAGTCAGCGAGCCTCAGACATGCAGTTGATACGAAAGTTGCTTCCTGCACAATTGACAACTTTTGTATGAACTGCACGTCCGAGGCTCGCTGACTGTCCTCTGTGCAACCGGGCCTCACCAGCCAATAACTGTGGTGTAAACTTTATGTCAGGTTGTCAGATTTCTCGAATGTTAGTGATAATTTACAGTTCTCTTAGTTTCCGGTTCCAAGAACATAAAAAGGTTACCTTCGCACTAGTAAATAGTGAAATAACTGATGTTGCATTCCTGCTGCCCAAGGTTTTCTTTGCCATCTGAATGAAGGTTCAGGAAGCTATTCCTGCATTTCAGTTTAGATCTTGACGATTTGTGACCATACAATAAGTGTCATTAATCTTCAGCCTACTTACCTTTTGTATTTACATTCTGGCAGAGCACTGGTTACATGTGGTTGGGTTTCTCTAGTTACTACCAATGACTCCAAATCATATTTTGGGCAGATATGCGAGTGGCTTGTCCAAGGTAAAAATAAAGCACAGGCCTATGTTTCAGATATTCTGCTTCCTCAAATCATTTTCCTTGTATTGCCTAAGCAAGATCTGACACATTAAAATACCTAACAGGGCAAAACTCTGTGACTTGTGGCATCTCTACAGCTACAGAAGTTAAAAGGGATGTTAAACCCAACATAGCTACAGCCTCATTCTTACACCTACCTGGTCTGAGGTGGTGGGTTGAAGCTCCAAGTTGATGATGATAGACTTAGAGGCAGAAGTGGGGTATCCACAGCTGAACTCACTGTTGGAGATGTCTTACTTCCAGTACTGAAAATCTCAGAATCCTTGATGGATGCCAGTGAGAGAGGTGAACGCACAACTGAACCTGGAGTAATACTTGGGTCGTCTTCAATACTTTTCATCTGAGTACCCTACAAGAGAAATAATTCATTACAGTATGAACAAATCGCATAATGCTATAGAGTAAACTTAAGAGAAAAATAGCTGGTCCAGTCTTGAATCCAGCAAAACATATGGTGGCATTAACCATTGAGTAATTGAAATCGAATGTTCCCAAAGGAAAACATTATGTTAGTTAGTTCGTTTGAGGCCATGGAAAGGATATTAGAAAGAAGAATGAGAAGAAAGGAGGAAGGAGAGTTGCAAGAGGAACAGTATGGACAACAACTGTGTTAGCAGGGTACTGACCCCAGTTGGAAAGACAGATTGGTTTAGGAACAAGACTGGACTAAGACAGGGGAGTGTGCTGTCACCTTTCTTGTTCATAATGGTGATGGATGAAATTGTAAAGGAAACAAAGGAAGCATATGGACATAAAGAAATGAAGAACTGTTATTTGCAGATGATATTGTGGTCTGGGGAAGGAACACCGAAGAAGTGCAAAAACAACTAGATGCAATGAACGAAAATATTCAGAAGTACGGCCTGAAAATCAGTATAGAGAAAAGCAAGACCATGGTGATGACAAGAGGGGAAAGACAAGGAAAGGGCACTGTGAAAATTGGAAGTCAGAGTTTGGAAATTGTGGACACGTTCAAATACCTAGGAAGTGAATTGATGCAAACTGGTAGGTTGGACATGGAGATTGGCAGGAGGGTACAGCAGAGCAATGCATTCTATCAAAGTGTAAGAAAACTTGTTTGGGATAAGGAAGTACCAAGGAAAAGCAAGGAGGTAATGTATAAAGTGTACTGTGTTCCCATATTAACTTATGCAGCTGAGACTTGGACCCTGACAAGCAGGCAAGAGAGTAGAATCCAAGCCAGTGAAATGAAATTCCTAAGAAGTATGATACGAAAGACAAGGAAAGACAGAGTGAGGAATGAAGATGTTAGGAAGGAAGTTGGGATGGGAAAACTAAATGAGAGAATTGAGAAGAATAAACTAAGGTGGTTTGGACATGTAAAGAGGATGGAGGAAAATAGAATACCAAGACAGATGCTGGAGGCAAAGTGCAAGGGTAAGAGAGCAAGAGGAAGGCCTAGAACAAGGTGGATTGATTCAGTGAAGAACAGCGTAAGAAAAAGAAATCTGGACTGGGACAAGATCGTGGAAGAAGAATGGTGGAAGGAAAGAGGAAAGTGGAGAAGTGCCATAAATACCCCGACCCGGCAGGAGCTGGATAAGGGGAAATGATGATGATGATGATGATGTTCGTTTGAGCTAATATATTTTGACAAAATATGATAATATGGTCCGGCTAGCTTAAGACAAATCGCCAGCGTTTCCTCCCAGAGTACCATTGGGCTCGTCAGTTGGTATGGTACACCTCGTGGCGTCAATACTTCAAGTATTTTGGGCCTTGCAGTGGCCTTCTCAGTATGTACTAGCCACACGTCTTGGGGAGGTGTGTAATATACCCACTGGTACACTGGGGTGAAACGCTGGCAATTTGTTTTGAGCTGGCCGGACCATTTTTTCATCATCATCATCATCATCATCATCAAATTCCAGCTCCAGTCACCCGGGTGCTGTTAACGAGCCCTCGCCACCTTTTCCTGTCCATGAATAGTTGGTCTTCATGGGTCCTTCTCCAGTCTAGCCCTTTGTCTTCAACATCATCCTTGATTTGGTCCAACCATTTCTTCTTTGGTCTTCCTACTGGTCTCTTTCCTGGGATAATCTTGTTGAAATAAGCTTTTGGTGTCCTCTCATCTCCCATTCTTTGAAGATGCCCATACCATCCTAATCGTTGCTTCTGCAAATATTTTGTAGCACTGATATCAATGCCATATTTTGTTAAAATATATTAGCTCAAACAGACAAACTAACATCATGTTTTCCTTCGGGAAAATTCGATTTCAATATTGATACCAAGGTAAGGTTATAATGTTTTGTGAAAGGGAGCTTGACTCTCGTAGTGCATTGGCATTGCTCGTGGCGTCAATGCTATTACCCATTAAGATTTGATTGCCACTGGGCATGGCTGCGCCAGTGTTTGATCTTTATTGTTGCAGCTGCCCAGCGGGGCGAAGCGGGTAACACTACGATGACAGAGTGCATTCTACACAACGATGGGTGAAAGGAAGAACATCTTAACCGCCAATTAGTATATTTTTCAGGAAACGAAAATAACGTTTTATACATTTCCTGTTGAATTATTTTCATAAAAATATATTATTGTGCTTCCTAGATTAGCACAGTTTTATGTGTGTATATTGTTTTTTCTTGAAGTGGATTATTAATAGTAGATATGGTTCTTAAAGATGTTTTGAAGGGTATTATTCTGTTTGTTCATATCATCTTAAGGGTGCATAAGATGTTATGGCAGACATTTTTTGTTAAGATATGCGCTTAAGATGTTCTGCCAAACTATTATTAAAAGCAGTATTTTCCCTATTTACCAAATAATATATCTGATATTTCAGCCTGTGGGTGCGTAACAGTAATTGTGGATCCTAAGGTTTAAACCTAATAACACAATTCAATTCTCAAGTAAGTAAAGTTCATTAATTAATATTGATGGTTGCAATGTGTAATTTTATTCATTTTAATTTTGAGGTAGATAGTAGTGAAAGCGAAAATCCACAGCCTGCTTCCAGTCTCCGACCGGGTCAGGAATGGAATGAATGAAGCCCCCATCAAGCGGCGAGGATATGAACTGTGCCGGCTGCCGAGGCCTGACGCACTCCTCTGGGGCAATGATTAAATGAATGACAGATGAAATGATAGTGGAGAGTGTTGCTGGAATGAAATTGTGACAGGGAAAACCGGAGTACCCGGAGAAAAACCTGTCTGGCTCCGTTTTGTCCAGCACAGATCTCACATGGAGTGACCAGGATTTGAACCACGGACCCAGCGGTGAGAGGCCGGCGTGCTGCCGCCTAAGCCACGGAGGCTTCTAGATAGTAGTAATAGTACCAAAAAAAAAAAGGTAAATACAGCATTTTGGGTTTAATAGAATAAATTAATAAGCTGATGGATTGGAATCCGGGCTAGCCATAGGAAACAACAACAGAATAAATTGATCAAAAGTCTATTTCAATTTCACATTCTTCGTCAATTTCTGGCAAACATTCTTAAATTGAGTGTTCGGTAGTTAAAGATGTTCTTGATATTTACTTTCGGTACAACACCTTTCAAGCACAGTCGTTGCAAGTCTTTGCAGAGAAAAGGGAAAATTGGCAGTTGAGTTTAATAAGCTGGCTGGGTTCAAATCCATTTCACACATTTTCCAAGACCTTTCTTGGTGCCAATACCCAACTAATCCTCTCGAATGGTTTCATAGGAAAAGTTGATTTTGATTTTATGCGTTTCTTTCTTGACAAAGGCAGTTTCAATCTCTGTTATTTTCAATGGGTTACCTTTCATTGTCCTTGCATTCGGAGGAATTACTTTAAGGAAAATTCTTTCCAAACAAAGAAGTCATGATTATTCATTTCTTCATACTGTCTTGGCGAGTTTGGCCAGTACAGCTATCTGAATACAGAGGTACTTCCTTATTAGTTAGTTATTGTTGTTTTAAGGGGCAGAACTACGAGGTCATCTGCGCCTGAACTTCCTTATCATCTCCTCTCTGATCTACCATTGTCAAGTACGTGTGAATTACTGTACAAATGTCATTGATCCTTCTTTGACCAACAGCTTGACCCCCAAATGTCACGAAATGCATTCCCACTTCCATTCTCACACACAGTACAATACGGAGTACTTTCTAGAATAGTACAATAACATACTGTCTCCAGGGGGGAAATGTTTAAAAATTTTTGCGAATCAAAACTGGCACAAACAAAGTCAATTGTCAATTTTGATTTTTGTTGATAAAAAAAAGTCTTTGGCCAATTCCTTTTCTTTAAGATTTGCTTCTTGCTGTTTGTGTTCCTGCATAGAAATGGAGCTTTCCTCTTTGTTCGTAAACATTTCACATTGAGCACGCATGTCTTTCTTCGGTAAATGAAAGCCTATTGTCACCATGCTACACTTTGTTACGGTTTCGACTCTAGCGCAATCAGCACAATTTTTCAAAGTAATGCTGAATAACTTACCATTAGAAGGTGGCAGAACACTGGAGTTTATATTATCTTTTTTTTTTTTTATATCTCTGCACAAAGAAACTAAGTACTTTAACTACCTCTATAGAGTGTCTCTACCTTAAAGGAGAGTACGCATTAAATGGAGCGAGCTGATGCCAGATCTGCTGCATATTGTAACGTTTTTTGGGGTTCGTTAAAATACTGGTCAGGCTATAATGAACTAATACGTTATTTACAATAATGTTATTTACACTAAATCAAATTAAGCCTACTTACTCCCCCCCCCCCCCCCCCCCACACACACACACACACACACACACACACACACACACACACACACACACACACACACACACACACACACACACACACACACACACACACACACACACACACACACACACACACACACACACACACACACACACACACACACACACACACACACACACACACACACACACACACACACACACACACACACACACACACACACACACACACACACACACACACACACACACACACACACACACACACACACACACACACACACACACACACACACACACACACACACACACACACACACACACACACACACACACACACACACACACACACACACACACACACACACACACACACACACACACACACACACACACACACACACACACACACACACACACACACACACACACACACACACACACACACACACACACACACACACACACACACACACACACACACACACACACACACACACACACACACACACACACACACACACACACACACACACACACACACACACACACACACACACACACACACACACACACACACACACACACACACACACACACACACACACACACACACAGAGTTGCACTTTACACAGCTAGAAGTCACTATTTATGTATACTGATCTCTACAAGTCAGTTCCTCTTGCAGTCACTATCTTCCACAGTCACTATTTACATTATTTATTTCCACATTTATCTTCACAGGTCACTCGGCACACTCCTTAGCGGAGACTCGTCCAGGACTGACTTGCCCGCCGCAGTTTGCCGGTATATATCCAATCAGCTCCCTGGTCTCGAATATTCCGGATCAAGCCACCTCTCGTAAAAGCGAGTAGTTTCTAGTGGTGGATTCCAGCACTGTCTAGCCTCTCTCCGGCGATGTTCTGGCTCCCTTTTCCCCTTCCAGTGGGTTCAAGCCTATTCTGGTTGGTTGTTCTGGAACTCCCTGTTGCGTCCAGTGGTCTCGAGAAGCAGAAGAGTCTAGTAGCCAAGGCGCCAATAGTATACCTGACTCGTGGGCTATTGTGGTTGACTCATTCATCGTTGCGCGGGGAGGGGCCCACCCTAATCAGCCCCGGCCGGACTGGCTATTCTGCATTCCTCACAAACCCCCCCCTGTCCGTCACTACGAGGATAAAGAAAATGGCGACTGCTGGGCAATTGCACGAATCTTTACACTGCCCCCTCCTTAACACTGTTCCGTCTCGGAGCAGACACTTCCAACAGGGTGACGTAAGGAACAGCTCGGTCCTTCACGGCATCGTGAGTTGACGAAGAAGTAACAGTCCACCGTTTTCTGGGACACCACGTTTGTTCGGGGCCAGCAGCACACCAGAACTTCAATCCCTGTGCGTCGAAAGACTTCCTCTAGCATGCTTCTTACAATCCTCCAGTCCAACCCATCTAGTCCACAGCCCAACTTGGGTACAGCTAATTTGGATATGCTTCGCTCCAGTAGGTGCTCCCACATAGCAAGTAGACTATCCCAGATGGCACGATAGGAGGGCTTCAGATGGGAAAGTTCTTTCGTCACCAGATAGAACAGCGATCGCTCGATCCTGGTTAAGCAAAACACGCCCCCGACACGAGGCTCTTGGCTCTGTAGCTCTTCAATCCCGCCGTATTTCCGCCGGAACACCTGGCCGATTCCCTGGCTCATCCTCAGGTCCTTAGCCACACAGTGAGCCAAGGCATACTCACTGGCGGTTTGGAATAAATCTCGTCGAATCTCGGTAGTGACGCCATAACGAACTTTTCGGCCAATTCGGCATTGAGCCATGAACTCTTCTAAGGATCGTTCTGCTTCTGGCAATCGACAGATACGAGCGTGTTGTACGTGCCCCTCGTCATCGTTGTCACCCAGGAACGGTGCCAGCCGATTGAAATGGACCACTCGGGGTTTGCCATTCTGTCTTCTCCTGATACGATAGACGACGTCGTTGATCCTCTTCAGTACCTCATATGGTCCGTCCCAGGAGCGTTGTAGCTTCGGAGAGAACCCTCGCCTCCTTTTTGGGTCGAAAAGCCAGACTAGATCTCCTGCTTGGTACCCTCCTGATTCGGCTCTTAGGTCATAATGCTCCTTCATCCGGTCGCTCGCATTCTGGATGTTTGCGCGAACTCGGTCGTGAATGTCATTCATCCTTCGACGGAGGTCGGAGATGTAGTCCTCGCCAACAACGTCATCCTTAGGTTTGCAGCCGAACGTCAGGTCACACGGCAACCGCAGCTCTCGGCCAAACAGCACATTAGCTGATGTTTGGCCTGTGGTCTCATGTATAGAAGAGCGGTATGCCAGTAGAAACAAGTGGAGAAACTTGTCCCAGTCCCGCTGGTGGTCTGATACAATCTAGGACAGGTATTTCTCCATTGTTCTGTTCATGCGCTCCACCATGCCGTCGGACTGTGGATGCAGGGCAGTTGTTCTCGTTTTCCGGATCCCGAGAATCTGGCACAATTCCTGGAACACCGACGACTCTAAATTTCGCCCCTGGTCGGAATGCAATTCCAAAAGTACACCAAATCGGCTCACCAGCTCCCTTACTAGTGTCTCTGTAACCACCACCGCCTCTTGATTGGGCAATGCATATGCCTCTACCCACTTGCTGAAGTAATCTATTGCTACCAAGATGTATTTATTTCCACTCTCAGTCGTGGGGAAGGGGCCCGCTACATCGATGGCGATCCGCTCGAACGGTGCACCAACGTTGTACTGTCTCATCGCTGCTCTTCTCTTCTTCTGTGGCCCGTTCTCAGTGGCACAAACCACGCACTTTCTACACCATTCACGAACGTCGTCGGAGCAATTGAACCAGTAAAACCGCTCTCGGATTTTCTCTATGGTTTTCCGAACTCCAAGGTGCCCTCCGGACGTTCCATCATGCAGCAACTGCACTATCTCGGATACCCTGTTTCGTGGAACAATAAGCTGTAGCCTCATTCTCATTCTCCAGTACCCTCTTTAGAACCCCGTTTTCCAAAATCACGGAATTCCACTGAGCCCAGTAGGCTTTTACAGAGCGCGAGAAGGGAGCTACCTCTTCCCAGGTCGGTCGTTCCTCAAACTTCTTCCAACGCAGTAGGTGATTTAAGTCCGGATCGTTTTCTTGGTCCTTACGGATTTCCTCATCCTGCCAGTGGTCGTCAGTCACAGTACTTCTTCTTACCGCTGCAATTTTGTCTTCTATCCGATTGCAGTGCTCGCAGTCTTGCGCGCACGGTCTCCTAGATAGAGCATCAGCATTTCTGTGTTTAAGACCAGCCCTGTGTTCAGCGTCGAAGTCGTACTCGTCGAGCCTTTCGATCCACCTGGCTACCTGTCCCTCCGGGTTCTTGAAACTCAGAAGCCACGTAAGTGCTGCATGATCAGTCCGTAGAACGAACTTCCTCCCGTAGAGGTACTTGTGGAAATGCTCCACCGACTTCACTACAGCAAGCAATTCTCTTCTAGTCACGCAGTAGTTCCTCTCCGGTTTAGAAAGAACCTTGCTGAAGTAAGCTATCACTCTTTCCTGCCCACCTTGCAGTTGGGAGAGCACGCTATCGATGCCCACATTGCTAGCATCGGTGTCCAAAACGAACAGTCCTTCCGGTTGTGGGTAACTCGGGATAGGAGCATTGGTCAGTACCTCCTTCAGTTGTTCGAAACCCTGTTGACAGGTTGTGTCCCACACAAAACTCCGGCCGTCTTCGGGAAGTCGAGTCAGAGGCTTCGCGAGATTAGCAAATTCTGGCACGAATCGACGGCATAACGAATAGAATAAGAAGTGATATCACTGGCCTAGTACGCCTGGTCCGCCGCAGCGCAGCGCTGGCTCCGATCTGTGATGTAAGTTAGCATTGGCGCTTACGAGACTTTTAAAACCTTGCGACCTGTTTTACATGTTAAAACACCGCAAGATATCCTCATAGGCGCTAATAAGTCGACATCTCCACTTACTTTACTGTGCCCAATTATAATTTAATAAGTCGTCTCCTGTAATAGTCCAGTTTCGACAATAAGCGAAGACAGAGAGCAAGTTCAAAATGCAATTAGTTTTGCCAGCTATCGGTAAATTTAAAAAAAGAACGGAACTATTAACCTCGCTATCAGAAAGGATTTCTTCACATTGTTACACATTTTACATTCCCTTAACACACTTGCAACACAGAAAGAAAAAAAGCCGTACGAACGCAACTTTCAACTTTACCGTAGATTACTATACAATTCAATAATAACCATAAATTTCACTCCACAAACACCAAAACCAGTAAACTACCATCATTTCAGAAGAACTTAACATTAAACAGACATAGAAGGCATAGTTATGACCCCTTCATAGAGTAGGCTATTGCCTAAAACTGATCACGCCTCCTTCAGCATTACGGTACATATATGTTTTTTAACTCATTGTCTTTTTATTCTCATCCCTTTCTTCACAGAAGTAGTCTTTAATGGCATCAAGAGCATTTTTATTTACAGCATACTGGACAAATACTTAGGCAAATTAGGAAATATATGTCTTTCAATCGCCAGTTGGTTCTTGGGAGAAGTACTACTTCCTTCCCTTCTATCACAAATTTGTCAAATTTAACAATTAAATCTTCTGAAAAGTGAGCATCACAGATGTAGGACTTTTAAGTAAGTTCCCTATCCTTCCCTGGTATGGCCGTTTTGCACTTGATAAAACGTTCCTTATCTTTAGGAGGTTTGAAAAACCATCTGACCTCTTTACAGTCCCCACAGCTAGATCTGCATCCTAGTACAATAGAGCAAGGCATCTTCACTACTCACATTAAGCACTCATGAAAATGTAAGGGCTAAACTGCTGTTTACTTACATTAAATAAGAATAAAATTAACACACGAAGATAACGTCAACACACGACAAGAAATTAAATTCCATTTCAGTTAATGCTTCCTACAATAGCATTTCAGGTACCGTATTAATACTATGAAGTAATAGTGTAAGCACTTGTATATCAATAAACGTTTGCACAGAACACCACCAAAACACTCCGATCGATTAAATACTTAATATATCGCACATAAACACATAAACATATGTGGAAATCAACAATCTCAAATCGACTGTAGCGCTGCATAGCGGCGAGTGCCAACCCGATCCGTATTCATTACATGCTATTGAGGGAGAAGAGATCACACTTTATATTCTATTCGTTATGTCGACGGTAATAGGTGCATAGTCCGAGGTAACTCCTAACTTCGCGCTTATCCTTCGGTATTGGCCACTTCTTCACCGCGTTTATCTTCTCCGGATCTGCAGCAACCCCCTCTCCGGAAACAACGTGGCCCAGGTAATTAACTTCTTTCCGAAAGAGGAAGCACTTCTTGGGGTTGAGCTTCAGGTTGGCTTGTTTTAGACGTAAGAACACCTGCTCCAAATTCTTTAGGTGGTCTTCAAACGTCCTTCCGAGAACGATGATGTCATCCAAGTAGACCAAGCAGGTTTCCCAAGACAGCCCTTTTAAAACTCGCTCCATCAAACGTTCAAACGTAGCAGGGGCGTTACAGAGTCCGAATGGCATAAATGTGAAGTTCCACAGTCCCGAACCAATCGTAAAGGCGGTCTTCTCCTTGTCGTTGGGGTCCAACCCGACCTGCCAGTAGCCACTCTTGAGGTCCAATGTGGAGAAGATCGTGCTCCCACCCAAGGTGTCCAGGGTGTCATCGATGCGTGGTAGAGGGTAACTGTCCTTTTTCGTCACATTGTTCAGCTGGCGTTAGTCTACGCAAAACCGCTTGGATCCATCCTTCTTCTTGACCAGAACCACTGGCGAGGCCCAGGGGCTGCTTGAAGGTTCAATCACCCCATCGCGAGCCATATCGCTTATTATTCGCTCGGCTTCCTCTCGCTTGGCTAGTGGCAATCTTCTGGGCGCCTGGCGAATAGGTCTTGGGTCACCCGTATCGATGCGATGTTGCACCACGTTCGTTCTTCCATTACCAGTCCCATCCTGGAAGGCATCTTTATGACGTTTGAGAAGTTCCCTTACCTTTCGGCTCTGCTCAGGATTTAGCTCTTGACATGCTGCTCGATAAGACTGTCAAGCCACACTGAAAGTATACCGGATGAGGAGGCAGCTGTTCGCACTTGGCATACGACGGAGGACACAGACGAACATATTCCCAGGCTGGTTCCTTCCCGAACAGTTATTGGGCGATCATGAAGGTTCATTACCCGCACAGGAATCTTCGCCCCTGCACGAACCAAAGCTTTGGCTACCAGCATTCCATATCCAGTTTCGTCTTCGCCAAACGTAGGCCCTACCATGACGACACAACCTTCAGGAATTTCACCGTCCAGCTTCCCTTCTACCATTACTTCACTACATCCTGGCAGTACCATGTCTATCGCTGCTATCACCCGTACCGACGCGGCGTTCCTCTTCTGCAGCACTACCTCCTCGTTTCCGACTCTCAAAATTCCACTTCCCAAGTCTAGTCCGAATTTGTACTTAGTCATGATGTCCATCCCGAGAATAACGTCCTCTTCCACCTCAGCGATCAAGACACGATGGCGAAACTGGGTATCACCGATGATGAAGTCGACGACTGCCTCCCCTCGAACGTTAGCTGGCTCCCCCGTTGCTGTTCGCAGTGTCCATCTTGTGGGTATTATTGCTCTTCTCACGATGCCTGGTCGGATGATGGTCATTGTGGCCCCTGTGTCCAGCAGTAGGCCTCTGGGTTCTCCATCCACATGGCCACTGACAAAAATTGAGTTGGCTAGACGACCCAGAGACGCGATGATAGCAGAAGTGGGGGCATTCCTGGTGTTGGCGCGGGTTGACAGTCGCCCCTTCCCATCAACCCTCTTTAGTTTCCCTGCGGCTGGTACTTGTTAGTCATAAGTTTAGGGCATCGATCTCTGAGGTGCCCAACCTCCCCGCAGCCCCAGCACCTCGTCCGTTTCTTCTTGGTCTGCAAGGCTTGAAGAACTTTCTCCACGATTTCTTCTATGGAAGGCACAGGTTGGACCACCTTGTCTCCCTCCAGAGCTCGGATACGCGCCTGGCTGCGCACGGATTGTTGAACAGCCTCGAACTCAAGGGCTAGGGTCAAAGCATCATTCAACGTTTTCGGGCGCGCCAGCTTCACAGCCCGCTGTGTCTCGGTCTCGCGGAGCCCGTCGAGAAACTTCTCGGAAGCAAGACTCTCGTAAACATCGCTGGGCATTGTTGGGTAGGCGCTCCTAACAAGACGGACTATGTCTGCTTCAATCTCCTGTAGGCTCTCGTTAGGTCTTTGGCAGCGATTTCTTAACTGGGAGCGATATAGTTGCTCCATATATCGATGTCCGAACCGCATTTCCAGTTTTTGAACGAGAACGTCGTAGTTCTGTCTCTCCGATAAGGTAACAGCTTGTAGGACTCGTAGGGCCTCTCCGCGCAGCGACAAGCTCATCATTGCAGCTTTCGTGGCCTCTGACCACCCATTAATCATGGCGGCGGTCTCAAACAAGGTGAAGTATTCTTCCCATGCAGATTTCCCATCGAATGTTGGCAGGTCAGAACGCCCAACTGCGGGAACGGGTGCACGATCCATTGGCAGGTCAGTCCGCCCAGCGGCGGGAACAGGTAACTCTCCTTACCTTCCGATGGTTCAGCAGCGGCAATGGTTTCGTTTCGTTGCTTGTCCTTATTTTGAAGCAGGGCGCTCACAAGCTCGTCCTCCCAACTTCCGCAGCGACTCTTGAAATTCCTCCCTCAGCTTCGTTTACGTAGTGAGTGTTACTTCTCGAAGTTTCCTCTCAAGATTGGCATTATTTTCCATTATATTCCTTTCCATAATTTTGGAGTTTTCTACTATTTTCTTTTCTAAATTTTCCACATTGTCCGCCATTTTCTTTTCCAAAATTTCCACCACCTGGCCTATGCCGCAAGGAAGCTCAAAAAGGAATATATCTGGGTCCTCACCTCCGTCCAGCAGTAACTGACGTAATCGCACTTGTAGCGTAGACTTTGTTCCCGTGGCATCAGCTTCTCTTTCTTCCAATTCCTGCCATAATTCCAAAACCTTCAGTGCTGAAAGTTTTACTTTCCTTGTCGCCATTTTACAGTACAAAATGCGAGACACACAGACAGTCAGCACACGATTAACCAGGCTTCCAGATGGTACACACAAGACAGTCACTAATAATTAACTATCGTACACACTTCCTTAAAGTAGGCCTTTTCAAAAGTACGCACTGTTTCATACAGAAGCACGCACGCATAACCTGACCCTCACATCTGACACCAATTGTAACGTTTTTTGGGGTTCGTTAAAATACTGGTCAGGCTATAATGCACTAATACTTTATTTACAATAATGTTATTTACACTAAATCAAATTAAGCCTACTTACTTCCACACACACACACACACACACACACACACTTACAAAGAGTTGCACTTTACACGCCCACAAGTCACTATTTATGTACAGTAGAACCTCGTTAACACGTTCCTCATTAGTACGTTTTATCGCATATCACGTCGTAATTTTCAAGTCCCGATTCTTATCTGATGACAATAATGTAAAAGTACCTCATTTATCACGTCGCACATTTTGCCACGCATCGCTTAGTACGATCGCATTTTCGTCAGCATCCTTTGTCCACCCCTAGTGGAATGTGAGACCGACCGCACTGAGATAACATTCCTTGCCAACAAGCGGGCGAGGGTTGCGACTTAACAGGTATAGGCGTCTCTTAAAAGGAAGACAGTAGCACGCGCCGCCCATCGCGTAATACGATCGCATTTTCGTCAGCCCTGAAAGCATTCTTTGTCCACCCCTAGTGGAATGTGAGACAGACCACTCTGACATAACATTCGTTGCCAACAAGCGGGCGAGGGTTGCGATTTAACAGGTATAGGCGTCTCTTAAAAGGAAGACAGTAGCACGCGCCGCCCATCGCGTAATACGATCGCATTTTCGTCAGCCCTGAAAGCATTCTTTGTCCACCCCTAGTGGAATGTGAGACCGACCGCACTGAGATAACATTCCTTGTCAACAAGTGGGCGAGGGTTGCGATTGAACAGGTATAGGCGTCTCTTAAAAGGAAGACAGTAGCACGCGGCGCGCATCGCATAATACGATCGCATTTTCGTCAGCCCTGAAAGCATTCTTTGTCCACCCTAGTGGAATGTGAGACCGACCACTCTGAGATAACATTCCTTGCCAACAAGCGGGCGAGGGTTGCGACTTAACAGGTATAGGCGACTCTTAAAAGGAAGACAGTAGCATTCGCCGCGGCACTTCTGATTTAATACAGTCAAACACAACAGATTTTCAGCAATGGGGAACCAACCATATGGCAGAAACAGGACACAAATTTACCACCATAGAAAATGACTTGCAAATACTACACCAGGAAAAGAAAGGATCTCTCATGGATATACTAGAACAAATAGAAATCAACAAAGCACAAAGATTCAATCCCTCACACAACATCAACGAAATTAATTTTGATTCCAACATTTTATTTGACACCCTAATAGGATTAATATATGACAATAGATAATTCCACTATAGGTCAATTATCCATAGCACAGGACCATAATTAGGAATTTTAACGTCTCAATGCTCTCGGCAATTACCACCGCACTCCTACCCCACCCCCTCCCCCTCCCAACACATCGCACATCCCATCCAGACTCCCCCTCCCATCAGCGCCCCCTCCCCTCTCCCTCTGACGTGTCCTTCCCCACACGCCACACGACAGAGCTCCAAACTTATACCATCAGTAAGCGGAGAGGCTTCAGCTAAGGCACATACACACGCAAGGTAAGATGCGCATTTGATTGACAAGAAACCTCATTTTCAAGTTCTTGTTATCTATCCTACCACCATATAAGTTATTTTTGCTAATATTCATTAATTTATTTTTCTTCATGCACAGTTTTCTTTTCTCCAACAAATCTACGTCTCAATCCTTCGAATCAACAGAATTGGATGCCTCATTTTCAATTTTCTATGAGTAAGTCAGTCAGTGTATTTTCCGTCTTTTTCTTCACCTACATTTCTTCGGAGAATGACTACCTAAAATAGCTTTTCTTTTCTTTTTTCATTCTTTCAGAACACAATATTCGTCATATATACGCTCACTATCGGCACCGTGTCGCATGTGAATTGAACAACATCACGCCAATCGCCAATGGTTAAAAAGGGGCCAGCGTATAATGGAGAACACCATTCCGAGAAGAATTCACAGTTCAGAACTATTTTACATTGCAGAATCAACGGACATATAGCAGTCCCAAACAAAAGTTTTACAATTTAATACTGTGTTATTTTTAATCTCGTTTTTTAACATGTCTTCTTGTTTTTTAAATTCAAAGTGCACCATGTATACTATTAGGCTACACAAGGCCATATATTTTCAATGTAGTCTTTAGCATAATAACCCACATGTTTTTTAGTAGAATAAGTATTTGCACGCACAGGCATATACCTTAGTGAATCCTGTGTTTATTACTTTTAGAATTTTAAAGATTATTATATCCAAGTTATCGATGTCTTATGATGTTTTCTAAAGTTTAAATCAAGTCACTACAAGGACTGAAGAAGGGACCATATGGTCTCGAAACATGTATCATAATTTTCTATGAACAAAGTTGTGAATTGTATTGAATAGGGCGGAATAAATAGTAACTTTACTGTATTCAATTTGCGTCAATACGGGCCAATATGAGCGAAATGACGAATCCAATGGCAAGCCTAGCCAAGAGGTCACGATATAAATATAAAGATCTTAGACTGAAACTTTTAAACATCATCAAAGATATCGAATTTATGAAGAAATGTAGGAACAACAGAGTAGTACCTAAACATTTAAAAGCATATCAACGAAAAACAGCTAAAAATGAATTTGAAAGGAGGACCCAAGAAATTATTAATTACAAGTTAATTCAACGTGAATTAAAATTTCTTTACATTAAAAAGAATTTCTTCAACAATAAACTTTACCGAGCCCATCTAATAGCATCCAATGAGTCAGACAAAAAAAGATTGGGACGAATTCATGATTCACGTTAATCAAATAACGCAAATTCAAATCAATAGAAAAACCACCATATTAACGAAGAAATTTCAAAATTTAATCAAAAACAAAGATAAACAATCAAATGTACAACCTGATAAAACCACACACATCTTCCAAAAACCAATAGTCAACTTAACAAACGTCAAATTCAACCAAACCGAAACGCAAATATTAGAAAGAGGTTTCAAACATAACTGGGAAGACAAATATGATAATCTAACTAACCTAGTAGCCGAATCTGAAGCCGCAGTTAGGAAATTACCCCTTGATCAACAAAATGGCGTTAGACACGAAATAAATAAGAAAATCAAAAATATAGCCAAACAGAGAAACAAACACAGGGTAAAAAATCTTCCGCAACAAGATTTCAAGAATCTAAAAACGAAAATAGAACAGAATGAATTAATTATAACTAAAGCCGACCAAGGCAATACCACAGTTATCATCAACAAAAAAGATTATACAAGTAAAACAACAGATTTTCTCAAAAACCCTAATTTTGAAATAAGTCGTAAAGACCCGACCACAGTCATACAAAGGAAACTCAAAAACATCCTAAAAAACACAATTTTCATCCTGGATGAAAAACAAAAGAATAAACTAATTAATATGAACCCAGGACTTCCAACATTAAGATCGTTGCCCAAAATACATAAAGAGAACATACCCATCAGACCAATAGTGAATTACAGAAATAGCCCAACATATAAACTAGCTCAATTTGCCCACAAATTCCTCAATTCTCATTATAAACTTAAAGCCAACTTATCGTTTAAAAACTCCATATATTTTTGTGAAACAACCAGCAAATTAAACATCGAAAAAACTCACTCCTTACATACAATAGATGTCAAGGATATGTACACAAGTATACCAATAGCAATCACTATAAAAATAATTGAAAGTAATCTAAAGAACAACAGTAACCTATCACAGGTCGAGATATCCGAGTTCATTAATATCCCAACATTCATCTTGGATAATAATCAGTTCAAGTTTAATGATACAATATATAGACAAAAAGAAGGTTTAGCAATGGGCTCACCGCTATCAGGTACCATAGCGAACATATTCATGGACAACCTAGAATATGAACACATTAAGAACAAACATGAAGGAATTTCCTTTTGGGAAGATATGTTGATGACATATTTGTAATTCTGGACAACTCAAAAACAAACATGGAACAATTCTTACCCTACCTCAACCAATTAAGCAGCTCCATAAAATTCACTTCTGAAAGTGAAATCAACCATTCTATAAGTTACCTGGACTTAGTCTCCCATAAGTCCAACCCCTCGTCCACGTCGTGGGAGACGGGCAACGGCACAAAGTAGGGGATTGCCTGTAGGGGCGAAGTACAGTGGGGACTTCGTGTGCCCCGGGACCGTTACGGTAGCTGTGAAGGTCCTACAGGAACCCTGAAAAGTGACGGCTAACGGGGCTCTGGTGAAGCTACGATAGGCCCAGCAAGCCAGTAGTGGATAAAACCAAATGCTTTCAAAAATGGAACGAGCCTCGGACAGGATGGATTTAATAGACGACGACACGGCTGTACACACGGACTAAGATTTGGAACTTTAAACCTAAGAACGCTGACGGGGAAGGTGGAGGAGATAGTGGATATGATGGAAAGAAGGAAGTTGGATTTATTGGGATTGGCAGAAACAAAGTGGAAAGGGGAAGGAAGGAGAGTACTGAGAAAAGGCTATAGACTGTACTGGAGTGGGAACGAAGAGGGAAAGAGGAATGGAGTGGGAGTAGTAGTACGAGATGGTTTAAAAGAAGAAGTGAGGAGAATAAATGATAGGATGATGAAAGTGAAAGTAGCACTGAGGGGAGAGACCGTAGAAATAGTGCAAGTGTATGCTCCACAAGTAGGCTGCGCTTCTGAAGAGAAGGAGGAGTTTGAAGAGGAATTGCAGAAGCAGCTGGTAGGAAGAAATATGATTGTTATGGGGGACCTCAATGCCCATGTAGGAAGAGAAAGACAAGGTTATGAGAGTGTTCTAGGACCAGAGGGTTGGGGTGGAAGAAATGAGGAAGGAAAGAGACTGTTGGACTTCTGCCAGAGGAACAGCCTGCTAGTTGGGAACTCCTGGTTTAAGAAAAGAGAGAGCCACACAATCACATGGTACAGTGATGACTTGACCAGGAAGTCGGTGGTCGACTATATACTGTATGAGAAAGAACTAAATAAGAACATCACGGACATCAAGGTTATACCATCGGAGAACCTGGATAGCGACCATCGATTACTGGTAATGAACCTGAGAGGGAGTAAGGAGAAGAAAGGGACTGAGAACCAGGAAAGACGTATAAGGATATGGAAACTGAAAGAAGGGGATAGAAGGGTCGAGTACCTCAAAATGGTAAAGGAAGGAATTCCAACAGATGAAGAAAGAGGGGTGGAAGAGGAATGGGCTAGATTTAAGAAGACACTAGTGGGTGCAGCAGAAGCAGTATGTGGGAGGACAAGTAGTAAGAAGAGGTGGAAGGAAACACCATGGTGGAATGAGAAGACAAAAGATATAGTAAGGGAAAAGAATAGAGCCTTTAGGAGGTGGCATCAAAATAGGACTGTAGAGACAAGGGAAGAGTACCAGGAAAGAAAGAAGGAGGCGAAGAGAGTGGTGGCTGAGGAGAGAAGGAAGTGGATGGAAGAGTGGACAAAGATGATGGAGGAGGATAGTGAAGGTACAAAAAAGGTCCTGTATGGGATGGTAAAAAATAAGAGGCGGAAGGATCCTACGGATTATGTTAGAATGGTGAACGAAAGAGGACAAGAGATAGAAAATAGGGAAGAACTGAAGAAAATGTGGAAAGAATATTTTGAAGAACTTCTGAACCCAAATGGAAAAGATGGTGAGGAGGAAGAAATCGGGGAAGAGGAAGATGAACTGCAAACAGAAAAGGACTTAACATGGAAAGAAGTGGAAGATGCAGTGAACAAGATGAAAGGAGGGAAGGCACCGGGTGTGGATGAGTTGAGTGTGGAGATGGTGAGAGCAGCAGGAGAGGTGGGGATACAGTGGCTGTACCGAGTGATGAGGACAGCATGGAAGGAAAGGAAGACCCCAGAGGACTGGAAAAAAGGAATCATTGTCCCGATCTTCAAGAAAGGTAGTAGAACAGATTGCAGAAACTATCGGGGAATAACACTGATGAGTCATTGTGCAAAGATCTTCGAGAAAGTTTTGGAAAAGAGAATTAGGACAAGGATAGAAGGAGGGATGAGGGAAGAACAACATGGCTTCAGAGCAGGAAGGTCCACAGTGGATTTGATTTTTGCTGTAAGGCAGTTACAAGAACAGCACTATGAGTATGGAACAGATCTACTGATGGCCTTCCTGGACATTGAGAAAGCATATGACAGTGTATGCAGAAACAAAGTATGGAAGTCCCTGGAGGATAGAGGAGTAGAGAAATGGACTATAAAGAGGATAAAGGAGATGTACAAGGGAAGCGTGAGCTGTGTGAAAGTGGGAGGAGAGAGATCTGACTGGTTGGAACAAAGAAACGGCCTGAAACAAGGAAGTGCACTGTCACCGTTACTTTTCATTGTGGTGATGGATGACATAATGACCCGAGTGGCACAAGTAATTGGGGACGGAAAGATGAAAGCAATGGTGTTTGCAGATGATTTGATGATTTGGGGAAACAAGGAGGAGGAGG
This sequence comes from Meconema thalassinum, assembly GCA_946902985.2. Taxonomy (NCBI): domain Eukaryota; kingdom Metazoa; phylum Arthropoda; class Insecta; order Orthoptera; family Tettigoniidae; genus Meconema; species Meconema thalassinum. Next base: position 37,096,295 of record OX336394.1, read on the forward strand.
TACAGGAACAGTTGGACGTGTGGGAAGGAATAATACAAGGATAAGGGATGAAATTTAGCATAAATAAGAGTGAGATGGTGATCACAACAAGGAAGAAGGAAAGAACCACAACGGGAATAACAATTGGTGGGGAACAGCTGAAGAAAGTGGAAAGTTTTAAGTATCTGGGAAGCCTGATACAAGATAATGGAAGAAACGATAGAGAAATAAATGAGCGGGGGAGGCAGGCAGAAGCATTTCGGAGGAGTGTGAGAAGCATGTTATGGAGCAAGGATGTCCCTCAGAACAGCAAAAAGATCATATATCGGACGTACTATGTCCCTATCCTGACGTACGCCTCGGAGACCTGGGTTATGAAAGGAAGGGAGAAGAGCAAAATACAGGCCAGTGAGATGAGGTTCTTGAGAAGCAGTATTGGAGCTACAAAGATGGACAGAATAAGAAATGAGAGGACCAGAGAATTAATGAAGGAGGAACCATTACAGGATGGTATAGAGAAATCTAGACTGAGATGGTATGGACATGTGAAACGAATGGAGGAGAAGAGGATACCCAGGAGAGTACATGAGACGAAGTGGGAAGGAAAGAGACCGAGGGGAAGACCGAGAGACAGGTGGCTGAAGGGGGTGGAAGAAAGCGTGAAGAAGAGAGGAGAAGACTGGACAAGGGTGGAGGCTGAGAGATGGTGGGAAGACAGAAGACGTTGGAGAGGCTTGTGTTCCAAACAGACCCGGCCAGTGGCTGGAAACTGTGCAAGATGATGATGATGACCTGGACTTAGTGATCACTAAAGATAAGGATCACCTTAGTTACAAAATATACAGAAAACCAACACAAACCAACACCATAATTAGGAACGATTCCAACCACCCAGCATCCCACAAAAAAGCAGCAATTACATGTTTTATCAATAGAGCCCTAAGCATTCCACTCACCGAAACAGATTACCTGAATGAATTATCCATAATTTACCAAATAGCAGAAGCCAACGGATTCGACAGGAAATATGTTGACAGAATAATTAATAAAATCAAAAGCAAACCCGTTACAAAACTAACTAAAGAAGATAAAGAACCTCTCAAATATGCAGCCTTCACGTTCACCAACCAATCCACCTACCACATCACAAGCACCCTTAAAAAATATAAAATCAAAACAGCTTTTCGAACGAAAAACACTAATCGGAAAAAAAATTTCAACTCTAAAAATATTAATGTTACTAACAAATACAATAACTCAGGAGTATACAAACTCAATTGCAATCTTTGTGACACCGATTACGTGGGACAGACCGGGAGAGGGTTCAAGGTCAGATACATGGAACATGTTAATGCAGTCAAACACAACAGATTTTCAGCAATGGGGAACCAACCATATGGCAGAAACAGGACACAAATTTACCACCATAGAAAATGACTTGCAAATACTACACCAGGAAAAGAAACGATCTCTCATGGATATACTAGAACAAATAGAAATCAACAAAGCACAAAGACTCAATCCCTCACACATCAACGAAATTAATTTCGATTCCAACATTTTATTTGACACCCTAATAGGATTAATATATGACAATAGATAATTCCACTATAGGTCAATTATCCATAGCACAGGACCATAATTAGGAATTTTAACGTCTCAATGCTCTCGGCAATTACCACCGCACTCCTACCCCACCCCCTCCCCCTCCCAACACATCGCACATCCCATCCAGACTCCCCCTCCCATCAGCGCCCCCTCCCCTCTCCCTCTGACGTGTCCTTCCCCGCACGCCACACGACAGAGCTCCAAACTTAAACCATCAGTAAGCGGAGAGGCTTCAGCTAAGGCACATACACACGCAAGGTAAGATGCGCATTTGATTGACAAGAAACCTCATTTTCAAGTTCTTGTTATCTATCCTACCACCATATAAGTTATTTTTGCTAATATTCATTAATTTATTTTTCTTTATGCACAGTTTTCTCTTCTCCAACAAATCTACGTCTCAATCCTTCGAATCAACAGAATTGGATGCCTCATTTTCAATTTTCTATGAGTAAGTCAGTCAGTGTATTTTCAGTCTTTTTCTTCACCTACATTTCTTCGGAGAATAAGGACCTAAAATAGCTTTTCTTTTCTTTTTTCATTCTTTCAGAACACAATATTCGTCATATATACGCTTACTATCGGCACCGTGTCGCATGTGAATTGAACAACATCACGCCAATCGCCAATGGTTAAAAAGGGGCCAGCGTATAATGGAGAACACCATTCCGAGAAGAATTCACAGTTCAGAACTATTTTACATTGCAGAATCAACGGACATATAGCAGTCCCAAACAAAAGTTTTACAATTTAATACTGTGTTATTTTTAATCTCGTTTTTTAACATGTCTTCTTGTTTTTTAAATTCAAAGTGCACCATGTATACTATTAGGCTACACAAGGCCATATATTTTCAATGTAGTCTTTAGCATAATAACCCACATGTTTTTTAGTAGAATAAGTATTTGCACGCACAGGCATATACCTTAGTGAATCCTGTGTTTATTACTTTTAGAATTTTAAAGATTATTATATCCAAGTTATCGATGTCTTATGATGTTTTCTAAAGTTTAAATCAAGTCACTACAAGGACTGAAGAAGGGACCATATGGTCTCGAAACATGTATCATAATTTTCTATGAACAAAGTTGTGAATTGTATTGAATAGGGCGGAATAAATAGTAACTTTACTGTATTCAATTTGCGTCAATACGGGCCAATACGAGCGAAATGACTTCTGATTTACACGTTTTGTACATTTCCCTTACTGATACAAATTATTGAGGTTTAATTATTATTTTCCATTAGTACGTTTTCCCGCTTTTGACGTTCAAATTTTTCAGTTCCTTGAAAAACGTACTAACGAGGTTTCACTGTATACTGATCTCTACAAGTCAGTTCCTCTTGCAGTCACTATTTATCTTCCACAGTCACTATTTACATTATTTATTTCCACATTTATCTTCACAGGTCACTCGGCACACTCCTTGGCGGAGACTCGTCCAGGACTGACTTGCCTGCCGCAGTTTGCCGGTATATATCCAATCAGCTCCCTGGTCTCGAATATTCCGGATCAAGCCACCTCTCGTAAAAGCGAGTAGTTTCTAGTGGTGGATTCCAGCACTGTATAGCCTCTCTCCGGCGATGTTCTGGCTCCCTTTTCCCCTTCCAGTGGGTTCAAGCCTATTCTGGTTGGTTGTTCTGGAACTCCCTGTTGCGTCCAGTGGTCTAGAGAAGCAAAAGAGTCTAGTAGCCAAGGCACCAATAGTATACCTGACTCGTGGGTTATTGTGGTTGACTCATTCATCGTTGCGCGGGGAGGGGCCCACCCTAATCAGCCCCGGCCGGACTGGCTATTCTGCATTCATCACACACCCCGCCTGCCCGTCACTACGAGGATAAAGAAAATGGCGACCGCTGGGCAATTGCACGAATCTTTACAATATGAAGTACAAGTTCTACAAGGCCGGGCACATGATGTAACATAACTCGTCTACAGGCGTGCTTTTACGCAAAACTCCGGAAATTTCCAAAATATTTGTTTGTTGTATATAACTGCTGGCTGACTCCTCCACCAAACGACTGCTCCCGAGCCGCCCGGCTCCGCTCCTTATATACAAAACCAGACAGGCGTGTACAAAGGAGGCGAAGCCCAGCGCACGGGCGCAGCCGCCTGGCGAGGAGCGGCCGGGCTGAAGGCCCAATGCTTTATTCGTAAATTTTTTCTGCAGCCTTACAAAATTTTTCATGGCCTGAGAAAATACACAAATACATAGAAAAAGACACATAAAACATCCAATATTAAACATCATAAACATCCCAGACCAAAAGACAAGACAACACACACACACTTTACACTATCACACACTTTAACTGTCCCAGTTCTTCTCTTTACTCTGTTCGTTCCACGGGCGACGACCCAAGCGCTCTGCTCCTCGATGTGAGAAATCCATTCGTACCAGGGCTTGTTCGTAATCGTGAAGAGAACGCCATGATGCCGTCCGTTGAAGAGTTGAAGAGTCGGGACTTGTCCCACTGCCACGAATCATCCGCCGGGAAGGTGATCCGCGCAGTTCTATCTGGCTGCTGGTGCCCCTCTCCCGCCCCCGCGTGGTCCGCGTCCTCGGCTGGCCCCTCGAATAGGGCCTCCGCGGGAGACCGCGGGCTGGTAACTGGAACTGGAAGTTCGGTGGTAGCGCGAGTACCTCGTCCCCTCCAGCGCTGTCTAACTGGATGGCATATGCCCACCCCTTTGTCAGGGCGGCATACAGTAAGTTGGCCCGGTTGAAGGTATACTTTTGTTGACCGGGATCTAGGAGATTCCAACTGGACAGCAGATACAAGGTGGTCTGAACGTCGTGATGGTCCCTTCCTGTCGGGACGTAGATGAGCTGCTGTTTCAAGGCCTGGGCTAGGGTCCAGACTCGTTGTGCTGCTGGAACTGGTAAGCCCTTGGGATAGTCGTCCGGTGCCAAGGTGCGCCATGGGAATTCAGCTGGTGGAAGGTGGTATCTGTGGTGACGCTCGACAGGCTCGTTCTCTGGTTCTTCAAATTCCTCAGGTTCTTCTGGTGGTTGGCGCTGTAGTTCAAGACGCGTTAGCCTTTGGTTAATCTGCTCGAGTACACGAAGAAGTTGCTCGTTGTCGGCTGACATCCGGACCGCCGAAGTGACCGAGAGAGTGTCGTCGGTTGATGACGGAGGCGGACTCGGAGGTGGCAACACCACCCTTTTAACTGGTGATGCTGATCGTGATCGTGCTGGCTGCGTCTTGTGATGAGTTGTGTCCTTTTTGCTCGAAGAAGCCTTCTGCTCTCGGAAATGCTGTGCTACACTGGCTTGAGTTTGTCGCGGAGTTGTTGCCGTTGCTTTTTTCTTAGACTGTGTTGTTTTCGGTGTTGACTTAGGTGGCATACTCCGACGACTCCTAGGTGGGCCACGGCGGGTGGCAAGAAGAGAGATCACGGACTGCTGGCTGGCTGTACCGTCTCCCATAAGTCCAACCCCTCGTCCACGTCGTGGGAGACGGGCAACGGCACAAAGTAGGGGATTGCCTGTAGGGGCGAAGTACAGTGGGGACTTCGTGTGCCCCGGGACCGTTACGGTAGCTGTGAAGGTCCTACAGGAACCCTGAAAAGTGACGGCTAACGGGGCTCTGGTGAAGCTACGATAGGCCCAGCAAGCCAGTAGTGGATAAAACCAAATGCTTTCAAAAATGGAACGAGCCTCGAACAGGATGGATTTAATAGACGACGACACGGCTGTACACACGGACTAAGATTTGGAACTTTAAACCTAAGAACGCTGACGGGGAAGGTGGAGGAGATAGTGGATATGATGGAAAGAAGGAAGTTGGATTTATTGGGATTGGCAGAAACAAAGTGGAAAGGGGAAGGAAGGAGAGTACTGAGAAAAGGCTATAGACTGTACTGGAGTGGGAATGAAGAGGGAAAGAGGAATGGAGTGGGAGTAGTAGTACGAGATGGTTTAAAAGAAGAAGTGAGGAGAATAAGTGATAGGATGATGAAAGTGAAAGTAGCACTGAGGGGAGAGACCGTAGAAATAGTGCAAGTATATGCTCCACAAGTAGGCTGCGCTTCTGAAGAGAAGGAGGAGTTTGAAGAGGAATTGCAGAAGCAGCTGGTAGGAAGAAATATGATTGTTATGGGGGACCTCAATGCCCATGTAGGAAGAGAAAGACAAGGTTATGAGAGTGTTCTAGGACCAGAGGGTTGGGGTGGAAGAAATGAGGAAGGAAAGAGACTGTTGGACTTCTGCCAGAGGAACAGCCTGCTAGTTGGGAACTCCTGGTTTAAGAAAAGAGAGAGCCACACAATCACATGGTACAGTGATGACTTGACCAGGAAGTCGGTGGTCGACTATATACTGTATGAGAAAGAACTAAATAAGAACATCACGGACATCAAGGTTATACCATCGGAGAACCTGGATAGCGACCATCGATTACTGGTAATGAACCTGAGAGGGAGTAAGGAGAAGAAAGGGACTGAGAACCAGGAAAGACGTATAAGGATATGGAAACTGAAAGAAGGGGATAGAAGGGTCGAGTACCTCAAAATGGTAAAGGAAGGAATTCCAACAGATGAAGAAAGAGGGGTGGAAGAGGAATGGGCTAGATTTAAGAAGACACTAGTGGGTGCAGCAGAAGCAGTATGTGGGAGGACAAGTAGTAAGAAGAGGTGGAAGGAAACACCATGGTGGAATGAGAAGACAAAAGATATAGTAAGGGAAAAGAATAGAGCCTTTAGGAGGTGGTATCAAAATAGGACGGTAGAGACAAGGGAAGAGTACCAGGAAAGAAAGAAGGAGGCGAAGAGAGTGGTGGCTGAGGAGAGAAGGAAGTGGATGGAAGAGTGGACAAAGATGATGGAGGAGGATAGTGAAGGTACAAAAAAGGTCCTGTATGGGATGGTAAAAAATAAGAGGCGGAAGGATCCTACGGATTATGTTAGAATGGTGAACAAAAGGGGACAAGAGATAGAAAATAGGGAAGAACTGAAGAAAATGTGGAAAGAATATTTTGAAGAACTTCTGAACCCAAATGGAAAAGATGGTGAGGAGAAGAAATCGGGGAAGAGGAAGATGAACTGCAAACAGAAAAGGACTTAACATGGAAAGAAGTGGAAGATGCAGTGAACAAGATGAAAGGAGGGAAGGCACCGGGTGTGGATGAGTTGAGTGTGGAGATGGTGAGAGCAGCAGGAGAGGTGGGGATACAGTGGCTGTACCGAGTGATGAGGACAGCATGGAAGGAAAGGAAGACCCCAGAGGACTGGAAAAAAGGAATCATTGTCCCGATCTTCAAGAAAGGTAGTAGAACAGATTGCAGAAACTATCGGGGAATAACACTGATGAGTCATTGTGCAAAGATCTTCGAGAAAGTTTTGGAAAAGAGAATTAGGACAAGGATAGAAGGAGGGATGAGGGAAGAACAACATGGCTTCAGAGCAGGAAGGTCCACAGTGGATTTGATTTTTGCTGTAAGGCAGTTACAAGAACAGCACTATGAGTATGGAACAGATCTACTGATGGCCTTCCTGGACATTGAGAAAGCATATGACAGTGTATGCAGAAACAAAGTATGGAAGTCCCTGGAGGATAGAGGAGTAGAGAAATGGACTATAAAGAGGATAAAGGAGATGTACAAGGGAAGCGTGAGCTGTGTGAAAGTGGGAGGAGAGAGATCTGACTGGTTGGAACAAAGAAACGGCCTGAAACAAGGAAGTGCACTGTCACCGTTACTTTTCATTGTGGTGATGGATGACATAATGACCCGAGTGGCACAAGTAATTGGGGACGGAAAGATGAAAGCAATGGTGTTTGCAGATGATTTGATGATTTGGGGAAACAAGGAGGAGGAGGTACAGGAACAGTTGGACGTGTGGGAAGGAATAATACAAGGATATGGGATGAAATTTAGCATAAATAAGAGTGAGATGGTGATCACAACAAGGAAGAAGGAAAGAACCACAACGGGAATAACAATTGGTGGGGAACAGCTGAAGAAAGTGGAGAGTTTTAAGTATCTGGGAAGCCTGATACAAGATAATGGAAGAAACGATAGAGAAATAAATGAGCGGGGGAGGCAGGCAGAAGCATTTCGGAGGAGTGTGAGAAGCATGTTATGGAGCAAGGATGTCCCTCAGAACAGCAAAAAGATCATATATCGGACGTACTATGTCCCTATCCTGACGTATGCCTCGGAGACCTGGGTTATGAAAGGAAGGGAGAAGAGCAAAATACAAGCCAGTGAGATTAGGTTCTTGAGAAGCAGTATTGGAGCTACAAAGATGGACAGAATAAGAAATGAGAGGACCAGAGAATTAATGAAGGAGGAACCATTACAGGATGGTTTTAGAGAAATCTAGACTTAGATGGTATGGACATGTAAAACGAATGGAGGAGAAGAGGATACCCAGGAGAGTACATGAGACGAAGTGGGAAGGAAAGAGACCGAGGGGAAGACCGAGAGACAGGTGGCTGAGGGGGGTGGAAGAAAGCGTGAAGAAGAGAGGAGAAGACTGGACAAGGGTGGAGGCTGAGAGATGGTGGGAAGACAGAAGACGTTGGAGAGGCTTGTGTTCCAAACAGACCCGGCCAGTGGCTGGAAACTGTGCAAGATGATGATGATGACCTTCAGAAGCCCTGGACAGTGACCACCGTCTGCTGGTCGCCAAGGTGAGAGGACTGAAGGAAAAGAGGAGAACTGAGAACCAAGAAAGAAGAATAAGGACATGGAAGCTGAAGGAGGATGGAAATAAGGAGAAGTTCCAGATATTAGTGAGGAACAAATTACTGAAGGATGATCCGAAAACAGGTGAAGAAGAATGGAATAGGTTCAAGGACGTGTTGGTAGAAGCAGCGGAAGTCGTGTGTGGCAGAACTAGTGGAAAGAAAAGGTGGAAGGACACACCATGGTGGAACCCCAGAACTAAGGAAGCAGTGAAAAAGAAAAATGAAGCATTCAGGAAATGGTTCCAACAGAGGACAGACAGAACAAGAGAAGAATATCAAGAGCGGAAGAAAGAAGCAGGAGAAGTAGTGAAGGAAGAGAAAAAGAAATGGCTGGAGAAATGGACGGAAATGATGGAGGAGGACTGTGATGGCAGTAAGAAAGTGTTGTATGGAATGATAAAGGCAAAGAGAAGAGATACAGGGGAAAATGTCAGAATGGTGGACAGGAATGGAAAGGAGGTCGAAAATATGGAAGAAGTAAAGGTTATCTGGAGAGAATACTTCAAGGAACTCCTAAATCCAACTAAAACCAGCGTAGTGGACATTGTGGAGGAAGAAACAGACAGTGACCAAGACATTTCAGAGAAGGAATTGACATGGAAAGAAGTGGAGGAAGCATTAAAGAAGATGAAAGGGGGAAAGGCACCGGGAATAGACGAAGTGAGTGTGGAGATGGTGAGAGCAGCAGGGGTGATAGGAACACAGTGGCTCTTTTGAGTAATGAAAGTGATATGGAGGGAGAAGAAAATACCAGAGGACTGGAAAAGAGGGATAATAATACCCATATTTAAAAAGGGAAGTAGGAAGGAATGCAAGAACTACAGGGGAATTACACTCATGTGCCACTGCGCCAAAATATTTGAGAAGGTACTGGAGAGAAGAATTCGGACGGAAGTTGAAGATGGGCTGAGGGAAGAACAGTATGGATTCAGGCCAGGAAGGTCAACAGTTGACCTCATCTTTGCAGTAAGACAGCTACAAGAACACCATTATGAATATGGGAAAGATCTGGTGATGACCTTGGATATTGAGAAAGCATATGATAGTATTAATAGAAACAAGTTATGGGAAGCAATGAGAGCAAAAGCAGTGAACAAGGAGACAGTGGCAAGAGTGAAAGCAATGTACGAGGGAAGCAAAAGCTGTGTAAAGGTGGGAAGAGAGAGAACGGAATGGTTTCAACTGGAGAGTGGTCTGAAACAGGGAAGTGCCCTCTCACCCCTGTTATTTATAGTGGTGATGGATGAAATCATACGAAAAGTGGTAAATAGCATTGGGGAAAGGAAAATGAAGGCAATGTTGTTTGCTGATGACCTTCTGGTATGGGGAGAGGATGAGGAAGAAGTACAAGAGCAATTAGATGAGTGGGAGAAGGTAGTGTTATCATATGGGATGAAGTTCTCAGCACAAAAGAGTGAGGTGGTCATCACAACGAGGAAGAAGAACAGACTGGATATGGGCATAACACTTGGAGGACAGCAGTTGCAGAAAGTAGAATGCTTCAAGTACTTGGGAAGCATAATTGAAGAAAAGGGAGGCAATAGGATGGAAATAAATGAGAGGGGAAGGTGCGCAGATGGATTTTTCAAGAGTGTTAGGGGGATGATATGGAATAAAGATGTACCACAAAAATGTAAAGGAATCATCTACAAGACCTACTTTGTGCCAATTTTGACATATGGTTCAGAAACATGGGTGATGAAGGAAAGGGACAAGAATAAAATACGAGCAGTGGAGATGAAGTTCCAGAGGAGTAGGGTAGGAGTGACAAGAATGGACAGAGTAAGGAATGAGAGAGTCAGGGAGATGGTAAGAGAGGACCATTGCAAAATAGAATAGAGCGATCTAGGCTACAATGGTATGGACATGTGAGGAGGATGCAAGAGGAGAGGATACCGAAGAAGACGTTTGGAATGGAAATGACGGGAAGGAGGCCAAGGGGAAGACCAAGGGACAGATGGACAAAAGGAGTTAAGAAGAGTGTGAAGGAAAGAGGAGTGTGCTGGGACACAGTAAATGACGAGAGATGGTGGATGGACAGGAAACGATGGAGAGGCTTATGTTCCAAGCAGACCCGACCAGCGGTTGGAAACTGCTCAAGATGATGATGATATAACTGTACCTCATGCCTTGAAGCGAACAATGGTACAATATTTAGATATGATACACCAAAGCTCAGAGTGCGATTTTAATGCACACATAATTAATTTATAATTTCCAATTATTCATGAATATGATAATATTATAACATGTTATAATATTACATTTTCTCAAATATCATAGGTCAATTATAATATGACATATAATAATAATAATATATATAGACTATATATATATATATATATATACACGAGGCACGTCCAGAAAGTAAGTTCCATTTGATAATAAAATTAAATTGTGTACAGATACAGAAAAATTATTTATTGCACAACATTCTACACCTCTTAAAACTACTTTTCCACATAACTGCCGAACTTTTGCAGGCATTTGTCATAGCGTGGCACACGTTTTTGGATACCTTCTTCATAGAAGTTTGCCGCCTGTGTCTTCAACCAGTTGGAAAAATCTTCTTTCAGCTCGTCGTCATTGTTGAAGTGTTGACCACCAAGGAAAGACTTGAGATGTGTGAACAGATGAAAGTCGCTAGGAGCGAGTTCAGGGCTGTACGGAGGGTGGTCAAACATGTCCCAGCCAAATCCCTGTAGGAGGTTTTTCGTCACATTTGCAGTGTGTGGTCGTGCGTTGTCGTGAAGAAAAACAAAACCTTTTGACAGCAACCCTCGGCGCTTATTCTGTATTGCGCGGCGCGATTTCCTAAGTGTCTCGCAGTAAGCATCTGCGTTGATTGTTTGACCATGCGGTAAGAAATCAATGAGTAAGATGCCTTTCCAGTCCCAGAACACTGTGCACATCATTTTCCGAGGTGTCAAGATTTGTATCGGCTTAACCTTTGCTGTTGATGAAGTGTGCCTCCATTCCATTGATTGCCGCTTACTTTCAGGGGTGTCGTAAGAAACCAAAGTTTCATCTCCTGCGACTATCTGTGTCAGAAATCCTTCGCTGCCTTCATTGTAATGGGTCAAAAACTGAAGTTCACTACCCATCCGATTTGTTTTGTGTTGCTCCGTAAGAATCTTTGGTACCCAACGTCGGCAAAGTTTACGAAAGTTTAGTTTTTTGGTAACAATTTCATGAATTAGTGATCGTGAGATTTGGGGAAATTCCACAGTGAGAGCACTAATTGTAAACCTGCGGTTTTCCCGGATCTTGTCATCAATCGCGTGAACCAGTTCTTCTGTAACCAAAGATGGACGCCCACTTCGTTCTTCATCGTGCACTTCACTACGTCCTTCATTGAACTGTCGGACCCATCTTCTCACCATTGAATCACTCATCGCATTTGACCATACACTTCGCAAATTTGCCGATGAATTTCAATTGTTTCACTTTCCTAGCATTCAGAAAACTAATCACAGATCTGATTTCACAAGCGGCGGGATTTTCAATCAACACCGACATTGTACGAGTCAACATGCACAACGCGCACGTGGCTGACAGCGCTCTCCAAATGGCGCACGTTTCTTCTCCTTGATACAGAGCGTCTACCACGCATATGCCGAACTGCGCTGCAGCGGAGCGTACAACTAGTTGAAGACACAGGCGGCACACGTCTATGAAGAAGGTATACAAAAACTCGTGCCACGCTACGACAAATGCCTGCAACATTTCGGCAGTTATGTGGAAAAGTAGTTTAAGGGTTGTAGAATTTTGTGCAATAAATAATTTTTCTGTATCTGTACACAATTTAATGTTTTTAGCAAACGGAACTTACTTTCTGGACGTACTTCATATATACTGTGGTCTACGTAATTTACCAAATTTTGTGTGGTCAGGTGGTGGTATGCAGCCGAAATTAAATTATTCATTTCTTGTATGAGACGCTGTTCAATTTTATATAGTTCCTCACTTGCGCCCATACCATTTCAATGGGGTGAAGTTCGCTGTGGTATAGTGGCAAGCAAGGAACATTTCTCTGCTGTGATAGCCTACATTGTCTATTACTAGGATAGATCCTTCGGGAACATTGGGCAACAATTGCTTAGCGAACCACTTTTCATACACTTCACCTGTCATTTCGTCGTGGGTGGCTGCCGTGTTCTTTTGGCACAGAAACATTAACTCTGCACCATTAACGAACCCTTGTTCATTCCCGAGACGAACAAAGGCGAACTTCGGAAACCACTTCGAGGATGGCTGAGGTAGGAATCGAACCCGCCTCTTCTCAGTTTTGTCCCATGAAGTTGAGTACACCCCGTTCCAGCCCTCAGACCAGAATTAACTTGGCAGAGCCGGGATTCAAACCCGGGCCTCCACGGTGACAGCAAAGAATGCTAGCCACTACGCAACGAGGCGGACAATTTATAAAGAACACAAGCTCCACTTCATTTCACAGTTTAACTTCACCTACCCTCTATAAAACGCAGTCAGGGATATACGCGTCACCTGAGTAAACAAACGTTCGCTGCATCAGCGCTGCGCTGGGCGGGAGGACTATGCAAAGTGCGATAACTTATGAATGCTGATATCGAGCTCTGGTTTGTTTTAAAAACTATTTCAGACATTAATGAACATTTCTTCTCGCTTAATCACCAACGTAAAGTCAACAGCAAAATTGTTTCTCGCTACGTAACTTTTCTGCAACACCATCCCAGATTTTTCAAGTAACATTTAAGAAAAAAAAAATCATAACTTTATTATTATGAAAATAATGGTGGTGTTACCAACTGAGAAGACTGACCTGGTCTGATTTTTATTCATCCTCATTTTTCTCTTTTATAACTTCCTCTGACTACACTAGTCAAGTCTGTTGTGTGATTTTATCATTTTAAATGATTATGTCGACTTTATCTGGGGTCTGGCGTTACGTTACGGTGACGGGACGAAAAGTACCAAGAATGCACTAAGGTGTGTGACGTCACAGTACAATGTAGCAGCCGAGTACCAAGAAGGAAGTGCGAGAACAGAGTTTCAAGAAGGCAGTGCGAGAACAATCAAGTAGGCAGTGAAGAAACAAAATAGAATCTTGAAACTCCATGCACTGCCTTTTGGTACTTGGCTGCTAGCATTTTTAAATGATATTAAGTCTAGTCTTTCAGACTGACTATCCGTGTCTTTTTCTTTTTCTGAGTTTCCTCCACCTTTTCCTGTCAAATTCATGTGGGTAGTTAAGCAGCAACATCCCATGCTAAGATGCTTCACAAACACTCAGTTCACCAACAAATATATTTCTACGTTAACATATTTCACTGTGCTAAATTGATTTTGCTGTGAAATTTTGCACCTTACCTTCCATGGCTTCCCAGGTTCAAACTCAGGCACAAGATCAGTGAAGTTAGCTGCACCAGATTGGGAAGTGACTGGCCAAGGATCCTTATCAGACTGACCAGAAATATCACCGCCGCTCGTCTCTGGCCACCCTGTGTCCGAATTGGAGCGTGATGCAGTCGACCAAGGGCTATTATCAAACAAATTTAGCTCATAGTGAAATTATAATTTTGTAAGGTGGAAAAGTAGGATGTCTGTGAAGTAGGTTGCAAGGTGGGTATGTAACATAATTCAAGAAATTGTTGTATACACACTATTATTATCCTGTATTACATTTGTACAGTAAAAGCACAATAATTCAAAATCCTGCCCCTAATTTGAAGAATTCCAAATTTCCTGAAGCTCATGGTGTATCCATTTATGTTATTTAATTGGCTTAGTTGGAAATAAGGATGAATGTTAATTCAAAGTGTGAATGTGACTGTCACTGAAATTTGAACTCCTATTAAAAAAATAAAATAAAAACTAGTCTACCACTTTGACTTGATAAATTCACATAATTTGAGAGGTGAAAACATTAGATTTTAAATGATTGTATTATACAGTGCTGTCAACCTCTGAAATGGGTTATCACTGATCCATAATTCGCACCCCTATCCCATTCCATTTTCAAGCCAAATCTTAAGAGCGATCCTGCCCCTCTTGATGTATATATCCTTGTTCGCATCTTGCGAAGGCTACAAAGCCAGTAATTTGTCAATTTAAATGTGTTAAACAGTTTGTACTAATTGAGAGAAAAAGTTAAGCTTTTTATTTTTTCACCTTACTTAGCCTATACTCGTAAGTGGCATGTGTCCACGTGCTTTCTAGCATCTTTCGTATTAGTCCTGGTTGACCATTTCAATTACAAGGGAACGGTACGAAGTTGGACGGCAAATTTCGATTTAATTTTTACATGGTCATGAAAGTCTTTTTTATGCTGAAACAGGTAGTGGAGGTCTAATTTTTCGCTGGTCCCTTTTAAGGGGGCTTTTTGACGCTCCAAGTTGGCAGTACGTGCTCTAAATTGTACAGTACATGCGACCCACGTCAGCGCGCGCATAGCCAGCTACTCTCTTGCCTCGCCTGCCCTCTCTACTCGTTCAACATGTCAGCGTAAAGAACATATAGCCTAATTTATCCTAAATGTGTGTGTGTGGTTATAGTTCTAACTCTTTGCCCTTATCAAGGAGTAGAAATTAATGTGTTGTATCCTACAGAAGACTCCTGGTTTACTAAGTTTCGTTGTAATTCCACATGTACATCTAGAGGAATTGATTGAAACTTTAGAAATGTACGCCCATCCATACTCCTGAATGTATGTAATCGTTTATCGTGCACCTTCTGGAGGAAAAGCCTTTTATGTGAGACTTCGTATTTGCTGAGTTTTGCCATTGTAACTGTAATAAATAGTTTCATTGTTATAACTTATAAATACTAAAAAATAGTTATTCATTATAATCTACACTTTCAATATGGCCACTTCACGTATTCAGTGTGTTAATCCTATGGCTTATTTTAGCAAGGTCTCATTATGGTACTTCTTAGCTTAGTTTCAATTTTTCTTCTGTTGTTTTTCTTTAGCATTTGTCCCACAAATTAGCCGGGTCTGCTTTTTTTGGTTCTCTGTCGCCATATTATACGATAGTGTACCATGTCAGGATGAAGTCGGGCAATTTTTTGACCTTCATGTAGGGTGTCAAGTCAAGGCTGTCTCGGGCGTCCTATTGGTCTCTTCCCATCTAACCGCAATGCCAATCCAGTGTGTGCAACTGTTGTTTTAGCAGCTCGTAAGCATGTCCATACCAACGGAGACGGCTTTCCGTCATCTTTTCAGTAATTGGCGCTACTCCATATCGCTTGCGAATGTCATTATTGCTGACATGATCATGGATTGTCAAGCCAGATACCCACAGCTCTTCAAATTGACCCAAGTGGAAGACCAGCAAAGAGGTGGACAGACAATATCAGGGTTATGCCCCAACTTGGAAAACTCGACATGGAATCGCCATAATAGTAAAGGGCGCCAAGAAATGTTCTCCGCAGTGACTACGAGCTTCTGCCAGAGGTAGCATCAGCAGTTTACTTGGCAGCATGGTGTCCTTGACAGGGTGAATCCCACACATGTGGGCTGTAGGCTGTCGAAATCGTCATTGTGTATTGCAGTAAGCGAGCGTATGTGTCATCACCACTTCCAGCATCAGTTATGAATGGCTGTGGAGAGTAAAAAGTTTATTGTTTGTTTTGATAAACGCAACAGGCGTGCTGCCAACGTAACTACTGATGCTAGCTCTCGCAGTAGTCCGTAGTCACTGCGGATAACATTTCCTGGCGCCCTGTACAATAAGATCACATTTCTGACCATGAACAACACAATTTATTACACTGAGCTGTAAGCATTCATTCAGAAGTTCACATAAAGCAAAATAGAAGACAGATCATCTGCTTGTGTCAGACGTACATGGTAACAGCCTAGACTCTTCAGTTTCAACAGCGAGTTTTTGTAGCGAGTGTAATTCATAGTAGAGAATTCTATATAATTTAATAAAAAGTGCGCAAATTGTGCGTTATCATCGAAGCTAGTGTGTTATTTGCGTGAATCAGTTGGTGACCACGTGTTCGTCGTAGTAGTTCCGAACTTATCAGTACAGGAAGATGAGACGCGACGTAATTTAGATATTACTAGAAGACCCGTGCTGCTCCGCAGCATTCACTTCAACAATCCTACTGCACTTCTGTCCATATGACATTTGCATATCTTCCTGCTAGTGACCTGAACAGACATTTACAGTACCGTAGCTTTTGGGTAAATGATGAAGTAGAATTATGAGATCAATTGTGTGGGTGTCTGCCTGTCCTCTGTGTGTGTGTCCCACTATTTACCCTGCGTAAGCATAAAAGGCGCAAGGACGTCAGGTTCCAGACGCAATTCTGGAAAGCCGAGGTGAACAGCTAACTCCAAACACATAAGCTATACTCTGAAGAATTAACTCGACACGACTCGGCAGTTTGATGCTGGCTGAAGCTAGGGCGTTAGGTCGCTCGCAAGCTCGTAACTCACTCTGAAGCTAGTAATTTAAATTTCCACTGAATGGAGATTGCTGGAAGAATTGAAAACTTAAAAGCACTGACAGGGGTCGATGTGGGAGCTGTCGCGGACTTTCTTGCAGAACTTTTCATGCTGAACAATTCTCTGAGAATATCGATATTTTTTAACGGTTTACCCAGTGTAAGCTTAAAAGACACATGGACGTTAGGTTTTTCTTCAACTCAATTCACTGAAATCGTAAATGCTCGGCTTCTTTTGGTCATAAATAAATATTTTCTACCTAATCCTTCATCGAGAAATCCTTTACAGAATGGTGAAAACCACATCAAAATCGATCAAGTTGCTCTCGAGATTACCCGTTACATCCAAGAATTGGGAACTTTGTTTTATATTAAGTAGATAGAGATATCCACACAATTGAAGGCTACAGAGGTACAATTTGGTGTTTTGTCTACTTATGAACAATGGTATAAATTTAAAATAAAAGATGGGTCTCTTATATTTGAATTTAGAGATGTAACTCTTGGTTAACATATAGAGGTGAGCAAATTAATAGAATTAAATAAATACTTTTAATTAATCATAATTACTTTTATTCAAAATCATTTTATTGACCAACTTCTTTTGTTGTCCTACTTAGTAGTGTTTCCTCTCCCGTGGAATTACACCTTTTACCATAAGGAATTGCGTCTGGAAACTTTCAGATTATTGGATTCCGAGGGATATCTGAGCTGGGTCCATTTTCAATTTTTCATTGACTTTAGAATTCAAGTCAGGTGATTTCAATGCATAGTTCATGAATCTTTGAATAATTCAATAGCGTTCATCAGTTAAAAGACCCCAAATTCCTCCGCTCTAAATTCACACGTAAAGTAAAGTGAAGTAATCAAAACGAAACGCGTGGCATTTTGCATTTTCTAGGCTCCTCTGTTAGTGGAAATTCTAAAAAATCATTTTAATTTGAGTTTCCTATATGAAAATATAATTAGGAGTCTTGGTTAAACATTTGAAGTAATTTCATCGCCTTGTAAACATACTTAGTGCATTAAACCGTGAAAAGTAAAAATGCAATTTTGGAAAACTGACATCGAATCTAATAATTTGCACATCTCTGTAAAGACAGCTATCGCCTCCACCCCTACAGATAGAATAGTAAGTAAAGGCGATTGATGAGAAATGAAAAGATAACTCACACAGAAGGAATTAATATTTATTAAGCAGTAAATTTGATAGAGTATATCTTTGTTATAGAACTGAGGGAATGAAATAACAGGATGTAGGATAGTAATCACCGATGTAGGACAATAGTAATTTTTTTTTAACATTACCACAGGACAGTTATCGTATTAGGGATGCGGACGTCCTTGTATAATTGTTATTTAATCTGTGCCCCGTTTGCTGAGGTATGTGCTCCTCCGCAACATTCGTTTCAAAATTCTAATAGTACTTCCTTCCGTTTGACATTTTTGCTGTTCGCCTGCCTTTTGGTTCTATTTGAACTTTGACGTCATGAAAGGATTTTGCTCGCAATAGTGCGACATACAATAAAGTTGTCCGTAGCTAAGCACCGGTTGAGGTAAATAAATGCCTACTTGATCTAGTGTTTGACCTTGAGCTTTATTGATAGTTATACAAAAAGCCAAACTTACTGGAAACTTCCTCCTTTTGAAGGAAAATGGCATAGAAGTATCTGATGGTGTAAGGTCTAGGCGAGGGAGTAGGACATTGTTTCCAACATTTACGCCAGTAATAATTCCAGGTGTAAGCAATTGTCATGCATCTTCCAAACCAACAGTCTAGTACCGTTCAACAGACCTTGGGCAACATTAATATTTCTCAACAAAATCACAATTGAGCTTTCTTTTAGTCGAAGGATATGAGGTGGCAATCCACTTATGCCTATGCTGTCTAAAAATTCCATTGGGAATTGTAGAAGTTCACTCTCATCTTCAGTAATCAAATTATTCACACCGATGTAAGTTCTCGATGATCCTGGGATTAGGTCTAAAACTTTGTCATTGATTTCTTTACAATGTTCATTTTTAGGTGCTAAAATCGCTATTTTTGAAAAGCGTGAAATATTTTTCAGCGTGGGACTAATTCTGAATTTTCTCCATCGAAGTGAGGGTATTCACCGTTACCAATTTGTATCAAGAAGTTTGCCAAGTCACGTTGATCCGATTCCGCTCGCATATTTTTGTTGAGTTTAAAAATTTTGAATAATGGCCACAAAGGAGAGAACCTTACTGACATTTGGACTGATGCTGCTTAAGATGCGTGAGGCACAACAGGCAATACCTGCCTAAAATCTCCACCTAAGATGATAATTTTTCCGCCGAAAGGCACTTCGTTATTCAAGATGTCCTTGAGCAACCGATTTACACACATCAACGCGTGCTTATTAGCCATAGAGCTTCTGCTGAACGAATATAAAAAGCTTCCTTGCTGTTAACTTTTATTCCTGATACAGAACATTCATGTAAATGTAGAGGTAACTTGAACTGGCTGCGTACAGTGCGCCCCTGAGGTAGTAACATTGCTGCAATACCAGTCCATGCAACAGAAACTACATTTAACCCCAAATTTGTGCAACTGTGAACCAAGCATTGGTAAATAAATGTTTTCCCGGTACCCCCTGGACCGTCAATGAAATATGCATTACTCATCCTTTCATTGCTGTTTTGTACTAACCCCAAAATATCTGTAATTACAGCCGTTTGGTTTCCATTTGCATGGATTATCATCCGACTTAATTGATCCTCATTAAGTTTTGGATAATTCATTGGTAAATTTGTCTGAGGGAAATTATCAATAAGAGCTGGCAATTCGAGAGAAGTAATGGGAAGACCATGGAGCTTTAATGTATTAGAAATATGTATAAGAGTGAAGTGATATGCAATGTTAAGTTCGTGAAATTGCAGATAATCTTCTGATAATAAATTCTTGAAAATGTCCCATAACTATCTTACATTTGAAGGGGTCGTAACTGAGAAGGCATCTGAAATTGTGATGCTTCTGCCAAACAACGCTGCCATTCAGAATCGGCAATCAGCAAACCTCGCTCCTTAGCTGTTTCTTTAAAAGTAGAATCGACAACTGCTTTGTATGTTCGTAGATCCTGGAAGCTGGTAGCACCTATGACGTGAAGCATTAACAGGCGTAAATAAAACCTTTCTGTTTCTATAGGCGAAACATTATACATTCTGCCTATACTTTTTGAAACATTTTTTTCTTTTTTGCCACTGGCAGTTGCTCTTATTCCAGACGTAATGTACTGGTGTTTCAGGATATATATATGGACTTCTGGCTTGCGAATCTTGATTTAACTTGAACCACGCTTGTAATTCCGTGATGCGCAACTGTGCTTGAAGTAAAATATCAGGAGCGTTATTTTTAAAATAGATATTTTGCAAGTTTGGCAAGTGAACTGGTAATCGCACGATAGAATGTGACTGTTCATGCATGTGAAATGAAAATATCCTGACTGCGGCTTCTGTTGGACCAACATATCTAGCATCTAGGAAAGAAGTAATTTCATCGTAGTTCACCGTTTCGCCTTCAGGACATATTTTAACAATGCAACACATACTTGTGGATTTTAATATATAAGATACTTGTGGATGTATTTAACACTCCGAACACTTGAGCATATTTCAACATTAATATGAGCTTGCAAGTAAAGTAAAACAAATGGATTGTAGGGAACAAAGAATCGACTATCAATTTCAATGCAAATGCCTCGAATTGTTTTTATAATAATCCTTCCATTATTTCTTCTCCTATACGAAGGATAACCATTGGCATTATCTTTGGTCTCTTCTTGAAAATGTTTAGGGAAACCTTTCTTACATACTCCCATCTTTCATACAGACTGAAGAAGGATTCAAAGATCCGCGAGGGCCATGTACCATATGACGCCTTACCAACTCGTATAGCCCTTCATCCTCGAGGTCTGGTATTTCGGCTGACACCACACTGTCAATGTCAGAAATTTCTGGAAACTTACAATCTTCCGTTAATGTTAAGAGGAAATCGATGTGCGGGAGACCTCGTTTTTGAAATTCCACTGTATATAGATATGCTTTTACCGAAATTTCCTTAACATTAATCAACCGTAGCAATTCCTTTACTTTGCAATGGAAAACTCTCACTTCAATATCAGGCCTATTATTAGCAGTTTCCCAGAGATGAATGATAAGTATTTCTGGCCAGCCCGCATTACAGGTGAACGTAATGAATAAATCTGGCTTTCCAAACTTCCTCACTATCGCCATCGCATCTGTATAATTTTGCAATATTTTCCTTGGGCTACCTGTAAAAGAAGATGGCAAAACTACAATACGACCGACTCTGAGATTTTCATTTTCTGCTCGTACATGCAAGGCGTCAGCTAAACCGGCATATGTATCAACTCGTAACTTGGTTTGTTGATGAGTATGATGACGTATATATTTTAACCGGTCACCTTCCATACGACAGTAGTAATCCACGAATAAAATAATATCCATTTTGCAAACTTGAGCAGCGACAACTAACTCAACATGACCTCCATGAACACCATTCATAGACATATACATTTTGTAATCATCGCTCGTATTGATAGCAGTTTCGTACATATCACTGTTGCCAACAATAAAGGAAGAATAATTATTCCACTTGTCTGTAACATGTTTTACAATTCGCTTTCTAACCTGTGTAAATAAACTCTGATTGTTGTACTCACAATATGCCAATGACCTGAACAGACAATTACCGTCATCTTTAATCTTTATAACATTTGTAATTGAGTGTCGCCTCTCATTCACCATAGTATGATTCATTGTATTGATTGAGCACACAACCTATAAGGACCAATGATGAAACGAAAAGAAGACAGTTTGTAGCTGGTGAGACCAAAGACTATATAACAGAAAGATCGGATACACAATACAAAATGGCGGTTCCAACATTCGACTGTAGCGGCATCTTCGTGAAATTAGTTGTCTTTCGTATACAGCATTTGTTGTCATTCAAAGAGATGTTGACATTGGAAGATTCAAATTCTGGGGTCAGATTTTTCCAACAAGCATCAACTTCAACAATACAAATTATAAAATTACAAGCATTGTATGTTTCTGTTGTTGGTGCCTCTCTTATGGACTTGCTTAATTTCTTGGAGGGATCTATGTACCCAACAATTCACTTACTGGCTGGGAAGCTACTGATTTTGAAAAATACTACCAGATCTTCCACGTGCATGGCCATATACATTGCAGCCTTAAACCATGAATTCCATCTTGTATATACAGGCATTGGGAAAGCTAGAATTTCATTCTCTTATTCTGTGTTTTCATATTTCTCCCTTAGAAATGCACAGTAATTGCTTTTTCTTTTTCGCGTATTTAAAAAGGCATTCTTTGTCTTGACTATAGACATGTTCAATTCGTCCAACTCGTTTTCCAATATGCGTCAGGAGTTGGCAGTCGGGTTTGAACTGCAGGGGTCTTCCCGCTCACTGCGTAACGCGCATTCCAAAAACATTCAGTTGGTCACTACTTGCTTCACTCAGCACATTCCTTCTTTCAGTGGCTGAGTGTCGCCTGCTGCAATGACAATCATTGGTATGCGGCAAGCCGATATATTTAACTTAGGAATAGGCGGGCCGCGCATGCGTACTGCAAGACCCCCCCGCACCCCGTCACAGCGTGTTCAAATGCCATCTCCTGCCGCGATGACAGTACATGGCCTTGAGGTAAAGCTCAAGCTATTACGCAATGGTGGAGTGTTCAATCATACGTTCCTCCAGAACTTGGAACAGCTTCCTCAAAAGATGCAGATAATGGCCAAGTCCAAGATTACGTGTGTTGCCCCATCAGCTCTAGTGAAAGTCAGGACTTAAAGGACCACGGATCCAGCCAGGAAGACTGTAGAAGCCATCGGGTCATTGTTTGATCCTCGGCATGCACCTAAGAACGTATCTCCCACAGAACTGCTCCAATTTAAGAAGAATGCCCCATTTCTTAAGAAGATGGAGTCTCAACAGTTTTTAGAGGCTCGCAGCATTTACCTGACTGCAATCAAGAACCAACTGCATCATGAAGATAATGTGAATGTTCCAGAGATCCTCATGGGATTAAGGCCTGCTCACTGAGACTATGCAACAGCTGCATTAAAGTGTGTGTGGTATCCTTGTACAAATGTGGATTCTGAAAGGTCATTTTCGAAATACAGTCTCATAGTAAGTGATAGGAGGCGAAAATTGACAGCTGCAAATGCTGAGACTTTAACCATGATCTACTTCCAGTGATTTCACCGCAGTATTTGGATAAAACTGAAAAAGGTATTCACTGAAATGTGTTTCGAGATGGTGAATGTAAAATAAAAATGTGACTTCCATATAAGTATCTCATTCTTCCATAGCCATGTTGAACGGTTTACCCTGCTGTTTTGTTTTTTACTTTGTTTTATTAATTGTTTACATTTTAAATGCACTTATTGTACAAATTTTATTGCTTTCCAAATTTTAACTTGTTATCCCCCAAAAGAATAATAAAAACACAGACCACCACATTTTGATTTTTTAAATCAACAAATCTTCAAAAAAATAAAAACACTTTCTAACACCTCTAGGTGTAAGTATCTATGTCACATGCTCAAGTCAAAAACTACTGGTAAGTACAAACCTTCTTTCTATTTTTCTTTACTTAACCAAGTGTTTAATGGGGAAAACCAGTATAAGAATATGTTTATGGCATTATTTTGTGCAACCATATAAAAAATTGGATTTTTTCAAACAATATTAACAAAGCTATCAAGTATTTTATGGAAAACCAGTATAAGAATACGTTTATGGCATTATTTTGTGCAACCAAACAAAAAAATTAATTTTCTTCAAACAATATTAACAAAGCTATCTAGTATTTTATGTTTATCCGATAACTGTCGGAATGTTACATAGGCACTTTTTGACTTGACCCATTCCAAGGGGTACCTAGTATTTTGAAACTCATCATCATCATCATCATCATCAAGTAACAGCTTCAGTTTCTCGGGTGTTGGTGACCACTTACGGAGATGTCCTTAACCACATCGATCCATCTCCTCGGTCTTCCAACCGATCTTTTCCCAATCACAACCATTTCGGTGTGCTTTTTAGCAATTCTTGTTCCTTCCATCCGCTGTACATGACCAGACCATACCAACTTAGCCGACTAGAGCAGACGCAAGAAAAGCTTGCCGAAACTCAACGATGCGCAGAGACAAATATCAATCGGCGTATTTTAATGCTCATTGCTCCTGTGTGTCCCCCAAATGCTGATTACCGGACTTGCTGCACACTCCATTCTTCAACAATGCGGCTTGCTCCGAGACGCGGTCTACAGCTGTAAACCAAGCGTAAACCCAGTCACAGTTCAGCCTGCCATCTTAGCATTGATCGAACAAACTTCATTTCAGAAGCTTGAATTTGATTGTTTTCCGATTCTGTCACGACACACATCTCTAATGCATAGGTCAAGATTGGAATGTAGTATGTATTGAAGATGATTAGTTCTGCCTCATGGGGTACTTGATCATCCCACAGGAGACATCTTATTTCGTTGTAGAATTGGGCAGTTTGATGCGTACGGTTAAGGAATTCACTTAGAGTTTAATTTTTACCGTCTCTCACACTGCCCAGATACAGTAGAACCTCGATGCATCGTTCCCGGAACTGTCGTTTTCCCGTATGCATCGTTCAATTTATTTAGTCCCGAAAATTTTCCATATAAACTAATGTTAAATTTTTCCGTATCTATCGTTCCGCGAACTATCGTTTTTTCGCATGGATCGTCAAAAAATCCCTAGTCCTTGGCCACAATTTTCCCGCATTGATCGTTTATGAGAAAAATATATGCAAACGTTCTTTTGAATTTGAAGCGGCATAGAATAGCGGCAACCTGTTACGCGAGAATGTACGAGGTACGAACGATGAGTTCCTAGGCTTGAGCAAGTTTCTCGGCTGAAGCAAGGTTCAAGTAGGCTGGACTGCAGTGCTCAGATTGTTTACGCGCAACCACACTATATAACCACGCCTACGAGCCTTCAGGCGCCAACGATCCTGCTCGAAGCGCCAAGCCGTCATTGTGCTGTTTCATTTCATTCTGAGTGGTTCTGTGTAGTATCTTGGTTGTGTGCGGCGATTATAATTTTATCTGTAGTTCGTAATTACGTTGTCTTTCTCATTTTAGTTCCTGTGTAGTATTGTTATTCAGGACATGTCACGTCCCGTGAAAAAAGTAAGAACTCTCCAAGAACGCTTGAAAATTATAGAAGAAATTGAATCAAATCCTTTCGAAAAAAGAGTTGATACCGCTGAACGTCTTGGGTTAGCACCTTCAACTTTAAATTCCATATTTGCCAAGAAGAATGAGATAAGAGAGCAAATTGATAAATGTGGCAGTTCCAGCAAAAAAAGGAAAACTGGAAGAGAATCTACATTCGCGGAGCTCGAGAATGTCCTTTTCACTTGGTACCAGCAAGCAAGGGCTTCCAATATCCCTATAGATGGAACAATTTTACGGGAGAAAGCCAAGAAGATAGCTGCAAGATTGAAGATTGATAATTTTGCTGCATCGAATGGATGGATCGCTCGATTTAAAGTGCGACATGGGTCCTTCCGGACAGAACACTGGCGCTGAAGGGTGAATCTTGCCACGGGGGCAAAATTTCAAAAGAACGACTAACCGTTCTGCTGTGTGTGAACAGTGATGGCAGTGATAAGAGAGTGCCAGTCGTAGTGGGAAAATCATTAAAACCACGTTGTTTTAAGAACACAAAGAAAATACCTGTGACGTATCATGCAAACAAAAAAGCTTGGATGACCATTGAAATATTTTCACAATTTTTAAGGTCATTTGATGCCTCTATCGGTGCACAAGGAAGAAAAGTCGTCCTCTTTGTGGATAATTGTGCCGCTCACCCACAGGACACGTCATTTCTTCGCAATGTGAAAGTTGTGCATTTCCCCCCAAATTGTACCAGCGTGTTGCAACCTCTTGATCTTGGGGTGATAAAATGCTTCAAGCAGCTGTACCGTAAGCGCCTAGTGCAAACTGCTGTGTGCTTGTTGGATGCCGGGAAGGAAACTAGTAAGAAAATAGATATACTGAAAGCGATTCATTTCACAGTAGCAGCTTGGCAGCAGGTGTCCCAGCCAACTGTCGTGAACTGTTTCCAGAAAGGTGGTTTCAGCTGTCAGCTACACGCGGCGGAAATAGACAACGCTGAAAATCCCTGTGCTAATGGTGAAGATAGTGATGATGATGATGCCTTTAATGACGACTGGGAACAATTAAGGGGTGAAAGTGACTCTGTCCCCGTTGATTTTGAAGACTATGTGCTGATTGATTCGAATGTTGCCACAAGTGGAGTGGAAGCGATTGAAGAGCTGTGCGATGAAGGCGCGGGGGAGAGGAGTGATGAAGCGGAAGAAGACGATCGTGAGCCCGAAGTCGTCCCGAGTTTCGCCGAAGCGCATGCCGCCTTGGCGAAGGTGAAATCCTTCATGTACTCGCATGACATCAGTGATCGTGAAGAAGAGAACATTATGCAAGTAGAGAAGGCTTTATTTCGTCTGAAACGCAAAGTTTCGACGAAACAAAAAAAAATTAATGACTTTTTTACTAAAAAGAGCAAGTGATAAAATGACACATATGAATACTGTACTACATATCATTAAATAAAACAATCATTTCTTAATAATAATAACCAAAATCTTTAGTAAAAATTTTAGCTCGATGTCATGCTACCGTATCACGCAACTCACTAAACTGTAAAACCCCCGCTTCTGCCTGCAACACATGTTGACCTCGACAATAAAGGCTACTCTCTCCCGCTGTAAATCACGCAATGATGCCGCGTAACATGCAACACTGCGTAACCTTGAACTCGGCGCTCGAACTGCTGTCCTGCAGCTGTGTAATAGTCAGCTGTGATGATCCAAGCGAGTGGCTATTTAAAAGGGCTATTATCACTTACGGTATTTCGTAAATAAAGTATAGGTTAAAATAACTATTTTGTGTGTTGATTTAAAGACGCTAGGTGTGCCTTTATATCACGCCATCCTAACCTATATCAAGGGAATTTAAATCTTTAAAATTTGGATGACTCAATTAATACCCGCACCCCAATTTTTTACGACCGATTTTGAATTAAAATGTGCGGGAGGATATTCGGGTATATACGGTATTTTGATGCCCGTATGAAGTTTACATGAAGAAATATGTCCAAATACAGTAACCGTACTTTTTTTTTTTCCCTCAAATTTTTTATGTTACCCGCTATTATCGTTTCCCGCATCCATCGTCATTTTTTCCCGCCCCCTTGAAAAACGATGCATCGAGGTTCTACTGTACTGCAATTGTGGAACATTCACCAGAGATCTTCCATTCAGCTGCAAATCCTTATTCCCTCTATATCTGCTAAATTTCATGTCTACAGTCATTGATTCACTGACTTTGTGACGAAACTCTTCAAAGTAGCAGTACAATATAATTAATTATATTTACTTTACTTTTATCGCTTTGGCCACTAGGGGCCGCGAATGGGATTTCTTCCATCCATCCAAGTGAACATATCTCTTGCTGGGTTTTACATCCTCTTGATGAACCTGACAAGAGTTTTTGTTTCAATGGGGTTCTGAGCAAGATATCTGATTCAGAAATTTCAAACTTTAACAAGTCCTTATCCAGTAATATTATATAATATTATATAATAATATAGAATTAATTATATTATATAATATATTAATTATATTTGGAAATTAAAAGAAAATATTTTAATGATATATTAACACTTACCCATCACCCTGGCCCAGCAAAGGATTTATATTTGGTGAAGAATGACTCTGAGCCAATGAAGGCTTTGTAGTCGTTCCAGGGGCTCGGCTGAATTCATTGTTGGAGCCGTCTCCATCCTTATCCAAGGATGGAAGCTTCCACTGGTTCAGTCTTGATTGCTGTTGGTTTTGGAATGAGGCCTGTTGAAAGATATCAAAGCTACACTTCTGCAACTTCAACAAGGTACATGGAAATTAGGTTTAAAATTATTGTTGAGACACCCTGTCAATAGGTTCCTTTATTGAAAAACTAGTGTCCAGAGATATTTCGCGATTGTACAACTATAAGGGGTTGTTACTGAATCTCACTGCGACATACTCTGTAGACACTTGGATAATTTGAACTTCACTGAAGGATTGATTCTATGGAAATGGAGTGTGGCCCAAACACTCCCAAGAACTTTAAGCCTCACCCGCTTGTTTGATCTCGTCCCCGTTAAGGGATGTGCTACCCTATACTTACACACACATCCAGTAGCATCGGACTAATGACCAGTGTCCCAACATTAACATTTCATTCATCAGGATCATAATGTGAAGTCAACCTACCACCTGAGGTTCCTTATTCATCGTCAACTCCCCAAAGTTCGACTGCAGGGCTGCCAGAGGGTCATGCATATTTGGCTTGAAGAAGTCTCCTGGCTGTGGACCTTGTGGAGCCATATGATGCTGCTGTTGCTGTTGTTGCTGCTTCACATATATAGCTTGCTGAGAGGCGATTTGGTTCTAGAAGAAAACAATATAGTACCTTAATAATACTAGCACTGCTGTAAAATGAGGTCGACCAGATTTCTTTCAATAGATTCAGAAATACTTCCCAAATTTTATGGGAATCAATCAGCCATTGGTGAGGGGATATGATAGGACACAGGAAAAAAGACAAAAAAAGTTAGTTATTGTTGTTTTAAGGGGCAGAACTACAAGGTCATCTGCCCCTAAAGAAAAACAAATCCTGACACACCGACTCAGGAGATCTTGCGAAATAACATTGAAATACATATACAGTGCACTCCCGATAATTCGTGGTAATTAATGAACAACTTCCACGAATTATCCGCAGTTTATTTTAAAAGCCTAGTAAAAACAAACTATTGATTAAAATATTGAAATGTATTTTATGAACACGTAAAAAAAAAAAAACTTTGTTACATTGCACTGTAAGACACACTAGATCGACACTAGATGTAAGGATGTGAATTAGTTTCCGTGCATATTAATTTTGAACCTGTTAATTTTTTATCGTACTGATGAACTTTAAAATGCTACAAAATACTAATTATTAAAATTCAAAATGCTACAGAATGCTATTTTTCAAAATGAAAGTGCTACAAAATCAATTTCAAAATGCTATTTTCTCATATCTCTAACCATATTTAATCGAGTGTAATGCACATCTGCGCAAATTAAATCTTGAAATGAAAATGAAAACTCATCTCGCAAATAAACAAATAATACTTGGTAGTTTTTTTGAAATACACACTTGACATGCAGTGTTTTGTATATACCTTATAATAATACAAATACATTTTTCAGGATTATCCATGTTGTACTATTTTTCAAGCATTTTCTAATAACACTAAGGTAACATAGTAATCCCCATTCCACCCCACTAGTTATTACTACTTACATTATGTTTCTAACTATTCCAGTGTGAAATCCACAATGCTTCTTATGATGATACTGAATTACTCAAGAATCATGGCCGCCTCGAGTTATTGCTTCGTATTGAACTACTGTACATTTCCTCTCACTGTGCAAATAACTAGTCTACGTGTTCAACTTCTAGATGGTTTTTCCCAGTTTTGTAGCTTTAGTCAACGAAGCTAATGTTTTATGTTTAACGTTTAATGCAATGAGTCCAAACAATTCATTTCCACTGCCAATCTTTGGCTGTAGCCATGAACATTTCAAATCAAAACCTCTAAAATCGTAACTTTATGGACATCAAGAGAAACCTGGGGTCATTCCAGTAGAAACTTTATGCAAGGATATGGGAGAACCTTTCTGTGTAGACCAGTACTACTCAACTTACCTGCAGGTTCGTGATCTGCTGCTTGGTCTTGGTGATCTGAACAGAGATATGCAGCACTGCACTCGAGTTGCTTTTGTGAGGTTGAACTTGTACCACAGCCTGCTGCTGCATCAGCTGTTGGAGCAACTTGATCTGCTGCAGCAGCTGGTTCAACAGAAGCAGCGTTTGTGGAGCCAGGGGCTGATTCAGAATCTGCCAATTGAAAGTGCCATCATGCAATCAGAGAATTGAGATTCAAAAAACAAGTACCACACAGATTAGGAAACCTTCAATTTGTTTGCAATGGGAGTAGATTTACTTCTCTTTATAGGTTGCTTTTCAGTTGACCTACATATTAACAAGATTTCTTTTTACCTTGGGCATTATTAAATAAACACCAACACATAAAATGATAAGAATAATAGCACTTTTACAACGTGTGTCTATGTTTAACAAGAAAATACTTTCAATGTACCATACAGTATATATAAAATGTTTGGCACCAACACAAGAAGAGTGCGACGAAATGTTTCATTGCCCAAGTCGTTGCCTACGAGATATCACTGACGAATCTAGAAGCCAAACTGGATGACACGTCATAGACATGTTAACTAAATGACAACGTGAAGTGATTAAATCAAGGGACTTTCATTTGCCAATAATGCATGCAAAGTGCCGATTTGAAAGTGCAAAAACAAAAAAGTACGAAATACAGGTACGATAATAGATCACATACTAACAGATCGGAATGTATGGAAAAATGTGAGTGATGTCAAAGTCATTCCAAGTGAAGACCTTGGAGGAGACCATAGACTACCAGTTGCAGTTGAGTCGTCTAGTATCAAAACCGGCCAAGTCACAAAATTTACGAAAATGAGTTAAGGTTATTATCAGTTTGAAGTAGAAGTACAGCACTATCAGGCGAAACAAGAATATGCTTCAAAATCGTCCATGTCTTCATGTTGCAGAGCACTGAATTCTTGGTCGTGCAACAAAATGGGCCAAGTCATGCAGGTAGTGTTTTCATAACCGGCCATATCAAAGAACGAGTAGCAATCTTCATGTCGCAGCATTATTGTTTGGATCTTGCGTTGTTAGATGATGCAAGAATGTGATAATATCAGTAGGCAACATTGTTCCTTATATTGTATACTCTTCGAAGTCATAATAATTTGTATTTTGTTCGTTTGCAACACTGACTTCCGTATTCACGGGCTTCTTACCGCATTGGCGCGAAAGCAATCGTATATCCTATGTGCTCGCATTTTGTCATTATTGTGTAGTGTAACGTGTATATTGTTTCTATTTTAATAAGTGACTCATTTTCTTTTACTGTGTTCAAGATCTAAGAGAACGACTTAACTTTTAATGATATAATACCTATTTTGTATTCTCCTCAGCTTTCTGATGATCATCTTCATATACAGTATTACTATCCAATTTAAGCAGAATGCTTTCGTTTTTATTGCAATAAAGACAGGTAATTACAATGTCAATTTATTTTAATTGCCTTTTTTCACTGGAATTTGGAATTTAAAAAGAACAGTTTTACCAAAAAAAAGACTAAAATTATACCAAATTGCAACAAAAACGGCCAAGTCAAAATTAATATTAGCAAAAAAGATGGGTTCATTATGAATCAGATTTCTCAAAATAGCAGAACTTAAATATTAAACCATTACGAATATAACTATGCAATAAAATCTTTTGTGACCACCATTGCTTTGTCTCTAGAGGTTTTTCATCCATACTGAAAAATATGCCTTCAGTGACTTGGCCGGTTTTGATACTAGACGACTCAGTTATTGGAGAGAAAAGAACTCCGAGGGTCTGTAACAAAACAGTCCCAAAAATTAAAATTTGGCTGTTAACTGAAACATTTATTTAGTCAGAATTCAAGGAAGGTGTCCGCAAAATGTTACCAAAAGAAGAACTGACATCGGTAGATGATGACTGGAACACTCTAAAGAAGGTTATGGTAGATACCGCAGAAATCAATATTCCTTTGGTATTTAATAAATATGCCAAGAGCAGTCAAAAACATGACAAATCTGTGTGTACTTGATGGTCTGGATAGATCCAAGAAAATCTGAGAATAGAGTTGATGCACTTACCTGATGATTGAGATAACCAGCCTGCACAGCCATCTGTATCTGTTGTACGAGCATACGCAGCTGAGCAGTAGAAGGCTGGTTCTGAGGTGTGCGCGGTGCCTGGTTGAAAGGAGCCGGCTGCTGGGTGGGAGGCTGCTGAGGTGGAGGTTGCTGAGTCAGAATCTTCTGAACGACGGCAGGACTTATGTTATTAATACTGGCCAGACTAGGATTAGCATTGTTCAGGTTGTTGAGAAGACTAGGGGCATTGTTCACACCACCAGGGCCCTGCAAGTAATGACACAATCCCCTCACAATTAGAAAATGGAATTCTTTACTGTAATTGAAGTGCAGAAAACAATACTTTCATATCGCAGAATATATAATTTAAGGCTGTTCGAATTGGCAGAGTGTGTTAATATTCATAGAATTAATCTTCTATACAGTAAGTTGGTAAGGACTTAAGAATTTCCAAAATGGGTAACTGTACAGACTTTTGTTCCCCCACCCCCCCACTGTGTACTGAACAAGTTTTACCAGATTTGAAGTTTTAACACGTTATACACCTATTTTATGCATCACTAGAGATTTTTACTAAAATATTAAATGACTTGAAATTCTCGAATGATCAATATTCACGACCTATCAAACAATTCGATTGGCCATCAAAACGATCACGAGTTGCATTTGATATTAAAATGACTTGTTTTTGTATCTACCAGATAGTCAACAAAACTATTAAGTAAAAATTATTTCACAGTCTGATTTGGTTGTGTTAATAAAAGGAATGTTCTAAGCATTGTATTTATCTTTTTTTTTTGTACTTTCGACAGTTCTTTCGTTTTGTTTATTCAAAGCGTGCAAATCTTAGTATGCCTTAATGAAACAGAACTTTTCGGTGCTTAAAAAAAAATATTCTGTTTCACTCAACTGATGTAAAACTCCGATTGCCAAATGCGTTTAATTTAAGTCATGGGAGTTTACGTGAAAGATGCTTTACTGCCAACACTAATTTATTAAAGTTGCAATAGTAGCCGTGAAAAGGCTTTTAAAATGTTGTATTATTAGGGATAGGGATTTTTGGGTGAATTCAAAGTGAAGAAAGCGGTGTTTTAAAGTGTTAAATTTGGTGGTTTCAATTGCACTTTTCTGTACTTTAAAAATGATAAGTTTTAGGCAGGATATTTTTTTATATCATGGATAATATGCATTAAATATTAAAATACTGTACACTAACGACACATTTCACAGTCCATCAAAGTATACTTCAGTGAAAAGATCCAAAATATATTGTGACAGTGACGCATATCACTTAACGTGGTAGCGTAAGCTGGAAAAAAAAAAACATTCACAGTTGGCATTTGATTAGGGTATACAAATGGTCTTCAACACAGATTTGAAAACTTTGGAAATGCAAAACTCTAAGGTCTGTCTTGGTCCTATCGTGCACCTGCTTCTTGATTAAAGTTTCTAGTTCATTGTATCCTCTTATAACCTAACTTTCCTTTAGTGTTCCACAGAACGGCAACTTCTTAATTTTCTTTGCAAGATCCTCGATGTTCATTGGCACTATCTCTGCTGGATCAAACACACACATTTGTAAAACTTGTTCCCAGGGTCTACAGATCTCAAGCCAATTAATTTTGTAAGAGCATGGGACTCAGCATATACTAAAACTGAACGTATTTTCCCTCTTTTTGACACATTTCCACAACCCTCCAACTACTCCTTAATGTCGGTACCATAATCTTCATGAACAGCAAGTTTAGGGGCTTGCTTAATTCTCTGGAGATGTCCATCTAGAAGGTGATCAGTTGGATAAGACTGGCCTTCTAAAGTGACTAGTTCAGTTATGTCTGTGCCAAATTCTTTGATGAACATGGCCTGTACTTTAATGTCAAGTACCGGTATTTCGTCATGTGAAACATTGTTGAGAAAATCATCATCAGAGTTATCAGTTCCTACCACTTCATTCATAAATTGCACAATATCTTTCAAGTACTCTGACAGGTACACTACAGAATGAAACCAAGAAGACCACCTGGTTATGACTAGTTCAGAAACAGTGGCACATTTTGATCTGTGTCTATTTTACAACACAATGTTTTATCATATTATTTGATGCTAATGTGTTGACATGAAATTGAGGCTAGAATTGGGAAGAATGTGGCCATGGTAGCAAATTTCATTTCATGGTAAAAAGTTCCCCCTCTTTTTGCATAGGAGACAAATTTACAAATAACAGGCCCTAGTCGAGTCTTACTAGATGATGCCCTTGCAGCTTTTGCTCCTATACGATGACTCCGATCGTTATCAATTAGAGAAATTTGGGCATCGATGTCTGCAGCAATCTACAGCACAACATGGTCCGTGTTCACACCGGGTACCTCTTCAACTCCATAAATACGGATACTATTTCTCCTTGTATATTGCTCTAAATCTTCTAGTTTTTCATTGAGCTCCCTGTGCAGCCGAGCATTTTCTTGTTTACATGCACGAAGTTCCCTTCCTAAATCAACCCCTTTGTTGCCATTAAAATCCTTCGTTTCCTTCAGCGAATCGACAACTCTCGAGTAATAATGCCAGCAATGGATTCAAGAAATGAAGGCTGCATTAAAATTTCCTGCACCACAGTTCTTACCAATCCAGAAAGCTCTTCTTCTGAATTCAGAAACCCCACCTCCCCTAGTACTTCGAGTAATGTGAACTTCAGAACAAGTTATGGCTTCGGTCGATGGAGCGGTCACACGAGCGCTTCTGATGTTACTGGCAGCAGCTTTGGCTGACACCGCACTTACGTGCTGAGTGTCCTTGGCCGAGTCTTCTGCTGACACCGAGAGAGCGCACTCAACGTACTTGGCTGAGCCTCTGATGGCATTGAAGGTGTGCGCCGGCTTGCACGTTTGCGGTCACTTTTACCCATCACGTTATTCTTCTAACCTCGAATTCACTTTACACACACTTAATAAAATTTGCTACTGGAGTACTCAAGCGTGTTGTTATACTGAACAGCCTCGGTGTATGTAGAAAGTTTTCGTGTATCACAAAACAAATCACACTCCCTTAGAACACCAGAATTTTATTAACTTCAGCTGCCCAAGATACTTGCATCAGTCCGCCATTAAAACACGAGAGAGAGATGGTAGAGATGCAAGAGGTGAACACACTGTCATGTTTAATAACTTCTATGTTCAGGTTGCATCCAAAAATTAATTTTATTATGCCCCCCCCCTCTCTCTCTCTTGCATAATATGTTTTGGACAACCATCACATTTAGGATTAAGGCACAGAAAATGTTGGAAGAAAGAAATTGGAAACTAGCTACTGATAATATATATTGTTTTCAGTAAGCCTGTTATTGCTTGTGAACAAGTATATTTGCTGGTTGATCAAGGCTATCAGATGGTGTTCCCACTTGTTTATCATCTCCATCTTCCATTTCATGGGCATTTATTTTTCTCCCCCTTCCCCTTGATTATCTTACAATCTTGCATACCAGTATTTAATTTGTCTTGTTTATATTAGTTAACAATCCTGTACCATGCATCAATGTGAATTGCTTTGGTTATGGCCCCATAAAGGAAGGAATTGTTGTTCTGCAGTCTAGAACTCTCTCTAGTGTGACTACCTCTCTTTTGTGCAATCTTGAACTTTCGATCCCCACTGACCTCAGGCTCTTGCAGTGGAATTGCAATTGCCGAAGGGTCACCGACATTGTCTTGAATTAAAATGATAAGTTTCCCCGAAGGATCCAGGACGTTTGTACTCTGAATCAACTTAATGACAGCGCATCAAATTTTGAAGAAAATTAAATACTTCGAATAACTGACCTGGCTAGTTCAAACTGGTTTCCCAGTGTTTTGCCCCCAGTGTACCATTGGGCTTACCCACTGGCTAGTACATACTCTGAAGGGCACTGCAAAATTGCTGTAAACCACGAGCAGTACCCATGTACTATCCATCCTTGATGGCTATCAGCAAATACTGCCAACATTTAAGTTGCATTACAAACGCCAGTATCAGAGTCTGCAAACATGGTGATTTTGAAATATACATGATAAAATTGAATGCAACCCAGTAACAACAAAATCAATAAAAATTACCATGTTTGTAGCGATTCTTATATATCTGAAAGATGCTCTTGCAATAATTCTGACTTCCGCTATATTGAATGGCCCCCAAACTCGCCTACATCAATCCAACAGACTAATTTTAAAAGCATACTGAAATAATTAAATGCAGGAATCATCAAGAAAAGGATTCAAATGGAATAATATAAAAATAACAAAAAATACTCAACACTTAAAATCATGTTTCAACTTACGGGTTGGGCAAAAGGCATTTGCTGAGCAACTGGGTTGTATCTCTGTCCAGGAAATCCCGCACCAGGATGACTTTGGGCCAGATCGAATGGTGAAGAGTGGTCCTCATGCCTACGCCATGCTTCCACATTGAACCGTGCAGACAATTGCTCATGAGCATCATCGAAGTTCATGTTGCTGGAGCGCAGTGCATTCTCCACATCCTCTTTCTGTAGTTAAAGAAGATGGAGAATGATAAGCAATGGCAGCAATATCAAAGCAGATTGTTAGAACAACAGTAAATCACATTAATCAATTCATACCTTGAATCCCATCTCTGCAAGAATTCGAAATTGTTTGCTTGCCCAAACAATATCCTTTGTAAGCGGCTTTTGACCCTTCAAACAAAGGAATGCAACATATAAGAAGTGTGTCACTGTTTATACAACAATGCATAATATAATGCATAAAGAAGAATGCTTACCTGTTTAGGAGGATGACCCCAAGATGATGTATCCATGTCACCATCAACCCAGCCGCCCGGATTGAGTGGAGCCTTTGGCTTTTGACCACCCCATGATGTTGGAGTTAGTGGAGGCTCGTTCCACGAGTTCACACCACCACCTCCACCCTTCGATTCATCTCCCCACCCAGAGTTACTCGTATCATGCGGTCCATCTGCCCAGGAGCCATTCCTGGGGGTGGAATAGAAAATTTATATATTTATTTAGATTTTGTAGGATAACTTTAGAAAGAATGAATCACACCATATGCTTTATGCATCAATATTCTCCAGATATTTCAGGTAGACAGCTTAGAAACACAATCTTCACAATCTGTACAGGATAGTTTTGTGAGCAAAAAGGTTCAAGGGATTTAATGTGGCTCTTTAAAAAAGGTTAAGTATCTTTACGAATTTCACTAAGACTGATAAATTTGCTTCTGTGAAGATAGCATAATTTTTCATTTTACCGGAAGATTTGAATTTATTTTAACATCACACTCCAAACATTAGTCTATTTCAATAGATATCCTGTGAAGCATCAATATTAATAATTTTTGGCACGGCCCCCAGAAAAAACTGATGGATGTGGAAAACTATAGAAGAGGAACTGTGTGTTAAAAACAAAACAACCACCTGATCTCTAATAAAATCTTGCTTTTGGGGGCAAATGCATTATGCCTTGCCAAAACATACTGGGTTTAACGAGTTCTATGCCACTTTTGAAACAAGCTGGCTTTAAAGAAATGTACATTCAATAGTTTGGAAATTTCACCACTCCAATTAATGATGCATTTTTTAATGCAAGTTTTGAAGTTGAATAATCAACCAACATCTACCTAATGACCATTATATTGCAAGACCTTGCCCAATTTTCAACCAAGGTGTCTATTGAAAAAGCAAAGGAAAAATTAGCTACTTTTAGTTCAAGGTGCCAGCACAATGAACGAGTACAATAGCATGCCATGGAGTTGATCCAGATTCGAATCCTGACTGCCATACCATGGCATTTATTCCCCAAAAGCACATAACTTGCCACCAGCCAATGGAATGAACATGAAAATGACCCTTCCTAACCCTAACACCAATGACAACCAGGCCCTGCATACCCTTGTCCAGTCACTACAGTGACTGCTGGGAAATACCATATTTCCTTGCATATTTTTAGCCTAAAATTTGTGGAAGAAAAGCAGGGTGCGACAATTATATTGAAGTTCAAAGAAGAAAATGATTTTTTTTTAAATATACACCATCATTATATGCTGCACGTTCGTTCCTTGCGTAAGTTTACGCCAATAGCAGTAGGGCCTGTTTCCATGTCGGTGACCTGGGGGCTAGCAGCACTTCGTACAGCGGTAATTGAATCTCTATTCCAAGGCCAACTCATGGAAGAAATGGGTCCATACAAGTTTCAATCCCCTGGACTGGTGCTGAGTGCGATGGCTGTTTAGCATGCCATGGGCTAGCCGCTCAATATAGTGAGTCATAACCTGCAGACAGAGCGACAGACTCCTTATTTCTGACAAGGTCACGTCACGTTATAAGCTCGCGGCAGCATGTTCAACCGACCAGCGCATAAATACTAACATGCCAAGTTGGTTAATCTTGACATAATTTCGAAACACATTCGGAATTGAATGAATTTTTTCATTGTTGTAGGCAAATGTAATGAATTTCTTACCATTCATAATTCTTGTTGAAGTACGTCAAATTTATTCTCTATTTTATTTATTGTTGTGTAATGCTATTATTTTTTTTGGTCATCATATACATGATTAATTTTTACAATTTTCTGGAGACATTCCAAGTTCGTTGATTTTTTATTTTTTTTGGAGTGGGGGGTCCTTGGTGATTACCGTATTTCCTCGCATAATCGTCGCCACTGCGTAATCGTCGCACCCCACTTTTCAAACACTAAAATAGGTTTATAAAATTTTATCGCATAATCGTCGCATAGCATGTTCGTATTTGTGCGCCAGTCAGTTGCACATGCCGCCGCGACTTTATAACCTGGCGAGACTTTGTCAGACGAAAAATAACTCTTCTTTATGCTTGCGGGCAATGAACTGTGATGCGAGCGGCAAGCTTCGTCACTTAGCACATTCTGCGAGCGTATAATCTGGCGTGATCTTGTCAGGAGAAAGTAATCTTGTCTTTATGCCTGCCGGCTATGAACCGCGGCGCGAACGGCCAGCGCACATTCCGCGATCTTATAGGCCTAATCTGGCGTGATCTTGTCGGCAGAAAGTATTTTCGTCTTTATGCCTGCGGGCTATGAACTATGACGCGAACGGCCAGCGCACATTCCGCGAACTATAGACCTAATTATCATGTCAGCAAAAAGTAATCTCATTTTTAGGCCTGCGGTCTATGAACTGTGACGCGAGCGGACAGCGCACATCCCGCGTGCGTATAGGCCTAATCTGGCGTAATCTTGTCAGGAGAAAGTAATATCGTATTTATGCCTGCGGGCTATGAAGCGCGACGCGAATGGTCAGCGCACATTCCGCGAGCTTATAGGCCTAATCTGGCGTGATCTTGTCAGCAGAAAGTACTCTCGTATTTATGCCTGCGGGCAATGAACTGTGACGCGAACGGCCAGCGCATATTCCGTGAGCTTAAAGGCCTAATCTGGCATGATCCTGTCAGGAGAAAGTAATACCGCGTCGTCTTTATGCCTGCCGGCTATGAACCGCGACACGCACGGCCAGCGCACATTCCGCGAGCTTATAGGCCTAATCTGGCGTGATTTTGACAGCAGAAAGTAATTCGTCTTTATGCCTGCGGGCTATAAACTTTGACGCGAATGGCCAGCGCACGTTCCGCGAGTTTATAGGCCTAATCTAGCGTGATCTTGTCAGGAGAACGTAATCTCGTCTTTATGCCTGCGGGCTATGAACCACGACGCGAATGGCTAGCTTCGTCAGCACATTCCGCGAGCGTTAACCTGTCGTGACCTTGTTAGAAAAAAGAAACCTGTCTCTGACTGCAGGCTAAGACTCACGCTACGCGAATGACTGGCCCGTGCAGCAAATAATGATACAGTATATTTTTTGAACTTAAATATTCTTCGCATAATCGTCGCACCCTGCTTTCTTCCACGAATTTTTGGCAAAAAAAAGTGCGACGATTATGCGAGGAAATACGGTATCTTTTTAAATAATTTGAGCGTATGCCATAGACCAGGCCTAGTTCCAATTAAAGTTAACTGAATACAGACTAAAGCATTGGAGCATGATAGCCACATGTGGTGGACTGTGCAGACAAAGAAGCAAAGATAACACCAAGAGAAAATTAAAAAACACGCTACTTATCCAACATGAAAATTGTACAGTTTTATTTTCTTATGCCAAGGAATAATCCAAGTTATGGCCAGGTACAAATGCTATCCAGGTTTGCGGGTCACCCTGTTCATGAATGTGAGGTACACAGAATTGAAAATTGTCACCTTATTTGTGACAGCTAACCTACCTGCCAGGGTTGCCCCACAATGGTGTTCCATCAGGTTTCATGTTGCTTGAACCATTGCCTGGCATTCTATTTTGAGGCATTCCTGGTGGGCAGTGCATACCACCACGACCCATGTTTGGGTTAGGCATGTCTTTCCAGTGGGAAACTTTGCCTGGGATAAGAAAAACGAAGGGACAAGTAAAATTGAGAGGTCAACAAAAAACTGGAAGAAAACATTGTCAACATACATAATCAGATGTAACATGTTAAAATCACCTTTGAACAATGGGTTCTTTAACCTTCCGATAGGAGCTTTTTGTATAAGTTCACTAACAGTCACGTGTATAGAAGAGATACTCATCTAGAAAACCTAGAATTATCTCAGTGCCAGCAAAAAAAAAATTGGACGTCCAAGATGTCGAACTACATGCTTATACAATGCATTTATTGTTGATAAACCAAACATACGACAACACTTTTGATGCATAAGAAATTGACGATCACCCTGGCAAAGGTGTTTCTATCTACCGCAAGCCAAAACAATTCTCCTGCATATCGAATCACTGACCACTCCTTGATGTTCTGAAGCCATGACATTTGTCTTCTGCCACA
Organism: Meconema thalassinum; assembly: GCA_946902985.2. Classification (NCBI taxonomy): domain Eukaryota; kingdom Metazoa; phylum Arthropoda; class Insecta; order Orthoptera; family Tettigoniidae; genus Meconema; species Meconema thalassinum. Next base: position 37,136,814 of record OX336394.1, read on the forward strand.
TGCTGATCGGCCATCTATTTTGCCTTGCAAAATTGGATGAAACTGGCATTTTTGGCTTGTAAGTATATGACCTAAATGGGTAGTCTTGCCACATTTAATTGCAGACAAAAGTTGACGATCACTGTTAGCTCTTCTGAGGACATCTTTGTTCATAACTTGATCGGCCCAGGGTATTTTTAGCATTCTCTGATGGATTCACATTTCAAATGACTCTAGTTTACTATGTGTTCACTACAGACTTGAAAGTTTGAAAGAGGCAAGGGGAAAATAAAGCATGGAACTTCCACTTCCTTAGGTTTCCGGAGAAAAGGTCATGAAAAATATTCACTGTATCTGCTGCATACGTGAACCTATCGGAAGGTTAAATTGAAGTGAAATACGGCATCAAGAAGTCTAAGAAGAAAAAGAAGTTATGTGAGAAACATTCACGTCCTCAGGAGTGATTTTAAAAAATAGGTTAAACGTCGCATATCCTTGGCTCCTGAACACCTCAATAACAATAAAATTTAGCAACAATAAAAGTCTTGTTTTGCTAACGTCTTACAACCCTCAGGCACGTCTAGGATAGAGCGAAACTAGAAGATCTCAAGTATTGCCTGAATAGATACAAGCACAATCGAGCTCAAGTATGGTGAATCCTAGTTCCTAAAATTAGGTACTCCCTCTCCTACTCAAACCTGCCTGTATTTCCCTTTAGCAGGTTTCTATCCTTTCCCTGGCCATTGATTGTTTGGGACCAAACTATCATGGATAAAAGCTAGGCATATGGGAATCTAGCCTGTTATATCAAGACCAATGAACAAATGTTTTCATAGAGAAGGGTTTCTCCCTATTCCAAGTTCATCCAGTTTGACCTAGTTTTATAACTCAGTCCTCGACAAGAAAAAGGGGTACAAGAGCTGCTAACAAGCTAACTAGTTGTCAAGATGTTCTTACCTCCTCGACTCTGCAGCTGAGCAGGGTTCCCCCATAGGGAAGTACCATCATCATAATTAGGAATGTTGCGACGCTGGGCAGGAGGCGAGGCATCGTCCCATCCAGTAGGTTTTGATCCACTCACTGGCATGCCCATGTCCTTTGGTGGAGGACCTGACCATTGATTCACTCCTTTAGCAAGATAACACCCAAACATTACTGACGGATAGTAAATTTTAAATAATCACAGTTTCATTCTTTTTTACTGCTTCTTAGAATAGCATAATTCCTGGTCACTATAGGGTATGAATGCTGTGTAATAATAATAATAATAATAACTTTAGGTTGGAAATATGATGAGAAAGGGGGCTTGCAACTTGAGGGAAGGTTGACATCCCATCATTTGTAAGGAGGGCATGTGAGGAGGGAGATCAGAGGGCAACCACTGTAAACGGGCAAAATAGAAACCACTGAATTATGGTTAACACAAATCTGGCCTTGCTGCACTCAATTAGAGCCGTCTTCACACATCTTTGCTCAAAGGATCAATGTGAGTCAAGTTATGGCTAAATGTGGAATTTATTGCGATTCTAGAAAATGAGAAATTAATATCCATCATAAATCATTAAATTATGTTTAAAAATTAAAATCTTTTCCATTATGAATTATGATTTAAAAAATCAGGCTGAAGGGTTCAGTAATATTTTAATAACCATCAACATCTCTGAATTTAACATAAATAAACTGATGACAATTTTCATTACTTTGCTCACCTGCTGAGATATCAGTTTCTCGCAAAGAGCGGTATATGATTTATGAAAATGCATTTACAAAAGTTCAAGGGAAGCTCTATTCTACTCGGAACCGTCATGGCAGCTTTTGCCAAATCAATGGAAACGCATCCACGAACACACAACTATATGTCTTAAAATCCAATCTTATTTTGATGTAACAACTTTTGGCAAATAACCAAAATTCTCTCTCCCATTTTACACCTTAAACCAATGACACAATTACTTTCCAATATTCATTAACAAATTATTTTGGGGTGGATGACCTTGCTTTTCCACCCCTTAAAACAGCAATAACAGTATGACAATTATTTTGTATATGTACAGTGTTCTTATTTTCTAATTAATATGGGTAATGATCCCGTATTCGCTCATGCTGGTGATGATTTTTACGAGAGCTGTGTATTTTTATATCTGAGAAACATAGAACGTGCCCAGGAAGCATGCTCTAGCTTCAGACGCACTTTTGACTTCACTCAGATGCTCCATGTTAGTTTTCTACAAGATTAAAGATTCTATCTTTAATGTGCAAGTTTGAAAGTATCATCTACAGTAATTCTGTATAATTTGCCAGAATGTGATGGCCTAATATTTATTTAATTGTCTTTTGGTAGAGGTATAACATCGCAGAGATGCGAATAGGAAGTAAATAGCCACTCCACGACTTACAAAGCATCAACGCCGGAACTACAGATTTCATACAGACACACTCTCTTTGGTGTGTTTGACACATACGCATGTATTTGACAATTGGTCTGCAAGACCAGGGATTATAGCAGGACCTAAGAGTCCAGTTTTGAAATATCCGAGTTCATCAAGTCTTATTTGAGCACAAAGTGTGCTAGTGATTATCGCAAGTTGCAAGGGGCAACCACCACGAGGTGATCAACCAACGCCGTGAGTCATTCATTTAATTCTCCTGTTCAGGTTATAGGTCATGGTGTAGTTTAATTCTCCTGTTCAGGTTGTAGGTCATGGTGTAGTAGTTTTTAGCAACCGTACTAGATAACAGTCATGTAGGTACTGTAGGTTTCTTTTCTCGTAGATACCATTTTTGGTGATTTTCAGTTTACTTCAACATCCACACCGTTGTTTTCAAAAGCTGAGAGTTAGACACCATTTCAGTGTGTTCACACACTGGCGCATTATTGTAAAATGTGAATTTCCAATTCATGGTAAGCCAGACGACTTCAACGAGGAGCAGTAATTTTTTCCGTAACAGCTGATGCTGAATTGTGAGAAACTGAGCTCCTTTATGTACAGTTTTAGTACACCCCTGTTTGCGGGCGTATCGTTTAGATGAGGAAGATCACTCATCTCAATTATGATTATTGTAAATACAGTTTTGAAGTGGTATTGTAAACCACGAGATTCGAGTTGAATCTCATTTCATTGTAATAAGTGAAGCCAGTATTTGCACACTAATCCCGATTACATGATAATCATATTATTTATATTTAACGCCAGAAGGTTAAGGTGTTTAGACCATTTATAATCATTTACTGTGCTTGTATGCACGAGATTGTACTACAGTAGAACGTCATTTATCCGGACGTCAATTATCCGGACAAGCGAGAGAAAAGACGAGCAGCGCGCGCTTACTGTTGTAAGTGCGCGCTGCCTACAGTAGCGAGTCGGTTCTCGTTTTCAAATGTTGCCTCAGTTGTCTCCCACCGTTTGTTCACTCTATGATCTTTCAACGTGTTACATTGTGTGTCATCATCATCATCTTGCACAGTTTCCAGCCACTGGCCGGGTCTGTTTGGAACACAAGCCTCTCCAACGTCTTCTGTCTTCCCACCATCTCTCAGCCTCCACCCTTGTCCAGTCTTCTCCTCTCTTCTTCACGCTTTCTTCCACCCCCTTCAGCCACCTGTCTCTCGGTCTTCCCCTCGGTCTCTTTCCTTCCCACTTCGTCTCATGTACTCTCCTGGGTATCCTCTTCTCCTCCATTCGTTTTACATGTCCATACCATCTAAGTCTAGATTTCTCTATACCATCCTGTAATGGTTCCTCCTTCATTAATTCTCTGGTCCTCTCATTTCTTATTCTGTCCATCTTTGTAGCTCCAATACTGCTTCTCAAGAACCTCATCTCACTGGCCTGTATTTTGCTCCTCTCCCTTCCTTTCATAACCCAGGTCTCCGAGGCATACGTCAGGATAGGGACATAGTACGTCCGATATATGATCTTTTTGCTGTTCTGAGGGACATCCTTGCTCCATAACATGCTTCTCACACTCCTCCGAAATGCTTCTGCCTGCCTCCCCCGCTCATTTATTTCTCTATCGTTTCTTCCATTATCTTGTATCAGGCTTCCCAGATACTTAAAACTCTCCACTTTCTTCAGCTGTTCCCCACCAATTGTTATTCCCGTTGTGGTTCTTTCCTTCTTCCTTGTTGTGATCACCATCTCACTCTTATTGATGCTAAATTTCATCCCATATCCTTGTATTACTCCTTCCCACACGTCCAACTGTTCCTGTACCTCCTCCTCCTTGTTTCCCCAAATCATCAAATCATCTGCAAACACCATTGCTTTCATCTTTCCGTCCCCAATTACTTGTGCCACTCGGGTCATTATGTCATCCATCACCACAATGAAAAGTAACGGTGACAGTGCACTTCCTTGTTTCAGGCCGTTTCTTTGTTCCAACCAGTCAGATCTCTCTCCTCCCACTTTCACACAGCTCACGCTTCCCTTGTACATCTCCTTTATCCTCTTTATAGTCCATTTCTCTACTCCTCTATCCTCCAGGGACTTCCATACTTTGTTTCTGCATACACTGTCATATGCTTTCTCAATGTCCAGGAAGGCCATCAGTAGATCTGTTCCATATTCCTAGTGCTGTTCTTGTAACTGCCTTACAGCAAAAATCAAATCCACTGTGGACCTTCCTGCTCTGAAGCCATGTTGTTCTTCCCTCATCCCTCCTTCTATCCTTGTCCTAATTCTCTTTTCCAAAACTTTCTCGAAGATCTTTGCACAATGACTCATCAGTGTTATTCCCCGATAGTTTCTGCAATCTGTTCTACTACCTTTCTTGAAGATCGGGACAATGATTCCTTTTTTCCAGTCCTCTGGGGTCTTCCTTTCCTTCCATGCTGTCCTCATCACTCGGTACAGCCACTGTATCCCCACCTCTCCTGCTGCTCTCACCATCTCCACACTCAACTCATCCACACCCGGTGCCTTCCCTCCTTTCATCTTGTTCACTGCATCTTCCACTTCTTTCCATGTTAAGTCCTTTTCTGTTTGCAGTTCATCTTCCTCTTCCCCGATTTCTTCCTCCTCACCATCTTTTCCATTTGGGTTCAGAAGTTCTTCAAAATATTCTTTCCACATTTTCTTCAGTTCTTCCCTATTTTCTATCTCTTGTCCCCTTTTGTTCACCATTCTAACATAATCCGTAGGATCCTTCCGCCTCTTATCTTTCACCATCCCATACAGGACCTTTTTTGTACCTTCACTATCCTCCTCCATCATCTTTGTCCACTCTTCCATCCACTTCCTTCTCTCCTCAGCCACCACTCTCTTCGCCTCCTTCTTTCTTTCCTGGTACTCTTCCCTTGTCTCTACCGTCCTATTTTGATACCACCTCCTAAAGGCTCTATTCTTTTCCCTTACTATATCTTTTGTCTTCTCATTCCACCATGGTGTTTCCTTCCACCTCTTCTTACTACTTGTCCTCCCACATACTGCTTCTGCTGCACCCACTAGTGTCTTCTTAAATCTAGCCCATTCCTCTTCCACCCCTCTTTCTTCATCTGTTGGAATTCCTTCCTTTACCATTTTGAGGTACTCGACCCTTCTATCCCCTTCTTTCAGTTTCCATATCCTTATACGTCTTTCCTGGTTCAGTCCCTTTCTTCTCCTTACTCCCTCTCAGGTTCATTACCAGTAATCGATGGTCGCTATCCAGGTTCTCCGATGGTATAACCTTGATGTCCGTGATGTTCTTATTTAGTTCTTTCTCATACAGTATATAGTCGACCACCGACTTCCTGGTCAAGTCATCACTGTACCATGTGATTGTGTGGCTCTCTCTTTTCTTAAACCAGGAGTTCCCAACTAGCAGGCTGTTCCTCTGGCAGAAGTCCAACAGTCTCTTTCCTTCCTCATTTCTTCCACCCCAACCCTCTGGTCCTAGAACACTCTCATAACCTTGTCTTTCTCTTCCTACATGGGCATTGAGGTCCCCCATAACAATCATATTTCTTCCTACCAGCTGCTTCTGCAATTCCTCTTCAAACTCCTCCTTCTCTTCAGAAGCGCAGCCTACTTGTGGAGCATATACTTGCACTATTTCTACGGTCTCTCCCCTCAGTGCTACTTTCACTTTCATCATCCTATCACTTATTCTCCTCACTTCTTCTTTCAAACCATCTCGTACTACTACTCCCACTCCATTCCTCTTTCCCTCTTCGTTCCCACTCCAGTACAGTCTATAGCCTTTTCTCAGTACTCTCCTTCCTTCCCCTTTCCACTTGTGTGTACTGTACTGTATTACGTTGTGAAAATGGCCTCTAGGAGTGGCAAAAAGGAAAAAAGAATTCACAGTGTTTTATCGATTGAGAAGTAGGTGGAGATCATAAATAAAGTGGATAAAGGTGAAAGTGTGCGGTGTCTAATGAAAACTTACAGTGTTGGAAAATCCACAATTTATGATTTGAAGAACCGAAATGGTGAAATTCTGAATTATCCATCTGAGTTAGATAGTGAAGAAGGGTCTAAAGGAGAATAACCATGAGATACAGATGAAAAATTGGAAGAAGCGGCGTACTTATGGTTTATTCAGACAAGAAGTAAGGGAGATCCCATTCCTAGACCTTTGTTATGTAGAAAGCGTTGCAGCTAAATGAGAAGCAAGTTTGGTGGTTATCACCATAATGTACTGTGCATGTTTTTTTCCTGTGAAATAAACGCATGTTTGATTATCCGGAAAAATCGTTATCCGGAACACTTTCGGTCCCAATTAGTCCGGATAAACGACGTTCTACTGTATTTTGAATCCACAGTGGCGTAGAATATCTAGACTTTCTTAGGAGAGGAATATCTTCAGTTTTATTCTCCTTGCTTTTACTAAGCATTTATATCAGTGTTAATCATTTTTGAAGGTCTACGACTCCGCATTATGTGTTATTATCGAGTAACATTACTCAGATGTGTACCAGGGTTACCAGTGAACAGTTAGAATGTGAACCCTACACGTATTTTATAACATTTAAAGACTTTGCTAGAAGGCAATGGACTCACATGTAGTGAGGCAGAAACTGTGCCAGAACAGATGATCTGAAGGCTACGAATCCCGTTGCGAACATTACCCAGAAAGCCAATGGTCATTTTCAATGAGACTAGGACTAAATGACAAGACACTTCTGATACGTATTTCGTAAGGTATTTTCCAACCAAGCCTAGCTTGTGAATGCTAGATATTTATGAAGGTCAAGTAACAACCGCTATAAATTGTTTTGATACAGGGTGATTCCCAAGTCATGAATCCATATTAAATTTTTCGCACATGTTGTAAACAAAAAGTCAACCCCTGGCACTATACAGCCCATGAAGGGCCCAGGCCGATCAAGCGACTGCCGCCCAGCTATTTGGTCTGCAGATATTGGGGTGACGCGTGATCAGCGCATCGGGTCCCCTCAGCCGTTAATATTGGTTTTCGTGATCGGGGCGCTGCCTCACTGTCAGGCAACTACTCAATTGTCCTCACGAGGCTGAGTGCACCCCGTTCCAACACTCACATCAGTTTTTAAAAATCCCTGACGGAGCCGGGAATCGAACCCGGGGCCTCCGGGTGAGAGGCAGGTGCGCTACCCGAACACCGCGGGGCCGACTATTTGTATTAATATCAATTGTAATTGTTTCATTGTAATAACGATATCCTGTAAGCTTTCCTTACCGTATTCCAAGATTATTTTTATGTATTGTATTTGTAACATTTATTTATTATTTATAATACAATTATTGAAACTACTTGGTTTTCAGTTCTTAGTTAGGGAGAGGTAGTTATATTATTTCAAACGCGGTTCTGGGATTAAGGATCCATCTTACACTTTACGGTCAGATGAGTGTACCGCTGGAACATGCATAATAGGTCGATATTAAATAAAATAAAAACAAGAGCATCTTGAATTGTAAAAGTCAGCATTTCTGTGACCTTGGTTGTTATTAATTACCTCCAGCGGTGACACCAGCAGGGCCCACCATTTTGCCTGGCGGCTGACTCTGTTGATGATGTGGTCCATGATGGTGTGGAGGCTGAGGGTGCTGTCCCCACATACCGCCATCATTTGGAGCGCCATTTAGACGACCGCTGATGCCCCTAGGATCACCACGCATCATCGCATCACCTCCACGCATGTCTCCCATGCCGCGGATATCTCTGGGATCACGCATGGGATCTACCACTCCACGCATGTGGTCTCTAGGATCCATCATGCCGCCACCTGCAGAACAATGTGCATTACAACAAGCTCCCTCATGGTAATACAGGTAATGTGGACAGTTCCCCACCCCCAATTAGAGTTCCAAATATAAAAACCTCTTAACTCCCGTGGGTCCGGACGTGGATCTATACTGCCAACATTACGAGGATGCATTCCTCCACTAGGATCTGTTCGTGGATCACCCCAGTTAGATCCACCTGCACTGCCACTCCAATCATTTTCTTTCTTGGGAGCTATAAAAATCATTCATCGCTAAATCACTGGGAGAATACTCAGCAACATGAAAAACAATTCACAAAATATCAGAAGTAATTTTTAGCAAAGTATAGCAAGCAACATGTCGTCCCTCGCTCACTACAGCCACTCTTGTGAAGTTTGGTCCTCTCATAGACCCTACTCTAAGGCGCATTTTCTTCTTCTTCTTCCAGGGTCGCTAGACGTAAAGTGACATTACATACCAATATCAATTCGTCATTCTAAATTTAATTACAACAATATAACTAATTACATACCCGGAAAGTTGTACTGAGCTACCTAAGAAATAAATTTAACTGCATCTTTATTGAAGAGACTGACAGAAACCTAATTAAACATGCCTGAAGAGAGTGATGCATGCTCATGACCAAAAGAAACTTGCATTTCTAGTGCACAGAAGAGAAATTCCGAACTCGAAGGATGAAAAAAGTTTATTTGTGAAGGTATTTTTCGAAATCAGAGCAAAGCTTACTTTCTTAGTAAATTACTATGCAGTGAAACCTCTACAACTTCTACCTATCCAGAGTATCTTTGCTCTGATAAATAGTCTCTGACAATCTCTGCAGAAGTGAATACTAAAGATTCGCTAGTATATTGCTAAAGAAGCAAAGAAAGTGGAAATTCACTCTCATGTCAAGCATGGCGTAAGCCAAGAGTAAGTCCAGAATGCAGTGAGTAATTATCAAGTAACATTCAGCAAGTACAAGAACTAAATTTTGTTAAATATAACCATTACAAGCCCGGACAACTTGAACATAGTTACTGCCATTTAGTGACAATGCAGTAATAATTAACATTAGTGATAACAGAATACAACACGAGATTAATAGCCGAACTCAAAAATCAGCTCAGTCAGGGTGTCGACTGTAAGGATGAAGTAAAAATTAGCTACTTTTTAGTTACCTTTTAGTTACCTTTTAATTAAAGATACATCTGCGGTCTGCAAACGTATAAGCTCATCACGCGGCGAAGAAAAACAACAATGAACTGTGTTTAAAGTGGTGAATAAAATTCACTTAAGTCCTAAGGTGTTATAAAAATTTTAAAAATAAATAAATCATCTTTTTGCATTTTCCCTATCACAGTAGAACCCCTATTTAACGTTTTTCAAGGGTCTGGTATTTTTTAACCTTAAATGGGGGTTTACCTTAAATCGAGGTTTCGATAAAAAACAAATCTTTTCCAGACCTCTTTGACTGTATTGACTTGAATTGCACCAACACACATAATTAACACAATAACAACAATAAAACAAGGAGATACCTACCCTACACACTATACAGTAATTACAACTTTTTCTGTAGCACTAATAAAGAAGTCAAAAATCGTAGTTTCCCAGCACATTACAAAATTAAAACGTCCACAAAATACTTACACAATTACAGTAATATAATATATAGAGAGTTACTTTTCCTATATACAACACACATTTACACAACTTTCACAGTGTCACATTTTTTGAAATACAGTAATCAAACATGGTAGTCTGCTTTTTAGCACTTTTGGATTTTAGGTTTAGAATGTCCATCTCCAATTGATTTACTCTGTCTATAACAGAGTTGTCCACTTTGAATGCTGTGACATATCTCCGAACAATGTCTATGCTGGCAACAGCTTCACTGAATGATGGCGGTTGTATTTCTTCATCCCTAACATCAACGTCTTCGTCGATACCACCATCATTCTGCTTGACTTCATCTTCACAGATTTCCTCAACATCCCGGATGCATGTAGTGATGGCATCATCATCACACGCCACAAATTCATCAAAAGTGATGGGCAAATTGTCAGATACCTGCACCCAATCATGCATGTCCACTCCTGCTTCATCACCGTCTTTGTCGTGAGTGCTCATTTCATTAAATCCAGCATTATGAAAGCAATTTGATATGGTTTCCTTAGTTACCATTTTCCAAGCTCCTGTGAGCATATGCATTGCTTGCAGGATGTTCAATTTAAGCACTTCATTCCTATCAATAAAGGCCAGTGCCTTAAGGACAAGAGCTTTCCGATACTTGCTTTTCAGGCAATGAATAATCCCTAGATCCAAGGGCTGGAGTCTGCTAGTGCAATTTGCAGGGAAGAAATGCACTTTCTCATTCCGCAGGAATCCTAAGTCTTTTGGATGAGCAGGACACTTGTCCATAAAGAGAACAATCTTCCTGTCTTTAGCACCCATTCGTGCATCAAAAGCTTGCAAGAACTTTTTGAACAATTCCGCAGTCATCCAAGCACTTTTGTTGCTATAATACTTACATGGCAGCGCAGAATTGTTCTTAAAGCAACGTGGTTTCTGGAACTTTCCAATTACTAAGGGTTCTAGCTTGTCGCTGCCATCTGCGTTGCTGCATAAGAGAACAGTAATTCTCTGCTTGCTCATTCTTCCTCCATGGCATGCTTCTCCTTTAACACTTAAGGTTTTAGAGGGCACGAGTTGGTAAAACAGGCCAGTTTCATCCACATTGTATACATCCCGAGATTCGAAACCTTCCAAGAGGGCTGGCAGCACCTCTTCTTTCCAGTGTTCAACACTTTAATCACTAACTGCAGCACTCTCTCCACATACTGCCCTGCAAGTTATCCCATAACGTTTTTTGAACCTATCCAGCCAACCATTTGAAGCTTTGAATTCTGTAAGCCCAAGTTTCCCTGATATTGTAGATGCTTTCATTTTTATCAATGCCCCGTCGATTGGTAAGTTTCCAGCACGTGCTCCATTGAACCACTCCATTAGCTTCGATTCCATTTCTTCGTACGGCGACTTTTTAACATTTTTTCTTTTCTTTGCTTTTGAGCCGCACTGTGTTTCTTGATCCAGAATCTTCTCCTTATTCTTCAATATGCCTGACAATGAAGACTGTGCAAGTCCCAGGCGTCGCGCCATTTCACTAACGGGCACATTTGCGTTTCTCTCCACTTCCCGAATCAAGTTCACTTTCTCCGCGACAGATAGAGTTTTTCTTTTAGCTGCCATAGTCAACTTCACTAAAACAATGAATGTGAGTGAGCAAACTGATATACAGCTGGATTATCCACGCGAACTGGTGCAAACTTGCGAAAAATGGCGATATACTGTAATGCCGCTACGAACGTACAGACTCGCGTAAGCATTCGATGCGGCGCCGCACCGGCGGGACTGTTAGCGCGCTGTATATCGTGTCTTCGGCCACGGTCGGCTGAGATCGTGATCGTTCGTGCATGTCGCGAGGAATCGATATGGAAGATGATCGATCGTATCCAATATAAATGCTGTAGTTCCTTTTCTGCCTTGAATCATCCTTAATGAGCTTATGACGTCTTTTTCATAGGTTCTTAATGTCGCATAACCATAACACACGAACTGATGCAAACTTGCGTAAATTGACGATATACTGTAATGTCGCTACGAACGTACAGACTCGCGTAAGCATTCGATGCGGCGCCACGCCGGCGGGACTGTTGGCACGCTGTACATCGTGTCTTCGGCCGCGGTCGGCTGAGATCGGGATCGCTCGTGCATGTAGCGAGGAATCGATATGGAAGAAGATCGATCGTATCCAATATAAATACTGGAGTTCCTTTTCTGCCTTGAATCATCCTTAACGAGCTTATGACGTCTTTTTCATAGGTTCTTAATGTCGCATGACCGTAACACACTAACTGATGCAAACTTGCGTAAACTGACGCTATACTGTAGTGCTGCTACGAACGTACAAACTCGGACAGACCTCGCGCAAGCATGCGATGCGGCGCCGGCGTGACTGTTAGCACGCTTTAGACCTACATTGTGTCTTCAGCCGCGGTCGGGTAAGATCGAGCTCCCTCGTACATGTAGCGAGGAATCGATATGGAAGATGATCGATCGTATCCAATATAAATGCTGGAGTTCATTTTCTGCCTTGAATCATCCTTAACGAACTTATAACGTCTTTTTCATAGGTTCTTAATGTCGCATAACCATAATGAATCGAAATAAATACTCGCGAATTTTAACATTTCCTAACGCTAAGTGCGGGTTTTGGCGTAACGCGAATTACGTTAAATCGAATATAAAATTGCATTGCACTTATGGAATAATTTTCGGGACTTGAAATTTCTTCCGTTAAATGTGGGTTTACGCTAAATCGAGGTCACGCTAAATCGGGGTTATACTGTATGTGGGGTCTCCTCCTGCAATGATTCCACCACTTCAATCGATCCATAGCGCCACGAGGGCGGAGTTTAGTGAGCCTCATGTCATCTCTCACCCTATCCAGCCAGTGTGTTTGAGGTCACCCTCGAGGTAGACGACCCTCCACGTTCAGTTGAAGGGAAGTCTTTGCAACTGAGGTTTCACTGCTACGGAGCACATGTCCATACCACTGCAGACGTGATTCACGCATTTTCTCTGTGATTGGGGCAACCTTGAAATCCTTCCGCACAGCAACATTCCTAATATGGTCCAATCGAGTCGAGCCATTGGACCACCGCAACATCTTCATTTCCATTGCATGAAGCGCCTGTTCGTGCTTCGATGTTGTAGGCCATATAAGACCACCGCTTTAATCACTGTGTGCTATACTTTAGATTTTAGATGCAATGGAATATTCTTATCGCATAGAACTCCAGTAACTTGGTGCCATTTCATCCATGCGGCAGTGACTCTTGTTTTGACATCAGGAATTGTGCTGCAGTCTTGTCTATAGGCTGCTCAGACAACCACTACTGATCTAAATTAGATCTGTATGTGGAAATACTACTAAGTTATTAAAAGCTCTCAAATTCAAAGAATTAATCTTCGTCCACTTGGACGAAACTCCTCCAGGCAAACACCATCCAAAATACAGACCACCGTCAGTGTAAATGTTCAACACTTACTGGTCATCCGAAACATGGCACATCAACAAGGTTCACATAACTTCTGCAAAAAATCTGTACCACCTGGAGGTTCATCCTGGTACATCCAGCAAATTTCCTTGGACTTGGTTCTTTTGCTATCAAAGAATAGCCTATACCTCCACACTTGTCACATTTGTACGACACAAACATCGTTGCTTGGCTGTTTATGCATCTGCTGTCAGACCAAGACCTACTATGTATATACACACACACTGCCTGACAAAAAAGGTTAAGGACCAAGAAGAGTATTCCAATATTAACCCATTTCGGTATACACAGAATGATAACATTGATGTGTTCGTAAATGATTAGATTTCCAAGGATCTGTAATGTGCAGAATGTCCACCAGAGTGCATTCGTGATGGCATCGCCCTGTCGATAAGTTGTTACCAGTCAACTGCTGTGAGTCAGTTCAGCAAGACGTGCAGAGAGGGCTACGTACAGTATGAAGCACCCGCGATGCTTCACAGACTCATTAATACAGCCTATCCACCAATTGACAGCATTTGACAAGGCCGCATTGTGCGACAGCATGAGGCTGGTTGGTCGTATCGTGCAATTACCAGACATGTGGGCCATTCAGATTGTCACAGTGGCCCAATGTTGGATTCAATGGGTACAGGAGGGCACCAACTCACGCCGTGCAAGTTCGAGTCAACCAAGAGACACCACCCCGAGGGAGGACTGTCGTATGGTGTGCCATGCATTGCATAACTTCAGCACCCGCCATCCGAGTACATGTACTGGAAACTCTACAGCATCCTGCGAGTTCCCGCACAGTGTCTCGACGACTCGCATCCACCCTATTGGTGTCCCACCGCCCCATGCGTCGGTTGTGTTGGCCCGAAACATCAACGCCTGTGTTTGGAGTGGTGACTTGCCCAGGAGGCATGGTCAAAGGACCGGCATTGCATCATGTTCAGCGATGAGTCCCGCTTCTCCATAACCTTCGACGACCATCGTGTTCGGGTTTGGCGGAGTCGAGGACAGAGGGCATGTCCTACCCGTATTGAGGAGACACACAGGCGTAATCCCTGGTATCATGGTGTAGTGAACCATATGATATGCATTCAGGTCACCTCTAATAGTGCTTCGGCAGACTTGGATGGCACAGCACCATGGAACAGTGTTCCAACAGGATAATGTTTGTCCACACACAGCACATGTGTCTATGGTCTGCCTAGGTCCTCCCGTGGCTAGCAAGAACGATGGACCTCTCCATCATTGAACACGTGTGGGATGACATTGGAAGTGGACTCTGTTCCCGTACCAATTTGCGGGATCTGGAGGGACAGCTGCAAGAACTGAGGACGAACTTGGCTGAGGAGAGGATCCAAAGGCTGCTTGACACCATTCCGAACCGCATAAGGTCATACATTGCGGCCAGTGGGCATGGCACCCTGCTGACCTGGTGCCAACATCCACCTGCAATTGCCAACAGCCTCGTCTCTTTCATCCCATATTGTTAGTTAGTTTTTGTTGTATTAAGGGGCGGAACTACGAGGTCATCTGCCCATATTGTAATCAGTTCAATAATGGTGCATGGTATTTTCGCATATGTAGTTTCCTTCATCTTCAACCACTCTTCTGGGTGCTTAACTTCTTTTTGTCACGTGTGTATATGGTTTCGGTAGATAATAAAAATCCTCTCATAAATTAAAACTTTGCAATACCATGGAATGTATTCACGAATACAAAGATTCCTTGAGGTTGATGTAGGACCATGTCTCCGTATTTATTCAGTTTTTACCATACTTTCTTTTCACCTGTATTTAGTAGTAAAATAAAACGATCTTGTGCCATTTCCTTGTTAGCATGTTTTATTTGCATTTTCCACATAGAGCTGTGATCTCCCCGCTCCAAAAATAGTTATGAGCTGAATTTGGAGTAGACTGCTAGTTTACGGAAATAAAACCAACGAGAATGTTACGTACCTCCCCACATTCCAGCATTGGCTGCTCCAGTACTACCACCCCACTGGCCTCCAGCTCCTCCAGGCCCAGGGTTGGCAGGAACACCGGTCCACACATTAGAGCTATCACCGACATCGTCATCCTCGCCCCACGTACCGCCAATGTTTGTGGTTGGTGTATGACCCCAAGGTGCAGTCTTCTGGGTTTGACTAGGAGGTGGCTGTCCTCCATTGCGGAGATTTGCCTCCCACAAGTCTGTACCTGATTTGACAACATACAATTAACTCTATCAGAATGGAACATGGATCATGCAACTTCAAGGACTTCACAAACATAATTACCTTAGAATGGATTATCTGAAGCATATCAACTAGTTTTATACTATGCACGTAATAAAAGTGTCTTGCCACCAGGGTTGCCAACAAATTTCTGTACAAGCAGTAAACTCACAACAGAATTTTCACAGCATACATAACCACAGAAAGATTCCTATTGTTAAACGGAATTTTAAACATTGAAAATCCATATTATTTAAACAGAGTTTGGAGAAAGCAGGCAGGCTATAGGGGTTACCACGTACAAAAAAATGTTGGGAGGAAGGACTCTACG
Source organism: Meconema thalassinum (assembly GCA_946902985.2). NCBI lineage: Eukaryota > Metazoa > Arthropoda > Insecta > Orthoptera > Tettigoniidae > Meconema > Meconema thalassinum. The sequence continues at coordinate 37,152,612 of OX336394.1, forward strand.
TACATTGCTGCTGAACAGCTCGCCCTCCATACACTTGGCACTTCAAATTCATATTGCACAGGGTCCAACTACAAGGATACCAGTAGCGGTGAGAAAGAGAGAGACACTTTCCCTTCCTGTAGCACATGCGCGAAAAAAAAAGACTAGCAGTGGAATGACAAGAGAGATGGAAACATTTCTTTGAATGTGAAACCCCTATAGCTGTAAAGCTCATCCTTACCAGTGAAAGTTTATATTGTGTGTAGATTGCAGAATTAGCTTCTGCTAAAATACAACTATCTCCAAAGAAAATTTCTTTGCTGTCTTGATTATGTTTGGCTATTTCCAGCCTCTTCGATTCATAAAACAAAGATTTTATTATTATTATTTTGTGATATTGCCACCTATGGACTACAAATACACAAAAACCGTTCAGGTTTTCTTCTTTAAGGTGTCGTTTAGCTTCCTGCCAAAGATCTTTCAGCTTCTGGCTCCTTCTCAATCGTTCTTCGGCTGAAAGCGTGGGTTTTTCTTTAATACAGTGAAACCCTTCAAATCCGAACCCCGGAAATCCAAACAAGTATTGTCAACAATTTTAAGTTTGAAACACACACAAAAAAGAGGAACTTATTTAGTCATAAAACCTTATTTTAAATAATTAGTTGAAATATTAACAAAGAAGTACAGACAGAACCTAACCAAGTGTATATGTGCCTACATACTTATCTCATCCAGGATTGAAAAACTGAAAAGTTGGTTATTGTAATTCCTTAGGTTAATCACTTTGCAAAAACAATGAAATAACACACAAAATAGCACTTCATCTTTCACTTGAAATCAGTCATCTTCAATTGTCAAAGTAACTAAAACCTTCCCGTGGAGGCAATCACACGACATCGTTTGGCATGGCTGCTGCGTGTTGTTCTACGATGTGCAATGCGATGCCAAGAGCAGATATACTGGTAGCTTGAGTATCAGTCATATTGTCTGTCGAAGTTTCTTCTTCCTCACTGTCACTAGCTACATTGCCGTATGTTGACTTTGGACCAGACTGACTATTTCATGTTCGCTGCATTCTTCACAGACATCAACTGTTGTCCACTCCTCTAGATAACCCTCACCATCATCCTCACAACCTAGTGTATGGATATTTTTCGGCTAACCCGAACAGGCTACAGCCCCAATTAGTTCGGATTTGAGAGGTTTCACTGTATATTTCTTTAGGTAGATGATTGGAGGATCATTTCCTCTTCAATAACATTTTATTTTTAAACTTGCATTGGAAATTAATGACAGTCGATTGGACTTCTACTTCCTTATTATTTTGGAGTTAATATAATAGTAAAAATCCCTAATTTCAACCAAAACCTATCCTTCAACGCAATTAATCTACTATAGTTACATTTTTTATATTAGTCTATACAAATTATAACTCCAACTCTGTATCTTAAATAACTATAAACGTTAATTACCCTACAATGTAGGAAAATAGCCAGCCGTCACTATTCCCTTTAAACTCTAAAACAATCTGCACAATTATATACAACATAGCTTATATCAAGCGTCTCCACTCTTTCAAATGTTCAAATTTCACTTCCATAACTCGTACGCTTCTTTATGCACAGAACTGTTGACTTTAGTCACTCTTCCTCTTTTCTTTAGTCATAACTTGGTTCTCTGAAACCGTACAATAAAGTATAGTTCAGGCATATACTTGAAATTATGAATAAAATTCAGAACAATGACGATAAAGTGGACAGAGATGATGGAGGAAGACAGCAGAGGAAATAAGAAAGTACTTTATGGGATGGTCAAAAGTAAGAGAAGAGGTCTGCGAGAGGATGTGGTAATGATGGACAAAAACGGAAATGAGGTACACAACAAAGAAACACTCAAGACAGTGTGGAAAGAGTACTTTGAGGATTTGCTGAATCCAAATGGTCATATGGAGGAAGACAATGTATTGGAAGATGGAGAAGACAACACAGGAATGGAAAAGGACCTGACTTGGAGAGAACTGGAGATGGCTATAGACAAGATGAAAGGAGGAAGGGCACCGGGTGTGGATGAAGTGAGTGTTGAAATGGTGAAGGCAGCAGGGGAGGTTGGGAAACAGTGGCTGTACCGTGTGATGAGGGTGATATGGAAGGAGAAAAAGACCCCAGAAGATTGGAAGAAAGGATTAATTGTCCCAATATTTAAGAAAGGAAGCAGAAAGGAGTGTAGAAATTACAGGGGAGTCACACTCATACCTCACTGTGCCAAGATATATGAAAAGATATTAGAAAGTAGAATACGAGCCAAAGTGGAGAGAAAATTGAGAGAGGAACAGTATGGATTCAGACCTGGGAGATCAACAGTTGATCTCATATTTTCAGTGAGACAGCTCCAGGAACACCACTACGAATTTGGAGAGGATCTGTTGATGGCCTTTCTGGACATCGAAAAGGCCTATGATAGTGTGTGTAGGGAGAAGGTTTGGAAAGCAATGGAAAACATGGGAGTGGAAAAAGGGACTGTAGGCAGAGTGAAGGAGATGTATTGTGGAAGTGTGAGTTGTGTGAAAGTTGGAGGGAAAGAACAGATTGGTTCAGACAAATGAGTGGCCTGAAACAGGGTAGTGCGCTGTCACCCCTTCTCTTTATTGTGGTTATGGACGAGGTAATGACACGGATAGCAGGAAAGATAGGAGAAGATAAGATGAAAGCAATGGTGTTTGCAGATGATCTCATGGTCTGGGGAAACTAGGAGGAGGAAATTCAGGAGCAACTGAAGGCTTGGGAAGAAACAGTGGGAGAGTACGGATGGAAGTTCAACATCAGTAAATGTGAGATCCTGTTAACGACCAGGAAAAAGGACAGACCAATGAGTGGGATAACACTTGGAGGTGGACAGCTGACGAAGGTGGAAAGTCTCAAGTACTTGGGAAGTATAGTGGAGGAAATTGGGAGAAATGACAAAGAGATTTCGGAACGTGGCAGACAGGCAGAAGCATTTCTGAGAAGCATTAGGAGCTTAGTGTGGAATAAAGATGTCCCACAAAAAGCAAGGAAGTGTTATACAGAAGCTACTATATCCCGATACTGACCTATGCTTCAGAAACGTGGACAATGAAGAAAAGAGACATAAGCAGAATACAGGCAGGTGAAATGAAGTTCCTGCGAAGTAGGATCGGAGTAACAAGAAGAGACAGGGTGAGGAATGAAAAGGTCAGGGAAATAGTGAAAGAGGAGCCCTTGCAAGGTAGGATTGAGACATCAAGACTGAGGTGGTATGGACACTTGAAGAGAATGGATGAGAAAAAGCTTCCCAAGAGGATACATGAGATGGAGATGCAGAAGAAACGACCAAGGGGAAGACCAAGAGATAGATGGCTGAAAGGAGTGGAGGAATGTGTCAAGAAGAGAGGCGAGACTGGACCAGAGTGACAGCGGAGAGGTGGTGGGAAGAAAGGACTAAGTGGCGAGGCTTATGTTCCAAACAGACCCAGCCTGGGGCTGGAAACTGTACAAGATGATGATGATGACGATAAATGTTGCAACTGGACAATTGCCTAATTCGCGCATTTACTTTCCACAAAAAATCTATAGTTTCCATTAACTGTCAAAATATGCATAACCTTCTCCATAAAACATCCTTTCTTTCCAAATAAATGTGGCATAAACCTTCACATTAACACATATCCATATTGTCACGAATGAACCACTTTCAGTTTAAAATACCATAACTAGTTTCCCTATTTTACATGAATACTTCTCATAAATATCAACCTTAAATTCCTTGATTGACTGTCACAAAATCATTCCAACTTTACTTTCAAAATGCTATAAAACATGCTTAGCAATGCATTTCCTCACAATATTAACGACAGAGCTCTAGATATGCTTACAGTAGTTTGCAGTACTTCAAAGAATTTACCTTGGCAACAAAATTCAACAAATAATAATAATAATAATAATAATAATAATAATAATAATAATAATAATAATAATAATAATAATAATAATACTTTTACACCTCTCTGATCAATCTTAAATATTTCTGTCAAAAATCAGAAATTCGTATACAGTGGAATCTCGTTAGCACGTTCTCGGTTACGACGTTTTCCCGCTTAGCGCGATGATTTTCTCAAGTCACAGTCCCAATTCTACAAAATACATGTTGATATATCCCCTTAATACGTTCTCTATTCCCGCTTACGACGATCAAATTTCCGTTGTACGCGAACCGGATTTTATTCTTATTTCATTATAAAATTCGGCTTCTGGAAAACACGACGCGATATTGCCTCATATTCACTGATAGTTATTGACAGTGTAGATGATTCCATTGTGTTTGACGGCGTAGAAGTGGCTATAGCTATGACGCAACCCAGGTGACGTGTCTCTCTCCCGCTGCCCTTCACCCCCTTCCCTTTGTTTATTTCTCACGTAGGCACAATATTGTCTTCGTGTTCCGCACTATTGTCTTCTAGTTCTTAGTGTTCACGTCCAGTTATGACCTATCTTATTGCGTGTTTCATAATGGATAAGAAGAAAGTACGGCAGATAACTAATGATGAGAAGATTAAATACATTCGAGACGTGGACTGCAATCCTCACATGAAGCGTGTGGATATAGCGCGAAAGTGGAACATTCCTCCGTCAACACTAAACACGATTCTCGGCAAAAGGAAGGAAATTGAACGTGCATTTGAAGAAGGGGTGAGTGGCAAAAGGAAACGTGTGCGAGAGGGACAGTTTCCTGAACTAGAAAGCTCTTTATTGAAGTGGTTCAAGCAAGCACGTGCTTCAAACATATGCGTGCGCGGTCGCCGGCGATAGAGCCGTCACTGGAGGAGCGCGAGTGCGAGAATGTCCTTGCTGATCAAATATAAAGAAAGACCCGGTATTATATGTGTTTGGAAGCGGATGGGGAACATTTTCAGCATCTACTGTAAATCATGGCCAGTAAAACTGCAGGGTAGGCTACTGATTTTAAGCACCGTATTCAGCCGTAGGCCTACATATGCGTGCACGGTCGCCGTCACTGGCGGAGCGCGAGAATGTCCTTGCTGATCAAATATAAAGAAAGACCCTGAATTATATGTGTTTGGAAGCGGATGGGGAACATTTTCAGCATCTACTGTAAATCATGGCCAGTAAAACTGCATGGCAGGCTACTGATTTTAAGCACCGTATTCTGCCGTAGGCCTACATATGCGTGCACAGTCGCCGGCAACTGAGCCGTCACTGGCGGAGCGCGAGAGCGAAAATGTCCTTGCTAAGCAAAAATAAAGACCCTGTATTATACTGTAGTGTAGAGGTACCGTAATTAATTTTTATGTTATTTATTGCGTGGAAGTTACTGATAACCTATGTTTATGTCATGACTGTAGTAGTGCATACAATCACTTACTAAGGTCGGCGATTGAACGTCCATATATACGCCGCGTTCTTTCTTATACGTTGTAAATGCAGTATGGCGTTTTTCGGTAGTACGTTTTCCCGCATATGACGTCCAAATTTTTCAGTCCCTTGAAAAACGTACTAATGAGATTCCACTGTATTGGCTTTCACAGCCTGTGAATTAAAACTCAGCAATTCCGAGTTTTAATCAGAAATCCGTTCTCTTAAAATTGTTATTTCACAGTCCTTCTTTCGTAACAAAACTTATTTTAACCCTTTGGCTTTCAAGGTAACGATCTATCGGTACCCACGGGTCCTGGGAAAACTGACACGGTAACGATCCGTCCTTACCCGTCTTTTTTATTATTAGTGCATTATTTACCCACCAGATAGCAGCAATTTTGCACGGAATAAAAAGAATATAGTTGTATCTCAAGTTATACTCCGCAAGAACTGCCGGCTATCCGTATTTATCGATATTCTTGGAGTCTGCAACATGTGCTCACTGGAGTTCCGTGTCGTGTTTACATCGTGTTCGGCGGCAAACTTGCATTCATTTCTCTGTGTTTTCGTACGTGATTATATAGTAAAATTAAGTTATATCGTACGCAATATATTTAGTTAACGTGTTAGTTAAATTATTTGAATAGTTTTCGTAGGTAATTAGGTGCATAGTGTTAGTGAAGTGTTAGATATAGTTCAGTTAGATGAGGCCTAGTTATTAGCCGTGTGTGACATGGCGGAAAGACTTCATTTAGCTGAAGATGATATCACTGAATATCTTTGATAATTATTCAAGTGATGATGATGTTTCTCTGTCCGAATCGGAAAGTATAGGGGATAATGATGATCCAGTAATATCTTCATTGGGGTGAGTGCTACATATTCTTTTTAACAAATCTGTGTTTGATGCAAAAATGGCTGACATTTTTCAATGTTACATCATTTTAAACATTTTAATTTATCCTTGGATCTAATGCACATAGGATCTAGATATTTACTATGCTAGTAAACAACATTATAGCCTTCCTACTGACATGAATAATAAACTTGGGTTGTAAATACCATTTTCTAGAATTACTTCCAAACGTTCAAAATCTGAAACTTGTAATTTTGATTTCACATTTATTATTTATTAACATTAAACCCTTTTGGTTTAGAGACACGACTTATTTACAGTAATAATAAGTGATATATACTCCATAAATTTATGAACATTCATGTTGATATCTTCATTGGTGTACCTTCCATGTAATTTTAAAAGAAGTGTATGCATAGTGTGGTAAATGTGGCTGTCAGTTTTGACACATCCATCAGCTGAGAGCTTGAAAGCAAAATGGTTAAGTAGTTTCACAAATAGCAAATAATTACATTTCTTTCTTGTAATAACTGAACCTTTGCTTTAAATCTGTCACTCATTCATGCAAGAATCTGTACCAAAATTCGACTATCAACTGTTGTCTTCTACTAACTCAAGTATCTATCTGACGTTAAGTTCTTCCAATCACCTTCAAAACAACAATCCAAATATCACACTTGCTAGTTGAAATCTAACCATCTCTACAATCTTACTAAAATCCTATCAAGTCACGAAAATCACCAACACATAAATTTAATAAATGAATTCAATCGCACACAAAAATCCATAAGTACGATGAAAAATCCTAAATAAACAACAAAAATCCAATACTGAAAAATACCAAACGTCTCGAAGCTTTCTGCCAATTTCCAGCTACAATAAATCTCATGTTACAATGCATGACTTAAAATATTCATACCATAATTTCAAAGGAACGACGAAATTCGACATGCAAGCTACCCTCTGGGTGTCAATTAACAAAGCTTAAACCCGGCACCCGAGGCCATACGATATTATTATTATTTCGCACAGGAAATTCAGGGCTGAATACCCATTTTTCTTCTTCTCCTCTCGAATTGGCCTACTTAGGACCACGTTTATTCAACTGAAGGGTCTTGATCTTCGCTCAGTATTGACGCATTTTCTGCCGGTGTAACTCCTTTCTTCCGATGTTTCTCCTGAAAACCATGGACTACCTTCAAAGCACGCCTCACAGCCTGTCTGTGAAGCAGATCTGATATTCTCAGTTCATTAATATCCTTCTCAGTGTCTGTCAACCACGTGGTACGAACCTTCTTATTGTGCCAGAAACTGAGCATAGTTTATTGTTTGTTTGACTAACATAGTGGCCACTCAAATCAATCAACGATTTTCCAGGAGTTTTCCAGGAATTTTCCAGGTGTAATTCTCATTTTTCCAGATTTAAAAATAAGCGCGAGTGCGGTGGTGGGGGGTTATCTGTTGCCTACGCAAGCCTACACACAAATGATTTAATTGTTGTTTTAAAAAAGCCTTTGTGACTCAAATATCCGCTTTAAAAAAAAAGAGAGAAAAGAATGCCGCTTGCAATTTTGTTGCGGTGAAGTTGTCTATACTCAATATGTTTTATAAAAATGCTATCGCGTGTTCCCACACACAGAAACAGGTAGCCTGAGGAAATTTCTTTCGTTAAAGATAGAGTGCTCGCCCAAAACCGCAGCGGGAGTATGATTTAAGATGGAAAGATTTTTATAATTAATTAACAGTGGCTATTTTCCGGGAGTTTTCAAATTTTTCGTCATTTTCCAGGAGTTTTCCAGGAGTATTCCAGACATTAAAATCCAGGCGTTTTCCAGGATTTCCAGTAGTGGCCACCATGGACTAAGCATTATTTTATGTTATTTTTCACCATAAATTTTTTATTAACGAGTCAAAAGGAATTAGGTGAGGGGCAGATGACCTCGTAGTTCCACCCCTTAAAACAAAAACTATGTATGGAATTAGGTGCTCAATGTCGCAATATATTACCTAGCATTCTGTGATTATAACAAGGGTGATGAAGGGAGTCAAAATTTGCCAAGGCACCGAGAAATGTACCTAATTATATTCTAATATGACTATATTGATAAGTATCAACTATTATAACAGCTTAGGCTTTCACTCCGGCATTCATAATCAAGTACAAGTTGTTCGGGCTTGTAGGCCGTGGTTCAGACAGGATATCTCCCGATGTTTCACCGGAAACTGCGTCCAGCATCTTCAAGAGTTCCGTTCCATTCCTTGGTCAGCAGAGGAATGAGGACCAGCTCCAGTGCTCGAAGTATTTATACCGTGTGAGCCGAGCGTTCTCTGCACCGACCGGCTAGATCCTCTGATCTCGCGAACATGTTGCGGGGTGCAGCGCGTGCTCCGGCGACCGAACTTGTGAGGGTCAGGTATTCCTTGGGCGACTGCCGGGCTGTAGCGGGAAGCCAGGCTGTAGCGGGAAGGTTCTGCAGTTTGATGTGTGCGTGATATCTTGGCCTTGGTGTTCCTAAGGGCCGGGATCCATGTATTACCACACGTTCTTCCTGTCGATTGAAGTTGTCGGGGTGAATATTTCTATAGCTTCCCGTTGCAGAATGGTATGGTAGTCTGAGGTAGTGGAGAGTATCTCCGTGTCCCCATACTGTACATCATGACTGGGCAAGAGAGAATGCTCATCTACTGACTATTTCTCAGTTTGACCCAGGCGGCTGATATACCACCGAGACCTATCGTGAGTGCTATCGGCCCTTTGAACAACAGCATCGCCAAACATCTCTCCACCATTCTATAACCGCACATCGGTAACACAGACTTGTGTCAGGGATTCAGGTCAATTTATTGAGAAATTACAGAACACACGTCTGGAACCTGAAGACCGTCTAGTCAGCTTTGATGTAGTATCCCTCTTCACGAAGGTGCCTATGAAAGAAGCCAACAACCAGATTGCCCAGCTCTTCATGGAAGACATCACTGACTTGTTCCGCCACTACCTCAACGCGAGCTACTTCCTACGGCGCAAGAACTTCTATGTTACAGGGGTCTGCCACGGGTAGCCCACAAAGCCCTGCGATTGCGCGAACTTCTACAGGGAAAAGTTTGAGCAGTTGGTGATCGAGACTGCACCCCTCAAACCGGAAGTATGGCTACGTTATGTGGACAATACCTTCTTAGTCTGGAGCCACAGACAAGAAGAGCTGGAACGTTTCCTGCACCACCTCAACAGCCCAACATCAGCATAAAATTCACAATGGAGAAGGAGAAAGACAACTGCCTGGCCTTTCTTGACGTGCTCATCACCAGGACTAATGACCTGCGCTTGGGGCACACCGTATACCGGAAACCCGCACACACCGACCGGTATCTACACAAGACGTCTAATCACCACCCCCCCGACAGAAACACGGAGTTATTAAAACATTGGTAGACAGTGCTAGGAGAATCTGTGCGCCATCCCACCTCCACCAAGAGCTGCAACATACAAAGAGGGCCCTATGAGCCAACAGATACAGCGCCGGAGCACGAGGAAGGAATCTGAGGAAACTCCGGTGACGGACAGGATAGGCAAACTACTCAAGCCCTATGGGGTGAAGACAATTTATAAACCCACCGCCAAAATCCGGGACTTGCTGCGATCCGCTAAAGACAAGCGCCACCCACACTCGACTGCAGGTGTCTACAGAATCCCGTGTTCCTGTGGGCAGGTGTACATAGGAACCACGAAGAGGAGCGTGACCACCAGACTCATTGAACACAGCAGACACAGCCGCCTGGGTCAAACCGAGAAATCATCAGTCGCTGAGCATTCTCTCTTGCCCGGCCACGATGTACAGTACGGAGACACGGAGATACTCTCCACTACTCTCCAGGCTGCAACGGGAAGCTATGGAAATATTCAAACATCCCGACAACATCAATCGACAGGAAGAAATTGAACGTATGCGTAATACATGAATCCCGGCCCTTAGGAACACCCAAGGCCAAGATATCCCGCACACATCAACCTGAAGAACCTTCCCGCTACAGCCCAGCAGGCGCCCAAGGAACACCTGACCCTCACATGTTAGGTCGCCGGAGCACGCGCCGCACCCCGCAACATGTACGCGAGACCAGACGATCTAGCCGGACTGCGCAGAGAACGCTCGGCTCACACGGTATAAATACTTCGAGCAGTGGAGCTGGTCCCCATTCCACTGCTGACAGAGGAAAGGAGCGAAACCCTTCAAAATACCGGACGTAGTTTCCGGTGAAACGTCGGGAGATATCCTGTCTGGACCACGGCCTACAAGCCCGAACAACTCGTACTTAATTAAGTATTGATTGTTTGTTAGGTAGTCAGCCCGAAGGCTGGTTGGATCCTCAAAAAGTACCGCAGTTACGTTATGTGAGTAGATACCCACAAAAACCCAAGGCAGCGCTATTTTGAGGCATTCTAGGCAAGAAGAGGAGTGAGGTTATTTGCCATTGCGCTCCTCACAAGTATTGATTAGGCAGAAAGTATTTCTATAATCAACATTATAACAATTAAGACGGCTCATACGAACAACTTCATCTAGCCTTTCTCTCTTCATTACGAGTATCTTCCAGTCACTGCTCCCATCTATTTGTCCCAGCAATCATTCGTGCTACCCTCATATCAGTTACCTCTAGCTCATGTATCAGATATCCTGAATCTACCCAGCTCTCACTTCCATACAGCAAGGTTGGTCTAAATACTGAGCGATGTAAGGAGAGTTCCCTGTGCTGAGAATCATAATCATCTTGTAACGCTGATCTTATTTCTAGGCATACATTCTCCATATCACAATATTGACTACTGCAGGTCCGAAATTGTGCTATGGCTAAAGGAATGAATATCTTACTGCAGAAATTAAACCTTGAGGGGGCTTGTGTAGGTTTAAATATTCAACTAGCCTGAGAACAGAACCACATCACTGTGATACTTCTCATGGCAGCTGCACACCAAAAAAGGCTGATTTTCACCAATAATTAGGTTCCTGGGATTATTCACACACACATTTCACGAAGAAAATTGCTATTTTTTATTTATTTTAAATTAATGCTTGTCCACCCTGGGAGTTGATTTACATATAGTAGTCCTCATCGTTTTGTTTATCCCATTCTAGTTGGATAATATTGAGACTATATTTTGCCTTTATAATTATTTCCTTCAGCACTTACCATTATTCACATTTGGCTTCCACACTGGGACACCATCTTTGGGCCCAGGCTCTGGAGAAGCTGGAATGTCCCAACCTGTATCCTGGTTCACATGTTGCTGAAACAACACAAAACCCATGCCTGTAGCCCTGGACGGCAACCTACTATATATGATGTATATTTTGACTGTTAAGAATGAGAAATGCTCACCCCGCCCCATCCATCCTGGCTGAAGAGGGCCTCCCGCATGGTATTGATCTGTTCCAGCTGCTGCTTGCTTGAGCTGTTCCCTGCAGTATTACTTGAAGGCCCACTGGATGTTGTGCTCGTAGTATTGGTTGTTGTTGCAGTGTTGCTACTACTGCTGCTGTTCCCACTGCCAGTGTTTGCAGTACTAGAGCTTTGCTGATTAGTCGGCAGACCCTTGCCTGCTGCCTGAGCCCATGACGTTGAACCATTTTGTTGTTGCTGTTGTTGAGATGGCGCTTGTGATGATGGGGGTTGCTGGGACGGAGGTTGACCAGATTGTGTAGAGTTACCTTTATTTGTATTGCCTGAAAAAAAAAAAAAAAAAAAAGTATGAAGGCCATACTGAAAGTTGTGAGCAAAATCTTTTCTTTAATAGCAATCCTTTAATATAGAATTGCCCCACTATAATAGTGATCTTAACTAATGCATGTAATTTTTTCCGGGAGTGTTATTTACTTATAGTTCATATATTAAATAGATTGTAACCCACCCAGTGTTTGGGCAAATTCATGTTATGTACTGAAGAACTACAACTGACAGAATAACCATGCACATCAGCTCAATCTTCAGACTTTCCACAACACCAGTCTTAATTCGTCCAGAGTTAGTTATTATTCCCTTCACAATTCACAATATAACTCCTGTCATAACACAAGTAGCGCGCTCAGTGCTGCTTGACTTATGAGCCGACTGCCTTGTATCATCGTGTCTCTTGCTCGTCGCGCAAGGCTCCACGTGCTTTACCAAAAAGCAAGGTTCACCGGCAGTCGTATCTTGAAAGGTTAATACCTACATTGTTCAAGATAGGATGTTGATATTTTTTCTGTAGCAGGTTATTTACATTTGGTTTTACAAGTACACAAAAAAATATCTATAATCATAAATACGATTACCTGGCCAACATATAAGGAACAGTCTCTTTCGATTAATGCTAAACTTCGGCATTATTTCTCTGTCGTAAAGCCAGAAGCAACATATGCATGTGAAACTTTATTTAAACCGATCAACAACTGACAAACTACAGAAGGTTGATTGACGGATTCTTCGGACAATAATCAATTTAAAAAAAAAAACACCAGGTTGTGGGCCAGTGGAGACAATACAATTCTTTACACGGAAAATGAATCTATCATTGACACGATGCGAAAATGAAGGATTGCATTTTTCGGACACATATCCCGCTTATTCGAAGAAGAATTCATTGCAGGTTCCGTGTTGACGTTTAGAAATGACAATAACAAAAAATACAAAGTTTCCTCCTAATCAACACAATTTGATGCTATATTATCGTCTCATGGGTACATGTTTCGGAATTTCTGATAATTCCTTCTTCAGCCCTTTACATTTATGTTAAGAAACACCATTCCACAGACAAAATTGACCTCGTCAATGTCAAAACACAACTATACATTGATATTAAAACATTCCTATTGTTTACAGCAACATTGATATGTAATTGCTGTTACAACACATTCTTGCTAAGTGCGTGATGGTTAAAATACACAGTCATAATGAAACTTATATGTCGGGAGAAAATATGAGTATTTTGTTCGTGTCCATGAGCCAGAAGCTTGTAGAAAATTGGGAAAAAGAAATGAGAAATTTATTTTAATAGCCCATGAAGAATTTTTCTTCAGGTGCATAGGCCGATCACCCAGAACTGTAGCATGTCATAGGCGCATTGCATTCAAATCATTTCCACGTAGGTCCGTTTTGTTCAGGGTAGTCCTCAAGACTAATTATTTGTATTTTCAATATGGGTTCAAATTTCAACCACCAGACAATTCTCATTTCAGGTCCGTTAAGAAGATAATACAAGACAGCAAATCCACTATGTGCTAATGCAAATTTTAAAGTCAACAAGCCAGGACAAGTCATCCCTGTTTTCATGGTGCCAGCAACATATTTATTAGTCATATTCCAGCGCACTTTTTGCTGAGATCAAAGTTTCCACTTTATCATCACTTATCCAATATTACTACAAGCTGTTGAGTTACATAGGCTCATGGACACGAACAAAATACTCATATTTTCTCCGGACATATAAGTTTCATTATGACTGTGTATTTTAACCATCACGCACTTAGCAAGAACGTGTCGTAACAGCAATTACATATCAATGTTGCTGTAAACAATAGGAATGTTTTAATTGTTCTTAAGTTTATTCATGTTGTAATTTTAATAGTTTTTAAGTATTTTAATAACAATGTATAGTTGTGTTTTGACATTGACGAGGTCAATTTTGTCTGTGGAATGGTGTTTCTTAACATAAATGGAAAGGGCTGAAGAAGGAATTATCAGAAATTCCGAAACATGTACCCATGAGACGATAATATAGCATCAAATTGTGTTGATTAGGCGGAAACTTTGTATTTTTTTTGTTATCGACATATTCCGCTTGCCAAATACTAGACTCCTGAAACAACTATTTGACTTCTTTTGGAACAGTAAAACAAAAATCACATGGTTTAAAGAAATACAAATTGATTTAGACGAATTGAAAATTACTAAGCATCAAATTGAACATAGAGAGGAGGAACGGCTTCTGAATAACAAATACACTCGACTAACATTCAAAATTTCACAGCGTAAGCAATATGTTATATCTGCAGAAGAACGGGCTGCAAGATCTTCCCGAATGTAGAAGTATTGGGAAAGAAAAAAAATTATCAAGAATTAAGAACTGAACTTAGTATTTGAAGACTTTGTATGTAAGGTTTGATTTTTGGTACTCCAATGTGGGCGTAAACAGTGTAAATAAATAAGATCTCTTGAATACTGGTTGGTGTGAAGTAGCACCATCGTGGAAGAATTAACCGGCACTAAACTATTGCCCAGGGATTACCTGATCAAGAACAAGATGTGTGGAAGGGTATGCGTTATTGTAAGTAACGATGAATATATGTTTTTGTTTAAAATTGCTCTCCCTTAGTGTGAATACACACTCGCCCCTCAAACTCCACCATATCCCAAATAAGTGTACGGTTACAAATTGCGCCTCAACGTGGAGCTCGATAAACGGAAGTTATTTCGCTCATATTGGCCCGTATTGACGCAAATTTAATACAGTAAAGTTATTATTTATTCCGCCCTATTCAATATAATTCACAATCTTTGTTCATAGAAAATTATGATACATGTTTCGAGACCATGTGGTCCCTTCTTCAGTCCTAGTGGTGACTTGATTTAAACTTTAGAACACATCATAAGACATCGATAACCTGGATATAATAATCTTTAAAATTCTAAAAGTAATAAAATCACAGGATTCACTTAGGTATATGCCTGTGCGTGAAAATACTTATTCCACTAAAAAACATGTGGGTTATTATGCTAAAGACTACCTTGAAAATATATGGCCTTGTGTAGCCTAATTGTATACATGGTGCACTTTGAATTTACAAATTTAAAAAACAAGAAGACATGTTAAAAAACGAGATTAAAATGACACAGTATTAAATTGTAAAACTTTGTTGGGTCTGCTATATGTCCGTTCATTCTGCAACGTGAAATAGTTCTGAACTGTGAATTCTTCTCAGAATGGTGTTCCTCCATTATACGTTGGCCCCTTTTTTTAACCTTTGGCGATTGGTGTGGATGTTGTTCAATTCGCATGCGACACGGTGCCGATAGTGAGCGTATTATGACGAATATTGTGTTCTAGAAAATGAAAAAAGAAAGGAAAGTTATTTTAGGTCGTTATTCTCCGAAGAAATGTAGGTAAAGAAAAAGACGGAAAATACACTGACTGACTTACTCATAGAAAATTGAAATTGAGGCATCCAATTCTGTTGATTCGAAGGATTGAGACGTAGATTTGTTGGAGAAGAGGAACTGTGCTAAAGAAAATAAATTTATGAATATTAGCAAAAATAACTTATATGGTGGTAGGATAGATAACTAGAACTTGAAAAGGAAGTTTACTTGTCAATCAAATGCGCATGTTACCTTGCGTGTGGATGTGCCTTAGCTGAAGCCTCTCCGCTTACTGATGGTTTAAGTTTGGAGCTCTGTCATGTGGCGTGCGGGAAGAACACGTCAGAGGGAGAGGGGAGGGGGCGCTGATGTGGGAGGGGGAGTCTGGATGGGATGCGCGATGTGTTGGGAGGGGGAGGGGGTGGGGTAGGATTGCGGTGGTGATTGCCGAGAGCATTGAGACTTTAAAATTTCTATTATGGTCCTGTGCTATGGATAATTGACTTATGGTGGAATTACCTATTGTCATATATTAATCCTATTAGGGTGTCAAATAAAATGTTGGAATCGAAATTAATTTCGTTGATGTTGTGTGAGGGATTGAATCTTTGTGCTTTGTTGATTTCTATTTGTTCTAGTATATCCAAGAGAGATCCTTTCTTTTCCTGGTGTAGTATTTGCATGTCATTTTCTATGGTGGTAAATTTGTGTCCTGTTTCTGCCATATGGTTGGTTCCCCATTGCTGAAAATCTGTTGTGTTTGACTGCATTAACATGTTCCATGTATCTGACCTTGAACCCTCTCCCGGTCTGTCCCACGTAATCGGTATCACAAAGATTGCAATTGAGTTTGTATACACCTGAATTATTGTATTTGTTAGTAACATTAATATTTTTAGAGTTAAAAATTTTTTTCTGATTAGTGTTTTTCGTTCGAAATGCTGTTTTGATTTTATATTTTTTAAGGGTGCTTGTGATGTGGTAGGTGGATTGGTTGGTGAACGTGAAGGCTGCATATTTCAGGTTCTTTATCTTCTTTAGTTAGTTTTGTAACGGGTTTGCTTTTGATTTTATTAATTATTCTGTCAACATATTTCCTGTCGAATCCGTTGGCTTCTGCTATTTGGTAAATTATGGATAGTTCATTCAGATAATCTGTTTCGGTGAGTGGAATGCTTAGGGCTCTATTGATAAAACATGTAATTGCTGCTTTTTTATGGGATGCTGGGTGGTTGGATGTGTTCTAAAGTTTAAATCAAGTCACCACTAGGACTGAAGAAGGGACCACATGGTCTCGAAACATGTATCATAATTTTCTATGAACAAAGATTGTGAATTGTATTGAATAGGGCGGAATAAATAATAACTTTACTGTATTAAAAAGTTAGACGAAGTATAATATGACGCCACCAAAGTGAGATCAAAAGAGGGATATGAGCAAGACGAGGAAGCAGGTAAAGGTGAAGAAAAGCAAATTTTAATAGCAGTGAAGTACGGCCTTATCATGCAAAATAGCAAAGCTAGTTTGATCCAAATGCTTACGACTATGAATGTGTCTATGAAGAAGCAGGATAAGTCCTTGAAAGAGTTAAGTAAGGAAATAGGAGGTCTGAAAAATGCTTACGACTATGAATGTGTCTATGAAGAAGCAGGATAAGTCCTTGAAAGAGTTAAGTAAGGAAATAGGAGGCCTGAAAAAGGTGTGAAAGACGAAATAGGAGAATTAAAAATAACTATGGGTCAGAAGATTGAATCTGTAGGAAAACAGGTTGAATCTTGGAAAGTGTCTGTGAGTGTGGCTGTGGAGGAGAGAGGGAAGTTGCAACAGCACAGAGTGGAGATCATATGTTTTGTCGAAGAGAAGTTGAGTGAGGTAGTACGTGATGCTGGGGGGAGTGTAGAAGATGGTAATGGAGGGGAAGAAGGAATGAAAGATGGACACGAAATGGAGGAGGAGATATGTGAAGTACGTGATGGTAGGGGGCGTATGGAAGAAAATGGACAAGAGAGAGGAGGAGAAGGAGGACATCAAATGGAGGAGGAGAATAAAACTGAGGACAGGATGAATTAGAGGGCAAGGTAGAAGAGAAAGGAGAAACTTATAACGGAGAAGGTGAAATGGAAGAAAGTAAGAAAGTAGGTGAGATGGAAGAAACTGAGGAAGAGAAAGGAGAAGCAGATGAGGTTGGTCATGAAGAGGACAGTAGCAGTCAAGGAAAAGAGATAAAAGAAAGAGTGAAGGACAAGATAGAGATGGAGGAAGACCACATATTAGAAGATCAGGTGAATAAGAAACAGTGGAGAACAAAGTGGAAGAAGAGAAAGGAACTGTTGAGTAAGACAAGACAGACGACAAAGAGGTGGAAAATGTGGAAAGGAAGAAGAGAGAAGTGGTTGAGAATGAAGACAAAGAGGACGAGGATGATAGATAAAAGGATGAGTTGAAAAGCAAAGAGAAGGAGTAGGAAGAAGATGAAATGTCAGGTAAAGGAAGATAAGAGAGTGAAGGATCAGAAGAAGAAGAAGAAAATGAGGAAGGAAAGGAGACAGGAACGGTGGAGATGGAAGATGAGGAGTACAAGGTACGGAATAACATGGCAGATGAAGAGAAAGACGATATGGAAGGCAGAGGAAGAAAGAAGAATGGAGAAAGAGAAACAGTTGAAAAGGAAGAATGAGAAAGAGGAAGGGAGTGATTTTGAGGATGAAGGTAAAGTTCTCAGTAGTGATAACATCATGATTTTGGATTCTGATAGTAATGGAGAACCAGTTTGCAACCAGTATCGCAATACATTTGAAAATAATGTAGTTAACAATTATGGGTATTATGTTGTGAATGATATGGTTGAAGTTTCACGAGAGCCTTCGAGTGTTCCGAGTGTGAGTTGTGTGGAAGGTGCAGATTTGACAGATGATGGCATCGAAGGTAGCAGTTCGTATGATGAAAGGTGTGAAGATGGTGGGTCCTTGTCAAGTGAACTCATTTTTCCAGTTCTTCGAGACTTAATATCGGAAAGTGGAGTGGAGCTAGATGATGGGTTGCATTCAGAATAGTTAGTTGCTGCCTCAGGGATGCGCATACTAGATAGTCAAGAGAAGACTTTGCAAATGATGATTTTTAATTTGTTTGATGTGTGTGTGGTATTTTTTAGTGTATATGTGAGTGATATGTTATATTTTTCATTTACAGTATTTTTTTATGAATGTGATCCTCACGTGCTTCTCACGCGAGCATCACATTAGGGGGTGAATCGTAACATTAGGTTACGAGGTTACAATGTTCTTAGTAGTTATATTCTCTTAGATTAAGTTTAGGTTAGGGTTATGGTTACTCTTTGGTAATGAAGGAGGCCATGAGTAATGAAGTTTCCCATCTGTGAATATTATTTCTATTTTTTATGCTGTTTTTATATATATGACTATTCTAGTTGATTATTCCATGAAAAATTAATATTATGTTGGTTGCTTAGAATGTTGTGTTAGAGAAGAGATGATTATTAAGATGTTTTGGATAGAAAGACAAGGAGAGAATAGTATTAGTAGAAAGGAATGAGATTAAAGAAGAAAGGAGTAATGATGAGTAATGATAAAGAACAAGATGTGTGGAAGGGTATGCGTTATTGTAAGTAAAGATAAATATATGTTTTTGTTTAAAATTGCTCTCCCTTAGTGTGAATACACACTCGCCCCTCAAACTCCACCATAACCCAAATAAGTGTATGGTTACACACCCAATTGCAAGAAGCACGATCATCGGGGAGGATTCTTCAGGTTAACATATTGTTAACATACTAGATGCTAAATATTTAATATTTTGCCTCATTATATATATATATATATATTTTTATTAATAATATTTCTGTTAAAACAGAATTCAATTGAAAATTTTAATATAATTGACAGCCTACACAATCTATAGAGTATAGTATCTTTTGTGTTATGCATTTTATTACTTATTGAATTTTGTATAAATAACCCAAGTTTAGAGTAATTCTATTAAATTGGTTTTGAGAATGATCAATTTCTACAAATACATGTGTCTACAGTACTGTGGCATTAGGTGGATTGTCGTCAGCAGAATCAAAGTCGTAGTAGTCGATCTTGCACCCTTCTCTCAGAGTTAAAATTTTATTTATTTTCTAGTCATTCACTTAGGTTGCCATATTTATCACCAAGCACCTTAATTAGCTCCAAGCAAGATCGAAAAAAAAAACATGACTTCAAAAGATAACACATTTAGTGGAGTGCCCCAATTTGTTGTTCTACTGTTGAGCGAGCTTTCACCTCTCCCACGGAGACCAAGTCCGGTGAGAATTCCCCATCTGGCATTTGATGCTGGGCCACTTGATATCACAAACAGTTTTGAAGCATGTTCAAAGAATACTTATTATAAATCCAGTTATTCACGTAAAACACATCGATATATTCTGAGAGATAATGATTCAAGTGTTATCATGGATACAACAGTGATATCCCTGTGTGGCTGCAAATAACATTAACAATTTAAGAAAAACGGGGCCGATTGATCGGCCAGTGGCATACTTAGCAGAAGCTCGTTCGGCCAATATATTGATTCCGTGGCACTTTAAGGGTTAAGCCTGAAGCAGTAGATTGCCATGGAAAATATAACATTAACCTAAGTTACCCGAGATTGCTCAAATCCATTCATTATCCATTATCGTAAATTATCGAAGCCCTAAATATTAGCACAAAAGGAGATATTCTACATCTGTAGCAACTATTCTAATTTCTACATAATTCTGTAGCTTATCACTGAAATAATTATTGAAGTTATTATAGAGAGTTGAATGAACTAACTCATTTACCCGCACGGTAGGAGCGAGAAGATCGGCAACCTCGTTCTCAGACCACATGGCGCGACTGGAAACATGTCGCATTATAATGAACCAGTAGGAATTGGTAAGCTCTAAACTGTGAAATGAAGTTCCCCAAAACAATGGTCCAATGGTTTAAAATTGCAATTTATGTACTAATTTTATGTTTGATATTCATGGCCCACAGACTTGATAGGGTTTTGTACTGACCTGGATTTTGCTGTCCACTAGGCCCCTGACTAGTACCGCCACCTCCACTGGCACGATTGTTGCCACTGCTCGTGCTGCTGCTACTGCCGCTGTTGTTGCTACCGTTGCCGTTGCCACTCCCGCCACCACCACCGGTGTTGTTCCATTGGTTTTGGGGACTGGTATTATTTTGTCCCTGGCTATTTGTACCCCAACCACCGGTAGAATTGCTGTTGTTATTGTTGTTGTTACTACTGCTTGAGTTACCGCTCGGTGGAGTGCCCCAATTTGATGTTCCACTGTTGAGAGAGCTTTCACCTCCCCCACGGAGACCAAGTCCGGCGGGAATTCCCCATCTGGCATTTGATGCTGGGCCACTCGACAACACAAAGAGTTTTGAAGCGTAGTATTTTTTCAGGAGAGTTGCACTTTGAATTAGGAGCTTAGCAGACTTGGCCTCGTCCACATTGGAAAAGACATTCTTAATAATATAATTATTACTATCATGATTATTACAATTATTAATATTATTACAATTATTATTATTATTATTAAAGCTTGCTGGTGGGTTACTGTCAATATTACCCTGGACTGTTGCGTTAATGGCAGCCGTAAGAAAAGGTTCACTCTCTGTCATCCCTTTTCCTAGCGACTTGGGAATGTTGATAATCGGAGTTTCACTCCTTACGTGCTTATGCATGTCGTTGGCATATAGAGTGGGTTGTTGGGTTTCAACAACTGCCCCAAAATCCTTAATATTACTAAGATTATTATCCTGAACTGAAAGAGCACCAGTAGTACATATCTCCTCGATAATTTCTTCACTTTGTGACGAAACAGAACCACATGCCTCCTCCCTAAGACTACCTAAACTACAAAAGTTCACATTATTTGGATTTTCAATGGCCTGAGTGACATGGGTGGGCTCCATATCCATTGCAGTTGTAGTGGTAAAGCTGATGGTGTGACTTTGTGCACTATGAGACAGACTATTGCTGTTGGAAGAACCAAGGTGACTGGTAAACATTGCATTGAAGCCCTAAAACAAACAAGCAAAACACAGTTTTAGTTTTATATAATGTGGTTGCACGAACATAATAGTTCTATGATTTCAGAGGTTGAGCTCACCCCACCAAGCATCTAAATGATGGATCACTTCCCCTTAAATTAAACAACCCTCTCCATTCCCCGACCCATCGGGTAGGCGGAACGACATCAAATATGTATCTCATCATAAAATCGCCTACATTGTGGCAGGAAAAGGTAGTCACGAGTAGAATGGTCAATTACTGTTATACTGTAGAGCATACAGCATTGAGAATAGTCCATTGAGTGTTGCTATACTCTGTATTATGAATGATAAGCAGTAGTACTCGGCTTCGCCCGGTGGAATGATGATAATGTCTTCAAGTCTCCTTAGAAATATAATGGACTTAAAATCTAGGTCATTTGCCCCCAAAGACAATGAGGGCATAATATCTAGGTCATTTGCCCTTTTGATAAGGATGATAATAAAAACTACTGTTGAATTGACATGTCAAACATAGTCAAACATACAAACTACCGTAATAGAAATACATATTTCAAAATTCACAGGCGAGGAAGACTTATTGTGTGTGGTGATTAATGGTGTAATGGGAGTTACATCTAGGTCATTTGCTCTTATGATGATAATAATAAGGTAATGAAAAAATGACTACTAAACGAACATGGTGTTATTTTAAAACTTATATAAGTAATTCAGATGTCTAGCTTCGATGTCTTCCAAAGTCTCAACCTTATTTTCTGGCTTAGGCCTGTACTCGATGCGTCTAGTGGAAGAGCTTATGGCGTACTGCTCGGCAAAGAATATGGGTCCAAGCTGCACGAACCTGAGATGATCGCAGATGATGACGAAATATGACATACGTTCGGGCTTCCCCGTCCTATTTAGATTGGCCGGGAATCACTCACTCTTTCGCAACGGCCCTGTGCTGGCATCAGCATAGACAGCAGATAACACGGCGGTCTCCGGAAAGTCCTCTCATGTCACCTCGCGATGAATCAGCAAGCTATTCTCACAACTGACACCCCTCCCCCCCCCCCCCCCTTCCAGGGTCTCACAACTTGTGGGACGTGGGTTGGTGACCACGGGACCCCAGCAGAGTCTGGCATCGCTTCTACTTCCTGGTGCCGGGCTCCTTTCAGTTCTCTTTTCTGTCGGCCTCCCTTGGTCAACTCTTGTTCTCTTCCGACCCCGACTGTATTAGGGTATCCGAGGGCTAGGGAGTCTTTCAATTTCCCGCCATAATTGGCCGTTGTCTCATCTTTCCTGATACCCTCATTCTTCGAGGGGTCTGCCTTCTTTTCCTTTTCATAATATCTCCCGTCTTCTGCTGAAGGCCCTCAAAGAGGCAGGGTGTGTGTAGCCCCACCAGTTCTGGTACACCCTCAAGGGCTCATGGCTGAGGAGTTAGGAAGCTGGCAACCCCGAGGAATTCCTGAGCTAAATGCAGGTAATGGAGTGGTATGTCAGAAATTTCAAGTGGACAGTGTTACACGTCGGGTTCCAAAGGGTAAGTATGTAAAATTTGGTTCAGATCGGTGAAACACGGTAGATTTTTGCCAAAGGGCCTAAATGCAGGGAATGGAGTGGTCTGTCCAAAGTTTTAAGTGGACAGTGTTACTCGTCGGGTTACAAAGGTTAAGTATAGAAATTTAGGTTCAGATCGGTGAAACGATGTAGATATGTGCCAAAGGGCCAAAATGCAGTGAATGGAGTGGTCTGTCCGAAATTTCAAGTGGACAGTGTTACTCATCGGGTTCCAAAGGGTAAGTACCGTATATACCCGAATGTAAGACTAGGTTTTTTCCCACTTTTTGTGTTTAAAAAAATTGGGATCGTCTTATATTCAAGGTATATATATATTATTTTTTTTTAAATTATTATTATTATTTGCAAAGTAGTATGTGGTGTTGGCATCTTGTAACTCGCAACAAATCAATGTGTTAATGAAGATTAAAGTATGGTTTGTTATGTTTAATTACCATGCATATACGAATAGCATACATTTTGAGGTTAGGATTTACGCAAACACGTCATTTTAAGCGGATAAATTATATGTTCGAAAGCATACGGAAATATGTTTTAAAACAATCTTTACAAGAACAACCAGTTAGTTTTACGAGCAGTAATTGAGTGATCAACGTATCTTAATTTAATAACGTCTCCCATTCTTGAACAAAGAAATCATAGAGTATGTCTCGGAAAAGAGGGCAGAGGGATTTCCGATAACACGAGATGTTATAAAAATGAAAGCAAGACCTTAAGGGCATATATTGTGCAAGTTATGAGTTAGCGAGTCTTTTTGAAAAAATCTGTAAGAGGCAGTTGATAACTAGGCCTCGTCTTATATTCGGGGTCGTTTTACATTCGGGTATATACAGTATACACATTTGGTTTTCGATCGATGAACGATGTAGATTTGTGCCAAAGGGCCTTAATGCGGGGAATGGAGTGGTCTGTCCGAAATTTCGAGTGGACAGTGTTACTCGTCGAGTTCCAAAGGGTAATTATGTAAAATCTGGTTGAGATCGGTGAAACGGTGTAGTTTTGTGCCAAAAGGCCAAAAAGCCGGGAATAGTGTTGTCTGACCGAAATTTAAAGTGAACAGTGTTACTTGTCGGGTTCCAAAGGGTAAGTATGTAAAATTTGGGTCAGATCGGTGAAACCGTGTAGATTTGTGCCAAACGGCCTAAATGCAGGAGATGGAGTGGCCTCTCCGCAATTTCAAGCAGTGTTAGTCGCAGTGTTCCAAAGGGTAAATATACAAATTTTGGTTGAGATCGGTGAAACGGTGCAGATTTGGGACAAAGGGCCTAAATGCAGGGAATGGAGTGATCTGTCCGCAATTTCAAGCAGGCAATGTTACTCGCAGGGTACCAAAGGGTAAGTATTCGAATGTTGGTTCTGATCGGTGAAACGGTGTAGTTTTGTGCCAAAGGGCCTAAATGCAGGAAATGGGGTGGTCTGTCCAAAATTTTAAGTGGACAGTGTTACTCGCAGAGTTTCAAAGGGTAAGTATACAAATTTTGGTTCAGATCGGTGAAAGGGTGTAAATTTGTGCCAAAGGGCCTAAATGCAGGGGATGGAGTAGCCTCTCCGCAATTTCAAGCAGACAATGTTAGTCGCAGTGTTCCAAAGGCTAAATATACAAATTTTGGTTGAGATCGGTGAAACGGTGTAGATTTGGGCCAAAGGGCCTAAATGCAGGGAATGAAGTGTTCTGTTCCCAATTTCAAGCAGACAGTGTTACTCGCAGGGTTCCAAAGGGTAAGTGTACAAATTTGGTTCAGATCGGTGTAACGGTATAGATTTGTACAAAAGGGCCTAAATGCAGGAAATGGCATGGTCTGTCCGAAATTTCAAGTGGACAGGGTTACCCGCAGGGTTCGAATACAAATTTTGGTTCAGATCGGTGAAAGGGTGTAGATTTGTGCCAAAGGGCCTAAATGCAGGGAATGGGGTGGTCTGTCCGAAATTTTAAGTGGACAGTGTTACTCGCAGGGTTCCAAAGTGTAAGTATACAAATTTTGGTTCTGATCGGTGAAACGGTATAGATTTGTGCCAAAGGGCATAAATGCAGGGGATGGAGTTGCCTCTCCGCAATTTCAAGCAGACAGTGTTAGTCGTAGTGTTCCAAAGGGTAAATATACAAATTTTGGTAGAGATCGGTGAAACGGTGTAGATTTGGGCCAAAGGGCCTAAATGCAGGGAAAGGAGTGCTCTGTCCGCAATTTCAAGCGGACAGTGTTACTCGCAGGGTACCAAAGGGTAAGAATACCAATTTTGGTTCTGATCGGTAAAACGGTGTAGATTTGGACCAAAGGGCCTAAATGCAGGGAATGGGGTGGTCTGTCCGAAATTTAAAGTTGACAGGGTTACCCGCAGGGTTCCAAAGGGTAAGTATACAAATTTTGGTTCAGATCGGTGAAACAGTATAGATTTGTATACATAACAGACAAACAGACAGACAAACTTTATGCTTTATATATATAGATGAACGGTGACAGCTGTCATACGCTGGGAAGGTGAGGTATGGAGAGGAGATGTGCGGGGCAAAGGTCTCCATGGCAACAGGGGACGGTGTTGCAATATGAGTGGGGACAGCGACGAGCATGTGGTTTGAAACAGTGTTCTACTTGCTTTGACTCGACACTGTCATTAGTATTATCCTGTGTACCTATTGAAGCACCACTGGCTGCCAGGCAGGGAGCTAACTGCCCCAGTATTTGTGTCTCCCTCCAAGCCTCTTGGAATGTTATGAGTCATGACCTGTACTAGTGTCAACACAGCATTTCCCCACGTGCTAGCTTTGACAGACGTCAGCGTTCCTCATTCGTAATACAGATTATAGCTAGGAACTAAAGGTCATTACATGCATTTTCTTCACCCACATCGAGTTCTGTGCTGAATAGCTGTTCACGAGCTTGCTTCAGACAATGCTATAGCATGGTGTGTGGCTTTTCGTTTTAGCATAGCAACACCAAAATTAGAAAATTAATAAGAATTAATAAATCTGATACGTGTACACAATAATGAAGGTAATCAACTAGCAGGTAAATAAGGGTTGAGAAATCTTGGTGATCCAAACAGTAATGGTCTGGGCAACTATTTCAGTTAATTGTGTTAATTAAGGAAGTTCTAGTCGAAGTTTATATTTTATTTAAGTGATTATTAGCAAGAAGTTGTATTTTGACATTTGCCCGGTGTCAATGGGCCAGAACAGGTATAGTCGATCAAGTACCTTTTGTTAGTTTGTAGGTCACCATTTCAATTATGATTTCACCTTGTCTAATCCCTATTAATTGTGTGGAGGCTGAATTTTTGAATCTTGACTATTTCTGAGAGTGTATTGGGGGTATTTATTTCCTACTACAGATTTTGGGTAGGCCTATCTGATTGTGTTTTAGTGTGCATTTCAGGTACATATTTCCGGATTGCTATAGTAAGTAAATATTTTGTGTTTATTTGTGGTTGTGAAAAGGATCTTGAACTGACATTGTGCTCCTGAAATAGTTTGTCTCGAATCGGTTAAGGGCCCTATTTTGTACACCGTTTTTATCTTTTCATTGTTTGTGAATACATTTCTCCAGTACGGATAATTGTTTTCCTTTGGGACTTGCTAGGAAACTTCCACTCTCTGGGGATTAGGTCCACCTTCCATTTAATAGCACTGGCTAATCCCACTCCTTTCTTAGGAACCTATAGTAGCAGTGATTGGGTCATAGGTAGGGTGAGGGGGTAATTTCTCGTCAAAAAGAGGATGTGATTTATTTCGCCCCTGGGGGCTGGGACAGCTCACGTACACATACTCTCACTGCCGGCAAATGTGGACATTTTTGAGAATATTATGGTCCCTTCCGTGCAGATGCTTCATCCCACCAGTGTTATACAATTTCAGCAGGACCTGTGTCCGATACACACTTATTGATCACTTCAGGTATGGTTTGCAAGAAGAGGCTAGGTCGAGCTTATTGACAGACCTCCCTGTGGGGCAGAAATTAATTCCATCGAGAACATGTGAACAGAGAGGAAGATAGTAATAATGGGGACCTAGCCTATTCCATGCCAAATAAGAAAGACGCTCTCTGGTATGTCAGTTATGCTTGGGCGGAAAGTGTTGACAATATGTATGCTTCATCCCGTAAAGTCAATGACCAAATATCTGGAAGAGGTAACGCACAACAGCATTACAGGCTCCTCTTGCTGAGAGGATCCCCCAATGGCCCTGTTCAGGCATACAAATAAGCCTACTCGCTGTCAATAATGACATAATAAAACGAAGAAAGTACACGACTCGCCATTTACTTCGTGTTTGAATAAAAATAACCGAAACTAGAACTGACCAGACGCTAGCGGCAGAACTCACGATTTTCTATCTACAAACACCATCTTGGCTTGACAGAACCTATACGTTTGGAGGCACATCAAAAAGCTATAACATAACCGCAGAACAAAATATAGTGCACTCATGACATTTCGGATAATGTAGCCACTCGACGGATAGAAATTTCCCAGGTAAAGAGACGTAACAAGCCATGTCCTATCCTTCACCCTGTGTATGTTACGGACAACCATACCTACAAGCCGGACGTTTGTTATAAAGATTGCCCTTGACCTTGAAGTTTGAGGGCGAGCCTGTACAGTCACCCTTTAGCCCACTCGCTTCACATTTGTCACCACCGGTCTGATGTAATGGAATTCCAGAATTGAGCACGTGACGACGACACCACCGTGCAGACAGTACAGACAACATCAAAGTATTTTGTGACGCGGAAGTACACGTTACATAGTTATGAACAGAACGCCATTATATTTGCCAATGACTGTACTTCAGCAGTAGTGTGAGATAGCTTTGTCAATCATCTGACCGCATGGGGCAGCTGACAACAACACAGGCACTGTAGTAACTCGCCTCCAGGCTTCCATTAAGATTTTTCACTCGTCTAAACCAAACGTCCGGCCTGTATCAGATGTATCCGGTTTCGGGGGAGAATTGCAATGACCCGGCTAAAAACATCACAAAATCACTGAAAAGAAGCACAGAGGTATGAGAAACAATATTAGTGGGTAGATATTAGTCTGGTATAAAAAGAACATCAAAATGCCCGGGTGGCATGCGACATGTGGATAATAAAATTCCTGAACTTTTGTTTACTCAAATCAATGTCAAATCCTAACCAGTATTTGTGTCTTATTTGCAAACTTGTGGTGGGATTCCAGATCCAAAATCAAAATCAAAATTTCCAGAAAAAGAAAAAAAAAAGAAGCATAACTCACACATGGCCCTATGCTGATTTCAATTCTTTCATAATGACACTGGAAATCGCTTCACAAAAATTATTTAAAAAATGATTCACTGTATAGTCAAATGTTCACTCAATCTTACCACATATCACAACAGATTTGGCAACTATATCACGACTTCTCATACGGATTGTACGTTAAAATTTTATACAATGCGAACTGAAGCAAGACTTCTTGTGTGGTCTGCACAATAATCTCTCTCTATGAGAACTTCATGAGAACTGTTCCTCGACTTCTCATGCGATCCACACAATAACCACTCTACAAGAACTACCATATTCCTCGACAACTTCTGTCTTCCTGCGTGCTGGTGGAGGGATAGGAGAATGCCGCCCCTACTTTGTTGGGACATTCTGTAAGTAATGCGCCTTGGTAGATGTAAATCACCTCACACTCTCTTAATATTGCTATGTGGTGCACCATAAAATAATTACAGCATTAAAGATTCCTTGTATTATCTTCAGATATGGCAATTGACCAATTATTTTAAACAATTTTGGCTTCAATTCCTACAAGTTCTAAGTTAGATGGTTCGATTCTCAGTCTTTGATTGGCTCCTTATGTTCTACTGGGGATAGTTAGCTCTTGGATGTTGATTTCGCCTCCCTCATGACGTGTAGCTTCCCTCAAACAAAGTTTCCATTAATTCTCCCTATTCTCCATGCATACAAAACCTGGCTTATACTCTGTGAGCTACCGGAATGGGATTGACAGTTCTCGCCTCGCCGTGTGGTATGAGATCGAGGTTGCCAAACTGTACAAGCCAGAGATAGAGCTGACCAGGCACTGAAGCACGTGGGCTGTAATATTGCAACGCAGAGTATTATGACATCAACTATGCGAACATGGATTGGTCAAGAGGCAGAGGGGTGATGACTGACATGGAATTTCCAGCTAAATGTCAATCCTATTCAGGCAGCTCACAGAGTATACATTAACACAGCAAAATTCTCACGTTAGTGTGATCATAGGTGATTGACCTGAGCAATATAGGGCACATAGGGGATGCTATTTTCTGCTTTGGTGTCTGTACATGTAAATGGATATAAGCACAGTACCTATTGATGACAAAATCCTTGTACAATTAATGAGAAACCACCATAGCTTTAGATACTTCACGAATCTAGAACGAGGTGAGCATGGCCTGCATCTAGTTTGATTTGGTGCAATCTATAATGCATTTCCTTTTGAACATGTATTTTCTTAGCATCCTGGAACTGATTAAAAATAATTGCAAGCAAATACAGAGGACCTGGACATTCGTAGGATACTGGCGAAAAACAGGTGCAATTTCAAATGCCTTGAAACACCAATCTCTAACCTGACAAAAACATAATTTTCATAACACAGGTAAGAATCGGTACTGACCTGCTCCACACTGTGGCGGGTCACAAGGGACGGAGGCTCCGCGGTGCCACAACTTGAGCTGGATATCACAGACGCTAAATATATTGCCTCGGGGAAGACACAAGAGGTGGGGTCAGCTCCAGCCCTCCCTCCCGTCTCCCTTTGGCCCTCAGACTTGGAACTGGGGCTATGTTTAAACCCTAAAATAACAACATGATATTATAAGGAGAGTATCGATTAAATGACACGAGGCAAGTCTCTAAAATTGCAAGTACGAACCCATTATTTGCTTGAAGCCGCTGCCTGTTTCGCCATCTCCCGCATGGATTGTCATAGCTGCCAGGGAGAAATGTTCTGTCATTTGTGCACGACAGTCGGTTACAGCTGCCGCACCTCTCTCATTGGTGCGATCAATTGTGTCCTGGAAAACATACAAGAAAAATTTTTACATTACTAAAACCAAACAAATCATTCTTCAAAATTATATAGAGACCGAGCAGGAGCATTAACAGGCGAACAATTTATAAAGTAGTTTGAAAACCAGCAACAGAGATGCTCTTGCATGGAAAAATCAGTAAATATATAACAATTTCTTTCTGGGTTTCCACAATTCATTGCGTTCTTTCGTCTCAAACAAAAAAAGTTTAAATAACAATGGAAACTGGAAGCACTTGAGATTAGTAGCCTATGTAATTATTGAGTAATCATTTCTTCTTATTGAATAATCAATTTATTTCTTGCCTAACTCTGGTTGGTTCTTAAGTTTAGGGGCCGCGACAACGTGGTCATGTAGCCCCGTGTACTTTGGGTGTGTGTAGAATCTGTCTGATAACAGGTGTTAATTGTGATGACTGTATTAGTGTGTGTTATCTGTTTTTTAATTTAAGTAGGCTACTGCAACTTAGAATTTTTCAAATAGTTCCTACTTTTGCCGCCAAGCGCCACCGTCAACGACTACTAGGCCAAGTTCAGAACTTAGCTACTAGACGCCACCGCAGTCGGCTTTTGGCAACGAACGTAGAAACCTAAGAGCGTTGTTTACATTCTTAACCTATCCAATTTAGCTTCACACAGGTGCAATTAGTGGAAGGTTCTTTAACATGCCATAAATCTATGACATGGGACCGCCGGCTTTACTTCCCCTCCGAAGGAAGGCATACTGAGGGATTTTTAACGCTCTTAAAAAATCCGACGGCTTCGGCCGGGTTTGAACCCGCTATCTTGGGCATAGAAGCTCAGCATGCTACAGACTACGCCACCGAAGCCACCTTGCCTAACTCCAAAGGACTTACGTATACAGCAAGCAAGATGGAACACGAAGACAGGCACACATGCTGTCTTTCTTCGCAGTCTTGTTCACCAGCTTGTGTCGACACTTCCTGACGAACCTATCATTGGCATCATTTGTAAAAAAAAAAAAGAAAAAGAAAGATAGTTTGCACCAAGGACTGGCCACTGAAACAACCAAATGACTGGTATAATTAATTACTTGTGGATGGATGAAGAAACTTATTTAACTCTTCTTAATATCAACTACAAAGAATAAAAAGTCTGACAAAATCACGAGACACGGAATTACACACATGAAAGATTGACCATAACAATCTATTTCTTAGCCACTGGAAGAAGAGATGAAGATTTCAAGTTTCCTGCTGCGATTTCTTCCCCGGCCCTCTTGTTCTTGTTGTTGTTTGAGTCTTCAGTCTTTGGACTGGTTTGATGCAGCCCTCCATGCCTTCCTGTCCTGAGTTCATCTTCATCATCATCATCATCATCATCATCCTTTCATGTGTTTGTCCTAGAAGAACTGTTACGGTCTACACAAAAGATTTGAATTTTCACGCGATCCTTTCCTGGGGGGACCTAGAGATCTCTTCCCACCGGGGCAGTAGTTGACGACTGCTTTAGGGATCCTGCTTCTGTCCATCCTGTTGAGGTGTCTTAGCCAATTTCTTTGGTATTCATGGATGTATTCCAATATAGGTCTACTGTTAAGACATTCAGTACTTCTGTGTTTCGTTTGTGATCCCACTTAGTGACTCCTGCTGTTCGTCGCATATATTTAATTTCGGCGGTAGTTATTCGTCTCTCATTGCATTTCCTCAGGGTCCACGCTTCGCTACCATAGCAAAGTACTGGTCTTGCTAAGGTTTTGTAAATTCTTGTTCGGGTGTGTTTTTGAACTAATGATGGTCTAAAAACTTTATTGATGATTCCTAAACATGTGTTGAATTTAAAGATTTTCTCGGGTATGTCCATTTCTTCAAGGAAAGACAGTTTGTAACCATGGTATTTAAAATAGTTTACTCTTTCCAAAGTTATTATCCAAGCAGATCTTACTTCTTACTGGTTCCGTACCACAGAATGCCATTATCTTAGTTTTCTCTAGAGATAATTCCTGAGTTAATCATTACAACTCTACATAGCTACCACACCCTAATATCCGAGGCAATCTGTTTAACATATTCCAAACTTAAAACTACCCCTACCGTTCTTGTCCTCCACCCTTCCCTCATCACTACCATTGCTATTCCTGGATGTCTTAGTATGTGACCTACTCTTCATTAGCTGTCGCTGGAAACATCTCACCTCTCCCACTGGTCTTCATACCTCTTCATTTGTAACCCTATCTACCCATCTGATCATTCTCCTGTAACACCACAAATGCTTCTAATCTCCTCTTTTCTGCTGCTCCAACAGTCCCAAGTTTCACTTCCATAGAGCGCCATGCTCCAGACAAAGGCTTTCTAAAATGACTCCCTAATACCTACATCTATAATTGATATAAACAGATCCCTTTTCTGTAGAAATGCTTTCCATGCATGTGCTAACCTCTGTTATTTTGCATCTAAGTAACAAAAGTCTCTTACTTCCTTTAGCTCCCCAATCCGACGTCAATAGGGATTTCTAATTTCTCTCAGCTGCATTCCAATATTTTTGTTTTACATTTATTCATTTTCATCATGAATTCTTTGCTTATTGACAGAATCCATACCATTTAAAAACTCATTCAAATCATCTGGTGTGTCAACTTAGATGACCGTGTCATCAGCAAATCTCAGAGTTGAAATTATTTCTCATTGAATCTTTATCCCTACTCTGAATTTTTCTCAAATTTTCTTCTTTGCTTGTTCAATGTATGGATTGAAAAGTATGAATGATAAGTTGTAGCCTTGCCTTACACCTTAATGAATACCAGCTTCTCTCTCATGTCCATCGGCTGGAATAGCTGCCGTCTGGTTGCTGTATAGATTGTAGATCACCCAACTATCCTTGTACTTTATTCCAATCGCTTTCAAAATATCAAACAACTTGCTCCAATCAATGTTATCAAAAGCCTTTTCTAAGTCTACAAATGTCATGAACATTCTCTTATCTTTCCTTATTCTATCTTCCAAAATCAGTCAAAGACTTAGTACAGCTTCCCTTGTTCCTACGTTTCTCCAGATGCCAAACTGGTCTTGACCCAACTCTGTTTCTATCTGTCTTTCCATCCTCTTGTAAATTATTCTAGACAGGATCTTTGAAGCATGAGTGATCAAGATGATTGTACGGTAATCTTAAAATCGGTCAGCTCCAGTTTTCCTCGGTATAGGGATAACATTCTTCTTGAAATCAGAGGGTACCTCATCTGTTTCATAAGTCCTACACACGAAGTGAATTAACCTGATAAGACCTTCTTCACCTATGCAGCGTAGCAACTCAATCAGTATACCATCTATGTCTGATGCTTTGTTCCTGTTTAAGTCTTCCAATGCTCTGATCTCAATATTAAATCTCCTTTCGCATACTCAACAATTTCCTCTTCCCTTTCCATTACATGATTCTCAAGCTCCTTTCCCTTATACAAACATTCTATGTCATCATCATCATCTTGCACAGTTTCCAGCCACTGGCCGGGTCTGTTTGGAACACAAGCCTCTCCAACGTCTTCTGTCTTTCCACCATCTCTCAGCCTCCACCCTTGTCCAGTCTTCTCCTCTCTTCCTCACGCTTTCTTCCACCCCCTTCAGAAACCTGTCTCTCGGTCTTCCTCTCGGTCTCTTTCCTTCCCACTTCGTCTTGTGTACTCTCCTGGGTATCCTCTTCTCCTCCATTCGTTTTACATGTCCATACCATCTAAGTCTAGATTTCTCTATACCATCCTGTAATGGTTCCTCCTTCATTAATTCTCTGGTCCTCTCATTTCTTATTCTGTCCATCTTTGTAGCTCCAATACTGCTTCTCAAGAACCTCATCTCACTGGCCTGTATTTTGCTCTTCTCCCTCCTTTCATAACCCAGGTCTCCGAGGCATACGTCAAGATAGGGACATAGTACGTCCGATATATGATCTTTTTGCTGTTCTGAGGGACATCCATGCTCCATAACATGCTTCTCACACTCCTACAAAATGCTTCTGCCTGCCTCCCCCGCTCATTTATTTCTCTATCGTTTCTTCCATTCTCTTGTATCAGGCTTCCCAGATACTTGAAACTCTCCACTTTCTTTAGCTGTTCCCTACCAATTGTTATTCCTGTTGTGGTTCTTTCCTTCTTCCTTGTTGTGATCACCATCTCACTCTTATTTATGCTAAATTTCATCCCATATCCTTGTATTATTCCTTCCCATGCGTCCAACTGTTCCTGTACCTCCTCCTCCTTGTTTCCCCAAATCATCAAATCATCTGCAAACACCATTGCTTTCATCTTTCCTTCCCCAATTACTTGTGCCACTCGGGTCATTACGTCTTCCATCACCACAATGAAAAGTAATGGTGACAGTGCACTTCCTTGTTTCAGGCTGTTTCTCTGTTCCAACCAGTCTGATCTCTCTCCTCCCACTTTCACACAGCTCACGCTTCCCTTGTACATCTCCTTTATCCTCTTTATAGTCCATCTCTCTACTCCTCTGTCCTCCAGGGACTTCCATACTTTGTTTCTGCATACACTGTCATATGCTTTCTCAATGTCCAGGAAGGCCATCAGTAGATCTGTTCCATACTCATAGTGCTGTTCTTGTAACTGCCTTACAGCAAAAATCAAATCCACTGTGGACCTTCCTGCTCTGAAGCCATGTTGTTCTTCCCTCATCCCTCCTTCTATCCTTGTCCTAATTCTCTTTTCCAAAACTTTCTCGAAGATCTTTGCACAATGACTCATCAGTGTTATTAACCGATAGTTTCTGCAATCTGTTCTACTACCTTTCTAGAAGATCGGGACAATTATTCCTTTTTTCCAGTCCTCTGGGGTCTTCCTTTCCTTCCATGCTGTCCTCATCACTCGGTACAACCACTATATCCCCACCTCTCCTGCTGCTCTCACCATCTCCACACTCAACTCATCCACACCCGGTGCCTTCCCTCCTTTCATCTTGTTCACTGCATCTTCCACTTCTTTCCATGTTAAGTCCTTTTCTGTTTGCAGTTCATCTTCCTCTTCCCCGATTTCTTCCTCCTCGCCATCTTTTCCATTTGGGTTCAGAAGTTCTTCAAAATATTCTTTCCACATTTTCTTCAGTTCTTCCCTATTTTCTATCTCTTATCCCCTTTTGTTCACCATTCTAACATAATCCGTAGGATCCTTCCGCCTCTTATTTTTTACCATCCCATACAGGACCTTTTTTGTACCTTCACTATCCTCCTTCATCATCTTTGTCCACTCTTCCATCCACTTTCTTCTCTCCTCAGCCACTACTCTCTTCGCCTCCTTTCTTTCCTGGTACTCTTCCCTTGTCTCTACCGTCCTATTTTGATACCACCTCCTAAAGGCTCTATTCTTTTCCCTAACTATATCTTTTGTCTTCTCATTCCACCATGGTGTTTCCTTCCACCTCTTCTTACTACTTGTCCTCCCACATACTGCTTCTGCTGCACCTACTAGTGTCTTCTTAAATCTAGCCCATTCCTCTTCCATCCC
The DNA here is from genome assembly GCA_946902985.2 of Meconema thalassinum. NCBI lineage: Eukaryota > Metazoa > Arthropoda > Insecta > Orthoptera > Tettigoniidae > Meconema > Meconema thalassinum. The sequence continues at coordinate 37,188,061 of OX336394.1, forward strand.
TCTTTCTTCATCTGTTGGAATTCCTTCCTTTACCCTTTTGAGATACTCGACCCTTCTATCCCCTTCTTTCAGTTTCCATATTCTTATAAGTCTTTCCTGGTTCTCAGTCCCTTTCTTCTCCTTACTCCCTCTCAGGTTCTATTACCAGCAATCGATGGTCGCTAACGAGGTTCTCCGATGGTATAACCTTGATGTCCGTGATGTTCTTATTTAGTTCATTCTCATACAGTATATAGTCGACCACCGACTTCCTGGTCAAGTCATCACTGTACCATGTGATTGTGTGGCTCTCTCTTTTCTTAAACCAGGAGTTCCCAACTAGCAGGCTGTTCCTCTGGCAGAAGTCCAACAGTCTCTTTCCTTCCTCTTTTCTTCCGCCCCAACCCTCTGGTCCTAGAACACTCTCCTATCCTTTCATTCTATGTAAGCTTTCAAATTCTCAACCTTTTCTTCCCTATCTGTTAAGAGGTTTTCCATCAGAGTCCTTGATATTACAGCACTTAAGTCTTCCTATCCCCAAAAGTACTCTTAATCCTTCGATAAGCTATACCTACTTTTCCAAATTTCAGACAATTTTCTATACCTGCACATTTCTCTTTCAACCATTCTTCTTTTGCTTACTTGCACTTTCTGTATTCTGCTTTCCCCCTTTCATCTCATACATTCTTGTGTTTCTGCCTTTCGTGCATTAATTGTATATCCGACCAGGCCTTAGGAGCTACTATTCGTGAAACATGCAGAGCAATTTATGATGATGATGATGATGATGATAAAAAGAAGACTACAGCAAGGTATTGTAAAGGATTCAAATTAATAGTGTAATACAATATATTTTTACAACTTTATCCTTATTCGTCTCGAGATCTAAGTTACCTCCTAGAGTTTTTCTACAAATAGCATTTTTGTTCCGATCAGAGTACTACCTTTTTACGCGTGTATAAGCCCCACCCTCATTTTAAGACATACGGTACTACGGTATTTTGTAAAAAAAAAACGTTTTACTAGAAGTGACAACACCGTAAGTTGTTTTGGTGCTTGGCGGCACTTGAATTTCACACTGCACGACCTTGAAGGAGAGTGCTATATATGACCTGCTGCAGGAAGTGCCACAATGGGAGGGGATGGAAATCCCGCAGATAGTGGAAACTTGCCTACCCCCTGGACCGAATGGAGCCATCAGTAGTGCTGATGAAAAACCTCTGTTGCCAGAAGATACAACTGTTAATGAGATTGGTGCGAGTACGGTCCAAGTGCAGACAGGTGGTACGGAAAAACAAAGATGCACTGTGATGTTAGCTAGCACAGATGATGGAAACAAGCTTATTCCGTACACTATTTCTGAACGAATGAATCTTCCCAATGAAATGTTACCAACAGGCATTGTCGTTCGAGTGCAATAAAACGGCTGGATGACAGAGGACCTTTTCATAGACTGGTTAAAATCAGTGTGGTTTCGGCGGCCAGGTGCTCTCCTACGCCCACTTTCGATGCTTGTGCTTGACGGTATTCGAGGTCATTTGACAGACGGTGTTAAAGAGAAGTGTGGGAAAGAAAAGTGTGATATAGTGGTGATACCTGGTGGTATGACGGGATTGTTGCAGCCCCTCAATGTTTCCATCAACCGACCTTTCAAAGCAAATCTGAGACGATTGTACCGTAACTGGATAAGCAGTGCTGAAGAAACGACGCCAACTGGACGCTTTAAAAGAGCTTCCCTTTCACAGATGTGCGAATCGACTGTTGCCACAGAAGGAAATATCTCCAGACATGATTCAGAAAAGTTTTAAGGTGACATCAATTGCAAATGCAATGGACAGAAGTGAAGATTACATGGTGTGGTGTAGGCCTACTACAGATACCAAGTCTAGTGATCAAGATATTAGTGACATTGATCAAATGTAAGAATTCAGGTAATAAAATTTATTGTATTCCTTTATAAACTATGTGAATTTTTAATGTGATCCAAGTATAAGCTCCACCCCAGTGTTTGCCTCACTATTTTAACATAAAAAGTGTGGCCTATACACCACGTAAATACGGAATGACAATTTCGTACTCTCAATTTGTGTAACCAAGTGCGGCCAGTGCCTCCTGAGAACATCACTATATTTTATTTTTTTAATACCCAACCAGCATTAAGGGCCTCACACACACTACAGTTTGATTGACAACTTGCATGCGCATTCTCAAGTCACACTGCAAGATAATTATAATGGCAATTGTTTTAATGGGCCTAAGATCTGGGTTATCGGCCCCTAAATGGTGTGGCTGTTAGGTAGTCAGCCCGAAGGCTGGTTGGATCCTCAAAAAGTACCGCCGTATCGTTATGTGAGTAGATACCCACAAAAACCCAAGGCAGCACTATTTTGAGGCGTTCTAGGCAAGAAATGGTGTGGATGAGAGTAAAATGAATATGAAATGGAAACCACAAATAAAACGAACTCGAAACCTACACAACTAAAACTAACGACAGACTTACATACTAGAACAAAGAGAAAACAAAGAATACGGGAAATAAAAGACAGGGAAAAGAACCCTCCAGAATGAGAAGTGATGGACTTTGAAAAAAGTAGGGCCAGGAAAGGCAGATAGGAAGGGAAAGGGGATCCGACCCTAAGGCTTTGAAAAATAGGGGGAAACCCAGACCCAGCTCAGATACCCCTCGGGTTTGACAACTCCCGAAATCACCAGACTTTAGGTCTCAAGGGTGTACTATCCGGGGTGAATCATAATTAGTGGGGCCACACACACCCTGCCTCCTTTAGGGCTTAAGAGCAGAAAGCAGGAGATATGAAAAGAAAAACCAGAGAACCGACCGCTTGAAGTATGAGGGTTTCAGGAAAGATGAGACTAGGGCCAATTAAGGCACTAGACCTTGTATCCTCTTAATACCGTTGGAATCGGAAGAGAACAAGTTGAGGTTGACAGGAAAGAGAGAAGCCCGGCACAAGTAATGCCGGACTCAGCTGAGGTCCAGTAGTCGCCAACCCATGTTCCACTAGTTGTAAGCACCTGGGGGACGCACTGTAAAACTGAGCGTGTGTGCTAGCAACTGGTACGATTTAGTAGGCATGCGCAGTGTTTGGCATGCCACGAAATAAGTTTGACACTGCTAGAAATATCCCTGCGTGTCCAAGCAAAACGAGATGAAAGTTGTATCGTTTGTGGCGATTGCTTCAGACTTTATCTACAACCATTAACCCGGGAGAGGTGGCGCTTACTTGGGCAACGTTAGAGGTGGTGCGGGGTTATTTTGACCCCTCCCAATTATTTCTCAGTAACAACGACAATTATTTAGTTTATGCTACTGATATGGCATGAAACCATTCACTGAACTAATGAGCAAGTATATTTGTCTAAAATGAAAGTCATGCACGTATTATAAACGGCTCTTTACACTATAATAGAAACGGTGCGGATCTGACAAGAAATCATCTATTTTTATGAAATATCAGATAATTCTTACTTCAGTTTGCCTATTAACAATATCGAAATCAATGATTAGACAAGTTTTAGATAATGTAGGATTCTATTTTTAACCAATGACACATTTTAGAGAAGTCTCTTGTTGTATTGTGGTTCATTTTGTAACTGTACACATCTGCTTAGAATAAGGTATATCATCATTTTCTTCTTCGTCTGCACTCTGCTCGGTATCACTTAAAGATTCTGCTATTTCTACTTCATCTTCACTATCACTGAGTCTTCCGCTTCGACGTCTTGCAGAAGAGATAACACCATGGATTCTTGTTCTTCGTAGCTTGGACGATTCATAATATTTTATTTTAACACTTAACTACAATTAATTCTATTTCGCGATCAGACAGATACATTCTCATGGACTACACATAAGACTGCAACAGCTGTTTACTCTGCCAGGGGTACTGGTGGCGCAGGGTCTTTCAGAACACATTGCAACATGGCTCTATAAAAATAGATTTGTCTCAGCCCTCATCCCTTCCATCAATAGGCTACTGCCCTCAGACAATAGATAAGGCATGTGGGGAAAGGTATGTGGCAGGTTTGGTCTGTGTGTAGTAAAATGTAGAAACCCCAGCCAGCTTAACGAAACTGCGTGGGGACACAAAGTCCCCCGCGCCACCTCTCCCGGGATAAATATTCCCAGGTCCCCCAAAAATTCTATTGACCAACTGGCCTCAACAGGTGTATACAAATTCCCATGCCAATGCAGCCAAGTACATTATTGGCTCGACTAAGCTAAGGGTAAAGAGAAAAATTTAAAAACCTAGACACTGCTGACTACAGCAGACGTAAATCTGCCATAGCGGAACAAGGTTCAGAGATCACATCAGTTTTAAAGATACAGGAATATTTTTTAGCACATTGAACTACAATGCCATACTGTACAGAAAAGCAATTTAAATTTATAAATTTTCACAAAATGTCAATAGAAAAATAGAGATACTGGGAAGCTTGATAATGTATGATGGAACCAACAAACTGGAAATTCGGTGTAGAATTATTCAGGCAAAGAATGCCTTTTATAGAAAGAAGAATCTCTTCAAATCACGTAGTATATACCTAAAAATAAGGAAAAGACTGTTGAAAATGTACGTGTGGAATGTGGCTTTGTATGGTAGAGAGACCTGGACAATAGGAAGTCAGAAGAGAAGAAGTTGATGGCTTCTGAGGGTTGGTGCTGGAGAAGAATGCTTAAGATCAGTTGGATACAACATATGACAAATGAAGAGGTATTCGGAAGAGCAGGAGAAAGTAGAAGCTTTATGAAGAGTCTGAAAACAAGACGAGCGAATATGTTGGGACATATTCTCAGACATAATAGCCTGCTAGCAAGAGTCATTGAAGGGTCGCTAGAAGGGAAAAACACAAGAGGAAGAGCACCACTTGCATGCAACACACAGATAATGACAGACACGAACACAAAATCATATCACGAATTGAAGACGATGGCGGAGAATAGAGAAGATTGGCGAGTTGCTGCAAACCAGCCCCAGGGCTGTTAACTTAAGAAAGAGACAAGGTAATTGTGTAAAGGTGTTTGCAAGTCCAACTCATAACTAACATTACTGTATAACCTCAATAGTTAAAAGAGTGCTATCAGTGGGCATTGGTGTGTCACAAGTGCTAACAACTGGGATTTTACAGTAATCAGGAAGTTCCCACATAAAAAGTTTCCCTGCTTGCGACATCCAATATTCTTAGGTCCCATAAAATACATGTATATTTCTGCCGTATAAAGTGGTCTTGCATAAAATGTTTTCCCGGTTAATTAGTTGAGATTTTTATCCCCTGAAAGTACAAGATTTTCACTGAAGACAGATGACTCTTAAAATCAAAACTCACCAATCTCCACTGAAGATACCCACAATGTTCCGAGTGAGAGAATATAGCAGTTTCGAATGTTCGCAGGTCTGACGTGAAATCTCTGACCAGGCGAGCTTTGTCAAGGCCACGTAACATAACGCTATAACAACACCAGCTATAGCATACACATCTATTAAATATTTGGCTAGCGTTTACTTCTCATTGGACGGTGTTAACTATTTTTTCAAACAATTCATGGCACGAGGTGCATTCAAGTTATAACACCCCCTATTTTCTTTGCTCATGACTGGCTACTGATGGAAATATGTGGTTTGTTTTAAAATACGCTAGCACTCATTGTGAATGTGTGATAGAGATGACAGCACGGCACATAGAACTCGAGCGGCAGCAGAGAGAGTTAGGACGGTTTAGATATGTAAAATGGTGGTGTTCTCAGTACAAGAACAGCGTATAATCATTAGTTTTCTCCATTTGCGTGATATTACACCGATTGAAATGAATCCCCAGTTGAGTGAGACATGTTGTGATGGTGTCATGGATGTGTCGAATGTGCGTTCGTGAGCACGGCAATTCAAAGAAGGCAAAACGTCGTGTGACAACACACCAAGACAATCTCTGCTTTGTACCAGCCGGTCTGAACGACATGATCGAGTGAATGGAGATAATTGTTTTGGAGGATAGCCAAATGACTGCGGAACACATTGCCTTCAATGTTGGCATTTCCATGGGATCTGTGCACACAATCCTGCACGAGGACCTGAAAATGCGAAAAGTGTCCTCCAGGTGGGTGCTGCGTACGCTGACCGCAAGGCTGCACGCGTGGCATGCTCTCAGGCAATTTCGACGCATGATGTCGGCATGATTCTTTTCATCGATTGTGACAATGGACGAGACATGGATGCTGTTTTTCTATCCTGAGACGAAGCGCCAGTCAGCTCAATGGAAGCACACAGACTCACCGCCACCAAAAAATGTTCGGGCAAGTGCCAGTGCTGAAAAAGTGATGGTTGTCATATCCTGGGACAGTGATGGCATAATCCTTACTCATTGCGTTCCAAAGGGCACGACGGTGGCAGGCGCATCCGACCGAGATGTTTTGCAGAACAAGTTCCTTTCAGCATTGCGTGAAGAACGGTCGGAAAAGGCTGCACATGTGCTCTATCATCAAGACAACGCACCAGCACATCAGGTGACCACTACGCTGCAGATTTTTCGCGACAGCTTTGAAGTGATCTCTCATGCTCCCTACTCACCTGACCTGGCTCCTAGCGACTTTAGGTTATTTCCAACGATGAAAGACACTCTTCGTAGTCAGACATTCACTAGCCGTGCTGCAATTGCATCAGCAGTTTTCCAGTGGTCAAAGCACACTTCTAAAGAAGCGTTCGTAGCGGCCATGGAACCATGGCGTCGTCGTCATGAAAAATGTTTACAGCTGCAGGGAGATTACGTAGAAAAGTGACCAGAGGTTTCACAGTTTGTATGTGATTAGTTTGTGAGAAAAAAAATAGGGTGTTATAACTTGAATGCACCTCGTAGAGTAGGGAGTATTTCTGTCTTCAACCCCATCTCCGGCAGCGAGAGGTAAGAGATTGTCATATGCAGTGCATATCAGTTATGTCCCAAGCAATTCAAAGGCACAACACAGCTGTTGTGTTAAGTAAATGTATAATTCTTAAGCAAATGCAAAAAATGACGGTCTTCAAGTTATAGTTCCCGTGGACAGTTCTTGGGTTCAAATTAGATCAAGCATACAAGAATATGGCAGTATTAATATTGTGTGTTCAGCAAACACAGTGATACAATATGTTATGTATCGGATTTTATGTAACACTGATGGAACATCAAAATTATCATACGTTGAAAGTGCACCAATAGCGAGTCCGTTCATGTTACAAGAATATAGGTACGATTGCAAACAAAAATTTACACAAGCCAATGTCAAATTCAAATTATAAATGATGAAATGATAGTGCAACAGCAAATGCTCTAATGATGAAATGATAGTGCAACAGCATATGCTCTTAGCAACATTGCTTCAAGCGTGAAAGAAGTTGGACTTGTTATCGCAGACCAGAGCTATACACCTTAACATCTTAGGGGAGTGCCATGAATGATTCCTAGTAAAGCCAACCGTTTCCATAACCTCCCCAAGAACATTCAACGCATGATCGAAATTGTGGACGAAATATTACAAACTCGATACAAATCATGAAACATTATTCACATTAGGAATAGTTGAATATGCACAGACAGCTTAAATCTTACGTGGCACTGCAACCGTTTGGAACGGGCATTAACAAAAGCAGTTTAGCATCACGCTGTATTACCGATAGTGGCCAGTGGACTTCGGACCGCTTAAAGGTGCATAAATTTCAAGCTGGAAAATTTAACGAGCCGAGGAAGACGTTTGACCAAGGGCATTAACATCACAAATATGGAATCTTGCTAAATATAATAAGGGGCAGACGACCATAGAATGGGCACAGAGTCTACTTCAACCGACTATGTGGCTGATGATTCTACAACGGAAAATGGAAATCAGAGTTCCAGGGAAGCCGATCTTACAGCAGAAGAAGGACCATCTAAAACTACCGGACCTGACACTGGTGGCAGGACAGAGGAAAGATGGCTGATGATCTTGGCGGTTACATGATTTGTTTATAAGTTGTAAGGTTTTGTTTACGATGTGATAGTGGTGAGAATTTCGCTTAGCAATCGTCTCCCTTGATTATCTGTGTTTATTGATTATTGCTTAATGATATAACACGTTCGTGTAAGTAAATGTCTGCATTATACTCTGATTTAAAGATGCTTGGTGAAAGCTGTCATCCGCTTGAAGGCTGGGGTGAGGAGTGGAGACGAGAGGGGTAACGGTCTCCATAGCAACAGCAAGCAATGTTGCAATGTATGCCGACACAGCAGTAAGCTCATGTTTTGACTCAGCGTGTCGTCACTAGTCACGGTCATTAGAGCGCCAGACAAGGGGGCTAACTTCACCAGTATTTGTGTCTTCCTGCAAGCCTCTTGGAATGTTATGAGTCATAATCAGCCTCAGTGGCAACGCAGCATTTCCCCACGTGCTAGCTTTGACAGCTGTCAGCAATCATTATTGGTAATTCAGAGTATAGTGCTTCATAAATACGAGATACCGGTGACTTCTGTTACCCTTGTAATACCATCAATTTTATTGCCAATCAGCGGGTAAGTTGGTCTATTTATGGTTTATAAATTATTAGTAATGGTAATTCATTATGAGCAAGCAAAGTAATAATTAACGTATTCCAAATTAAGGTCTAAGAAGATCTGAAAATTGATTACCGTACATAGGAACATAACCTACTTTTTAAATTGTCTGCAGTGTCCAATCATCCAGTTATAAGCCTGCTAGTTCAAGGATATCAATCTTATCATGTCTTGAAACTGTTGTGTGACTGGATGCAATTCCAATTATCATATACCTTATTTCAGTAGTATAGATCCCTCCTGTGTCACTCACAAGCAACCGATCATGAAAATGAGCATTCAAATGAAAGAGAATAGACATTAGTAGTGACGAATTGCACTCTAATTCTATAAATATCAATAGTTTCTTAAAAAAATGACTTTAAAAAAAAGTACAAAGTGTGCGATTTCCAGATAGAGTTGATGTATGAAAATATGCTCCATAATTGCTGTCAACTTCACATTTTGACTGCTGTGACGCCTGTTTCGAGTCATTTTAACATTCTGAGGTCTTTCCTTTATCATTATGCATGGATTTCAGAAACAGTAAATCAAAGGAATGAGTACTCATATCGTATAATTTCATAAATAACGAATAACCGGCGAGTGTTACAGCACACTCAGCACACAAATGACATTATCAGTGACAAATTGCATTCTAATTTCTGAAATATCAATTTTTGTAAGAAGTGTTCGATTTGCAAAACCTATTGGGGCAGGTGTGGTTTATGAACATGCGAGATTTCTCGCACGGGTCCGCTAGTTATAAAGATAAGCCATTGGTGCCTATTTTCCAGTTTCCCATCGGGGGAATTCAACCCAAACCCAACATCACGGGGCTGATGACCAAGAAGTCCCAAGCCCATAAATTGAATTAACAGCCGACAAAATCAGGTAATTCATTAGTTTTTGTCAAACATTTTGTCCCTGAATGTTATTGTGCAGATGGTTCAGATGTAACTGTACCTAGGAAAAGAACAGAACTACACATCAAATAAGTCTTCGTTGTCTACTGGTATCAGTATATTTTGTATCGAGTGCACTTGGTACAGTGTCATTGAATCTTATCAATGGGACTAGCCTTCATTTTTATGGATTCACATGGAAGTTATTTCTTGTAGGAACAGTAGGCCTAATTATTATTTTTGTGTTAGATGTGCATAAAATATTCCTTTTTGTCCACTGGTACCAGTATATTTTGCATCGATTGATTCGGCAGTGTGCTATTTAATTGTTTGAATATGACTACCATAGCTTACATGATTAAGTATTTACATGGAGGTAAATTTTTGTATGTATAGTTCATTTATATTCTCCGATGTTCATCAAATAGGTCTTCATTGTCTACTGGTATATTTTGTATTTTACAGAGTGCCATTTAATCTCAAGAATAGGAATGAATGAATACGACTAGCCTACTTGTTTATGGATTTACAGGAGGCAGGCATGACCTTATGATAGGAATTAACTAGGCATTTGGTAAATGCAGTAAGGTTTTGAGTAACATCTTTCTCAATAATTACTGCAAAGCGCAGGCTGAAAGACTTAATTTGAAGGGAAAGTTTATTCGCAAGGCCTCTCCACATTAAATAAGTAGGCATTATGTCTGAAACCAGCAAATTCATGAATTATTCATGTTCATGTATTGCTCTATTGTAGGTTTATGATAATTCTTTGTTCCTCAAATGTACACCAGTTAACTTACTATCCAGTGTATTTTGTATACATTTTAGTTGGTACAGTGCCATTTGATCTCATGAATAGGACTAGCCTCCATGTTTATGGTGGAAATTATTTCTTGTATGTAGGCCACTGTAATTTCTTATTCTCAGATGAACATCATAGACCTTTGTTGTCTACTGGTACCTATGAATTAATTTAATTTTATGAATAGAACTAGCGTACATGTTTATGGATTTACATAGAAGTTATTTCCTGTATGTAGGCTATAGCAATTATTCTTCTTGTGTCAGATGTGCATAAAATATGCCTTTTTTGTCTACTGTACCCGTATATTTTGTATTGAGTTTATTTGCTACAGTGCCATTTAATCTTATCAATAGAACTACTGTCAACCAAAGTATTATGTGTACTCGAGTTTGAAGGTTGTTTGTTAAGTAACCAATAGACCTACATAAAATCCAATACCATCAACATTTTCGTCATTCTATTTTACGTTAATTCATGTAGGTTTGGATTTCTTAATTTATATTTTAATATTTTTTATCGCAGTTGGAACACAAAAAGTGCACGTTTTTAAGCGTGTTTCAACCATGCGTCACATTAAAGAATTATTATCTCAAAAGCCCATCAGATCGAATCAAAATTTTAACACAATATACATTGGAATGTTATATAACTAGTCTATTAATTTCACAATTTTGTGTGTCCAAGAAACAAAGTTGTTATCATTGTTGTAAGGTAACGTTTTCTCGGCTCGGGGTGGTTGGAAAATATAGTTCTTGGTTCTCCAGCTAGCCGCTCCGGGAAAAGCTGTACAGCGTTGCTGAGATGGAGCCCATCACTTCCGAGCGAGACGCGCCACGATGCGTGTGGGCACCATTTCGGCAACGCTGTACAGCTTTTCCCGGAGCGGCTAGCTGGTGAAACGTGTTATTTAACCGTAGAAATACAAACCGATATAAAATAAGTGAATTAATTTACGTATTTCACAGTCATACAGCATAACTTTTCGATGTATAAGGATTACAAAGCAACCAAGAACTACATTTTCCAACCACCCCGAGCCGAGAAAAAGTTACCTTACAAAAATGATAACTTTGTTTCTTGGACACACACAATTTTGAAATTAATAGACCAGTTATACAACATTCCAATGTATATTGTGTTAAAATTTGGATTCGATCTGAAGAAGGGTTTTTGTGATAATAATTCTTAAATGTGACGCATGGTTGAAACACGATTAAAAACTAGCACTTTTTGTGTTCCAACTGTGATAAAAAATATTAAAATATAAATTAAAAATTCCAAACCTACATGACCTAACGTAAAATAGAACGACAAAAATGATGTTATTGGATTTTATGTAGGTCTATTGGTTACTTCACAAACAACCTTCAAACCAGAGTGCACATAATACTTTGGTCGACAGTAGCCCACAGGTTTATGGATTTAATTTTTTGTATCGATTCATTCGGCTGAGTGCTATTTAATTATTTGAATATGACTAGCTTACATGTTTAGGTATTTACATGGAGGTAAATTTTCGTATGTACAGTTAATTTATATTCTCAGATGTTCATCATATAGGCCTTCATTGTCTACTGGTATATTTTGTACTTTACAGAGTGCCATTTAATCTCATGAATAGGAATGAATGAATATGACTAGCCTACTTGTTTACGGATTTACAGGAGGCAGTCGTGACCTTATGACAGGAATTACCTAGGCATTTATCTTCAGTATGTGTGGGAACCCATGGTAAACCACTTGCTGGGTAGCTAAGCGGAGAATCGAACCTAACATTTCCCGGTTTACCTCACTAGGCTGTGTGTACTACGTTCTTACCCTCAGACTAGAATTAGATTTCTTGACAGTCAGGAACCAAACAAGGATCCCAGAAGTGACAACCAAGAACTACACCACCTGCTTGGTCACATTTATTTTTAAGAATAATATGTACTAAAAAGAAATTGAACAGTTACAACTTTCCCTGTCCACTTAGCCTCGCCTATGAGCCTCAACATTATTTTATTTTATTCCTTTCCTGATGGAACTCCGGTAGTACCTTATTTCAACTCCTGGGGCACCTCCCCATGCCTGTCCCTTATACACCTTCACACACTACTAGTGATCACGTAATCGGAGGAATTCAATCCACACCCAACTGCACGGGGCTGATGTCCCAAGCCCATAAAATGAATTAACAGCAGACAAAATCACGTCATAATGTTATTTTGTGTTGTGTTGGAATCTGACACACGTCATGCATTTGATGTCCGACCACCAATTACGGCGGCCATCTTGGATTGCAGTGTCAGGTCCGGTAGTATAGAAGGTCCTGGTAGAAGCAAATGACTACGCAAAGGCCATAGATTTTCGGGAATCTACCAATTTACACCAGAAGACATCAAAGGTAGATGGAACAGCTTTTCTAAATAATTCATCAAGTTCATGCCATTATTACAATATTTTTTATTACGACCTGAGATTCGTTACATCTGAATATGATGAGCATATAAATTTATTATTATAGCTTGCCACGGTGGGTGAGTGGATAGCGTGTCTGTCTACTAACCCCAAGATTGCAGGTTCGCTCTTGGCTGTGGTAAGTGATCTTTGAAAGGCGGCAAAAATACGACACGCATTTCATACGATGTTGGCATGTTAAAGAACCCATTTGAATTCAGTAGGCCGTGTTCATAATGGCAAAATTAATCTCTGGAGTTTCCGCCAACACAAAGTTCCTCATTTCTCTACTAGAAAGTGCTATAGTGTTCAAGGAGCTTAGATATCTAACCTCCCTGACTTTCATAGTGATTTAAGGAACAACGAAATTCGCCATGCAAGCTACCCTCTGGGTGTCAAATTACAAAGCTTGCATCCGGCACCCGAGGCCATAAGATATTATTATTATTGTTATTATGAATTGGTTAATATTTATCACAACATTAGAGGTGTTTTATAATTATTGAATAAAATTGCAAATGAGCCCCTACTTAATTTAAAATAAGAAATTAAATCATTGAATAATTATTTTATATATCAATTGAAAGTGTGAATATATAACACTGCAGAATAAGATTGAATGAATTGAATTCACAACTATAACCAATGCATTATGACGAATATATCACAAGAAACAACACATTTGAAATTGATGTTTACTAATGGAATGAATTAACAGTTGACCAAAAAAAAAAAAAAAAAAAAGATGTTTGAGAAAAAGGGCCCATTTTTCAATCTCTGCATAAAAGTGACGGGCATCCACTCCTCGAGTAACTTTGCCCATCACTTTTATTCCTTCGGCATTCGAAACGTGTTTTCCAATGCGAAGTTACTCGGCGACCTACTACTCGACGGAAGTGTCAACTAACATGTTATGTGATTGGTCAAAATTGAATACCGAACGGTGAACACTCATGCGAACTCTGATTGAAACACAAACCACATAGTCCCAGTCATCGTATCCGTATTTAAATGATATGCTTTAATATGAAACATTGTAACTAGTCGGCAATACCGGTATCATGTTTCTGCACAATGGCTATTCAGATATTACCCCACTTTGCGGTAATATAGTTATCAACATATTATATTGATGTGTTTATACAGGAACTGAGCTAGCCCTTCCTGGATTACTGTGTGAATTCCCTTTACTGCCAAATAGGCCTATTCGTAACTAATTAAAAACTCAATTCTACGCAGGAACATTATTGGAACTAACAAAATATTAATGGCGCTTAAAATATTACTTCCATAATATTACTAGTACGTGCCAATAATTTGCTGTATTGTGCTCAGCATTTGTGTGGTTGCGATAATTATTTATGCTATCAGACTATCCATTTAAACGATATGTAACATCATGAGTCATTTTAACAGAATCTACATGAAATTATAATTTATCTCATTTTCATTACAAGATGTGGCAACGGCAGGATTTGAGAAATTTGATTTTACTGAACATCATTTCTAGTAGTCTATAGATAGGCAAGAGACTATGGTTTCATCCCTCCTTATAATTTACAGTATAAAATAATACGCGATGTTTGTTGAAACAAGTATGACAATAGCACATCTCCAATTCATTCTATACATTCATCATAGTACCGGTATTTAACAACAGGAAAATGGAGCGTAAATTCACATTCGTCACAATTCTAAGAATGTCCAAGCTGTGAAGTATAGCCTATGAGATATTTGAAATTTTTTATATTCTATTGCCGTATAAAGTATACAGATATCGTCACGTGTGTGTACCAAAGCGGATAATTCTAGGGCAGCCATCACAGTACTTTTCGATAACCGAAAATAAGCCATGAAATAAAGATCAATACAATTAGAATACAAATCCATGATTTTTGTTTTAGTCTGTATACCCTCCAGGGTTGGCTTTTCTCAGGGAACCGCCTCCAGGGCAGTTTCGGGGGATACAACTGGGGAGGTAGGACGAGTGCCTCAGCCAGGCGGCCTCACCTGCAAAGCGAACAGGGGCCTTATGAGTGATGGGAAGGGATGGGCAAGGAAGAGGAAAGGAAGCGGCCGTGGCCTTAAGTTAGGTACCATCCTAGCATTTGCCTGGCGACGAAGTGGGAAACCACGGAAAACTATGATGAGACTTCGTAGTTCCGCCCCTTAAAACAACATTAACTAATGTGAGTCTTTTCTTACCATGGTAATTATTATTATGAATGTTATTTGTTGATTGATTTGTTTAGTTTTCCATTCATGGATGTCTTCGACTTGACGTTTTGCCACGAGATATGTGAGATACGTTTCCTATTTAATTAAACTGTTTAATCAGTTTTAGCCTTGACAACTTCTGAGACGATACTCTGTGTTGCGCAGTCCGGGAACACTTATTTAGGAATCTTCAATGAGTCATCATCATCATTTCCCCTTATCCAGCTCCTGCCGGGTCGGGGTATTTATGGCACTTCTCCACTTTCCTCTTTCCTTCCACCATTCTTCTTCCACGATCTTGTCCCAGTCCAGATTTCTTTTTCTTACGCTGTTCTTCACTGAATCAATCCACCTTGTTCTAGGTCTTCCTCTTGCTCTCTTACCCTTGCACTTCGCCTCCAGCATCTGTCTTGGTATTCTATTTTCCTCCATCCTCTTTACATGTCCAAACCACCTTAGTTTAATCTTCTCAATTCTCTCATTTAGTTTTCCCATCCCAACTTCTTTCCTTGTCTTTCCTATCATACTTCTTAGGAATTTCATTTCACTGGCTTGGATTCTACTCTCTTGCCTGCTTGTCAGGGTCCAAGTCTCAGCTGCATAAGTTAATATGGGAACATAGTACACTTTATACATTACCTCCTTGCTTTTCCTTGGTACTTCCTTATCCCAAACAAGTTTTCTTACACTTTGATAGAATGCATTGCTCTGCTGTACCCTCCTGCCAATCTCCATGTCCAACCTACCATTTTGCATCAATTCACTTACTAGGTAATTGAACGTGTCCACAATTTCCAAACTCTTACTTTCAATTTTCACAGTGCCCTTTCCTTGTCTTTCCCCTCTTGTCATCACCATGGTCTTGCTTTTCTCTATACTGATTTTCAGGCCGTACTTCTGAATATTTTCGTTCAGTGCATCTAGTTGTTTTTGCACTTCTTTGGTGTTCCTTCCCCAGACCACAATATCATCTGCAAATAACAGTAACTTCATTTCTTTATGTCCATATGCTTCCTTTGTTTCCTTTACAATTTCATCCATCACCAATATGAACAAGAGAGGTGACAGCACACTCCCCTGTCTTAGTCCAGTCTTGTTCCTAAACCAATCTGTATTTCCAACTGGGGTCAGTACCCTGCTAACACAGTTGTTGTACATTGCTTGCACCATTTCCAACATTTCTCTTCCCAGTCTCTTCTTAACCATGGTTTCCCATACCTTCTCTCTGGGGACACTAATCATATGCCTTTTCTAGATCTATGAAAGTCATGATCAAATCCTCTCCATATTCCCAGTTCTTTTCCATCACATGCCTCAAGCTAAAGATTGGGTCCACTGTGGATCTTCCACTCCTGAAGCCATACTGTTCCTCTTGCAACTCTCCCTCCACCTTTCTTCTCATTCTTCTTTCTAATATCCTTTCCAGTATTTTTACTATCTGTGATAAGAGGGTGATCGCTCTATAGATATCACACACCTTCTTGTCCCCCTTCTTAAACACTGGTATTATTAGCCCTTTCTCCCAGTCTTCTGGTACACATTTCCGTTTCCACACACACTTTAGCAGTCGATACAATGAGTACCAAAACAAAAATTTTGTTTTTGTGGGCATGAGTTGGGGGTCCCCTGCTGTGGGATAATTGAAAGCATTGTGTTATTAGTAATAACTTATTACTATGCATATTTGAAACTGATCAAGAGAGAACAATTTTAATGGGTCCTAAGATGGAAATTTTGCTTTGTATAGAAATTCATTCAACGTTAATGCTTTTATTCTGAAGCATTAGGAAATTTCCTTTTATGTGATATATTGGACATGGATCGGGGATGTCCAGGCATCACTAAAATTCATGATGTAGAAAGGTTTTCAACTATATTCCACAAAATGTGGTGATTAAAACACACTCAAACAAGCAGAAAAGGGAATATGTGAGTACCGATATTGTGATATTTTGAGTGGTTGTCTGCATGTGTGTAGTATTAACATTGTATTCTGTTGAAGGGTGATACCCGTACGTATATATGTAAATTTTGAACTAGCCATCATAAATATAAAACGATAAGGTGTATGGTATATTAGCTTTCACGACCAGTGAATTAAAACTCAGCAATTCTTCTAGGTTTGTGCCGTGTCTTGTGTGGGGGTTTCGCCTAGGACACCAAGCTGGCTCATCGGCGGGCTCTTGGTGTCCCCGCCTGGAACCCCACAGGAGTGACGGACTGCGAGCCACCTCCCTTTATATTAGGTGCAACTCCACCTCTTGACTGCAAGAACTAAAAGCTCAAGCAGCCTTAACCTCCCTATGAAGGCTTCCATTCACTCCTGTGGGGTCCGGGCGGGGACACCAAGAGCCCGCCGATGAGCCAGCTTGGTGTCCTAGGCGAAACCCCACACAAGACACGGCACAAACCTAGAAGAACTGCCGAGTTTTGATAAGGTGCATGTTTCACAAAACTCAAGTTCACAAACTAGAGGGAGTTAGAAGGTACCGTCATCTTCCAAATCACTTAATAGTACAGGAAAAATTGTGCATTTCAAGAAAAGTCAATGGAAATTAGGAAGTGTGATTAAACGATAAGCAAAAAGATAGCCCGTCAGAACTGTGTCGTTTTATTAGTTTCCCCTCTCACCCAAATTTGTTTTGAACTGCAGTATTAACAATTCATTCATTACCAGGCTTCTAGGTAAATACATACGAATCTCAGTATGGACTCACTTCCAACCCACGGGCAATTGTCCCCATCGTCGTTCTTACATAGCAAGAGTACATTAGAAGGGTGGGGGGGAGTCCAACATTAATATACCATATAGTGGTATAATGAAGGGTGATAGGTGTACTTCGGTTGCCCGGTCCGCAGGAAGGAATAGAGTAGCGCGTGCCCGGTCAATAATGTGTTAAGGAAAATCACATTAGCAAAAAATAATTCAGAAATGAATTTCGAGCAGAGACTTCTTCATTATAAAATTAGCACTGAACTTGGGCTAAAATAATTTGCAAAACATATGATGTCTCCTTGGCCACACCCATTGTTGGATGTTTGGAGCGTTTACAATTTATCCTCAATGAAATCGCACAATAGAGTATCCACAACCTACATTCGGAGCATATAATATTCTAATCTTACATCATCCATCAAAGAAACAAAACCCAGGATTCCAAGGAAGTAACAATCAAAACACACACAATAAGAAAATACAGAAGAGGTGATGAAATATGCAACGCATAGTAGAGACAATATTAATCTCCAAGAAATTCCTTCAGTAACTCCATTTCAACTCGCCTCGAAAACAAATAAGCCATAAACAAGAAATGAATTACAATACATTCCAGTCAATGCCGATTGTTTTCTCCCAAGGCCCTACACTGTGCGTAAACCAATTCATCATTAGGTTTCGGAAATCAGTTTTCATTTCTACGATGAAGATAAAGTGTTCATGTCTACCATGATGACGATGGTTTTAAAAAGGAAATCATTATCTTTATATCTGCTATTCTACGTAAATATTGCATTAATATCAAGCCCCTTCCCCGGGATCCGAGAACCTTGAAGTTCAGTTCGAGTCTCTCCACTCACCCCAGAACCCAACACCGATCGCTTTGGTTTCTTCTTTGATAGTTGGCCGAGCTATTTCAAGTTGTCGACAGGGGTACCATCTCATCCGAACCACCTAGCACATCATGGCACGTTGGTATCCAGACAAGAAGTTCCACCGGAAAGAGTCAAATGAAAGTCAAGGAGGTTGAACGATTTAGAAGAAGGAATAATCAGAATTATCAGCGCAGGGAGAAACTCGTGATGTTTGATAGGGATTAGCTTTTGGAAGATGTGTGGCCTTCCAGCTGGGTTAACCATCACAGAAAATTTACGGACACTTAAAACATTTCGCTGATGAGAAATAATTGGGAAAACGCCTGCAAGCAGAATTAGGAATGATATTGATGTATTGCAAACTCATAGCGTGTTATTTTGTAGGGTATGTTAATACTTGTTTCCCGCCTAATGTAATTGGGCACAATTTGTGTTGCCCGACTGGAAAGCTTTCTTTAATAGAATTAGGCAACACTGAAAAATGGCTTGTATCACTACAAATAGTTTAAGGAGACACACCAAACTGAAATAGAAATCATGGCACGAAATTAGGGAAGGAAACGGGCCGAAACATGTCGACACGTAGGAGATACCAAATGAAAACAATTGTCACAATCCTCATCTGGAGATGATTAATGATTTGTATACGAATGACTCCTGCCAAAACTCCTTCAAACACATGAATCGTCGAAGGTAATGTTTTATAGCTCAGTTAAGATCTCCTCGTTACTTAGTAGTATGTATTTTCCTTTGCTCATGGTTCCAAGGACAAATCTGAGTCAAGACTGCTCCTCATTACAATCAACATTATTATTGTTCACCAAACATTATTAGAGCAAAGCACATTTCTTATTGTCGATTGCAACCTACTTCTAAATATGCATTATAACTGTTCACATCATCTCCAAGTTTGATAATTGGAAAGTGGCACCATTAAGAATCAATGTTGAATATTTAAACTGACTGAATACATTCCTAAGTCCTGCTCTTACAACACTCATCAGAATTTTTAAAAATCTCTAGGAAGAAATTTTATGTTAAGATTACAGCTGCAAATAAAGTTTTAAGTCTGCACTAATTAATCGAAAAGAATGGTATTCAAAGCAATATTAGCGAAATATTTGCCTCCCACGTTATCATACTCCGAGTTTAAAAAAATCTCTACAAGTCAGAAAACTCTATCAAGCTCAGAAGTGTTGTGTTAAGCAACTCACTAAAATCTTATACCACTAGCCATTAGCAATTAAATGAGTGATTCAAAGAGTCCAGAAATCAAAACTAGTTATTACAAAAAGATGGACTCACCCTTGAAACAGGCACTTGGTCAGTAGGAAATGTTGAACTATATTGTGCAGTAAGCGCACATGCGACTTCGTTGCTAGGGACAAAGTCTGCTAACCGTTCTGGCACATCATTTGCTTCTACATCCTCCCCCTGCAAAAAATAACAAGTTGACCGTGAGAGTGCTAGCAGGTGCAATGAAACAGATGGCTTCATTTATGCCAAAGAATGGTAATAGTTCATGCTAGCTTTCATTACCCATCGTTGACAGGTTCATAGAGTAAAGGAAGGTACTGTAGTTTATGACCACAATTTCTAGGCCATATACCGAAGAAAAGAAAGGAACGTGCTATGACAGAAAAATGGAGCATTTACTAAGTATGCTGCTACTGGAGTAAATTACACTAACACACTGTTGCTTAAAGAACTAAGCACTCGTACTCACGAACACTGGAATCCACGGCAAGAAATCTATGTTAGCACAACTTTGTTGTGATAAAATCAAAGGAGTTTGAGTGAAACAGCAATAAACATAAAAATAACTGAAGAGAATCAATTATCCCAACTCCTTGCAGGAAACGTGGTTTAAATAGCATACATATGGACATACTACACGGTTCGTGATGCTTGACTGGGACACACCTGCTAGAAGGATATTGTTCTTGCATATAACAGGAGTGGTAAGTGATTTGCTGTCATCTCCGTGCGCATTTCACAAATTCATGTCTAAGTTGCGCCTTCATGTTGAGATGTAAATTATGCAACTGCTTTAGTGCCAGAATTTGAAGCTTCATCTTATCTCGTGCCCTAATCTCTATAAAAAAATAAGAAACTAGGAACCCGCCCCAGCTATGCCTGGAATCTAACGGTTTACCCAGAGTAAGCATAAAAGGCTTTTTTTTTTTTTCGATTTCAATGAACAACGACCTATATTTTTTTTTTTTCAGTCTCGGCTATAATCACTGACTAGACAATTCATGGAGATAGCATGCGCAACGAATTCTTGCCAGACGTAATTTAAGAATGGCGAGGTGCAGGAAACACAAATTACCCTTCCATCCAATCAAAAATTGACTGTCAATTCTGTGGAACGAGAGGCTCGCTCGCTCGTAAACTGTCTCCGAAGCTAGTAATTGAATAGAGATTGTTGAGAGAAACGAAAATGTAAATAGTGAGCGATGTATTGCAAATCGAGATATGCTGTTGGGGTATATTTTGTAGAATGTTTCATGCTGAACAATTCTTACACTCATAGGTAAAGATATTTTCAATGGTATACCCAGCATAAGCTTAAAAGGCGCACGGACGGTGGGTTTCTTTTTTCGACTCAATTCACTGAAATCGTTAACGCTCGGCTTCCTTTGGTCATAAATTATTTTCTAGAGAAACCTTCCTCGAGAAATCCTTTACAGAATGGTGAAAACCGCATAAAAATTCATGCAGTGGTTCTGGAGATTACCTGGAACATCCAAGAATCGGGGACTTTGTTTTATAGTAAGTACAGTTGAAAGTTACGTGATAGTTTGTATGTCCCGTATGCGTTCATACATCATTCATTCGATTGACATGAAACTTTGGTGAGTTGTTGTGACCACTCGTGCGAAGGTTTCTGAATTAGTAAATCGAATTTACAATAGGTGTAGCACACGAGTAGTTCCAACAAACTAGTGATAGTGCACGAATAGTTTCAACAAAATTCCGTCTGCGTTCACATACCATTCATCCGAGTGCGATGAAACCTGGGCAAGTTGTTGTTACCAGTCCCGCTTAAGTTTCTCAATTAGTCGATTCATTTTACAATATGTAATGCAAGAGTAGTTTCAGCAAATGAGCGATGGTGCGTGAATCGTTTCAACAAGGTTCCGTCTGCGTTGCATATACCATTCAACCGATTGCTATGGAACATGGGCGAGTGGTTTTGCGTACTCCCGAAAATGTTTCTAAGACAGTAAATCCATTTTACCACAGGTGGTGCACTAATCTTTTCAACAAATGAACTTTGGTGTGGAGTTATGCGCATGCCTGCCATGGTTTCTGAATTACCATATCCATTTTACAATAGATGACGTGCGAGTCGCTTGAGCAAATGAACTGTGGTCAGCTGTTGTGCAAACTTGCAAAGGTTTCTGAATTAGGTAATCCATTTTACAATAGGTGGCTCATAAGAAATTTCAAAAAATGGGTGTATTTCATACATACTGGCAGTTTGTGTGCATTTCTAAAAGTTTGCAATTTTCAAAGAGTCTCGCATTTGTGATGATAGTCAACAAAGCCTAGGGGCAATCCCTACGAGTATATGGACTAAATTTGGAAAATCTATGCTTCTTACATGGACAGCTGTTTGTGGCCTGCTCACGCGTTGGAAAACCTTCTGAAATGTTTAAGCGCCAGTGAAAAAATAAAATTGGTTCATCAAGTGGAAAAGGACATGCAAGAGGAAGATATTGCGGCAGATTTTGGCATTGCAGCTAACACACTGTCAAGCATTATGATAAATAAGATTTATACTGTAGGGCTACAGAAGAGTCACATTTTTAAAGGAAAGGAATGGGAAAGAAAAAGCATACAGTAAAATTAATCAAAATGTTTCTGCAATATGTGCACAGCAACATTTAACCCTAGTTATTATACCTGCATGAGTAAACCTAGTGACAATAACAGCATGAGGTAGCAACAGTTGACCATTGATGTATTTATGAAAATACAATCCCTTTTCTTCATGCAATTTATTCTATATCTCTAATTTTTGATAACAAAGTAATTAAACACAGTCTCGAAGCTTGGTTAATTATTTTTCTGCAGCACAGAAACGCTCTCACGCAGCTAATAAGCGGGTACCGGCATGGTCGACTGTTCTATTGGTGTCTATCAAGAGGTGGCCAAACAGCACGCCGGGAATGTTTCTGGTGCATACGGCCTTGGAGCAATAGTGGAGAAAGACTATGTCTCCCGCTTACTGATTTCAGCCCTTCACTGTGTCGAATGTCAAACTGTCGCACACCGATGTCCCTAATCTTGCTAGCTGTATTCTCACTTGAGATTATTTGATTGCGACGATATGTAGCGCAACGTTTGACTATGGCTGTCTGTTCTTTTCTAGCAGATTTCAAGAATTTACAAAACTTTGATACGCTTTCTATTTGTTCGTCAAGCTATTTGCAATGTAGCACTCGACTTAAGTATATTTTTAACTCTGTGAAAAATCTGCCTGATTTCTATTCAAGATGTCTGCCTCATTGCGTAGTGGCTAACACACATGGCGGTCACCACGGAGACCTGGGTTCGATTCCCGGCTCTGCAAAGAAATTTAATTCTAGTCCGAGGGCTGGAACGTGGCATACTCAGCCTTGTGCGGCAAAAGTAAAAAGAGGTGGGTTTGATTCCCAGCTCTGCCATCTTGCAAATGGTTTTCCGTGATTTCCCACTTCAACACCAGGCGAATGCCGGGATGGGTCCTAACTTAGTCTTTCTCAATCCTCATTGAATTACAAATACATACAGCCATCACAATAACACAGGTTATCATACGAATTTCACTCACACACACACCAACCCAAGTACACGGGACTAGATGACCACGGTTTCGCAAAGCCCCTCAAGGAACAACTATTCAGAATTACCAAAGAATATCCATAATTGCACAGTCAGGCCGCACAAGTAATATCAATGTTTGGAGCAATATATGTCTGCGAAACGTATTTATCTGCACTGAAACTTGCAAAATCACGGCATCTCACTCGGGATGTTTGACAATATCCTGCGAAACCGTCTCCGGTTGATTGTTTTTTAAACAATCGTAAACGATGATTGGTTCCTCAGATTAGGGGCTGCGACAACGTGGTCATGTAGCCCTGTGTACTTTGGGTGTGTGTAGAATCCGTCTGATAACCGGTGTTAATTGGGATGACAGTATTAGTGTGTGTTATCTGTTTTCAATTCAAGGGAGGACTGCAGACATTGAATTTTTTCAAGTAGTTCCTACTTTTGCCGGCAAACTCCGCCGTCAACGACTACTAGTTCAGAACTTGATTACCAGATGCCACAGCATGCAGCTCCTGGCGACAAACGTCGGAACCTAAGAGAGTTTGACGAATGTTTAACCTATATATAATTTAGCTTCACACAGGTGTAATTAGTGGAAGGTTCTTTAATATGCCATAAATGGGATCGCCGGCTTTACTTCCCCTTCGAAGCAAGGCATACTGAGGGATTTTCAATGCTCTTAAAAAATCCGACGGCTTCGGCCGGGTTTGAACCTGCGATCTTGGGCATAGAAGCTCAGCATGCTACCAACTACGAAATCGTAAATGAGCATACTGTAAATACGAAAACAAATTGAAAAGAAGGGAAATAAAAATGTGACCAAAATTGCAATGTCTAAATGACTCCCATGATACCTTATCAATATTTCCGACTGTTTTAATGCTAAGCATGTAATCTTCAAGAACCGGTACGCGGAGAAACGTGCGATACACAACATACATGTGTCGGACAACCAACGCACTGGACAAATAGTTAGTTCGTTTACAATACGTTCGGAGCGAAGGGGGATCCCAACTTGACTCGGTCCGACATGCCGGCTGTCAGCCCAGCCAATAGAGGCAGCCCTTGTATGGTACTCTTCGGCATAGCTGACAATTCTTCCTTTGAAAAACGATACCGGTCAATAAACTATCTATTTGTTTTTGAATTATAGTTCCTTGAGCATGTACATAGTCCACATAATCCAAATAATCCATTTTTACTTCACTTTCACTTCACAGATTACGCACTGATATGTGTAAGCGGCCATTTCTAATTAGTTGCAGACTGAAATTAATCCTGCTCGTTCGTGGGTCCATATGAAGCGTTATAATTATCCTGAACCAAGAGATTTTAGTCCAGTTTTCGACCCAGCAAGACTTGCGAACTAAAATTAGTCTGGAGTTAATGGAAACCTTCACCCAGCAAGCAAAATATTTTAAGTCCAGGTTTTAAACGACTTTTAGTTCTAGACTAGAGTTAATCCACGACCCAGCAACCACCCCAAGACATAGCCCTTGTAAGCAAGCTTAAATGATGACATCTCAAACATTTTAATTTTCAGGTGTAGAAAATGGCTTGTAAATAGGAGCAGAGTTGATTTACAATATTAGAGCTATCAGAGTAGCAGTTTCATTTGAGGGGCTTGGACATCGTGGTCATTTAGCCCCATGTACTTGGGTCTGTGGAATTTGTCTGATAATCTGCGAAATTGTGGTTTCTGTAGTAGTGTGTATGAATTTGAAATTCACATGAGGATTGGGAAGAAAGTGGCCATGGCCTTAAGTTAGGCACCTCCAGCATTTGCCAAGAGTAGAAGTGAGAAACCACGGAAAACCACTTTCAGGATGGCAGAGGTGGGAATCGAACCTGCCTCTTCTCAATTTTGTCTTACAAGTCTTAGTATAACCCATTGTAACCCTCAGATCAGAATTAAATTTGTTGGCAGAGGCAGGAATCAAATCTGGACCTCCAGGGCAAAAGCCAAGAATGCTAGACTGTACACCACAAGGTGGTCAATGAATAAAATTGTGGACTATTGTACAATAATAAAATGATGTTCGTATCATTTTGAAGCAAACCAAGCACAAGAATGCTAACAAACTTACAATAGATGTGGTACACTGTTAGTCAATTCTCTTATGGAAATACTTGATTTCCCCCAAATGAGTGCTGAGATGGTACAAAATGTTTACTGCTAAAATTATTTGAAAAATTGAGAGTATTGTCAAATTCAGCAATGAAAGGTTTTAGTCCCATTGCAAAACCATGTACTGTGGCCGTGGCAAGAGCAGGTCAGGTCGTTTCGAAGTCGTCATCATCATCATCATTTAACAGTCTCCAGTTTCGCGGGTGCGGTGTAAGAGCGTTCTCCATTTCAGTCTATGCAAATACAATAATTTTTCTTTTTCAACTTTACACAATTCCACTCCTTATCTTTCAGATCGTGTCCGTGGTCTTCCCCTAGGTCGCTTTCCTTTTATGTCCTTATCAAACCATTTCTGTGCTACTCTCTATAGATCCATCCTCTTCAAGTGACCAAACCATTTCAACCTTGATGTTGCTATACTGTAGTTTCCTTCTTGTACGTCTTCACAGATCTTTTCATTTTCATTCGTGATCTTATCACTTCTCGTTTTCTGAAGCATTGTCCTCAGAAATTTCATTTCCCCAGCCTGAAGTCTGCTATTATTCCTTCTATTAATGGTGCACCTTAGTTGTTGGTACAAAGAAGGCCTTATACAATGTTTTTTTTTTATATTAGAGGAATTTGACTGTCCCAAAGGAGATTCCTGACTTGGTGGTACAAATTAGCTCCCTTCAGAATCGTATTGGTAATTACCGCTGAGCAACGACCATCTCGAGTTATAATGCTGCGAAGGTATTGGAACTGATCAACGTCTTGCAAGTTTAAATAGAAGCACACGCCGACTTTAGAGGATCCAAGAGCTTGCCAGAGCACGAGCCAACAGTGGCCATGGAACTCTCTGGAAACTTGTTATAATAGCCAGTCCAAAGGATAAACTAGCAATTTTTTTTTTTTTAGCGTATGGCTTTTAGTGCCGGGAGTGTCCGAGGACATGTTCGGCTCGCCAGTGTTTGTAGCTGCTTCGAGACGGACACCCAATGGGTGAGCTACAAGTACCTTTGGGGAGGAACGTGGGAATGTAAGGACGAGGAGTTGGAAGGTAGCGGCTGTGGCCTATAGTTAGGGACCAACCCCGGCATTTGCCTGGAAGGAAGATGGGAAACCACAGAAGACCATCTTCAAGGTTGCCGGCGGGGGGGATTCGAACCTCCTCGCCTCCCGGATGTGAGCGACTGCCATCAGTCATGCCGTAACCACCACGGCTAACTCACCCGGTATAAGCACTAAATATACATCTGAAATTTTGAAGAACACGAGTAAAAGAAATATTTCAAAAAACACATATTCTCCAAGATATGAATATAATTGCTCTCCCCTCCAGCAACTAGTTGTATGGTGTAGAGGGGGTGATGACGTGAACAGAGGAGTATAAATATGGCCCGTCAGCATACATACTTCGTATATTGACATTTGGGCAAAGGTCTATCGACTATCCATCGATTGTCCTCTTCTATTCGCCGTGTCAGGAGATTATCCTGCATGTCAGCAGAACGAGTAAATGTCAACACAGCTTAATGTGGCCACAGTACAAATGTGCAGCGAAAAGCTCACAAGGCGGAACGCTGGAACGCATTTGGGATCGTATCTTTTATAAGTGTTTGAAACTGCACGAATTATGAAGTGTGAATGCTATAAATTCACCGGCCGTGAAAGCCAATATACCATCTTTTTGTGAATGCTATGTTCAGCCGAATCTTTAGTAGGAACCTTGAGAACTTGTTATTTCTGTTTGAAACTAGCATAGACGTTTATCACGGAGAAAGTGAGCAGGGCAGTGCTTAAACTTAACATTCTAACATACCAAACCAAATACATTATGAGCGTGTTGTGGTATTGCAGGAAGAGTGTATATTTCAAGACATGTATGGCATTCTTCTTCCTCTATATGTTATGCTATCTATATAAATAAAATGCCGGTCCCGTGGTGTTGGGGTACATGACCTGCCTCTTACCAGGAAGCCCCGGGTTCGATTCCCGGCTCCGTCAGAAATTTTAGAAACTGACGTGAGGGCTGGAACGGGCTGCACTCAGCCTCGTGAGGACAATTGAGTAGCTGTCTGACTGTGAGGCAGCGCCCCGGTCACGAAAACCAAGATTAATGGCCGAGGGGACCCGATGCGTTCACCACGTGTCATCCCAATATCTGCAGGCCAAATGGCTGGGCAGCGGTCGCTTGGTAGGCCTAGGCCTCCATGGGCTGTAGTGCCAGGGGTTATTATATAAATAATAACTGAATGTTGTTTTGTCCGTTATTTATACAAATCCACGCCACTTCACCGAACTGAACCAAATTTTACGTACTGTAAACGTAGTCCATGTCGTCATACTATTTTGAAAGGAGCGGAGTTTTGAACTAGCGCTCATGGGCAGAGAACCAATCAGAGGAAGGCGCGCGCTAGCGTGGCAAATGAGGAAACGCCAAATGTGCAGGAACATTTTCAGCTATCTATTTCTTTATGCTAAAAAGAAGAATGCTATGACACGATGTAGCCCCTGAATTTACACGAATTTTATCAAAGGAATCAGGGCAATAGCATTACACACTCCCGAGATATGAAAGAAGGAAGGTTGGGGCATGACATAACCGAAGACTCACTTGATGCGCCTAGCTGTATAAAAGGTGCGAGAAATAGACAGGGAGGATCTAGTCTTTGTTCTCAGCGGAGCTTATGAGTTTCTGCAGTCTCAACGGGAGTGATAGTATACGTCATCGGCGTGAATGTTACAGGAGTTGCCGAGATGCACGGGGCAGAATATGCTGGAAAGCTCGAGAATTTTCCAAGTATAAGCTACGACTTAGAATTCTTCAAACAGAAGTGAGTCATACAAAACTTTATCAAAATTATGGACTATTGTTTCAAAAGTGCTTGTTATAATTGGAGCAGTCATGATATAAAATGAGCCTGTAACTTTATTTCTGAACAGTGCATCATGTTTGCGTGTGAAGACAGTGAGAACAGAACATGGGGGCAGCTATTAGCTTTCGTTACAAGTGAAGCATATATTTCAATCTGCCAATATTTTGCCACATAATAGTATATGAACTGTGAGGTTGAGAAGATTAGTCCACAACATATGAAATTTAATCAACTGTTAGGTGAATGCAATAAAGTCATAATGTCCATTAAACAATTTTGGCCATGTGCGTAAGGACCTTTTGAGTTATTTTTTAGAATAGTATTTTTGACGTTTTCAGTGTGTGAAGGGGCCTTGGGTCTTTCTATTTTATGGATAGGCATTGTCAGTTTATGCAACCATTAGCAGTGCACATTCATGACTGTGGAAATTCTTTGTGCAACTATAAGCCGAGCGAGCTAAGCGCAGTATTAAATACCAGTATTTATTGGAACTAGTAACCATGTGGTATAAGGACAGTGATGGACACTCACAAATCATACCAGTTGTATTTTGGGACTTTTTGACGTAATGGCCACACACTAAACACCGAGGATGGGTCAGATGCTGGGAGATGGAAGAAGGACATCGCCGATACCAGCCCATGTGGGAAGCCGGAGGGAGATGCCGTATTCCAGTATGTCGTGATGGGGCAGACGAATGAAGCGGTACCCGAGGTCATTGGTAATGCAGACCAGGGCGTGCCATGGATTATGTGGATACATGCCTACGCTACATGGAGGAACACATTGCTACAATATTCACCACCTGGCAGACGGTACAAATCTACATCCCGGATGATTTGGAAGTAAGATCTCTACATGTTATTGTAGTCGTGTTGTTGTCAAGTCATGTTGTATTTTCCCAAACCAAATGGTCAGAGTATTTTAGAATTTATTTTCTTGTATTTTTTAACAAGTCGCACGAGTTCAGACAAACAGTGATTGTCAGTAAACATTTTCCTAGTTAGAATTTATTAACGTTGTTCGGATATCATCCCATTATTTTGCGCTTCCTGATTCATAACATTCATTGGAGTAATGTTGGTTTTATCCACGAGTGGATATTTTGAATGAGGAATTATTTGTGTGTATAATTATTGGGCGGTTGATAATAATAATAATAATAATAATTGAGTATATGAATTTAGGGTAGTGATGGTTTGAAACAAATAATAATAAAAATAATGGGATTATTTTACATTGCGATGCGGCCGCGTATAAAATTCCCCTAAAAACAAAATGGCGTCTGTCATGACGTCATCAACGACGTCACTCCTCTGGCAAGCTTACGGGAAAAGCCTGGGTAATAGGGGTTTTTGGGTGGGGAAACACAAAAACCTTCGAATTCGCGATATTTTTTTACGCATCGAAATCTACAATTGAGCTATGTAGCTCAATTGCATATTTCGATGCGTATAAATATTTCTCTATTTCAATTGATATTTTCAATTTCCCGCATCGAATTCTACAATTGGACTATATAGATCAATTGTCGATTCCGATATACCTCGTATTTCGTACAATTTCATAATTAAAAAAACGTGCATCGAAATCTACAATTCATCTAAATAGCTCAATAGCATATTTCGATGCGTATAAAAATTTCGCGATTTCAATTGATATTTTCAATTTCCCGCATCGAATTGTACAATTGGACTATATAGATCAATTGTAGATTCCGATATACCTCGTATTTCGTACAATTTCATAATTAAAAAAACGTGCATCGAAATCTACAATTACCTAAATAGCCCAATAGCATATTTCGATGCGTAGAAAAATTTCGCGATTTCAACTGATATTTTCAATTTTCCGCATCGAAATCCACACTTGGACTATATAGATCAATTGCAGATTCCGATACACATCGTATTTCTTACAATTTCAAAATTGAAAAAACGAGCATCGAAATCTACAATTCACCTAAATAGCTCAATTGCTTATTTCGATGCGTAGAAAAATTTCGCCATTTCAATTGATATTTTCAAATTCCCGCATTGAATTCTACAATTGGACTATATAGATCAATTGTAGATTCCGATATACCTCGTATTTCGTACAATTTCATAATTTAAAAAAACGTGCATCGAATTTCTACAATTCACCTAAATAGCTCAATAGCATATTTCGATGCGTAGAAAAATTTCGCGATTTCAACTGATATTTTCAATTTTCCGCATCGAAATCTACAATTGGACTATATAGATCAATTGTAGATTCCGATATACCTCGTATTTCGTACAATTTCATAATTTAAAAAACGTGCATCGAAATCTACAATTCACCTAAATAGCTCAATAGCATATTTCGATGCGTAGAAAAATTTCGCGATTTCAATTGATATTTTCAATTTCCCGCATCGAAATCTACACTTGGACTATATATATCAATTGCAGATTCCGATACACATCGTATTTCTTACAATTTCATAATTGAAAAAAACGTGCATCGAAATCTACAATTCACCTAAATAGCTCAATTGCATATTTCGATGTGTAGAAAAATTTCGCGACTTCAATTGATATTTTCAATTTTCCGCAATTGTAGATTCCGATACACATCGCAATTCTTACAATTTCATAATTCGAATCGGAGGTATGTTTATAGCATTATAATTTCTGTATAAAACATTGAAGGTTTAGTCTTTTTATGTTTTCCACTGTATGAAACCTATTTCGCTAATACAAGAGACTGTTATAGTATGTCTTTTGCAGGTGTTCTTGTAAATTCCAATTTTGACCAATATGTTACCGAACACTTAACTTACTATGACAAATTTTCAATGAAATGCAACAACAAAAATAAATATAGGAACATAACACGACAGACATCAAATTCCACTCACCTCGCAATGAATGACTCCCAATGCTGGGCAGGTATTTGTTCCGAACACACAACACAAAAAAACTCTTTCTTTTCACCTATATAGCTCAATAGCATATTTCGATGCGTAGAACAATTTCGCGATTTCAATTGATATTTTCAATTTCCCGCATCGAAATCTACACTTGGACTATATAGATCAATTGCAGATTCCGATACACATCGTATTTCTTACAATTTCATAATTGAAGAAAACGTGCATCGAAATTATATCAAAACCAGATAATGAAAAATTTAGTGATAGCAGTTCACTTTAGACCATTCTTTGTATAAATATCTTTAAAAACTGAAATTACCTGATTTAATAGTCAGGAGGATATCAGGAGTATTAGATGTTCACTGCTCCGCTGTCATAGACCCACTTACATAGTTGAAATCGAAGTTCTCACCCCCACACTCAAAAGTTAACAAGAAAGAACCGCAGCTTTCACACATGATGTATGAAATCACTAAGTGAACTCAATTACAGTGTTTATTTATGTATTTATAATGTTTTACATACAAAAAGAGACCTAACCTGGGGCTTACGCCCCAGACCCCCTTGCTTGTGGTACTAACATTAATTTTTGACCTAGTAGCGGACATAAATTCTATCTTATTAATGTTTTACATACAAAAACAAACCTAACCTGGGGATTACGCCCCAGACCCCCTTGCTTGTGGTACTAACATTAATTTTTGACCTAGTGGCAGACATAAATTCTATCTTATTAATGTTTTACATACAAAAACAAACCTAACCTGGGGCTTACGCCCCAGACCCCCTTGCTTGTAGTACTAGCAGTAATTTTCCACAAGATAGTTCCTAACTTAGTAGCGAAGGCGTGTGGTGAATTTCTTTATTCAAGTTGGTAACGTATTCACATGATCGTCTTTCGGGTGTCACATGACTGTCAAAGATTGCATTCTATCCGTGAAATAACAATTATTGCGGTGCAGCAGTGGCTATTGAGTATGAAGAGATTGTGAAACAACTCCCCGAAAGGTATGCATATCATAAATGATATATTTTCAATAAGCTAAGGTGTTGAAAGTGATGAAAGGGAGGATGGTCTAAAGTGAACAATAAATAATTTAGTTTACATTTCATCTTCACAATAACATACATACCCATACATACTCATTCACTCCAGGCATACAACATACACTCAAAAGTTAACAAGAAAGAACCGCAGCTTGCGAACAATAAATTAAAAAGGGCACAACTTGGCCAATAAAACAAATTCAATATTACTTCATAATGTAAAATGAAAGACAAATTAACGCAGACTTCTCAATGAAAACAAATATACAATGATTTAGTGTACTTTAAAAATTAAGATTAAATTAACCTAGCCTATCATTTCAAAAAATAAAAATTTATATACTTCATTATTGCAATTAAACGCTACTACACATGGCTACTTCTCAAATAGAACAATAAACGCCGAAAACAAGAATTAACACTTCAAGACCAAAACTAACAATCTTTCAGTACTTACCAACAACCATCCAGCACGCCCCTTCCACATACGTCAGCCCGTTATATCCAAATACTACGTCACACACCACTGCACCAAAATGGAATTCTAACACACGCCATTCACGAATTCAAACTTTCATTACAATTCACCAACACAATTGCGTAGACGACACTACTAATATCACAATCTCGTAATAAACATACGCAAACAGGTGAAAAAAATGGCCGACTGTCACGAGAGAACCGTGCGAAACTAATGTATCAATCAGCTGACGAGCTCCCGGCAAGCAATGCGACTGAATACGTCAGTAGTGACATCACGGTAACGTCACTGATGTAACTAAAATTTCCCCAGACGGGGCCGCATCGTAATGTCGCAATGAAAATTAATATCGGGAATGAATTATTACTACGAATGGAATTAATAATAATAACTCGAAATGAGGAAAATACCGTAATGGTGAATGATCCTGACAATTAAAAATGTTCATATGTGGAGTTTGGAAATATGAAACCATAGCTGTAAATCAAATTAGTTGTAAAGTTTATTTGTTTATTTATAAATAGCTAATACCAGATGATGAATGATAATCCCAAGTTAAATAGTGCATAATATTTCCAGTAGCATCTACAAGTGGTTAAGAAATGAGTGAACTGAAGAGGGGTTTTTAGATTATTATAATGAAAGTTAATATCTCCATAATCTCTACTTAGTATAAAACATAGTCCCCGATTCTTGGATGTTACGGGTAAACACTAGAACCAGTGGATGGATGGATTTTGATGCGGTTTTCACCATTCAGTAAAGGATATCTCTAGGATGATTCCTGTACAAAATAATTTATTTATGATCAAAGGAAGCCGAGCAGTAAGGATTTCAGTGGAAAAGTAAAAAAAAAAAAAAAAACTGGCGTCCGAGCGCTTTGTAAGCTCACGCTGGGCAAACCGTTAAAAATATCTATATACTATTAGTGTAAGAAATGTTCAGCCTGAAAAGATCTACAAAAAAATCCGCGAGAGCATATGTCTATCTTCAATACATCGCCCACTACAGGGTCATTCATATAAAATAAGAACGCTAAGTGGCTGCTTTGTTCACCGCTGTTGCGGTGACCTTCACCGAGCATGTGGCGCGCCACGGCCCCCTGCTTTAAGCGTGTGTACAATCCTATGATGCAGCGGCCTTGCTAGCGTGTGTACAATGCTGACATCTTACTTTAGATAGTTATTGTTGATGAAACCGAAACCCCTACATGTGCTAATTTTGTGAGTGATTTATGCGGAGACCGTTCAAGATTCTCGCCAATGTCATCTAACTTATCCTCTGTTAAAACTGTTCGTGTGCGCGTATGTTTTTTATTGAGCACCGAGCCAGTAGTGTCAAACTTATTTGCAATTACGTGAATCTGTGCTAGTGAAGGTGGCACTTCATCAGGAAATTGCTGAACAAATGCTTCTAGTACCCGCCGAGCCGACTCTTACTTAAAATACGTTTTACATAAAAAAATACGATGTTGCAATGATAACTGTCTCACCATGTTAGCACTTGAGGTTTAGACTGGCGACTGAACACCTGCACGCTTATTGCAAGGTCAAGTTTGGTAATGTCAATCTGTTATTTTTGTACAGTCCATCGGAACTTGGAAAAAAAAAAGAAGAAAAAACCAAGCCCTCTTATGTACTATGCGCGCGCTTTCAATACTACAGCAGGGGGCCGTGGCACGCCATCTGCTCGGCGAAGGTCACCGCAACGGCGTAGAACAAAGCCGCCGCTTGGCGTTCTTATTTATATGAATGACCTGTATATGTGTTTTTGCGTTTAAATTTCCTCCAACCATGCCCATTCAAGTACCGTGGCGACAGTTTACGAGCTAGCTAAGGGCGAGTCTATCATCCCTGTTACAGCCTAGCTAGCGGGCGAACCTATTGCCCCAGATACAGCCAGCAGCAAAGCATTGAGTCGTGTTGAGTTAAGACTTCTGAGAAGGGTGGTTGTGTTTGGAGTTTCCCCGGAAGTGCAACTCGGGCTTTCTTCATTTCGCCTGTGAACACAGTCAAGATTGGACAGAAGGGGGATTTGAGTTTCATTCACCTCGCCATTCCCTGGAAGTGCAACTCTCAATTCGCCTGTGAACTTTTTGTTCCACAAAATTCACAGTCAATTTAAGATTGGATGGAAGGGGGATTATATTATAGTAAATTATACTGATTGGCGTATAAACTCTACTTAGTATAAAACAAAGTCCCCGATTTTTGGATGTCACGGGTAATCTCGAGAACCACTGAATGGATTTTGATGAGTTTTTCACAATTCTGTAAAGGATATCTCGAGGAAGGTATCTGTAGAAAATAATTTAGTTATGACCAAAGGAAGTCAAGCACTAACAATTTCAGTGAAAAGGACGAAAAAAACTGGCGTCCGTGCACTTTTTAAGCTTAGGCTGGGCAAACCATTAAAAATATCTATATACTATGACTGTAAGAATTGTTCAGCATGAAAAGTTCTACAAAAAAGCCTGGTAGAGCATATCTCTATCTTCAATACATCGCCTACTCCAAGTGTTTTTACGTTTTAATTTCTTCCTACAATCTCCATTCAGTTACTGAGGCAACAGTTTACGAGCTAGCTAGGGGCGAGTCTATCACCCCTAACAGCTTAGCTAGCGGACAAGCGTATTGCCACAGATACAGCCAGCAGCAAACTGTCGAGTCGTGTTGAGTTAAATACTGTTACGGCTGGGAGTTTGTGTCATCACTCGCCGCATGAGTCACAACTGCCCCAGGGCTGGGCTGTGTCCTGCCTCCTGTATTGCGCGCGCCTTATGCAACAGGGCTACTAAGACAAAGGGATAGTCCAGAATATTCGTGACTGGACCAGCGATGGAAACCTCGAGAAGCCGTGAACCCTGGATGGATCTAGAAGCATTTATTGAGTCACCGGCCTGCTATATAAGTGCGACCTGTCTAGCAGTTGTTGTGTTTTACGAGCTAGTGCGAGCGATTATCTTGTGCGACATTAGTGTGGTGACGAAGTGCTGTGCGAGTTACGAAATCCAGTGACATTGTTTCTCCAGCTTGTGGACAGCGAAATAGCCTGCAGCAAGTGATCGTAAGTAATTGTGGTCGGTGAACATAAAATGGAGAGGAGCAGGTAGTTTCTGTCAAGGCCACCGTACCCATTAGGACGGATTAACTTCTGTGATCTGTTGACAAGTGGAAGGGCCAAGAGCGCTCAAGGAAGAGACTTGAGGAAACTGGAGTAAGGCTCCTAATTGCTTGTATTTGCTGATTAGTGTAATTTTCTGGCCACAATAAAGTCAATTATTTCTTTAAGCAGTAATTGGTGTTGTGCTTTGTACCCCCACCGTAATCCAGTTAACAAAAGTGCCACTAGGGGGTGGCACGTAACAATACTTTAGATAAGAGTGGTTCTGCTTGGAGTTTACCTGGAAGTGCAACTCGGCTTTTCTTCCCTTCGCCTGTGAACTTTTCGTTCCGCAAAATTCACAGTCAAGATAAAATTGGACGGAAGGGGGATTTGTGTTTCATGCACCTCGCCATTCTAAAATTACGTCTGAAAAGAATTTGTTGCACATGCATCTCCATGATAATATAATTAATAGTCCAGTCAGTGATTTTAACCCATCATGCCGAGACGTAAAACGGATATTGGTCGTTGTTCATTGACATTGGAAAAAAATGCTTATCACACAATGCATTCATAACTGTTCCCGGGCGAAGCCAGGTTGGGTTGCTAGTTGTCAGATATAATGGTAATCCAAGATCGTGACAAAAATGTGATATTAGAGTTTGGCATTCAGTGTTTTAAACGGGCATGTCGTAGACATTGCACCGACAGGTTATATGATATTTGGGCATCAGGCAGTGGAGCTTGAATGCGCCGTAAATTTTGAAGTGATGATTATTGTTGATAGTGAATTTGTGGTATACACAGTTGACGATTCATTGTGGATTTTTGCATAAGTATGTGGTTTTTTCTGCCTTTTAAAGGTCAAGATATCTGAAATTACTAGGGAATTATTTCATTTTCTGTATATGGCATCTGATTCAGTTAAGGTCAGAATAATAAGTCTTGCTACGGATCTGAAAATTACGTGGAAGGATTATTTCATTGGAATAAGATCGAATCCTTAATTTCTGATATGTTGATAAAAATGAATTAAGACTTTTTTACAACAGTTTTGATATTACTAGCTAATCATTCATCCGTTGATGAATTATAATAATTGGTGGATATTTAAGCTGATATTCACGTGTTTACTGAGTGATGTAGAATTGAAGTGAAACCGATTTTCGACAGTGCTTCGCGTGAAAATATGAAACGGTAATGAATTTGTAAATAATAATCAATATAAATTTATAATTGTTGAAACTTCACGAAAATGGACATGCTTAGATATTAGGACATTGAAATACTAGGTAGTGCAATTAGGATATTTTCTTTTTCCACAATCAGGATTCTCAGGATGGGAGACTGAAAATGATACACCCTGCAGATTTAGGTAGGAGAGTGTTTCTACTTGTGACCAAAGTTTTCTATTTTTATTTAATAAAAGTGGTGTGTGTTTTTATGAAATTTTGTGTGTTTTTTGTCCTTCCTATATTCAGGCATGAGTCTCGAACACAGTTCAGCACCACTTAGCCCATACCCTTTCTCCTGAGATTTTCCGAGTCTCGTGCTCAACTGTCTTCGAGGCTCTTGCATATATGGACGTTTGTCTCCGGACAAACGGGCACAGTACTTACCTTTTCGAACCCTGCGGTTAACACTGTCTACTTGAAATTTGGACAGCCCTCTCCATTCCCTAGTTTTAGGCCCTTTGGTACATAGACGAAATATCGAATTCGTCGTAGAAGAACCATTCCCGGCTCATTTTAAGCCTCGCAATGCAAGAAACAAAACTTGGGAAGGTAAATTTGGTTCAGTTCGGTGAAACTGTGTAGATTTGTACAACAGACAGAGGGACCCGATAACCATGTATTAAGGCCTTAGAACCAACCGTGTGGGAAGTATTTCGGTGTTGTTGTAGCGGTCCTTAGATGCTGGGAATTGAGGTGGAACTGTAAGAATATTTAAATGAGTGCATTATTGGCTGGCAACGTGGGATGCACCACGCCACCCCTACCAGTGTTCTAGTGCAGAATTGGGAAAATAGTCACATATTACGCTGAAAAAAGATTTCTTCCTTTAAACAGTTATCATCAAGTATAACTTTAGGCCACATCTGTTAACGTATTAGGCCTCTGTACAAGTGTGATGGTGTTGGGGCAGAACATAAAGAGGTCATCAGCTGCAATAAGAGTTGGTGCTTTAAAATTTTCTTTGACATACTCTGATCTCTATACCTACAGCACTATGTGGGAAACGTGACACTATTGCCCACCCGGAAGCTTGTGACAGCCGAAGTTTCCTGAAGTGCTCCGGTCGTTTTCCTACAGCACTATGCACCTTGCGACCAGAATAAGAATATTAGTATTGTAACCAATTAGTATGCAATTCCCTCCCCTTTCTTCCCCATTCTATTCCTACTGCTAGCAGTTGTTATTTTGGGAATGGGTAAGGGCATGGCTTCCTAGGACCAGCCCTTGCCCATAGCAGAGCGGCAACGCCGCTCACTTGTCTATGTGGGGCGAGCAGTAAGCATGGTGACGAATGGTGCTGAACATGAGAGCCCGCATAAAATTGGATATATTTTTTTATCGCTCGCTGTTTTTTTAATAGTGTTTAACGTAGACCCGAGAGCGAAGGCTAATCACCTGGTAAACGTAAGTACAGCTCTTAACACAACGTCGTTATTCTATAATATTAAATGATAGTAAGGCCTTGAATTCAATCACACGTGCTTGCTCTTCTGTATTGTTACAATCTCTACTTAGTATAAATCCTGTATTGTTACAATCTCTACTTAGTATAAAACCTGTATTGTTACAATCTCTACTTAGTATAAAACGAAGTCCCCGATTCTTGGATGTCACGGGTAATAGTCGTACAATCACTCATGGTTCCGTATTGATTAAAAGTCAAATATAAAGGGACAGGAATTCCGCCTGATCAATACAAAAATTTTCAGTCAAGGGGCTATATGATACCCATTTGGATGGTACATGTTTCGAAGCCTTACATGGCCCCTTCATCAGCCATACACATAAACATATTGTCAGTACAATCTTGGAATAACATTGAAAAGGTTAAAATTAACATGAGAAAACTTGATGAAAATGAGACATAAAAAAACCATGAGGCTTTCATCAAGCTTGGCCGATTTGACTTTCATACATGGTGATGTATTGTTCTTTCTACCAACGATCCTTCGTATGAAGTCAACAAAGCCTTTGTATGACTATCAGTTTCTAACATACTTTTAACTCTTTCTACGGGTAGAATTCCCTAGATTTTCGGACACGGAATCCTGCTATTTTATATATATATATATACACCGCGGACAGGCCAACAAGGACCACGCAAATATCACTTCTTTATAGGTCTAGTTTCCTTCTTTCTCTTCCAGAAGTCTTTCATCCTGGTCGACTGTGCAGCTCTTCTTTCAGCAGTCCATTCTCCTCTGTTGAGATTTTTCTTCTCTCCGACAAGAATTTTGAGACCAAAATTTTTTTTTTCTGTACTCTATTCGATTATTCGATTTAGACAATCTTCTTCAGTAATTTTGAATTTTTGAAGTTCTTCTTTCATTTGTTTTACATCCTGCTATTATATTTTATCAAAACTCTAAGATTATTACAAGAGTCATATAAATTGCATTTTAAGTTTGTATTTTAACATATACTATTTTTAATGTGTTTTTCCGTTTGTAATATTCGTAAGGTTTTCTTAGGATAAGTTTTACTCAATGTATTTGTACCACAACTGTCCTCGTGGTTTTTTATGTCACATTTTCATCAAGTTTTCTCATGTTAGTTTTAACCTTTTCAATGTTATTCCAAGATTGTACTGACAATATGTTTATGTGTATGGCTGATGAAGGGGCCATGGAAGGCTTCGAAACATGTACCATCCAAATGGGTATAATATAGCCCCTTGACTGAAAAGTTTTGTATTGATCAGGCGGAATTCCTGTCCCTTTATATTTGTCACGGGTAATCTCGAGAACCACTGGATGGATTTTGATACGGATTTCACCATTCTGTTTCGGATATCTCGAGGAAGGTTTCTGTAGAAAATAATTTATGATCAAAGGAAGCCAAGCAGTAGGCTAACGATTTCAGTGAAAAAGTCGAAAAAAAGAACCTGGCGTCCGTGCGCTTTTTAAGCTTACGCTGGGCAAACCGTTAAAAATATCAATATACCATGAGTGTAAGAAATGTTCAGCATGAAAAGTTCTACCAAAAAAAGGCAGCGAGAGCATATCTCTATCTTCAATACATATCGCCCACTATAAGTGATTTTACGTTCTCATTTCTTCCAACAATCTCCATTCAATTACTGAGGCGACACTTAACGAGCTAGCATGTAATGTAGTCATAACTGTTCCCGGGCGAAGCCGGGGCGGGTTGCTAGTTGAAAATATTCTTTTATCGCTCGCTGTTTTTTCAATAGTGTTTAAATAGTTTAATCAGTTGAAACTTTCCGTCAAATCAATACAAAATTGACGGAAAGTTTCAACTGATTAAACTATTTATATACGTCAATACGGACCAGAAATGGCAATTAGTATTCCCATTAATAGTGTTTAAGGTAGACCTGAGAGCAAAGGCTAATCATCTGGGAAACGTAAGTACAACTCCTAACAAAACGTCGTTATTCGATAATATTAAATGATAGTAAGCTCTCGCATTCTATAAGACGTGGTTGCTCTTCTGTATTGTTCCAAAGCTTCATGCATTTTGATTTTAAGCTTC
Organism: Meconema thalassinum; assembly: GCA_946902985.2. Classification (NCBI taxonomy): domain Eukaryota; kingdom Metazoa; phylum Arthropoda; class Insecta; order Orthoptera; family Tettigoniidae; genus Meconema; species Meconema thalassinum. The sequence goes on from OX336394.1 coordinate 37,228,622, forward strand.
ATACACTTGTAAAAATTTTAATGTGTTAAAACAACAATCGTACGTTGATACTAGCAGAGTCTTTATTCTCGTCAATAATCAGTAGGCCTACTTTCGATCGACCATGACCTACGATAGTTACTTTTCTCATGTCTTCGTTGGCATTTAAGCAATGTTCGTAGCACAGATACACATAATCATTGATATGGGCGTACTAATGAGTTACTAAAACATAGATAGTGATTTATTGAGTTACCTTCGTCTATTTCTGTTGCATATGATGTCAGGATAAGAATGCCTGCTGGAACTGACAGATATAAATGACGGACAGGCAGCCTACCGAGTTACCTACTGTAATTAGTAGGGCCAAGAGATGTCTCGAGAAGTCTAATGGTGCTTTTTCATCATCATCATCATTTCCAAACCATATTATTGCAGTTTCTACGGGGTTGGGGTTGAACTAAGATGATTTTTTTTAATGTGGCGAATGGATTTTACGGCCGGGTGCCCTTCCTGATGCCAGCCTCACCAGAATACTTAATGAGAGATACAATAACTGAAACTGGGCAAAGAATTGGATGGAAGCGTCTGTGGCCGGCATTTGCCTGGTGCTAAAAATTGGAAACCACGGAAAACCATTCCAAGAACGGATGACGATGGGGTTCGAACCCACTGGTCTTAGGGCCTTGCGCCTCAGCGTGAGTAGCTACCCCGGTCGATATTATCATTGTTATAATATTATTAGTAGTAGTAGTAGTAAAGATAATCTGTACTGGATTTGCATCAGATTCGTGAGACATATCACATTAATGCAATATCAATAGTATTTAATAAATAAATAAAATTATTATTATTAATATTATTATTATAGACAGACGCATTGAATAGGCATACTTCAAGTGCAAGTAGGAAACGAAAATTGTTAACACTAATATGAAGCATTTATTTGATTCTTGTCATGTTTTAGTGCAAGTTAAATTTATGTGCAGTAATTTTATCAGTTTTATGGTTTAATGACTATTTATTAAATAACTTACATAAGTATCTCTATTTGTCTTCTAACAATATACGCACCTTCCCCCGTCCATTCATATTAGTGAACTTCTTTCCAATAACCTGATTTCAAATTAGAATATTGAGAGACAACAATGTCTACTCTGCCCTAGGCGCACAGCTGGACCCGGATGTATGACGCTAGCGAAGCAGTGTGGCCAAGGCCCATCTATAGGTGGCTATAGTAAGGGCCATTGCAATAGATGAACGATACCTATTCAGCTGGGACAAGTGTGTTCTGCAGACTCTTCTACCATGTCTCAGTTGGCCTGAACAAGACAAACCTCTACTGTGAACTAGAAGGACACTAGCAATGCAGCAACTCTTTTCACCTAGATACATAAGATAAAGCGGTATTCTCGATAGATTATAAAGCAGCTACACAAGAGATTTCCAACACTACAATCTGCAATAAATCGTACAATCGCCAGAGAGCATGACATTCTTTTCATCATCTGCTTGTGTGTAGCATATGATCATTTGGCATGCATGCACAGGATTGTCCACATCACAATCACTCAACTCACTTCAGATGGAAGTAAATCGCACGACACCGAACTCCGCAGAACGTTTTAAGAGAGGGCTTTATTGACAACCGTTAAACCAGGGGTTCCCAACCTGGGGGGCGTGGGGCTTTATCAAGGGGGGCGTGAAGTGATTTCCGAATTAAGTTTTTTTTTACTCTAATATTACAATTTTGCAGGGTTGGCAAAATAACAGTTTTTTTTATAAAACATTAAAAAATGTTTTTTTTGTTTTATGCAGTTTTTTTTTTAATTCATAACATGTTTTAAACAGTGTAATAAAATGCTGTATTTTTAATACTTAAATACAAATACTTTAGAGATCATCTTGACCAGAGTTGTATGGTAATAGACCAATGTTTACAACTAAACTCAGCCAGCAGGGAAATTTAGTTACCAGCTGGGATTTTTTTTCTTTACAACTTATGGTTGGCTGTTGTGTTGTGTTTGTGTTAGGTTATGTTTGAATGGTGGTGTATCTACTTTTTTGTGTTCTGTTATTTGCTGTGTAGAAAGTGTTTACTTAGCAGTATAATCAGCTTATTGCAGTTATGAGTTCAACTGGCAGAAGAAAAGATCCTGTATGGCAACATTTTATCGAATGCAAAAGTTCTAAGGGTAAAACAATTAGGGCAAAATGTAAGTTGTGCAAGGAAGACATGGTTGGGTTAGTTACTAGAATGAAACAACATATAGAGACAAAATGCCCTTATAGAAACAAATCCATGCCTGCACAATTTGAGGATAATACTGACTGTGGAGTCATGGAAATGGAATATGAAAATGAAACCCAAATCAAAAGTTCACTAATATCCACTCATCAGCAGCTTGCATCACAATCACTTCAATCTCATTCCAATTCTACAGGTAAGATATATTTATACATAATTAAATTAAATTAATAAAAAAAACAAGTGAGGCAAATTTTATAGGTTATGTTCAATAATTAATTTGTTTTTAAAAAGAAATAAAATTCATAGTGCACTTTTGTTCAAATTGTTTGTTTGAAAGAAATATATATTATTTAAATTACAATTCTATTATGCTCTTGAAAATATTACATACCAGTACTGTGTAAGTTATAGGTTTTATTCAAAAAACCAATGTAGCCTAATGGCAAAGTTATGATTAATACTGGTCTTACCCAATCAATCATATATTGTTTATACCAATACAGATAATTTGGGCTAAACGGATAACATTGGATTTGTTTTATTACAGATGATGAACCAGCTTCCAGTTCACGTTCTGTGGTTTCAGCACCATCAAGATCAAGAGGAAAATGTACATTGTCCAGTTCTCCATCTTCATCTTTTATTCAAGGCCCTGGCCCAAGAATATTGCAAGGAGGATTGGATAGGTTTACAGTACACACATCAGCCAAGGAGAAAAAGCAATTTGATTTGCAAATAACTCGCTTTATTTTTGGCACAAACTATGCTTTTCGGCATGTTGAACATCCCGAGTTTGTAAAAATGATTCAGCTTCTTCGGCCTGGCTATAAACCATCCAACCGAAAGCAAATTTCAGGTGAACTTCTTTACGAAATTTTTGCTGAAGAGTTGGCCAAAGTAAAGAAAACTTTGGTAGGAAAATCTGTATGTATGGCTTTAGATGGTTGGTGCAATGTGCATAACGACTCACTTCTTTGTGTGTCGCTTAGTGATGTAATGGACCACTCTACTTACTTAACCGAAACCATTGACACCGAAGATAAGTCATACATCTGATTACCTCTTAATGGTAGCAGAAAAAACAATTAAAAACTGTGAAACTTCTTATGGCTGCCATGTTCGAAGTTTTGTCACTGACAATGCTGCCAATATGGGGAAAATGAGGGATGAATTGGCAAAAAAAGATATCAAAGGAGTGATAACTTATGGTTGTTCAGCTCACCTGCTTAATCTGTTAGCACATGACTTGGAGGTGGTTGGCATTTCAGAACATGTTAAACAAATTATTAAATACTTCAGGAACACTCACTTTGCAGCAGCCAAGTACAAACAGGCTGGCGGAACAGCTCTTGCCCTTCCTACGGATGTACGCTGGAATTCTTTAGCTGACTATAGAGTCCTATTTGGGTAACTGGCATATTATTGTCAAAGTCTGCACTGAAAATCGAAGTGCCATTGAACCAATTATAATTGCAAAGGTAAATGATATCAATATGAAACAAAATGTTCAAGACTATGTCATAAAACTTAAGACTGCATCAGTCACATTATATAAGATGCAGTGTGATGACTGTACCATTGGGGAAGCAGTAGAGGTTTGGCTTGACCTGCTCAATTTTTTCAAAAATGAAAACAATCCCAATGACATAAAGAAATTCATGCAACGATTTAACACCGCTGTAACTGATACCCATCTCCTTGCCAATCTCATGGATCCACGCTATCAAGGACAGAGACTGAGTGAAGAACATCATTCTGCTATGGAGTATGTTGAAGCTTACCACCCAGATGCAATGCCTGACCTAATTAAGTACAAAGCAAAATGGGGATAATATTCCATTGCGATGCCGCCGCGATAAAATTCCCCTAAAACAAAATGGCGTCTACCATGACGTCATCAACGTCACTCCTCTAGCAAGCTTACGGGAAAAGCCTGGGTAATAGGGGTTTTTGGGTGGGGAAACACAAAAACCTTCGAATTCGCGATATTTTTTTATGCATCGAAATCTTCATTTGAGCTATGTAGCTCAATTGCATATTTCGATGCGTTTAAAAATTTCGCGATTTCAATTGATATTTTCAATTTCCCGCATCGAATTCTACAATTGGACTATATAGATCAATTGTAGATTCCCATATACCTCGTATTTCGTACAATTTCATAATTTAAAAAACGTGCATCGAAATCTACAATTCACCTAAATAGCTCAATAGCATATTTCGATGCGTAGAAAAATTTCGCGATTTCAACTGATATTTTTAATTTTCCGCATCGAAATCTACACTCTACTATATAGATCAATTGCAGATTCCGATACACATCGTATTTCTTACAATTTCAAAATTGAAAAAACGAGCATCGAAATCTACAATTCTCCTAAATAGCTCAATTGCTTATTTCGATGCGTAGAAAAAATTCGCCATTTCAATTGATATTATCAATTTCCCGCATCGAAATCTACAATTGGACTATGTAGATCAATTGTAGATTCCGATATACCTCGTATTTCGTACAATTTCATAATTTAAAAAACGTGCATCGAAATCTACAATTCATCTAAATAGCTCAATAGCATATTTCGATGCGTAGAAAAATTTCGCGATTTCAACTGATATTTTCAATTTTCCGCATCGAAATCTACACTTGGACTATATAGATCAATTGCAGATTCAGATACACATCGTATTTCTTACAATTTCAAAATTGAAAAAAAAAAACGTGCATCGAAATCTACAATTCACCTAAATAGCTCAATTGCATAATTCGATGCGTAGAAAAATTTCGCGACTTCAATGGGTATTTTCAATTTTCCGCAATTTTAGATTCCGATACACATCGCAATTCTTACAATTTCATAATTCGAATCAGAGGTATGTGTATAGCATTATAATTTCTGTATAAAACATTAAAGGTTTAGTCTTTTTATGTTGGCCACTGTATGAAACCTATTTCGCTAATACAAGAGACTGTTATATTATGTCTTTTGCAGGTGTTCTTGTAAATTCCAATTTTGACCAATATGTTACCGATCACTTAACTTACTATGACAAATTTTCAATGAAATGCAACAACAAAAATAAATATAGGAACATAACACAACAAACATCAAATTCCACTCACCTAGCAATGAATGACTCCCAATGCTGGGCAGGTATTTTGTTCCGAACACACACACAAAAAAACTCTTTCTTTTCCATGGCTCAGAAATTATATCAAAACCAGATAATGAAAAATTTAGTGGTAGCAGTTCACTTTAGACCATTCTTTGTATAAATATCTTTAAAAACTGAAATTACCTGATCTAATAGTCAGGAGGATATCAGGAGTATTAGATGTTCACTGCTCCGCTGTCATAGACCCACTTACATAGTTGAAATCGAAGTTCTCACCCCCACACTCAAAAGTTAACAAGAAAGAACCGCAGCTTTCACACGTGATGTATGAAATCACTAAGTGAACTCAATTACAGTGTTTATTTATGTATTTATAATGTTTTACATACAAAAAGAGACCTAACCTGGGGCTTACGCCCCAGACCCCCTTGCTTGTGGTACTAACATTAATTTTCGACCTAGTGGAGGACATAAATTCTATCTTATTAATGTTTTACATACAAAAACAACAATCTTTCAGTACTTACCAACAACCATCCAGCACGCCCCTTCCACATACGTAGCACGCCCCTTCCACATATGTCAGCCCGTTATATCCAAATTCTACGTCACACACCACTGCACCAAAATGGGATTCTAACACACGCCATTCACGAATTCAACACTATCATTACAATTCGCCAACACATTGCGTAGACGACATTACTAATATCACAATCTCGTTATAAACATACGCAAACAGGTGAAAAAAATGGCCGACTGTCACGAGAGAGAACCGCGCGAAACTAATGTATCAATCAGCTGACAAGCTCCCGGCAAGCAATGCGACTGAATACGTCAGTAGTGACGTCACGGTAACGTCACTGATGTAACTAAAATTTCCCCAGACGGGGCCGAATCGTAATGTCGCAATGAACCGCAAAATGTTCACCCTTCAAGGAATACCTGTTTGGTCCTGCAATACTAAAAGAAATTAAACCCCCCTGACATGGTGGGTGGCAATGCAGAATAACATTCATCACACAACTTCAGGCCTAGCACATCAGCTGCGTAGTGCAGTTGCTTCATCAGCTGGGATAGAAAGTCTTTTCTCCACTTTTGGGTTTGTGCATAGCTAAGTCAGGAATAGGTTAGGGACTGAGAAGGCTGCCAAACTAGTTTGTGTTTTTCGTGAACTCAACAAGAAACCTGTTAAATAAAGACAAAGTCGCAGTGATATTTGGATTTATAATATTTTAAATACATCCCTATATTTTCTGATGGATGTTCGCTTGCAAACATTTTTAACAAGGACATCAAAACCACTACAAAATCACTCTATAAACTTTATATTATGACTTAAAACCTCCAGTAGAAGGCAGAGAAGACCACTGTACTCTATTGTATTGCAAAATGATTAATTAAAAATATGAAAAAAAAAAACTTCTAAAGAAACATATTTTAGACGGTTGTTTGAAACATTGAGTTAAAACTAATTTTAAACAATGTGCATGGTTTTAAACAGTTTTAAACATGCTGTTTAAAACATGTTGTTTTAAACATGCCAACCCTGCAATTTTGTAAAATTAACATTTTTCGAATCTCTCCAATGGATTGTCGCACCAAGGCAATCGTTCAAAAGCACTGGTAATTGCCAACTGTCGGCTCAAACCTCTGCGCAGCCGCAAGGTTGGAAGTGAAATAAGGAATTTGCTGTTTGTAAGGAGCAAAATCATGCCAATTTTATCATCTCGTTGGCACATCTCTGCGATTTCTTTGAAGCTTTGAAAAGTTTGAACTTAAGCTCCAATATTATGCATTCCTGGAAATAATAGCTATGGAAATGCCGGCTTCAGTTAAACAACTTCTCATCCTTTCGCCGCCTTAATGAAATTTTGCCGGAAAATGAACGTGTTCGTAATACACTTAGGTGCAAATTCAGTCACATTTGGATTCCCTGGCACAAGAATTCAACTTCTACTTTCCTGATAGCTTATTATCTCAAGAATCTTAGTAAAAATGCCTTAACATGTCTTACCAAACTTTTTAACTCTATCTACCGTTATGGGTACTTTCCTTCAACCTGGAAAGTAGCTAAGGTCATAATAATGATAGGGAAGCCCAACACAGATGGCACCTTCCCTCAAAACTACAAGCATATCAGCTTACTGCCTATCATCTCCAAGCTATTCGAAATGACCCTGCTTTCCAGGCTGGACACATACATTAATAATGTCATTAACGATGAGCAGTTCGGCTTTTGCAAAGACCATTCCACTGTTCATCAACTTTTTTAAGACTCATAGAAGTCATTACGTGCGCTTTCAATGAGAACCGAAGGACAGGAATTTGCTTTTTGGACATTAGCCGTGCTTTTGACGAATTCTGGCACAGCGGCTTGCTGTACAAAATGAAGCACATGGGATTCCCAGATCATCTACTTAAGGTCTTAATTCCCACCTTAGGAAAAGGAAATTCTATGTCCAGGTGGCAGACTATAAATCCTCCATGAGAAGGATCAAGGCTGGCGTGCCTCAAGGTAGCGTCATTGCCCCAGCCCTTTTCAACCGATATGTCCCTGACATCCCCAAAACTGCCGCTACCAGTCTCCACCTGTATGCAGACGATACTGAAATCTCCACCACCTCCTGGAGAGGACATAAGAGTTGAATCCAACCTCCAAGTCGCATTAGACACCTTAAAACCCCAGCTAAGGGACTGGAGAATTAAGATTAACGTCGGTAAATGTTCCGCCACGCTGTTTACCAAGAAACGCAAACTTATAGAAGTCCAGGATCTAAACTTCTTTGGCGAGGTAATCAGGTGGCATCTGCTACTCAATACCTGGGAATCACGCTAGATGGAGGCCTTACTTTCGCTCCGGAGGTAACTCAGCGTGCTAACAAAGCGAAAGCGATCCAAGCGTTGCTTTGGCCTTTATCCCAGAGTACTCGAGATGAATCCAGCAAGCTTCTGTCCTATAGCACCCTTGTGTGCCCTGTTTGGGGCTACGCAGCTCCCTCCACTCTCAACAAACTTCAGGTTGTCCAGAACCGAGCACTGCGCACGATATCAGGTGCACCCTGGTACGTTCACAATGTTCAGCTACACGCTGACTACAATCTCTCGACCATCAGTGAGAAAATTCACCGAAAGGCAGTTAAAACCTACAGAACAGCTACACTCAGCACTAACCCTCGAATTAACAGTTTGGAGGATTACCAAGCAAGGGGAGCCACCACAAGCGCCCCCGAGTTATTATAGAATAACTCTTTCTTCATGCTACTATAGCACTTTTTACTTCTCTCTCGGAATTCCTATCTTCAAATTTCTCTTCAATGCATGATTTCAGTTTTCAGAACTTCTCACTTCTACCATCCTTTACAAACTTCTATATTTCCAATGCCTACAGGTGTATTTTCCAGAGTTGGAATCTGACAGTTCGGCGGACAACCGTTGAAAGGCAGCGTTGCCACGTATGCTACTCGCCCCCACGTGCGTACTTCCACCCTCCTGTTCTTTTTCTCATGCTCATAATATCATTAGCACCGTTATTACATTTATTACAATTTTACTCAGATGGTTTTCAAAAATCTTAAAAAAAGCAATGCTTAAAACTGTTCGGTTCACACTGTAAAATAAAATAATAGCACGTCAAATTGAGGAGAGGCCTAAAATATTGTAATGAATAGCAATAGCAATATTACGAATATTATCATACAGCAAAAATGTTCCAAGCGAAACGACAACACGTGATTGTTTCCGTGTTATTTAGCAATTTATATCTCCTGTAGAACAAGTTTCAAGGCACAAGAAACACACAAAATGTTTTACAAAATATAGGCCTACGTTCATTGTATAGGCTATTAACTCACCCTTTTGAAGACAGAAGCTAATTACTGGGAAGAGGCTCTATCCCATCCATGTCATCATCATCATCATCATCCCGGTCCTCTCCGTCACTAGTCTTACTAATTCCAAGAGCATAGGCAGTACGCTCCTGCGCGCGACTGAATGGAATTAATGGTTCGCCTGATGCTCTGATATTTTCTCCCTCCCTTTCAAAAAAAATCCCGCGCGGTGATAATCATCTTCCTCCCATGGCTTCGAATAGGTACACCTCGACCAGTTCTTGACGATTCCTGAACTGGATGTATCCTCGGTCTTCCTCTACGAGAAGTCATCCTTAAAAACCTCACCACTCGCAAACAAAAATAAAGCTAACCAGAATCTAATTCACACGAACCTAAGCTTAAACTGACACTAACACTATATAAATAAATAAATAAATAAATAACGGACACTAATGAATTATAAATATAAGTATCAAGTATAAATAAGTATAAATCCTACACGAAAAAGTAATTAACTAATTAATTCAAAACAATTTTAACGCAGCAAGGTCAATGTGTGCATTCTGGAAGCAGCCAAACAAGCGACTGGTCAAACGACAAGCACGTGGCCAAAGAGCGTCATTCAAATTGGCAGCGCTGTATGGTTTCCATGGCAACAAGCCTTGCGTGCGATCTAGCCGTCAACTGTTTTTGCATAGTGGCGCCGAAATGTCAGATTCCAACTCCGGATAATACAACTGTAGTGCGCCAGGTCATATTCTGGCCAACTAGATTTACAGTAATCACCCAACCCCCTCATTCAATTGTAGTCTGTCAAAATTTTTGGTTATAGCTCTCAAGGCCTTTGGGCAGATAGGCTAAAATTGCATCGCAACGAAGCCGGCTTTGATTGCGAGGGTTATGCAATGCAATCTCGTCGGAAAGTGTGAATCAAAGCTAAAAGATGATTAGGACTGGGTGACCTCTGGGTAAACTGTCTTGCAGTGTATCCTGTAAGAGTCAAAATTTCCATTGCGTGTCATTGTCCCATTCTCAAAGACATATTTATGTGGGTCAGGATTTTCAACGCTGAGTGTCATAGAAACAAAGCAGCGCTGTCGGCTTGATGTTGCAAGTGATCTCTGCTGTGCTCTGTCAAATATCAAACCAAACATACCGAATCTTACCAAGAGAAAACAGTGTCAACCCTCTCACTGACATTTGTTGACTAATTTAAGGATTTGTTGTAAAAGTGTATTCTTTGTATTGTGCTAAAATGAAGTTGGTATGTAATAGATAGGCCTATTCCATTATGTAGTGTTATTAGGTTAGGTCTATATCCTCCACGTCAATCGAAGAGGTTATAGAAGCGATATGTGATGGGAAGGGGGCGCAATGTACTCCTGTACGTGAAAAGGGGTGATGAGAAGGGGGGAGGGGAGGGGGAGCAATGTACTCCTGTACGTGAAAGGGGGGGGGGGGGGGTCAGCTGACAAAGGTTGGGAACCACTGCGTTAAACTGACTGCCACACCAACACGAGTCACAGTGTGATTGCTTGATCTCTTATGTAGAGCATCATGTACCCTTCTCATCATAAAGGCTTTCTTTTCCCTTAGCAATAGCTTGCCAAGATGGCAATGATTTCCCAAAATGCACAACAAAGCACCTCACAACAGCCTCCCATTGTCTGAAGTGTCTTTGAATTTTCACGAAACCACACGCAAAATCAAATCACTTGTACCTGCCAAGATGTAACTCTCCCAATTGTACTGAGCGGGATTGATGAAACCTACCTTCAACTCAAGAACATTGTTGTCTTTGTTAAGGGACTATACAGGGTGTTTCAAAAATAAGCCTCCGTGGCTTAGGCGGCAGCACGCCGGCCTCTCACCGCTCGGTCCGTGGTTCAAATCCCGGTCACTCCATGTGAGATCTGTGCTGGACCAAACGGAGGCAGACAGGTTTTTCTCCGGGTACTCCGGTTTTCCCTGTCATAATTTCATTCCAGCAACACTCTCCGCTATCATTTCATCTGTCATTCATTTAATCATTGCCCCCGAGGAGTGCGTCAGGCTTCGCCAGCCGGCACAGTTCATATCCTCGCCGCTAGATGAGGGCTTCATTCATTCCATTCCTGACCCGGTCGGAGACTGGAAGCAGGTTGTGGATTTTCATTTTCACAGGGTGTTTTAAAAAGAATATACGTATTACAAAGTATTATTTTGTCCAAACTATCGATCGCTGCGCCTCGGCTCTTGGAGAAATGAATATATAGCCTAGTTTATATTAATAGCCGCTAGATGTCAGTTGTTTCTGTTTTGCTTGGTAACAGTCATATGTTTAAAATGGCTACTCCACAGCAGAAATCAATTTGTGTTCTCGAGTTTGCGTATTGCAATTCCGTGATTACAGTGCAAAGACGTTTCAGGTTGAGGTACCAAATTGATCCTCCGAATGGGTGGAACATTCGCAGATGGTATCAACAGTTTGTAGATACAAGATGTGTATGTAAAGGGAAGAGTCCTGGCCGCCCTCGTGTTTCTGAAGAAAATGTTGCACGAATTCAAACTGCTTTCCAATGTAGTCCTTCAAAATCAACTCGTCGTGCCAGTTGGGAGTTACAACCGCCTACAACAACAATTTGTCTGTTTTGAAGCCGTACAAGTTACAGCTGTTCCAAGTTACAGCTGTTCCAAGCACTGCGTCCTCATGACAAACGCAAACTTGCGGCATTTTGTAACGAGATTCATGATGCTATAGACAATGATAACACTTTAAAAAAAACGCATTGCGTTCAATGATGAAGCGACAGCTAAACACATACAATGTTCAAATTTGGGGCCTACAGAACCCACATGCAGTCACTGAACAGGTACGAGATTCGCCCAAAGTCAATGTGTTTTGTGCTATATCCCGATCATCGGTTTACGGCCCATTCTTTAATGGAAGCACGGTCAGCAGTATCTTGCTATGTTACAAAACTGGTTGTTTCCCAGGCTGCATGAAGACAACTTCATTTTTCAACAAGCCGGTGCACCCCCTCACTGAAGTCGCCAGGTGCGTGAATATCTGAATGAAACTCTACCGAACCGTTGGATTGGCCGTAAAAGAGCTGACGACTTAGCATTTCTCAGAAGGGCTCCACGGTCACCGGACTTGACACTCTGCGACTTCTTCCTGTGGGGTTTCGATAAAGACAACGTTTACGTACCACCACTCCCACAGAACCTGGAAGAGTTGAAGAACCGGATCCATACTGCCATAACATCAGTGACGAAGGACATGCTTGCCCGAGTATGGGAGGAATTTGAGTACCGGTGTGATATTGTTCGTGTCGCTGATGGAGGACATATTGAACATCTGTAATCTAAACTCGAGAGGTTCATAAATATGTGTGTCAAGTTTCATATTCGTATGTCTTCGAGTTTAATAAATATCATCATCTTCATTTCCCCTTTTCAAGCTGACACTGGGTGGGGGCAAATATGGTTCCTCTCCACTTTGTTCTGTCGTTCCACCATTCCCCAACCGACACGGTCCATCCAACGCATTCTTGGTCTTCCTCGTCCTCTCTTCCCCGTCATCCATCGTTCCATTGCTCGTCTTGGTAGCCTTACTTCATTCATCCGTTTGACATGTCCAAACCATGCGAAATACGTATATTATTTTTGAAACACCCTGTATATGAAATAAATGTCTATACAACACTTTTCACTATGTGCAAGAGTAAAAGGGTATTTCGCACACCCTGTGGAAGTTTACCGCCTGCAATGAGAGAGTTGCCAACCTCATGTACAATATTGTCACTATCCGAGTATCCTGGGTCGTCATGAATACAGGGTATATCAAAATGAATATCGGGGTTTTACGGCTTTATAGTATTTATTACAGTTAACGTATGTTTCCAAATAGTACATCAAATGAAAAGAGCAACAGTTTGTCCAACAAGTTTTCGTACCTGTGCCCATGCGCCTGCACTGGTTTCTCCGTCTTCCGTTAGAAGCGCTAGTAGCCAAGATGGCGACTAGGGAGCAGAAAGTTCTTTGTGTTTTTAAGTTTGCAAGGACTGAATCTGCAGTTACAGTGCAACGTGCGTTCTGTATTACGTTCCGGATGACAGAGCTTGTTTCGCATGGCCTCCACGTACACCCGATCTGACGCCATGCGATTTTTACCTTTGGGGGTTTGTAAATGATCATGTGTATGTGCCTCCACTACCAGCTGACCTAACCGACTTAAACAGGATTGAAGCAGTTGTTGCAACAATTACTCAATGTGCGCCGTGTGACGAATGGTGCTCACGTTAACACCTGTAGGACAAACTGTTTGAGTTGCTCTTTCATATGATGTATTATTTACAATTGTAAATTAACTGTAATAAATACTACAAAGCCATAAAACACTGATATTCATTTTGATACACCCTGTATAATCTCAACTTTTCCATCACACACAGCATTAGGGCCACAAACTTCATAGATCTTGCTTGCTGGCTATCTCCTTGATCATCAAACGCAACGGTTCCCAACCTTTTTTGTTTTCCTCCCATACCCCTTTATACATATTTATCTAAAATAGAACCCCATAAAAAGTAAACTTTTATAAACGTTTAATATTTTACGGGCAATATGAACTTAACAAAATAAAATATTGAAAATAACTTACAACTATTTATAACTTATTTTTTGAATACAGTATACAGGGTGTCTACCAACTCATCTTAAAAGAATTCCCTGATTATTCCCTGATTTTTCCAGAATTAATGAGAGAATTCCCTGAGTAAAGAATGCTAAACATTCACCCGGGAACGGGAAGTATGATGAAATGCACGCTATTTTTGATTGGTTTTAAGCGCTCTCCAGGAACAAGAAGCAAAATGTAATCCAGGAAAGCAAAAGGAAAATAGAATTAAGTTTTATGTTTTCTGTTCTCGGAAATTCCAGGATCCAAACAGATGTGAGCAATGGCGGCACAAGGGAAAACAGTTGTGAAAATAAATTTATTTCAATAAGTGAACTTGTTGTCCAGTAAAATAAGCAAGCTCTATTAAGTCATGCTACAGTAAATGCCTCCAATAAAAGGGACAAAGGGAGGTTTAATACACACATCAAGGTGTCACCATATGAGTGGGATCATCTTAGACCAATATTTAATTTGTAAAACCTTTCATTACCATTGAAATCACTAATCTAAGTCGCAGGTATGATATTCGGTAGCATAAGTCTGAATATAAGCCTATACAGTAATTTACACATATCCAAGGGACGAAGGGAGGCATATTCCAAGTTCTCACTCTGAATTAGGTCCACCTCGTCATGACAGATGTAATTGAGTAATCATCATCCAAGTCCCACTACAGCCACCCGGGTGTGGTTTACAAGCCTCCTCCACTCTTTTCGGTCCCTCCATTTTTACTGTTCCATCACTTCTGCCACATCCAACCCAGCTTCTCCAATGACCTTCAAAATTTGGTCCAACCACCTTCTTCTCGGTCTTCCAACTGGTCTCTTTCCCTTGACTTCACTTTCTAATTCCCTTTTTGCTACTCTTTCCTTACCCATTCTTTTTACATGTCCGAACCAACGTAACCTTGCTTTCTGTATCTTCTGATTTGACGGTTCCATATTTAACTCTTCTCTCATTTCAATATTTTGAATTCTATCCCTTCTTGTCTTTTCAGCTGACGTTCTTAAAAATTTCATTTCTACTGCTTGTATCTTACTATTTTGCCTTTTATTCATTTCGTCAATTTAGTAATTTATAAATACATTTAAATGAAGGAAATCATTATCAATGATGTTTCTACAGGCCAGAACACACCATTAACAGTCAAAAATAATTTAACCTAGTCTGTTTGATAATACAAGGCCGAGTTTGAAAGGTGTTACAAACACATTTCCTGGGCGCAATTAAAAACAAAATAGGACATAAGTTCTAGCCTAGCCAAGGAACGTAGGAGGAATAAATATGCATTTAAGAGCACTAGGCATATCCATCACATTACATAAACATGAAACATTTTCCTTGTTCCCGTTCCAGTGGTTAACCAGAGCCCCAGCAAGCTTCCCGTTCTCATTCCCGTGCCAATCGTGAACCTGCCTGAACATAACTGGCAGCATCTACACGGTAAAGATACCAAGTGGACTTCAGATGATCACATTAACAACCTCATAGTGATCATGAGCTAGACAACAGCACAAGTGCTTGAGCTTCCGTTAAGCCTTTTGATCACTACAGTATAAAGTACAAGGTATCCCAAATGAAATATTCGTAAGCAGAGCGAGAGGTTATTTGCCTCGATGCACAAGAGCAGACACAGATCGAATAGCACACGATATAATCGGGGGTAGCACAACCACGTGTTTGAACGACTGCGTATTTTAGGGGCTAAATCATATATCAACAGCAGTACAAGAACACCCTGGAAATTATTGCACACCATAAGTTTTCACTATAGATTTAGCACAAAATGGCACAAATGTTATATTTTTAGTAAACTTCAAACAGCACACTAAAGCATAAACAGTAGAACTACAGCAGACAATAATCAAAGAATACCGGGATCGAAAAACCGTGCAAACAGTATTGTCAACCCAAGTCTAACACATGTTGCCCTGGCGCGCGCTAACACTTGACATGACAATACGCACAGTAAAACGTCAGTTCCTGTACCGAAAGCACTATCGAGACAATATACCTATCTGCGCTTTTGAAGCTTACACTGGGCAAACCGTTAAAAATATCAATATACTATGAGTGTAAGAATTGTTCAGCATGGAAAGTTCTACAAAAAATCCACGAGAGCATATATCTATCTTGGACGGGAGGGGGATTTGAGTTTCATGCACCTCGCCATTCTTAAATTACGTCTGACAAGAATTCGTTGTACATGCTATCTCCATGATAATATAATTAATAGTCCAGTCAGTGATTTCAACCCATCATGCAGAGACGTAAAACGGATATAGGCCTAGGTCGTAGTTCATTGACATCGAAAAAAAAAAAAGCGCTTGTCACGTAATGCATTCATAACTGTTTCCGGGCGAAGCTAGTATATTATACTCTGTAAGCTGCCAGAATAGGATTGACATTTCTCGTCTCGCCATGTGGTCTGAGAACGAGATTGCCAAACTGTACAAGCTAGAGATAAAGCTGACCAGGCACTGAGGCACGTGGGCGGTAATATTGCAACGCAGAGTATTATGACATCAACTATACGAACATGGATTGGTCAAGAGGCAGAGCGGTGATGACTGACGTGGAATTTCCGCTGAAATGTCAATCCTATTCAGGCAGCTCACATAGTATATTTATAAACAATACTAAATTTAAAATATTTTGTCGCCAAAGTTGCTACATCTACCGACAAAATCGCTAAATTGGCAATACTGATCGCAACGAGCAAAATGCTCAAGGCCCAATAAAATGGCGTGGTTGGCTCCTGCGCAGAAAGCGAACGGAAAAGTTGCCACATCATACGTTCAGTTGACCTTGAGAAGGCACTGCTCATTGGCTGAGCACTGTCATCAGGGTGTCTACTGTAAGGATGAAGTAAAAATTAGTTTCTTTTTAACTACCTTTTAGTCAATTTTAGATACCTTTGAATTCAAGATACGTCTGTGGTCTGCAAGCAAAGAGGCTCATCACGCGGTGAAGATAAACAACAATGAACTGTGATTAAAGCTGTAAATAAAATAAATAATAAAAAAAAACAAGATATTAATTATCAAATTAGTTGTTTCAGCTAATATGTCGTCTTGTGCACAATACGTTGTTTTAATATCAAGAGGTTGCTCTGCTCTTTACCGTTTGGCGAGATTTCCTTTGTCCCCACGGTAGATCACGAAGAATTGTATGCGACGTTACGTGATCGGCACCGAATTCTGACTTTGCAGTCAAGTTCGGAGAAATATCGAGATGTTACACAATCGGCGCTGGTCTCAGCCGTTTGACGAGATTCCCGCAGTTTTCACGATAGAACACGGAGAAAAATCGCGATTTAGATAAACGGTGTCACTTTTGGTCATTCGACGAGAATTCCATTGTCCTTGAAGTCGGGCACGAGAAAATATAGCATTATTCCGCAATCGGCGCCAAGAATCCAGTTGTCCTAGTCATTGAAGGTGGAGAAATATCGCGATGTAACGCAATCGCTGCCGCTCTCGGCCGTTTTACGAGATTCACGTTGTCCTCGCAATATTATGCAATCGGCGCTGCATCCAGCCGTTCAACGATTGCCTGCCTATCTGCCCTGACAGAATGGTGGAGGCAAGCTCAAGGTTAGGTATGGTTAAAATTCACGAGTAGTAATGGACATGTTGTATGGTCGGTGCCGTGATTCCCGCTGTCCCTATGCTGTGGTTGGGAGTTCAAAAGTTCAGGGTGGATCACGGGGGAAAATTAGTATCGCGATGCAGCGTAGGCAGTCATTTCTAAGTTGGTTGATGCACTTCTCGCTCCCCGTACGCTTTTAAGTATACGGTCATGGTAAAAGTGGCGAGTAGGTTTCGGAATGTTTCGTGATGGGTGCCCAATCACCTTTGACAGGATTCCCGCAGTCCTCGTGGTCACAAGTTCACGATAGGAGACGGGATTTATCATTTTATGCAACTGACGTCTATCTCGGTCCGTTTGACGAGATTCGCGCAGGCAAGTCATTAGGTCAGCCAGTCGTCTTGAGGATGTGATTTGGAGGATGAACGTTCGAAGTAGGTACCGTATCGAATATTACGAATTATTCTGAGAGCATTGCACGAATAATACGACAAGAGGGCACATTCTCTTTCGAATGCGAATCACGAATTATACAAGTTATCGAAATAACCAGTTAGATTATATATCCGATGGAACCAAAGTTCGAAGGAAAAATCGACATATAACTGAATTTCGAATTAACCATACCGGATGTCGCAAATTTACGAGACAGATTTTTAAAATACCGGTAGGTTATTATGTATTTCGAAGCTATTTCGTATTTTTTGTTTCGAAACGGTGACATTTCGCAAGATAGCAACATTAAATTATTTCACGTTATTTTTGGACTTCAATTTGACTCCAAATTTAGAGGTCAATAACTGAAATGAGAGGTTTCTGTTTAGTTTCGGAAGTTTTCGCGAATAAACGTCTCGAGAAAAGTCAGGTTTCCTAAGAACACAGAAAAATATTTCACACAAAACTAGAAAGTATCCTTGATGCCGAAAATATACATTTAATTGATGTAGCCTATACCACACAAGGTATCCACAGTATGCATTTCCTCTAGCTCAGGCACGGCGAAGTATAGCTTATGCAATCGGCGCCGCTTGCGTGAAACTCGCTCCATCGCAATCTCTGAGCCTAGGGGCGCGAGTTTAAATGATTCAACCCGCCTACAGAAAATTGTCGTTACCCGTTTCTAAAATTTGTTGCTTTTTCGTCACTTTCGTTACCCGTTTGTAAAATTCGTTACTTTCGTTACCGGTAACGAGCGATCACTTCCCGCGAAATTCGAAAGTATTGCTTCCACTTTTACGGGATATAGAGAAATGGAGAAAAATCCCTGATTAACAAAGAAATTCCCTGATTTTTCCCTGATTATTCCAGAAATTCATAATTCCCTGAGAATTCCCGGTTTTCCCGGGTCGTAGACACCCTGAGTATAACTAATAGTTTTTAAATTCATTATTTGTTAGTATGCATTTCATTTCAATAAAATGCTAAATATAATTTTCAATTTCACTTTTATTTATTTGTGCAAATGAAGATGTATAGTATAAACATTTAGCTGAGGAAAATAAATAATTACAGTGCATAATATATTTTTAATTTTGATTTTATTGAAAACCAATTAATTCTAGAGATCAGTTTGGCAAAAATAGTCAAATCAAGACAATAGCAGTGCAGAGGTGAAAGTGACTGGGGTTGGGAGCATTGACCTTGACGTGCGTGAATAAGACGGCACTGCGCGCCGGTACATTACGGCCGGCACTTACGATGGGAACATGGCGCCCGCCATTACCGTGCCCCTAACCGGTTCATTGCGTACCAACAAGGGGTACGCGTACCCCAGGTTGGGAACCGCTGATCTAACGAGTTATGTCTCATATTACAAACATGTTAACACGCATGTGTTTCGACGCAGGGACAGCACAGGATCTTGAAAAGGTATGGACAATTTATACTTTCGTTAAAAAAAAATAGCCTTCGTGCAATCTTGTCAATATAAAAGATTTCTTCAAAGTAGCATACCGTTTTGAGTGGATTACACATTGTTTAAAAGTACATTACCTGGTTTAAGTAGAAGACTAGTAGGAGGTTTGCAAGGAAGGAGAGATGCTCCTACACCAATGGACACGAAGGAGAGGAGAATGGAGAGGAGTATCCTGGAACAAATATTGGATCAACATTCACACACAAACACTATACTGACAGGTAGCATCTTCAACTTGACAATATTTCACTTATGTGAAGTTGGCCTATTCCACATACCAGCATGTTTTAAAAATTGTATGCTCATTATGTATGTTAGATAGTCATATGCCTCAGACCGGTACTGGTGTGAACTGCTGCCCTCCCTTAGGATGTTTCTTGACTTCCCACTCATTCTATGCGTTGACCTTTAAGGAAATAAGCCATTGTAAGGGAAGAAGTAATACAGGAAGCCATTCTGATGACGAAAATGGTAGGTTTTCCAGACCTTGTGAGCTCCATTTTGAGCTCCTAAAACTGCTAGATAGTGATAGCTTCAATATTTTAACAGTTATCCAATGTTATTTACCCAAGTGGCATTATTCCATAAGATTGGCTTAAATCTACATTTGTCCTGTGCCAAAATTAGCAAACACAACATGATGCAGAGAATGAAGTTATCTCTAAAGCTGATTCATATACCATAAATGTGAACAACATAATTATATTAGTCAGACAGTTCCGTTTCAGAAGTGACCTTATTGCCAGATATGGTTCAATGATGTACATATTATTTAAAAAGCCCCGCATAAGTTAAGTGTTTCAATGATTTCGAAAATGCATTCAACGAAGTAAAATATGAGAAGGTACTAGCCACACTGCAACAACAACAAAAACTCCTAATGCCTCTTTTAGTGGACCAAACACACAGTAGTCACATAGGGACAAGTGAAAAAAATGAAAATCCACAGCCTGCTTCCAGTCTCCGACCGGGTCAGGAATGGAATGAATGAAGCCCCCATCCAGCGGCGAGGATATGAAATGTGCCGGCTGCCGAGGCCTGACGCACTCCTCTGGGGCAATGATTAAATGAATGACAGATGAAATGAAATGATAGTGGAGAGTGTTGCTGGAATGAAATTTCGACAGGGAAAACCGGAGTACCCGGAGAAAAACCTGTCTGCCTCCGTTTTGTCCAGCACAGATCTCACATGGAGTGACCGGGATTTGAACCACGGATCCAGCGGTGAGAGGCCGGCGTGCTGCCGCCTAAGCCACGGAGGCTTCACATAGGGACAAGTCTCGACTGTAAATAAGGTGGGTGTTGGATATTCTACCCTCAGAAATAATTATTCATTGCACGTTTATGAAGGTAATCCCAAAAAAAATAAGATCTCCTAATTTATTATAAATACAGAACTCTGTTCGTGTGGCTGTTGGTCACAATATTGTGAAGAGTGTTTCCCGCGCTCGCATATAAACAAGCGCACGCCGCGCTCAGGCACTCAGTCTTGGCAGCCGTTGAGAATGAAGCTCCCGTTGGATGTTACCGCCAAGAGCGCGCAGTTATTCGGTTTTTTGAACGAAAAGGGTACTGAACCAATTGAAATTCATCGCCAATTGACGGAAGTGTATGGCGAGTCGTGCATGGATATCAAAAATGTTCGTATGTGGTGTAGAGTTTGCAGCCGGTCAGACTGAAATTCACGACAAACAAAGGAGCAGGAGACCATCAATTTCAGACGAGACAGTCGTGAAGGTTTGTGGATCAACGTGGATGATCTCTGCACTTTGGTTCCTGAGGTTTCCCGAAGCTTCGCTCAAAGAATTTTAACGGAAAAAATGAAATACCGGAAGGTGTGCGCAAGATGGTGCCATGCATGCTGACTGAAGACCACATGTGGCAACGAGTCGATTCTTCCCGCACCTTTCTTCAACACTTTGCAGCCGAACAGGACAACTTTTTGGACTCAGTTGTCATGGGTGACGAATCCTGGGCGTAGCACTTTACACCTGAGACCAAGCAACAATCACGTCAGGGCGGCATCCCTCATCGCCAAAGCCGCGAAAATTCAAGCAAACGCTGTCTGCCGGTGTAGTCATGACAACTGTGTTTCGGGATCGAAAAGGGGTACTGTTGGTCGACTTTATGCCTTTACGCCGACAGGTACTGTGAGACCCTGGAAAAACTCAAGACTGGCAATTCAGAACCAGAGAAGAGGAATGTTGAGCAAGGGCGTAAATGTTCTCCATGACAATGCTCATCCACAAGTCGCCCGGCAAACCGTTGCTCTCCTGGAACAATTTCACCCACCCATCCACCCTGTAGACCCGACTTGGCACCCAGTGACTATCACTTGTTCCCTAAGTTGACAGAACATTTGGCCGGAAAGCGATTGAGCACTGAACGATGAGGTTCACAACTTCCTGAACAGCATGGCGGCGAGCTGGTATGACAAGGGCATACTAAAATTGTCACAGCATCTACAAAAATGCATCGACCAAAATGGCGATTATGTAGAAAAATAGCTAAATGTTCAAGCAGTAAAATAATGTAAACCATTGTAGAAATAAACAGGTCTAGTATTTATAATAAAAATAGGAGACCTTATTTTTGGGATTACCCTCATATAGAGAGAAAAAAAAAAGAAATGATAAATAAAATGCAGTATAGCTATATCATTTTGGTCCTCCTATCCGCTGCAAGTGTAGAAAGGAATGTGGAACAACGCGATATAGATGCAACTTTGTACAGACGTTTGTGGACAGTTCCAAGAATCTGGTCGTGTTAATTTTGTACACAGCCAATATGAGGTAGATTCAGAACACTCAGATATTGATGAATGAGTGTTCATATTTCAGACTTGAAATCTATTTGTTTATTGCTCAATTACTGTGTTTTATCCTTTTTGTGGGGTACACGAAAGAAGTCTCCCCAAAGATGGCTTTAATTTGTAATCAGAATAATAAAAGCAATCGGGCCTATCCTAGGCTACGTCAGAGAATGATTCAAAATAACCCGACGTCTGATCCTTTCACACCAGAAACTTCCACATATGAGCCCTTTTCAGGGCCATGGTTAACGATTATCTCTATTGACACAGAAGGCTTAACAGCAGCCAAGAAGAACTGCTACAAGAACTATGCAGTCTGCACCAGTGCCATATACTGTGCATACAGGAGAGACACAGCAGTTGTGACATGTGCAGACCAAAAATAGATGGAATGTGTCTCTCCATCGAAAGACCACATGACATACGGAAGTGATATCTTTCTTCATCTAGATATCCAGATTTTATCCACAGCACTAGCTTGCCACGGTGGGTGAGTGGATAGTGTGTAGGTCTACTAACCCCAAGATTGCAGGTTCGCCCCTGACCGTGGTAAGTGATTTTTGAAAGACGGCAAAAATACGATACGCATGTCATACGATGTTGGCATGTCAAAGAACCCATTTGAATTCAGTAGGCAGAGTTCATAATGGCAAAATTAATCTCTGGAGTTTCCGCCATCACAAAGTTCCTCATTTCTCTACTAGAAAGCGCTATTGTGTTAAAGGAGATTAGATATCTAACATCTAACCTCCTTGACTTTCATAGTCAAGGAACTACGAAATTCGACTTGCAAGCTACCCTCTGGGTGTCAAATAGCAAAGCTTGCGCCAGGCACCCGAGGCCGTACGATATTATATCCTCAGCACTCACGGAGGAATACAACATTGAAATCCTCACTCTAGAAACAGACAATTGCACCATTTCATCCCTTTGTTGTTAAGCCAAAGTGTTTAATTTGCTCGGTTCGTATATCGTCCATGCCAACTGATTTTCCATGTTTAATATTTGATAGCCTTCTCTAATTCTTCCATGCTGAATGATTATGTGAAGTCATTACTCTCCTGGTGCTGAATTCATTTTTAACAAACCATCCAATTTTGAAAATAAACATGTGCAGATTGTGATCGGCGATTTCAACAGCCATAGTACTGTTTGGGGCTATGACCATGAAGATGAGAATAGGACTGCAGTACAGCGATGGGCAGAAATCAGTCCCCTGACTCTAATCCATGATGGAAAACTACCCTGGATCTTCTAACAGCGGCAGGTGGAGGCGAGCTTACAATCCTGACCTCATATTTGGCAGCAGCAATATCAGCCAACAATGTGTAAAATCTGTCTGTAAGACCACAAAGGGCATCTTTTTGTAGGAGGTTTAATTTTAAGAAGGTAGACTGGTGAAGATTTGCAGAATTGCTGGAGACTGAAGTATCTTCTCTAGACCCAGTACCCAAATGCTAGGACACCTTCACCAAGGCTGTTAAGAGATGTTCAAGAATGTATATCCCCCGTGGCTGTCAAACATCTTATATCCCCGGAATTACATCAAGCCACCCTACTCGCAGAATACAGCAACTTATTTGAAGAAAATCTTTTCAGTGAAGCAACTGTGGAAGCAGGAAATAAGCTCATTTCGTCTATAAGGGAGAAGAAAAGGGATCAGTGGATAAAAACTATAGGAAACTTGGATCTGAAAAGAGACAGTCATAAAGCTTGGAAACTTCTGAGTCGCCTAAGCAATGATCCGACTAAGACCACTGCACATCATAATATCACTGCTAATCGAATAGCACATCAGTTACTGTTGAATGGGAAGGCAACCCACGAATCACAAAAACCGAAATTGCAACGAACCGAGTAAGAGTAATGACTTCACAGAATCATTCAGCATGGAAGAATTGGAGAAGGCTATCAAACAGTAAAAATGGAAGATCAGCTGCATGGACGAGACACGAACCGAGCAAATTCAACACTTTGGCTGAACAACAAAGAAATGGATTCTCCAACTTTTCATCAACTGTGTGAGCAGAAACCTGGCATAGAAGGAAATACGGTAATGCAAAGAATCTTAGACCAGTTGCACTATGTAACCATTACAAACTGCTGGGAAGATGGATTTTAAATCGCATAGTACCTGTAATTGAATCCTTACTTATACCTCAGCAATCTGAATTTCGTCCTTGTAAAAATTGCACCGGACAATTGCTAAATCTCACACAGTCTATAGAAGATGGCTTTGAAGCTAGTAAGGTGACAGGAGTGGTATTTGTCGACTTATCAGCAGCGTATGACACTGTCAACCACCAACTGGTCAAGGTCTAAAATCTGGCCAAGGATTTTAGCCTAAATAGGCTCATTGCCACTCCTTTGCAGAAGCACACGTTCTTCGTCGAATTCCAAGAACAGCGTAGTCGATGGAGACTACAGAAAAATGAACTCCCACGAGGAAGTGTGCCGGCTCCAATTCTGTTCAATATATACACGACCAACCTATAGCCCCCAATAGCTTCTTGTATGTAGACCTCGCTCTAGCCACCCGAAGCACAGATTTTGAATCAGTGGAGAACACCCTTACGAATGCCCTAAAAGATATTTCCAGATACTACAACAGAAACCAGCTTAAACCAAACCACTCAAAGACATAAGTGTGTGCTTTGAGAAAAAGGGAAGCTACTCGCAAGTTAAAGATACTACGGTCAGGACTCGAACTGGAACACTGTGAGACCTCAAAATATCTAGGAGTGACACTTGACAGATCTCTTACTTTCAGGAAGTACTGCATTAACTGTAAGTCTAAAGTTTCCACCAGGAACAATCTTCTATGGAAACTAGCCGGATCACAGTGGGGCAGTCAACCTGAAACGATCCAAACCTCTGCAATGGCTTTATGCTTTTCTGCGGCAGAGTATGCCTGTCCTGTTTGTTAAAATTCAACACATGCTAAACAGGTGGATGTAGGTCTCAACGACACCTGTTGAATTATAACAGGTTGCTTCAAATCCACTCCAGTTGAATGGCATTACCACCTCGCAAGAATAGCACCACTTCCTGTTCGGAGAGGAATAGCTGCTAATAAGGAAAGAAAGACAGTGGAGCAGGAAAGAACCAATCCACTGTACGGGCATGAACCACACCCGCAACAACCTACGATCTATCTTCCCCCTGGTTGGAAGGGTCTCTGAATCCCTACCTCCTGGCTATGACCAGGAATGGATGACTTGGAAGTCCATGAATAGACTGAAATCTGGAGTTGGCAGATCAACGGCTATTTGGCAAGATGGAGCAACACTGACCAAGATAATATAATGTGACTGTTCAACATATGCTTCAATGTCGAATATGCCCAGCCTCCAGAACAGAAGACTATCTTCATCAAGGAACAGAAGAAGCATTGGAAGTGGCCCACGTATTCGGCAAAAATAATATAGCTGTGTAAAATATGTGTTTCTGATACGAGAAAAAATATGTTGTCATTTTACAATATAAAGTTGAACCATCACACAAGATTTGTCGTCATTCATCAGATACGTGTCACATTCACTTTTCGCAATAATTAAAGTAAATTTTAAATATTTACCCGTAGATGGATTCGAACGGATTTTCAATATACTGTGTAGCACATATTATTGAATTTAACTATGAAGAATTTGCTTTTGTTACAATTTTTTCAAGGTTGGCTCTAATAATAATATTATTGTATGGCCTCGGGTGCCGGGTGCAAGCTTTGTTATTTGACACCCAGAGGGCAGCTTGCGTGTCAAATTTTGTTGTTCCTTGAAGCACTATGAAAGTCAAGGAGGTTAGATATCTAAGCTCCTTGACACTATAGCACTTTCTAGTAGAGAAATGAGGAACTTTGTGTTGACGGAAAATCCAGAGATTAATTTTGCCATTATGAACAAGGCCTACTGAAATCAAACCTCATCTTAACCATATTCTTACTGTCGCGAGTTGACCGAAAATTAAGGTTAGAATTCGATGATAAACATTATTACTTGGAATCAGTGGAATTAAAGGCACTTTTGACCTTCCTAGAAAGACACTGTCAAACACTACAACTGTGTGTATCTAGCGAACCTTCCAGCACATTTCAAACTAGTCAACATAATCTGAAAACTACTTTTATGTTCGAAGATGTTAATATGTAAATAGTATATATCAGAAAACTGTGTCATAATGGGTGTCATTAAAGTACTTTTCATTATAACACAGTTTTTCCAACCAATCAGAGCTCAATATTTTCAATCATTGACCAATTAGTTAAGGATAGAGTCTGACATGCACTGAAAATCCAACATGTCAGACTTGAATTACATGATTATTTGATAGTTGACAATGAAGCCTATATTGGATCAACCATTGTAGTTACAATGCATAAACGAACTGGGCAATATTGCGAAAGAAACAGCACTGTACCTTAATATCCATAACTCCAATTTCTACACATTCGTAAGATTTTGCAGACAATTTTAGTGACAATTTTGTTGACAAACAAAACCATAATAACTAATTGATAATTGTAATTTTATAAAGTGTTTGTAACAGCCTATTTTTTGTTTGACCAAAATAACAAAATGATCATACATAGTACCTGTGCGCTATCTGTTCGTGCAACTTCAGGATAAACAATGTTGCAAAGCTTTGGGATTCGTTATTGGGTAGAGAGCAAATGCTGAGCCCACACAATTCCCAAGAAGAAGTAGTCAACCGACAGAATATCGACAGATATTTATGAATATTTGTCAGAACATATAATAAATTTATAATTATCATCGAACACACGAGTATGTTTATAAAACGAGCGAGTATAGTGCTGTAATACCTCATGTGAAATATTTCCGTACTGTTCGCTATACGAGAGCAAAATTCCATATGGTACTGAGCGCCAAGCTAAAACGCAATCATGTTGGCACTACTAAAAAAATTGCAAAATAAATAAATTGTTGAATTCCTTCCTTTCGGCGATATTAATTCCGATAAGTTAATCAATTTCTCCAATTTTCATGCTGTCCAACTACTTATAAATAAATGCCAAGTTTATACAGGATAAACTGACAAATCTAAAACAATCATTATCCCTTTTCCTCTATAGGCCCAAATGGAAATCATCACAGTCTTTTTGTAAACCACAGGCACTAACCCACTACTGAGACAAAAATCCTCAAGAATCCGTAAGTATGGCACAATATTCCACCCCATACACATCTGCTATTTTCCTAGACAATATAGTTGCAGGTGTCATTGCTCTGGCCATGCATCCCCCATAATCCACAGACCCAGGTCAGGCAGTGGTTGCTCTATGATAGGCATGGACTTCTGACTTGATCACAAGGTCAGTTAGCCTAGTTCTTAAATAATTTAACTGTTCCTCACCTTACCAAAACATTAATTCTTCCCGTGACCAGAACCAGAACCAAACCTGGTATATTATTGAAAATATATGATAAATATATGACTAACATACCCTTCTGGGAGTCATTAGGAATTGAAAATACTGTGAAATATCACTGCTGCACTGGAAATATTTACAGGGTCTTTATTTTTGCTTGGCAAGGCAAGTCCGCTTGACCTTGGCCAGCGGTCTGCGGCCAATAGCTGGCTGTTACAGGTTGGTGCGCGCGGTTTCCAGGCGTATTCCCACGTTCTTCCTGCGGTCGACATGTGAGCTCCAAGCTAATTGGGTGTTTTATAAAGCGACTGTGTACTGTATATAATATTGTAGGTATTGTTTGTGATTTGAGTATAGTGCTGTAATGCCTTATGTGAAATATTCATAACGTGAACGTGTATATCTCTGCACAATACGTACATAAAGTGCAGGAAATCGTGCACTAGAACAAGACAAAAGTTTCGAGTGAAATTTCCAGGGAGACCCATTTCTATAAATCGGACAATACAGTAAAGTAACTGGCTAAGAGATTCAAACGTACAGGATAAGTAAACAATGAAAATAGATGTAAAGGTCGTTATTTCCTTACTGAAGCTAAATTAACAGGAGTAGCCGGAAACTTCATAAGGAGATGCAGATTATGTTTGGCAGCGGATGGGGAACATTTTCAGCAACTACTGTAAACATGGCGAGTAAAAATGCATGATACTGATTATAAGCACCATATTCTGCCGTACATATGCGCTCTCAGTCGCCGGAAACTGTGCCGTCACTGGCGGAGCGCATGAGCGAGAATGTCCTTGCCAAGCAAATATGAAGACTCTGTATAATACTGCTTAAATAAAGGTTTCCATTTCTTGCTTGGTCAACGACGGCTGCCATGACGCATTGATGTCATATCACGTCTCATCACTGTTCCAAACATGTCCGATACAAAATAGACCACACGAGACACGTAACTTTGTAATAAAACAAAAATTTGGTGCTTTTCAGTCTGGCCGAATTTCTCTGGCGACAGCGTTTTGGTGTAACTGCATTTCACCATTTCTTCGAGCATGTTCGATTAGTGTACACTGCTATTGACGATTAGCATTGTGGAGTGTGATGAGCTGTGTATTGTGTATATTTCTGCCCAAGCTGCATATTGTGAATATTTTTGACAATTTCCAGTATGAAAAGCTGTGAATTGTGTGTATTTTTGACAATTTCTACTTTGAAAAGCTATGCATTGTGTATATTTTTGATAAAACTACTAGTATATTCACGATCAGCACCCTCATTTACCCATAAATGATTCAAAAACAAGTATGACAATTTTCACTTTCTTCCATTTTTGCACTTGGTAGTAAGAAATATTATTATGGGTGAAAAATTAATAATATATTCGTGATTAGCACCCTCGATTTACCCTAATTGGTTCAAAAAAGGAAGTTTTCCAAAAAAAATCAGTACCAGCCAAACTACACAAGTGACCATCTATTACTATATCTCCAGATTTCTTTTCCCCTACCATTACTACAGATAGTTTGGCTAGTGTTACCATTAAAACTATCACAAATACAAAATTACAATTCCATTGCTCTAGCTGAATAATGTAATCCTATCCAGACAAGTTCTGCCCCTATGAACTTGAAAATGTATATTGAAATATCCAATACAAACTAAAGGATTTGAGTGTGCACCATTTCTTCCTCCATAAAGGCAAGGGTGTAACAAGTAGGCAAGGGTGTTTCCTGTACAGCTACTACAACACTTAAAATTTTAAATTTCGAATTATTAAATGTAGCCTATTTTGTTTGCCACAAGCACACAAATTCTGAAGAAAACAAGCTTAGCATATGTAGCCCAACAGGCTAAATATCAATAATTGTGGTTGAAATCTAACTATAAGTTCAATATTATTCTATCAGCAAAACATATTCATGATCTTACAAAAGCTAGGCTTACCTGGAATTGTTGCT
Source organism: Meconema thalassinum (assembly GCA_946902985.2). Taxonomy (NCBI): domain Eukaryota; kingdom Metazoa; phylum Arthropoda; class Insecta; order Orthoptera; family Tettigoniidae; genus Meconema; species Meconema thalassinum. The sequence goes on from OX336394.1 coordinate 37,258,130, forward strand.
TGAAGGCATCTATTTTAGAAATCTCATCAGAACTAGATTCGTTTGCAAACATCAGGTTCAATTCTTTGGCAGGTAATTCTTAGAAACCAAAATCTGAAATAAACCAGCACGGGTAAGTATTTCACCGCTGTCACTCGCAGAGCAACTTGAGCTTAAATCATAATATAGTTCTTATTGTGCTAATTCATTTCACGTAACTTGTTTGATAACATGAACTGACCTTAGTCTCTACGGTATTAATAGTCATTATGAACCATACTGGCAGAGATCTGGAAATAAAAAAATAAACATCTGATTTTTTTCGGTGTGTATGTCACAATCACAACAGGTAAACAAGATTCATTAGCCAGAGAACGAGCTGAAAATATTCACTTAAATCCAGCAGAAAAACTACTCCCCTGGCGTAAATAACAACATAAAACCACAATATACAACCAGTACTACGTTCCTACATTGCACTGCGCAATATAATATGCCATAACCGAACACACTTTAACACTTAAATAGAATAAAAAACACCACTTCTCAACAGCTGCAAATCGTTACGCTCCTGCATTTATTAGCTACACCTTCCACCAAAACACATCCGAAAATGAACAGCAATATTGATGCACAATGTGCAAATTACCTATACCACATTATGAACGCTCATTATACACAGTTACGGAGTAAAAAATATTTAATAAATTTCACTCACAACTCTGACTGATGGCCGAACGAGGAAGCCAAGACGAAGTTGTCTCGGACAGAATACCGTCCTATCACTGCAAGTCTGCTCGGCTGTTCAGTTCACGCGGTTGGCACCCCTCCTTGACGAAATCGAGAAACATTTCCTCCGCTAACTACACTTTTACTTCATATTTGTCAATTATCTTGCAAAGTAACATACTGAATACATCAACATTTGATCTGAAGCGAAACATACCCCTTAATGGGCAATCCTGACACACATATGTGAATGGTACAGATATTGATCGTCTGTTACGTGGCATAAAAAGTTCCATAAGCCGTTCTTGATGCTGCGACTACTCCCCATTGTAGACAGGGACGGGCGGGGTTATTTTAGCTTCTATCCCCAGGACGCCTGTATGTCTACCGCTGTGAAAATGTAGACCGATTTGCAGTACAGTAGTTCCCAATTATGATGATAACATTTATTTCAACATTCATCGAAAATGGACACGTCCCCAAGAGTAGAATTTTACATACAATATTTAATTGGGCCGATAACATATCAGATTGTCACATCAAAACAACTCTCTTGGATCTCATAACAAAAATAAAAGAAGTTGGGTCGTTATGAATCTGATCAACTAAGTTAGTTTTGAGAAAACCAATCCAAGAAGCAAAATAATTTACAATATTAATAGGCGGCAGATCCAGATAATCTGAACAGTACAACATGGCAAGTGGGACAAACACATTTTCAGCCGACCAGTTTACTGATGCTGTCGAGCAGTTCTCGGCCAGCTCGCATTAAAAGTGGTTGGGTACCTTAGCAAGTTTTATTTCGCCTCCCATTATAGTAGTATAAGTTGCGAAAACAAGCGAATGTGCCCGATTCACATACGAAGGGATCGACGTGCTCCCCTTGCAAGCAGTGGTGTCAAACTGAAAAATTAATGTTTACGTCCGGTACAGCCCAATGGATTTTACTATACTGTAAGGCCATTTGAGGAAAATTATAAAAGTAGGATACAAACTAGCAAATGTTAACATGGCAACTTGAATAATGCGACTTTAAAAATGCTGTGCGCCAGCGATGAACGAACTGGCACCAGCGCCCCGCCAGGTCCCAACGAGCTATGCAGGCAGAACCAGACCAGCAAGTCGACCCCTCTCCGCACGGTAAATTCCTCGCCCATCAAACACCTCACCTCATCGAGAAACAAAGCAGATGCGTTGAATGGATCTACAACATTCATTTACCATGAAATTAGCGTTTTTTCTAACCCGGCCTAGTTTTGAATGACCTTGAGCACTATCGTAATCTGATACGCGCCCATTCAAGGTGTAGGGAAAGACGCCCATGCCTTCGAAAACCAACTTAGGCTCGAGTAGGCCAGATAGGCTATTCCATCTCTTCAACTTTCCACCCCCAAAACATAATACTTTACCTCACACATACCGCTGGTTTGTATCAAAAATAAATTATGACGGTTGCAGCTAGTCATCAACCCAGTGCTGAGGCCACTAGTAGTGGATGTATACCGTAACTAATTAATCATTACAGTCCAGGCAGAGGCACAAACTTCCCTCAAATATTACGAAGGGGCAACAAAATCAGGTAATATTATTTGTTAAACTGTGGAGTGGTTATTCATGCATACACTTACACTCTTTTTTATTTTTTTATTCTTTTGAGGTTGTTTAGCCTTCCAACGTCCAGTTTAGTCTGGAAGCATCTGTTTACCAACAAGTTACCTCCATGATTCCCTATTAGCAGTTAGCAATGCGGCCTCCTCTGCTTCTATGTCCCTCGCCTTGAAATAGTTCAATACTGAATATAACCATCACCCCTATCAACCTCTGCTTCTCTTACCCTCTTTAGCCGAGCTCATTTACCTCTTATTAGGACCTAAGATTTAGCTACGCAATCTCTCCTCCGCCATTCTCACCAGCTGAGTCGGCTCACACGAACGGCTTCATCCAACGAGTTAATTTATAGCGTAGCCTTTCTCTCTTCATTACCTTCCTGTCATTGCTCCGCGCCGGCAATCAATCGAGCTACCCTCATATCAGTTACCTCTAGGTCTAGCTTATGTATGAGATAATCTGAATCCACCCAGCTCTCACTTCCATACAGCAAGGTCGGGTTACATACCGTACTAACTTCTCTCTTGCAGAATACAGTTAGTAGATCGCAACTGAGAACTCACTGCATTGGCTTTTCTGAATCTCAATTCTATCTCTGATGATGATGATGATGATGATGATGATGATGATGATGATGATGATGATAATTGTTGTTTTAAGGGGCCTAACATCTAGGTTATCGGCCCCTAATGATCTGGGTGATAGCGAAAATGACAATGAAATGGAAACCAGAACGAACATTAAGTGAGACGGAAAATACTTACATAAAGGAACTCCGATTGAAACAACTCACAAAATGTTCTTACAAAAGGGAATTTAGAACGAAAAGGTTCACAAAAGGAATAGATTGAAAAATGAGCACAAAATGTAGGCTAGGTTCAAAATACGTACAAAATGCAATGCAGAGTCGAAATACTTACAAAATATAATTGAAATTCAAAATACTTACAAAATGCAAAGGAGATCCAAATTACGAACAAATTGCAATTGAGGTTTAAAATACTTACAAAATGTAGTTGAAATTGAAAATACACAATACAATTCAGTTGAAAGATCCCATTTCCAATCCAAAATATTCACAAAGTGCAATTGAAATTCAAAATACTTACAAAATGCAATTGAAATTGAAAATGTTTACAAAATGTACGGTAGATTCAAACTACTCATTTGGATTGACAATACTTACAAAATGTAATTTAGATTCAAAATGCCCACAAAATGCAATTGAGAATCAAAATACTTGCAAAATGCCCACCACACAAAATGCAATTGAGATTTAAAATTCTTGCGAAATGCTGTTTTGGTTGAAAATACTTACAAAATGCAATTGAAATTCAAAATACTCACTAAAATGCCCTGTTCCTACATTGAAAGACTTACTAAATAGCAATTTAGATTGTCAATCTTTACAAAAGCAATGGAGGCTGAAAACACTCGCAAAATGCAATGTAGATCAAAAAGACTTACAAAATGCAACGTAGATTGAAAATACCTACAAAATGGAGTGTAGATGCAAAAAAAAAAACGCTAAAGTGAATTTAGATACACGGGGAGCCAAGTAACAAAAACAGTGCGGGAATCTTAAAGAGAAAAGGAAATATAATGAAAAGAAAACAAGAGGTCTGACCCCTCGAAGAAGTTGGGATCAGGAAAGATGAGACGAGGGCCAATTAAGGCGGGAAAGTGAAAGACTCCCTAGGCGTCGGATACCCTAATACCGTCGGGGTCGGGAAAGAACAAGAGTTGACCAAGGGAGGTCGACAGGAAAGAAGACGGAGAGGAGCCCGGTACAAGTAAGTGGAAGCAATGCCGGACTCAGCTGGGGTCCCGCGGTCGCCAACCCACGTCCCTCAAGATGTGAGCTCCTGGGGGAAATTCTATCTCTCGTCTGTTTATCAATATTTTGATGAATGCAGTATTTTTGCATTTGTCTGTTGGCACAGGCTAAAGATTGGGGCTTTTCACCGATGACTAGTCTCATTGACGACTGCGATTATAATATGGAAGCTACCGATATATAAAGCCCTGCGCGGATGCGGATATCCGCAAAATGTTTCGCCATGTGGATATAGTTTGCATGGCTGTGCGGATAGCGGATAAGCGGCGGATAATGTTTGGAGTAAATTTGCGGATAGTTTTTAGAATACAATTCGACCTTGTTGAATATCATTACTAAGACCCGGAGGTTTATGGCATATCATATTTTACCGTTATGGTTTTTTCTTTCATGACAAATGTAAGATGATGATTTACGCTAATCTCATTCAAATTATGTCATTAAGCATAATTAACACTCCGAACTGAAAAGGGTTGCAATTCTGGCTGTATAATATTCATTTTAAACATGGAACTTGACATAGCCTACATATCCTAAGGAAACGACTTTCTCTTCAAAACTAAATGTGTTGCTTTAATATTTCATCTAATTGAAAATATTATTTTAATGCCAGTAGATTCGGATAACAAACGTGCGGATGCTGATAACGTTTTGTTTATCCGCGCAGGACTCTACCGATATGAGAGGTGCTGACAATGAGTCATGGCATTTAGAGCACAGCTGTTGCCTGCGGATGCTGTGAAATGTTTCTTCATAGGGCTGACTCACAAGGAGAGGCCGCCATGTGGTTTACTAGAAAAGCGTTCAAATTTGGTGGGTTTGCTCTTCATAAAAAAAATGTTTTACCCCTGTTTGAGCGTTTTTGCCAATGGGCCTTAGTGTGTTCAAAACTGAACGTTTAAAATCAACCCTCAAACTTGTGTAGTCTTATTCCCACACACGTTCCCGGCTCGTCTCCGTGGCGTAGTCGCTAACGTATTGGCGTTGGAAATGGAAGTTACCTTCTTCGGAACCTACCTTGATATTTTATCATTTTAAATGATTATGTCGACTTCGCTGGGGTATGGCATTACATTACGGTGACGGGACGAAATGTACCGAGAATGCACTGAGGTGTGTGAAGCCATAGTACTGCTTGAGCTTCCTCCTTTCCCCGCGCGCTCCGGTGAGCGTGACGACATCCAGTCAGCTTCCTCCTTTGACCTTGGTTTGCACTTGCTTTTTTATTTTAATTTTTATTTTATTTTTTTATGATTTTTTTTATTTTTTTATTTTTTATTTGCTAACGGACTTTGAGTTCACGCAGCATTTGTGGCATGTCGAGGGGACCCGACGCGCTGACCACGCGTCACCCCAAAATCTGCAGGCCAATTGGCTGAGCAGCGGTCGCTTGGTAGGCCTAGGCCCTTCAAGGGCTGTAGTGCCACGGGGTTACTTTTTATTTATGTTGGCAGAATAAAGCAAGTACTTTATTATTTGTTGTTGCTTTTTCTATTTACATTGCAGTATTAATAAATTAATATTTACGTTATTGTTTACATACAGAAAGTTTAGCTCGATGGTTGAGCAGAGTGGAACAGAGGGCTCTTGCGTTTTTGCATTAAATATTAGACTCGGCGCAGTGCGAATGAACGTAGCCTCGCTGGCCACGCTGCATTTAAATTCTAACGAATAAAACTTACAACACTTTTAAGCGTCACGGACGAATAATGATGTTGAAGTATTGTACATAGCTTCCCCCCCCCCCCCCCCCCCAAAAAAAAAAAAACGAGACCACAGCAAATACATTATAGACAACACAAAAGACAATAAGGGATGTATCAGTAAAAGAAAAAAGAAAGTGCTCACCAAGGTCTGACTCGAACTGGAAACCTTCAATTCACCACACCAACGCGCTAGCAACTACGCCACGGAGACGTGCCGGGAACGTGTGCGCGAATAGGACTACAAAAGTTTGAGGATTGATTTTAATCCTTCAATTTGGAACACACTAAAGCCCATTGGCAAAAACGCTCGAACAGGGGTAAAATATTTTTTTATGAAGAGCAAACTCTTCAAATTTGAACGCTTTTCTACTAAACCACATGGCGACCTCTGCTTGTCAATGATGAAAGCAATGGCATTTACTTTGCCTAGTACGCCTTTCTGAGTTTCTTTTATTTTATTTTTTTATTTAATATCCACCCCGAAATTTACAATATCAACTGTTAATAAGGCAACGCTGAAAAATAGCTTGAAAGCTAACTTTACTTTTTGAGGATCCAACCAGTTTCTGGGCTAACTACCTAAGAGACAAAAAGGAAGGAAGCTTGTAGTTTTTACGTGGAATCCGAACCACAGGACATGGCATTTCACTTCGAAAATCTCACATGGATTGGCCGGGAATAAAACCCGGTCCACCTTGGTGAGAGGCAAATAGCTTCATCGCTGCGCCACCACGCCCCCAGTACCTAAGAGACAGATTCATCTGTTCCACTATACCGCAGAGGTTCCCATTAGGTGGTCCGCGATGGTTGGCCAGGGGATCCGCGAAAAGTCATCAAGAAATAACGCAGTAATAAAAATGGAAAACGGATCAAGTACAAAGAATTCCTTAAAAATAATAACTATGCGTTGCCACCCACAGCACAGCATAATTTGAGCTTTTCAAGTTCCCCGCTAGAGAGCGTTATGTTCCTTTATCTCTGAGCTCTGCTCCGCAGCGATTTTGTGTGTTTACATAATATTTACATGAGTTTTGAAAATTTTGATTGTTTTAATTGTTAAAAGACCAATGAATATGGATCGTTGGTTAAGAGTGGATCTTATAAACGAAGTAGGCCCACTGCTACAGATACGGTAGTGACGAACAGGAATCTGTGGTAATAAAGATTGAAGTGAAAGGGCCGCTTGCTGCCTCTCTTGAGCCTAGCCATTCAACGAGTAAGCCTACTGCGAAAAGTAGGAAATACGGCATAAAATACTTGGAAATTGGCTTTACGTATTGTGGAACTGAAGATTGTCCTAAGCCTCAATGCGTGATATGCTTTGAAACCCTTTCCAACGGAGGCATCTAGATACCAAACACTCGGAACACATTGAATTCTTCGAACTGAAACCATGCCTGAAAGTAATTACCAAAAGTTCTGGTGCAAATGTGACTGAAAATGCAACGCTTGCATCCCACGACGTATCTCAGCTTGTCACATTGGTGAAGAGCTCATTCTACCTTCAGCAATTACACTACCGGGGGGGGGGGAATCACCCTTTTAGGGGTTACCAATTCACTCAGGATTTATTGTGGCAACAGTGCATATGGAGTATATGAAATGATTAAATATACAGATCAATAGATCAAGCGGTTCAGAGATACCAGGTATCGACCCATGCTGAAACACCCATATTAGTACGAGGTGTAGCGTCCACGGGCGGCAATGCAGGCACTGACTCTTGCATCCAGTCGATCATACAGATGGCGAATACTGTCTTGGGATACGTTATTCCACGCCTGCTCGACCTGTTCACACAGTTCTGTAAGAGTTGTGGGTGGACGAGTTGCACGAGTCACTTGTCAGCCCATCATGTCCCACACGTGCTCGATTGGCGACAAGTCCGGCGATCGTGCTGGCCAGGGAAGTTGCTGCACGTCTTTCAGTGCACGTTGCGTTGCACGGGCAGTGTGTAGGCGAGCATTATCCTGTTGGAACAACTGATCCCCTTCCTGTTGCAAGAACGGCAAAAGAACGGGTCTAACAACATCCTGCACGTAGCGAGCGCTGGTTAACGTTCCCTCCACAAACACCAAAGGTGAACGAGAGTTGTAGCTTATCGCACCCCGGACCATAAGGCCTAGGGATGGGGCTGGTGTGTTCTGGACGAATACACTCTACAAGACAGCGCTCACCAGGTCTACGTCGAACGCGCCAACGACCATCACTTGCGTGCAGGCAGAATCTGCTTTCATCGCTGAAGACCACGGCGCGACATTCCATCTTCCAAGTGATCCTCTGACGGCACAAGTCGAGTCGTGCACGTCGATGCTGTGGCGTGAGTGGAAGACGGGCTAGAAGTGTGCGTGCCCGTTGTCCCACTGCTAGTAACCGGTTCGCAACAGTTCGTTTTGACACTTCTGGGCTCACAAATCCTCGTATCTGTGCTGTGGTAGCTGTACGATCTGCCACTGCTGCCCTTACAATACGACGATTCTCGTGGACGTCTGTGCTGCGTGGACGTCCAGAACCTCGTCTACGGGTGTGAGAATGTTCACGTGACCACCGATACCAGCATCGTTGCACAACGGACAAGCACGTACAACTTGTGTGGCAATTCTCCGAAAGGACTGTCCAGCCACTCGGAAGGCCACAATTTGACCCCTTTCAAACTAACTCAGTTGGCTGTAGGAAGCACGAGTGCAGCTCCGTGGCATTGTACCTGCTTGCTTCACACGTTTGCACCACAATGAGCCGTATGGCTGTGAGCTTTCCATATTAAATGGTAGACACAGATGGCGCTCTGTTAGCTATGCCACTATGCTATATGTTGGCGGACGACGTTGAAACCTCTATCAGTACATCTACTATCCCCCAGGTGGCATCTGCCGTCATCGGATCAAAATCGACGTCGTTTTTTCAGGTGACCTAATTTTTTTTACGGCAGTGTATTTTGTGTAAGGGAATGCTGGGCGATGCTGCCGCAAAGCTTGTAAGTACCGTCCCGCTGTCTAATAATACTGTGCAAAGCCGAATTACAGATATGTCAAGCAAAATTGAAAGACGTTGTTGGCAAGGCTCCACATGTGTGACATGCTTGCTCTGCAGTTGGATGAGAGTGCCGACATATCAAAAAGGCGATAATTTTGGTTTTTGTATTTATTTTATTTCATAACAAAAAATATGAAGATCTTATTTTTTCCTGTGAGCTAGTACACACAACAGCAGACGATATCTTCGCAGCTCTGAACGATTATTGTAATAGACATGATATCGCCTGGAAGAAATATGTGGGTCTGTCTACAGATGGCGCGAAAGCTATGTCTGGATGCAGGAAGGGCCTTCAAGTTCAAGTGAAAAAAGTAGCTCCAATTATGAACTGAATACATTGCTGCATTCACCGGGAAATATTAGTAGCCAAACGACTGCCTGAACTGCTGCAGAGCACCTTTAATGAAGTAGTGAAAATAATAAACAATGTCAAAACCAGCTGGTTATTTGCATTGCTCTGCAAAGACATGGGTAGCGAACATGAGCTGTAATATTTGGGCAGCAAGGGTTCAAAATGGCTCACATGCCCTTTTCTCCACACTAAAAACGTTTCTGCAGTCATCTAACGAAGGTTTGCCTTGCGAGGTACAAGAAAATATAACCAAATATATTCGTAATCTTGCAACTACTTTTCGGGATTATTTTCACGAGCCCGATGGCGATAACTGCTGGATTCGAGACCCATTCAGCTCCAATCTCAAACATGAAAATATTCAGCTACTATCAGAGGAGGATCAGGACCTACTCGTTGAATTGAAAATGAAAAGAAAGCTAGCAGACTTCTGGGTGACAGCTCGAAAGGACTACATGGGAATCATCGATAAGGCAATAAAAATTATTATTCCGTTCGCGACAACTTACTTTTGCAGACAAGCTTTTTCAACAATGTGCGTAATGGAATGCAAATATAGAAATAGACTAGATATGGGGCCTGATTTCAGGGTGAACATTTCGAAATTGCAACCAGGCCTTCGGGAAAGAATAGGTTACGTTCGTCTCATTGAACGCCGGCTCCTTTTACACATTACGATAATGCTGTTAACAAAATGGTAATAGATAGGACTTGTTCCTTCCTTTTTTCTCAACCACTGCATTGTTACTTTTATGTATGTAGCACTACTTACCTTTACGACTTAGGAAATTGTATATGCTGTAATAGGATTAAATAAATAAATATTAACATACAAATAACACAGCACAGTACTCCAAGGCAGAGGTTCCCATTATGAATTTAAATATTTTAAGTCTTGACTTAAAAAGATTTTGAAGCAGGGGTCCGTGCTTACATTACGATAGCTTTAGAGGGTCCTAATGGGAACCCCTGCACTATACGACCATCCTGAGAGAATACAAAGCCACGTGCTCTAATTTAGTTCCTCCTATATGGCATTCTACTTTCTTGTGTTTCTTCCCAACCAACATCAACTTCGGTTTTAAAGTACCGATTTTCATAATGCAATCCCTATTTTCAAGTTTTAACATATTAGCTTACAACCAGGTTATCAGCATAAAACTCAGCAATCTTTCTAGGTTTGTGCTGTGTCTTGTGTGGGGTTTCGCCTAGGACACCAAGCTGGCTCGTCAGCGGGCTCTTGGTGTACCCACCCGGATCCCCACAGGAGTAGCGAACTACACGCTATCTCCCTTCTTATGAAGCGAACCTGCGCCTCTTTACTGCGAGAATTAAAAGCTCAAGCAGCCAATAACCTCCCTATGAAGACTTCCAAAAAGCCAATATGCCAGTTTATGTCTTTCAGTAAACAATCTATACATAAACTACTGTCGACCAAAATATGATGTGCACTCTAGTTTGAAGGTTGTTTGTGAAGTAACCAATAGGCCTACATATTAATATCCAATAACATCATCATTTTCGTCGTTCTATTGTACGTTAGTTCATGTGTAACGATTCGATCCCATAGCGGTTATATTTAAAGGGTTATTCATTTATAATTATCATATTTATTATTCTTATTAATTAGTACATCAATGAGATGATTTTTATATCAGATAATTGTAAGCGGTTTTTATTATTATAGTCAGAAATATTTTTATTAACAATTATTTGTAAAGAGACGAAGTAAAATATATAATGCAACAAGATTGCCAAATAGGATCAACCCAATGCGTCACAAACTGAACGACGTAGTAATAATTTCACCACGGCAAACTGCGTCATTTTCATGAGTAACCATCACGTGCGCACAATCGAGTTCCTTCTGGAAGGAATAGAAGCTTGATATTTCACTCATGGTGCAACAACACGCCATTTTCTAATGTACGTACACGTCAAAGCTGCAAGTTATGAGTCAAGAATGGAGAAGGCTAATAAGAGAGGGAAGCTGTGACACCACGTGACAAGGAAGTCATTAGTATTTGTACCTGCGACATCAGACAAGAGTGGCATTCATCAATAGCTCTCAATGAAGGGAGGAAGTGGTAACCTTGCTTTCTGGGTCTTAATGAACTGAGCAAACAGAGTTGGCACTGAACGATGTCTTGCCAATATCCGTATCAGCCGATAGTGGATTATATCCCTATTGAACGGTCTTAACACAGATGGCAACGTAATTGAAGATGGTATACCATATCTACTGAGATACTACAACATTTTTTAGAAATATGAAACGCAACATCGAGATCATCTTCCACACTTTTTTTATGATGATACTTCAAAAGGGTGAGCAAACAATTAAATATCCGACGTCTCTGTAATATGTAACTTCAAGAAAGATTCAATTCATTAATGTTTATTTTCTTTTAAATTAATTGCCGCATTGAGTAATTTTAAATTCAATTGTGTGACTATCACTATTCTGTTTTATTAGTATTTTGTTTTTGCATATAATAAATTCATTTTCTTTAACTTCATGACTGTAACTTTTCTTGTAGTTAGCACATACTATAGGCAAAATCAATCATACTCCTTGATTAAATACTGGATTGGTTAGATGACTTTGTCTCACTACGGCCCGGGTAAGTGGTCTCGACTCTACTGCTGATAGCCGAGGTTAATTTACAAATTTCGATTCACTGTCTTAAATAGGAATCTGGCGCTCAACAACAACTTATTATATTATACTATCGCAGGTAAGGTCACACCACAGTGTATATTATTTATTATTATCATGTTTGTTTTTATTGAACCACAATAGTCATCACCACGATTAACGACTTATTAAAAATGTTACATTTGGCGCCCAACGTGGGGAACGAAAACCATTCGGTATTTAGTCAGAGGAGTGTATAATTTCAGTGCAAATTGTCAGTGCTTTTGGGGGACAGCAAAGTGAAGTGAAGTGAAATTTTGGAAGGGCAATTGTTATACGGTGTACATCGAGATGTCGGAAGAGGAACAGAGGCAGTTGAGAAGTAGGAATAAAGTCGAGAAAGTTAATTATAAGGAGGTTGATAGCAGTAGCGATGTTGAAAGCGTAGAGAATAATACCAAGATGTCGGAGGTAAATCTTGAGAGTAATCCTGAAAATAATCCTGAGGTTAACCCTGACACGAATTCAGAGGAAAATCTCGAGACGAATACAGAGGTACATCCTGAGACTAGTGGTAGTCTAGAGAAAGAAAAGTCTATAGAGATTCCTGAAGATCCATTAACTGCGCTCATAAGGCAGATGAGTAGAGATTTAAGTGCGAAATTTGATGAGAGTATGAATAAAAATAGTAGGGAGATGAATAAAAATAGTAGGGAAAGTAGAAAGGAATTCAGTGATAAATTTGAGAAATTAGATAAAGATATGAATAAAAATAGTGAAGAGAATAAAAGAAGTTATTTGGAATTCAATGATAAATTTGAGAAATTAGATAAAGATATGGGTAGGCTAAATCAAAATATGGAAGAGAGTAAGAAAGATAATTTGGAAAGTAGGAAGGAATTGAGTAGAGATTTAGGTGAGAAATTAGATAAGAGTAATCAAGAGATGAGAGAGGATATGAGTAAAATAAATCAGAAGCTGGAGGAGAATAATGTAAAACTAGACAGTGTGGTTAAAGTAAATGAAGGGTTGAGTAAGAAGTATGAGGTACTACAGCAAAGTATTCAGGTTGTGAAACAGGAAATTAGAGATGAAATCAAGGGTGAATTAGAAGTGAAGGCTAAGGATATTATCGAACAGATAGATAAAAAATTAAAAACTGTAGAAAGTAAGACTGAAGAGAGAATAGTAACGCAGAATGAGAGTTTTAGCAAATTAAATGAGGAAACTAGGCAGATGAGACTAGATATGGGGGGCGAGATTAAAAAAGTAAATAAACAAATAGAAGCCGTAGAAAGTAAGATTGGGGAAAGAATAGTAACCCAAGGTGAGAGTTTTAGCAAAGAAATACAAGCGGAAACTAGGCAGGTGAGAGAAAAGTTGAGGGATAAGATTAAGGAAGTAGAAACAGAAGTTATAAAGAAAGTAGAAGAAAATCACTTAAAGAGTATTGAAAATTATCAAGAGATACAGGAAAAACAGAATGTATTAAGAAATGAATTAATGGATAAAGAGAGTAGTTTTCAAGAAATGGAAGCAAGATTAAAGAAGCAGATAAGGCAGGGAGGAAGTCAGGATAGGATAATATATTCTAGTAGTATGAAAGAAACAGAACTGCCTAAATTTTCAAATAAACATGGGTGTCCTATGGAGTTCTTGAATATAGTACAGGATAGATTTAAAGAAAGACTGATAGATGGGCAAGTGGAATGGAAGATGGTAGTAGAGCTATTGGACCAGGCTTTTATAGGAGATACTAAGGGATGGTTTTTAGTATACAAACATACCTTGATAAATTTTGAAGATTTCAAAAGTAAATTTATTGAAAAATATTGGAATGAGGATATCCAGTCACAAATGAGACAGATTATTAGTTCTGGCAAATATCAATTTGGGGAAGGGAGTCATATGACTGAGTACTTTCTAGAGTATGTGCTCATATGCAAACATCTGGACGGGATGAATCAAGATGCGGATGTGGTAAGGCTTCTCCTCAGGCATTTCCCACCCAGGGTAAATGTGGCTGCTTGTATGCAAAGGATAACTACGATTCAAGAATTAGAGGGATTATTAAGTAGATTCGATGCACTCGGAGATGCATACGATATGCCTATGGTACAGAATTATCCTCGAAATAAGACTTATGATAATAGGCAAGATAATCAACAGGATTATCATGGTAGAGGCCAATATGAAAATAGAGGTGGTCATCGGGGAGGCCAAAGACCATATTATGGTAATCCCGGCCATAATGAACAGCAAAATGGTAATTCATATCATAATAGGCAAGGTATTCAACAGGGTTATCATGGCAGAGGCCAATACCAGAATAGAGGTGGTCATCAGGGAGGCCAAAGACCTTATTATGATAATTCCGGCAATCATAACCAACATAACGGTAACTATAATAATAGACAAGGTGGAAATAGGAATAACAATAGAAATACGGAAGGACCTAGGGAAGAGAGAAATACTAATGACAACTCTCGCCAAAACCAAAACCAAGTAAACGGGGCTGAGCCCAATACAAGTAATGCTAATTTAAATGCCAACCAGACTGTGACATAAGGTCGAGTCATAAGTCTGTGTATTTTCCGGTTCACACAATCCTAAGAGAGCCGTATGACCTAGACATTCGTGAAGAATTACTTCATGATGTAAACGAGTTAACAGTGAAACCAATGGTTAATAGTTTCAATTCAGTCGTAAAGATAGATGTGTCAGGGGCGCGTGTAGCCACGCTTATTGACAGTGGTTGTCATACTTCATCCATTAGCGCAGCATTTTATACTAATAGAAAAGAAAATGGTATCCATTTCGAGGAAATTCCTATAAAGTCAACATTTGTGATAACGGCCGTAGGAAAGAAATCTCATATAATTTCAAGACAAGTAGTAATTGAGATATCAATAGGAGGTAAGATTGGGACACAGGTTTGCTTAGTAATACCAAATTTAGTCTACTCGGTGATCCTAGGTAGTGATTGGATGTCGCAACACACTGTTCAGTTGTGTTATAAACTAGGCACAATTAAATTCTTTTGGATAGATTGCGAAGTTGTTATGCCATTTAGTGATTCAGGTAAGTTGAGTATGGGTCCTAAAAATATAGGTAAGTTGGAGGAAGTATTATCGATTAATAGAAGTAATAATAATAATAAGATGAATAATGATGATGTTGAGGTGTCTCTTGACAGAGAACTTAAGGTTTTTAATTTTCTGGGCAGTATGTTAATGAATGATTGTCTAGAGGACTCATTGCATGACGCTGTACTACAGAGTAATATAGTAGATGAGCTAAGAGATCAATTGTATGATGTATTAATCGATAACAAGTGTGTATTTGAGGACCGCATAGGATTAGCAAATTGCTACGAGCACTCACTAAATGTGCATGACAGGAGTATTTTTGTTGGACACCGTTATCCTGTGCCATATCGTTACTATAATGCTGTTAATAACAAGTCAAATGTTGGAAGATGGAATTATCGAACCTTCAGTCAGTCCAAATCTAAATTCCTTAATTGTTGTGCCCAAATCAGATGGCAAAGTTAGACTATGTTTAGACGCACGAAATTTGAACAACCACATCTCTGAAGACCAATTAAGATCAAAATCCATCGAAGAATTAGTACAAGGTTTTGAAGGTAAGAACTGGTTTAGTTGTGTTGACCTGAGTTCGAGCTTCTGGCAAGTGGCGCTGAAAGTAGAAGACAGGCCCTTGACCGCATTTTCATTTCAAAACAATTTATATCAATTCACACGAGTCGCTTTTGGGTTAAAAAGTAGTTCTGCAGCCCTAATCAGAGCTTTAGGGATCGCTTTAGGAAATGATATGGAGGAATTTATGACTATATATATAGATGACTTGGTGATTAGTTCAAGGACATTTTCAGAGCACTTAATGCATTTAGATTTAGTTTTCAAGAAATTAGCGAGAGCTGGGTTTACTCTAAAGTTAAGTAAGTCTGTTTTTTGTAGAAAAGAAATCACTTTTCTTGGTCATACGGTCTCTACAAACGGTGTGAAACCTGAAGAAAGCCGTGTAGGAAAGATTTTAGGTGCTAAATCACCGAAGAGTGTGAAAGAACTAAAATCATACCTGGGTGTGTGTGGCTATTTCCGTCGTTTTATTGTAAAGTATGCGTGTATGGTGGAACCATTTCGTGAATTAATTAAGTCAGGTAAGAGGTGGGAATGGACTGAGATGCATGAGATGGCCTTTCAGGCACTCAAAGTGTGTTTTGAAAAAGCAGTAGTACTAAAATACCCATTTGTTGATAAACCATATGTGCCGATGACTGACGCATCCCACATTGGTATTTCTGGAGTTCTTTGCCAAAGAGATGAGGAGGGCAATCTAAGAATTGTATCCCTAGCCTCACGAGGTCTTTCTGCTGCTGTGAAACGTTATACAATAACGGAACTAGAATTTTTAAGTATAGTCTATAGTTTAAGTAAATTCCGTATGTATGTTCTTGGCGGGAAATTCGAAATTTTCACTGATCACCATGCATTAGCTTTCATCAATACGTGTAAATTAAGTAGTAATCGTATCAGCAGGTGGATTTTAGCACTGCAAGAATATGATTTTAAGATCCAACACATCAAAGGTAAGGATAACATATTGGCAGACATTTTGTCTAGAGATAGCAGTTTAAACTCAAGTGAATCAGTGGTAAAGGCGGACCAGGGTGTATTAATCTGTGCATGCTTGGATCCTACGAATAAAGAATCTTTAAAGGTATTGAAGAATTTGCTTTTAAAACAAAGGGAAGATGAGGTATTAAGTGAACCTTTGTCAATTTTGGAAAGAAATGAGTTGGAGTTTGTTGAATCTGGTCGATTAACGTACAAATTAATGGATGGTTTTCTGGCACGGAAGTGTGGAGGAGAAAAGTGGGCTATATGCGTGCCAAAGTCTTTGACTGAGGAACTCATATGGTTCATTCATAAGGAACTCGGACACTTTGGAGCGAACAAAGTGTTTTATGAAATTCAACAGAACTTTATATGGTGTAGAATGGGGAGGGAAATTAGGACTGTTTTAGCAAAATGTGACCTCTGTCAAAAGTCTAAGTTTCCTAACAGATATTTGATGGGTAAAATGCAGGCCGTTCTCACAAGTAAACCCGGGGAGTTGCTCTGTGCGGACCTATTTGGCCCGATAGTAAAAGGTCAGTTTGGCTATGAATACATTTTTGTAATAGTTGATGCATTCAGTAAATACGTCAAACTATATGCTTTAAGGAAGGCCACCGGTAAAGCTTGTAGCAAATTGATCATTGAGAAGTATGTACCTGAGTATGGTCTTCCACTCAGGATTTTGACTGATAGCGGACCGCAATTCACGTCGAAACACTGGAGAACCAGTATGCGTGAAGCCGGAATCACACACGTTCACTCATCAGTGCGTTACCCACAAGGCAACCTCAGTGAACGTAGGATGAGAGATTTAGGTCGCTTGTTACGTGCCCTTGTGCATAATAAGCATTCTTCTTGGGTATCTCAGCTTGGAAAGGTTGAAACCTGGTTGAATGCTGTTCAACATGAGAGTACTGGCATGACTCCTAATGAAGTCCATTTTGGACGGAAACCCCAAAATGAATTGGCTAAAACACTAGGATTAACTGAGGTGAAACAACCGGGGATGGATATGATTATCCAGTTGGCGAAGAGGAATTTAGGTAAAGCAGCAGAACGCAGAATTCGTCAACAAACAGGAAAGAAACTAGATCAATTCGAAATCGGTGATAAAGTTCTATTACGGGTTCCGAGGCAATCTAGTAGTTTAGAGAAAACCATGATGAAGTTCTTTTTAATTTATGAAGGCCCCTACACTGTGCAGAAGAGAATCGGTAATTCAGCATATGTACTGGAAAACGATGGTATACGCCTATACGGTACTTACAATGTGAGATCGTTAAGAAAATATGTATCTTAAAGATATAACATGGTATTTTATCTTTTAAGATACTTGAGTATTGGTTTTGAGCGAACAGGTAAGTAAAGTTGTTATACCAACCTGTGTTATTGTGTTTTTGGTAGAGGAAAAATTTAAGTTTTATTTATGTCATAAAGAGTTAGTAAAGAGAAGTTTATATTTTTGAAGTCAAGAATAAGTTAGTAATGTAAGCTGTGTATACCTAAGGGGTAATAATGAAGTTTCAATTAAAGGCAGGTGTAATTTACGCATTTAATTTGGTAGAGCAGAGAGTGTCTGAACTGTGTTAGAACTCAGGACTTGCTTTATGAAGTGATTATGGGAAAATATTTGCCAATTATGAGTGTCGGTGTTATTGACTGTCAACTGGAACACTGTCATTATTTTAGGAAGACAATAGTTAGGAAAGCAAAGTGTGATGTAATTATTCCAAGGAATTAGTCGAAGCATGAAAGATTTTTTTTTTAGCTGAAATTTAGTGAGTTATTGGTCAATAAGAGAGGTGACCTGTAACAGTAAGAAGATGTGGGATTATACCACGAATAGGGGAGGTTTTTTTTTGTATGTGACGTGTGATGTCACAATGAATTGTTGAGAGTTCTGAGAGATTCTGGTGTAGTAGGAATAAGCTATACTCCAGGCGGTCAGAACAAGTAGGAAGTGGTGTTTGGAGAACACAGTACTTAATTAAGAGTTTTGAGAGAAAACTAAAGGGGGTTTTTAGGCATTCAGCAAGAAGTCAAATCATGTATAGACTAAGTTTAAAGTATAAGAGCATTAATATTTTGTGGAACGAAATATTTATTCCGAGGAGTTTGTCATGAGTTTTTGTGAAATAGTTTAGTGATATACGTAATTCAAGTATTGAGTAGTATTTTGTCCAAGTCTTAATCATTTTGTTATGGTAAGTAAAGAATGACAATACAGTAAAGTTATATCTTAACGCTAATAAATTTTATAAAATGAACGAGAAGTCAGATTTTATGTTTATTGGTGATTTTGAAAATTCAAGTTATTGTTTTCGAGAAGTAGTGAAGAGGAATTATGGTTTTATGAAAAGTTAAGAAGTCGTGGAGACTTAGGAAGTATTAATTTGAAAGGAGGCGGCCGTGGCCTAAGAAAGAATTAAGCCACGAAGGCAGGTGAGTAGTAACTTGGATATTTATGTGAACTGTTTAATAACTGCTTTAAGGTATTTCGATGTCATTATGTATTTGGGGAAATATTTACATGTATGACATATGCACTGAAATTGGAATTGCCTTAGGTATCTTGCTAAGTTATTTTTTTTCTTCAATTATTGAAATTTTACTGCATTTGAGTAATCCCTTTATAGAGACGAAAGGGATATTATGTTGATTGTATCACCACATCGCGTGCAGTGATATGCGTGTGCAACGAAGTAATTACTTCGAAGAATGTAAAGTGAAGGGCATTATATGTATATTTTTTTTACAATATATATATATAAAGAAGAATAAACATTATGAACATTTGGAAGAATGAGATGAATGAAAGTTAAAATATGAATTTTTTGTGAAGAATACATTTATGTATATTTTTTTTACAACATATATAAAGAAGAATGAACATTATGAACATTTGGAAGAATGAGAAATGATAGTACAAATATGTAAAGTGAAAAGAGTATGTTCTTGTATATCTTTATGTATTGTTGAAGGGTATTATTTGTATGTTGTCGTTATGGGGGTATTAATATTTAAATTTGTAGTCATTTGTGTAAGATGTGTAGTGATACAAATAATGTTACATTTTATTTTAAATTATTTATATCAGGGGCGATTGTAACGATTCGATCCCATAGCGGTTATATTTAAAGGGTTATTCATTTATAATTATCATATTTATTATTCTTATTAATTAGTACATCAATGAGATGATTTTTATATCAGATAATTGTAAGCGGTTTTTATTATTATAGTCAGAAATATTTTTATTAACAATTATTTGTAAAGAGACGAAGTAAAATATATAATGCAACAAGATTGCCAAATAGGATCAACCCAATGCGTCACAAACTGAACGACGTAGTAATAATTTCACCACGGCAAACTGCGTCATTTTCATGAGTAACCATCACGTGCGCACAATCGAGTTCCTTCTGGAAGGAATAGAAGCTTGATATTTCACTCATGGTGCAACAACACGCCATTTTCTAATGTACGTACACGTCAAAGCTGCAAGTTATGAGTCAAGAATGGAGAAGGCTAATAAGAGAGGGAAGCTGTGACACCACGTGACAAGGAAGTCATTAGTATTTGTACCTGCGACATCGGACAAGAATGGCATTCATCAATAGCTCTCAATGAAGGGAGGAAGTGGTAACCTTGCTTTCTGGGTCTTAATGAACTGAGCAAACAGAGTTGGCACTGAACGATGTCTTGCCAATATCCGTATCAGCCGATAGTGGATTATATCCCTATTGAACGGTCTTAACACAGATGGCAACGTAATTGAAGATGGTATACCATATCTACTGAGATACTACAACATTTTTTAGAAATATGAAACGCAACATCGAGATCATCTTCCACACTTTTTTTATGATGATACTTCAAAAGGGTGAGCAAACAATTAAATATCCGACGTCTCTGTAATATGTAACTTCAAGAAAGATTCAATTCATTAATGTTTATTTTCTTTTAAATTAATTGCCGCATTGAGTAATTTTAAATTCAATTGTGTGACTATCACTATTCTGTTTTATTAGTATTTTGTTTTTGCATATAATAAATTCATTTTCTTTAACTTCATGACTGTAACTTTTCTTGTAGTTAGCACATACTATAGGCAAAATCAATCATACTCTTTGATTAAATACTGGATTGGTTAGATGACTTTGTCTCACTACGGCCCGGGTAAGTGGTCTCGACTCTACTGCTGATAGCCGAGGTTAATTTACAAATTTCGATTCACTGTCTTAAATAGGAATCTGGCGCTCAACAACAACTTATTATATTATACTATCGCAGGTAAGGTCACACCACAGTGTATATTATTTATTATTATCATGTTTGTTTTTATTGAACCACAATAGTCATCACCACGATTAACGACTTATTAAAAATGTTACACATGTAGGTTTGGAATATTTAATTTATATATTTTTTTATCGCAGTTGGAACATAAAAAGTACCCATTTTTAAGCGTATTTCAACCATGCGTCACATTTAAGAATTATTATCCCAAAAACGCGTCATCAGATCGAATTCAAATTTTAACACAATATACATTGGAATGTTTGATAACTAGTTTATTAATTTCAAAGTTGTGTGTGTCCAAGAAACAAAGTTGTTATCATTGTTTGTAAGGTAACTTTTTCTCGGCTCCGGGTGGTTGGAAAATGTAGTTCTTGGTCGCGTTGTAATCCTTATACATCAAAAGGTTATGCTGTATGACTGTGTAATACGTAAATTAATTCACTTATTTTATATCGGTTTGTATTTGTACGGGAAAATAAGACATGGTTCCGCAGCTAGCCGATGCAGGGAAACCTGTACAGTGTTGCCGAGATGGAGCACATCACTTCCGAGTGAGGCGCGCCATGACGCGTGATGGGCTCCATCTCGGCAACAATGTACATCTTTCCCCGTATCGGCAACCTGCTGAACCATGGCTAATTTTCCCGTACACATGCAAACCGATATAAAATAAGTGAATTAATCTACGTAGTTCACAGTCAGGATTACAACGCAACCAAGAACTACATTTTCCAACCACCCGAAGCCGAGAAAAAGTTACCTTACAAAAATCATAACAACTTTGTTTCTTGGACACACATTTTTTTAAAATTAATAAACCAGTTATAAAACATTCCAATGTATATTGTGTTAAAATTTGGATTCGATCTAATGACGGGTTTTTGAGATAATAATTCTTAAATGTGACGCATGGTTGAAACACGCTTATAAACGGGCACTTTGTGTGTTACAACTGCGATGAAAAATATTAAAAAAAAATCCAAAGCTACATGAGCTAACGTAAAATAGAACGACAAAAATGATGTTATTGAATTCAATGTAGGCCTATTGGTTACCACAAAGAAACTTCAAACTCGAGTGCACATAATACTTGGGTCGACAGTAGCCTTGCCTCACCCCTGTAACAACTCATCCTACCGTCAACTAGAACTGCACCGTGATTATCAGGGCCCGGATAATTATGTGCTTAACTTTTAGGAAATATGTTCAAGGATGGAAAATATATAATAAAGTTTTCAAACAATAGTTCTTAAATGTGTACAATAAGTACAAAGTTACTCGAAAATATATTTAAATCGTTCTGCTACTTGAAAAAAACATTATCCGTCTTCTTTTTAAACGATGCACGTACCACGTGTTTTTCTGTCGCATTATGTCGCGTAATATTTTAAAAAGTCTCCAAAATCCCGCACAAAGCAACACACTTCACACTTTTGGGACCCAACGTATTCGTATAAACGAGAACTTCACAGTGTCAGAGAGACAAGTTTCGCAGACTACTGTAATTTTAGGAAATTTTCCTGTTAAGGTACGGATTAGTGGAGGGGCAAAGGAGTGTCTGTCAGCTCCATCCCCCTGCTGTCATTAAAGTCAGGGGAATTTCTGTCCTGAACTAAAATACAGAGACAAGGGTGCACTGATGAAACAGAGAAACCAATTAGATGATATATTGGCTTTCACGGTCAGTAAATTAAAACTCAGCAATTTGTCTAGGTTTATGACGTGTCTTGTGTGGGGTTTCGCCTAGGAACACCAAGCTGGTTCATCAGCGGGCTCTTGGTGTCCGTGTCCGGACCAATTGCTAGAATTGTCAAGAATCGAAAAACTTGGTTTTCCTGTCTCACTGCCATACAGCTACTCAACTGTGGTCACGAGGCTGAGTGCACCCCGGTCCAGCCTTCACGTCAGTTTCTGAAATTCCTGACGGAGCCCGGAATTGAGCCCAGGGCCTCTGGATGAGAGGCAGGCGAGCTACCCCAACACCACGGGACCGGCATTAAAAATTATACGCATACAAAATTCCAGCTCAAGTGGTAGAATAGTTATTGCCTGAAAGAAATTGCGAAGCAATATTTTTCCTTTCGACGGGTCTTCAACACAGAAAACTATAATTTCCTGAAAAAGAAAGTTGCGAAAAATATGCAATGATAGAATTTGAATTAAACTAATTACAATGCATCACTGTATAAAATCATCATATACCGTATACAGGATGTCTCTAAATTCCCATTACACACTTTGAGGGTTTGTGGTGGGGACCAACACGGTTAAGTTTAGCATAGGAACTTGTGTCCGGAAACGTACCGTCTTCCCGCTAAAGCAAAGCAAAGCCAACTCCGTACATGCCATGGAGGCCCTGGGAGTAGTGAAAGGTAGATGCTTCTAGTTTTTGTGACATCGGCACTAAATGGGATGGAGTTGTCAGCTCCACGCCCGGCCATCTTTGCTTCTAGGAATTACCCTGTAGTACTGTTCAGCTGCACAGAAGAAGCCCCTTTTGTACCAAAAAACCGTGCTATGGTTGGATTTTAGTAAATCGTTAGAAAAGCACAAGAAAAGCTTAACTCTAAATTTCAGAATAATTTGCACGATCATTTTGTCGGAACACTCAAAACATTTTTGAAAAGCGTTTTTCTCTGAATCGACGTATTTTAAAGAAAAGATTTTTAAATAAAAAATGTAGAGGACATTGTCACCTACAATTTGTCTCATTGAGGTCATGTCATACGTTTTGAAATGCCGAAGCTAGGTGGCGCCAAAGTTTCAAAAAAAAAGTGTTTTTTTACTTTTTGTCCTAGAAAAAAATGTTTTGTTCACAAAAGAGCGAATCAGAAATTTGTTCCTCTCAAAATTGTCTACAACATTTATTGAAACATTTTTTCCCTCCGACTTACCGTTCCAAAGTTATAATCTGCCGAAGTGTGAAAATTGTCCGACACCGGTCCCGGTCTAAACTATGCCCTCCGCTCTCTCCGCAGTAACAATAGTAGCCTTGACTACGCACCGTTGCATTTGCTGCGCTATAACTTTGGAACGGTAAGTCGGAGGAAACAAACGTTTAAATAAATGTTGCAGACAATTTTTAGAGGAACAAATTTCTGATTCACTCTCTTGTGAAAATACCATATTTTTTTTCTAGGACAAAAAGTGAAAAAAAACCACGTTTTTGGAAACTTTGGCGCCACCTAGCTTCTGCATTTCAAAACGTATGACATTATCTCAATGAGATAAATTGTAGGTGACAATGTCCTCTACATTTTTGTTTAAAAAACTTTTCTTTACAATACACAGATTCAGAGAAAAACGCTTTTCAAAATATTTTTGAGTTTTCCGACATGATACTACAAATTATTCCGAAATTTAGACATAAGCTTTTTTTGTGCTTTTTTAACGATTCACAAAAAGCCAACCATAGCACGGTGTTTGGAACAAAACCATTCCAGCTGTACTGTACTACTGGTAGACATTTCTGTTGTAGGCTGAGTGAACCCCAGGGCTATTTGCGTTTCCGAAAGCGGTAGTTTTGTTTCTAAAATCCTAAAATCCACTACCTTTCAGTTAGAAGCTCAGCGCCTCTACCGACTGCGCGACGCAGTTCCCTACCGTCTCCCCGCTACCCGCAAAAAAAAAACCACTACAGCACACATTCACAGCCCCCGCATTTTCGGCGCTCTGTCCGACTCCCGCTGCTTGTCGTCTGGGTCCAATTACAGGTGGGGCTCGATGTGAGAAACACCGACGTCAACAGACGATCACCAATCCCTGATCCTCCAACATCCGCCGCGCCGCAGCCAGTAGGTCTTCCTCGGATTCCACAGGGGTCTCGTAAATCAAGGTTTCCATGTGACCCCACATGTAGTAGAATAGCGGTGTAAGTTAGTTGCACGTGCAGGCCAAGCAATCAGGCCACCACGACCTATCCACTGTTGCCCAAATCTGTGGTGCAGATGGTCTCGTACCGCAAGTGAAATATGAGGTGGTGCGCCATGGTGCTGAAACCACATGATTTGACGCACATCGCCTAAGAACGTTTTCAAGGAATACCAAGTACACGGCACCTGTGAGATTTCGTGGAAGAAGGTATGGAATGTCAACAAACCAGTAGGGGATATGCAGGAGCGGATCTAGGGGTGGGCGAGGAGGGCGACCGCCCAGGGCCCCGTGGTGCGGGGGCTCCCGCGCCTTTGATTTTTTAAAATGTAATTAATTAATTATACTTTTCAAACTAATTTATAATTCATATTCCTTTTTTCAGTGCAGCTATGACCTCCCGTGACCGTTTGGCAAGTTTAGACTTCAGTGAAATAATAGAAGACTTGAGACGGGTAATAAATCGCAAAGTAATATTTTAATATTTCATAGTTTACATAATCTTCTTCAAGGGGACTTAAAGGTTTCTTTCATATTATTAAAAAGGACAGTGTACTGTAGTCTATTCAAAATATTGTAACTATTCTTTACTTTATTATGATTCCCAAACTATTTTCCATTTGATTTGATATTTTTTATTTCCTATTGTTGTGGGCCCCACCTTATCATATCACCCAGGGCCCCGCAAGGCCTGGACCCGCCACTGGGGATATGGGACATCAGGTGATCGTTCAATGACGTGCGTACACTTCGTCAGTGGCGCCGAATATGCGGGAGGTTTGAACGTGTGCTATAGTGTTTTTTTGCGGATAGCCGGAAGACGGTACGTTTACGGATCAAGTTCCTATGCTAAACTTAACAGTCTTGGTCCCCAGTAAAAGCCCTCAAAGTCTGTATTGTGAATACAGAAACACCCTGTATATTAATTCAGTACTACAGATCCCTTTTGTGGATTTACAAGTAACCGATGGTAACAAAAGAGCATCGTGATTTCATAATTTCTTTTAAAAATGAGTTTGGTTGGTTGGTTCCTTAGTTTAGGGGCAGCTACAACGCGGTCATGTTGCCCCGTGTATTTTGGGTGTGTGTAGAATCTGTCTGATAACCGGTGTTAATTGTGATGGCTGTATTAGTGTGTGTTTTCTGTTTTAATTCAAGTAAGGACTGGAGACGATAATTTTAAGTAGTTCCTACTTTTGCTACCAAATGCTACCGTCCACGACACCTAGCTAGCGGACTTGGCTACTAGATACCATCGCAGTCAGCACCTAGCGGGGAACGTTGGAACTAATACAGCGTTATCAATTCTAATCTACAAATTTTGGCTTCACACAAGTGTAGTTAGTGGAAGGTTCTTTTTCATGCCATAAATCTATGACATGGGACCGCCGGCTTTACTTCCTCTACGAAGGAAGGCACACTGAGGGATTTTTAACGCTCTTAAAAATTCGACGACTTCGGCCGGGTTTGAACCCACGACCTTCGGCATAGAAGCTCAGCATGCTACCAACTACGCCACCGAAGCCGCCAAAAATGAGTTTAAACGATGGCTACGAAGTGTGCGATTTGCACAAGTCAAAATAACCGATCGTGACAAATGAGCAGCACTCTAATTTCATAAACATCAACAATGTGTTATAAAGTGCATTTAGACCATTTGTACAACGTGCGCTGACCTAGGTGTTTAAATACTAAAATGTGACCGTGTAGAAGCTACAATTTGTGTAACATTGACCTTGCTGCACGCTGATCTCATAAATCTCGACAATTTGTTTCAAAATTACGTTTAATTCCTACTTTTTTTCCCCCTACAAGTGTGCGATTTGCACATTTCAAAACTCATTCACTTTGATTTCAAAAATATGGACATTTTTTACTACTGTTGCTGTAAAAAAAACGCACCATCATTGCTGACAATCAGACGCTTGGCCTCTAACTACATCTAATCATCCAGTCTACGGGACGCCTATTTTCAACCTACTTTCAATTTTTCCAAAATATGAAAGTAGGCATGTTACACAAAGCCGCCATCTTGAAGTGATAAAATATAAAAATAAATAACTATCAACACTTACGAGCTACTGTGACAAAAATTAGTGACAAAGTCCGTATATGTCTTTATGTCCAAGGCAAAAGAACAGTCTCTCAATGCATTCAAGATGACGGCTGTGCGAATTATTAGAACATTAAAAACCACAATTCCGAATGAAATTAGGTAATTAAGATGAATCTTGCCAAGAAGTGACCATCTTATTAGAGCTCTCACATGAGTTAGTCAGAACATTATCACCCTGAATAGGCCTATAGTGCACAGCGGCCCACGGGCGCCTACAGAATTTCTCCAGGGGGAGTAAGTAACAATTTGTATTTCATTGCCTACCATGGTTATTATTATTAGCGTATGGTACAAGAAACAAAACAATCAACATAAACAATATACATACTGTATATACAATATTGTAACAATCATGCAAGGGAAAGGGTGTTCAAAGATTAATGTCTAAATTTTCTAGTATCTGGCTTCAGTAGAGGCTATTAAGAAGTCCTGTGTTGATGCCCTACTAATACATTCAGTGACAATATGATCCATAGTCTGTTTAACTGCACCACAATCACAGGTTGGGGATGATCGCATACCCCACTTAAACATCATTGATCCACATTTCCCGTGGTTAGTGCGGACTCAGTTGAGAGTTATCCATGTCTTGCGGGCCAAATCAAAGCCAGCTGGCAGATTTTGAAAGTTGGCCAATGCCTGCCATTGCGTCTGAGCTATGCTGTTCTTGATAATCAGCCTTTCGATCATAACCCTTCCTAACCAGTTCCTATGCTGTTTGAATAGGTGGAATTCTTGACTTGAGTCGACTATATCTGGAGCTAGCGTCTTCATGAATGGGGAGTTCAGGATTGGCCAATATCTTGTTGTATTCCCTGACCAAGTTGTTCAGTCTTTTAATTCTAGGCTGTTCTATGTGACAAAGCACAGTCAACCAGAAATGAGGACCTACCATGATATCACAACGTTTCGAAAAAAAAAAAAAAAAAAAAAAAAAAAAAAACAGTTCATTAAAATGGTAATGTTAATCCCGTTCACCGATTTTCTAAATAACTAGACACATTTTCAGATAACCCCAAATTACTAGGGTAAATTAAACTGTAGAAATATCCCTACATCTGAATCTGCCTAATCGTTCAAACAACACTGTTTCCAAATATCTAGTTTGTACTTGCCGTTAAAGCAGGTCCATCACGTTTCTCCTCTTCATCACAAACTATCAGGAATGCTTTGCATTGCTCCTCTTAGAATAGTGAACTTTTAGGAAATAAATTCATATTGTACGTCACTCATACTTGTGACGCTCATGGTTTTAGCAAAATGTCGTCTTCGAAACAAAATATTTCGTTTGATTATTGTTGACCACTAAGTGAAATACACACATCAAAAAAAGTTTTGCATCACCTCGGTTCCAAGAGTTCCGGAACCGTTAAATACAAAGGGAATAGAGATCAACACAAACAACATTTCAGCTCGTTTTATTGCTCATGAGACCCACACATTGCATGTTGTACCATCATACAGCTAGACTTTCAGCATTTGTGGTCCAGATTGCAGTACACACCACTACCTCTAATACCCAGTAGCACGTCCTCTTGCATTGATGCATGCCTGTATTCGCCGTGGCATACTATCCACAAGTTCATCAAGACACTGTTGGTCCAAATTGTCCCACTCCTCAACGACAATTCGGCGTAAATCTCTCAGAGTGGTTGGTGGGTCAAGACGTCCATAAACAGCCCTTTTCAACATATCCCAGGCATGTTCGATAGGGTTCATGTCTGGCGAACATGCTGGCCACTGTAGTCGAGCGATGTCGTTATCTTGAAGGAACGCATTCACAAGATGTGCACGATGAGGTCGAGAATTGTCGTCCATGAAGACAAATGCCTCTCCAATATTCTGCCGATATGGTTGCACTATGGGTCGGAGGATGTCATTCAGGTATCGTAAAGCCGTTTCGGAGCCTTCCATGACCACCAGTGGCGTACGTCGGCCCCACATAATGCCACCCCAAAACATCAGGGAACCACCACCTTGCTGCACTCGCTGGACAGTGTGTCTAAGACGTTCAGCCTGACCAGGGTGCCTCCAAACACGTCTCCGACGATTGTCTGGTTGAAGGCATATGCGACACTCATCGGTGAAGAGAACGTGATGCCAATTCCGTGGGGTCCATTCAGCATGTTGTTGGGCCCATCTGTACCGCGCTGCATGGTGTCGGGGTTGCAAAGCTGGACCTCGCCATGGACGTCGGGAGTGAAGTTGCGCATCATGCAGCCTATTGCGCACAGTTTGAGTTGAAACACGACGTCCTGTGGCTGAACGAAACGCATTATTCAACATGGTGGCATTGCTGTCAGGGTTCCTCCGAGCGGCAATCCGTAAGTAGCGGTCATCCACTACAGTAGTAGCCCTTGGGCGGCCTGAGCGAGGCCTGTCATCGACAGTTCCTGTATCTCTGTACCTCCTCCATGTCCGAACAACATCGCTTTGGTTCACTCTGAGACGCCTGGAAACTTCCCTTGTTGAGAGCCCTTCTTGACACAAAGTAACAATGCGGACGCGATCGAACTGCGGTATTGACCTTCTAGGCATGGTAGAACTACAGACAACATGAGCAGCGTACCTTCGTCCTGGTGGAATGACTGGAACTGATCGGCTGTCGTACCCCCTCCGTCTAATAGGCCCTGCTCATGCATGGTTGTTTACATCTTTGAGCAGTTTTAGTGACATCTATGAACAGTCAAAGGGACTGTATCTTGGATACAATATACACAGTCAACGTCTATATGCCGGAGATCTGGGAACCGAGGTGATGCAAAACTTTTTTTGATGTGTGTAGATAAAACTCACTAAGTTACGTACTTCTAACTATCTTCGTCGCTTTGATAATGGCGCAAACATCACAGGATAATTTAACTATTAACACTGCGTACAGTATTTAAAATGTCACAAATTTTCCTGAGTTAAAAACCTATTAAAAACCTATCAATGTCTTTTCTGTCATTTCTTCTTTCAGAAGCACATCGTTAACAAGCCTCTCTTGAACTTCGGCTTTAAACAGCATTGATCTACATTGAATTGTAACTTTCAGTCGGTCAACACGCGTATGGGCCCAATTAAATTAGGAAATGTGATACAATCTGAAAAGATGTAAGTTAGCCTACATGTGAATAGCAGTTATTTGCCCAGATTACCAGAGGTTGTCATGTTTCGCTCGTCAAGGGAGCATCAACAGATCCATGAAAAACTAAAAAAAAGGAAGCTTGTAGTTTAACGTGACCGTTAATCTCGCGATCATAAGCCACGGGACCTCCGTTTTACGTGGAATCCGAACCACAGGACATGGCATTTCACATCGAAAATCTCACATGCATTGACCGGGAATCGAACCCGGTCCGCCGTGGTGAGAGGCATACAGCTTGACCGCTGCACCACCACGCCCCTTATGAAAAACTAACAAATATACAAGACAGTATTGCTCTACAAAACACTACCAAAATCCACAATGTCAAACACGAACAGATGTGGCCCTCCAACACATCTATATCTCGTCAAGTCTCCGGTGAACGCTGCACGTTTCTTCTGTTCAACACTGCAACTTAACGCACCTGTTTCCTCAGAACTTTAGTCCTTTCTCTTAAGTTTAGACTTTTGAAAAACAGTCTCATATCCATAACTGGCACATGAACGTTTTCGTTTCTTCTTCAAAACCAACTAGGAATAGTTCACGATAAAAAGAAAACTAACAGATATTGTAGAATATTCCGTCGAGTTTTCTAAAACTAACAAGTGATATTTCGCCTTATTAATTTCCAAAATGTTAGACATCACAAAATAACGAGGTCGAGTGCATCATGTCACTCAACCGATTTCGAAGAAATACGCTGATTGGTGTTTTACAAAGGATGATTACCAGGCAACGGATTTATATGTACTTAATTAATGAAATATGAAAAAATATGTTTAGTTATTTTTACTGAAATATGGAATTATCTATGGACTATGAAGTTAAAATTACATACAACTATAATAACACCTGGCACTACAGCCCGTGAAGGGCCTAGGCCTACCAAGCGACCGCTGCCCAGCCTTTTGGCCTGCAGATATTAGGGTGACGCGTGATCGGCGCATCGGGTCCCCTCGGCCGTTAATCTTGGTATTCGTGATCGGGGCACTGCCTCACTGTCAGACAGCTACTCAATTGTCCTCACGAGACTGAGTGCACCCCGTTCCAGCCCTCACGTCAGTTTCTAAAACCCTTGGCGGAGCCGGGAATGAAACCCGGGACCTCCGGGTGAACGGCAGGCACCCTACCCCAACACCACGGGGCTGGCACATAAAACTATAATTTCTACTTTAATATCCAAATTCAAAGAAGCTAAACAGAATAGATATACTTGATACTTAACGTTGCACCACTTATTATAGACAAATATCAATATGATCTTTGAAGAATAATTCATCTTTTAGTCTATTCTCTGTTACCAAAACAATGGATTACAAAATGTTCTTTTAAGTGCTGGAAACTGAATCTTCTCCTATTCTCTCTATTGACTGAAACTGCGTTCTAAATCAGAAGAGGTAATAGAGGCATGTTTGAACTTCACAATGTCTTAGGTTCCAACGTTCGTCGCCAGGAGCCGACTGCGGTGGCATCTAGTAACCAGGTTCTAAACTAGTAGTCGTTGACGGTGGCGTTTGGCGGCAAAAGTAGGAACTACTTGAAAATTCAATGTCTACAACCTTACTTGAATTTAAAAGAAAACAGATAACACACACTAACACAGCCATTACAATTAACACCGGTTATCAGACAGGTTCTACACACACACCCAAAGTACACGGGGCTACATGACCGCGTTGTCGCAGCCTCTAAACTGAGGAACCAACCAATGTCTGTTGGGGTTAAATCCAACGTTAATTTTACACTTAAATCTCCACACAAAATTGCAGCAACCTTTCCCATTCCTTCATATCCAGGGTTCTCTGAAAGTACTGTGCAGTGTCCATCTTCATTTTTGCCACATCTGCAACTTTACCTGCACCGCGATTCAAATGTTTATAAATAGATGTTTAACTTGTTTCTTCGTTATTGATAGGACTGCTAATTTACTAGAATTTAATACTTCCTAGCCGAAATATGGACTACATTGATTTTAATGACTAAGAATATGGAACATATGTGCTAAACTTCCAAATATGGAAAATAAATATTCCACTTTTCAACTCCGCACGCCACGATTCGTAAAGATAATACAAAATATAATAGTTTAGCCTCCTAAATCCGTTCTCTGATGATTACGTTTTCCAGTTTAGGATTTCTTTAATACTACCAATACCAAGATGACTACGACGATCCTTTTCTTTTTTAGCCTACTTTCGATTTTTGCAAAAAATGAAAGTAGATTTATGAGATCTACACGAGTCAAAAGTTGTCAGTCTGTGTGTGTTAGAGTGTGTATATCTGTAGCCCCTCCCCCTACCGTATCAATTCAAACACGACGAAACCGAATTGAACAAAATTTGGTACAGAGGTAGCACTAGCAAATGACACCTTAGTGTCATGTTGTACGGTATATCGCCGCTACCTTGACGGAAACAGAATGGCGGCCACTCAAAGCTTAAATACAATTACGACTAGCCAAATACAGTAATCTGATCTCTACCAAAGTTTTCAACAGTATACCTTAATGTGGGAAGCGATTTTGCCCAAACTACAAGGTCATCATCCAAATAGTTTGAATATGGCGGCCGTATATGTGTGCAAACCATTCCCCACTATCAATTCAAACACGACGAAACCAAATCGAACCAACTTTGGTACAGAGGTAGCACTAGCGAAGTATAACTCAGTGTCATGTTGTATATCGCCGCCGTCATAAGGAAAACTAAATGGCGCTCACCAAAATGTTCTAAGCTTAAATCAAATTACGACTGCAGTAACCCAATAATCCGATCTCTGCCACCGCCATCTTGACGGAAACGGAATGGCGGCCACTCAAATGTTCAAAGCTTAAATCAAATTACGACTAGCCTAATAAGCTGATCTCTACCAAAGTTTGCAACAATATACATTAATGTGGGAAGCATCTTTTGAACAAACTACAAGATCATCAGCCAAATAGTTTTAAGACGGCGGATGTATGTATCATCCTATTATAGCCTAAGCGTAACTTACGATTCAACAAGGCCCTGCCTCACTAAATCCGCTTATCGTACAGAGAGTGGTTTAAACTGTCCTCAAGGAGGTGACCTGTAGGATATTAACATTTTATAATAGAATATTATTCCGTAGTAGTGAGTAATAATTCAGGCTGACCGTGCCGTATCGTGCTGCGCCGTGCCGCCCCGTTGGGTCAAAATGGAGGCTATTGTTGCCTCGCTAGTCGATATTTCATTAGATTGATATCCTTTTAGGAATGTACTGAACAAAATAATACAAATTTAGTATCAAATGGTTTATAACAACGGCAGAAAACGCTAATGAAATCGTTATTTCCCAGACAAAATATGCTACACAGTTATACTAACCAGTTGTTAACGTAACACCAGCAATGGCGATGTGTAGCTGCGGGCTAGCGTCTTTAAGTCTTAACCTGGAGGTTCGTGGATCAAATCCAAGCGGCTTCAATGTTTTTTTTTTTTTTTTTTATTTATTGATTTATAACTACTCACACGTTATAACGTTAAGCATATACAGGGTGTAACTAAATATGCGGGAAAGCTCCGGGAATTCGTTAGAGGACCTGACAACAAGCAAACATGTCCTGTAAACATACGGCGCATGTGCGTTCGTAGCCGTGTTACAAGTATTGTTTGCGTTGTGTATAACACAGACAGTTGGTCATTTGTGTTGATAACGTGTACGTTACTACTTACAGTTCTCTACAGAAGGTGACCAAACAGGCGTCTATGCGCCGCATCATTGACTGTCTCACACGCTTCCATATTCCCGGTGTGAGTGGTTAACGTGTCGGTCTACTAACCCCAAGCTTGCAGGTTCGCTCCTGGCCGTGGTAAGTGATTTTTTTTGAAAGGCGGCAAAAATTACGACACACATGTCAAAGAACCCATTTGAATTCAATAGGCCGTGTTCATAATGGCAAAATTAATCTCGGGGGTTTCTGCCAATACAAAGTTCCTCATTTCTCTACTAGAAAGCGCTATAGTATTCAAGGAGCTTAGATATCTATCCTTCAATAGTGCTTCAAGGAACAACGAAATTCGACATGCAAGCTACCCTCTGGGTGTCAAACAACAAAGCTTGCACACGGCACCCACGGCCATACGATATAAATATGTGTATATATATTTATTCAATATATTTTACAGATACAATATTTCAAATCGGCGTTAATGTAGTACCATGTATGGGCTTTGTCTGCCAAAAGCAAAAGAACACTCCCACCACAAATTCATGATGGTGGCTGAGCATATTATTAAAACTTTAAAACTTCAAATTCAATTACTCTGGGTACAATTACGCTATCAACACCAAACTTTATAACAGGGGAGAAACAGACAATATATCACACTGCATATAGCACGTAGCTGCCATCTTGAACATATAAGACATCAGCATCATCATCATAATATATATATATATATTATTTCAGCAGTATAGATCCCTCCTGTGGAGCTCACAAGCGACCGATCGTGAGAAATTAGCATTCAAATGAAAGAGAATACACATTAGCAGTGACGAATTGCACTCTAATTTCATAAATATCCATAATTTCTTTAAAAAATTACTAAAAAAATGTACGAAGTGTGCGATTTGCAGATACTGTTGCTGAATGAAACTGCGCTCCATAATTGCTGTCCACGTCACATTTTGGCCACTGTGACGCCTGTTTCATGTCATTTTAACATTATGAGGTTTTTCCTTTATCATTTTGCATGGATTTCAGAAACAGTAATTCAAAGGAATGAGTACGGTACTCAAATCGTATAATTTCATAAATATCGAATAACCGGTGAATGGTCCAATTTTCAGTGATTGTCTTCTTAAGTCGGGAACGTAGAACTTGGAGTTCTAACTGAAATGTAAATAGTGTTCTAAGATCATTTGATTGAAATAAAAAATAAATTACCTTTCTCCTTAAGTCTCTCATTATAAACCCTTTGGGGAAAGTGTGGTTTATGGACATGAGAGATTTCTCGCACGGGTCCGCCAGTAAATAGTATTTCAGTAGTAGAGATCCCTCCTGTGGCACTCACAAGCGACCGATCGTGAAAAAATGAGCATTCAAATGAAAGAGAATACACATTACTAGTGACACATTGCACTCTAATTTCATAAATATCTATGATTTCTTTAAAAACTGACTTTAAAAAAACTTTACGAAGTGTGCGATTTTCATATACTGTTGCTGCAGAAAGATAAGCTCCATAATTGCTGTCCACTTAACATTTTGGCCGCTGTGACGCCTGTTTCATGTCATTTGAACATTCTGAAGTCTTTCTTTTATCATTTTGAATGGATTTCAGAAACAGTAAATCAAAGGAATGATGATGATGATGATGATAATTGTTGTTTTAAGGGGCCTAACATCTAGGTTA
The DNA here is from genome assembly GCA_946902985.2 of Meconema thalassinum. Lineage (NCBI taxonomy): Eukaryota > Metazoa > Arthropoda > Insecta > Orthoptera > Tettigoniidae > Meconema > Meconema thalassinum. The sequence goes on from OX336394.1 coordinate 37,293,451, forward strand.
TCGGCCCCCAATGATCTGGGTGATAGCGAAAATGATAATGAAAAGGAAACCAGAACGAAAATTAAGTGAGACGGAAAATACTTACATAAAGGAACTCCGATTGAAACAACTCACAAAATGTTCTTACAAAAGGGAATTTAGAACGAAAAGATTCACAAAAGAAATAGATTGAAAAATACGCACGAAATGTAGGCTAGGTTCAAAATACGTACGAAATGCGATGTAGAGTCGAAATACTTACAAAATGGAATTGAAATTCAAAATACTTACAAAATGCAAATGAGATCGAAAATACGTACAAAATGCAATTGAGGTTCAAAATACTTACACAATGTAATTGAAACTGAAAATACACGATGCAATTCAGATTGAAAGGTCCCATTTCCAATCCAAAATATTCACAAAGTGCAATCGAAATTCAAAATACTTACAAAATGCAATTGAAATTGAAAATGCTTACAAAATGTAATTTAGATTAAAAATACCCACAAAATGCAATTGAGAATCAAAATACTTGCAAAATGCCCACCACAAAAAATGCAATTTAGATTTAAAATTCTTGCGAAATGCGTTTTTGGTTGAAAATGCTTACAAAATGCAATTGAAATTCAAAATACTCACTAAAATACCCTGCTCCTACATTGAAAGACTTACTAAAAAGCAATTTAGATTGTCAATCTTTACAAAATGCAATTGAGGTTGAAAACAATCACGAAATGCAATTTAGATCGAAAAAAAACTCACAAAATGCAACGTAGATTAAAAATATCTAGAAAATGTAATGTAGATTAAAAAAATGCTAAAGGGAATTTAGATACACGGGGAGCCAAGTAACAAAAACAGTGCGGGAATCTTAAAGAGAAAATGAAATATAATGAAAAGAAAACAAGAGGTCTGACCCCTCGAAGAAGGAGGGATCAGGAAAGATGAGACGAGCCAATTAAGGCGGGAAAGTGAAAGACTCCCTAGGCCTCGGATACCCTAATACCGTCGGGGTCGGAAAAGAACAAGAGTTGACCAAGGGAGATCGACAGGAAAGAAGTCGGAGAGGATCCCGGCACAAGTAAGTGGAAGCAATGCCGGACTCAGCTGGGGTCCCGTGGTCGCCAACCCACGTCCCACAAGATGTGAGCCCCTGGGGGATCAAAGGAATGAGTAGGCCTACTCAAATCGTATAATTTCATAAATATCGAAAAACCGGCGAGTGTTACAGCTAAGCTGTCAATCAATGGACTCAGCACACAAATGACATTAGTAGTGACGAATTGCATTCTAATTTCATAAATATCAATTTTTGCAAATACTGTTGCTGTAGGAAAATACGCGACATCATTGCTGTTCAGTTCGCAATTTGGCCGTGGGGACGCCTGTTTCATGTCCAAACTATTATACGTTCATTTACAGGTTCGCTGTAAATCAATGGACTCAGCACACAAATTACATTAGCAGTGACGAATTGCATTCAATTTCATAAATATCGAATTTTGTAAGAACTGTGCGATTTGCAAATACTGATTGGGGAAAGTGTGGTTTATGAACATGCGAGATTTCTCGCACGGGTCCGCTAGTCTATTATTTATTACTGTTACAATGACGAAACGCAGCAAATATATAGTCTCACATAAAGGCTTTCTCTGCAGAAGGCGCAAGGTAAACGGATCTATACATTCAAGGTGGATGGGCGTATTTTTTCTAATGTTTCTACCAATTCCCGTGGACAAAAAGAAGTGGAATTAAAACGAAACTTAGTAAATGGGGAGTCTTATGTAGGAAAGAACACAAGAACATTCAATACAGTATATACTCCTTGATAAGGAGAAAGTAGGTTAAATGTTCTTTACTGAACATCTTGTTTGTCGTGATAACATGCCGCGGTGGCCGAGAGCGCTAACGCGTTACCTCGTGTAGAGGTAGAGCAAGGGTTCGAATCCCACCTCGGCCGTCCTGAAAATGGTTTTCGTGGTTTCCCATTTTCACTACCAGGGAAATGCCGGGACGGTTCCTATCAACAGGTCCACGGCCGATTCCCTTTCACAATCCCTTCCCTGACCCGTCCTGAAAAAGAAACATACATGCCCATTGGCTGCATTAATAAAAATAAACTGAAAAAAAAAACTGAAACCGCTGCTAACAACGCCTGAGTTATTACCGTATTTCATGAATTAAGATCCCTTTCGGCGCGGTCACAAGTAACTGATCGTAACAAATCAGCATTCGAAAGAAAAACAAGCAGTTCCGTGAAGAACTATGCAGCCTATTTTCATATATCCTACTTATGTTAATTGCCTCTATCTACATACAAAATGTCAGTTTGATTGCTGTACTGTGTAATAGATTCGTAGATATTGAGAACCGACTAAATATTTCGGATGGTCGCCATGTTGGATTTTATATATGTAGGTCCTAGAGTTATGTACTGTTACATGAAGATTATTGTGTACGTGTAGCATTCAAACTTCAATCGCATGATTAGGACACAAGAAGTAACAAGGAGATTTTAAAATTTCGCACAGCTGCCATCTTGTGGTTATGGAAACAATTGAAATAAATTAGATGCCAGTGGATTTACATTCGTATACGGATTTACTGTACCAAGTTTCACTGCACTCGGATGGTTAAATTGCGAGAAACGTCCATGTGAATATTTATACTTCGCGTCGCCGCCATGTTGAATTTGTGATCACCACGTTATTGAAAGTCCTATAGGTGAACTTATTTATGTTCATAGCCCCTATGAACATAAAAAAAACAGTTTGATTGCTATAATAGATTCGTAGATATTCAGAGCCGTCTAAATATTTCGGATGGTCGCCATGTTGGATTGTTAAATGTATAGGCCATAGAGTCATGTACCATTAAAGGAAAATTATTGCGTAGGTTCATTATTCAAACTTTAACTTCGATCGCATGATTACGACACAAGAAATAAAAACTTAATTTTAAAATTCGAACAGCCGCCATCTTGAGGTTAAGTAAACAATTGAACTAAATTAGATACCAGGGCATTACAATGTGTATAAACATTTCCAGCAACAGATTTCATTGCGTTTGGAATATTAAATCGCGAAAAAGGTTTATTAAAATTTTCAAATTCGCTTGGCCGCCATGTTCGTTTTGTAGTTAACCGGTTTTTGAAAGTCTTATAGATGAACTTCCAGTAGTGCCCTTTATTTCCGTACAAAATTTCAGGGTGATACCGCTAATAGTTTCAGAGATATAGAATGCCGGTGAAATATTTCACACATCCGCCATCTTGTGGTTATGTAAACAATTGAACGAAGTTAGATGTCGGTGCATTACAATGTGTATAAACATATACTGTACCATGTTGTATTGCGTTTGTTTGGTTAAATCGCGAGAAAAGTCTATTTAAAGGTCACAAATTCGCGTGGCCGCCATGTTGGTTTTATAGTTACCAGTTTTTCAAAAGTCGCATAGGTGAACTTCTAGTAGTTCCCTTTATCACCGTAAAAAACATTCCTGGGTGATATCAGGAATAATTTCGGATATATTGAATGCTGGTGAAATATTTCGCACAGCCGCCATGTTGGATTGGTGAGACGTAACAAAATTTGAAGGGCACGTTCGGGGTCGTCCGGAATAGTGCTATGAACTTACCGAGTTTCATTGAAATCGCTCTAGCAGTTTAGCAGTTATTTGGGGGGGGGGGGCACACACCTCTCTCTCTCTCACACACACACACGGGCAAATGGTGATCTCATAAGCCTATTTTTTCAAAATTAAAAATAGGCTAATAATTACCCGCAGACCTGACGAATAGCCCCTGCCAGAGCTGTGTCGCATCGAGCCCGCACAACAATAAGGTTCGACGCAACACAGTTCTGGCAGGGGCTGGCTGTGTACGGGCCCAGCTAATGCACAACGACAATGATGTTGAATTGCGAGATTTCTCGCACGGGTCACCTAGTACTATAGAACCCTTTTGTGGCGGATACATGAAACCGATCGTAACAAATGAGCATTCAAAAGAAAGAGAATTAGCCGCAGAACTGACGAATTGCACTCTGATGTATAAACATCACCAATTTGTTTAAAAAGTGCGTTTAAACAATTCCCACAAAGTGTGCGATTTGCACATTTCAAAAGTCATACACTCTGATTTCATAAATATCGACGATTTATTTATTATTCTTGCTGTAGGAAAAAAAGCGCCATCATTGCTGACCACGTGACCTTTTGGCCTCTAACTACAATAACTCATCCAGTTTATTGTTATCCAGACTGTTTTATGGCATAACATGCTGTAATTAATAAGTTCAATCTGAAACGGCTACCTTTAATAACAGAGTTATATTTCTGATGAAGAATAGCGGTTGGCGAAGAATTTCTTACAAGAGGCGAGTCCACTGTTTACATAGTGCAACCTAATCATTAAAAGTATGAAACGTTAACCATTTAACTATTCTTTTACAGGTTTTACTTCTGTCATTTCGCCGGATTAACGAGTTTAAGGGTCATCTGATAATTAACCTGAACCTGAGTACTGAATAATTACGTCTTACGGAATCTACACTTTTACGAGCTGACGTCAGTATTTATTTTAATGTCCTTAATGTGCAAGACTAAGAAATGACGATCTCTTCAACAAACAGTCGCCCTCCACCAACAATTCTATGAAGGTGTAGCTATTATTGCTGTGATACACTTAAGCAATAAGTCCTAAACTAAAATTGTAAACTGTAAAAAGCTAAATATGCAACACACAAAAACAGTGTTTGTCTACTAATAATGTGATGAAAGATCTGATATGGGTGATGATCATAATTGTTGTTGTTTTAAAGGGCCTAGGTTATCAGCCCCTAATGGTTCGGGTGATAGTGAAAGAATGGAAACTATAACTAATACTAACTACAGACTTACATACTATAAGGTGCGTTCAAAAAGTAACGAGCCGGAGCCATAATTGCAGAAACCAGTACCTGTATGTTAGAAGTATTGGCCCTGGCTGTTGAGGCACTTGTCACACGAGGCGGTGAATGGCTGTCTCATAAAATTCCCTGGGCTGCGATGTGAACCAGTTCCGCATGTACAGCTGGACGTCGGCGTCCGAGGTGAATCGTTGGACCCGCAGAACCCTTTTCAGGGGACCAAACATGGCGTAATCACAGGGAGAGAGGTCTGGACTGAATGGAGGGTGGCCGAGAACCTCCCATTTGAATTTCTGCATGAATGCCGCGACTGTGTTGGCCGTATGAGGTCGTGCATTGTCGTGGAGCGACCACGGCGGCTATGGCGTTCACTGTCATTCGGCGGTCCTGGGTAATGAGTGCATCAACCAGCTGGACGTTGTCATCGGTAATGCAGGGGGGTGCCCCAGACCGGGCATCATCGGCTAACGACACCCGACCTTCCCTGAAGCGCTTGTGCCACGCCTTGACCCTTGCAAGGGACATGCAGTGTTCGCCGTACACTTGTGACATTCGGCGATGAATGTCCGTTCCCCCTACTCCTTCCACTGTCAGAAACTGAACAACACCTCTTTGCACTTCGTTTGACGCCTCCATGTCACTGTTTGCAATGCGCCTGGCAGCGTAGGGCGATTGATGCATGCTGCTGCTCGCTTTGTATCGTCACGTGACGTGCACGCGTGCCCTCTAGCGACGGGCTGTGACCTTCCACGCTCTGGTCGGAACCACACCTCGTTACACACGCCACGATTAGCCGATGTAGTCACCGGTTTGCGCATTTCAGCCTCCGGCTCGTTACTTTTTGAACGCACCTTTTAGAAGAAGAAAGAGTAAACAAATAAAGAATAAGGCAAATAAAGGACAGGAAGAAAATAAATACCCTCAACCCTCCAAGAATGAGGATTGAGGGACTTGGAAGGAAGGAGAGCCATTAAAGGCAGATAGGAAAGGGTTAAGAGCCCGCCCCAAAAGTCAGTGTAATAAGGGGGGGGGAACGGACCCAGCTCCAGGCCCGACGAGAGGGGGGGACAGGCAGGGCTGGTGCCCCGGGGCCCGACCCTCCCAGGGGGGCCCGGCGTCCTAGGAGGATGTGCAAAGGCACTTATTTTTCAGGACGCGAAGAGATATTTTCCCTTGCGAATCAAGCCCTTTCGTGATACGCTTTAACGTCTCAGTACCATTAAACATAACATTAATTGCCCTCTTTATCTACGACTTAGAAATGACCCCGGTTCCTGACGAAGCCGCGGCAGGAATGCAGGATTTGGCTTCCCGACTGCGGTGTTATTCGTAGTCTTACTCAACAGTTAATAAAAAGGCCTGTTTGTCGTTACAGATGTTAATTCATTTAGGGGCTTGCAACATTTAACCCGTGTACTTGGTAGCAAGTAGGTCTAGTATCACTGGCGGGCAATGAACCATTGGCGCTCGGTTGGGGATGGTTTGCATCAAATAGTACTGTAGATATAATTCAGTATTTGCTGACGCGTTAGTTTTACGGTTTGTTTCTGAAGGCCTCCACATTATTGAATGAAGTTGACTGTAAAGCAGTAGTTTTCACAAATATTGATGAAGCGAACAAAATAGAAAACCAAAACATGTGCGAATTGTGTAGACTGAAGGGGAGGCTAGTGGTTTTTTTTTTGTATAATAAGTGAGGTGTATTGGCAACATTGTTGTAACTATTTGTCTTGGAGAGTAAAATCTTAGAGCCTCTTAAAACCATCAACTGCTGGGTGAAAAGCGGGGTATACACTGTGCTGTGCTATGGCCTCTGTGACATGATAAATCGCATGTCGTATTCTTAGTTGCCGACTGGGAATTCGTTGGCCGTCACGACTATTACTGTAATTATTAGGGTTAAGAGTAGGGTAGGTGTCCCTGGACTTGAAATAAGGTACAGCCCCGGCATTGGTCTGGAGGGAGTGTGAAAAAACACACTCAGGATAGCCGCTGTCAGCGCCCGGATTCGAACCTCCGATCTGTAAACTTGCTGTAGGCCCCAATCACGGTCATTGGTGAGCTACACCACGGGGTCTTAGTTGAAGATGTGAGAGCTTTTACTTCAATATCAGAGAGTATTTTCTATAGCCACTATATGTCAATGGTCACCAAATTTTTACTCCAAAATATCCCAAAAATAATCACCCAAATGGTCTATCCTATAACTCAATAATTTGGACCTAATTTTTGCAAACTTTTCCGGATGAGGGCCCCCGGACCCCACTCTGAGCTTGGTGATATTGCATACCCCAAGATCCCCGGTGTGTCCACTTCCCCATAATCTTGGCTTAAATCCGCCCATGATGGTCACCAGTCATAGATAGGATTCAGGATTTTTAGGAGAATCGGGCTCTAGTTTTGCTTACTGCAAAGCAATATTAAAATATAAGAAATCCACTGTCTGCCAATTACAAAATATAGTTAAAATTCACAGTTTCTTCTTTTGTGAAAACAATCACTGAACAGTTGCAATCTACTGATAGCACATAATAACTTGAGTTAAGTATGAGTACTGTATACCTGTGGTTAATTATGAAAATATATTTTGCTTTGTTTAATGTACAAAGATGTCTGATCGCCGTTCAAACAAAACACTTACCTATCAGTGTTTAGGCTTAGAACCAAGGGCGTGACTCTTCAAGGTCAGCAAATTTTAAGAATGTCAACATAAAAACACTATATGTAAAACGTATTTTGAAATACGTCTTGACTTTTTGTAAAAATCATGTTTTTATTATGAAAAGAGATTACGTCATATTTCACAGAGGCCGTAGTACTGCACAGTGTACAGTATACCCTTTCCACCTCTTTTAACATGCAGTTCAGTGAGATGAACTTCCTGTTGATTAATGGGTCTTATGACGTAGGGATAGAATTGAGGAGGAAATGAATGCACGGGTTAAAACGATGAATCACGGAAAATAAGCATAGAATCACCGACGATGGAATTCTAACCCACCTGTTTCCGAGTTAATGGACAACAGCTTTTTTCGATGTGAGTATTTTCCCAAAGTTAAATACTGTAAAAGCCATGCAATTACTGGTCCGGTGAATGCAACTTTTTTCAAATTTGTGTACGACAAACGAGCATATTGCTTTTACGAGTATCACTGAAGTTCTAAAGTTATTGATATCAAAGAGGATCTGCAGAACTTTAAATCTGGAAATTGTGTATGCTTACAGTGTTACCTCAACGAGACAAATTTAGATTTGTCAAACGCCAAAACAGTATAGTGAATTTAATGAAAATTATTACGGTACCTAATTTTCGATGGCTTTAATCTGATATTATTTTTTGTTAATTGAAAATAATGCATTAGTACGTGCTTGTCAGGTATAAACATTGAATTTGCAAATAATTTTGGATGCATTCATCCACTTTCAATGTTGTAAATTTTACATACCAGCATTAACTTATTTATATTGATAGTAATTCACGCTCTGCTTATGATAATAAATATAGCTTGGATTTAGTGGAATATGTCATTGAAATATTATTATATATGAATTGCAGCCAATGGTCATAGCAGGACATTTCAATTGAACGTCCATAGGATCCACAACAAGTTCAATTTCAAGTAGTTCCAACTTTGGTTACCAGACGCCACTGTCACTGACACCCAGCGGGGAACGTTGGAACTTGATAGAGCGTTTCTAACCAAATAACCTACACATTTTGGCTACACACTACCAATATTGTAGTGGTAGGTTCTTTTACATGCCATAAATCTATGACATGGACCCACTGGCTTTACTTCCCTTTCAAATAAAGGCACACTGGAGGATTTTAACGCTCTTAAAAATCCGACGACTTCGGCCGGGTTTAAACCCGGCTGCAATAATAATAATAATAATAATTATTATTATTATTATTGTTATTATTACTATTGCTTGCTGGCTCTTAATGCTCTTGTAACTGATTTCGTGATGAACATTTAGGGCAAATAAAAAAATTGCAAAATCAGTTTGTGCAAATTTGCGAGGATTTTACAGAATTTGGTTTTAGAGGGGGGCCCGGGAGATTCCAGCCCCAGGGCCCGTCGTCGCTCTCCACGGCTCTGCCCAGCTCACAGGGATCCCTCGGGATCGCCAACTCCCGAACTCACCAGCCGTGAGCCCTTGAGAGTGTAGCAATATCCAGGGTGCACCAGAAGTGGTGGGTCTACATACACCCTGCCTACTTGAGGGCCTTCTGCAGAAAGCAGGAGATAACATTAAAAGAAAAAGAAGGCTGACCCCTCGAAGAATGAGCGTATCGGTAAAGATGAGACAAGGACCAACTAAGGCGGGAAACTGAAAGACTCCCTAGGCCTCAGATACCCTAATACCGCCGGGGTCGGAAGAGAACAAGAGTTGACCAAGGGAGGTCGACAGGAAAGAAGACGGACAGGAGCCCGGCACAAGTAAGTGGAAGCAATGCCGGACTCAGCTGGGGTCCCATGGTCGCCAACACACGTCCCACTAGATGTGAGCCCCTGGAGGGATCTGATGTGGAGACTTATCTGAATTGTGGAATGTCTACAAGCTGCCCTGACAACCACTGTTCTGAGGTAAAAACAATCTGTCTGTGGAACCACTCGCAAATCACCAATATCATGATTAACTTATACCTGAGGTGCTATTATAAAAGTAGATTCATATTGCAACTTTTCCGATTTATACATAACTAGCAACCCACCCCGGCCTCGCCCGGGAAGAGTTATGAATGAATTCCAGGATGAGCCCTTTTTTTTTTCGATATCAATTAACTAAGACCTATATCCATTTTACGTCTCGGCATGATGGGTTAAAATCACTGACTGGACTATTAATTATACATATTATCATGGAGATGCATGTGCAACGAATTCTTGTCAGACATAATTTAAGAATGGCAAAGTGCATGAAACACAAATCCCCCTTCCGTCCGATCTTAACCTGACTGTGTATTTTGCGGAACGAAAATTTCACCGGTGAAAAGAAGAAAATAGCTCTTAAACTGTCGCCTCAGTAATTGAATGGAGATTGGAATACATGAAAACGTAAAAACACTTAGAGCGGGCGATGTAAATAAGATAGAGGTATGCTCTCGCGGACGTTTCTGGAGAACTTTTCATGCTGAACAATTCTTACACTCATAGTATTTTTCATGCTGAACAATTCTTACACTCATAGTATATTGATATTTTTATCGGGTTTTCAAGCGTAAGCTAAAAAAGCTCACGGATGCCAGGTTTTTGTATCGACCTTTTCACTGAAATCGTTACTGCTTGGCTTCCTTTGATCACAAATAAATTATTTTCTACAGAAATCTTCCTCGAGATATCCTTTAAAGAATGGCGAAAGCCGCATCAAAATCCATCCAGTGGTTCTCGAGATTACCCGTGACATCCAAGAAACGGGGACTTTGTTTTATACTAAGTAGAGATACACTGTTCAAAACAATTAGGGGATCAGTTGAGATACCTAGGTTCTGAGCAGTGGTAGTCATTTGCCTTACACCACCTGGAGGTCCTTAAACCGGATGTGAACAGGAGTGCCTAAGTGTCGTAGCAACCTTATGAAGTGAGGTTATGCAGAAGATCCACGATGTGCCTGAGGAGAAATCCAGACTCCACAACACCTGCTCACGTGCAAAGATCTTAATGATACCTGCAGCCAGGAAGACCTTATGTTGGCCTCAGACCGAGGGATAAGAGCTGCAGAGTTCTGGAAAGGAAGAATTTAGTGTGTGTCCCGGACACGGAAAGTAAGTAAGTATCGGCAGAATGACCTAAAATGGTTCGTCGTCTTTCTTGTCGGTTCTACGGAGTGGAGACAACAACAATACGGCAACCGAGATAGTGGTAATAACATAAAGTTGCTGCAGAGGGGGTTGGTGTGCACGTGTGTTTACTCTACCACATGAATGACACATGCAGTTGGGTTCCGATGGTGTAGTGAGTAGGTAGTGCAATGCAACAACAACGTGACTTACCCGAAGGTATGGCATGGAGAGCCGTTGGAAGAGGGACAGACACAGAGGGAGGTGGCTGCAGCTATTCGAGTGTCCCAAAGTGTAATTTCCAGGACCTGGACGCGATTTCAGACAACTGGAACCGTTAAAAGAAGGCCAGGCCAAGGTCGTCCACGGGTATCATCAGCAAGAGATGACCTTTATCTCCGGTTAACAGCCCGTCGAGACAGATGGCTGAATGCAACTCGGCTGCAACGCACCCTCCAGGCGGCAACAGGAAGCGCAATATCAACACAAACAGTCCGAAATTGCCTTCGGGAAAGTGGCCTTTTCGCATGGAGGCCTATTGTGTGTGTCCCAATAAAACCACGCCACCGTTTAGCCCGCAGAAACTGGGCGGAGGAACATCAGGATTGGCGTCATAACGAATGGCACCGGGTTTTGTTCACAGATGAGTCAAGATTTTGTGTTCAGCCGGACATACGTCGTTCCCTCAACTGGAGTGAACGTGGAACTCGGAACAATCCCGCTTATGTGTAGGAAACAGCACCATATCATGGTGGTGGGCGAATGGTGTGGGCAAGAGTCAGTATTGGCGGACATACGGACCTCTATGTCGTTCAGAATTGCGCTTTGACTGCTCAGAAGTATCTAGACGAGCTCCTTCGACCGTTTGTTGTGCCCTACGCTGGTGCCATAGGCGATGGTTTCATTCTGGTGGACGGTAACGCACGTCCCCACAGAGCTGCACTGCTGGACAACATTCTTGACGATGAGGGCACTGAACCAATGGAGTGGCCTGCTTGTCCACCGGACTTAAACCCGATTGAGCATGTCTAGGATGCACTTGGCAGACGTATTGCAGCCAGATCAGGACCTCCCACAACGGTTGCCGATCTGGATATTACACTCATGGAAGAATGGCCTAATATCCCTCAAGAGCTGATTGATAACCTCATACTGTCCATACCACGCAGGTGTGCAACTGTCCTGGCCGTCCGAGGTGATCACACACCATATTAGAGGGCAACGAGAATGACTTTTTCACTATTATGGTAGTCCCATGGTGCCTCGCACGAAGTAAACGCTATGTAAACCTCCAGTAAAGAGTTGAGAGAGCACAATATCGTACTGTAGCACACAGAAATTACAATTGTAACCGAACTCTGAATAAAAGACGTTACCATATGTATCTTGTGTATGATATATCACCTGATCCCCTAATTGTTTTGACCAGTGTATAGGCTATAAGCATAAGTTCTGGACAGAGCGCATGTGCGATAGTAACAGTAGAACGATTCCCGCACGCGAAGAGTCAGTTGTGAGCCAGACTTTCAGCTGTCACTGCACTGAAAAGTGTTATGATACTTGTGTTTTGAATGAATAAATTCTGATTTGAAAAGGAGGGAGAAAATAACTTAGGTCAAATCTCACGCAGTGACCAGCGGTCTTACGTCAAAATTGAAGTTTGCGGGGAAAAAACACCTCGGTACTCAGGTTGTAGTTCATGAGGATAGTTGATTGGTTGTTTCCTTAATTTAGGGGCTGCGACAACGCGGTCATGTAGCCCCGTGTACTTTGGGTGTGGGTAGAATCAACCGGTGTTAAATGTGATGATTGTATTAGTGTGTGATATGTGTGATTCAGGTAGAAGGACTGTAGACGATTCATTGCTTCAAGTAGTTCCTACTTTTGCTACCAAATGCTACCGTCCACGACACCTAGCTGCGGACGTGGCTACTAAATGCCATCACAGTCAGCACCTGGCGGCGAACGTTGGAACTAACATAGCGTTATCAAACTAACCTACAAATTGTAGCTTCCACAAGTGTAATTAGTGGAAGGTTATTTAACATGCCATAAATCTATGACATGGGACCGCCGGCTTTACTTCCACTCCGAAGGAAGGCATACTGATAATTAATAATGTATAGATTTTATTTTAATTAAAGGAATTTTAGATCAGGAATTTTTAGTATATTTTATAGAAAAAAATGTTAAGATTTATAGTGTAGTAGTATTGTGAAAGAATTAGGAAATATTTGAATAACGCTCTTAAAAATTCCGACGACTTCGGCCGGGTTTTAACCCGTGATCTTGATCATAGAAGCTCAGCATGCTACCAACTACGCCACCGACGCCGCTTGTGGGGACAGTGTACTGCAGAGGGTGCTCAATGCACGACCCGCTTGTGGGGACAGTGTACTGCAGAGGGTGCTCAATGTACGAACCGCTTGTGGGGACAGTGTACTGCAGAGGGTGCTCAATGTACGACCCGCTTGTGGGGACAGTGTACTGCAGAGGGTGCTCAATGTACGACCCGCTTGTGGGGACAGTGTACTGCAGAGGGTGCTCAATGTACGACCCGCTTTTGGGGACAGTGTACTGCAGAGGGTGCTCAATGTACGACCCGCTTTTGGGGACAGTGTACTGCAGAGGGTGCTCAATGTAAGACCCGCTTGTGGGGACAGTGTACTGCAGAGGGTGCTCAATGTACGACCCGCTTGTGGGGACAGTGTACTGAAGAGGGTGCTCAATGTACGACCCGCTTGTGGGGACAGTGTACTGCAGAGGGTGCTCAATGTACGACCCGCTTGTGGGGACAGTGCGCTGCAGAGGGTGCTCAATGTACGACCCGCTTGTGGGGACAGTGTACTGCAGAGGGTGCTCAATGTACGACCCACTTGTGGGGACAGTGTACTGCAGAGGGTGCTCAATGTACGACCCGCTTGTGGGGACAGTGTACTGCAGAGGGTGCTCAATGTAAGACCCGCTTGTGGGGACAGTGTACTGCAGAGGGTGCTCAATGTACGACCCGCTTGTGGGGACAGTGTACTGAAGAGGGTGCTCAATGTACGACCCGCTTGTGGGGACAGTGTACTGCAGAGGGTGCTCAATGTACGACCCGCTTGTGGGGACAGTGTACTGCAGAGGGTGCTCAATGTACGACCCGCTTGTGGGGACAGTGAACTGCAGAGGGTGCTCAATGTACGGCCCGCTTGTGGGGACAGTGTACTGCAGAGGGTGCTCAATATACGACCCGCTTGTGGGGACAGTGTACTGCAGAGGTTGCTCAATGTACGACCCGCTTGTGGGGACAGTGTACTGCAGGGGGTGCTCAATGTACGACCCGCTTGTGGGGACAGTGTACTGCAGAGGGTGCTCAATGTACGGCCCGCTTGTGGGGACAGTGTACTGCAGAGGCTGCTCAATGTACGACCGGCTTGTGGGGACAGTGTACTGCAGAGGGTGCTCAATGCACGGCCCGCTTGTGGGGACAGTGTACTGCAGAGGGTGCTCAATGTACGACCCGCTTGTGGGGACAGTGTACTGCAGAGGGTGCTCAATGTACGACCCGCTTGTGGGGACAGTGTACTGCAGAGGGTGCTCAATGTACGACCCGCTTGTGGGGACAGTGTACTGCAGAGGGTGCTCAATGTACGACCCGCTTGTGGGGACAGTGTACTGCAGAGGGTGCTCAATGTACGACCCGCTTGTGGGGACAGTGTGCTGCAGAGGGTGCTCAATGTACGACGACGCTTGTGGGGACAGTATGCTGCAGAGGGTGCTCAATGTACGACCCGCTTGTGGGGACAGTGTACTGCAGAGGGTGCTCAATGCACGACCCGCTTGTGGGGACAGTGTACTGCAGAGGGTGCTCAATGAACGACGCCGCTTGTGGGGACAGTGTACTGCAGAGGGTGCTCAATGTACGACCCGCTTGTGGGGACAGTGTACTGCAGAGGTTGCTCAATGTACGACCCGCTTGTGGGGACAGTGTACTGCAGGGGGGTGCTCAATGTACGACCAGCTTGTGGGGACAGTGTACTGCAGAGGGTGCTCAATGTACGACCCGCTTGTGGGGACAGTGTACTGCAGAGGGTGCTCAATGTACGACCCGCTTATGGGGACAGTGTACTGCAGGGGGTGCTCAATGTACGACCCGCTTGTGGACACAGTGTACTGCAGAGGGTGCTCAATGTACGACGCCGCTTGTGGGGACAGTGTACTGCAGATGGTGAGCAATGTACGACCCGCTTATGGGGACAGCGTACTGCAGGGGGTGCTCAATATACGACCCGCTTGTGGGGACAGTGTACTGCAGAGGTTGCTCAACGTACGACCCGCTTGTGGGGACAGTGTACTGCAGGGGGTGCTCAATGTACGACCCGCTTGTGGGGACAGTGTACTGCAGAGGGTGCTCAATGTACGGCCCGCTTGTGGGGACAGTGTACTGCAGAGGCTGCTCAATGTACGACCCGCTTGTGGGGACAGTGTACTGCAGAGGGTGCTCAATGTACGGCCCGCTTGTGGGGACAGTGTACTGCAGAGGGTGCTCAATGTACGACCCGCTTGTGGGGACAGTGTACTGCTGAGGGTGCTCAATGTACGACCCGCTTGTGGGAACAGTGTACTGCAGAGGGTGCTCAATGTACGACCCGCTTGTGGGGACAGTGTACTGCAGAGGGTGCTCAATGTACGACCAGCTTGTGGGGACAGTGTACTGCAGAGGGTGCTCAATGTACGACCCGCTTGTGGGGACAGTGTACTGCAGAGGGTGCTCAATGTACGACCCGCTTGTGTGGACAGTGTACTGCAGAGGGTGCTCAATGTACGAATCGCTTGTGGGGACAGTGTACTGCAGAGGGTGCTCAATGTACGACCCGCTTGTGGGGACAGTGTACTGCAGAGGGTGCTCAATGTACGACCCGATGGTGGGGACAGTGTACTGCAGAGGGTGCTCAATGTACGGCCCGCTTGTGTGGACAGTGTACTGCAGAGGGTGCTCAATGTACGACCCGCTTGTGGGGACAGTGTACTGCAGAGGGTGCTCAATGTACGACCCGCTTATGGGGGACAGTGTACTGCAGAGGGTGCTCAATGTACGACCCGCGAAGTGGGGACAGTGTACTGCAGAGGGTGCTCAATGTACGGCCCGCTTGTGGGGGCAGTGTACTGCAGAGGGTGCTCAATGTACGACCCGCTTGTGGGGACAGTGTACTGCAGAGGGTGCTCAATGTACGACCCGCTTATGGGGGACAGTGTACTGCAGAGGGTGCTCAATGTACGACCCGCTTGTGGGGACAGTGTACTGCAGAGGGTGCTCAATGTACGACCCGCTTGTGGGGACAGTGTACTGCAGAGGGTGCTCAATGCACGACCCGCTTGTGGGGACAGTGTACTGCAGAGGGTGCTCAATGTACGACCCGCTTGTGGGGAGAGTGTACTGCAGAGGGTGCTCAATGTACGACCCGCTTTTGGGGACAGTGTACTGCAGAGGGTGCTCAATGTACGACCCGCTTGTGGGGACAGTGTACCGCAGAGGGTGCTCAATGTACGGCCCGCTTGTGGGGACAGTGTACTGCAGAGGGTGCTCAATGTACGACCCGCTTTTGGGGACAGTGTACTGCAGAGGGTGCTCAATGTACGACCCGCTTGTGGGGACAGTGTACTGCAGAGGGTGCTCAATGTACGGCCCGCTTGTGGGGACAGTGTACTGCAGAGGGTGCTCAATGTACGGCCCGCTTGTGGGGACAGTGTACTGCAGAGGGTGCTCAATGTACGGCCCGCTTGTGGGGACAGTGTACTGCAGAGGGTGCTCAATGTACGACGCCGCTTGTGGGGACAGTATACTGCAGAGGGTGCTCAATGTACGACCCGCTTGTGGGGACAGTGTACTGCAGAGGGTGCTCAATATACGACCCGCTTGTGGGGACAGTGTACTGCAGAGGGTGCTCAATGTACGACCCGCTTATGGGAACAGTGTACTGCAGAGGGTGCTCAATGTACGACCCGCTTGTGGGGACAGTGTACTGCAGAGGGTGCTCAATGTACGGCCCGCTTGTGGGGACAGTGTACTGCAGAGGGTGCTCAATGTACGGCCCGCTTGTGGGGACAGTGTACTGCAGAGGGTGCTCAATGTACGGCCCGCTTGTGGGGACAGTGTACTGCAGAGGGTGCTCAATGTACGGCCCGCTTGTGGGGACAGTGTACTGCAGAGGGTGCTCAATGTACGACGCCACTTGTGGGGACAGTGTACTGCAGAGGGTGCTCAATGTACGACCCGCTTGTGGGGACAGTGTACTGCAGAGGGTGCTCAATGTACGACCCGCTTGTGGGGACAGTGTACTGCAGAGGGTGCTCAATGCACGACCCGCTTGTGGGGACAGTGTACTGCAGAGGGTGCTCAATATACGACCCGCTTGTGGGGACAGTGTACTGCAGAGGGTGCTCAATGTACGACCCGCTTGTGGGGACAGTGTACTGCAGAGGGTGCTCAATGCACGACCCGCTTGTGGGGACAGTGTACTGCAGAGGGTGCTCAATGTACGACCCGCTTGTGGGGACAGTGTACTGCAGAGGGTGCTCAATGCACGACCCGCTTGTGGGGACAGTGTACTGCAGAGGGGGCTCAATGTACGACCCGCTTATGGGGACAGTGTACTGCAGAGGGTGCTCAATGCACGACCCGTTTTTGGGGACAGTGTAGTGCAGAGGGTGCTCAATGCACGACCCGCTTGTGGGGACAGTGTACTGCAGAGGGTGCTCAATATACGACCCGCTTGTGGGGACAGTGTACTGCAGAGGGTGCTCAATGCACGACCCGCTTGTGGGGACAGTGTACTGCAGAGGGTGCTCAATGTACGACCCGCTTATGGGGAAAGTGTACTGCAGAGGGTGCTCAATGCACGACCCGCTTGTGGGGACAGTGTACTGCAGAGGGTGCTCAATGTACGACCCGCTTGTGGGGACAGTGTACTGCAGAGGGTGCTCAATGTACGACCCTCTTGTGGGGACAGTGTACTGCAGAGGGTGCTCAATGCACGACCCGCTTGTGGGGACAGTGTACTGCAGAGGGTGCTCAATGTACGACCCGCTTGTGGGGACAGTGTACTGCAGAGGGTGCTCAATGCACGACCCGCTTGTGGGGACAGTGTACTGCAGAGGGTGCTCAATGCACGACCCACTTGTGGGGACAGTGTACTGCAGAGGTTGCTCAATGTACGACCCGCTTGTGGGGACAGTGTACTGCAGAGGGTGCTCAATGTACGACCCGCTTGTGGGGACAGTGTACTGCAGAGGGTGCTCAATGTACGACCAGCTTGTGGGGACAGTGTACTGCAGAGGGTGCTCAATGTACGACCCGCTTGTGGGGACAGTGTACTGCAGAGGGTGCTCAATGTACGACCCGCTTGTGGGGACAGTGTACTGCAGAGGGTGCTCAATGTACGACCCGCTTTTGGGGACAGTGTACTGCAGAGGGTGCTCAATGTACGACCCGCTTTTGGGGACAGTGTAATGCAGAGGGTGCTCAATGTACGACCCGCTTGTGGGGACAGTGTACTGCAGAGGGTGCTCAATGTACGACCCGCTTGTGGGGACAGTGTACTGCAGAGGGTGCTCAATGTACGACGACGCTTGTGGGGACAGTGTACTGCAGAGGGTGCTCAATGTACGACCCGCTTGTGGGGACAGTGTACTGCAGAGGGTGCTCAATGTACGACCCGCTTTTGGGGACAGTGTACTGCAGAGGGTGCTCAATGTACGACCCGCTTTTGGGGACAGTGTACTGCAGAGGGTGCTCAATGTACGACCCGCTTGTGGGGACAGTGTACTGCAGAGGGTGCTCAATGTACGACCCGCTTGTGGGGACAGTGTACTGCAGAGGGTGCTCAATGTACGACGCCGCTTGTGGGGACAGTGTACTGCAGAGGATGCTCAATGTACGACCCGCGAAGTGGGGACAGTGTACTGCAGAGGGTGCTCAATGTACGACCCGCTTGTGGGGACAGTGTACTGCATAGGGTGCTCAATGTACGACCCGCTTGTGGGGACAGTGTACTGCAGAGGGTGCTCAATGTACGACCCGCTTGTGGGGACAGTGTACTGCAGAGGGTGCTCAATGTACGACCCGCTTGTGGGGACAGTGTACTGCAGAGGGTGCTCAATGTACGACGACGCTTGTGGGGACAGTGTACTGCAGAGGGTGCTCAATGTACGACGCCGCTTGTGGGGACAGTGTACTGCAGAGGGTGCTCAATGTACGACCCGCGAAGTGGGGACAGTGTACTGCAGAGGGTGCTCAATGTACGCCGCCGCTTGTGGGGACAGTGTACTGCAGAGGGTGCTCAATGTACGACCCGCGAAGGCATTATATGTTGACCGCAGGGGCGTATATAAGGGGGGGGGCAGGGGGCCCGCCCCCCCCCCGAAATTTTTGTCACATATATTAAAAACCAATATAATCATGTATTATTGATACTAAGTAACGTATGGCAACGTTACAAAGCAAAGCGAAGGAAGAGCGATGTAAACAGTGTGCCAATCAGTTTGCTCTGGACTTATGTGTAACAACATAACCTCTCATTACTCTCCAATTCCTTCGCTCTTATGAACAAACCATGAACAGCAACAAGTGCCCTTGAAGCGTGTGACAAAAGTTTTTTCCCTAACTTTCATACCCTTATCAAACTTTTGGCAAATTTGCCTCTCTGTAGCTACTGGTACTGCCGAACGGAGTTAGAGTTGGTTCAAAACATACTTAAGAAATTCTACTTCTGAAAACAGACTCAACGGTCTATAATTGTCATCTATTCACAGAGACATAGGCCTACATCTCACTGACGATGAAGTTATGAACCGATTTGGCAATGCTTCAAGAAACATTGACTTTATATTATAGTGTGAGTCTTGTAAATCAAAACAGTCACATTAATTATTTCCATGTAAACACTATCAAGTGAGCAAGATGGTTGTATTAATAAAAAGTATCATAAAATGGTCTTAGTTGTGTTCGACATTAACTAAACATAAAACACCACAACAAATTGGTTGATAAAGTGACGCCAGATAGCCTTAAAACTCATAATTTTGCACCAAATTATACAAAAGTTTCTCTGGGAGATCCCCGGACCCCCTAGTCTTTGGGCCTATGCCATGCCCCCTAACCCCCGGTTAGGCACCCCCCGAAATAAATTTCTATATACGCCCCTGTGTTGACCCCCGGTCGAGTTTTTATAATGTATGGTTTTCGGAGATACCGAAAAACCTAGTCAATAAGAACTTTGTTGTAATTAACGGAGAAAGGAGGTAAAATTATAAGAAAAATCTCTGAATTAATCATAGTTTTCATCTCGACGTGATGTTTTTTACTGGGCAGTAGGAAAGTTCCAAGATGCATAAGCTTTCTCACCCTAAAAGCAGGTAAGGATTAGACTTTCTCCATTAGAGCAGCAAACTCCTCCGGAGAGTTGCACGGGGGATTATAAGGCTACACATATCTTGGGACTTTGGCCATCCACAAGAAATGGGAGGTAGCCTATAATGAGGTTTACTACTTTACTGAGAACTAGATATTTTAAGTCGTTTTAATAATTTATTTGTGCACGAAAATTCCCCTTTCCAAACACGTGTTTTAAAAGAACAAACGGACTGATGACAATTTTTGTATTGAGAACAGTGGACAAGTAATGTGTCAAGTACGGAAGGAAAATATTTCAGTTTTTAAGCAACACAACATAAGGCGGCATTATTATTCTAAGCACAGATCTGCTTATAATACATACGATGGAGTATTAAGGAAGGAAAAGATTTCAAATGTAAGGAAAGGTCTCGCCGCTGTATAAAAAATGAATGCTTACGAAACAGATCGAGGAAAATATAACTACATCCTGCGCTAGTTAATGAGTTGCACATCTATTAGCCGCGAAAGGGGAGTTAGTGAAGAACTGTATACTTTCTGTAATAGAACAAATGTGTCCTGAAAAACTTAATCTTATAAATTGGAAAAGCTTTTCGCGGAGCCCAATGACGAGAAGAACAGACGAACTCGGGATTAAATAGTGCTCACAATTGCGCGAAAAATCAAATCATTTCAGTGCATTTCATTGGTCTTGTATGAAACTAATGACGTCCGTGATACAGTGCAACTTTAATTTCTTATTCGTGGAATTGGCAAAGCGTGTGAAATAACCGAGGAGCTGGTATCTTTATCCATCGAACTACAACAGGCGAAGATTTGTTTCTCCAACTGAGTGAAATATTGAAGGATCTCGATTTAGGATGGAATGCTTCGGCAGCTATAACACGAGATGGAGCAAGAAATACGAGTGGTACGAAACTGGATTAATTGGAAGAATAAATGAATTTACTGACAGAAATACGGATATGCCTCTTGAATGTAGAAGTATTAAATTTACAACATGTGATGAACACAGTGACATCTACAATTAATTATATTCGATCACATGGGCTCAATCATCGGAAATTCCAGTCATTTCTGGCTGGCATCGATTGCCATTACGGCGATGTAATTTTTCATGGTGGGGTACTGAGCTTCAAGAAGCGAACTCAAACAGTTCAGTGCCATATGATCGGTTTATTAAGTTGATTCACTTATTTAAGAATGAGTTTTAAAACAATTTTAAAGATCTTTCTGTGTGTGCGGAGAAAATTCATTTCTTCGAAAAACCACTTGCAGTTGACGTCGGTGATGCACCTAAGCAACAACAGTTCGAATTAATTGAACTCTTTTTTAAGTTTTGTTCCCAATTAAGAGGCAAGTTCGCGGAGGGAAATCTTAATAACTTTTACAAGGCGCTTGGTAATGCATTTTTCCGACTTTCTTAAAATTTGCGAGAAAATACTCGTGCGCGTTTGCCAGTAATTACATTTGTGAACAGGCATTTTCAAAATGCAAGTTAATCAAATCAGAATTACGTTCCAGGATCAGTGATGAACACCTACATTCCATCCTGAGGGTGGTGGTGTCAAATCTATCTCCAGACATTTCAACACTGTCACTTCAAGTTTATCCAAAGTTACAGCATATTGTTACTTTTCTCAGTATGTTTTGTATTGTGTCAGGTTGTTTGTATTGTCGAATAGCCGTTTGAGAGGTTGGTTGGTGCTTGTGTGTATGGATGTATTTGTGTGTTAGGGAATGACGAGGGAATAGTGTTGCCCGTTCGTTTAGGAATCTGCAATTCGGCCCGCTGGCAAATTAAGTTGAGAGCCCCTGCTGTATTGGATCGAAGCACAGTCGTACAGTCTCACGGTGGGCTTCTCGTTTCCGCGAAGGCCGGACAAGTACGGTACTGAAGACAACCCAAGGAGTGGGCGGTCGGTAACTGCAAAAGACTACACTTCCACTATACTTGACAACGTCGCTGCAAAATGGATTCGACATCATCTGAGTGAAGAGCAAAAAACAAATCGCAAGAGAATTGCACAATTTCTCCAACGCTACGCGAGGAAAATCAATTTTTAAGCAAGATTGTTGCCATAGAGCAGTCATGGGCAAAGTACGGCCTGCGGGACAATTGCGGCCCTTGAGCTAGTCTAATCCGGCCCACGACATGGTTTAGAATTTTACTACCTACAATTACACATAGGTCATATTTCCTGTTCTATGTACCAGTGTACCTAGAAGTGTAAAACTATCTCATTGTGTTTATGCATTTTGTGTAATATCTATTTGTGCGAAAAATTTCCACGACGAATTTGAAAGAAGATTTCAGGACTTCAAAGTTATTGAACAGGACTTGGACGTTTTCAGCGTGCATTTTAATGTTGACTGTGAAACAGTAAAATCAGAGTAGCAGCTAGAACTGATTGAGCTACAATGTAACAACGAATTGAAGCAACTATTCCTCAAAGTTTCGAAAATTGAGTTCTACAAGGCCCTACCAAAATAAAGCTTCCCAAACTTGAAATCTCATGCACAAAAGATAACTGCCATGTTCACATCTTCCTATATCTGTGAATAGGTGTTTTCTAAAATGAAGCTTCGCAAAAATGGCGTCAGAAATAGACTGACAGACCACCATTTATATAGCTGCGCTACTAAGAATCAGTTCATCCCCCTTTCAACCAGATTATTAAAAACTTTTAGAAGCACAGTCACACTTGTCACATACTCCTTCGTCTTCTAACAAATAATGGTGTGTTCTTTTTTACTACGTTTTCTAGCATTGTAGCCGATACGTTTTCTAGCATTGTAGCCGATACGTTTTCTAGCATTGTAGCCTGTACGTTTTCTAGCATTGTAGCCGATATGTTTTCTAGCATTGTAGCCTGTACGTTTTCTAACATTGTAGCCGATATGTTTTCTAGCATTGTAGCCTGTACGTTTTCTAACATTGTAGCAGATACGTTTCGTTTGATTTAAAATTCAGATATAATAAGTTTATAATCTATCTATAAACATGTGTTGTTCTTTTCGACCCGCCTAGATTATATTATATTGCATCTGGCCCAGTCCCTAAAAAGTTTGCCCATGTCTGGTTTAGATGAAACATGGATTCCAGATTTTGAGCCAGAATTTACATATCAGTCCTCCCAGTGGAAACATCCCGACTCTCCTGGGCCAAAAAAGCCATCGCCAACAGTCCAAAGTCAAGCTGATGATTATGTTTTATGACAAGAATGGACTGATAGCAACAGATCGAGTGTCCCTAGGAACCACTGTACACCGACTTCTTGCGAAATGTATTGCGGCCAAAGATTCACCAAAGAATGCTGAACAAGTACGCAGAGGTTTAGAGAATAAATTATGGTTTGCAATTCCTTCCCCATGAACCCTACAGTACCGACATGAGCCCACCGGACTTTGATTTGTTTCCAAAACTCGATAAATCACTCCGAGGGAAACGTTTTCAAACCATTGAGGATGCTTCTGATTTCCGATGCAGTGACCCGAGTAATCAGGAAGATCGAGAGAGATGGCGTTCTAACGGGAATACAAGACTTACCAAAACGCTGAGCCGCTGTTATTGAGAAGGACGAATATTACATTGAAGACCTGCAAAAGTCATTTTGTGAAATTTAAAACAAAAACTGATCTATCACCGTTCTTTTTCTTTACTGACAACGGTTCGTCTTGATAAAACAGTCATAAAATAGCTAAAGCCTTAAATGATGCTGTAGTGCATCTGTGGCCTGATGGCATCCTGTATGATGGTTGGTTGGTTCCTTAGTTTAGGGGCTGCGACAACGCGGTCATGTAGCCCCTTGAACTTTGGGTGTGTGTAGAATCTGTCGGATAACCGGTGTTTATTGTGATGTCTGTATTAGTGTGTGTTATCTGTTATTAATTCAAGGACTGCAGACATTGGATTTCAAGTAGTTCTTACTTTTGCCGCTAAACGCCATCGTCAACGACTACTAGTTCAGAACTTGGCTACTAGACGCCACCGCGGTCGGCTCCTGGCGACGAACGTAGGAATCTTAAGAGCGTTGTTTAACCTTAAGTTAATTTAGCTTCACACAGGTGTCATTAGTGGAAGGTTCTTTAACATGCCATAAATCTATGACATGGGACCACCGGCTTTGCTTCCCCTCCGATGGAAGGCATACTGAGGGATTTTTAACGCTCTTAAAAAATCCGATGGCTTCGGCCGGGTTTGAACCCGCTATCTTGGGCATAGAAGCTCAGCATGCTACCAACTACGCCACCGAAGCCACCATCCTGTATGATGAAGTCAATCTATGAATTGTTGTTAATTAATTATAGGGACTTGGGATATTTTGATCATCAGCCCCATCTAGGGTGTGTGTTAAACATTTCTGATAACCTGTATTTCTGTGATGGCTATAGTATGCACCTATTAATTACAGATCCTCCACCGTACATGGTTAAAGCATGCCAAGGGTTGAATGTTATCATTCATAAAATTTCCCCTTTGAAGAAGAAAAAACAAAAAAAAACAAAAAAACAACAAAAAAAGACGTATGTTTTGGCTCTCCATTTCGGGTTCGACAATTCTGGATCTGGGTGCTATTTAACTGCCATTGATGACTATACTAGGAATTAATGTTACGCTCGTCTAAAATTATCTTTCCTGCTTTATAGTTTTAGGTAGATTTCATTAGAAAGCTAACTATTGCAATGGGTCCCATGTTTCGACTTCCGGAAAATTTCGACATATCTTCGCGTTTCACATCCCCCAGACCCCAAAACCACCGTCAGTTCAAAAGTTTATATATAATTTATGTATGTATATATGTACATCAGTTTCTTGTGGACACGATAACTGCCGTAATTCTGCCCCAATCACTATGAATTTTTTACATAATAAGTATCCCATTAAATTCTCGGTCGAGTTCGTTAATGGGCAAAATCGGTCAAAGGGGGTGAAAATGGGGGGCTTTTTTCGAAAAAGTGAAATATCACTATAACTCTCTTAATACATGAAATATCGAATCCATTCAAAGTTCATAATATGTGTCGGATAAGTGCCAAAAATTTATGTCAAATAAGTTTTTTGATAGCACCAACCATTGACCAAAGGGGTGGAAAAAAGTGGGTTTTTCGGGAAACATTAATCATATCTCTCTTAATAGGCACAATATCAAAACCGTACAAAATGGAAAATATTCCCCTAATAATTACCTAAAACTTTTGTCTGAAATAAATTTTGATATGACCCACCATTACGCCAAGGGATGAGAAAAACGATTTCGGAATTAAAGAAAATGCCAAGTGCCATCAGAGGTTACCATGACAACGCTTCTAAATTGGTCAGGGATGAGCTATCAGAGGTTGCCAAGACAACGCCATTGACGAGATCACATTCATTTTTAGCCTAATTTTTCACACTTTGCAAAAATGAGAAAAAAGTAGACTTATGAGATCGATCCGGGAAAATATGTCTGTCTGTCTGTCTGTCTGTCTGTCTGTCCTTCTGTATGGCTGGCTGTGTGTGTCCCCCCCTTATCAACTCCTAAACGGCTGCAGCAATCGAAACCAAATTTAGTATGAGTAAAGATGAATACCGGAATATCTCAAGCCCATATTTGAAAAAGATGTCAGTGCTAAAAACTGCTAAAAAAACGCATTAGAAATTTGAGCTCCATGTTGGATATCATGGAAGGCATACATGGGAGCAATTCCAAAATTGGCACACATGTAGATAATACTATTTCAGTTTAATTTCCAGGAGGCCATACATGACAGTGTTGCCAAAATAATTTTATGCCTTCTGATAGGTCCAATTTTTTAATGCACATAACTTCTACACTATCAATTGGATTTCAACCAAATTATGTATGTAATATAAGCACATAAGCAGGTATGACTGAGCGTATTATTAAGAGCCACCAGGGCTGCCAACTGTTAATAATTGTTCTCTCTACTTTTTATCCAAATACCAATATATCAGAAAGTATACAAGCCGACAGCTTTAAACTATGCACGCGTATAGTACCTGACATTTTACATTAATTTGGAGTATCTTATATACGTCAGTTCTACCAACATGATTCTAAGCCTGCTGATAGGACCAATTTTTAAATACATGTAACTTCTATACTGTCAGTTGGATTTCAACCAAATTTCGTATGTGCTATGTGTAATATAACAGATATGACTATAAGTATTCTTATGAGAAATTAGGGCTGCCAACTGATAATAAATGGTGTCTATATTTTTTACCCTAATATCAATATATCAGAAAGTATGCAAGCCAACAGGTCTATACTTTGCATACGTATAGCACCTGACATTCTAGATTAATTTGGAGTAATTAATATAAGTCAGTGACGCCAACATGATTCTATGCCTGATGATAGCTCCAATTTTAAAATACATATAACTTCTATACTAAAAAATGGATTTCATCCAAAATTGGCACAAAAATATATCATAATATTTCCGATTATTTCTGACCAGCATACGCATGACATTGTTGCCAACGTGCTTTTACGTGTGCTGATAGATCCAATGTATAACTCCATGTAACATCCTTTGGACTTCAACCACATTTTGTATTCTGTACCTTAAGATATGGAATTAAGAATAATATTCAGTCACCAGGGCTGCCAACTGTATTGCTGTATTAGGCTACATTATGCCTAGTATACAGTATTTCGAACTAATTAAGACATTCCGATATTACCAACTTAATTTCGTCATTATTCTAGATAGGTTCATATACTGCAGATTAATCATTGGCATGAATCTTAATTTTAAGAAAAGTAGGCTCTTTAGTTCCGCACGGAACTTCTTGTACCATCTGACTATGTGGGAAGCGGCTAACTGGTAGCACGCTGAACTTCTATGCCCAAGGTCGCTGGTTCAAAACCGGCCAAAGTCGTCGGATTTTCTAAGAGCGCTAAAAATCCCTCAGCATGCTTTCCTTCGGAGGGGAAGTTCCAACGTTCATTGCAAGTTGCTGGTTGCGGTGGAATCTAGCAGCCAAGTTCACAGTAGGTGTCGTTGACGGTAGTATTTGGTACAAAATTAGGTACTACTACTTAAAATTGACCTTCTGCCGACCTTAACTGAATTAGAGACTAATACAGTCATCACAATTAATACCGTTTATCAGACAGACTCTACACACACCCAATGTACACGGGGTTACATGACCACGTTGTCGCAGCCCCTAAACTGAGGAACCAACCAACATCTCTGCGGGAGATAAAATTTTGCGCGAAGAAGTAACAGACTGTTAGATAGTTACACATCAGTTCCAAACCTTGCATAAGGACATTGTGATCAAAAGTATTAAAATGAACCCCAAATATGACAAGAAAGTTACCATCCCCATAAGACAATAAAATGTTAAAAATATGCATAGAAAGACGAAAAAAAGGTTAATTAACCTCCAATTGTAAAATACATTCTCGCAATAAATGAGGTCTAATCCACCTACGAAAACCTGCATATTTCGCCTATTTTAGCCTATCCTCTAGTCTGCCCGGTGAAATCTACCTCCGCCTTCCGGCGTGCCGAGAGGAATTTTTTACTATAATGCAGCCTTTGATTTATCTATATTAAAAATGAAGGAGACTAACATTATATTGCTTGTTATGTCCAAAGCCTCTCTAATGAAGCCGCAACAACATCATTTACTACCGGTTTATGTTAGCATAATTTGGTAAGTATAACATCTCAGGGTGCATAGTAATGCGCTGATATTGTTTAACCATGTGGACGCTATTGTATCTTATGCGTAGGTTTCAATTACACATATGTCAAACACGTTTTACAATCAAATGAATGTTCTTCTGAAAAAGAAAAAAAAGAGTTAATTCATTTTGGGGCATGGATCAGCAGGGTCGTCAGCCCCGTGTTCTACGAGGGTATTTTGAAATTGTTAAATGACCTGCTATTCAACAGCTACAGTTTGTTTACTTAAGCCAAATTTTACATTTTTTGGTCCTGCCAAGCTTACGCTTGTCGGTAGGTGCCAATTATAATTATATATGTTAACAAACACAATTAAATTTACATGTATACAGTTCAATCTCTCACCTTTCAGCGGCTTCGGTGGCGTAGTCGGTAACAAGCTGAGCTTCTATGCCCAAGGTAGCGGGTTCTAACCCGGCCGAAGCCGTCGGATTTTTTAAGAGCGTTAAAAATCCCTCAGTATGCCTTCCTTCGGAGGGGAGTAAAGCCGGCGGCCCCATGTCATAGATTTATGGCATGTTAAAGAACCTTCCACTAATTGCACCTGTGTGAAGCTAAATTGGATAGGTTAAGAATGTAAACAACGCTCTTAGGTTTCTACGTCCGTTGCCAAGAGCCGACTGCGGTGGCGTCTAGTAGCTAAGTTCTGAACTTGGCCTAGTAGTCGTTGACGGTGGCACTTGGCGGCAAAAGTAGGAACTATTTGAAAAATTCTAAGTTGCAGTATTTAAATTAAAAAACAGATTACACACACTAATACAGTCATCACAATTAACACCGGTTATCAGACAGATCCTACACACACCCAAAGTACACGGGGCTACATGACCGCGTTGTCGCAGCCCCTAAACTAAGGAACCAACCATCTCTCACCTTTCAATTATTTTATATAGTGCCGCTAATAATAATTCACAAAAATATTCAATCACCTCATAACAGTTAATTATGGTTAAAATGATTATAATTTATGTTAATATTAATGAAAATGAAAATCCACAGCCTGCTTCCAGTCTCCGACCGGGTCAGGAATGGAATGAATGAAGCCCCCATCTAGCGGCGAGGATATGAACTGTGCCGGCTGCCGAGGCCTGACGCACTCCTCTGGGGCAATGATTAAATGAATGACAGATGAAATGAAATGATAGGGGAGAGTGTTGCTGGAATGAAATTGTGACAGGGAAAACCGGAGTACCCGGAGAAAAACCTGTCTGCCTCCGTTTTGTCCAGCACAGATCTCACATGGAGTGACCGGGATTTGAACCACGGACCCAGCGGTGAGAGGCCGGCGTGCTGCCGCCTAAGCCACGGAGGCTTACATGTTAATATTAATACAATAAACCAATTGTAGTAAATTATAATATTTGATCTTCCTATCTTAAGACAACAGTTATGTCGTTAATGTTTTAAAAACTTAACTTAAAACTTAAAATACAAATGTTAGGCTATTATAATGTTCAATTTTCTTCTTTCATATTGCACAGTCTATAAAGAGGAGTCTATATAAGCAGTTGTCCAATTAGTTTAAGGAGTTATTTAATATCCAATTTTTAATACTTTTTCTTTGTTTGTTTTTGCCATACTCTCAAAGACCAGCTTATTAAATAGAAATGGCACCATGTAAGCTAATGATCTTTTGCCAAATTCATTATTTGATTTAGGAATTACAAAATGTGAGTTCTTAAATCTTGTTTCCTTTTGATGTTTTAAATGTTCTTTGAAAGTACTATTAAAATAATGTTCCATAATTATCATAAAATGTGTAAGGCCCCTACAAGGCATTATCTGGCAATTGGAGAACAATATCACTGGTGAGTAGTACAGTAGTAGGAAGAAGTTGCGTGTGTAGATGTAACTTTTAGGTTAAAAATTGAGGGACTATTCCGGCATTTGCCTGGAGAGCGTGTTGAAAACTTCGGGGCGTTGTCAGCGACGTATTTCGAACCTCGGATCTGCGAATGCCAGCTCCCCATTGCATCGTGGAGCGTACCTCAGAGCGATGTGTTGAATTTTTGTCGGAGGCCCAGGGCGGTCGTGCTGACCGTATCTAACACATTTACATTGGAATACCGTGAGAGCTACAGTGCTTCACTCTCGGGCGAGTGTTGAAGACTGATATAAATCAATAATGTCTGTCCTCCACGTATCATACTGTAGATGTAGTCATGCAGGCAGACTACGCCGAGGGACAATGTAGGAACAAAGATCGAAAACTTCCCCCAACAAGTATGTGGGTTATCGACTACGGGAGCCCAGCTGAATCGACGTTCCTTGTTGAAGCTTTACTCTCTTCCGACCCCGACGGTACGTGGGTATTAGTTCTAGGGTGTTAAATTTTCCCGCACGGGACATATTGGCCATCATCCCTATATAAATAAATACCGTATGGCCTTGGTGCCGGGTGCAAGCTTTGTTATTTGCGCCCAGAGGGCAGCTTGCATGTCGAATTTTGACGTTCCTTGAAACGATATGAAAATCAAGGTGGTTAGATATCTAAGCTCCTTGACACTATAGCGCTTTCTAGTAGAGAATGGAGGAACTTTGTGTTGGCGGAAAATCCCGAGATTGTTGTTGTTGTTGTTGTTTTAGGTTGGTTGGTTGGTTGGTTGGTTGGTTCCTTAGTTTAGGGGCTGCGACAACGCAGTCTTGTAGCCCCGTGTACTTTGTGTGTGTGTAGAATCTGTCTGATAACCGGTGTTAATTGTGATGACTGTATTAGTGTGTGTATCTGTTTTAATTCAAGTAAGGACTGCAGACATTCAATTTTTCCAAGTAGTTCCTACTTTTGCCGCCAAACGCCACCGTCAACGACCAACTAGTTCAGAACTTAGTTACCAGATGCCATCGCAGTCGGCTCTTGACGACGAACGTAGGAACCTAAGAACGTTAGTCGAATGTTTAACCTATATATTATTTAGCTTCACACAGATGTAATTAGTGGAAGGTTCTTTTACATGCCATAATCTATGACATGGGACCGCCGGATTTACTTCCCCTCCGAAGGAAGGCATACTGAGGGATTTTTAACGTTCTCGGCCGGGTTTGAACCCGCGATCTCGGGCATAGAAGCTCAGCATGCTACCGACTACGCCGCCGAAGCCGCTGTTGTTGTTATTTTAAGGGGCGGAAGTACGAGGTCATCTTCCCCTTGATCCCGAGATTAATTTTGCCATTATGAACACAGCCTGCTGAATTCAAATGGGTTCTTTAACTTGCCAACAACGTATGACATGCGTGTCATGATATTTATCGCCTTTCAAAATCACTTACCATGGCCAGGAGCGAACCTGCGAGCTTGGGGTTGGTAGTCCGACACGATAACCACTCACCCACCGTGGCAAGCATCCCTATATAAATGGGTGTGTGTTGAATTTGTCTCGTAAACAGGGATTCTGTGGTGATTGTCCTTTCTTTCCTAAGACCCTCATTATTCGAGAGGGCAGACCTGTTTCAGGGTATCCACTCTGCCTACAATAAGAGAGTCGACTGGCTGCGTGGCTCAGCGGTAACGTTCTCACCTGCTGTGGCCAAGGTTGCAGGATCGAATCCTGACGCAGTCAGTTGGCTTCTGGTGCGCAAATGCGAAGGAGCCGTGTCAGTTGATTTACTGGCACATTAAGGATCCTCACACTCCGTCATTCCATAAGAGGCCATTGGAGTAATGTAGCCTATATCGTATCCCGTGAACATGGTTAGGTAAAAAACAAAACAACGAATTTTCCTAGTGGAAACGTATCTACTCCAGAAGAAGTCTTACAGTAAATGTGTTCGTAAGTTTCAGCTCCATGCCGTTATTTACTTTCGGGGAAACCTCAAACAAAAGACTCTTGTGAACGAAATAACTGCACTGATACGAAAGATTAGCGAGGATAAATTGCAGCAAGTGTACCAAAACTTCCTACGTTGGTGCGACGTGTGTTAAGAAAATGGACAACATTTCCAGCAACTACTGTCGAATTCATGTAAGTAATGATGATTATTAAATACGTTAAAATGGTTGGTTGGTTCTTTAGTTTAGGAGCTGCAACAACGCGGTCATGTAACTCCGTGTACTTTGGGTGTGTAGAATCTGTCTGATAACCGGTGTTAATTGTGATGGATGTATTAGTGTGTGTTATCTGTTTTTTTTTTTTTTTAATTCAAGTAAGGACTGCAGACGGCAGGCACCATGTAGTTGGGGTAGAGCGTCTGCCTCTCAACCGGAGGCCCCGGGTTCGATTCCCGACTCCGTCAGGGATTTTAGAAACTGACGTGAAGGCTGGAACGGGCTCCACTCAGCCTCGTGAGGACAATTGAGTAGCTGTCTGACAGTGAGGCAGCGCCCCGATCACGAAAACCAATATTAACGGCCGAGGGGACCCGATGCGCTGATCACGTGTCACCCCAATATCTGCAGGCCAATTGGCTGGGCAGCGGTCGCTTGGTAGGCCTAGGCGCTTCATGGGCTGTAGTGCCACGGGGTTATAAGGACTGCAGACAGTAATTTCAAGTAGTATTTTTACTACCAAATACTACCGTCCACGACACCTAGCTTGTGGACTTGGCTACTAGATGGCATAGCAGTCAGCACCTGGCGGTGAACGTTGGAACTAATAGAGCTTTATCAATTCTAACCTACACATTTTGGCCTCACACAATTGTAGTTAGTGGAAGGTTCCTTTTCATGCCATAAATCTATGACATGGGACCGCCGCCTTTACTCCCCACCGAAGGAAGGCATACTGAGGGATTTTTGACGCTCCTAAAATATCCAACGACTTCGGCCGGGTTTGAACCCGCGATCTTGGGCATAGAAGCTCAGCATGCTACCAACTACGCCACCGAAGCCCCCTATGGCAACTCTAAAACAATCATGTAATTCTAAAAATGCGGTGTCTATAGCGTGTGCATGATGCCGATAGAATAACTGCTCCCCCTGTTTTTACGATGAATATAAGTGTAAATCATCACCTGTAAAATCATAAACGTATCTAATCTATCTACCTAACTAATATAATAAAGCTGAAGAGTTTGTGTGTATAAACGCGCTAATCTCTGGAACTACCAGTCGGATTCAACACACTCTTTTTGTATATGATAGCCTGATTCAAGAGGAATAGTTTAGGCTATGTATCATTAGGCTACACCTCTCAGGTAACCTTAAAGATTGATATTTGTTCAGTAAGCCGGAAGAACAAGCACTCCGAACAACTTATAATAATACCTAAGTGTATTGTTGCCTGGCAATGCGGGCTGCATCACTTCGCCCCTACCAGTGCAGAATTGCGAGCTGCTTATAAATTGCAGTCACAGGGAGTAATTAGTGCAAAAAGATGTCTTAGGCCCTTTAAAACAGTTATCATCTTGACAATAGTATGCCTCTGTATAAGGGCGTTGGTGTTGGTGCAGTATACTGAGGTTATGAGCTGCAATAAGCGTTGGTGCTGTCAAATTTACTTTCATTTATTCCGATCCTTAAGTTATCCTTAAGCGCTCCAGTTCTGTAGTAGTATTCATTATCACCCATAAAACAAATAAACCACCGGGCGAAGCCGGGCACTACTGCAAGTCTTAGTATAAAACCAAGCCCCCGAATCTTGGATGTAACGGATAATCTCGAGAACTACTGGATGGATTTGGATGCGGTTTTCACCATTGTGTCAAGGATTTCTCGAGGAAGGTTTCTGGAGAGAAACACTCATTTATGACCACAGGAAGCCGAGCAGTAACGATATCAGTAATTTGACACGAAGAAAAACCTGCTGTCGTGCGCCTTTTAAGCTTACTACCGAAATTTCACAACCTAGACCGATCATCAGGGCTAGGATTTTTATATAAATACATATCCCTTCTCTTTGCTTATACATAACTAAAAATGATAAATGTCCATGAATTAGGACCTTAACTATCATCTAATTACATTTTATTGCTACATATTTTATCATAATTACATTTGTTTTAGATATTTTTACTTTAAAATTAATATTCTGTGTTTTTATTTTACATAATATTTGATCATAATGACATTTTTTAACATAACTTTATTTGATTTATTTAAAATTACATATTCTGTCTCTTACTGTAAAAGAAAAATATTTTTTCGCAAGTGAATTATATTTGTTCACTAGAAACTCAGGTACATGAAACCTTTTACTGACAGCATGTAAGTCCTTACTACTGTCTTTCAAGCCATTGACCAGTTATTTTTTTCATGCGGAACCATTTTAGTCATTCTTCTCTATGTGAAATACAGTTGATGACAACTGCCTGGAAGACTCAGGTGTTTTTTCTTGTGTCGCTTCTCTGGTTGCCTACGACACTTCCTAATTATTAACAGAATGTTTCATTGAATTGTTGTATCCAATTGACCAACTGGTAATATATTATGGTTTGCTTTAATATTCCTATGATACACTTTTAGATCTCATATATTAATGAAATATACAACAACATAGGCTGAAATGTTAAACCAATCTCCCATTCCCTAACACTCCCAACTAATGGGACATAAGCTACCTAGTGGTTGCTTCCATCTACATGTACCGTACTAGGTCTAGTAGTACCATAGGTATTGTGACTGTTTCTCCAACTCCGTCAAGGAAACTAATTCTGAACTAAGATCTGGAATGGGGTATACTGTCCCTCGAGGGCAATCAAGGACAACTTGAATCATTCAAGTGATTTTTCTATTTCATTTTACCAACTAACCAGGTGCCTGGAAATGCTAGTGAAGGAGGCAGCTAAGTAGGCTAGCCTACTGGTATTCACCATTCAGAGAACATTCTCAGCGACTTGTCTATGCATAGGCCTATGACACAATTTTCAGAAATTGATACAGTAGTCACAGGACACTAATGGTGCCCAGTACTCGCAGCTTAGCATAGGACAGAGTGGATTCCAGCCACAGATTAACTTATGATCTGTCAACGGGTTTTCAAACAAATTGAGCACACACCCAAGTACAGGGGTCTTGACCATGATGTTCCAAGCCTCTAAATGAAACACTCCTCTTTAAGACTTTCTGGTCTTGCATCCATGGTCGATCAACATTCTCCTGATCTGTGTTCTCAAGTTTCTGATGGTTATGGACATTATTTTTATCCTGATAACTTCATATTTTAAGGGGTTGGGGTACATGCCCTATTCTTAATTAGTTCAGCATAAGATCATTGAATCCCCTTAAGAAAAATAGGGAACATCCATGTGTTATTTGACCATAGGAAAGGGAGAATTTAAAAAACTGAACCTCTAGGGACATTGATGCAGATGACTCCGAGTAAGTAGGCTAGATCAAAATGAACATTTTTCAGTGTTGCCTTAATAAAGGTTGATAACTTTCTACCGTTCAACATGAATAGGCCTAGGCCTATATTGGATGGGAAATATTTTTATTATTTGCAGAGATTACAAGGATGACTTGTTGATGTATCGTTATTTTGTTAAGTGAACATAAGTTCCAAGTCCATATCGTGTTGCAACCCATATTTCAGTGCTGCCTTAGTAAACGAAATATTCAATGTCTTTCAGTCGGTCAACACGGTTGCACTTAATGGTAATGGGAATGAGCATTATTCCAAAAACCAGAAAAAAAACTGTAGGCTACATGCAGACCTAACATGTCAAATCAATCATGCCTACAAGACAACAAAAATGCTCTATGAAAAACTATTAAAACCCCATAATGGTAGTCAAAAATAATCTCAAACCACCGCCACTATTTCGCGAAGGTGCAGAAAAATCTTACTATAGTACAGCTATTCGTAATAGTTGCTACTGTTGTGATCCGCCCCCGAAATATAACTATTTATCTTAATGTCTACAAGATAACGAGATTGCCAAAAAACCACAAATCTATAGAAGGCAACACTAAAAATGGCTTATCTAATCCACAAGTCACCCACCCTTCACCAACATTATTAACATTTGTAATTTAAGTAACTTAGGTTATGTTAAATTGAGGTTAATGGCGGATTTGATTGCGGCTGTGTGGCGGGAAGGACCCAATAAGTGCTCAGCCAATCAGGGACGTTTTGATTGGCGACCATGCTCGGAAAAATTTTAGATCGTTTTGATTCTCAGGGCTTCGTTAAGCCCCCACCCTAGGCCGTCATCGTGTCCAAAATGGCGGCTTAACGAACACGACGGGGTGCCATTATTAAAATTTTGGGAGATAGAAACACAGCCATAGTACGTGGAAGAGGTTGGCTGATCGGTTATATTCGTGAGCATTCGGGTCACTTCGTTAGCCCAGCCGCGCCGGGCTGTCTCTAAGCGCTATAGTAGTATCAAACTGTCAAGTCGTGTCGAGTTAAGACTTCAGAGAAGAGTATATGTGATTGAAGTTTCAATGTCCATCACGGCTTTTCTGAATTGCGTCTGGGACCTGTCGTCCGTGCGCCTTTTAAACTTACGCTGGGTAAACCGTTTAAGTTATCGTGCGAAGCCTGGGCAGGTTGCTAGTGTTATATACCGCACGACGTTCTCATGTACGCCTAATTGCAATTCCTTCCTGGAAATGTACTGTATGTGCCATCCCAAATTTCCTTTCCGTTTCATGACTTTGCCCAGTACCTTTAACGGTTTACCCAGCGTAAGCTTAAATACAGGGTTGCCAGACGTTCCGTTTTACCCGGAACAATTCCGTTTATTCTTATTTTGTTCCGCGTTCCGTCTTAATCTTTAACGGAACGCCAAATATTGCGTTTTTTGGTTAAATTGATAATATATTCAATTTCACATCAATTTTAAAATGTCCCGCTTTAGAATTGATTGTAATATCTAGCTTGTTTTCTGGTGATGCAGGTGCAAGTTTGAAAGAGAAAATGATTTTTATGTCTGTGTCAGATAGATGGGTACATGCTATAGATTTATTAGGGGCAACAACATTAAGGAATATCTTAGTCCTTGTGAAGTTAATACTCAGTATTTTCCCCTCGAATGCTTTTACGGAGAGATGATAGAAACAGAAGCTCCATTAGTTTGATAAAACAAGAATTGTTCACATATTACAATTATGACGTACATTGTAGTGAATTTTATCAGAAGGTATTTACAAATGAAAAATCCTTGCAAAGGGTCGTTCAAATGAAAAGTATTTGTAAATTTCTGGTGTCATAGGCCTATATGATATGTCAGCAATATATAGTTGTTGTTTTTTTGTATTTGATTATGTAATGCTTATTTAATACATATGTATATAATTTATTACAATATTTAACAACCTTGATTTTAAAAAAAGATGTTTTGGGACGTGTGTTCCGTTTTTCTATTCTTGAAATCTGGCAACTCTAGCTTTCCCTGACCCCCCTACTTACTTAGACCCAAGTTAGCGGTCGCCTGTCACCATCCCCAGTTGTATCTGCTGACAAAGTGTGTGACCTCCCCGACACCGTCCTTGCGACAGTCGAGGTCTGATCCTTCGCAGAGTCCATAGGTGAAGCCGAGATGGGAGGATAAGTGATTAATTATATACCGTATTTATATACACCTACAGTAAATACACGAGGCTACATTTCGCGGCGTATCCGTGAGCGTTAAATCGCTCACAACGACCGCGATGAGGAGCTGCAGTAAGTCACCCAGATTGTCTACACTCCATTCATGCGAATGCCGGGATAGTGCCTCATTTCAAGTCTCGGGGCCCTTTCCTGGGCCCTATTTCATAAAACTCGACAAGCCGACATATATCAGATGACATAAAATGTCGGACAATTCAATAGTTCGACAAGTTTCCGTTTCTCAAAGCATGACAATTCGACAAATATGATTCATAAAGTTGAAAATCTGACAGGAAGAAATCTGACAAATATGCCACGTATGTCACCAGTTTTTCTTTATGAACTAATGAATATGTCAGCCGGTGTTGTACAATTGTCAAATTGCCATCGAAAACTCGACAGGCGCCTTGTTACATGTCGATTATGACCATAACCTATCTTTCCGTATTGCGGCGCGTTTGGAAGTTTCCCGTTACATTAATAACGTAGAGTACTCGCGTTGTTAGAATCGTTGGAATGGAACGATAAAACAATGGCAGTAGTAGAGAATGATTAAGATCAGTGGCGTACGCACGATTTATTTCTGGGGGGTTTCATTCATCCAGTAAGGTAGTTGTACATTATTAAATTATTTCGATTACCGGTATTCATAAAAATCAATCAATAATTAAATAATTCTCTTTGCATAATTAATATCGCATGGCCTCGGATGCCGGGTGCAAGCTTTGTTATTTGCGCCCAGAGGGCAGCTTGCATGTCGATCGAATTTTTTATGTTCCTTGGAGCGCTATGAAAGTCAATGAGGTTAGATATCTAAGCTCCTTGGCACTATTGCGCTTTCTAGCAGAGAAAGGAGGAACTTTGTGTTGGCGGAAAATCGTGAGATTAATTTTAGCATTATGAACGCGGCCTACTGAATTCAAATGGGTTGTTTAAGAATTCTCTTTGCATGAAAACTATTGTAATATTTTCCAGCACAATAAAAATATTGAAAAAAAAAATCATATATTTAATATAAAAAACTAACTAAATATTAAAACTGAAATGATGCAGAAATGAAGCTGTAATGTTCATACGCTTATAATATTGATATTATGTGAGGAAAATAATGTTCTGCTCTCCATGTTGACTCTCAAAACCTGCCTATTGTGATGGATTTATCTGCATCATTGATAGGAATAAATTGCAGAAACTCTTTATGCACCGAATTATCTTTAACGAAACGGAGACACAGTGACACAGATATCCACATTTAAAGCAGCCTAGAGAGATGTGAAGAAATTACCGATCGCACACTTGAATTACAAAATTGACTAGCTAACTACAATGCTGAAGGAGTCGTCTCCTTACGAGTAAAGTTTACCGCATTTATCAAGTGAAAAAAGTGATCACATTTCATATACAGGATGTTTCAGGAGGAATAGTAAATATTTTAGGAGGTGGTAGAATAGATTAATTACAATAAAAAATCCATACAACTGATGTCCTATTTGTATTGCGTACTGAGATACAGATGTTGGCATATAACCAGGGCAGTTGTCGATTCGTGTGTTGGTACACGGGTTACTATGGGCGTATTTAACGATTGTCAACAGTCGTGTGTTGTTGTTCACGTTGTGAAGTTGTGCTTTAGTTTCCATTGAATGTGTTCACTTGTCAGTGTGCTTTGTTGAACAAGTTGTCTGTACTGTATCGTTTAAATATGCCACACGTTTTATCATTTCAAATGATCTTGTCGACTTCTTCGTTATGCTTGGGTCTAACGTTATGCGTTACGGTTACGGCGTGTATGACGTCATCATGTTGTTCAGTGCATATGCACCGAGTCTGAGACGGCGAGTGCGTGACGTCATGCAGAAGAGGGCAGTAGGGCACCTCCCGCTCCACGTTCCCCACGCGGGAAGCCAACGCGCTAGCTGCGTGATACTGAATGACTTGCAACTTGTTGATCATGAAGCGTTCACGTGATTCTTGCTATCTCTGTACTTGCGGGTTCGTTCGTTAAGCTTGCTTACTTACAGTTTACAATTTGTGCAGGGTAGTAAAGTGTTTTAATAATGGAGTCTGTGGATCGTTCGTTAAACTTGCTTACTTACAGTTTACGTAAAGTGTGTTAATAATGGAGTCTGTGGACAGTAATAGTGCTATTATATCTTCTAAAGCTAAATCTCCTGCTGTAATGGAGTCTGTTGAAAGAGTCCTCCTGAGCCTTTCTAAAATAGCATTTGTAGCATACGTCATTTGAAATGATATAAAGTCTAGTCTCTCAGACTGACTGTGCCTTTTTACACATGCTGAGTATGCCGATATGGTATTTGTGTGTGGGTTTTGTAATGGAAACGCTACTGCTGCTTGTAGAGAATACGGAATGCGATTTCCTAACCGCAGACGACCAGATTCAAGACTGTTTACAATACACTGCCTGACTCTGGTGCAGCACCCAGCTGTCGATATGGTGATACAACATCTAAACCTAATATTCCCCGGAAGATGGATAGGGAGATATGGACACGATTCTTGGCCACCAAGGTCCCCGGACCTTACCCTTTTAGATTTTTCCTGTGGGGATGGCTGAAAGGCGAAGTCTACAAGGAAAACGTTAACACAAGAGCAGAGTTGGTCGTTTGGATTATGCATAGTGCAGCCCTCATCAATGATCGCCAAGACGCCCTCCGAAGAGCTACACGGGGTGTTATCAAGAGAAGTGCAAAATGCATTGAAATTGGTGGTGGAAGTTTTGAAAATCAACTTTGAACGTCCTCATTTGCCTTGGCTTTACATTTGTTTGGATTAAATACTACCAGCTGTATCTCGGTAGGCAATACAATTGGGGCACATGCTATATGGAATTTTTATTGCAATTCATCTATACTACCACCTCCTAAAATATTTACCATTCCTCCTGAAACACCCTGTATATAGGTCACACTGGCGGTAGTGTGATACAGGTGATAGATGGGACAATATAAGGATTCAAGGAAACAAATGTATCTGGGGGGGTTAAACCCTAAAATGCACCCCGGTGGTACGCCACTGATTAAGATATAGTGCGAGTGAGGTTACCAAGGGTTGTTAGAGAGAGAAGTAATCTCACTGAATTTTACTAACTTCGTTTTCAAGGAGAAATTCCGCATCAGTCAAGTTACTGTAAAATATTTGCTGCAGAGAATTGGAGGCTATCTTCTGCATCCGGCAAAAGGAAATTTTTAGGCCCTTGGACCTATGGAGCAACTTGTGATGGAAATCTTCCCAAATAAAATGTCTTAGTCTTCTCTAATCAATGTTGAAATTCTCAATGCGGTAGTGACCGAGTCGTGCGGGGGAAAATAAATCGAAAGACGTAGGCTACTCATAATGAGAGAATGACTTATTCCGGTATATATCATATTTTAAATATTATATTGCTCCCTTGACCGTAGAAACTTCATAGTACATGATTTACTACAAAAACTGCCGTGGCCGAGACAACCATTATTTTGTTGAGCCTCGGAGCAGCACGGTTTCAATTCGTGCCAGTATTGTATAGTAGCCTATATATTCGCGATTGCCAGAAAGATAAATGGTTGATCTGTAATGTATTATTAGAAGCTGTAATGATAATCACATTAATCCAGTCAAATATGTAAATGTATAGTAAGTTTGTGCGCGTTTCTTCAAATAAATAAATGTTTTAATAAATAAAAAATCCTTTATATGATTGACGCGCATTGAACACCTCATGTGAATCGATAGTTATTGTACATTGTATCGATTAGCGGAACTATCGAAGTGTACATAAACTCAACAGGTGGATTTGACAAATTGTCAAGGTTAATAAAAGGGCTCTGTGACAGGCGTAAATTTTACAATATTTCTCCTGTCACACAATGACATATTTCAGATAGAAGTGTCACGACATATTGACAATTATGTCAAATTGTCACAATTGTCGGACCTGTCGAGTTTTATGAAATAGGGCCCCGGTCTCTGACCCTGATGATTACAGTTATATACACTACTACAGTCAACACAGAGACATAGGTTAGTTAGTTAATCTTTTAAGGGGCGGAACTACGAGGTCATCTGCCCCTAGAGACATAGGTTGTTTTTGTTGTTTTAAGAGGTCTAACATCTAGGTTATCGGCGAAATATAGGTCATCAGGCAATTTGAACACATTCAAGTACACGAGGCTCATAATCAAGATATCCCAAGCTCCTAAACAAACTAATCAACAACAACAAATGAGGAGACTACCGCAGATTCTATTCTGTATGACTTATATAAAATATCAAGAGAGATTGTTTTTCTGCATTGATTGGGGGGCTATGGATTTCTTGGTCATCAGAGTGCTGAATCTATCTGATGACATGTGATTCTGTGGTGTCTACGCTCAAGTTAGTGCGCGTGTGGCTCTGTTCAGCCTGCTTGACACTTAGCTCACACCAGCACTCGCTTTGCAATGATTTCTGATTCGCAGAACGGAGGCAGATATCACAAGAGTGAAAAGAGCCATCTTGTATCTCAGATGGTAATCAATGAATAGATATAAGCTTAATTATGTGCCTCATTGCCGGTAAATTGCAGTCACATTCATTGTAGGGTACCGTACTTCGTATTACTCTTTTAATGTCTCTTATCCTGTATAAAAGAATATGGTGGAAGCCGTCAATAAATATGTATTGCCGGTAAATTGCAGTCACATAATACTCTATAAGTGCGGTCCATATACCGCTCCCGATCACGTTTGAGGGTTAAAGTTAACAAAAAGTGAGGTTAGAAAGCAATATCATAGGGCTGTGATGTATAAATGAATATACTAATGTGATTCAGAAAACGATTGAGATGTTACGAAGTACCGTATAAAACTATATTTTGAAGGATTTTCGCGTACAAGTCCCTTTAAACTAAAATTATACTCCAAAAATTGAAGGGAAACCCGGCGAATCGTAAAAATCTCTACACCCCTCTTCGGGTGAAAACTCCCTACGCAGCGAGATAATCATGATACAGTAGAGAACCGGAAACTCGACCTTCCATAACTCAACATTCCGTAAGACTTTCTTTTTTACATAGGAAATAATTCATTTAAATTAGCGATCATGCTACTTACACTGGTCGAGGGATATGATTAAGGGCAGCAAGTTTTCAATCAAATTATACAACAAGTGACTCGCAAAGAGAAATTCCTACATATCGCCTCGGTAGCTTTAGAAGCAGGGATAGCTGGGGTCAATTTTGGTTGGTTCCTCAGTATAGGGGCTGCGACATCGCGGTCATGTAGCCCCCGTGTACAATGGGTGTGTGTAGAATCTGTCTGATAAATCGGTGTTAATTGTGATAGCTGTATTAGTGTGTGTTATCTGTAATTCACGTAAGGACTGCAGACGATCAATTTCAAGCAGTTCCTACTTTTGCTACCAAATATTACTGTCAACGACACCTAGCCGCAAACTTGGCTACTAGATACCACCTAAACCAGCACCTGGCGACAGACGTTGGAACTTATAGAGCGTTAATCAAATCGAACCAGCAAATCTAGCTTCACACAATTGTAGTTAGTGGAAGGTATTTTTCATGCCATAAATCTATGACATGGGCCCGCCAGCTTTACTTCCCCTCCGAAGGAAGGCATACTGAGGGATTTTTAACGCTCTTCATAAATCCGACTAATTCGGCCGGGTTTGAACCCGCGATCTTAGGCATAGAAGTTGAGCATGCTACCGACTACGACACCGAAGCCGCCAGGCGTCAATTTTAATCAACACTCGCTGCGTGTCTTTCTGTTATTGTCGGCTACCTAACCGAGTCCGTAACTCGGCTTCGGTGGCGTAGTTGATAGCATGCTGAACAGCTGTGCCCAAGATAGCGGGTTCAAACCCGGCCAAAGTCGTCGGATTTTTTAAGAGCGTTAAAATCCTTCAGTATGCCTTCCTTCGGAGGGGAAGTTAAGCCGGCGGTCCCATGTCATAGATTTTTGGCATGAAAAGGATCCTTCAACAGACTAAACTTGTGTGAAGTTAAATTTCTAGGTTAGATTTCCTTGGAACGCTCTATCAAAGTTCCAACGTGCACCTCTAGGTATCGGTGACATATGGTAGCGAAAGTTGGAACTACTTGAAATTGAACGGAACTTGTAGCTCACCCTAAGGGTGCCCGCTTGAAGCAGCTACAGCCTTTGGCGAGCTGAACATGTCCTCGGACACTCCCGGCACTAAAAGCCATACAC
This sequence comes from Meconema thalassinum, assembly GCA_946902985.2. NCBI lineage: Eukaryota > Metazoa > Arthropoda > Insecta > Orthoptera > Tettigoniidae > Meconema > Meconema thalassinum. The sequence goes on from OX336394.1 coordinate 37,336,908, forward strand.
TAAATAAATAAATAAATAAATAAATAAATAAATAAATAAAATAAATCTCAGTGCACGTTAGGTTGAGTTTACCGATCGCCATTGCAGTAATAATAATAATAATAATAATAATAATAATAATAATAATAACAATAATAATAATAATATCGTATGGCCTCGGGTGCCGGGTGAAAGCTTTGTTATTTGACACCCAGAGGGTAGCTTGCATGTCGAATTTCGTTGTAACTTGAAGCACTATGAAAGATAAGAAGGATAGATATCTAAGCTCCTTGAACACTATAGCGCTTTCTAGTAGAGAAATGAGGAACTTTGTGTTGGCGGAAACTCCCGAGATCAATTTTACCATTATGAACACGGCCTACTGAATTCAAATGGGTTCTTTGACATGCCAACATCGTATGACACGGTGTCGTAATTTTTGCCGCCTTTCAAAAATCACTTACCACGGCCAGGCCAGGAGCGAACCTGCAAGCTTGGGGTTAGTAGACCGACACGTTGCCCACTCGCCCACCGTGGCAAGCATAATAATAATGATGTGTCGCCTCAGAAGAGGCCTAGTGGAGGTCTTCCCCAGTTGAAGCAACATGATGAGGATGAAATGAATTACGAAGACGTCACAAACACCCATTCCCCGAGCCAGGGAAATTAACCACACGAAGTTAAAAATCCCTCGACCTGGGTATCGAACACGGGGCCTTAAGAACACTCAGCCACGAAGCAAGACGAGCGATAAATCCCTTCACCTGGCAACACTGACAGTTTCATTAGGCTGCTCCTTTGGATCAAACGCGTTTAGATGCACAATGTAACCTTCGTTTGCGTTCCTGAAGTGACGTCCGACATTGTTGGCGAGTGTTGACACATTAACCACTTCCTGATCTTCTCTAATTTAATTGTATTGCGGTTAACGATCTGGAATACAGCAGCTTCATATAGGATAGGCGAAACATCGTTGAGGGCGAGGGATCCAAACATTTGTTGCTGTTACTTCTTTAAAGGGTTGAAGGCATCTTGATTATCAGCCCCGTATACTTGGAAGTGTATTGGATAATTCTGATCATATGCGTGTATGGCGTGACTCTACGTCTGTAACATTGTGTAGGCTCGTACGGACTAGTCAAGTAGGGTAGAGTCAAGTTACTCCGTGATATCAAGTAACACAGTGATAAAGCGTATTTCCTCTATCACTACGTAGGTTCAATGCCGACAGTTCTAAGTTTTTACCAACAGATGGCAGTAGAAACCAGGAATCCCTTGCGCTCTATCTTTGACCAACTCAATGAAGTTTAAAAAATATTAGGTGCGTTCAAAAAGTAACGAGCTGGAGGCTGGAATGCGCAAACAGGTGACTACATCGGCTAACCGTGGCGTGTGTAACGAGGTGTGGTTCCGACCAGAGCGTGGAAGGTCACATCCCGTCACTAGAGGGCACGCGTGCACGTCACGTGACGATACAAAGCGAGCAGCAGCATGCATCAATCGTCCAACGCTGCCAGTCGCATTGCAAACAGTGACATGGAGGCGTCAACCGAAGAGCAAAGAGGTGTTGTTCGGTTTCTAACAGCGGAAGGAGTAGGAGGAACGCCATTCATCGCCGAATGTCACAAGTGTACGGCGAACACTGCATGTTCCTTGCAAGGGTCAAGGCGTGGCACAAGCGCTTCAGGGAAGGACGGGTATCGTTAGCCGATGATGCCCAGTCTGGGGCACCCCCCTGCATTACCGATGACAACGTCCAGCTGGTTGATGCACTCATTACCCAGGACCGCCGAGTGACAGTGAACGCCATAGCCGCCGTGGTCGCTCCACGACAATGCACGACCTCATACGGCCAACACAGTCGCGGCACTCCTGCAGAAATTCAAATGGGAGGTTCTCGGCCACCCTCCATACGGCCCAGACCTCTCTCCCTGTGATTACGCCATGTTTGGTCCCCTGGAAAGGGCTCTGCGGGGCCAACGATTCACCTCGGACAGCTGTACGTGCGGAACTGGTTCACATCGCAGCCCAGGGAATTTTATGAGACAGCCATTCACCGCCTCGTGTCACAGTGGAACAAGTGCCTCAACAGCCAGGGTCAATACTTCTAACATACAGGTACTGGTTTCTGTAATTATGCCTCCGGCTCGTTACTTTTTGAACGCAACTTATATATTAACAGAGAGTTGACATTTCAACAAGTGATCCACATCCAGTGAAATCTGTGTGAAGATTTTAATTTCTTATAAACAGCTGTTTCATTGTATAAGTTTCATTTGAACACCAATCAGAAGTAAGATGCAGACCATTCGCATACAAAACTCACATGTATGTAGTGTTACGCATGCAAGGTGTGTGAGCTTAGCAAAAAGTACGTTTTTCTTAGGTTAGACGCTGATATGGCGCCAAAATGGAATAAAGAGGCTCGCTCCTACACAGCTGAAACACTTAAAGAAGCATTGAGTTCGATGAAGGAAGAAGGATGGTCAATATACAAGGCCAGTAGACGTTTTAATAACCCGTGGAGTACACTAAAGGATTATTGCACAAAATATTCCACCAATCCAGGAAGTGCAACCCTTGCAAAAATTGGAAAGCCATTCGTTGTGTCACCTGAATTTGAAGTGAAGATAGTGTGTCAAGATATACACAATAGATCGGTCTAGACCTAATTCCAGACCCCAGAACAACGACGATGATAGTTGTGGTGCGTGAGGTGGCTCCCCTGGCGGATGACACCAAGAGGAAGAATGTAGCCGAATGGATTGATTATCGGTTTTGTATTGTTTGGTACCTATAATGTCTATTTTATGTGTGATAGGTGTGAGGAATCTGATAGTGACCAAGAAGACTTAAAATATGTTTAATGGAATATTTTTAATAGAATGTTTTTTTTTAATTTAAAAAAAGTGACAGTCAGTCTGAAAGACTAGACTAGACTTTGTATTTTAAATGCTACAAATGCTGAAAAATGCTAGAAAGGCTGGAGGCTTCTCGCTTCGCTCGAAGCCAAAGACTCTTGACATGTTAGAAAATTATCTGCATAATACTTATCTTGCTTATCTTGTTTCAAATTAATCGCGAACGGCAAGTGCAAACCAAGGGCAAAGCAAGGTCAAGCGCGCGGGATGCCATACGCTCACCAGAGGGCGCGGGGACGTGCCCCTTTCATCCAGTCTAAAAACACATATAGTAGGCGATGTATTGAAGATAGAGATATGCTCTCGCGGACTTTTTTGTAGAACTTTTCATGCTGACCAATTCTTACGCTCATAGTATATTGATATTTTTAACGGTTTGCCCAGAGTATGCTTAAGAAGCGCACGGATGCCATGTTTGTTTTCGACTTTTTCAATGAAATCGTTACTGCTTGGCTTCCTTTGATCATATATAAATTATTTTCTACAGAATCTTTCCTCGAGATATCCTTTACAGAATGGTGAAAACCGCATCAAAATCCATCCAGTGGTTCTAGAGATTACCCGTGACATCCAAGAATCGGGGATTTTTGTCTTATACTAACGAAGTAGAGATTGTCGGGGAACACATGCACCAAGCGGTACTATGACGTCACACACCTCAGTGCATCTGAGTACATTTCGTCCCGTCACCGTAACGTAACGCCAGACCCCAGCGTAACGACGAAGTCGACAAGATCATTTAAAATGATAAAAAAAAACTGTGTAGTGAAATGTTTCAATATGGGCAATATGGGGTCATAAAAACTTATAGTCTACATACGATTCGAACACTTTAATTACAATAAACATTAGTTTTCACGGAGTAACTTTAACACTATCACGGAGTAACTTGAATATCACGGCGTTACCTACTTTTACTGCCGGATTTTGTTAGTTAATACCTTGAAATAACTAATGAATATTTGTAAGATATATGCCAGAAATGTTCCGTAGGGTATCCCTCTTTAACATGAAACGAATCGAAATAACTGAAATCTAAAATTTCTGAAATAGTAACAAAAAAAAGCTTAGTATCACGGAGTTACTTAACTTTACCCTACTATCCCGGCATTTATCCAAAGATTAGTGGAAAATTTCGCGGGAAAATCACACTCAGGATGGCTACTTAATGATATAACAAGGGATAATGGCTTTCTTGCTTCCCCTTCAAATGTTATATCGAACATTTGCTATCAGTGAACTAGCAACCCACCCCCGGCTTCGCCCGGTATCTTTAACGGTTTTACCCATCGTAAGCTTAAAAGAAGTTCTTAGTTTTCTTTTTCTATTTCAATGAACTACGACCTATATCCATTTTCCGTCTCGGCATGATGGGTTAAACCACTGACTGGGCTATTAATTATATTATCATGTGCAACAAATTCATGTCAGACGTAATTTAAGAATGGCGAGGTGCATGAATCACAAATCCCCCTTCCGTCTAATCTAAACTCGACTGTGTATCCTGCGGAACGAAAAGTTCACAGGCGAAAGTAAGAAAAGTCGAGTTGCACATCCAGGGAAAGTCCAAACACATCCACTCTTCTCAATACGACTCGGCAGTTCGATACCGGCTGTAACTGGGGTGATAGGCTCACTCGCTAGCTAGCTCGTCAACTGTTGCGGAGGGGATTGTTGGAAGAAATGAAAACGTAAAAAACTTACAGCGGGTGATGCATTTAAGATAGAGATATGCTGTCCCGGACGTTTTTGTGGAACTTTTCATGCTGAACAATTCTTACACTCATAGCATATAGATATTGTTAACGGTTTACACAGCGTAAGCTTTAAAGGCCCACGGACTGTAGATTTTTTTCGACTTTTTCACCCAAATCGTTACGGTACTGCTCGGCTTCCTTTGGTCATAAATAAATTATTTTCTACAGAAATCTTCCTCGAGAAATCCTTAGTAAATGGTGAAAACCGCATCAAAACCATCCAGTGTTTCTCGAGATTACCCGGAACATCCAAGAATCGGGGGCTTTGTTTTATACTAAGTAGAGATGTGAATATTTAACAGATATTGACAATTTGAGACCTTGATGTAAAATCAGGCTATCATTTCATTTTGCAATAAATACAATATGTTGATGTTACATAAGGGGGTTTCTTTTGGAGAGTATAATCAAACAAAAGAAGCACGGATAAACGAAAAGTGTTGAAAAAACACAAGAAATTGAAAAAAGTATAACAGTCATTCTACAAAAGAGGGCGAAGGAAATGACGCCAACCAGCTGGAAACTATAAGAGTCGCGAAACTTCTTGGCAACGACCACAAACTTGTTGTGGGCAAAGAAGAAAGGCCGGGTTTCACCAGTTCTGGTTAACGAGATGAGTGTGGTTTAAATTATTGTCAATGTTGAACCAGTCCATAAGCGCTGACTCGAGGAGCTCTCAGGCTGAGTGGCCATGCTCTGTGATTTAAGCCAAGAATATGGGTTAAGCTGTTCGCTCATACGCCTGGTCCATTATGTCAGTAGGTGGTGTATGTAGAGTTGTCAGACGTTCCGTTTTACCCGGAACAATTCTGTTTTTAGCCTATTTTCAATTTTGGAAAAAAATAGGCTTATGAGATCACCTTTTGTCCGTGTGTGTGTGTGTGTGTGTGTCCCCCTAATAACTTCTAAACGGCTGGAGCGATTTCAATGAACTCGGTAGGTTCATAGCACTATTCCTGGCCACCCCGACCGTGCCCTTCAAATTTTGTTACGTCTCACCAATCCAACATGGCGGCTATGCGAAATATTTCACCAACAATCAATATCTCCGACACTATTCCCGATATCACCCTGGAATTTATTACGGTGATAAAGGGAACTACTAGAAATTCACCTATGTGACTTTTGGAAACCTGGTAACTACAAAACCAACATGGCGGCCACGCGAATTTGCGACTTTTAAATAGACGTTTCTCGCGATTTAACCAACCAAACGCAATAAAACTTGGTACAGTATATGTTTATACACATTGTAATGCACCGACATCTAACTTCGTTCAATTGTTTACATAACTACAAGATGGCGGATGTGCGAAATATTTCACAGGCATTCTATATCTCTGAAACTATTAGCGGTATCACCCTAAAATTTTGTACGGAGATAAAGGGCACTACTGGTAGTTCATCTATAAGACTTTCAAAAACCGGTTAACTACAAAACGAACGTGGCGGCCAAGCGAATTTGAAAATTATAAATAGACCTTCCTCGCGATTTAATGTTCCAACCGCAATGAAATCTGGTACAGGAAATGTTTATACACATTGTAATGCACTGGTATCTAATTTAGTTCAATTGTTTACATTACCTCAAGATGGCGGCTGTGCGAATTTTAAAATTAAGTTTTTATTTCTTGTGTCGTAATCATGCGATCGAAGTGAAAGTTTGAATAATGAACCTTCGCAATAATTTTCCTTTATTGGTACATGGCTCTATGGCCTATACATTTAACAATCCAACATGGCGACCATCCGAAATATTTAGTCGGTTCTCAATATCTACGAATCTATTACAGCAATCAAACTGAATTTTTTTATGTTGATAGTGGCAGTGAACATAAGTAGGATATATGAAAATAGGCTGTATAGTTCTTCACGGAACTATTTGTTTCTTGTTTTGTTCCACGTTCCGTTTTAATCTTTAACGGAACGCCAAATATTCCGTTTTTTTTGGGGGTTAATTTCATAATATTATATTCTATTTCGCACCAATTTTCAAATGTCCCGCTTCAGAATTGATTGTAATGTCTAACTTGTTTTCTGGTGATACAGTTGCAAGTTTGAAAGAGAAAATGATTTCTATGTCTGTGTCAGATAGATGGGTACCGTACATGTTATAGATTTATTAGGGGCAACAAAATTAAGGAATACCTTAGTCCTTGTGAAGTTAATACTCAGCATTTTCCCATCCAATGCTTTTACGAAGCGAGTTTTTTTCTGTCATGATTATCAAATGGTGAGATGATAGAAACAGAAGCTCTATTAGTTTGATAAAACAAGAATTGTTCACATATTACAATTATGACGAAAATTGCAGTGAAGTTTATCAGAAGGTATTTACAAATAAAAATTCCTTGCAAAGGGTCGTTCAAATGAAAAGCATTTGTAAGATGCTGGTGTCATAGGCCTATATGATATGCCAGCAATATCTAGTTTTAATTTTGTGTATTTGATCATGTAACGCTTATTTAATACATATGTGTATAATTTATAACAACATTTAACAACCTGGATTAGAAATAAACAATGTTTTGGGACGTGTATTCCGTTTTTCTATTCTTGAAATCTGGCAACCTTACAATGTAGTGAAAGAAATTTAATATTTAATGGTTTATAATGAAGATATTATATGCTGAAGCGATATCTTCCCCATCATTATTTGCTAAGCATTTGTATGTAAAGCTGCTCATGAAGTTACAATGCAATGAACCTCTCTGGTCAACCTTGTGACTGTTCCGGTCACAATGTTCCCAAACCCTTATTTGGTTGACTGCAAGAGAAGTCAGGTTAGGGTAATTTGTTCATACCATTTCTTTTCTTGTTCATCATCATCATTTAGGTTGTAGGATTTCATTTTATTTAGTGTATATATATCTTGTGTATCTCGGGGACTCAGTCAGGAATATTTCATTTAATTTGTATGGGAGATGTCAGTATACAAGACAGCGGATTGTGTAGGCAAGCTACAAGATGTTGCAACAGCAGGAAACTATAGGCCAAATTTAGATTGGGCCGAGAATAACTTCCCTTGTCTAGAAGAAAGCTTTGTATAAATTGTGTAAGATTCTGACGTCAGAGAAGAGTTTCGCGCCACGAGTTGTAAGAAATATACATGGGTTCGAGATTATTGGTGTATTTTGTATGGGTTGGAGGGTATCATGACCCTGGCGGAGAAAGACGAAAACATGTGTTTACAAGATGAGCGGTGGGTTTTTCGTGTATAGCGGGGCTTCACTTCTATTGTAGCGTCTGATTGGAAAGGTCGCGTTCTCGTAATTTGGCGTAGGCCTATTTGGAGAAACAGTTTTGTTGAAAGCATGGCTTTCGAAAGTACTCGAAACGGCTACATATCACAACGATGTTATCTCTGTTAGCACAATTCAAGTTGGGTACGGAAGCACATTCATTTCTCTCGCAGAGATGTGGCTATGTAAACCAGTAAACATCTCTAACCTCAAACCACGTGTGGAAAATCTTAGAAATGCTGGGGAGAACTGATCTATCGAGCATGTCTCGTAGATTATCTGCTAGATCGTCGATGAGTGAGTAACAAACATCTTTATATTCCAACATTCATTTTGGGTCACATGTTTTCGTCATTGCCGAGGAGAATTGAAGAGAGGAAACCATAGTCTGTTCGACGAGAGTCCCCGCCATATGTTTCAAGTTGATATTAATACATATATTTTGAAGGTTATAATTAGTTTTCTTTATAGGGAATTACACCTAATAGTTGAACGCCCAATTGATACCAGTTAGGTTGACCAAATGTGTGTCCAACACTCCACGACCCTGCCATTTCAATTGTGTGGTATATGATGAAGTACTTCCGATCAAAAATAGGATGATGATTTTGGGAAGTTTTAAATCAGTCGCCCAAGGAGGGATAGTAATAAGTGACAACATAGCACCTCAACGTGGGGCAAGAGTAGGGAAACCTAGCAGGTATCATTGGGGCACATATGCACACAGCCGATAGACATCTTAGGAGTATTAGAGTTCACAGTAATTTGTTTTGTTTTATGGGGTATGTCCAAATTGGACAATATGGAATTAATGTCTAGGGTTGCGAATAAATTAAAACAGTAAAATGTCAGTTAATCAGGGAACGGGGGGAAATAGTAGTGAGGAAGGTAAGGAACAGACAATGGGAGAATCGGATACCATTGTCTCCAATGAGTCGCAGCTGATCACTGAAGGTAGCAACTTAAATTTAAATGGGGGGGTTATGAACGATAGTTTGATCCAAATGCTACTGAGTGAAATAAAAGGAGAGATTAAGAAGCAAGGAGAGTCTATGAGTAAGGAAATTAAGGAGCAGGTAGGCTCTGTAAATGAGAAGGTAGAGTCAGTGACCAAGGAGATAGAGTCTTGGAAGGAATCTGTAAGTAAGGAAGTAACATATTTAGGAGTATTTGTCAGTAAGGAGTTAGAATCTCTGGTAGAGTCTGTGAGTGAGACGTTTGAGCCTAGTGTGGATAAGTGGAGCAAGCAGGTAGAGTCTAGTACAGAGAAGTTAGAGTCCGGTATAGAGGCAGTGAACAAGCAGGAAAGAGAAGTGAAAGATCCTGTAAGTAAGGAGGTAGGAGAAGTTAGGCAGCAAGGAGAGGCTATTAGAAAGGAGGTAGGCAGGCAAATAGAATCTGTGAAGTTGTGTGTGGACGAAGCAGCGGTAGAATCTGTGAAGTTGTGTGTGGACGAAGCAGCGGTAGAATCTGTGAAGTTGTGTGTGGACGAAGCAGCGGTAGAATCTGTGAAGTTGTGTGTGGACGAAGCAGCGGAGAAGCAGCAGTTGGAGGGGACGGTAGGTGATAGTAGCGTAGACGAGAGTGAACAGCAGTTGAAAGGGACGGTTGGTGATAGTAGCATAGACGAGAGTGAACAGCAGTTGAAAGGGACGGTAGGTGATAGTAGCGTAGACGAGAGTGAACAGCAGTTGAAAGGGACGGTTGGTGATAGTAGCGTAGACGAGAGTGAACAGCAGTTGAAAGGGACGGTAGGTGATAGTAGCGTGGACGAGAGTGAACAGCAGTTGAAAGGGATGGGAGGTGATAGTAACTTAGAGGAGAGTGAACGGCAGTGGGAGGAGACGTTAGGTGAGAGTGAACAACATTTGGAGGTGATGTTAGGTGAAAGTCAGCAGGGAGATTCTAGTAGACAGGATAAACGGGAGGTGGAAATAAGGAATTATAGAAGTAGAAAGAAACAGGATAAGGATAATATCAGCACAGGAAAACTATCAGAGGGGTGGGGGGCGTCAGGAAATTGGCAACGAAAGAGTACAGGTGAACCAGAGGAGAAAGAAATAGGCATTAAGCTGAATCAGGATATCAGTCGACCTTCATCGAGTGTATCATTTTGGCAGGTAAGTTTGAGGGAGATGAGGAGGAAGTTGGCAGCTTACAGTTTTTGGAGGGTTAAATTCAGTTTTTTTATGGGATAGGCGATCAGGTGTGTTTCAGGGTTCTTATCTATCTTCAGTTTAGGGGTTGGTTTAGTTTTTTGTTTCAAGTATTTCAGGGGCCTTTTAAGGTGGTTAAACGTATTGGTGAGTGTGCCTATAGTTTAACGGACCAGGATGGTAAGTCTGTCAGTACACATAATATTAGGAATCTCCGTAGATATCACTCTGTAAAATAATATGGCATGGACTCTTAGAGAATTAGTCAACATAACGTGATGGCATGACAAAACTCAAGAGATGTGACGAAGAATGCTAACCAGCAAAGTGGCATCGAGTGTTAGATGGATAGATGGTATGATAAGGCCTGTGCAGGCAAATACCATGGCTTGTGAAGCGATAGGGTCTCATGATGAGACGAAGAAAATGAAGTGGTAGACCTAAGACACTTGAGAGAAATCAGTGAGGCTAGGAAATGGACACAATAAGACATTCGAGAGAGTGAGAATGTGTGAAAATTTGACAAGTGTGTGTGTATATATGTCTTCCAGGGTTTATTTATGTAATAGTGTAATTCTTTGTGTTTTCAGTGCGTTGCTTGTTTGAGTGTTTGTGATCCACACTTGTTTCACCCGTGTGAATCACATGGGGGCGTATTGTGACTGTTCCGGTCACAATGTTCCCAAACCCTTATTTGGTTGACTGCAAGAGAAGTCAGGTTAGGGTAATTTGTTCATACCATTTCTTTTCTTGTTCATCATCATCATTTAGGTTGTAGGATTTCATTTTATTTAGTGTATATATATCTTGTGTATCTCGGGGACTCAGTCAGGAATATTTCATTTAATTTGTATGGGAGATGTCAGTATACAAGACAGCGGATTGTGTAGGCAAGCTACAAGATGTTGCAACAGCAGGAAACTATAGGCCAAATTTAGATTGGGCCGAGAATAACTTCCCTTGTCTAGAAGAAAGCTTTGTATAAATTGTGTAAGATTCTGACGTCAGAGAAGAGTTTCGCGCCACGAGTTGTAAGAAATATACATGGGTTCGAGATTATTGGTGTATTTTGTATGGGTTGGAGGGTATCATGACCCTGGCGGAGAAAGACGAAAACATGTGTTTACAAGATGAGCGGTGGGTTTTTCGTGTATAGCGGGGCTTCACTTCTATTGTAGCGTCTGATTGGAAAGGTCGCGTTCTCGTAATTTGGCGTAGGCCTATTTGGAGAAACAGTTTTGTTGAAAGCATGGCTTTCGAAAGTACTCGAAACGGCTACATATCACAACGATGTTATCTCTGTTAGCACAATTCAAGTTGGGTACGGAAGCACATTCATTTCTCTCGCAGAGATGTGGCTATGTAAACCAGTAAACATCTCTAACCTCAAACCACGTGTGGAAAATCTTAGAAATGCTGGGGAGAACTGATCTATCGAGCATGTCTCGTAGATTATCTGCTAGATCGTCGATGAGTGAGTAACAAACATCTTTATATTCCAACATTCATTTTGGGTCACATGTTTTCGTCATTGCCGAGGAGAATTGAAGAGAGGAAACCATAGTCTGTTCGACGAGAGTCCCCGCCATATGTTTCAAGTTGATATTAATACATATATTTTGAAGGTTATAATTAGTTTTCTTTATAGGGAATTACACCTAATAGTTGAACGCCCAATTGATACCAGTTAGGTTGACCAAATGTGTGTCCAACACTCCACGACCCTGCCATTTCAATTGTGTGGTATATGATGAAGTACTTCCGATCAAAAATAGGAGGATGATTTTGGGAAGTTTTAAATCAGTCGCCCAAGGAGGGATAGTAATAAGTGACAACCTGACAGACTCTCACCCGAGTTTCGACACTTGGGAAGGTTTTCTCTTTCCTCGATTTTTATTAATTTTTTGTTTTATAATTACCCAGACGTTATAATACTAAGCATAAATAAATCTGTATATACAGTATTTAATTGTCCAGTTTCAAAACACGTTCAATCCGTTTTTTAATTTTCTCATGCTTAATTAACACTTAATTCATCTGTGCTGTCAACTTGCATAGAAAACCTAGTACTTGAAGCATGGAATAAACACTTTTTGATGCGAATCCTCAGCACAGATGGATTCAGAGACTTGAAAGATGAGAAATGTGAATCCAAGTGATCTTTATTCACAAATGGACCGATATACAGAGTGTAACTAAATATGTTTGAAAGCTCCGCGGATTCGAGAGAAGACCTGACAACAAGCAAAATATGTCCTGTAAACATATGGTGTATTTGCTTTCGTTCCCGTGTTACGAGTATTGTTTGTGGTGTACGTAAAACAGACGGCGGCATGATTCTAGTTGGCCATTTGTGGAGGGCACACAAGCCACTTGTACGTTTCGTCGCTATTGAAATCTGTGTGCATTTGTTTTGCATTCAAAGCTTTGCATTGAAAGGATGTCAGCAGATACGACAGACAAGGGGAATATGGGAGCGTGTGAGATAGTCAATGATGCGGCGCATAGACGCCAGCATTACAGCTCGTGGTAGCCGGTTTGAGCACCTTCTGAAGAGAACTGTAAGTAGTAACGTACACGTTATCAACACAAATGACCAACATGCATAGTGAAGCGGTCTGTGTTATTTGCACCACAAACAATGCTTATAACGTGGATACGAACGCACATACACCATATGTTTACAGGACATGTGTTGCTTGTTGTCAGGTCCTCTAACGAATCGCCGGAGATTTCCCACATATTTAGTTACACCCTGTATATCTATAGCCTATATAGTGTGCATTTCGAAGTAGAAAATGAATATATACGCACAACACACCACGTATTACACACTGCCACAACGATTTTCTTCGGTGTCCTCACGATAGCGTCTAAAACAGCCATCACAACTTCAGCCACATAAACAAAATACAGTACTATACTTTATGTTCGACCCTGACTATTGTATGTCAGAAAACTGTATCATAATGATTGTCATTATAACACTATTTTTCATTATGAAACAGTTTCTCCCACCAATCACAGCTCAAGAAACAGTTGTTAGACCAATTAGATAATGATGGCATCGCACCTGCGCTAAGTTCCAAGGCCTACTAATTTAAATTTCACTGCGTTGCCCAGTGTCATAGTGGTGTAATCGAGGAGGCCATGGACTAATACAAGGCATTCTCTGCGTCCCATGCGCTCTGTTCATTACATAAAACTGGCGAAATCTCGACAGATATTTATGAATATTTATGTTCGAACATAAAATAGTTATAATAATTATCGTCGAACATAAACAGTCGTATGCAACTCGCCTATAATGGTAATTAAGACACTCGTATGGAAATTAAAAAACTCGCATACGCTCGTTTTATAAATATACTCGTGTCTTAATTATTGCCATTATAGGCCCGTTGCATAATGTACTATTGTGCAGGGTCTTTCATTTAAAGTAAGAACGGCAAACGACAGTTTTGTTATTTGCTGCTGCGGTGGATTTGGCCGAGCTTGTGGCGCGCCATGGCCCCCCTGCTGTACTAGTGAAAGGGCGCGCATAGTACATACGAGGGCTGGTTTTCTTTTTCAAGTTCCGATGGACTGTATAAAAATTACAGATTGACAAACCAAACTGATTTTAATACTAAATGTTTGCTTGTTTTATTCGTATGTCTCAACATAATCGCCAAAACGATTGAAACATTTGTCGCATCGTTACACCAGCTTTCCAATGCCCTCGTAAAATATTCTGCCGCCACTGAGGTGGGTAGGTCCGGACAGTCTCCTGAAGTTTTTCCTTTTTGGCGAGGCGTTGCCGCCCAACCATACCTTCAGTTCTCGAAAAAGGTGAAAACCATTCACGACCACTCTATACCAACGTTACTGTTACGGCTGTGAGTTTGTGTCATCACTCGCCGCATGAGTCACAACTGCCCCAGGGCTGGGCTGTGGCCTGCCTCCTGTATTGCGTGTGCCTTATGCAACAGGGCTACTAGGACAAAGGGGTAGTCCAGAATATTCGTGACTGGACCAGCTATGGAAACCTCGGGAAGCCGTGAACCCTGGATGGATCTAGAAGCATTTATTGAGTCACCGGCCTGCTATATAAGTGCGACCTGTCTAGCAGTTGAGGTTGTTGTGTTTTACGAGCTAGTGTGAGCGTTTATTCTGAGCGACAGAAGTGTGGTGACTTGCGAAACCCCTAGTGTAGCGGCGAAGTGAGAAACATACAGGGGACTGCCTGTGTTCTGAGTGAGTGTGCTTTCACTGAGTGTCTGAGATATTGTGGTGTCGAAATCCAGTGACATTGTTTCTCCCAACTTGAGAACAGCGTGCAGCAAGTGCTCGTAAGTACTGTAGTAGGCGCACATTAGGAAGAAGTTGCATGTAGTTCTGTCAAGGCCACTAGGCTCATTAGCGGCAGGATTAACTTCTGTGGTTTGTTGACAAGTGAAAGGGCAAGAGCTCTCCACAAGCAAGAGACTTGAAGAAACTGGAGTAAGGTTCCTATTGTCTGTAATTGCTGATGAGTAGTGTAATTTTCTGGCCGCAATAAAGTTAATTATTTCTTTAAGCAGTAATTGGTGTTGTGCTTCCTACCCACCGTAATCCAGTTAACAAAAGTGCCACTAGGGGGGTGGCACGTAACAACTGGTGTCAGAAGCGGGATTACGAACTCAAGCACAACACCTGACGGTCCTGGTTTCAAAACCCGAGCAGGTCATTTTCTCTAATTTTCCTGTGAGTGCATGCCTTTTACAAGACAAACAACTAAAATGGAGGAGAAATTGGCAGCATTGCTAGAAAAGTTAAATGGCATGGAAACCAAGATGGAGGACGGCCAGAAGAATTTAACCAAGGAGCTAGCTGCCAAATTAGAAGACGGCCAGAAGAAGATGGAAGACGGCCAAAATAAGTTAGCGGAGGACCTGAAGAAGATGAAAGACAGCCAGAAAAGTTTAGCCGAGGACCTAACTTCCAAATTAGAAGACGGTCAGAATAAGCTAGCAGAGGACCTAACCGCCAAATTTCTGGATGGCCAGAAAAATCTGGAAGAGTGTCTGCTGACGAAATTACAGGAAAGTCAAAAGAAATTGGAACAGGGTCTGCGTCAGGAAGTCAACACCGTCTGCCAGGGCCTACGTGAGGAAGTCACAGCAGTAGAAAAAAAGTTCGACGCCTTACAAGAGGAAGTTGCCGAACTGCGCCAACGCCCACTGACGGGGGTGGAAGAAAAATTCAACGCTTTACAAAAGGAAATTTCTGAGCTGAACCAACGCCCGTCGACGGGGATGGAAGCGAGATTCAACGCTCTTCAAGAGGAAGTTGCCGAGCTGCGCCGACGCCCGCCCACAGGTACACCGGGAATATCAGGAACGGGACAGAGCAGAGTGACGCCCCCAACCTTCGACGGAAAGGTCCCGTGGAGCACCTATTTACGTCAGTTCGAGGCAGCCTGTTCAATAAACAACTGGAACAGCACGGAAAAGGCTACAGCTCTCATTGTAGCGCTGAGAGGGGACGCCCTTAACGTCCTTCAGGCCATCCCGACTGGATCCCAGGACTACGCGTCACTAATCGCCCATATGGAGTCCCGATATGGAGATAGCCATCTTCAGCAGGCCTACCAGAAGCAGCTCCGGACCCGGGTACAAAAGAACGCGGAAACCCTGCAGGAGTTCGAGATGGACATCGCACGTCTCGTAAGGCTCGCCTACCCAACAGCTCTGGCCGACTTTCTGGAGCAGATAGCGACGCAGACTTTCACCGACGGGCTACGGGAGTCGAACACTCAACAGGCGCTGCGACTCGCGCGCAATAAGACCCTGACGGATGCGCTGAGCCACGCACTTGAGTTCGAGACGGCAAAACAGGCATCCAGGATGCACGCGCGGGTGCGTCAAGTGGACGTCGACAAACCAGTAAAAACCAACGAGACCAAGCCCCTGGCCGACGAATTAATGGAGGGGCTAAGCCGTTTCTTCGATAGTCGCGGTACCACCAGCAAAAACGTAGCCGAAGGACATCCGGAGAGGCGGCCCGGAAGAGGACTACCGACCTGCTGGACCTGCCGTAAGAGAGGCCACCTGAGCAAGGACTGCGGTGATCGCCGCCGCCAAGGGTTTCCGTCGGGACAGTCAGTCGTAGGGAAACCGCGCGGCCCAGGAAAGCAAGTATCAGCCAGCCTAGGGGGGCAAAGGTTGGCTTGTGGCAGTCGTCAAGTCCCGGCAGTCCAAGTTCGTGTGACGCAGTTACGGAGGGATAATAGCAGCCTGATGGTCGATGGAGTCGTCAACGGAGAGAGCTGGCCCATGCTAATCGACACGGGAGCGTCGAGGACCATCGTCAGTCCCACCGTAATCCCGAAGTGGAGAGTGCAACCCACACAAAGGAACCTCCAGCTAATAACCGCGACCGGAGAGACCGCACCGGTACATGGCGAAGCATCACTGGAGTTTGTCATTGGTCGACGGGCGATAAAGCATCCAGTGCTTGTGGCTGACGTATCAAATGAAGTGATCATCGGACTGGACTTCCTGGACCAGAACAACATCATCTTGGATCTGAGTACCAACACTCTGCACTTCGGAGGTGAGGAACTTGCTTTGCAACCTGCGCACGAGTCCATCACCGCACGACGAGTAAGGCTGAGAGAAGACGTCATCGTTCCCACCAGGACGGAGGTCAGCGCTGCCGTAATTGTCGACGGAACTGCTGAGGGAGTAGCGGCTGTCATTGAGCCAAAATATGAGGACATCCAGACAAAAGGATTGCTAGTTGCCACGACTCTCATCAACACGACGTCTCGGCCGTACGTCCGCCTGTCCAACCTGAACGACTACGACATTACGGTTCACCGGGACACCAACCTAGGAGTCTGCGAGCCCGTTACCTGGATTGCCCACATCACAGATACGACAGACGGACACCTGCAGACGGACAACCGAAGAAGACGCACACTGCCAGAAGAACTACAGAAGCTGTACCAAGGATCCCAGGACCATTTAGACGAGGAACAATCACGCCAACTTCAGGACCTGCTACGCGAATTCCAGGACGTCTTCTCCGTGGGGAGCAAAGACTTCGGCAGGACAAGCTTGGTTCAGCACAGAATCGACGTTGGGGACAGCGCACCGATTAGGGCCCCATTCCGACGTGTCCCGCTCGCTAAGCAAGCAGAAGTCGACCGGATGGTAGAAGAGATGAAGGAGCAAGGGGTGATCGAGCCATCACATAGTCCTTGGAGTTCTCCGGTCGTGCTAGTGAAGAAGAAGGACGGTTCCACCAGGTTCTGCGTGGATTACAGGCGGGTGAATGACGTCACGAAGAAGGACAGCTACCCTCTACCCCGGATCGACGACACCCTGGACACCATATCAGGGTCGAGATGGTTCTCCACCTTGGATTTGAAGAGTGGCTACTGGCAGGTGGAGGTCCACCCTAAGGACCGCGAGAAAACTGCGTTCTCTGAGGGCAGCGGGCTCTGGCAGTTCACCGTCATGCCATTCGGTCTGTGCAACGCCCCCTGCGACCTTCGAAAGGCTAATGGAGTCCATTCTGAGGGGACTACACTGGAAGACCTGCCTGGTCTACCTAGACGACGTCATCGTTCTGGGGAGAAGCTTCGAGGAGCACTACAGCAACCTGAAGGAGATCTTGTTGAAGCTACGGGCTGCCCAGCTGAAGTTGAGCCCCAAGAAGTGTCAGCTCTTCCAGAAGCGGGTCCAGTACCATGGGCACATCGTCTCCGAGAAAGGGGTGCGCACCGACCCAGAGAAGACCGCAGCTGTGAGGGAGTGGCCAGTTCCGAAGGACAAGTCCCAACTACGAAGCTTCCTGGGACTCTGCACTTATTACCGTCGCTTCGTGAGGGGATTCGCCGACATCGCCAAACCTTTACATCGACTGACTGAGAAGGACCAACTCTTCACGTGGACAGCAGAATGCCACAGTGCCTTCGAACAACTCAAGCAGGCTCTGTGCACCGCGCCTATTCTGGCCTACCCCAGACCTGGAACAAGGTTCATCGTCGATACCGATGCCAGCGACTTTGGCATAGGGGGAATCCTGTCGCAGGTAGTGGACGGCGAGGAGAGAGTAGTGGCCTACTTTAGCAAGGCCTTGTCAAAGCCAGAAAGGAACTACTGCGTCACCAGGAAGGAGCTGCTCGCCATCGTGAAGACCATTGAACACTTCCACAAGTACCTGTACGGGCAAGAATTTCTCATCAGGACCGACCATGCATCCCTGCGGTGGCTCCTGAACTTCAAGCAGCCCGAGGGTCAACTCGCGCGGTGGTTAGAGAGGCTTCAACAGTACAACTTTGAGATTCAGCACAGGAAAGGCCAACTGCATTCTAACGCCGACACCCTGTCACGAAGACCGTGCCCCGAAGACTGCACCTTCTGATCCCGAAGGGAGGAGAACACCGGGATACTGTGCCGACGGACTACTGTGGAACTTCAAGGGAACTGGAGCCGCGAATCTTTCACGCGGGCACAAGCAGAAGATGATGACCTGGGACTGATAGCCGAATGGAAGAGGGCCTGTGTCCCCAGACCCGGGTGGAACATTGTGAGTGACTGCAGCCCAAAGTTTAAGTCCTACTGGGCACAGTGGGACTCGCTGATTGTAAGGGATGGCCTCATCTGTCGTACCTGGGAGAGCACCGACGGGAAGACATCTCGGGAACAAGTCGTCGTTCCAAAGGCTATGACGGAGGAAGTCCTGAAGGAAGTTCATGGAGGATCATCTGGTGCACACCTAGGGATAAAGAAGACCCTGGAGAAGCTGAGAGAGCGGTTCTACTGGATCGGGTGCCGAACAGACGTGGAGAACCACTGCGCGAGGTGCCACGATTGCGCAGCCAGCAAGGGCCCAGGACGAAGACGACGGGGTCCACTAAAGACCTACAACGTGGGCGGCCCCATGGAGAGAGTGGCCATCGATGTTGCTGGGCCATTCCCGTTAAGCGAGGCAGGGAACCGCTACATATTAGTCGTCAGGGACTACTTTACCAAATGGCCGGAGGCGTATGCGCTCCCTAACCAAGAAGCCGCGACGATTGCAGAGACCCTGGTGAAGGAATTCGTCAGCCGGTACAGAGTACCCCTGGAGCTGCACTCCGACCGAGGGAGGAATTTCGAGTCGCAGGTGTTCCAGAACCTATGCCAGCTGCTGGGAATCCGGAAGACAAGGACAACGCCGCTACACCCTCAGTCCGACGGGATGGTAGAGCGATTCAATCGCACCAACGAGAACCATCTCCGAATAGTCGTCAGCGAGCACCAGAGGGATTGGGACAAACATCTTCCACTATTTCTCCTGGCCTACCGCGCCGCCGTGCATGAAGCCACCGGGTGCACACCAGCCCGGGCCATGTTTGGGAGGGAGCTCCATCTACCTGTCGATCTTGCCTTCGGCCGACCTGGGAATGATCCGATCCCGGTAAGCCAGTATTGTCAAGAACTGGTCGACCAACTGGAGGAAGTGCACGCGTTCGCGAGGAGGAAACTGCGGATCGAGACCGACCGAATGAAGACCCGATACGACCAGCAGACGGATGCCGGCGGATTCCACGAGGACGACCTGGTCTGGCTCTTCAACCCATTACGGAAGAAAGGCCTGTCACCCAAACTTCAGAAGTCCTGGGAGGGCCCGTACCGAGTCGTGAAACGGATCAACGATGTCGTCTACAGGATCCAGCGGAGCCCGAGGGCGAAGATGAAGATCGTGCATCGAGATCGCCTGGCAGCCTACGGAGGGACACAGACGGACCAATGATTGATCGGGACGATCAGCCTTTTTAGGAAGGGGGTGGTGTTACGGCTGTGAGTTTGTGTCATCACTCGCCGCATGAGTCACAACTGCCCCAGGGCTGGGCTGTGGCCTGCCTCCTGTATTGCGTGTGCCTTATGCAACAGGGCTACTAGGACAAAGGGGTAGTCCAGAATATTCGTGACTGGACCAGCTATGGAAACCTCGGGAAGCCGTGAACCCTGGATGGATCTAGAAGCATTTATTGAGTCACCGGCCTGCTATATAAGTGCGACCTGTCTAGCAGTTGAGGTTGTTGTGTTTTACGAGCTAGTGTGAGCGTTTATTCTGAGCGACAGAAGTGTGGTGACTTGCGAAACCCCTAGTGTAGCGGCGAAGTGAGAAACATACAGGGGACTGCCTGTGTTCTGAGTGAGTGTGCTTTCACTGAGTGTCGGAGATATTGTGGTGTCGAAATCCAGTGACATTGTTTCTCCCAGCTTGAGAACAGCGTGCAGCAAGTGCTCGTAAGTACTGTAGTAGGCGCACATTAGGAAGAAGTTGCATGTAGTTCTGTCAAGGCCACTAGGCTCATTAGCGGCAGGATTAACTTCTGTGGTTTGTTGACAAGTGAAAGGGCAAGAGCTCTCCACAAGCAAGAGACTTGAAGAAACTGGAGTAAGGTTCCTATTGTCTGTAATTGCTGATGAGTAGTGTAATTTTCTGGCCGCAATAAAGTTAATTATTTCTTTAAGCAGTAATTGGTGTTGTGCTTCCTACCCACCGTAATCCAGTTAACAAAAGTGCCACTAGGGGGGTGGCACGTAACATTACGATAGAATTCAAGTGTGAAGTTTTGGACCATCTGCCGTTTAGTCCAAACCAGAACTGAATGAGTTTCACCTTTTTCGAGAATTGAAGGTATGGTTGGGCGGCAATGCCTTGTCAAAAAGGAAAAACTTCAGGAGACTGTCCAGACGTACCCATCTCAGTGGCGGCGAGGGCATTGGAAAGCTGGTGTAACACTACGACAAATGTTTCAATCGTTTTGGCGATTATGTTGAGACATACGAATAAAACAAGCACACATTTAGTAGTAGAATCAGTTTGGTATGTCAATCTGTCAATTTTATACAGTCCATCGGAACTTGAAAAAGAAAAACAGCCCTCGTATGTACTATGCGCGCGCTTTCAATAGTACAGCAGGGGGCCATGGCGCGCCACAAGCTCGGCCAAGGCCACCGCAGCAGCGAATAACAAAACTGCCGCTTGCCGTTTTTAGCCTATTTTCATTTTATGAAAAATATAGGCTTATGATATCACCTTTTGTCCATGTGTCTGTCTGTGTGTGCGCGCGCGTGTGTGTGTGATGGTGTGTGTCCCCCCTAATAACTTCTAAATGGCTGGAGCGATTTCAATGTAACTCGGTAAGTTCATAGCACTATTCCGGGCGACCCCGACCGTGCCCTTCAAATTTTGTTACGTCTCACCAATCCAACATGGCGGCTGTGTTCACCAGCATTCAATATCTCCGAAGGAATATTTTACGGTGATAAAGGAAACTACTAGAAGTTCACCTATGTGACTTTTGACGACCTGGTAACTACAAAACCAACATGACGGTCAAGCGAATTTGCGACTTTTAAATAGACTTTTCTCGCGATTTGACCAACTAAACGCAATAAAACTTGGTACAGTGTATGTTTATACACAGTGTAATTCACCGACATATAATTTCGTTCAATTGTTTACACAACCTCAAGATGGCGGACGTGCGAAATATTTCAACGGCATTCTATATCTCTGAAAATAATCAGGGTGTCTACTGTAAGGATGAAGTAAAAATTAGTTACTTTTTAGGTACCTTTTAGTTACCTTTTAGTTAATTTTAGTTACCTTTGAATTCAAGTTACGTCTGCGGTCTACAAGCATAGGCGCTCATCACGCGGTGAAGAAAAACAACAATGAACTGTTTTTAAAGAAGTTTTTTATTTATCGTATGGCTGTTAGTGCCGGGAGTGTCCGAGGACATGTTCAGCTCGTCTGAGTCTGTAGCTGCTTCCAACGGACACCCTTAGGTTGAGCTACAAGTTCCGTTCAATTTCAAGTTGCTACCAGATATCAATGATACCTAGTGGTGAACGTTGGAACTTTGATAGAGCGTTCCGATGAAATATAACCTAACAATTTAGCTTCACATAAGTTTTGTCCGTGGAAGAATCCTTTACATGCCTTAAATCCATGACATGGGACCGCCGGCTTTACTTCCCCTCCGAAGGAAGGCATACTGAAGGATTTTTAACGCTTTTAAAAAATCCGACGACTTCGGCCGGGTTTGAACCCGCTATATTGGGCACAGCAGTTCAGCATGCTATCAACTACACCACCGAAGCCGCTTTAAATGAAATTCACATAATGTTATAAAAATTTAAAAAATAATAAATATATGCTAGATATTTAATATCCAATGAGTTGTTTCAGCTAATATATCGTCTTGTCCACAATATGTTGTTATTATTACGGTACCAAGAGATTGCTCAGCTCTTGACCATTTGGCGAGATTTCCTTCGTCCCCGCGGTAGGTCGCGAAGAAATGTATGCGATGTTACGCGATCGTCACCGAATTCTGTCTTCGCAGTCAAATGCGGAGAAATATCGAGATGTTACACGATCGGCGCTGGTCTCAGTTGTTTGGTGAGCTTCCCGTAGTTTTCACGATAGAACACGGAGAAAAATCGCGATTTAGATAATCAGCGTCACTTTTAGTCATTCGACGAGATTTCCATTGTCCTTGAGTTCGGGCACAAGAAAATATAGCATTATTACGCAATCGGCGCCACTTGCTGTCCGTTTGACAAGAATACAGTTGTCCTCGTCATTGAACGCGGAGAAATATCGCGATGTATCGCAATCGCTGCCGCTCTCGTCCGTTTTACGTTGTCCTCGAGATATTATGCAATCGACGCCGCACCCGGCCGTTCAACGATTGTCTGCCTGTCTATCTGTCCTGATAGAATGGCGGAGGCAAGCTCCAGGTTGGGCATGGTTAAAATTCACGCGTAGTTATGAACATGATGTTCGGTCGGCGCCGTGATTCCCTTTGTCCCTATGCTGTAGTTGGGAGTTCATGAGTTCAGGGTGGATCACGAGGAGGATTTAGTATTTCGATGCTACGCAGGCTGCCATTTTAAGTGGGTTGATGCACTTCTCGCTCCCCGCACGCTTTTAAGTATACGGTCATGGGAAAAGTGGCAAGTAGGTTTCGTGATGGGTGCCCTGTGAAGGGTGCCCAATCACCTTTGACAGGATTCCCGCAGTCCTCGTGGTCACAAGTTCACGATAGGGGACGGGTTTTATGATTTTACGAAACTGACGTCGATCTCGGTCCGTTTGACGAGATTCCCGCAGGCAAGTCGTGCGGTCAGCCGGCCGTCTTGAGGATGCGATTTTGGAGGATGAACGTTCGAAGTAGGTACGATATCGAATATTACGAATTGTTCTGAGAGGATTGCACGAATAATACGACAAGAGGGCAAGTTTTATTTCGATTGAGAACCACGAATTTTCAACAAGTTATCGAAATAATCGGTTAGATTATATATCCGATGGAACGAAAGTTCGAAGGAAAAATCGACTTATAACGGAATTTCGATTTAAACACACTGAATGTCGCAAATTTACTTGACATATTTTTTAAATAAGTTATATGTATTTCGAAGATTTTTCGCATTTTTTTCGAAACGGTAACATTTCGCAAGATTGCGACATTAAATTGTTTCGCGTTATTTCTGGACTTCAATTTGACATTGTTTCCAAATAACAGAAATGAGAGATTTCTTTTTAGTTTCGGAAGTATTCGCGAATAAACGTCTCGCGAAAAGTCAGGTTTCCTAATACAGTAACACAAAAAAATATTTCACACGAAACTTAAGACTTCTTGATGCCTAAAATATACGTTGAACCGATGTATACCGCTCAAGGTATCCTCGGTATGTATTTCCTTGAGGTCGGGCACGGAGACATATAGCTTAGTACTAGGCAGTAGGCACGGCGCCGCTTGCGTGAAACTCGCAATCTCTGAGCCTAGCGGCGCGAGTTTAAATGATTCAACCCGCCTTCAGAAAATTTTCGTTACCCGTTTGTAAAATTCGTTACTTTTTCGTTACTTTCGTTACCCTTTTGTAAAATTCGTTACTTTTTCGTTACTTTCGTTACCGGTAGACACCCTGATAATACCGGTATCACCCTGAAATTTTGTATGAAGATAAAGGGCACTACTGAAAGTTCATCTATAAGACTTTCAGAAACCGGTTAACTACAAAACGAAAATGGCGGTCAAGCGAAGTTGAAAATTTTAAATAGACCTTTCTCGCGATTTAATTATCCAAACGCAATGAAACTTGGTACAGGAAATGTTTATACACACTGTAATGCACTGGTATCTAATTTAGTTCAATTGTTTACATAACTCAAGATGGCGGCTGTGCGAATTTTAAAATTAAGTTTTTATTTCTTGTGTCGTAATCATGCGATCGAAGTGCGAGTTTGAATAATGAACCTACGCAATAATTTTCCTTTAATGGTACACGACTCTATGGCCTATACATATAACAATCCAACATGGCGACCATCCGAAATATTTAGATGGATCTCAATATCTACGAATCTATTACAGCAATCAAACTGAATGTTTTAATGTTCATAGGGGCTATGAACTTAAGTTCACCTATCGGACTTCAAATAACCTGGTGATGACAAATCCAACATGGCGGCGACACGAAATATAAATATTCACATGGTCGTTTCTCGCAATTTAACCATCCGAGTGCAGTGAGACTTGGTACAGTAAATCATTATACAAATGTTAATCCACTGGCATCTAATTTTTTTCAATTGTTTCCTTAACCAGAAGATGGCACCTGTGCGAAATTTTAAAATCTCGTTTTTACTTCTTGTGTCCTAATCATGCGATTGAAGTTTGAATGCTATACGTACACAATACTCTTCATGTAACAGTACATAACTCTAAGACCTACGTATATAAAAATCCAACATGGTGACCATCCGCAATATTTAGTCGGTTCTCAATATCTACGAATCTATTACAGCAATCAAACTGAAATTTTGTAGGTAGATAGAGGAAAATAACATAAGTAGGATATATGAAAATAGGCTGTTACTTTATATGAAAGACCCTGTATTACTAGTACTGCATTTGTCGGTCGTCAACCTGAAAATTGGCCCGAGAAGGAGGAGGAATTGTTAGCCATTGACGACTAGCCTCTTGATTGTGGTAGCTTGATGTAATAAAACGTGCTTTGTTATGATGTATATACATATTTATTTCTCACTATAAAAGACGCACTATAGAGTATATGCTTAATACATATATAACAAAACAGATGTAAAATAGCATAGCCTTTCCGAGATTAGAATTTACTATCTAACCACTAGACCGCAGTATTTACAGACGGTTTGCGGTCAATAGTTAATAATAGGTTTAGGGACAACTGTTCTGCAAACACGGCAATGATTGAAAATACAGAATTTGTACAGCGTAGTATAGACTGAGAATGTACCCCGTTCCAGCCCTCAGACCAGAATTAAATTTCTTGGCAGAGACAGGAATCGAACCCGGACACTCAGGGATGACAGCCAGCTGTATTTCATCAGTGGTTATATGCCCTTGATCTGTTAATACCATTTCGTGTCGTACCGTAAGCAATTTATGAGAAGACCTGTACATTGTGATAGCTGTATTGCTGTTTGAGTCTTCCGTCTTTTGACTGGTTTGATGCAGCTCTTCATACCTCCCTGTCCTGAGCTAATCGTTTCATCTCTACATAGCTACCACACCCTACATCCGAGGCAATCTGTTAAACATATTCTAACCTTGGTCTACCCCTACAGTTCTTGTCCTCGACCCTTACTTCCTTAACTAAGCTTGCTATTCCTGGGTGTCTTAGTATGAGTCTTACCAACCCATCTCTTCTCTTCATTAGCAGTAGCCAGAAACATCTCTCCCACGCGGCTTAATACCTCTTTGTTTGTAACCCTGTCTACCCATCTGAACTTCATCATTCTCCAGTAACACACATTTCAAACGCATCAATTCTCCTCTTTTCTGCTGCTCCAGAAGTACAAGTTTCACTTCCATATAGTGCCACGCTCCAGACAAAGGCTGTCAAAAATGACTTCCTAATACCTAAATCTATATTCAATGTCAACAGATTCCTTTTCTGTAGAAATGCTTTCCTTGCCTGAGCCAACCTACTTTTTATATCCTCTTTGCTTCGTCAATCACTGGTTATTTTTCTTCTCCTACTTCCTTTAGCTTTTCACCTGCCAATTTGATGTCCATATAGGTTTCTGATTTATTTCGGCTGCATTCCAATATTTTTGTTTAACATTTATTGATTTTCATGATGAATTCTTTCCTCAGGAAGGAGTCCATACTATTCAAAAACCCATTCAAATCCTCTGCCGTGTCGGGCAAAATGACGATGTCATCAGCAAATCTCAGAGTTGAAATTATTTCTCTTTGAATCTTGACTCCCACTTTAAATTTTTCTCCAATTTCCTTCATTGCTTGTTCAATGTAAAGATTGAAAAGTATGGGTGATAAGTTGCAGCCTTGCCTTACACCTTTCTGAATGCCAGCTCCTCCCTCAATTCCTTCCGCACGAATGACTACTGTCTGGTTTCTGTATAGATTGTAAATCACCCTCCTATCCTTGTAGTTTATTCCAATAATTTTCAAAATGTCAAACAATTTAGCCCAATCAATCTAAGTCTACAAATGCCATGAACGTTCAACTTCTGTATTAGTGTGTGTTATTGTAATTAGTGCTAGGATCAGATAGGAGGCGGCCGTAGCTACGTACCTGACCGGCATTTGCCAGGAAAAGAAGAAGAAAACCAAGGATGGCTGGGATGGGAATCCAACCCACATCTTCTCTCAGTTCTGCCCTCAAACCAGAATTAAATGTCTTGGAAGAGCCGGGAATCGAAACTGGGCCTCGAGGGTGACAGCCAAGAATGGCAGCCCCTGCGCCACGAGATAGTCATAAAAACATTCAGCTGTGGGGGTCTTGGATGTGAGCGTATAGTTGACCTAATGGCACGAATGAGCGTAAGTGGATTTATTAACTGTCAGCTATATGATCTATTCGCATCTTTTACACATTTCTCTCTTCGGTGCCACTTTGAAAATCCCCTTCGGGGCAAAATTCCGGCACCCAGGCGTGGCTAAAAGCCACAGTAGTTAAAAGGGATGTAAAACCATTAATGTTATATTATTACTAGGGCTCGGATTTTTAGGTGCTAAAAATCGGAAAAATATTTTTTTATGTATTAAAAATACCTGAAATATGTGACAAAAAAGTAAAAATATTTCATAATAATATAGTTTATTAATGTGAATATAAACAATTTATTAATTTATTTATCGTATGGCTTTAAGTGCCGGGAGTGTCCGAGGACATGTTCGGCTCGCCTGAGTCTGTAGCTGCTTCCAGCGGACACCCTAAAGGGTGAGCTACAGAAATTTACATCTCGTTTCAGAACAAGATTTTCTGCTTTTCATATACGAATTATGGATATAAACACGTTTGCGCTGTATGAATTGGTATCTAGGCATGACCAACAATCACAATAATCACAATACTCACTAAACATGCAACACTAACGTCTAAGCTTTGCATATGCACGTCCATATGAATCACAAAACACGTGTGAACTAACGATATGTGTCAGCGGGGCGCGCCAACCACCGACTGAACCGCGTACACGCGCCCGCGATCTGCGCCAGTCACAGCCGGCTTAGCATGCCGTGTTTACTCGCGCGCACATACATAATGAGCCCGTATAATAAGATTCTCTTAGGTGTGTGTATTTATAAATATATTTTATGTATCCGATAGCCTGTGTCACTGTGGTGTCTGCAGTAGTATAGTTCCCTCACTGTCCTGGTTAAAAAGCGGCGACTCAAACGTAAGGCAGTAGCACGTGCAATAACCATTGTTCGCTGCTGACCAATAGAATGCTTCCTGTATCACTCACTGCACATGGACTCCAAAGTCCCGCCCTGGCCGCCAGCTCACGTGTCACACCAGTATCAGAAGTCCAGTGTTGCACATCTGCACGTAGGTGTGTCGTCTCCCTGCTTGCTCTCAGTGGCTACGGTGGAAAGTTGACAACGCTGTGCCTCGCGGTGGGAAAGCCTTGGCTCCAGGCAGCCATGGAAAGCTAACATATCCGCCCAGCGAGCCGCACGTTAACGAGGAAAGTGCAAGAACTATATATGCGTGTGTTTGTAATTCGGGTGAGGATTGGGAAACAGCCTGTCGAAAGTTAGGAACCATCTCGGCATTTGCTTGGAGTAAAAGTGGGGAAACCCTGGAAAACTACTTCCACTACTATGATCGTTCACCTCACAAGACTAAGTGTACCACGTTCCAGCCCTCAGACCAGAAATAAATTTCCTGACAGAGACGGGAATCGAACCCGGGCACTCAAGGATGACAGCCAAGAGACGGGCAGCCTTTTATGAAAGAAGATTGTAACTACGTGTAAATGAAGGCCTTAATAGTTTCCAATTTATATATATTGTAAATAAACCCGCCAAGGAGACGTCTGCTCATCCACGTAGATCATATAATTCACCATGTGTTTAATTTTCAAACAATTATTTCGTCGCTTGGAATGCTGTACCTCCCTTCCCCAGCACAATATTCCTCAAGTCCGCTCAATCAGAGCTTAGTAGGAACATCGCGAACCGGGCAGATGGTAGTTGACCTGAAGAGCTGAGGTGGGTTAGAGCAGAAGTATGACTGTATAATTAACACGGCTCGCGAAAAAGAACATATTCATTCGATGCTTGTAAGATCTCAAGGACGTAAAACTCCTCGCAAATGTGGGCAAATTTATATATATAAAAAAAGGCGATTGCATACCTACCAAGGAAAACAATTTTTTAAGTTCAAGTCTTTAAAGTTTGAAATAACACGGTAATGTAGGTCTAACGCTACATTAAAAAACAAGATTATTTTTATTCATTATTTCTAATTTAAATACTGTTGTATATTCTCGGAGGATGGTAGTATGTGGGAAGAAATAGGGCTGAGGTGTATAAAAGCCAATGCAGTGAGTTCTCAGTTGCGATATACAGTATTCTGTAAGAATCGCTCAGTATTTAGAGCGACCTTGCTGTATGGAAGTGAGAGCTGGGAAGATTCGGGATATCTGATACATAAGCTACAAGTCGAGCCGCTGAGTGTCCGATTCTGACGTTTGGCGATGCTGGGAGAAGAGGGGTAAAGAGAACAATATAGCCAACTTACGGCAGTGAGAAGCTGTTAATAGAACTTTGAAACTTGCCATCATTGTAATTCTTCTATAGCACCTTCACTATGTAACGTGGAAGTCCCACTCCCTACTTGCAATTTTATCCATGATTTTGTTATTCCGACATTTTGCGGTCACAAAACCTAAATTCTTCGATCGCAGTGGAATTCTGCCTATGTTAGCGAAGTCGCTTACTGCCATGAAGAATGTTGTCACCTGTACCAATCAGCGGTATTCACGGTAAGCCGGTCTTTAAATTTAGCTCGATGTTGCCATGACTCTCCTCTGTGGTCCAGTTGCTCTTTGTGTCAGTGCAGGTTTGTTGTTTCATTGTCTTGTGTGTGCACAACTACCGGTCAACTGTGTGTAAGTATTGTACCCGATACCTAGTTAAGGCTATCGGCTACGCCAGCAGACATTAAGCCGTAGTTGAGATTATGGGAAGAGTTAAGAAAAGATAGCGCTCAGATCGAGTCAAGAGGAATGTCAGGATGACGTAGAAGGTCTAGGATTAAGAAGGCTCTGACAGCAGTCAGGCAGATGGAATTATGGATGGAATTATGAAGCTTTATTAAGATCTATATGGAACATGGTATTTAAACATCTCAGAAGAGGAGATATAACAAGCATTATATGTGGTAATAATTTTAAGGAAGTCAGATAACCAATAGCCGAGATGATGGGGGTTCGAGATTATATTTGTGACGCAAGACCACAGAGGTGGGGAGAACGTCACGTGACTGCGCCAGGGAGGTTCAGGTCAATGCAGTCTAGAGACAGTCAGTTGAGCTCAGTGAGCCACGCAGTTGAGCTCTGTAAGCAGAGGAGTCAAGTACAGTTAGCACGGCAGTTGAATTCAGACAGCGAGCTGAGTAGGACATATGCCGAGCGTATGGTAAAGGTCGCGCAGCGAGCAACATTTGTCACGGAAAGTGAAAGCGACAGTTTTAACTTCACTAAGCAGCGAACGAAAAGTAGGTCAATGAGCCGGGCGGACACCCGCAGTAGGCAGCGTGAAGACCGGTTACAGAACCAGCTGTACGGCCCAAGCAAGCATGAGAAGGCCGGGGTTTAGAACAGTACTGTAAAACGAGTTGGAGAACTCATTTCAAGCTGCAATTTGGTAACGCAGAACAGCATATCAGAGCGACATGGCGAGGCCAGCTTTATGTGGAGATTATTCTAGAGCATTGCAGTAGGGGCGAGCGGGTTATTACCAATTTTATACGCAAGCATTATGACAGAAGCTGAACTTCATTACAACATTGAGTTGGAACGTTTATTCAGCATTTGAATTGTACAAGCAGATAGTTACGAGATACTGCAACTGTGAACTTCGAATGAACATAGTTTTTCAATGACATTACGACTATGCATTTCATAACGCATTCCAAGTAACATTAACAATTTTAGGCAAATGAAATGTTATAAGCATATGCACCTATGAACATTGGCTCGTGCATTAATGCAATTCTTTCTTATAAAGTGTTATAAATTACCGAGTATGAACACAGCTACAGGGTGTTTCATAAACTTAGACACTCTCATATAAAATTTTATTTTATGAAAGTGAGACTTAGCAGTTATTGGAGATTGAACTTTCAACACTCAAACCGAACATTGTATGGAACAGTGGCGTAACGTAGAAGAGGAATAAGGGGTCCGCTGTTTCTATGAACTTTTTCGTGAGGATTTGGACAATATCCGCTATGGATAACCAGCAGTTCATCATGTCGGAGTAAACGCAGACAGAGACGCGATGGCACCACAGAGCGATGGATTCGATTCCTGACGAGGAGGAGGTCCACCAGCTGATTCACTTGGGATTTGAAGGCAATCGTCATTGCGTGGGTGGAATGATATTCACGCCGATCTTTCGAGAAATTCATTACATAAGGAAAATCGACGATCTTTGAAATTTAATAACAGCCGATTATGAGAAGGTACTGTAAGAGTTATAACTTCCTGATACGATTATTTTCATGAATACTGGGCACACATGTATATTTTTCTAATAGGAGTGATACGATTATTTAGACATGGCTTTGACTTTATATGCTTCGAATTTTGCTAGAATATGGCGTGACCATATGATATGGCAGGCATCATTATACGAAATTCTCACCATTGGTTGGCTTTATTAAGCAGATGTTTGGTCTTTTAGACATTTTTCCAGCAAGGATAGTTTTCATGAATAGTTTTTTTTTGTGTGACGAGTATTTCGAACTCGTGATCTGCAATTGATTATCTAAAATTACTTCGTCAGTTCATCGTATACTAGCGAATGTGTATTATTCATCAGTAGGGATTTTTTCCATTGGATTGTTTGGAGATATTAAGAAGTTATTCACTTTAGTGAATGAATATCGCTTTTATATGACAACTAGAGACTTGTTGATTCCTATCTGGTACATTCACTCATTTAGTCTTCGAGATGGGGTCTTTCGTATTTATACGATTGTATGGTGGTTACTCATCTTACCCATCGTTCAGGGCACTATCATGTTAGTCGACGGGGCGAGGTCTTTCGTATTTATACGATTGCACGGTGGTTACTCATCTTACTTGCCATTGAGGGACTCATTTTTATCATCCGAGTGTAATTGAGATTGTAAGAGGATCAAACAAGGAACTACTAGTCACATATCAGTCGAAATTTTGTTAAATAAAGTAAAGATAAATGTCAGCTGGGTTACGTTTTGTAATTCTTGTTTGCCAATCCAATATTTTGTTGCTATACTCTTTTGAGAGTACTTTCAGTTTAACAGCTGGTACAGCTGATGCTTTTGATGATTTTTATAATTGCGTTTGATACCTTTGAGTAGGATTTAAAGTAACTGAATCTTGTAAGATGAATCATTAATGGTCAGATTTATTTTAAGGCAGATCAGTATTGCAGATTTTGATATGAGAGATTATAGCACATTGGTGTTTTTCTGTGATGTGAATTATGAGAATTGTAAGAAAATTTATGCTATTTGAAAGCAGATCTTGAATTACTAAGGTAATATTTTTTTCAATTGTTTAAGAAGTTGTCTAGATGTGATCAGAGTAATTACAGTTATTGGAGATTGTGTGCGTTGATAATTTGAAGCCAGTTATATATTTTTTGTAGATCATGCAACGTGGTTAAGTGAAGTTTGTGATAGGCATTTTGTGGAAGTTGCCAAGTGATAGTTGCAATGTTGCTAATGTATTTTGAGGCAGACATGAGGTTGTCGAACCCAGTCTAGCGTAATTGTTGAGATTCATGCTGTATGTGCTGAATATTTATGGAGTTTTGTGGAATAATTGTGGTATTCAAATGTGATATTTGAAGAAGTGAGGATATATAATGTAGTTGTGGATAGTCAGATCCAACGTGATGTCGTGAAGGCAATAATATTTTTTGGCATGATAATTAAATACGAAATATAACTTGGAAGTGATAAAACTGTAAGACAACGTTCTATAACCCATATTAAACAATTTGTTAGGAAATTAAACAAATAAATAAAGTTGATAATACAAGATTTTCTGAGAATAATAATTAATGAAATAATAATCTGAAATTTAAGCATATTAATGATCTGACCTAATGAAATAAAAATCAGAATGATTAGATGAAATAATGAAAATCTAAATAACCAGAAGAATAAAATTTAAATAATTTGATAAATTAAATTTTGGAATAAATCAATGAATTAAATAAATGGATGAATTAAAGATTGGATAAATAAACTGATTTAAATAAATTAATAGATGATTGGATAGATGATGAATAACTGAATTAGAAGGTGATAATTAATTAAAGAAGCTGATGATTAATGGATTTATATGGAATTAAATAAATTTAATTGAGGTATAATTTAAGGAATTGCAACTTGAGTTGAGGAATTAAACAATTTGTATTGATGATTTAAGATGATTTAATCTGAAGTAGATGATAAAATAAGAGTGTGTGAATAATTAGAAAGTATAATGAAGTAATGATAATAATTTTCATTTAAATGATTTAATGGTGATGAGTTAATGATTCTGACAGGAATATGTGGAATTTTGAGATACGAATTAATGAGAGAAATATTTAACTTTGATGATGATGATGATGATGATGATGATGATGATGATGAGTGTGAACAATGAGCAGTGGATTTTCTGTAATTCACAAACAAGCAATTATTAATGACAATGTAAATAGTGTAAATTAATTATTCGATTTTTAGGAGCATTTTACTAACGTGTTCAACATTTGAATTATGCCATGCAAGCCATAAATTACGTGATATTTAAAATATGTGATTATAATGTGTATGTTTAGAAAGATTAATAATTTTTTCAAATCCACATTTATGATGTTAAATTAAAGAGAAAATAGGTTTCAGGTATCACAAATGTCAGTGACGAAAGACATAGTGCTACAGTGATCCTGAGAACCCAAGAGAACTTTAGAGAATTTTCCTGTTTTATGTGGATGAAATACTTTTGATTAGAAAAGAGATGGTTCGATTTTTGGACAATGACAATTTAACGTTGGCATTCGACCATGCTCTCAGGTAGGATGAATATTTAAAATGTCTGTCTGACTATCAAAGTGAAATAAATTTGTTTTTATCTTTGTTGTGATCTGATGATGGTATGATTTTCCTTTTTCTTTCCTTGTCTTGATTAAGGCTTAACCGGAAAGGATGTGGTTTGCTAGGAATTCAGTTGATGGCGCCCATTTATATTTGCATTTTTTAAAATTAAACTTAAGCCCGTAACGACCCTAGAGATACTTTGTCTCGTGTTACCCACTGCTTTTTCGATATCTCAGCTGAATTTCCGACACATTCCTTATTTGACTAGAGGTTCATTTAACTCCGCTCTGTCCTGGAACTCCAGGAATGCGATGTAATAGCAGATGGGTCATAGCATCCCCAGGACGAACGGGTACAGAGAGAGAGGGAGAATTGGCTTTACCCATCTGTGGGGCTTCTATTTTTATTCTATGGAATCACATCAGATTTAGATTACTGAGAGACTGATCTCAAGTTCATTTAATTGTGTTATAAAATTTATTAAACTTAGTCAGACAATATACTTGTGTGCCCATTCCAGTGTTCATGTTAATCGTATTAGTATTATATCATGTTAGTTATAAGTCATTTTTCTCATACCCAAGTGAATGCAGGAATTGAGACATTGTGATGTGTTGTTGTCTAACGTCTCTGAATAAAACGTCTATTGAAAATATAATTATGTTGCCGGAAGATTTAGCTAGGGTGTTAGGAGAGTTACAGAGTGGTATGTCTGGTATTGCAGAAACTATTTCTAAAATGGAAACGGAAGTTAAAGAACAGATAAATAGTTCAGAAGCTAGGTTAGAAGCTAGATGTAAAGAAAATGTGCAAGCATTACAGGCTAGTAACGAAGGCAATCTGAACGACAGTTTAAAGTCATTAGAGACTAGATTACAATCAACTAGTGAAGAAAATTTAAAGTCATTGGAGACCAGATTACAGTCCAGTAGTAGGGATGAGTTAAAATCATTACAGATTAGTAACGAAGCTAATATAAAATTATTACAGTCAACTAGTGAGGATAATTTTAAATCATTAGAAGAAAAATTACAAGCTCGTAGTGAAGAAACTAACACAGAGTTAGAAAACAAGTTAACCAGGTTAGAGAATAGATTAACTTTAAAGAATAATGCAATGCTTAAGACTTTACAATTAGATATAATTGCAGTAAATATGAAAGGAGAGGAAAATGTTCAAATATTAAGAAAGAATATTATTGAATTAGAGTGTAGAGGAGAAGAAAACATTCTTACTTTAAGAACAGACGTTATGTCAATACAGAAAGACATTAAATCGGATGTATCGAAGTTGAGATTCGACATTGATGGTTTAGTGGCAGATGTAGGCAAAATTCAAGAGTGGTCTACCGAAGTATCTTTCGAAACTAAAATCAAAGGCCTAGAGATGAATCTAGGTAATGAGATCAAAGATTTAAAGTCAGTAATTGGAACCATTAAAGAGGAAGTCTTAGGAGAGGTTAATTCTAATTTAAAATCATTAGAGAATCAATTGCAGAAAGATATTAGGAAGATGGATGATGATATAGAGCAAAAGGTTAATGAAAACTTAGCTTCATTCAAAAATAGAGTCGGTGCAATCGTGGAAGAACGGTATAGTGAGGTCGATGCCGAAGCAAAAGAAAAACGTGCAGGATTAGATGAGAAATTAATCGCAGGTATGGCGAACTTAGAAGCGAGGTTTACGGAGAACAAGGAAGCGATGAAGATAGATTCAACTCTATTTAGGACGGATGTTGATCTGTTAAAGGAACAAGTCGCGTCAGTAAAGAATATATGCGAAGACAAGATAGACAAGTTGAAAAACAATTTAGAAGAGAGTAACAGAACGCAGAATGTTACGTCGTTAGATGAGTTGAAGGCTCAGGTCAAGACCGTAGAGAAATTGGCAGAAGATAGGATGACTAAACTAGAATCTATGATTAACAGTTTCACCAGTCAAAATATTACATCAGGGGAAATATCGATAAATCAGACAGCGATAGACCGCAGTATGAGTAATCAAGAAGTTAGCATGGGAGAAGACCGTCAAACGCAACCGAATGTGACATTCGAAAGGGCAAGTTCAACCCCTCAGGATAATCCGAGTTCGAATAGGAGTACGTTGGGTACAAGTGAACGATACTCAGGTCCAGTTACCATTATCAGAAATCAGGATGACAAGACAAAGAAGTTTTCTGGAAACACAGGAGTCACACCAGTCGAATTTCTGCGAGATATTCGCGACTACATGGCGGAACATAGAGTAGCCACGGAGAGAGAACTAAGGATAGTCGAACGCGCCTTAGACGGGTCTGCGTTAACTTGGTTTAGAGCATTCAGAAGCAATTTTGCGAATATGGAGCAATTTGCAATAGCATTCTTAAGGAGATTTTGGAGTGCAGAGGATCAGCTGAACGTAAGAGCAGAAATGTACTCGAAGCGTTATTCTACGTCACATCCGACACATTATGCCAATTATTTTACTTCACAATTGGCTAAATTACAGTTTCTGATTCCTCCATTGCCTGAAGAAGAGCTTTTGCAAGCTATAGCGAGACAGTTACCGATTGAGGTACAGCGATCACTCATAGCGTCAGGAGCGAACACACTTGAGCACTATGACGACATTTTACGGCGATTAGACTATACAAGCGCTCAAGTTACGCCTAGAAATGCAAGAAACGACAGTCGAAACACGCAAGAGGTGAATGCGGTAGTCGTTGATAACGCAGCTCAGACGGACAGAAGAGATTACTGGGAAAACAGAAGGAACGAAGGAATTCGAGGAAACATCCGTAACGTTCGTGGAAATGATCGATATAGAGGACCATATGAGAGGCCATACGATCAGGAAGCAAGAGACAGCCGATACAGAAATTATAATGAGAATTCCAGATATAAAGATAGGAATCGATACAACAATAGATATCGTGGTAGAAACAACTGGAGCCAAGGTCAACAGTCTAATCGGAACGACAGGCAGGATGGCCGAAGAAATGAGCCAAATGAAAGGCGAGATGATCGTGAATATGAGAGATCGAGGCAAGAAAGTAGACAGCCTAGTACACCACCCGAGGAGACAGTCAGAGATGTCAATCGAGCAAGCACGAGTAGTGAAGGAAGAAATAGACGTCAAGGTAATACAGAATCAAGATGCTAATCATTGGAAATCAATCATCATTAATGAGAGTCAGAATGTACCATCATGCTGAATAAGAGGATTGTAGAGCTATCGTGTACATGTAGTATATAGAATGCCTGAGAGTGTATTTTTTTCTCAATTCTGATAAAAAAGGAGATGTACGGGAGAGATGTACCCGATACCTAGTTGAGGCTATCGGCTACGCCAGCAGACATTAAGCCGTAGTTGAGATTATGGGAAGAGTTAAGAAAAGATAGCGCTCAGATCGAGTCAAGAGGAATGTCAGGATGACGTAGAAGGTCTAGGATTAAGAAGGCTCTGACAACAGTCAGGCAGATGGAATTATGAAGCTTTATTAAGATCTATATGGAACATGGTATTTAAACATCTCAGAAGAGGAGATATAACAAGCATTATATGTGGTAATAATTTTAAGGAAGTCAGATAACCCTTAAGTTATTTTATAACTTAATAGCCGAGATGATGGGGGTTCGAGATTATATTTGTGACGCAAGACCACAGAGGTGGGGAGAACGTCACGTGACTGCGCCAGGGAGGTTCAGGTCAATGCAGTCTAGAGACAGTCAGTTGAGCTCAGTGAGCCACGCAGTTGAGCTCTGTAAGCAGAGGAGTCAAGTACAGTTAGCACGGCAGTTGAATTCAGACAGCGAGCTGAGTAGGACATATGCCGAGCGTATGGTAAAGGTCGCGCAGCGAGCAACATTTGTCACGGAAAGTGAAAGCGACAGTTTTAACTTCACTAAGCAGCGAACGAAAAGTAGGTCAATGAGCCGGGCGGACACCCGCAGTAGGCAGCGTGAAGACCGGTTACAGAACCAGCTGTACGGCCCAAGCAAGCATGAGAAGGCCGGGGTTTAGAACAGTACTGTAAAACGAGTTGGAGAACTCATTTCAAGCTGCAATTTGGTAACGCAGAACAGCATAGCAGAGCGACATGGCGAGGCCAGCTTTATGTGGAGATTATTCTAGAGCATTGCAGTAGGGGCGAGCGGGTTATTACCAATTTTATACGCAAGCATTATGACAGAAGCTGAACTTCATTACAACATTGAGTTGGAACGTTTATTCAGCATTTGAATTGTACAAGCAGATAGTTACGAGATACTGCAACTGTGAACTTCGAATGAACATAGTTTTTCAATGACATTACGACTATGCATTTCATAACGCATTCCAAGTAACATTAACAATTTTAGGCAAATGAAATGTTATAAGCATATGCACCTATGAACATTGGCTCGTGCATTAATGCAATTCTTTCTTATAAAGTGTTATAAATTACCGAGTATGAACACAGCTACAGGGTGTTTCATAAACTTAGACACTCTCATATAAAATTTTATTTTATGAAAGTGAGACTTAGCAGTTATTGGAGATTGAACTTTCAACACTCAAACCGAACATTGTATGGAACAGTGGCGTAACGTAGAAGAGGAATAAGGGGTCCGCTGTTTCTATGAACTTTTTCGTGAGGATTTGGACAATATCCGCTATGGATAACCAGCAGTTCATCATGTCGGAGTAAACGCAGACAGAGACGCGATGGCACCACAGAGCGATGGATTCGATTCCTGACGAGGAGGAGGTCCACCAGCTGATTCACTTGGGATTTGAAGGCAATCGTCATTGCGTGGGTGGAATGATATTCACGCCGATCTTTCGAGAAATTCATTACATAAGGAAAATCGACGATCTTTGAAATTTAATAACAGCCGATTATGAGAAGGTACTGTAAGAGTTATAACTTCCTGATACGATTATTTTCATGAATACTGGGCACACATGTATATTTTTCTAATAGGAGTGATACGATTATTTAGACATGGCTTTGACTTTATATGCTTCGAATTTTGCTAGAATATGGCGTGACCATATGATATGGCAGGCATCATTATACGAAATTCTCACCATTGGTTGGCTTTATTAAGCAGATGTTTGGTCTTTTAGACATTTTTCCAGCAAGGATAGTTTTCATGAATAGTTTTTTTTGTGTGACGAGTATTTCGAACTCGTGATCTGCAATTGATTATCTAAAATTACTTCGTCAGTTCATCGTATACTAGCGAGTGTGTATTATTCATCAGTAGGGATTTTTTCCATTGGATTGTTTGGAGATATTAAGAAGTTATTCACTTTAGTGAATGAATATCGCTTTTATATGACAACTAGAGACTTGTTGATTCCTATCTGGTACATTCACTCATTTAGTCTTCGAGATGGGGTCTTTCGTATTTATACGATTGTATGGTGGTTACTCATCTTACCCATCGTTCAGGGCACTATCATGTTAGTCGACGGGGCGAGGTCTTTCGTATTTATACGATTGCACGGTGGTTACTCATCTTACTTGCCATTGAGGGACTCATTTTTATCATCCGAGTGTACTTAAGATTGTAAGAGGATCAAACAAGGAACTACTAGTCACATATCAGTCGAAATTTTGTTAAATAAAGTAAAGATAAATGTCAGCTGGGTTACGTTTTGTAATTCTTGTTTGCCAATCCAATATTTTGTTGCTATACTCTTTTGAGAGTACTTTCAGTTTAACAGCTGGTACAGCTGATGCTTTTGATGATTTTTATAATTGCGTTTGATACCTTTGAGTAGGATTTAAAGTAACTGAATCTTGTAAGATGAATCATTAATGGTCAGATTTATTTTAAGGCAGATCAGTATTGCAGATTTTGATATGAGAGATTATAGCACATTGGTGTTTTTCTGTGATGTGAATTATGAGAATTGTAAGAGAATTTATGCTATTTGAAAGCAGATCTTGAATTACTAAGGTAATATTTTTTTCAATTGTTTAAGAAGTTGTCTAGATGTGATCAGAGTAATTACAGTTATTGGAGATTGTGTGCGTTGATAATTTGAAGCCAGTTATATATTTTTTTGTAGATCATGCAACGTGGTTAAGTGAAGTTTGTGATAGGCATTTTGTGGAAGTTGCCAAGTGATAATTGCAATGTTGCTAATGTATTTTGAGGCAGACATGAGGTTGTCGAACCCAGTCTAGCGTAATTGTTGAGATTCATGCTGAATGTGCTGAATATTTATGGAGTTTTGTGGAATAATTGTGGTATTCAAATGTGATATTTGAAGAAGTGAGGATATATAATGTAGTTGTGGATAGTCAGATCCAACGTGATGTCGTGAAGGCAATAATATTTTTTGGCATGATAATTAAATACGAAATATAACTTGGAAGTGATAAAACTGTAAGACAACGTTCTATAACCCATATTAAACAATTTGTTAGGAAATTAAACAAATAAATAAAGTTGATAATACAAGATTTTCTGAGAATAATAATTAATGAAATAATAATCTGAAATTTAAGCATATTAATGATCTGACCTAATGAAATAAAAATCAGAATGATTAGATGAAATAATGAAAATCTAAATAACCAGAAGAATAAAATTTAAATAATTTGATAAATTAAATTTTGGAATAAATCAATGAATTAAATAAATGGATGAATTAAAGATTGGATAAATAAACTGATTTAAATAAATTAATAGATGATTGGATAGATGATGAATAACTGAATTAGAAGGTGATAATTAATTAAAGAAGCTGATGATTAATGGATTTATATGGAATTAAATAAATTTAATTGAGGTATAATTTAAGGAATTGCAACTTGAGTTGAGGAATTAAACAATTTGTATTGATGATTTAAGATGATTTAATCTGAAGTAGATGATAAAATAAGAGTGTGTGAATAATTAGAAAGTATAATGAAGTAATGATAATAATTTTCATTTAAATGATTTAATGGTGATGAGTTAATGATTCTGACAGGAATATGTGGAATTTTGAGATAAGAATTAATGAGAGAAATATTTAACTTTGATGATGATGATGATGATGATGATGATGATGATGATGATGATGATGAGTGTGAACAATGAGCAGTGGATTTTCTGTAATTCACAAACAAGCAATTACTAATGACAATGTAAATAGTGTAAATTAATTATTCGATGTTTAGGAGCATTTTACTAACGTGTTCAACATTTGAATTATGCCATGCAAGCCATAAATTACGTGATATTTAAAATATGTGATTATAATGTGTATGTTTA
The DNA here is from genome assembly GCA_946902985.2 of Meconema thalassinum. Taxonomy (NCBI): domain Eukaryota; kingdom Metazoa; phylum Arthropoda; class Insecta; order Orthoptera; family Tettigoniidae; genus Meconema; species Meconema thalassinum. Next base: position 37,377,843 of record OX336394.1, read on the forward strand.
GAAAGATTAATAATTTTTTCAAATCCACATTTATGATGTTAAATTAAAGAGAAAATAGGTCTCAGGTATCACAAATGTCAGTGACGATAGACATAGTGCTACAGTGATCCTGAGAACCCAAGAGAACTTTAGAGAATTTTCCTGTTTTATGTGGATGAAATACTTTTGATTAGAAAAGATATGGTTCGATTTTTGGACAATGACAATTTAACGTTGGCATTCGACCATGCTCTCAGGTAGGATGAATATTTCAAATGTCTGTCTGACTATCAAAGTGAAATAAATTTGTTTTTATCTTTGTTGTGATCTGATGATGGTATGATTTTCCTTTTTCTTTCCTTGTCTTGATTAAGGCTTAACCGGAAAGGATGTGGTTTGCTAGGAATTCAGTTGATGGCGCCCATTTATATTTGCATTTTTTAAAATTAAACTTAAGCCCGTAACGACCCTAGAGATACTTTGTCTCGTGTTACCCACTGCTTTTTCGATATCTCAGCTGAATTTCCGACACATTCCTTATTTGACTAGAGGTTCATTTAACTCCGCTCTGTCCTGGAACTCCAGGAATGCGATGTAATAGCAGATGGGTCATAGCATCCCCAGGACGAACGGGTACAGAGAGAGAGGGAGAATTGGCTTTACCCATCTGTGGGGCTTCTATTTTGTTTATTCTATGGAATCACATCAGATTTAGATTACTGAGAGACTGATCTCAAGTTCATTTAATTGTGTTATAAAATTTATTAAACTTAGTCAGACAATATACTTGTGTGCCCATTCCAGTGTTCATGTTAATCGTATTAGTATTATATCATGTTAGTTATAAGTCATTTTTCTCATACCCAAGTGAATGCAGGAATTGAGACATTGTGATGTGTTGTTGTCTAATGTCTCTGAATAAAACGTCTATTGAAAATATAATTATGTTGCCGGAAGGTGTTAGGAGAGTTACAGAGTGGTATGTCTGGTATTGCAGAAACTATTTCTAAAATGGAAACGGAAGTTAAAGAACAGATAAATAGTTCAGAAGCTAGGTTAGAAGCTAGATGTAAAGAAAATGTGCAAGCATTACAGGCTAGTAACGAAGGCAATCTGAACGACAGTTTAAAGTCATTAGAGACTAGATTACAATCAACTAGTGAAGAAAATTTAAAGTCATTGGAGGCCAGATTACAGTCCAGTAGTAGGGATGAGTTAAAATCATTACAGATTAGTAACGAAGCTAATATAAAATTATTACAGTCAACTAGTGAGGATAATTTTAAATCATTAGAAGAAAAATTACAAGCTCGTAGTGAAGAAACTAACACAGAGTTAGAAAACAAGTTAACCAGGTTAGAGAATAGATTAACTTTAAAGAATAATGAAATGCTTAAGACGTTACAATTAGATATAATTGCAGTAAATATGAAAGGAGAGGAAAATGTTCAAATATTAAGAAAGAATATTATTGAATTAGAGTGTAGAGGAGAAGAAAACATTCTTACTTTAAGAACAGACGTTATGTCTATACAGGAAGACATTAAATCGGATGTATCGAAGTTGAGATTCGACATTGATGGTTTAGTGGCAGATGTAGGCAAAATTCAAGAGTGGTCTACCGAAGTATCTTTCGAAACTAAAATCAAAGGTCTAGAGATGAATCTAGGTAATGAGATCAAAGATTTAAAGTCAGTAATTGGAACCATTAAAGAGGAAGTCTTAGGAGAGGTTAATTCTAATTTAAAATCATTAGAGAATCAATTGCAGAAAGATATTAGGAAGATGGATGATGATATAGAGCAAAAGGTTAATGAAAACTTAGCTTCATTCAAAAATAGAGTCGGTGCAATCGTGGAAGAACGGTATAGTGAGGTCGATGCCGAAGCAAAAGAAAAACGTGCAGGATTAGATGAGAAATTAATCGCAGGTATGGCGAACTTAGAAGCGAGGTTTACGGAGAACAAGGAAGCGATGAAGATAGATTCAACTCTATTTAGGACGGATGTTGATCTGTTAAAGGAACAAGTCGCGTCAGTAAAGAATATATGCGAAGACAAGATAGACAAGTTGAAAAACAATTTAGAAGAGAGTAACAGAACGCAGAATGTTACGTCGTTAGATGAGTTGAAGGCTCAGGTCAAGACCGTAGAGAAATTGGCAGAAGATAGGATGACTAAACTAGAATCTATGATTAACAGTTTCACCAGTCAAAATATTACATCAGGGGAAATATCGATAAATCAGACAGCGATAGACCGCAGTATGAGTAATCAAGAAGTTAGCATGGGAGAAGACCGTCAAACGCAACCGAATGTGACATTCGAAAGGGCAAGTTCAACCCCTCAGGATAATCCGAGTTCGAATAGGAGTACGTTGGGTACAAGTGAACGATACTCAGGTCCAGTTACCATTATCAGAAATCAGGATGACAAGACAAAGAAGTTTTCTGGAAACACAGGAGTCACACCAGTCGAATTTCTGCGAGATATTCGCGACTACATGGCGGAACATAGAGTAGCCACGGAGAGAGAACTAAGGATAGTCGAACGCGCCTTAGACGGGTCTGCGTTAACTTGGTTTAGAGCATTCAGAAGCAATTTTGCGAATATGGAGCAATTTGCAATAGCATTCTTAAGGAGATTTTGGAGTGCAGAGGATCAGCTGAACGTAAGAGCAGAAATGTACTCGAAGCGTTATTCTACGTCACATCCGACACATTATGCCAATTATTTTACTTCACAATTGGCTAAATTACAGTTTCTGATTCCTCCATTGCCTGAAGAAGAGCTTTTGCAAGCTATAGCGAGACAGTTACCGATTGAGGTACAGCGATCACTCATAGCGTCAGGAGCGAACACACTTGAGCACTATGACGACATTTTACGGCGATTAGACTATACAAGCGCTCAAGTTACGCCTAGAAATGCAAGAAACGACAGTCGAAACACGCAAGAGGTGAATGCGGTAGTCGGTGATAACGCAGCTCAGACGGACAGAAGAGATTACTGGGAAAACAGAAGGAACGAAGGAATTCGAGGAAACATCCGTAACGTTCGTGGAAATGATCGATATAGAGGACCATATGAGAGGCCATACGATCAGGAAGCAAGAGACAGCCGATACAGAAATTATAATGAGAATTCCAGATATAAAGATAGGAATCGATACAACAATAGATATCGAGGTAGAAACAACTGGAGCCAAGGTCAACAGTCTAATCGGAACGACAGGCAGGATGGCCGAAGAAATGAGCCAAATGAAAGACGAGATAATCGTGAATATGAGAGATCGAGGCAAGAAAGTAGACAGCCTAGTACACCACCCGAGGAGACAGTCAGAGATGTCAATCGAGCAAGCACGAGTAGTGAAGGAAGAAATAGACGTCAAAGTAATACAGAATCAAGATGCTAATCATTGGAAATCAATCATCATTAATGAGAGTCAGAATGTACCATCATGCTGAATAAGAGGATTGTAGAGCTATCGTGTACATGTAGTATATAGAATGCCTGAGAGTGTATTTTTTTCTCAATTCTGATAAAAAAGGAGATGTACGGGAGAGATGTACCCGATACCTAGTTGAGGCTATCGGCTACGCCAGCAGACATTAAGCCGTAGTTGAGATTATGGGAAGAGTTAAGAAAAGATAGCGCTCAGATCGAGTCAAGAGGAATGTCAGGATGACGTAGAAGGTCTAGGATTAAGAAGGCTCTGACAACAGTCAGGCAGATGGAATTATGAAGCTTTATTAAGATCTATATGGAACATGGTATTTAAACATCTCAGAAGAGGAGATATAACAAGCATTATATGTGGTAATAATTTTAAGGAAGTCAGATAACCCTTAAGTTATTTTATAACTTAATAGCCGAGATGATGGGGGTTCGAGATTATATTTGTGACGCAAGACCACAGAGGTGGGGAGAACGTCACGTGACTGCGCCAGGGAGGTTCAGGTCAATGCAGTCTAGAGACAGTCAGTTGAGCTCAGTGAGCCACGCAGTTGAGCTCTGTAAGCAGAGGAGTCAAGTACAGTTAGCACGGCAGTTGAATTCAGACAGCGAGCTGAGTAGGACATATGCCGAGCGTATGGTAAAGGTCGCGCAGCGAGCAGCATTTGTCACGGAAAGTGAAAGCGACAGTTTTAACTTCACTAAGCAGCGAACGAAAAGTAGGTCAATGAGCCGGGCGGACACCCGCAGTAGGCAGCGTGAAGACCGGTTACAGAACCAGCTGTACGGCCCAAGCAAGCATGAGAAGGCCAGGGTTTAGAACAGTACTGTAAAACGAGTTGGAGAACTCATTTCAAGCTGCAATTTGGTAACGCAGAACAGCATAGCAGAGCGACATGGCGAGGCCAGCTTTATGTGGAGATTATTCTAGAGCATTGCAGTAGGGGCGAGCGGGTTATTACCAATTTTATACGCAAGCATTATGACAGAAGCTGAACTTCATTACAACATTGAGTTGGAACGTTTATTCAGCATTTGAATTGTACAAGCAGATAGTTACGAGATACTGCAACTGTGAACTTCGAATGAACATAGTTTTTCAATGACATTACGACTATACATTTCATAACGCATTCCAAGTAACATTAACAATTTTAGGCAAATGAAATGTTATAAGCATATGCACCTATGAACATTGGCTCGTGCATTAATGCAATTCTTTCTTATAAAGTGTTATAAATTACCGAGTATGAACACAGCTACAGGGTGTTTCATAAACTTAGACACTCTCATATAAAATTTTATTTTATGAAAGTGAGACTTAGCAGTTATTGGAGATTGAACTTTCAACACTCAAACCGAACATTGTATGGAACAGTGGCGTAACGTAGAAGAGGAATAAGGGGTCCGCTGTTTCTATGAACTTTTTCGTGAGGATTTGGACAATATCCGCTATGGATAACCAGCAGTTCATCATGTCGGAGTAAACGCAGACAGAGACGCGATGGCACCACAGAGCGATGGATTCGATTCCTGACGAGGAGGAGGTCCACCAGCTGATTCACTTGGGATTTGAAGGCAATCGTCATTGCGTGGGTGGAATGATATTCACGCCGATCTTTCGAGAAATTCATTACATAAGGAAAATCGACGATCTTTGAAATTTAATAACAGCCGATTATGAGAAGGTACTGTAAGAGTTATAACTTCCTGATACGATTATTTTCATGAATACTGGGCACACATGTATATTTTTCTAATAGGAGTGATACGATTATTTAGACATGGCTTTGACTTTATATGCTTCGAATTTTGCTAGAATATGGCGTGACCATATGATATGGCAGGCATCATTATACGAAATTCTCACCATTGGTTGGCTTTATTAAGCAGATGTTTGGTCTTTTAGACATTTTTCCAGCAAGGATAGTTTTCATGAATAGTTTTTTTTTGTGTGACGAGTATTTCGAACTCGTGATCTGCAATTGATTATCTAAAATTACTTCGTCAGTTCATCGCATACTAGCGAGTGTGTATTATTCATCAGTAGGGATTTTTTCCATTGGATTGTTTGGAGATATTAAGAAGTTATTCACTTTAGTGAATGAATATCGCTTTTATATGACAACTAGAGACTTGTTGATTCCTATCTGGTACATTCACTCATTTAGTCTTCGAGATGGGGTCTTTCGTATTTATACGATTGTATGGTGGTTACTCATCTTACCCATCGTTCAGGGCACTATCATGTTAGTCGACGGGGCGAGGTCTTTCGTATTTATACGATTGCACGGTGGTTACTCATCTTACTTGCCATTGAGGGACTCATTTTTATCATCCGAGTGTACTTGAGATTGTAAGAGGATCAAACAAGGAACTACTAGTCACATATCAGTCGAAATTTTGTTAAATAAAGTAAAGATAAATGTCAGCAGGGTTACGTTTTGTAATTCTTGTTTGCCAATCCAATATTTTGTTGCTATACTCTTTTGAGAGTACTTTCAGTTTAACAGCTGGTACAGCTGATGCTTTTTATAATTGCGTTTGATACCTTTGAGAAGGATTTAAAGTAATTGAATCTTGTAAGATGAATCATTAATGGTCAGATTTATTTTAAGGCAGATCAGTATTGCAGATTTTGATATGAGAGATTATAGCACATTGGTGTTTTTCTGTGATGTGAAATATGAGAATTGTAAGAGAATTTATGCTATTTGAAAGCAGATCTTGAATTACTAAGGTAATATTTTTTTCAATTGTTTAAGAAGTTGTCTAGATGTGATCAGAGTAATTACAGTTATTGGAGATTGTGTGCGTTGATAATTTGAAGCCAGTTATATATTTTTTTGTAGATCATGCAACGTGGTTAAGTGAAGTTTGTGATAGGCATTTTGTGGAAGTTGCCAAGTGATACTTGCAATGTTGCTAATGTATTTTGAGGCAGACATGAGGTTGTCGAACCCAGTCTAGCGTAATTGTTGAGATTCATGCTGTATGTGCTGAATATTTATGGAGTTTTGTGGAATAATTGTGGTATTCAAATGTGATATTTGAAGAAGTGAGGATATATAATGTAGTTGTGGATAGTCAGATCCAACGTGATGTCGTGAAGGCAATAATATTTTTTGGCATGATAATTAAATACGAAATATAACTTGGAAGTGATAAAACTGTAAGACAAAGTTCTATAACCCATATTAAACAATTTGTTAGGAAATTAAACAAATAAATAAAGTTGATAATACAAGATTTTCTGAGAATAATAATTAATGAAATAATAATCTGAAATTTAAGCATATTAATGATCTGACCTAATGAAATAAAAATCAGAATGATTAGATGAAATAATGAAAATCTAAATAACCAGAAGAATAAAATTTAAATAATTTGATAAATTAAATTTTGGAATAAATCAATGAATTAAATAAATGGATGAATTAAAGATTGGATAAATAAACTGATTTAAATAAATTAATAGATGATTGGATAGATGATGAATAACTGAATTAGAAGGTGATAATTAATTAAAGAAGCTGATGATTAATGGATTTATATGGAATTAAATAAATTTAATTGAGGTATAATTTAAGGAATTGCAACTTGAGTTGAGGAATTAAACAATTTGTATTGATGATTTAAGATGATTTAATCTGAAGTAGATGATAAAATAAGAGTGGGTGAATAATTAGAAGGTATAATGAAGTAATGATAATAATTTTCATTTAAATGATTTAATGGTGATGAGTTAATGATTCTGACAGGAATATGTGGAATTTTGAGATAAGAATTAATGAGAGAAATATTTAACTTTGATGATGATGATGAGTGTGAACAATGAGCAGTGGATTTTCTGTAATTCACAAACAAGCAATTATTAATGACAATGTAAATAGTGTAAATTAATTATTCGATGTTTAGGAGCATTTTACTAACGTGTTCAACATTTGAATTATGCCATGCAAGCCATAAATTACGTGATATTTAAAATATGTGATTATAATGTGTATGTTTAGAAAGATTAATAATTTTTTCAAATCCACATTTATGATGTTAAATTAAAGAGAAAATAGGTCTCAGGTATCACAAATGTCAGTGACGAAAGACATAGTGCTACAGTGATCCTGAGAACCCAAGAGAATTTTAGAGAATTTTCCTGTTTTATGTGGATGAAATACTTTTGATTAGAAAAGAGATGGTTCGATTTTTGGACAATGACAATTTAACGTTGGCATTCGACCATGCTCTCAGGTAGGATGAATATTTAAAATGTCTGTCTGACTATCAAAGTGAAATAAATTTGTTTTTATCTTTGTTGTGATCTGATGATGGTATGATTTTCCTTTTTCTTTCCTTGTCTTGATTAAGGCTTAACCGGAAAGGATGTGGTTTGCTAGGAATTCAGTTGATGGCGCCCATTTATATTTGCATTTTTTAAAATTAAACTTAAGCCCGTAACGACCCTAGAGATACTTTGTCTCGTGTTACCCACTGCTTTTTCGATATCTCAGCTGAATTTCCGACACATTCCTTATTTGACTAGAGGTTCATTTAACTCCGCTCTGTCCTGGAACTCCAGGAATGCGATGTAATAGCAGATGGGTCATAGCATCCCCAGGACGAACGGGTACAGAGAGAGAGGGAGAATTGGCTTTACCCATCTGTGGGGCTTCTATTTTGTTTATTCTATGGAATCACATCAGATTTAGATTACTGAGAGACTGATCTCAAGTTCATTTAATTGTGTTATAAAATTTATTAAACTTAGTCAGACAATATACTTGTGTGCCCATTCCAGTGTTCATGTTAATCGTATTAGTATTATATCATGTTAGTTATAAGTCATTTTTCTCATACCCAAGTGAATGCAGGAATTGAGACATTGTGATGTGTTGTTGTCTAACGTCTCTGAATAAAACGTCTATTGAAAATATAATTATGTTGCCGGAAGATTTAGCTAGGGTGTTAGGAGAGTTACAGAGTGGTATGTCTGGTATTGCAGAAACTATTTCTAAAATGGAAACGGAAGTTAAAGAACAGATAAATAGTTCAGAAGCTAGGTTAGAAGCTAGATGTAAAGAAAATGTGCAAGCATTACAGGCTAGTAACGAAGGCAATCTGAACGACAGTTTAAAGTCATTAGAGACTAGATTACAATCAACTAGTGAAGAAAATTTAAAGTCATTGGAGACCAGATTACAGTCCAGTAGTAGGGATGAGTTAAAATCATTACAGATTAGTAACGAAGCTAATATAAAATTATTACAGTCAACTAGTGAGGATAATTTTAAATCATTAGAAGAAAAATTACAAGCTCGTAGTGAAGAAACTAACACAGAGTTAGAAAACAAGTTAACCAGGTTAGAGAATAGATTAACTTTAAAGAATAATGAAATGCTTAAGACTTTACAATTAGATATAATTGCAGTAAATATGAAAGGAGAGGAAAATGTTCAAATATTAAGAAAGAATATTATTGAATTAGAGTGTAGAGGAGAAGAAAACATTCTTACTTTAAGAACAGACGTTATGTCTATACAGAAAGACATTAAATCGGATGTATCGAAGTTGAGATTCGACATTGATGGTTTAGTGGCAGATGTAGGCAAAATTCAAGAGTGGTCTACCGAAGTATCTTTCGAAACTAAAATCAAAGGTCTAGAGATGAATCTAGGTAATGAGATCAAAGATTTAAAGTCAGTAATTGGAACCATTAAAGAGGAAGTCTTAGGAGAGGTTAATTCTAATTTAAAATCATTAGAGAATCAATTGCAGAAAGATATTAGGAAGATGGATGATGATATAGAGCAAAAGGTTAATGAAAACTTAGCTTCATTCAAAAATAGAGTCGGTGCAATCGTGGAAGAACGGTATAGTGAGGTCGATGCCGAAGCAAAAGAAAAACGTGCAGGATTAGATGAGAAATTAATCGCAGGTATGGCGAACTTAGAAGCGAGGTTTACGGAGAACAAGGAAGCGATGAAGATAGATTCAACTCTATTTAGGACGGATGTTGATCTGTTAAAGGAACAAGTCGCGTCAGTAAAGAATATATGCGAAGACAAGATAGACAAGTTGAAAAACAATTTAGAAGAGAGTAACAGAACGCAGAATGTTACGTCGTTAGATGAGTTGAAGGCTCAGGTCAAGACCGTAGAGAAATTGGCAGAAGATAGGATGACTAAACTAGAATCTATGATTAACAGTTTCACCAGTCAAAATATTACATCAGGGGAAATATCGATAAATCAGACAGCGATAGACCGCAGTATGAGTAATCAAGAAGTTAGCATGGGAGAAGACCGTCAAACGCAACCGAATGTGACATTCGAAAGGGCAAGTTCAACCCCTCAGGATAATCCGAGTTCGAATAGGAGTACGTTGGGTACAAGTGAACGATACTCAGGTCCAGTTACCATTATCAGAAATCAGGATGACAAGACAAAGAAGTTTTCTGGAAACACAGGAGTCACACCAGTCGAATTTCTGCGAGATATTCGCGACTACATGGCGGAACATAGAGTAGCCACGGAGAGAGAACTAAGGATAGTCGAACGCGCCTTAGACGGGTCTGCGTTAACTTGGTTTAGAGCATTCAGAAGCAATTTTGCGAATATGGAGCAATTTGCAATAGCATTCTTAAGGAGATTTTGGAGTGCAGAGGATCAGCTGAACGTAAGAGCAGAAATGTACTCGAAGCGTTATTCTACGTCATTTATTGTCATTTAGACTTTCACGGCCCGTGTTACTATTCATAATGTTGAATTTTGGGCTTATGCCGTGTTTTATTATATTGAAATTCGACGCGTTTCGAAAGAAGCCATGTCTTTCATCGTCAGGAATAATCTGGAATACGACAATGTTGCTAAGAGAAAGCAACGAAGAACATATAGAAGGTGCCCAAAGATGGACGCCATTATAGCCCCATGTTAGGGACAACGAAAAGCAGCAGTGAATTACTTTCTCAGGGTTCTGATAATAGGTAGCCAGGATTCACTGAGATTGTAGCCGGTGTCGCGGTTGAAATTATCTGGGTGTTTACGTATTTCAACCGCCTCCCTGATGATTCTGGGACGATATTGCTTTATACGGGCAAGAACATCCACTCCTTGGAACATGACATCATGGCCAGGTGTTAAAGCATGATCGGCAACAGCTGATTTATCAGGTTGAATGAGCCTGATACATCTATTATGTTCCTTAATGCGAGTGCATATTGTTCTCGAAGTCTGCCCGATGTAAACTTTGCCACAAGTACAGGGAACTCTGTAGATACCCGGTTGTTGCAATTTAGGCAAACTGTCCTTAGTTGGTCGAAGGAGTTGCCTAATCTTAACAGAAGTTCCAAATACAGTCCGTATGTTGTACCGACGTAGGATTTTAGCAATACGATCCGTTGTGTTATGTATGTACGGAAGGTAAGCAGTTCCTCTTACATCTCTTTTCTCAACTGACGTCCTATTCTTCTTTTTTGCGTTTTGCCCATTATAGAGCGCGCTTGAACTTGTTTTTCGGCTTGATGATATTCGCCTTCCTATCTTCCCAAAATCTCTTCATGAAGTCACTGTGCTGCTTCTTCCGTTCTTCTGTCCACTTGGTTCCAGTCCTGCCACTAGTTTTCACCCTAAACTTGTGCTTTGTTACTGCGGTCCTGAAGACTTTGCGGTTTCTCAGAATATTTTCTCCGATGTTCAACTCTTGCAGGTCCTCTCTTGATTCATCCAGCCAGGCTATCCTTGATTTCTGAGAATTTATTACATTGAATAACCTTTTTGTAAGTCTATAATCGTCCATCCTGAAGAGGTGTCCATAAAATGTTAAACGTCTTTTTCGTACCGTGTTGCTGAAACTATCTGTGTGACGGTATAGGTCTGAATTTCGTCTTTTAATCCAAATTCCGTTTTCTTGTGTGGGGCCGAATATTTTTCTAAGAATTTTACGTTCTTGCTTTTCTATATTTGCAATTTTAGAATGACCTCCTAAAGCTATGGTTTCTGAAGCATATAGAGCTTCCGGTAGTACAACTGTTTTGTAGTGTTTCAGTTTTGCATTATGTGACATTACTCTTTTATTATAGTGATCCCATGTTAGTCTGAATGCTCTATGAAGTTTTGAGGCACTTTCTGTGTTAGCCAAACTGTCCAATCCTGAAGGAAGAATTATTTCTCCAAGGTATTTAAAAAATTCTACTTGTGAAATTGCTCCATACGCTGTTTCTATTTTTTCTTTCTTCTTCTTTTGCTGAAAATTCTTCATGTACTTGGTTTTTTCAAATGATATTTGAAGGCCTGCTTGTGATGCTATTCTGTATAATGTCTCAATAGCATGCTTAGTTTCTTCTTTGTTCCTAGTGATAATTGCTAGGTCATCTGCGATAGCCAAGCATTTCACATTGATTTTGTTTCCAGCAGTTCCTATGCTAACGCCTTTGATGTTCTTTTCCCACTCTCTGATGACTTTATCTAGAACCAGGTTAAATAGAAGGGGTGAAAGTCCGTCTCCTTGGCGAACACCTGTTCGTACTTCAAAAGAGTCAGAAATTTCCCCAAGAAACTTCACCTTCGATGTTGTATTGGTGAGAGTCTGACAAATCAGTTCTCTGGTCTTCCTGTCCACTTGAAGTTCTTCTAGCGTCTCAAACAGGGTCTGCCTGTCCACAGAATCATATGCTTTCTTTAGGTCCACAAAGGTGACAATTGTGGGGTTGGATCTGCGGATCTTCAAAATCATCTTCAGATTCCATATCTGTTCAGCACATGAACGCCCTTTTCTAAAACCCGCTTGATATTCACCAATCAAATGGTCTGTTTGTTTCTCTAGTCTGTTCAGAAGAGCTTTAGATAGGATTTTATAGGCCACAGATAATAGGGATAGACCTCTATAGTTGTTTGGATCAGTTTTGTTACCTCTCTTGTGCAATGGATGTATTAACGCGCACTTCCAGTCCTGTGGGATCACTTCTGTTTCCCAAATTGCTTTTAAAATTGCGTGGATTCTTCTGGTGACCTCTTCCCCACCGAGTTTCAACATTTCAGCGGTAATACCGTCTTCTCCCGGTGCTTTGTTGTTTTTAAGAGATTGAATGATTTCAGCTGTTTCTTCCATTGTCGGTGGATGTGAATCTGGATTCGGTGCAGGCTTTTCAAAGTGCATTTTTTCTTTCGGTGGGTCACAGTTGAGTAGGTCCTGGAAGTAATCTGCTAAGATCTTGCAGTTTTCCTTGGTGTTTGTTTCTAGTGAGCCATCTGGTCTACTGAAACATATGCTAGGTGGTTGATAACTAGACAGACTCTCACGGAATGTCTTATAGAAACTTCTGGTGTTGTTTTTTAGGAAATCCTGTTCTATCTCTATGAGTTTATTCCTGTCGTATGTCCGCTTCTCCCTGCGGATGATCTTAGCTGTTGATTTCTGGATCTTAAGGAATAATTCCCATCGTTCAGTTGTCTGATGTCCGTTCCATTTATTCCAGGCTTTAATTCTGTCTTCAATTGCTTTATCACAGGTTGTGTTCCACCATCTGTGTTTCCTTTTCCTTGGGGGCTGCCCTAACTTCTGTGCTGATGTCAGAATTGAGTTTCCTAAGTCCCTCCAGTCTTTGGGATTTTGCTCTTTTATGGCCTGAAGAAATTCTTTGGCGTTCTGCTTGAGGTGCTCCGGATCCACTCTTAGTAATCTCTTAGTTTTTGGTTTGGATCTATTAGGCTGGAATTTCACTTTGATTTGGCTTAAGTAGTGATCAGAGTCAATCACTCCCCTGCGCACTCTAACATTTAGGATTTCACATATGTTCTGTTTGGACACTGCTACATGATCAATTTGGAATTCTCCTAGTGCTGGATTTGGTGATTTCCATGTTTTCTTCTTGTGTGGAGACCTGGTGAAATATGTAGACATGAGCCTCAAATTAAAGGATTTACAGCAATTTATCAGATGCTCACCATTCTGATTTGTTCTCCAATGTGCTGGATGATGACCAACTATGGACCTATACTTCTTTTCTCTACCAACCTGTGCGTTAAAGTCACCGAGTAAAATTTTCACATGATGTTTAGGAATTTTGCTGATGGTTTCCTCAAGGAGTTCCCAAAAGTCTTCTACTTTCTGAGGGTTTTTCTTATTGTCATTGTTTATGGGAGCGTGGGCATTAATCAATGTGTATGCCTTGTTGCTTGATTTTATTGAGAGAACGGAGATCCTTTCGGAGGGAGAAGTAAAGTTGAGTACTGAACTGGCTATTGTTTTTCTTACAAAAAACGCTGTTCCAAATTGTGATAAATTATCTCCAATTTTTATGGCTGGTTTCCCCTTATATATCCTAAAGTTTTCTGAATCAAAATGATTTTCGTCTTGGAAACGTGTTTCCTGAATGGCTGCAATTTGAATATCAAATTTATTCAAGGTGTCAATTAAATGTTTAAGTTTCCCAGTTTTGAGCAAAGTGTTCACATTGACTGTTCCGATGAAGTTCTTTTTCTTCGGGCGAAGAGATTTTGAGAAGCTCCGACTCTTCTCAGCATGATGCTCCCGATCCCCCAGAATCCGATGATCGGGAGAACCCGAACTGTATAAGTCCGGGGCCTGGGGTAGTTGCTGTGATCCAATACGATCCATCATGCCAGGTTCACAAGTTGAAAGTGAAAGGTTGGGGTGATCACATGAAATGATCACATGGTTGCAACTCGATTGTTGAGATCGAGAGGTGCCACTCGATGTTCTGCAGCTGTTTACAGAGTGTTTGGTCCGCGAGAGGTATTTTATTTCCCTCAAGTCCGCTGGCAAGCCAGTGAGGACCCCCCTATCCGCCACCTGGGACGCGCCACGTGGGAGTATCACCTCTCCCCCTGCTACGACAACGTAGTAGGTTCGTGGAACTGACGTCCTATTATTATTTGTTGGTTTCAGAACCGTAGAAATCATAGCCTTGCTATAACCGTTGCTCTCAAAGGTGGTTCGCAGGGTGTTAATTACTTCTTGTAAAGAAGACACTTCACAAATCCTCCTAGCCCTGGTAGTTAGAGTTGTAAGGATACCAAGTTTCTGGGCAGGGTGATGGTGAGAACTTGCGTGGAGATATCTATTGGTGTGTGTTGGCTTACGAAAAACGCTGTGTCCTAAAGATCCATCCTCTTTCTTGGTGACGAGAACATCTAAAAAAGGTATTTTGCCGTCAGATTCCTTTTTCATGGTGAAACAAATAGAAGGGTGCTGGAGATTAAGGTGATCCAGGAAATGGCTAAGATTTTCCTCACCTTCCCTCCAAACAACGAACGTGTCATCCACATAACGCCACCAGATCTTCGGTTTGAAACGAGCCGACGACAAAGCTTTCTCTTCAAAGTTCTCCATGAAGAAATTAGCCACAACAGGAGAATATAATGAATATAATGTGTATGTTTAGAAAGATTAATAATTTTTTCAAATCCACATTTATGATGTTAAATTAAAGAGAAAGTAGGTCTCAGGTATCACAAATGTCAGTGACGAAAGATATAGTGCTACAGTGATCCTGAGAACCCAAGAGAACTTTAGAGAATTTTCCTGTTTTATGTGGATGAAATACTTTTGATTAGAAAAGAGATGGTTCGATTTTTGGACAATGACAATTTAACGTTGGCATTCGACCATGCTCTCAGGTAGGATGAATATTTAAAATGTCTGTCTGACTATCAAAGTGAAATAAATTTGTTTTTATCTTTGTTGTGATCTGATGATGGTATGATTTTCCTTTTTCTTTCCTTGTCTTGATTAAGGCTTAACCGGAAAGGATGTGGTTTGCTAGGAATTCAGTTGATGGCGCCCATTTATATTTGCATTTTTTTTTTAAATTAAACTTAAGCCCGTAACGACCCTAGAGATACTTTGTCTCGTGTTACCCACTGCTTTTTCGATATCTCAGCTGAATTTCCGACACATTCCTTATTTGACTAGAGGTTCATTTAACTCCGCTCTGTCCTGGAACTCCAGGAATGCGATGTAATAGCAGATGGGTCATAGCATCCCCAGGACGAACGGGTACAGAGAGAGAGGGAGAATTGGCTTTACCCATCTGTGGGGCTTCTATTTTGTTTATTCTATGGAATCACATCAGATTTAGATTACTGAGAGACTGATCTCAAGTTCATTTAATTGTGTTATAAAATTTATTAAACTTAGTCAGACAATATACTTGTGTGCCCATTCCAGTGTTCATGTTAATCGTATTAGTATTATATCATGTTAGTTATAAGTCATTTTTCTCATACCCAAGTGAATGCAGGAATTGAGACATTGTGATGTGTTGTTGTCTAACGTCTCTGAATAAAACGTCTATTGAAAATATAATTATGTTGCCGGAAGGTGTTAGGAGAGTTACAGAGTGGTATGTCTGGTATTGCAGAAACTATTTCTAAAATGGAAACGGAAGTTAAAGAACAGATAAATAGTTCAGAAGCTAGGTTAGAAGCTAGATGTAAAGAAAATGTGCAAGCATTACAGGCTAGTAACGAAGGCAATCTGAACGACAGTTTAAAGTCATTAGAGACTAGATTACAATCAACTAGTGAAGAAAATTTAAAGTCATTGGAGACCAGATTACAGTCCAGTAGTAGGGATGAGTTAAAATCATTACAGATTAGTAACGAAGCTAATATAAAATTATTACAGTCAACTAGTGAGGATAATTTTAAATCATTAGAAGAAAAATTACAAGCTCGTAGTGAAGAAACTAACACAGAGTTAGAAAACAAGTTAACCAGGTTAGAGAATAGATTAACTTTAAAGAATAATGAAATGCTTAGACTTTACAATTAGATATAATTGCAGTAAATATGAAAGGAGAGGAAAATGTTCAAATATTAAGAAAGAATACTATTGAATTAGAGTGTAGAGGAGAAGAAAACATTCTTACTTTAAGAACAGACGTTATGTCTATACAGAAAGACATTAAATCGGATGTATCGAAGTTGAGATTCGACATTGATGGTTTAGTGGCAGATGTAGGCAAAATTCAAGAGTGGTCTACCGAAGTATCTTTCGAAACTAAAATCAAAGGTCTAGAGATGAATCTAGGTAATGAGATCAAAGATTTAAAGTCAGTAATTGGAACCATTAAAGAGGAAGTCTTAGGAGAGGTTAATTCTAATTTAAAATCATTAGAGAATCAATTGCAGAAATATATTAGGAAGATGGATGATGATATAGAGCAAAAGGTTAATGAAAACTTAGCTTTATTCAAAAATAGAGTCGGTGCAATCGTGGAAGAACGGTATAGTGAGGTCGATGCCGAAGCAAAAGAAAAACGTGCAGGATTAGATGAGAAATTAATCGCAGGTATGGCGAACTTAGAAGCGAGGTTTACGGAGAACAAGGAAGCGATGAAGATAGATTCAACTCTATTTAGGACGGATGTTGATCTGTTAAAGGAACAAGTCGCGTCAGTAAAGAATATATGCGAAGACAAGATAGACAAGTTGAAAAACAATTTAGAAGAGAGTAACAGAACGCAGAATGTTACGTCGTTAGATGAGTTGAAGGCTCAGGTCAAGACCGTAGAGAAATTGGCAGAAGATAGGATGACTAAACTAGAATCTATGATTAACAGTTTCACCAGTCAAAATATTACATCAGGGGAAATATCGATAAATCAGACAGCGATAGACCGCAGTATGAGTAATCAAGAAGTTAGCATGGGAGAAGACCGTCAAACGCAACCGAATGTGACATTCGAAAGGGCAAGTTCAACCCCTCAGGATAATCCGAGTTCGAATAGGAGTACGTTGGGTACAAGTGAACGATACTCAGGTCCAGTTACCATTATCAGAAATCAGGATGACAAGACAAAGAAGTTTTCTGGAAACACAGGAGTCACACCAGTCGAATTTCTGCGAGATATTCGCGACTACATGGCGGAACATAGAGTAGCCACGGAGAGAGAACTAAGGATAGTCGAACGCGCCTTAGACGGGTCTGCGTTAACTTGGTTTAGAGCATTCAGAAGCAATTTTGCGAATATGGAGCAATTTGCATTAGCATTCTTAAGGAGATTTTGGAGTGCAGAGGATCAGCTGAACGTAAGAGCAGAAATGTACTCGAAGCGTTATTCTACGTCACATCCGACGCATTATGCCAATTATTTTACTTCACAATTGGCTAAATTACAGTTTCTGATTCCTCCATTGCCTGAAGAAGAGCTTTTGCAAGCTATAGCGAGACAGTTACCGATTGAGGTACAGCGATCACTCATAGCGTCAGGAGCGAACACACTTGAGCACTATGACGACATTTTACGGCGATTAGACTATACAAGCGCTCAAGTTACGCCTAGAAATGCAAGAAACGACAGTCGAAACACGCAAGAGGTGAATGCGGTAGTCGGTGATAACGCAGCTCAGACGGACAGAAGAGATTACTGGGAAAACAGAAGGAACGAAGGAATTCGAGGAAACATCCGTAACGTTCGTGGAAATGATCGATATAGAGGACCATATGAGAGGCCATACGATCAGGAAGCAAGAGACAGCCGATACAGAAATTATAATGAGAAGTCCAGATATAAAGATAGGAATCGATACAACAATAGATATCGTGGTAGAAACAACTGCAGCCAAGGTCAACAGTCTAATCGGAACGACAGGCAGGATGGCCGAAGAAATGAGCCAAATGAAAGACGAGATAATCGTGAATATGAGAGATCGAGGCAAGAAAGTAGACAGCCTAGTACACCACCCGAGGAGACAGTCAGAGATGTCAATCGAGCAAGCACGAGTAGTGAAGGAAGAAATAGACGTCAAAGTAATACAGAATCAAGATGCTAATCATTGGAAATCAATCATCATTAATGAGAGTCAGAAAGTACCATCATGCTGAATAAGAGGATTGTAGAGCTATCGTGTACATGTAGTATATAGAATGCCTGAGAGTGTATTTTTTTCTCAATCCTGATAAAAAAGGAGATGTACGGGAGAGATGTACCCGATACCTAGTTGAGGCTATCGGCTACGCCAGCAGACATTAAGCCGTAGTTGAGATTATGGGAAGAGTTAAGAAAAGATAGCGCTCAGATCGAGTCAAGAGGAATGTCAGGATGACGTAGAAGGTCTAGGATTAAGAAGGCTCTGACAGCAGTCAGGCAGATGGAATTATGGATGGAATTATGAAGCTTTATTAAGATCTATATGGAACATGGTATTTAAACATCTCAGAAGAGGAGATATAACAAGCATTATATGTGGTAATAATTTTAAGGAAGTCAGATAACCCTTAAGTTATTTTATAACTTAATAGCCGAGATGATGGGGGTTCGAGATTATATTTGTGACGCAAGACCACAGAGGTGGGGAGAACGTCACGTGACTGCGCCAGGGAGGTTCAGGTCAATGCAGTCTAGAGACAGTCAGTTGAGCTCAGTGAGCCACGCAGTTGAGCTCTGTAAGCAGAGGAGTCAAGTACAGTTAGCACGGCAGTTGAATTCAGACAGCGAGCTGAGTAGGACACATGCCGAGCGTATGGTAAAGGTCACGCAGCGAGCAGCATTTGTCACGGAAAGTGAAAGCGACAGTTTTAACTTCACTAAGCAGCGAACGAAAAGTAGGTCAATGAGCCGGGCGGACACCCGCAGTAGGCAGCGTGAAGACCGGTTACAGAACCAGCTGTACGGCCCAAGCAAGCATGAGAAGGCCGGGGTTTAGAACAGTACTGTAAAACGAGTTGGAGAACTCATTTCAAGCTGCAATTTGGTAACGCAGAAGAGCATAGCAGAGCGACATGGCGAGGCCAGCTTTATGTGGAGATTATTCTAGAGCATTGCAGTAGGGGCGAGCGGGTTATTACCAATTTTATACGCAAGCATTATGACAGAAGCTGAACTTCATTACAACATTGAGTTGGAACGTTTATTCAGCATTTGAATTGTACAAGCAGATAGTTACGAGATACTGCAACTGTGAACTTCGAATGAACATAGTTTTTCAATGACATTACGACTATACATTTCATAACGCATTCCAAGTAATATTAACAATTTTAGGCAAATGAAATGTTATAAGCATATGCACCTATGAACATTGGCTCGTGCATCAATGCAATTCTTTCTTATAAAGTGTTATAAATTACCGAGTATGAACACAGCTACAGGGTGTTTCATAAACTTAGACACTCTCATATAAAATTTTATTTTATGAAAGTGAGACTTAGCAGTTATTGGAGATTGAACTTTCAACACTCAAACCGAACATTGTATGGAACAGTGGCGTAACGTAGAAGAGGAATAAGGGGTCCGCTGTTTCTATGAACTTTTTCGTGAGGATTTGGACAATATCCGCTATGGATAACCAGCAGTTCATCATGTCGGAGTAAACGCAGACAGAGACGCGATGGCACCACAGAGCGATGGATTCGATTCCTGACGAGGAGGAGGTCCACCAGCTGATTCACTTGGGATTTGAAGGCAATCGTCATTGCGTGGGTGGAATGATATTCACGCCGATCTTTCGAGAAATTCATTACATAAGGAAAATCGACGATCTTTGAAATTTAATAACAGCCGATTATGAGAAGGTACTGTAAGAGTTATAACTTCCTGATACGATTATTTTCATGAATACTGGGCACACATGTATATTTTTCTAATAGGAGTGATACGATTATTTAGACATGGCTTTGACTTTATATGCTTCGAATTTTGCTAGAATATGGCGTGACCATATGATATGGCAGGCATCATTATACGAAATTCTCACCATTGGTTGGCTTTATTAAGCAGATGTTTGGTCTTTTAGACATTTTTCCAGCAAGGATAGTTTTCATGAATAGTTTTTTTTGTGTGACGAGTATTTCGAACTCGTGATCTGCAATTGATTATCTAAAATTACTTCGTCAGTTCATCGCATACTAGCGAGTGTGTATTATTCATCAGTAGGGATTTTTTCCATTGGATTGTTTGGAGATATTAAGAAGTTATTCACTTTAGTGAATGAATATCGCTTTTATATGACAACTAGAGACTTGTTGATTCCTATCTGGTACATTCACTCATTTAGTCTTCGAGATGGGGTCTTTCGTATTTATACGATTGTATGGTGGTTACTCATCTTACCCATCGTTCAGGGCACTATCATGTTAGTCGACGGGGCGAGGTCTTTCGTATTTATACGATTGCACGGTGGTTACTCATCTTACTTGCCATTGAGGGACTCATTTTTATCATCCGAGTGTACTTGAGATTGTAAGAGGATCAAACAAGGAACTACTAGTCACATATCAGTCGAAATTTTGTTAAATAAAGTAAAGATAAATGTCAGCAGGGTTACGTTTTGTAATTCTTGTTTGCCAATCCAATATTTTGTTGCTATACTCTTTTGAGAGTACTTTCAGTTTAACAGCTGGTACAGCTGATGCTTTTTATAATTGCGTTTGATACCTTTGAGAAGGATTTAAAGTAATTGAATCTTGTAAGATGAATCATTAATGGTCAGATTTATTTTAAGGCAGATCAGTATTGCAGATTTTGATATGAGAGATTATAGCACATTGGTGTTTTTCTGTGATGTGAATTATGAGAATTGTAAGAGAATTTATGCTATTTGAAAGCAGATCTTGAATTACTAAGGTAATATTTTTTTCAATTGTTTAAGAAGTTGTCTAGATGTGATCAGAGTAATTACAGTTATTGGAGATTGTGTGCGTTGATAATTTGAAGCCAGTTATATATTTTTTTGTAGATCATGCAACGTGGTTAAGTGAAGTTTGTGATAGGCATTTTGTGGAAGTTGCCAAGTGATAGTTGCAATGTTGCTAATGTATTTTGAGGCAAACATGAGGTTGTCGAACCCAGTCTAGCGCAATTGTTGAGATTCATGCTGTATGTGCTGAATATTTATGGAGTTTTGTGGAATAATTGTGGTATTCAAATGTGATATTTGAAGAAGTGAGGATATATAATGTAGTTGTGGATAGTCAGATCCAACGTGATGTCGTGAAGGCAATAATATTTTTTGGCATGATAATTAAATACGAAATATAACTTGGAAGTGATAAAACTGTAAGACAACGTTCTATAACCCATATTAAACAATTTGTTAGGAAATTAAACAAATAAATAAAGTTGATAATACAAGATTTTCTGAGAATAATAATTAATGAAATAATAATCTGAAATTTAAGCATATTAATGATCTGACCTAATGAAATAAAAATCAGAATGATTAGATGAAATAATGAAAATCTAAATAACCAGAAGAATAAAATTTAAATAATTTGATAAATTAAATTTTGGAATAAATCAATGAATTAAATAAATGGATGAATTAAAGATTGGATAAATAAACTGATTTAAATAAATTAATAGATGATTGGATAGATGATGAATAACTGAATTAGAAGGTGATAATTAATTAAAGAAGCTGATGATTAATGGATTTATATGGAATTAAATAAATTTAATTGAGGTATAATTTAAGGAATTGCAACTTGAGTTGAGGAATTAAACAATTTGTATTGATGATTTAAGATGATTTAATCTGAAGTAGATGATAAAATAAGAGTGTGTGAATAATTAGAAAGTATAATGAAGTAATGATAATAATTTTCATTTAAATGATTTAATGGTGATGAGTTAATGATTCTGACAGGAATATGTGGAATTTTGAGATAAGAATTAATGAGAGAAATATTTAACTTTGATGATGATGATGAGTGTGAACAATGAGCAGTGGATTTTCTGTAATTCACAAACAAGCAATTATTAATGACAATGTAAATAGTGTAAATTAATTATTCGATGTTTAGGAGCATTTTACTAACGTGTTCAACATTTGAATTATGCCATGCAAGCCATAAATTACGTGATATTTAAAATATGTGATTATAATGTGTATGTTTAGAAAGATTAATAATTTTTTCAAATCCACATTTATGATGTTACATTAAAGAGAAAGTAGGTCTCAGGTATCACAAATGTCAGTGACGAAAGACATAGTGCTACAGTGATCCTGAGAACCCAAGAGAACTTTAGAGAATTTTCCTGTTTCATGTGGATGAAATACTTTTGATTAGAAAAGAGATGGTTCGATTTTTGGACAATGACAATTTAACGTTGGCATTCGACCATGCTCTCAGGTAGGATGAATATTTAAAATGTCTGTCTGACTATCAAAGTGAAATAGATTTGTTTTTATCTTAGTTGTGATCTGATGATGGTGTGATTTTCCTTTTTCTTTCCTTGTCTTGATTAAGGCTTAACCGGAAAGGATGTGGTTTGCTAGGAATTCAGTTGATGGCGCCCATTTATATTTGCATTTTTTTTTTATTAAACTTAAGCCCGTAACGACCCTAGAGATACTTTGTCTCGTGTTACCCACTGCTTTTTCGATATCTCAGCTGAATTTCCGACACATTCCTTATTTGACTAGAGGTTCATTTAACTCCGCTCTGTCCTGGAACTCCAGGAATGCGATGTAATAGCAGATGGGTCATCGCATCCCCAGGACGAACGGGTACAGTATATTATTTTAGTAATATGGTCAGCGGTTCGTCAGAATTAATTTTAAAATATGTGAAATATTTTATGTAGTCCACGTTGTTTTATCTTTCGCGACACAGAACTGGCAACGCTGTCTCCCTCCCTCTTGAGAAATGTCAGAGCCGGACTGTAGAGGTAACTGATATGAGGGTAGCACGAATGATAGCTGGGACAAATATATGAGAGCAATGGCAGGAGGGTGCTCGTAATGAAGAGAGAAGAGGCTAAGTTAGACGAAGCTGGTCGTATGAGCCGACTCAGATGGTGGGGTCATATGATGAGAATGGGAGAGGAGGGTTGGATGTGGAGGGTAAGAGAAGCAGAGGTAACCCTAGGATAAGATGGTCAGATTCAGTGATGAACGATCTAAAAGGAAGGAAGTTTTTAGTTTTACGAGACCGTTTATCATGCGATCATGAGCCACGGGGCCTCCTTTTTACGTGGAATCCGAACCACAGGACATGGTAATTCACTTCGAAAATCTCACATACATCGACCAGGAATCGAACTAGGTCCACGTTGGTGAGAGACCAACAGCTTGACCACTGCGCCACCACGCCCTGATGAACAAAATAGGTTTCGCCTGCATGTTGAACATCCCTTGTAAGCAACGTTCTGAGCAACAGATTAATAACTAATATTTTATGCAAGCATGCTGCCTGGTTATTTCAAGAAGGGAATGGGGTGGGACATTCCTTTCACCATATGGGCAGTATCCCTTGTAACCAACTTTCTGAGAAACAGATAACGAGATGACAGTACTCGTACTTGACGCAATGCTGCCTGGCTATTTGAAGAAGGGAATAGCGTGGGACCAACTGATATGTTAGTCACTATGCATTCATAAATCTCGCGCAACGTTTCGGTACTGACTCCAAAACTACCATGTTTTCCTGCAAACACAAAGATAATTTAGCATAAGATACTATTTATATTGAATTGAATCGTAGGAGTGCTTCAGGGAATCTGACTTCTAAAGGCATTACATAATCCCTCGCTATATTATTCTGCTAAGGTCCCATTCCAGTTTTGTACCGAAAATAAGGTCCCATTAACACCAACCTACACACATGGGGTACCTACAGGTTCAGCATAACCCAATGCGTAAGCGAAACGCACTCACTTACTCTTTAAATGCCTCACAATTAAATAAATACCTTAAAACATGTATATTTACAGTGAAATAATGAAAGAATGCAACACGGTAACCATAGTAACAGAATCTCACAGGTCCATCTATTTCTGTAAGACGCAATGCAATTCCAATTAGCCTATTACATTACTGTGAAAGTTTCCAGACGGTTATAAAAGGTTATCACTGAACCAAATTAAGCTGTAAAATTCATCAATACATACAGTATAATGCGCTTAAGGGGGTCAAGGGGCACTCTACAATATTTTCACGCGATTTTCACGTGTTAGTGTGGTACGAAAGGTCTTTTTCACCCGACTATAAAGGGTCTCCGAAAACCACATTTAAAGGCCCTTAAATTAACAGTGTCTGTGATATTCCCAGAAACTAACTTCGCTCTGATATACAGTACCTATGAAGGAATGACAAACCCCTAACCACTGCACCAGTAGCTGAATTGATAAAGTCTGATCATTCATACCAAGGATAAATCAGTCATAGCATTCATGATTGAGATTTTGCTAAGTGTACTCTTTACAACTAGAATATTCGCGAGCGAAGCCGCGACGGGTAATACCAATATAATGTACACTGTTAATTATAAAGGAGGATGCGATGGCGCAGTAAAATGGTTCTGGCCCCACAATCCTAGAGACCCGGATATGAAGTCCTATAATTGCGGGATGTTACATGGTGTCAGGGACCGAGGGTGAAAATGAGTTTGGTAGCCAACCGCAATATCTAGAGAGAGAAAAATGCTGACTTAGATAAAAGGTGGTTCACTATCTCTACGAAATTTCATTAAATGCTCCGTATCTATTAGTGTTATCAGATGAGGACCGTCAGTTCTGAAACATTTATTGCCTGTTCTCTCCTTCCAATGCTCCGAAAAGAGTTGTTCCGCTTAGTATCTTATTATATAATACACTAAGGTGTATGTTTCACAAAACTCAAGCTCCTAAACCAGAGGGAGTTAGAAGGTGTGGTTTGTTCCAACATCTTCTGAATAGTCTCAATAGTACAGGAAAAATCTTGCATTTCTTGATAAGTCAACGGAAATATATTTATTTGTTTATAAAATGCCTTTAACTAAGACGATGTCCCCTGGCAGAAATGTGTCGCGTACAGCCCGCATAGCACTAGAATCGGGCAGGTACTCTGTACACATGGGGCGCACATAAGCCAATAAGCGAGAGTTCTCGCACGGGTCCGCTAGTAAATCTACATCTTAATTCTGTCACTTAATGACGCATTAACTAGTCAGCTGTTTCTTTTCTAGCCGAAACATATGTCAATGTATGCTTATACCGGTATTTAGTACGATCATGAAATTATGAAGGTCTACACTCTACACAGTATTCAAATTAGCATGTGTAAATAGCCTGTTAAGAAACCTGGAATATATGAAACAGCTGATTTGCTGTATCTGTTAGTGTTGTGAACATATTTATGCTTCAATAATAAAAATTTAAAAAAAGACAAGTGATAAATACCTCTTTCGAAGACAACTAGAAATACGTACGAGGGCACTCAGACTGCTACCATCTCCGAGTACACACTGATACCGATATATCACAGCTTCCATGATATTACTTGTCTCCACTCACATCACTAATCAGGCAATGATAGTAAAGCCCTAATGATAGCCCCTGTATCTGTACACTCTGCACTTCTGCAGGGTCTTTCTTGGCCAGCGGTCGCAGAAGATCAGGGTTCAGGAATAGTGTGGCATTAGCCTTGGTCAAGCCTTCCCGATACCTGCACTAATGCAACGGCCGGTATGCGATTTCTCCAAACCCGCGGGCTCCCCAACGCATGTTTGAGCCAGCGGTAAGTGCTTAGGACTGGTCGAGAAAGACCCATTAGGTGGCAACATTTTCAGACCTAGACCAAGAACAGTGGGTACTTAAATCATTAAAGGGGGGAGGGGCATTACAAATATAGTTCTCTTTTTCCAGACCAGTTATTTTTATTTATCGTATGGCTTTTATGCCGGGAGTGTCCGAGGACATGTTCGGCTCGCCTGAGTCTGTAGCTGCTTCCAGCGGACACCCTTAGGGTGAGCTACAAGTTCCGTTCAATTTCAAGTAGTTCCAACTTTCGCTACCAGATATCAATGATACCTACTGTCGACCAACGTATTATGTGCACACGAGTTTGAAGGTTGTTTGTGAAGTAACCAATAGACCTATATAAAATCCAATAACATCATTTTCGTCGTTCTATTTTACGTTAGGTCATGCAGGTTTGGAATTTTTAATTAATATTTTAATATTTTTTATCGCAGTTGGAACACAAAAAGTGCACGTTTTTAAGAGTGTTTCAACCATGCGTCACATTTAAGAATTATTATCTCAAAACCCGTCATCAGATCGAATCTCAAATTTTAACACAATATACATTGGAATGTTGTATAACTGGTTTATGAATTTCAAAATTGAGTGTGTCCAAGAAACAAAGTTGTTATCATTTTTGTAAGGTAACTTTTTCTCGGCTCGGGGAGGTTGGAAAATGTAGTTCTTGGTTGCATTGTAATCCTTATACATCGAAACGTTATGCTGTATGACTGTGAAATACGTAAATTAATTCACATACTTTATATCGGTTTGCATTTCTATAGGGAAATGAACACATGTTTCACCAGCTAGCCGCTCCCGGAACAGCTGTACAGCGTTGCCGAAATGGTGCCCACACGCATCATGGGGAAGTGATGGGCTCCATCTCAGCAACGCTGTACAGCTCCCTGTACTTGTGTGTGTGTGGTCAGTGGCGTACCGATGTGGTGGGGGTGTAGAGTTCAACCCCTCCCACCGCAGACGTTTCTTTACTTGAATCTTTATATTGTCCCATCTGTCACCTGTTTTACACTACCGCTAGTGAGGCGTCATAACACCTGTATATATTTTAAAAGTGATCACGTTCGTCACTTGGTAATAGGGCTCGGATGTTTAGGTAAATATATTTTTATGTAAATACATATTTTAAGCATTTTTCTATAAATACATAAATTCCCGTTTTTCACTTATCAGCACATAAAAAGTCATAATATTTACATTTTTTAAAAATCGGTATGCTATATCTTTCAGTTTATTGCATTTTTGTTCTGTGTACTTCAACGGGGAAGAACCTGTGTTTGTGAGCTATCTTATCTTCATGCAGAGCGTATGTCAGCTTGCAACTGTGTTATTCTTAACTTGTCGCCCCGTGCCACTCACTGTGGAAGCCGGAGATTTTCTTGTCCATAGCCATATTGCACCACATGCTAAATTTCCGCCTCCCCTAGCTACCTGGAACCAGTGTCACTCTCTTGCAGTTCATTTCTGGCACTGTGAAGTCTAAGGCAGTTCTACGATGCCTCAAGTAAAAAAAAAAAAAAAACTACAAGTTATCGTCTGTTGCAGAATTTAAAGATAATTTTACTTCTGATGGGGGCGTTCTGTTCTGCCAACCATGTGAGAAAGCAATCAAGACTGAACAGCGATCTCAAGTTACACACACCTCAAGGGCAAGAACCATATTGCCGCAGTTTCGCGCCTAAGAAGAAGTGCTTCGCGATAATCGTCGGTCATTTGTGATGGACAACCTGAAGATGTAGGCCTATCTCGTATATTGTAGTTCTTCAGTAGTCAGTGAGGCATAGCATAAATTGCATTCGTGAGTGCTGAATATTGTTTATATTCACATTAATAAATTAAATTATAACAAGAGTTTAGTGCTTTTCAGTCGGTCAACACGAATGTACCCAAAAGAGATGGGTTATGCCCTAATCCTGAAATAAATTACATGAGATTAATAAAACACTAGGATGACCAGTTTCGATCGTCAAGCGATCATCATCAGATCCATTACACTTAAGCTACAAAATCTATGTTTGAAATACAGGTGAAGATATTTACAATATGTACAATTATTTAGTTGCAGTATTGGTACTGCAACTGTCAGTGTATGCTAAATGCAGTATATATGTTAGGTGAAATGCTAAATGGTGATAGCTATCCGTAGATTGTACTTTAGAGAGATTATATGGTTGTAAACTATGGTTAAACTATAAAATTTTAGGCTAACTACTTATCTGATTGTCTTCCGTACAACAGCTACTCGCAGTTTTCGTGCTCACTGGAACTCACTGTGCGGTCGACTGCGGTGGTTATCTTAACGACTGGTTTTTCCCTGCTTTCTCCCCCCTGCTCCTACGTGCTGTGGGGAGTGATAGCGATGTGTTTATGTGAGGTGTTGCCAACCTAGATAAGATGTATGTTATTGAATGAGGTGGGTCTACAACTATTAAAGACCGTGGATTAGCCCTCGCCACGCGTGGAGCATAACCCATTCGAACTAAGCGTTGACGGTCTTATGAGGACGTCCCGGCACCTTTAATACTGCCGCGAATATGGGCCTTGGTTTATTGCAGAAGAAAAGTACATCGTACACCTGATCCAGATAACATTTACCTATTAATAACCCCCTAATTTCCACCCCTTTTTATCTAGCTTGGCTGTGTCGCTAAATTGTGTTTTGTTTCCGACAGGGTGTGTTTTTTAGTAGCGTGAAGAGGGGTGAGCTCTCCATGAACGTGCGTTCATTTAGATTGTTGGGATTGTTTCGTTTGGCTAGGTGTATCTCGATTGCTTCCTTTATGTCAAGAGCTCTGCCTTTCGATTCGTGATGGATTATTTTAAGGTCCGACTCTATGTTGGTAAAGCTGTGCCCTGCGTCACACATATGTTCGCACACGGCTGAATGTGTTCCGTATCTTATCGCATTCCTATGTTCATTATAACGTATGTCTACTCGTCTTCCACTCTGCCCGATGTAATTAGCTTGACAATCGGTGTCTTGGCACGTTATAGAATATACCCCTGACCTTGAATACGGGTCACGTTTATTTAGATTACTATTTAGGAGGTGCCTAGCGGTTGTGTTTTTCGTCGTGAAAGGTATCTTTATGCCTTGCTTTTTGAATAGGTTAGTGATTTTATATATGTATTCGCATTCACATAGTTGAAACGCGCAATTTTTTTCTCATTACTGTCCGGTTTGGGAATCGTTTTATCTTTATGTTTGGCTATAATTTGATTTATTTTGCTTGGCGAGAAGTTGTTTTCCTTTGCTATTTGCATAATAGTTCTTATTTCCTTATTATAGTTGTCTTTTGACATGGGTATGTTTAAAGCTCTGTGCACCATTGAATTGAAACCCGCTAGTTTGTGCGTACTGGGGTGATTAGACTGATTGTCGATTGCATGCGAGGTTTGTGTTGCTTTCCGGAATATGGAATATGAAAGGTCGTTGTCTTTACGTTCAATAGTAATATCGAGATAATTTATTTTCCGGTCTATTTCGGATTCCTTAGTGAATTTGATAGAGTGGCGAAGGCTATTAAAAGGATTGGAGAATTGTTTCTTCGCTTGTTAGTTCAGTATCGTAGATGCAAATTAAATCATCTACGTATCTTTTCCATATTACTATTCCCTTTGTTGAAGTCTTTTCTAAGAACGCATTTTCTAGTGCATTGATGAAGATGTCAGCGATTAGCCCACTTAGTGGCGATCCCATTGCTAGGCCTTCTCTCTGTGTGTATATTTTATTGTCGAATTGAAACACGTTTTGGGTGAGAACGACCCTCAGTAATCTCACAATCTCTTCAATTTCTTTTACCGAATTGTTGGATTTTAAGTTGTTTTCGATAGTGTTGATTGCTTCAATAATCGGAATATTGGTGTAGGCGCACATGTTAGTTACGTCGAAGGATACTAGCCTGAAGCTAGGTTTCATTTGTAGGGTGTTCAATGCTGTTACTAGTTCTGTTGTGTTCTTTACCGAGTTGTTTTTGTCGTTGGAAAGACGGCATTTTAAGATTTTTAGTAACTCTTTGCTGATTTTGTAATTAGGGGCATTCCTACAATTGACTATTGGTCTCATTGGGCATTCCTTTTTGTGTATTTTTGGTTGTCCCCTCAATGACGGTATTTTCGGGTTCATGTATATTAGTTTTGATTTTTCGGCTTTGGTCAGTATGTATTCTGTTTCTTTTAGCGCACTTTTTATTTGTTTTTGGAATTTGTTGGTGGGGTCTTTTGTTAATTCCTTGTTGTTTAGGAAATCGACTGTTTTTTCAATGTATTCTGTTTTGTTCAAAATTACTGTAGTGTTTCCCTTATCTGCTTTTGTGATGATTAAGTCATGTTCTTTTATTTTTTGTTTCAACGACTTTATTTCTTTGAGTTGTTTTGAATGTTATTGCTATCGCCCTCTTGTTTGAGGATTTTTTTGGCTTCGTTGGTGGCGAGATTTTTGGTTAATTCCCTGTCTTCTGCTGGGAGCTTGTGACTGGCTATCTCAATATCTGTGATTAACTGTTTTATATTGTGGTTCGTGTGTGCGTCTGTGCAGTTGTATTTCAAACCTTTGTCTAACATATTCATTTCACCTTGAGAAAAGGTTACGTTTGTTCTGTTGTTTACTCTGCTGTGGAAATTGAATTCATTGTTATTCGTGTGTTGTTCGCTAGATTGATGGTTCTGTGTTTCTCCTAGTTTACTTAATTTATTTTCTAGCGTTTCATGCTTCCTCGTTGCTCTGATTTTGATGGTGTCATGTAGGTGCTCGGTGAAGCTGTCCCATTGGGCTGCGTGCCAGAAATTACTTAGTTGCAATTGAATGTCGTACAATTGTTGGTTATTTTTTTGCTTTCTTATGTATGCAAATCTTAATTCGTTTTTTATCCAAAGCGCTTTGGCTTGTTTGGTTGAAATGATCGAGGCTGGTGTGTTCGGTACGGTTTTAATTGGTACGTATTTAGGGGTGAGGTTTAGTTCTATACATTTTTTGTTGAACCAAATTGACTTGTCTAAATTCATGAGTTTAAGCCTAAGTGATTTGAATTTCTTGGCTTCACGATTTGCCTGACTAGCCGTGAACATTGTGGTGTTTGAAGCCATATTTTCAGTGTTGCCTTAGTAAACAAGAGTTTAGTGCTTTTCAGTCGGTCAACATGAATGCACCCAAAAGAGATAGGTTATGCCCTAATCCTGAAATAAATTACATGAGATTAATAAAACACTAGGATGACCAGTTTCGATCGTCAAGCGATCATCATCAGATCCATTACACTTAGGCTACAAAATCTATGTTTGAAATACAGGTAAAAATATTTACAATATGTACAATTATTTAGTTGCAGTATTGGTACTGCAACTGTCAGTGTATGCTAAATGCAGTATATATGTTAGGTGAAATGCTAAATGGTGATAGCTATCCGTAGATTGTACTTTAGAGAGATTATATGGTTGTAAACTATGGTTAAACTATACAATTTTAGGCTAACTACTTATCTGATTGTCTTCCGTACAACAGCTACTCGCAGTTTTCGTGCTCACTGGAACTCACTGTGCGGTCGACTGCGGTGGTTATCTTAACGACTGGTTTTTCCCTGCTTTCTCCCCCCTGCTCCTACGTGGTGTGGGGAGTGATAGCGATGTGTTTATGTGAGGGGGGAAATTAGGGGGGTTATTAATAGGTAATTGTTATCTGGATCAGGTGTACGATGTACTTTTCTTCTGCAATAAACCAAGGCCCATATTCGCGGCAGTATTAAAGGTGCCGGGACGTCCTCATAAGACCGTCAACGCTTAGTTCGAATGGGTTATGCTCCACGCGTGGCGAGGGCTAATCCACGGTCTTTAATAATAGTTGTAGACCCACCTCATTCAATAACATACATCTTATCTAGGCTGGCAACACCTCACATAAACACATCGCTATCACTCCCCATAGCACGTAGGAGCAGGGGGGGGGGAGAAAACAGGGAAAAACCAGTCGTTAAGATAACCACCGCAGTCGACCGCACAGTGAGTTCCAGTGAGCACGAAAACTGCGAGTAGCTGTTGTACGGAAGACAATCAGATAAGTAGTTAGCCTAAAATTTTATAGTTTAACCATAGTTTACAACCATATAATCTCTCTAAAGTACAATCTACGGATAGCTATCACCATTTAGCATTTCACCTAACATATATACAGCATTTAGCATACACTGACAGTTGCAGTACCAATACTGCAACTAAATAATTGTACATATTGTAAATATTTTCACCTGTATTTCAAACATTGATTTTGTAGCCTAAGTGTAATGGATCTGATGATGATCGCTTGACGATCGAAACTGGTCATCCTAGTGTTTTATTAATCTCATGTAATTTATTTCAGGATTAGGGCATAACCCATCTCTTTTGGGTACATTCGTGTTGACCGACTGGAAAGCACTAAACTCTTGTTTACTAAGGCAACACTGAAAATATGGCTTCAAACACCACAATGTTAAATTATAATTAAAAATGTTTACTTTTTTGTCACATATTTCAGGTATTTTTAATACTTAAAAAATAAATATTTTCTCGATTTTTAGCACTTAAAAATCCGAGCCCTACTTGGTAAATGTCCTGCACTCGACTCGCAGCGAGACTCCTCCTTCAGCGTTGGATCTAGCCATGGATCAGTTTCACTGTTGAAGTGTGCGATCGGTAACCTTCTTCACGTCGCTTCGGGGTGCTTTGTGTGTCCGCTTCGTTAAAGATAATTCAGTACATGAGGAGTTTCTGCAATTTATTCCAATTAATGATACAGATAAAATGATCAAGATAGGCAGATTTTGAGAGAATAGTAATGGCAGTAGGAATACGGAGAGCAAAACAATATTTTTTCTCTCACATAATATCAATATTTTAAGCAACCACGTAACTATGGCCATGATGATACCACTGCATCGTATCAGTCTTAAAATTTAGATAGTTTTCCATATTTTTTAAATTGTTTTTTTTTCATTGTGTCGTAAAAATAATGAGACCTAAAATAGTTTTCATGCAAAGAGAATGGTTATTAATTATTGTTTTTTTAATGAATATTAATCAAAATAATCATTTTAATTATGATGATGACTAGTTTTAAGGGGAGGAACAGCAAGGTGATCTGCCTCTTTAATAATGCACACAATTACCCTATTATATTAATAAATCCCCCCTCCAAAAGGAAATCCTGCATATGCCACTGTGTGTGATTTGTCTGATTGTGATAGTTGAACTAGTGGGTGTATTTCTAAATGGGGCTAGGATTGAAGCAGAAGGTGGCCATAACTTTAAATTAGCTATCATCCCAGCATTTGCCAGGAGTCGAAGTGAGAACGCCTTACAATTATCTACTTTGTAAATCTAAAATTTTGCTTCATATTTTTAACTAAATGCCAATTTAGTTACATTAAATGCATGTGCAAAATATTTACATACCGGTACTTTTACGGTTTATGTAAACCCAAGATTATTGAAAGTGTTCTAACAAGATGATAAGAGATTATTTGATATTTCTCGTATAAATAACTTGCTTGAGCATTAAAACTTAGCTTTTTGTTTGTAGTGTAGGGCTATATCCTAAATTTAAATTCGTTCCTATAACAATGTAAAGACCATTTGGCTGCTTTCAAAATGATATTAATACACAACAACAAATGTAACTGTAGAACATTTGGCCAAGGCCAGAATTAACTTAACCCATAACGGCAGTATTAAATGTGCCGGGGCATTATCATTAGACCGGGCAGCGCTTATATGGCTATTAGCTTATGCGTGGCTAGAACTGAAACCAGGTCTTTAATAGTTGAAGATTCTCCTGAATACAGTAACATACACCACATTAGGGAGACTAGACGTGGCCACATACAGTCACATTTGTAGGATGAACACAGAAACTTAGGTATGCGAGAGGGGAAATACCCAGGTATATAAGAGACCCTGTCCCACATGAACCTCCCCCAGTCGAGTGTAGATAGTGATGAGGACAACTCCTCTCACCAGGACCACGCAAGACTCAAACCATATAAGTTACCTGTACAATACAACCTGAACTGACCATTTAACTACAATCACATATTCACTCTAAACAAGCAAGTTTGGAGGTCAATCACCAACTCCAGTATTTTAACAAAACATCACATAGACTATAACTAACAAGTATTGACGAGTTGAACTGTCTCAACTAACACCGCAACTAAAGAAGTGTACATATTGTAAATATTTTCACCCATACTTTCAGACATAAAAATTTCATAGCCTAAGAGTAATGGATCTGATGATGATTGCTTGACGATCGAAACTGGTCATCAGGGAGTATTTATTAATTAGGGAATAACCCAACTGATTTGGGTACAATCGTGTTGACCGACTGAAAAGCATCAAACTTTTGTTTACTAAGGCAACACTGAAAATGGCTTCAAACAGCATAATTCCTCTTTTCATTCGTCAAATGCAGATTCTCCATTCTCATTTTTCTTTTTTGTTCTGTACAGCACTGCCCCAGCATGTTTCTGTTTTATTTGCAAATATGCTTCATTTTTCTCATAAGTGACCACTTTATAAATAAATATAGCTTTCTTAATCCCCAAGGGATATGGCGTCCCGCGTGAAGGGAGTGCTCTGATTTAAACTCATTAGGCGAGCAAATCCTAAAGAGTTTTATAGTACATGGTGTCCATGGAATTTTCAATGTCAATTTTCCTGACTTTTCCTGACCATTTTTCAACAAAATTCCTGACTCGTGAAGTCATCGTAACATTGGAAAAAAGGTTTATTGAGCAAACAAATAGGGCCTATATATTTTTTTATTAGCAGCCTCCACCGTCCCCATAGCTGCCCAACACTTGCCTCTTCATTCATTTAAAATACAAAATAAAGTAAATTATAATGCAATAATACATAAATCTAAGTACTTAATAACCTAAACTATTGTGAATTCACACAACCTTAATACTAAAAATAAGTTTTTTTTGTCTTAAAAAAACTTTCTAATCTTAATCCAACACTTGACTTAGGCATCTCATAATTCTTTCTTGTGTTTTTCCAACAGCTGAATTTTCCTTTAATGTCCTCTTCTTCATATTGAGACATTAATCTTATTTTTTCCCTCTCATCTTCTAGTTTTTTAATCTCTGATGTCAGTTTTCTCTTAGCTGCAATTGCCTTTTCATGTTCTTTCATACTCTCTCTCTCTTAATTTGTAAACCATTTTCATAGAGCTTTCTAGCCCTCATCACTGACAAAATCATTTTTTGAGAAATGGGTACATTATGTACATCTCCATAGTTAAGGATTGCATCATAAACCTTTCTTTGTGATATGAGTGTCAGAGATTAGTTGAACTAGTAACATCAAAATATGGCTGTAAAACACAAAATACTGAATGGTTAATATAAAATTCCTTACTTTCTAATAC
The DNA here is from genome assembly GCA_946902985.2 of Meconema thalassinum. NCBI lineage: Eukaryota > Metazoa > Arthropoda > Insecta > Orthoptera > Tettigoniidae > Meconema > Meconema thalassinum. The sequence continues at coordinate 37,413,163 of OX336394.1, forward strand.
TTTTCACCATTTTTTCCTGACCAAAACCAAAATTCGTGACTATTCCTGCCTGTGGACACCATGAGTCTTCGCTCCACTTAACTACACTTCACTTTATTTCCTTATCAGGGGGAGGCTCATGTCTTCTTGTTGTAGGAGTTATGAATCGTATGGTTTCTCTCGACAGCGTTGCAAAAGCGAGCCCTTTCTCGTTATCCATATGTGTTGTCTGCTGCTTCTCTTCTCCTTGTGTAATGCGTCTCCATTCTTGTCTGTCCCTTGCTATCTTTGACCAGTGTTTGGCCGTCTTCCTTACAATTAAATCCTTCCAGCACCTTCTCTCTTTATAATCCTAATCACATATTTACAGTACAGAAGTCTACAGGGTCTTTCATATAGAGTAAGAACGGCAAGCGACAGTTTTGTTGTTCGCTGCTGCGGTGGCCTTGGCCGAGCTTGTGGCGCACCACGGCCCCCTGCTTTAAGCGTGTGTACAATCCTGTATGAAATATTACTGTATAAAAAGATGCTGGAAGTGTCGTCCTTCCTGGGTTATACAGGCATTGTATCAGGTAACCATATTCTGACTGACGCGAGTGAGTTCTGCCACCGTCATGTTTCTGATTTTTAATTTTATGCTTTTTATTGAGCACTGAGCCAGTAGTGTCTAACTTATTTACAATTACGTGAATCTGTGCTAGTGAAGGTGGCACTTCATCAGGAAATTGCTGAACAACTGCATCACGTACCCGCCGAGCCGACTCGTACTTAAAAGAAATTTTACACACAAAAATATGATGTTGTAATGATAACTGTCTCATGTTAACATTTGAGGTTCAGACTGGCGACTGAAGTCAAGTACAGTATATACTATTCGCGCACTTTAAATACTACAGCAGGGGGCCGTGGCACGCCACAAGCTCAGCCAAGGCCACTGCAGCGGCGGATAACAAAGTCGCTGCTCACCGTTCTTACTTTATATGAAAGACCCTGTTTCTGGAAAGTCACTCTATCAAGTATTTCCTAATATCCTAGAAACATAGAAACTACTCTACAGCACAGCTCCTCTTGCAATGATCCTCCATCTAAAATTATACGGGGGTCGATTCAAAAATAAGGTTCCCACATTTGTTAGAAATAGTTAGAATTTTTTATTTTACTTCAAAAGTACATCGTTGGAAAGTTGGTTCTTTACGCTACTTTTCAACAGTCGCCATTTTCTTAAATACATTTTTGTTGACGAGAGATCCACTTTTGTATATCTGCCTCACAGAAGTCCACCGCCAACCCATTGAGGAACCTGGTAACTTCTTTCACTTCACTGTCCGTCTCGAATCGTCGAGACTGTTGTTTCGGGAGTGAAGTAGTGGCACCACGTATCATCACCAATGACAATGGAGTCTAAGGATTCCTCGGTGTTTTTGGCGCATTCATGAAGAAAATCCTGAGCACAGACGATGCGTTGCTGTTGTGTTCTGCTGTAAGCATGTGCTGGACTCAACGCGCACAAATCTTGTGATAGCCCAATTTCTCGGTCAAAATCCTTTCAATGGAAGTTTCAAACACCTCAGGAACCCGAAGAGCCATCTCCTTGATCGAGATTCTCCGGTCTTCGAGCAGAATTAGTCCAATCTTTGCGACAGTTACATCTGAGATCGACAGCCTCCCGCTTCGTTGTTCATCATGGATGCCTGTGCGGCCGTTCGAGAATTTCCTACACCATTTGCAGATGAAGAAAGACGAAGTTACCAGGTTCGTCAACGGGTTGGCGGCGGTCTTCTGTGATTCAGGTTACAAAAGTCAACAAAAATGTATTTATAAAAATATATATATATTTCGTATGGTTTACCGTGGTTTCCCATTTTCAACACCAGGCAAATGCTAGGACGGTACCTTCTGACAGGCCACGGCCGCTTCCTTCCACATCCTTGCCCAGTTTCATTCACCATCATTCATTTCATCTCTCCTTAACTCCTCTCATGAGGTTTGCGTCAGGAAGGGCATCCGGCCGTAAAAACCATCGCCACAAAGACTTCCATCTCATCTCATCCCCGACCCCGTTGAAAAACGGGAATAATAAGGGGTAGACATACATACATACATATATATATTTCGTATGGCATGAAGATGCAATATACAATTATTTACATTCTACAGTATTTACAGTACAAATATATACAGATTGAGACCTTGATCTGCAAGAAGCTTCAGTTTTGTTAGAGCTGGATATCTAATTTCTCTAACCATTCTAAAGCTTCATCACTAGCTTGATGAATCTCCTTCATTGGACCATTGAACCTTCGGAGTGGGCAATCCATAGTGATGTGTCTGATGGTCTGAGGCACATCTGCACAGTTGCAGAAAGGATTCTCGGCAGTTTTCCATTTGTGCTTCCAGAACTGACACCTACCGTGTTGAGTTCTTATACGGTTCAGCGACGTCCAGATTTTCCTGGGAAGGTCGAAACCAGGGGCTGCTTAACTGGATCCGAGATAAGACCTAATCTGTCTGGATTTGAAGTCAGCCACTCATTGCGCCAAGCTTCATTCACTTGAAACTGCTCTTGGACCAACTTCCTTCCTTGTCTCCAAGAAGGATTCCGGGATTTCAGCCTGAGATCTTTAGGTGAGCAGTCTAGATGAATTGGCAGAAGAGGGTTGTCACAACATTCAAGCCATTCTCTCTTCAGTGCCATTTGTCTTCGAAGATGAGGAGGCGGGATGTTGGAGAGTACTGGTAACCATTCCAAAGGTGTAGATTAGATGGTTCCTGATACAGTCCTCATTGTGTCGTTCAGCTGTACGTCTATCTTCTTTGCATGGGCGCTGTTAAGCCATACTGGGCAGCAATATTCTGCTACTGGATACACTAGGGCAAGTGCTGAAGTTCTGAGGGTGGATGCTGTTGGGCCCCAGCCCGTTCCTGTGAGTTTGTGCAGGATGTTGTTGCGGGTTTTGTTTTGCCTAGATGTTCACTTTAAGTCAAGGATCGATCCAAGATGACGTCTAAATATTTAGGATGAGGATTGAATTTCAGTAGATGACCCTGGAATTGAACCCTAGGAATGTAGTTGGCTTGTTTGTTGCTCAGATGAAAGCAGCTGACCTCTGTTTTTACTATATTTGGTTTTAGTCTCCAGGTTTTGAAGAACTTGTCGAGTCTGCAGAGATCTTCCGTAAGTAGTCGTAGGACTGAGCTGTCAATGCAAGAACGTCAGCGTATACGAACTTTCTAGCACTAGTAGGAGGTAAGTCTGCGGTGTAAATATTGAACAGCAATGGGGCAAGGACCGATCCTTGTGGTAATCCATCATTTATAAAAATGGCAACTATGTTGTAAAATAGCAGAAAGAAGAAGCTTTCCAACAGTGTATTTTTCAAGTAAAATAAAAATGCTAACTATTTATAACAAATTTGGGAACCTTATTTTTGACTCTACCCTCGTATTATACCCACATTGGCTAAGTGGCTAAACGTACCTGCTTGGACAGCAGGAGATTCGGGTTCAAATTCCAACTGTGATCACATTTTCAAGACACACTACACAGATTTTATCCTTGTTATCAGGAGGACGTGATCAGAATTCACACCAGCTCCGCTGAATGATCGTATCTCAAACAGACTAAATAAAAGAAAGGAATCAATTTAATTTCCAAATGCATACCTGCCAACCTTACAAAACAAAAAATCAGGAGATTTTTTATATGAAAATCAGGAGATTCAAATAGTGCAATTAGCTCAATAATGACAAACTAAGCTTAAAAATAAATGACGTAAATAAGCATTCGGCATTTATTATCTCATTACTTTCACTTTTAACACCAAAACCTTTTTTTATTTTTCATTTTTATTATTTTTTCTACACTTATCATTTTCTTGGTGCGTCTTTTTATTTCCCACGTGTTTTGAAACGATTACTTTTCCACCACGTGATATAAAAACATTACATCGACAAACAGTCCAGAATGGAAAATAATTGACCTTTGCTGGATCCAACATGCTGGGAAATTGTTCCAAAAAAAAAAAAAAAATTGTAATCTTTGGCCAGAGTGAAGAGTGAAACACTGAGCAAAAACAATAGAATGTGATGAAAATGTTGCTGCAAAGTCAATAATTAATTGCTTACACTGAAACAAAACCCATTTATGAATTCAGGTACCCAAATAACCTGGCAACTATAAACACTTCGAAAAATACTGGAAAATGTTTGAAGTTCGCAAATAATTTACAAAATTAGGGAGGATAGCTTGAGTAATCGTGAGGCAGGAAAAACTATGGAAAATCGGGAAGGTTGGCAGGTATGCAAATGTCTTATCGGGTGGTAATATCCACGTGTGCTTGTGGATAACTTTGTGCTCGAAGACTGTAGATCCTATCACAATCTTGTGTGAGACTGATATCTGGATCAAGTGTTGGCCACTGTCATTCGGATGAAGGCTATAATTGCCTAAACAGTAGAAGGCTGATCAAGTTCTGTTTTGCCTACTTATGCATTTCGATCTCCAATGTCTTCATATGCCCTAGTTTCCTCCTGGGATCACAGGTAGTGTGTTCGCCTTCTGATACCAAGATCGCAGGTTCCATTCCCAGCCATGGAAATTAAATCTTTGAAAGATGGGGAAAATCCACAGCATTGTCTCAGATGCAAATAGAATTCTGCCAGTCACATGAGAGTAGAAAATTACTAAGATCAAGAATTATAACCCACTTCAAAAAACAATAACAATTACAAGAAATAATGAATATATTAAGGCCATGCGGAATATATAGTTTATGTTCTTAAAAATACGATGGGAATAAGTAATGTTTTGGCATTAGTAGACATTGAAAGTAAAGACCTCAATTTTTTATCTTCAAGGTTTTATATTTAAATATTCATCACATTACTCGAACTCGAGAGATTGAGATGGTATGGTCACATGAAGAGGATGGCTCCCCATAGGATACCTCGAGTGTACCTTGGCCAGAGTATCCCCAGGAACAGACGAAGAGGAAGACCTCGCGATGTGTGGGAGAAAAAAATTGATAAGGACCTTGAAACTAGAGATAAGAACTGGCATCAAGTACAAGAACAACAGTTCTGGATGGACAGGACAAATTGGAGACAGCTCATTTATAACCGCACCCGGCATGCTGGAGCGAAGAAAGGATGATGACAACCACATTACATCGCAACTCTGCTATAACAACAAAGATGCATCAATTTCTAAATATTTGATAATCAATATAGATGAACTTTTAAATAAGTTTAAGACAAAATTTGTACGGATATCCATTTCTTTTAATAATATCAGGTTATAATTAATTTTGTGCTGAAGGACCCATGGCAGTCTGAAACGTGTACACTTTAAAAAGCCTGATATATTGTATCGATTAGACCAGGCCACGCCAACACAGGTGCTTCGCGAGCACCAGCACAAGTGCCGGTGGGGTGGGGGAAGATGAGGGAGGCAGACACAGCACTGTTGTGGCCGTGGTAGGAGAGGAACGTGTAGTGGCAGTGCTGAGCGAGGCGAGAGTCATGTTGTTGTTTGGTGAATGGGGCTGGGCAAATCAGAGCGCGTCAGGTGGCGTACCGGCATGAAAACGAATAATAATAATAAAGCCAATTTTGTGTACAGACAAAAATAATAGTTTTATTGCACTCCTGATTTTGCACTAATTTTCAACATTCTTTTTTTTACCTTTGGCATCGCTTTGAAGCCACGAATTTTCCGATATTTGGAACAATAGTTTTGGCAGTTGCAATCCGAATTATAGCTTCCAAGGAAGTATCAGACAAACTTGACCTCGATTCGTATTGTTAACATTCATAATTGAAAACATTTGTTCACCAACGAACGTTGTTCCGAACATAGCAAAAGATGTCAGGGCAAGGACATGAACCATCGAGAATTCTTGTTCCTCAACGCCTTTATAAAATGAAATCAAATTACCAATGTAATGGTAATAGTGGTCTGTCAAAATTGAATCGCACTGTAGTTTTATCAGCTCAAGATTTGATGGGGCATCCTCTACCGCCACTACAAGGGGAGAAAAGAGGGGAGGGAGGGGAAATTGACCGGTACCGCTCGGTGCGGCACCGGGGCGCGCAAGCACTAAGTGCTCGTGTTGGCGTGGCCTGGATTAGACGGGTTCATTTGTAACATTTATTTAAAATCAGTACAGATAAAGTTTCTCTTAGCCAACATGGTTAATATTCAAGCAATTAATTTTGTAGAAGATCTTGAGACAGACGGTTAATGATAATGATGATCTTGAGAAAGGTTTCAAGTCATTTTATAAGTGTTGCCGTATTAACAATTGATATTGTAACTGTTCCATTAATCAACTAGATTACAATATGAGAAAATAAAACCCAACAATAGGGATTGTACTGGTGGTTCACCAACTCAAAAGCTACAATATCAATTATACAAGACCCATCATACCATGTTTTGTGATCAATCTCAGTCACACGTCACCCAGTGTATTTATGGTTTAGTTACTACAGGGTCATTATCTAAGTGCACGCCAGGAAACACGGCAAGCTAAGCCGGCTGTGACTGGCGCAGATCGCAAACGTGCTTACCCGGTTCAGTCGGTGCTTAGCGCGCACTTTCACGAAACAAGTTCAATCATGTGTACTTACAGTGCTCATAGTCGATGCTAAAAATGTCTTCACTCTCTTGTAACACACACCTGACATCTTCTGATGAAAAAATGGACAACAATCTCATCTAATTTTTGTTCACTAAGAACACAACTCTATCTGTTAACCTTTTCATTTACGGAGCCTGCTTTCTTGAATCATTTAGCGAGCCTCCTAATTGTACTGGCATTAGGCACAGGTCTTCCTGGAAACTTGATTCGAAATTTCCGTCTTGTTCCAGAACAAGATTTTCTGCTTTTCATATAGGAATTATGGATATACACACGTGCGCGCAATGTGAATTGGTGTCTAGGCATGACCAACAATCACAGTAATCACAATACTCACTAAACGTGCAACACTAACATCGAGACTTTGCAGATACAGGTCCAAATGAATGACAAAACACGTGTGAACTAATAATATGAGTCAGCGGAGCACGCCAACCACCGGTTGAACCGGGTATGCGCGGCCGCGATCTGCGCCAGTCACAGCCGGCATAGATTGCCGTGTTTACTCGCGCACACATCCTTCCCTATATTATTCTGCTAAGGTCCCATTCCAGTTTTGTACCGAAAATAAGGTCCCATTAACACCAACCTATACATATGGGGTACCCACAGGTTCAGCATAACCCAATGCGTTACTGCAAAATTCCTGCATTTTCTCCAAATCCCAGCATTCGGGAATATCTTCCGTCCCACTGTTACATGCGGTTGAAAGCTCTTTGTTGTGATCTTCTTTTGCATCACAACACAACACTGTTGGCGTTTCTCCGTCATTGTTTAGGTTCGAAGTATTTACTTTCAGCTTTTTCGATGTCTGGGTGGATGTGAAATAGTTCGTTATTTTCTTCATCCTTCAAAACTAAGCACACACACCAAAACAACAACTTTATGAAGCCTACGTGCTTATAAGAACGGAGTTGCCGATCGGAATCACTAGCAAAACTATTTCTATTTCAGCCCCCGTCACGAAAGTAATTTCTCACGGAATTATGAGGGACTTCCCCAGACAATATTCCGCATCCGCGCGTATCAATTATAAAAGGTTGAAATTCTTACCACAGATGGCAGTCCAGAACACAGCGATTGTCAACGTGTTGTCTGTTTCTATTTTGCCTCAATAGATGGCACGATGATTCTCATTTCAATGTTCCTCTCCCCCTCAAAAAAAAAAAACGGGAAATCTATGAACTATTAGTTGTTAGATTACGTGGTTAGCAAGGCCAAAGCTTCTAAAATACACTACTATAAACAGTTTACATTTGAGCTCAACAGATAGCACACAAACGCAGTTCTCGCGCAGTGCTGTGCGAAGCGTAGTCTATACGTAAAACCGGCCAGAGAGGTTAAACAGTTTTCAAATGTTTAAAGGGCATGCATACCCCCGCGTTCCCCCTGAAAAAAGCACTGCCAAACCTGATAGACTCGGTCACAAGTTTTGTTGGATCTGCACAACTTAGCTGAGGTATTCCAGCAGGGCATAAACTACTCATCCTGTACAGAACTAGAATATGCAACGAGAACACAGAAGACAAGGTGTAGCGAGTGAAACAGCGAGAAGGCTGCTTCCCTCACCACTATACGACTAAGCAGCGAAGCGCTAGCCACATGCTGCATAGTCTGCGATGAACTTTATGCTGTTATATATTAACTGTATTACCACTAATAACTGCTTCATATGTAAGGCACAACCCATTGGGTTTGAATAGAGAGAGTACGGTGCATAAAAGAACTAAGCATGAAGCTCTAAGTGATCATGAAGAATAAGATTTTTCAATTTTCCGCCTATTCAAGGCTTCATCCTTCAAAACTAACCACACGCACAAAATAATAACCTATCCCGCCCCCAAACACTAGCCTGAGTGCTTATAACAACGGAGTGCCAAGTTGCCGACCAAAAGAAACTGATTCAATAGATCGATTTAAATCGAGGATAACTCGAAATCTCCTCCAGCTGTTGTGAACAGCGCGTTGACACCAGCTGATCGATGAACTTTCAAGTCGGAAGCTATATTTGCCGAACTAGATACAAAATGTACCAATGCCGCATTCCCCCCTCCCCCCAAAAAGCACTGGTAATACGTATATAAAAATGAAAAGTAATCAACATAAATTTCGCAATTGTTTACATGCTTTCGCCTTTCAAGAATAGCTATAATGCTTTAAACAACTTTGTCAGTTGTTTCTGAGGCACTTGCCTTTAACAAGTTCTATAAACCGAAATGCCTTGGAGGTTTTGTTTATTTCTAACAAAAACTCAGCATATATTTGATGTACTTTTTGTATTTGTCCTTTTGTTCATGAATAATTTTCAATTTTACAAATTACCCTAATATACAAAACCACTTGATAAAATAGAAATAAAGGAAGTTAACTTTTGTGACACACTGAAATTACATTTCAAACATATTTTGAATGGTTTCCTTTCATACTGTACTTAAGTTATTTTAAAAACATCGACAGCATAAATACATGACTGGCTGCGTGGCTCAGGGGTAACATTCTCGCTTGCTGAGCTCAAGGTTGCAGGTTCGAAACCTGGCGCAGTCAGCTGGCATTTGAGGGTGCGCAAATGCGAAGGAGCCGTGTCAGTACATTTACTGGCACGTTAAAGAGCCCCTTCGGGGCAAAATTTCGGCACCCCGGCGTCTCTAAAAGCCAGGGTAGTTAAAAGGGACGTAAAACCAATAACATTATTATTATTATTTACATAAATACATCACGCGTGACCTTGAATGAACTGCCCCTTCTGATCGTTTACTGGCCCCTAACGAGTACGAGCTTGTTATACAGTCGACGAACATATTTTTGACGCATTGCACTATTAGTGCATCTCGAATTATGACATAACCTAATGTAGAGATATTTCTCGGCCGCAGCTCTGATTAACCAATTAGAATGGTTTCCATCAAGAAAAAGGAAAGAAATAAGAAAATGATTCTGGTTCAGTTCACCTGAGTGCTCCCCCAACTTGAATAGCTTCTCGTCCATGCAGAACTGGCAAGTTAGCATATGCCACACAGGCCACACAGGAATTTGAGAATCACAACTGCGAATTGCAAAATACACAGTGAGTTAATACTGTGCGAAATGGCCATTCTTGGCTTGGTGATAACGTAGGAGTGGGGGTAACCTTCTTCAGCCGCGTGTTGCCTTTGCCCTCTCTATTCTTCTCTGTTCTCGTTGAGAATATGTTGGTTGTGTAGATGTTCCAGTAGTGCACCAGCTGATCTCTTCCTGTATGGCACTAGAATATATGGTAGCTTTAGTAAACATGTCTACCTACGAATGCACAATTTTGCTGTCAGTGAAAGAAATGGTCCATGAAGAATGGTGTTTTAAATTTCCATATTAACCATTTCTCAAAATATTTGTAAATGTTATATGGCTATACTAGGAAGAGAGATGTTGCAATTAGAGTTAACTGGTCACAGGTACAGAATAAGAGCACCATAACTTACATGTGTTAATCTTAGGATAATATTTTACATCCTATGATGAAATGATCAATCAGGACTAATTTTCATTTGTGACCCAAACTGATCTGTGCTTTGGGTATGAAAAACAGCCGATTGACTTGTTTTGCAATTCAAGCTTGAAGACAGTGTTTCTTTCAATGAATCTGTTGCAATTTTGGTTACATGAATGAGATTTGTATCCTGGATTTTCCTGACAGGCAATGCAACAGCTAATCGCATTTGAGTCCACAAACTTGAGCAAATCAGCATTTTCAGCTCTCGTGATGAAGAACAAGTATAGAAACACTTGATGTTGAGTCAGAATTATGACCGGATGTGTACAGAATATACACAACGTTGCAAGTAACAATTATTTTTTCCCCAGGAAATGACACCAGATGTTTTTTATCCACTTTTCCTGTCATCTAGTGGCATTTCCTAGGAAAAAGAAAAATTATCATGTGCAACGTAATGGTGGGGACACATTCAATTATTCAGCCTTGGGACAAACACAATAAATGAGTTTTTTTTTAAATTACTCCATAATTTAAAACTCGGCAATTTTTCTAGATTTATGCCGTGTCACGAACACCAAGAGCCCGGTGATGGCATTCCTTGGCGAAACCCCACACAATTGTAGAGTTTTAATTCACTGGCCGTGAAAGCCAATATACCATTTTCTATAGTTTTTTATTTTCCCCAAACACCTGGGTGTAACGTTAGACAGATCCTTAACGTACCGATGCCATCTCGAGAAGCTTGCAGCTAAACTTAAAAGCCGTAACAAATTCTGGGTAAATTAGCTGGAACTACACGGGGTGCAGATGCGAATACGCTTCGTATAACTGCTTTAGCACTTTTATATTCGACTGCCGAGTACTGCTCTGCTGTATGGTTGAATAGCTCCCACACTCGACTGGTAGATGTCCAGCTACGTCACTCAATGAGAGTTATATCTGGTACATTACACCCCACTCCTGTCCTGTCTGAGCAACATTGAACCTCCTTACATCAGACGGAAGAGATCCCTTGCTGGAGTAAGGTCGAGGATTCTGATGGACAGCTCTCTTCCCATCCATCAGGACACAGGCGAAAATGCCATAACGGGACTGAAGTCCCGGAAACCCGTTTGGAGGACAGCCAAGGAATTAACTGCCATGCCATGGCAACAAGAATGGTCTCAATCACACTCGTCTGGCATTTCTATCAGGGAACCAACAATAAAACTGGCTGGGATCAATCTCCCTCGTTCCACCTGGACCAACCTTAACAGGATACGCTGTGGTGTTGGAAGAAGTGCTTCTGTTCTCCACCAGTGGGGCTGGCTGAAGTCTCCTGCTTGTCACTGTGGTTCTGAAGTGCAAACCATCATGCACATTGTGAAGGACTGCCCTTTGTGAGCATTCTCTGGATCATTCGAAGACCTCCATCATTTAACCCCTGACGCAATCACTTGGTTGGAGAGACTGGACATACGTCTGTGTGAGGCTACCACATTGCCGAAGCAGTTTTTCACATTTCTTTGTTTTCCAATATATATTTATATATTTTGTGACCCGATTGTCAATTGTATCATCATACGCTAATAATAATAATAATAATAATAATAATAACATAATGTGGAGTGGTTACCACACATGGATACACTGTAGTAGGCTGTCACTGCACTGCTCTTAACTGGACAAGGTAGGATTCTGCTAGGTTAACACAAGATGGGTAGTACCAGGGCTAGATTTGTGATGGTACGCACCAGTACGCTGTACCGAAACCTCCGATCGGGGGAAAAGTCGAATATATAACATAATTTTTAGAACTTTGGAACGTTAGTTGTAAGGCAAGGTCAACTTTTAAAGGTGTTCAGAAAAGCGTAAAAATATTGTTTTTTAGAACTCTATATTTCAATATTCCATAAAGCCCCACCCCCTCCTACCACCACCCGGTAGCCCTAAGTACCGGAAACTCCTTTTTGTACAAATCAAGCACTGGGTAGTACATAGTTATAGGACTCAGATAGATCTCCTCCTCCTACTCTCTTCAATGGCCAGTAATGGGAGATAAAAGTTTCACAAATGAACCTATGGTCCCCAATGGGCATGGCCGCCAGTTTTGCTATAAAAAACAAATCATTAAGTTTGATGTTTCAATGCATATGCATCACGAGAATCTCTAGAGAGAGAAGACAATTTCAACTAAAACACCAATCCTTCCAACACAACATTTAAATTGTGGGATTTACTTCCTCCATTCTTGGTCCGTGTTGACTTTGATGATTATTTTATTACAAAAATGTTCGTCCGTCAATCAACACTTTAAAACCTATAATGGTACATGTTTCGGGCTACTGTACGAGACCCTTCATCAGCCACACTATAAAGAATGTATCGAACATCTCAAACACATTAAGGACAATTTAAAAGCCCTAATAATCATATATATAAAACTTATTTAAAAAACATGCAAAAAACACAGAATAAAAAGCATGCAATTGTCGTTAGAGCACTATCAAAGGCCCTCCGGCCCATAAGTTCATGAGGTTGTGTGGGAAAAGTTCACTTGGAATGTTCATGAGGTGTGGTGGCCTGTCTCAGTTCGTTGTTCTGAGTTGGATGAGGCTTGAGAAACATTTATGTAGACGTGGTAAGACATCTGGTGCGTCACGTAATAGAAATGTAGGTCAAAGTGGACGAAAAATGGATGAGAGGCGAATCTTAGGAATTGAGGCCGAGTAAGTGGCACCTCAAGCCGGAAAAATGTAGGTCCATGTACAAACAAGTAGAAATCTTAAGAAAAACAGAAAGAAAGGCCAAAAGATTAAATTTAAAATGGAGAAAAGCTCAAGAACAGGGAACAATTGATTATAGGTTTTTAAGTGTTGAATGACGGACGAACATTTTTGTAATAAAATAACAACATTTAAAGACTAAATTTGTCTTTTTGTTAGTTGTCCATCTCTTCATCTGAGAGAAGGAAAGCAGACTTCACTCGGCTGATCATCTGAAAACGGTGCAGTTAAATCCTGCATTTTCAGTTGCATGAATGAGGGGAGTAATGAACTATGGATTGATGTTCATGAATATACAGTAATTGAGGCTTTGAAGGCCATAATGGCCTAATCTACATTTTGCTGGGGTTCCATGTTATTCTACAGAGGAAAATAACCGTTAAAGAATTGAGGCTTAGATAACTATCGCACTCATAGCCTCAATTACATGCCTGGTGAACAAAACATATAGTTACCAGCTATTTACAAGGACATGCAATGCATTCACTATGTTGTGAATAAGCATCGAAGAGGCACAGTTTGTATTATTCATAAAACACTTCACTGTTTTCACAGCTGACGCCATCAATCAATTCCTGAGGAAATTATAAGAATTCAAATGTTCAAATACTACACACCCTGCGGCATAGCCATGCTCAATAAATTGTGCCCACGGCCATTTGCAGCAAGTCCGAAGATCGCAGGTTTGAAACACCGGCTGTGTTGGGTGTGGTTTTACCACACTCCCTCCAGGCATATGCTGCTACAGTACCTTACTTCCCTACCCCATCCCTGTCCCAAATACAGTTACACACGCTACTGTACTACAGTCATCACATAAAAACAGGTTACCAGTAGCCTACCGATAAGCCTCCATGGCTTAGGCGGCAGCACGCCGGCCTCTCACTGCTGGGTCCGTGGTTCAAATGCCGGTCACTCCATGCGAGATCTGTGCTGGACAAAACGGAGGCAGACAGGTTTTTCTCCGGGTACTCCAGTTTTCCCTGTCAAAATTTCATTCCAGCAACACTCTCCACTATAATTTCATTTCATCTGTCATTCATTTAATCATTGCCCCGGAGGAGTGCGTCAGGCCTCAGCAGCCGGCACAGTTCATATCCTCGCCGCTAGATGGGGGCTTCATTCATTCCATTCCTGACCCGGTCGGAGACTGGAAGCAGGCTGTGGATTTTCATTTTCAGTAGCCTGCCTATCAGCCCGAATACCTGGGGCTGATGCCCAAAATGTCCCAAGCTCCTCAAATAAATTAACATCAAATACAAGGGGTTTACATACATATTTCACACTCAAGTACGTAAGAGACTATGACAAATATGTTCATAGTCTCTACATTAAACAACAGCAATAACTGTTTCTACACCTACAGTTTGACAACTAGCTCCTAACAGAGGCCTCGGGGATGTCCGCACCAATATTCAGCAGTCGGGGCCGGAAGACAATAATTTATAGGTAGGCTACTGTGGGTGTTTCATGCGAGTAGTTTTTGATACGGTACTGTACTGGTATAATAAATAACCTGGGCCCAGAATTTTAAGCCCTGCCAGCCTCCGTCTTAGGTTATCTGTGCCCTTAAAATATGCTTTATAAATTTTTCTTTGTGGATCATTACCAACACTCTATAATTTTTCCGTTTTTATTTTATTTTAGTAACATTTATTTATATCCTACTGTCACCCAAGCATCAATAACCATCAGAAAACACACTAGGCCTATATTTTACTTTTTTTTTTTTAATTTATTAGGAACCCAGTCGATAACTGCATTTTGTCCAAATCAACTATCTGGAATGAACGATTTCCTATCATCTTTTTCTTATCTTTTAGTAAGGTTTAAAAAAATGTATTTTACAAGAGTTTACCCCATCATAAACTACTCTCAAGAAAACCACAGAACAAATTTCAATGTTTCTCTCGTTATTTATTTGTGTTGTAGATAACAAGGCATAAAAAATAAAAAGTTGTCTTAAATTTGGGTAAATACGTATTTACCATCAGAGGAAGTGAAAACTGCGATTTACCGGCATCACATTTTCGGTCACAACACCCCATGTACCGTAGGCATTTTTAGCTCCCATGAAAGTGTCATACCCTGTATTTATAGCTCAAGAAAGTGTGAAACATATAATTATCTTGATATTGGTTCATTAAATGGCAAGGAAAGGAAGAGGTTAAAAACTAGGAATCCGGGCTCTTCAAATAACCGAGCAACTTAGCCTACTAGGCCTATGAAGAGGAACCTAATTTGTCCCATGTCCAGAACTAGGCTTTACTTGATACACCCCATGAAAATGCCCATAACCAGGCTTCATTTACGAAAAGGAAACAAAAATGTTATATGGGCTACAACGAGCTCAGGTGATACCATTCCTAGACAGTTCTCGTCTCGATTTCACCTGCAAGAAACCAAGACAACACTAACCTCGATGGTAGTGGCAACATTATCGACATCACTTTAAAAAGCAACTCCAACCCCTTCGACCTACAGCCAATAGGTCTGAGAAACGCGCTTGTTGGAAAAGAATCGGAAGCACTAAACGAAATTAAACACAATCTACAAACATAGGTAATCTTACCCTTCGGTAGGAGTAAATAGGCAGAAACAATTGACACTTCAACGCCCTCTTCAGCATCGAGTCAGACTAATTTTGGTGTTCATGTTGACACTCTGCTAAGGCAGTACAGTACAGTACAGTGACTCGATCGATAATCCAGTCAAAAACGCTGATATCTCCTCGTATAAACGTACCGGCTATCCATAAACTCTAGGCCTATATCGACATGAGAAATAACGTAAAATACCGTACGTCAATAGATACCGTAAAACGAGGTGAAAGGGATCAAAACTTTGTTGGTAAACATAAACGTATATTACATGTACCACATGAACCGAAAGGCGATGTTAGCAGTTCGTGTTACTTATTTGGTACAACGCTATGCTAAAACATGGTTTCCAATTTTTAAGTTGGCAGCACTTAACAGTATACACATTCAACCAGAAGCTACAAGTTTTTCGAAATTACAGGGGAATGACAGATCATAGGGAGCGCGTGGGGTTCGATAAAGCTCCGCTATAGATAGTTTACATGATCCTTGCGAAATTAGCTTGGTGAAATAACTTTGGGTGGAACATGTGCTTGAACTAGCATTTTGCAAAATTTGTGTTTTATATTTGGATAAGGTATGTTTAGTGAATTCATTTCAAGTAGGCTATCATCTTCAGTTTGCATATTATCAGTTGTGATAAAATCTTATTTGTTTTGTGTCCTGCCTTATTTTTCTGACTGGCAGGTGAATAGGATCAGATACTTTGATGTTAAGTTTGAGTATGCCGTGGCACTACAAACCAGATCCACACAGCAAGGAACACCACAAAGCTGACCTTAACTCTATAGAAAGAGCTAAGTTAGCTATAAGTAGGCTTGCCATATTTTTGGTAGGTGAAACCGGGACACACTAATATGGGATGGCCTTACCGGGGAGTCTGGGGGGGGGGGTATTGAGCGGGGAGTCCGGATATTTTTTTTGAAAATTAGAAGTAAAATGGTGAGTGTTAAGCCTTTTTTAAGTCTCGCAAGTGACGGGAGGGGGGAATCAACACCCTAAATTGTTAGTTCTACACACCTTAAAAAAAGGAATTTTTGCTACATAAAAATATATAATTTTTCCTTTTTAATGATATTTTTTTCTGGTCTACCATCTAGAAAGAAGTGTTATTAAAATACAACTTAAAATACTTCATAAAATAATTAAACAATTCGGCCTACTAAGTCTTATTAGTTTCTGAAAAACTACAACTTTTTGTCTAACTACAAAAACAATTACAAAAAAACAAAAGATGTTGATTGTTGAAAAGCAACCGATTCATAAAAGATTCTTAAACACATAAATGCATTAATTTTTACATCTTACAGCCGTTTTCCGGGACATTGATAAAACCGGGCGGGACACCGGGACAATAGCAAAATACCGGGACTGTCCCGGTCAAACCGGGACGTATGGCAAGCCTAGCTATAAGGAATAAGGACAGAGTATAGAAAGGCGGCAAATAAATTCTCAATTCCATGAAGTGCTAAAGAAGACTGGGTCCTAGTAAGTCCTCCAGATGCCAGAAAACAAGGCACAAGCAAGCTGCTTTATTTTGCAGGCCAAATGTTGCGATCTGTAAACAGTAAAGATGAGAAGAAATTTGAAGGGACGTTTGTTAGATGCAAATCCACAAGAGAATTCCAAGGACACATCTATGTGTTTCCAGCTGTGGAGGACATTACTTTCTTCTCTTATGAGCAAATAATTGGGAGACTGAAAGGCCCAGAAAATATCCGTAGGGGGCAACTTAAGTTTGCATTCAATTATAACACCCTATAATTGTGTTTATCACCAATTTTACAATTTACGTAGCGAATACGTTGTCATTCAACTAAATATGTATATTTTTAAAGTAATAAATTGTTTTACACGATTTTTCACCATCGGCAGTTTAATTTAAATATGATCTGATCTTTCTAGAAGTAGTCCAGAGTCCTAAATAATGATCCCTTTCACCCTGCAGTTCATCTGAATAGGATTAGTCATATAAATTAAAGGGTGATCCTATTCACCCCACCTGGTGGAATGAATTGGCAACTACAGCTATCTGATATGACATCTAGCGGTAAAAATGAGAAACTTACCAAGTAGGGTACATTTTTCATGTGGTGACTGTTTGTATAAGGTTTCTTGTATTGGTAAGCAGATCTTGGGAAATTCTTCGTGTCTTTATACATAAGTTATAAGTTTTACTCGTTGATATAGTGCAAAATGAGTAAACGCAAAGTATAATGCTCAGTTTACGGCTGTAAGTCGATGTATAAGAGGGCTGCGGATATAAGTCTTCATCACTTTCCAAAAGATGCAAACAGCGGGTTGGACCACTCACCACTACACACACTGACGACAGGACGGGTTGTTCACTGTTCCGCCGAGCCAAACCGCACCTAGACAGCCAAGCCGTACCAAGACAGCCGAGGACTGCCAAGCTTTATCAGTCAGGTATGCTTCCCCGCTCCCTAGTTCATTTCCAATAACCCTACCAACCACCATCACCTCGCTCTGCGATATCCGAGCCATTCCATTACGAGTCATATAGGCCTAATTTGACTTCGCAGGGTAAATATCTACTCTGCAAGAACCTGCTACCAGTCCGATATTCAACACCAAGCCTACCTGCTAACCATCCAACAATGCAAGCAATTCCTGTCTTCCCCGAGACAAGTTAAACTCATCCCTTCGCCCTACCAAGCAGCAAATAATTTATAGAGTCTATGGTACAGTGAGCAAACTCAAATATACGGTAGCTTTTAAACTTAACAGCGCCATGACTCAAACTGCTCAAAAACAAATACCAGCAGACAGAGGCGGCTCCAGTCCCGCACAAGGGGTAGTGCCAAGTAAAAAATATGAAAATATTGGTATTTTCTTAACATTATATCAGAGCAGGGTTCATTTTCCGATGTATATATAGGGCCTACACTAATCTTGATAGTCAACATTTCACATCGGGACTTACCGAATATAATATATACGATAAGAAAATATATTAAAATACCGGTATATAAAAGAAACTTTTTCAGCACTCAACCATTCACTCAAACTCAATGTTTGACTCTTTAATACCTTGACTCACCAAAAATAACCACGAACCGTTAACAAGAACTGAAGATAGACTACACCTGAACTGACAGTTGCAGATGGTTTATCAACCATAAATATTTAGCTACCGAGAGTAATCCGTGAAGCTTTAACATGTAGGCCTACGGCAGTCATGATCTTACTTTTCTTTCTCTTTTATTCATTCGCTTAGTTATTCACTTTACCAAATAAGGAATTAATAAATACATACATATTATTTTCACTATTTATTACGGCAAGTTTAAATTTCACTGTTGGACGCAGAGCCCCCTTTCAGAGAAATCTAGAATTAATGCTCTTTGTGTGAGAGAGATTGGTTGTCAATTTGTGTCAACCAACGCCCCACCCCACCAATAACCAATGAGTCAAATTACTTCCAGCCAATCAGGCCATCGGCCCACACCCTCTTCCCTTCCGCCCTTTGTGAAAGCTCGTGACAGGCATGTCGCTGGCCCAGTACCTCGTAATGACCGCCAGATAGCATTGCACTTCACTTTCAGTACCGCTTTGAGCCAAACTCGATTCGGCACGGAGACCAGCATATTTCCTCATAGCGAGTGACGAGAGAGGCTACGGAAAAGATCGTATATTGAACTGCGCATGCGTCAACTGTGCCGTATAGACCGCGGCTCAAGATATCACTGGGGCGAAGATGGAATCAATGATCATACTTTACGGACGGAATATTTTAACTACAAAGTAATTTGAAACTAATTAGATATCGGTATTAAACGTAGGCGTTGGAAATTATTCTTTCAGGACTATGCATAATTTATTTTCTCTTAGAGGGCAGTGCCATGGCACGGTGGCACTACGCCTAGAACCGCCCCTGCCAGCAGACAACCGATGCTTGATAATATGCAATTGACACTTAAAATCCAGTGAAACACACAAATTAGATCACGTGAATCGCACAGTTATACATATATACAATTAAAAATAACACTGTCATTATTTTAGGGACCACATTTACTGATTATAACCGAAAAATTAAAAGTGTTCCATATCAAACGCGTGTTATTGAGTATTTTTACCCTACTTATCCAGACCGACCACAGCGCCCCAAGTGTTAGTTTGACTTGCCAATAGGATCACGCACTTAATTAGGTATATGCACTTAATTTTTCTGGATAGAGGCATATTTACTAACAATATACAATCTATTGATGCGGACTCCTGTTTCAATTAAAAGAACACGAAATAAAGTTCAGTGGTTCAAAAGTTACAGACAGTCAAAGTTCAAAAGTAATCCCATTCACCTCGTTTTACGGTACCTCAGTCAAAAGCAAATAAAAACTCAAGGGACGATCGAACAAACAGCATTAGGCCTAGATATATACAGTAGTCAACGACAGTATTCTAAAATTAGAGTTTAAAAGAATTAAAAATTATGTATTACTCTAACGTTCAACGTATTCGTACTGAAGTTGGCCTTCCATTAGCCAGGGAAGGGGATAACGCTGATTGATCACCGTGATTTGAAAACACTCCAGAAATACCCTATCACTGTGAGTATAATCACGTGATAATGCAACAAAAGGAATCTGAATATCTTGATCTGAATTGGTGTGCGCACAACAGAAAAGTTTTCTTATGAACACACTATAGAAGGCCGAATTCATTACTCAGATAGCTCGGCAACGTGGCCCACGAAAGATACTGGCCCCAGTGCGAGCAGCCATCTTGTCTGTGACGTAGGCGGAGTAGTGACTCCGGTTGAGAAGCCTTGTTTGTGAATTTCTTGTGAATAGCAGTGTGAGAATAGTTAGTGTTTTATAAAGTGTAATGTCCAACTTTACATCCAACTTGTGTTGTGGTGCATCATGTAGCTGCAATAATCACGTAGCCTACAGGGTAAGTGTTAACACTTTATTTCTCATTAATGATACAGGTTAATCAAACGCACGTGTGGTGCAGGTTATGTATGAACTTACGTTAGCCTAATATTGTGGATGTTAAGGACTATTAGAATGCATGCTAAGTTAATTATCTGAGTTAAAGTTAGATATTTAATGAATGTGTCTCTTTACAGGAAATCAAAATGCCGAGATGCTGTAATGTGGCTGGCTGTAAGAACAATTACAGATCTCAGCATGAAAATGTTTCTACATTTTCTCTCCCAAAGGACGAAAAATTAAGAAATATATGGCCTAGAAAAATTCCCACTGACTTCTCTAAAGTGAGCAAGCCTATAATTTGTATAAAACATTTTCCTGATAGCTCTGTTAACAGGACAGAGCAAGTTGATGGGGAAATAAAGACATTTGCTAGGAGTTATCCGAAGTTCAAACCTTCAATATTTTCGAATTTGCCAGGATAGCTATCCACTCCTGGGCCTTCTTCTAGAAGACTGTGTGATGCAGAGGTAGAAAATCTCGGATAAAGCCATAGAAGCGAGCTTGGAAGACTTCAGACACTACGAAGAAGAGAATTCTGTGCACAGTCTATCGGATATATCTGAACACTTCTCCTCCAACAGGAATAAATTTAAGCAGGAATGGACACATATCAAGACAGAAGACAAGTTGGTGAAGTGCTTGAAGAATTTGAGTGATGCAGTGCCCATAATTACAGGTTCTGTGTGTATTCTAAATAACCTTAGCATTGAGCTGGCTGTCAATGGGTTGCAGATTCCCAAACATTAAGTTCCACAAAACTTTATTTGCATCACTGATAAAAATTCATTTGATGAACTAGCCTACTTCAGTTCATTGAAAATTCTGAGTGCGATGAAAATGGAAGAAAGTTGTCAGCAGTGAATGCTCCTGTGAACATCCTACAGAGAAGTTTTTCGAGTGATGATTGCACACCATTATAGTCTTTAATAGAGCAAATTAATTTTTTTAGATCTTAGGCAAACAATCGTAGGTACAGTGGAGACACGTTACTCTAGGCAGCTTCCATATAATATGTTCACTTGTCATCAGTGTACAAAAAGTTACATCGGAGTGGTCATATTTATCTGCCTCATCCATCAAATCTTCAAAAGTTGCTTGGTAAGTTTGATTTTAGTACTTTTGACATTATTGGGAGTATTGAGTAGCCTATCTCAGTCTAAAGAAGAATAATTTCTTGAAAGATCATGCATGTTCATAAATTACTTTTACCGTAGTTCATTTTAATGGAAAAGTTGAACTGTACTCTTCTAAAGCCATGGCGAGACAAAGCCATTGGTCGCTACTTGGTTAGGCGACTATCTGGACCAAAATTACCGGTATTGTTAGTAGTACAAGCAAGGAGGTCTGGGATTAGGTTTGTGTTTGTAAGCAAAGAAAACTCTGTATTGCCGGTACCAATAATGAGCGCTGCCAGCTGTCAAAGCTAACACGTGAGGAAATGCTGCGTTGCCACTGAGACAGATCATGACTTAACATTCCAAGAAGCTTCCAGGAAGACACAAATACTGGGATCTGTGGTGTGTCAGCCGTCTTCGTGTGAAGGGTCAATTAAACATTGCGATGCACGCGAGTTTAGGGGAATTTTTAGTTGCCTAATCGCTCTAGCTGCTACTAACTTAATTATGGGTCTATTGCTTTCATAGCCCCCTCTTCGTCACTTGTGTCTGAATTGGATCTGGAATTGCTTTCCAGGGAAACGATGAACCAATCTACCCCATCATCGAGTATACATTCACGTTTCGTAGCCTCATCCAGTTCACGTTGCACTATTAACACAAAACGCTTCCAGTTTTATGAAGTCACTTCCCTAATAGCCTAAACGGTAAGCTTCTCAACCTCACGGAGTGTGAAATTCTTATTATGCTGTGCTAGATAACCCTTCACTTGACCCCATATCATTTCTATAGGATTGAAGTGACAATGATATGGGGCAGCGTGATGATCTCATGGCCATGCTTTCTCGCCAGTTCATCCACGTGGTAGCCTACATGGGTTTAGGCTTGCGCTGCTGTATAAGGTTGAGAAGGATATTAATTCTGAATGAAAGTGGAACGTGGCTTGTACACTTGTAGCAGACATGAATGTACTTTTACATACCTTGTGTCCTTGTTTCATTTTTTGGGCGATATTACGTATTGAAATTAGGAACCCTAATTAAAACTTACTACTGAACCTCATATATGTGCAAAAGTACATCAATATGTGTTTTTATTTTTTGCTATTTTAAAAACAGCTGCTATGCTTCGATAGCACTTGATCTCGTTTAACCGTCATCAAGGCTCACTCTAGCAGCACGCACCGAGGCACACACGTGAGATACAAAATCACTGTTGATAAAAAGAAGTGGGATGCAAAATCACTGTTGATAAAAAAAGAATCATCGGGACACGTTAGGCAGTAACCATTGCCAAAACTCATTGATCTGGGCGCGTTAGGCTGTAACCATTGTAAAAAACCATTGGATTGGACAAAGTGAAGGTAAGAATGGTCGGGTGTAGGTGCAGCCTTGGCCGCGTGCTGCTAGCGGGGCATGGTTGACACAAAACCATTGATCTGGGCGCGTTAGGCTGTAACCTTTGTTAAAACCACAGTTGTGTGGAAAAAAATACACATACATATTACAGGAGAGCGATATACTGCATAGTTATTACAGAGCAGATAACAAAAAACACTCATTTCAGCCGTACAGAGATGCGAAATATTGCACACACTAGCATAATTAGAGTCGTGAACTGAGTGCTGCGATCGAATGATGCCCACTAGAGACTGAATTGGGCACTTTTTTGTTTCACATAGTACCGTAAGGGCGAGGTTAGCAGTACTGTTATGGTACTTTTTTGAAGATTGATTTGAACAATGCCGCTCACTGCTGCAATTTTCGCTATATTTGGAATGGCTGGGTGGGTCACAGACGGCGGAGGAGGAAACATCTATTAAAACATTGTTTCCTGATTTATTTCTCATCCTTTTATAAGGTATTTTGGCTAATTCCTATTTTCATTCAGCACTATCGAGAAGGATTCCTTTTGTCCGAGAGCTGTCGCATGGCAGGCTACACGATGGTGGTCGAGCCATTCCAACATTCGCGGCTTCGTACTTGAAGTTGTTGGAGCTTATTCTATCTGTACTATGTGGTACGAAGCATTATCCATTACAATAACACTGTGTTCATGGATGTTGGGTAACAATTGTTCCTGGAACCATTTTAAAAACTAGTTGTAGTCCATGTCTTCATGGTAATCACCAGTTCTTTTCGACCTAAAGAGCAAAAGAGTATTATTAACAAAGCCGTGTGATAGCCCGGCATGTAGAATAATAAATCGACCCCCTCTGCCTGACGGCCCTTCCTTGTCCCCGAGCTCTGAGTTGTCACTCCAACCCTTAGACACTGTGTGACCAGCATTGACCCACATTTCACCTAACCACACAATATCCATAACATTTTTGCTCTATTAACTTAAGTTTTGAATTTTCCAGTAGCCTATTTTCACCCAATTTTCACCAAATTTTGTAGGTTCTTTAAAGTGAGCATAATTAAGGGAATTCTAAACTTTGGAGCTATTTGGTTCAGTCATTTAGAAATTATAACATTTTATGTAATAAATATGCAAATTTTGTAAATGTCTCAGGTACATCAAATTTAAAGTTATCAATCTAAAACTTCTATGGAATGATCATCAATGGTCTACAAATAAAGATTGGTATTACTTTTAAAATCAGTGCAAATGGTTTATTATTAAAATGTTTTTTTTTCTTAGAATGACCTGTTGTTCTGTTAAAATATGTCATTTTTTTCAAATTTGAACCTAAATATTTCTGAAAGTTATTAATATTTTTCAAAATGGATTCCACACATTATTAAGACCCACAAAGTTGTATGTGCAAACCAAGTTTGAAGGTAATGGGATCAAAACGCAGGCAACTGGAACATTTAAAATGCTGAAAAATATAGTATTGAGAAAAAGCTAACTTTATTAAAAAATACAGTATTTTAGTGGAATTTCCTGCATCAAGACTTCCCTGAGTTTACAAATCACTTTTCCCACACTTCAGAGGTAACTTATTACTAAACCCATCTTTCTCCCTGATGTTGACACGAAGATTTACTGCCACATTCACCACACAGGTCTGTAAACAAATTTTGGAGGGCACCCATATATGAATGAGAATGTGCTTGTCATTAACACTAGGTCTAACAGTATTCTCCTCACTAAAATAGGCCTATTCCAGTTTTCTGACACTGGCAGAAGACGTAGTTGCAGCTGTTGAACTTGCATTACTTAACTTCACATGTAATATCACCCCACTGTTTGTCAACATTCAAAATAGCACTATTCCATTTCTTTGTTTCATGGACGGTTTACGCCATCGACTAGATACAGAATACATCTAATAAACTGCACACAAATCTCTAAAATACCATTAACTTACACAAGTTCCACCACTCACAGTAAACCAATAAAAATATAATTCTTGCGAATAAACTTCACTAAAGCCACTGACCATCAAAATAAACAAAGACGCATGGTTCCACCATGTATCCAAAATGGCCTATACTTTACTACAAACCAAAATACTTCTGTTCGATGTTAAATATGTGCATGTGTATAGTAATGATATTCTTTTAGTGAATGCCATACAGCTAAAAATTATATGGGATAAGAAAATAACATGTACGGTAAGAAAAGTGTGACTTGACAAACATTGCCTAGGCTACTCATAACTGATAAATTTACCAACAGATGGCACCATAAGCTTGTATTCAGATGATTGGCATGATAATATTGGCCAAGAGTATGAAATTACAACAAAATTGAGGGGTTTTTGGTTCTAGGAAGGAGGCGTTGTCCATTTCAAGACCTAAGCACGTGTTCTTTAAAAGCCCCCGTAAGGTATTTAAAAATGGCCGTACATAAAAAACAAATGTATATTTAAGTGCCCCAAGTGATAAGGTAACTTCTAGGGCATGAAACCAGATTTTGGTTTTTTGTTTGTAATTTTTGGCCTACAACTCAGTAGGGTCTCCCCATTTCATGTAGGAACTGACACCTCAAAGCCACAATATCTGGCCTCTCCATGATCACCTTCCCCCCATTAATTTTCTTATATTTAAATCCCAGATCGTGCAACACTTTCAGTGAAGAAAGGCTTCCTTGAAATAATTGTGCCTCTCTGAGCAAAAACAAGAAGTTTGCGATATGTTGGAATTTCTTTCCTAAAATAATAGCTATAAGTATGCCGTCTAACAGCATCTTGTTGAAAGCCATCTAAATTAGTGACCACCCCTTCTCTATGCCTCTTCTTCCCTGGAGTTGATAGTTTAGACGGGCCAGCATCATCAGACAGGAACTTCCTTTCCGTCACTCGGTATGCAGTGATTTCACTCTCACCAAGAGTCTTGGCAGTTCTTTTCCTCACCTGAACAAATGGAATCAGAGGTTCCTCCCGTAAGCACATACTTTCCTCTTCTTCCTCCATAAAATTCCTCACCGCACATACCATCTCCTTTAGTTGGCTATGGAGAGTCACACCACGGCCTGAAGGTGTTCTGTCGCAGAGAATGGATCCTGGGCCTTCCGCGAGCATGTACCGATGCCATTTTTACACAACGAAAATAGACACGATGATGCAAATAAAAGAAATAAACTCAAAATCTGTATATACACACGCTTCCAACAAAAACAGAACGATAACGCTTACTGTAGCCTATGAAAGAATAAGCAAATGCACTTCAATATATACACGGGTTATTACTAATGGCAGTGACGAGTTAGTTCACAGTAGAACACTGCGTCAAACCATGTGCTCACTGCTGTGTCGGCATTCATTGCAACACTGCTCGCTGTTGCTATGGACACCGTTACCCCTCTTGTCTCCACTCCTCACCTCACCATTCAAGCGGATGGCAGCTTGCACCGTTCATCTTTTGTAAATCAGAGTATAACACATAGAATTTAACATGTATGCAGCGTTTAAACCCTAAGTGTTGTCCACGTTGACATGGATGATGCCATTTTGTGTCTAGGGGAATTTTGTAAGTGTAAATTCCATTCCATGTCCACATTAAAGCTATTGACACAAGTTGGCAGGCTTGTTTTGTTGAGATAAATTAGAGATGAAAATAGTACAAGAGTTAATACATGACTCTTATCGTTGCCAAGGCTGCAAGATACCAATGTAATTGATAGTGATTTTGTACTGCATAAGGAAACAGTAGCAAGGCAGCTGGAAGCAAGTTAGACATGTCCAGTCCTCAAATTGTGTTCATGCATCTTTGTAACGATGAATTTGTAACCCACTAAGCTCCAGTGAGATTGAGAAATGGTGTCAGAAAAATTTAAAATCCTGAAGAGATCATGAATCATCATGGCTGTAGGCCCTATGTGCAGTGCAGGATTTTTTGAGAATATTAATAGCTGGAGGATATTAGATCCTAATAATCGCCAGTAATATATCCAAGATCAGCAAGATATCACCTTTATAGCCTACTTGGTGAAACCTGCAAACTTCATTTTCTACATTCTAAGATTCTTCCAGACAATGTGTTAATGTGCTTCAGATGTTTATATTTATAACCAATGTCCTAAATAAAATAATGTCTGTAATACATTTTGTGTGTGCTTATTATAATTAAGTGTAAACATTACTGTGTCATTGGATGAAGATTACTTGCAATTTGCTAGTGTTCTTGAAGATACGGGCATAGTTTTGTACTCCAGGGCCCTACCAATCACCACATCCAGAATTCTCTGTTAAAGCTCTAGATTTACCCATTTCAAACCGATTTACCCAGTGTGTAGTACTGTTAACTGCTTATTTTCCATGTGGCCTGCAAGGATGCCCATGTTCTTTTTCAGGGGGAATGGATGTGGTGAGGAGTATACGATATTTTCTGGGAGGAAGGGGAAGGGGGGGACTGGGTATGTTATAAAATTCTTCATCCCCAGACCACCAGGGTGAAACAAAAAATAAGAAAATATAATTAAAAGTTGAGGAATGCTTTCATTTGAATAATTTGAAGGGTCTCGTTTGACATTTGGTGGAGATCTTGGACATCTTATTGGGAGGGAGATACCATGTCCGTGTAGCCAGCATGGATCCAAATTACAATGGCAAGTATGGTCTTTCTTTAATTTTAATAAATGGAACAGTTCCACCTACATGGAGTAGGGGTAAGTAAAGTGGCTTCTTGTCCAGGTGACCTGCTTTGCGAAGGAGTATTTGAAACCTGATATAGGATTTAGTCTTCAAAGCTTCGCACAAAGGCTCTTGATAGAATGATTTGAAACCCACTCCTTGCATCCTGGAAGTGTCTTCCCAACTCAACTGTAAATAAAAGCTAACTGAAAACCACTACCACATCCTTTTCTATTACAAGTACAGTACACACATAAGTGCATGGAGCTGATATCCACGACATTTCAATCCACTGAATTAACTCACAATGAATAAGTTTCCAAGGTCCTTCATTTGTAGTAATATACTTCGTTATAAAAATATTGAGCCCATAAAACCATAAATTTGACCTAAGCCTAACTGGGAACGGGAGAGAACCGTTAATCATGTCCAACATGAAGGTAGTTGCCACAAGAAGTAAACCTGCCATTGTAGGGGATTGGTGTCTTACCTCTGCTAAAGGAGGTAAGTATAATCTCAGCAATTCATATATGTATCTGAAGTAGTCCTATGCATTACATTTTTGTTGTTGAAAAAGATTGTCTTATGGTAGGCCTACTCAAAAAAGCAAAATGCTAAAAACCACGAGTGTAGGCTCAAATTTCTTATATTCATTTTTATTATTTTGGGGCATGAATGACCCTTCCCTTGCAATAAATGAGGCATTGGATACTTTCTCCTAATGCAATGCTTGGTTGTTTCTTCTTTTTTTTTTAATTCCAGCTGCTTTTAAAGTTAAACTTACATGTAAACTGGTATATATGGAAACAACTTATTGATGAACGAAGATAAGAGGATAATATGTACAGTTTTGTATATCTGCATAAACTGGAACATCCATTCAACGTTTGTATTACACTGCTTAATATTCTACTGCTCTAAGGTTTTGAGCTAGTGATAGGGGTGGATTTCTTCCACAGCTTTTAACTTTATTTTTGAGTATCCTTAAATTCACACTAACAAATTACTCGGCTATTGGTAGGCTTCTATAGATGAGAATACGTTGGTGCAATCAATGCGGCGAGGCGAGCGAGCGACACCACTCCTCTGACGTCACAGATCCGCGCCATGGCCTGTCTTTCTCGTCGGCCACGGCTCGGCAAGTAAAATCTTGTAAAACATGCAGGGAAGGGTGGGCAATAATGGAACATGGGACACAGTGAGATAAATATTGTGCTCTTCGTAGAGATCTCGCACAATAACTGTGCCACGTGGTGTACCGGTACCCATCTGAACAATTAATACGAAGTCATACTTCGGTTTGCTCAGCGGTCTCGAGGGTGGTACATCCAAAGAATATAGGAGAGAAAGGTTACTCAGGCTTAAAATTTGATTCCGATTACAACCGTCAGGATTACGTCATCAACCAGCCTAGCCTGCTACCTGGCGGTAGCGGTGACGCAGTGTACTAAAATTTAAGCGCGGGTGATTTGAACTGTACTGGTACCACGCCCCCCCCTTCCCTCCCTCCATCTCTGACCCTGTACCCCTCCCTTTGCAGTAATATGATTTATGTAGGTGTAATTTATTTATTGCCTTTTGTTCTATGCAAACCTTTAGTTTGATATTGCACTTGCATAAAAGGAAATACATAAATTACACCAACATAAATCATATTACTGCATGTCGCTACAAATGGAGGGGTACAGGGTCCCGGGGGATGAAGGTAAGCAGGATATCATTTTTTTGTATTATTATTATTATTTTATTAGTGAATATACCAATGGTAATCATAACATGTAACACAAAAAGTAAGTTGAAAGAATTTATAAATAATTCATGTTTTTTGGGCTAATGCCGTGTATATTTAGATTAGAACCATACGTTTCGGAGAAACCTTGCCTCCTTTTTCAATGGAAATCAAACAATGTGGCAAAAGAAAGTATACCAATGAGATTACAAAAATTACAAAAATATACATAAATTCCTCGGTTCGTCACCTGAGAGAAGCTGCCAGAAATTACAAAATGGACCATGGTAGAACGGCGGACAGAGTAGTAAGTAAGGAGAAGGTAAAGGGGGCGGGGTGAAAAAGGATGCAAGGTTTCTCCGAAACGTATGGTTCTAATCTAAATACACACGGCATTAGCCCAAAAAACATGAATTATTTATATAATCCGGGCCGTGAATGCCTTAATACACACATTAAAAGAATTTGTTAATATAAGAAGTAAGATAAGGTTACAGAAATTATTATTATTATTATACACAGGTTATCTATTAAGTATAGGAAGGAATTGAGGAAGGGGAGAATATTGTGGGAATGGAATAAAAGCAGAAGAACTGTAAACTAAATTACTCTATTTTCCTTTTCATCTGTATCACATAACACAGGTTCAACAAATAAATATAGAATGTACTGGCAGTCATCCTTGAAGTAGAGGTGGAGGCATAAGCTGTACAGTAGTGGAGGTAGTATCAGCAGTGGCATTAATTACACATGAACCTGTAGCAGAAGTGGTAATAGTAGCAGTGGCAGTAGCAGTAGGATGAGTAGGCCTACTTAGGCCTACCTGCAGCAGGGCGAGGCACACTGGCAGAACCTGATGTGTGTGCTGGCATACCTGTAAAAGAGTAAGCATTATTAAATCTCTTGGTGTATGAAAATATGGTGTTTTTTAAGACACACCATTCACGGCCACTAGTAGATTCTTTTACTGGTTAAAATATGATCCCTGTCATCTGAGAGGTGCAAACCATTCACAAAGGGGAGAAGTGCTAGTGTGTAACATTCATCGTAATTTCATCTAAGGCATTTAATCTACTTCACTACAGAGGTGAGTAAAAGAGGATATCCCACACTGGGCCTTAGTTTCTCTTTCACTTTCCCCCTTTACAGTACAGTACATTGGACGAAACCTTCAAGAATGAAATATTGTAAAATTAAGTTACCGTAACACAGATCATATATTAATATTAATATTTTCATTTAGTGGCAAGCAATCAGTATCATTAATTATTACGTTTATAATGATCTACCACAAAGATCACGAGTTCGACCTGTACAATATATTTAAAAAAATGTGTTAGTCTTACGGCTGGAGTAACTGTAATGGGCCAATGTACGACACAGTTTACATTAATTCTTAGTAATTAATAAATATATAATTACTCACTTTTATACGGGACTGCATCGTTGTGCAATAGTCTGCTGCGTGGTCCCGGATAT
This sequence comes from Meconema thalassinum, assembly GCA_946902985.2. Classification (NCBI taxonomy): domain Eukaryota; kingdom Metazoa; phylum Arthropoda; class Insecta; order Orthoptera; family Tettigoniidae; genus Meconema; species Meconema thalassinum. The sequence continues at coordinate 37,443,926 of OX336394.1, forward strand.
TTTGTAGAACTGAAGTGCTTTGAACAAACACACATGTTCTTTAATTTTGCAACGGGGAGGTCTGTTAAAGTTTGCTTCCCCACAACCTCCAACCACTGTCTGCAGGTATTTGGCCTTGATACAGGGAAGTGATGAAATTTAATGCCCTCCCACTTGGCATCCACATCTTCTATATAGATTCCACAAATTTGGCATTTGCGCGTATGGCGGTTCATGGCCTGTGCAATACACAACAAGGAATGTCATAGAAATATCTCAAGACAACATTACCACAATACTAGGTGTTCAAACATAAGTGACCTTCTCCACTAGTGGTGTTAATAGCAATGATGTCACCAGTGAAGCAAATATAACATTCAAAGGTAAAATTGCCTGTCGGGATTCTCTCACTTTTGAACATCATCAACTGCCATCTCACAGAGCGGGGGTTTGATCACTTGATCATTGGAGGAAAGATTCTTACTAACAGGTGCACAGCAGTGGCCACCGGTGAGAGGAGGCCAGGCCTTGATGCTTGTTCCTCCTCCTTCAGCTACTGCACTATTGTAGTTGTTGCCTCACTTTAGGATATATTAACAGCAGGGTATAGCAGACTCATAACACAGGTATCAAGTCGGTCGCCACTGCCTCAAAGCTAGTCAAAAAAATGGTAGCAATATGCTCAGCAGTAGGATTTCTGGTAATACAAGGCTTAAGAAGAGATACTTAACTGATCTAAAATATAAGGTGCTTTTTTATATTAAAAATTGGAATTAACATTTTCAAAAATATTTAGGGATAACTAAGGTGCACATTACATTCCTAATGAGCATAACAATTAATCCTGAGCCTGCAAGGATGACCAGACAAGGCTTAGTCTATAGAAGAATCAATGTTTGAATCCAGATGGCCTTCATTTGAGTGGTTTACTCCAGGACTTTCCCTCACTCACTTCAGGAAAATGTATTTATTAATCATATATCATACAGGCGCGGATTCAAGGGGGGGGGGTCACGAGGGTCATGACCCCCCCCCCAAACGGAGACCAAATTTTTTTGCAAACTCAAAAAACGAAAACACAATTACCAGACAAATAAAACTTAACGAATTTTAACTGAAAAACAGTTTTGTTTCATTTTATTCAACACTGAATTATCTTTATTGGAATTATTATGTTCTGTTACAACTGTACATATTTACAACTTCAAACCTCTTGTATAAAAACTATTAGTTATACGACAAAATCAACTCGTCTATTTTGTTTAGCAAACCTTTTGATTACCGAATCGATGTTTATAGTGATGTCACGATGAATGTGCAGCAATGCACGGATAGGAAACTGGGGCTTTTTCGCACCAAAAATTTTTGCCGACGTCCAAACTGCAAGCTTGGTTGGCAATTTAAGCTGTGACTTTCTCCCTTTGTCGGTATCAACTCGACTTGCCGAAACTGTAACGTACCTTGATCCTTTTCTCGAAGCTCGATGTAAGAGTCGCAAAACAAGCCGTTGCAATTTGTACGAATATTTTTGGTGCGCTAAACGCATCAAATTTCTATCCATGAAGCTTGCTAAAAATTTGGTCTGGTTTTGTACGTTTGGTTATTTTGTGATTGCGTTTTTAGTGATACCATTTTTCTTAACAATTTCGATTCTCTGACCCCCCCCCCCCCAAAAGCCAAACTCTAGATCGAATCTCTGACCCCCCCCCCCCAAAACCAAACTCTAGATCCGCGCCTGATATCATAATAATGATATTGGACGGATTCCACCAAACAGACTTACATGAATTATGAATTATTCTATGTACAAAAACTGCAAATGAATGGCATCGGGCAAAACTAGAGGATAATAGGACACTGCCGCTTACAGAACTCCTCAAAAGAATTTAATTTAATTTACACATGGATAGAAATAATTACGGTATTGGTAGCCTATGCCAAATACCATATAGGCCTAAAGTATAATATTAACACTTGACAATAAGACATATTACAGTTGTATTATCCAGAGTTGGACTCTGACAGTTCAGCGCCACTGGCCAAACACAGTTGACGACTAGATCGCACGTAAGGCTTGTTGCCATGGAAACCATACAGCGCTGCCAATTTGAATGACGCTATTCGGTCACGTGCTTGTCGCTTGACCAGTCGTTTTTTGGTTGCCTCCAGAGTGCACACTGACCTTGCTGCGTTATAATTGTTTTCAATTAACTAGTTAATTACTTTTTCGTGTAGGATTTATACTTATGAAGCCTCCGTGGCTTAGGCGGCAGCACGCCGGCCTCTCACCGCTGGGTCCGTGGTTCAAATCCCGGGCACTCCATGTGATATCTGTGCTGTGCAAAACGGAGGCAGACAGGCTTTTCTCCGGGTACTCCGGTTTTCGCTGTCAAAATTTCATTCCAGCAACACTCTCCACTATCATTTCATTTCATCTGTCATTCATTTAATCATTGCCCCAGAGGAGTGCGTCAGGCCTCGGCCGCCGGCACTGTTCATATCCTCGCCGCTAGATGGGGGCTTCATTCATTCCATTCCTGACCCGGTCGGAGACTGGAAGCAGGCTGTGGATTTTCATTTTCATTTATACTTATATTTATAATTCACTAGTGTCCGTTATTTATTTATATAGTGTTAGTGTAAGTTTAAGCTTAGGTTCCTGTGAATTAGATTAAGGTTAGCTTTCTTCTTGTTTGCGAGTGGTGACGTTTTTAAGGATGACTTCTCGTAGAGGAAGACCGAGGATACATCCAGTTCAGGAATCGTTAAGAACTGGTCGAGGTGTACCTATTCAAAGCCACGGAAGGAAAATGATTATCGCCGCGCGGGATTTTTTTTGAAAGTGAGGGTGAAAATATCCGAGCATTCATTCAATCGCGCGCAGGAGCGTACTACCTCTGCTCTTGGAATTAGTAACACTACTGTCTGGAGGGTAACTATGGAGAACTTCTCTTCGCCCGAGGACTCTACTTCAAAACTCAGCACGCCGGGGAAATCGAGACCTACGAGTGCCACGGTCACTGAACTCGATACCTTTCAAGAGGGCGCTATACGGCGCCACATATATGGCTATTATTTTACAAAAGATTAGCTTTTGTATGAAAAGGGTGAGTTAATAGCCACGTATATTTTCTAATACATTTATGTGTTTCTTGTGCCTTGACACTTATTCTACAGGAGATATAAATTGCTAAATAGCACGGAAACAATCACGTGTTGTCGTTTCGCTTTGAACATTTTTGCTTTATGATAGTAGGCTATTCGTAATATTGCTATTGCTATTCATTACAATATTTTAGGTCTCTCCTCAATTTGACGGGCTGTTATTTTATTTTACAGTGTGCATAGAACAGTATTAAGCATTGCTTTGTTTAAGATTTTGGAAAACCATCTGAGTAAAAATGTAATAAATGTAATAACGATGCTAATGATATTTTTGATATAGGACACGTCAGTAATTACATCTATAAAATATAAAAAAAACTTACAGGTATATATTACTAATACAATAGCTATTTGTAACTTATTATACTAACAGATCTTAAGAGATACAATCTTATTGGACAACTATATACACCTTATGGTGTATTCTTTGGAATACACGGTAAGATAGAGTAAGCTTTTGCTTCTCTTTGCTATAGTTCATTCCTTCCTTTTTCTCAAACACCAACAGTGATCTTCTGATTTCTCCTTGTTGGTTATGTCTCTCATGTTACTTGTGCGTCTGTTCTAGAGATATATCTTCCATGACCCACCTAGCGTCATCTAGCAGCGAATCTCTGAAGTTCCTCAATTCTTCCCTGTGCAAGAGGACTTCCTTATCAATCTAGCCACCAGATCTCGTCGCCATCGCCAGCTATCATCTCCGTAATCAAGAGAACTTCGTCTACTTTTTCACCCTCCAGGCTGCGCTAGTGACTCCTACTATCAACTCTTTGAATACCATTTCATCATGAAGATCTTTTTTAAACTGTTAAGTTGGCTATTCTTATATGTATTGCTTTTGTCTCCTACCCCCACTCTTTTCCTTTTCCCTGGTCCCTCCGTGCTCCGTTGAGCGTGTCTCACTTGTACGTGTGAAGTCGATCCAGTCAGTTAGAGCTCCACTAAAGCTCGCCTCCTCAACTCTAGAGGCAAACTATTAAATTTCGACGCCATGTTCGAACATCAACTGGAACATCGCCTTCTTCATGAAGCAAAGATAAGTACCGACGTCAGGTTTTAACCTCATTCTCATCGCTTTTTAAAGGCTCAATGCTTTTATTTGGATTTTATAGACAGTGAAAGTTGCTATGTAAAAATAACTGCTTTCAAGAGATCTTCTTGATCTAACTTAAACTATCAAGTCTAACTTTCAACATGAAAGATTTTCTAAGATGCTATCTCACATCGAGGGATATTTCCAAAATACCCACTGTCTATATAATCTAGCTTTCCGCCGAGGGATTCTCTACCCAATTTAAACAAGTCATCATTGATCTGGAACCTTCCAGAACTTGCACTCTAACTACCAGTTATACTGTCATGTACTTTCCACTCACATAAGGGAATACTTTTTCAAACTAAGGAATCTTCCTTATGAACTGCTAATCAATAACTAATTTTTTCTTCCTCCGTTGGGATTTTTCTGTGCACTCAACTATAACCTACAAGTTTCTCAAGCAATAGACTCTCACATATCTAGTGTAACTAGTTATTTTCCACCATTGCAATAACTTTCCTTGCTATCAACGTTTTGCGCTACGACAGTGAACTCTTCAACTATACCAACAGACTATAGTGCAAACAGTGCCTGTTCAACTTTTCATCCGCGTCGCACTCGTCCGAGTACAATAAATACGGCCATGAACACTTTTCCTCAATCCCATTTGACCTTTCCCAAACCCCGTACTAACAAACCAAAATAATATTGTTACTTTAGGTCTTTTTTCAATGAGGCGTCACTCTCAATAAGTGTCCTCCCTCACTTGTTCCACGTACAACGAATTAATTTCTGTAAAACTTCGTGTCTAGTACACGCCTTAAATTATATTGTTTCTCCCTTCTAATGAGGGAATCCAATTCGTACAACTCATAAGTGAGTTATCTCTAGGTCTCACGAAAGGGAAACTTGCCCCATTTTCTCGTGATCCCTACTTAAACATAAGAGCTCTAGAAACTTCCTTTCGATTCTTCTCTTCAGGTTTCACAATAAGTGACCTGCCCTATTTGCATAATCTTCCACGTATAATCATTAAAAGTAATTCAGTGTCAATATAAGAAGTTATAGAAACTTCTATTTTATTCTTCCTGCTTTTTGTTGTTGTTACTTTCGAAGTTGTTATTATTTCTAAGACACTTATTTAGAAATCCTTAAAGTACACACCTTGTACTTGATTTATTGCCTAACTTTAATCACGTCAATTATCTTTAAATTTTTCATTTATTTATCTTAGCCATTTCAAAATTTTGCGAAGATTTTAAAGCATATAAAAGGTTTAAAACCAAAAGAATTTTCAATTGCCTGGCGCAAGCTTTAGATGTTTTCGGAGGTCTGCGACCCCAATTGTTAACAAAATTAAAATTATATATTTGTTAAATTCATTACACTTTTTTGCATTTTTAAATAAATCAAATATTTGTTTTTCGCTTCCTCATTTCTCTAACATAACGGTTAGGCAAGATTCTGTCTTCCCTGACTCTTCCTATTCAATAAAAACAAATCTATTGATAGGGTTTTCACCACTTGTTGCATTTGAACAAGAACTCTTAGTTGGTAACTTAGTAAGGTCTCTCTTAGCTTTAATAGCTAATTCTAACTGGCCAGTAAGGCAAGCATACTCGCTACGCCAGCTTCCTGCTTGTGGAGATTATCTCCAACACTTATGGTTGGTTTTTCAAAATATAAGTGTTTCTCATTGTCTAAACTTTTAGTCGGCGCCTCGCTGGGTAAAAGCTTAGTCATTTCTAAATGCAACTATTGGTACACTAACCAAAATTATTCCCAAAGGTATAATTGCTTCATCCCTATCCTTCTTGGAAGCATTTGGTCGCTCTTTAGGAATTCTACAATTACAAAAACTAAAATATCAAAGCCGATTCAAATTATTGGCATTCTTCAAATTACCTGTTTAGAAACAAACTCCTTTGAACAGATACACAATAAATCCGTTACTCTTTGTCTTGCCAGACCACCACCCTTCCCCATAGTAGGCATATGTATGCTTGAGAGGGAATACGCTAAAGTAACTTTCTTGCAAACAACCCAAGTTCCAGCTGCGTTTCCCGTTAGCTTTGGCCAAGTCCCTACCCACTTTAGGTATCGGAGAGCGGATTTGCAGTGGCAGCTGCCTTTGAGTATACTTAAAGTTAAACTTATAACTTCTGTAGGACTCTCGTCCTATTTCTCCATCCCTTTTCTCCAGTCCGAAACCCACTTCCTTTTCTTTATCATCTTCCCTTGGGGGTTAGGTTATTCCCAAGCTAATAATCTACCCACCTTACTCTATTATTTCAATATGAAAACTTAATTCTATAAATACAACAACTTACAGCTAGGTATTACAATCAAAATAGAAAAGTAAAATATAATTATAGATTTCATCTTTTCTATACACTAAGATATTCAACTACAGAGTAAAAACAATGGCACTGCAGATAAGCTTTCAACATTCTTTCAAAGGTTTTTATTTTTGGGGCATTTTTTTATACAGGGGTAGTGTATTGTATAATTTAACTCCTGTGTGAAAAGTCACTTTTTGATATTGTTCTGACCATTTGGGGGGCTGAAACTGTGTAACGAGAGGCTGTGTAGGTGTTCGGAGGGTGGCGGTTAAATAGGGGGAATGTGGGGGCGTTCGGAGCCTTCGGGCTATCCGCGGGGAAGTGTGAATGTGGGGTAAAACGGTTGAAGCGCTATAGGCTAATAATTACAATTGGGGGTTGCGTCTGTGGGCTGAAGGCAAGTCTGAGATGCCTGAGTGGGAACTACGGTGGTCAAAGTTAAAGAACTGCTGGCCTTGCGCTATTACTGGCTGTATGTGCGTGCTCGTCTAGAGCCAAGGACAGTGATAGCAAACAGGTGGATCCTGCTTGCGTAGGCGATACTTGGACTGAGCGGGGATTACGTAAAATGTGAAGGTGGGGTTGGACAGTGATTAAGGTAACAATGGTAATAATAACAATCGGGACTGTGTTATAAAAGTACTTATTTACTAAGTCAATGTACTGGTGTATTGGATTCCCTGAATGCTGATGTACCAATGTGGTGTTTTACAATGTAATATGGGTGGTAATGGGTAGGAGATACAAATATGTGTGGAACCCTGAGAGACACACTCACCTGCGGTGCGATGGTCGAAGTGTAGTCGGGCAGCGTCTCTGATAGGAACAGATAACTTCCGTCTGAGTGGCGGTCTTCTTAAGCATTTCGGAGTGCTGACTATTGCAGTTTTGGCAAACTCCTGTTTTGGTAGCCAGCTCCTGTGTCCGTGTTTGTGAAGTGAGGCAAGCGGTCACGCAAGAGCTGTGGTTTCATCTCTGCTAACTTTGTGTAATAGGAAGTGTGTTGTTGCTGTTGTTGCTTCTAGCTTAGGGGTGTTCAAAGGGTGAAATCAGTGTAGGGTGCTGGGCAGATGGTTGTAATCGGAGTAGATGGTTGGGGTGTAATTGTAGATAACTGTAGATGTAGATTTAGTTGTAGATTAGTTGTATGCCCCTTGGTGTACGTAAATATATCTCTTAAGGGCGCTATGTGCCTTTCGGTCCTAACAAGACGTCGTTCCGATTTTGTTTGCGTCCCCGCAAAGTGTCCTAGACGGAAGGGTGGCTCTCTTATTCTTTTTCTTCTCCCTCTTCCTCATCCTTCTTCTTCAATCTTCTTTCTTCTCTCCTCCCTCTGGTCCTGATGGCGTAGATGATGTGGGAAGTGTGTTTATATCTCAGTGTCGTAGAAGTGGGGTGTGTTCTCAGGGAGGGTGTTTCTTTTAAGGTTGGAACATTATTTATACATATTGACCTTCTTGCATGAGGTCGCTTACAACAAAGACAACAAAAGGTGATCTCATAAGCCTATTTTTTCAAAATTGAAAATAGGCTAAAAATGACAATCATGGGATATAAATCAATAACATAGTTCAAAATCGTAAATAATAAAGTATACATCATAAGTGATATCTTGGTGCTAATGCAGAGAGAAAAAATCATCATGAAAATATAAATGAGTTGCCTAGATGCAAAACTGTCCGTGTCCACTTTTCAAAAAAAACGAGTTGGCAACACTGGAGTGTAGAGCTAGACTTATTACACATGCCTGAAATGCTATTTATGCTTAAAATTGTCCATGTCCTATGAATACCAGCTCTCGAAAAGTGTGGTTGGATTCAAAACTGTCCATGTCCATACGTAAGTGAGGCTCAAAACTTGCCTTGTCCCTTTCCACCAATCGCAATGAAGATTGAAGTCAGATGACTAATACAAGATGGCGGTCTTATGTATGTAAACATTGAGCCCTTGTGTGTGTTTTAACGTTGATGCTGAAAGTTATACGCACTGTTTTCGTCACAATAAATATGAAACATGTCAGTAGTGTTGATCAAGGCATTGCGGAAACAACACCTGACCGTTCTAGGAAGCGAGTAAGCCGTGAAGATCAGTGAAGCAAGTTGTTTCTATTCATCGCTGAAGGAAATGCGAGACAATTTCTGCCCATATCTTTCGACTGCCAAAGGAATTAAAATATCTAATCAGAGTGTCTATTACAGTAGGCAATTATACCTATACAATCTTGCCATTATAGTATGGAGGGAGATTAACTCTCTGTTATAGTACGAGAACTTATTAGGCTAGCAGGAGAGGATCAAGACATTGTTCCTGGTATGATGTAGGCTACTAAGTGCGTGGCAGATTGTCAGATATTACACCATGTACGTTTTAAAAAATGCACAAATTTACGTAGATTTATGTTCATTCCATAAATTAAAAATTGAATACAAAAATTTAGATTTATGATCATCACATGTCTTCTCTTCACATAGTCTCTAGTCTGTTTCAAAACTGTCCATGTCCATTACAGTTGCATGCAAAAGTGTCCATCGGCAAAATGAGATGCAAAAGTGTCCATGTCCATTTTTATTTTGCTTATATCTTGCAAGCATTGCGTTCCTGGTTTTTTGTCAATAGCTCAAGCAGATTTGTACTAATGCATACTTATTTATATGACAAACAGTGTAGGCTTATACCAATCCACCCAGTAAAAACACATTTTCCACTTTTTCTCAAAACCAGTTATGGTGGACATGGACACTTTTGCATCTAGGCGACTCAAATACTCTTTGCTGCTATTGCAGCGTGCTGAAAAAAAATTGCTCACTGCATGTACATTGTATAAAATTAAAAACTAAAGTGTGTTGAGGTATGAAGAATAAAGTAAAACAGATGCCCTGGGGTGTACGTTTAAGGGTAGTACTATAATGTTATTTATTGTGGGTGAGAATAGGGCATCTTTACAAATTTGTCGTTAAAAGAATGAAAGGAAAATGCATGTGTTTAAATGTGCAAATAGATAATGTGATACATTATATGTGTGCAAGTAGCTAATGTGATATGTGTGAATACAATGGTGATAATAACAATGGTAATAACATAAACCGCAATAACATAGATCATTTAGACATTGGACAAGGTAATAATAGTAGTACTTATGATATTAATAATATTAATAACCATAATAAACATAATTTTGGTACCTTTTGTACGCAATAAAATAAAATCGTTCGGTGGAGCTCTTACCTGGCCATAAACCTTATACATATGCCTTATGCGCGCTATCTTAGTCTAGTGTCATATTCTATTCGGCCATCCTTAGCATAGCTTAGTGGCTAGTTGGCTAATCTATCGTTATCCTAGTGGTCTTCCTTCCGTGGGTAGGAAGTCCACCCTGGTATCGAAGTTCGGCACTTACACATTCGTACCGCCCTTCGACACAGTTTGGCACTCTTCATTCGAGCGTTAATGTATCTGCGTCAATGGTGCTCAACGTCCCATTGATCGCTGCCGTTGTCACCCTATGGGTGCAACTGAAAGTGATGACCAGTGTATGTGTCTGAAAGAAGGAGAGTGTATTTGGGCGTGATGTGTACATTGTGAAATGAGGGTGTGTGTTCTTGGCCCTGGCCAGTGTAAAATGGCGTATGGAATCGATAAAATATATTATCATTAAATGCTTATCACCATGGCAGAATTGAATCCTGAAATACAAATTATCCTGCTCTTCATCTCGCCATCTGAAAATTGTAAATGATCATCAGTGTAATTCTTTGTATATATGTACATTCTCCCTTCGTCCTCCCCTCGTTGGCCATCTGTAAAAATGTAAGTTGACACTAGTGTAATTCTTTGTACATATTTACATGTCCCCAAAATCTGGCGCTCATAGCTATCTATTAGCTTGGATGCATGTTGCACCTGGTCATTACATTCCATATCTACTTATGCTTATGTGCATTCATTCCATTCACACATCTAGCTGTAGTCTTATTTTATCTCTTATATCTATACCTTCTGTGTTTATGTAAATTGTGGCCGTGCGGCATAGTGTGACAATGTTGTTATCGTGTCGTCAGTGGTCCACATTACCTGATATCATGATTTTTGCTGCTTGCTGCTGCAATGGTGGAGCTCATGCTGCAATAAAATATGCATGGATGATTGTTAAGACCCTTGGCCAAAATATATTCGTTATGTTCATCGCGCAGCGCTGTTATCGGTCAGATTCGGCTGCTGTCGTTCTGGAGATATCTCTTCGAGTGCTTTGTCTACTGACGTCTCTACGTGCAGATAGATAGTTAACTATTCAATACCACTTCTATGCTCTATCCGTTTTATGCTCCTGTCTCTCGCATATTGTTAGTGTGTACTCCTGTCCTCCCTATTCACCCGACATGTCTTCCCCTAGGGGTTGTCGCACTTGTGATCACGTAGGCCTTTACGCTCGCTTATTGATAAGAATCGCATATATTTCGCTGTTTTTGTATTATGGGGCTTACAATGCCGTCTTCGCTATTGATCGATCACCTGTTTATTGCCTATAATTGCATAATCGGGCGTCCCCATCGAACCATTAATTATCGGCCATTTGAACCTATTCTCGACGGCCGCTGCCGAACATGTAATACTTAGCGCTATTTAATAAGGCTATATTGTATTCAATATATCATTAATTATATTTCATCTCGGAATCATTCATCGCGGCTTAATTCATTTTATGGACCCGATTCTTTACCTACGTGGGTGTAGGACTTACCCCTACGCACCAGGAGTTCCTACTTACTTATTGATTAACTAAGATTCTAGTCATGATTTGGTCGTCTTTATGTAAGTCACCTGCCTTCTGGCAGGCGGAAAGCGTCATCACTCAGCATGGCTGGTGTTACCTTTGTTAGGGTGATCTAGACGTCTGACATTGAGGTGGCTAATCTCCTATCGGATGGTCAATCTTCCTCTAACTCGTCTAGTTTCGTGGTTCGTCTGCCCTCACCTGGAACACTGCCCTTATTATTTTGGTATCTCGTTACCGCGTGTGCTCTCGGTTTTTTGTGTTTTGGGGGTGGGATCTTGTGGGAAGGCGTGAGTAGTGTATGGTGTAAGCATTTCGTGGTGTGTTGGACATTATGGAATTTTTTGTTCTCCAAGGTCGCATGACCTGCTCTGCACTCTGGCTTCAAAGGATTTCCACGCTGATATTATATATATAGTGCACATGGTATTAGTGGGTAAGTATGTGGGCTTTCATGCACTGGTAATGTTAGTGGGATGCAAGGGTGAGTTATTATTTTTGTTAGTGGTGGATGTTACCACGGAGGGTAGGAAGGTATTTCATAATTTTGGGCTTCTCCTTATGTTGGCCCTATTTCATTTTGTATAAGGATATATATTGCTCTGGGGTAGGATAGAGGTTTACCAGGGTGGTTTTCCATGCTGGGTGTAGGAATTAAACATATTACATGCGGTTATATTAATTAAAAATGTGGGTGCGACTGGATGGGGATTGCATGCCTGTAGATGGATTTTGAGCGTGTGTTAGTTAAAAGCTCAAGGTAAGGGGTAAATGTGTGTTGGTAGGGTATTTCCATGCAGGCTGTAGAAATTAATATATCTCATGCGGGGCCCATTAGTTTTTTTTGTTAGTATCTCTCTGTTTGTTATATATATATGTATATATCAAGCGTTTTTTCTATTTCCGTTCGCCTCTGATCTTCAGGCGTGGAGCTCCGTACGTCTGTAGCGGGGTTAAATTGTGTTTACCTCTGTATTTGTTTATTAAATGCCCTTTTTGATTGTTTTTGGGAGTATTTAATGGTAAAGGGGGGATGGGAAGTGTGTTATATGCCTGGCTGCGTGTAGGGACTCTGGGGGAGTTGGAAAATGTGCCTAAAATGTCTGCCCTCTCTTGGTCATATTTTTCTATCCAGCGATGATAATGTTTTCCTATATGCCATCGTATACTTTGGCTTAATAGCGTTCCCTTATATGCATCTATTTATTTACTCCTTTTTAAATAAATGTGTACGTTATTATCTATGGTGCGGGCCGTTTTATATCTATCAGCTTATTGCGCCGCTTGCTTGTATTGATTACTATTCTATCTCTGGGTCCGCGTGTCTGGACACTTGTTGACATGAGTGACGCAGCCTCCTGACGTCATGAATGGTGAGTACACATGGCTTTCGCTCGCCTTCACCTTTCTTATAGGTGACGTATGCTCTGGGTCGTGCGATCTCCCTGCCAACGGTTGTTGGTTGGGTTCCTGATAAGGTCCACTCTGTGTTACATCTGGGCGGTACCTTGTACAGTGATTCGTCCTGCGTCGCTGCGTGGACCTCTATAAAATGGCTGTCTCTAATGATTATTGCCGGTCCGCTGTTCTAATGCGCTATATTCTAATTGGCCTAATTATATGTGTCTTGTACCCATGTGTATAACTCCTGGTAATGTGTTCGTAGTCCGTAAAAATATTGGGACCGTTTATCATACATATTATCCTAATGGGGGTGATAGTTTAGCTGGTAGTTATATGTAGTTCCCTCCGTGGACTATAAGTATCTATTTGTGTTGACCGTAGGCAGTCTTCGCCTATGTATATTATCTCCGTCTCCATGTTATTTTGTGTGCTGTTCCTACGTCTGTATTACGTGCCTAATGCCATTAATGATCGTATTGTGCGAAGAAATCTCTGTAACCTATTAGCTTGTCTGCCGCTATAATAGGGGGTAGTATTAGCTGCTATTGTAGATGGTCTTTGCCGCTTATTGCAGGCGTTCAAGTAGGAAATATAAGGCGGTTCTGGGACAGGGGCTAATGCGAAAGATGGCCGCCGCGCGCAACCAGCCCTATGTTATTCTTATGGAGGGGTCATTCAGAGCTGACGCAGTGGCTAATGGGCAAGATGGCTGCCAAGCCCTGAGACCGTGTATGACGTCACAGGGAGAGGTCGGCCGTGTAGTTGTTAAATGGAATATTTATTATTATTATTATTATTATTAGGTAATTATTGATTGATAGCTTGCCACGGTGGGTGAATGGTTATTGTGTCGGACTACTAACCCCAAGCTTGCAGATTCGCTCTTAGTCGTGGTAAGTGATTTTTGAAAGTTGGCAAAAATTAAGACACGCATGTCATACGATGTAGGCATGTAAAGAACCCAGGGAGAGGTCGGCTATGTAGTTGCTAAATGGAATATTTATTATTATTATTAGGTAATTATTGATTGATCATGTACAATCAAGACCAGCCTTATATTCCCCCACTTTATGGTGTAGTGGCTAGCATTTTTTGGCTGTTACTGTGGAGGCTCGGGTTCGAGTCCTGGCTCTGTCAAGACATTTAATTCTAGGCTGAGGGTTGGAATGGGGTACACTCAACCTTGTGAGGCAAAACTGACAGAAGCTGGCTTTTGATTCATACCGCTGCCATTCTGCCTAACCCAACTTCACTTAACCTAATCTAACCTAACCTTACCTAACCTAACCAGATCCCACCTTACCTTACCTTACCTAACCTAACCTAACTTAACTTCAAAGTCAGAAGGTACAATACATTTATTGTTTTTTATACCCTCATAAATTAGATATAGAGAATGTCCACCACGATTTAGATCCTCGAGCACATTTTTCTGACATATATCATTAAAACGTGTAGAAAGGAATGTCTGATAAATTTCAATAACACATAATACAAGTTCACTATACATTGTGTCCACTTTTTGAATGTTAATGATACGGAAAAGAGTATGCATTGGTAATTCAGTGAGCTTTTTCTCTCTAATCAACAGTTCTACCCCCATAGCATTGTGAATATTTATTGTAGTAGCCTATAAAGAAACAAAAAAAAATCATATCTATTACAGTTTAGCTATAAGTGACCAGAACCACCATAACATTTTATTCTAATAAGGAGATTTCCATAATGATAAGAAATAAAATGCTTACCGTAATGATGGATTGTGTGTAAGTAAACGTCTTTCGCTGCATGATACCACTACTAAACTGATAGTCATACAACAGACAAGTGAATTCATGTTTCGCTGACGTAACCGTATGTTCCCACGCACTTTCTGTGTGTTGAACGCGCTGTAGTGGCTAAATTTGAAACTAGATGAGATGATTTGCTGACGTAATCATATGTTCACCTGCACGCACACGCAGGCCCCCTGTGAATGGGTCCCTGTGGACGGGACCCTGTGGACGGGTCATTGTTGACGGGTCATTATTGGCGGGTCATTGTTGACGGGTCCTTGTTGACGGATCCTTGTGGACGAGTCCCTGTGGACAGGTCATTGTTGACGGGTCCTTTTTGACTAATCCCTTTAGACCGGTCCCTTTGGACTGGTCCCTAATGCTATAATGAAATTAAACGTTGTTCCACATGAAACGCAAGCAAAGAGCCGATCGCTACTATGAATTAACATGTTTTTTGTTTGTTTTGTTTTTACACATGTGCACTTGGAGGGTTTTTGTAAGAGGGCGGGCTTTTGAATACAGATTTATAGATGAGTTATTTTTTTTTAAATACCAAAAGATCCAAAACTAATAGGTCATTAGCTTTTTAATATCTCATGATCCAATAAGGCTAGGGACTTGTATGAGAGGTCGTTGGACTTGAGGTGACATTCTTTTTTTGAATGTATTATTTATTTTTATCAAAAGGGCTTAACTACACTTTTTTAATATCTCGCTAACTAATAATCAGAGAGGGATAAGTGAGGTGTCATGGGACTCAGGATGGTTAACCATTTTCCATGGCCAAGGAATTTACCCAAAATACCCAATACATTAAGGTCATTGACCTGAGATTTTATAAACTAATAATTGGATACGAACATGTGAGATGTTTACCATGTGTGATGAAACATAGCTAGGTAGAGAAAGAATTAGTGTAGGTGACTGACAAGTCTTTTACCATTGAAACTTGTTTTCAGATCAAACTGCAGTATAGAGAGAGTATAGGTTGCAGGTATGGGTTAATAAATGAGAAACGGTGTACGCAAACTCTGATTTATCAAGAATTAAGAGTAGACTATCTTTAATTGATTGGTTAAAGATAATAGCTAAAACACAAAAATGCTCAGTGGTTACCGAGACAAAATGGTTGCTACACACAACAAGCTTTAAATACTTGAGGCTAATAATCTATACACACACACACACTCGCTTGTTGTAAACTAAACTGTGTTGCTGTCAGTGCTCAGACAGTAGGCTGATGACAAAATGCATTGCTAACAGAAATATAATCATTTCCAGTTGTCTAATGTTACCAGCTGTGTTGCAGTGGTAAGCACTTTTAGCTCTTGTACTGGTGGTCTTAACTCGAATTCCAGGTCTGAGGCCTAGAACAAGTTGAACTTAGAAACAAGGGCATAGTGGTGCAGTGGTTAAGCTGTTAGCCTTTCACTAGGGGTTCGATTTCAGGTTAATATGCATGTCATAAACATATTAAACAAAACAAAACAGAGATAACGTTTAAAACTGATTACATTTGTGTCTTTTCAAATTATTACTTGGATTACAAATACAAAGGTGAACTGGGTTTGATATACAGTTAATGCTGTCTATCACACACTAGACTGTAAGAAAGCCAAAAGATCAAAAGGCGTAGGTAGAGCAGTGGTAAAATTGCTATATGTAGAGAACTACCTGGCAAAGCTATATCGCATAAACAGTGCAGGATACAATCCAGTAATCAAATTTGTATCTTGTGGAACAGAGAAATGCACTTACGTGAGAAAATGTAAGTTCATGTGTAATATGACCTAACACACAAGTGTTCACCTGTGCACATGCATGATAAGAGCTAACAAGTCACATTCTGTTTAGTTCGTACGTAACGTTAGGTTAGGGCTAATGCACACACCCTAGTACACGAGGCACATGCCATTTGAGAGCAGGTCAAGGGATCTAACTTGGTGGATGGATGTGTTCTAACGAGTCATTTGTAGTTGAAAGAGAATAATACTTGTTCTTAAGATGTTAAAACTGAGGAAATGAATGTACAGTAAGACGTCTTGTTATTTCCTGTGTCATATTACAGACATGGCAGAGAGCACACGGTTCTGTTGCTATGACTACGCTGCAGTAATTTGAAACCCTACGTGTTCATTAAGACAATGGGTGATGATTATGCAAAGTTAGCAGTCATTGGATATTACACAGGTGTTCCTTCCGGTGTCATGTTGCTGACATGGCAGGGGAGCGCACAGTTCTATTGCTACGACTAACGCTGCAGTAATTTGAAAGCCCAAGGTGTTGATCAAGACAATGGGTGATGAATATGCAAAGTCAGCAGTAATTGGATACCACACATCAACATTGACTAAATCATAAACGTGTTGTCATAACCATTAGAAACCTCATTTAAAGATTTTAGATTTTACATTCTAAATTTAAGATTTTTTTTTGATTTTTAGATTTTACTTTTTTACATTTTCCTAAAAGAGTAAACAACAAGGTCACATACCTAATCTCATTAAACCTAACTTTACCAAACCTAACTTAAGCTAATCCAAAGGCTAATGCACATACCCAAAGCATATAAGGTACATGCAACTATCCTTATGCTAGTCTTACAGGTTACTGTACAACATGATCACTACCCAAACGTTTTTTTTTCATTTTGTTGTTTACACATATGTCAATTTTCCAATTCCCCATTTTCAGTTTTTTTAATGTCAGTTTTTTTAGTGTTTTCAATTTCATAATATGGAAAACATGGATTTTTGCATTTTGTTGTTTACACATTTATTAATTTCACAATTTCCCATTTTCAGTTCTTAAAATGTCAGTTTAAAGTTTTTCAATTTCATGATATAGAAACATGGATTTTCCAATTTGTTGTTTTCAAATTTGTCAATTTACCAAATTCACATTTACATTTTTTTTAAAATTTCAGTTTAATGTTTTTTTTTTGTTCTATTTGTTAATATGGAAAGATGGATTTTATTACAATTTGTGTTTTTTACATGTCATGCAATTATTCTTATTCTAGTCTTATAGGTTACTGTACAACATGATTACTACCCCACTGGATTTTTTTTTCATTTTGTTGTTTACACATATGCCAATTTTCCAATTCCCCATTTTCAGTTTTTTTAATATTAGTTTTAAGTTTTTCAATTTCATAATATGGAAACATGGATTTTGCATTTTGTTGTTTACACTTTTATCAATTTTACAATTTCCCATTTACAGTTCTTAAAATGTCAGTTTAAAGTTTTTCAATTTCATGATATAGAAACATGGATTTTCCAATTTGTTGTTTTCACATTTATCAATTTACTAAATTCCCATTTACAGTTTTTAAAATTTCAGTTTAATGTTGTTGTTTTTTTCTATTTGTCAATATGGAAACAAGGATTTTTTTTCCAATTTGTGTTTTACATGTTCATTTTGCATTAGGAGTGGAGAAAAGTGGGTAGTAATTAAAAATGTGCAAGCAGTGCCCATTGTTGACAGGTAATTGTTGACTAGTCCTTTTCATACAACAGACAAGTGAGTTCATGTTTCGCATGCATTACTAAAAATGTAATACCATGCAAGTGTTTAACATTTTTACAAATTAGCTTATGTATTAGTTTATGTGTGGGGTCTCATGTTGAGCATTTTGTATTGACTTATTTGACAAGTTATTTTTGTCAATGCATTTAGTGGATTTTTCTCTTGGTCTTGGAAAGTATATCAGTCCATTTTATCACAACATAATGCTTACTGCCATGTTTTTAAGCAGCAACAACACACTTAACTTTCAAAAAAAAAACACTAATGTACTCTAAGGTGCCTAAGATGACTAAAGTGCCTAGTCAAGAACATTATTTTTTTTTGCAAAAAAAAGGTGAATGGGGAAAGTAGACTATATGTTTAAACTAAGAAAAATCATATAAAGTCATATGTTAGCCCTAACACCTACGTTTATTCCATTCTTAGTCGAAAAATATTACATTTTTTTAAATATTTCTAAAAAATATTTGGAAAGTAGGCTATATTTTGAAAACTACTCATCCTATAAAGTCATGTATAGACTCAAACCAATGAGTTTTATATCCTTAATCGTTAGAACAAAATATGGAATTATTGACATTTTTTCCAAAAATGATCATTTTGAAAAAGGGGTATACATTGGAAACTAGGAATTTTACAAAAAAGTGTGTTTGACATAAATGACAGGTATTTACCACTTTTACCCACAAGCCAAGTCCCAGATCTCTGGGACAACATCCAAAAATGTTTTTATTGTGAAGAAGGCGATATTTTCAAAACGTATCATTCTAAAAAGTCATATATAGACTCAAACAAATGTTCTTTAAGTTATTTAACGTTAAAACAAAACTTAACATTTGTTTCATTTTTTCTAAAAAAGTCCAATTTTCAAAATTGTCTATGGTGGCTTATGTTGGTGGCTTATGGTGGTGGTTTATGGTGGCTTATGGTGGCTTATGGTGGTGGCTTATGGTGGTGGCTTATGGTGGTGGTTTATGGTGGCTTATGGTGGCTTATGGTGGTGGCTTATGATGGTGGCTTATGGTGGTGGTTTATGATGGTGGCTTATGGTGGTGGCCTATGGTGGCTTATGGTGGTGGCATATGTTGGTGACTTATTTTGGTGGTTTACGTTAATACCTTATTTGTAATGGCTTATTTGACAAGTTATTTTTTGTCAATGTATTTAGAGGATTTTTCTCTTGGTCTTGGAAAGTATCTCAACCCTTTTTGTTATGGTAGCATAATGCTTACCGCCATGTTTGTAAGCAAAAACACCACACTAAAATTCCAAGAATCCAAAGTACTCTAAGGTTAATGATTGTCTCTCAACTCCTTTCAACGACTAGTCAAAAACAGTATATATATATTTTTAAATTTTTTCAAAAAAGGTAAATTGGGGAAGTAGGCTATATGTTTAAACTAAAAATCATATCAAATCATATGCGAACTCTAACACCTACGTCTATCCCACTCTCATTCAAAAAATATAATATTCTTCAAATTTTTTCCAAAACTATATTTGGAAAGTAGGCCATATTTTGAAAACTATTCATCCTATAAAGTCATATATCGACTCAAACCAATGGCTTTTATATCCTTAATCGTAAGTACAAAATATGGAATTTTTGACATTTTTTTCAAAAATGTTCATTTTAAAACGGGGCTATATTTTAGAAACTAGGAATTTTACAAAAAAGTTTGTTTAACGTAAATGACAGGTATTTACCCCCACTATCCAAAAACTAAGTCTCAAGTCTCTGGGACAAAATCCAAAAAAGTTCAATTTGGAAAGTATGCGATATTTTGAAAACTAATCATTCTAAAAAGTCATATATAGACTCAAACCAATGGCTTTTATGTCCTTAATTGGTAGAACAAAACATGACATTTTTTTCAGTTTTTCCAAAAAAGTCCAATTTTCAAAATTGTCTATATTTTGGGAACTAAGAATTTCACAAAAAAGTTTGTTTAACGTAAATGAAAGGTCTTTATCCCCTCTACTTCAAAAATAAATTTCAGGTGCCTAGGACAAAAACTGTGCAGTAGTGTGTTTGTGTGGGTTCTATACCCACCTCCACCTCCCCACCTCACAAGATGGCGGCCGTAGCTTAACTTAACCTAGCCTAACCTAACAAGATGGCGGCCGTAGCATAACTTAACCTAGCCTAACTTAACAAGATGGCGGCCGTAGCCTAACCTAACCTAACCTAACCTACGAGGTGTGATCAAAAAGTTCCAAAAATTTGGCTGCAACTTAACCAAACCTAGCCTAGCCTAACCTAACCTAACCTACAAAGTGTGATCAAAAAGTTCCAAAAATGGCTGCCGTAGCTTCACTTAACCTAACCTAACTTAACCTAAACCTACGAGGTGTGATCAAAAAATTTTCAAAATAGTGGTCATAGCTTAACTGAACCTTGCCTAACCTAACCTAACCTAAACCTACGAAGTGTGGTCATAAAGTTCCAAGATGGCGGTCGTAGCTTAACTCAACCTAACCTAACCCTACGAGGTGTGATCAAAAAGTTCCAAAAATGGCTGCCGTAGCTTAACTTAACCTTTGAGTCATTTTTTTACGGGTCCCGGGGGACGGGTCCTTGTTGACGGGTCCCTGTGGGCGGGTCCTTTGGACTAATCCCTATGGACTGGCCCTTGCATTTTATCCAAATTATGTCAAAGGGGACCCGCCACAGGGACCCGTCAACAAGGACCCGTCCCCCGGGACCCGTAAAAAAAATGACTCAAAGGTTAAGTTAAGCTACGGCAGCCATTTTTGGAACTTTTTGATCACACCTCGTAGGGTTAGGTTAGGTTAGGTTGAGTTAAGCTACGACCGCCATCTTGGAACTTTATGACCACACTTCGTAGGTTTAGGTTAGGTTAGGTTAGGCAAGGTTCAGTTAATCTATGACCACTATTTTGAAAATTTTTTGATCACACCTCGTAGGTTTAGGTTAAGTTAGGTTAGGTTAAGTGAAGCTACGGCCGCCATTTTTGGAACTTTTTGATCACACTTTGTAGGTTAGGTTAGGTTAGGCTAGGCTAGGTTTGGTTAAGTTGCAGCCAAATTTTTTGAACTTTTTGATCACACCTCGTAGGTTAGGTTAGGTTAGGTTAGGCTACGGCCGCCATCTTGTTAAGTTAGGCTAGGTTAAGTTTTGCTACGGTCGCCATATTGTTAGGTTAGGCTAGGTTAAGTTAAGCTACGGCCGCCATCTTGTGAGGTGGGGAGGTGGAGGTGGGTATAGAACCCCCACAAACACACTACTGCACAGTTTTTGTCCTAGGCACCTGAAATTTATTTTTGAAGTAGAGGGGATAAGGACCTTTCATTTACGTTAAACAAACTTTTTTGTGAAATTCTTAGTTCCCAAAATATAGACAATTTTGAAAATTGGACTTTTATGGAAAAACTGAAAAAAATGTCATGTTTTGTTCTACCAATTAAGGACATAAAAGCCATTGGTTTGAGTCTATATATGACTTTTTAGAATGATTAGTTTTCAAAATATCGCATACTTTCCAAATTGAACTTTTTTGGATTTTGTCCCAGAGACATGAGACTTGGTTTGTGGATAGTGGGGGGTAAATACCTGTCATTTACGTTAAACAAACTTTTTTGTAAAATTCCTAGTTTCTAAAATATAGCCCCGTTTTAAAATGAACATTTTTGAAAAAAATGTCAAAAATTCCATATTTTGTACTTACGATTAAGGATATAAAAGCCATTGGTTTGAGTCGATATATGACTTTATAGGATGAATAGTTTTCAAAATATGGCCTACTTTCCAAATATAGTTTTGGAAAAAATTTGAAGAATATTATATTTTTTGAATGAGAGTGGGATAGACGTAGGTGTTAGAGTTCGCATATGATTTGATATGATTTTTAGTTTAAACATATAGCCTACTTCCCCAATTTACCTTTTTTGAAAAATTTTAAAAATATATATAATGTTTTTGACTAGTCGTTGAAAGGAGTTGAGAGACAATCATTAACCTTAGAGTACTTTGGATTCTTGGAATTTTAGTGTGGTGTTTTTGCTTACAAACATGGCGGTAAGCATTATGCTACCATAACAAAAAGGGTTGAGATACTTTCCAAGACCAAGAGAAAAATCCTCTAAATACATTGACAAAAAATAACTTGTCAAATAAGCCATTACAAATAAGGTATTAACGTAAACCACCAAAATAAGTCACCAACATATGCCACCACCATAAGCCACCATAGGCCACCACCATAAGCCACCATCATAAACCACCATCATAAGCCACCACCATAAGCCACCATAAGCCACCATAAACCACCACCATAAGCCACCACCATAAGCCACCATCATAAGCCACCACCATAAGCCACCATAAGCCACCATAAACCACCACCATAAGCCACCAACATAAGCCACCATAGACAATTTTGAAAATTGGACTTTTTTAGAAAAAATGAAACAAATGTTAAGTTTTGTTTTAACGTTAAATAACTTAAAGAACATTTGTTTGAGTCTATATATGACTTTTTAGAATGATACGTTTTGAAAATATCGCCTTCTTCACAATAAAAACATTTTTGGATGTTGTCCCAGAGATCTGGGACTTGGCTTGTGGGTAAAAGTGGTAAATACCTGTCATTTATGTCAAACACACTTTTTTGTAAAATTCCTAGTTTCCAATGTATACCCCTTTTTCAAAATGATCATTTTTGGAAAAAATGTCAATAATTCCATATTTTGTTCTAACGATTAAGGATATAAAACTCATTGGTTTGAGTCTATATATGACTTTATAGGATGAGTAGTTTTCAAAATATAGCCTACTTTCCAAATATTTTTTAGAAATTTAAAAAAAAATGTAATATTTTTCGACTAAGAATGGAATAAACGTAGGTGTTAGGGCTAACATATGACTTTATATGATTTTTCTTAGTTTAAACATATAGTCTACTTTCCCCATTCACCTTTTTTTTGCAAAAAAAAAATAATGTTCTTGACTAGGCACTTTAGTCATCTTAGGCACCTTAGAGTACATTAGTGTTTTTTTTTGAAAGTTAAGTGTGTTGTTGCTGCTTAAAAACATGGCAGTAAGCATTATGTTGTGATAAAATGGACTGATATACTTTCCAAGACCAAGAGAAAAATCCACTAAATGCATTGACAAAAATAACTTGTCAAATAAGTCAATACAAAATGCTCAACATGAGACCCCACACATAAACTAATACCTAAGCTAATTTGTAAAAATGTTAAACACTTGCATGGTATTACATTTTTAGTAATGCATGCGAAACATGAACTCACTTGTCTGTTGTATGAAAAGGACTAGTCAACAATGACCTGTCAACAATGGGCACTGCTTGCACATTTTTAATTACTACCCACCTTTCTCCACTCCTAATGCAAAATGAACATGTAAAACACAAATTGGAAAAAAATCCTTGTTTCCATATTGACAAATAGAAAAAAACAACAACATTAAACTGAAATTTTAAAAACTGTAAATGGGAATTTAGTAAATTGATAAATGTGAAAACAACAAATTGGAAAATCCATGTTTCTATATCATGAAATTGAAAAACTTTAAACTGACATTTTAAGAACTGTAAATGGGAAATTGTAAAATTGATAAAAGTGTAAACAACAAAATGCAAAATCCATGTTTCCATATTATGAAATTGAAAAACTTAAAACTAATATTAAAAAAACTGAAAATGGGGAATTGGAAAATTGGCATATGTGTAAACAACAAAATGAAAAAAAAATCCAGTGGCGTAGTAATCATGTTGTACAGTAACCTATAAGACTAGCATAAGAATAATTGCATGACATGTAAAAAGCACAAATTTTAATAAAATCCATGTTTCCATATTAACAAATAGAACAAAAAAACATTAAACTGAAATTTAAAAAAAAAATGTAAATGTGAATTTGGTAAATTGACAAATTTGAAAACAACAAATTGGAAAATCCATGTTTCTATATCATGAAATTGAAAAACTTTAAACTGACATTTTAAGAACTGAAAATGGGAAATTGTGAAATTAATAAATGTGTAAACAACAAAATGCAAAAATCCATGTTTTCCATATTATGAAATTGAAAACACTAAAAAAACTGACATTAAAAAAACTGAAAATGGGGAATTGGAAAATTGACATATGTGTAAACAACAAAATGAAAAAAAAAAAACCGTTTGGGTAGTGATCATGTTGTACAGTAACCTGTAAGACTAGCATAAGGATAGTTGCATGTACCTTATATGCTTTGGGTATGTGCATTAGCCTTTGGATTAGCTTAAGTTAGGTTTGGTAAAGTTAGGTTTAATGAGATTAGGTATGTGACCTTGTTGTTTACTCTTTTAGGAAAATGTAAAAAAGTAAAATCTAAAAATCAAAAAAAATCTTAAATTTAGAATGTAAAATCTAAAATCTTTAAATGAGGTTTCTAATGGTTATGACAACACGTTTATGATTTAGTCAATGTTGATGTGTGGTATCCAATTACTGCTGACTTTGCATATTCATCACCCATTGTCTTGATCAACACCTTGGGCTTTCAAATTACTGCAGCGTTAGTCGTAGCAATAGAACTGTGCGCTCCCCTGCCATGTCAGCAACATGACACCGGAAGGAACACCTGTGTAATATCCAATGACTGCTAACTTTGCATAATCATCACCCATTGTCTTAATGAACACGTAGGGTTTCAAATTACTGCAGCGTAGTCATAGCAACAGAACCGTGTGCTCTCTGCCGTGTCTGTAATATGACACAGGAAATAACAAGACGTCTTACTGTACATTCATTTCCTCAGTTTTAACATCTTAAGAACAAGTATTATTCTCTTTCAACTACAAATGACTCGTTAGAACACATCCATCCACCAAGTTAGATCCCTTGACCTGCTCTCAAATGGCATGTGCCTCGTGTACTAGGGTGTGTGCATTAGCCCTAACCTAACGTTACGTACGAACTAAACAGAATGTGACTTGTTAGCTCTTATCATGCATGTGCACAGGTGAACACTTGTGTGTTAGGTCATATTACACATGAACTTACATTTTCTCACGTAAGTGCATTTCTCTGTTCCACAAGATACAAATTTGATTACTGGATTGTATCCTGCACTGTTTATGCGATATAGCTTTGCCAGGTAGTTCTCTACATATAGCAATTTTACCACTGCTCTACCTACGCCTTTTGATCTTTTGGCTTTCTTACAGTCTAGTGTGTGATAGACAGCATTAACTGTATATCAAACCCAGTTCACCTTTGTATTTGTAATCCAAGTAATAATTTGAAAAGACACAAATGTAATCAGTTTTAAACGTTATCTCTGTTTTGTTTTGTTTAATATGTTTATGACATGCATATTAACCTGAAATCGAACCCCTAGTGAAAGGCTAACAGCTTAACCACTGCACCACTATGCCCTTGTTTCTAAGTTCAACTTGTTCTAGGCCTCAGACCTGGAATTCGAGTTAAGACCACCAGTACAAGAGCTAAAAGTGCTTACCACTGCAACACAGCTGGTAACATTAGACAACTGGAAATGATTATATTTCTGTTAGCAATGCATTTTGTCATCAGCCTACTGTCTGAGCACTGACAGCAACACAGTTTAGTTTACAACAAGCGAGTGTGTGTGTGTGTATAGATTATTAGCCTCAAGTATTTAAAGCTTGTTGTGTGTAGCAACCATTTTGTCTCGGTAACCACTGAGCATTTTTGTGTTTTAGCTATTATCTTTAACCAATCAATTAAAGATAGTCTACTCTTAATTCTTGATAAATCAGAGTTTGCGTACACCGTTTCTCATTTATTAACCCATACCTGCAACCTATACTCTCTCTATACTGCAGTTTGATCTGAAAACAAGTTTCAATGGTAAAAGACTTGTCAGTCACCTACACTAATTCTTTCTCTACCTAGCTATGTTTCATCACACATGGTAAACATCTCACATGTTCGTATCCAATTATTAGTTTATAAAATCTCAGGTCAATGACCTTAATGTATTGGGTATTTTGGGTAAATTCCTTGGCCATGGAAAATGGTTAACCATCCTGAGTCCCATGACACCTCACTTATCCCTCTCTGATTATTAGTTAGCGAGATATTAAAAAAGTGTAGTTAAGCCCTTTTGATAAAAAATAAATAATACATTCAAAAAAAGAATGTCACCTCAAGTCCAACGACCTCTCATACAAGTCCCTAGCCTTATTGGATCATGAGATATTAAAAAGCTAATGACCTATTAGTTTTGGATCTTTTGGTATTTAAAAAAAAATAACTCATCTATAAATCTGTATTCAAAAGCCCGCCCTCTTACAAAAACCCTCCAAGTGCACATGTGTAAAAACAAAACAAACAAAAAACATGTTAATTCATAGTAGCGATCGGCTCTTTGCTTGCGTTTCATGTGGAACAACGTTTAATTTCATTATAGCATTAGGGACCAGTCCAAAGGGACCGGTCTAAAGGGATTAGTCAAAAAGGACCCGTCAACAATGACCTGTCCACAGGGACTCGTCCACAAGGATCCGTCAACAAGGACCCGTCAACAATGACCCGCCAATAATGACCCGTCAACAATGACCCGACCACAGGGTCCCGTCCACAGGGACCCATTCACAGGGGGCCTGCGTGTGCGTGCAGGTGAACATATGATTACGTCAGCAAATCATCTCATCTAGTTTCAAATTTAGCCACTACAGCGCGTTCAACACACAGAAAGTGCGTGGGAACATACGGTTACGTCAGCGAAACATGAATTCACTTGTCTGTTGTATGACTATCAGTTTAGTAGTGGTATCATGCAGCGAAAGACGTTTACTTACACACAATCCATCATTACGGTAAGCATTTTATTTCTTATCATTATGGAAATCTCCTTATTAGAATAAAATGTTATGGTGGTTCTGGTCACTTATAGCTAAACTGTAATAGATATGATTTTTTTTTGTTTCTTTATAGGCTACTACAATAAATATTCACAATGCTATGGGGGTAGAACTGTTGATTAGAGAGAAAAAGCTCACTGAATTACCAATGCATACTCTTTTCCGTATCATTAACATTCAAAAAGTGGACACAATGTATAGTGAACTTGTATTATGTGTTATTGAAATTTATCAGACATTCCTTTCTACACGTTTTAATGATATATGTCAGAAAAATGTGCTCGAGGATCTAAATCGTGGTGGACATTCTCTATATCTAATTTATGAGGGTATAAAAAACAATAAATGTATTGTACCTTCTGACTTTGAAGTTAAGTTAGGTTAGGTTAGGTAAGGTAAGGTAAGGTGGGATCTGGTTAGGTTAGGTAAGGTTAGGTTAGATTAGGTTAAGTGAAGTTGGGTTAGGCAGAATGGCAGCGGTATGAATCAAAAGCCAGCTTCTGTCAGTTTCGCCTCACAAGGTTGAGTGTACCCCATTCCAACCCTCAGCCTAGAATTAAATGTCTTGACAGAGCCAGGACTCGAACCCGAGCCTCCACAGTAACAGCCAAAAAATGCTAGCCACTACACCATAAAGTGGGGGAATATAAGGCTGGTCTTGATTGTACATGATCAATCAATAATTACCTAATAATAATAATAAATATTCCATTTAGCAACTACATAGCCGACCTCTCCCTGGGTTCTTTACATGCCTACATCGTATGACATGCGTGTCTTAATTTTTGCCAACTTTCAAAAATCACTTACCACGACTAAGAGCGAATCTGCAAGCTTGGGGTTAGTAGTCCGACACAATAACCATTCACCCACCGTGGCAAGCTATCAATCAATAATTACCTAATAATAATAATAATAATAATAATAATAATAAATATTCCATTTAACAACTACACGGCCGACCTCTCCCTGTGACGTCATACACGGTCTCAGGGCTTGGCAGCCATCTTGCCCATTAGCCACTGCGTCAGCTCTGAATGACCCCTCCATAAGAATAACATAGGGCTGGTTGCGCGCGGCGGCCATCTTGCGCATTAGCCCCTGTCCCAGAACCGCCTTATATTTCCTACTCGTTCAGTTATTGGCATAATATTTGAAATCTGTTGTAAGGATGGAGTTTCCCAATGGGGGCGTCCGTGGTCTGGTCGCCGCCGTTACCAAGGATCATTTAAGTATAAGAGATTCGTCACTTTTGGTTATAGAATTTCTGAGAGAGAACACCGCCCGAGGCTATGGATTGTACTGGCAAGTCTGGCAACATAAAAAGTAAAAAGCCATATGAATGTAGCCTTTATTACACGTAATTGAACAGTATGTTCTGCGATGAGTTATTGATTATTGATGAAAATAACACAAACATAACTGCGCCTTTCGTTAGGCGCTGAAATATACGTCCAGATAGGAAAATAATACATTTTCATATATATCAATGTTGGCAATAGATTTGTCACGAAGGACGCAGTTATGCCGTTCTAGAGCTTAGTTCACCTCTAGGCTAATTAAAAATGCTCTCATACTCTACAGAATTGTTGGGATATTCGATGAATATAAAGAAAACTGTCCAAATGCACGCACAATATTGCCATAACCTCACTTTTTGCCTAGCATGCCCGCTGCCACCCACCCCTCCCCGTAGCCCTAAACCACAAATTTTATTGCAATGCAAAGGAGAATGGGTAAGAAAACAAACAAGAAATGAAATGCACACATATATTCTCTATATTTTTATTCTAGTCCATATTGCCCACTAGTTTTGCACATGGTCAACACCAGGAAGATGAAAATTGCCGTATTGTTCTTACTATCATTATAATTCTTACATCCCAGTGCTTGGCCATTTTCCCTCCCTTGCAGTGGCATGATTGACTCTCAATTCAATTCAAATAAACAATCAAAATACTGAACAAATCAAAACAACCAACAACACCACGAGGAAAATCAATCAAAACAGACTATTCCCGCTTCCGCCAGTCGGTTTGATGTGAACGTTCATGAGTGCCAACTACGGAACCTTAGTGCTAAAATTAATTCTTCATTGGTTGGCAGAACATCCAGTACAGGGCCTTTCCCCGACCCACGCGCTCCGTATGATCTGTCATCCCCCTGGCCGTTACTATGCCTGGCCGTCCCGCGCGTGGTACTTCCTGTTGCGGGTCGCCGGTTACGCATTCCCTAGTCTCTATTGTTTTGCTGTGTTTGCTGTTTTATGTGTGTAGTTCCTGCTTCCTTTTCGCAGCACGTGCTAATATGTTAAGAATGTGTTTATATGTTACGTATACGCGTTTGGTAATGTTTTCATTGCCACAGTGTGATTGTGATGTCCCAAGCATTGTTTGGAAATAAAAGTAAAATGTATTCCCGCAGAGCTGAACATCTTTCGACATGTATCGTTCTGAATCATGGCTATCTGTATTAGAAAATTATCTCTGTTCTCCTATTAACTATGCCAATGCGTGCTATTTAGCCCCTATCACTCCTGCCTTCTAGGTTTTCCCTAGTCTTTTCTATTTTCCTAGCGTCTGCTAACCTATGTCTTTTCCCGTCCCTGAAAATGTTTTTCTGTCCTGTATGTTTTCATGATCTTAACTGTGTCCCTCAAGTCTGGCTATTTTCAATGATCCTTCCTCTATTGTGCGTGTGGGTAAAGTCGTTATCCCCTATTATCTTGTTCTCAGTTTATAGACATGCAGGTCTGTAATCAGTGTGTTGATGGTGAGTTCGTATAAATGTGCGAATGTGTGAGTGTGTCTTCTTGATGATTCAGACGTTCCTTTCCGCGGGCTCACGCTTCTACTCAAGGAGAATGCTTATCGTTCGCTCTCTGTCTAATGCGCCCGTGAAAGAGTTGCCAGTCATCACGGCGCCGTCCTCAGGCAGACCCGTGCTCTGTTATGTCATGCTTATTGCTGATATTGCATTTCTGCTTTGTGGCACTCCAGCCCAGTACTGTGTTAGCCTGCCAGAGTTATATTCATGTTCCATTATACATCCAAATATGTGCCTTCCTGGTCTGCGTGGGCAGTGTGGCGTATATACGAGGGTAGTAGGGGAGTGAGGCGGTTTCTGCGTCACTCTAGAACCCACTTCACTCCACTACTAAGCCTCAGCCATGTAATATTTGCGATAGCTCGTGAACACATGGTCGGATTTTAACAAATGAGGTGTCGCTGGACACAGAGTGAGGCCCTTTTGCTATGGACCAAGTATTATATTTTTCAAATTTAAGAAAAAAAATTGAAAGTAGGTGATAGTTTGAAAACCAAACATGATAGAACGTAAATGAGAAAGAAAATAAAGGGATTCTGCCTTTTCTATCAATTATGATAGAACGTTGTGCTATGCTTTAAACGAATGGCGTTTATGTCCTTTATATTTTATAATAAAACTTTTTTATTTTTGATGTTTTTTTGAAAACAGTCCAATTTTGAAATTCCTATATTTTGGAAACTAGGAAGTTTACAAAAAAGTTTGTTTGACGTAAATGAAAATTCCCTAGCCCCTCTACCCCCAAAATAAATTTCAAGTCTCTAGGATAAAAATGCAAAAAGAGTAGTGTCAATTGGAGAGTTATACTTTATCTCCTACTTTCATATAAACTTTGCCGATATCTCGCGAACGCATGATCGGATTTTAACGAACGAGGTGTTGTTGGCGTTGGGGTGACATCCTCTTTGCTAAGAAAGTGTGATGGTATTTTTATTTTTTTTGAAAACAATTTGTTTTTTGGATGGGCGCTATTTTGGAAACGGTGAATTTTGGAAAGAAAATGATAGCCTACTTTCTCGCGAACAATGGCGATAATAGGCGAACGGATGGTCGGATTTTACCAAATGAGGTATTTTTGGCGTTGGGATGACGTCCTCTTTGCTAAGAATGTGAGTTGGTATTTTTTTTTAAATTTTTGTTTTTGACATTGGCGCTATATTGGAAACGGTGAATTTTGGAAAGAAGTTTGTTAGAAGTTAATAAAAGGTGCCTATGCCCTCCAGGCAGAAATCAAGTTTCAAGTGTGTAGGCCAAATGAAAATGCATTTTGAAAAATGGTCACTATTTTGGAAACTGTGAAGATGAGAAAAAAAGTTTGTTTGACATGAATGGTTGGTATTTACCTCCTGCACCCGCACGATAAATTTGAAGTCGCTAGGTGATAAACCTATGCACGTTTTTACAGTTCTCCTTCAAGTCGCGTGTGTGCTTGAATTCGCATGGCTATGATGGGAAGAGGTTAGGTGGTTGGGGGAGGAGTAGGGTTGAGTGAGGGGTCGTTTAGATGGTATTTTTCCCGCTCTATTTGATGGTGATGTTACTTTTTTAAATGAGTGGAATTTGGAAACTTGATTTTGGGGTAAACGTGGGTTTTTGACATTTTACAGATATCTGGTGAACCAATCATGTAACAGACGTGTATGAAGTGTCCAAGGACTGGGGGTGACGTCCTGTTTCCAATGTGATCGTTATTATTTGAAAATAATAATAATAATAATTTTAAATTTAAAATAAAGAGTGTTTGTAGACAGAGAACCGGTAGCGCAGGGCATGTGTTACAACGAGGCTACGACTAGCCAGGGTGAATACAGGAAATGGCTATTTCGATGGGGCGACAAAAAGATAGAACGAGGGGTCGCTTTTCGATATTTTCCTATGACAGATCAATGAAGGCGAATATTTGAAAAAAATCCCTCATGGCGATCTTTAAAACATGTTAGTAAACACTTGACCAGTAACCTGACAAATTGATAATAATAATAATAATAACAATGGTAAGAGGCGATGTTGTCAACAATTTTAAGAACATGCTTTGTATGCTAGAATGACCAGCCAAGAAAGAAAATTCCGCTTGGGGTCTGGCCGACTCAAGCTGGTTAGCTAAGAGAATGGAATGTCAGTCAAGTTGACAACACTGTTGGGTAGCGATAACAGGTTGGAACAATGTTGCAACTCTGTAACGGAGATAGCATTTCACATCCTGCCAGCCAGCCAGGCCCCGAGCAGAAGCTGGTGAGAGGGGAGAGGAAGGAAATCTCTACACAACAGGAAATCACGTGACCACCTCAGAGCGGTCAGGGGCGGGGTCAGAGGGCCGGGGAGAGGTAAGGGGAGGAGTGGAGAAACCACGACAGCCAATATCTGAACGAGTTTTCTGTCAACATGGAGTTGAGGAGTGAGACACAGGTGAGAAAGAATGAGAAAGACGTGGTGCTCATGTGTGGACATGCATAAAGTGTTGAGTGCCATACACAGGTCTCTTGTACAACAAAATTCAATAAATAAGTAAATAAATAAGTAAATAAATAAATAAATAAATAAATAAATAAATAAATAAATAAATAAGTTTACAGGTTCTCACAACATGTAATTTATTGATCCAAGAATTAAACGTAGAGTTAAATCCTAACCATTTTACATACAGTTTATTTCCTTTTTGTTTCAACAATTTTTCCACAAGAAAATGTTTAGGAAACGCTGTTTTCTGAAGTTCATGGAGATAAAATCTACCTTTTATAGGTTGATGGTTGAGGTCCTCGAGTAAATAGGTGACTGGACTGTCCAAGTTGACTTGACGAATTCGAAATAGTTCAGTCCCCCACAAAGGCATGTAGCCCTTATTGAAGGCTGACTTAAATTTGCTGACACGAACAAAATCCCCAATTTTCAGTCGGTGACGTTTAGGATCTGCTGTTTTTATGGGGTTAAACAGTTTATCCAGTCGTTGAATATTTTTGGTCACGAGGCGCGTCTTGGTCCCATTGGTTCTATGTTTGCTGTCATTGTAACGTGAAACTAGCTTTGGTAACATGTCCAAGCAGCGATAAGTGCCCTGAGCGGTAAACGCTTTTCACATATGGGTTTTCAATGTTCGATTAAACCACTCGACCACGCTGGCTTTGGCATTGCTGTACGTGGTGTAATGGTAAATATCCTTAGATTTGAGAAAACTGGAGAAAACCTTGTTGAAAAATTCTTTCCCCTGGTCGGTTTGTAACAACTGAGGTTGAGGTTTGGAGTGTTGAATAATATGTTGAAAGGCCTTGGTGACTAGTGGACCAGACTTGGGACGCACAGGTTCAACAAACGCCATTTTGGAATACACATCAATGACGGTCAACATATAGCGTACACCGTTGTTAACGCTAGCATAGGGAATCATTTCAACCAAGTCAGCCTGCCAAAGTTCATCCACACCTCGTGAAATCACCTTGAGTCGCGGATAGTGACGCCTAGCTGGGCAATGCAACACGTGAGCAATACCCATTTTAATGGGCGAAGGCTTAAACAATAATTTTGGCATTTCGAAGTTCTTGTTCAATTTCTTGAATTTCCCAATCGTGACCGGTATGGCCAGCTTGACGTGAAGCATGCAACAACTGTAGCCGCTGGACGAGCTTATTGGGATTGTGCCAGTAGGTAACATCCACAAGGCGTTTTAATGGTTTAAATGTCACTCCCGAAGCGGACGCTTTACGACGAGTATTTTGACTGGTGGAAACATATTTGCAATGATGAATTTATATTTTTGAAATATATTGGCATTCACTTACAAAACGGTGGCAGACAGGTTTTTCTCCGGGTACTCCGGTTTTCCCTGTCACAATTTCATTCCAGCAACACTCTCCACTATCATTTCATTTCATCTGTCATTCATTTAATCATTGCCCCAGAGGAGTGCGACAGGCTTCGGCAGCCGGCACACTTCATATCCTCGCCGCTAGATGGGGGCTTCATTCATCCCATTCCTGACCCGGTCGGAGACTGGAAGCAGGCTGTGGATTTTCTTTTCATTGGCATTCACTTGTTGCGTGGGATCATACTGTCATTTGTGGGCATGGGTGTCCAATAAAATGGATTTATATTTCCCAAGGTCCTCTGACATATAATCATGGAAAGAGGGTGTTTGAGAAAAGAGCAGCTTTAACAGTCCTGGCGTTAATTTATAATTGATGTTCTTAATGACAGCTTTAGTACGTGTAAAATTAATCGATGAATCACCAATTTTAAAACTATCATCCTCATAGCAAACACCATACGTGGTATCTGTGTTTCCAATGAATAGATCGGTGAAATTGGGTTCCAGTGTTGATCCATAATATTTTATTAAAATGTTTTTCAGTTGAGCTTTATGTTGAGGGGTGGCCAAGAGTTGTGAAAACGGAGACGATCTGGAAGGGCAAGGTGTTTTGACCATAACCAAGGATTTCTTTTTTCTTAAAAACTCTGCAAGGGGTGAGGCCTTTTTTTTTTTTTGATGCGCAAACACTTTTTCCTCGTCATCCTCAACTTCGTTAACACTAGTCAAATCTTCCTGTTCCTGTTCCTCTTCCTCAGCGTCCTCGTGCAGCGTCCTCGTGGCTTGTGAAACGGCGGGTAGCGTTTCAGATGGCTTGAAATAGGGTTTCAACATGGCTTTTAGCGGAGGTGCTAAATGTTGTTGAATAAACAAAGCATGATCCGCACGTGATCGTTTCAATTGACGAAACTTTTGGCGAATAGTATTTTTTTGCTTTCATAATATACTTTTTCAATTGACTCTCTGCTAACGCCATGGTGTCTTGACAAATGACTTGAGAGGGAATGAGACAGTGTCTTAAAGAGCAATAAAATGTTCAAACCGTAAGCGATACCGTCCTTGGTTGAGTTCACTTTGTTTGTCAATGACCAAACAGGCATGACGTTGAGTGTTCCAGCACTTGGCACACAATTCAGTAAACATTTGAAAGGTCATATCCGGATTCACATGTTCATTATAAATGTGACGCCTATTCCTCTCGTCTTGGCGAAATAAAATAATGACATTGGCATTGTCACGAATCAACTGTTTGGACATTTTAGAATACGTTTGTCCAAGATAGAAGCAATCGATATGTTTGTGTAGACCCATGCTGAAATAGCTTTGATGGCTTGTCGTTCAGTGGATACATCATCGAAAATCATGAGTGAATCAGGATTTACCTCATCCGGGGAAATAACATTTTCTTGCATGGAAAATGTGAAATAACCCATATTCTTATTTTGTAATCCAGACATGACTTGATCCAGAAACACGTAGAGGGGTTGGTAGAGAGATTTTGCAAAAATATAAATATTTTAAAAACGCAGACCATTGGGCGCTGTGATGAGCGTTAGCAAAAGATTGGTCTTTCCACAGCCGGAAGGCCCCACAATGATGCAGCGAATGGAAGATGGAAACAGTGAACTATGGCGTTGTTCACGTGATGTGGGACAGAGATGGGAAACCATGTCCCCACGGGAATGACTTTTGCTGCTTAATAATCTTCATTTCAAGTAAGGCTTAGCCAGGCTAGCAGGCTGTCTTTATACATGGCACCGAGCCTTGTCATAGAAAGAGTAGACTCGTACTACAGGTTGACGATGGATGTCTTTGGACGTGCGCTGATGTCAAAGCTAGGTCTGTCCCCATACATGATCCTAAACAAGAAACAGATCCTGCTAATAAACACTATGTGGGTAGGTCAGTAGTGCCAGGCACAAAACAGGGAGATTGTGACTTTAAGGGAAAGCGGTTAACCCTTGTAAAACATCCTGAAATGTCTACAGACGTTATTACAAAAAAGTATGTGGATAACAAAGTGTATGAGTTTTTTGACAAAGTGCCTCAGCTTGTGGTGAATGGCTATAGCGCTAATCATCACCGCATTATTCACGTGGAAGACCCACAAGACGAAGACAATGTCTGTACCAAACGTTACGTGACCTATGAAATGAAATGGCTTTATAAATTTATCCCATCTGTATTTTTAGTGTATCTGACAAATGAAGACCCATTGAATGACATAAACCATTTACCGCTAGTCCATGACCAGCACCTGACCTATGTGCTTGCTTCGGGTTTAAACCACTATCAATTACACTATGATGGAACCATTCACATGAAATACGCGATGCCTGATGAAAACCATTTACAAATACAAATAAATGGTCATAGGATGTTGGTTCATAACCATGAAATGGTCATTGCAGGTGACGAATTATCCTTTCATCTCATGTTGGCATGGGATGAAAAGCAAGCGGGAAAAACCATAAACGATATCCCACTTAAAGTGGAATTGGAATATACAGCCGTGAAATAACAATCTGACGTTAGTTGTGACGTTAACTTTCTTGTGAAAGGTTGTTGGTCATCATCATCATGGTGAAACAAAGATATGTGGTGAGAAAGACTAAAACGACTAAAAATAAGACCGTGTCCTTGGCAAGGCCTGGGCTTAAGACAGTCGTGGACAAGCCCTTGCGAAAGAGAAAAATAACAAATAATGTATTGACCATAAGGAAAGCCCTTCGAGCAGCACAGAGACGTGTTATTCCAAAACGTCAGCGACAGGGTTTAAAACAAGGGCGAGTGATTTCCGTCCCCAAACGAGCGGGAGTTTTACCTGCATTATTTGCCGGTCTGGCTGCTCTGGGTTCACTTTTGGGCGGTGCCAGTGCGGTGGCGAAAACCATTAAAGCCACACAGCAGGGCAAGCAACAACTCAAAGAAAGTCAGCGACACAATGACACGATGGAAGCGATTGCTATTGGGGCTAGAAATGCCAATTTAAAGCCAGCCTTTTATCAAAAAGGATTTGGGATTTCACCATTTCGAAATATATATATATATAAAAAATCTCTGCCATAGCAAGACATGCCCTGACGCATCAACAAGTGGAATGCTGTGCTAAACAACTAAAACTTTCTCATTTTCGAGGGGTGTTTATGCGAAACCAATTACCCCCACGACCCTGGAAACCGGAATGCGCTGTTGTCAATTTGGATGATCACCGAGGACCAGGAACTCATTATGTAGCTTTCGTCAAAGAGGGATCCACCGTATGGTACTTTGACAGTTTTGGGAATTTGCCTCCACCCATGGAACTAGTGACCTATTTTGGAAACAGGATCAAGATATATTATAATGTGAAACGTGATCAAACGTTTAACAGCCAACAGTGTGGACGTTTGAGTTATTTTTTTTTAAATATAAGACGCATCATAAGTAAAAACGTTCACAGTATGTCGGCAGAAAGTAAAACGTTTACACTGCATGGGCGTGGACCTGAAGTCAGCCTAGACTTTTACCAGCCCATCGAATTGAGTGAGAGACCTTATGGTTTAGGACTTGTTTCACTTGAAACGTACAATCGAATATACAACATACGTGAAAATGTGAACAAGTTTTACTATGATTGTGTGCTCACCCTGAACTCTGGTGGATATACGATCGATGATATTTATGAACACATTTATGCGGTGTTGATCAATGAATATGGTTTAAAGTCATTTCTCGATGGAACACGCAGGTTTGAACTTGTAGGAAATACCAACAATCATCGCTGCAGTATTTTCTCCACATTCAAAATTGACTTTAAAACACGCCCCGATTCCATTGGTCCATTACTAGGATTTAAACCACGCGTGTTAGAGCCCAACAAAAACATGAATCAGACCATGAAGTGAAATTCATTGAGGACCATCATGTGTCGGTGACGTGTAATATTATTAGCCAAGTGTACACCAATCAAGAACAATCGCATTCGCTTTATGACTTTGTGGCATCGCCCAATGGCTATATTATTCGTGAAAACCCTCCAGTAGTGCTTTTTCATTCTGTGGCTGTCGATGGTATTAGTAATATAACTTTAAGACTGATCAATAGAGATCAACAACTCATTCAACTAGATTCCACCACACCAGTGACTTACAAGTTGGTGCTAAAGCCACTATGAAGCTTGTGTATAAAGCAACAACACCGTCTAGGAATGGTGTTAGTTGTTTGCCACATGAATAGGCGTTAACATCTGAAGACAAGCAGATTTTACAGCATTTGGGTTACCACGTAAACTTCCATGATGAATTCTATCCTAGAGGTAGCGAACCACATCGAAGAGCAAGCAGGGTTGGTAAGAATTGATCTCCATCCCTAACAAGCTCAAACACCTGGACTCAATAACAATGATGAAATTCAATTTGTTATCAACAACCAAGATATTTACACCCTACCGCATGAAAGTGTCATTCAGATTGAAGGTATGCTCACCAAAGCTGATGGCTCTACACCTACCACATCGTAGTTGGCCAACCATGCTTTTGCCTTTCTGTTTTCTTAGGTGCGGTATGTCATTAACGATATCGTGGTGGATAGCACTCGAAATGTGGGTATTTCTAGTGTCATGAAACTATACCCCTCTTATAGTGAGGAAGAAGGTAAAACACTTTGCATGGCAGGTTGGTGCCCTGACTCGACCAATGACTGGATGGTACACACCTATGTGGGACCTTTACTGGATATTTACCTCTTAAACTGATTTTAGGCTTTGCCGAAGATCACCAGCGCATTGTGGTCAACGCAAGGCAAGTGCTTTATTTGGTGAGAGACAGGAGTGATAATAATGCACTCAAGGGAGCTGACAAGGTCCCCATAGATTCAAAAAATCAACTACAACGCTTGCTATGGAAAGTGCCCCATGTGACCCTTGACGATAGCAAAAAACTGGACATATTCAAGATAGTAAAGAGAGATATGCCTCTACCCATGGAATTTAGAAGCTGGGCACTCCATGAGTACCCGCTATTTCCCACCACCAACACACACAGTTGGTATGTGAAAACGGCCCGCTATACAGAGAGACCTCTCTACATCATCGTGGTTTTTCAAACTAATCGCAAGTATCAACAAACCAAAGATGCCACGCAATTTGATCACCTGCAATTGGGAAATGCACGTCTTTTCCTCAACGGAGCTGAGTTTCCCTATGAAGGACTGCATTTGGATTTTTCAAAAAATAAGTTTGGTCCCCTGTACGACTTGTTCTCTAAATTTCGATGGTCGTATTATCAAAAAGAGAACAGCCCCATGCTGCTACCCCAAGCGTTTAAGACAAGGGCGCCACTGATTGCCGTTGACTGTTCTTACCTGGAAGAGTCTGTCAAGCCATCCAATTTTGACATTCGACTAGATTTTGAAACGCATGATAATATACCAGACAATACGACGGCCTACTGTTTGATTATTCATCACAAACAAGTCAACTATTATCCACTGTCCAACCAAGTGACGAGTGTATAAATAACAAGTCAACCCACGTCAAGCCGCTCAGTCATGACTTGCTTTAAAGCCTCAAGAGACGTCACATCCATGAATTTAAACTCTGAGGAACAACGTTTCAAGACTTTTGCAACATGGCCGGTGTCTTTCATAACCCCTCAAGCCTTGGTGGCCGCTGGCTTCTATTATTTAAAAACAAGAGATGAAGTAAAATGTACCTTTTGTCCCATCATCATAGACCAATGGCAAGAGAGCGATGAACCCATGCAGGAACATCAGCGCTGGTCACCTGCCTGCCCCTACCTGTGCAGAATGGAGGTGGGAAATATACCCTGTCATTCAAGCTACCTCTCACTCGTGCCTCTGGGTGATGTAAAAACAAGTTACGATCCGTGCGGACTGTATGGTGTCAACGGTGCTTCGGTGAGCAGCTAATCATCAAAAACGCCTAGTTTAGAGACATTGGGGCATCATCGGTGTTATGGACGTTACAAACACAAGATACTATATTGTTGTATCAGTTGGTATCGTCCTTATCCCAAAATGACAAAAGCCTGTAAGACGTGTTATGATAATAAAATGATGTAATTTTAAATTCTTAATTTTTCATGTGCCCCTGTCCTAACCTAACCTCATATTTTTTCAAACTAGCATGGCAGGTAAGTCCATGTCATGGGTACACATTAATGGCCAATGGTCAGTCAGTCGTCATTTGGACTTGGTCCAGGCAAGCGTCAACATGTTGCGCACACTCATTGTGGATTGCCAAGGGTTTAAAATTGGTGACAACAAATTTATATTTAAACAAGTAGCCATAATCGATTGTACCGCCTTTTGGATATCGCAAGCTACGCATTTGCTATTTAAACCGCCCCATGCTTTTGATATGTTGTGTGAAAAAGACCGTAAACAAACCCAGTGGATTGAAAATCATAGGCAACTAGACTGGAATCAAGGAACTATTTAATATAACTATTTGGACGTGGTCATGAAAGCACACTTGTCCTCGGCGAATGTGGTATTTGTGAAAGGTAATAAAAAACGTGAATGGTTACAACAATTTTTGGCGCAATACTGGCAGTATATCGACCTCATGGAGTTGGGCTGCCCCTCCCTGCAAACGCTCATGGATACTTGTCCCTGTGGCAACATTACCCATACAGCCCTAGCCCATGTGTGGCATCTCTTTCATTGGTTAACCACTCATGCCTGTTGGGATTTGTTGAACAAAATTAAAAATCAAGATTTACTTGTGAATGACGCCAGTGAGATTTCTACTAGCGAGGTGTAAACATCTACAGCACGTCATACCATGGAGAAAGGCAATGCTATGGACTAAGCCATCGGCAAGTTCTTTGTGTGCAAAACAATAATTAGGCAGTTTTACCAAATAGGAACTCTTAGCGCTGCCCAAATCGTTCATTTATTATGTGGCCGCCAACGCAGTGAAAGAAATCTGGCAACATGTACCAAAATCATGGTCTCAAGACCCTGTGTCGAGTTGCAACCCTTTACGGATTACGATCATCATAAGCAAGTGGCCATGGCAAAAATACCCTCTATGCGTCAGTGCGCGACTTGTCAGCTAGTGAAACTGTATCACGGTCATAAAAATCCGTGTAAAGACTTTGTTGAATCATTCCACGGGTGTCATGGCGAGAAAAAGCAACAACAGCAACAACAACAAACACAAACAACGTCCAGAGAAGAGGAGGAAGATCAAACCTTTTTACCATCCATGGAAAAGGATATGAAAGACCTGTACTGGCAATGGCGTCATTGACAATGTGATTCAATACTTACCTTTCGAAATCCATCTTCCAGGTTATCGTTTTTGTGGCCCTGGAACTCATCTTGAAAAACGTTTGCAGCGTGGTGATGTACCTATTAATCTTTTGGATCAAGCATGCAAAGAACATGACCTTTCTTATCTCCATAGTCATCCTGGTTTAAGACATGTGGCAGATAAATTGTTATTGAAAAAAGCTAAACAACATTTCACATCCTGTGATGCCTCAATGGGTGAAAGGATGGCAGCCCTGATTGTGATGAGTGCTATGAAAGGAAAGTTGATGATGCGTGGACATGAACATTAAGGAATTGAGGAGTGAGGAATTGGGATGTGTTTGTATTCTATTTTCTTTTGTCAATTCCCTATAGTTATGAAATGAAAAACAAAGGTTTACCAGAGCACGATGTTTTTTATTTAAAAAAAATCATGATGTTGATGGGCTGATTTTTTGATTTTTCACATTTCACACATGATGTATTCACACATTGCCATTTGCCAATTTGTAATTTATAGATTTTAAAAATGTCTGTTTCAAGTTTTGTGTTTTTGATGATATGGATTTTCCTTTCTGTTGATTACACTTTTTAGACAATGTCCGTTTGAAGTTTTTCTGAATTTTCATATTTCACACATGGCCATTTCCAGATTTTAAAAAATGTCCGTTTCAAGTTTTGCGTTTTTAAGTTTTTGGTGATATCGAAACATGGATTTTTTGTTTTTAAATTTTTCAATTTTGTGTATGTTGAAAGTTGAGATTTGTTAATGATGTTGATGCGAGTGCTTGACCATGATGATGCTGCAATGTGTTTATGTGTGTTTTGAGAAACGTCGAGGTCTACGACTACTGTAGGTAAGACTGTTTTACAAAAATAATGTCTATTGACCGCTACATTTCAAAGAAAACAGAACTATTGAAAACAAAATGACTATTGACAATTTGATATATAAGTAAAAATTTCCCCCCACCCACCCACTCTACCTCACCGTGTTTGCTCTGGTCATATATACACACCAGTTTTCTGTCTCTACTCATACATTCACACCTGTCTTTGGGAACAAACACAACCACTTAATGTATTCCCAAAAGGACATTCTCGACATGCACACTTATCCCAAAAGAACTTTTCATTATAAATTTAACATTTTACCATTACAAAAAATAATTAAAGTTACTAAAAAAATACTATTACTCATTAAATATTTACACAAAAAATAACACTTTTGTACAGCTTAAAATATTCATAAACTATTTACCATTTTCCAATTCCCAACTCTGTTAAATTTAAAATTAAAATAAAAATAAACTAGGGTTGCACTAGGCTTTTTAAAGAGCAAAAGGTCCAAGTGAATTGCCACTATTTACAAAATCTACTATTTACAATGTCAAAAAACATTATTTACAAAATACAAAATCTACGAGTTACAAAAAAGCCATGTCCCTAAACGAACAAACAGAAAAATCACACCTCCTCCTCCTTGCGATCATAACCCCAGGGCAGGCTGGTGAGCA
This sequence comes from Meconema thalassinum, assembly GCA_946902985.2. NCBI lineage: Eukaryota > Metazoa > Arthropoda > Insecta > Orthoptera > Tettigoniidae > Meconema > Meconema thalassinum. Next base: position 37,486,212 of record OX336394.1, read on the forward strand.
GGTCATCAGCCCACACACGTTTGTTATCCATGGAGGCGAGGGTGCGTTTTCTCTGTTCCACAAGATACAAAGGATGGTTGCTGGATTGTATCCTGTACTGTGTATGGGACATAGCTTTGCCAGTGCGTAAACCCGTCAGGTAGTCATCTACACGTAGCGATTTTACCACCGCCCTACCTACACCTTTTGTTCTTTTGATTTCCTTACAGTCTAGTGTGCGATGAGCATACATTTTTGAGGCCAAACCTACGAATTCCGTCATAACAGAATCACCGCATTCATCTTTTAAAACGCCCATTTCCTTCTTGTTTTTATGGGCCGCTGAAACACGTTGTCAGCGCTATAGGAAGAAGTGTCGAACCAGTAACTATGCTGCCTCATGACGTCATAGGGGTTGCAGTGGCCAATGTGGTAAATGAATGAGTCCGTATCCATATACAAAAGAGAGACGTCCTCAAAATGGTGTTCGGCAAACTCATAGTGGAATCGATACATGACCGATTTGGAAAAGTAAATGGGCTTATCCATGGTCACGCTGGTCCTACTCATTTCAATAGTGGCCAAATCCTCATCGATAATTTTGATCGATTTGAAATTTGGCTTGGCAATGTACCGCCGGACACCCCGCTGCCCCTCCCAGACATTCACCAATTTAATGTCACGGTGTTTGCGGACATTCTCCATAGACTTGCCATAGATGCAGTTGTTCATTAATTAAAACATAATAATTTCAAACTGCTGTGTTGCCATTTGTCGGTGCTCTGTGTTGAGTTGCATGTATGGCTGGAGCCATGGTTTTCGGGCAAAGGAAATACCCCTATGGATTTTCTTGAGTAACACCAAGCCTTGGGCGAGGCATTGCACCAACATTTGGCTATGTAGCACTTATCGATTTTTTTTGTAAAGTGTGCCCATGAGTATTTCAATTTTCACTTTACTGCTAGGGGGGACCATTTGCTCAAGGCAGAATGCGAAATCGGCATGTTCATCATACAAGGATGAGGGATATTCAATATCCACTTCTAAGACATATCAACGACCTGTTTCTTGGCTAGCCATGTTCACATCAAATTCTGACACTTGTTTCTCTGTCAGCCAAGCAAATTCCCCATAGGGCAAAGGCTGACTCATGGCGTTGCCATACAAATTATTTACGTCATAGTACATTTAGTACGATTCTGGTTTGTCTGGTGAATAATCAGGCATGTAGACATTGTTCGCTTCGGCATGGCGCTGGTTAAGCGACACAAAGCCACCGCGAATGTTCTTTTCAAAAAATAGAACCATGTCTACATCAGTGAGTAAATCCAATTCCACTTGAGTGTATTTCAAAGCGGCATCAAACGAGAGCCCAGAACTCATATAATAGTGAGCCGGGTCAAGACCATAAATGTGCTGACACAACTCGCGGAATTTTTGAAAAACATTGGTAAGCAGCAATACATCCAGTTTTAGGTAATGCATAGCATATTCACCTAGCGTCTTTGTATCAAACACTCGCCAAACTTGACATGCATGTGCATAGTCTTCATCGGAAACGGTACTGCGTGTTAGTTTTGAGTAAAATTTGTCTTGTGGTGGGAGGTTTCTTTGCTTTAACACGTCCCAGCTGTTGCAGAAATCATACGGGAATATACCTTTCCGAAAGCACAATTGAAATTGCTTAGGATCATTAAAATGCATTCTGTTATTTTTTAATTCCTCCTCATTCAAGCCATTCACAAGGATGTCTAGCGAGGATGGCATAAACCTAAGGAATCCAAAAATCGAATGCTAAACTCACCCAACCTCCATGTCAGGGCTGTAAAATACTCATGGTTTTGGGGAATAAAGGTAAACGAGCCCTTGATGACATGACCCAATTCACGAATCAAAAACTGAATGTCATAATTCGCCAGATTGTGGAAAAAGACATTGATTAAACGAGGAGCTGGAAAGTTTAAATTGCATTTGCTGTGCGCAGCTCCACGAAATTCTACCGTAAAGCGTGAGTGATCACGAACGGGTCTTCAGCACTGATCAGTGGCTTTTCGCAAATATGGCATGTCGTGGCATGCTCATACTGCTGCTGCTGTTCTTGAGTTAGGCTCATGGGTACTGGGTGGTAATTCCTGTACATCATAAGCCAACTTGACAAGTTCATCCAAAAACCATCTGGCACAATCTGGCTCCTCACGGGATTTGTAAACGGATTGTGTGGGGTTATAGGCACACACCACATTAAACCCTATGGCAAAGGGTTCATGTTTTTGAATGGGTGTGGTTGAGCTGATGGTGGGATCTGGTTCACATCCCGCCATGGGTGCAGTGAGAGCTTCAAAATCTTCGTATACGACATAGGAAACAGTGTCACGCTTATGAATGTCCTTAAACTTTAACACAGCCTTGTCCCCTTGTGGCAATATCAGTCTCACCGCTTCCTGAGAAACGCAATCTACCCTGCGACGTTGTAAAAGCGTAGGGGTTGTAAAATATTGCAGACAACGGTCGCAAATGTACTTCTTACCATTATGCTTGGACGCTTGACTGCTTAGCAATCTACTCAGGCTTTTAATCAGGCAATAGTGATTCTCCTCTCCCTCAGACAGATATAAAAGATGAATGTGATGTCGTTTCGGTTCTTTTGTGGCATAAAGAGGACCCACAATCTCATTACCATCAAGACCATACACCAAGAACGAATGCTACCCTCACCAGCATGCGAATGTGGAGCACCGCGCAAACTGTTGAACACATTAGGAAGGACTGCACAATCAGAGCATATGAAGGACGCTATGAAGACTTCCTGTTGGCAACCCCCAAATCCATTGAATATATACAGGGCCTAGATGTTTGTTTGTAATAATTGTTGTAAATTTGTAATAATGTATTTGTATGCCATACGCTAAATAAAAAACCAAGAACGAAAAGTCCTGGTTATCTTGTTCAAACCTATGGATCTCGGTTAAATCCATAGGGAACGATACTCGAGTTAAATTTAAAGTTTGTTTTAATTCAGCAAACTTGGCCTTGTACTTTGCTGGTCTGTTAACATGACGGTCTTGAGCTGGCTGCAAATACGCAGCCACAGCCCACGGAAAAATTCATCATCAAAATTTTCAATATTCACCACAGCCTTTTTCGAAGCTATTGCTGGCGGTGTTTTAATATAGCTAGACCCAAAATTCAACGGGTTGAAATGACAAATGTTGATTTGTAGATGATGAATTTTGTCTAATGCTAGACCACTCGGTCCTTGTTGCTGCTTATCAAATTTTGATAGCAAGACATTCACCACATGGCTTTGATACCACTCTTTCAGATTATCGGCTATCAAAAGCTCTTGCATTTTACTGCCATTATAAAATGTTTTTGTATGCTCACCTTCCTTGATTTTATATATGAAATCGCACACGAGTTGTGTATTGACCTGTAAAGCCGTGTGCAACCTTTGCGCTGTACAAATTTGTTCTTTAAAAATTTTGAAACATGATTCCATAAAGTATTTAGGGATTAAACTCTCCACAACATTGACCACGCGGCCAGAGCAGACACGTGACTTGAAACAGGATTCAAGGGGCTCCCAAGTTAATGAATCAATAGCAGTGGCAAAAGATATGATTTTATAAAAAGAAAACAATCTCACCCAAGTTTTCAGCCGTAGACTGCCTAGTAAACAATGGCCCCAAACAAACAGCGTTTTCCAACACACACTAAAAAGAAATAAAATAAACCACCATGAGTATATTCATTCCAAATAGCACCTTTCATAAAAAAAACAAAAAATCAAACAGGTTATATAAAAAAATATTACCTGGGTTTTGTAACTGTTTGCCTTTTTTGTAGGCTCGAGTGGAATGGTTTCCGTCTGTCTTTATATTTCCCACAACAGGTATGCGTATTTTCTAAAACAAACAAAAATAAAAACAATCAATCAATGAAACTGTAAACCAATAATAATTTAAACATTAATTAGCATAAGATAAACTAAACAGTGTTAATCTCACGCTTACCTCTAATATATAATGTATCCAATAGGGTCACTAGTTAGAGTTGAGCACACGAATGCAATTAATTTTATACACATAAGACACAGCCTATGTTTACATTGCAAAGTTTAAAACAGTAATGACTGACTGTGTGTCATAACTTGATCAACACTCTAATACCCCTTCCTTCCTCTCCCAGCCCCTCGCCCTGTGTCCCTCTTACCACAGCTCGCTCTTGCCCTGCAATTGGCTATGGAAATGGTAGGGGAGTAGTTATACTCGCTTACTGCGTTATTTCCGTGACGTAGTTGTGATATTGTTCGACCTTCAAGTCACCTCTACATCACTGTAATTTTCCATTGGCCTGTTGCCCCGTCCGCTCACATTCCTGAATCGCGATAACATGTCACATACTGTCACCCAGCCAACCAAGCTTCAAGCAGGCCTATCGAGCAAATATTCTGTTTTCCGTTCTGGCTGCCAGTCAGACATACAAAAAAAAGCACGTTCTGTTGTTGTCGACTATAAAATCCTTGCTTTTATGCGGCTGATACTATTATGAATTTGTCAGGTTACTGGTCAAGTGTTATCTAACATGTTTAAAGATCACCATAAGGGATTTTCGAAATATTAACATTCATTCATCTGTCGTAGGAAAATAACGGAAAGCGACCCCTCGTTCTATCCTTTTGTTTCCCCCTCGAAATAGCCATTTCCTGTATCCACCATGGCCAGTCATAGCCTCGTTGTTACACGCGCCTAGCGCTACCGGCTCTCTGTCTACAAACACTCTTTATTTTAATAATTTTAAAAAAGTTTCAACATGCACAGTTTTTGTCCTAGAGACTTGAAGTCTATTTTTCTGTCAAACAAACATTTTTGTCAACTTTACGGTTTCCAAAATATAAAACTTTCAAAATTGAACTTTTTCAAAAAATGTAAAAAATAAAAAAGTGTATTCGTTTCTACTATGGCACAACGTTCTATCATGTTTGGTTTTCAAACTATCGCCTACTTTCAAAAACAAAAATTTTCAAAAATATTTTAGAATATAATATACAGGGTCCATAGCAAAGAGGACGTCACTCGTCACTCCGAGTCCTTGGACCCCTCGTACACGCCTCTGGAATGATTGGCTCGCGAGATATAACAAAATGTCTAAAATCACGGTTTTGACCCCAAAAAACATTTTCCAGCTTTTCACCTTTTCAACACCTACATATCCGTAAAGAGCACATCGAGACGAAAAAACCGAATCCAAGCACGCCCTCCTAGCATTACTCATTCCCTACCTAGGCCGCCAGGGGCTCACAACTTCCCAAGTGTAGCAGCTCTCTCCGTACCACACTACTGTCAAGTTTTTATCCTAGAGACTTGAAATTTATTTTGGTGGTAGATGGGATAGGGACCATTCATTTACGTAAAAAACAAACTTTTTTGTAAAATTTCTAGTTTCCAACATATAGGAATATCAAAATTGGACTGTTTTCAAAAAAAAAAACATCAAAAATAAATAAGTTTTATTATAAAATATAATGGACATAAAGGCCATTCGTTTCAACTATGGCACAATGTTCTATCATGTTTGGTTTTGAAACTATTGCCTATTTTCAAAAACAAAATTTTTCATTTTTTTTTTCTTCAACAATATAACGAGTGGTCCATAACAAATCCCCCTCAGCTCGAGTCCAACGACTCCTCATTTGTGAATATCCGACCACGGGTTCGGGAGTAATCGGCTCGCATTGGGAGTAGTGGTGGTGGGGGCAGGACTCTCATCACCCCCCTACTGAGGGTAATTCCAAAAGTAAGGTCCGATTCGCCGTAAATATTTGAAAGCGGCGCCAAGGGCAAAACACGCATGCGCGCCGACTCCTGGCATGCCTTGCGCGGCAAAAGCCGCCAGTAGCGTCGTTACTGTTGCTGTGTGCTGTTGATAGTGTCAGTTCACAATGTTTAAAACAATTAATCAGCCCACCGATTGTGATGTAAGGGCAGTGATACGGTTTCTATCTGCAAGAAACATTTCTGCGGCAGAAATTCATCGGCAGATTACTGAAGTGTAAGGACCTAACATAATGAGTGACAGTAAAGTGGCAAGTGGGTGCGAGCCTTTAATGAAGGACGGGAAAATATGCACGATGAAAGCCAGACCCGATACTGCGAATGACACGCAAACTCTAGTCAAGAAATTTGGATGAGAACAGATGGACCACCCACCGTACAGTCCGGACTTGGCGCCAAGTGATTTCCACCTGTTCCGCTACCTAAAGGAGTTTCTTGGCGGCAAGCGCTTCGACACAAATGATGAAGTGAAAGAAGCTGTTAAAGACTGGTTAGCTTCGCAGGCGGCCGAGTTCTACGACTTAGGCGTTCAAAGGCTTGTGGAACGATGTGACAAATTTGTAAAAAAAGTATGGAACTTATGTAGAAAAATAGATAAAGGCGTAAGGAATGTCAATAAAACAATTGTTTTTGAAACAATTTTGATTTTGGATGTTTTTTTAACCGGACCTTAGTTTTGGAATAGCCCTTGTAATATGAGTTTCCCATATGATAGCAGTATTGGCCATATGCCTTGTGTTCTTGAATATAGAAATGTCTGGGTTCGAATGTTTTGCCTACTCGCGCCTGTTGGCCTTGTCCACCACGAGTCGGCCGTGGCCTCAAGAAATTCTATTCTTGTGTTTAATGACCCTACCGTTTGGCTTTCCTACTTGCGTTGCGTTCTGTGATGATTTCTTCTCCCTAGTAAACGTGCTTCCCAACCGTACAAACCATGTCAATCCTTATGTGCTAACATAATCCATTCTTTATGCATCTAGTTATATTGTATTGTCATGTCCCGGTTTTGGTTTAGCCTTGAACCACACCGGACGTGCAACCCCGGTTTAATCCAGGTCTTGAGAATCTGCAAGGAGGTGCTACGTAAGCACGCATGTGTTGCGTTTGGAGAGGTTTATAAGCTGCGACCTCTGGTGTGGTGGGGAGCAGTGAGTTAGAGTTGAGAGAGTGGAGGACGGTCCGTGAGGGCAGCGTAAACGAGAGCGACGTAAGTTTGACGATCGGGGGATCGTAGTACTGCGACCAAGCACCTGTTGACCAAAGGGACTGGTGCTGAGCATCGTCAGAGAGAGAGAGACGGCTGAGTGATCAGGTGAGATCTTGTATTATTGTTTCTTTTGTTGGAGGGAGTCTTTTGAGCAAGCCCTGTACCTGCACGGTGGATTCCTGGAAGCTGTTGAAAGGAATAAACCAGCAGTACATGAGAGATCTCTTTTTATTGGGGAGCTACCCCGGAATCCTGAACTCCCTCATTCACCCCACTTTTAGCTGTCAATCGTGGGTAAGGCAATCGGTAAGGACACGGTAACGATCCCGTTACCTCAGCAGGAAGAACCCCCAACTTTAACGATCCAGGTAAGTGAAGTTAAAGAACCCTTGAGTGGCCTATGGCGTAAGTCCATGCACTCAGGCAGGGCCATTACAAGGATAGACGCCACATTGTTATCACAACAATGGTGGAGACGCTTCGGTTACCGTGATTCATCCTCCGATGTTTATCTGCGATTTACAGCACACTCACGTCATTATAACCCACATCGCCCACCCTATAACTAACGTGCATGTGCATGCTTGGATCTACTCACACCTAGCTTTTAGCACTGGTTTTGGGTACCTTAAGGCTAGTGATATTAATAACTGTACACTGTAACATAGATTAAGAGTGTTCGTAACTGTGTTTATGTATGGAGTAGGGGGGCATATATTTTAGTGTGGTATTTCGCGGTCTGATCTGAATGGCGAATTCTTTAAAGGAATGGGTCAGTTTTATAACGGCTAATCCCAAGCCTATCAGACCTAAAATCATCTTGAGAAACCCGGAATACATCACTGATATCAACGTTGGGTAGGGGCCGATAACCCAGATGTTAGGCCCCTTAAAACAACAATTATCATCATCATCATCAACGTTGGGCACGTTATATCGCAATTAGAGGATAAAATATTAACATTGAAAATCAACCACCCTAACGCGCGATTCACCCCCGGCCCACCCCAAACACGAGCTCGCCCCCAAGCTGAGGCTGACGAGGCGGATGCACGCTCCACTGATTCATGTGACGCGAGTTACACCCAACAACACGTGATCAAGATCTACAGCAATCTCCAGGAACTTATCATTCAGTTAGACGCGCATATTCACACCGAGACTAATACGGAAAAGCCTGACGATTTAGTTGCTGACATCAAAACAGTGAGTGCGACACTGGGCGAAATCATTCGCATGACACTCGCGACATTTGAGTTCACAATTAGCGAAGTACATACGCCACCAGCGATAGTTCCCAATAGGCACGTGGAAATGGCGCACCACATTCGGTACCCCCTCTTCCAACCGGATAAATTCTCGGGCACTCATAAGGAAGACCCAGTAGAATACTTAAGGGAATTCAATCGTATAGCGCAAATCAATGACTGGGCGGACGCAGAAAGAGTGCGACTGTTCCCAGCATATCTTAAAGAGGCAGCACTTCTCTGGTACGATGTACATGAGCAACACGAACGACAATTAACGTGGAACAAGCTCCAGCAAGACTTCATAGCGGAATTCGCGCAGATCCAGGACAAAGACGAGTTGTACGACGCGCTGCGAAACAGGACGCAAGGTCCTACGGAACCACACAACGTTTATATAAATTATAAACTGCAGTTGTGCAAACGCTTTAACCCTCTCATGACTGAAGAGGATAAAATCCAATATATAATTAAGGGTATGAGGCCTGCCATCGCAGACAAAATACTCCAGATGAATCCCCACACTCTAGAGCAACTGCGGGCAAACGTGATCACGGCTGAGCAAAATCAAAGACTGATAAGCAAAAATATCGAATCACGCCTGCAGCAGGCTGACGTGACATATCTGAAACAACAGGTAGATCAGATAACGCAGCAAATGGAGAAGATTAGCATAGCGCTTGTACAAAACTCGAGGCGCAGAAATGAATACCAAACGCCCAGGTATCAAAATCCACGGAGGGAATACCAGGCGCAGAGTGCCTCTAGGGCCACGCAAACCACGGCTACACAAGGTAGGGCCCAATCGGGATCCCGAGTAGATCAAAACGATCCTAAGGACGGCCGATGCAATAACTCCCGCGCATGCTCTGCTTGTGGCCAACGAAGGATTTTTCGCACATCGAAAAGTTCGAACTCAAATAACAGGGCGGAAAACTAGGTACGGAGGTCCCACACACATTCACAATAAACTCGATTTTGGCCGGTGGAGACCTCCAACGAAATTACAATATAAGGGATGTCGCAAGAGATGGGAATTGTCTGTTTCGTGCGGTTAGTGCATTATTGTATGGCACGGAACAGGATCACCATGTGCTGTGCAAGAAGGCTGCGCAGTACATACACGACCATTGGATAGAATTTGCCAATTTTGCTGCCGACAGCCGGGAAAAATTATTTCCAAATCCCGAGACATATGTGGCTTACATGCTTCAAAATGGCATTTTTGGATCCTCGGCAGAGGTACTAGCTTTATCCAGGGCCACAGAGTGTAATATACATGTACACGTGCTGGACTCTGATAAACCTAGATTACAGTGTATTGGGTTTCATGATGATATACATTTGCTTTTCACGGGGCCGCCTAATGCGGGGCACTACCAGGCACTGATCCCTAAGCCCATCGCGACACGCGGGACTAGCAGCATACAGCAGAAAGGAAATCCAGGGAACTCGGGCCACGAACCCACGACAGGCAGGGACAATGCTCGTTCCGAATGCTACAAGAGAGGGCCAAAGGTACGAGGCCAAACCTTTCGGCGGCAAAAGTACGCTATGGGCACACACCCGACTTTCCACGTTAGCGAAACTCGGGAGAATATTCCCAACGGAAATGTCATTTCCGAACAGGCAGCACTTCCTGTGCAAGCGGTGCATCCTGCCGACTACACAGCGGAAGATGACACCTCGAAACAATCAGCACTTTGTCATACGACTCCCACACGCCCGGAGACGGCCAAGTTAGCTGACGCTCAGCACACGACTAGTGTCACTGCTTATCAGCACGACACGTGCGCAAGTCAAACACCCGCAACAGATGTTTGCAATACAATACCGTCCACTCCACTTCAATGCCCACCTCTAGACACTGACGTCAGACATGGCTTGCTCGGAGTAAACAACCCAGCTCAACATGCTAGGAGCTTACCGGTCAAGATTCAGACCAGAATTAACGGCATAAATACTGAAGCTTTGATCGACACTGGCGCTGGGATTTCATGTATCTCGCACAGCCTGGTAGAAAACAAACACATCCGTCCTATCACAGGAGGCATTCAACTCATTGCTGCCAACAATGGAGTCTTGAATATTTCAGGGACCTCCTATGTGAAAATTCAGTTTAAGAATTTTACCACTTCCTTCTCGATGCATGTAATCAAGGATCTGGCAAAGGCATGCCTCGGGACTGACTTATTGGCGAAGTACAAAATCAACATTAACTTCGCAGACGAGTCACTGCATCTCAACACAAAGAAGGGGACGATAAGTTGCCAATTCCAACAAACGAATCGGACAGGTCATACGGGCACGGACAGAGAGATCGCTAGGCTATCAAACATTAACACAGATTTTATTTTTTCACATAATATCCGAGTAGCCACCAGGGACGACATCTCCCTACCGCCAAAATCCATTTCTCAGGTAGGGATTACACTCTCATATAGGCCATCCATTCAGAAGCTATACACCTTCGTGAATACATCTCCAATACAGCAGAATCCGCAAATTATTATACCGGCGGAAAAAGTCCACTCGCAGGCTACTAAGGTAACGTTAATGAATTGGGGTGACAATATTGTTCACATCCCTAACAATTCCAACATCGGATGGATTAATGATATATCACAGGAACAAATCAACTTTCCGGTAGGGACAGCTAAGGTTATAGAGCACAACGCATTAACTGAGCATAGTATTAATGAGGAACTCACCCCTGATCAAAAGCAAAAACTATCACAGCTACTAGGCAGGTATAGCGATATTTTTGCTACATCTATTAAGCAGTTACGCGAAACGAATCTGATAACGCATCGCGTACACCTCAAACATAATATGCCACTGCATCAAGCACCCTATAAGGTAAGCAGAAAAGAACGACAGATAATTGACGAGCAAGTAAAAGAAATGCTAGAGACGGGAATTATTGAAAATAGTTCTAGGAACTATGCGGCACCGGTGGTCCTAACCAAAAAAAAAAAAGAGATGAATCATATCGCTTTTGCACGGACTACCGCAGACTGAATACAATCATTGAACCTGATAGCTACCCTTTGCCGCGCACTGATAGCTATTTGGACAGGCTCAATGAGGCCAAATGGTTTAGCACCCTAGATGCGTTTTCAGGATTCTGGAGTATCCCAGTCCACGAGGAGGACAGACATAAGCTCGCGTTTGCCACTGAAAACGGTTTATATCAATACCGTCGACTTCCAATGGGGCTTATGAACGCATCTCAATGTTTTCAGCGTCTTGGTTCGAGAACAAAAACAAACAAACAATGTTTAAATAGTTATTATTCATACTGCCCACATTGTAATATATTAATGTTTTATTGTTGTGGACACTACGAGGTCCAATTGTATATAGTACTCAAATGAGAGTACTCACACTAACTTTTGTTAGGCTTAGGTAGGTTAGTTATAAGATGGCCATTTTAGATAGAAAATCTTATTAGTGTAAAAATGTTAAAACGAAGATCTTAGAAGTCAGATCTCACGAACATCGTATTACTTTACACATACTGTAGTACATCTTCTTCCAGATAAGGAAGGGAGTACATCTTCTTAATATAAGAACAACAAGGTAGCTTTGTCATATCCTACTGTACATAGAGAGGAAAAAGGAATATGTATAACATTGCATTAACATAGACAGGTTATTACGCTGCTAATAGCGAAAGGACGAGATTGGGTGAATTCTTACTAGACATAAACACACAGAAAAGAACAAATATTTTGTAATCACTTACTTGTATACATCTTAAGAGCTTACTAGATAGAGACAATTCTATGTTACGGTGTAACACCCCTGGTGTATATATCTTCCATGTACTGTATAGACAAGGGAGCCATGCAGATACGAGGCTATGCTCAATGGTAAAAGTTAGTCAACTATTCTTTCTCGCGTCAGCGGTTTTCACGCTGAATGCTCCGCGTTCCCATCTCCCCAATGACCTCAGCTATGTCGCGCTCATTATTGTTTGCTTCACGCCGGTCTCACTATGGTCACGGGTAAGGTCAACAGTAGAGCTTGGCTCCAATTGGCCCGTTGGTGGAGAGATTCGGGGTGGCTAGGTGGCTAGCTCCGCCCAGACAGTGGGGTCACTGGGGGAGATATTGTCATGTCCCGGTTTTGGTTTAGCCTTGAACCACACCGGACGTGCAACCCCGGTTCAATCCAGGTCTTGAGAATCTGCAAGGAGGTGCTACGTAAGCACGCATGCGTTGCGTTTGGAGAGGTTTATAAGCTGCGACCTCTGGTGTGGTGGGGAGCAGTGAGTTAGAGTTGAGAGAGTGGAGGACTGTCCGTGAGGGCAGCGTAAACGAGAGCGACGTAAGTTTGACGATCGGGGGATCGTAGTACTGCGACCAAGCACCTGTTGACCAAAGGGACTGGTGCTGAGCATCGACAGAGAGAGAGGCGGCTGAGTGATCAGGTGAGATCTTGTATTATTGTTTCTTTTGTTGGAGGGAGTCTTTTGAGCAAGCCCTGTACCTGCACGGTGGATTCCTGGAAGCTGTTGAAAGGAATAAACCGGCAGTACATGAGAGATCTCTTTTTATTGGGGAGCTACCCCGGAATCCTGAACTCCCTCATTCCCCCAACTTTTAGCTGTCAATCGTGGGTAAGGCAATCGGTAAGGACACGGTAACGATCCCGTTACCTGAGCAGGAAGAACCCCCAACTATAACGATCCAGGTAAGCAAAGTTAAATAACCCCTGAGTGGCCTATGGCGTAAGTCCATGCTCTCAGCTGGGTGTAACGGCAATAGTTAGTTAGTTATTGGTGTTTTAAGGGGCGGAAATACGAGGTCATCTGCCCCTCTTAACACAGATTAAAGAATACAAATTTGGAATTGAATTTAAAATTTTGAGGTGGACATCTAAATTTAAAAAGACCAAAAATTAATAAAACAAAAACAAACAATTAAATAAAAATAAAAATTATAAAAATCAACAAAAATTACGGAAAAAACAAAACATTATCATTCAAAAACGAACAAGTCGTTGAGTCAATGTTCACTGGAAAATTTAGATTGCTGGCCCTAACCCACTCTCACTTATAAAGCGGATGACGAGATCAGCAACCACCGCGTCATCGGCTAATATAAGTTTGAGTGTCATCTGCAAACCAAGGTTTCTTCGTAAGTCAGCAAGATCCACACACTCGGTGAAAGTGTGAAAACGGCTCCGCAGACACAAAGTGCGGGGACCCTTCTCATTAGGTACGAGTGGGTGGATCTTGTATGACCTATCCTTAGCCTACACAATATGACGGACTCTCTCCGGGCCCGGAAGGAGCTCCGCCACACGCGAGTAGTTCCCTTGATCGCTCTCAGTTTACTGGGCAGTGGGTCAGCTATCCACTGACTCTTCCAAAAAGCCAGAACTTGTAGGCGTAACTGAGAGCGAATATCTCTAGCGGGTACCTCCATTGTCGAGGTGGTAGTGATACCGCCTCTTTTGCAGCTTGATCAGCTAACTCATTTCCCGCAAATCCCATGTGGCTTGGAAGCCACATAAAGATGATTCGAGTGTCAGCGTGGCACAGCCCGGCTAGTAGGTCGTGGATTCGCTGCACTAGGGGGTGCTGCGGGAAACATGTAGCAATTGACTGCAGCGAACTCAAAGTGTCGGTACACACGAGAAAGTGGATTCGTGCATCCTGTAGTGCAAACTGCAGAGCTTCATAAATGGCAACGAGCTCCGCAGTAAACACATTACAGGGCTCAGGCAAAGAGATCTTGGTATTTGCACCATCAATAACATAAGCACAACCCACCTTCTCGTCCACCTTCGAACCATCCGTGTAGAGAATGCCAGCGTCCGGAAATTGGTGAACTATGCTGTGGAACTGCCTCCGGTAAACGGAGGCATCCGTGTTCACCTTAGGACCTCGTTGCAGATCTAACCGAATTTCCGGACGCGGGACTTGCCACGGAGGCACCTCGCTAGGTGTCCGGATCATACAGGGACCTACAGCCACTCCTATTTCAGTACACGAGCTATCAAGTCTAATACGAACTGGCAGAGTGGCACGAAGCCGGTTGGCGTACCCCTGGTGGTTTTGGGTACCGAAGAGAGCTTGATAGGTCGGGTGTTGCGGCATTTGACGCACATTGGCAGCATACGTTAAAAGCATATGTTGAAGTCTATAATTTAAAGGTGGAACACCCGATTCGGCGAGTAGGCTGGGTATCGGGCTGGTCCGGAAGGCACCGGTAGCTAGCCTAACGCCACTATGGTGGATACTGTCCAGCATTTTCAAGGTTGCTGGCCTTGCTGGACCGTATGCTGCAGAACCATAGTCTAGCCGGGACAGGACGAGGGCTTGGTAGAACCGTAGCAGCACCGCACGGTCAGGCCCCCACGTAGTGCCACTAAGAAACTTGAGCATGTTCAGTTTTCTGAGACACGTCATTTTCAATTGCCGTATATGGTGCTGCCATGTTAATTTGCTATCAAAATGGAGCCCCAGGAAGCGGTAAGTGTCAACCAACGGCAACGCAGCATCCCTGAGATGTAGTTCAGGGTGTAAATGTAGCCTCCGGAGCCGACAAAAATGGACGACGGAGGTTTTCGCTGCTGGAAAACGAAAACCCCGGTCGTGAGCCCACTTGTCGACCCGGTTGATAGCTAGCTGCAATTGCCGTTCCACGACTGCCATACTTCCAGAGCTGTAATGCAGAGCTAAATCGTCTACATACAGCGATGGAACTACCGCGGACCCGGCGGTGGCAACAATGCCATTTATGGCAATCTCGAACAAGGTGACACTCAGCACTGAACCCTGAGGAACTCCATTTTCTGGAATATAGTAGGCTATTGCGATAATGTCCTACCGACCCTTACACGGCAATAGAAGCCCCGTATCACAACAGTATCTAATATAATCCTGAATCATTATGCTGCCACAAATATTCCTGTACCGCTATGGCATTTTTTAAAGCGTCACTTGTATATTTGACGTGTGGTCTGTGGTTTTGCATTTTATGCGGGCTGTACGCGGCTTTTAGAAATATGGGTTCTGTATGGACCGATTTTGTGTGTGTTTACCTATAACTAGTTTTATGTTGCTATTGTACGTAGTTTAGAGACATACAAGGGTCTAAAGTTCTGTATATTAGGGCTGCTTTGTTTTCGTCGGTCACCTGTACGCCCGCCGTTCAGCCACCCTGCTTGTAATTGTGTGTGTGTGATTTTCAAATACATGTGTGCAACCCTATTATGTCGCCCTACCTGATCTAAGTTTTGGTGATGTAATCCTATCCTTAAATGGTTTCACATTTGTACTGCAGGGAAATAATTCATTTCAACTCCTGTTTACTGCGTACAGCTAAGCTGCAACCCGGCAGACTATTGCTCTCAGCCAGGTGGCTTCGCGATCTTCCCGACTCATGACAACGGGTCATGTTTATCGCACTGGCTCGTGTTGGTAGCGCCTTAAGCTTGCTATTCACTGGTTACTTGTATGTCCGTAACATTATTTATTAATGTACCTGATTTACTTATATTGGATGGATCCCTGCCATACACAATACATACATTATACTCACTAACAGGTATCCTGAGGGTAATGGGGATTTGGGCTTCGTGTTCCTTGTTTCCTGGAGATCGTGGGTTCGATACTTATATCGTGGGGCCTCCTTAGAGTATCATAGGGTTGTGGGTTGGCATCCCCTCTGCTGTGTAAATGTTTTAAGTGTCCTGTAAAGGAGTATGTCTGATTGCCCTGTCCTATGTGGGTACGCTGATCATCTCAGTGTCTCAGGAGGTCATTCGTTCGACTCCTAGTGTGTCCGTATCTAACTTAGGAACTCCGGACTTCTGCCTATGTGCATTTTAGTGCGCTCTGCTAATGCATGTGTTCTATGCCGTCTATTTTCGAATTCGGGGATCATGTATATGCCCCTATGTGCATCGCATGCGTGCGGTGAGGTTTGTCGCTCGCCAAGCGGCAAAGCTCTATTCTGAATTAGCTTTGTATTGTGCCGAGTTAGGCTGACGATTTACATTGGCGTGTAAGCACGTGTCTCTGTAAGAATTAAACCGCTGTTCGGACTGTTTTAAGAAATTATACCCCTGTGTTCCTGTATGATGGCGTTAATGTTTTTAAAGCTGCTCCTGTGCCATTCCCTGTGTTTCGCAATCAATGTATGCTTCGGCGTGTTCAATGTGTTAACAAGAATGATATTGCCCCCTCATCTAGGCCTAAGTTTGAAGTTTACTGTGTAGTGTACCTGTTTGTCTAATCCTGCTAGAAAAAATCACTGTTTTCGAAATCATCTCGTGGAGCATTGCACTATGATATACATATCAACATATAAAATACAGTAGCTTCATGCACATGTAAAATTATAACCTATAGCATTGCTTTTTCTGAAATTTCCTGCGCAAAGACTTACGCCTGAATGGCATCAGCTTTTAAATATATATGCATATGTTGTGGACATGTGTAGGGTTTGGACACTGTTTTGTCAGTGACGTGTAAGTGTTTGGTCATTAAATACCATATGTGGTAGTGTCTACTGTTCGTTTCTACAGTCTTGTATTCGACCCTCACTGCTCGTGCCTAGTTGGGCTTGCTGGGGCTGTTGACCGTGTATATTTCGCCTACCCTGAGTTTGAGTTGCCATGTGTTCGCGAATGAGGCATTTGTAATCGGTATGTACCGCAGCGTATTGCGCCCTTCTCTACCTTCTAACCGCCATCGCTCGACGGTGTGTCTGGGTTTTACCCGTGATCATGGCGTAGGCCTCTGGTAACAACTTTGGGGGATCCCTACTCCTTTCCTGGGGTGTTTGTTGTAGGGTGACCTTCCGCCCTGCCTCTATGTATCTTCCCCTAGTCGCATAGGGTTTCCGCGTATGTAAGGGTACTATTGTGCGGCGTGGTGTATTATTGTGTCTATAGGGGTATGCGCCCCTCTGTGTAGCTTATTTGTGGGGATGGGTAGCAATGTTCGCCTCGGTTCTTGTATAGTCTTCCTGTTAACTGGCGATGTAGGGCGTGTTAATGTGTGTGGGCTTACCGCGTGTGTAGCTGGGCTAGCAGGCTCATGCTTTGGGGCCACGGCAGTTTCCTTCCTACTCGTGGTGTCGGGTGTGGAAATGGTCATTTCCCCGAACTTCTGGGTCAGCTCGTCTATCTCCCCTATAGGGTCTACAGGCCTGCTCGCTGCTAATTCTAATAGCATGTTGCTAGCTTGTAATTTGGTGTATTCCTGCCACAGCCGGGCATATTCCCTTACGAGGTTCCTAGCCTCGGTGGCCACCCGCGTGTCGTCAGTGTGTATCCTGGTGTATTCGTTCCTTAATCGGTAGTATTCTTGGTATAGTATATCGTGTTGATTGTGTAGGCGTCAGTGTGCTCTGTTGAGTTGCGCTCTGATTGTCCCGATTTTGGGTGCCTGTCTGTCTGTTGCATGTGTGGGAGTGAAAGCCTTCAGAATCCTGTCATATTGGACTTTAAGAAGCTCTTTTATCTTCCAATAACATTATTATTATTATTATTATTATTATTATTATTATTATTACATAATCGGCCTGACGCAGGCAACATCCAACTTTGAGTTGAGGCATGTCTTTACACGTCTGGCTGCGTATGACTTTCACAACCCTAATTGAATTAACAAATCTTTCCATGACCCTACAGAGACGTGTGTATACCAACTATGTGGATATTTTCGATTGCTATTTGGCTGAAATAGAAGTATTAATTAATATCCTGAACTAGCACCTACGATAGAGTTTAGATACTATGTGAAATCGTTTTGTTCTTTACTTCAATTAACATTTTCAAATAACGCACAATAGGCTGTTACAAACCCTTTAAAATAGAGTGTAAAAATGTATCGTAGTATCATCTTGTCATTCTTCAAACTCGATGCGCATAGAATGCAAATGGTATAGTAATCAATGGAGCCCCACGTAGACTAGTCGTGATATCTAGTGGTGAAATATCTAACAATATAATCCTAACAGAGCGAGTGCATTCTAGCGGCCAGAAGAAGAAACTTTTCAATAAAATCTGGTCGGCGTGCAGTTACCTTTTTGGCAGCTAGATGTCTCGAGTAAATCTGCTGGCGAATTATGTTTTAATTAAATATATATTTTACACCATAATATGCACAATATAACGCTTAATTTTAAAACATCTGAGTCATTACAAAACAATAAACATATAAAATTTCAAGCAAAAAAACTAGCTCTGATCGGGTTTGAACCATAGGCATTTGAGCTATAGGCTAACGCTCTACCACTGAGCTAATTGTGTCAACGAATATCGTTCTACATAAAATGACTTACATAGAACTTGTTAGCAAATAGTGATTTATACTAAACGATTTCATCACTGGAGTATATTATTTATATATAAAGCATTTCATACAAAGTTTATTTATTTTATATCAGTACGCTATATTGCATGCAATACTCAAATTAGTGAAATATAAGTCAGGCACAAGATATCCGCTGCCATCTTGTCTTATTACTAAATCAGCTCAGCTTTTTAAAATCACGTCTGCACTATAGTATTACAAAATAAACTTTTAATTTCGAACGTGCCTCTTCCTTTAGAACAGTTAAAACGATTCTCGGCTCGATAATCGGAACTGGTGGGTCCCATGATATGGATTATAAAGTTTGCATAATTCGCACGGCCGCCATCCTGAAATGGTATGGCGGACGACCTTGTAGTTTGGTCACAAGACGCATCCTATACGAAGGTATGTTGTTACCAAATTTGGTAGAGATCGGATGATTTGGTTAGTCGTTATTTGATTTTACGTTTTGAACGTTTGAGTGGCCGCCATTCAGTTTTAGTAAAGATGGCGGCGATATAAAACATGACACTGAGGTGTCCTTTGCTAGTGCTACCTTTGTACCAAATTTCGTTCAATTCGCATTCACCGTGTTCGAATTGATAGGGGGGACAGACATTCAGAGTACACACACTCACACACACACACACACACACACACACACACACACAGACAGACACACACACACACACACAGACACACAGACACACACACACACACAGACTCACACACACACATACACACACACAGACAGACACACTTTTTTCGCCCTGTGTTGATCTCATAAGTCTACTTTCATTTTTTGCAAAAATCGAAAGTAGGCTAAAAATCTACTCTGGGCGTTGCTTGGCTGCAAGGGTGGTACTGTCCCCACTACAGGGCTTGTTGTATAAGTCCCCCTAAAACGTAGTGCCCGGTGCTGTCCACCACTTTGTTTTGACCCTTTGGGGGGCTGGAACTGTGTAACAAGAGACTGTGTAGATTTTCGGAGGGTGGCGGTTAAATAGGGGGAATGTGGGGGCGTTCGGAGCCTTCGGGCTATCCGCGGGGAAGTGTGAATGTGGGGTAAAACGGTTGAAGCGCTATAGGCTAATACTTAGAATCGGGGGTTGCGTCTGCGGGCTGAAGGCAAGCCTGAGATGCCTGAGTGGGAACTACGGCGGTCAAAGTTAAAGAACTGCTGGCGTTGCGCTATTACTGGCTGTAGGTGCGTGCTCGTCTAGAGCCAAGGACAGTGATTGTAAACAGGTGGATCCTGCTTGCGTAGGGAATACTTGGACTGAACGGGGAGTACGTAATATGTGAGGGTGGGATTGGACAGTGATTAGGGCAACAATGGTAATAATAACAATCGGGGCTGTGTTATAAAAAGTACTTATTTACTAAGTCAATGTACTGGTGTATTGGATTCTCTGTATGCTGATGTACCAATGTGGTGTTTTACAATCAACGAGCTAGAGAAAGGTATATAGAGTGGAAATGGCGCCGCCATATTTGAAGAAGGTTGAACTGGCAGCCGCCATGATATACCCTGTCAAGAGGATGGGAGGCAGGTAGGGAGAGGCGTGACTAACTAGGCGTAAGATTAGGCCTACGTATGGCCTGACAATTTAATTTGTACATTGAACGAAAACTAACACAATCATCTTACAAGACAATAAGCTACGTTGCTTATGCACAGTACATTGCATGATTCCATTCTTCTTTAAAAAGAAAACGTTTTGTGTACAACTGACGCACCTGTTGACCTCTCACCTTGAGCTGTATTTCTGCAGAAGTGTGAGGCCTGCATTTATAATACTGTTTCACAATTCGCTCGATGAGTGAAGCATAGTGAGGCTTTTCCCCAGGTTCAGTAGCTGTAAATAGATGGTCAGATTTCTGAAACAGATAACCCGGCAGCATATCATAGACATCTGTCGGCAACTTCAGCATGAGATTATTCGTGTTCTTTCGCAACATACACTCATTCTTCCTGATGACACTCTCAGCTGTTTTACATAATTTCACTACATCATTTGATGGATTCAAAGGGCATTCTTTCACGTCTTTCTCTTCAATCACTCCTTCTTTCCGAACATCTTGACCTGATAAAAGCACTCCTAGGCATTCAAAACAAATTTTTTTAGACACTTGGCGAACGACACTTCCTGCTATGTAATGAACAACATTTCCTACATATAAGCTCGGTGAATTATAATGTGCACAGTAACCATGATCTGTCTGTCAGCATAGTATCGTCCTTCCCATTGACACCAAGAATATTTGCTCTTGCAGTTATCACAAGTAGGTCACACTCAATAGGCTTACAGTTGGAATTCGTGGATGGGCGTACCCTCGCAATTAAACACTTCCTATTAGCTGAATTAAATTGTACTGCATTTGGATTATTTCTATTCCCACTTCTGGAGCGAATAGAAGAAAAAAATAGCTCTAAGTGATCCTGACTCAATCTGCGTGTTAATAAGTATCTCAATACAGAACTTTGTCCCCACACGTATGTTTCTGCTAGTGGAATCACACTTAAGAAATCAATAATCAAACCGTATATTGGAATCTTTCTGCTGGAATCGCAAATAAGCTTTCCATCTGAAATTTCTGAGATGAAAGAAAGAAAGAAAGAAAGAAAGAAAGAAAGAAAGAAAAAATAAAAGATTAGTAAAGCCTGTTACGTTTCCCTTAATTAGTTCAAAACAACGAACTAGAGAAAGTATACCTCGTTGGCTTACGAAGATTGATATTTGAACAATATATTTTATTTTATAGCTTGCCACGGTGGGTGAGTGGTTATCGTGTCGGATTACTAACCCCCCAAGCTTGCAGGTTCGCTCCTGGCCTTGGTAAGTGATTTTAGAAATGCGGCAAAAATCACGATACGCATGTCATACGATGTTGGCATGTTAAAGAACCCATTTGAATTCAGTAGGCCGTGCTCATAATGGCAAAATTAATCTCAGGATTATCCGGCTACACAAAGTTCCTCATTTCTCTACTAGAAAGCGCTATAATGTCAAGGAGCTTATTTTATCTAACCTCCTTGACTTTCATAGTGCTTCAAGGAACAACAAAATTCGACATGCAAGCTACCCTCTGGGTGTCAAATAACAAAGCTTGCACCCGGCACCCGAGGCCATACGATATTATTATTAATACCGTAATTATTATTATGGCTCACAACTATCTTTGCTTAAATTTTAAGACAGCCTAATATATTTACCTACTGATATCAAGGTCTTCTGCAACAATGCTACCGAATCTGAATGCGAGTGTTCTGTAGTTTCCTAGAAACTACGCTTCTTCTGCGAAGATCTACAGGTCAGCTTCTTCTGCAGATGTGCAGGAAAATTGAAAATTGTAGGTACTGCATTAGCTAGTAGACGTCGCCTTTCATTTGCTACATACATATATTTATCTTCAAAGTGTAGAGAACAAATTAAGCTGTATCTCGTGGGGTACCATTTATTGCTTTTCATGTTGACAACCCATTGTTTTGTTTGTTCCTGGTCTGCAAAGGTAATCTGAAATGTAAATATCACACAAACTTAAACTGCTGCATCACGTTTTCGCATAGAGTCTACCCCATTAGTTTATGAATTTGGATGACATTTCTTACCTGAAATACGACACTCCTGTTGTCTTATGACTTCTATTCGTACAATTGAATGACGAACACACTGATGGCATGGTCAATGTATTTTTAAATAAATTTCATTCAACACGTGTTCCCGCTCAACGCGAACAATCACAACAAGCTCTTGTCAGACGACGTTCTGAATCATGGCCGCCTTAACTCAGGTTGCCTCCGCCCAGAGCGCTGCTACGCGGCTCCTTGCCTCTCTATATACCTTTCTCTAGCTCGTTGTTTACAATGTAATATGGGTGGTAATGGGTAGGGGATAAAAATATGTGTGGAACCCTGAGAGACACACTCACCTGCGGTGCGATGATCGAAGTGTAGTCGGTCAGCGTCTCGGATAGCAACAGATAAATTCCCTCTGAGTGGCGGTCTTTTTAAGCGTTTCGGAGTGCTGACTATTGCAGTTTTGGCAAACTCCTGTTTTTATAGCCAGCTCCTGTGTCAGTGTTTGTGAAGTGAGGCAAGCGTTTACGCAAGAGCTGTGGTTTCAGCTCTGCTAGCTTTGTGTAATAGGAAGTGTGTTGTTGCTGTTGTTGCTTCTAGCTTAGGGGTGTTCAAAGGGTGAAATCATTGTAGGGTGCTGGGCAGATAGTTGTAATCGGAGTAGATGGTAGGGGTGTAATTGTAGATAACTGTAGATGTAGATTTAGTTGTAGATTAGTTGTATGTCCCTTGGTGTATGTAAATATATCTCTTAAGGGCGCTATGTGCCCTTAGGTCCTAACAATATATGCTTGTGTGTGTGAAATATGAATGTTTTGATTTTGTCTTGTGTTATGCATATGAACATCATTGTTTGTTTTAAGAAAAACATCTCTTTTTATTTTGTAGACAGCAGTGAAATATTTTGATAATGGTTTATTTGCTGTGAACTCTATTCGGTTTAGCTCTGCTAAATTTGTGACACAAGACAGTACATTGTTATTTTTTTTCTCTCCAAGGAACTCTCTGCAACCAAAGAATAAATGGACGTTCCCGACCAGGCCACCAGAGGCACTGTCAAGCGCACAACAGATTCGCTCGTAAACGGAACGGAACATACCGCCCACATAATTGGTACAATTATAAAAGTAATTAAATGATCAGTACATTGAATCAATATGTGCAAACAAGAGTTCAAATATCAATAGTTTTCCCATCATTTGAAAATGGAAGGAGACAGAGCTTCCTCACTGGCCTCCGTATTGTTCCCTTGCTAGTTCGCATACTAACGACCCGAACCAATACATCGGCACCGGGATGAACCTTCTCTACGACTGCTGTCTTCCATACAAGTGGAGGGAGGTTGTCGTCTTTTATTAACACCACAGCACCAGGCTGAATGTTGGACTGAACTGAAACCCACTTTGGTCTTTGCTGCAACTGTCCCAGGTATTCTGCAGACCACGACCTCCATAGCTGCTGCTGGAATAGTTGAACCATTTGCCATCTGGACAAGCGGGTAATCTTGAGATTAGTTAGATCTGGCTCCGGAATAGCAGTAAGGCTTTCCCCAACAAGAAAATGTGCTGGAGTCAAAACAGGAGGATCGTTGGAGTCATTGGAAATAGCTAGGATAGGTCTGGAGTAAAGACATGCTTCAACTTGAGTAAGGAGTGTACTGAATTCTTCGAAGTTCAGACAGGCTGTTCCTACTGCACGCTTCAAATGATGTTTCATTGCTTTGATTCCAGCCTCCCACAAACCACCAAAGTGAGGAGCACTGGGTGGTATAAGATGCCATGTGAAACCAGTTGTGCTGGCACACTGCTGAACAGCGTCATTGTGTTGCTGTGATTGAAATAGTTTATGTAACTCTTTCAGCTCGTTTCTTGCACCCACCAAATTCGTACCATTGTCAGAGTACACATTTGCGCAAATTCCTGTTCTCGCGATGAATCTGCGTAGAGCAGCGATGAAGGCGTCTGTCGAAAGACTGCTGACCATCTCTAAATTAATAGCCTTGGTGGCTAAACATATAAACAAAGCCACGTAGCACTTAGTTCTGACCTTGGATCTTGTTGATCCTAGCCGAATGAGAAACGGACCACCATAATCCACTCCCGAATTCCAAAATGGACGAGATGGTTCCACACGTGGTGCAGGTAATTGTCCCATCAATTGCTGTGATGTTTGTGCCCTAAACTTGAAGCATCTGACACACTTGTGAATGACTTGCCGGACAGTACTTCTTCCCTTAGGAATCCAAAACTGCAATCTGAGTGACGACAATGTTAATTGAACACCTGCATGATGCAGTCGTACGTGTTCATTCTCAATGATGAGTTGAGTCAATTTATGTTTAACCGGCAGAATCAGTGGGTGTCCTTGATCAAAAGGTAATGAAGAAGCCTGCAATCGACCGCCCACCCTGACGTATTGTGATTCATCCACAAACGGATGAAGATCCTTGATTTTGCTCTTATGTTGTACAGAGTGGTGGACTTGCAAGTCATGCAATTCTCGAGTAAATTCTTGTTGCTGAACAAGTCTAATGCAAACACGTAATGAGTGTCACAATTCTTTGTGAGAGAAGATGACAGTTCTTCTGCAGTGCTTGGAGCGTTTGAGGTTAGCTGCAAATCGAAAACAGAAGGCGATTACTCGTTGAATCTTCTGAAGTGAAGAAAATCTTTCCAAAATAGTGTCAATTGTAGTTGGTGTGGTCGCTAGCAAGCTGACTGCAATTTGACGCTGTTCTGACAATGCAGTGTCTGTATCCTGGAATGACTGTTGCGGAGGCCATGCTTCTGTGGACTCTGATATCCACGCTGGACCTTTCCACCAAGAAGTTAATTGTTTGAGTATTTGTGGGTTTGTTCACCTTGACAGGATATCTGCTGGATTATCCTTCCCTGAAACATGTCCCCAGTCTAGAACACTCGATGCATCATGTATTTCTGCAACGCGATTGGCCACAAATGTCTTCCAACGGTTCGAAGGTGAGTTAATCCAAGCCAATACGACCGTGGAATCTGTCCACAGATGTGTGCTGTGTATGCTAAGTTGAATGCTAGACTTGATTTTCTTCATTAGGTGTGCCAGAAGCATTGTTGCACATAACTCTAGGCGAGGAATAGACACTTGCTTCAATGGTGCTACCTTCGATCTGGATGAGATTAATTTCACCGAAACATCATTCGCCATGTTTACATATCGTATATACACAAGCACCATATGCTGATCGTGAAGCATCCGAAAATCCATGCAATTGTATGTTCACTCGTGTACCTGTTCCTATTAGTGGACGAGGTACTGAAATGTTACTTAAATCTGACAAATAATCATACGTTTGACGCCATTCATCTTGGAGACCGGAAGGTAGAATTTCATCCGAACCTATTTTAACTTGCCACAACCTCTGAAAGTAGATCTTGCAGGACACCACGACTGGACCTACCAAACCCAATGGATCAAGAATGGAGGCTGTCACTGCTAGTATTTTCCGTTTTGTCACTGGCGGCTGCTTATCGATGTTGAACGAGAACATGAATTGGTCTGTAGATGGTTGCCACAGAAGCCCTAATGCTCTAATTACATGATCATTGTCCATGGGAATAGATGAAATGGTTTCTCGCATGTCTTCAGGGACTGCTAATACCACCTCACGACAGTTTGAGGCCCATTTCCGCAAACGGAATCCACCTCTCTTCATCAAAAGAAGTAATTCTGATTGTAATTCTAGTGCTTCTTGTATTGTCTGCCCGCCACTCATCAGGTCATCCACATACATGTCTTGTTGAACAACCTTGGAGGCTCTTGGCAGTTGAGCTTCTTCTTCCACCGCTAATTGCTTGATACACATGGTTTCCAAGAAGGGCGCTGAAGCTGTACCATAAGTCACGGTAGTCAGTCGATACGATTGAAGTACATCTTGAGGTGACTGTCGCCACAGAATTCTCTGAAAATCAGTGTCCCTTGAATCCACTTGTATCTGGCGGTACATCTTTGCAATATCTGCAGTGAAAGCAATTGGATGTGTGCGGAACCTTGTGATAATTGAATATAGAACTGGTTGTAAAATTGGTCCCACCATTTACATGTCATTCAGTGATATGTTAGTGCTGGACTTAGCTGAAGCATCGAAGACTACACGTGTTTTAGTTGTTGAACTTGATTTCTTTACCACTGCATGATGTGGCATGTAGTATAAATGTTCGTCGTCCTGCATAATTGATGGGTGAGGTACTACTTCCATGTGTCCAAGCTCTTCATATTCCTTCATGAATTTCTTGTAGTCTTCTCGAAGCGTGGGATTCACTGTTAGTTTTCTTTCAATTTGCTCAAACCTACGTTTGGCACCTTGGTAGGAGTCACCTAGCTTCATTGTTGAACTGCGGAATGGAAGTCGCACAGTGAAACGGCCGGTATCATCCCGTCTTGTGCACTGTTAAAAATGTGCTTCACACTCCATTTCTTCAAGAGAGAATGACTCACAGTTCAGTTCTTCCAATTGCCAGAATTTCTGTACTTGAAGTTCTAGATTGTCCTGGCTGGACACGAACATAGTCACGCTTGATGGTCCATTGCTTATCTCGTTAATGTTTCCAGATAATATCCACCCCAGCGAGGTTTCTTGGATCACTGGCAGGCCTGATGCTTTGATTCTTCTTTCTAGCAAAATATCGACGAATAACTCTGCTCCAATCAATATATCTATGGAGCCTGGCACATTGAAAGTAGGATCTGCTAGTTCCAAATGGCCTGGAATATCCCATTTCTCAGTGTTAAGATGTCTCGTAGGCAGAACCCCTGTGATCCTTGGTAGATTGAAACATGTGAATTGTGAAGTGAAATTACTGACTCCCACGCTGTGGGAAGCTTTGGAGATTGAATTGTTAATTCCACTGATTGGAATAACATTGTTCAGGCGTTTCAATCTTAGCCGTTGAACACACGACTCAGATATGAAATTTGATTGTGACCCGGAGTCTAGAAGTGCCCTGCACTGCTGTAAATTACCACTGTGGTCACGTACATAAACAATGGCTGTGGATAATAGTACCTGCCCTTGAATACCCTGCTTGTAAGCACAGTAACAATTGGTGAGCGGTATCTGATTGCTGTTTTTCGAAGTTGCATTGACAGCACACTCCAAGCTACCTTCACCACAATTGTTGCTGTCGCGATTAGGTGTTGGGTTGATTTTGTTCTTGTGAAGATGTGTATTGTGTTTCTGCTCACATTGACGACAATGAGTAAGCCTACATTGTTGGTAATTGTGACCTGCAGCCATGCAGTTGAAACATAGTTTATATTTACGAACTAATTCTTACATTTTGGCAACATCGTCACTCTTAAATAGCTTGTAATTGAACAATGCATGCTCTTGCCCACACCTAGGACAAGATCGAGCCGTGGTAACAAAGGAGTTATACATTTTCTCTGATTTACCTTTGCCGAAGCAGGTTTTGGGGGATGGGAAAGTTTGTTGGCCTGACTTAACATTGTCTCTAAAGCATGACATCGTTTATCTAAAAATGCAAACAGTTCTTCAGAGGTCGGCAGCTGCTTAGCCGGAGTGGGAAGTTCCCACTCTCGCCTGGATGTTGAATCTAATCTATCTACGATTAATTGATCAATAATGGCTTCTTTGAATGCATTTTCAACTATATCCTGAGCTTCTAATGAGTTCAAATTATCCCTTAAATGTGTCTACTAACGTACGCAACTCGCGTGCTGATTCTTTGTGAATTGCATCAGCTTGTATTAAACCCTTGGTGTGGTTGCTTACTATTAGCCTCTTACTGTAGAATCGTGCAATTAATGCTGCCCATGCTACTTGATAATTTTCAGAAGATGTTGGAAATTTTTGTACAATTTGGAGTGCCTCTCCCTTAAGTGATGAATTTAGGTAGTAAAATTTTTGAATGTTGGTTAGATCTTCATTGTTGTGGATCATAGCCACACATGTATCGTGATATTGTATCCACGCTGTGTATTCACCGTCAAAATTAGGGATGTTTATTGGAGGTAATTTCATGCATGATTTTAATTTACCGGCTTGTGAACCTGCAGAATGTTATGATATACCATCATCAAATGGCTCTACCCATGCTTTAATTCTGGCAACAATATCCCAGTACGTGGATTCGAAACTATCTCTGTAGTCTATGTGCTCCTCAGTTTTGTCATCGTACACTTCCAAGTGTGACTGACTTTGAAGTCGTCGAAAATTTCCTCCATGGTTTTTAACCTGCCTTTTATTAGCTCTATACTCTGAGAGCTATCAAACTGCTCGACATGACTGAATGCGCGTCAGCCTGCCCTTCAAAATGCCTCGCTTCTTTATTAATACGTTTATATCGGTAGTTTCCATAGTTGGACTGTATATGGATAAAGGAATAGAAAGGATTGCTAGACTTAACACATACCTTGACTTGGACTTGAACTTAATGCACTATGATACTGGAGTATCCACGTCGCGGTCAATATTCGCGTGCGGAGGACCAATGTTTTATTTTGTAGACAGCAGTGAAATATTTTGATAATGGTTTATTTGATGTGAACTCTATTCGGTTTAACTCTGCTAAATTTGTGACACAAGACAGTACATTGTTATTTTCTTCTCTCCAAGGATCTCTCTGCAACCAAAGAATAAATGGACGTTCCCGACCAGGCCACCAGAGGCGCAGTCAAGCGCGCAACAGAATCGCTCGTAAACGGAACGGAACAACATCTTTATTCATTAAGTTCTTTTTAAAAAACATAATACTTTCAAAGATATGAATGCAGGGCAGTGGGAGAATGTTTAACTCTTTAAACAGAAGTCTGCATGATTCTCTAGTGTTTACATTTGCCATTTCTAATCGCCCTCTTTTGTATCCTAAACGTGCTTAGTACATCTGGTGACACCCCCCAAAATATGACCCCATACGGTATCTTAAGTTTGAATGGAAATAAGCAAAATAAGTATTTCTTAATGTGTGCATGCTTGTGCAAGTTTTCAAAATGCGTAACGCAAAGCACATCAAGCTCAGTTTAAGTATTCAGATATTGTTTATGTTTATTCCATTTCAAGTCATGTTGTATCCATAGTCCTAAAAACTTTGTTTCTGATTTATTTTCAATTTGATGACCATTTAATATTATATTGGGCTTCGCAGGATTCCTATTCTGTATAGTGTGGACATTTAGAGATACCGTTTTTTATAGTTTATTATGAGGCTATTATCTTGAGGCCATTTGGTTAACTCTTCTGTAACGGAGTCAGCAGACTGCTGAAAGACCTGCTCAGTTTCATCTTTTATTACGATTGTTGTATCGTCCGCAAACAAAATTTCCTTATGAGAACAAAAGTTCTGTGTTATATCATTGATATATAGAAGAAAGAGTAGTGGGCCCAAAACTGATCCCTGGGGTACTCCAAATTTAATAATTCCCTCGTTGGACAATGTTTCATTAAGTATTTTGGTTCCATCATCCTTGTGTCCCAAACTTACTATTTGTTTACGCCTTGTTAAGTAAGACTCTATCCATTTATTAGCTAGAACTCTAATACCATATTGATTTAGTTTTGTAAGGAGGATTTTATGGTCAACAACATCAAATGCTTTCGATAAATCCAAGAATAGGCCAGTTACATGTTCCTTATTGTCAATTTCAGTATACTATTACTACATTCATAAATTGCTGTCTGTGTAGATCTTTCCGTTCTGAATCCATGTTGTGAGTTTGATAGTATTTCTTTTTTTTTCTATAAAACTTATCAGTCTCTTATACATGATTTTTTCCACAATTTTTGTAATACCAGTTGGTAAGGTAATAGGACGATAGTTATCGAATTCATATTTTGAACCATTTTTGTGCACTGGAATTACTTTTGATAACTTCAAAATATCCGGGTAAGTTCCTGAGAGAATTGAACTCTCTATTAAGTGCGTAAGTGGATTTATTATATTTTCTGCACATTTCTTTAAAATTGATCAGGGATGCCATCAATGCCAGCACGGAATTTATTTTTTAGCTCTTTTATAACTATTCTTACCTCTTCACTTGTGACATGATTTATAAATAAAGAATCGCTGCATATATTTATTTTATTATTAGTATTTAGTGTATTTACCTGTGATTTATTTAATAATTTTTGCAGAATTTCCAGAAAATAGTCATTAAAAGTGTTTGCTATTTCCTCTGGATTATTAATCACTTTACTATTGATGGTCAGTGTAATGTTCCTTTGTATATTAGCAGATTTTCCAGTTTCTTTCTTTATCACGGACCACATATCCCTGTTTTTATTAGATGATTGGGAAATAAAATTATCATTATGCATTTTCTTTGCTAGTCTTATTACCTTATTTAATATGCTAGTGTATTTTTGTAGTATAAGTTGAAATCAGGTGTTGTGTGGTGTTGTTTATATAATTTGTGTAGAAAATTATTTCTTTGACATTAGTTTCTAATCCCTGTTGTTATCCAATTGCTAGTTTTGTTATTATTAATAGTTCTTTGTTTAAAGGGGAATGCTGTTTCAAAATAGTGGTTTAGGGTACTGTTAAATGCATTAAATTTATCATTTACATTTTCTAGTTTATAAATTTCTGACCCTGTTTCCTTATTTATTAAGTCATTGAAATATGTAACATTTGTTTCAGTGAATGACCTGCACTTTGATTGTATTCCATTATCATTATTATTGATTGTTTGGAGTACTTCTAAACTCAGTATTTGTCCATGGTGGTCTCTAAAACCCGGACAATAGACTTCTATTGAATGGCTGTATTTATCTGTATTTATAAAAATTTGATCAGGAGTGGTTTTACTAAATTTTGTTATTCTTGTTGGGGTATTTACTGTAGGTTTCAGTCTATAGGAAATTAGTTACAGTGTTAATAATTCACAATTTCTATCATAATTTAACAAATCCACATTTACATCCCCACAAATTATTATATCGAAATTCACTTTGCTCATGTTATTGAGTATCAATTTTAATTTGTCTATAAATAAACGAAAATTTCCTGACGGGGAACATTATACGCATAAAATTATTAACTTAAACTGCTGTATTTTTATGGCAGAGAATTCAAAATCCTGTTCCATAATTAGATAATCATAAGCTGTTAACTGTTCATGATCTAAATTATTTCTTAAGAAGATACAAGTACCACCATGGCTAATACTTGATCTAGAGTATTTACTAGCTAGTATAAACCCTGGGAATTGAATTAATTCGAGTTGTTCCTCTTTCAGCCAATGTTCTGAAATACATAGTGCTGAGATGTCTTTAAGTTCATTTTTAAGCATTAGATTTATGTAATCAATTTTATTATAGATAGACTGAACATTCTGGTGGTAAATTTTAAATATTTTGTTACTTTTGCAAGTTTGTGTTTGTGATTTATTTATATTATTATTATCATAATTGAAGCCTCCGTGGCTTAGGCGGCAGCACGCCGGCCTCTCACCGCTGGGTCCGTGGTTCAAATCCCGGTCACTCCATGTGAGATCTGTGCTGGACAAAACGGAGGCAGAAGGGGTTTTCTCCGGGTACTCCGGTTTTCCCTGTCAAATTTCATTCCAGCAACACTCTCCACTCTCATTTCATTTCATCTGTCATTCATTTAATCATTGCCCCAGAGGAGTGCTTCAGGCCTCGGCAGCCGGCACAGTTCATATCCTCGCCGCTAGATGGGGGCTTCATTCATTCCATTCCTGACCCGGTCGGAGACTGGAAGCAGGCTGTGGATTTTCATTTTTCATTATCATAATTGTTATTATTATTGTTGTTAGAAAAATCCGAAATACCATTGTTGCACTCAGTTAAATTTGACATCAAAAGATCTGAATGCCAAACCTCACTGCTTGTGAGATTTTCGAAGTGAAATGCCATGTCCTGTGGTTCGGATTCCACGTAAAACGGAGGTCCCGTGGCTCATGATCGCGAGATTAACGGTCACGTTAAACTACAAGCTTTTTTTTTTTCAAACCTCACGTTTGGCTTCTTTTACCAGTTTCCACTCTAAAGATATTACTGTTGAACTATTCTTACCATTTGAATTTACAATTTTGCTTATTTCATCACTAAGATACTCTTTTCCTAACCTATTTAAGTGTAGACCATGCCGAGTGTGGAACTTGCTGTCTAATTTACTTACATCTATAATTTGGTCATTTGGAAAACTCTTACAAATTTTATGAATTTTTCCATTTGTAGCCTCTATTTCAACATTTACACATGATTTGGGAATTAAGTAATATCTCTGCGGAATGTTTACAATAATGACATTTGTGTTATGCATGGATGGCAATGTGCCCTTTAAATCTTTGATTACCTTTTTACTCTCATTTCTGTACACGTCGTTTGCTCCAGCGATGAAAACAGCAAAATCCTGAAGTTAGGCACGCACATTCTCCTACCATCCCGTCCGTGACCGCTGCAATGGGAGCTCCTGGTTTCACTGTCGAAGTGACCTCCATGTTTACACTTCTCTCCAGAACGTTTGCTGTTATATCTCGCCCGTGACTATCCGCAAATATCCGCATCTTCCTGGATTTTCTCTTTATCACTTTCTTCTTTTCTTCTTGAAGATAGTCATCATTCTCTTCGACGAGCGCTCCAAATGAATTTGAGACGGGAATTTCATTTACTCCATTTTTAGGCCTGGGCTTCTGCGATCTTAAGGCTAGTCCACACCAAAGTTAATGAACAATGTTAATGAACAATGTTAATTAACAATGTTAATGAAAACATTTCTCAACATGTTTACTTAACATTTGTTAACAAACTTCTTCAACATTATGTCCACACCAAATAAACTTTTGTTAACAATCATCTTCAATATTAAATACACTGTTTGTGAGGTTATAATAGATAGGGTCAGGAAGAAGAAAGTACTTACAGCTGCAGCTTTCATTATTTTAGTGAGTACAATTAGAGAAAAGCGCAGACGCAAGGTGTGGCAAAGAAATATATTGGAAAGGCGTTTAGAATTAAGTTTGGAGAGAACACTTATGTCAGAACTATTTATTCATGATGCAGCAGGCTTTCGAAACTTTCTGAGAATGTCTCCACATGACTTTCAGTTCTTGTTGACGGTAATTGGGCCTGAAATTGCAAGAAATGACACAAATTATCGGCAAGCCATCTCCATTAATGACAGGCTAGGTATAACATTAGGATTCCTAGCAATTTTTGGCTCAATATCATTTTGAGTGAAATTAAACTCGGAGGCCAGTTCTGAGTAGGCATCCTTGCGAGCATTCCTGTCTTTGTGACTGGGATGCCGACTGTCCCACAAAACGGGATGATTTTGATACGCATCGATAAGCGCCAAAACGTTTTCGTTTGACCACTCCATGATCCTAGACCTCTTATAAACAACATTAATATTCTCATGTGCTTCCTGGTATTTCATAATTCCGCGCAATATACGAGTCGCTTGCGATTCGATAGTCGATTTTTAGAGAATTTACGAATTTACAACCTTAATTGTGTCTTTACGCATGCGCGAACCAAAATGTTAACGAAAACACGAAAAGTTAATGAAAAGTTTCATTCACATAAGTTAAAGAGATTTTGTTCATGAACATGCTCGAAAAGTTAACGAACACGCTATTTTGTTTATGAACAGTCAAAAAAGTTCATGAACATTGTTCATGAACAGTGTTCATTAACAAAGTTAACGAAAACATCTTGGTGTGGACGTACCTTTACACTACCAGCAACCACTGTTGACCAAGTTTCCCTGCTTTCTTCTCTGTTTCCTTTTAATTTATTCATCTCTTCCATTAATTTTGCAATATCTTCCTTTAGCAGCTTTATAATTTCCATCTTTTGAGGACAGTTCGTTTCTCAGGTTATGCCATTCGGATGATGGTTCCGGAACATTAGGCTACGACAATCGGTTTCACTCTTCTCCTCATTCAATTTTACCTGAGATCTTGTGATCTTTGTATTTTTTACTTTTATTTTGCACGACGAGCATAAATCTGTAACTGTTATTACACTACCTGACGAGACACTAAATCAAGCACTACATTGCCTACGTAACAAAAAGGAATAGGTTTACGCGCCATGGCCTGTCTTTCTCGTTGGCCGTATTAGTTCTGTAGTAGCAGGGAGCAAAGAGGTCGGAAGATCTGGAGGCCCCTGGGATCCTAAAGTTCCGTCTAGATAAAGGGCAGGGCAATCAATTAAGCCATTAATTAGTCTGTGCAGGAAGATCAAATCAGCAAGATCACGACGGATTTCAAGTGGACAAAGATCAAGATCATCGACTGGCCCATCGAGACATCTTACACCCAATTTAACACCAAGTAGCCTCACAAATCATCTCTGAATCCTTTCCAGTCTGGAGAAGTGGTGATTGTAGGACGGCTTCCATGCACCAGCCTTATCATTTTTAACAATCATACGGATGCCGCTATTATATTTTATGGTTAGATTATTCTCACCAGCCGATGAGGTACGAGAACCAAGTTCAAGACGTAGTTTTTTTTTAGAGAATCTAATTCATTGGAAGTAGTGTCTCTGGAGAGCTGGACATCCTGAAGGGAAAGATCAGTAGAACGAAGACCATCAATTGAAATATTTCTGAGCAACTGGTTCCTATCTTGTTCAGTAGAAAAAATGAGTTTGAGAGGTCTAATCTTGGTAGGATGTTTATGACCAATCCTAAAGAACTTGATACTATCTATCTCCACTTGAGGCCTGTTTGTCATCTCTTGATGAATGCAGTGCATTTGCATTTGTCTGTTGGCACAGGCTAGAGTAATAGGTGGCTTTTCAATGATGACTCAGTCTCACTCATGGCTGTGATTATATGGAAGCTACTGAGGTATGGGTGGTGCATAGTTATTATATTCGGGGCAGAGTCAGTGCCTCTACGTGGGGGTCTGACCGTGCGATGCTGCTACGGTTCTACCAAGCCCTCGTCCTGTCCCGGCTAGACTATGGTTCTTCGACATACGGTTCAGCAAGGCCGGCAACCTCGAAAATGCTGGACAGTATCCACCATAGTGGCGTTAGGCTGGCTATCGGTGCCTTCCGGACCAGCCCGATACCCAGCCTACTCGCCGAATCGGGTGTTCCACCTTTAAATTATAGACTTCAACATATGCTTTTAGCTTATGCTGCTAATGTGCATCAAATGCCGCAACACCCGACCTATCAAGCCCTCTTCGGTACCCAAAACCACCAGGGGTACGCCAACCAGCCTCGTGCCACTCGGCCGGTTGGTATTAGACTTGATAGCTCGTGTACTGAAATAGGAGTGGCTGTAGGTCCCTGTATGATCCGGACACCTAGCGAGGTGCCTCCGTGGCAAGTCCCGGGTCCGGAAATTCGGTTAGATCTGCAACGAGGTCCTAAGGTGAACACGGATGCCTCCGTTTACCGGAGGCAGTTCCACAGCATAGTTCACCAATTTCCGGACGCTGGCATTCTCTTCACGGATGGTTCGAAGGTGGACGAGAAAGTGGGTTGTGCTTACGTTATTGATGGTGCAAATACCAAGATCTCTTTGCCTGAGGCCTGTAGTGTGTTTACTGCGGAGCTCGTTGCCATCTATGAAGCTCTGCAGTTTGCACTACAGGATGCGCGAATCCACTTTCTCTTGTGCACCGATTCTTTGAGTTCATTGCAGTCAATTGCTGCATGTTTCGCGCAACACCCCCTAGTGCAGCGTATTCACGACCTACTAGCCGGGCTGTGCCACGCTGACACTCGAATCACATTTCTGTGGCTTCCAAGCCACATGGGAATTGCGGGAAATGAGTTAGCGGATCAGGCTGCAAAAGAGGCGGTATCACTACCACCTCGACCAATGGGGGTACCCGCTAGAGATATTTGCTCTCAGTTACGCCTACAAGTTCTGGATTTTTCGGAGAGTCAGTGGCTAGCTGACCCACTGCCCAGTAAACTGAGAGCGATCAAGGGAACTAATCGCGTGTGGCGGAGCTCTTTCCGGTCACGGAGAGAGTCCGTCATTTTGTGTAGGCTAAGGATAGGTCGTACAAGATCCACTCACTCATATCTGATGAGAAGGGAAGATCCCCCACTTTGTACCTGTGGAGCCGTTTTCACCGTGGCCCACATTTTCACCGAGTGTCTGGATCTTGCTGACTTACGAGGAAACCTTGGTTTGCAGATGACACTCAAACTTGTATTAGCCGATGACGCGGCGGTGGCTGCTGATCGCGTTATCCACTTTATAAGTGAGAGTGGGTTAGGGCCAGCAATCTAATTTCTCCAGTGAACATTGACTCAACGACTTGTTCGTTTTTGAATGATAATGTTTTGTTTTTCCGTAATTTTTGTTTATTTTTATAACTTTTATTTTATTTTATTTTTTGTTTTTGTTTTATTAATTTTTGGTCTTTTTGAATATAGGTGTCCACCTCAAAATTTTAAATTCAATTCCAAATTTGCATTCTTTAATCTGTGTTAAGAGGGGCAGATGACCTCGTAGTTCCGCCCTTTAAAACAACAATAACTAACTAACAGTCAGTGCCTGTGATTGCTGTGAAAGTTTCTACTCATATTGTTAGTACTACTGTTCTGACTCAGTGAGGAAAGCAATGGCAAACTGGCAAACTACCTCACTCCTCTTCTTGCCTAGTACGCCTCAATATAGCGCTGCCTTGGGTTTTTGTGGGTTTCTACTCATATAACCTAACGGCGGTACTTTTTGAGGATCCAACCAGCCTTCTGGAAATGGAGTATTTTAGTAACTGAGCCGTTTCTCGGCTTACTCTACGACTTTCCCCTCAGGAAAGGTAAATGGTAAGACTGTACAAGAGGTAATGTAAGGTATATAGTTGCTCCGGCGGTCACTAAATGGATCCACTTCCTGATTTGGCAAGTTGCATGAAAGATACTTGCATGATTTGCTGATAGAGCGCAGTATGAGGCTACTTGGTAGTAAGTTATGAACATAACTTGTATTTGTTCTGTTTTTAAAATGGCATGACGACAATTATTGAGATGGAATTATTAACAAGATGGTGATATGTTCATGACCTGAGAAAATGTAACTGCACGCACGGGAATTTGGTTCGGGAAGAAAGGGGACTTGCTCTCCTTATTTAAAGTCCCGATAATTTATTCTGAACATCGAGAGTATGTGATCAGCTGGTGACATTACTGGAAGTTGGAAATTTGGAAGCTTTATTGATACACTACATCTGGGTGGAAATTGGGTCTAGCATTTAGAGAGCGAAGTATTGATGTGAAGGCATTGATAAAATGAGTCATTTCGAGCTACGTATGGAGATGTTTAATGTAGATTGGGTCCTACTTGTTAATATTTTAACATGTTAACTGCGTTAACTATTGGAACTAGATCGAATGATGTCGCCGGTATATTGGTATGTGTATGTATTGCAGTAAGTAGATGTGCACATGCAAATTGACCAGAGGTAATGTCTTAATATTTAATTCTTTGTTTGGAAGTGTGATGGCCTAGCCGAGAGAAGAAGAGTTTTTAATTTATTGTTCAGGCTCGTGATATCTCACTGTAGCAGCTGACATTCATTTAGTGTGACGTGGTTAATGTTTTAAAATCTCTTTTAATTTTGTAACGTTTGCCCTCTTTAACTACGAGTAGAATGATCCATACGATCCCGTATAATTTATTATTTATTCAGTTCTTTAACTTGTGTGGTATCAGCAGCGCTGTAAGAGTTTCGTATGTCTTTTGTCAACTGTCATGGCAGCTATAAGATTATTAAGTATGTAGGCCGACAATAAGTGGGAAGATACGAGAAGATCGACGTGGAGCCATTAGTAAAATTTACGGAATTGGGATCACTATCATGTTATTGGAGATTGCTGATATGAATTGGTTCATATTTACTTAGGCGATAAGAAGAACATGATGAATAGATGTATTGAAGAAAGAAGATGTATGATGAAATATTATATTGGAAGAGATGTGTTTGATCCTATGAGAGTCCGTATATCCACTGATAGACCAATCTTATCTTCGACCTTAAGAAGCTGCCGGTCAGAAAGATCGTATGTGAATGTTTTGTTATGACATGGCAAATTAAATTAGGATACCCCTCAGAAGCGAGTACCTTTCCTAGATCCGGAACGCACACCTTATTGCAAATGTTTTATATGTTGTATGTATTTATGTTTGTTTAAATGTCTTTGGACTTGTAATATTTTGGTGAATAGAGAAAGTAAGTTGAAATGAGCCTCTGTATTATTTCCAAATATAAATCTAAGGGATGTTATCAAACAGATCTTCTGGGTAGCGTTGCTAAAATATGGGTCCAGTCTTTCCAATCTTTGTCTGTGGGCAACGTATCAACTGGTAGCGGAGCGTGGTTGACGAGCTCGTACCACATTTATTATCTGTTTGAGTTTTTAATGAATTTGCATTTGGAGATAACATTGAGGCTAGGTTTAACCTCCAAATATGTGGCAGTGTATAGGTGTTTTTAATGATGTGGTTTCTTTGTTGCATGTTACTCGCTGCTAATTTATATGGATTCGAGTATTGCAAAGGCACTATATTATTTGTCAAAAGAAGAAATAGTCTGGGAAATATTAATTTGTGGGTCGGAACCCAATTATCACCGTGAATTAGATATTCTCCTTCTCAAAGCCTTGAAGGATAATCCTGTGATTGTATTGCCTGAGGAACATCGGGAGTGGACAACTGGTAAGCCCAACATTGTATTATCTGTTTCCGAGTTATTGAAGTCTGCTGATTTGTTGAAAAATATTGATAATCCGGCGACTTATCGTGTGAATAAGTTTAAATTTCGTGCGCTGCACTGGATCAAGCGTTTGTCTTCCTCGATTATTTTCTGGTCGAAAAGTGATTGTGATTTTGCGGATAAGTTGGTTAGACTGCGCAATAAGCTTCTTGATAAATATAATTGGTTGTCGTCCTAGATAATTGGTGAGATTCCTACTGAGATTATTGCGTGTGCGGAAAGAGCTCGCCCAAGTACAAATAAGTCGAGTGAATTAGTGGTTGAGAATTATTTAGGTGCTGATTTAGTGTCTGTATCGAAGAGGTGTAGCGATAATATGATGAATCACTTGACTGAATCGCATGCTTTAGAGCGAAATGTAGGATTAGGGTTATCCGGTCATTTGTCAAGGGCTGTGTCGAGTCCAATTTATTCTAGTGTGTGTGATCCAGATCAGTTAAACGAAAGAGATAATATGTTGTCAGTACCATTGCCATGTCAAAGCGTTGGTAACACTGCAAGTGATTTAGGATCTCGTTTGCCTCATTACACTAGAGCAGTTAAACAGACGATAGCCTCGTTTGCGAAAATAACCTTGTGGAAAGTGCTAATTTGCGTGGAGATTACATTATTCTGCTTCATCTGGTATTGCGATATCTTCTAACCTCTCTGCTGATGGCGATATTAAGTTCGTAAATATACCTAATCCATTGAGTTCTGTTCTTAAGGATTTTCACGTTTGTAGTGGCACTGATAATGATTTATTAGTGAAGTTTTTAAAGAAATTTGTTGAATTGAGGGATAGCGCTGTTGTGTTCAGATTATCAGAGCTACAAATATTTAGGATTATTTATCCTTGCACAAATGGGTTATTACGAGAAAAACTTATTGATTGCATGAGTGCTCGTAAATCTTTAGACGAGTTCCATATTGAGGTTTTGAATTTCTTTATTGATTCGCACACACTGTCTGAAATGCATAGATGTTATTTATTTCGCGGACAACGCATGGATGAGACACTAAACGAATACTTCCTTGATATTAAAGGTTATGTTAAAATTTTTGCTAGTTAGCTGACTGAAGCTCAGATCCTAAATTCATTGGTAGTAGGCATTAATCCTGTTTATCGGTCGTACCTGTCCATGAATGTCAAGCCTCGTAATTATGCTGAGTTCAACGAAATGATTTTGTTTGCTGAAAAGGTAAGAACGGTAGACACGTTGCGCATGAGTTATCCTTCCTTGCCATTTACTTCCACGCAAGGTTATATAAATTATTTTCAGCCTCCTGGTGGTTCTCAGGGGAGAACAGCTGAGCAGCAGAGTAACTTCAATCCTGTTCCAGACAATTGTGTTACTTTATTTCAGCCGAATGTATTTCAGGGTAGCAGAGATTCCAGACCTGTACATGTTGGGCCAAATGTATTTCAGGGGTGTACTTCGCAGAGATCCAGGAGTAGTAGACCCAACACAGGTAAGAGGTGTAATCGTTGTGGTTCTTATGACCACATTAGTCGATGGTGTGATGCCAATGCTGGACACTATGCATGATGGTATTGGGTGTCATTGTAATTGTAATTTTCTAAATTTTGTGCGGTCTAAAGTGACAAACTTGTATAAATGTATTTGAGTGTGTGAGTGTGGGTGATTGCTATTTAGTTTTGTTCCTGTTGTTGTTTCTTGATGTAAATTAAGGTTAGGGTTTATTTTAGCTTAATCTAACTTAATTTGAGTAAATACACTGAACATATAAAGAGATATTACGTTCTGATACCATAGGTAGGTATTTACAAACCACTTCCATTCTCCGAGTGATGGCTTGTTCATTTATTTTGCTTGTTGATTTGGGAAGGTAAGTGCTTGCCGAAAAATGTTGTGAGGTGACGGGTGATCATGCTCACCAGGGAAATATGCGTTGAGTATGATATGTTGATTTACAGGGAATTTGTTTAAGGGTTTTATTTGTGTATGTCGGTATCCTAACATGTGTCTATTTATATTCTGGAAATATTTGGGGAATATTGCGGGTGGTTAATTGTTTGTTATTTTGGTGCGTTTGTAAGGCTGTATGATTTGTATGAAAGAGTGGGAATGTTTGTTACTTAAGGGGACTTATGAGTGAGTTTCCAAAATCCGAAACTACTGGACAGATCAATTTGAATTTTTAACTACGTGTAGATATGCCTCTAATTAGAGCATATTCTGAATTACAAATTGATTGCTCTAACATTTTCTGAAATAATAATAATAAAAATATTATCAAAACATAGGGTCATAAAAAAGTTTCTTGCGATGGAGTTTTCACTTATTTTCATCCATACTTGGTAAACAGTAGCACAATACATGTACAAATGGAAATTGCTCTGGAATTGTATGTACCTTTTAAATGAGAGTCAGAAATGATAGTCAAAGTGAAAATATTCATGTTTTGCCCTAAAAATAAAAATAATTTATTTTTGAAAGCAAAAAAAAAAAACCAGTTAATTTTCACTGACATAAAAATCCAGAGCAAATTGTAATGTTCATACATAATTTAATATGCAAACCAACTTTGAACCGAATATCTTCAAAATTGCAATACAAGGAGCATTTTTATGATATCACATGTAACAAAAATCACTTCATGAGAAAACAGCAATTGAAGTTGGAGGTTAGTTACTTACATCAGAACTGCCCTGCACAATATGTACAGCCCTCAGACTTCTTCATCCTGTCTTCTAGGGACAAGTTCAGCAGTTTTCTCTTTTTTCTTGCAGTTTTCTCTCCTGGGGTGGTCCTTTTTCTGCTCTGTCGAAGACGTATGTGGTCACGTTGCTCACTGATCTTCACTGAAGGTCTTGTCATAGCTTCTTGCCTAATGTCATGCATCACTTCTAGTGTTTTCACACAACCCATGTTAAATTCACTCACTGCTTTTGTAACTGCTAATACCAGCTTCTTCTTTGAAACGAAGACCTCTTTAGGGCAGTTATGCCAAATAGTGCTATGGAGACTCTCGTTGGCATTTTGTGTTTTCCCTCTCTTACACCTATCCAGCAAGGCATCTGAGGCCAGTCTTTGGTAAATAGGCAGTATTTTCCCAACAATTTCAAAGGACAATTTTGTTTTCATTTTATCATAGCTGTCGACAGGCTTTCCCTCAGCTAGCTGCCTATTATAAAAACACCACGATGTGATGCCTTCCGGACAGTAATTATGCTGTGGCACAGTGTCTGTGGATGCATAGTGTTTCACAGTAGCAAATATGGCTCGTCTCATTTTCTCAGTATCAGGTGCATTATTGGAAATGGCATGTCGATAATAGTTTGTGAGTTTCACAATAGTGGCTTCCTTCAGACTACCTTCCTTTCGACCCCCAAGTGCCTCACCTTTGACCCTACTATCCTTTACCAAGTTACGAATGGCCAGGCCAAGCCTCTTTGCAACATGGTTCAGACATTCCTCCTTGGTAATTTTAATATCAGGCCCATACACCTGTAAACTCTTCAAGTGCGCAAAGGTTTTAGCATCCCCATCGGAAAGCATACCTGTGTACCTCATCCCCCTTCCTTTGACTGACCTGTTCCAAAGAATTTCTGCAGCGCTCTTCTCCATGGCATTAGATGAGCCATTATAGTTCCTTTCACACATACCTGATTCAACGTGGGACCTGTGTCAGAACTCAAATTCTGGGGATTTGTCTCCTAAACTGTTTACTGCCACGGCACATTCAGCACAATACTTTGATAGGACTTCAAAATCTAGCACTATTCCACTAAGAATGTCAACAACAATACCTATCCCATAATTCGAGGTATGGCCTCTCTTCATCCCGGTGCCGTCGTAAGACACAACGATATCAAGCACCTCATCACTACCCTTCAGTAAGGGATCTGCTTCCTCACAGGCAGCCCGGACAACATCAGCAGCTAACCGTAAGATCTCATTTTTAAAAGCCATGCCCTCACTAACCAGTCTATTGAAATGTTCTGTGAATGATCGTGCCCCCAGAGAATGCATATTCATATTTATAGCAAATTTTTGCATTGCCCTGTGTCCCTTCCCCATGTCTGTAAATGTCTCCACCATCCTCTTATTTACATCGAATGGTGGTCTTTGAGTTCCTTCTGTTCTTACACGTGGGGATGTATACGCCTGGCATGATTCATGGAGACAAGCACTGCACTTCACAACAAGCTTAGATGAAAAACCCTTGTTTTCCCTTATTTCTATACTACAGATTTTGCTTTACACATCCCACATAATAAACCTTGAGTAAGTTCGTTCCAAACACTGTTATGTACAATAGTGTACAGAGACTGGTCCAAAATATTAGGCCTACCTTCTACTGCATCAGTGAGATGAGAAAACATTTTCAACTTTTCTTCACTCCTTGAATCAGCTGGCTGTGGTAAGGTTTCGACTGATGTACCAGATCTTACATTACTGACTTCACTTTGTGCTGACAGACGAAGTCTGTTTTCGTATGACAACTTTCCTGCCTTACCTTTCTTAGACGGTCGTTTCTTACTCTGCCTATAACCACTTCGCGGACTTTGCAGTCTCTCCCTTCTAAATTACGCCTAACAAACAACTAATAGCGTGGAGTATCACACGAGGAATAACAACACACACTACAAACAATATTAGCCTCGTCACAGATCAATATTCACCAAGAAATATTTCAATAACAAACCACATGGAGCATGTCAACAAAGATCATACTGTAGCGGTAGGAAGTAACCATAGTAATTAATTGAGCAGGTAATTTATTTATTTATTTCTTATATTTACTTCACAACTGGTAACATATATGTATTGCATGCCATTAAGAAAAATATAACTCAAAATCTAAAGGAAACTATTTCAGTACTTTATAACAGACCTTATTTTATACCCGTGTATAAGGTTATAAATTGACTTCCATAGTGAAAGTATGAGAATTTTCTGTTCCTAAATGTCATAAGACACTTGCCTGACGATTTCCACAAGTGAATTTCGTGGTAACTTTAT
Source organism: Meconema thalassinum (assembly GCA_946902985.2). Lineage (NCBI taxonomy): Eukaryota > Metazoa > Arthropoda > Insecta > Orthoptera > Tettigoniidae > Meconema > Meconema thalassinum. The sequence continues at coordinate 37,530,060 of OX336394.1, forward strand.
AGTAATGATACAGAAAGAAGGTCCCAAGTGCTTCAGTGTATGAGGCAGGTGGGCGTGACGCGCGGAGGTATTTAATAATGATGCGCATCCATCTTTAAATCACCGCCTGGGCTTTAAAAATGGCGCCACGGGAAAAAATCCAACACTCCTTGATTCTGAAAAAGTGTGGGCACCAATTTTTGGTAAAGTCCAAATTTCCGTATTTTGGTCCATATTTCATGAAAACTCACTCATAAGTCCCCTTAAGAAGCTGCCGGTTAGAAAGATCGTATGTGTGTTTTGTTATGACAAGGCAAATGAAATTAGGATACCCCTCAGAAGTGAGTACCTTTCCTAGGTCCGGAACGCACACCTTATTGTAAATGTTTTATATGATGTATGTATTTATGTTTGTTTAAATGTCTTTGGACTTGTAATATTTTGGTGAATAGAGAAAGTAAGTTGAAATGAGCCTCTGTATTATTTCCAAATGTAAATCTAAGGGATGTTCTCAAACAGATCTTCTGGGTAGCATTGCTAAAATATGGGTCCAGTCTTTCCAAACGTTGTCTGTAGGCAACGTACCAGTAACCATGCCTTTATCATGTGCTATCAAATCAACAGCAGCGCTGCTTTGTAACTCAGGGACATCAAAACAATGATATTTTTCTTCCTGAAATTACGTTAATTTATCTCAGCCACAATAGGCTATCATCCATGTTTCGGCCTCGGCCACGCTGTTCCAGAGACGTGACTCTCATATCGATTTCATCCACCTTAGGTTCAATGGCTGTGAGCTTGTCCTGAATTGCCTATATTTTAGACTTTATGATGCGAGTATCATTTGGGACAACTTTTACGGGATTTACTACTGAAGCAAGATCATCTACTTTAGATACCAAAGAGCTCAAGATCGCAGTTATGTTAACAGAAGAAGATTTAGATGAACAGTCTGCCCTGGTGCAGTGCCATTTATTTGCAGAATTTCCAGCTAGTTAGAGTATGCGGATTTGGAGACTCCGATACAGGACCTATGGAACCATATACTGCATGAATTGTCTGTGCTGTTTGCGTCAAGAAAGTCCTTGATCATGAAGTGGGGCTTCAGTGACAGAGCCTGCATAATACTATTTATCGAAACGCGATCTCAGATGCCGTGCTAGGATGCTATTCACCAGCGACTAATTTCAATGCTGTTATACTCCTAGGATGGTTATCTACTCGGAAAGTGAAAAGTTTATTCCTTGAAAATTTGATAGGCTGTTGTTCACAAACGAAAACTTTCAATGATAATAATACGCAAAACACAGCAGAATCTCTCATAGGATGAATCATGAACAACTTATCAAACTTAGAACACTAAAACCACACACTTCGCAAATTACACAATCGCGCCACGACACTTATGTATATATCACTGATAATTGTATTTGAGTTAGCACTCCTGAATCTAGCACACATATTTGTTTTCTTTTTAGGCGGATTAGAGGCCAATCTCTGCCATTGCAAGTGTTGAAGTTATGCACTTCATAAGCTTTATATTGGCAAGGTATAATTTCAGCGCAGTGACTTCATTGGTTTTATTATTTTTATATTTCTACATTGCTGGTGATGTATTGAGGTGTTATTAAGTGTTCAATCATTACTGCTGATTCCAACATGTTCTCATGGTATTGTCAACTGTTGCTGCCGTACTGATCCGGTACATTTGTGTTTTCATTAGCATCTACAGACCACAGTGAGGCGTGTATTGAAAGTGTTCATAGTTCATAAGACTGTTGACATCACTTATATTACTTTAGGCGTTAAACATTTTTCCATCTCTCTTTATGGTGCACCATACAAGATTCAATTTTAAGGGAATTTTTAGTGTTACGACAAACAATTATCTTGTATCGTTTTCTGTCATATCGGCTGATGAAGGGGCCAAAACTATTAATTAGGCCTCGAAACATGTCCCACTAATGATCACACAGTGATCATATTTAATAAAAGTATTGATCAGGCGGAATCTTTAACCTGTTTATACTAATCTTTTAAAGTTTTAGCATTTTAGCTTGGAAGCGCTATTTTGTTTAATTTCACTTTGTTTAAATATTATATTTGAATTACAAGTGTCGTTTTTCTCATTGATTATCTATTATACAATAAATTCTCAAGGTAAAACTTTATTATTGGTCTCTTCCATAGTTTGCTTTATGACTCCTATTTGTGCCCGAAACCTCAATTCTTTTCTGAATTCCCTAATGGTAAAACCCCAGGGACTCTTGTGTTCCTGACTGAGAAGACATTTGATGGTCTCGCCTTGCAGGAGACCCGCAAGAAGTACTGTACCCGTATATTCAAGAGGAGATCTGTCGGATATCCGAAGTAAAGCTGGATTATGGATATTGAAAGCACCGGCTAATTTACTAATCAAAAATCCACTCCGACATGATCTTCGAGAACATACGCAGAAGTAATTACGATGAAACTGAGAAATACATATATATACTTAGGTTCAAGTCAAGCACCCACCTTGGTTTCTCTCTGGGAATACGTAGTCATCTTCAGAACTGAAATGTTTTTTTTTCACAGTGTCATCTCTCTATATCTAAAATAAATCACGCTAACACGTATAAAAACGAACTAAACAATTTAATAACAATAGTAAACTAATTCTAAACAAACAAAAATATACCTAAACTGCACAATTAATTAACAAATACACACACTCATTCACTCCTCCCTTCATCTACGCCACTGAAATGCTGTGTTTCTAGAACAGCGGGACATACGTTTTTGGTCGACCTAAGCCTTTTCTACAAGTTAAAACAATTAACGGAGTTTGGCGTGCTCCGCATTCTCCTATCTGGCTATCAAGAACATCTGTGCGCAGTCGGCACGTGCCTGAGTCATGAGACACCATTATATAATGAAACCGTTGCTTTGCCAGTCCACCGGCTGATTTTCATTCAAGAATGACGTGTTTACTACAACTCTGCACATTTGTGAGCTGCGTTGGCCTTGAGCGATAGAACGAGTTCTCCAAACGAACCCTGCACTCAAATGAACTCGGCCAAGAATACACGTTTCTGTTGCAATATGACAGTATTATACAATCTCATTCTCTCCGAACAAAGTTGCAAATATTACATTCATTCCTTACTCGAAATTGTTAAAACTTTCACACTACATTACTCTCATCCCCTCACACCATGTTAACCTGATGGAGTTGTCTTCATCCATTCTGAACAACAAGAAATACTCATTCAAAACACATCGACTTTCACACAAAGCACATTTCAAAAACATTAGGCAAATTATTATTACTAGCATTCTCTTCCCTTGATTAAATAATTATTTGAAACTTATTTACTGCATAAATCTGCGTTACAATTAATAGCGTGGGCTATTATAATGATATAAATGCGTTATCTATATTTACAAATGACCATCCGCTCTGATCTCACATTAAATCTTACCACAAATTAATGGGATCCTTATAATCTCCCTCAACTTTCAAAATACTACTGCACGCAGTCGTTATCGGTTTATAGTCATATTCAGTCTTATATGTTCGACCAACAAAGGTAAAACATACGCATCTACTTAAATCGTGCTTAATAGAAGTTAATAATTAGAATACATAACAGACGTTAATATCCGTTTTCTCGTCTTAATTTCCGAACAACCCTACCGTCTCCACATATCCAAGCCGTGTATACATTCAAAAGAGTTCTACAAAACTCACTTCCTATGCCATAATGCCAAATGCTTATCCCAAATAGTCTTGCATATGCAACGACTTAATTATAGTGCAGTAAATACCTCGCAAACAACACTTCGTATACCATCCGTATACGGAAATATAAACAATTTAATACACACATAAATGTTATTATCATCTCCTTCACTAAACTAGCATTTCTTTAAAATTGGCATACACCTCAGCATTGCCATAACTAACCACTGGTATATCAAACAATTACATAATTATGTTGTTATTACATTACCTTTTTACATGCAAACGACTTTGGACGAAGCGTGTGAGACCTCCTTGAGTTTACTTTCAAAACGATACTGGGATATCTCCATACTGTTGCGTACACACTTAATAAAAATACTATACTGTCTCTCCATACTCATCTGGTTTCAACTTCACAGATGTAGGAATATCACGTCTACAATATGACGTTATATTACCCTTTGTGAATAAATAACTACAAGTGTTATTTCTGTAGGCCCGATAAATATCAATCTCGACGGGGTAATCTAGCTAGGAATTCCCTACCGTCGAATGATAATAATCTTCCAAGAAGATTAATCTCTAAAATAATTTAATTGACTGAAAGATCTTAGCTTTCTCCAATAAAATATAAAGTATGTCAAATTCGGAATGTGTCTCCATTCTATACAAGAATGTCTATGAGTTCTATGACTTTCATCGCTATCGTGATGAATGTTTCTTTCCAACTCGATGCTAAGTTCATAACGATGCTGTGATATTTCACAATATATCATTAGTTCTTTCTTCTGTTCTTCAAGTTTCTTCTCGACAAATAAGGTGCCCAAATTAAATTAATAACAGAATTTAATTGGCATCATAGACGAAAATGTCTATCACCTGAATTCAAACTGAATTCATCAAAGTCAAAAACAAATTTACTGATATTCAATAAAAATTACTGGAATACTGATTCCTTAAACGAGTTAAATATCTCAGTTCAGAAACTGGATCGTAGTGTAACAATATGAAAATGTCGAAAAACGATCACCACAAATGATCTCGTAGAATAAAATGTTGTTAGATGGAATACATAAATGTGTCGAAATATGGATAAAGGAATTTCTCTAGAATGTCATCATAATGCTCTAACTACATATTAATAAACACTGCTACCTTGACTGAAGATCTCGAAGTTCAAGTTAAGTATTAAACAATACTCAGTTGTTTCATCCTTCAAGGAACTAGGTTGGATCCTAGTTCGTCCCCTCGAACTAATGGCCTCGGACAAGGGAGGACTCCCTCTTCCGGAAAACATCAAGCTCCATCTGGGATCGAACTGCGAACTCCCATCCTTCATCTTCATTGTTGCCGGGAAACCCCTGGCATATTGAAAATATTCTTGTCTCTCCGTTCTCCGTCATGATATAGCTTCATTATGGTATCGAGTAGTGTTGAATGTTCAGCTTCATATTCCGAAATAAATCCGAAAAGGAAGTCATGGACCTCACTCGTATATAAAATATTCGTAAAGATAGACTATGAATATTTTTATTTACCAGTAGTCTCTGATGTTAAGTCCAAGCTCACGTATGACGCTAATGTACGAGAATGCAGTTGTACATAACGTCTCATGCTTGCTTAAAAAGTAGACAATCATGCACATTCTCCTTATCGAAGCTCCATTGTTGAATATACTACTCTGTCTCGAATGTATTCCTGGCGCACATACTTTCTTATTTCATAATCACAAGCATATTAAAGTTCATAAATGTCTTCACTTGCTGAATATACACAGTCATTATACTTGTGTAACAATATTGTTCCTCAATAATAATAATGTCAATCACTGTTACTCACGTGAATCTGATAACACAGATCTGTATTCGTTGCAGTCTGGTTCGAACTAAAATGCTTTACAATGCTGGATTCCGTCACTTCATTTCTAAAATGTCGATATTTCTCAAAGTCTTCGTTTAATCACGCTGAAAATTTATATCACACTTCTATGTGTTCTGTATTGGAGACTGTAGTTGAATTATTTGTCCAAATAACAAATAGTCGAAAGTCATTGCGGTATGAACACTCCTTGCAACTTCACCTAAATCGCAAGCAAGGGCGATCTCCACTAGCTACCTCAATCTGCGCTGTCACCACGAGTCAACCACACTCGGACTCGGCTAAGACTTTCGGGACTGCTACTCTCCCGGAATATACGTCTGTACACTTCAAACTTCGCAGGAACAAGATCCTTGATGCCTTGCGTCTCCCCTCCAAGACACCAGATCTAGCCGCCATTTTTCGTTCCCTCGAAAAATTTAGCGCGCACTAAAAAAATGCTTATTCTGACGTATTTCGACTTCCCATCCATTTTCAAAATATTTCTAATATTTTCTTATACATTTCTTCTTATTACCGATCCATAAAATAACTCTCTTGGGGCCTAAAAGTGATAATTCTCTATATAATTTAGTTGAAGGAACTCCCGTCTTCACTAAGACTTCTCCTTATTGGTCGTGGGCTTATATCCAATGGTCAGGTAGGCCGATATCTCAGTTTCCGCTTCAGTCGCCAGGCGGCTTCCTTTACGCTGACGTCATTTCGCGGACAAGACATTGTTGCCTGAAGTAAAAACCGTGCTTTGTAATGTAGTTGTATGACCCATTTCGATGTGAAATAATGCGCTTTTAAAAATGGTTAGCCACATTAACTGTGCCGTTTCTGAGTACAAAACAATGGCCGTAGAAATTCTGAAGTGATTAACCACTCTTTTCCTAACGACAAGGAAGTTCGAAGGCAGTGGATTTTAAGATGCAGACGAAAGGATAGCGTCAATGCTAGAACTGCCCGAGTTTGTTCTGCACATTTCTTACCATAGGACTACGAACGGAACCTCAAAAATGAATTATTGGGTTTACCTCTGAAGAAGAAATTACGCGTTCGTGCAATTCCTTCGCAGTATATGCCTAAAAGAGCACCAGGTCCGACGAGAGGGAGGGGAAAGCAGGGCTCTAGCCCCGGGACCAATATTAGCTGAGGGGCCTGAAGTGTTAGTTATTGTTGTTTTTAAGGGCGGAACTACGAGGTGGGCCCGAAGTGGTAAAAGGACTTAGAATGGACAACTTTATTTAATCTAATGTCAAAACTATTACGATTTTTTCTGATTACACACTTCGATGTAAACACTGGCAGTGAACAGTATACAAAACATTACAAAGATAATACATAATTAATTTCATAAATAACCATTGTGTTTTTCGTTTTCCGGGGAAATGGTTAAGTTGCCAGAGTCATCCATTTTATAACGTGCTCGAGTTCAAGAGTCCTTAACGTTTCTAATTCAATCTCAGAAAGAAATGACTCTTTACCTCATACTGTACATTTCTGAAAGGAGTGTGGGTTTTTCTTTTAGAATCTGAACACGTTCAGATAAAAAGAAAACTGAATTTTTAAGGCATCGTAAAGTAAAAGAACAACCTATCAGGGTCGAAAATAAATGCGAGTGGCTGAATAAGTAAAAACAAAGTAAATTAATAATCAGTAGGGCAAGATAAATTCCACGGATTGTAATGATGATTGAAGTTTTATGGGGCAAAACAGCCAGAAGCTCCTTTTTTTTGGGGGGGGGGGGGGTTAAAATTTGCAAGCTTAATACGGTAAGACTCCGGCCTCTCAACGCTGGGTCCGTGGTTCAAATCCCGGTCACTCTATGTGAGTTCTGTGCTGGACAAAACGGAGGCAGACAGCTCTTTCTCCGGGTACACCGGGTTTCCCTGTCAACATTTCATTCCAGCAACACTCTCCACTATCATTTCATTTCATCTGTCATTCATTTAATCATTGCCTCAGAGGAGTGCGATAGTTTTCGGCAGCTGGCACAGTTCATATCCTCGCCGCTAGATCGGGGCTTCATTCATTCCATCCCTGACCTGGTCGGTCGACTGGAAGCAGGCTGTGGATTTTCAATACCGTAAAATCAAAATTATGACCTAGGTTGAATAAAACAGGAGGGGCCCGGAAGACCTTGTCTTGGGGTGATGATCGCTCTCTACGGCCCTGGCTGGCATTGGGACATGGTGCTACTGAGTGACAAGTATGTTAAAAAGACCTCTGTTTTCTTAATATTGAGAACAATATCTGTCACGAATGGGGAGAAACACATTAAAATAAATCCTTTATATTTGCACTTTGATGTCGAAGCTTGAGTATACCGTGACGTGAGTAGGCTGATGTAAATATGTGTATTTCAAGACATATCAGGGAGACAAATATCCTTGCTCACAAGGATACACCACGCACTGTACATATTTGTGATGAGACGGAGGTGCACCATGCTTATAATGCGAGTAAATGGTTGACATATGGTTTAAGGAGCCATTGGCACTCGTTTTGACTTATTGAGGCAGCAGTAAGGTATTTTCACAATCTGTATTCTTCCCTTGACAGGGTAAGACCGTATGTAAGAGGGTTTGTTGACTCACTTGCTAATCTGAGAATATCACGAGGTGACATATCCTGGCATGGATGTCGCAACACAGTTATATTGCATGTGTCTCAATGAAGCAATTCGCAAGATATATATTGTTACGGCTGTGAGTTTGTTTCATCGCTCGCCGCATGAGTCACAACTGCCCCAGGGCTGGGCTGCTCTGCCTCAGTGTATTGCGTGTGCCTTATGTGACAGGACTACTAGGACAAAGGGATGGTCCAGAATATTCGTGACTGAGCCAGTGAAGGAAACCTCGAGAAGCCGTGAACCCTGGATGGGTCTAGAAGCATTCATTGAGTCACCGGCCTGCTATATAAGAGCGACCTGTCAAGCAGTTGTGGTTGTGTTTTACGAGCTAGTGCGAGCGTTTATCCTGAGCGACAGAAGCGTGGTGACTTGCGAAACCCCTAGTTAAGCCGTTTCTCTTGACAGCGAGGAAGTGAGAAGCATACAGGGGACTGCCTGTGTTTTGAGTGAGTGTGATTTCACTGAGCGTCAGAGATATTGTGGTGAAGTGCCGTGCGAGTTACGAAATCCAGTGACATTGTTTCCCAGCTCGTGAACAGCGAAGCAGCGTGTAGAAGGTTATCGTAAGTAACTGTAATTTGTGTACAAAAGGAAGAGTTGCATGTAGTTCTGTCAAGGCCACCAGACTCAATAGCGAGAGGATTAACTATTGACAAGTGAAAAGGGGGCAAGAGCTCTCCATAAGCAAGAGACTTGAGGAAACTGGAGTAAGGTTCCAATTGCTGGTATTTGCTGATGAGTAGTGTATCTTTCTGGCCGCAATAAAATTAATTATTTCTTTAAAGGAACATCCTGTGTTGTGGTTTCTACCCACCGTAATCCAGTTAACAAAAGTGCCACTAGGGGGTGGCACGTAACAACTGGTGTCAGAAGCCGGATTACGAACTCCAGCACTACACCTGACGGTCCTGGTTTCAAAACCCGAGCAGGTAATTTTTCTCTAATTTTCCTGTGAGTGCATGCCCTTAACAAGACAAACAACTAAAATGGAGGCGCAATTGGCAGCATTGCTAGAAAAGTTAAGTGGCATGGAAGCCAAGATGGAAGACGGCCAGATGAAGATGGAGTACGTCCAGGAGAAGATGGAAGACGGCCAGAAGAAGATGGAGGATGGCCAGAAGAAGTTAGCAGAGGACCTGAAGGACGGCCAGAATAAGTTAGCAGAGGACCTAACCACCAAATTTCTGGATGGCCAGAAAAATCTGGAAGTGTGTCTGCAGACGAAATTAGAGGAGAGCCAAAGAAAATTAGAGCAGGGCCTACGTGAGGAAGTCGCAGCAGTGGAAAAGACTTTCGACGCCTTACAATTGGAAGTTGCCGAGCTGCGCCAACGCCCGCTGATGGGGGTGGAGGAGAAATTCAACGCCTTACAAGTGGAAGTTGCCGAGCTGTGCCAACGCCCGCTGATGGGGGTGGAGGAGAAATTCAACGCCTTACAAAAGGAAGTTGCCGAGCTGCGCCAACGCCCACTGACGGGGGTGGAAGAGAAATTCAACGCTCTACGAGAGGAAGTTGCCGAGCTGCGCCAACGCCCGCCCACCGTTACACCGGGGATATCAGGAACGGGGCATAACAGAGTGACGCCCCCAACCTTCGACGGAAAGGTCCCGTGGAGCACCTACTTACGTCAGTTCGAGGCGGCCTGTTCCATAAATAACTGGAACAACACAGAAAAGGCTACAGCTCTCATTGTAGCGCTGAGAGGTGACGCCCTTAACGTCCTTCAGGCCATCCCGACTGGATCCCAGGACTATGATTCACTGATCGCCCATATGGAGTCCCAATATGGAGATAGCCATCTTCAGCAAGCCTACCAGATGCAGCTCCGGACCGGGGTACAGAAGAACGCGGAAACCCTGCAGGAGTTCGAGATGGACATCGCACGCCTCGTAAGGCTCGCCTATCCAACAGCGCCGGCCGACTTTCTGGAACAGATTGCGACGCAGACCTTCACCGACGGGCTACGGGACTCGGACACTCAACAGGCGCTGCGACTCGCGCGCAAAAAGACCCTGGCAGATGCGCTGAGCCACACACTTGAGTTCGAGACGGAAAAACAGGCATCTAGAATGCACGCGCGGGTGCGTCAAGTGCACGTCGACGAACCAGTAAAAACCAACGAGACCAAGCCCCTGGCCGACGAATTGATGGAGGCGCTAAGCCGTTTCTTCGATAGTCGCGGCACTACCAGCAACGACACAGCCGGAAGACAACCGGAGAGGCGGCCCGGAAGAGGACTACCGACCTGCTGGGCCTGTGGTAAGAAAGGCCACCTGAGCAAGGACTGCGGTGATCGCCGCCGCCGAGGGTATCCGACGGGAAATCAGTCGTCTGAAAACCGCGCCGCCCAGGGAAACGAGTATTAGCCAGCCTTGGGGGGCAAAGGTTGGCTTGTGACAGTCGTCAAGCCCCGGCAGTCCAAGTGCGTGAGACGAAGTTACGGAGGGACAATAGCAGCCTGATGGTCGACGGAGTCGTCAACGGAGTGAGCTGGCCCATGCTAATCGACACGGGAGCGTCGAGGACCATCGTCAATCCCACCGTGATCCCGAAGTGGAGAGTGCAACCCACACAAAGGAACCTCCAGCTAATAACCGCGACCGGAGAGACCGCACCGGTAAATGGCGAAGCATCACTGGTGCTCGTCATTGGTCGACGGGCGGTGAAGCATCCAGTGCTTGTGGCTGACGTATCAAACGAAGTGATCATCGGACTGGACTTCCTGGACCAGAACAACATCACCTTGGACCTGAGTACCAACACTCTGCACTTCGGATGTGAGGAACTTGCTTTGCAACCAGCACACGAGGCCGTCACCGCACGACGAGTAAGGCTGAGAGAGGACGTCATCGTTCCCGCCAGGATGGAGTTCAGTGCCGCCGTAATTGTCGACGGAACTGCTGAGGGAGTGGCGGCTGTCATTGAGGGAAAATATGAGGACATCCAGACAAAAGGATTGCTAGTTGCCAAGACCCTCATCAACACGACGTCTCGGCCGTACGTCCGCCTGTCCAACCTGAACGACTACGACATTACGGTTCACCGGGACACCAACTTAGGAGTCTGCGAGCCCGTTACCTGGATTGCCCGCATCACAGATACGACGGACGGACACCTGCAGACGGACAACCGAAGAAGACGCGCACTGCCAGAAGAACTACAGAAGCTGTACCAAGGATCCCAGGACCATTTAGACAATCACGCCAACTTCAGGACCTGTTACGCGAATTTCAGGATGTCTTCTCCGTGGGGAGCAAAGACTTCGGCAGAACAAGCTTGGTCCAGCACAGAATCGACGTTGGGGACAGCGCACCGATTAGGGCCCCATTCCGACGTGTCCCGCTCGCCAAGCAAGCCGAAGTCGACCGGACGGTAGAAGAGATGAAGGTGCAAGGGGTGATCGAGCCATCACATACTCCTTGGAGTTCTCCGGTCGTGCTTGTGAAGAAGAAGGACGGTCCACCTGGTTCTGCGTGGACTACAGGCGGGTGAACGACGTCACGAAGAAGGACAGCTACCCTCTACCCCGGATCGACGACACGCTGGACACCATATCAGGGTCAAGATGGTTCTCCACCTTGGATTTGAAGAGTGGCTACTGGCAGGTGGAGGTCCACCCTAAGGACCTTCGAACAACTCAAGCAGGCTCTGTGCACCGCGCCTATTCTGGCCTACCTCAGACCTGGAACAAGGTTCATCGTCGATACCGATGCCAGCGACTTTGGCATAGGGGGAATCCTGTCGCAAGTAGTGGACGGCGAGGAGAGAGTAGTGGCCTACTTCAGCAAGGCCTTGTCAAAGCCAGAAAGGAACTACTGCGTCACCAGGAAGGAGCTGCTCGCCATCGTGAAGACCATTGAACACTTCCACAAGTACCTGTACGGGCAAGAATTTCTCATCAGGACCGACCATGCATCCCTGCGGTGGCTCCTGAACTTCAAGCAGCCCGAGGGTCAACTCGCGCGGTGGTTAGAGAGGCTTCAACAGTACAACTTTGAGATTCAGCACAGGAAAGGCCAACTGCATTCTAACGCCGACGCCCTGTCACGAAGACCGTGCCCCGAAGACTGCACCTTCTGTGCCCGAAGGGAGGAGAACACCGGGATACAGTGCCGAAGGACTACCGTGGAACTTCAAGGGAGCTGGAGCCGCGAATCTTTCATGCGGGCACAAGCAGAAGATGATGACCTGGGACTGATAGCCGAATGGAAGAGGGCCTGTGTCCCCAGACCCGGGTGGAACATTGTGAGTGACTGCAGCCCAAAGTTTAAGTCCTACTGGGCGCAGTGGGACTCGCTGGTTGTGAGGGATGGCCTCATATGCCGTACCTGGGAGAGCACCGACGGGAAGACATCTCGGGAACAAGTCGTCGTTCCAAAGGCTATGACGGAGGAAGTCCTGAAGGAAGTCCATGGAGGATCATCTGGTGGACACCTAGGGATAAAGAAGACCCTGGAGAAGCTGAGAGAGCGGTTCTACTGGATCGGATGCCGAACTGACGTAGAGAACCATTGCGCGAGGTGCCATGATTGCGCAGCCAGCAAGGGCCCAGGACGAAGACGACGGGGTCCACTGAAGACCTACAACGTGGGTGGCCCCATGGAGAGAGTGGCCATCGATGTTGCTTGGCCATTCCCGTTAAGCGAGGCAGGGAACCGCTACATATTGGTCGTCAGCGACTACTTTACCAAATGGCCGGAGGCGTATGCGCTCCCTAACCAAGAAGCCGCGACGATTGCAGAGACCCTGGTGAAGGAATTCGTCAGCCGGTACGGAGTACCCCTGGAGCTGCACTCCGACCAAGGGAGGAACTTCGAGTCGCAGGTGTTCCAGAACCTATGCCAGCTGCTGGGAATCCGGTAGACAAGGACAACGCCGCTACACCCTCAGTCCGACGGGATGGTAGAGCGATTCAATCTCACCATCGAGAACCATCTCCGAATAGTCGTCAGTGAGCACCAGAGGGATTGGGACAAACATCTTCCACTATTTCTCCTGGCCTACCGCGCCGCCGTGCATGAAGCCACCGGGTGCACACCAGCTCGGGCCATGTTTGGGAGGGAGCTCCGTCTACCTGTCGATCTTGCCTTCGGCCGACCTGGGAATGATCCGGTCCCGGTAAGCCAGTATTGTTAAGAACTGGTCGACCAACTGGAGGACGTGCACGCGTTCGCGAAGAGGAAACTGCGGATCGAGACCGACCGAATGAAGACCCGATACGACCAGCAGACGGATGCCGGCGGTTTCCACGAGGACGACCTGGTCTGGCTCTTCAACCCATTACGGAAGAAAGGCCTGTCACCCAAACTGCAGAAGTCCTGGGAGGGCCCGTACCGAGTCGTGAAACGGATCAACGATGTCTTCTACAGGATCCAGCGGAGCCCGAGGGCGAAGATGAAGATCGTGCATCGAGATCGCCTGGCAGCCTACGGAGGGACACAGACGGACCAATGATTGATCGGGACGATCAGCCTTTTAGGAAGGGGGTGGTGTTACGGCTGTGAGTTTGTTTCATCGCTCGCCGCATGAGTCACAACTGCCCCAGGGCTGGGCTGCTCTGCCTCAGTGTATTGCGTGTGCCTTATGCAACAGGACTACTAGGACAAGGGGATGGTCCAGAATATTCGTGACTGAGCCAGTGAAGGAAACCTCGAGAAGCCGTGAACTCTGGATGGGTCTAGAAGCATTTATTGAGTCACCGGCCTGCTATATAAGAGCGACCTGTCAAGCAGTTGTGGTTGCGTTTTACGAGCTAGTGCGAGCGTTTATCCTGAGCGACAGAAGCGTGGTGACTTGCGAAGCCCCTAGTGAAGCCATTTCTATTGACAGCGAGGAAGTGAGAAGCATACAGGGGACAGCCTGTGTTTTGAGTGAGTGTGATTTCACTGAGCGTCAGAGATATTGTGGTGAAGTGCCGTGCGAGTTACGAAATCCAGTGACATTGTTTCCCAGCTCGTGAACAGCGAAGCAGCGTGTAGGAGGTTATCGTAAGTAACTGTAATTTGTGTACAGAAGAAGGGTTGCAAGTAGTTCTGTCAAGGCCACCAGACTCATTAGCGAGAGGATTAACTGTTGACAAGTGAAAAGGGGGCAAGAGCTCTCCATAAGCAAGAGACTTGAGGAAACTGGAGTAAGGTTCCAATTGCTTGTATTTGCTGATAAGTAGTGTATCTTTCTGACCGCAATAAAATTAATTATTTCTTTAAAGGAACATCCTGTGTTGTGGTTTCTACCCACCGTAATCCAGTTAACAATAGTGCCACTACGGGGTGGCACGTAACAATATCAATCACCTCACACCGATCGTGGATTGTTGAAATTTGATTGTGATTATTTCCAGCTAATAACATTGATGATGGAATGAACCATTACCAGATAAATGTGATAATTTGTCCAGGAAAGTAAAACATTTGTTCAAATCTGTAATCGTTTCCTCTCCTCACAGATCAACTGGCTTCGACTCTCGCCGTCACCCCTAAGTAGTCTTCCTTTCAGTGCCTAATTCTAAGTAGAACATTGAACTGTATCAAAATTGCGAATTTACCCGTATGTTGGCCTAACAAGGTCCGATAGTCTAGTCATCTAGCTAGGCTAATCATGCCACTAATCTCCCGAAGGCAACATTTTGTTATCCTTACAACGCAACTCCGTCAACGACGGGTTATGAAAAGCTAATGATCAAATAAACAAAACAAAATACCTACTTTTCCACCCGGGCATACAGCCTAAAAGTCCGCCTTGTTGCGTAGAGGCTATTAAGAGGCGTGCAGATGGACGCGGACCATTGGGACCTAAGTCGAGACCTTTAACACATGTCGAACTAGATGGAGCACCTACCATCCAATGACTACACTTTTCGAGTAATGGTTGTAGAATAAAATTTAATATCAAAAAACAAGGCATAGCAAAGGGGAAAGGAGGGATGCTTGAAATGGTAAGATGAGGGGTGATGGGCCTGTGATAAATAGTACACATGATTATAAAACAGTAAACAATACAATATAAAACTCTGAATATAGAACTATAAAAGAGAAGACGTTGGCGACGAGGAGGTGCCTAAGTCACTGGAGATCGTTCAGTAGAGGGGCATAACTTAATAATAGTGTAAATAGTACGTTTCGTTCCACCACAGGCTGACTACAGGAAGGTAGTCAGAAGCATCATTCTGAGAAGTACATGAAAACGTGTATCCCACGAACCGTCTATCCGACCACCCTTATATTAAACTTTATGTCACAAAAAACTACCCAAAGAAACAAACCCATACAATAACAACGACCCTTAAATATCACGCCAAGAAACACAAATTAATACATGACTTCCATAACGACAACACTTCACCAAACATGACGTGATGTGACATACAAACCCCGCAAGAAACATAGATCGGTTCAATAAAATAAACAAAGACAAACTCCCAAATAAAGATAAAACAAAACGATTTCATGAGCTGGTAGAATAAAACTTCTCTCGACCGAAAGCACAAGATTCAGTTACCTTACGAGATACCAAATGTGCGTCAATTGCAGTCCCGGACACATACAACGAACACACATTCCATAATCTCGGAAGAGTAACCAATATACCTCATTTAATAACGTAAATGGCATCACACATTGCTTGCTGACTGAAAGCCACAACAAAACAGAACAGCACTAAACATGACCCTCGGCCTTCAGTCAAATTCCCACTTAAACAAATAACATAAACCCACCCTTAATATAAGTCCAGAACCATGATTATAGCCTAAGTGAGACATATTTCAGACGCATGCATGGTAGTGTCTGTCAGTCTCTAAGGACTATACGGCCATCCTTAGAGTTGCACAAATGCAGACACTGAAAATAAAACCCTTAAAACAATTAAATAATACTTGATGTGCGTTCCGACCATACAGAAGAAATATCCAAGGCAATTGAACGAACACACCTACCCTCGTCAAGGCACAAACCGCGAAACTAACCTAAAGATACCAGTCTCTAAAGGTCCTCGAAAAATCCCATTTTTTACAAGGGGTTATCAACTGGTAAGAAACATCTCTCAGGAATACAATCAAGTTCCATGACACCAAAAACCGGAAGAACACGCGCACAAAATAAAATTCTACAAGATAAATAAAATGAAACGACGACAACAACAAGAACCCATTTAAATTAATAAACCCATAAACAAGCAATTCGATTCTCCACAACGTACGTATATATAACGAATAACTAGGGACCAAAATAAACATCAAATAACCTCAAAGAAAAATATGAGCGATCTCCAGTTCAACCCTACCTTTTGCAAGTTAAATGAAGGGACCTTTTAACACGAAACTGGGGAAAAAACATTGATAATAATCTTCTTCAAAGCACTATTATACAGAGTTACAGATGATCATTTCCACTTAGCTGATAGCCTCGAGACGTTCTAGAAGACCTCCGATGATTATATTATTTTATCATAATTTCATATTTCAAGAATTCTCAACTATGAGACAAAGCCGGAATCTCGCGGTTTCTCCCCAACATTTATCGTAAATCATTTTGTAATGGACATCACGGAACATTTTAATAGAATTGCTGGCAGTAGTGGTTATATAGTCAGACCATCTTTTTTCTGCCCGTCATAACAATTCTGTCGCGATAACAATCGCCGAAGGCGTGTTTCTTAGTCTAAGATGGTTTCTCCATCGCGGGCGCTTTCCTTTTCAAAACGTGCCGAAATTATGATCTCTCAGATGTCCTCTAGTGACCGCAAGATGGAAATAGCGTCGAACAGATTTTAAAATTGTATCGTATCAGCTATCACTCCTGGCTGTCACCGCGGAGGCCCGGGTAGGATTCCCAGGTCTGCCAAGATATACAATTCTGGTCTCAGGGCTGGAACGGGGTACACTCAATCTCGTGAGGCATAACTGAGAAGAGGTGGTTTCGATTCCCACCTCAGTCATCCTGGAAGTGGTTTTCCGTGGTTTCCCACTTCTACTTCAGACGAATACCGGGATGGCTCCTAAATTAAGGCCACGGCCACCTCCTTTCCAATCCTCATCTGAATTACATATACACACACACTAATCACACGCTATCAGACAAATTCCACACACACACCCCAATACACGGGGCTACACGACCACGATTCGTAAAGGCCCTAAACGAATCAACAACAACATACAGCCTAAAAGTATGTACGTTAGGGCAGCACTTCTACAAGTCCACATTAATAGCTAGAAAATAGCAGTATCTAAACAACTGGGGGATTATTGCCATCCTATTCCCACCAAAAGTTTTAAACATTACAATTAATTGTATGATCACATCAATTCAGCGATACTCTGTACAGCAGGGGTAGAGGTGGGTGAGTGGCAGCTCACCAATAAAACTGTAATCTGAAAAGAAAAAAAAAAACAACCTAGGATTATTGTCTTGTTCTTTCCACCCTAAAATCTTTATATAGGGCTGATGACCATGACGTTTCTATCTCATAGACGTATTGCAATATACCTATAAAATGGAATATTTCCTTTAGGCCAAAAGAAATTTGCCTCACAAGTTCTCAAGTCTGCAGCCGCTCATGGCGTTCAGTGCATGGTTTCTCCTTGTTAACGCCTAAACCCTGTTTATCGGGGCCATGTGGATTTACATTCCACCGTTTGCCGGACTTGAAGTGGTTTTTCATTTCAACTCCAGGTAAATGCCATATCTCCAAACACGGAAATAGAGACACACAACTGAGTACGGCCTCCTACCCAATTCCTTACCTCAATTTAAACACATTGGTAGGCTACAGCCGTCATAATGACACAGGCTATCAGACAGATTTAACACATACACCCAAGTACACGGGGCTACTTGACCACGATGTTTGAAATGTTGTTTGCGGTTGATTCATTTATAGACTGTGCTAACCCACCATACCTGGATTGGTTTAAATATTGACTTTTCCAATATTCTTTAGACATATTTTTGACCACACAGCATAGGTGTGTTCGTTAAGTCGTGACCCATAACTGTACGGAGATTAAAGTTCGAATTCTGACACCGTGTGTGGTGTTCCTGAGAGTTCTCCACACTCCCCCCAGGAAAATGTCGGGATGGTGCATATTTCAAGGCACCTACCTCAATCCTAAATGCTGAAAATTACAATTACACATACCGGTACTATTACAAATACACAGGTTATCGGGCATATTCAACATGTCGAAGTGCATGAGACTGATGACCAATATTTCCCAATCTCCTAAAATGAATATTTAAGAAAGGAAATGTTGGAATCTAAGATGTGTAACATTTCATAGCTGTTAATTAACTAATAATCATTATGTGTTAATTCATCGTCAACATTTCTAACATCATTCAGAAATATTCTAACAATAGTAGATTGAAAGGTGTGTGCAATTACGTAGCTATTAACTCGTATATATTAAGAAAACGAGCCTCAAGCAAAATATATGCAGGTGCTGCAGTGCTGTGGGACTTGTCTGTGTCCGCGAGGTGACGTCACATTCCGCTAGACCAATGGCTACCATTTCTCGCGCGGAGCTCGTAACGGTACATGGTCGGTGCATGACAACAATGACAACAATTAGACTTTCAAAACGATACGTAACTATGGCGACGATATAGGCTATTGACTGATGTGAAAAGAAATCTGTTAAGTATATGTTGGAAAAAGTGTTGGAGATTAAGGCGTTTGCTAAGATCGAGCAAGGTAAGTTATTTACACATAATCACTATTCGCTAACGCTCTACCTCGTGCCTCGATGGTATCGGGAGAGCGAGGGTTCAAATCCCACCACGGCCGTCCTGAAAATGGTTTTCGTGGTTTCCCATTTTCACCACCAGGCAAATGCCGGGACGGTTCCTTTCGATAGGTCCACGGCCCATTTCCTTCCAATATCCCTTCCCTGACCCGTCCTGAAAAGAAAAGTACATGGCCATTGCCTGCATTAATTAAATAATATATAATATCGTATGGACTCGGGTGCCTGGTGCAAGCTTTGTTAATTGACACCCAGAGGGTAGCTTGCATGTCGAATTTCGTCGTTCCTTTGAACGCTATGAAAGTCAAGGAGGTTAGATATCTAAACTCCTTGACACTACAGCGCTTTCAAGTAGAGAATGGAGGAACTTTGTGTTGGCGGAAAATCCCGAGATTAATTTTGCCATTGAACACGGCCTACTGAATTCAAATGGGATCTTTAACAAAAAAGGAAGGAAGCTTGTAGTTTAACGTGACCGTTAATCTCGAGATCATGAGCCACGGGAGTTCTTTAACATGCCAACAACGTATGACATGAGTATCGTGATTTTTGTTACCTTCAAAAATCACTTACCATGGCCAGGGGCGAACCTGCAATCTTGGGGTTGGTAGTCCGACACTATAACCACTCACCCACCGTGATTAACTGAGACAGTTGTCCGCCAGGGTCAGGATCACGTATAATGGAGCTGCGTCTTATGTCGGCTTATACAGAAGAACTGTACTGTGTTGGTGGCTTCCGAGGAATAATAGTTGTGTTTTTGTGTGGTGCTAAAGGTGTGCTAGTGTTATCTTGTGAATTTGTTCGTGGATAATAGTGTTTTTGGGGTAATATTTAATATGAATTTTGTACCATAAATATCCGCCATCTTGGTCATTGCGACAATCATTCCATACATAATGTCAGTAATTGAGGTCCGTATTGACTAACTATAAGGGAAGAAGGAGTTTTACCTTCGAAACATGTACCTGTGAGTAGGTTCAATACAAGTATTGGAAAGGCAGAATCCCTTTATTTTCTTTCTTTCTAATTAATCATTCCAAAGATAACACAATCTAGAGTATGAATGTAGACGCATGGATCATCTTGAGGGTACTTCCGGCAACGAGGAAACAAATATGACCATGGCCTCCTGCCCCCACTACGGAAAATTCTTTGTATCTCGTCGCGGAGTTTCTATCCACAAAAGCAGAGCTCATCCTGATGTACATCGAAATGTTCTTGTAGAACGCCAGACGCAATCCTCGCAGAATGAATGGACCCATCCCGAATTGTCTCAAAATGAACAACAGGAACTAGCACCCAGTGGCCCACTGAGCAAGAACTTGGAGAATGGAAAGCACGTTTTAGTAGCACCGGTAGTGACCTAAATTTTGATGAATCAGTCCAACAATTAGTCCACTTCTTGGCGAATGCAATCGATCCTCTACTCAGCCCAAAACACCCTGCTAGGAAGTATTATGAGGCCAGGAAAAATAGCCGTAACATAAATACTCAAAGAACATACCGTACCGGTACGCAAAGTTCTAATCCTGAGAGATCTACGAAGAAGGACAGAGAAAAACGCCGTGATAAGTATAAATACCAGCTAGCGCAATTTAATTACTACAACCAACGTCGGAAAGTAATTAGATCAGTACTTATGAATGATAAGCCTAGTTGTGGGATTGATGAGGAAACCGTGTACGATGCACTCAATTCATATTTCTCTAACCCTAATGACAATGTCAAACAAGAATACATCTCATCGCTCAATGATACTGAGAGAATCACTTTAGATGATACATACGTAACAACTGTAAGTAAGGAAGAAATATCCAACGCAATAAATATGATACATTCTGATACTGCCCCCGGTCCTGATCACGTCTTACCTAGAATTGTGAAAGACGGAATGGCGATGGAAATTATCGCTCTAATTGCCACAAGAATGCTGCAGACGGGACATGTTCCTCCTTGCTTTCAGAAAGCCAGAACGGTATTGATTGATAAAGGGGGGGGAATTCAGATGATATTTCGAACTGGAGACCAATGACCAATGTTTCCGTAGTTCGCAGAGCCATCGAAAGTGTGGTAGACAGACGTCTCAGAGAGTTCATTTCATTCAATGAGCATCAGCGTGGATTTACTCGATCACCTGGTACACTTATAAACACATCCTTGCTTAGATCAACTATGGTATCAGCCAAAACTCAGAAACGTAATGTCATTATCGTCTTCTTAGATATGAAAGGCATTTGATAACATCGGACACCTACATTTAAAGAAATCAGTTGAAGTATCTCCTGCACCTTCTAAATTAGCTACTATAGTTCTAAATCTGCAGACTAATAACCAGACTTGCGTGGAAGTTAATCGTAGAAAAACAAAGCCCATTGTTCTAGGACGTGGTGTAATGCAAGAGTCTCCACTCTCGCCCACATTATACAATTTGGCTACAGATCACATACTAAATGAATTGTCTGAAGAATCAATTGGTAGCGAGTTTGGATACAACCTAGTTCCGAGTTTAAGCCCAGTAACAGTGCTTGGCTTTGCAGACGACACGGTTCTAATAGCTAAGAATGAAAAATCAGCTTTGGAACTTACTCGAATGGCCATGTCAAGATTCCAAACTATTGGGTTGGAAATAAATTTCACAAAATTTGTAGCTATCAATATTTGCAAAGGAATACTTACTGTACCCATTCGTCATCATATGGAACATGTGTTCGTATCCCAGCTAACTCACGGTCTTTCGAGGCATGGGGCGTTCAACCCACTATACGAGCACATATTCAGGATTTGAGTCTGTCAGGTGACTACTCTACTTGAAAGAAACAACATATTCCTAAGTATAACATTTAATGGTAGTAATTCATGGCAAAACAAAACACAAAACACAATAAAAAATTACTCTTACTTCCCACGACAAAAATCAAAATTATCTGTGAGTCTCTTGTCATCAAGATTGGTGCTCCACCGCACTCATGTCTATCCTAAACATCCTATTGTTGATACTCTTTGACATTTGCGAGTGTCCATATTGTTCTTCACGTGGCACAATTTAACACAAATTTAAATATCACAACACAACAAACACAAATTATATTTAAATGACATTAAATCTACAATTATTAAACATTTATCCGTTTTACACGGAACATTTACTTTAAATAACATTGATTCATTAGCTTATGCCCTGTTTAATAAGTGTTGTCTTTCCGCGCGAATCGTATTCTTTTCCCATAAGTTTCAAACGCTGAAGTGGTACACTTTTCCCTCCAAAATACACATAGTTATAGATATTTTATAGCTTCACCATACAACGATTTTCTGGGTCTGGTCGAAACATCGTTACAAACGTGTCATATCATTCAAATCACGTACCCGTATGAATAAATTAGCATGGACTGGGTAAATATTCTTTACAAAAATGCTTCTATTTATTTGGTGCAGTTAGTTTCTCCTCAGAGAATAACTTGGCCAAATGTTATCCGATTACTTCATTCCAACATTACATGTGTATGGAAACAGTGCATCTAATTCAATTGATACTTTCATATGAAGCACATCTTAATTACTTTTCAAAATATCGAGATTCTTCAGTGTCCCACTATAATCTTATAATAAAAGGATCTGGTCTATTGACTTCCCTTCGCGTGAACAATGGATTAGTCACGGGCCGTCCTATGCAAGATGGCTGCCGGGTTAGTGGATTATACCTGCTACCCCGCCTGACTTCCTGCACGGTCATGTGTTCACTCAATGGTGCAGATGTGCTAGAGGTACCCTGAATGGATCGTGTCATTACGAATTGAGTCAATCTAATTATTTAATACCTACATTTAGAGTATTTAATGGGCTCATCTCGGCTCCTAATTACTATTCAAGGCAAGGGATGGATCACGAAATAGCTTCGCCATTCTGTGGTCGTAATCAGTGGCTTTGCGCGCGTCTCAGCTGAGTTTCACTGTTATCTCACTGGTCGGGCATGCATATAACAAGAGGAAATCAACGTTTCCTACGCGAAGAACCATTTGTCTTACCTCTAAGGGCAGATCAATTAATATATTGGCCTACCTAGGGTGTCTAGCAGTTATCCCTGGTGGCGAAGACTCTGCTAACAGTGGATACAGACAGACTCTGTCCCAACTCTGTTGCGAATACACATGTATGCTCTAGGGAAATACTATATCGTAGCTTCGAAGATTTAGCCGACTAGATTCGACAACGCGCGAACTATTTTCGGATGGTCCCCGCAACTTATTGACGTAAATCTCTTGATTCTACGTTACATGCTCGCTGATCGCGGCTCAAACAATATTTCTTACAGATGACTCAATTCTTAAAGCACTTACGTCCTCTATACATTTACTCATAAGCCAAAGTCCTACGTAGCTCCAAAACAAGTATACATTTACTGGCATACATTGACTATCTTAATGGCTCTCAAATACAACCCTGTAGAATATACCATAATAAAACATTTATTTAACATTTCAATGACACTGAAAAACTCTCTTTATCTCGATATTTATCTTTCTTTCTTACTTTTCACAATAACACAGCATTCTTACACTAGACATGACACACTATGCACGTACTATAGGCCTGACATGCCGATTTATATATTTATTATTGTTACCGACCCCAGATTATTATTATTATTAATTAACGTTACCGTTACTTTCATCAATGTCTTACGCCTAAATGGTCGTAAGCGTGTCATCCTCAAAGCCATATTTTTACCAAAATACGAGGGATGTGATCTCGTACACAAATGACTGTTAATTCTTAATCGTTGAGGGAATGATTCGTTGTATGGTGAGCTATTAAATCATATCAACATATTAAATTTGTACTCACTTTCATTGTAGCTGGATTAGTCCAGGTCGCCTACGGGCGTCACCTAGAAAGACCTGCACTCGGCCTCTCAGGAGGCCACACGAAAAAAAAAGTCCAGCATGCCAGCCATTCGCCTCCCATAATGCTTGAAGCCATCATGATATTTTTCACACGACACATTGCATAGACTTTACACATGGTAATTATATTTTTCACTACTGGCCTTTTCACTTTAACACAATACACATTCTTTTACCATATAACCATAAACACTTTTAAAGATCACTGTAATATTACTTTATACACAATTCTCACACACGGATCCTTGATCGGATTCCCACTATCGCCTGACCTCAGAGATGCGATGCAGCTAACTCCTGACAACCGCTGGTCTCCTTGAAAGTCTATCTTGCGTGTGTGTGTTCGTCTCCCGTCACCTACAGTTTATGTCTCCTCTACTGCAAAGTTGTTCAATCCTAGATCACAACTACTTGTGATGCCTTCCAGGTTCCCGTAACTGTAGTGTTCATTACAATAGTATGTGTTATTTTACCCATGATAACACTTCCTGTGGTTATGTTCATTGTCTGTAAACATCATCCTAAAATATCCCTACGCTGTACTGATTCTATACTCGCGTATACAGTTGCTTATACGTCTGCTGTAGACTAATTATTATATGATGCAGAATAGGGATGTATAGAACTAGCACCAATAGAGCGCACTGCTGTTGTACTGGGTAAGCGCAAGGTGCTCTTCATTTGTCTCCTGTGTTCTCATGCCGCTAATATCCACGAATTTAAGTTGTTTAAATTGCTATTTTCGTGACTATGCCGAGCTATTGCAGTGTTCCTCTTTGCAAAAATCAGGGAAATCCGATTTCGTGTCACCAATTTTCAAAAAATAAAGAAATGAGGAAGAAATGGTTACATGCTATTAGAAGGAAACATTTCGGTGTAGAAACTCTGACCGAAAATATTAAAGTGTGTTCCCATCGTTTTCAACTCGATGACTTCACGAAAACTGTTTTGGGCAAGTGTGATTTACAAAGGGAAATAATTCCTACCTATAAACTGAATAGACATATCGATAACAACCACTGAATTTATGCGTTTGTATTTGAAGGTGAGAGAGCAAGATTAAAACCGGGCACTGTTCCATCGCTTTTTCCGTGGACCACGAACACAACAAAAATAAGGAAGAGGCCATACACAAGAAAATTGCCAGGTTACCACGATAAGCCTACAATATCGGAATCTGCATAAATTATCTCCATTGAAGTACGGTACGGGAAGAAATCGTCAATATACAGGAAGAAGTGAATGTAACATTTGTGACTCCCATTTTCAAAGGCATCAATACTCGGACAAATACTTCAAGAATAAATGTCACAACATTAGCAGTCAACGTTTTTGAAATCAGTATTAATCGTCAACTTGCATCTGCCCGACGGAGAATGTGGTACCGGTAGTGACTGACTTCTACATTCTTGAGTCATAGGCCTAAGTTAGCCAGATGAATGGAAACAGTTCATGGCCTTAAAACAGGTATTCTCAAACTTTTTAAATACTGTACCCCTAAGTCGTTTCCAAGGGGTACGGAAACGATTTCTATTAAGAAATTGACAAATTACAAAAGAACCAAACGTTGCGATGCATTTTGAGGTAAACAATACCGGTATCAACTTTCTTTGATTATGTTTACCTTAAAACAAGACCGTTTCATGTACGCTATCAACCAAAAAAATACACGAATCGAAGTCTATAAGCAAGGGGAGCCAGTGAATATTTAAATCTCTATTTATAAAAGGAAGATTATAGTTTTACGTGACCGTTAATCTAGAGATCATAAGGCACAGAGGACTTCCTCTTGACGTGGAATCCGAACAGGACAAGGCATTTCACTTTGAAAATCTCACATGCATTGACCGGGAAATCTCTATTTATGATTTAAGTCTTATGGAGATATAGGCTATTTATCAATATAGGCCTACAATACTCAAGCATGCTGACTCCTATTCATAATTTGAATAATAAAGCGTGTTAGAATTTTGTCATTACCGCTGTAGCCTACTAATTCTTCCCTCCTCCCACTAGTTTTAGCGCCTCTAGTCCGTAGCTCATTTTACAGCTGTTTAACGCTTAAACGCTGAAAATCGTTCATAATATATTAGAGGATATACCTATAGAATTAATTAATATAGTCTTGGAGTAAAATTAGAGAAGATATAATTTACTTTAGCTTAGAAAACTCGGTCACAATCTATACATTCCTCGTAGCTGACTGGGGAAACATAGGACGATCGCCTTGCGCATACCCAGTACTACACGAGCGCTATCTGGCGCGAACTTTCTCAGGCTACATCCCTATTACTGTTATTAAGCTGCATGGTGCGCTTTTCATTGTTCACTGCTAATACACTTGAGCGTCAATACTTTATAAATTCCGCGCACTTTCTTGCGTGATCCGACAGCGTGTCACCACTCGAGTTGAGTCAAGGAGAACTGACTCTCTGCTTCAGCTTCCCCCAGCTTCCTGATGAAAAGTAGTTCACTGGATTTCCAGGAGCGACTCTCTTCTTAAAATAATACGTTTTCAAACAAAGTGAAGTGTGATCCTTATTCGACTATTCATGGAGGTTCCAAATTCACTCGCGTGCAGGCAATTTCTTCGGCCAATTAATTATAATTAATTGCTTTCTTCCATGGCGTCATGATGCTACTCCGGTTCTTCCCCTATTGCTACATTACAAATCCTGACTCTGCCGCGGATTAGGTCTGTGCATACGTTCCTTTATAGATGCAGCCTTTAATTTAGGCGTGTGGACACTCCTAAATTATCTTTCCTAGAATACATGCATCTGGGTGTAAATTTCATCTCAATTCATTGCTCCATTTGGCCGTAATTAATTAATTTCTGTGGGCGACCACCCCCACTCCGCTTCTCTGCCTTGTAAGACTGTGGTTCCCAAAGCCATTAATCTTTGGTCGCTCCCCCAGTGCGACTGGACCTGTGTCTGTTGAACACAGGGGAGCCTACGCACTTCTCTATTGCACACGGTACTTATTCAAGTATCGATATTACCCTGTGCAGTCGTGCGTTGGTTCCCCTGCTACAGTGGGGTGTACACGATGACCTTTGTAATAGTGACCATTTTCCAATTTTCGTTACTCTTCCGAACCAGAGAGCCATCGAGTTACCAAGTCGATGGCTTCTCCGTCGGGCTGATTGGCCAACTTTCACGGCACGTGCGGTGTTTGCCGAAGATACCTTTGAGAGTGTTGACGATCATACCATTCACATAACGAACGGTATTTTGGCTGCTTCTGAGGAAACAATACCTTCCTCATCCGGCAACTCACGCCGGAAGCTTGTCCCTTGGTGGACAGCCGAGATTGCAGCGGCCATTAAAGATCGTCGACGTGCTTTCAAATGCTATCGGAGACAAAACACTATGGCCAACCTTATCACCTTCAGAAGGATGCGTGCTAGAGCCCGATATCTGATTCGGGAGAGTAAGAAAACGACGTGTGAAAAGTATATGTCGTCCATGACGGCGCATACTCCTTCATCTCAAGTGTGGACTAAGCTTCGTCGGATCTCCGGACTCCCGACATCACTGTCGATACCCGGAGTGTCCATCAATGGAGACATCATCACGGACCATCTCGCCATTGCCAACAGCATTGGCTCGCACTTCTCCGATGTATCCTGCTCCGGGAGTTACGATCCTACATTTCTGACTCTGAAGCGGGAGGCAGAGACTCACCCCTTGTCCTTTGCCACTGCTGCTTCGGAGTCCTATAATGTACCATTCTCTGAATGGGAACTGCGCAGTGCGCCTGCACTGTGCAGGGATACGGCTCCTGGACCGGATAACATACATAATAAAATGTTAAAACATCTGTGCGAATCCAGTATAAAAAAACTGTTGATCCTCTTCAATCGTATATGGCTTGAAGGGGAGTTTCCATCTCAATGGCGAGAGGGGATCGTGATACCGATTCCTAAGGCTGGAAAGGATCCCAAGTTTGTAAGCAGCTATAGGCCCATTTGTTTGACAAATGGCCTATGTAAGCTGCTCGAAAAGATGGTGAACCGTCGACTGGTGTGGTTCTTGGAGGATAAAGGTCTCCTGTCTGAGTACCAATGTGGATTTCGCTCTCATAGGTCCACTACTGACCATCTGGTGCGACTTGAGAGCGCCATACAGGAGGCCTTTTTTTTCGAAAGCAGCACCTAGTCACGGTTTTCTTTGACCTCGAGAAAGCCTACGACACCACATGGCGCTACGGGATCCTTTCCACCCTTTACAAGTGGGGACTCCGTGGTAACTTACCGACTTTTATTGCGAATTTCATGTCCGTCCGTCTCTTCCGTGTAAGGCTCGGTAGGACATTATCGCAATACTATACCCAAGGACAGGGTTCAGTGCTGAGTGTCACCTTGTTCGCGATTGCCATTAATGGCATTGTTGCCGCCGCCGGGTCCGCGGTAGTTCCATCGCTGTATGTAGACGAATTAGCTCTGCTTTACAGCTCTGGAAGTATGGCGGTCGTGGAACGGCAATTGCAGCTAGCTATCAACCGGGTCGACAGGTGGGCTCACGACCGGGGTTTTCGTTTTTCAGCAGCGAAAACCTCCGTCGTCCATTTTTGTCGGCTACGGAGGCTACATTTACACCCTGAACTACATCTCAGGGATGCTGCGTTGCCGTTGGTTGACACTTATCGCTTCCTGGGGCTCCATTTTGACAGCAAGTTAACGTGGCAGCACCATATACGGCAATTGAAAATGACATGTCTCAGGAAACTGAACATGCTCAAGTTTCTTAGTGGCACTACGTGGGGGGGGGGGGGGCTGACCGTGCGGTGCTGCTACGGTTCTACCAAGCCCTCGTCCTGTCCCGGCTAGACTATGGTTCTGCGGCATACGGTTCAGCAAGGCCGGCAACCTTGAAAATGCTGGACAGTATCCACCATAGTGGCGGTAGGCTGGCTACCGGTGCCTTCCGGACCAGCCCGATACCCAGCCTACTCGCCGAATCGGGTGTTTCACCTTTAAATTATAGACGCCAACATATGCTTTTAGCATATGCTGCCAATGTGCGTCAAATGCCGCAAACCCGACCTATCAAGCTCTCTTCGGTACCCAAAACCACCAGGGGTACGCCAACCGGCCTCGTGCCACTCGGCCAGTTGGTATTAGACTTGATAGCTCGTGTACTGAAATAGGAGTGGCTGTAGGTCCCTGTATGATCCGGACATCTAGCGAGGTGCCTCCGTGGCGGGTCCCGCGTCCGGAAATTCGGTTAGATCTTCACCAAGGTCCTAAGGTGAACACGGATGCGTCCGTTTACCGGAGGCAGTTCCACAGCATAGTTCACCAATTTCCGGACGCTGGCATTCTATACACGGATGGTTCGAAGGTGGACGAGAAAGTGGGTTGTGCTTACGTTATTGATGGTGCAAATACCAAGATCTCTTTGCCTGAGGCCTGTAGTGTGTTTACTGCGGAGCTCGTTGCCATCTATGATGCTCTGTAGTTTGCACTACAGGATGCACGAATACACTTTCTCGTGTGTACCGACTCTTTGAGTTCGTTGCAGTCAATTGCTACATGTTTCCCGCAACACCCCCTAGTGCAGCGAATCCATGACCTACTAGCCGGGCTGTGCCACGCTGACACTCGAATCACCTTTCTGTGGCTTCCAAGCCACATGGGAATTGCGGGAAATGAGTTAGCGGATCAAGCTGCAAAAGAGGCGGTATCACTACCACCTCGACCAATGGAGGTACCCGCTAGAGATATTCGCTCTCAGTTACGCCTACAAGTTCTGGCTTTTTGGGAGAGTCAGTGGCTAGCTGACCCACTGCCCAGTAAACTGAGAGCGATCAAGGGAACTACTCGCGTGTGGCGGAGCTCCTTCCGGGCCCGGAGAGAGTCCGTCATTTTGTGTAGGCTAAGGATAGGTCATACAAGAACCACCCACTCGTACCTAATGAGAAGGGAAGACCCCCCACTTTGTACCTGTGGAGCCGTATTCACCGTGGCCCACATTTTCACCGAGTGTGTGGATCTTGCTGACTTACGAAGAAACCTTGGTTTGCAGATGACACTCAAACTTATATTAGCCGATGACGCGGTGGTTGCTGATCTCGTCATCCGCTTTATAAGTGAGAGTGGGTTAGGGCCAGCAATCTAAATTTTCCAGTGAACATTGACTCAACGACTTGTTCGTTTTTGAATGATAATGTTTTTGTTTTTTCCGTAATTTTTGTTTATTTTTATGATTTTGATTTTTATTTAATTTCTTTTTGTTTTTGTTTTATTAATTTTTGGTCTTTTTAAATTTAGATGTCCACCTCAAAATTTTAAATTCAATTCGAAATTTGTATTCTTTAATCTGTGTTAAGAGGGGCAGATGACCTCGTAGTTCCGCCCCTTTAAACAACAATAACTAACTAACTAACTCCCCCAGTGCAGACGAAAAATAGTTCCTTGGCGTCACCTAGTAACGCCCCCTTGCTAACCACGATTTGTCAACTGTCAAGTTGGCCCGATTTCTTGAGCTCTTAGCATCTTAAACGTACATAGGCTTGTATTTTCTGCAATACTCCGCCTTTAATGCTATAATATTCCTGTTCTGGCCGTGAAATCATGCTGTTATAATTATATACAGTTATAACTCATTGTTCCTCGGGTTCACTGTGGCTGTTCCCCCTCGGAGATCAATGGTTCGATTCTTCGCAGAATCATGGGCCTGGTCTTTTTGTGATAAAGACCCCGGTTCGATGCTAGTCAGCCGTGTCCCATTGGGCACCCTACCAACCATCTTGAAATCTCGCCAGACACCGTTATCTCATGCATATCATCTGACGAATGCGTTCGTTACCTAGGCATAAATGTTTCTGACGTCTGTATTTTCAAACCACAAGAGGCCCTGAATGATCTGAAAGACAAACTCGAC
Source organism: Meconema thalassinum (assembly GCA_946902985.2). Lineage (NCBI taxonomy): Eukaryota > Metazoa > Arthropoda > Insecta > Orthoptera > Tettigoniidae > Meconema > Meconema thalassinum. The sequence goes on from OX336394.1 coordinate 37,560,802, forward strand.
CTCCATTCGGCTAGCCCGCTATTACATCCCGATCAAACGTTCTGTATTATGAACACTTCAATTTGTCCATCCCTCATCTATACGTTTCAGGCAATGCCATTAAAATCAATTCCAATGAAATTTCTAGACGATGCCGACAAAATGATAAAGGGAACTTTGCAAGATATAATTCAATTAACCACAGATAATCCAGACGCAATGGTCTATACTCACAGAAAGTACAAAGAGCTTGAATTATTTAGGATGCAATGAGAGGCTGTGCTCCAGCAAATAAATGGTTTACGAACTCTCAGAAAAACACAAAACGAATACATTCTGAACACGAGAGACATTGGAAAAGAGGTTGTCGTTTGGTTAATAAAACTTGGCATAGGTGGACCACAAACATTTCTTGGTCCTCGAGATAACTTTGTAGACACTCAAAAAGTACGGTCATATTTAAGAGATCAGCAGTTTGAAGCGTGGTGTCGGTTAACTCAAAAGGAAAAGGGGCCATTCTCTACAGGCAGTTCACGCCACCTAATAAATGGGTGTGGCACCACAAGGGTCTTTCTAGCTCTGAATGGAAGGATCGGCTGAAGCTTGTATGTAACGTAGCCGCAGTTAGAGCTGTACCCGGCAGAAGACAGGACGATAACAGTTGTCACCGCTGTGGCAACGAGATTGAAACCCTCCCTCATGTCTTGGGTTCTGCAATTATGGTGAGGCTCTTCGTAACACAAGACATCACTCAGTAAGATTCATCTTTGCGGAGAGTCTGAGAGATGTTGTCTTCGTGGTGCATGAAGAAGTTTCAGGGCTAGCAACGCAAGGCAGCACCAGGCGTATTGACATCACAGCCTACAAGGATGATAAAAAGAAGGGTTATATATTGGATCCAACGGTGCGTTTTGAGACCCATGCCGAGCAGCCAGATGAAGTAAACAAAGAAAAGAAGGATATTTACGAGCCTACAGTCCCTTTCTACAAGGAAAAATACCACCTTCAAGAAATAGAAATTATTGGGTTATTAGTTGGGGCGCGGGGAACAATGCCTTCTCTTTTTGCTGCTACTTGTAGAAAATTTCAGATCTCAAATGCCACCATTAACACCATAGCAATGACAGCCCTTAAAGGATCTATTAGTATTTTGAGAAACCACTTATATTCATAAATTATGTGTATTTTAAGGCTGAATAGCTATTTTAATTATTTATTTTTAGTTGCGGTTTGCCCACTCTTCAGGACTTTTATTCATAGTTCAATACTCAGTTTGTTAACCTTCTTTTTCACCTTATTATGATATTTAAGCTCTGTATATTAGCAGCCTTGAAAGTCGAGGAAGCTTAAGAAATAACAATATACACTGCCGGAAAAATATAGGTCACTCTTTTAGAGGTTATTAATTCACTCAAGATTTCTTGTGGCAACAGTGCATATTGAATACATGAAATTATTAAATACTAGCAGTAGTGCCCGGCTTCGCCCGGTGGATTTATTTGTTTTATGGCTGATAATGAATACTACTACAGAACTGGAGTGCTCGAGGATAAGGATCGGAAAGCACCAATTCTTATTGCAGCTGATAACCTCAGTATACTGTACCAACACCAACGCCCTTATACAGAGGCATACTATTGTCATGATAACTGTTTTAAGGGACCTATTTTTTCACTAATTACTCCCCGTGACTGCAGTTTATAAGCAGCTCGCAATTCTGCACCAGAACACTGGTAGGGGTGACGTGATGCAGCCCGCATTGCCAGGCAACACTAACTTAGGTATTATTGAAGCTATTCGGGAGCGCGTGTTCTTCCGAGTTACTGAACAAAAATCAATCTTTAAGGTTACCTGAGAGGTGTATCCTAATGATACATAGCCTAAACTATTCCTTTTGAATCTGGCTATCATATACAAGACGCCATTTTCGAATCCGACTGGTAGTTCCAGAGATTAGCGCGTTTAAACACACAAACAAACTCTTCAGCTTTATTATATTAGTATAGATACAGATCAATAGGTCAAGCGGTTCAGAAATACCAGGTATCGACCCATGCTGAAACATCCATATTAGCACGAGGTGTAGTCTCCACGGGCGGCAATGCAGGCACTGACTCTTGCATCCAGTCGGTCATACAGATGGCGAATACTGTCTTGGGATACGATATTCCACGCCTGCTCGACCTGTTCACACAGTTCTGTAAGAGTTGTGGGTGGACGAGTCTCACGGGCCACTTGTCGTCCCATCGTGTGCTTGATTGGCGACAAGTCCGGCGGTCATGCTGGCCAGGGAAGCTGCTGCACGTCTTGCAGTGTACGTTGAGTTGCACGGGCAGTGAATATTCCAGATTAATTCTCAGAAGTCCACACATGCCAGTGTTGCCAACATGATTCGAAGCCTGCCGATAGGTCCAATTTCTAAATGCATGTAACGTCTATACTTTCGATTGGATTTCAACCAAATTTCGAATGTACTATAAGTACTACAACAGATATGGCTGTGAGTATTCTAAAGAGCCACCAGGGCTGCCAACTATTAACAAGTACTCTTTCTATGTTTTAATCCTAATATCAATATATCAGAAAGTATGCAAGCCAACAGCTCTAAACTTTGTACACGTATAGTACAGTACATGACATTCTACTTTAGGTTGTAGTTACTTATATATATCAATGCTGCCAACACGATTTTAAGGCTGCTGATAAGTCCAGTCTGTAAATGCATATAACTCCTATACTAACAAATTGACTTCAACCAAATTTCGTATGCGCTTTGTGTACCATAACCGTTAGGACTATGCGTATTCGTAAGAACCAGCAGGGCTGCCAACTGTAAATAAATGCTCGCTCTATTTGTTTAATCCTAATATCAATATATCGGTTCGGTGGTTTAGTTGGTAGCATGCTGAACTGCTGTTCCCAAGATAGCGGGTTCAAACTCGGCTGAAGTCGTCGGATTTTTTAAGAGCGTTAAAATCCTTCAGTATGCCTTCCTTCGGAGGGGAAGTAAAGCCGGTGGTCCCATGTCATAGATTTATGGCATGTAAAAGATCCTTCCACAGACTAAACTTGTGTGCAGCTAAATTGTTAGGTTAGAAATCGTCGGAACGCTCTATCAAAGTTCCAACGTTCACTACTAGGTATCATTGATATCTGGTGGCGAAAGTCGGACCTACTTGAAATTGAACGGAATTTGTAGCTCACCCTAAGGGTGTCCACTGGAAGCAACTACAGACTCAGGCGAGCCGAACATGTCTTCGGACACTCCCGGCACTAAAAGCCATACGATAAATAAATAAATAAATAAATAAATAAATAAATAAATATATAAATAAATAAATCAATATATCAGAAAGTATGCAAGCCATCAGCTCTAAACTTGGCACACGTATAGTACCTGCCATTCTAGATTAATTTTGAGTAACTAATATACCTCAGTGCTGCCAACATGATTCTAAGCTTTCTGATAGTTTCAATGTTTAATTACATGTAACTTCTGAACTAATAAATGGATTTTATCCAAAATTGGCATTATAATAGATGACATTGTTCCCAACATGATTTTATGCGCACTGACAAATCCAATATCAAACAGCATGTAACGTCCATACTATCCATTAGACTTCAACCAAATTTTGTATGTGCATTCTATACCTTAAAAGATTGAACTAAGAATATATTCAGAGTCACCAGGGCGGCCAACTGTAGTAAGTTACTGTATTAGGCTATACTCTTTCAGGTGTATTTCAAACTGCAGTACTTGGAAATGTTAGTATTACCAACTTGATTTCGTCATTATTCTAGATAGGTCTATATAGATTGGCATGAATCTTAAATTTTAAGAAAGGTAGGCTCTTTAGTTCGTCACGGAACTATTTGTTGTTTTCGATAAAGTCACCAAATGCATTTATGGTTCAATTGTGGCCAGGAAAAAGTCATTAGTGCACTTAGTGAGTTTTTGTTTGGCAAGACACCAAGGTAGCTGTGACTTCGCTCATGAAGTGCATAGTTGTGTAGGCTATATGGGTATGCTCTGAAGTAGCAATGTGAAGTAGATCTCAAAGGTTTGTGGCCTTAGCCCTGAGTGGAATTAGTGAACCAAAGGTAAGAAATCACTATTATTTGTCTGATTGTTGCCCTTCAATGTAAGTTAAGTGTAGCTCAGGGCGTGGTGGCACAGCGGTCAAGCTGTTGGCCTCTCACCACGGCGGACCGGGTTCAATTCCCGGTCAATGCATGTGAGTTTTCCAAGTGAAATGCCATGTCCTGTGGTTCGGATTCCAGGTAAAACGGAGGTCCAGTGGCTCATGTTCGCAAGATTAATGGTCACGTAAATCTGCAAACTTACTTCATTCCTTTGAGTGTAACTAAGCCGTAGGCCTAACTTATAAGTTGGAAATGGACAGATTTAGATTACGCCTATTATTTACCTGTTGACATATTTTTACTTTGTCATATTCAAAATGTAAGCATAATGTCACCGGTACAGTAATGTTATGTTCTGTAGTAATACCAAGGCTAAACATTATAATGTAATAGCACCATCAAGTTATCCTACTTCCTATTTAATTATTTCTTTTTTCTAAAACGTGACTTGGCGAGCAAAATGATGTAAGTTACAAGTCTAGACATTTAATGTTGAAGGCTTCCCTGGATATTAATACAGTGCTATATTATTATTATTATGTGCGTATGGACCCTATTGGATCACGCATTACATTTATGATTCGCCTTTCTAACAGACCATATTGCTTTCATTCTTTCACTGTCCGCTTGTTTCCTTTCTTCTGACCACTTAGTCCCCGATCTTCTGGGGACTTCATTCTCTGGCTGTACCACCCATTCATTTATCTTCTGACGGTAGACATTTCTGTCTAGTATTTCTGACGTTTCTATCCGGGCCTTTTCCAGGTCATTTTTAACATCTTGTATACGACACAGATCCAGCAAATGTCCTCCTCAAGAGCCGCCTGAAACCTGGTCGTATGTTGCTGGTTGACACACAGCAGCAGACCATCATTCAGGACGTGGAGCTCAAGATGCAGATATCCAGCAGTCGGCTGCATTCCAAGTGGCTTAAAGAGCAGGGGATTTTGATGGAGGATTTGCGAGCTGACCATGCCAACTGCAATCCCATTGTTAATGGTGGTGATGGTGGCAGTGGGGAAGTATCTATGGTAGCAAGTGTCAATGGAATTTCAGACGATACTATTGCTAGATTTATATATATATATAAACGAGCCTTACAGTAGTCGCATATGATGTGTAACATCTGGCATGTTATCCTACTCGTATACTACACAGCTTGGACATTCTTAAAATGTTAATTTACACTCCATTTTCATACTGGTACTATGATGAATGTATAGGTTGAATTGGAGATATGCTACTGTCACATTTGTGGCTCAGCGGTCAAGCTGTTAGTCTCTCACCAAGGTAGACAGGGTTTGATTCCCGGTCAATACATGTGAGATTTTCGAATTGAAATGCCATGTCCTCTGGTTCGCATTCCACGTAAAAGGGAGGTACCGTGGTTCATGATCGTGAGATTAACGGACACGCAAAACTACAAGCTTCCTTCCTTCCTTTTACATTAATAATTCATAATAACAAAGTGACACACAACGTCGACAGTACTCTGAAGTACTGTGAGCACATTCCTCAGTAACTATAACATTCTTTATTCTCAAGGCTCTCATACAGTTCGTCGTAAACAATCAAAACATGGCTTCCTACAATCATGAAATGACCTAGTCTCACATATGATGAAAATACAGCTTTTATTCCACTCATATAACAACATTCTGTTATGCATTTGATATTTGACTACTCACCCACAACTTGACAATAATGCCGCTTACTTAAATGTCATTTGTCGTCTTTGTCCTACTTCTTCTTCTTCTTCTCTTCTACGCGATCAGGCCCAGTGGACCGCGCGCTTCTACAAGTTTCCTTCTCCATCGTCTCCTATCCATAGCTGCCATCCGCCATCTGTCCACACGTATCGCTGCCTGTTGCAGATCTTCATGGAGTCCATCACTCCACCGCTTCCTTGGTCTCCCTGGTGGTTTTCTTCCTGTGGGGATGAAATCCAGTAGCATCCGTGGCCATCGGTGGTCTTCCATCCGGGCTACATGTCCAGCCCACTGCAGTATTCTGGTTTTGATGGTTCCAGCTATGTTGGCATCATGGTACAGGTCTTCTACTTCATGATTGTGTCTAATCCTCCATTCACCCGTGTGTACATCCCTCACCTGTCCGAAGATCTTCCGAAGAACTTTTCTCTCAAAAACGAGTAGTTTATGAAAGTCCTGTTTTCGGATACTCCATGTCTCACATCCATATAGTACAACAGGTTGGATCAGAGTTTTATACAGACGAATTTTGAACTGTCTGGAGAGACATCTGGACCGAAGAAGCTGTGTTAAGCTGTAGAGAGTTCGGTTTCCTGCTTGGATCCTGGCGTTGATTTCTGCGTGAAAAGCGATCCTAGGTACTTAAATTCATGGACCCTCTTGTAGGACTGGTCCCCTACCCGGAGTGACGGTAGTTGCCCAAAAACGTGGCCTTGCCCGCGAGTCATATTGAGGTACTCCGTCTTGGTTTCATTCACGATTAGCCCAAATTTGTTGGCAGCTGCCTTGAGTGCTCTGGTCATTTGCCTCAACTCTTCCTGAGAGCTGGAGAGTAAACTAATATCATCTGCGTAGGCAAGGTATGCTAGGTTCTTCCCTTCGACTTGGATTCCTTCAAAATTCTCTCGAAAGGTCTCACGTATGATCTTCTCCAAGGCAAAATTGAACAGTGTAGGAGATAAACCGTCTCCTTGCCTGAGACCCGTCAAAATTTCAAAATCCTCTGTCACTCGATTTCCCATTTTTATCTTACCGCGTGTTTCGCTCAGGCAGATCGCTACCAAGTTAATGAGTTTCTCGGCCATTCCAAACTCTCTTAGGCAACTGAGTAGGCTCTTTCGGTGTATGCAATCATAGGCCTTCTTGAAATCTACGAATAACACGTGGAGTTCTTTGCCATATTCATCCAGTTTTTCAGTAAGCTGTCGGAGAACGAAGATATTATCTACTGTGGAACGCCCCAGCCGAAAGCCTCCCTGTTAATCACCAAGCACTGATTCTGCCACTGGTTGAATTCTATCTATGAGGCAGTTGAACAAGACCTTGTAGCAGACGTTAAGCAGGGCGACTCCTCGATAGTTATCACATTTCAATTTGTCACCCATCTTATAGATTGGACAAATCAGAGCTGTTTTCCATTCTGACGGTAATTCTTCTTTGATCCAGATTGCTTGTATCAGCCTGTGCAGTTTTTCTGCTAGTTTCTCTCCTCCTTCCTGGATCATCTCGGTCTGTATTCCATCTTCACACGGACTTTTATTCTTCTTGAGCCGTTTGATCTGGGTTTTGATCTCATCCAAAGTGGGTGGTGGATAATCCAAGTCGACTGAGGTTGGAGTCTGGAGGTTGTCCTACACCATGTGATATTCAACCTTGAACGTGAAGCTTCATAAACTGCTCAATGACAAATGAAAGTCGGTGAAACATTTGACACTGTGCTCGTCAAACCAGTGCCTGCTAAATGCACTGCCTACTGTATTGCCATAACATTCTCGCGCTACAGAGCACACACTGCCTTGTTTCCAATACACACATTTTCAATTGTAAATCCAGCTGGCAGTGCGTTTTCACTTCCGTGCGATCCACTTCCGTTTGATCCACTTCCGTCCGATTCACTTTCGTCCCATTTTTCTGGCAGTGCGTCTTCACTTCCGACCGAACCACTTCCGTTCGATCTTCACTTCCGTCCGTTCCACTTCCGTTCTATCCACTTCCGCCCGATTCACTTCCGTCCCCAATTTTCAAAATCACTCCCACAAAACTATCCATCAACCGAGCGGAAAGATGTTACACATCAAAAATCTAGGCATGGTAAGTTAACTGTTCGGACACAATATAACCTCACCAGGAAATTTACATCTCTACTTCAGCAACATTCCACACAAGAAGGTCCCTGAAACCGTAACGAAATTATATTTATTCACCAACACAAGCGATGGTCTAATCCATAACCACCACGCAGCAGCTGTTCTTCTCTGTGCCATATCAACGACACACCTGAAAGTTATTGCACAGAAGTTCTTTGAATCGGGGCACACATTGATGGAGTGCGATTCAATGCATTCGGCAATTGAAAATGCAAAGGAGAATTACCATGTGTACATGCTGAATGATGATGATGTTGATTCGTTTAGGGGCTTAGCTAAATCGTGGTCATGTAGCCCCGTTTTTTTTAGTGTGTGGTATTTGTGTGATAACCTGTGTTATTGTGATGGCTGTATGAGTGTGTGAATTACAAATACAAGGAATTTAGCAACTGAGAACGGTGTAATAGATAACGCACTAAAGCCCGCAGCTTCTGATGGAAATGTTTTAGAAAATTAAGCACCAGTTTTTGATAATACCGCTCTTTGCCTCAATTTTGTACCAGGTAAGTGTGTAATATTGGCAAATATATTTGCACTACCTACCTGAAGTTTATTGACTACCGGTATTGCTTATTCAAGAGATAGTTTAAGCATTTAACTCAATCTTTTTTTGTAGGTCTACTCAATGGAAAGTAATGTCAATAGTTGAATAATGTGTTGTACTCTATAATTTCATTTAAAATATATAATATGTAATATTACTGAGGTGGGATTACTCTTAGTTATTGGCCCTTATCCAGAAATATAATGTGAAAAAAGTCACTAAACGAATACTTTACGGGAAAACTGTACCAGGTAAAAAACATTAAATGAGAATTTTTTGCATTTAAACAAAAACTATACATTTAAATTTTGGAAGCTATTGTCACATTGTCAAAGGAAGCCCAGTTACATTGTTAACAGAAAAAAATTCGACAGTGGTATCATTACAGAAATTTTAGTATTGAAAAACATACAAAAGTCCATTTATGTCAGAACAATTGAAGTGAGTTTCACCTCTAAACCGACGATATATAAAAATGAATGTTTGTTTGTTCGTCTTTTATGCGTTCAATTCATCCGATTGCGATCTAATTTTGGTGAGTTGTTGTGCACACTCCCGGGATGGTTATAGGCATAGTCAATCCAATTTACTATAGATAGTGCTTGAGTAGTTTTAACAAATGGGTGTTGGCGCGCGATTCGTTTCAACAAAGTCCCGCATGCGTTCATATACCATTCATCCGATTGCGGTCAATTTGTGGTGAGTTGTTGTGCACACTCCCGGGACGGTTATACGCATTGTAAATGCAATTTACAACAGATAGCGCGAGTAGTTTTAACAAATGAGTGTTGGAGCGTGATTCGTTTCAACAAAGTGCGGTATGCGTTCATATACCATTCATCCGATTGCGATGATACTTTGGTGAGTTGTATTGTATACTCCCGCGAAGATTTCTAACTTAGTGCATCCATTTGACAATAGGTAACGCTCGAGCAGATTCAACAAATGAGTGACGGTGTGCGAATCGTTCAAACAAAATCCCGCATGCGTTCATATACCATTCATCCAATTGCGATGATACTTTGGTGAGTTGTTTTGTGTACTCCCGCGAAGGTTTCTAACTTAGTAGATCCATTTGACAATAAGTAGCGCACGAGTAGATTCAACAAATGTATGACGGCTTGCGAATCGTTTCATTTCAGTCCCGTATGCGTTCATCCTACCATTAATCTAAATACGATGAAACTTTGATGAGTCGTGCACACTCCTGCGAATGTTTCAGATTTAGTAAAACCATTTTACAATAGGTAGCGCACGAGTAGATTCAACAAATTAATGAGTAACAGCGCGCGTATCGTTTCAACAAAATCCCATATGCGTTCATATACCATTCATGCGAATGCAATGAAATTTGGTGAATTGTTGTTTCCACTCCCGCGAAGGTTTCTGATTTATTAAATCCATTTTACAATTGGTAGCGCACGAGTAGATCAACTAATGGGCGACAGCGCGTGAATCGTTCCAACAAAGTCCCGTATGCGTTCATACACCAGTCATCCGAATGTGATGAAACTTTGGTGAGTTCTGTACACTCCTGCGAAGGTTTATGAATTAGTAAATCCATTTTTCAATATGTGGCGCACGAGCATGGGCACCCGCAGGATCTTTTCCAGGAGGGGGAGCCAAGTTATAGTTTTAATTTCATTACCTACCTGTTACTAGGTGATGATGAGACGTACCTCCCCCGCAATTCTCGTTTCATTTCTTACTTGCTTCGTGATAATCATTAGTAGGAAGCTATGAAACCGTTGGGTACAAAATCTTTTTGGCATGAATGGGAGGAATAGTTTTTAGCCTATTTTCAATTTTGAAGAAATAGGCTTATGAGATCACCTTTTGTCCGTGTGTGTGTGTGTGTGTGTGTGTGTGTGTGTGTGTGTGTGAGAGAGAGAGGAGTGTGTGTGTGTCCCTAATAACTTCTAAACGGCTGGATCGATTTCAATGAAACTCGGTAAGTTCATAGCACTATTCCGGACGACCCCGACCGTGTCCTTCAAATTTTGTTACGTCTCACCAAACCAACATGGCGGCTGGGCGGAATATTTCACCAGCATTCAATATCTCCGAAACTATTCCCGATATCAGCCTGGGATATTTTACGGTGATAAAGGGAACTAATATAAGTTCACCTATGTGACTTTTGAAAAGCTGGTAACAACAAAACCAACATGGCGGCCACGCGAATTTTCGACTTTTAAATAGACGTTTCTCGCTATTTAACCAACCAAACGCAATAAAACTTGGTACAGTATATGGTTATACACATTGTAATGCACCGACATCTAACTTGGTTCAATTGTTTACATAACCACAAGATGGCGGATGTGCGAAATATTTCACCGGCATTCTATACCTCTGAAATTATTAGCGGTATCACCCTGAAATTTTGCACGGAGATAAAGGAAAGGAAGCTTGTAGTTTAACGTGACCGTTAATCTTGAGATCATGAGCCACGGGACCTCCTTTTTACGTGGAATCCGAACCACAGGACATGGCATTTCACTTCGAAAATCTCACATGCATTGACCGGGAATCGAACCCGGACCGCCTTGGTGAGAGGCATACAGCTAGACCGCTGAGCCACCGAGCCCCCGGAGATAAAGGTACTGGAAGTTTATCTATAGGACTTTTCAAAACCGGGCGGCTTTGCGAATTTTAAAATTAAGTTTTTATTTCTTGTGTCGTGATCATGCGATTGAAGTGAAAGTTTGAATAATGAACCTACGCAATAATTTTCCTTTAATGGTACATGACTCTATGGCCTATACATTTAAAAATCCAACATGGCGAACATCCGAAATATTTAGACGGCTCTGAATATCTACGAATCTATTATAGTAATCAAACTGATTTTTTTTAATGTTCATAGGGGCTATGAACTTAAGTTCACATATAGGACTTTAAATAACCTGGTGATCACAAATCCAACATGGCGGCGACGCGAATTATAAGTATTCACATGGACGTTTCTCGCAATTTAACCATCCGAGTGCAGTGAAACGTGGTACAGTAAATCCTTATACAAATGTTAATCCACTGGCATCTAATTTATTTCAATTGTTTCCATAACCACAAGATGGCAGCTGTGCGAAATTTTAAAATCTCCTTGTTACTTCTTATGTCCTAATCATGCGATTGAAGTTTGAATGCTACACGTACACAATAATCTTCATGTAACAGTACATAACTCTAGGACCTACATAATTATATAATATCCAACATGGCGACCATCCGCGTAATTTAGTCAGTTCTCAATATCTACGAATCTATTACAGCAACCAAACTGAAATTTTGTATGTTGATAGAGGCAATTAACATAAGTAGGATATATGAAAATAGGCTGTATAGTTCTTCACGGAACTACTTGTTCTTAGTTCAGATAGAAGTTCGCTTTTCTCAGTGAATCATCGTCATAATGTTCATTTCTTAAAAACTGGTAAAAAGTAGTTGTATCACCATGTGTCGACAAAAATAAATGTCAAGCAGTTAATTAAAACGGTAATGTTAATCCAGTTCGCCGATTTTCTAAATAACTGGAGATATTTTCATTTTCAAATAATCCCAAATTACTAAGTTACATAAAAATGAGGAACTATCCGTACATCTAATTCATTTAACTATCAGTAACCTTAATTTATGAAAGAAACTGGTGTGACAATGAATTCTTAGGGATTCCATGGGGGGGACATAGTCCCTTCTTGCCGCCCCCTCCCTGGGGGCGCCTAAGTCAAGGACAAGAACTGTTGCGGTAGACCAAGATTAGAATATGTTAAACAGATTGCCTCGTATGTAAGATGTGGTAACTATTTAGAGATAAAATTTTCAGCTCAGGACAGGGAGGCATGGACAGCTGCATCAAACCACTCAAAAGATTGAAGACTCAAACACAACAACAAATACATGTGAAATCATCACCATAGTACTGCGCCCGAATAAACCCATCAGTACTTATATCCGCTGCAGACATGTAAATTACCCAGCTCACAAACTTACCATGCCTACTAAGTAAAATTGGGAATTTCAGGAACATACAGGATAGATATTATTCGTAAGAAAATAGTACTACCAGCCAAGGTACAAATTTCTACTATCATTTACATTTAGAGCAAATCGAGAAACTCCAATCTCGAGGGGTGATAAGGTCTAATCTATAGTGAGCGCCTGTATCTATACCACGCAGTACTATTTTCGACGATGACGACAATGAAAACGGTGTCAGTTAAGGAAAAAGTTGACTGAGTCGCTAAAAAGCGCCAGACGTTTATTGTGCTGAAACAAGTACAATAAAACTGGCTTCCTGCCTGAATATGGTGTCCCCTTGACACTCTCACAAAAATGAACTTCAAAAATAAACTTGCACGTGGCACTGATGTAATAAGAAATGTGAAACGGTGTGATACTAAGCATTACCCTACTTTATACAAATCCGCTTCAACTCTGAACCGTAGTTCCATATCTAAGCAAAATCATTCATTAACTATGTGCATATATACATTCATTTATGGTTCGCACAAATTATACACTCTATTGTGTCGAAAAGATTAAATTGTCTATCTTTCAATGAGTCATTTATCTACTCAACTTCCTTAACAATCAAATAACAAACATACACCGCAACTATCGTGTTGAAAGTAATAAATACTCGTCTTAATCAATTGAACATAAGTGACGAACATTTAAGCTAAGCACTGTTCCTTTTATCTTTTATCTTTTCATTACAAAATACTGAAATATTTCTGAAATTCTTTACTGTGTTAATAATTCTCTAATAAACGTGAATACTAGAAGTGCATGGCATTAACCTTCATTCTCACACTCCTATTCCAAAATTATACAACAATTACCTCATCTCTTAAACACCCTGTACAGAATCTTCCTTTAATACACTCAAATAACTTCACAATCACTACGATCAATACTAGAAAAACTTGAGACTCCTCAGCCTCCTCTCGTAAAAATACGTAACTCATTTACGTCTATATCTCCTTACTTTGCACGGTATTTCAACTATAAACTTCCATTTCAATACACTTTCTTCCTAACTTTAACACTCTTCTCTATCCTGATACAACTTCACCTCGTGCTTACAATTCCACTTCTGCAATAAATTTCTGTACTTTCACTTTCTGATCACCCTGTGATTTAACTTTGTTAACTTTCTTTTTCGCGTGTTTAAATTCAGTTTTACATTCAATTACATCCTTTAAAGAAATATCAGTAAGAATTCATATTTTTAACAAATGATATAAGTTTGACTTCCTTCCATGAATATATTTGTTTAACAAATTCATCTATGCTTTTTAATGCTCTAAATTTCATTAGACATATGTGTATAAGCGTTCTCGTAATACTTTCGTTCATAATTAGTTGAAAATAAATTTCTGACACTCAAATCAACATCATGAGTTGTCGAAATATTCTTTACACTTCGTGACATAACTTCTTAAATATGGTCCGGGTTCGATTCCCGGTCAATGCATGTGAGATTTTCGAAGTGAAATGCCATGTCCTGTGGTTCGGATTCCACGTAAAAAGGAGGTCCCGTGGCTTATGATCTCGAGATTAACGGTCACGTTAAACTACAAGCTTCCTTTTTTTCTTAAATATGCGGTACCTAAATTTGCTTCAATAAACTTCCATTACTTCATTTACAATTATGCTCCTTCTTTAGTTCGTTCAACGTTATACTCCTTTTGAATAGTTCACTCTACATTCTTTTAAACAATTCATTCTACATTCCTTTAAATAGTTCATTCTACATTCCTTGAAATAGTTCATTCTACATTCCATCGCTGCGATAAAACAGATTTAATTAGTTTAAATCTAACGCAAATATGAAAAATTCTACATGGTTTGACTCTGAAATGACTTTAGCGTTAATAGCAGCGCTATGCAAAATTTCGTCCAAGTGACTGAAATTTTCAAGAACAAGAAAAATATCTCCTAAGAAAAATACGAAGAATTACTACTTCAAAAATTACATAATTCAATTGTACTGACAAAATTATACTGACAAAATTATACTGTTGAAATAATACGAACAAAATTATACGGTTGGTCAATTGGATAATCACAGAACATAACTACAATTCTACATTATATAAAACAATCCTTCTCTACCTTGAGTTGACTCTGGTCTGGAGAATACCTTCGTCTCGCCTGCCAAACCAAACGTGTCTCGGAGCTCATCGTCTCGCCCACAGCTATGAAGACCGGTTTGTGTCAGAACCAGCTGGCCTCTTCCCGCAGTGGAACAAGGTCGGTGACGTCCTCGGTGAACGACCTCGCCGGGAAACAGTCCGCTCTGCCTGCACTCCGTCTCCCGTTCACTGCAAGTCGTCTGGCTTCGACTCCCCATCTCTTCAGAATTGACATCTCGTTTCTTCAGAATTGACATCTCGGTTCTTCAGAATTGACATCTCGGTTATTCAGGTTGAAAATTGTCGTTCATACAAGCGTTTGCGAGTATTCAAGATGTATTAGAACTCTTGTAGAAAAGTAGAGGTTTGTTCGGTGATTTTGCGCATCACGTGGATGTTCTGCTGCGCCTTCCATAATAGTGAATTCTGGAATTCAACTGTACATCTTTGTAGTTTCCACTTCCCTATGCTTTAGCTTAGCACATGGTAATTCTCATTTCACTGATGATATATTTAAGACCTCCCCGTTGCTGCTTTGTAACTTGCATTTTTAATGTAATGTTCAAGTATGCGTTCAAACGTAGTAATAGTGAATATCTTCTTGTCGAAATGTTTTCATATATGCGATGTAAAAACAACTTTGTATTAAACACAGTAATACTCGGCTATATACTGTTCTATTCTGCGTGATAAATGTAGCTTGCTCCTCAAGTTACAGTCTTGCTGTACTACACTCTTCTTCACTTCCAACTTTGATAAAACGTGGCACTGTTATAATAATACTGGCTTCTTCTCGAGGTCTTGGCTCGATGAAATCTCAAATTGGAATGAACTCTCTCGTCCCGTTCTCTGCTCTCGGCAAGTTGCAGTCTCTGCCTCCCCTCTCGTGGTGTGACGTAACTTCTACCACCTCTCCTCACTTCAGTCCGTAGTTCGACCTTCGTCTCTTCCCCTCTTTCATGACGTAACTCTCGCTTCAAGTGGCGTGATGTCTCTCGCAATGTAGACCTCCCACATTCGTATAATAGAATATATATCCATCTTTAAATCATTCCTTCTTTCTTGCCCTTCATAATTGCATAAGATGTATAGTATTTCACTCATTTCCATACAGATTTTCCCATATTTCTCGAATTTTTAATGAATAAAAGATTTTCATCCACTCTTTTATTTTTCCTGGGCCTTGGTTCATATCCAGATTGGTTCTTTGGTAATGGCCTTAAATAAATTGTGGCGCATTTCCCCGTTGCTAATTTAAAGTAAATTATAGCCTGTACTTTCTTTAATAACAGTAAGTTTCTCTGTTCTTGAGACTGAATTTATTTATTTTACTGTATCTTTGGGTAAAATCTTTTTAATTTGGAATGGTTGAATTTTCCAATGGATCTGTTATCTTCAACTCTTACAATTTTATAACAATTGTTACCGTAGACTGTATCTACTTTGAACGGTCCTCTGAAAAGGCTACTGAATTTGATATACACCTTCTTCAGTACGTCTGCTTTCACAGGAATCCTGACTAATACAAGGTCACCTTCTCGTAGCGGTCCACTGAATCTCTTCCCTTCTAAACGTTTCAATCTCTTCTCAGCCGCTTTGTTATCGTTGGTGCTTTCATGTCTCGTGTTATTTATGCAAAATTCTACTAGTGGTACAATCTTCACCCAATTCGCATGATTATCTGCACCATACAAGCGAATGTACTTTGAAAATTCAAGCATTGTTTTTTCAATAGGATTCGTCTCTGGGCTTCGAACTGATGAAAATAGGTGAACAATATCCAACCTATCCATCGCTCCCTGAAATTCTGCAGAGGTAAATTGGGTTCCATGATCTGTTAAAAGTCTTTCTGGTTTTCCCAACTTTGGAATAATGTTCCTCTCCAGGTGATATAAAACAGTTTTCGTTGTTGCTTTCTGCATTGGATTAAGCATTACAACTTTGGAGAATACATCCATTGTGACTAACACATATTGGTTTCCTCTGTCTCCTTTAGGTGCAGGTCCAAAGATATCCTGACTAAACAATTCCAGTGTTTTCGTAGGAATAATTGCTTTAGGTCTTTCCTTCAATAGTTCAGAATTATATTTGTTTTTCTGACACAGTTCACAAGATCTGATTACTATGGTTATGGATTCTCTCATATTAATCCAATAGAACTTTTCTAACATGGTATAGTATGTTTTGTCAACTCCTCCGTGGCCTATACTTTTGTGTACTAACCAAATTAGTGGCACAATAAGTTCTGGTGGAATGGCAACTCGTACTTTCGTGTGTCTAGCATCGATGTATTTACATACAGTTTCTCCCACGAGAATATAGTGTCTAGCTTTCCGTCTCGTTTCGAAGTATGAGGCGTGCCTCCTTGTCATTCTCCCTGACAAAAATCTATAAATGTTCCTGAATGGTGCATGCTTCTTTTGAAAAAGAGGAATTCTTCTCAGTTTATCCAGCGTTTCCTGATCTTCTGCATCTGTCTGGATAACATTAATTCTCACATCCTTCTCAGGAATCGGATGTCTGGAAAGAATATCCGCTAGTAGGTTGTCTTTACCAGGAACATGGACTTTCGTGGCATCAAATTGCTGCAAAAACATGGTCCATCTGGTCATCCTATCGCTTGACAAGTCTGACTTCAACATGATTTCTAGTGCTTTGTGATCCGTTCTGATTATAATCTTGTGTCCCAGCAATAATTTCTTCCAGTTTTGTAGAGCATTTATGACGGCTAAAGCTTCAAGCTCCGTCGTGAAATAATTCAGCTCGTGCGTGTGTAACATCCTACTGCTGAATGAAATATAGTGATGATTGCCATCTTGATCCTTCTGATATAAGACTGCGCTAATACCAATTCGTGAAGCGTCCGTTTCTATGATGAATTTTCTTTCAAAATCTGGGTACTCTAACTTGATGTTATCTCTGAGCATTTGCTTTGCTTGAATAAAGGCATTCTCAGCAGCTGCATCCCATTTCCATCTATTGTTTTTCTTTAGAAGCTCATATAGTGGTGCCATGATCTCTGAGTAACGTGGACAATGACTACTGAAAAACTGACAAAGACCCGCAAAAGCTCGGATGTCTTTGATTCTCTTGGGTTTGGGAAAGTTCAATATCGCTTCGATCTTGTCTTCATTCGGGTGGTCACCGAATCTGTCTATAGTATGACCAAGAAAGTTGACCTTTTCTTGAAAGAAATGGCATTTATTCAATTTCACCTTGATGTTCGCACTTCTGAGGTTTTCAAATAGCTTCGTCAAATGCATGAAATGTTGCTCTGGCGTTTCTGATGATATGATAATATCATCCACGTAGCAAATGGCAAATTGTTTTACTTCATCACTCAACTTGTCATCCAAGGCTCTGATAAGTGCTGGACTTGAATTTACCAATCCATATGGTACTCTTTGGTATACATAACAGGTTTGATTGAACATGAACCCTGTATAACATTTGCTGTCTTCTGTAAGCTCTATTTGATGAAATGCTGCTGTTAAATCAATCACTGAGAAACAAGTTTTATTCTTGAATCTCCTCAGAAGTTCTCTAATTTTTGGTGGCCTGTCGAATTCTTATAATCCCGTCTTTTTCCATGCCTTTTGTGAGCTCTGTCACTTCAGCTTGATACTTCTCCGGTATTGGGTACAATTTATTCTGAAAAGGTGTGTCATCAGCGAGCTTGATCTGATATTTATATCCTCTGATAATACCTGGTTTGTCATCAAATACGTCTGCATAAGTCGCGACCAATTCTTCTAATTTCTCCCTCTGATCTTCAAAATTCTCAATTTTTCTGCCATAGTGAGGTATTCCTTCTGCTTCAACTTCCATAACTATCTTCACAAGATTTTCTTCTGTAGTTTCGTCAATCAGACTACACTCATTCTCCTCCTTCTTCGTGTCCTCTGGTTGATGTCCTTCATTAAATCTTATGACTCCATTTCGTAAATCAATCACAGCTCCAGTCTTCGTTATAAAATCAATGCCTAAAATAGCATCGAAATTTATCTGGCTCAAGACTATGAATATCTGCTCATATTTGTATTCATTTATGGAGAATTACATTAATGCTTGGACTTTACATTTCATGGTCTTGTCGTTAAATACACCCCTGACTTTAATAGTTGAAACGGGCATTGCTATAAGTGAATTTCCATCTTTCAATCTGTGAAAACAGTTCTCTAATAAAATTGATGCTGTCGCTCCCGTATTTAGTAGTGTTCTCAGGCATTCTCCTTCTGATATGATTTCTATAATGGGTAATCTCGCTACTCTTCCTGTTTTCGGCTCTTCTCTTTCATACAGGAGATCTTCATTCGTGGCTTCATATAACTCATTGATCTGGATTTCATGTCTGGTTACGGTGCTGTTTTCTTCCTCCTTCACTTTTTGGAATTTGAAGTTTTTTTTGTACCCCTCCTGGGTCTTCATTCCTCCGATCTCTGCTTGTTCCGGGCTGAGATTCTTGATTCTGGTTACGCTGTCCCTGATTTTGGTCTCTCGCGTTCCTTTCTCTGAGATTCCTTAGGTATTCTTGACTTTCTCTTTCCCTATCATCGTAATACCTTCTTACATTGTTGTTATTTCTCCAACCTTGATTTTGTTGACTTTGCTGTTGTTGTTGTCTCGAGTAATTATTCGTGTTCCTCCAGTTCTGATATCCCCGATATCCATAATTATTCGTAGGGTTATTTCGATTATAATATCCCTCTCAGCGATAATCATTGTTTCTCTTGTGGTAGCTATTTCTCCACCTTTGATTTTCATCCCATCTTTTATTTTGGTTTGGTCTTCCTTCTCGAGGTCTCTGATAACCTGGTTGAAATCGATTTTGTCCATACATTCTTGATCTCGTTGGGCCTACTCCATTTTTGTTCTCTTCTGTCTGCTGCGTTTGATCGATGTGGATGGTGTGAATCTCTCTCTGTTCCTGATTTCTACCTCTCTGGTTTTGGTTTCCAGTTGAGTTGTTGGACACATTAGACGTGTGATCCAGTCTCCTCAAAATTTCTGCCATCCCCTCTAAAGTTTTTACATTTGCCGAAATGAGGTGCCTCCTAACTTCCGTTGGTAACTGGCATGAAATAGCATGAACCAAGTCTTCTTCCGCCAAAGGAGGTTGCAAATACTTCAAGCGTGCTAATTGTTTCGTGAAGAAACTTGCGTACTTCGTTGGACTAGAATAAGCATACTTTTTAGAGTAAATTTCGGCTCGTATGTCTTGTTGAAGTTCCTTGCTCCAAAATCGCTTCTGCAGAGCTATAGCGATTTCTTCAAATGCCTGATAAGTGCACCTGAAAGCTCTGTGCCAAATTAACGCTTCTGAGTCCAAGTATTTCTCAACGACCCTCATATGTCTTTCACGTGGTATTCTATTGTCCTCTAAATACGATCTCATGTCTCTAAGAAACTCTACAGCAGTAATATTTCCTACTCCGCTGAATTTATTCGGCTTCTCATCGTTATTCTTAATCACGATAAGGTTGGCATTTGACCTACTCTGGTAAGGTTCAAAGTCTCCTCCAAGTTCCCCTATTTCTGTTTGAAATGGCTCTCGACTAAAGTTGAAATTGGACTTCGGAATCTGCTGTTGACTAACCACGCTTTCCTTATCCTCTTCTATCTTGTCTGTCCTAGCCTCTAATTTCCTTATTTCTTCTTTCAATTTTTCATCTCTTGCTTGAAAAAATCTCGTTAAGTCCTTTCTGATGTCTTCCCTGACTTCAGCTCTTAACGTAGATGAAAATGTAGCATCCCCTATCGTAAGTGACCTTAATTGCTGTTCTATGTCGCTGGTTTCCTTATCCTGCTTTGATCAAATTTTCTCCAGTTCTATGCTTATCTCATCGACTGTGCGTTTAACCTTGTCAAATTCATCTGAGTTATTTAAATCTGTTTTATTAACAATGTCTGTCAGCGTGGCTATATTATTAAGTTGCAATGTATCTATCCGCTTAGATAGATCTTCCCGTACCTTACTAACATTTATATTTGAACATAACTCTATGGCTTTAATGTCATTTGCTAATTTATGATGAATTTCTGATACAATTTTAGTTGTGACTGTTACGACCTCCTCCTTCATGTCCGTAACTGCCTTTACAATAGAAGCATTTATATCCACATTAATACCCTCTTCAATTAGTTTACTTTGACCTTCCAACTTGACCTGTAATTCACCAACAGTGTCATTTAGACTGTCAAGTTGCTCCTTGAGTTTGTTCTGGGCACCTGAAATGTGTACATGATGAGTATTGTTCTCTTCCTTAATGGAGCTAATACTAGCCTGTAATTTCTTTTCTAGCTCTATCATGTGATTACTGTTAGCTAATTGGACTTCTAACACCTTTCCTGCCATGTCGGATCTTAAATTTCCTACTTCTGCCTTCGTAAGATTTATGTCCTGTTTGACTTGATCAAATGAATTTTTTAATTCTTCCTGTGCATGTCCTGCTCTTTCTAAAATTCTCTGAGCCTTTTCCTGATTCTTTCTAGCTTCTTCCTGAGCTTTTTCCTGATTTTTCCTAACCTCTTCATGAATTTTCCTAGCTTCTTCCTGTGCTGCTCTTATTTCGGCTTGGATTTTTCTATCTTCTAATCTAGCCTGCTCCTGACTTAACCTGTCCTCCTCGCGAGCGTTTTCCTGAGATAATCTCATCTCTGCTCTTATCCTATTTGCCTCTTCCAAAGCTAACTTGGCTTCTTCTCTTTCCTTTTCTCTAGCTAGTCTATCTTCCTTTCTGGCCTTTTCTAAAGCTAACTTAGCTTCTTCCTGTGCTAATGTTATACTAGCCTTAGTAAGTGTTTGAGCAACTGATAACTCTGCCTTGACTTCCGATTTTACAGTAGCAACTGATTTCTGAATCTCGGCTTTCATCTGTTTAGTGTTGTTGTGTGTCAATTGGTGGAGGGCTTCAAGGTCTTTGGTCAACGTACTTTGACCTTCCTTCATGGTTTCGAGCATTGTTCTAATGAACGTCATGTCGTTCGCTGACATAATTCTTCTTTCTTGAGAATAAGGGAAGTATCAACTACAAAAATTACCAGTGAATATCCAGATTGACCAACGTATACATTTTATACCAGTGATGGAACATATTGAACATCTTAATCCTACTTAAATCTAATTGAATCGCGAGTTATCTCGTATATCTTATCGTCCCATTTTACTGAACCGACATCGTTACATTCTATCATCCCACTTAACCTATGTTTAACAACATGAATTTACTTTTAAATTTAATATTACATGTCAAATGTCGTTAGCTGTTTTTTTTTAAATATGCCTCACAACTATAATGTACTCCACTAATCTGCTGATGTTTTGTTCATCTCAACAATCATTAAATTTGGGATCGGCATTTTTCTTTTTATCAATATTAATATGACCTCACTCTCGAGTACTTCCAAACTGCTTCTCTCGAGTGCTCTTTCGAGTGCTCTTTCGAGTGCTCTTTCGAGTGCCTCACGTTGGGCGCCATTTAAATAATTATCTATCTATATGCGCCCGAATAAACCCATCAGTACTTATATCCGCTGCACTATAAAGGATTGCAGACATGTAAATTACCCAGCTCACAAACTTACCATGCCTACTAAGTAAAATTGGGAATTTCAGGAACATACAGGATAGATATTATTCGTAAGAAAATAGTACTACCAGCCAAGGTACAAATTTCTACTATCATTTACATTTAGAGCAAATCGAGAAACTCAAATCTCGAGGGTTGATAAGGTCTAATCTATAGTGAGCGCCTGTGTCTATACCTCGCAGTACTATTTTCGACGATGACGACAATGAAAACGGTGTCAGTTAAGATAAAAGTTGACTGAGTCGCTAAAAGCGCCAACCGTTTATTGTGCTGAAACAAGTACAATAAAACTGGCTTCCTGCCTGAATATGGTGTCCCCTTGACACTCTCACAAAAATGAACTTCAAAAATAAACTTGCACGTGGCACTGATGTAATAAGAAATGTGAAACGGTGTGATACTAAGCATTACCCTACTTTATACAAATCCGCTTCAACTCTGAACCGTAGTTCCATATCTAAGCAAAATCATTCATTAACTATGTGCATATATACATTCATTTATGGTTTGCACAAATTATACACTCTATTGTGTCGAAAAGATCAAATTGTCTACCTTTCAATGAGTCTTTTATCTACTCAACTTCCTTAACAATCAAATAACAAACATACACCGCAACTATCGTGTTGAAAGTAATAAATACTCGTCTTAATCAATTGAACATAAGTGACGAACATTTAAGCTAAGCACTGTTCCTTTTATCCTTTATCTTTTCATTATAAAATACTGAAATATTTCTGAAATTCTTTACTGTGTTAATAATTCTCTGATAAACGTGAATACTAGAAGTGCATGGCATTAACCTCATTCTCACACTCCTATTCCAAAATTATACAACAATTACCTCATCTCTTAAACACCCTGTACAGAATCTTCCTTTAATACACTCAAATAACTTCACAATCACTGCGATCAATACTAGAAAAACTTGAGACTCCTCAGCCTCCTCTCATAAAAATACGTAACTCATTTACGTCTATATCTCCTTACTTTGCACGGTATTTCAACTATAAACTTCCATTTCAATACACTTTCTTCCTAACTTTAACACTCTTCTCTATCCTGATACAACTTCACCTCGTGCTTACAATTCCACTTCTGCAATAAATTTCTGTACTTTCACTTTCTGATCACCCTGTGATTTAACTTTGTTAACTTTCTTTTTCACGTGTTTAAATTCAGTTTTACATTCAATTACAACCTTTAAAGAAATATCAGTAAGAATTCATATTTTTAACAAATGATATAAGTTTGACTTCCTTCCATGAATATATTTGTTTAACAAATTCATCTATGCTTTTTAATGATCTAAATGTCATTAGACATATGTGTATAAGCGTTCTCGTAATACTTTCGTTCATAATTAGTTGAAAATAAATTTCTGACACTCAAATCAACATCATGAGTTGTCGAAATATTCTTTACACTTCGTGACATAACTTCTTAAATATGCGGTACCTAAATTTGCTTCAATAAACTTCCTTTACTTCATTTACAATTATGCTCCTTCTTTAGTTCGTTCAACGTTATACTCCTTTTGAATAGTTCACTCTACATTCTTTTAAACAATTCATTCTACATTCCTTTAAATAGTTCATTCTACATTCCTTTAAATAGTTCATTCTACATTCCTTGAAATAGTTAATTCTACATTCCATCGCTGCGATAAAACAGATTTAATTAGTTTAAATCTAACGCAAATATGAAAAATTCTACACGGTTTGACTCTGAAATGACTTTAGCGTTAATAGCAGCGCTATGCAAAATTTCGTCCAAGTGACTGAAATTTTCAAGAACAAGAAAAATATCTCCTAAGAAAAATACTTCTTCTTCTTTTGGTTCATATCCGTTCCGGATGTTGGCTACCATCTTGACTGTGCTGTTCCTATCACTTGCAGCTCGGAATAATTCAGTAGATGTTTTTGAGGTCCAGGCTGTGAGATTTTTTAACCAGGATATTCTTCTTCGTCCAACACTTCTCTTCCCTGGTATTTTTCCTTGAAGAATAGACTGTAGGAGATGGTACTTGGTGGTATTCCTCATGATGTGTCCTAGGTATTGGATTTTCCTGATTTTCACGGTGGGTAATACCTTCTTAGTTTTTTTTCTTTTTTTGGAGAACCTCAACATTTGTCACATGGTCCGTCCATGGTATCCGCAATATCCTTCTGTACAGCCACATTTCAAAAGCCTCTAACCGTTTACATAAAGACTCTGTCAGAGTCCATGTCTCAGCACCGTAAAAAAGAGTAGGGAACACATAACAACGCAAAAGCCTGATTTTCGTAGTCATTGTCAGCCCATGATGTCTGAACAAATTCCGCATCTTATTGAAAGTTGTCCGGACTTTCCCAATTCGAGACTTCACCTCATCAGAAGGGTCCCATTGGTCATTTATGGTAGTGCCAATGTATATATACTTATGCACTTGTGCAATGGGTTTCTGGTCTATATTTAGTTTGCATGCAGAGACTTTGTTTTTACTCATGACCATCAATTTTGTCTTCTGAGGGTTTATATCTAAACCATATTCATGGCTTTTTTGGATAACTTTATCAATGATATGTTGTAGGCTTTCTTGACTATCCGCAAAAATCACAGTGTCATCGGCATATCGAATGTTATTTATCCAGTTACCATTTAAGAGCACTCCCATCTCAACATCCTCTAGAGCTTCTTTAAAGATATATTCCGAATAGATGTTAAATAACAATGGAGACAATATACAGCCTTGTTTTACACCTCTTAGAATATCTATATCTTCCGTGTTCTCGTTACCCAACCTCACATAAGCAGATTGATTCCAGTAAAAGTTCACAATTATTCGTAAATCTTTATCATCTAAGCCAATCATTTGTAAAATTTCTATCATCTTATGATGTCTTCCTCTATCGAAAGCCTTTTGATAGTCAATGACACAACTGATAGAGGAGAGAGCTAACTAATTTTACAAATAAAATAAGAAAGACCCCCAAAATTACCAGAGATGAAAGTGGAAGGTATTGAACAAAACCATTTACCCAGGCAGTTAAATAGTATGAACATAAGAAAATGACAAACTATAATACAAGAACACAGAGGTCACTTTTGATATATATATATATATATATATATATATATAATTGACAATCAATAATATTACATGCATTTAAAGAAGGAAATAATATTTTAAAAGAAATTAGTTCTTAGTATAAACAGCTAATGAAAATACAAGCAAGGAATCCCATCGATTGAGGAGGAAAAGGGTTGAATTAATCATATTAAATGAGCAAAAGAAAAGTCAAAGACCTAGGAAAAATTATCCAACGATAAAATAAAAACAGATAAATTACCTTTAAACGATACTCAAGGTATGAACCGAAATAGTTTAAGTTCAAATACGGTCTCAACTCAATGCAATCAATTAAGTTAGTTTGTTAACAGGAGCAAATTCTAGGTACGTCTGATCGCAATCAAATCCACAAACATGTCCTTTTAATGACAAGAAAAAACAAAAACTATTGTTTTTTCTGCAAGGAAGAAACGATAACAAAAGCTTAGGTTGTCACCAGGCAACCCGTTACTCAGAATAAAATAAGTGCCATAATCTTCGACACAACAGTGCCTATAAGAGGCATACTAAGAAGATGCAAGGATAAAAATAAAATTTACGTAAAGGTATTTAGGTTAAGAAAATCCTTGCTCTAGACCAAGATGAGAACAGAAATCTACATGGCTAGTAGTTCAGAAATAAAATAAATAACCACATTCTCCCAAAAGGTACATAGAATATATTAGATAATTGGAAACTATTTTAAATATATCGACAAATACTTTACCGTACTCCGACCACGAGGCTAGACCAAAACACGAGATTGAACAACAGTCCGCCAACATAAAATAACACAAAGTAAAGAAATTACAATACGTCCAAGAAAATAAAACATATCGATAGAAATAAAACAGCTTCCAAAATATCTCACAATATTTACAAACCTTTCCTAAAGCATACTGGTTGGAATACCAGAAAATATTATTACACCAAATAAGTCAAAATATCTTCAGGGAGATGTCGGAAGTACTTCGAAGTCAAGTAGAACATGAACATATTCCAGAATAGAGGCTATGGTAGCCTTCAGGGCTAACCAGCCCGGTTTAATATCGGAGTTATAAATTTTGCATCTTGCTTGTAAGGATTCCAATAGAGAATAACTTTTCTTATTATCGCTGTATCCAAGGTAACAGACACTGTTGACTTCGGGAGCCATCGGAGGAAATCGTAGATAGAGAGAACAGCGCTCCAAGCGGCAAATCCAATAGGAGTAGTACAAATATTCTCCGTCAGAGGGCAGCATCCGGCAGCGACAAACGAGTTTCTACTCATGCTCAACAGGTAGCGTGGCAAGTCAGTTATCTCAAGCACAAGTACGACCGCTAGACCAATTCGGTTACAATTTAGCAAGGATAAAGTTCACGTCAGGGAAATTAAAACGCGTCATCTCTCCTCCCCACAATACAGGACGATAGGACACAAATGTACACCAAGTCTATGTGTTGAGAGAGAGAGGGAGTAAATAGAGCTGCATATGAATATAAGTTCGTTCTTTCATAATAGTCCAAGGTTCGCCAATCTTACCATCTTCAAAATAGGCACGCACCAAAGCGTTCATGCATCTAACCATTACCAACATGCTTAGAGTTTCAATTCCTTACTTGGCAACAAAATAACAGTTTTCTTTTTTTTAACATTAAATACAAATTAAAAGTTTTCTTGGCTGATGAAGACACACTCCATCTCTACGTAGAGGACACGGCTTTACTCGACGAAGTCCGGGCCCAGAACATTCGCCTCAGTCGCCAACTCGCCAACCAGGATGACAATATCAGCTCTTGATCTGAAACCAAATTGTACTCCGACAGCAAGGTCCATGTTCTTTCTTCATGACATATTAAGATAATGCATCCTTACAACCAGTTCACAATCATCCAAATAAGTAATAAATGATCAACCGAGTATCATTTTCCAAATGACCCAAAAAAAATTCCTCCCATCTCAAAATTCCTTGCTTTTACAAGATAGGAACATAAGTATTTCACCTAATAACCATACGGTTTACAACTTTTACAGAATTATATTTAATGTGAGTATTATTAATTAAATCATAACTTTGTGGGACGTAATTCCACAGCTATTTCAAAAGAAAAGATAAAATAAGAACAAACGGACCTTGAAACAATTATCAGCCAACCGAAGATCACCAAAAATGAAAATGACGTAGGTTAAGTCTAACATTGTACCATCGTAAATAAATGAAGATTACCATTAAGTTTTATAGACTTCATAAATAAAAGGGGGTCCAAGGAAAGTTACAAGCGAGCAAAACGAGAAAAAAACTAAGAGAAACCCGACGCTAACATCACACAAGAATCCCTTACAAATACCCGATGAAGCAACACGAAATCCGAAAACAAGGAAGGAAAAATCATGAGCGAGTCTCATGCTATCAGAACCTCAGAAACGAGAGAGAAAAAAAATAAAAGATAAAGAGAAGTACGGACAAGGTTCAAAAGGGGAGAGGCAGAGCAAATACCAAAAAATAACAAGGAAAACCAGAAAATATTTTAGTATCAGATCACAAGTGCAGAAAAACAGAAATACACAAAATCTTTCACACACTCGTACATAATCGCAAAATTCCCACAATTACTGATTACTATTTACCACCCGCAAGGTAAATGCCCCAAAATATCTACCAGTATATAAATAAATGTTCGTGAAAACCCAATTATACAACATACTTACCCACCATAATACTCACTCACATGTATGCAGACTCGGAACATACACAATAAATGAAACGTACACGGAACGCACATGACATGAACCTATTGAGCATTTTTAGCATATCACTTTTACAATTATAATTGTTCAATATCATACTTCACTCAATGCTTACCCTGCTCAGACTGACAGTTAACGAACCCAAGGAACGCATCTCGAAAGAACAATACGGGTATTTTCCTTATAGCATTACTTACTTACCTTTTCAACAACTATCAGCCAAAACATAACATTCAATACCTTTTACATCCCTGATGAAACATGCAAATAAGGCGACATAATGTACACCAACTTGGATCAGCTTGGGATCTTTTGTAAGGAATGCTTACCTTTCATACCAACGACTCTTTTCCTTCATCTTAATTATACCAGTTCCATACCAGAGATAACAAGAATCGAAATAAGAAACTGTCCTCATTCAACAACGCAATCATTCAAATCACTACCTAGTGCACTTAAGTAGCAATATATTTTAACGAAATATTTATTTACATACTCGGTATTATACAATCAACAATGAACATTTGGACTAACGCAAACCTAACCTTATTTTGAACAACAAAACAACAATTTCCCACCCCTTAATACAAATCTAAATTACCGCAATCACACTAAACACAACCATTCTAGATACACACAGTTTTTCATACACAATTTAGAAGAATTACAAGCTAAGTATAATACTTACGGTGAGTGAATCACAACAGGAAGGACAAACCAAAACATCTACCAATAAACAGCAAAAAAAGGAGCAAGGAAGAAATTACAACCAAATAAAACATTACTCAGAAATATCACAATTTTTCTTCACTTGTGATAAATGCACCCTGAAAATACGTTTTTTCTGAGGATCACTCACTAGCATAGTCACTGGAGTGATGAAACTAAGAATTTTGCAAGGGCCTTTAAATCTAACAAGTAATTTCCCGGATTCTTTAGGACCAGCTTCTTTTAGCGAGAAGTTTCGAACATATACCTCATCACCAACCTTTAATGAACACTGTATACGACCCACATTATACCTTCTCTGCAACTTTTCATGAGCAATCTTCATGTTTTCCCTAGCTTTCTTCCAAACCGCCTGAACATCCAAGTTAGAAATGTTCTCAGGCAATAGATCGTTGAGAGACCATAAATTTGATATCGGAGAATTAGGCGAATATGAAAATATCAGATTAAAAGGAGTGTTTTGGTGAGATTCATGTATAGCCGTGTTGAAAGCATAAGTTATCAAACGTATGCAACTGTCCCAAGCCTTGTGATCATTGTGGTGATACGCAATAAGTGCTGCCCGTAAATTCCTATTCACCCTTTCGGCATATGATCCTTTAGGGTAGTATGAGGTGCTAGTGACATGAGAGATAGAAAATTCGAATAAATAATTTCGAAATACATTAGATGAAAAGCATTTGGTGTTATCTGACACCAGAAACTGACAAGGGCCAAAAGAAGCAAATATTTGTTTTAAACATTTAATAACGGTTTGAGTGTTTGCCATACGAGTAGGAATGATCCAACTAAAACGAGAAAGACCGTCCGTGCAAACAAATACAAACCGATTTCCATGCTTTGACAAGGGCAGAGGGCCTACGAAATCGACGAACAATCTCTCCATAGGTTTAGTAGCGATTTCCGAGGATAACAACCCAATTTTAGAATTGTTAGTAGGTTTAGCTACGTTGCAAGCGTTACATCCGTTCACCAATTTTCTGATGTCTTGATCCATATTTTTCCAGATGAAATTCTGTCTAATTTTCTGCCTTGTTTTAAATACCCCAAGATGTCCACCAATTGGTGACTCATGGAAATACTTAAAAATCTCCGGTATAAGAAGAGAAGGTAGTACAATTTTAGGCAACCAATCGTACCTAGCTGAACAACATAATGTGCTGTTCTTCATCGAATACGGCTTCAAATTTTCTCCCTTTTCTAATTTCTCAATGATTTCATTCAAGCCAGGGTCGTCTCTTTGATATTCGGATACCTCCCTAAACAATTTAGGATAATTAGACAGGATAGTGTTCGCCTTGTTACTCTCATCAAACTTATCTTCACCCTTATCCTCTATTTTCTCATCACCGTACATTCTACTAAGGCAATCAGCAATGACATTGTCCGTGCCCTTAATATGACGAACGCTGAATTGAAAGGCTAAAATACGGGTGGCCCAACGAGCTATCCTTCCAGTTTTCCTGGGTTTTCCCAATACCCAACTCAATGCCCGGTTATCGGTTTCGAGATCAAAAGAAACGTGCTCGATATATATTTTAAATTTTTCGAGAGCAAACATAACTGCTAGCGCTTCTAATTCATACACAGAATACTTTATCTCAGCATCGTTTAATGTCCTCGAAGCATAAGCCACAGGTAACCTTCCTTCATCGTACTCTTGTAACAATACCGCACCAACAGCCTTGTTAGATGCATCGGTTTGGATGATAAACCTTTTGCCAAAATCAGGAATAGCCAAAATCGGTGGATTGGTTAATGCCAACTTAAGGTCAAGAAAAGCTGATTCTTGCGACGGACCCCACGAAAATACAGTACCTTTCTTTCGAAGCATGTTAAGAGGAGCTGCACGGTGAGCAAAATTAGGAATAAATCTACGAAAGTAGTTAATCATCCCAATAAAACGTGCTATTTCTTTAGGCGTTTTAGGTTGTTTGAATTCCCTAATAGATTGGGTTCTGCTTTGGTCTACCGAGACACCAGATGACGATATTACATGTCCCAAGAATGATATTTGGGGTTTAGCGAAAGAGAACTTAGATAACTTGACCGTAAGACCACTATTCTTTAATCGAGACAACACCTCACGAACATGTTGGACATGATCCTCAAAGTTTTTACTAAAGATGACTACGTCATCTAAATAATGGTAAACGAATTTAAACTTAATTCCGTCAAATACGTTATCTAGCAATCTGCTCAAGACAGCAGCACCGGTCGACAACCCAAAAGGTAAACGTTCAAATTCAAATAAATTCCAATCCGTGGCTAAAGCCGTCACACTCTTGGACTTCTCCGCCAGGGGAACCTGGAAATAAGCTGAATTTAAATCTAATATCGTAAAATAGGACGCTCCTTTGAACCACGAAAAGCAGGACTGAAGGTCCGGAAGAGGAATCGATTGTAAGATGACTTTCTTATTTAATGCTCTGTAATCGATCACGGGTCTGAATTGGCCATTGGGTTTAGGAACTAGAAAGATAGGAGAAGAATATGCTGAAGTAGATTTACGAATAATCCCCTCCTCAAGCATCTCGTCCACAATACTTTTTAAAATTTTCATCTTAGGAGGAGCCAATCTATAAGGAGACGCACGAACAGGAATGTCGTCGGAAAGCTCAATTTCATATTCTATTAAATTAGTAACACCTAATTTGTCAGTTAGAACCTCAGGAAATTCATAACACAGGTCTTTAATCTGTTTAGCTTGATCTTCGCTTAAGTTATCGAACTCTAAATCTTCAATGGTTATAACCTTTTTTTCT
Organism: Meconema thalassinum; assembly: GCA_946902985.2. Classification (NCBI taxonomy): domain Eukaryota; kingdom Metazoa; phylum Arthropoda; class Insecta; order Orthoptera; family Tettigoniidae; genus Meconema; species Meconema thalassinum. The sequence goes on from OX336394.1 coordinate 37,592,371, forward strand.
TCCTGAGTTGAGTTGACTCCACTAATACACTCCGAATGATTGAATTTCCATCTGAGATTGGGTTTGAAATGAAACCAAAAGGATTTAGAATTTAAATCTAACAATAACCCAACATGAGTTATGAAATCTGACCCGATAATCACTTGATACGACAAATTGTCAACCACCCAGAATCTAAACATCGAAGAAAAGTTAAATATGCTGACCTTTACCTTTACATATCCTAAAATACTGAGTGAAGAAGAATTGGCTGCTATAAAGTTATGTGGTTCCTTTACCAAATTGCCAAATTTACAAACAGAAGGCATCGTCCTGAACCATTTACTATCAAGAAATGAATTAACACTGCCCGAATCAATAAGAGCGGAGACAGGTTCATTATTTATACAAACATCAATGTATGGGCAATTATTTTTTGTCGCATCAGTGACACGGTTACACGTTTCATAATTAGCTTGACCAATTCGAGAAAATTTGTCATATACCTTACGATTTGTCTTAAGATCCTTATCAAAATATGTTTTACGGTTACCTGCAATACCATCAGATTTTTGATAATCCGACAAGATTTTCCTATCATCTAGTCATTGCTTACGATTAAATCTTCTATCACACCACTTGGCTATGTGATCATAATGTAACGTGTTTTTCGAGGGGTTTTATGCAACTGGCATAAGTCAGTAGGAAGCCATTCTATATTTATTTACGCGGCAAATTGTTCAGCCAAGAGAATTTTTCATGTTAATTTATTATTATTATTATTAATTTATTATAATTATTATTAAGGTATTTTCGGAGTATTTTATAAAAATTATTAGCATTCAGATAGGTTTTCTACGTCTTAGAAAACGCTATCAAGCAAATTATTACGAACGACGATATCATAGAAAATTATCTGATTACGGAATTTTACGGAGTTTTCGTCAGTTAGGGTATTTGAGAGACATGACTCACTGGGAATTCGAATACAAGCTGATTCCTGTCGAGAAGTATTACGCAAGGTCTAGAAAAGACGAATTGTTGGAACGGAAAACGACTTCTCCCTCTCGCGCGCCGAGTGTAATGAGGCAGAGGAGGGGAACTGGCGGCGTGCTCAGCCAATCAGTGAGGACGACGTAAGCTAGATGTCGGTACCATGGTGGGGAAGCCAACGTGTGGATATATCGTTCGACGCGCCGTGAAACAGGGACTATCTGTGTAGAACTTGCAGAGTACGGTCGCAAGTGCGTGTCGCTCCGATGTTCAGTGGAGTTAGCGACGAACTTTTGTAAAACTTGGTTGTACGAGTGTTTGGGTCCGAGGTACGGACCATAGAATTATCTAATCTACCAGCATATCATCAAATTCCGACGGAGATGACGACGTCCAGGAGACTGTGGGAAGCACACAGCATCAGCAAGTACGAGGGAAATGCCTTGGCAATTTCCAATGGTAAGCGCATATGACGCAGAAATACGCAATCTCTCATTTTTCTTTGTTTTATATTTCATAATTCAGTAACTTCATAGCTTGGAAATAAGAGTAAAATCAATTTATCAGACTCCGTTTTCACGTAATTTTCTATCGGTAATATTCAAATCACAACGCTCCAATTTAAATTTTGTACTTATTATTATTATTAATTTTGCTATACTTGTTTTATATAATAAATTCATTTCTTTTACAATGCAATCTTTGCTTTCAGTAGGTAGCATTAGATATAGACCAATTCCTTCTCCTGATACAATTGTTTGTTGGGTTAATGATCAAATCATACCACGATCTGAGTGAATAGATTCTTGACGGTGTTCTACCAGAGCTAGACGTTGTTAAATACAAATTTAGATTTCAGCATTGCGTTGAAGTCTTGGCGCCCATTAAAACAACATAGCTTAGGCAAAGGTAAACAATTACATTTTCTCCCAACAGTGTGGGCTAGCGAAACTGTTACATTTGTACGCTCAACGTGGAGCAAAGTAAATACCGTTTCACTTGTCATCCCAGCCAAAGCGAAGGACCATTACATTTGGCGCCGACAACTTGGGGATGAAAACCTAATAACATTTGTGGAAGGAGAAGGGTATATATTTCTGTGCCTGTATTTTGGGGGTTATTTGTCTTTATCAGTGTATATCATTATGGGGGATGAGAAAGAAAGACAGATGAGGTTACGTAGTGGTCATCAACGGGAGAGTGATGATACGAGCAGTATGTCGAGTGATGGTAGTACCGGGGTAGCGGAGGTAAATCCCGATACTGAAACAGGGAGTGTAGGCGGCCAACCAGAATTAAAAACTTTACTTCTCGAGTTTATGTATCAGAACAAAGTTAGTAGCGATGCCTTAAATGCTAAATTAGAACAAAACAATGCAAAACTGGAACAAAACAATGCTAAATTAGAACAAAACAGTAGGGAAAATAAAGAAAGTACAGATGCCTTAAATGCTAAATTAGAACAAAACAGTAGGGAATATAGAGAGAGTAATGAAACTTTAAACGCCAGATTAGAACAAAACAGTAAGGAAAATAGAGAGAGTACTGAAACTTTAAATGCTAAATTAGAACAAAACAGTAGGGAAATGAGTGACAAATTCGAACTGATTAGAGGCGAGATCAGGGGGGTGATGGAAGAAAAGGCTAAAGAGATTATTGCAGATGTAGACAGAAAATTAGGAAAAGTACAGGAGGAGTTGGAAATTAGAATCAGTACACAGGCTGAAAATTTAAAAGAACTAGTGCAACTGGAAACACAGCAGGTCAAAAAGCAATTGGGGGGAGAAATTGACAAAATTCAGGAAGCTACTAAAGAGGTTAAGGAACAGCTGGGGGGTAGAATTGAGAAAGTCCACTCACAAATAGTTGCAGAAGTAAATGATTTAAGAGAGAGTAATAGAGAGAGCATTAGCAAGATTGAGGAGAAACAAGCAAAGCTATATGATAAAGTAGAAGAATCAGAAGGAAACATTAAATTAACAGTAAACAGTATTGAGAGGAAGGCTGAGGAGAAAATCGCAGAATTAGAATTAAAATTAAAAGCTAGGATCAGGCAAGAAAATAGTCAGAATAGGCCAGTTTTTGTGAATAGCACACACAGGGAGGTAGAACTGGGTAAGTTCAGCAATCGACAGGGGTGCCCAATGGAGTTCATGAACACTATAGAAAATAAATTCGGGGAAAGGTTGGAAAATGGTAGTATTGAGTGGTGCCAGGTAGTTGAAATTTTAGAACAAGTGTTTGTGGGGGAAACGAGGAATTGGTTTGCTGTCTACAGAGACAAGTTTACTGATATCAATGATTTTAAAATGAAATTCTGTGAAAAGTTCTGGAATGAGGTTATTCAGTCGCAGCATCGTGAGGGAGTAGTGTGTGGTAAATATAACCCTAAAGGAAGCTCCACCATGACCGAATACTTTTTAGGGCAGGTATTAGTGTGTAAATATCTGGATGGCTTGAAGGAGGAAAGTGATGTGGTAAGGTTGCTACTTAGGCACTTTCCCTATAGGATCAAGGAGGCTGCTTGTATCTAGAATGTAAAGACAATATCACAAGTAGAAAATTTGTTAAGCACATTTGATGCACTAGGGAGAGGGGGTTATGAGGACAATTTCAATCGGAACCAGGGTAATAATAATAATAGGCCTAATGAAGCCAGGCATCAAGAAGTTCAAGGGAACGGTGGCGAAGGGGCCAATGCTCAAAATAGAAATAACAATAATCAGCTAAATCAGAACAGAGGAAATGGCTATGGTAATCAGTATCAAGGGAGGAACAATGATTTCAGGGGAAATCAAGGGAGAAACAATGATTTCAGGGGAAATCAAGGGAGGAATTATAACGACAATAATTACAACCAGAATAGGGGTCAAGGAAGAGGACAGCCTAGTGGTAGTAATATACAGCCAAACAATGACAACACAGCCCAGAACAACCAGACCAGTTTAGTAGTTAGTAGTACTACGGCCAGCTGTAGCGGTTCTTTAAACGCGAACCAGGCTGCGAAGTAAGGTCAGAATCTCAGTCTGTAGCATGCCCTGTCCATACAATTATACAGGAACCCTATGACCTAAATGTAAGAAATGAATTATTACATGAACTAAATGATGAAGGTATTATTCAGGAAGTGGTTAGTAAGAGCCCCATAGTTAAATTTAACGTGTCCGAGGCGTGCACAGATGTTTTAATTGATAGTGGTTGTATGAAGAGTTGCATAAGTAGTGCATTTTATGATAAAATGAAAGGAACTGGAGTAAATTTTGAGGAGATGCCAATTAAAAGCACTTTTGTTATCACAGCTGTTGGGAAGAGGTCTAAAGTAATTTCTAAGCAAGTTTTAGTAGACATTAAAATTAATAATCATGTAGAGAAGCAGATTTGCCTTATAATTCCAAATTTAGTATTCAGTGTTATCTTGGGTTCAGAGTGGCTAAGTAGAGTGTCTGGTAACTTATGTTATGATGTAGGGAGTTTGAAATTTAAATGGGGAGATTCTGAAGTAGAAGTAGCGTTCAATGACCAAATTCAGAGAAGTAGTGTTGTAGGTGTGATTTGTACTTTAAATGAGATATCGCCAGCCGTAGAGCGGGGTTCTCCATGTTTTGTGGGCAGTGTGATTACGAACGGAAGTCTAGAGGACTCGTTACGTGAGGCTGCATTTCAGGGAAATATAGAGGTGGAACAATGTGTTCGGCTCTATGATGTGTTATGGTGTAATAGGAGAGTTTTTGAGGATCGCATTGGTATGGCCAATTGCTATACACATTCATTGAACGTTATTGATAGGTCAGTATTCACAGGACATAGATATCCTGTACCTTTCGCTTATCAGAGTGCAGTTGAGGCACAAATTAACCAGATGCTTGAAGATGGGATTATTGAGCACTCGAACAGTCCATATGTTAATTCTTTGATCACGGTACCCAAGACCGACGGCACTGTTCGTATTTGTTTAGACGCTCGTTTGGTTAACAGTAGAATTAGTTCAGATCAGCTGAAATCTATGTCAATAGAAGAATTAATGCAAACATTTGAGGGGAAGAAGTATTTCACTTGTGTAGATTTGAGTTCCAGTTTTTGGCAAGTGCCACTTATGTACGAAGATAGACCATTTACAGCTTTTAGTCATAAATATAACCTTTATCAATTTTGTAGAACACCTTATGGGTTAAAGAGTAGTTCAGCAGCTTTAATTAGGGCTTTAAACATCGCATTAGGGGATGACACAGGAGAGTTTGTAACCATTTACATAGATGATATGGTAATTAGTTCACGCAGTTTTGAGGAGCATCTACGTCATTTAAATATAGTTTTTCAGAAGTTAGATCAGGCAGGGTTCACTTTGAAGCTGTCTAAGTCGTCATTCTGTCAGTCAGAAGTGACATTTTTAGGTCATAGAGTGTCGAGTAGAGGTGTAACACCAGAAGAAAGTAGGGTTAATAAGATACTTAACGCAGAGGTGCCACAGAATGTTAAACAGTTAAAAACTTACCTGGGAATTTGCAACTTTTTCAGGAGGTTCGTTATTAAATACTCAGGGTTGGTAGAACCATTCAGGGAATTGCTTAAAAGTGGGACTCGGTGGAGATGGGAGTCCAAGCATGAACAGGCTTTTAGAGCGCTGAAGGAAGGTTTTGAGAAAGCTGTAGTGCTGAAATATCCGTTAAAAGATAAGGAATATGTGGTTATGACAGATGCTTCACATATAGGCATTGCTGGAGTATTATGTCAGAAAGATGATGAGGGTAATCTGTGCATTGTATCTTTAGCCTCGCGAGGACTGACAGCAGCGGAGAAAAGATACACGATTACTGAGTTAGAGCTTTTAGGTATTGTTTTCAGTTTAGGGAAATTTAGAATGTATTTAGTAGGGGGGAAATTTGAGATCCACACAGATCACCATGCATTACTGTATATGAGGACTTGTAAACTCAGTTCTAACAGAGTTAGTAGGTGGATTCTTGCTCTGCAGGAATACGAATTCACAGTAAAATATATTAAAGGTAAAGATAACATTCTTGCAGACATGCTATCGAGGGACACTAATTTATGTAGGGATTATCCTGTGGTTAAAGCAGAGGACGGAATTTTAATATGTGCATGTGTGGACAGTAGCAACAGGGCATCGTTACAGACACTGAGAAATAGGTAGGTAGAGCAACGTGATGACGTTCATTTAAAGGGAGCCACTGGCAAGGTTGGAAGCAGGTGACGCAGAAACATTTATAGTTTCCAAACGTATTGGGAAAACAGCATATGTGCTGGAGAATAGTGAGGGAAACAGATTATACGGGACGTATAATATACATAGTCTACGAAAATATGTGTCATAAAGTGAGTGTGTTTAGCTGGCGAGCCAGCCTATCAAATGAGTAAGTGTGGTATTTGGTGCGTGGGAGGATCTGGTCTTAAGGCAGGCGTATCAGAAGTCACACAGGGGGGTAGTATGTAAGTAAATGAGAGTTTTTAAGGTACAGGGAAATATGACGGGATTGTCGGATGCTGTTGAGCACTAAATTGTCTCGATGCACCAAGGCCATTTTGGCAGCGCTGATGGGTTCCCATTTATCTCCAAGAGATGGGGGAGCGCTTGTATAGGGCTTGTTAGCTTAAGGCGTCCACGAGATAAAAGATGGGCCATCAGAATGCGAGACAGTCCTTCATGAAACTCATACATATCAGCACACGTGATTTCTGTTCACGGCCTCGCCATGTAAGATTTGTAAGTGTGTAATTTAAGGTAATTTGTACAAAGGTATTATTTGAGTGAGGAGAAATGGTCTGTGTTGAGAACTAGTATTAAGTAGAATATGGTTAACGGGAACTTAACAAGACAGGGCGATTACGGCACAGAAATATTTGGTGTTATATGTAATGCGCATTTACTGTTTTTTTTTTCAGAAGTCAATATTAATTTAATCTACTTTAAAGAGAGATTAAGTATTATGGTCACGAGGCGCTGCCACAATAGTGTGATCGTGTGCTCAGTGATAAGTGGAATTAAATGTCACCATAAGGAGGGGACCTCCAGTGAAATTAGGAAGTTCTATGGTGATATATCAGAACACCTTCAATGCGTGTGATATGACATCATAAATACATAGTGCTCACACATTAATTATGTCTATTTCTCCAACATAGAGAAATTTGAGAGGCGGAAATATCCGTGGAACACTATTCCATATGTAAAACATTGGACTGGTTGCAAAGTGCAATCCATAGTGACAACAAACTTTGACGCAAAGTGCGTGAAGAAAAAATATGAGTGTATATATCTGTAATTTAGGGTGATTTCATTTATGTAATATGTATTTTGGATGGGGTTTATTAACGTGTCTGGGATAATCGGATAATGGACCGTCGTCACGGTAAATCATCCGATGATCCGAGGCGAATATGTAACGTGTTTTTCGAGGGGTTTTATGCAACTGGCATAAGTCAGTAGGAAGCCATTCTATATTTATTTACGCGGCAAATTGTTCAGCCAAGAGAATTTTTCATGTTAATTTATTATTATTATTAATTTATTATAATTATTATTAAGGTATTTTCGGAGCATTTTATAAAAATTATTAGCATTCAGATAGGTTTTCTACGTCTTAGAAAACGCTATCAAGCAAATTATTACGAACGACGATATCATAGAAAATTATCTGATTACGGAATTTTACGGAGTTTTCGTCAGTTAGGGTATTTGAGAGACATGACTCACTGGGAATTCGAATACAAGCTGATTCCTGTCGAGAAGTATTACGCAAGGTCTAGAAAAGACGAATTGTTGGAACGGAAAACGACTTCTCCCTCTCGCGCGCCGAGTGTAATGAGGCAGAGGAGGGGAACTGGCGGCGTGCTCAGCCAATCAGTGAGGACGACGTAAGCTAGATGTCGGTACCATGGTGGGGAAGCCAACGTGTGGATATATCGTTCGACGCGCCGTGAAACAGGGACTATCTGTGTAGAACTTGCAGAGTACGGTCGCAAGTGCGTGTCGCTCCGATGTTCAGTGGAGTTAGCGACGAACTTTTGTAAAACTTGGTTGTACGAGTGTTTGGGTCCGAGGTACGGACCATAGAATTATCTAATCTACCAGCATATCATCAAATTCCGACGGAGATGACGACGTCCAGGAGACTGTGGGAAGCACACAGCATCAGCAAGTACGAGGGAAATGCCTTGGCAATTTCCAATGGTAAGCGCATATGACGCAGAAATACGCAATCTCTCATTTTTCTTTGTTTTATATTTCATAATTCAGTAACTTCATAGCTTGGAAATAAGAGTAAAATCAATTTATCAGACTCCGTTTTCACGTAATTTTCTATCGGTAATATTCAAATCACAACGCTCCAATTTAAATTTTGTACTTATTATTATTATTAATTTTGCTATACTTGTTTTATATAATAAATTCATTTCTTTTACAATGCAATCTTTGCTTTCAGTAGGTAGCATTAGATATAGACCAATTCCTTCTCCTGATACAATTGTTTGTTGGGTTAATGATCAAATCATACCACGATCTGAGTGAATAGATTCTTGACGGTGTTCTACCAGAGCTAGACGTTGTTAAATACAAATTTAGATTTCAGCATTGCGTTGAAGTCTTGGCGCCCATTAAAACAACATAGCTTAGGCAAAGGTAAACAATTACATTTTCTCCCAACAGTGTGGGCTAGCGAAACTGTTACATTTGTACGCTCAACGTGGAGCAAAGTAAATACCGTTTCACTTGTCATCCCAGCCAAAGCGAAGGACCATTACAATAAGACCCGCACCTATCACAACGTTTACCAGTTCGAGTATTTTCGGTGTAATTGAATCTCCTTCTTTGGAAAGAAGTCTGTTGTAAATGATTAATAGGATTAACAGGGATATTAACCAAGGGAGGCGGAGAGTTAATCACTCCTACCGCATTAATGGTTTTGACATTTTCTGCAGATTTAATTATATCATATAATTCAAGAAAACTCTTAGGTTTACCTTCCATAGCCATACATAACCTATATTCTGGATTAATACCTTCTATTATAGTAGTAACAATTGCAGATTCACTCAACTTTAAATTCAAAACCCTAGCGTAGCACCTAATTTCTTTAATATAATCGTTCAAAGATTCATCTACCCTCTGACCACGATAGTAACAATTATGTTTCAGTAAACTCATTGTGCGTTCAGGAATAAAATAATCAATTACTTCGACATGAAACTCAGATAACGAAGAGTGAGATGACATAGCGCTGATCAACTTATCACGCAACAGGCCACAGGTGAAAGGAAAAATTAATTGGAAAATCATAGTATCTGATAAACCAAAAACAATGGAATTGTCCATTAATTCAACTAGTTGTTTCAAAATTTTTATCAACTCCATAGTATCATTACCCGAACACATCTGTAATTTCTGAACACAAGAGGTTACTGGATGAGGAATACCGTTAAATCTTAAACCGTTTTCACAGTTAGGCATCGATGACATATTTCCCCCAATATTAGCGTTATTCAACAAACGTGATGGAAAATCGGAGAAACATTAGTACAGGGTAACCCAAATTGGCTTTCATTTCTAGGTAATAAACTAGAATTTGCAGAGTTATGATTAGGAAAATCATTTGAAGCGCCAGACGAAGAAATATTTGGCAAGGGACAAGGTATGGTATTATCAATTTCCCCATGCTCATTAACACTTATATCATTAGAGTTTAATAAGGTCGGTTGGGGAATCCTTGATGACCTCCCTTGTAAGCTCTTATTCAAAGTAATTCTGCTCTCCATGCTTGCATTATGATCAGTTAAGGATAAACTTTCAAGATTATTAGGTAAATTGTCAGCGGCCCCTTCATATTCTATAATCACACGTGAGTTACTTGCATTTGGCACAATAATTTCACACGGATTATCATTAACACCATTGACGCAACCCTGAATAGCACCACACTCAGAAGGAAATAATTTTAAAAAAGCATCAAGAAGCTTACTTTGAAATGACATTAATTCCGAACCGAAATTAGAATCCTCGAGTTCCCAAATATAAATGAGATCACCAAGTCTATAAAACCAATGGCATGCTTGAGTTTTAAATCTCCCTAATTGAGATGTAGAAGGTTTACTAGCACCTATCAAATAAATAGATAAATTAATTAAATTTGTTACAGCAGGTACAATGTTATTAGACTCACCAAACGTTTGATGGTAACTTTCCAAGTCAAGAATTGTAATAGGAACATCTTTCACATCCTTCAGAAGTAACAAATCCTTTTCACGATTGTTGTTAGAAGGAATTTTTCTAATGAACAATTCATATTCAATTTCCTCTTTCCTTCGGTTGTAGAAGGCTGATAATATATTCCTCGGTTCCATTTTGTGTATACAATCGAACATGAAAGAGAAATTTCCACAAGGATTAGATTAATAATACCCAAGCTTTAAGCGACCTTTGTGTTCAAGAATCTATTTGATTAAATATTTTTTAAACTTATTATAATGCCCGTGAAAACAATAACATACAATCTACTACCAATGACACAACTGGTAGAGGAGAGAGCTAACTAATTTTACAAATAAAATAAGAAAGACCCCCAAAATTACCAGAGATGAAAGTAGAAGGTATTGAACAAAACCATTTACCCAGGCAGTTAAATAGTATGAACATAAGAGAATGACAAACTATAATACAAGAACACAGAGGTCACTTTTGATATATATAATTGACAATCAATAATATTACATGCATTTAAAGAAGGAAATAATATTTTAAAAGAAATTAGTTCTTAGTATAAACAGCTAATGAAAATACAAGCAAGGAATCCCATCGATTGAGGAGGAAAAGGGTTGAATTAATCATATTAAATGAGCAAAAGAAAAGTCAAAGACCAAGGAAAAAATATCCAACGATAAAATAAAAACAGATAAATTACTTTTAAACGATACTCAATGTATGAACCGAAATAGTTTAAGTTCAAATACGGTCTCAACTCAATGCAATCAATTAAATTAGTTTGTTAACAGGAGCAAATTCTAGGTACGTCTGATCGCAATCAAATCCACAAACATGTCCTTTTAATGACAAGAAAATACAAAAAACTATTGATTTTTCTGCAAGGAAGAAACGATAACAATAGCTTAGGTTGTCACCAGGCAACCCGTTACTCAGAATAAAATAAGTGCCATAATCTTCGACACAAGTTACAGTGCCTATAAGAGGCATACTAAGAAGATGCAAGGATAAAAATAAAATTTACGTAAAGGTATTTAGGTTAAGAAAATCCTTGCTCTAGACCAAGATGAGAACAGAAATCTACATGGCTAATAGTTCAGAAATAAAATAAATAACCACATTCCCCCAAAAGGTACATAGAATATATTAGATAATTGGAAACTATTTTAAATATATCGACAAATACTTTACCGTACTCCGACCACGAGGCTAGACCAAAACACGAGATTGAACAACAGTCCGCCAACATAAAATAACACAAAGTAAAGAAATTACAATACGTCCAAGAAAATAAAACATATCGATAGAAATAAAACAGCTTCCAAAATATCTCACAATATTTACAAACCTTTCCTAAAGCATACTGGTTGGAATACCAGAAAATATTATTACACCAAGTAAGTCAAAATATCTTCAGGGAGATGTCGGAAGTACTTCGAAGTCAAGTAGAACATGAACATATTCCAGAATAGAGGCTATGGTAGCCTTCAGGGCTAACCAGCCCGGTTTAATATCGGAGTTATAAATTTTGCATCTTGCTTGTAAGGATTCCAATAGAGAATAACTTTTCTTATTATCGCTGTATCCAAGGTAACAGACACTGTTGACTTCGGGAGCCATCGGAGGAAATCGTAGATAGAGAGAACAGCGCTCCAAGCGGCAAATCCAATAGGAGTAGTACAAATATTCTCCGTCAGATGGCAGCATCCGGCAGCGACAAACGAGTTTCTACTCATGTTCAACAGGTAGCGTGGCAAGTCAGTTATCTCAAGCACAAGTACGACCGCTAGACCAATTCGGTTACAATTTAGCAAGGATAAAGTTCACGTCAGGGAAATTAAAACGCGTCAGTCAATAAAGCAGGCATAGATAGATAGATTTTTATTAATTCCATTTGATCAAATACATGCATTCAATACATTTTTGATATAGGACACGTCAGAATTTACATGCATAAAATAAAAGAACTAACAGGTATATATTACTAAGATTATAACTATTTATAACTTATTATAATAGCAAATCTTAATAGATACAATCTTATTGCACAACTATTTACACCTCACTCTATTATCATAATATGAAAACTTAATTCTATAAATACAACAACATACAGCTAGGTATTAAAATTAAATTAAAAAAGTAAAATATAGTTATAGATTCCATCACTCCTATACGCTAAAATATTCAACTACTGAGTAAAAACAATGGCACTGCAGATAAGCTTTCAACATTCTATCAAAGGTTTTTATTTTTGGGGCCAGTTTTATATACTGGGGTAGTTTATTGTATAATTTAACTCCAGTGTGAAAAGTTCCTTTTTGATATATGCTTGTGTGTGTGTGTGAAATATGAATGTTTTGATTTTGTCTTGTGTTATGCCTATGAACATCATTGTTTGTTTTAAGAAAAACATCTTTATTCATTAAATTCTTTTTAAAAAACATAATACTTTCAAAGATATATATGGAGGGCAGTGGGAGAATGTTTAAATCTTTAAACAGAGGTCTACATGATTCTCTCGAGTTTACATTTGCCATAATTCTAATCGCTCTCTTTTGTATCCTAAACGTGCTTAGTACATCTGGCGACATACCCCAAAATATGATCCCATATCTTAAGTATGAATGGAAATAAGCAAAATAAGTATTTCTTAATGTGTGCATGCTAGTGCAGGTTTTCAAAATACGTAACGCAAAGCACATCGAGTTCAGTTTAGTATTCAGATATTGTATATGTTTATTCCATTTCAAGTCTTGTTGTATCCATAGTCCTAAAAACTTTGTTTCTGATGTATTTTCTATTTGATGACCATTTAATGTTATATTGGGCATCGCAGGATTCCTATTCTGTATAGTGTGGAAATTTAGACATACTGTCTTTTTATAGTTTATTATGAGGCGATTATCTTGTGACCATTTGGTTAACTCTCCTGTAACGGAGTCAGCAGACTGCTGTATGACCTGTTTAGTTTCACCTTTTATTACGAGTGTTGTATCGTCCGCAAACAAAATTTCCTTATGTGAATGAACGTTCTGTGTTATATCATTGATATATAGAAGAAAGAGTAGTGGGCCCAAAACCGATCCCTGGGGTACTCCAAATTCAATAATTCCCTCATTGGACAATGTTTCATTAAGTAATTTGGTTCCATCATCCTTGTGTCTCAAGCTTACTATTTGTTTACGCCTTGTTAGGTAAGACTCTATCCATTTATTAGCTAGACCTCTAACACCATATTGATTTAGTTTGGTAAGGAGGATTTTATGGTCAACTACATCAAATGCTTTCGATAAATCCAAGAATAGGCCAGTTACATGTTCCTTATTGTCAATTAATTTCAGTATACTATTACTACATTCGTAAATTGCTGTCTGTGTAGATTTTTCCGTTCTAAATCCATGTTGTGAGTTTGATAATATTTTATTTTTTTCTATGAAACTTATCAGTCTCTTATACATAATTTTTTCCACAATTTTTGCAATACCAGTTGGTAAGGTAATAGGACGATAGTTATCTAATTCATCTTTTGAACCGTTTTTGTGCACTGGAATTACTTTTGATAACTTCAAAATATCCGGGTAAGTTCCTGAGAGAATTGAACTGTTTATTAAGTGCGTAAGTGGATTTATTATATTTTCGGCACATTTCTTTAAAATTGCATCAGGGATGCCATCAATGCCAGCACAGAATTTATTTTTTAGCTCTTTTATAACTATTCTTACCTCTTCACTTGTGACATGATTTATAAATAAAGAATCACTGCATATATTTATTTTATTATTAGAATTTAGTGTATTTACCTGTGATTTATTTAATAATTTTTGCGGAATTTCCAGAAAATAGTCATTAAAAGTGTTTGCTATTTCCTCTGGATTATTAATCACTTTATTATTTCTGGTCAGTGTAATGTTCCTTTGTATTTTAGCATATTTTCCAGTTTCTTTCTTTATTACGGACCACATAGCCCTGTTTTTATTAGATGATTGGGAAATAAAATTATCATTATGCATTTTCTTTGCTAGTCTTATTACCTTATTTAATATGCTAGTGTATTTTTTGTAGTATAAATTGAATTCAGGTGTTGTGTGGTATTGTTTATATAATTTGTGTAGAAATTTCTTTCTTTGACATGAATTTATAATCCCTGTTGTTATCCAATTGCTAGTTTTGTTATTTTGAACAGTTCTTCGTTTAAAGGGGAATGCTATTTCAAAATAGTGTTTTAGGGTACTGTTAAATGCATTAAATTTATCATTTACATTTTCTAGTTCATAAATTTCTGACCATGTTTCCTTATTTAATAAGTCATTGAAATATGTAACATTTGCTTCAGTGAATGACCTGCACTTTGATTTTACTCCATTATCATTATTATTGATTACTTCGGATACTTCAAAACTCAGTATTTGTCCATGGTGGTCACTAAAACCCGGACAATAGACTTCTATTGAATGGTGATATTTATCTGTATTTATAAAAATTTGATCAGGAGTGGTTTTACTAAATTTTGTTATTCTTGTTGGTGTATTTACTGTAGGTTTCAGTCCATAGGAAATTAGTAACTGGTTTAATAATTCACAATTTCTATCAAGTTTTAAGAAATCCACATTTACATCCCCACAAATTATTATATCGAAATTTACTTTGCTCATGTTATTGAGTAACAATTCTAGTTTATCTATAAATAGAGGAAACTTTCCTGACGGAGAACGGTATACGCATACAATTATTAACTTAAACTGCTGAATTTTTACGGCAGAGAATTCAAAATCCTGTTCCATAATTAGATAATCATAAGCTGTTATCTGTTCATGATCTAAATTATTTCTTAAGAAGATGCAAGTACCACCATGGCTAATATTAGATCTAGAGTATTTACTAGCTTGTATAAACCCTGGGAATTGAATTAATTCAAGTTGTTCCTCTTTCAGCCAATGTTCTGAAATACATAGTGCTGAGATGTCTTTAAGTTCATTTTTAAGCATTAGATTTATGTAATCAATTTTATTATAAAGAGACTGGACATTCTGGTGGTAAATTTTAAATTTGTTACTTTTGCAAGCTTGTGTTGGTGATTTATTTACATTATTATTATCATAATTGTTATTATTATTGTTGCTAGACAAATCCGAAATACCATTGTTGCACTCCGTTAAATTTGACTTCAAAAGATGTGAATGCCAAACCTCACGTTTGGCTTCTTCTACCAGTTTCCCTGCTTCTACTCTAATGATATTACTGTCGAATTATTCTTACCATTTGAATTTACAATTTTGCAGATTTCATCACTAAGATACTCTTTTCCTAATCTATTTAAGTGTAGGCCATGCCGAGTGTGGAACTTCCTGTCTAATTTACTTACATCTACAATTTGGACATTTGGAAAACTCTTACAAATTTTATGAATTTTTCCATTTGTAGCCTCTATTTCTATATTTACACATGACTTGGGAATTAAATCATGTCTCTGCGGAATATATCGCAGTTCACATCACGACACCTTTGAAACAATACTTGAATGCTAAATAGGGCTTCACGTGTGCCAAATGCGTTTCTAAAACCAAATTGTGTAGAAGAAACTTGTTCTTCACATATTTTGTATATTCTGCGATGAATGATCTTCAGAAATACCTTCAAGATGTGATTCATGAGACTGATTGTTCGGTACTCAGTACAAAACTTAGCTCCGGGTTTTTTAGGTAGTGTGATGAATTCCGATTTAAGCCATTCCTGAGGAATGTTCCCAGAATTGTAAATGTCGTTGAATATTTTAGTCAACCATTTCACATTATCTTCATTCAAAAGCTTTAAAAATTCAGCATTCACATTGTCAGGGCCAGTGGCTTTACCATCCTTCATGGCTTTTATCGCGGATTGTACTTCATCTACCAGAATTTGGGGTCCTGTTTCACCATTTATTCGAGGTGGCTCCTGTCGAGTATCATAAAACAAGTGTTCTATATATCTTTGCCACGTATCTTTAAACTCTTCTTTTCCAACAATTAGTTTTCCTTCAATATTGACTAATCTATTTCCTTGTCTAGTTCTATAATTCCCTGTCACTTCTTTAACTTTTCGATGAACATTGAAGCTGTCGTGTTTTAATTGTAACATCTCTATTTCATTACATTTTCCTTGGATGTCCCTTTCCTTAGCTAATCTTATTTCTTTCCTGATTTCCCTGTTGATGTTCTTATATTCATCAGGATTACCCTTTGCTTTCCTTCTCTTATCCATCATTTTAAGAATCTCTTCAGTCATCCATGGTTTCTTTTTAGTGATATCTGTTACTAAGTGATCTTTCTTCATAGATTCAACGGTATTAGTTAATGTTTTAATTTTCTCATCGGTACATAAGGCATCAGATAGGGATCTAAGTTCATCATTGAGCTGCTCTTCTACATTTTGTCTTACTGAAGGTTCAATTAATTTACGCATATTATACTTTATGGCTCTTCTCTTTTGAATCTTTTTCATTTTGATTTTAAAAACTCCAACTAGAGGGATATGATCGGAATGAATGTCCGCACCGGGATATGTTTTCATTGAGACACAGCTGTTCCTATATCTTTGATTTATCAAAATATAGTCAATTTGGTTCCTTATAATTCTTTCACCTGAATCCCTAGGAGACTTCCAAGTATACAAACGTCGTGGTGGTAATGTGAAGAATGTGTTCGTTACTACAAATCCCCATTCTCCTGCAAATGCGCAAAGTTGATCTCCTCTCTCATTTATTTCACAAAGCCCATATTGACCTACAATACTGCCTTCAGATCCATGTCCTACTTTTGCATTGAAATCTCCCATAATTATTGTTACATCTTTCTTTGGTAACTGGTGCAAAACACCTGTGATTTGGGAGTAAAACTCTGCAACTTCTTCATCACTATGGTCTGTCGTAGGGGCGTACACCTGGATGATGTTAAGATGCGCAGGCTCAGTATTTATTTGGAGCAACAATGCTCTCTCTGAGATAGGTACAAAATTGGTGACACACTTTGCGACCAATTTAGATACTATAATTCCTACTCCGTGTTGTTATAATCCATTGGATGTCCCTGAATAGTAAACTACATGTCCATTGATGTCACAAGAACCTGATCCTGGCCAACGCATTTCACTTACGTCCATAATTTCTATCTCCATTCTGTCAATTTCTTGAATCGCATTATGGGTTTTCCCAGCTTGCGCCATTGTTTGCACATTCCACGTGCTAATCTTTATACCATCTTTCACTGACAACTTTACCGAAGCCGGAGATCGGATTGGGGGACTTGAAACTCCGGAACATTTGGTTTCGAAAACAGCCATGATGTGTTACTAGAGAAATCCATATGGATCTTGAATGCAGTAGTTTCTCATTGCTTTCTGCAATACGAAGAATTACTACTTCAAAAATTACATAATTCAATTGTACTGACAAAATTATACTGACAAAATTATACTGTTGAAATAATACGAACAAAATTATACGGTTGGTCAATTGGATAATCACAGAACATAACTACAATTCTACATTATATAAAACAATCCTTCTCTACCTTGAGTTGACTCTGGTCTGGAGAATACCTTCGTCTCGCCTGCCAAACCAAACGTGTCTCGGAGCTCATCGTCTCGCCCACAGCTATGAAGACCGGTTTGTGTCAGAACCAGCTGGCCTCTTCCCGCAGTGGAACAAGGTCGGTGACGTCCTCGGTGAACGACCTCGCCGTGAAACAGTCCGCTCTGCCTGCACTCCGTCTCCCGTTCACTGCAAGTCGTCTGGCTTCGACTCCCTATCTCTTCAGAATTGACATCTCGTTTCTTCAGAATTAACATCTCGGTTCTTCAGGTTGAAAATTGTCGTTCATACAAGCGTTTGCGAGTATTCAAGATGTATTAGAACTCTTGTAGAAAAGTAGAGGTTTGTTCGGTGATTTTGCGCATCACGTGGATGTTCTGCTGCGCCTTCCATAATAGTGAATTCTGGAATTCAACTGTACATCTTTGTAGTTTCCACTTCCCTATGCTTTAGCTTAGCACATGGTAATTCTCATTTCACTGATGATATATTTAAGACTTCCCCGTTGCTGCTTAGTAACTTGCATTTTTAATGTAATGTTCATGTATGCGTTCAAACGTAGTAATAGTGAATATCTTCTTGTCGAAATGTTTTCATATATGCGATGTAAAAACAACTTTGTATTAAACACAGTAATACTCGGCTATATACTGTTCTATTCTGCGTGATAAATGTAGCTTGCTCCTCAAGTTACAGTCTTGCTGTACTACACTCTTCTTCACTTCCAACTTTGATAAAACGTGGCACTGTTATAATAATACTGGCTTCTTCTCGAGGTCTTGACTCGATGAAATCTCAAATTGGAAAGAACTCTCTCGTCCCGTTCTCTGCGCTCGGCAAGTTGCAGTCTCTGCCTCCCCTCTCGTGGTGTGACGTAACTTCTACCACCTCTCCTCACTTCAGTCCGTAGTTCGACCTTCGTCTCTTCCCCTCTTTCATGACGTAACTCTCGCTTCAAGTGGCGTGATGTCTCTCGCAATGTAGACCTCCCACATTCGTATAATAGAATATATATCCATCTTTAAATCATTCCTTCTTTCTTGCCTTTCATAATTGCATAAGATGTATAGTATTTCACTCATTTCCATACAGATTTTCCCATATTTCTCGAATTTTAATGAATAAAAGATTTTCATCCACTCTTTTATTTTTCCTGGGTCTTGGTTCATATCCAGATTGGTTCTTTGGTAATGGCCTTAAATAAATTCTGGCGCATTACTCTTAAGATCTATCAGATTTATGTATTGAAATATTATTTGATCGGGGCAGAGGACTTGTATGTTCCGCTGCTTACAATAACAGTATCGTACAATGGGGATAATGTTACTAGAATCTAGGAACTACGTCTGCGGACGTTGTATAGCGTGCGACTTAAATGTTAGGCCTTTGGCGAAACTCTTCATGTATGGTAACATATTCGAGGTCTAGGAATACAAATTAAATCTTTTGTTTGAGTGCCTGGGCCAAGGATTTGGAAAATTTTGGTCTGAGGGTTAGATGGAGTACAGATGGTACCTCACTGAAGGCCACGGATACCTCCTTCCGAATCCAGGTACCAGTTACAAGTACAAGGGACTGATGATCAGAATGTTGGAAGCGCCTAAATATGAAGCACCAAAATACAAAAGGGGTTCGTTTAAACCATTCTCGCTACAATTGGGAATCTCTGTCTGTCCGTTAGGTCGGATCCTACTGATGTACGTCATATGGGTAGAACCCCACAAAACACAAGGTGGTTTGCAACAAACTGTCGTACATTGAAGACCGAGGAGTGTGTACATTGTGAATTAAAAATGAATAAATTCATTCATTAGGAATGTTGCTAATGCGATTAAATAGAATTTGTTGATTATTTTACATTCACCCGAAATTTAAAAAAAGAATTTTCAATAATATTAAGATTTCATTTGCATATCCCTCCTCAATTCAAAATAAACACAATAAGTTGGCAGATTTCAGAATGCTGATAATACCCAAAACATTCATCTTAGCGCCAGACCCAGTCCCATCTTATTCTGAATCCGTACAGCTTTTACCATTGTTATTATTATCATCACACCACTCTCGTTTATTGTCCAACAAGGCGTTTGCTTTTGCTTTTAGACTAAAAATAAATCATGGTTTTTGGATCCTAAACTGGCTGTGGGACATGGTCGTGCCTGTCTGAAGGACATTTAAATAAACAACACGAAGGCGTTTGACCACATTCTGGTTTACACCTTTCGCTCGCTTGGATTCATTTTCATCCATTAACCTAAAACTATACATTTTAGGGGCGAGGCCAACAAACTCGGTCATTATAGTATCTGAGCACTCGTCTTTCATCAAACCAATCTCCTTTTTGTTGAATATTAAACACATTAACCTTACTATACGAGGATGTGTCAAACCATTCACTATTTTCCCTCATAACAACATACAGATTGCAATGACGGATATGGTAAATAAAACTGTCCGTGTCACTGTACAACAAAGACACGTTGCCAAAACGTTGCTTTGCAAAGCCATAATGAAATTGGTACATATGCAATTTTGAAGAGTCTAAATTAACCTGCCCCAAATAGATGGGTTTATTCTTAACAACTTAAGTTTTCGACATTTCAATCGTCACCAAGTCGTTATGAATAATTTTCAATGATTTGAAATTTGGCTTTGCAATGCACTTTTCAGCCCCATAGCGCCCCTCCCAGGTATTCACCAATTTAATGTCCCGATATTGCCTTACGTTTTCAAGACTCTTTCCATAAATGCAGTTGTTCATCAGTTTTAAAAACAAGATTTCAAACTGCTGAATCGCTCTTTGCCTGTGGCTGGTGTTTAAATCCAAGTACCGCTTCAGCCACGGTTTCTGGGCAAAGGAAATAGCCCTGTGGATTTTTTCAACTTTAAGCTCTGGGCTAGGCATTCCACCAACATGTTGAGGTGTAACACATAGCGATTTTTATCAAAAAGAGAGCCCATCAATTTCTCGTATTTCACTTTACTTTGTGGAGGGACCATTTTCTCTAGATAAAAAGGGAAATCGCTATGTTTATCTCTCAGGCATGTGGGGTAGGCTAGGTCGACTTCTAAAATAAAACCAACGTCTTCCTGCATAGCAGACGTATGGACATTGCAGTTTTCTGATTGTTCCTGAGAAAGCCAAGCAAAGATTTTATAAGGCAAAGGTTGGCTCATGGCGTGACCATACAAATTATTCACTTCATAATACATGAAATACGAGACAGGTGCCACGGGACACTAAAAAGGCATGTATTCATTATTTGCCTTTGCATGCAAATGGAAACAAAACCTCCTCGAATCCCTTTTTCCATCATTAATACCATGTCGGTATCTGTTAATAAATCAAGCTCAACGTTAGTGTACTTTAGTGCTGCATCAAATGACAGGCATGGACTGGTAAAATAATGTGCCGGGTCCAGGCCGTAAATGCTATGGCACAATTGACGGAACTTTTCAAACAGGTCTGTCAATAAAAGTACATCGAGTTTCAGGTAATGCATATCATATTCGCCTAGGGCCTTTATGTTAAACCCTCTCCAGACACGACAAGCGTGGGCGTAATCCTCATCGGATATCGTTCTTTGAGTTAGCAAAGAAAATAATTTCTCTTGAGGAGGTAAAGATTTTTCATCAAGCACAGCCCAGCTCTGCTCGTAATCGTAAGGAAACATTCCTTTACTAATACACAATTTAAACTGTTGTTTATTTGTAAAATGAGATTGCGTGTAATTAAACTCTTTTCCATCCAAGCCATTCACTAGGCTGTCAAGGGAACATGACATACATTTAAACGAGTCAAGAAAGCGAATGCACATCTTCCCTCTCCACCATGAAAGAGAGGTGATGCTTTCGTGGTTTTGGGGCAGAATACTGAATGTACCTTTATCTATATTTGCAAACTCTTTAATGATAAAGTGAAGATCGTAGTGGCTCAAATTATGAAAGAACACACTGATGAAGCCGGGGGGCAGGGTAGTTTACATTACATACACTATGGGCTGTACCTCTAAACTGCCCTGTGAAGTGTGAATGATCCATTACGTTTTCGTCTTCACATAGAATAGGCTTCTCACAAATATGACAAGTCACAGCTTGCTCATAATCCTTGCGCTGTACATCATTTAAATGCAAACGTACAGGGTTGTCCAAAAACCTCTGTACGCCATCGCCAAAGCCGCCATCTGCTTGACAAACCACTGTGTACAATAATTAGGGACTTGGTAACTATCATAGCGCAGCTTTGACTTACCAAAGGTGCACACAACATGATACGCTACGGCAAACGGTTCATGATTTTGCACATGATACGTTGAACTTGTATGGGGATTGGGGTACAGTTAATGCCTCAAAATCGGCATACACACCATGTCTTGTTTGTGTATGGCTTTAAATTGCAGAACTGTGTCATTCCCTTGGGGCAACACCAGCTTAACCGCTATTTGTGTTTCACGGTCCTGCGTATGTCGTCGTAACAGATCAGGGGTTCCCAAATACTGTAGGCAGCGTTCGCAAATATGCTGTTTACCATTATGTTTAGACACTTGGCTGCTTACTAGTTTCCCTAGATTTTTAATCAAACAATAATGGTTCTTATCCCCATCAGACAAATACAACAAATGAATATGATCTTGTTTACGCTCATTAGCGGCGTATATTGGCTCAGAAATGTCAGAGCCTTCCACGCCATATACCCTAAATAAAAATCAGTATTACCCTGTTCAAACTGATTTATTTTATCTAAACGCATGGGGAATGATTCATCGGTTAGAATCAGAGTTTCTTTTAAGTGATCAAACATTTATTTGTACTTCCCTGGCTTATGACCATTACAGTCTTTGCATGGTTGAAAAAAACTCTCAAGTCACCAAAAAAACAATAATCGTCTCTGTTTTGAATATTCTCAATTGCTTTTTTTCGAAGCTATAGGCTTTGGGGTTGGAATGAAGCTCAAGCCAGCGTTAAGCGGATTATACTTGAAATATTGATTTGAAGGTAGTGAATTTTCTCTAATGCTAAGCCACTGGGATCATCCTGCAATTTTTCATTTTTTTTCATGAGAAAGTGCACGCCATAAGTCTCATACCAGCTTACTAAATTATCTGATACAAGCAATTCCCGCATTTTAGTACAAAGATTAAACTTGTGCCTTTCTTCCATGTCGTGTTTTTATCAATACAAATTCACACAGCAGTTCCATGTTTACTTTCAAAGTGTAGTGCGATCTCAAATTTTATTAATTCTCATTCTTAAAAATATCAAAACATGTTTCTACAAACTGTTTAGGGGACAGACACTCGTTCACGCTTCCAATTCGTCCCGAGCAAACGCGACTTATAAAACACTTAGCTAACGGTTGGTAAAATAGAATGTGGGTAGTAGACATGCTTAAAAGTGTTAACTTTACCTTGGTAATTAAAGCTGCAACAGTCAACACGTTGAACAGTATAGCAGCAGGATTCAATTCAACAACCTTGGGCACATCAAGCAACAACCGAGTTCACAGTTTAGCAGCAGGAAATCAATCCCACAACATAGGGAACAGCAGGAGACAATGACATACCTTGTCAATATTTCATTCCTTAATTTCGGTAATGTAAAGGCAGCTGCGCAGGTTTCAAGGCCGTGAGGGACTTATAATAATAATAATAATAATGGGAAAACATCCAAAAAATCATTGCAACTTCACCGTCAACCTTCCTTGGAATAATTCTTCCTCACGGCCACTTCTTCTGACGAGGTTGCATAATGAGGTGCAGTGGCAGATGACCTCGTAATTGCGCCCCTTAAAACAACAATAACTAACTAACTTGTTTTAGATGCGCAAGATGTACAACGAGGAGGTGTCGATGAACCTGGTGGCGCAGCAGGAGCAGGCCCGCTACGTGGTGGCGCTGGAGATCGATCGCGGATCTCTCCAGGAGGAGCTGAAGGAGCAGGCCCGCTACGTGACGGCGCTGGAGATCGATCGCGGCTCTCTCCAGGAGGTGCTGAAGGAGCAGGCCCGCTACTTGGCGGCGCTGGAGATCGATCGCGGCTCTCTCCAGGAGGAGCTGAAGAAGCAGGCCCGCTACGTGACGTTGCTGGAGATCGATCGCGGCTCTCTCCAGGAGGTGCTGAAGGAGAAGGCCCGCAATGTGACGGCGCTGAAGTTCGATCGCGGCACTCTCCAGGAGGTGCTGCAGGAGCAGGCCCGCAACGTGGCGGCGCTGGAGATCGATCGCGGCTCTCTCCAGGAGGTGCTGAAGGAGCAGGCCCGCTATGTGACGGCGCTAGAGATCGATCGCGGCTCTCTCCAGGAGGTGCTGCAGGAGCAGGCCCGCAATGTGGCGGCGCTGGAGATCGATCGTGGCTCTCTCCAGGAGGAGCTGAAGGAGCAGGCCCGCTATGTGACAGCGCTGGAGATCGATCACGGCTCTCTCCAGGAGGTGCTGAAGTAGCAGGCCAGCTATGTGACGGCGCTGGAGATCGCGGCTCTCTCCAAGAGATGCTAAAGGAGCAGGCCCGCTACGTGGCGGCGCTGGAGATCGATCACGGCTCTCTCCAGGAGGTGCTGAAGGAGTTGGCCCGCTACGTGACGGTGCTGGAGATCAATCGCGGCTCTCTCCAGGAGGAGCTGAAGGAGCAGGCCCGCTACGTGGCGGCACTGGGGATCGATCGTGGCTCTCTCCAGGAGGAGCTGAAGGAGCAGGCCCGATACGTGACGGCGCTGGAGATCGATCGCGGCTCTCTCCAGGAGCTGCTGAAAGAGCAGGACCGCTACGTGACGGCACTGAAGATCGATCGCGGCTCTCTCCAGGAGGATCTGAAGGTGCAGGCTCGCTACGTGGCGGCGCTGGAGATCGATCGCGGCTCTCTCCAGGAGGTGCTGAAGGAGCAGGCCCGATACGTGGTGGCGCTGGAGATCGATGGTGGCTCTCTCCAGGAAGTGCTGAAGGAGCAGGCCCGCTACGTGGTGGCGCTGGAGATCGATCGCGGCTCTCTCCAGGAGGTCCTGACGGAGCAGGCCCGCTACCTGGCGGCGCTGGAGATCGATCGCCGCTCTCTCCAGCAGGTGCTGAAGGAGCGGGCCCGCTACGTGGCGGCGCTGGAGATCGATCGCGGCTCTCTCCAGGGGGTGCTGAAAGAGCAGGCCCGCTACGTGGCGGCGCTGGAGATCGTTCGCGGCTCTCTCCAGGAGGAGCTGAAGGAGCGGGCCTGCTACGTGGGGGCGCTGGAGATCGATGGCGGCTCTTTCCAGGAGGAGCTGAAGGAGCGGGCCCGCTACGTGGGGGCGCTGGAGATCGATGGTCGCTCTCTCCAGGAGGTGCTGAAGGAGCAGGCCCACTACTTGGCGGCGCTGGAGATCGATCGCGGCTCTCTCAAGGAGGTGCTGAAGGAGCAGGCCCGCTACGTGACGGCGCTGGAGATCGATCGCGGCTCTCTCCAGGAGGTGCTGAAGGAGAAGGACCACTACGTGGCGGCGCTGGAGATCGATCGCGGCTCTCTCCAGGAGGTGCTGAAGGAGCAGGCCCGCAACGTGGCGGTGCAGGAGATCGATCGCGGCTCTCTCCAGGAGGTGCTGAAGGAGCAGGCCCGCTACGTGGTGGCGCTGGAGATCAATCGCGGCTCTCTCCAGGAGGTGCTGAAGAAGCAGGCACGCAACGTGGCGGTGCAGGAGATCTATCGCGGCTCTCTGCAGGAGGTGCTGAAGGAGCAGGCCCGCTACGTGGAAGCGCTGGAGATCGATCGCGGCTCTCTCCAAGAGGTGCTGAAGGAGCAGGCCCGCTATGTGACGGCGCTGGAGATCGATCGCGGCTCTCTCCAGGAGGAGCTGAAGGAGCAGGCCCGCTACGTGACGGCGCTGGAGATCGATCGCGGCTCTCTCCAGGAGGATCTGAAGGAGCAGGCCCGCTACGTGACGGCGCTGGAGATCGATCGCGGCTCTCTCCAGGAGGAGCTGAAGGAGCAGGCCCACTACGTGGCGGCGCTGGAGATCGATCGCGGCTCTTTCCAGGAGGTGCGGAAGGAGCAGGCCCGCTACGTTTCGGCGCTGGAGATCGATCGCGGCTCTCTCCAGGAGGTGCTGAAGGAGCAGGCCCGCTACGTGACGGCGCTGGAGATCGATCGCGGCTCTCTCCAGGAGGAGCTGAAGGAGCAGGCCCGCAACGTGGCGGCGTTGGAGATCGATCGTGGCTCTCTCCAGGAGGTGCTGAAGGAGAAGGACCACTACGTGGCGGCGCTGGAGATCGATCGCGGCTCTCTCCAGGAGGAGCTGAAGGAGCAGGCCCGCTACGTGACGGCGCTGGAGATCGATCGCGGCTCTCTCCAGGAGGTGCTGAAGGAGCAGGCCCGCTACGTGACGGCGCTGGAGATCGATCGCGGCTCTCTCCAGGAGGAGCTGAAGGAGCAGGCCCGCAACGTGGCGGCGCTGGAGATCGATCGTGGCTCTCTCCAGGAGGTGCTGAAGGAGGAGGACCGCTACGTGACGGCGCTGTAGATCGATCACGGCTCTCTCCAGGTGGAGCTGTAGGAGCAGGCCCACTACGTGGCTGCGCTGGAGATCGATCGCGGCTCTCTCCAGGAGGAGCAGGCCCGCTACGTGACGGCGCTGGAGGTCGATCGCGGCTCTCTCCAGGTGGAGCTGAAGGAGCAGGCTAGCTATGTGACGGCGCTGGAGATCAATCGCGGCTCTCTCCAGGAGGTGCTGAAGGAGCAGGCCCGCTACGTGACGGCGCTGGAGGTCGATCGCGGCTCTCTCCAGGAGGTGCTGCTGGAGCTCGGCCGCCACGCAGCGGAGCTGGAGATCGATTGCGGCTCTCTCCAGGAGGTGCTGCAGGAACTCGGCCGCCACGCAGCGGTGCTGGAGATCGATCGCGGTTCTCTCCAGGAGGTGCTGCAGGAGCTCGGCCGCCACGCAGCGGAGCTGGAGATCGATCGCGGCTCTCTCCAGGAGGTGCTGCAGGAGCTCGGACCCCACGCAGCGGAGCTGGAGATCGATTGTGGCTCTCTCCAGGAGGTGCTGCAGGAACTCGGCCGCCACGCAGCGGTGCTGGAGATCGATCGCGGTTCTCTCCAGGAGGTGCTGCAGGAGCTCGGCCGCCACGCAGCGGAGCTGGAGATCGATCGCGGCTCTCTCCAGGAGGTGCTGCAGGAGCTCGGACCCCACGCAGCGGAGCTGGAGATCGATCGCGGCTCTCTCCAGGAGGTGCTGCAGGAGATCGGCCGCCACGCAGCGGAGCTGGAGATCGATCGCGGCTCTCTCCAGGAGGTGCTGCAGGAGATCAGCCGCCACGCAGCGGAGCTGGAGATCGATCGCGGCTCTCTCCAGGAGGTGCTGAAGGAGTAGGCCCGCTACGTGACGGCGCTGGAGATCGATCGCGGCTCTCTCCAGGAGGTGCTGCAGGAGGTCGGCCGCCACGCAGCGGAGCTGGAGATCTATCGCGGCTCTCTCCAGGAGGTGCTGCAGGAGATTGGCCGCCACGCAGCGGAGCTGGAGATCGATCGCGGCTCTCTCCAGGAGGTGCTGAAGGAGCAGGCCCGCAACGTGGCGGCGCTGGAGATCGATCGCGGCTCTCTCCAGGAGGTGCTGCAGGAGGTCGGCCGCCACGCAGCGGAGCTGGAGATCGATCGCGGCTCTCTCCAGGAGGTGCTGCAGGAGATTGGCCGCCACGCAGCGGAGCTGGAGATCGATCGCGGCTCTCTCCAGGAGCAGCTGTCTGTGGCGCTTACAACGTAAGTAAAGCAATGCTCGTAAAATGACATTAATGGGTTAACACAAAATTGCTCTAACTACATTTGAAAACATGCCAATCAATATTTAAGATCTAATTGTGGTATCGCGTCCGGGTTCGAGGCCGGCGGAAAATTGTACTTCATTTGAATTATTTTATTCAATCCTTCTTGTCTCGTACAGCAAGAAGTTTTGTTCACATGATCCATGAGGAAAGTTTTTTTTTTTCTATCATTTAAATGTCTATGTTACTGTTCAAAAACACGGATGGATACAATTCTGATAACATTTTAATAGCTCAGTATTTACTCTAGAATAATAATAATAATAATAATAATAATAATAATAATAATAATAATAATAATAATAATAATAATAATAATAATAATCTTCGTCTTTTCCCGTTCATGCGGGGTCGACATTTCTGACAAGTCGTTTCCATTTTCCTCGGTCCCAAATAGTGTTTTCTGTTAACTGCTTCTCCCGGAGATCATCATGCACGCAGTCCAGCCATCTTCTTCTAGGCCTGCCTCTTTCCCTTTTGCCTTCCACCTCCAGACCAAGCACTCGCCTTCCTACATAACTCTCATCCCTGCGCTTAATGTGGCCATACCAGAGCAAGCGTCTTTCTTGCACCTTTTTTGATATTTCAGTCACTTTTACGCTTCCTCGTATGAAGGTGTTTTTGATGTGATCGTTCCTTGTAACACCACACATCCATCTTAGCATCTTCATTTCAGCTACTTCCAGCCGCTTGCACTGTGACGGCACTGTTGGCCAAGTATCTGCTCCGTATAGCATTGCAGGTCTCACTGCACATTTATAGGCTTTACTTGGATAGTCAGTCTCCTGTCACAGATAATACCAGATAACCTTTTCCAGTTTAACCAGGCAGCCTGAATTCGGTGGGTAATTTCCAGATCTAGATTGCCATCGTTAGATACAGTGGATCCCAGATACTTGAAACTGTCCCTTGCCTGTAGCTGGCTACCATCCATCTGAATAGTTTCATTTCCATTTCCTCCAAGGCACAGGTATTCGGTCTTATTCCTACTGATTTTAAGGCCTCTGTCCTCTATGGCTCTTCTCCAGCATTCCAGTTAATATTCAAGCTCTTCCCTGTGTGTGCTACATAAGACAATATCATCTGCAAATAGCATACACCAAGGAGCTGGTTCTCTTAAGTTTTCAGAGAAGATATCCATTATTAGATCAAAAATATAGGGGCTTAGTGCAGATCCTTGGTGAAGACCTCTTGAACCGGTATAATATCTGACAATCCTACACTGCTTCTAATTCGTGTCCTTGCTTCACGGTACATATCCTGAACAATGCGCACATACTTCTCCGGTACTCCCTTGCACCTCATGCATCTCCATACCTCCTGACGGGGCACTCGATCATACGCTTTCTCTAGGTCTATGAACACCATATGTAGTTCTTTTCTCTTCTCCCAGTGCTTTTCCATGACCTGCCTAAGTGCAAAAATAGCATCTGTTGTTCCCTTTTCCGGCATAAATCCAAACTGTTCATCTCCTATTGTCGTCTCCACCCGAAGCCTACTTTCAATATCTTTCTCCCAGATCTTCATTGTGTGCGACATGAGTTTTATTCCTCTGTAATTTGCACAATCCCGAATGTCACCTTTCTCCTATAAATGGGAATTATGGTACTCTCCCGTCATTCCTTGGGCATTACTTCCTCTTGAAGTACCTGTTGGAATAGATTCCACAACATATCTATGCCCTCTTAATCCAGACATTTCCAAGCCTCCACTGGAATTTCGTCGGGGCCGGTTGATTTTCCACATTTGATTTTCCTAATAGCAGTTACAACCTCTTCCCTGCATATGCCAGTTGTTACGTTGTGATTTGGGATACCATCCTCAAACACAAGCCGGGCATTTTCCTCATTTAACAACTTTTCAAAATATTCCTCCCATCTCTTCTTAATATGCTCTTCACCTTGAATTACAATTCCTCGTTCACTTTTCATCTGCCTGATGTCTGTGAGATCTTTTGAAGCCCTGTCTCGTGCCTTAGCGATTCTGAAAAGCTTGGCCTTCCTTTCTGTGATCTCTAGTTATTCATAGACTTCCTTCCATGCAGCCGTCTTTGCTTTCCCTACAGCTCTTTTCACAACTTTATTTGTCTTTCTGTAATGTTCTCTATCTTCGTCATTTCCAGACTCATCCCATTTCTTTTTGCCTGTCGTTTTGACTTGATGGCATCCTGAACTACATCATTCCACCACCATGTTTCTTTATCCAGGGGATAATACGACACGTTATGTATTTACTGTTTTTAGCCTTTAAAAGCAACCTGACATTCAGCAAGTCATTCTTCGTCCGAAACATCGACAGCAACTCGTGTCTAGTACGCTCCGCTTTCGTTCTACTCACGACGCCACCCTGGGTAGATTATTTGCTTGGGAATAACCTAACCCCCAAGGGAAGATGATAAAGAAAAAGAAGTGGGTTTCGGACTGGAGAAAAAGGATGGAGAAATAGGACGAGAGTCCAACAGAAGTTATAATTTTAACTTTAAGTATACTCAAAGGCAGCTGCCACTGCAAATCCGCTCTCCGATACCTGAAGTGGGTAGGGACCTGGGCAAAGCTAACGAGAAACGCAGCTGGAACTTGGGTTGTTTGCAAGAAAGTTGCTGTAGCGTATTCCCTCTTAAGCATACATATGCCTACTATGGGGAAGGGTGGTGGTCTGGCAAGACAAAGAGTAACAGATTTATTGTTTATCTGTTCAAAGGAGTTTGTTTCTAAACAGGTAATTTGAAGAGTGCAAATAATTTGAATCAGCTTTGATATTTTAGTTTTTGAAATTGTAGAATTTCTAAAGAGCGACCAAATGCTTCCAAGAAGGATAGGGATAAAGCAATTATAACTTTGGGAATAATTTTGTTAAGTGTACCAATAGTTGCATTTGGAAATGGCTAAGCTTTTACCCAGCAAGGCGCCGACTAAAAGTTTAGACAATGAGAAACACTTATATTTTGAAAAACCAACCATAAGTGTTAGAGAGAATCTCCACAAGCAGGAAGCTGGCGTAGCGAACTATGCTTGCCTTACTGGCCAGTTAGAATTAGCTGTTAAAGCTAAGGGAGACTTTACTAAGTTACCAACTAAGAGTACTTGCTCAAATGCAACAAGTGGTGAAAACCCTATCAATAGATTTATTTTTATTAAAAAGGAAGGATCAAGGAAGACAGGATCTTGCCCAACCGTTATGTTAGAGAAATTATAAAGCAAAAAACAAATCTTTAATTTATTTAACAATGTAAAAGGAAGTAGTTTTTGTAACAAATATATAATTTTGATTTTTTATAAACAATTGGGGTCGCAGACCTCCGAAAACATCTAAAGCTTGCGCCAGGCAATTGATAACTCTTTTGGTTTTAAACCTTTTATATGCTTTAAAATCTTCGTAAGATTTTGAAATGGCTAAGATGAATAAATGAAAAATTTAAAGATAACTGACGTAATTAAAGTTAAACAATAAATCAAGTACAAGGTGTGTACTTTAAGGATTTCTAGATAAGTATCTTAGAAATAATAACAACTTCGAAAGCAACAACAAAAACAGGAAGAAATGAAATAGAAGTTTCTATAACTTCTTGTATTAATTCTGAACTACGTTTAATGATTATACATAGGAGATTATACAAATAGGGCAGGTCACTTATTGTGAAACCTGAAGAGAACAATTGAAAGGAAGTTTCTAGAACTCCTATGTTTAAGTAGGGATCACGAGAAAAATGGGGCAAGTTTCCCTTTCGTGAAACCTAGAGATAACTCACTTATGAGTTGAAAGAATTGGATTCCCTCATTAAAAGGGAGAAACAATATAATTTAAGGCGTGTACTAGACACGAAGTTTACAGACATTAATTCGTTATACATGGAGCAAATAAGGGAGGGCACTTATGTATAGTGACACCTACTTGAAAAAAGACCTAAAGTAACAATTTTATTATTTTGGTTTGATAGTAAAGGGTTTGGGAAAGATCAAATGGGATTGTGGAAAAGTGTTCATGGCCGTATTTATTGTACTCGGACGAGCGCGACGCGGATGAAAAGTTGAACAGGCACTGTTTGCACTATAGTCTGTTGGTATAGTTGAAGAGTTCACTGTCGTAGCGCAAAACGTTGATAGCAAGGAAAGTTATTGCAATGGTGGAAAATAACTAGTTACACTAGATTAGCGAGAGTCTATTGCTTGAGAAACTTGTAGGTTATAGTTGAATGCACCAGAAAAATCCCAACGGAGGAAGAAAAATTAGATATTGATTAGCAGTTCATAAGGAAGATTCCTTAGTTTGAAAAAGTATTCCCATATGTGAGTGGAAAGTACATGACAGTATAACTGGTAGATAGAGTGTAGGTTCTGGAAGGTTCCAGAGCAATGATGACTTGTTTAAATTGGGTAGAGAATCCCTCGGCGGAAAGCTAGATTATATAGACAGTGGGTATTTTGGAAATATCCCTCGATGTGAGATAGCATCTCAGAAAATCTTTCATATTGAAAGTTAGACTTGTTTGATCAAGAAGATCTCTAGAAAGCAGTTATTTTCACATAGCAACTTTCACTGTCTATACAATCCAAATAAAACCATTGAGCCTTTTAAAAGCGTTGAGAATGAGGTTAAACATGAAGTCGGTACTTAGCTTTGCTTCATGAAGAAGGCGATGTTGCTGTTGACGGTTGGTTCTAAAATTCGAACATGGCGTCGAAATGTAAAAGTTTGCCTCTAGAGTTGAGGAGGCGAGCTTTAGTTAAGCTCTAACTGACTGGGTTGACTTCCGACGTACAAGTGAGACACGCTCAACGGAGCGCGGAGGGACCAGGGAAGGGAAAAAGAGTGGGGGTAGGAGACAAAAGGAATACATATAGGAATAGCCAACTTTAAAGTTATAAAAATCTTCTTGATGAAATGGTCTTCAAAGAGTTGATAGTAGGAGTCACTAGCGCAGCCTGGAGGGTGAAAAAGTAGACGAAGTTCTCTTGATCACGGAGATGATAGCTGGCGATGGCGACGAGATCTGGTGGCTAGATTGATAAGGAAGTCCTCTTGTACAGGGAAGAATTGAGGAACTTCAGAGATTCGCTGCTAGATGACGCTAGGTGGGTCATGGAAGATATCTATCTAGAATAGACATACAGGTAATATGAGAGACATATACCAACAAAGAGAAATCAGGAGATCACTGTTGGTGTTTGAGAAAAAAGGAAGGGATGAACTAAAGCAAAGAGAAGCAAAAGCTTACTCTATCTTACCGTGTATTCCAAAGAATACACCAAGCGGGGAGGGGAAAACATCAACAGAGAACAAAGGCAAGAAATTAAAAGTTTAAAGGTAAAGGAGCAATTAAAGACAGTGATCTTATGATACGCCAATTAGTGGTCAAGATCTTGGCTACCCTAACTCTCCCATCCCTTCCAGGATAACACTCGGTCACTCTACCAGAAATCCAGACCAAGGGAGGAGAAACATCCCTAACCAGGACCAAGTCCCCCACTTTAATGTCGGGATTGGAAAGAAACCACTTCTGTCTCCGTTGCAAGGAAGTTAAGTATTCCAAATTCCACCTCTTCCAAAAAGAATTACGGAGGGCTTCAAGTTTACGCCAAACAATAGGTAAATTAGAATCCCTGTAAGAGTTGGGAAGGGGAGGAGGGACAGGAAGAGAAGTGCCTATAAGGAAGTGACCAGGTGTGAGTGGAAGCAGGTCATCAGGGTCATTGGAAAGCGGAGTTAAAGGGCGAGTATTAACATCACCTTCAATCAGAACAGACAGCGAATTAAATTCTTCATAAGTCAGAATGCGATTACCTAAAACCTTTCTTAAGTGACGTTTAGTGAGCTTTACGCAGGATTCCCACCTACTACCGTGGTGAGAAGCGTAGGGAGGTATAAAACGCCATTTGAAACCCTTTGAGTAGGCAAACTTAGAAATCTGTTCCATGACAGGAGAAGATGTGAGAGCTTTCTTCCATAAAGAACCTGCGCCTTGAAAAGTGGAAGCGTTATCAGAGAACATCTCCGAAGGAACACCACGCCTAGCAGCGAAGCGAGAGACAGCTGATAAAAAGTAAGAAGTAGAGGCATTCGTTACTAGTTCCAAATGGATCGCGCCAGTAACCATGCAAACAAAGAGAGAAACATAGAGCTTACCAAACAATTTGCGTTTAGCTTCAGGGCAATTGCGTTGATATTGGAACGGACCCATATAGTCCACACCAGTTAGAGCAAATGGACGTATAGGAGAAGAGCGAAAGGAGGGCAGATCGCTCATTAATTGAGTATTGACTTTAGGTTTCGCTTTGAAGCAAGGAATACATTTGTGAATTATAGAGGAAACTTCATGAATTCCATTTATAATCCAGTACTTTTCCCTTAAGAGGCAAAGCAGTGTGCGTGTACCAACATGCAGATTACGATAATGAAAGTCACGTATAAAGGAAGTTACGTGATGTTTAGAAGGCAAAATAACAGGATGCTTTTTGTCCTCAGAAAGCAAAGATTGTGAGAGCCTACCTCCTACCCTGAGTAACCTATTGTCATCAAGGAACGGGGCTAAGGCACGAATACGACTGGATTTGGGAAGATCCTTTTTAGAAGAAAGTAAAGACAATTCAGAAGAGAAGGCTTCTTGCTGTGTTAGTTGCAAAACCTTAAAGGTAGCGAGATTCAATTCATGATTGGTAAGGTGTAGTTTGGGGGGAAGAGGTTGGTCGACCACAAGATATTTCCATCTGAGAAGATAGGCAACAATTCGAATTAATTTGTGAAAGGAAGAATAGCGGGACAACAAGGGATGAGAAACGTTGGAAACAAGACACGAAGCAGTAGATTTAGATACTTTAGCGTCAGGCAAGTTGAAGTTTGTAGCTGGAGGTTTAGAAGGCCAACAAGAAGAGTCTCCGATTAACCACGAGGGCCCAAGCCAGTACAACTGAGAAGCTGCCAATTGAGAGGGTAAACATCCACGAGAAATGATGTCGGCAGGGTTGTCAGCGCTGGGCACATGCCTCCATTGACATCCCGAAGAAAGAGTTTGAATTTTGGAAACCCTGTTTGCAACAAAAGTTTGCCAATGAGCGGGGTTCTTGGCGATCCAAGAAAGGGTGATCATGGAATCGCTCCAGAGATAGATTTGCGAGAATTCGACTTTTAAGACTTCCCGTAATTTCTTAACAAGTTCTGCGGCCATGGGTGCAGCACACAATTCAAGCCTAGGCAAAGTGATAGTTTTAAGAGGAGCCACCTTCGATTTGGCACAAACAAGGTTGGAAACTGAAGATCCATTTAATGAACCGCGATAAACCAAATATGCACAGCAACCGTAAGCTTTTTCGGAACTGTCCGCAAACACATGAAGGAAAAAAGATGCATTAGGATGAGCGTTAATTAAATTCCTGGGAATTTCAATAAGGGAAAGATCAAGCAAATTGCTGTGAAAAGAGAGCCATCTGTTAAGAAAGGAAAGGGGAACAGTGTCGTCCCATTCACATTTGAGCGACCATAGCTCTTGCATGAAAAGTTTGGCTATAACAATAACCGGGGCAAGGAATTGAAGCGGATCAAAAATTTTTGCAATTTCAGAGAGAATTTGTCTTTTTGTGTTAGGGAGCTCTTCTGCAAGCGAAACTTTATAGATGAGAGTGTCAGTGCTAGTGCACCAATGAACTCCAAGGGTTTTTATGGATTCGGAGTTTCCACAAATTTCGACGGAGGAGGGATCTACATCTTCAATAGGAAACTGGGCGAGAAACTCATGGGAGTTGGAATTCCACTTATGAAGTGGGAATCCTCCATTCTTTAGCAATGCCTGAAGTTCTAGTGACACGAAAGAAGCTTCCTCCAGAGTGGGGAAGGACTGCAAGTAATCGTCAACATAGAATGATGTAGTTAGTGCTTCGGAAGCTTTAGAATCAAATAAATAACCATCTTGAGAGGCTAACAAGTGTAGGGATCGGATAGCAAGGAAAGCGGAAGGTTTTAAGCCATAAGTAACCGTCTTTAAGCGAAATACCTTAATGGGCTTGCTGATTTCGTCGCGCCACAAGATTCTTAGGAGACCTCGTTGTTCAGGCTGAATTAAAACTTGACGGTACATCTGTTTTATATCCGCTATAACAGCTATGGGAAATAATCGAAAGTTTAAGAGTATAGCAGATAAATCTGACTGAATAGCAGGACCAGTGTAAAGAGTATCGTTAAGACTGTTGCCATTAACGTCAGGTGATGAACCATTGAAAACGACTCGGATTATATCCTTTACAAGAGGGTTTTTCCACACGGGATGATGATTTAAGAAAACCGTTTCAATTGGGGGTGTAATTCGTCATCAGATTTGTTAACAACTTCCATCTGATCTAAGCTTTCATACTCATCTATGAAATCAGTATACTGCTGTTTAACGAGAGGATCTTTCTTGAATTTGCTCTCGATAGCAAAGAGAGCTTTTCGAGCTTTGGGTTGAGAGTTAATAAGTTTAGGGGGATTATGAAATCTTGGCATCTGAACAATGAACCGGCCATCAGAAGAACGAGTGGTGGTGTAAAAAATTTGCTCACAGAATTCGTTTTCTGAAGAGGTCACCTTAGGAGAATGAACGCTTTCGAGCCTCCAGAACTGTTCCAAGTCAGTATTAGCGAAATAACATTGCGATACGGGTTGGGGAGAATAATGAGGAAGTTGACCGGTGACGATCCATCCAAAATTAGTGTCTCTGGCAACCACGTTTGAGGATAACTTGCGAACCTGTTTACGAAGGCAATTCCAGAAAACATTGGCACTAAAGAGTATGTCAATGGGGGTTTGTACATTGAACAGAGGATCGGCTAGCCTTAAATTCGAGGGAATGTTTAAACCTGAAATATCCACAGAGTGACTTGGAGTATCTTCTCCTATGCTATTGAGAATGAGACAATTCAGTTTGAGTAAGTTGTTTCTGTGACAAATATCTCTTATGGTTAGCTTTGAAAACTGTAAAGCTTGCGATTTTGAGCTGTTAATGCCCGATACATTAATAGAAGTGGGGTTTACAGGTAGGCCTAATTTTCTAATCAAAGAATTAGACACAAAATCATGAGTTGCCGCTGAATCAAGAAGACCGCGTGCACGGACCCAGTTGCCAAAGTTATCCTGAACTTCGATTTGGACAGTGGACAATAGTACTTGGGCACTACGTATGGACTTGGCATTTTTGAATGTAAGATGAAGCATTGGAACTGTTAGCATTGTCACTTTTCTGAGAAGTAGATGCGGTCGATGACCTTGCTTGATCATGACGATGTAGTAAAGTGTGATGAGCTTTTTCACAATGGAAGCAAAGTCTGGTGGACTTGCAATTTAAAGCAGAATGCGTGGGTGCTAAGCAGTTGAAGCAATGTTTATCTGGGAAACTAATTTTCTTCTGTCGTCGACTGACAGTTCTTTAAAAGATTTACATAGATATAAGGCGTGGGAATCTTTACAAAGTATGCACTTTAATGGTTCATTTAAACTCTTACGGGGTTCGCTTTGAGTGTTTAAAACGAGAGAACTAGCAATACGGCGTTCACTAGGCCTAGTTGGGTAACCAGTGGCGTTTCACTTGAGTTTAAATGAGCTGGACCCAGGTTTTCGGGTACTAGGCGCTAAGCGTTCGCTTTTAGGTTTAAGAGACATTGATTTAAATTTAGAACTAGGGGATGAGGGTTCACTTTGATTAGCTAAATCAGTTAAGAGTTGGCATCTAGCATTTATGAAAGTGACTAAATGCTCGTAAGAGTAATCGTCTTTTCTGGAAAGTTCAATCTCCCAAGCTTTGAGGGTAGCAACATCGACTTGAGAAACCACTAAATGTATTAGGAAAGTGTCCCAGTGATCAGTGGGTTGATCTAATTGGGATAGAGCTTTAACGTGAAGTTGTGTTGTATCAATGAGAGTACGCAAACTAGTGACGTCGTTGTGCTGTGACGCAGGTAATTTAAATATAGCCTTCATATGGCGTTGAATACGTAACCGTGAATTACCGTATATTTCTTTCAGTAAGTTAAAGGCAATGGGGTAGTTTTCGGCTCTTAATGGGAGTGCTTCAACTAACTGCAGAGCTTGACCTCGGAGGATAGATCTCAAATAATGAAACTTGTAGATGACTTGAATGTCTTGATTGTCATGAACAAGAGAACAAAATAATTCATAAAAAGAATCCCAAGTAGATTCGTCTCCAGAGAAGTGGGGTAAATCAATCTAAGGTAGAATTGGTTTAGGCTTGTGAGTGCCATCGCGAGAAGAGGTTTGTTGTTCGTGAAGGGAACCAAGAACAGAACCATCTTTTTTCTGTTTTTCTTCGAGTTGGCGTATTATTTTAAAAGCAAAACCTATACCTTCGTAATATTGATTTTCTACTTCGACTCGATCTTCAGTTTGATTGAGCATACAAGTTTCAATTTCAGTTTGGATGTTACAATAATTTTCATATGAACGTTCAAAATCCTTTTCACGATGTTTTAACAAGTCTAATTGAGCTTCTGAGGGATCTAGCTCTTTGATGTATTTTCTGAATCGGGTAATTTGCCCTTTATAGGATGCCCGTTTAGAAGTAAGTTTTTCATCCATATCTTTTTCTGTAGGAGCCATGACAAAAGAGGTAAATTAAAGTATAACTTACGAAACTGTGGAATCTTGGAAATGCTGTCAGGCTGGCAGCAGCAAATAAGTTGAAAGAAAGGAACACACCAAAAGAGACAGGAGTGGCCTCTTTCCACTTCACAGGCTTTGCACAGTGTAGTTATAGCTGAAAAATTCAAAGAAGATATTAATGATTTGCAAAATATTGTCAAATAACCCTTGACAAATAGAAAATGTCATAAATGGACTCTCCCGGGTTTCTGGGACCAAATTTTGGGTAGATTATGAGCTTGGGAATAACCTAACCCCCAAGGGAAGATGATAAAGAAAAAGAAGTGGGTTTCGGACTGGAGAAAAAGGATGGAGAAATAGGATGAGAGTCCAACAGAAGTTATAATTTTAACTTTAAGTATACTCAAAGGCAGCTGCCACTGCAAATCCGCTCTCCGATACCTAAAGTGGGTAGGGACCTGGGCAAAGCTAACGGGAAACGCAGCTGGAACTTGGGTTGTTTGCAAGAAAGTTGCTGTAGCGTATTCCCTCTTAAGCATACATATGCCTACTATGGGGAAGGGTGGTGGTCTGGCAAGACAAAGAGTAACAGATTTATTGTTTATCTGTTCAAAGGAGTTTGTTTCTAAACAGGTAATTTGAAGAGTGCAAATAATTTGAATCAGCTTTGATATTTTAGTTTTTGAAATTGTAGAATTTCTAAAGAGCGACCAAATGCTTCCAAGAAGGATAGGGATAAAGCAATTATACCTTTGGGAATAATTTTGGTAAGTGTACCAATAGTTGCATTTGGAAATGGCTAAGCTTTTACCCAGCAAGGCGCCGACTAAAAGTTTAGACAATGAGAAACACTTATATTTTGAAAAACCAACCATAAGTGTTAGAGAGAATCTCCACAAGCAGGAAGCTGGCGTAGCGAACTATGCTTGCCTTACTGGCCAGTTAGAATTAGCTGTTAAAGCTAAGGGAGACTTTACTAAGTTACCAACTAAGAGTACTTGCTCAAATGCAACAAGTGGTGAAAACCCTATCAATAGATTTATTTTTATTAAAAAGGAAGGATCAAGGAAGACAGGATCTTGCCCAACCGTTATGTTAGAGAAATTATAAAGCAAAAAACAAATCTTTAATTTATTTAACAATGTAAAAGGAAGTAGTTTTTGTAACAAATATATAATTTTGATTTTTTATAAACAATTGGGGTCGCAGACCTCCGAAAACATCTAAAGCTTGCGCCAGGCAATTGATAACTCTTTTGGTTTTAAACCTTTTATATGCTTTAAAATCTTCGTAAGATTTTGAAATGGCTAAGATGAATAAATGAAAAATTTAAAGATAACTGACGTAATTAAAGTTAAACAATAAATCAAGTGCAAGGTGTGTACTTTAAGGATTTCTAGATAAGTATCTTAGAAATAATAACAACTTCGAAAGCAACAACAAAAAACAGGAAGAAATGAAATAGAAGTTTCTATAACTTCTTGTATTAATTCTGAACTACGTTTAATGATTATACATAGGAGATTATACAAATAGGGCAGGTCACTTATTGTGAAACCTGAAGAGAACAATTGAAAGGAAGTTTCTAGAACTCCTATGTTTAAGTAGGGATCACGAGAAAAATGGGGCAAGTTTCCCTTTCGTGAAACCTAGAGATAACTCACTTATGAGTTGAAAGAATTGGATTCCCTCATTAAAAGGGAGAAACAATATAATTTAAGGCGTGTACTAGACACGAAGTTTACAGACATTAATTCATTATACATGGAGCAAATAAGGGAGGGCACTTATGTATAGTGACACCTAATTGAAAAAAGACCTAAAGTAACAATTTTATTATTTTGGTTTGATAGTAAAGGGTTTGGGAAAGATCAAATGGGATTGTGGAAAAGTGTTCATGGCCGTATTTATTGTACTCGGACGAGTGCGACGCGGATGAAAAGTTGAACAGGCACTGTTTGCACTATGCTTAATTCTTAATTCCTGCCACTCCTTCCGGAGCATAGGGCCTTGGCGAAATTTCTCCACGCAGTACGGTTCCTGGCCATTCTCTTCACTTGACTCCAGTTCTTGTCCACCTCTGCAATTTCATTTTCGATCGTCCTCTTCCAGGTCTTCTTAGGTCGACCTCGCTTCCTGGCGCCTTGAGGATTCCAGTCTAGCGCCGCCCTCTCAATAGCTCCGTCCGGCTTTCTTAGTGTGTGACCAATCCAGCGCCATTTCCTCTCCTTGATCTGGATGCTAATCGGTTGTTGATTGGTGATGGTCCAAAGATCTTCATTTGAGATTATGTCCGGCCACCTCACATTCATGATGCGACGCAGACATCTGTTAATGAACACCTGCAGCTGGTTGTTGATCGGTTTTGTTACTTTCCATGTTTCACAGCCGTAGAGAAGAATCGACTTTACGTTGCTATTGAAAAGGCGGAGCTTGGTCTTCCTGGAAATGTTTCTATTTCTCCAGATGGGGTAGAGCTGGACAAAGGCACCATTTGCCTTCCTGATACGGCTTCGAACATCTTCCTCTGCTCCCCCATCATTTGTGACTATACTTCCAAGGTAGAGGAAGGACTCAACTCGCTCGATGTCCTTTCCGTTTACTGTCAAACTAGTCGTGATGTCAGAATTTATCCTCATCTCTTTGGTCTTGTTGGTGTTGATCATCAGTCCTGCACGTTCTGCTTCTCTCTGCAACCTCCCCAGCTTATCTTCTATGTCTCGGTTTGCACTATAGTCTGTTGATATAGTTGAAGAGTTCACTGTAGTAGCGCAAAACGTTGATAGCAAGGAAAGTTATTGCAATGGTGGAAAATAACTAGTTACACTAGATTAGCGAGAGTCTATTGCTTGAGAAACTTGTAGGTTATAGTTGAATGCACCAGAAAAATCCCAACGGAGGAAGAAAAATTAGATATTGATTAACAGTTCATAAGGAAGACTCCTTAGTTTGAAAAAGTATTCCCATATGTGAGTGGAAAGTACATGACAGTATTACTGGTAGATTGAGTGTAGGTTCTGGAAGGTTCCAGAGCAATGATGACTTGTTTAAATTGGGTAGAGAATCCCTCGGCGGAAAGCTAGATTATATAGACAGTGAGTATTTTGGAAATATCCCTCGATGTGAGATAGCATCTCAGAAAATCTTTCATATTGAAAGTTAGACTTGATTGTTTAAGTTTGATCAAGAAGATCTCTAGAAAGCAGTTATTTTCACATAGCAACTTTCACGGTCTATAAAATCCAAATAAAAGCATTGAGCCTTTTAAAAGCGATGAGAATGAGGTTAAACATGAAGTCGGTACTTAGCTTTGCTTCATGAAGAAGGCGATGTTGCTGTTGACGGTTGGTTCTAAAATTCGAACATGGCGTCGAAATGTAAAAGTTTGCCTCTAGAGTTGAGGAGGCGAGCTTTAGTTAAGCTCTAACTGACTGGGTTGACTTCCGACGTACAAGTGAGACACGCTCAACGGAGCGCGGAGGGACCAGGGAAGGGAAAAAGAGTGGGGGTAGGAGACAAAAGGAATACATATAGGAATAGCCAACTTTAAAGTTATAAAAATCTTCTTGATGAAATGGTCTTCAAAGAGTTGATAGTAGGAGTCACTAGCGCAGCCTGGAGGGTGAAAAAGTAGACGAAGTTCTCTTGATCACGGAGATGATAGCTGGCGATGG
This sequence comes from Meconema thalassinum, assembly GCA_946902985.2. NCBI lineage: Eukaryota > Metazoa > Arthropoda > Insecta > Orthoptera > Tettigoniidae > Meconema > Meconema thalassinum. Next base: position 37,634,155 of record OX336394.1, read on the forward strand.
CGACGAGATCTGGTGGCTAGATTGATAAGGAAGTCCTCTTGTACAGGGAAGAATTGAGGAACTTCAGAGATTCGCTGCTAGATGACGCTAGGTGGGTCATGGAAGATATCTATCTAGAATAGACTTACAGGTAATATGAGAGACATATACCAACAAAGAGAAATCAGGAGATCACTGTTGGTGTTTGAGAAAAAAGGAAGGGATGAACTAAAGCAAAGAGAAGCAAAAGCTTACTCTATCTTAACGTGTATTCCAAAGAATACACCACACCCATTGTATGGATTATACAATATACTGGTACTAGTGGGCCCGTGCGAGCTTTCGCAACGTGAATGTAGGTTTATGGGGTAGTAGGGAAGAATGTGGGAGAACGAAGTTTTACATATTGAAGAAATGTATTTATTGTTGTTAAACGGCATACGTACACGAGAAGAACACAAAGAATTATATAGAACAGTATTTGTACTTGTCACAGCACCTCTTTGTAGTTAGCAGTACGCCGCGCTCCCGCCAGATGGCTGCCGCCGCCGCGATGCCCTGCACTCTAGCGGCAGGCTTGCCTAGTAGTACGCCGTACTCCCGCCAGATGGCTGCTGCCGCTGCGCTGCCCTACGCTCTAGCGGTAGGCTCGCCAAGTTACGTTGCGCCCATTGTAAATGTACATTTTTAAATTATTTATTTAATTGTGAGGCATTTAAAGAGGAAGTGATTGGGTTTCGGGCACACATAGGGTTATGCGGAACCTGTAGTGTAGGTTGGTGTTAACAGGACCTTAATTTCGGTACAAAACCGGAATGGGACCTTAGCAGAATAATATAGGGAGGATAGCTGCAGATTTTACACAGATATAAGATTCCACATGAATTTTCATGATATTTTCTATAATGTCGCGTGAAAAAGTTCCAGCATTTCTCGTAGAGATACTTCCAAAGTGATGGTTTATCGGCCATGATAGAAAATATTATTATTATTATTATTATTATTATTATTATTATTATTATTATTATTATTATTATTATTATTATTATATACTATTTGCATATCGGGGTAATTCCCCGGTGGCAAATTGTACAAATACAGAAAATTACCAACAATAACATCAAACACAATTCGCAATTTAGGAACTACAGTAATTACATCGTAGTGTTTACACAAAATTTCAATCTTCACTTAAACACATCAATATGTTTGGGGAAAGGCTCTAAGACTGAGGCAGGTAATGAGTTCCAATTATCAATACCACGATTAATGATAGAATATTTCCCATAATTTGTACGCTGTGGTCGGACCTTGATCTGCTCCGCTCAGGTAGGTGGGATTTCCCAGACGTTTGCTTAGTTCTCCCCATGCTGGCCGATTAGTGAAAGTGTTAAACAAAGCGCATAGTCTGGACTTCGTCCTTCTATCTTCCAGAGATTCCCACCCTAGTTTTTCTATCATTCAAATTACTCTACTTCTAGGATTAAAATCGTTGAGCACAAACCTAGCAGCCTTCCTTTGTACCATCTCCAGCTCATTGATGAGCCCTACCTGATATGGGTCCCAAACCGCTGAGCCGTATCCCAAGATTGGTCTGACCAGGGTCAAATATCCTAATTCTTTTGCGGTAGAGCTACTGCCTTTTAATACCCGCCTGAAACAAGGAAGTGCACTGTCACCGTTACTTTTCATTGTGGTGATGGATGACATAATGACCCGAGTGGCACAAGTAATTGGGAAAGGAAAGCTGAAAGCAATGGTGTTTGCAGATGATTTGATGATTTGGGGAAACAAGGAGGAGGAGGTACAGGAACAGTTGGACGTGTGGGAAGGAATAATACAAGGATATGGGATGAAATTTAGCATAAATAAGAGTGAGATGGTGATCACAACAAGGAAGAAGGAAAGAACCACAACGGGAATAACAATTGGTGGGGAACAGCTGAAGAAAGTGGAGAGTTTCAAGTATCTTGGAAGCCTGATACAAGATAATGGAAGAAACGATAGAGAAATAAATGAGCGGGGGAGGCAGGCAGAAGCATTCCGGAGGAGTGTGAGAAGCATGTTATGGAGCAAGGATGTCCCGCAGAACAGCAAAAAGATCATATATCGGACGTACTATGTCCCTATCCTGACGTATGCCTCGGAGACCTGGGTTATGAAAGGAAGGGAGAAGAGCAAAATACAAGCCAGTGAGATTAGGTTCTTGAGAAGCAGTATTGGAGCTACAAAGATGGACAGAATAAGAAATGAGAGGACCAGAGAATTAATGAAGGAGGAACCATTACAGGATGGTATAGAGAAATCTAGACTTAGATGGTATGGACATGTAAAACGAATGGAGGAGAAGAGGATACCCAGGAGAGTACACGAGACGAAGTGGGAAGGAAAGAGACCGAGAGACAGGTGGCTGAAGGGGGTGGAAGAAAGCGTGAAGAAGAGAGGAGAAGACTGGACAAGGGTGGAGGCTGAGAGATGGTGGGAAGACAGAAGACGTTGGAGAGGCTTGTGTTCCAAACAGACCCGGCCAGTGGCTGGAAACTGTGCAAGATGATGATGATGATGATGATGATTACAAAATGAAGTGATTTGTACGCTTTGGAGAAGACACAACCCACATGAGTCTCTTCTTCCTCGCCTTGTACAGTTCATTGTAAACCTTGGCCTCTCCGCCATTTACCTCGTTCCAACGCTAAAGCTTTCCAATTCCTATAGCCCATTTCCCGAAGATCTTCGAAGACTCCATCCACCTGGTTCTCGGTCGACCTCGTCCTTTCTGTCCCCTGGGTTTCCATTTAATACCTTTTTTTGGTACTTCCGTATCACTCATCCGGCCTACAATGCCCGGCCCACCTCAATCTGGCTGATTTCAATATTCTTCTAATAGGTGGGTCTTTATAAATGTTGTACAAATCATGATTGTACCTCCTCCTCTCTTTCTCAGACTGGGCCGGTGATTCTTCGAAGTATCTTTCTTTTGAAGGCATCCAGCATTCCAGTATCTTTTGCTGTTAGTGGCCAAGTTTCCGAGGCATATGTAAGCACAGGTCTTATAAATGTTTTATAGATGGTTAATTTAGTGGTATGGGTCAAAAGCCTTGAGGAGAGAAGCCTTGTTAGAGCAAAATAGGCTCTGTCGGCTGCTGTTAATCTCTGTTTAATTTCATAAGAGGTATCATTCGAGTAGGTGACTGTTGATCCCAGATATTTAAACTGTTCAACTCTATCAAAGGAGACATGCCCGCGCGTCACCCTGCCGTAACCCATTCTGAATATTTAATGTCTCAGACATCATCCCTCCCGTTCTTATACTACTGTACTTCGTGTCCCACTCATTGTCATTCTCACCAACCTACCAATTTTCCAGAATTCCCAATTCAATCATTGCATGGTACAATTGCTCTCTGTCAATACTGTCATATGCTCCTTTGTAATCAATGAAGAGGTGATGCGTGCCAATCCCATATTCGATTGTCTTCTCTAAAATTTGCCTTATGTTGAAGATCTGATCTATAGTGGACTTTCCTGGGATAAATCCACACTGATATGACCCAGTCTCTCGCTGAACAACTGGGAGAAGACGGTGAAATAGATTGTTGGAGAATACTTTGTATCCCAAATTAAGTAACGTAATTCCTCTACAGCTATCACACTCAAGCTGATCTCCTTTCTTATAAATAGGACATATAATTCCTTCTTCCCATTGCTGAGGCATTTTCTTCTCATCCCAAACTGAAGTAGCTATTTTTAGGAAAGTTCGTTCCAATTCATTGCCACCTTGCTTGAGCAGTTCTGCTGGAATATAGTCTGTTCCTGTTGCCTTGTTGTTGTTGTTCAATTTCTTCATGGCAGTTATCACTTCTTGTAGAGTTGGTGGACCTATATTTTCGTCAGGGTCATTTTCTCCTTGCGCATCTATTGAGTGTCTTGTTATCATACTAAAATTGGGAAGTCTATCAAAATGTCGCTGTCATCTGTCACATATCTCTTTCCCCTCGCTAACAATTTTTCCTGTTTCATCCTTTATCAGCCTAGTTTTGCCACTGAAGGGTTTCCGTGCAGCATTTACCTCTCTATAAAATTTCCTCACCTCATTTTGATTTCTCAGAAGCTCCATTTCTTCGATATTTGCCTTCATCCACTCTCTCTTTTTTCTCTGATGGATCTTCTTTTCAATCCTCCGTTTTACTTTATAGACTTCCTTCGCTCTTCTTGTACAATTTGATTGTAATGTTCTTCTGTATGCTGTGTTCTTCTCTTCTGTTGCTATTTCACACTCAGTGTCAAACCACGGAGATCTTTTATATCCTGTTTCAATTCCCAGTGTTTCATTCGCCGACGTCTCCACTGCATTTTTAATCATTTCCCACTGATACTCGATGTCGTTGCTCTCTTCAGTATTTTCAAGAATCTATATTATCCTCTCCTGGTACTACTTTTTGACTTCAGAGGATTCTAGAGCTGTTATATCATATTTAGGATTGTTGGGTCGGATTCCTTTGAATGCACTAGAGATACTAGCTCTTATTCGCGCCCGTACCAGGAAGTGGTCTGAGTCTGTATTTGGATATCTGAGGCTCCTCACATCCAAGATATCTGATTTGTGCCTTGCATCTATCAACACATGATCGATCTGGTTAACTATGTTTCCATCTGGCGATGTCCATGTTCCTTTATGCTTATGTCTTTGTGTTGGAACAATGAGGAGCCCACGATCATATTTCTAGATGCTGCAAATAATATGTCTCGTTCCATTATCATTGCTTACAGTATGCTTGTTGTGGGGTCCAATTGTTGGCTCATATATCTGTTCCCTTCCCACCTGAGCATTTAGATCATCAGCTACTATTTTAATGTCATGGCCTGGGCAACCTGAAGGGACCCTGAAAACCCCATTTTAACTCCCTAAAACCAACAATTTTTTAGATATTCCCCGAGAACTAATTTCATTTAATAAACCAATGAAATAATTGCTGTGAAAGTGTCCAAACGGCTATAAGGTTATAACGGAACCAAATTAAGCTGTAAAATTCATCAATATACAGTATATAATGCGCTTAAGGGGGTCAAGGGTTACTCTAGAATTTTTTCACGCGATTTACACGTGCGAGTGTGGTACGGAAGGTATATTATATCCCTATCCCTATATTGTTATATTAAGGCGTACAACGACGAGACAAAGCTCAATACCAGCCCCTTGGTGTCAGAAACAAAACTCGGGGACCCTATAGAGCCGTAAAGGGTCCCCGAAAACTACATTTTAAGCTCTAAAACTAACAGTTTCTGAGATATTTCCAGAAAACTAATTTAATTTAATAAACTAATGAAGGAATGCCAGCCGATAACCATGACAACAGTATCTCAAGAGGTGACATCCAACTTTCCATCTATTTCTGCCAGAAGTAATGCCACTCCATTTATTACATCTCTGTGAAAGTTTGCAAATTGTTATAAGGTTATCACGGAACCAACTAAAACTGTAAAATTCATCAATGCAAGGGTTACCCTAGATTTTTTCATACGACTTACACATGCGATATGTTGTACAGAAGGTCTATTATATCTCCAAACAGCAACATTATTTTCAAAAATTCGTGAATTGAAATGGTAATTTTTGCGGCTTTTAGGAATTTGGAAGCTAAGAAAAGCGGAATTTTCATGCACCACAAGCCTTTATATTTTATTAAAGGGGTCTTCCTGTATATGGGGACTTGACACAACGGTGAGGGTCAGTTTTTATGTGACGTAAATTCCATTTCGTCTACGAGGTTTTCAATTTTATTTTCACGTTAGGAAGTACACGTTAGGTAAATTCAGTTTGAGGGCACATTTTAACTAATTTTACTTTGTCGACAAACAGGTTCCAAGGAACCATTGCAACAGTAGCTCAATTGATAACGTCTGGTTATTAATACCGAGGACCGTTCGAAGATTTTTTTAGCGTATGGCTTTTAGTGCCGGGAGTGTCCGAGGACATGTTCGGCTCGCCAGTTTTGTAGCTGCTTCGAGACGGACACCCAATGGGTGAGCTACAAGTACCGTTGGGGAGGGAAGTTGGAATGTAAGGGCGAGGAGTTGGAAGGTAGCGGCTGTGGCCTATAGTTAGGGACCAACCCCGGCATTTGCCTGGAAGGAAGATGGGAAACCACAGATGACCATCTTCAAGGTTGCCGGCAGGGGGATTCGAACCTCCTCGCCTCCCGGATGTGAGCGACTGCCAGCAGTCATGCCGTAACGACCACAGCTACCTCACCCGGTTAGTATACAAGTGGACGTACAATACATGCAGTGGATGATGAGATGAGATGAGATATCTTAACTGACTTGGTCACAGCTGATCCGAACCTGTGGTACGTTCGTAAAAACATATGTGGCAACACTATATGCTATATATTTGATGTAAACACGTACGATATTGAAGTTTGGCTCCACTGAATTATAGTTTTAGTGAACACAACGATCGCCTAAGTTCTATAAACTATAAACGTACAACCCAGAATCATCATCTAAACCAGGGATGGCCAACTTCTTAACCCTAAAGGGCCACTTCAATATTGTTTTAGATCCCTTATTTGGGGGTGGATCTAAAAGGGAGAGTTATTGTACTAATTTATGAGGTTGTGCCTAAAAAGGGTAGCTTCCCTTGGCAGGGCAAGCTGACCAGTGTAGAGTGTTGTGGTGTGCTAGGAACTAGGGGGCGTTCCTATAAATAATGTAGTAGTGTTTGAAGGGATAGGACCCAATGCAAAGGGTCGCTGTGCTAGTCGCTCAGCTGACTGCTTATTATGTAATTGAATCTGCTCGTATCAGCCGAGTGGCACGTGCTGCTTGCTGGCAGCCGAGCCGGCTCGGGGAACACAAAGGTACCTGAGTTAGCGCTATTAGCCTGCCGTCTGTCACGTCTTTACCGTGACGGGAATAAGGAAGGGCGTTGGGATGTAAAGAGGCGTATAAACAGTAATGCTAGTGTAGAGTGTGGACCAAGTGTTTTATTGGTCTGTAGTTCTGAGTATGAGTCCCTTGTAGGGAATGTAATTATGTTCACAATGTATTACAAGTGTTGGGTTACAGGTTACAAAGTAGGAACTCTGAACACGATTGACTGACTCACCTCGGTTGACACCAGCGTGGCCTCCGGCCGTCTCGATGAAGCACTGATAATGGAGAGACCCTTTGACCTCATTAGGATGCCTTCTTATACCCTCTGGCGCTATGTTGTCAGCAATGTGTTGGCCCAGTTACTAGTATGTAGGTATGTGTAACCATTGCGCAAGGACTGAGCTGCTTCTTAGAGTGGCAAGCTGTCCCTGCTAAGTTTTATGGATGTTGGGCCGGCTTTCCAAGGGTTGCCATTTAGGGGATTTAGCCAGATGCCGGGGGGATGGACTCCAAGGGGTGCATACCCCTGGGAGGCTGTACAAGCGTCTTCCTTCATTTGTTCGCGTCCTCGCGAACGGGAACGGAACTGGAGGTTGGGGTGTTGACGTAGTGGTCCTTGAAACCCCCTCGTATCTCCTGGTGGTGTCGTATCGAAGTGTGGGTGTGAGGTCAGCCCGTGTTCAGAGGGGAGGGTTATGGGATGTACAGATATATGTATACATTGACATTGTGAAAAAACAAACAAAAAAATTGACATTGCGAAAGATTTGATTAACATTGGGAAAAAATTGACATTTGAGAAAAATGTAACATTAAAATAAATTCGACATGTAAAAAAAAAATTGCCCTTGCTGTTGCTGGCATATTGCTAGTTACAAAAAAAAAACATGGTTTCTGATGGTGATTCGTTACATAGTTGTGCAGGGAGGAAAAACCCAGGGCCGAACGGATGATTGCGTCGTCCGCCCTATCTTAGGGAAAAAGTGCTCCCTGCAATAAGAAAGGTAGAAGAAAATAGAAAAATGGGTGTTCCAGGGTATAATTTAAGGGAAATATTCAAAGTATTTATTTGTTTGGGAAAAAACGGAACACCCTGACAAATGGGGAAGTTAGAAGAAGGAAAAATGAAAGAAAACAAATCATACACATTATGTACATTGGAATCTTGATAAACAAACAAAAATATATAGTGTTTAATGTACTATGTTGCGATTCTGACATTTAGGCATATTGTCGCTTTCCAGTGGAATAATAAAAATTATGAATTACAATGACCTTATGTCTAGTGGAATAATTATATGCAGTTTATCCTTAAAAATTATGAATTACAATGACCTTATGTCTAGTGGAATAATTGTATGAAGTTTATCCTTAAAATTTATGAATTACATGTCTACCTTAAGTGCGCTAATCCCTTATAAGTCTAGTTTTTGTGAGGTACCTCGCACGCTACCCGTCTGTACGTACGCTTGCCGTCTCACGGCTGATCCTGTACGGCCACTTCTTGGTACGGTATAGTGGTCGTACCGCTTGCATGTATTCTTAATACCTAATCTGTGAAGCATCCTCTGTGGGTGAATGCTTTCACACTTGACAATGAGAGTCACTGCCACAAGTCGGTTGCGCCCTCATTGTCGTAATCTGCGTCGCATTTTGACGCTTTATGTGTTTCTATTTAGTTGATCTGCCAGTAAGCCTGGTACCCCACAGGCACCAGTCCTGCTGTGCAGATTTTTTATTGGAGTGTGTAGCTGAAAAAGAAAAATGTGATGAGTGTTTGAGAGTGTGTTGGGATTAGTGCAAGTTGACGTATAAAAAATAAAAAAAATAGTACACCATCATGGCATGCCGTACATAATATGACACTGCTATATGGTAGTGAAATTCCTGTCACCAGTTTCCTGTATCTGGTGACGATGCCTGTGAAAAAATGGCGAGGTTTAGAAAAAACATGTGAGTATGCCATATTCTCTATGTCGCTTCCTGTGTCACAGTTTTTACTGGCTGAAGCTCTTCTCTCTCTGAAAAAAAAATAGCATGATTAATGTTAATGTGCTGCATGACCGGGCTTACCCTATACGGTGCCGTAATGCCGTAAATAATATGTAGTTGGTCTTACCCCGGTAGCGGAATTGTGGTTACCGGGTGCCGATATATTCCAATGTGATTATGCCTATTGTACTATATTATATATTATCCTATATTATAGTGTATTGTCGGACTTACCCTGATGCCGGGTTTGGCGGTCATCAGGAGCCGATCGGCGTTACTTAATACTATCTATCTTAATTATGGTCTAATAATAAAAAAAAAACTATTTCTAAGCCGAGAGGGTTGCCTTAATCTATTGCCGAAATGTGCTGCGCCATACCTGGCAACAGCGGTGAATAAATTTGCTTAATCCTAGGTTGCGTGTCAAATGCAACCGTCTTACAACTAAATTTGGCCTAGGACGATCGCCTGGGGCAATTAAATCCCCAGGACACCACCCGCACGAGCCCCAGAAACACCGGTTGTCTCTAGGGTCGCTAGATTCCGTCCCCTTAACTCTAGGTGTCGACGTCTATTACTAGTACTAATCTATTCGCAGGCGGCTTACGGTGCCACTAAGCTAACCGTTTCGCCCGCTGTAACTTCCTTGTTCATGACCGTTTGCTGTTCCGATTTATCGTAGTTGAGCCGCCCACTTGGCTCCTGTGAGGTGCGCGCACTGCCCCTCTCTTAATGCCCATTGACTGCCCGCTGCGTCGCCATTTATGTGGGCATTGGACAGTGTGGTCCAATGGCATAATATCCTCCGGGAAGGAAGCGTCCGGGGAGTCCTCTTCGCCTGTGTCGGCCGCAATAGTAATGATTCATGTGTCCACCGGGAAGGGAGCGTCCGGGGAATCCTCTTCGCCTGTGTCGGCCGCAATAGTAATGATTCATGTGTCCACCGGGAAGGGAGCGTCCGGGGAATCCTCTTCGCCTTAATCGGCATTGCTGGGTTGGCCCACTGAACCCTTTTGAGTGCCCGCCATGCTACTCATTTAAGAACTCTGGCGACCCGTTGTCGTCCATTTACGTGGGCGCAGGACCGAATGAGCGCGTACATTCCATATATATATATTCATATTTCATTCTTCATTATTGATTACCGTCGTGGTCTTCACCTTCACCTCGCGGGGTAAGGACTTGTCGGATCTAGGATTGGTCCTGCTGAACCCTTGGATCCTGCTTCACTCCTGACGAATAGGAGTCTGACTCCCCGCCATGGAAGTCCTACTTACGTAAATTTAACTAACAGTCTAGTCATAATATGGGGTCGTCTCTAGGGATAGTTCCCGAGGCCGGCGGTGAGTGAGCTATTTCTCCCGCCATTCTCAGAAAGTCTCCCTGCAGGTCTTGGCTTCGACGACCGTGACACAAAGTGGGTGTAGCATCCCTTCCTCCCAGGGGCGGTTTATGCGCACCTAGGATTCCAGAGCTTGCCCGACCAGGCCGCGAATGCTTTGACCTTACGTAGTTCGTCTATTTGGTCAGGTCAGTGATTTGGTGAGCCAACTGGGGTAAGGGTCCACATCGCCTTCCCCAGCTCTGCTCCAGTGTGGTCCCTCCTGACCTTCGGCTTACACCGTTGTCAACCATCAGATCGTATCAGATTCCTTTGTAAGAAGAAAAAATGTGTCGTAACCTGTGTAAATGGTTCAATCGCTGTGTAAAATGTAAAATATTCTAGTGTAGCGGGGTTGTAGATCTTCTAAGTACATAGGCTACTTCTGGCCTACCATCGCTACATCAGCTTTCCAGCAATAATGCTTTCTTTACCTTAATGGAGGTGTTAGTAGGGTTTGTAATGTCAGGTACCCTGTTATTAGGACTTGGGGGTAGTTATTTGTTGAGTGGGCTTAAAGTATGGTAGGAAGGGTTTGCGCACCTTTGGGTTCCACGTTAGTGGTGGCCTGAAACCGGTGATGCCACTGGGATGCTTCTATAGTGAGTGGAGTGGGGAGGTAATTCCCGGGATTGCAAAGATACGAAAATTCATGCAGGTTTGCTATTAAAATCCCAGGTAAATGGATGGGATACTCATGCATGTGTCTGGATATGAAGTTTCTGCCTTCATGTACGGATAGGTGTAGGGTGGGGCATAGTACCAATATGTTCCTCTCATGCGGGAGTGTTTAAGTACTAAAGAATGGTTAATATATATCTATGGCCTCCTCTCTCATTTGGAGAGGCGCATTATGCTTCTTTAATGTTTGCTGAGCCACCCCTAATACTCGGGTGGTAGCACCGTGGCTCAAGGCGTAGCATGCCTGCTCTTTAGACGCATGAAGTCCATCAACCCCTTGTGTGTACTTTGTAATGTAGTGTAGCTGTTTTTGGTCGTGTAGCTATGTTTGCGTTGTTTATGTTGGGCGTGAGAAGGTTATGGGAAGGGAGTAAGGTGGTACGCTGGTAGCCTGTTCTCCTGTCATCCTCCCTTGGTCCATGTTGGCTTTCTATCCGCGCCTTGGGATAGTAGAGCTGCATGACCTAACCTGGTCGGCCATTTGCAGTGTAGATGTGGCCAGTGGTCGTAATGCGACTGGTCATGTGCTAGTCATCTGTAATGACTCCTATGCCTTACAAGCGATAAGAGAAGTTATTAGGGGGGAGATCTTGTCTGTGTTCGCTCCTAATTGTTGAGTGCGTGTGCGTGTGTGTGCCTATGTACCGCTACACCACGCGGACGGTTGGTCTGTTGCAGGCCAAGTCGTAATATGTATCGCCTGTGTGGGCAGAAGGCGCCCGTGGCTTGCCAACGTCCTTGCGACCGTGCCCTATAGGCCCAAGATAAGTTCCGCTGTGTCACGTCTTGTCCATTGCCAAATGTTTTTGCAGTGTGGAGAGAAAAAAAATGTATGGTGTTATAATTGTTATGTGTTTGTAATTTCATGGTCACTGGCGCAACACAATAGTGTCTCGTCACCGCATTATTGCAGTGTGAATAGTCTGCAGTCAGCAATTGGTATGTGTAATACCAGGCTGGGAAGTTACTGTTTGTCATCCGCTGGTATGTGCCTTTCTGCACGAATGCAAGTGTGGTCATTGTTTTAGATTCCTAGCGGCCTAATGTAGCAATTCGCCCTAGTTAGGTAATGACGTCGTGTGGCCATTGTTCCCTAAGACTTGTGTCTTGCGAAATTTTCCTACCTGTGTTTGTGAAATGTATTCCCTATGTCTGGTGTAATTCGAAATTTTATGTCTGGCTTTTGGTGGGAGGAAATGTAGTACTCCCTGTTTATGCACTTGTATGGGCCAATTTCAGTATGATTGGACGCCTGAATAGCTGTTCTCCTTTGTGTCTAAATTTTTTTACTGGAACTCAGACCCGTGACCTTATGTCATTCTCTGTGTTTTATGTTTGCGTTGTGTTACAGGGCTTGGGGCTTTCCCAGTGTGGTTTTTGCTTGTGTTCCGTGTACCAAAAATACCGTTGGATAGTTAGTTTTTGGTACGCGTGTGGTGTGTGGTCATGGGTTCGAATCCGGTTGTCTGTAAAGACTTGGTGTGATCATTTCCGTGCCGCATATAATATGGCACGTTCCCTTGGATGTGCAATGCGCATATGGAAGCATGCATACCTGTGTAGAGTTTGTATGTTTTTGATTTCCCCTCGTAGTGTAATTTTGGAAGATATAGGGTCTCTAAATCGGGCGTGAATGATGTGTTGATTTCTGTCCAGTAGGCTTTGGCTCGGCTTGTCTGTGTCGAGCAGTCTTGCTCATTGAGGAGTATGTTACTGCTGATACGACGGTGTTGAATTACGATGTTGTGTGCTTTCATTTGTTTCATGCTCTGCCCACGTCCTAGTTTTCTGCACGTGTGTGTGTGTGAACCTGATTGCTGTCTATAGTGATTGCTAGCAGTGCCTCTCTCATTGTAGAAAAAAAACTTGTGGTTTAATATGACCGTTGATCTGTAACTCATGCGCCACGGGATTTCCGTTTTACTTGGAATCCAAACCACAGGCCATGGCATTTCACTTCGGAAATCCCATATGCGTTGGCCGTACTATAGAAGAACCTTCCATTGCCTACATTTGCGTCCCCAGATTTTGTGTTACTGTACCGTGGTTCGATTATGTCCCGCCAATGGTACGAAATGTCATTATGCCCGCGTGTCTCCGGGACAGTTCTGTGGGGTGTTAGGATCGTATCCCGGCGCGGTCAGTGGGCTATTTCTTGGCCCTCTTTTCACGCCTGTCCGTGGGATTACTTCCTTTCCTTTTGGCAGTATTTCCGCCTTTACGTGTACCTATGTATTAAATATGTATATTTGTTTAACTTGGCCACCTTTCTTTCATCGGGCCTAATGCCTGCGTCATAATAGAAAAAAAAATGAGCTATGCCCCGCTCTGGATTAAGAGAGCACTTTGAAAGAGAATAATAGCAGGTGGCGATAGTCTCTAAAAATTATGTCGTGAACACTATAAAAAATGTTAAAAAAAATGTGCTTGGGACCTGAGTGTAGTATTTACAATTTTGGTAACGTGAGTACTACTGTAATCTGGTTACGTCTCAGGGGAATCTACCGACACTGTCTAGTACACATTAGGAAGGCCATTGCAAGACGTAATTGATACACTTGTATCCACGTCACGAGCAAAGCAAGTGCACTATGGGAGTCAAACCTGCCCTTCAAAGTAATTGTAACTCACCACAATGACAGTGTCTCGTCCCGGTGTGCAATTGGGCTTTTCAGTTGGCTAAAGCACACCTCACCAAATTTTTGAAGTTAGTTTGAGAGTCTTAATTCCTGCCACACTTACGGCTTTCGCCCGCAACCGGAGAATCTATCAAACTGTGGAACCCTAACATAGAACGTTTAGTCATTTCTACTTAGAAAGACTCACTTAAGCTTTATGCTGTGATTTTATGCTTAAGTTGTGTTCAAAATATCTCTTTTTCGGCCTGAAGCCTGCTTGGCTTCCACTTGGCTTAGCATATTAGAGACTTTACGTTATGGCGTTAACCCTTTCGCCCAATAACCATTGCTGGCCTGAGAGAAAAATGCCATGGTTTCGAAGAAAAAAAAAACAGGAAGGGTTTAGAATTATTCCTTCTAATTTGGCTATGTTGCACTGTATATACATAAAATAAGAGAGAGAAAAAAAAATATGCACTTTTATGTTTATTATGTACTTGTTGGACTATTTTCTTATCGCCCCCGTGTAAGAGAACTTATGTATCCTATAATGTTGGTGCAAGTGATGTTAGTTTATTTCTGTGGCCCTGGTGGAAGTCGTTATCCTCTTTCGACCTTCAGTGCTCAGAAAGGTGAAGGGTTTTGCCCTGTTATTAGATTATAGGCCTCTGAAATCCACTGGGGTGTTCCTTTGCTACCTTCCGGCGGAATTTCTAGCAAAGGAAGCTTTGGCCTACTTCCACCGTGGCGCGTGTCTATAGGTTTGAATGTACCTGTATTCGAGGGCCTAATTGTGCTTGACGCTGCCCTAGTAGATTTTACGGGAGTGTGTATATATTTGACTGCGTGGTTTTGTGGGATAGTTAATAACATTTTTCCTAATCCCCGTGTAGTGTGCGGTAGTGCCCGGTCAAAATGTTCGTGCGTATATCGTGCATCCTGAGGGCCTAATACCGGTGTTCGCCTTCGTTCTGGCAAATTTGCCCTTTGAACTGGCGGTAAAGGTCGCTTAACTGCCTGTTTATGCCCCGGCAATGTGGTGGCTTGTAGCCTGACCGCTTTCTGGCATTTGGCCACGGCCGACTCCTGCCAATGTGTTAGCCTATCTGTGTACGTGTATGTAGGCTTTATGTACTGTAGGGCGGGCTCTACGTCCTCAGCCCATGACGTGGTTATGTCCCTTTGTTTCCTTGTCATATCATGTGTGTTTAATGGCCCTGGCTTCAACTCCCTTTCGTCCCTTTGTTCCGAGGGGATTGTTCTAGGCTCTGCCCCTCGGTTTGGCAAAATTGCCTTCCGATCCGGAGCTGAAGGACGTGTGTCTGTGTTAGTTTTATTCTGCAGTAAGTTGGAGCCTAACCTGGCCGTCTTCTTGACTGTGGCCACGGCGAACTCCTTCCATTGTGTGGCAGTACGTGGCGAGAGGGACATCCTCGCAAATTGTCGAGTCAGCGTATCCACGCTTATGTCCTCTCTCGGGTGGGCTGATGGCCCTACCATGAACTCAAAAATGGCCTTATTGGCTTGTAGCTCACGGTATTTGCCCCAAATGTGGGTGTACTGCCTTATTGAGGCATATGGCCCGTTTGCAAATTACTGTATTAATGTTTCTGTGCTTTGTATAGTTTTGTGGCCGCTAGTTGGAGAAGCGCTTGGACGCGAATTAGCTCCCTGTATTGGGCGTGTAAACCTGTGTAGTGCACCCTCATTCTCTCGAGGGTTGCATTATCTATTACGGGACCATGTGTGGTGATTAATTGTTGGTGTATTTTGTTTCTTTGTATATGGAACCTATTGAGGTGTTCATGTATGTGATTCAAGAGTGTATGTGCGCATCTTAATCGCGCTGTCCTACCTTCTGACGGGGTGTATGGCTGTTTGCCCTGTATTGCCCCGATTTTTGTTTGGAGTGCCCGTATTTGTGTTTGCCGGCTTTGTATGTGTCTCTGCGATCTGAACAATAATGTTAATAATATTGGCGTACCTCTATTGCCTCTATGGCTTGCAATCTCTGCATGAGGTGCCATTCTGACTGAAGTGTATGGGCCTACAATAAGAATAATAATATAAAAAAATCTGTGCGTGTTTGACAGTGTATTCTTATATTTCTCTGATTCTGTATGGGGCTAGGGGGTTGGCTTATTAAGAATTTCCCCTGTGTAGCTAGTTTGGAGCACAAAAAAAACTACTTTCTGTCTGGGGGAAAAATTTTCACTATTCGCTTGGCTTTTTGCGGTACGGAAGGGGTCGATTCTCCTACGAGGGCTCGTTGGTTGAGTCCCGTTCTACTGTGCGTAGGACCGCGCCTCCACCAGTGTTTTAGATCCCTTATTTGGGGGTGGATCTAAAAGGGAGAGTTATTGTACTAATTTATGAGGTTGTGCCTAAAAAGGGTAGCTTCCCTTGGCAGGGCAAGCTGACCAGTGTAGAGTGTTGTGGTGTGCTAGGAACTAGGGGGCGTTCCTATAAATAATGTAGTAGTGTTTGAAGGGATAGGACCCAATGCAAAGGGTCGCTGTGCTAGTCGCTCAGCTGACTGCTTATTATGTAATTGAATCTGCTCGTATCAGCCGAGTGGCACGTGCTGCTTGCTGGCAGCCGAGCCGGCTCGGGGAACACAAAGGTACCTGAGTTAGCGCTATTAGCCTGCCGTCTGTCACGTCTTTACCGTGACGGGAATAAGGAAGGGCGTTGGGATGTAAAGAGGCGTATAAACAGTAATGCTAGTGTAGAGTGTGGACCAAGTGTTTTATTGGTCTGTAGTTCTGAGTATGAGTCCCTTGTAGGGAATGTAATTATGTTCACAATGTATTACAAGTGTTGGGTTACAGGTTACAAAGTAGGAACTCTGAACACGATTGACTGACTCACCTCGGTTGACACCAGCGTGGCCTCCGGCCGTCTCGATGAAGCACTGATAATGGAGAGACCCTTTGACCTCATTAGGATGCCTTCTTATACCCTCTGGCGCTATGTTGTCAGCAATGTGTTGGCCCAGTTACTAGTATGTAGGTATGTGTAACCATTGCGCAAGGACTGAGCTGCTTCTTAGAGTGGCAAGCTGTCCCTGCTAAGTTTTATGGATGTTGGGCCGGCTTTCCAAGGGTTGCCATTTAGGGGATTTAGCCAGATGCCGGGGGGATGGACTCCAAGGGGTGCATACCCCTGGGAGGCTGTACAATATCTTCCAGTGATGACGAGGGCCGCACATACATCAATGAGCCAAATGTAGGCAACACGTATGTCGTATAGTATGCGTCGTATATGAAATAATATGAATCAATAAACGTTACCCAAAATATTTTCATATTTTAATATCAAGCTCAATGTACAAAGGATCAAAACAAGTACAATATTACATTTTTAGTTGTTATTTAATCATGTTGTTTACACTTATCAGAACACAGTATTTGAAAAAAAAAACTCTAATTTATTTAAAATTAAATAATCCATAAGTATGTACCTACTTCGCTTAATGATAACTCTGTGGTCGGCCACAATCGTTCAACAATTCATCAAAATCAATTTGAATTGAAGTGGTTGCAACCGTCAGCAGATCTCGAAGATGGTTGTCTGTTGCGGTGAGTTGATTTTATAAATTTCATGGTTGAGAACGGGCACGCACAAAGGTATGTGCTTCCAAACATTGAAACTATTTTCCTACCGAAGTCACGTAGTTTGGGATATTTCTCCTCAGGCAATAGACTCCAAAATGCAGTACCAGTTTCCGACCTTGTCTGAAAAAATGGGTCACTTTGCAAGTCACAGAGCTCTAATTGAATGTTGTCATCTTGCTGTGGAATATCACAAGACATGGGGTTGTTAAATAAGAAAAGTTGCGGCCGCATTTCATTAAAATCCAAAAACTGTTCATTGAACGACTCCAGAAGCTTATCTAAAATAGGTACCGTATGCAAAAACTGAAATCACTGGTTGGGATTTCTTCCATGATTTTTTGCATGATGAAAAATGTATGAGATTGGCTTTTTTAAAGCTGGATTGGAAATTCTCAAGTCGGCTTACAAATCCGTCTAAGTGCCCAACTAACTGAGGTATGGTTTGATTTGGACCCTGTAATTTCAAGTTTAGTTCATTCATGTGGTGACTTATGTCTGTTATAAAGGCCATACTGCACAAAAAATGTGAATCGAGAAGCTTTACTTGCATTTCCAAGGAGCTAGGTGTTTTGACATGTACTTTGAGGAACTCAGTTACCTCTTTTCTTAAATAAAAGAATCGTTTTAAGCAGTTTCTCTTGCCTAACCAGGCACTTCCGTGAATAGTGTCAAATCACCATACTCTGTCTCTAGTTCTGTCAAAAAAAAACATGAATTTTCTATGGTTCTAATGATATTTACACATTTCATAACAGTTTTCATAGTATCTTCCATTTCCAGAATTTTTCCGCACAGGGCTTCACGGTGTATAGCCTAATACAATGCAATGCTGGACAGTTGATTCCAGCCTTTCTCAGTAAGCCTACTAGGCCTACCTGAGAGCCAACCATAGCTTTGGAGCTATCTCTTACAATAGCCGACAAGTTATTTGTTCCCCCACGGCTGTTCAGTACTTTCATAACTGCAACAAAAATGTCTTGACATCTGGTAGTACCATGCAGAGACCCTAATGCCAACAACTCTTCATTGATTGTAAAATCCTTGTCCTCGGTTGTGATAAAAATAAACAACTAAACAGTATCTATCTGTTATATCAGTGGATTCATCCAAGGCCAGAGAAAAGTAAGCAGACTCTGAAATAATAATACTTAATTTATTTGATACATGGTTACTTATTTCTTCAACCCTCCTAGTGACAGTCTGCTTCGAAAGTGAAACGTGTTTGAAGTCATTTGAGAGTTTTTCATCACTAAAGGCTCACCGTACAACATTTCTTAAGAAACTCACCATCAGAAACTGGCTTTTTAACCTTAGCTATTTCTACACTCACAATATACGAAGCTAAGAGTGAGTGTTTTTGCAAAGATGTTGATTTATTAAAAAAGCTTTTTTGAGCTCAAACTTTTTTCTTCAAATCAGATCCAATAGTACCTCTCCAACTTAGCAGCATGGTGCTGAGTATAATGACGATTGAGGTTATATTCGTTTTGCACAGACAGTACAAGCAAACACACTAAACACTGAGGTTTATTGTCCTTGTTATTTACAAAAAGGTACTCTGTTTTCCACTTGTCTTGAAACATTCTGTTTCTTCTGACACTTTCCGTTTTTTGATTGTACAATAAACTGAATCACTTCCAAACAAAATGCAGCGGTAAGATAGAGCCCTGCGCGGATAAACTAAACGTTATCCGCATCCGCACGGCTGTTATCCACATCCACCCCGCATCCGCACGGCTGTTATCCACATCCGCACGGCTGTTATCCACATCCGCCCCGCATCCGCACGGCTGTTATCCACATCCACCCCGCATCCGCACGGCTGTTATCCACATCCGCCCCGCATCCGCACGGCTGTTATCCACATCCGCCCCGCATCCGCACGGCTGTTATCCACATCCGCCCCGCATCCGCACGGCTGTTATCCACATCCGCCCCGCATCCACACGGCTGTTATCCGCATCCGCCCCGGATCCGCACGGCTGTTATCCACACGTTTGTTATCCGAATCTACTGGCATTACAATAATATTTTCAATGTGTTGCTTTACAGTATAGCCTACTTTATCTTTTAGACATTTGAGCAGAAAGTGGTTCCCCTAGGCTATGTATGTCATGTGCTATGTTTAAAATGAATGTTACACAGCCAGAATAGCAACCCTTTTCAGTTCGGAGTGTTAATTATCCTTAATGACATAATTTGAATGGAATTAGCGTAAATCATCATCTTACATTTGTCGTGAAAAAACATAACGAAAAAAAAGTCATGAACATCCGGGCCCTCGTAAGGGAGAGTGGGGGGGAATTGTGCGCGCGTAAGCAAGAATCGGTCTTGTAATGGTCTCATAATAGCTGCAGTTATGAATAAGGGAGCCTTAGTAATCCTATAGGCTATTGACGTCCGAAACGGGGGAGGAGCTTACGGTCAGCTGTTTGCAATATGGCGGCGAGATAGTGACGAGAAGTAAGCAAGACAGTGATAGGGTGTGCGTTTGTTATGGCTTCTAATTTATGATGGCAAAATACTACATATTTTCTTTCATTGATAAAAATATTTTTATAATCAATTTAAATGCAGTGCTTAATTACTACCAGTTAAAAATATTACCCACATGTAGATAGTTAATTCACGGTCTGCTGTTACGTATATGAAGCCTGTACTTGGGAGCCTAGCGGTATCGATGTTTTTATTAATTTCACAATATATATATATATATCTCACGTAACACAAAGGACGATTCCCAGATAGTAAATTGAATCCAGCAACCCTGAATTTGCATGAATGTTTTGGGTTCAAAGAAGCGTTACTTGGGATGCTCAAATCATACTTCAAAATTGCTAATATTGACCTACATACTTGCTGCTCAAAGGCAAGAATATAAATTTATTAATCTCTTGCCACAGGCAAGTTAAAATGGAGGCATCCTCTTTATCAATATATTTAATTAAATATTTAAAATACAGATATTTAACAAAGCTGGAGTCTCCATTTGAACTTGTCATAAGCAAACGAAACAGATCAAAAACTACACTTTAAGCCAAATAAAATTCACTCCTCAGCTCGACATAAACCATAATATCAATTAAGACCTACACAAAACATACTCTCCTTACTGTTGTACAACTTTCAAACCAACTATTCACACTCAAAACTAAAAAAACCCTGAAAAGGGAACTAATTAAAGTTAGAATAGCCTAGGCCGATCAGGTCTCCTGCTACATTACCGCATATGTATACTTAACATCACTATAACTTCTAAATTACGGCTAAGTGACCTATCTGCCTGAGTAATATAGGTGTTACCGGCCTGCCTGAGATGATGGGTCACCAAACCGGTACTTAAAACTAAGATTTTACACATTAATCAACTAAATTCAACAGTAAGGATATCATAGCCAAAAACATAATTTAAGCCAAATCATACTTCAATATTGCAAATATTGATCTACATACTTGCTGTTCAAAGGCAAGAATGCTAATTCTCTGGAAAATTAAGGCTAGGAACAGCATTTTTCTTAAGTTTTCTAACCATTCGACTATTGTCAATCGGAATAACCCCTAAAATAAGTTTACGAAGAGCGGATCACATTCGATTCTAATTACGGCACAGAAGTATTAGACTACAAGTTTATCAGTATTTTTGATGTAGCTAAATCCTTGAGAATACAAATTAGAGACAATAACTATCAATAATCAACAGTACCGGTGCTTACGCTGTGGAAAGAAGTCGTCTTCACAAAAATGCAGACTGCACACTGTCATGTAACGTGTAACACGTTTTCCAATTGACAGCGCCGAAGCCCATCTTTCTCTCTGAACTTTTTGTACAGGAAAGTAGTGAAGAGATTTCGTACCCATTTTATACGATTTGCAACCGTATACAGAGCAGTACCTCCTCGAATTTGACAAATTCCTTTCTGTTTCCATCACGGCATCAATGCTTCACCATGAAAATAAACCTCACCAGTCACAATGTTACAGCTTCAACATTCTACCGCGTGGCTGCGCCATCCAACTTTTCTGACGTCAATTCGATGTGCAGAAAAAAAAAAAAAATCAAAAATACATTTGGTGGACTATAATTCAAAATCTCGCAAATATGCACTTGCACTCCATTACCCACCCTGCAGGGTAATCATGTGCATGGGTTGGGGAATTGTGAGCATGGGATGAGTGTTGGAAAGCCATAATAATACAATGTGAATTGGCTGAAACTTGCATTGTCATTAACATTAGAATATTCCAATGCTTTCTACAATAGCATAACAATGCAATGATACTAAAATTCTGCAGTTTTGGATATTAGAATAAAATATATTCGTTTCGTCAGCATTAAAGGAGGCAATCCAATTTAGGCTTGTTCTTTCAGGTTGTCTCAACGTTAATGCAGGATTTCTCTTCAAGAACCCATACAACCAATCTTTGCCTGCTAGATCTTTAACTTTATTGAAATTATGGGGAATCTTATTCTCCTCTGCAAACTTGAACGCAAACCGTCTGACAAACTTGGTGGGCGTTAAGCCGTAAAATAATTTTGCCAATGTCAAAACGTATTCGGATAATTGTGTCTCAATTTCGTTGGTAAAAACTGGTTTATGGCCTAGACGAGGTAGAACAAGCCTATTTTGCAGCAACTGCTTTCGTACGGTTGACTCGGAAATGTTGAAACGTCTCCCTACTTCCCTCCTTTTCCTCCCATCATCCCCAATTGCACGTAAAGCTTTCTGCATATTTTCTGCTGGGTAAGAGTTTTTCTCCGTTTTCCGCGTATAATTTCTTGGCATCTGGAGAACAAACACGAAATATTTTGCCAATTAATTTCGCGTTGTATTTACTTGTATCATTATGTTCTGCGCACCATTACCCCACTCTGCTTTTAAAATGTAACTCAATGAATCCCGGTAAACTAATCTTCTTCTTCTTCTTGTTCTTGTTCCGTATAGGCCAACTACGGACCACGATATTCGACTATTTTGCTTGGAGTGGGCCTTGATGTTTGCCCAGTAGTCACGCATCCTCTGGCTGTGTTGTTCTTTTCTCTCCTTTGTCCAGAGGGCACTTGCCTTCTTCCTTGGGGGTTTTTCCTGGGACTTTATTTGCTTTAATTTACTCCTGAGAGACGTTCGATCCTTAATGTTCTTTTCCGTAACTCCCAGTTCCAGCAGATCTTTGTACACTTCTATCAGCCATGGTGACTTGGTCTTCCTTCTTTGCCAGTATGGCCACGTCTCTAAATTCTTTCAGAGTAACTATAGAGCTCCTGGTTGGGCCGTCTAATATAATTACTTCCATCCTTGATTGTTCCCAATATCTTCGCCATTATCTTCCTCTCTTGAATTTCTAGTTTGTCCGTGAGTCCTTTCCTGCTTAATATGAGGCATTCAGAGGCATATAAAGCTTCAAGGCGGATGACCGTTTGATAGTGTTTCATTTTGGTGTTACGGGAGAGACACTTCTTATTGTAGATGTTCTTAGTCAGTCGGTATGACAGTTCTAGCTTATTTACTCGAGTTGATAATGCTGTTCCTTCGGAGAGATTGGGTTCCAACCATTCACCCAAGTAAGTTACTTGAATTTCTTGGTTTTCTTGATCCTTCCCTGTTCTAGAAGTAGTTCATGAGGCGATTCCCTGATATTCGTGATGTATTGTGTTTCCTCAAATTACACTTATATTGCAAAATAATTACATGCATAAACACTGTAAAAACTGGCATATAAAACAACATTTAATTTTAAATAATTGAATCACAACTGTAGGCTTACCTTCTTATTTGCCGGCTACAGAAAATAACATGCAACGTGCAAAGTTTCTTCATCCGAGCCTCACGGCTATCACATAGCAACTGGCATCATGCTGACTGTCCCTATCTGATAGGTACGATGACAGCTTAAAGGAAGCAGGGAACTGAGTTGGTAGTTGTACTACCAACTCGAAAAACATAGGTGCGCACAATTACCCAACTTCCCCCATGATATTCAACAAGGTCGGATTGTATTCTAAAAACTATCCGCAAATTTACTCCAAATATTATCCGCAGCTTATCCGCTATCCGCAAAGCCATGCAAACTATATCCGCATGGCGAAAAATGTTGCGGATATCCGCATCCGCGCAGGGCTTTACTGATAGATTAACGTTGACAGAACGGAGGACGAGGATGTGCAAAGCAAGCTGCGCAGATGGCGCATCGAGATGGCGTCTTTGCCTGTCCACTTATTGCGGGTAAGAGCCGTGTTCAACCTATATTATATATACCAACCTATATTTTTATGTTTTACATTTATTAATACATCAATAATCTAATGTTTTAAAGTCGGGCCCGCATAAAACCAGGTCGCGGTCCACAAGCGGCCCTGGGCCGCTAGTTACCCATCCCTGATCTAAACTATAAAATAATCAACTAATGGCGAAACAGCTTCAAAATTGAAGCATTCAAATCTACCTTGATTTGATAAGCCACGGCCTTCTTGATTATTATTATTATTATTATTATTATTATTATTATTATTATTATTATTATTATTATTATTATTATTATTATTATTATTATTATTATTTTTCTCTGGTCAACGGATTACCAATGAAGGCAACGACTGATATTGGTACGATGGTATGGTATTGCTGATCGAGCAGCAGAACGAACTGTTGAACAGGTGCCCTTTCCGTAAGAATGTAAGACAGAGGGTATAGTCAATGTTAGCAGGTCTGTGGACCACTCCCGTCACAGATCCACTAAAGGGATGATGTGCACAGCACTTTGTTACAAATTATAATTATTGATTTCAGGGTTCATCGGCCTGACGAGACTGAAGAGATACGTGGCGATCACGACGATGGAGTTGCCATTGGTGATGATGATGATGACCCATTATTCGATCGAATTTCACAAGATGCCAACCTAACTGCGGAAACATCGGTGACAAGGAGGAAGTAGATATATCGACGGAGTGTAACGACAAATGTCGAAAGAACACTGCTTTTGAAGAAAAGTACCACGGAAACGATTACACAACAACGCAAATATTAATCAACAACTCGATACACCCTCAGGTGCTCACGGCTGGTGAGTTCGGGAGTTGGCGAACCCGAGGGATTCCTGAGCTGGGTCTAGTTTTCCCCCTTTTATCCATTACCTTTGGGGCGGGCCCTCTCCTCTTTCACTTTCCTATCTGCCTGTCATGGCTCTCCTTCCTTCCAAGTCCCTAAATCCGCATTCTTCGAGGGTTGAGGGCAATTCTTTTCCTCCTGTCCTATATTTGCCTTATTCTCTTTTGTTTTCCATTTCTTCTTCTAGTATATAAGTTAGTGGTTAGATTTAGTTATAGTTTACATTTCATTTTCATCTTCACGAACACCAAACCATTAGGGGCCAATAACCTAGATGTTAGGCCCCTAAAAACAACAATTATCATCATCATCATGTCCTGGAAATGCAAACTGATGAAATTGCCTCCACGGGTAGTTCAATATCGGCAAAGTGGCGCCTACTAAATATTCAGCAACGTTTGCGGAAAAAGACACGACAAATATAACTGGCGCATTGAAATTGCAGACTCATGCCTTAACCGCAAACCTTAACCACTCAATGATGGTGGAACATAGACATTGTCGAACACTACCAACGTCTGATTGCTGTGGTAAAAATAGTGCTACAGAAATGAATATCGAAACATCCAGGTCAATTGATGGCCAGGCAGCAAAAATTAGTTTCTCTAGGGGCATATAATTTCTCTGTTCCCCCTTTAAAACAATAACAACATAGACAGATTCGAACACAAACAACGTCTGATTGCTATGATATAAATAGTCTAAGTCCCAAGAGGAGTCTTTGAGTCCCAAGAGGAGCCTGCGTCTGAGTCCCAAGATGAGCCTGAGTCTAAGACCCAAGAGGAGCCTGACTATATGTCCCAAGAGGAGCCTGAGTCTAAGTCCCAAAATGAGTCTGAGTCTAAGTCCCAAGAGGAGCATGAGACTGAGTCCCAAGAGGAGCCTGAGTATAAGTCCCAAGAGGAGTCTGAGTCTAACTCCCAGGGGGAGTCTGAGTCTAAATCCCAAGAGGAGTCTGAGTCTAAGTCCAAAGAGGAGTCTGAGTCTAAATCCCAAGAGTAGTCTGACCCTAAGTCCAAAGAGGAGTCTGAGTATAAGTCCCAAGAGGAGACGGAGTCTAAGTCCCAAGAGGAGCCTGAGTGTAAGTCCCAAGAGGAGCCAGAGTCTAAGTCCGAAGAGGAGCCGGAGTCTAAGTCCCAAGAGGTGCCTGAGTCTAAGTCCCAAGAGGGTTTGCGTCTGAGTCCCAAGATGAGCCTGAGTCTAAGTTACAAGAGGAGCCGGAGTCTGAGTCCCAAGAGGAGCCTGAGTCTAAGTCCCAAGAGGAGCCTGAGTCTAAGTCCCAAGAGGAGCCGGAGTCTAAGTCCCAAGAGGAGCCTGAGTCTATGTCCCAAGAGGAGCCGGAGTCTGAGTCCCAAGAGGAGCCTGAGTCTAAGTCCCAAGAGGAATTTGAATCTAAGTCCCAAGAGGAGCCTGAGTCTAAGTCCCAAGAGGAGCCTGAGCCTAAGTCCCAAGAGGAGCCGGAGTCTTAAGTCCCAAGAGGAGCCTGAGTCTAAGTCCCAAGAGGAGCCTGTGCCTGAGTCCCAAGAGGAGCCTGAGTCTAAGTCCAGAGAGGAGCCTGAGTCTAAGTCCCAAGAGGAGCCTGAGGCTGAGTCCCAAGAGGAGCCTGAGTCTAAGTCCCAGGAGGAGTCGGAGTCTAAGTCCCAAGAGGAGCCTCAGTCTAAGTCCCATGAGGCGCCGGAGTCTAAGACCCAAGAGGAGCCGGAGTCTAAGTCCCATGAGGCGCCGGAGTCTAAGACCCACGAGGAGCCGGAGTCTAAGTCCCAAGAGGAGCTTGAGAATAAGCCCCAAGAAGAGCCGAGTCTAAGGTGCCTGAGAAAGTCCAAAGAATAGCTGGAGTCTAAGTCGCAGGAGGAGCCTGAGTCAGAGTCTGTGTCCCAAGAGGAGTCTGAGTCTGTGACCAGAGAGGAGCCTGAGTCTAAGTTCCAAGAGGAGCCTGAGTCTGTATCCAAAGAGGAGTCTGAGTCTTCATCTCAAGAGGACCCTGATTCTAAGTTCCAAGAGGAGCTTGAGTCTCTATCCAAAGATAAGCCTGAGGCCTAGTCCCAGGAGTAGCCTGAGTCTGCGTCCCTCGAAGAGTTTGGGTCTAAGTCCCAAGAGGAGCCTGTTCCTAAGTCCCAAGAGGATCCTAAGTCCCATGAAGAGTCTGAGTCTGTGTCCCAAGAGGAGCTTGAGTCTAATTCCCAGGGGGGAGTCTGAGTAAAGTCCCCAGAGGAGACGTAGTCTAAGTCCCAATAGGAGCCTGAGTCTAAGTGTAAGGATAAGCCAGAGTCTAAGTCCCAAGAGGTGCCTAAGTCCCAAGAGGACTCAGTCTAAGACCCAAGAGTAGCCTGAGTTTAAGTCCCAGGGGGAGTCTGAGTCTAAGTAGCAAGAGGATCCTGAGTCTAAGTCCCAAGAGTAGTCTGAGTCTGTGTCCCAAGAGGAGATTGAGTCTAAGTCCCAAGAGGAGCCTGAGACTATGTCCCAAGGGGAGCAACAGTCTAAATCCCAAGAGCAGCCTGTGTCTAATTCCCAAGAGGAGTCTGAATCTATGTCCCAAGAGGAGCCTGAGTCTAGGTCCCAGGGAGTGTCTGAGCCTAAGTCCCAAGAGGAGCCTGAGCCTATATCCCAAGAGAAGGCTGAGTCTAAGTTCCATGAGGAGTCTGAGTCTGTGTCCCAAGAGAAGATTGAGCCTAAGTCCCAAGAGGAGCCTGAGTCTATGTCCCAAGGGGAGCCTGAGTCAAAGTCCCAGGAGGAGCCTGAGTCTAAATCCCAAGAGGAGCTTAGGTCTATGTCCCAAGAGAAGTCTGAGTCTAAGTGTAAGGATAAGCCAGAGTCTAAGTCCCAAGAGGTGCCTAAGTCCCAAGAGGACTCAGTCTAAGACCCAAGAGTAGCCTGAGTTTAAGTCCCAGGGGGAGTCTGAGTCTAAGGAGCAAGAGGATTCTGAGTCTAAGTCCCAAGAGTAGTCTGAGTCTGTGTCCCAAGAAGAGCCTGAATATAAGTCCCAAGAGGAACCTGAGTCTAAGGCCCAAGAGAAGCCTGAGTCTGAGTCCCAAGAGGAGCCTGAGCCTAAGTCCCAAAGGGGAGCCTGAGTTTAAGTCCCAAGAGGAGCTTGAGTCTACGTCCAAGGAAGAGCCGGAGTCTACGTCCCAAGAGGAGCCGGGGTCTATGTCCCAAGGGTATCGTGAATATAAGTCCCAAGAGGAGCTTGAGTATAAGTCCGAAGAGGAGCTTGGTCTAAGGCACAACAGGAACCTGAGTGTAAGTCCCAGGAGGAGCCTGAGTCAATGTCCCAAGAGGAGCCTGAGTCTACGTCCCAGGAGGAGACTGAGGCCGTGTCCAATAGGAGTCTGAGTCTCTGTCCAGTGAGGAGCCTGAGTCTGAATCTAATTCCCAAGAGGAGACTGAGTAATTCCCAAGAGGAGCCTGATTCTAAGTTCCACGAGGAGCCTGAGTCTAAGTCCCAAAATGAGCCGGAGTTTAAGTCCCAAGAGGAGCCTGAGTCAATGTACCAAGGGGATCCGTAGTATAAATCCCAAGAGGAGCCTGAGTATAAGTCCAAAGAGGAGCCTGAGCCTAAGTCCCAAAATGAGCCGGAGTCTAAGTCCCAAGTGGAGCCTGAGTCCATGTACCAAGGGGATTCGTAGTATAAATCCCAAGAGGAGCCTGAGTATAAGTCAAAAGAGGAGCTTGGTCTAAGGCACAAGAGGAGCCTGAGTCTTTGTCCCAGGAGGAGCCTGAGCCAAAGTCCCAAGAGGAGCCTGAGACTAAGTCACAGGAGGAGTCTGAGTCTAAGTAGTAAGAAGTGTCTGAGTCTAAGTCCCAAGAAGAGCCTGAGTCTGTGTTAAAGAGGAGATAGAGTCTAAGTCCCATGAGGAAACAGAGTCTAAGTCCAAAGAGGAACCTGAGTCTATGTCCCATGGGGAGCATGTGTATAAGTCCCAAGAGGAGATTGAGCCTGGGTCCAAATATAAGCCTGAGTCCATGTCCCAGGAGTAGCCTGAGTCTGTGTCCCAAGAGGAGTCTGAGTCTGTGTCCAGAGAGGAGCCTGAGTCTAAGTTCCAAGAGGAGCCTGAGTCTGTATCCAAAGAGGAGTCTGAGTCTTCGTCCCAAGAGGACCCTGATTCTAAGTTCCAAGAGGAGCCTGAGTCTGTATCCAAAGATAAGCCTGAGACCTAGTCCCAAGAGTAGCCTGGGTCTGCGTCCCTGGAAGAGTTTGGGTCTAAGTCCCAAGAGGAGCCTGTTCCTAAGTCCCAAGAGGATCCTAAGTCCAAGGCCCAAGAGGAGCCTGAGTCTAAGTCCCAGAAGGAGCTTCTGTCTAAGTTCCAAGGGGAGTCAGATGCTAAATCCCTAAAGGAGCCTGAGTATAAGTCCCAAGAGTAGTTTAAGTCTGTGTCCCAAGAGGACCCTGAATCTATGTCCCTGATGGAGACTGAGTCTACGTGCCAGGAGGAGCCTGAGTAATTTCCAGGAGAGCGGGTGTCTAAGGCCCAAGAGGAGCTTGAAACTATTTCCCATGAGGAGTCTGAATTTAGGTCCTAAGAGGAGCCGGAGTCTAAGTCCCAAGGGGAGCCCGAGTCTAAGTCCCAAGAGGAGCCTGAGTCTGAGTGCCAAGAGGAGCCTGAATCTATGTCCCAAGAGGAGCCTGAGACTGAGTCCCAAGAGGAGGATCCTGAGTCTAAGTCCCAAGAGGAGCCGCAGTCTAAGTCCCAAGAGGAGCCTGAGTCTAAGTCCAGAGAGGAGCCTGAGTCTAAGTCCCAAGAGGAGCCTCAGTATAAGTCCCAAGAGGCGTCTGAGTCTAAGTCTCAAGTTGAGTTTGAGTCTAAGTCCCAAGGGGAGTCTGAGGCTGAGTCCCATGAGGAGCCTGAATCTAAGTCCCAAGAGTAGCCTGAGTCTAAGTCCCAAGAGGAGCCGGAGTCTAAGTCCCAAGAGGAGCCTGAGTCTATGTCCCAAGAGGAGCCGGAGTCTGAGTCCCAAGAGGAGCCTGAGTCTAAGTCCCAAGAGGAGTTTGAGTCTAAGTCCCAAGATGAGCCTGAGTCTAAGTCCCAAGAGGAGCCTGAGTCAAAGTCCCAAGAGGAGCCGGAGTCTTAAGTCCCAAGAGGAGCCTGAGTCTAAGTCCCAAGAGGAGCCTGCGCCTGAGTCCCAAGAGGAGTCTGAGTCTAAGTCCAGAGAGGAGCCTGAGTCTAAGTCCCAAGAGGAGCCTGAGGCTGAGTCCCAAGAGGGGCCTGAGTCTAAGTCCCAGGAGGAGTCGGAGTCTAAGTCCCAAGAGGAGCCTCAGTCTAAGTCCCATGAGGCGCCGGAGTCTAAGACCCAAGAGGAGCCGGAGTCTAAGTCCCATGAGGGGCCGGAGTCTAAGACCCAAGAGGAGCCGGAGTCTAAATCCCAAGGGGAGCTTGAGAATAAGCCCCAAGAAGAGCCGAGTCTAAGGTGCCTGAGTAAGTCCAAAGAATAGCTGGAGTCTAAGTCGCAGGAGGAGCCTGAGTCTGAGTCTGTGTCCCAAGAGGAGTCTGAGTCTGTGACCAGAGAGGAGCCTGAGTCTAAGTTCCAAGAGGAGCCTGAGTCTGTATCCAAAGAGGAGTCTGAGTCTTCATCCCAAGAGGACCCTGATTCTAAGTTCCAAGAGGAGCCTGAGTCTCTATCCAAAGATAAGCCTGAGGCCTAGTCCCAGGAGTAGCCTGAGTCTGCGTCCCTCGAAGAGTTTGGGTCTAAGTCCCAAGAGGAGCCTGTTCCTAAGTCCCAGGAAGATCCTAAGTCCCATGAAGAGTCTGAGTCTGTGTCCCAAGAGGATCATGAGTCTAATTCCCGGGGGGGAGTCTGAATAAAGTTCCCAGAGGAGACGTAGTCTAAGTCCCAAGAGGAGCCTGAGTCTAAGTGTAAGGATAAGTCAGAGTCTAAGTCCCAAGAGGTGCCTTAGTCCCAAGAGGACTCTTAGTCTAAGACCCAAGAGTAGCCTGAGTTTAAGTCCCGAGGGGAGCCTGAGTCTAAGTCCCAAGAGGAGCCGGAGTCTAAGTCCCAAGAGGAGCCTCAATCTAAGTCCCATGAGGCGCCGGAGTCTAAGACCCAAGAGGAGCCGGAAGTCCCAAGAGGAGCTTGAGAATAAGCCCCACGAAGAGCCGAGTCTACGTCCCATGAGGAGCCGTAGTCTAAGTCCCAAGAGGAGCCGGAGTCTACGACCCAAGAGGAGTTTGAGTCAAAGTCCCAAGAGGAGTCTGAGGCTGAGTCCCAAGAGGAGCCTGAGACTATGTCCCAAGAGGAGCCTCAGTCCAACACCCAAGAGGAGCCTGAGTCTAAGACCCAAGAGGAGCCTGAGTCTAAGACCCAAGAGGAGCCGGAGTCTAATTCCCAAGAGGAGTCTGAGGCTCAGTCCCAAGAGAAGCCTGAGTTGAAGACCCAAGAGGAGTCTGAGGCTGAGTCCCAAGAGGAGCCGGAGTATAAGTCCCAAGAGGAGCCTGAGTTTAAGTCCCAAGAGGAGCCTGAGTCTAAGTCCCAAGAGGAGCCTGAGTCTAAGACCCAAGAGGAGCCTGAGTCTAAGTCCAAAGAGGAGCCCGAGTCTAAATCCCATGAGGAGCCGGAGTCTAAGTCCCAAAAGGGACCGGAGTCTAAGTCCCAAGAGGAGCCTCAGTCTAAGTCCCATGAGGCGCAGGAGTCTACGACCCAAGAGGAGCTGGAGTCTAAGTCCCAAGAGGAGCTTGAGAATAAGCCCCAAGAAGAGCCGAGTCTAAGTCCCATGAGGAGCCGTAGTCTAAGTCCCAAGAGGAGCCGGAGTCTAAGTCCCAACAGGAGCCTGAGTCTAAGACCCAAGAGGAGCCGTAGTCTAAGTCCCAAGAGGAGCCGGAGTCTAAGTCCCTAGAGGAGCCTGAGTCTAAGTCCCATGAGGAGTCTGAGTCTAAGTCCCAATAGGAGTCTGAGGCTGAGTCCCAAGAGGAGCTTAGGTCTATGTCCCAAGAAAAGTCTGAGTCTAAGGCCCAGGAGGAGTCCGAGTTACGTCCCAAGATGAGACTGAAACTGTTTCCGAAGCGGAGCCAGAGGCTATGTCCCAAGAGGAGCCTGAGTCTAAGTCCCAAGATGAGTCTGAGACTGGGTCGCAAGAGGAGATTCAGTCCAAGTCCCAAGAGGAGCCCGAGTCTATGGCCCAAGAGGAGTCTGAGGCTGAGTCCCATGAGGAGCCTGAGTCCAAGTCCGAAGAGGAGTCTGAGGCTGAGTCCAAAGAGGAGCTTGATTCTAAGACCCAAGAGGAGTCTGAGGCTGAGTCCCAAGAGGAGTCTGAGGCTGAGTCCCAAGAGGAGTCTGAGGCTGAGTCCCAAGTGGAGACTGAGTCTAAGTCCCAACAGGAGTCTGAGGCTGGGTCTCAAGAGGAGACTGAGTCTAAATTTCAAGAGGAGCCTGAGGCTGAGTCCCAAGAGGAGCCGGAGTCTACGACCCAAGAGGAGATTGAGTCTAAGTCCCAAGGGGAGCCTGAGTCTAAGTTCCAAGAGTAGCCTGAGTATAAGTCCCAAGAGGAGCCGGAGTCTGAGTCTCAAGAGGAGCCTGAGTCTATGTCCCAAGAGCAGCCTGAGTCTAAGTCCCAAGAGGAGCCGGAGTCTTAAGTCCCAAGAGGAGCCTGAGTCTAAGTCCCAAGAGGAGCCTGCGCCTGAGTCCCAAGAGGAGCCTGAGTCTAAGTCCAGAGAGGAGCCTGAGTCTAAGTCCCAGGAGGAGTCGGAGTCTAAGTCCCAAGAGGAGCCTCAGTCTAAGTCCCATGAGGCGCCGGAGTCTAAGACCCAAGAGGAGCCGGAGTCTAAGTCCCAAGGGGAGCTTGAGAATAAGCCCCAAGAAGAGCCGAGTCTAAGGTGCCTGAGTAAGTCCCAAGAATAGCTGACGTCTACGTCACAGGAGGAGCCTGAATCTGAGTCTCTGTCCCAATAGGAGTCTGAGTCTGTGACCAGAGAGGAGCCTGAGTCTAAGTTCCAAGAGGAGACTGAATTTGTATCCAAAGAGGAGACTGAGTCTTCGTCCCAAGAGGACCCTGATTCTAAGTTCCAGGAGGAACCTGATTCTGTATCCAAAGATAAGCCTGAGACCTAGTCCTAGGAGTAGCCTGAGTCTGCGTCCCTCGAAGTGTTTGGGTCTAAGTCCCAAGAGGAGCCTGTTCCTAAGTCCCAAGAGGATCCTAAGTCCCATGAAGAGTCTGAGTTTGTGTCCCAAGAGGAGCATGAGTCTAATTCCCAGGGGGAGTCTGAGTAAAGTTCCCAGAGGAGACGTAGTCTAAGTCCCAAGAGGAGCCTGAGTCTAAGTGTAAGGATAACTCAGCGTCTAAGTCCCAAGAGGTGCCTAAGACTCAAGAGGACTCTTAGGAGGAGACTGAGTCTGTGTCCCAATAGGAGTCTGAGTCTCTGTCCAGTGAGGAGACTGAGTCTATGCCACAGAGGGAGTCTGAATCTAATTCCCAGGAGCAGACTGAGTAATTCCAAAGAGGAGCTTGATTCTAAGTTCCATGAGGAGCCTGAGTCTAAGTTCCAAGATGAGCCGGAGTCTAAGTCCCAACAGGAGCCTGAGTCAGTGTACCAAGGGGATCCGTAGTATAAATCCCAAGAGGAGCCTGAGTATGAGTCCAAAGAGGAGCGTGGTCTAAGACACAAGAGGGGCCTGTGTATATGTCCCAGGAGGAGCCTGAGCAAAGGTCCCAAGAGGAGCCTGAGTATGTGTCCAAAGAGGAGCGTGGTCTAAGACACAAGAGGTGCCTGTGTATATGTCCCAGGAGGAGCCTGAGCAAAGGTCTCAAGAGGAGCCTGAGTATGAGTCCAAAGAGGAGCGTGGTCTAAGACACAAGAGGGGCCTGTGTATATGTCCCAGGAGGAGCCTGAGCAAAGGTCCCAAGAGGAGCCTGAGTATGTGTCCCAATAGGAGTCTGAGTCTGTGTCCCAAGAGGAGCCTGAGACTAAGACCCAAGAGGAGCCTGAATCTAATTCCCATGAGTAGTCTGAGTCAGTGTTAAAGCGGAGATTGAGTCCAAGTCCCAAGAGGAGAGAGAGCCTAAGTCCAAAAAGGAACCTGAGTATATGTACCAAGGGGAGCGTGTGTCTAAGTCCCAAGAGGAGATTGAGTCTGTGTCTAAATATAAGCCTGAGTCTAACTCCAAGGAGTAGCCTGAGTCTGTGTCCCAAGAGAAGTCTGAGTCTTTGTCCCAAGAGGAGCCTGAGTCTAAGTCCCAAGAGGAGCCAGAGTCGAAGACACAAGAGGAGCCTGAGTCTAAGTCCCAAGAGGAGCCGGATTCTAAGTCCCAAGAGGAGCCTGAGTCTAAGTCCCAAGAGGAGCCTGAGGCTGAGTCCCAAGAGGAGCCTGAATCTAGGACCCACTAGGAGTTTGAGTCTAAGTCCCAAGAGGAGCCTCAGGCTGAGTCCCAAGAGGAGCTTGAGTCTTGGACCCACTAGGAGTTTGAGTCTAAGTCCCAAGAGGAGTCTTAGGCTGAGTCCCAAGAGGAGCCAGAGACTATGTCCCAAGAGGAGCCTGAGTCTAACTCCCAAGAGGAGCCTGAGTCTAAGACACAAGATGAGTCGGAGTCTAATTCCCAAGAGGAGTCTGAGGCTGAGTCCCAAGAGGAGCTTAGGTGTATGTCACAACAGGAGTCTGAGTCTAAGTCCCATGAGGAGTATAAGGCTGAGTCCCAAGAGGAGTCTGAGTCTAATTTTCAAGATGAGTCTGAGACTGTGCCCCAAGAGGAGACTGAGTCCAAATCCCAAGAGGAGCCCGAGTCTATGTCCCAAGAGGAGTCTGAGTCTGAGTCTATGTCCCAAGAGGAGTCTGAGTCTGAGTCTATGTCCCAAGAGAAGCCTGATTCTGAATCCCGAAAGGAACCTGAGTCTAAGTGCCGAGAGGATTCTGAGTCTATGTCCCAAGAGGAGTCTGAGTCTGAGTCTATGTCCCAAGAGAAGCCTGATTCTGAATCCCAAAAGGAACCTGAGTCTAAGTGCCGAGAGGATTCTGAGTCTATGTCCCAAGAGGAGCCGGATTCTAAGACACAAGAGGAGCCTGAGTATGTCCCAAAGGGGAGGCTGAGTTTATAACCCAAGAGGAGATTGAGTCTGTGTCCAAATATAAGCCTATGTCTAAGTCCCAGGAGTAGTCTGAGTCTGTGTCCCAATAGGAGTCTGAGTCTGTGTCCAGAGAGGGGCCTGGGTCTAAGTCCCAAGAGGAGTCTGAGTCTACGGCCCATGTGGGGCCTGAGTCTAAGTTCCAAGATGAGCCGGAGTCTATGTCTCAACAGGAGCCTGAGTCAGTGTAACAAGGGGATCCGTAGTATAAATCCCAAGAGGAGCCAGAGTATAAGTCCAAAGAGGAGCGTGGTCTAAGGCACGAGAGGAGCCTGGGTCTATGTACCAGGAGGAGCCTGAGCCAAAGTTCCAAGAGGAGCCTGAGACTAAGTCCCAGGAGGAGTCTGAGTCTAAGTAGTAAGAAGTGTCTGAGTCTTAGTCCCAAGATGAGCCTGAGTCTGCGTCCCAAGAGGAGCCTGAGTCTAAGTCCCATGAGTAGTCTGAGTCTGTTTAAGAGGAGATTGAGTCCAAGGACAAATAGGAGCCCGAGTCTAAGTCCCAAGAGGAGCTGGAGTCTTTCTGCCCATGAGGAACCGGAGTCTAAGTCCCAAGAGGAGCCGGAGTATAATTCATAAGAGGAGCCTGAGACTAAGTCCCAAGAGGAGCCCATGTCAAAGTACCAAGAGGAGCCGGAGTCTAAGTCCCAAGTGAAGCCTCAGTCTAAGTCCCATGAGGAGCCGTAGTCTAAGTCCTAAGAGGAGCCAGAGTCTAAGTCCCAAGAGGAGACTGAGAATAAGCCCCAAGAAGAGCCTGAGTCTAAGTCCCATGAGGAGCCGTAGTCTAAGTCCCAAGAAGATCCGGAGTCTAAGACCCAAGGGGAGCCGGTGTCTAAATCCCAAGAAGAGCCGGATTCTAAGACACAAGAGAAGCCTGAGTCTATGTCCCAAAGGGGAGCTTGAGTTTAAGTCCCAAGAGGTGATTGAGTCTGCGTCCAAATATAAGCCTGAGTCTAAGTCTCAGGAGTAGTCTGAGTCTAAGTCCCAAGAGGAGCCTGAGTCTGCGTCCCAGGAGGAGCCGGAGTCTAAGTCCCTAGAGGAGCCGGAGTCTATGTCCCAAGGGTATCGTGAATATAAGTCCCAAGAGGAGCTTGACTATAAGTCCAAAGAAGAGCTTAGTCTAAGGTACAAGAGGAACCTGAGTGTAAGTCCCAGGAGGAGTCTAAGTCAAAGTCCCAAGACGGGCCTAAGTCTCTGGAGGAGACTGAGTCCGTGTCCCAATAGGAGTCTGAATCTCTGTCCAGTGAGGAGCCTGAGTCTATGCCACAGAGGGATTCTGAATATAATTCCCAGGAGCAGACTGAGCAATTCCCAAGAGGAGCTTGATTCTAAGTTCCATGAGGAGCCTGAGTCTAAGTTCCAAGATGAGCCGGAGTCTAAGTCCCAACAGGAGCCTGAGTCAGTGTACCAAGGGGATCCGTAGTATAAATCCCAAGAGGAGCCTTAGTATGAGTCCAAAGAGGAGCGTGGTCTAAGACACAAGAGGGGCCTGTGTATATGTCCCAGGAGGAGCCTGAGCAAAGGTCCCAAGAGGAGCCTGAGTCTGTGTCCCAATAGGAGTCTGAGTCTGTGTCCCAAGAGGAGCCTGAGACTAAGACCCAAGAGGAGCCTGAATCTAATTCCCATGAGTAGTCTGAGTCAGTGTTAAAGAGGAGATTGAGTCCAAGTCCCAAGAGAAGACAGAGCCTAAGTCCAAAGAGGAACCTGAGTATATGTACCAAGGGGAGCGTGTGTCTAAGTCCCAAGAGGAGATTGAGTCTGTGTCCAAATATAAGCCTGAGTCTAACTCCCAGGAGTAGACTGAGTCTGTGTCCCAAGAGAAGTCTGAGTCTTTGTCCCAAGAGGAGCCTGAGTCTAAGTCCCAAGAGGAGCCAGAGTCGAAGACACAAGAGGAGCCTGAGTCTAAGTCCCAAGAGGAGCCTGATTCTAAGTCCCAAGAAGAGCCTGAGTCTAAGGCCCAAGAGGAGCCGGAGTCGAATTCCCAAGAGTAGTCTGAGGCTCAGTCCCAAGAGGAGCCGGAGTTTAAGTCCCAAGAAATGTCTGAGTCTAAGTCCCAAGAGGAGCCTGTGTCTAAGGCCCAAGAGGAGCCGGAGTCTATGTCCCAAGAGGAGCCCGTTTCTAAGCCCCAAGAGGAGCCGGAGTCTAAGTCCCATGAGGAGCCGGAGTCTAAGTCCCAAGAGGAGCCGGAGGCTAACTCCCAGGAGGAGCCTCAGCCTAAGTCCCATGAGGAGCCGGATTGTAAGTCCCAAGAGGAGCCTGAGTCTAAGTCCCAAGAGGAGCCAGAATCAAAGACCCAAGAGGAGCCTGAGTCTAAGTCCCAAGAGGAGCCGGAGTCTAAGACCCAAGAGGAACCTGAGTCTGTCCCAAGAGGAGCAGGAGTCTAAGTCCCAAGAGAAGTCTGAGTCTGTGTCCCAAGAGGAGCCGGAGTCTAAGTCCCATGTGGAGCCGGAGTCTAAGTCCCAAGAGGAGCAGGAGTCTATGTCCCAAGAGAAGCCTCAGTCTAGATCCCATGAGGAGCCGGAGTCTAAGTCCTAAGAGGAGCCAGAGTCTAAGTCCCAAGAGGAGCGTGAGAATAAGCCCCAAGAAGAGCCTGAGTCTAAGTCCCATGAGGAGCCGTAGTCTAAGTCCCAAGAGGAGCCGGAGTCTAAGACCCAAGAGGAGCCGGAGTCTATGTCCCAAGGGTATCGTGAATATAAGTCCCAAGAAGAGCTTGACTATAAGTCCAAAGAAGAGCTTAGTCTAAGGCTCAAGAGGAACCTGAGTGTAAGTCCCAGGAGGAGTCTCAGTCAAAGTCCCAATAGGGGCCTAACTCTAAGTCCCTGGAAGAGACTGAGTCCGTGTCCCAATAGGAGTCTGAGTCTCTGTCCAGTGAGGAGCCTGAGTCTATGCCACAGAGGGAGTCTGAATCTAATTCCCAAGAGCTTACTGAGTAATTCCCAAGAGGAGCTTGATTCTAAGTTCCATGAGGAGCCTGAGTCTGAGTTCCAAGATGAGCCGGAGTCTAAGTCCCAACAGGAGCCTGAGTCAGTGTTCCAAGGGGATCCGTAGTATAAATCCCAAGAGGAGCCTGAGTATAAATCCAAAGAGGAGCGTGGTCTAAGACACAATTGGGGCCTGGGTCTATGTCCCAAGAGGAGCCTGAGTCTAAGTCCCATGAGGAGTCTGAGTCTAAGTCCCAAGAGTAGTCTGAGGCTGAGTCTCAAAAGGAGCCGGAGTCTAAGTCCCATGAGGAGTCTGAGTCTAAGTCCCAAGAGGAGCCGGAGTCTAAGTTCCAAGAGGAGCCTGAGTCTATGTCCCATGAGGAGTCTGTATCTAAGTCCCAAGAGGAGTCTGAGTCTGAGTCCCAAGAGGAGCTTAGGTCTATGTCCTAAGAGGAGTCTGAGTTTAAGTCCCAAGATGAGATTTAGTCTGTGTCCCAGGAGGAGCCGGAGTATAAGTCCCATGAGGTGTCTGAGGCTGAGTCCCAAGAGGAGTCTGAGTCTAAGTCCCAAGATGAGTCTAAGACTGTGCCCCAAGAGGAGATTGAGTCCAAGTCCCAAGAGGAGCCCGAGTCTATGTCCCAAGAGGCGTCTGAGTCTGTGGCCCAAGACGAGCCTGAGTCTATGTCCCAAGAGGAGTCTGAGGCTGTGTCCCAAGAGGAGACTGAGTCTGTGTCCCAGGAGGAGCCTGAGCCTAAGTCCCAAGAGAGGCAGGAGTCTAAGGCTCGAGAGGAGCCGGAGTCTAAGGCCCAAGAGGCGCCTGAGCCTATGTCCCAAGTGGAGCCGGAGTTAAGTCCCAAGAGGAGCCGGAATCTAAGTCACAGGAGGTGCCTGAGTCTAAGTCACAAGAGGAGCCTGAGTCTATGTGCCAAGAGGAGCTTGTGTCTAAGTCCCAAGAGGAGCCTGAGTCTAAGACCCAACAGGAGCCTGAGTCTAGGACCCAAGAGGAGCCGGAGTCTAATTCCCAAGAGGAGTCTGAGGCTCAGTCCCAAGAGGTGCCCGAGTCTAAGGCCCAAGAAGAGCGTGAGGTTGAGTCCCAAGAGGAGCCTGAGTCTAGGTCCCAAGAGGTGCCTGAGTCTAAGACCCAAGAGGAGCCGGAGTCTATTTCCCAAGAGGAGTCTGAGGCTCAGTCCCAAGAGAAGCCTGAGTCTAAGACCCAAGAGGAGTCTGAGGCTGAGCCCCAAGAGGAGCCGGAGTATAAGTCCCAATAGGAGCGTGAGTGTAAGTCACAAGAGGACCCTGAGTCTAAGTCCCAAGAGGAGCCTGAGTCTAAGTCCCAAGAGGAGCCGGAGTCTAAGTCCCAAAAGGAGCCTGAGACTAAGTCCCAAGAGGAGCCTGATTCCAAGTCCCATGAGGAGTCTTCGTCTGAGACCCAAGAGGACCCGGAGTCTAAGTCCCAAGGGGAGCCTGAGTCTAAGACCCAAGAGGAGCCTGAGTCTAAGTCCCAAGGGGAGACCGAGCCTAAGTCCCAAGAGGAGCCTGAGTCTAAGTCCCATGTGGAGCCGGAGTCTAAGTCCTAAGAGGAGCCGGAGTCTAAGTCCCAAGAGGAGCCTCAGTCTAAGTCCCATGAGGCGCAGGATTCTAAGACCCATGAGGAGCCGGAGTCTATATCCCAAGAGGAGCTTGAGAATAAGCCCCAAGAAAAGCAGAGTCTAAGTCCCATGAGGAGCCGAAGTCTAAGTCCCAAGAGGAGCCGGAGTCTAAGTCCCAACAGGAGCCTGAGTCTAAGAACCAAGAGGACCCGGAGTCTAAGTCCCTAGAGGAGCCGGATTCTAAGACCCAAGAGGAGCCAGAGTTTAAGCCCCAAGAGGAGCCTGAGCCTAAGTCCCAGGAGGAGCCTGAATCTAAGACCCAAGAGGAGCCGGAGTCTAAGTCCCCAGAGGAGCCCGTGTCTAAGTCCCAAGAGGAGCCGGAGTCGTAGGCCCATGAGGAGCCGGAGTCTTAGTCCCAAGAGGAGCCGGAGTCTAATTCCCAAGAGGAGCTTGTGTCAAAGTCCCAAGAGGACCCGCAGTCTAAGTCCCATGAGGAGCCGGAGTCTAAGTCCCAAGAGGAGCCGGAGTCTAAGTCCCAAGAGAAGCCTCAGTCTAAGTCCCATGAGGAGCCGGAGTCTAAGTCCTAAGAGGAGCCAGAGTCTAAGTCCCAAGAGGAGCGTGAGAATAAGCCCCAAGAATAGCCTGAGTATAAGTCCCATGAGGAGCCGTAGTCTATGTCCCAAGAGGAGCCGGAGTCTAAGACCCAAGAGGAGCCGGTGTCTAAATTCCAAGAGGAGCCGGATTCTAAGACACAAGAGAAGCCTGAGTCTATGTCCCAAAGGGGATCTTGAGTTTATGTCCCAAGAGGAGATTGAGTCTGGGTCCAAATATAAGCCTGAGTCTAAGTCCCAGGAGTAGTCTGAGTCTGTGTCCCAATAGGAGTCTGAGTCTGTGTCCAGAGAGGGGCCTGAGTCTAAGTCCCAAGAGGAGCCTGAGTCTGCGTCCCAGGAGGAGCCGGAGTCTAAGTCCCTAGAGGAGCCGGAGTCTATGTCCCAAGGGTATCGTGAATATAAGTCCCAAGAGGAGTTTGACTATAAGTCCAAAGAAGAGCTTAGTCTGAGGCTCAAGAGGAACCTGAGTTTAAGTCCCAGGAGGAGCCTCAGTCAAAGTCCCAAGAGGGGCCTAACTCTAAGTCCCTGGAGGAGACTGAGTCCGTGTCCCAATAGGAGTCTGAGTCTCTGTCCAGTTAGGAGCCTGAGTCTAAGCCACAGAGGGAGTTTGAATCTAATTCCCAAGAGCAGACTGAGTAATTCCCAAGAGGAGCTTGATTCTAAGTTCCATGGGAAGCCTGATTCTAAGTTCCAAGATGAGCCGGAGTCTAAGTCCCAACAGGAGCCTGAGTCAGTGTACCAAGGGGATCCGTAGTATAAATCCCAAGAGGAGCCTGAGTATAAATCCAAAGAGGAGCGTGGTCTAAGACACAAGAGGGGCCTGGGTCAATGTCCCAAGAGGAGCCTGAGTCTAAGTCCCATGAGGAGTCTGAGTCTAAGTCCCAAGAGTAGTCTGAGGCTGAGTCTCAAGAGGAGCCGGAGTCTAAGCCCCATGATGAGTCTGAGTCTAAGTCCCAAGAGGAGCCGGTGTCTAATTCCCAAGAGGAGCCTGAGTCTAAGTCCCATGAGGAGTCTGTATCTAAGTCCCAAGAGGAGTCTGAGGCTGAGTCCCAAGAGGAGCTTAGGTCTATGTCCCAAGAGGAGTCTGAGTTTAAGTCCCAAGAGGAGATTGAGTCTGTGTCCCAGGAGGAGCCGGAGTCTAAGTCCCATGAGGAGTCTGAGTCTAAGTCCCAAGAGGATCCGGTGTCTAAGTCCCAAGAGGGGCCTGAGTCTAAGTCCCATGAGGAGTCTGTATCTAAGTCCCATGAGGAGTCTGAGGCTGAGTCCCAAGAGGAGTCTGAGTCTAAGTCCCAAGATGAGTCTGAGACTATGCCCCAAAAGGAGATTGAGTCCAAGTCCCAAGAGGAGCCCGAGTCTTTGTCCCAAGAGGAGTCTGAGTCTGTGGCCCAAGACGAGCCTGAGTCTATGTCCCAAGAGGAGTCTGAGGCTGTGTCCCAAGAAGAGACTGAGTCTGTGTCCCAAGAGGAGCCTGAGCCTAAGTCCCAAGAGGGGCAGGAGTCTAAGGCTCGAGAGGAGCCGGAGTCTAAGGCCCAAGAGGCTCCTGAGCCTAAGTCCCAAGTGGAGCCGGAGACTAAGTCCCAAGAGGAGCCGGAGTCTAAGTCACAAGAGGAGCCTGAGTCTATGTCCCAAGAGGAGCTTGAGTCTAAGTCCCAAGAGGAGTCTGAATCTAAGACCCAAGAGGAGCCTGAGTCTAAGACCCAAAAGGAGTCGGATTCTAATTCCCAAGAGGAGTCTGAGGCTCAGTCCCAAGAGTTGCCCGAGTCGAAGGCCCAAGAGGAGCGTGAGGTTGAGTCCCAAGAGGAGCCTGAGGCTAGGTCCCTTGAGGTGCCTGAATCTAAGACCCAAGAGGATCCGGAGTCTATTTCCCAAGAGGAGTCTGAGGCTCAGTCCCAAGAGAAGTCTGAGTCTAAGACCCAAGAGGAGTGTGAGGCTGATTCCCAAGAGGAGCCGGAGTATAAGTCCCAATAGGGGCCTGAGTGTAAGTCCCAAGGGGAAGCCGAGTCTAAGTCACAAGAGGAGCCTGAGTCTAAGTCCCATGAGGAGCCGGAGTCTAAGTCCCAAGAGGAGCCTGAGTCTAAGACCCAAGAGGAGCCTGAATCCAAGTCCCATGAGGAGTCTTCGTCTGAGACCCAAGAGGACCCGGAGTCTAAGTCCCAAGAGGAGCCTGAGTCTAAGACCCAAGAGGAGCCTGAGTCTAAGTCCCAAGAGGAGCCTGAGCCTAAGTCCCATGAGGAGCCGGAGTCTAAGTCCCAAGAGGAGCCGGAGTCTAAGTCCCAAGAGGAGCCTCAGTCTAAGTCCCATGAGGCACAGGAGTCTAAGACCCAAGAGGAGCCGGAGTCTAAGTCCCAAGAGGAGCTTGAAAATAAGCCCCAAGAAGAGCCGAGTCTAAGTCCCATGAGGAGCCGTAGTCTAAGTCCCAAGAGGAGCCGGGGTCTAAGTCCCAACAGGAGCCTGAGTCTAAGACCCAAGAGGCCCCGGAGTCTAAGTCCCAAGTGGATCCGGGGTCTAAGACCCAAGAGGAGCCTGAGTTTAAGTCCCTAGAGGAGCCTGAGTCTAAGTCCCAAGAGAAGCCTGAATCTAACACCCAAGAGGAGCCGGTGTCTAAGTCCCAAGAGGAGCCCGAGTCTAAGTCCCAAGATGAGCCGAAGTCTAAGTCCCAAGAGGAGCTTGAGAATAAGCCCCAAGAAGAGCCGAGTCTAAGTCCCATGAGGAGCCGTAGTCTAAGTCCCAAGGGGAGCCGGAGTCTAAGTCCCAACAGGAGCCTGAGTCTGACCCAAGAGGAGCCGGTGTCTAAATCTCAAGAGGAGCCGGATTCTAAGACACAAGAGAAGCCTGAGTCTATGTCCCAAAGGGGAGCTTGAGTTTATGTCCCAAGAGGAGACTGAGTCTGTGTCCAAATATAAGCCTGGGTCTAATTCCCAGGAGTAGTCTGAGTCTGTGTCCCAATAGGAGTCTGAGTCTGTGTCCAGAGAGGGGCCTGAGTCTAAGTCCCAAGAGGAGCCTGAGTCTGCATCCCAGGAGGAGCCGGAGTCTATGTCCCAGTGGTATCGTGAATATAAGTCACAAGAGGAGCTTGACCATAAGTCCAAAGAAGAGTTTAGCCTAAGGCTCAAGAGGAACCCGAGTGTAAGTCCCAAGAGGGGCCTAACTCTAAGTCCCTGGAGGAGACTGAGTCCGTGTCACAATAGGAGTCAGAGTCTCTGTCCAGTGAGGAGCCTGAGTCTATGCCACAGAGGGAGTCTGAATCTAATTCCCAAGAGCAGACTGAGTAATTCCAAAGAGGAGCTTGATTCTAAGTTCCATGAGGAGCCTGAGTCTACGTTCCAAGATGAACCGGAGTCTAAGTCCCAAAAGCAGCCTGAGTCAGTGTACCAAGGGAATCCGTAGAATAAATCCCAAGAGGAGCCTGAGTATAAATCCAAAGAGGAGCGTGGTCTAAGACACAAGAGGGGCATGGGTCAATATCCCAAGAGGAGCCTGAGTCTAAGTCCCATGAGGAGTCTGAGTCTAAGTCCCAAGAGTAGTCTGAGGCTGAGTCTCAAGAGGAGCCGGAGTCTAAGTCCCATGAGGAGTCTGAGTCTAAGTTCCAAGAGGAGCCGGAGGCTAAGTCTTAAGAGGAGCCTGAATCTA
The DNA here is from genome assembly GCA_946902985.2 of Meconema thalassinum. Lineage (NCBI taxonomy): Eukaryota > Metazoa > Arthropoda > Insecta > Orthoptera > Tettigoniidae > Meconema > Meconema thalassinum. The sequence goes on from OX336394.1 coordinate 37,677,198, forward strand.
AGTCCCATGAGGAGTCTGAATCTAAGTCCCAAGAGGAGTCTGAGGCTGAGTCCCAAGAGGAGCTTAGGTCCATGTCCCAAGAGGAGTCTGAGTTTGAGTCCCAAGAGGAGATTGAGTCTGTGTCCCAGGAGGAGCCGGAGTCTAAGTCCCATGAGGAGTCTGAGGCTGAGTCCCAAGAGGAGTCGGAGTCTAAGTCCCAAGATGAGTCTGAGACTGTGCCCCAAGAGGAGATTGAGTCCAAGTCCCAAGAGGAGCCCGAGTCTATGTCCCAAGAGGAGTCAGAATCCGTGGCCCAAGACGAGCCTGAGTCTATGTCCCAAGAGGAGCCTGAGTATAAATCCAAAGAGGAGCGTGGTCTAAGACACGAGAGGAGCCTGGGTCTATGTCCCAGGAAGAGCCTGAGCAAATGTCCCAAGAGGCGCCAGAGTCTAAGTCCCAGGAGGAGTCTGAGTCTAAGTAGTAAGAAGTGCCTGAGTCTAAGCCCAAAGATGAGCCTGAGTCTGTGTCCCAAGAGGAGCCTGAGTCTACGACCCAAGAGGAGCCGGATCTAAGGCCCAAGAGGAGCCTGAGCCTAAGTCCCAAGAGGAGCCGGAGTCCAAGACCCAAGAGGAGCCTGAGTCTGTCCCAAGAGGAGCAGGAGTCTAAGTCCCAAGAGGAGTCTGAGTCTGTGTCCCAAGAGGAGCCTGAGTCTCCGGCCCAAGAGGAGCCGTATCTAAGGCCCAAGAAGAGCCTGAGGTTGAGTCCCAAGAGGAGTCTGAGGCTGTGTCCCAAGAGGAGTCTGAGTCTAAGTCCCAAGAGGAGTCTGAGTCTGTGTCCCAAGAGGAGCCTGAGTCTATGTCCCAAGAGGAGCCGGAGTCTAAGGCCCAAGAGGAGCCGGAGTCTAAGGCCCAAGAGGAGCAGGAGTCTAAGTCACAAGGGGAGCCTGAGTCTAAGTCACAAGAGGAGCCTGAGTCAAAGTCACAAGAGGAGACGGAGTCAAAGTCCCAAGAGGTGCCGGAGTCAAAAATACGAGAGGAGCCTGAGTCTAAGTCAAAAGAGGAGCCTGAGTCTACGTCCCAAGGGGAGCCTGAGTCTAAGTCACAAGAGGAGCCTGAGTCTAAGTCCCAAGAGAAGCCTGAGTCTAAGACCCAAGAGGAGCCGGAGTCTAATTCCCAAGAGTAGTCTGAGGCTCAGTCCCAAGAGGAGCCGGAGTATAAGTCCCAAGAAGTGTCTGAGACTATGTCCCAAGAGGAGCCGGAGTCTAAGTCCCATGAGGTGCCGGAGTCTAAGTCCCAAGTGGAGCCGGAGTCTAAGACACAAGAGGAGCCTGAGTCTAAGTCCCAAGAGGAGCCAGAGTCTAAGTCCCAAGAGGAGCCTGAGATGAAGGCCCAAGAGGAGCCAGGGTCTATGTCCCTGGAGGAGCCTGAGCCAAAGTCCCAAGGGGAGCCAGAATCTGAGTCCCAGGAGGAGTCTGATTCTAAGAAGTAAGAAGTGTCTGAGTCTAAGTTCCAAGATGAGCCTGAGTCTGTGTCCCAAAAGGAGCCTGAATCTAAGTCCCATGAGTAGTCTGAGTCTGTGTTAAAGAGGAGATTGAGTCCAAGTCCCAAGAGGAGACCGAGTCTTAGTCCAAAGAGGAACCTGAGTATATGTACCAAGGGGAGCGTGTGTCTAAATCCCAAGTGGAGATTGAGTCTGTGTCCAAATATAAGCCTGAGTCTATCTCCCAGGAGTAGCCTGAGTCTGTGTCCCAAGAGAACTCTGAGTCATTGAACCAAGAGGAGCCTGAGTCTAAGTCCCACGAGGAGCCAGAGTCTAAGACCCAAGAGGTGCCTGAGTCAAAGTCCCAAGAGGAGCCGGAGTCTATGAACCAAAAGGAGCATGAGTCTGTCCCAAGAGGAGCCGGAGTCTAAGTCCCAAGAGGAGTCTGAGTCTGTGTCCTGCGAGGAGCCTGAGTCTAAGTCCCAAGAGGAGCCGGAGTCTAAGGACCAATAGGAGCCGGATATAAGGCCAAAAAGGAGCCTGAGCTGAGTCCCAAGAAGAGTCTGAGGCTGTGTCCCAAGAGGAGCCAAAGTCTAATTCCCAAGAGGAGTCTGAGTCTGTGTCCCAAGAGGAGCCTGAGTCTGTCCCAAGAGGACCCGGAGTCTAAGGCCCAAGAGGAGCCGGAGTCTCTGGCCCAAGAAGTGCCTGAGTCTAAGTCCCAAGTGGAGCCGGAGTCTAAGTCCCAAGAGGAGCCAGAGTCTAAGTCACAAGTGGAGCCAGAGTCTAAGTCAAAAGAGGAGCCTGAGTCTATGTCCCGATAGGAGCCTGAGCCTAAGTCCCAAGAGGATCCTGTGTCTAAGTCCCAAGAGGAGCCGGAGTCTAAGTCCCAAGAGGAGCCTGAGTCTAAGACCCAAGAGGAGCAGGAGTCTAATTCCCAAGAGGAGTCTGAATCTCAGTCCCAAGAGGAGCCTGAGTCTAAGGCCCAAGAGGAGCCCGAGGTTGAGTCCCAAGAGAAGCCTGAGTCTAAGTTCCAAGAGGAGCCTGAGTCTAAGACCCAAGAGTAGCCGGAGTCTAATTCCCAAGAGTAGTCTGTGGCTCAGTCCCAAGAGGAGCCGGAGTATAAGTCCCAAGAAGTGTCTGAGTCTAAGTCCCAAGAGGAGCCCGATTCTAATTCCCAAGAGGAGCCGGGGTCTAAGTCCCAAGAGGAGCCTGAATCTAAGTAGCAAGAGGACCCGGAGTCTTAGTCCCAAGAGGAGCCTGAGTTTAAGTCCCAAGAGGAGCCTGAGTCTAAGTCCCAAGAGGAGCCTGAGTCTAAGGCCCAAGAGGAGCCGGAGTCTAAGTCCCAAGAGGAGCCCGTGTCAAAGTCCCAAGTGGAGCCGGAGTCTAAGTCCCATGAGGAGCCGGAGTCTAAATCCCAAGAGGAGCCGGAGTCTAAGTCCCAAGAGGAGCCGGAGTCTAAGTCCCAAGAGGTGCCAGAGTCTGACCCCTGAGGAGTCTGAGTCTAAGTCCCAAGAGTAGTCTGAGGCTGTCTCTAGAGGAGCCGGAGTCTAAGTCCCATGAGGAGTCTGAGTCTAAGTCCCAAGAGGAGCCGGATTCTAGGTCCCAATAGGAGCCTGAGTCTAAGTACCAAGAGGACCCGGAGTCTAAGTCCCAAGAGGAGCCTGAGTTTAAGTCCCAAGAGGAGCCTGAGTCTAAGTCCCAAGAGGAGACTGAGAATAAGCCCCAAGAAGAGCCTGAGTCTAAGTCCCATGAGGAGCCGTAGTCTATGTCCCATGAGGAGTCTGAGTCTATGTCCCAAGAGTAGTCTGTGGTTGAGGCTCAAGAGGAGCCGGAGTTTAAGTCCCATGAGGAGTCTGAATCTAAGTCCAAAGAGGAGCCGGAGTCTAAGTCCCAAGAGGAGCCTGAGTCTAAGTCCCATGAGGAGTGTGAATCTAAGTCCCAAGAGGAGTCTGAGGCTGAGTCCCAAGAGGAGCTTAGGTCTATGTCTCAAGAGGAGTCTGAGTTTAAATCCCAAGAGGAGATTGAGTCTGTGTCCCAAGAGGAGCCGGAGTCTAAACCCCATGAAGAGTCTCAGTCTAAGTCCCTAGAGGAGTCTGAGGCTTAGTCATAAGAGGAGTTTAGGTGTATGTCACAACAGGAGTCTGAGTCTAAGTTCCATGAGGAGTCTGAGACTGTGCCCCAAGAGGAGATTGAGTCAAAATCCAGGGAGGAGCCCCAGTCTATGTCCCAAGAGGAGTCTGAGTCTGTGGCCCAAGACGAGCCTGAGTCTATGTCCCAAGAGGAAACCGAGTCTAAATCCCAAGAAGGGCCTGAGTATAAGTCCCAAGAGGAGCTTGAGTCTAAGGCCTAAGAGGAGCTTGAGTCTTGTCCCAAAAGGAACCTGAGCCTATGTCCCATGAGAAGCCTTATTCTGAATCCCAAAAGGAGCCTGAGTCTAAGTGCCAAGAGGATTCTGAGTCTATGTCCCAAAAGGAGCCGGATTCTATGACCCAAGAGGAGCCTGAGTCTAAGACCCAAGAGGAGCCGGAGTCTAATTCCCAAGAGGAGTCTGAGGCTCAGTCCCAAAAGAATTCTGAGTCGAAGACACAAGAGGAGTCTGAGGCTGTCCCAAGAGGAACCGTAGTATAAGTCCCAAGAGGAGCCTGAGTTTAAGTCCCAAGAGGAGCCTGGGTCTAAGTCCCAAGAGGAGCCTGAGTCAAAGTCCCATGAGGAGCCGGAGTCTACATCCCAAGAGAACCCGGAGTCTAAGTCCCAAGAGGAGCCTCAGTATAAGTCCCATGAGGCGTCAGAGTCTAAGACCCAAGAGGAGCCGGAGTCTAAGTCCCAAGAGGAGCTTGAGAATAAGCCCCAAGTAGAGCCGAGTCTAAGTCCCATGAGGAGCCGTAGTCTATGTCCCAAGAGGAGCTGGAGTCTAAGTCCCAACAGGAGCCTGAGTGTAAGACCCAAGAGGAGCCGTAGTCTAAGTCCCAAGAGGAGCCGGAGTCTAAGTCCCAAGAGGAGCCTGAGTCTATGTCCCATGAGGAGTCTGAGTCTAAGTCCCAAGTGGAGTCTGAGGCTGAGTCCCAAGAGGAGCCAGAGTCTACGTCCCATGACGAGTCTGAGTCTAAGTCCCAAACGGAGTCTTAGTCTGAGACCCAAGAGGACCCGGAGTCTATGTCCCAAGAGGAGCCTGAGTCTAAGACTCAAGAGAAGCCAGAGTCTAAGTCCCAAGAGGAGCCCGAGTCTATGTCCCAAGATAAGCCTGAGTCTGTGTCCCAAGAGGAGCCTAAATCTAAGTCCCATGAGTAGTCTGAGTCTGTATTAAAGAGGAGATTGAGTCCAATTCCCAAGAGGAGACAGAGCCTAAGTCCAAAGAGGAATCTGAGTATATGTACCAAGGGGAGCGTGTATCTAAGTCCCAAGAGGAGTTTGAGTCTGTGTCCAAATATAAGCCTGAGTCTAAAACCCACGAGTAGCCTGAGTCTGTGTCCTAAGAGAAGTTGAGTCTTTGTCCCAAGAGGAGCCTGAGTCTAAGTCCCAAGAGGTGCCAGAGTCTAAGACCCAAGAAGAGCCTGAGTCGAAGTCCCAAGAGAAGACGGAGTCTAAGACCCAAGAGTAGCCTGAGTCTGTCCTAAGAGGAGCAGGAGTCAAAGTCCCAAGAGGAGTCTGAGTCTCTGCCCCAAGAGGAGCCTGAGTCTACGACCAAAGAGGAGCCGCATCTAAGGCCCAAGAGGAGCCGGTGTCTATGTCCCAAGGGTATCGTGAATATAAGTCCCAAGAGGAGCTTGACTATAAGTCCAAAGAAGAGCTTAGTCTAAGGCACAAGATGAACCTGAGTGTAAGTCCGAGGAGGAGTCTCAGTCAAAGTCCCAAGAGGGGTCTAAGTATAAGTCCCTGGAGGAGACTGAGTCCGTGTCCCGATAGGAGTCTGAGTCTCTGTCCAGTGAGGAGCCTGAGTCTATGCCACAGAGGGAGTCTGAATCTAATTCCCAAGAGCAGACTGAGTAATTCCAAAGAGGAGCTTGATTCTAAGTTCCATGAGGAGCCTGAGTCTATGTTCCAAGATGAGCCGCAGTCTAAGACCCAAGAGGACCCTGAATCTAAGTCCCAAGAGGGGCCGGAGTCTAAGACCCAAGAGGAGCCTGAGTCTGTCCCAAGAGGAGCAGGAGTCTAAGTCCCAAGAGGAGCCTGAGTCTGTGTCCCAAGAGGAGCCTGAATCTAAGTCCCATGAGTAGCCTGATTCAGTGTTAAAGAGGAGATTGAGTCCAAGTCCCAAGAGGCGACAGTGCCTAAGGCCAAAGAGGATCCTGAGTATATATACCAAGGGGAGCCTGTGTCTAAGTCCCAAGAGGAGATTGAGTCTGTGTCCAAATATAAGCCTGAGTCTAACTCCCAGGAGAAGCCTGAGTCTGTGTCCCAAGAGAAGTCTGAGTCTTTGTCCCAAGAGGAGCCTGAGTCTAATTCCCAAGAGGAGCCAGAGTCTAAGACCCAAGAGGAACCTGAGTCTAAGTCCCAAGAGGAGCCGGAGTCTAAGACCCAAGAGGAGCCTGAGTCTGTCCCAAGAGGAGCAGGAGTCTAAGTCGCAAGAGGAGTCTGAGAATGTGTCCCAAGAGGAGCCTGAGTCTACGGCCCAAGAGGAGCCGGATCTAAGGCCCAAGAGGAGCCTGAGGATGGGTCCCAAGAGGAGTCTGGGGCTGTGTCCCAAGAGGAGCCTGAGTCTAAGTCCCAAGAGGAGTCTGAGTCTGTGTCCCAAGAGGATCCTGAGTCTAAGTCCCAAGAGGAGCCGGAGTCTAAGGCCCAAGAGGAGCCTGAGGTTGAGTCCCAAGAGGAGCCTGAGTCTAAGTCCCAAGAGGAGCCTAAGTGAAAGACCCAAGAGGAGCCGGAGTCTAATTCCCAAGAGTAGTCTGAGGCTCAGTCCCAAGAGGAGCCGGAGTATAAGTCCCATGAAATGTCTGAGTCTAAGTCCCAAGAGGAGCCTGAGTCTATGTCCCAAGAGGAGCCGGAGTCTAAGGCCCAAGGGGAGCCTGAGGTTGAGTCCCAAGAGGAGTCTGAGACTGAGTCCCAAGGGGAGCCTGAGTCTATGACCCATGAGGAGTCTGCGGCTGAGTCTCAAGAGGAGTCTGAGTCTAAGTCCAGAGAGGAGCTTGAGTCTAAGTCCCAAGAGGAGCCTCAGTATAAGTCCCAAGAGGCGTCTGAGTCTAAGTACCAAGTTGAGTTTGAGTCTAAGTCCCAAGGGGAGTCTGAGGTTGAGTCCCATTAGGAGCCTGAGTCTAAGACCCAAGAGGAGTCTGAGGCTGAGTCCCAAGAGGAGTCTGAGGCTGAGTACCAAGAGGAGACTGAGTCTAAGTCCCAACAGGAGTCTGAGGCTGAGTCTCAAGAGGAGACTGAGTCTGTACCAACAGGAGCCTGAGGCTGAGTCCCAAGAGGAGCCTGAGTGTAAGACCCAACAGGAGTTTGAGTCTAAGTCCCAAGAGGAGTCTGTGGCTGAGTCCCAAGAGGAGCCTGAGTCTAAGTCCCATGAGGAGCCGGAGTCTAAGTCCCAAGAGGAGCTTGAGAATATGCCCCAAGAAGAGCCGAGTCTAAGTCCCATGAGGAGCCGTAGTCTAAGTCCCAAGAGGAGCCGGAGTCTAAGTCCCAACAGGAGCCTGAGTCTAAGACCCAAGAGGAGCTGGAGTCTAAGTCCCAAGAGGAGCCGGAGTCTAAGTCCCAAGAGGAGCCTGAGTCTATGTCCCATGAGGAGTCTGAGTCTAAGTCCCAAGAGGAGTCTGAGGCTGAGTCCCAAGAGGAGACGGAGTCTACGTCCCATGACGAGTCTGAGTCTAAGTCCCAAGTGGAGTCTGAGGCTGTCTCAAGAAGAGCTTAGCTCTAGGTCCCAAGAGGAGTCTGAGTTTAAGTCCCAAGAGGAGTTTGAGTCTGTGTCCCAAGAGGAGCCGGAGTCTAAGTCCCAAGAGGCGCCTGAGCATAAGTCCCAAGAGGCGTCTGAGTCTAAGTCCCAAGAGGAGTTTGAGTTTAAGTCCCAAGGGGAGACTGAGGCTGAGTCCCATGAGGAGCCTGAGTCAAAGTCCCAAGAGGCGTCTGAGGCTGAGTCCCAAGAGGAGCCTGAGTCTAAGACCCAAGAGGAGTCTGAGGCTGAGTCTCAAGAAGAGACTGAGTCTAAGTCCCAAGAGGAGCCTGAGACTGATTCCAAAGAGGAGCCTGAGTCTATGACCCACTAGGAGTTTGAGTCTATGCCCCTAGAGGAGTCTGAGGCTGAGTCCCAAGAGGAGCCTGAGACTATGTCCCAAGAGGAGCCCGAGTCTAAAACACAAGAGGAGCCGGAATCTAATTCCCAAGAGGAGTCTGAGGCTCAGTCTCAAGAGAAACCGGAGTCGAAGACCCAAGAGGAGTCAGAGGCTGAGTCCCAAGAGGAGCTTAGGTGTATGTCTCAACAGGAGTCTGAGTCTAAGTCCCATGAGGAGTCTGAGGCTGAGTCCCAAGAGGAGTCTGAGTCTAAGTCCCAAGATGAGTCTGAGACTGTGCCCCAAGAGGATATTGAGTCCAAGTCCCAAGAGGAACCCGAGTCTATGTCCCAAGAGGAGTCTGAGTCTGAGACTATGTCCCAAGAGAAGCCTGATTCTGAATCCCAAAAGGAGCCTGAGTCTATGTGCCGAGAGGATTCTGAGTCTATGCCACAAGAGGAGCCGGATTCTAAGACACAGGTGGAGCCTGGGTATGTCCCAAAGGGGAGGCTGAGTTTAAGTAACAAGAGAAGATTGAGTCTGTGTCCAAATATAAGCCTATGTCTAAGTCCCAGGAGTAGTCTGAGTCTGTGTCCCAATAGGAGTCTGAGTCTGTGTCCAGAGAGGGACCTGAGTCTAAGTCCCAAAGGAGCCTGAGTCTACGTCCCATGAGGAGCCTGAATCTAAGTTCCAAGATGAGCAGGAGTCTATGTCTCAACAGGAGCCTGAGTCAGTGTACCAAGGGGATCCGTAGTATAAATCCCAAGAGGAGCCAGAGTATAAGTCCAAAGAGGAGCGTGGTCTAAGGCACAAGAGGAGCCTGGGTCTATGTTCCAGGAGGAGCCTGAGCCAAAGTCCCAAGATTAGCCTGAGTCTGTGTCCCAAGAGGAGCCTGAGTCTAAGTCCCATGAGTAGTCTGAGTATGTTAAAGAGGAGATTGAGTCCAAGTCCCAAGAGGAGACAGAGTCTAAGTCCAAAGAGGAACCTGAGTATATGTACCAAGGGGAGCGTGTGTCTAAGTCCCAAGAGGAGATTGAGTGTGTGTCCAATATAAGCCTGAGTATAACTCCCAGGAGTAGCCCGAGTCTGTGTCCCAATAGGAGTCTGTGTCTGTGTCCAGAGAGGGGCCTGAGTCTAAGTCCCAAGAGGAGTCTGGGTCTACGTCCCAAGAGGACCCTGAGTCTAAGTTCCAAGAGGAGCCTGAGTCTGTGTGGAGAAATATAAGCCTGAGTCTGTGTCCAAATATAAGCCCGAGCCTAACTTCCAGGAGGAGCCTGAGTCTGTGTCCCAATAGGAGTCTGGGTCTGTGTCCCAAGAGGAGCCGGGGTCTAAGTCCCAAGAGGAGTCTGAGTCTTTGTCCCAAGAGGAGCCAGAGTCTAAGTCCCAAGAGGAGCCGGAGTCTAAGTCCCAAGAGGAGCCGGAGTCTAAGTCCCAAGTGGAGTCTGAATCTGTGTCCCAAGAGGAGCCTGAGTCCAAGTCCCAAGAGGAGCCAGAGTCTAAGAGCCAAGAGGAGCCTGAGTCTAAGTCCCAAGAGGAGTCTGAGGCTCAATCAAAAGAGGAGCCTGAGTCTGTGAGCCAATAGGAGTCTGAGTCTGTGTCCCAAGAGGAACTGGAATCTAGGACCCAAGAGGAGCCTGAGTCTGACCCAAGAGAAGCTTGTGTCTAAGTCCCCAGAGGAGTCTAATTCTGTGTCCCGAGAGGAGCCTGAGTCTAAGTCCCAAGAGGAGCCGGATTCTAAGGCCAAAGAGGAGCCGGATCTAAGGCCCAAGAGGAGCCTGAGGCTGAGTCCCGAGTCTGAGGCTGTGTCCCAAGAGGAGCCTGAGTCTGTGTCCCAAGAGGAGCCTGAGCCTAAGTCCCAAGAGGGGCAGGAGTCTAAGGCTCGAGAGGAGCCGGAGCCTAAGGCCCAAGAGGCGCCTGAGCCTAAGTCCCAAGTGGAGCCGGAGTCTTAAGTCCCAAGAGGAGCAGGAGTCTAAGTCTCAAGAGGAGGCTTATTATAAGTCACAAGAGGAGCCTGAGTCTATGTCCCAAGAGGACCTTGAGTCTAGGTCCCAAGAGGAGCCTGAGCCTAAGACCCAAGAGGAGCCTGAGTCTAAGTCCCAAGAGGAGCCGGAGTCTAATTCCCAAGAGGAGTCTGAGGGTCAGTCCCAGTGCCTGAGTCTAAGGCCCAAGAGGAGCGTGAGGTTGAGTCCCAAGAGGAGCCTGAGTCTAGGTCCCAAGAGGTGCCTGAGTCTAAGTCCCAAGAGGAGCCTCAGTCTAAGTCCCATGAGGCGCCGGAGTCTAAGATCCAAGAGGAGACGGAGTCTAAGTCCCAAGAGGAGCTTGAGAATAAGCCCCAAGAAGAGCCGAGTCTACGTCCCATGAGGAGCCGTAGTCTAAGTCTCAAGAGGAACCGGAGTCTAAGTCCCAACAGGAGCCTGAGTCAAAGACCAAGAGGACCCGGAGTCTAAGTCCCAAGAGGAGCCGGAGTCTAAGACCCAAGAGGAGCCTGAGTCTAAGTGCCAAGAGGAGCCTGAACCTAAGACCAAGAGGACCCGGAGTCTAAGTCCCAAGAGGAGCCCGAGTCTAAGTCCCAAGAGGAGCCCATATCAAAGTCCCAAGAGGAGACTCAGTCTAAGTCCCATGAGGCGCCGGAGTCTAAGACCCAAGAGGAGACGGAGTCTAAGTCCCAAGAGGAGCTTGAGAATAAGCCCCAAGAAGAGCCGAGTCTAAGTCCCATGAGGAGCCGTAGTCTAAGTCTCAAGAGGAACCGGAGTCTAAGTCCCAACAGGAGCCTGAGTCAAAGACCAAGAGGACCCGGAGTCTAAGTCCCAAGAGGAGCCGGAGTCTAAGACCCAAGAGGAGCCTGAGTCTAAGTGCCAAGAGGAGCCTGAACCTAAGACCCAAGAGGAGCCGGAGTCTAAGTCCCAAGAGGAGCCCGAGTCTAAGTCCCAAGGGGAGCCCATATCAAAGTCCCAAGAGGAGCCGGAGTCTAAGTCCCATGAGGAGCCGGTTCTAATTCACAAGAGGAGCCTGAGTCTAAGTCCCAAGAGGAGCCCATGTCAAATTCCCAAGAGGAGCCGGAGTCTAAGTCCCATGAGGAGCCGGAGTCTACGTCCCAAGGGGAGCCGGAGTCTAAGTCCCAAGAGGAGCCGGAGTCTAAGACCCAAGAGGAGCCTGAGTCTAAGTGCCAAGAGGAGCCTGAACCTAAGACCCAAGAGGAGCCGGAGTCTAAGTCCTAAGAGGAGCCAGAGTCTAAGTCCCAAAAAGAGACTGAAAATAAGCCCCAAGAAGAGCCTGAGTCTAAGTCCCATGAGGAGCCGTAGTCTAAGTCACCTGAAGGAGCCGGAGTCTAAGACACAAGAGGAGCCGGTGTCTAAATCCCAAGAAGAGCCGGATTCTAAGACACAAGAGAAACCTGAGTATGTCCCAAAGGGGAGCTTGAGTTTAAGTCCCAAGAGGAGATTGAGTCTGTGTCCAAATATAAGCCTGAGGCTAAGTTCCAGGAGTAGGGTGAGTCTGTGTCCCAATAGGAGTCTGAGTCTGTGTCCAGAGAGGGGCCTGAGTCTAAGTCCCAAGAGGAGCCTGAGTCTGCGTCCCAGGAGGAGCCGGAGTCTTAAGTCCCTAGAGGAGCCGGAGTCTATGTCCCAAGGGTATCGTGAATATAAGTCCCAAGAGGAGCTTGACTATAAGTCCAAAGAAGAGCTTAGTCTAAGGCACAAGATGAACCTGAGTGTAAGTCCCAGGAGGAGTCTCAGGCAAAGTCCCAAGAGGGTCTAAGTCTAAGTCCCTGGAGGAGACTGAGTCCGTATCCCGATAGGAGTCTGAGTCTCTGTCCAATGAGGAGCCTGAGTCTATGCCACAGAGGGTGTCTGAATCTAATTCCCAAGAGCAGACTGAGTAATTCCATAGAGGAGCTTGATTCTAAGTTCCATGAGGAGCCTGAGTCTAAGTTCCAAGATGAGCCGGAGTCTAAGACCCAAGAGGACCCTGAGTCTAAGTCTCAAGTGGGGCCGGAGTCTAAGACCCAAGAGGAGCCTGAGTCTGTCCCAAGAGGAGCAGGAGTCTAAGTGCCAAGAGGAGCCTGAATCTGTGTCCCAAGAGGAGCCTGAATCTAAGTCCCATGAGTAGTCTGAGTCAGTGTTAAAGTGGAGATTGAGTCCAAGTCCGAAGAGGCGACAGTGCTTAAGTCCAAAGAGGATCCTGAGTATATATACCAAGGGGAGCCTGTGTCTAAGTCCCAAGAGGAGATTGAGTCTGTGTCCAAATATAAGCCTGAGTCTAACTCCCAGGAGTAGCCTGAGTCTGTGTCCCAAGAGAAGTCTGAGTCTTTGTCCCAAGAGGAGCCTGAGTCTAAGTCCCAAGAGGAGCCAGAGTCTAAGACCCAAGAGGAGCCTGAGTCTAAGTCCCAAGAGGAGCCGGAGTCTACATCCCAAGAGGAGCCCGAGTCTAAGTCCCGAGAGGAGCCTGAGTCTAAGTCCCAAGACGAGCCTGAGCCTAAGACCCAAGAGGAGCCGGAGTCTACTTCCCAAGAGGAGTCTGAGGCTCAGTTCCACGAGGAGCCTGAGTCTAAGTCCCAAGAGGAGCCGGAGTCTACGTCCCAAGAGGAGCCCGAGTCTAAGTCCCAAGAAGTGTCTGAGTCAAAGTCCCAAGAGGAGCCTGAGTCTAAGTTCCATGAGGAGCAGGAGTCTAAGTCCCATGAGGAGCCTGAGTCTAAGTACCATGAGGACCTGGAGTCTAAGTCCCAAGAGGAGCCTGAGTTTAAGTCCAAGGAGGAGCCTGAGTCTAAGTCCCAAGAGGAGCCTGAGTCTAAGGCCCAAGAGGAGCCGGAGTCTAAGTCCCAAGAGGAGCCCGAGTCTAAGTCCCGAGAGGAGCCGAAGTCTAAGTCCCAAGAGGAGCCCGAGTCTAAGTCCCGAGAGGAGCCGGAGTCTAAGTCCCAGGAGGAGCCTCAGCCTAAGTCCCATGAGGAGCCGGATTGTAAGTCCCAAGAGGAGCCGGAGTCTAAGTCCCAAGAGGAGCCCGTTTCTAAGTCCCAAGGGGAGCCGGAGTCTAAGTCCCATGAGGAGCCGTAGTCTATGTCCCAAGAGGAGCCGGAGTCTAAATCCCAACAAGAGCCTGAGTCTAAGACGCAAGAGGAGCCGGAGTCTAGGTCCCAAGATGAAGCGGAGTCTAAGTCCCATGAGGAGTCTGAGTCTAAGTCCCAAGAGTAGTCTGAGGCTGAGTCTCTTGAGGAGCCGGAGTCTAAGTCCCATGAGGAGTCTGAGTCTAAGTCCCATGAGGAGTCTGAATCTATGTCCCAAGAGGAGTCTGAGTTTAAGTCCCAAGAGGACTCTGAGGCTCAATCCCAAGAGGAGCCTGAGTCTGTGTCCCAATAGGAGTCTGAGTCTGTGTCCCAAGAGGAGCCTGTGTCTAAGACCCAAGAGAAGCCTGAGTCTAAGACCCAAGAGGAGCCGGAGTCAAATTCCCAAGAGGAGTCTGAGGCTCAGTCCCAAGAGGTGCCTGAGTCTAAGGCCCAAGAGGAGCATGAGGTTGAGTCCCAAGAGGAGCCTGAGCCTAGATCCCAAGAGGTGCATTAGTCTAAGACCCATGAGGAGCAGGAGTCTAATTCCCAAGAGGAATCTGAGGCTCAGTCCCAAGAGAAGCCAGAGTCGAAGACCCAAGAGGAGTCTGAGGCTGAGTCCCAAGAGGAGCTTAGGTGTATGTCACAACAGGAGTCTGAGTCTAAGTCCCATGAGGAGTCTGAGGCTGAGTCCCAAGAGGAGTCTGAGTCTAAGTCCCAAGATGAGTCTGAGACTGTGCCCCAAGAGGAGATTGAGTCCAAGTCCCAAGAGGAACCCGAGTCTATGTCCCAAGAGGAGTCTGAGTCTGAGACTATGTCCCAAGAGAAGCCTGATTCTGAATCCCAAAAGGAGCCTGAGTCTATGTGCCGAACGGATTCTGAGTCTATGTCCCAAGAGGAGCCGGATTCTAAGACACAGGTGGAGCCTGAGTATGTCCCAAAGGGGAGGCTGAGTTTAAGTAACAAGAGAAGATTGAGTCTGTGTCCAAATATAAGCCTATGTCTAAGTCCCAGGAGTAGTCTGAGTCTGTGTCCCAATAGGAGTCTGAGTCTGTGTCCAGAGAGGGACCTGAGTCTAAGTCCCAAAAGGAGCCTGAGTCTACGTCCCATGAGGAGCCTGAATCTAAGTTCCAAGATGAGCAGGAGTCTATGTCTCAACAGGAGCCTGAGTCAGTGTACTAAGGGGATCCGTAGTATAAATCCCAAGAGGAGCCAGAGTATAAGTCCAAAGAGGAGCGTGGTCTAAGGCACAAGAGGAGCCTGGGTCTATGTTCCAGGAGGAGCCTGAGCCAAAGTTCCAAGAGGAGCCTGAGTCTAAGTCCCAAGAGGAGTCTGAGTCTAAGTAGTAAGAAGTGCCTGAGTCTTAGTCCCAAGATTAGCCTGAGTCTGTGTCCCAAGAGGAGCCTGAGTCTAAGTCCCATGAGTAGTCTGAGTATGTTAAAGAGGAGATTGAGTCCAAGTCCCAAGAGGAGACAGAGTCTAAGTCCAAAGAGGAACCTGAGTATATGTACCAAGGGGAGCGTGTGTCTAAGTCCCAAGAGGAGATTGAGTGTGTGTCCAATATAAGCCTGAGTATAACTCCCAGGAGTAGCCCGAGTCTGTGTCCCAATAGGAGTCTGGGTCTGTGTCCCAAGAGGAGCCGGGGTCTAAGTCCCTAGAGGAGTCTGAGTCTTTGTCCCAAGAGGAGCCAGAGTCTAAGTCCCAAGAGGAGCCGGAGTCTAAGTCCCAAGAGGAGCCGGAGTCTAAGTCCCAAGTGGAGTCTGAATCTTTGTCCCAAGAGGAACCTGAGTCCAAGTCCCAAGAGGAGCCAGAGTCTAAGAGCCAAGAGGAGCCTGAGTCTAAGTCCCAAGAGGAGTCTGAGGCTCAATCAAAAGAGGAGCCTGAGTCTGTGAGCCAATAGGAGTCTGAGTCTGTGTCCCAAGAGGAACTGGAATCTAGGACCCAAGAGGAGCCTGAGTCTGACCCAAGAGAAGCTTGTGTCTAAGTCCCCAGAGGAGTCTAAATCTGTGTCCCGAGAGGAGCCTGAGTCTAAGTCCCAAGAGGAGCCGGATTCTAAGGCCAAAGAGGAGCCGGATTTAAGGCCCAAGAGGAGCCTGAGGCTGAGTCCCGAGTCTGAGGCTGTGTCCCAAGAGGAGCCTGAGTCTGTGTCCCAAGAGGAGCCTGAGCATAAGTCCCAAGAGGGGCAGGAGTCTAAGGCTCGAGAGGAGCCGGAGCCTAAGGCCCAAGAGGCGCCTGAGCCTAAGTCCCAAGTGGAGCCGGAGTCTTAAGTCCCAAGAGGAGCAGGAGTCTAAGTCACAAGTGGAGGCTTATTCTAAGTCACAAGAGGAGCCTGAGTCTATGTCCCAAGAGGACCTTGAGCTTAAGTCCCAAGAGGAGCCTGAGCCTAAGACCCAAGAGGAGCCTGACTCTAAGTCCCAAGAGGAGCCGGAGTCTAATTCCCAAGAGGAGTCTGAGGCTCAGTCCCAGTGCCTGAGTCTAAGGCCCAAGAGGAGCGTGAGGTTGAGTCCCAAGAGGAGCCTGAGTCTAGGTCCCAAGGGGTGCCTGAGTCTAAGTCCCAAGAGGAGCCTCAGTCTAAGTCCCATGAGGCGCCGGAGTCTAAGACCCAAGAGGAGCTTGAGAATAAGCCCCAAGAAGAGCCGAGTCTAAGTCCCATGAGGAGCCGTAGTCTAAGTCTCAAGAGGAACCGGAGTCTAAGTCCCAACAGGAGCCTGAGTCTAAGACCAAGAGGACCCGGAGTCTAAGTCCCAAGAGGAGCCGGAGTCTAAGACCCAAGAGGAGCCTGAGTCTAAGTGCCAAGAGGAGCCTGAACCTAAGACCCAAGAGGAGCCGGAGTCTAAGTCCCAAGAGGAGCCCGAGTCTAAGTCCCAAGAGGAGCCCATATCAAAGTCCCAAGAGGAGCCGGAGTCTAAGTCCCATGAGGAGCCGGTTCTAATTCACAAGAGGAGCCTGAGTCTAAGTCCCAAGAGGAGCCCATGTCAAATTCCCAAGAGGAGCCGGAGTCTAAGTCCCATGAGGAGCCGGAGTCTACGTCCCAAGGGGAGCCGGAGTCTAAGTCCCAAGAGGAGCCGGAGTCTAAGACCCAAGAGGAGCCTGAGTCTAAGTGCCAAGAGGAGCCTGAACCTAAGACCCAAGAGGAGCCGGAGTCTAAGTCCTAAGAGGAGCCAGAGTCTAAGTCCCAAAAGGAGACTGAAAATAAGCCCCAAGAAGAGCCTGAGTCTAAGTCCCATGAGGAGCCGTAGTCTAAGTCACCTGAAGGAGCCGGAGTCTAAGACCCAAGAGGAGCCGGTGTCTAAATCCCAAGAAGAGCCGGATTCTAAGACACAAGAGAAGCCTGAGTATGTCCCAAAGGGGAGCTTGAGTTTAAGACCCAAGAGGAGATTGAGTCTGTGTCCAAATATAAGCCTGAGGCTAAGTCCCAGGAGTAGGGTGAGTCTGTGTCCCAATAGAAGTCTGAGTCTGTGTCCAGAGAGGGGCCTGAGTCTAAGTCCCAAGAGGAGCCTGAGTCTGCGTCCCAGGAGGAGCCGGAGTCTTAAGTCCCTAGAGGAGCCGGAGTCTATGTCCCAAGGGTATCGTGAATATAAGTCCCAAGAGGAGCTTGACTATAAGTCCAAAGAAGAGCTTAGTCTAAGGCACAAGATGAACCTGAGTGTAAGTCCCAGGAGGAGTCTCAGGCAAAGTCCCAAGAGGGGTCTAAGTCTAAGTCCCTGGAGGAGACTGAGTCCGTATCCCGATAGGAGTCTGAGTCTCTGTCCAATGAGGAGCCTGAGTCTATGCCACAGAGGGTGTCTGAATCTAATTCCCAAGAGCAGACTGAGTAATTCCATAGAGGAGCTTGATTCTAAGTTCCATGAGGAGCCTGAGTCTAAGTTCCAAGATGAGCCGGAGTCTAAGACCCAAGAGGACCCTGAGTCTAAGTCCCAAGTGGGGCCAGAGTCTAAGACCCAAGAAGAGCCTGAGTCTGTCCCAAGAGGAGCAGGAGTCTAAGTGCCAAGAGGAGCCTGAGTCTGTGTCCCAAGAGGAGCCTGAATCTAAGTCCCATGAGTAGTCTGAGTCAGTGTTAAAGTGGAGATTGAGTCCAAGTCCGAAGAGGCGACAGTGCTTAAGTCCAAAGAGGATCCTGAGTATATATACCAAGGGGAGCCTGTGTCTAAGTCCCAAGAGGAGATTGAGTCTGTGTCCAAATATAAGCCTGAGTCTAACTCCCAGGAGTAGTCTGAGTCTGTGTCCCAAGAGAAGTCTGAGTCTTTGTCCCAAGAGGAGCCTGAGTCTAAGTCCCAAGAGGAGCCAGAGTCTAAGACCCAAGAGGACCCTGAGTCTAAGTCCCAAGAGGAGCCGGCGTCTAAGACCCAAGAGGAGCCTGAGTCTGTCCCAAGAGGAGCGGGAGTCTAAGTCCCAAGAGGAGTCTGAGACTGTGTCCCAAGAGGAGCCTGAGTCTACGGCCCAAGAGGAGCCGGATCTAAGTCCCAAGAGGAGCCTGGGGTTGAGTGCCAAGAGGAGTCTGAGGCTGTGTCCCAAGAGGAGCCTGAGTCTAAGTCCCAAGAGGAGTCTGAGTCTGTGTCCCAAGAGGAGCCTGAGTCTAAGTCCCAAGAGGAGCCGGAGTCTACGTCCCAAGAGGAGCCCGAGTCTAAGTCCCGAGAGGACCCTGAGTCTAAGTCCCAAGAGGAGCCTGAGCCTAAGACCCAAGAGGAGCCGGAGTCTACTTCCCAAGAGGAGTCTGAAGCTCAGTTCCACGAGGAGCCTGAGTCTAAGTCCCAAGAGGAGCCGGAGTCTACGTCCCATGAGGAGCCCGAGTCTAATCCCAAGAAGTGTCTGAGTCAAAGTCCCAAGAGGAGCCTGAGTCTAAGTCCCAAGAGGAGCAGGAGTCTAAGTCCCATGAGGAGCCTGAGTCTAAGTACCATGAGGACCTGGAGTCTAAGTCCCAAGAGGAGCCTGAGTTTAAGTCCAAGGAGGAGCCTGAGTCTAAGTCCCAAGAGGAGCCTGAGCCTATGGCCCAAAAGGAGCCGGAGTCTAAGTCCCAAGAGGAGCCCGAGTCTAAGTCCCGAGAGGAGCCGAAGTCTAAGTCCCAAGAGGAGCCCGAGTCTAAGTCCCGAGAGGGGCCGAAGTCTAAGTCCTTGAGGAGCCGGAGTCTAAGTCCCAATAGGAGTCGGAGTCTAAGTCCCAAGATGAGCCTGAGTCTAAGTCCAAAGGGGAGCCTGAGTCTAAGGCCCAAGAGGAGCCGGAGTCTAAGTCCCAAGAGGAGCCCGTTTCTAAGTCCCAAGGGGAGCCGGAGTCTAAGTCCCATGAGGAGCCGGAGTCTAAGTCCCAAGAAGAGCCGGAGTCTAAGTCCCAGGAGGAGCCTCAGCCTAAGTCCCATGAGGAGCCGGATTGTAAGTCCCAAGAGGAGCCGGAGTCTAAGTCCCAAGAGGAGCCCGTTTTTAAGTCCCAAGGGGAGCCGGAGTCTAAGTCCCATGAGGAGCCGTAGTCTATCTCCCAAGAGGAGCCGGAGTCTAAATCCCAACAAGAGCCTGAGTCTAAGACGCAAGAGGAGCCGGAGTCTAGGTCCCAAGATGAGCCGGAGTCTAAGTCCCATGAGGAGTCTGAGTCTAAGTCCCAAGAGTAGTCTGAGGCTGAGTCTCTAGAGGAGCCGGAGTCTAAGTCCCATGAGGAGTCTGAGTCTAAGTCCCATGAGGAGTCTGAATCAATGTCCCAAGAGGAGTCTGAGTTTAAGTCCCAAGAGGACTCTGAGGCTCAATCCCAAGAGGAGCCTGAGTCTGTGTCCCAATAGGAGTCTGAGTCTGTGTCCCAAGAGGAGCCTGAGTCTAAGACCCAAGAGGAGCCTGAGTCTAAGACCCAAGAGGAGCCGGAGTCTAATTCCCAAGAGGAGTCTGAGTCTCAGTCCCAAGAGGTGCCTGAGTCTAAGGCCCAAGAGGAGCATGAGGTTGAGTCCCAGGAGGAGCCTGAGTCTAGATCTCAAGAGGTGCATTAGTCTAAGACCCAAGAGGAGCAGGAGTCTAATTCCCAAGAGGAATCTGAGGCTCAGTCCCAAGAGAAGCCTGAGTCTAAGACCCAAGAGGAGTCTGAGGCTGAGTCCCAAGAGGAGCCAGAGTCTACGTCCCATGACGAGTCTGAGTCTTAGTCCCAAACGGAGTCTTAGTCTGGGACCCAAGAGGACCCGGAGTCTATGTCCCAAGAGGAGCCTGAGTCTAAGACTCAAGAGAAGCCAGAGTCTAAGTCCCAAGAGGAGCCCGAGTCTATGTCCCAAGATTAGCCTGAGTCTGTGTCCCAAGAGGAGCCTAAATCTAAGTCCCATGAGTAGTCTGAGTCTGTATTAAAGAGGAGATTGAGTCCAATTCCCAAGAGGAGACAGAGCCTAAGTCCAAAGAGGAATCTGAGTATATGTACCAAGGGGAGCGTGTATCTAAGTCCCAAGAGGAGTTTGAGTCTGTGTCCAAATATAAGCCTGAGTCTAAAACCCACGAGTAGCCTGAGTCTGTGTCCTAAGAGAAGTTGAGTCTTTGTCCCAAGAGGAGCCTGAGTCTAAGTCCCAAGAGGTGCCGGAGTCTAAGACCCAAGAAGAGCCTGAGTCGAAGTCCCAAGAGAAGACGGAGTCTAAGACCCAAGAGTAGCCTGAGTCTGTCCCAAGAGGAGCAGGAGTCAAAGTCCCAAGAGGAGTCTGAGTCTCTGCCCCAAGAGGAGCCTGAGTCTACGACCAAAGAGGAGCCGCATCTAAGGCCCAAGAGGAGCCGGTGTCTATGTCCCAAGGGTATCGTGAATATAAGTCCCAAGAGGAGCTTGACTATAAGTCCAAAGAAGAGCTTAGTCTAAGGCACAAGATGAACCTGAGTGTAAGTCCCAGGAGGAGTCTCAGTCAAAGTCCCAAGAGGGGTCTAAGTATAAGTCCCTGGAGGAGACTGAGTCCGTGTCCCGATAGGAGTCTGAGTCTCTGTCCAGTGAGGAGCCTGAGTCTATGCCACAGAGGGAGTCTGAATCTAATTCCCAAGAGCAGACTGAGTAATTCCAAAGAGGAGCTTGATTCTAAGTTCCATGAGGAGCCTGAGTCTATGTTCCAAGATGAGCCGCAGTCTAAGACCCAAGAGGACCCTGAATCTAAGTCCCAAGAGGGGCCGGAGTCTAAGACCCAAGAGGAGCCTGAGTCTGTCCCAAGAGGAGCAGGAGTCTAAGTCCCAAGAGGAGCCTGAGTCTGTGTCCCAAGAGGAGCCTGAATCTAAGTCCCATGAGTAGCCTGATTCAGTGTTAAAGAGGAGATTGAGTCCAAGTCCCAAGAGGCGACAGTGCCTAAGGCCAAAGAGGATCCTGAGTATATATACCAAGGGGAGCCTGTGTCTAAGTCCCAAGAGGAGATTGAGTCTGTGTCCAAATATAAGCCTGAGTCTAACTCCCAGGAGAAGCCTGAGTCTGTGTCCCAAGAGAAGTCTGAGTCTTTGTCCCAAGAGGAGCCTGAGTCTAATTCCCAAGAGGAGCCAGAGTCTAAGACCCAAGAGGACCCTGAGTCTAAGTCCGAAGAGGAGCCGGAGTCTAAGACCCAAGAGGAGCCTGAGTCTGTCCCAAGAGGAGCAGGAGTCTAAGTCGCAAGAGGAGTCTGAGACTGTGTCCCAAGAGGAGCCTGAGTCTACGGCCAAGAGGAGCCGAATCTAAGGCCCAAGAGGAGCCTGAGGATGGGTCCCAAGAGGAGTCTGGGGCTGTGTCCCAAGAGGAGCCTGAGTCTAAGTCCCAAGAGGAGTCTGAGTCTGTGTCCCAAGAGGAGCCTGAGTCTAATTCCCAAGAGGAGCCAGAGTCTAAGACCCAAGAGGACCCTGAGTCTAAGTCCCAAGAGGAGCCGGAGTCTAAGACCCAAGAGGAGCCTGAGTCTGTCCCAAGAGGAGCAGGAGTCTAAGTCGCAAGAGGAGTCTGAGACTGTGTCCCAAGAGGAGCCTGAGTCTACGGCCCAAGAGGAGCCGGATCTAAGGCCCAAGAGGAGCCTGAGGATGGGTCCCAAGAGGAGTCTGGGGCTGTGTCCCAAGAGGAGCCTGAGTCTAAGTCCCAAGAGGAGTCTGAGTCTGTGTCCCAAGAGGATCCTGAGTCTAAGTCCCAAGAGGAGCCGGAGTCTAAGACCCAAGAGGAGCCTGAGTCTGTCCCAAGAGGAGCAGGAGTCTAAGTCGCAAGAGGAGTCTGAGACTGTGTCCCAAGAGGAGCCTGAGTCTACGGCCCAAGAGGAGCCGGATCTAAGGCCCAAGAGGAGCCTGAGGATGGGTCCCAAGAGGAGCCTGAGTCTATGTCCCAAGAGGAGCCGGAGTCTAAGGCCCAAGGGGAGCCTGAGGTTGAGTCCCAAGAGGAGTCTGAGACTGAGTCCCAAGGGGAGCCTGAGTCTATGACCCATGAGGAGTCTGCGGCTGAGTCTCAAGAGGAGTCTGAGTCTAAGTCCAGAGAGGAGCTTGAGTCTAAGTCCCAAGAGGAGCCTCAGTATAAATCCCAAGAGGCGTCTGAGTCTAAGTACCAAGTTGAGTTTGAGTCTAAGTCCCAAGGGGAGTCTGAGGTTGAGTCCCATTAGGAGCCTGAGTCTAAGACCCAAGAGGAGTCTGAGGCTGAGTCCCAAGAGGAGTCTGAGGCTGAGTACCAAGAGGAGACTGAGTCTAAGTCCCAACAGGAGTCTGAGGCTGAGTCTCAAGAGGAGACTGAGTCTGTCCCAAGAGGAGCCTGAGGCTGAGTCCCAAGGGGAGCCTGAGTGTAAGACCCAACAGGAGTTTGAGTCTAAGTCCCAAGAGGAGTCTGTGGCTGAGTCCCAAGAGGAGCCTGAGTCTAAGTCCCATGAGGAGCCGGAGTCTAAGTCCCAAGAGGAGCTTGAGAATATGCCCCAAGAAGAGCCGAGTCTAAGTCCCATGAGGAGCCGTAGTCTAAGTCCCAAGAGGAGCCGGAGTCTAAGTCCCAACAGGAGCCTGAGTCTAAGACCCAAGAGGAGCCGGAGTCTAAGTCCCAAGAGGAGCCGGAGTCTAAGTCCCAAGAGGAGCCTGAGTCTATGTCCCATGAGGAGTCTGAGTCTAAGTCCCAAGAGGAGTCTGAGGCTGAGTCCCAAGAGGAGACGGAGTCTACGTCCCATGACGAGTCTGAGTCTAAGTCCCAAGTGGAGTCTGAGGCTGTCTCAAGAAGAGCTTAGCTCTAGGTCCCAAGAGGAGTCTGAGTTTAAGTCCCAAGAGGAGTTTGAGTCTGTGTCCCAAGAGGAGCCGGAGTCTAAGTCCCAAGAGGCGCCTGAGCATAAGTCCCAAGAGGCGTCTGAGTCTAAGTCCCAAGAGGAGTTTGAGTTTAAGGCCCAAGGGGAGACTGAGGCTGAGTCCCATGAGGAGCCTGAGTCAAAGTCCCAAGAGGCGTCTGAGGCTGAGTCCCAAGAGGAGCCTGAGTCTAAGACCCAAGAGGAGTCTGAGGCTGAGTCTCAAGAAGAGACTGAGTCTAAGTCCCAAGAGGAGCCTGAGGCTGATTCCCAAGAGGAGCCTGAGTCTATGACCCACTAGGAGTTTGAGTCTATGCCCCTAGAGGAGTCTGAGGCTGAGTCCCAAGAGGAGCCTGAGACTATGTCCCAAGAGGAGCCCGAGTCTAAAACACAAGAGGAGCCGGAATCTAATTCCCAAGAGGAGTCTGAGGCTCAGTCTCAAGAGAAGCCTGAGTCGAAGACCCAAGAGGAGTCAGAGGCTGAGTCCCAAGAGGAGCTTAGGTGTATGTCTCAACAGGAGTCTGAGTCTAAGTCCCATGAAGAGTCTGAGGCTGAGTCCCAAGAGGAGTCTGAGTCTAAGTCCCAAGATGAGTCTGAGACTGTGCCCCAAGAGGATATTGAGTCCAAGTCCCAAGAGGAACCCGAGTCTATGTCACAAGAGGAGTCTGAGTCTGAGACTATGTCCCAAGAGAAGCCTGATTCTGAATCCCAAAAGGAGCCTGAGTCTATGTGCCGAGAGGATTCTGAGTCTATGCCACAAGAGGAGCCGGATTCTAAGACACAGGTGGAGCCTGGGTATGTCCCAAAGAGGAGGCTGAGTTTAAGTAACAAGAGAAGATTGAGTCTGTGTCCATATATAAGCCTATGTCTAAGTCCCAGGAGTAGTCTGAGTCTGTGTCCCAATAGGAGTCTGAGTCTGTGTCCAGAGAGGGACCTGAGTCTAAGTCCCAAAGGAGCCTGAGTCTACGTCCCATGAGGAGCCTGAATCTAAGTTCCAAGATGAGCAGGAGTCTATGTCTCAACAGGAGCCTGAGTCAGTGTACCAAGGGGATCCGTAGTATAAATCCCAAGAGGAGCCAGAGTATAAGTCCAAAGAGGAGCGTGGTCTAAGGCACAAGAGGAGCCTGGGTCTATGTTCCAGGAGGAGCCTGAGCCAAAGTCCCAAGATTAGCCTGAGTCTGTGTCCCAAGAGGAGCCTGAGTCTAAGTCCCATGAGTAGTCTGAGTATGTTAAAGAGGAGATTGAGTCCAAGTCCCAAGAGGAGACAGAGTCTAAGTCCAAAGAGGAACCTGAGTATATGTACCAAGGGGAGCGTGTGTCTAGGTCCCAAGAGGAGATTGAGTGTGTGTCAATATAAGCCTGAGTATAACTCCCAGGAGTAGCCCGAGTCTGTGTCCCAATAGGAGTCTGTGTCTGTGTCCAGAGAGGGGCCTGAGTCTAAGTCCCAAGAGGAGTCTGGGTCTACGTCCCAAGAGGACCCTGAGTCTAAGTTCCAAGAGGAGCCTGAGTCTGTGTGGAGAAATATAAGCCTGAGTCTGTGTCCAAATATAAGCCCGAGCCTAACTTCCAGGAGGAACCTGAGTCTGTGTCCCAATAGGAGTCTGGGTCTGTGTCCCAAGAGGAGCCGGGGTCTAAGTCCCAAGAGGAGTCTGAGTCTTTGTCCCAAGAGGAGCCAGAGTCTAAGTCCCAAGAGGAGCCGGAGTCTAAGTCCCAAGAGGAGCCGGAGTCTAAGTCCCAAGTGGAGTCTGAATCTGTGTCCCAAGAGGAGCCTGAGTCCAAGTCTCAAGAGGAGCCAGAGTCTAAGAGCCAAGAGGAGCCTGAGTCTAAGTCCCAAGAGGAGTCTGAGGCTCAATCAAAAGAGGAGCCTGAGTCTGTGAGCCAATAGGAGTCTGAGTCTGTGTCCCAAGAGGAACTGGAATCTAGGACCCAAGAGGAGCCTGAGTCTGACCCAAGAGAAGCTTGTGTCTAAGTCCCCAGAGGAGTCTAATTCTGTGTCCCGAGAGGAGCCTGAGTCTAAGTCCCAAGAGGAGCCGGATTCTAAGGCCAAAGAGGAGCCGGATCTAAGGCCCAAGAGGAGCCTGAGGCTGAGTCCCGAGTCTGAGGCTGTGTCCCAAGAGGGGCCTGAGTCTGTGTCCCAAGAGGAGCCTGAGCCTATGTCCCAAGAGGGGCAGGAGTCTAAGGCTCGAGAGGAGCCGGAGCCTAAGGCCCAAGAGGCGCCTGAGCCTAAGTCCCAAGTGGAGCCGGAGTCTTAAGTCCCAAGAGGAGCAGGAGTCTAAGTCTCAAGAGGAGGCTTATTATAAGTCACAAGAGGAGCCTGAGTCTATGTCCCAAGAGGACCTTGAGTCTAGGTCCCAAGAGGAGCCTGAGCCTAAGACCCAACAGGAGCCTGAGTCTAAGTCCCAAGAGGAGCCGGAGTCTAATTCCCAAGAGGAGTCTGAGGGTCAGTCCCAGTGCCTGAGTCTAAGGCCCAAGAGGAGCGTGAGGTTGAGTCCCAAGAGGAGCCTGAGTCTAGGTCCCAAGAGGTGCCTGAGTCTAAGTCCCAAGAGGAGCCTCAGTCTAAGTCCCATGAGGCGCCGGAGTCTAAGACCCAAGAGGAGACGGAGTCTAAGTCCCAAGAGGAGCTTGAGAATAAGCCCCAAGAAGAGCCGAGTCTAAGTCCCATGAGGAGCCGTAGTCTAAGTCTCAAGAGGAACCGGAGTCTAAGTCCCAACAGGAGCCTGAGTCATAGACCAAGAGGACCCGGAGTCTAAGTCCCAAGAGGAGCCGGAGTCTAAGACCCAAGAGGAGCCTGAGTCTAAGTGCCAAGAGGAGCCTGAACCTAAGACCCAAGAGGAGCCGGAGTCTAAGTCCCAAGAGGAGCCCGAGTCTAAGTCCCAAGAGGAGCCCATATCAAAGTCCCAAGAGGAGACTCAGTCTAAGTCCCATGAGGCGCCGGAGTCTAAGACCCAAGAGGAGACGGAGTCTAAGTCCCAAGAGGAGCTTGAGAATAAGCCCCAAGAAGAGCCGAGTCTAAGTCCCATGAGGAGCCGTAGTCTAAGTCTCAAGAGGAACCGGAGTCTAAGTCCCAACAGGAGCCTGAGTCAAAGACCAAGAGGACCCGGAGTCTAAGTCCCAAGAGGAGCCGGAGTCTAAGACCCAAGAGGAGCCTGAGTCTAAGTGCCAAGAGGAGCCTGAACCTAAGACCCAAGAGGAGCCGGAGTCTAAGTCCCAAGAGGAGCCCGAGTCTAAGTCCCAAGAGGAGCCCATATCAAAGTCCCAAGAGGAGCCGGAGTCTAAGTCCCATGAGGAGCCGGTTCTAATTCACAAGAGGAGCCTGAGTCTAAGTCCCAAGAGGAGCCCATGTCAAATTCCCAAGAGGAGCCGGAGTCTAAGTCCCATGAGGAGCCGGAGTCTACGTCCCAAGGGGAGCCGGAGTCTAAGTCCCAAGAGGAGCCGGAGTCTAAGACCCAAGAGGAGCCTGAGTCTAAGTGCCAAGAGGAGCCTGAACCTAAGACCCAAGAGGAGCCGGAGTCTAAGTCCTAAGAGGAGCCAGAGTCTAAGTCCCAAAAGGAGACTGAAAATAAGCCCCAAGAAGAGCCTGAGTCTAAGTCCCATGAGGAGCCGTAGTCTAAGTCACCTGAAGGAGCCGGAGTCTAAGACCCAAGAGGAGCCGGTGTCTAAATCCCAAGAAGAGCCGGATTCTAAGACACAAGAGAAACCTGAGTATGTCCCAAAGGGGAGCTTGAGTTTAAGTCCCAAGAGGAGATTGAGTCTGTGTCCAAATATAAGCCTGAGGCTAAGTTCCAGGAGTAGGGTGAGTCTGTGTCCCAATAGGAGTCTGAGTCTGTGTCCAGAGAGGGGCCTGAGTCTAAGTCCCAAGAGGAGCCTGAGTCTGCGTCCCAGGAGGAGCCGGAGTCTTAAGTCCCTAGAGGAGCCGGAGTCTATGTCCCAAGGGTATCGTGAATATAAGTCCCAAGAGGAGCTTGACTATAAGTCCAAAGAAGAGCTTAGTCTAAGGCACAAGATGAACCTGAGTGTAAGTCCCAGGAGGAGTCTCAGGCAAAGTCCCAAGAGGGTCTAAGTCTAAGTCCCTGGAGGAGACTGAGTCCGTATCCCGATAGGAGTCTGAGTCTCTGTCCAATGAGGAGCCTGAGTCTATGCCACAGAGGGTGTCTGAATCTAATTCCCAAGAGCAGACTGAGTAATTCCATAGAGGAGCTTGATTCTAAGTTCCATGAGGAGCCTGAGTCTAAGTTCCAAGATGAGCCGGAGTCTAAGACCCAAGAGGACCCTGAGTCTAAGTCTCAAGTGGGGCCGGAGTCTAAGACCCAAGAGGAGCCTGAGTCTGTCCCAAGAGGAGCAGGAGTCTAAGTGCCAAGAGGAGCCTGAATCTGTGTCCCAAGAGGAGCCTGAATCTAAGTCCCATGAGTAGTCTGAGTCAGTGTTAAAGTGGAGATTGAGTCCAAGTCCGAAGAGGCGACAGTGCTTAAGTCCAAAGAGGATCCTGAGTATATATACAAAGGGGAGCCTGTGTCTAAGTCCCAAGAGGAGATTGAGTCTGTGTCCAAATATAAGCCTGAGTCTAACTCCCAGGAGTAGCCTGAGTCTGTGTCCCAAGAGAAGTCTGAGTCTTTGTCCCAAGAGGAGCCTGAGTCTAAGTCCCAAGAGGAGCCTGAGCCTAAGACCCAAGAGGAGCCGGAGTCTACTTCCCAAGAGGAGTCTGAGGCTCAGTTCCACGAGGAGCCTGAGTCTAAGTCCCAAGAGGAGCCGGAGTCTACGTCCCAAGAGGAGCCCGAGTCTAAGTCCCAAGAAGTGTCTGAGTCAAAGTCCCAAGAGGAGCCTGAGTCTAAGTTCCATGAGGAGCAGGAGTCTAAGTCCCATGAGGAGCCTGAGTCTAAGTACCATGAGGACCTGGAGTCTAAGTCCCAAGAGGAGCCTGAGTTTAAGTCCAAGGAGGAGCCTGAGTCTAAGTCCCAAGAGGAGCCTGAGTCTAAGGCCCAAGAGGAGCCGGAGTCTAAGTCCCAAGAGGAGCCCGAGTCTAAGTCCCGAGAGGAGCCGAAGTCTAAGTCCCAAGAGGAGCCCGAGTCTAAGTCCCGAGAGGAGCCGATGTCTAAGTCCTTGAGGAGCCGGAGTCTAAGGCCCAAGAGGAGCCGGAGTCTAAGTCCCAAGAGGAGCCCGTTTCTAAGTCCCAAGGGGAGCCGGAGTCTAAGTCCCATGAGGAGCCGGAGTCTAAGTCCCAAGAGGAGCCGGAGTCTAAGTCCCAGGAGGAGCCTCAGCCTAAGTCCCATGAGGAGCCGGATTGTAAGTCCCAAGAGGAGCCGGAGTCTAAGTCCCAAGAGGAGCCCGTTTCTAAGTCCCAAGGGGAGCCGGAGTCTAAGTCCCATGAGGAGCCGTAGTCTATGTCCCAAGAGGAGCCGGAGTCTAAATCCCAACAAGAGCCTGAGTCTAAGACGCAAGAGGAGCCGGAGTCTAGGTCCCAAGATGAAGCGGAGTCTAAGTCCCATGAGGAGTCTGAGTCTAAGTCCCAAGAGTAGTCTGAGGCTGAGTCTCTTGAGGAGCCGGAGTCTAAGTCCCATGAGGAGTCTGAGTCTAAATCCCATGAGGAGTCTGAATCTATGTCCCAAGAGGAGTCTGAGTTTAAGTCCCAAGAGGACTCTGAGGCTCAATCCCAAGAGGAGCCTGAGTCTGTGTCCCAATAGGAGTCTGAGTCTGTGTCCCAAGAGGAGCCTGTGTCTAAGACCCAAGAGAAGCCTGAGTCTAAGACCCAAGAGGAGCCGGAGTCAAATTCCCAAGAGGAGTCTGAGGCTCAATCCCAAGAGGTGCCTGAGTCTAAGGCCCAAGAGGAGCATGAGGTTGAGTCCCAAGAGGAGCCTGAGCTTAGATCCCAAGAGGTGCATTAGTCTAAGACCCAAGAGGAGCAGGAGTCTAATTCCCAAGAGGAATCTGAGGCTCAGTCCCAAGAGAAGCCTGAGTCGAAGACCCAAGAGGAGTCTGAGGCTGAGTCCCAAGAGGAGCTTAGGTGTATGTCACAACAGGAGTCTGAGTCTAAGTCCCATGAGGAGTCTGAGGCTGAGTCCCAAGAGGAGTCTGAGTCTAAGTCCCAAGATGAGTCTGAGACTGTGCCCCAAGAGGAGATTGAGTCCAAGTCCCAAGAGGAACCCGAGTCTATGTCCCAAGAGGAGTCTGAGTCTGAGACTATGTCCCAAGAGAAGCCTGATCCTGAATCCCAAAAGGAGCCTGAGTCTATGTGCCGAACGGATTCTGAGTCTATGTCCCAAGAGGAGCCGGATTCTAAGACACAGGTGGAGCCTGAGTATGTCCCAAAGGGGAGGCTGAGTATAAGTAACAAGAGAAGATTGAGTCTGTGTCCAAATATAAGCCTATGTCTAAGTCCCAGGAGTAGTCTGAGTCTGTGTCCCAATAGGAGTCTGAGTCTGTGTCCAGAGAGGGACCTGAGTCTAAGTCCCAAAAGGAGCCTGAGTCTACGTCCCATGAGGAGCCTGAATCTAAGTTCCAAGATGAGCAGGAGTCTATGTCTCAACAGGAGCCTGAGTCAGTGTACTAAGGGGATCCGTAGTATAAATCCCAAGAGGAGCCAGAGTATAAGTCCAAAGAGGAGCGTGGTCTAAGGCACAAGAGGAGCCTGGGTCTATGTTCCAGGAGGAGCCTGAGCCAAAGCTCCAAGAGGAGCCTGAGTCTAAGTCCCAAGAGGAGTCTGAGTCTAAGTAGTAAGAAGTGCCTGAGTCTTAGTCCCAAGATTAGCCTGAGTCTGTGTCCCAAGAGGAGCCTGAGTCTAAGTCCCATGAGTAGTCTGAGTATGTTAAAGAGGAGATTGAGTCCAAGTCCCAAGAGGAGACAGAGTCTAAGTCCAAAGAGGAACCTGAGTATATGTACCAAGGGGAGCGTGTGTCTAAGTCCCAAGAGGAGATTGAGTGTGTGTCCAATATAAGCCTGAGTATAACTCCCAGGAGTAGCCCGAGTCTGTGTCCCAATAGGAGTCTGGGTCTGTGTCCCAAGAGGAGCCGGGGTCTAAGTCCCAAGAGGAGTCTGAGTCTTTGTCCCAAGAGGAGCCAGAGTCTAAGTCCCAAGAGGAGCCGGAGTCTAAGTCCCAAGAGGAGCCGGAGTCTAAGTCCCAAGTGGAGTCTGAATCTTTGTCCCAAGAGGAACCTGAGTCCAAGTCCCAAGAGGAGCCAGAGTCTAAGAGCCAAGAGGAGCCTGAGTCTAAGTCCCAAGAGGAGTCTGAGGCTCAATCAAAAGAGGAGCCTGAGTCTGTGAGCCAATAGGAGTCTGAGTCTGTGTCCCAAGAGGAACTGGAATCTAGGACCCAAGAGGAGCCTGAGTCTGACCCAAGAGAAGCTTGTGTCTAAGTCCCCAGAGGAGTCTAAATCTGTGTCCCGAGAGGAGCCTGAGTCTAAGTCCCAAGAGGAGCCGGATTCTAAGGCCAAAGAGGAGCCG
This sequence comes from Meconema thalassinum, assembly GCA_946902985.2. Classification (NCBI taxonomy): domain Eukaryota; kingdom Metazoa; phylum Arthropoda; class Insecta; order Orthoptera; family Tettigoniidae; genus Meconema; species Meconema thalassinum. Next base: position 37,706,503 of record OX336394.1, read on the forward strand.
GATTTAAGGCCCAAGAGGAGCCTGAGGCTGAGTCCCGAGTCTGAGGCTGTGTCCCAAGAGGAGCCTGAGTCTGTGTCCCAAGAGGAGCCTGAGCATAAGTCCCAAGAGGGGCAGGAGTCTAAGGCTCGAGAGGAGCCGGAGCCTAAGGCCCAAGAGGCGCCTGAGCCTAAGTCCCAAGTGGAGCCGGAGTCTTAAGTCCCAAGAGGAGCAGGAGTCTAAGTCACAAGTGGAGGCTTATTCTAAGTCACAAGAGGAGCCTGAGTCTATGTCCCAAGAGGACCTTGAGCCTAAGTCCCAAGAGGAGCCTGAGCCTAAGACCCAAGAGGAGCCTGACTCTAAGTCCCAAGAGGAGCCGGAGTCTAATTCCCAAGAGGAGTCTGAGGCTCAGTCCCAGTGCCTGAGTCTAAGGCCCAAGAGGAGCGTGAGGTTGAGTCCCAAGAGGAGCCTGAGTCTAGGTCCCAAGGGGTGCCTGAGTCTAAGTCCCAAGAGGAGCCTCAGTCTAAGTCCCATGAGGCGCCGGAGTCTAAGACCCAAGAGGAGCTTGAGAATAAGCCCCAAGAAGAGCCGAGTCTAAGTCCCATGAGGAGCCGTAGTCTAAGTCTCAAGAGGAACCGGAGTCTAAGTCCCAACAGGAGCCTGAGTCTAAGACCAAGAGGACCCGGAGTCTAAGTCCCAAGAGGAGCCGGAGTCTAAGACCCAAGAGGAGCCTGAGTCTAAGTGCCAAGAGGAGCCTGAACCTAAGACCCAAGAGGAGCCGGAGTCTAAGTCCCAAGAGGAGCCCGAGTCTAAGTCCCAAGAGGAGCCCATATCAAAGTCCCAAGAGGAGCCGGAGTCTAAGTCCCATGAGGAGCCGGTTCTAATTCACAAGAGGAGCCTGAGTCTAAGTCCCAAGAGGAGCCCATGTCAAATTCCCAAGAGGAGCCGGAGTCTAAGTCCCATGAGGAGCCGGAGTCTACGTCCCAAGGGGAGCCGGAGTCTAAGTCCCAAGAGGAGCCGGAGTCTAAGACCCAAGAGGAGCCTGAGTCTAAGTGCCAAGAGGAGCCTGAACCTAAGACCCAAGAGGAGCCGGAGTCTAAGTCCTAAGAGGAGCCAGAGTCTAAGTCCCAAAAGGAGACTGAAAATAAGCCCCAAGAAGAGCCTGAGTCTAAGTCCCATGAGGAGCCGTAGTCTAAGTCACCTGAAGGAGCCGGAGTCTAAGACCCAAGAGGAGCCGGTGTCTAAATCCCAAGAAGAGCCGGATTCTAAGACACAAGAGAAGCCTGAGTATGTCCCAAAGGGGAGCTTGAGTTTAAGACCCAAGAGGAGATTGAGTCTGTGTCCAAATATAAGCCTGAGGCTAAGTCCCAGGAGTAGGGTGAGTCTGTGTCCCAATAGGAGTCTGAGTCTGTGTCCAGAGAGGGGCCTGAGTCTAAGTCCCAAGAGGAGCCTGAGTCTGCGTCCCAGGAGGAGCCGGAGTCTTAAGTCCCTAGAGGAGCCGGAGTCTATGTCCCAAGGGTATCGTGAATATAAGTCCCAAGAGGAGCTTGACTATAAGTCCAAAGAAGAGCTTAGTCTAAGGCACAAGATGAACCTGAGTGTAAGTCCCAGGAGGAGTCTCAGGCAAAGTCCCAAGAGGGGTCTAAGTCTAAGTCCCTGGAGGAGACTGAGTCCGTATCCCGATAGGAGTCTGAGTCTCTGTCCAATGAGGAGCCTGAGTCTATGCCACAGAGGGTGTCTGAATCTAATTCCCAAGAGCAGACTGAGTAATTCCATAGAGGAGCTTGATTCTAAGTTCCATGAGGAGCCTGAGTCTAAGTTCAAAGATGAGCCGGAGTCTAAGACCCAAGAGGACCCTGAGTCTAAGTCCCAAGTGGGGCCAGAGTCTAAGACCCAAGAGGAGCCTGAGTCTGTCCCAAGAGGAGCAGGAGTCTAAGTGCCAAGAGGAGCCTGAGTCTGTGTCCCAAGAGGAGCCTGAATCTAAGTCCCATGAGTAGTCTGAGTCAGTGTTAAAGTGGAGATTGAGTCCAAGTCCGAAGAGGCGACAGTGCTTAAGTCCAAAGAGGATCCTGAGTATATATACCAAGGGGAGCCTGTGTCTAAGTCCCAAGAGGAGATTGAGTCTGTGTCCAAATATAAGCCTGAGTCTAACTCCCAATAGGAGTCTGAGTCTTTGTCCCAAGAGGAGCCTGAGTCTAAGTCCCAAGAGGAGCCGGAGTCTAAGACCCAAGAGGACCCTGAGTCTAAGTCCCAAGAGGAGCCGGCGTCTAAGACCCAAGAGGAGCCTGAGTCTGTCCCAAGAGGAGCGGGAGTCTAAGTCCCAAGAGGAGTCTGAGACTGTGTCCCAAGAGGAGCCTGAGTCTACGGCCCAAGAGGAGCCGGATCTAAGTCCCAAGAGGAGCCTGGGGTTGAGTGCCAAGAGGAGTCTGAGGCTGTGTCCCAAGAGGAGCCTGAGTCTAAGTCCCAAGAGGAGTCTGAGTCTGTGTCCCAAGAGGAGCCTGAGTCTAAGTCCCAAGAGGAGCCGGAGTCTACGTCCCAAGAGGAGCCCGAGACTAAGTCCCGAGAGGAGCCTGAGTCTAAGTCCCAAGAGGAGCCTGAGCCTAAGACCCAAGAGGAGCCGGAGTCTACTTCCCAAGAGGAGTCTGAGGCTCAGTTCCACGAGGAGCCTGAGTCTAAGTCCCAAGAGGAGCCGGAGTCTACGTCCCATGAGGAGCCCGAGTCTAATCCCAAGAAGTGTCTGAGTCAAAGTCCCAAGAGGAGCCTGAGTCTAAGTCCCAAGAGGAGCAGGAGTCTAAGTCCCATGAGGAGCCTGAGTCTAAGTACCATGAGGACCTGGAGTCTAAGTCCCAAGAGGAGCCTGAGTTTATGTCCAAGGAGGAGCCTGAGTCTAAGTCCCAAGAGGAGCCTGAGCCTATGGCCCAAGAGGAGCCGGAGTCTAAGTCCCAAGAGGAGCCCGAGTCTAAGTCCCGAGAGGAGCCGAATTCTAAGTCCCAAGAGGAGCCCGAGTCTAAGTCCCGAGAGGGGCCGAAGTCTAAGTCCTTGAGGAGCCGGAGTCTAAGTCCCAATAGGAGTCGGAGTCTAAGTCCCAAGATGAGCCTGAGTCTAAGTCCAAAAGGGAGCCTGAGTCTAAGGCCCAAGAGGAGCCGGAGTCTAAGTCCCAAGAGGAGCCCGTTTCTAAGTCCCAAGGGGAGCCGGAGTCTAAGTCCCATGAGGAGCCGGAGTCTAAGTCCCAAGAAGAGCCGGAGTCTAAGTCCCAGGAGGAGCCTCAGCCTAAGTCCCATGAGGAGCCGGATTGTAAGTACCAAGAGGAGCCGGAGTCTAAGTCCCAAGAGGAGCCCGTTTTTAAGTCCCAAGGGGAGCCGGAGTCTAAGTCCCATGAGGAGCCGTAGTCTATCTCCCAAGAGGAGCCGGAGTCTAAATCCCAACAAGAGCCTGAGTCTAAGACGCAAGAGGAGCCGGAGTCTAGGTCCCAAGATGAGCCGGAGTCTAAGTCCCATGAGGAGTCTGAGTCTAAGTCCCAAGAGTAGTCTGAGGCTGAGTCTCTAGAGGAGCAGGAGTCTAAGTCCCATGAGGAGTCTGAGTCTAAGTCCCATGAGGAGTCTGAATCTATGTCCCAAGAGGAGTCTGAGTTTAAGTCCCAAGAGGATTCTGAGGCTCAATCCCAAGACGAGCCTGAGTCTGTGTCCCAATAGGAGTCTGAGTCTGTGTCCCAAGAGGAGCCTGAGTCTAAGACCCAAGAGGAGCCTGAGTCTAAGACCCAAGAGGAGCCGGAGTCTAATTCCCAAGAGGAGTCTGAGTCTCAGTCCCAAGAGGTGCCTGAGTCTAAGGCCCAAGAGGAGCATGAGGTTGAGTCCCAAGAGGAGCCTGAGTCTAGATCACAAGAGGTGCATTAGTCTAAGACCCAAGAGGAGCAGGAGTCTAATTCCCAAGAGGAATCTGAGGCTCAGTCCCAAGAGAAGCCTGAGTCTAAGACCCAAGAGGAATCTGAGGCTCAGTCCCAAGAGAAGCCTGAGTCTAAGTCCCAAGAGGAGCCTGAGGCTACGTCCCAAGAGGAGCCTGAGCCCAAGTCCCATGAGGAGTCTTAGTCTGAGACCCAAGAGGACGCGGAGTCCAAGTCCCAAGAGGAGCCAGAGTCTAAGACCCAAGAGGAGCCTGAGTCTAGGTCCCAAGGGGAGCCCGAGTCTAAGTCCCAAGAGGAGCCTGAGTCTAAGTCCCATGAGGGGACAGAGTCTAAGTCCCAAGAGGAGCCGGATTCTAAGTCCCAAGAGGAGCCGGAGTCTATGTCCCAAGAGGAGCTTGAGAATAAGCCCCAATAAGAGCTGAGTCTAAGTTACATGAGTAGCCGTAGTCTAAGTCCCAAGAGGAGCCGGAGTCTACGTCCCAAGAGGAGCCCGAGTCTAAGTCCCAAGAAGTGTCTGAGTCAAAGTCCCAAGAGGAGCCTGAGTCTAAGTCCCATGAGGAGCCTGAGTCTAAGTGCCATGAGGACCCGGAGTCTAAGTCCCAAGAGGAGCCTGAGTATAAGTCCAAGGAGGAGCCTGAGTCTAAGTCCCAAGAGGAGCCTGAGTCTAAGTCCCAAGAGGAGCCCGAGTCTAAGTCCCGAGAGGAGCCGAAGTCTAAGTCCCAAGAGGAGCCCGAGTCTAAGTCCCGAGAGGAGCCGAAGTCTATGTCCATGAGGAGCCGGAGTCTAAGTCCCAATTGGAGTCGGAGTCTAAGTCCCAAGATGAGCCTGAGTCTAAGTCCAAAGGGGAGCCTGAGTCTAAGGCCCAAGAGGAGTCTGAGGCTCAGTCCCAAGAGAAGCCTGAGTCTAAGACCCAAGAGGAGTCTGAGGCTGAGTCCCAAGAAGAGCCGGAGTATAAGTCCCAATAGGAGCGTGAGTGTAAGTCCCAAGAAGAGCCAGAGTCTAAGTCCCAAGAGGAGCCTGGGTCTAAGTCCCAAGAGGAGCCGGAGTCTAAGTCCCAAGAGGAGCCTGAGGCTACGTCCCAAGAGGAGCCTGAGCCCAAGTCCCATGAGGAGTCTTAGTCTGAGACCCAAGAGGACGCGGAGTCCAAGTCCCAAGAGGAGCCAGAGTCTAAGACCCAAAAGGAGCGTGAGTCTAAGTCCCAAGGGGAGCCCGTGTCTAAGTCCCAAGAGGAGCCTGAGTCTAAGTCCCATGAGGGGCCAGAGTCTAAGTCCCAAGAGGAGCCGGATTCTAAGTCCCAAGAGGAGCCTAAGACTTATTCCCATGAGTCGCCGGAGTCTAAGACCCAAGAGGAGCCGGAGTCTAAGTCCCAAGAGGAGCTTGAGAATAAGCCCCAAGAAGAGCTGAGTCTAAGTTACATGAGGAGCCGTAGTCTAAGTCCCAAGAGGAGCCGGACACTAAGTCCCAACAGGAGCCTGAGTCTAAGACCCAAGAGGACCCGGTGTCTAAGTCCCAAGAGGAGCCGGAATCTATGACCCAAGAGGAGCCTGAGTTTAATTCCCAAGAGGAGCCTGAGTCTAAGTCCCAAGAGGAGCCTGAATCTAAGACCAAAGAGGAGCCGGAGTCTAAGTCCCAAGAGGAGCCCGAGTCTAAGTACCAAGAGGAGCCGGAGTCTATGGCCCATGAGGAGCCGGAGTCTAAGTCCCAAGAGGAGCCGGAGCCTAAGTCCCAAGAGGAGCCCGAGTCTAAGTCCCAAGAGGAGCCGGAGTCTAAGGCCCATGAGGAGCCGGAGTCTACGTCCCATGAGGAGCCGGAGTCTACGTCCCATGAGGAGCCGGTGTCTAATTCCAAAAAGGAGCCTGAGTCTACGTCCCATGAGGAGCCAGAGACTAAGTCCCAAGAGGAGCCCGTGTCAAAGTCCCAAGAGGAGCCGGGGTCTTAGTCCCATGAGGATCCGGAGTCTAAGTCCCAAGAGGATCCGGAGTCTATGTCCCAAGAGAAGCCACAGTCTAAGTCCCATGAGGAGCCGGAGTCTAGGTCCTAAGAGGAGACAGAGTCTAAGTCCCAAGAGGAGCCTGAGAATAAGCCCCAAGAAGAGCCTGAGTCTAAGTCCCATGAGGAGCCGTAGTCTAAGTCCCAAGAGGAGCCGGAGTCTAAGACCCAAGAGGAGCCGGTGTCTAAATCCCAAGAGGAGCCGGATTCTAAGACACAAGAGAAGCCTGAGTCTATGTCCCAAAGGGGAGCTTGAGTTTAAGTCCCAAGAGGAGATTGAGTCTGTGTCCAAATATAAGCCTGAGTCTAAGTCCCAGGAGTAGTCTGAGTCTGTGTCCCAATAGGAGTCTGAGCCTGTGTCCAGAGAGGAGCCTGTGTCTAAGTCCCAAGAGGAGCCTGAGTCTGCGTCCCAGGAGGAGCCGGAGTCTAAGTCCCTAGAGGAGCCGGAGTCTATGTCCCAAGGGTATCGTGAATATAAGTCCCAAGAGGAGCTTGACTATAAGTCCAAGAAGAGCTTAGTCTAAGGCACAGGAGGAACCTGAGTGTAAGTCCCAGGAGGAGCCTCAGTCAATGTCCCAAGAAGTGCCTAAGTCTAAGTCCCTGGAGGAGACTGAGTCCGTGTTCCAATAGGAGTCTGAGTCTCTGTCCATTGAGGAGCCTGAGTCTATGCCACAGAGGGAGTCTGAATCTAATTCCCAAGAGCAGACTGAGTAATTCCCAAGAGGAGCTTGATTCTAAGTTCCATGAGGAGCCTGAGTCTAAGTTCCAAGATGAGCCGTAGTCTAAGTCCCAACAGGAGCCTGAGTCAGTGTACCAAGGAGATCCGTAGTATAAATCCCAAGAGAGGCCTGAGTATAAGTCCAAAGAGGAGCGTGGTCTAAGACACAAGAGGGGCCTGGGTCTATGTCCCAGGAGGAGCCTGAGCAAATGTCCCAGGAGGAGCCAGAGTCTAAGTCCCAGGAGGAGTCTGAGTCTAAGTAGTAAGAAGTGCCTGAGTCTAAGTCCCAAGATGAGCCTGAGTCTGTGTCCCAAGAGGAGCCTGAATCTAAGTCCCATGAGTAGTCTGAGTCAGTCTTAAAGAGGAGATTGAGTCCAAGTCCCAAAAGGAGACAGAGCCTAAGACCAAAGAGGAACCTGAGTATATGTACCAACGGGAGCGTGTGTCTAAGTCCCAAGAGGAGATTGAGTCTGTGTCCAAATATAAGCCTGAGTCTAACTCCCAGGAGTAGCCTGAGTCTGTGTCCCAAGAGAAGTCTGAGTCTTTGTCCGAAGAGGAGCCTGAGCCTAAGTCCCAAGAGGAGCCAGAGTCTAAGACCCAAGAGGAGTCTGAGTCTAAGTTCCAAGTGGAGCCGGAGTCTAAGACCCAAGAGGAGCCTGAGACTGCCCCAAGAGGAGCAGGAGTCTAAGTCCCAAAAGGAGTCTGAGTCTGTGTCCCAAGAGGAACCTGAGTCTACGGCCCAAGAGGAGCCGGATCTAAGGCCCAAGAGGAGCCTGAGTCTAAGTCCCATGAGGAGTCTGAGTCTAAGTCCCAAGAGGAGTCTGAGTCTATGTCCCAAGACGAGCCTGAGGCTGAGTCCCAAGAGGAGCCTGAATCTTGGACCCACTAGGAGTTAGAGTCTAAGTCCCAAGAGGAGTCTGAGGCTGGGTCCCAAGAGAAGGCAGAGACTATGTCCCAAGAGGAGCCTGAGTCTAACTCCCAAGAGGAGCCTGCGTCTAAGACACAAGAGGAGCCGGAGTCTAATTCCCAAGAGGAGTCTGAGGCTCGGTCCCAAGAGAAGCCTTAGTCGAAGACCCAAGAGGAGTCTGAGGCTGAATCCCAAGAGGAGCTTAGGTGTATGTCACAACAGGGGTCTGAGTCTAAGTCCCATGAGGAGTCTAAGGCTGAGTCCCAAGAGGAGTCTGAGTCTAATTTTCAAGATGAGTCTGAGACTGTGCCGCAAGAGGAGATTGAGTCCAAATCCCAAGAGGAGCCCGAGTCTATGTCCCAAGAGGAGTCTGAGTCTGAGCCTATGTCCCAAGAGGAGTCTGAGTCTGAGACTATGTCCCAAGAGAAGCCTGATTCTGAATCCCGAAAGGAACCTGAGTCTAAGTGCCGAGAGGATTCTGAGTCTATGTCCCAAGAGGAGCCGGATTCTAAGACACAAGAGGAGCCTGAGTATGTCCCAAAGGGGAGGCTGAGTTTATAACCAAGAGGAGATTGAGTCTGTGTCCAAATATAAGCCTATGTCTAAGTCCCAGGAGTAGTCTGAGTCTCTGTCCCAATAGGAGTCTGAGTCTGGGTCCAGAGAGGGGCCTGGGTGTAAGTCCCAAGAGGAGTCTGAGTCTACGTCCCATGAGGAGCCTGAGTCTAAGTTCCAAGATGAGCCGGAGTCTATGTCTCAACAGGAGCCTGAGTCAGTGTACCAAGGGGATCCGTAGTATAAATCCCAAGAGGAGCCAGAGTATAAGTCCAAAGAGGAGCGTGGTCTAAGGCACAAGAGGAGCCTGGGTCTATGTTCCAGGAGGAGCCTGAGCCAAAGTTCCAAGAGGAGCCTGAGTCTAAGTCCCAGGAGGAGTCTGAGTCTAAGTAGTAAGAAGTGTCTGAGTCTTAGTCCCAAGATGAGCCTGAGTCTGCGTCCCAAGAGGAACCTGAGTCTAAGTCCCATGAGTAGTCTGAGTCTGTTAAAGAGGAGATTGAGTCCAAGTCCCAATAGGAGCCCGAGTCTAAGTCCCAAGAGGAGCTGGAGTCTTTCTGCCCATGAGGAACCGGAGTCTAAGTCCCAAGAGGAGCCGGAGTATAATTCATAAGAGGAGCCTGAGTCTAACTCCCAAGAGGAGCCCATGTCAAAGTCCCAAGAGGAGCCGGAGTCTAAGTCCCAAGTGAAGCCTCAGTCTAAGTCCCATGAGGAGCCGTAGTCTAAGTCCTAAGAGGAGCCAGAGTCTACGTCCCAAGAGGAGACTGAGAATAAACCCCAGGAAGAGCCTGAGTCTAAGTCCCATGAGGAGCCGTAGTCTAAGTCCCAAGAAGAGCCGGAGTCTAAGACCCAAGAGGAGCCGGTGTCTAAATCCCAAGAAGAGCCGGATTCTAAGACACAAGCGAAGCCTGAGTCTATGTCCCAAAGTGGAGCTTGAGTTAAAGCCCCAAGAGGTGATTGAGTCTGTGTCCAAATATAAGCCTGAGTCTAAGACCCAGGAGTAGTCTGAGTCTAAGTCCCAAGAAGAGCCTGAGTCTGCGTCCCAGGAGGAGCCGGAGTCTAAGTACCTAGAGGAGCCGGAGTCTATGTCCCAAGGGTATCGTGAATATAAGTCCCAAGAGGAGCTTGACTATAAGTCCAAAGAAGAGCTTAGTCTAAGGCACAAGAGGAACCTGAGTGTAAGTCCCAGGAGGAGTCTCAGTCAAAGTCCCAAGAGGGGCCTAAGTCTCTGGAGGAGACTGAGTCCGTGTCCCAATGGGAGTCTGAGTCTCTGTCCAGTGAGGAGCCTGAGTCTATGCCACAGAGGGAGTCTGAATCTAATTCCCAGGAGCAGACTGAGCAATTCCCAAGAGGAGCTTGATTCTAAGTTCCATGAGGAGCCTGAGTCTAAGTTCCAAGATGAGCCGGAGTCTAAGTCCCAACAGGAGCCTGAGTCAGTGAACCAAGGGGATCCGTAGTATAAATCCCAAGAGGAGCCTGAGGATGAGTCCAAAGAGGAGCATGGTCTAAGACACAAGAGGGGCCTGTGTATATGTCCCAGGAGGAGCCTGAGCAAAGGTCCCAAGAGGAGCCTGAGCCTGTGTCCCAAGAGGAGCCTGAGTCTAAGAACCAAGAGGAGCCTGAATCTAAGTCCCATGAGTAGTCTGAGTCAGTGTTAAAGAGGAGATTGAGTCCAAGTCCCAAGAGGAGACAGAGCCTAAGTCCAAAGAGGAACCTGAGTATATGTACCAAGGGGAGCGTGTGTCTAATTCCCAAGAGGAGATTGAGTCTGTGTCCAAATATAAGCCTGAGTCTAACTCCCAGGAGTAGCCTGAGTCTGTGTCCCAAGAGAAGTCTGAGGCTTTGTCCCAAGAGGAGCCTGAGTCTAAGTCCCAAGAGGAGCCAGAGTCGAAGCCACAAGAGGAGCCTGAGTCTAAGTCCCAAGAGGAGCCTGATTCTAAGTCCCAAGAGGAGCCTGAGTCTAAGACCCAAGAGGAGCCGGAGTCTAATTCCCAAGAGTAGTCTGAGGCTCAATCCCAAGAGGAGCCTGAGTCTAAGGCCCAAGAGGAGCCGGAGTCTAAGTCCCAAGAGGAGCCCGTTTCTAAGCCCCAAGAGGAGCCGGAGGCTAAGTCCAATGAGGAGCCGGAGTCTAAGTCCCAAGAGGAGCCGGAGGCTAAGTCCCAGGAGGAGCCTCAGCCTAAGTCCCACGAGGAGCCGGAGTCGAAGTCCCAAGAGGATCCTGAGAATAAGCCCCATGAAGAGCCTGAGTCTAAGTCCCAAGAGGAGCCGGAGTCTAAGTCCCATGAGGAGTCTGAGTCTAAGTCCCAAGAGTAGTCTGAGGCTGAGTCTCAAGAGGAGCCGGAGTCTAAGTGCCATGAGGTGTCTGAGTCTAAGTCACAAGAGGAGCCGGAGTCTAAGTCCCAAGAGGAGCCTTAATCAAAGTCCCATGAGGAGTCTGCATCTATGTCCCAAGAGGAGTCTGAGGCTGAGTCCCAAGAGGAGCTTAGGTCTATGTCCCAAGAGGAGTCTGAGTTTAAGTCCCAAGAGGAGATTGAGTCTGTGTCCCAGGAGGTGCCGGAGTCTAAGTCCCATGAGGAGTCTGAGTCCCATGAGGAGTCTGAGGCTGAGTCCCAAGAGGAGCCAGAGTCTAAGACCCAAGAGGAGCCTGAGTCTAAATCCCAAGAGGAGTCTGAGGCTCAATCCCAAGAGGAGCCTGAGTCTGTGTCCCAATAGGAGTCTGAGTCTGTGTCCCAAGAGGAGCCTGAGTCAAAGACCCAAGAGCAGCCTGAGTCTAAGACCGAAGAGGAGCCGGAGTCTAATTCCCAAGGTGAGTCTGAGGCTCAGTCCCAAGAGGTGCCTGAGTCTAAGGCCCAAGAGGAGCATGAGTTTGAGTCCCAAGAGGAGCCTGAGTCTAGGTCCGAAGAGGTGCCTGTGTCTAAGACCCAAGAGGAGCAGGAGTCTAATTCCCAAGAGGAGTCTGAGGCTCAGTCCCAAGAGAAGCCTGAGTCTAAGACCCAAGAGGAGTCTGAGGCTGAGTCCCAAGAGGAGCCGGAGTATATGTCCCAATAGGAGCCTGAGTGTAAGTCCCAAGAGGAGCCTGAGTCTAGTCCCAAGAGGAGCCGGAGTCTAAGTCCAAAGAGGAGCCTGAGGCTACGTCCCAAGAGGAGCCTGAGTCCAAGTCCCATGATGAGTCTTAGTCTGAGACCCAAGCGCACCCGGAGTCCAAGTCCCAAGAGGAGCCTGAGTCTAAGACCCAAGAGGAGCCTGAGTCTAAGTCCCAAGGGGAGCCCGAGTCTAAGTCCCAAGAGGAGCCTGAGTCTGTCCCATGAGGAGCCGGAGTCTAAGTCCCAAGAGGAGCCTCAGTCTAAGTCCCATGAGGCGCCGGAGTCTAAGACCCAAGAGGAGCCGGAGTCTAAATTTCAAGAGGAGCTTGAGAATAAGCCCCAAGAAGGGCCGAGTCTAAGTCCCATGAGGAGCCGTAGTCTAAGTCCCAAGAGGAGCCGGAGTCTAAGTCCCAACAGGAGCCTGAGTCTAAGACCCAAAAGGACCCGGAGTCTAAGTCCCAAGAGGAGCCTGAATCTAAGACCCAAGAGGAGCCGGAGTCTAAGTCCCAAGAGGAGCCCGAGTCTAAGTCCCAAGAGGAGCCGAGTGTAAGGCCCATGAGGAGCCAGAGTCTAAGTCCCAAGAGAAGCCTGAGAATAAGCCCCAAGAAGAGCCTGAGTCTAATTCCCATTAGGAGCCGTAGTCTAAGTCCCAAGAGGAGCCGGAGTCTAAGACCCAAGAGGAGCCGGTGTCTAAATCCCAAGAGGAGCCGGATTCTAAGACACAAGAGTAGCCTGAGTCTATGTCCCAAAGGGGAGCTTGAGTTTATGTCCCAAGAGGAGATTGAGTCTGTGTCCAAATATAAGCCTGAGTCTAAGTCCCAGGAGTAGTCTGAGTCTGTGTCCCAATAGGAGTCTGAATCTGTGTCCAGAGAGGAGCCTGAGTCTATGTCCTAAGAGGAGCCTGAGTCTGCGTCCCAGGAGGAGCCGGAGTCTAAGTCCCTAGAGGAGCCGGAGTCTATGTCCCAAGGGTATCGTGAATAAAAGTCCCAAGAGGAGCTTGACTATAAATCCGAGGAAGAGCTTAGTCTAAGGCACAGGAGGAACCTGTGTGCAAGTCCCAGGAGGAGCCTCAGTCAAAGTCCCAAGAGGGGCCTAAGTCTAAGTCCCTGGAGGAGACTGAGTCCGTGTTCCAATAGGAGTCTGAGTCTCTGTCCAGTGAGGAGCCTGAGTCTATGCCACAGAGGGAGTCTGAATCTAATTCCCAAGAGCAGACTGAGTAATTCCCAAGAGGAGCTTGTTTCTAAGTTCCATGAGGAGCCTGAGTCTAAGTTCCAAGATGAGCCGGAGTCTAAGTCCCAACAGGAGCCTGAGACAGTGTACCAAGGGGATCCGTAGTATAAATCCCAAGAGGAGCCTGAGTATAAGTCCAAAGATGAGCGTGGTCTAAGACACAAGAGTGGCCAGGGTCTATGTCCCAGGAGGAGCCTGAGTAAAGGTCCCAAGAAGTGCCAGAGTCTAAGTCCCAGGAGGAGTCTGAGTCTAAGTAGTAAGAAGTGCCTGAGTCTGTCCCAAGATTAGCCTGAGTCTGTGTCCCAAGAGGAGCCTGAATCTAAGTCCCATGATTAGTCTGAGTCAGTGTTAAAGAGGAGATTGAGTCCAAGTCCCAAGAGGAGACAGAGCCTAAGTCCAAAGAGGAACCTGAGTATATGTACCAAGTGGAGCGTGTTTCTAAGTCCCAAGAGGAGATTGAATCTGTGTCCAAATATAAGCCTGAGTCTAACTCCCAGGAGTAGCCTGAGTCTGTGTCCCAAGAGAAGTCTGAGTCTTTGTCCCAAGAGGAGCCTGAGTCTAAGTCCCGAGAGGAGCCAGAATCAAAGACCCAAGAGGAGCCTGAGTCTAAGTCCCAAGAGGAGCCGGAGTCTAAGACCCAAGAGGAACCTGAGTCTGTCCCAAGAGGAGCAGGAGTCTAAATCCCAAGAGGAGTCTGAGTCTGTGTCCCAAGAGGAGTCTGAGTCTGTGTCCCAAGAGGAGCCGGAGTCTAAGTCCCATGTGGAGCCTGAGTCTAAGTCCCAAGAGGAGCCGGATTCTAATTCCCAAGAGAAGCCTCACTCTAAATCCCATGAGGAGCCGGAGTCTAAGTACTAAGAGGAGCCAGAGTCTAAGTCCCAAGAGGAGCGTGAGAATAAGCCCCAAGAAGAGCCTGAGTCTAAGTCCCATGAGGAGCCGTAGTCTAAGTCCCAAGAGGAGCCGGAGTCTAAGACCCAAGAGGAGCCGGTGTCTAAATCCCAAGAGGAGCCGTATTCCAAGACACAAGAGAAGCCTGAGTCTATGTCCCAATGGGGAGCTTGAGTTTATGTCCCAAGAGGAGATTGAGTCTGTGTCCAAATATAAGCCTGAGTCTAAGTCCCAGGAGTAGTCTGAGTCTGCGTCCCAGGAGGAGCCGGAGTCTAAGTCCCTAGAGGAGCCGGAGTCTATGTCCCAAGGGTATCGTGAATATACGTCCCAAGGAGAGCTTGACTATAAGTCCAAAGAAGAGCTTAGTCTAAGGCTCAAGAGGAACCTGAGTGTAAGTCCCAGGAGGAGCCTCAGTTAAAGTCCCAAGAGGGGCCTAACTCTAAGTCCCTGGAAGAGGCTGAGTCCGTGTCCCAATAGGAGTCTGAGTCTCTGACCAGTGAGGAGCCTGAGTCTATGCCACAGAGGGAGTCTGAATCTAATTCCCAAGAGCAGACTGAGTAATTCCCAAGAGGTGCTTGATTCTAAGTTCCATTAGGAGCCTGAGTCTGAGTTCCAAGATGAACCGGAGTCTAAGTCCCAACAGGAGCCTGAGTCAGTGTACCAAGGGGATCCGTAGTATAAATCCCAAGAGGAGCCTGAGTATAAATCCAAAGAGGAGCGTGGTCTAAGACACAAGTGGGGCCTGGGTCTATGTCCCAAGAGGAGCCTGAGTCTAAGTCCCATGAGGAGTCTGAGTCTAAGTCCCAGGAGTAGTCTGAGGCTGAGTCTCAAAAGGAGCCGGAGTCTAAGTCCCATGAGGAGTCTGAGTCTAAGTCCCAAGAGGAGCCGGAGTCTAAGTTCCAAGAGGAGCCTGAGTCTAAGTCCCATGAGGAGTCTGTATCTAAGTCCCAAGAGGAGTCTGAGTCTGAGTCCCAAGAGGAGCTTAGGTCTATGTCCCAAGAGGAGTCTGAGTGTAAGTCCCAAGAGGAGATTTAGTCTGTGTCCCAGGAGGAGCCGTAGTATAAGTCCCATGAGGAGTCTGATGCTGAGTCCCAAGAGGAGTCTGAGTCTAAATCCCAAGATGAGTCTGAGACTGTGCCCCAAGAGGAGATTGAGTCCAAGTCCCAAGAGGAGCCCGAGTCTATGTCCCAAGAGGAGCCCGAGTCTATGTCCCAAGAGGCGTCTGAGTCTGTGGCCCAAGACGAGCCTGAGTCTATGTCCCAAGAGAAGTCTGAGGCTGTGTCCCAAGAGGAGACTGAGTCTGTGTCCCAAGAGGAGCCTGAGCCTAAGTCCCAAGAGGGGCAGGAGTCTAAGGCTCGAGAGGAGCCGGAGTCTCAGGCCCAAGAGGCGCCTGAGCCTATGTCCCAAGTGGAGCCGGAGTCTAAGTCCCAAGAGGAGCTGGAATCTAAGTCACAGGAGGAGCCTGAGTCTAAGTCACAAGAGGAGCCTGAGTCTATGTCCCAAGAGGAGCTTGAGTCTAAGTCCCAAGAGGATCCTGAGTCTAAGATCCAAGAGGAGCCTGAGTCTAAGACCCAAGAGGAGCCGGAGTCAAATTCCCAAGAGGAGTCCGAGGCTCAGTCCCAAGAGGTGCCCGAGTCTAAGGCCCAAGAAGAGCGTGAGGTTGAGTCCCAAGAGGAGCCCGAGTCTAGGTCCCAAGAGGTGCCTGAGTCTGAGACCCAAGAGGAGCCGGAGTCTATTTCCCAAGAGGAGTCTGAGGCTCAGTCCCAAGAGAAGCCTGAGTCTAAGACCCAAGAGGAGTCTGAGGCTGAGCCCCAAGAGGAGCCGGAGTATAAGTCCCAATAGGAGCGTGAGTGTAAGTCCCAAGAGGACCCTGAGTCTAAGTCCCAAGAGGAGCCTGAGTCTAAGTCCCAAGAGGAGCCGGAGTCTAAGTCCCAAAAGGAGCCTGAGACTAAGTCCCAAGAGGAGCCTGATTCCAAGTCCCATGAGGAGTCTTCGTCTGAGACCCAAGAGGACCCGGAGTCTAAGTCCCAAGAGGAGCCTGAGTCTAAGACCCAAGAGGAGCCTGAGTCTAAGTCCCAAGGGGAGACCGAGCCTAAGTCCCAAGAGGAGCCTGAGTCTAAGTCACATGTGGAGCCGGAGTCTAAGTCCCAAGAGGAGCCGGAGTCTAAGTCCCAAGAGGAGCCTCAGTCTAAGTCCCATGAGGCGTAGGATTCTAAGACCCAAGAGGAGCCGGAGTCTATATCCCAAGAGGAGCTTGAGAATAAGCCCCAAGAAAAGCCGAGCCTAAGACCCATGAGGAGCCTGAATCCAAGACCCAAGAGGAGCCGGAGTCTAAGTCCCCAGAGGAGCCCGTGTCTAAGTCCCAAGAGTAGCCGGAGTCGTAGGCCCATGAGGAGCCTGAGTCTTAGTCCCAAGAGGAGCCGGAGTCTAATTCCCAAGAGGAGCCTGATTCTAAGTCCCAATAGAAGCCGGAGTCTAAGTCCCAAGAGGAACTTGTGTCAAAGTCCCAAGAGGAGCCGCAGTCTAAGTTCCATGAGGAGCCGGAGTCTAAGTCCCAAGAGAAGCCTCAGTCTAATTCCCATGAGGAGCCGGAGTCTAAGTCCTAAGAGGAGCCAGAGTCTAAGTCCCAAGAGGAGCGTGAGAATAAGCCCCAAGAATAGCCTGAGTATAAGTCCCATGAGGAGCCGTAGTCTGTCCCAAGAGGATCCGGAGTCTAAGACCCAAGAGGAGCCGGTGTCTAAATTCCAAGAGGAGCCGGATTCTAAGATACAAGAGAAGCCTGAGTATATGTCCCAAAGGGGAGCTTGAGTTTATGTCCCAAGAGGAGATTGAGTCTGTGTCCAAATATAAGCCTGAGTCTAAGTCCCAGGAGTAGTCTGAGTCTGTGTCCCAATAGGAGTCTGAGTCTGTGTCCAGAGAGGGACCTGAGTCTAAGTCCCAAGACGAGCCTGGGTCTGCGTCCCAGGAGGATTCGGAGTCTAAGTCCCTAGAGGAGCCGGAGTCTATGTCCCAAGGGTACCGTGAATATAAGTCACAAGAGGAGCCTGAGTCTGTCCCAAGAGGAGCAGGAGTCTAAGTCCCAAGAGGAGTCTGAGTCTGTGTCCCAAGATGAGCCTGAGTCTACGGCCCAAGAGGAGCCTGATCTAAGGCCCAAGAGGAGCCTGAGGTTGAGTCCCAAGAGGAGTCTGAGGCTGTGTCCCAAGAGGAGTCTGAGTCTAAGTCCCAAGAGGAGTCTGAGTCTGTGTCCCAAGAGGAGCAGGAGTCTAAGTCCCAAGAGGAGTCTGAGTCTGTGTCCCAAGAGGAGCCGGAGTCTAAGGCCCAAGAGGAGCCGGAGTCTAAGTCACAAGGGGAGCCTGAGTCTAGGTCACAAGAGGAGCCTGAGTCAAAGTCACAAGAGGAGACGGAGTCAAAGTCCCAAGAGGTGCCGGAGTCAAAAACACGAGAGGAGCCTGAGTCTAAGTCAAAAGAGGAGCCGGAGTCTAAGTGCCAAGAGGAGCCTGAGTCTAAGACCCAAGAGAAGCCGGAATCTAATTCCCAAGAGGTGTCTGAGGCTCAGTCCCAAATGGAGCCTGAGTCTAAGGCCCAAGAGGAGCCTGAAGTTGAGTCCCAAGAGGTGCCTGAGTCTAAGTCCCAAGAGGAGCCTGAGTCTAAGACCCAAGAGGAGCCGCAGTCTAATTCCCAAGAGTAGTCTGAGGCTCAGTCCCAAGAGGAGCCGGAGTATAAGTCCCAAGGAGTGTCTGAGTCTAAGTCCCAAGAGGAGATTGAGTCCAAGTCCCATGAGGAGCCGGAGTCTAAGTCCCAAGAGGAGCCGGAGTCTAAGTCCCAAGAGGAGCCAGAGTCTAAGTCCCAAGAGGAGCCTGAGTCTAAGTTACAAGAGGAGCCTGAGATGAAGGCCCAATAGGAGCCAGGGTCTATTTCCCTGGAGGAGCCTGAGCCAAAGTACCAAGGGGAGCCAGAATCTAAGTCCCAGGAGGAGTCTGAGTCTAAGAAGTAAGAAGTGTCTGAGTCTAAGTTCCAAGATGAGCCTGAGTCTGTGTCCCAAGAGGAGCCTGAATCTAAGTCCCATGAGTAGTCTGAGTCTGTGATAATGAGAAAATTGAGTCCAAGTGCCAAGAGGAGACCGAGTCTTAGTCCAAAGAGGAACCTGAGTATATGTATCAAGGGGAGCGTGTGTCTACGTCCCAAGTGGAGATTGAGTCTGTGTCCAAATATAAGCCTGAGTCTATCTCCCAGGAGTAGCCTGAGTCTGTGTCCCAAGAGAACTCTGAGTCTTTGAACCAAGAGGAGCCTGAGTCTAAGTCCCACGAGGAGCCAGAGTCTAAGACCCAAGAGGTGCCTGAGTCTAAGTCCCAAGAGGAGCCGGAGTCTATGAACCAAGAGGAGCCTGAGTCTGTCCCAAGAGGAGCTGGAGTCTAACTCCCAAGAGGAGTCTGAGTCTGTGTCCTGCGAGGAGCCTGAGTCTAAGTCCCAAGAGGAGCCGGAGTCTAAGACCCAAGAGGAGCCGGTGTCTAAATCCCAAGAGGAGCCGGATTCTAAGACACAAGAGTAGCCTGAGTCTATGTCCCAAAGGGGAGCTTGAGTTTAAGTCCCAAGAGGAGATTGAGTCTGTGTCCAAATATAAGCCTGAGTCTAAGTCCCAGGAGTAGTCTGAGTCTGTGTCCCAATAGGAGTCTGAATCTGTGTCCAGAGAGGAGCCTGAGTCTATGTCCTAAGAGGAGCCTGAGTCTGCGTCCCAGGAGGAGCCGGAGTCTAAGTCCCTAGAGGAGCCGGAGTCTATGTCCCAAGGGTATCGTGAATAAAAGTCCCAAGAGGAGCTTGACTATAAATCCAAGGAAGAGCTTAGTCTAAGGCACAGGAGGAACCTGTGTGCAAGTCCCAGGCGGAGCCTCAATCAAAGTCCCAAGAGGGGCCTAAGTCTAAGTCCCTGGAGGAGACTGAGTCCGTGTTCCAATAGGAGTCTGAGTCTCTGTCCAGTGAGGAGCCTGAGTCTATGCCACAGAGGGAGTCTGAATCTAATTCCCAAGAGCAGACTGAGTAATTCCCAAGAGGAGCTTGTTTCTAAGTTCCATGAGGAGCCTGAGTCTAAGTTCCAAGATGAGCCGGAGTCTAAGTCCCAACAGGAGCCTGAGACAGTGTACCAAGGGGATCCGTAGTATAAATCCCAAGAGGAGCCTGAGTATAAGTCCAAAGATGAGCGTGGTCTAAGACACAAGAGTGGCCAGGGTCTATGTCCCAGGAGGAGCCTGAGTAAAGGTCCCAAGAAGTGCCAGAGTCTAAGTCCCAGGAGGAGTCTGAGTCTAAGTAGTAAGAAGTGCCTGAGTCTGTCCCAAGATTAGCCTGAGTCTGTGTCCCAAGAGGAGCCTGAATCTAAGTCCCATGAGTAGTCTGAGTCAGTGTTAAAGAGGAGATTGAGTCCAAGTCCCAAGAGGAGACAGAGCCTAAGTCCAAAGAGGAACCTGAGTATATGTACCAAGTGGAGCGTGTTTCTAAGTCCCAAGAGGAGATTGAATCTGTGTCCAAATATAAGCCTGAGTCTAACTCCCAGGAGTAGCCTGAGTCTGTGTCCCAAGAGAAGTCTGAGTCTTTGTCCCAAGAGGAGCCTGAGTCTAAGTCCCGAGAGGAGCCAGAATCAAAGACCCAAGAGGAGCCTGAGTCTAAGTCCCAAGAGGAGCCGGAGTCTAAGACCCAAGAGGAACCTGAGTCTGTCCCAAGAGGAGCAGGAGTCTAAATCCCAAGAGGAGTCTGAGTCTGTGTCCCAAGAGTAGTCTGAGTCTGTGTCCCAAGAGGAGCCGGAGTCTAAGTCCCATGTGGAGCCTGAGTCTAAGTCCCAAGAGGAGCCGGATTCTAATTCCCAAGAGAAGCCTCACTCTAAATCCCATGAGGAGCCGGAGTCTAAGTACTAAGAGGAGCCAGAGTCTAAGTCCCAAGAGGAGCGTGAGAATAAGCCCCAAGAAGAGCCTGAGTCTAAGTCCCATGAGGAGCCGTAGTCTAAGTCCCAAGAGGAGCCGGAGTCTAAGACCCAAGAGGAGCCGGTGTCTAAATCCCAAGAGGAGC
The DNA here is from genome assembly GCA_946902985.2 of Meconema thalassinum. NCBI lineage: Eukaryota > Metazoa > Arthropoda > Insecta > Orthoptera > Tettigoniidae > Meconema > Meconema thalassinum. The sequence continues at coordinate 37,725,795 of OX336394.1, forward strand.
CGTATTCCAAGACACAAGAGAAGCCTGAGTCTATGTCCCAATGGGGAGCTTGAGTTTATGTCCCAAGAGGAGATTGAGTCTGTGTCCAAATATAAGCCTGAGTCTAAGTCCCAGGAGTAGTCTGAGTCTGCGTCCCAGGAGGAGCCGGAGTCTAAGTCCCTAGAGGAGCCGGAGTCTATGTCCCAAGGGTATCGTGAATATACGTCCCAAGGAGAGCTTGACTATAAGTCCAAAGAAGAGCTTAGTCTAAGGCTCAAGAGGAACCTGAGTGTAAGTCCCAGGAGGAGCCTCAGTTAAAGTCCCAAGAGGGGCCTAACTCTAAGTCCCTGGAAGAGACTGAGTCCGTGTCCCAATAGGAGTCTGAGTCTCTGACCAGTGAGGAGCCTGAGTCTATGCCACAGAGGGAGTCTGAATCTAATTCCCAAGAGCAGACTGAGTAATTCCCAAGAGGTGCTTGATTCTAAGTTCCATTAGGAGCCTGAGTCTGAGTTCCAAGATGAACCGGAGTCTAAGTCCCAACAGGAGCCTGAGTCAGTGTACCAAGGGGATCCGTAGTATAAATCCCAAGAGGAGCCTGAGTATAAATCCAAAGAGGAGCGTGGTCTAAGACACAAGTGGGGCCTGGGTCTATGTCCCAAGAGGAGCCTGAGTCTAAGTCCCATGAGGAGTCTGAGTCTAAGTCCCAGGAGTAGTCTGAGGCTGAGTCTCAAAAGGAGCCGGAGTCTAAGTCCCATGAGGAGTCTGAGTCTAAGTCCCAAGAGGAGCCGGAGTCTAAGTTCCAAGAGGAGCCTGAGTCTAAGTCCCATGAGGAGTCTGTATCTAAGTCCCAAGAGGAGTCTGAGTCTGAGTCCCAAGAGGAGCTTAGGTCTATGTCCCAAGAGGAGTCTGAGTGTAAGTCCCAAGAGGAGATTTAGTCTGTGTCCCAGGAGGAGCCGTAGTATAAGTCCCATGAGGAGTCTGATGCTGAGTCCCAAGGGGAGTCTGAGTCTAAATCCCAAGATGAGTCTGAGACTGTGCCCCAAGAGGAGATTGAGTCCAAGTCCCAAGAGGAGCCCGAGTCTATGTCCCAAGAGGAGCCCGAGTCTATGTCCCAAGAGGCGTCTGAGTCTGTGGCCCAAGACGAGCCTGAGTCTATGTCCCAAGAGAAGTCTGAGGCTGTGTCCCAAGAGGAGACTGAGTCTGTGTCCCAAGAGGAGCCTGAGCCTAAGTCCCAAGAGGGGCAGGAGTCTAAGGCTCGAGAGGAGCCGGAGTCTAAGGCCCAAGAGGCGCCTGAGCCTATGTCCCAAGTGGAGCCGGAGTCTAAGTCCCAAGAGGAGCTGGAATCTAAGTCACAGGAGGAGCCTGAGTCTAAGTCACAAGAGGAGCCTGAGTCTATGTCCCAAGAGGAGCTTGAGTCTAAGTCCCAAGAGGATCCTGAGTCTAAGATCCAAGAGGAGCCTGAGTCTAAGACCCAAGAGGAGCCGGAGTCAAATTCCCAAGAGGAGTCCGAGGCTCAGTCCCAAGAGGTGCCCGAGTCTAAGGCCCAAGAAGAGCGTGAGGTTGAGTCCCAAGAGGAGCCCGAGTCTAGGTCCCAAGAGGTGCCTGAGTCTGAGACCCAAGAGGAGCCGGAGTCTATTTCCCAAGAGGAGTCTGAGGCTCAGTCCCAAGAGAAGCCTGAGTCTAAGACCCAAGAGGAGTCTGAGGCTGAGCCCCAAGAGGAGCCGGAGTATAAGTCCCAATAGGAGCGTGAGTGTAAGTCCCAAGAGGACCCTGAGTCTAAGTCCCAAGAGGAGCCTGAGTCTAAGTCCCAAGAGGAGCCGGAGTCTAAGTCCCAAAAGGAGCCTGAGACTAAGTCCCAAGAGGAGCCTGATTCCAAGTCCCATGAGGAGTCTTCGTCTGAGACCCAAGAGGACCCGGAGTCTAAGTCCCAAGAGGAGCCTGAGTCTAAGACCCAAGAGGAGCCTGAGTCTAAGTCCCAAGGGGAGACCGAGCCTAAGTCCCAAGAGGAGCCTGAGTCTAAGTCACATGTGGAGCCGGAGTCTAAGTCCCAAGAGGAGCCGGAGTCTAAGTCCCAAGAGGAGCCTCAGTCTAAGTCCCATGAGGCGTAGGATTCTAAGACCCAAGAGGAGCCGGAGTCTATATCCCAAGAGGAGCTTGAGAATAAGCCCCAAGAAAAGCCGAGCCTAAGACCCATGAGGAGCCTGAATCCAAGACCCAAGAGGAGCCGGAGTCTAAGTCCCCAGAGGAGCCCGTGTCTAAGTCCCAAGAGTAGCCGGAGTCGTAGGCCCATGAGGAGCCTGAGTCTTAGTCCCAAGAGGAGCCGGAGTCTAATTCCCAAGAGGAGCCTGATTCTAAGTCCCAATAGAAGCCGGAGTCTAAGTCCCAAGAGGAACTTGTGTCAAAGTCCCAAGAGGAGCCGCAGTCTAAGTTCCATGAGGAGCCGGAGTCTAAGTCCCAAGAGAAGCCTCAGTCTAATTCCCATGAGGAGCCGGAGTCTAAGTCCTAAGAGGAGCCAGAGTCTAAGTCCCAAGAGGAGCGTGAGAATAAGCCCCAAGAATAGCCTGAGTATAAGTCCCATGAGGAGCCGTAGTCTGTCCCAAGAGGATCCGGAGTCTAAGACCCAAGAGGAGCCGGTGTCTAAATTCCAAGAGGAGCCGGATTCTAAGATACAAGAGAAGCCTGAGTATATGTCCCAAAGGGGAGCTTGAGTTTATGTCCCAAGAGGAGATTGAGTCTGTGTCCAAATATAAGCCTGAGTCTAAGTCCCAGGAGTAGTCTGAGTCTGTGTCCCAATAGGAGTCTGAGTCTGTGTCCAGAGAGGGACCTGAGTCTAAGTCCCAAGACGAGCCTGGGTCTGCGTCCCAGGAGGATCCGGAGTCTAAGTCCCTAGAGGAGCCGGAGTCTATGTCCCAAGGGTACCGTGAATATAAGTCACAAGAGGAGCCTGAGTCTGTCCCAAGAGGAGCAGGAGTCTAAGTCCCAAGAGGAGTCTGAGTCTGTGTCCCAAGATGAGCCTGAGTCTACGGCCCAAGAGGAGCCTGATCTAAGGCCCAAGAGGAGCCTGAGGTTGAGTCCCAAGAGGAGTCTGAGGCTGTGTCCCAAGAGGAGTCTGAGTCTAAGTCCCAAGAGGAGTCTGAGTCTGTGTCCCAAGAGGAGCAGGAGTCTAAGTCCCAAGAGGAGTCTGAGTCTGTGTCCCAAGAGGAGCCGGAGTCTAAGGCCCAAGAGGAGCCGGAGTCTAAGTCACAAGGGGAGCCTGAGTCTAGGTCACAAGAGGAGCCTGAGTCAAAGTCACAAGAGGAGACGGAGTCAAAGTCCCAAGAGGTGCCGGAGTCAAAAACACGAGAGGAGCCTGAGTCTAAGTCAAAAGAGGAGCCGGAGTCTAAGTGCCAAGAGGAGCCTGAGTCTAAGACCCAAGAGAAGCCGGAATCTAATTCCCAAGAGGTGTCTGAGGCTCAGTCCCAAATGGAGCCTGAGTCTAAGGCCCAAGAGGAGCCTGAAGTTGAGTCCCAAGAGGTGCCTGAGTCTAAGTCCCAAGAGGAGCCTGAGTCTAAGACCCAAGAGGAGCCGCAGTCTAATTCCCAAGAGTAGTCTGAGGCTCAGTCCCAAGAGGAGCCGGAGTATAAGTCCCAAGGAGTGTCTGAGTCTAAGTCCCAAGAGGAGATTGAGTCCAAGTCCCATGAGGAGCCGGAGTCTAAGTCCCAAGAGGAGCCGGAGTCTAAGTCCCAAGAGGAGCCAGAGTCTAAGTCCCAAGAGGAGCCTGAGTCTAAGTTACAAGAGGAGCCTGAGATGAAGGCCCAATAGGAGCCAGGGTCTATTTCCCTGGAGGAGCCTGAGCCAAAGTACCAAGGGGAGCCAGAATCTAAGTCCCAGGAGGAGTCTGAGTCTAAGAAGTAAGAAGTGTCTGAGTCTAAGTTCCAAGATGAGCCTGAGTCTGTGTCCCAAGAGGAGCCTGAATCTAAGTCCCATGAGTAGTCTGAGTCTGTGATAATGAGAAAATTGAGTCCAAGTGCCAAGAGGAGACCGAGTCTTAGTCCAAAGAGGAACCTGAGTATATGTATCAAGGGGAGCGTGTGTCTACGTCCCAAGTGGAGATTGAGTCTGTGTCCAAATATAAGCCTGAGTCTATCTCCCAGGAGTAGCCTGAGTCTGTGTCCCAAGAGAACTCTGAGTCTTTGAACCAAGAGGAGCCTGAGTCTAAGTCCCACGAGGAGCCAGAGTCTAAGACCCAAGAGGTGCCTGAGTCTAAGTCCCAAGAGGAGCCGGAGTCTATGAACCAAGAGGAGCCTGAGTCTGTCCCAAGAGGAGCTGGAGTCTAACTCCCAAGAGGAGTCTGAGTCTGTGTCCTGCGAGGAGCCTGAGTCTAAGTCCCAAGAGGAGCCGGAGTCTAAGGCCCAAAAGGAGCCTGAGGCTGAGTCCCAAGAAGAGTCTGAGGCTGTGTCCCAAGAGGAGCCCGAGTATAAGTCCCAAGAGGAGTCTGAGTCTGTGTCCCAAGAGGAGCCTGAGTCTGTCCCAAGAGGACCCGGAGTCTAAGGCCCAAGAGGAGCCGGAGTCTCTGGCCCAAGAAGTGCCTGAGTCTAAGTCCCAAGTGGAGCCGGAGTCTAAGTCCCAAGAGGAGCCGGAGTCTAAGTCACAAGTGGAGCCTGAGTCTAAGTCAAAAGAGGAGCCTGAATCTATGTCCCGAGAGGAGCCTGAGTCTAAGTCCCAAGAGGAGCCTGTGTCTAAGTCCCAAGAGGAGCCGGAGTCTAAGTCCCAAGAGGAGCCTGAGTCTAAGACCCAAGATGAGCAGGAGTCTAATTCCCAAGAGGAGTCTGAGTCTCAGTCCCAAGAGGAGCCTGAGTCTAAGACCCAAGAGGAGCCTGAGGTTGAGTCCCAAGAGAAGCCTTAGTCTAAGTTCCAAGAGGAGCCTGAGTCTAAGACCCAAGAGTAGCCGGAGTCTAATTCCCAAGAGTAATCTGTGGCTCAGTCCCAAGAGGAGCCGGAGTATAAGTCCCAAGAAGTGTCTGAGTCTAAGTCCCAAGAGAAGCCCGATTCTAAGTCCCAAGAGGAGCCGGGGTCTAAGTCCCAAGAGGAGCCTGAATCTAAGTAGCAAGAGGACCCGGAGTCTAAGTCCCAAGAGGAGCCTGAGTTTAAGTCCCAAGAGGAGCCTGAGTCTAAGTCCCAACAGGAGCCTGAGTCTAAGGCCCAAGAGGAGCCGGAGTCTAAGTCCCAAGTGGAGCCCGTGTCAAAGTCCCAAGAGGAGCCGGGGTCTATGTCCCATGAGGAGCTGGAGTCTATGTCCCAAGAGGAGCCGGAGTTTAAGTCCCATGAGGAGTCTGAATCTAAGTCCCAAGAGGAGCCGGAGTCTAAGTCCCAAGAGGAGCCTGAGTCTAAGTCCCATGAGGAGTGTGAATCTAAGTCCCAAGAGGAGTCTGAGGCTGAGTCCCAAGAGGAGCTTAGGTCTATGTGTCAAGAGGAGTCTGAGTTTAAGGCCCAAGAGGAGATTGAGTCTGTGTCCCAAGAGGAGCCGGAGTCTAAATCCCATGAAGAGTCTCAGTCTAAGTCCCTAGAGGAGTCTGAGGCTTAGTCCCAAGAGGAGTTTAGGTGTATGTCACAACAGGAGTCTGAGTCTAAGTTCCATGAGGAGTCTGAGACTGTGCCTCAAGAGGAGATTGAGTCAAAGTCCAGGGAGGAGCCCCAGTCTATGTCCCAAGAGGAGTCTGAGTCTGTGGCCCAAGACGAGCCTGAGTCTAAGTCCCAAGAGGAAGCCGAGTCTAAATCCCAAGAAGGGGCTGAGTATAAGTCCCAAGAGAAGCTTGAGTCTAAGGCCTAATAGGAGCTTGAGTCTTGTCCCAAAAGGAATCTGAGACTATGTCCCATGAGAAGCGTGATTCTGAATCCCAAAAGGAGCCTGAGTCTAAGTGCCAAGAGGATTCTGAGTCTATGTCCCAAGAGGAGCCGGATTCTATGACCCAAGAGGAGCCTGAGTCTATGTCCCAAAGGGGAGCCTGAGTTTAAGTCCCAAGAGGAGATTGAGCCTGTGTCCAAATATAAGCCTGAGTCTAAGTCCCAGGAGTAGTCTGAGTCTACGTCCCAGGAGGAGCCGGAGTCTGAGTCCCTAGAGGAGCCTGAGTCTATGTACCAAGAGGAGCTGGAGTTTAAGTCCCAAGAGGAGCCTGAGTCTAATTCCCAAGAGGAGCCTGAGTCTAAGGCCCAAGGTGAGCCGGAGTCTAAGGCCCAAGAGGAGCTGGAGTCTTAGTCCCAAGAGGAGCCCTTGTCTAAGTCCCAAGAGGAGCCGGAGTCTAAGTCCCAAGAGGAGCCGGAGTCTAATTCCCAAGAGCAGCCGGAGTTTAAAACCCATGAGGAGCCGGAGTCAAAGTCGCAGGAGAAGCCGGAGTCTACGTCCCAGTAGGAGCCTCAGCCTAAGTCCCATGAGGAGCCGGATTCTAAGTCCCAAGAGGAGCCGGAGTCCATGTCCCAAGAGGAGCCTGAGAATAAGCCCCTAGAAGAGCCTAAGTCTAGGTCGCATGAGGAGCCGTAGTCTATGTCCCAAGAAGAGCCGGTGTCTAAGTCCCAGCAGGAGCCTGAGTCTAAGACCCAAGAGGAGCCGGAGTCTAAGTCCGAAGAGGAGCCGGAGTCTAAGTCCCAAGAGGAGCCTGAGTCTAAGTCCCATGAGGAGTCTGAGTCTAAGTCCCAAGAGTAGTCTGAGGCTGAGTCTCAAGAGGAGCCGGAGTCTATGTCCCATGAGGAGTCTGAGTCTAAGTCCCAAGAGGAGCCGGGGTCTAAGTCCCAAGAGGAGCCTGAGTCTAAGTCCCATGAGAAGTCTGAATCTAAGTCCCAAGAGGAGTCTGAGGTTGAGTCCCAAGAGGACCTTAAGTCTATGCCCCAAGAGGAGTCTGAGTTTAAGTCCAAAGAGGAGATTGAGTCCGTGTCCCAAGACGAGCCGGAGTCTAAGTCCCATGAGGAGTCTGAGTCTGTGTCCCAAGAGGAGCCTGAGTCTATGTCCCAAGAGGAGCTGGCGTCTAAGGCCCAAGAGGAGCCGTAGTCTCAGTCCCAAGAGGAGCTGGAGTCTAAGACCCAAGAGGAGCCGGTGACTAAATCCCAAGAGGAGCCGGATTCTAAGACAAAAGAGAAGCCTGAGTCTATGTCCCAAAGGGGAGCCTGAGTTTAATTCCCAAGAGGAGATTGAGTCTGTGTCCAAATATAAGCCTGAGTTTAAGTCCCAGGAGTAGTCTGAGTCTGTGTCCCAATAGGAGTCTGAGTCTGTGTCCAGAGTGGGGCCTGAGTCTAATTCCCAAGAGGAGCCTGTGTCTACGTCCCTAGAGGAGCCGGAGTATATGTCCCAAGGGTATAGTGAATATAAGTCCCAAGAGGAGCTCGACAATAAGTCCAAAGCGGAGCTTAGTCTAAGGCACAAGAGGAACCTGAGTGTAAGTCCCAGGAGGAGCCTGAGTCAAAGTCCCAAGAGGAGCCTAAGTCTAAGTCCCTGGAGGAGAATGAGTCCGTGTGCCAATAGGAGTCTGAGTCTCTGTCCAGTGAGGAGCCTGAGTCTATGCTACAGAGGGAGTCTGAATCTAATTCCCAAGAGGAGACTGAGTAATTCCCAAGAGGAGCTTGATTCTAAGTTCCATGAGGAGCCTGAGTCTAAGTTCCAAGAAGAGCCGGAGTCTAAGTCCCAACAGGAGCCTGAGTCAGTGTACCAAGGTGTTCCGTAGTATAAATCCCAAGAGGAGCCTGAATATAAATCCAAAGAGGAGCGTGGTCTAAGGCACAAGAGGAGCCTGGGTCTATGTCCCAAGAAGAGCCTGAGACGAAGTCCCAGGAGGAGTCTTAGTCCAAGTAGTAAGAAGTGTCTGAGTCTAAGTCCCATGATGAGCCTGAGTCTGTGTCCCAAGAGAGCCTGAGTCTAAGTCCCATGAGTAGTCTGAGTCTGTGTTAAAGAGGAGATTGAATCCAAGTGCCAAGAGGAGACAGAGTCTAAGTCCAAAGAGGAACCTGAATATATGTACCGAGGAGCGTGTGTCTAAGTCCCAAGAGGAGTCTGAATCTACGTCCCAAGAGGACCCTGAGTCTAAGTTCCAAGAGGAGCCTGAGTCTGTGTCCAAAGATAAGCCTGAGTCTGTGTCCAAATATAAGCCTGAGTCTAACTCCCAGGAGTAGCCTGAGTCTGTGTCCCAATAGGAGTCTGAGTCTGTGTCCCTAGAGGATCCGGAGTTGAAGTCCCAAGAGGAGTCTGAGTCTGTGTCCCAAGAGGAGCCAGAGTCTAAGTCCCAAGAGGAGCCAGAGTCTAAGACCCAAGAGGAGCCTGAGTCTAAGTCCCAAGAGGAGCTGGAGTCTAAGACCCAAGATGAGCCTGAGTCTGTCCCAAGAGGAGTCTGTGTCTGTGTCCCAAGAGGAGCCTGAGTCCAAGTCCCAAGAGGAGCCGGAGTCTAAGACCCAAGAGGAGCCGGAGTCTAATTCCCAAGAGGAGCCGGAGTCTAAGTCCCAAGAGGAGCCGGAGTCTAAGTCCCAAGATGAGTCTGAGTCTTTTTCCCAAGAGGAGCCTGAGTCTAAGTCCCAAGAGGAGCCAGAGTCCCTAGAGGAGTCACAACAGGAGTCTGAGTCTAAGTCCCATGAGGAGTCTGAGGCTGAGTCCCTAGAGGAGTCTGTGTCTAAGTCCCAAGATGAGTCTGAGACTGTGCCCCAAGAGGAGATTGAGTCTATGTCTGAGTCTGAGTCTGTGGCCCAAGACGAGCCTGAGTCTATGTCCCAAGAGGAAACCGAGTCTAAATCCCAAGAAGAGCGTGAATCTAAGGCCCAAGAGGAGCTTGAGTCTTGTCACAAAAGGAGTCTCAGACTATGTCCCAAGAGAAGCCTGATTCTGAATCCCAAAAGGAGCCTGAGTCTAAGTGCCAACAGGATTCTGAGTCTAAGTCCCAAGAGGAGCCGGATTCTAAGACCCAAGAGGAGCCTGAGTCTATGTCCCAGAGGGGAGCCTGAGTTTAAGTCCCAAGAGGAGATTGAGTCTGTGTACAAATATAAGCCTGAGTCTAAGTCCCAGGAGTAGTCTGAGTCTGTGTACCAATAGGAGTCTGAGTCTGTGTCCAGAGAGGGGCCTGAGTCTAAGTCCCAAGAGGAGCCTGAGTCTACGTCCCTGGAGGAGCCGGAGTCTAAGTCCCTAGAGGAGCCGGAGTCTATATCCCAAGGGTATCGTCAATATAAGTCCCAAGAGGAGCTCGACTATAAGTCCAAAGAGGAGCTTAGTCTAAGGCACAAGAGGAACCTGAGTGTAAGTCCCAGGAGGAGCCTGAGTCAAAGTCCCAAGAGGAGCCTAAGTCTATGTCCCTTGAGGAGACGGAGTCCGTGTCCCAATAGGAGTCTGAGTCTCTGTCCAGTGAGGAGCCTGAGTCTATGCCACAGAGGGAGTCTGAATCTAATTCCCAAGAGGAGACTGAGTAATTGCCAAGAGGAGCTTGATTCTAAGTTCCACGAGGAGCCTGAGTCTAAGTTCCAAGATGAGCCTGAGTCAGTGTACCAAGGGGATCCGTAGTATAAATCCCAAGAGGAGCCTGAGTATAAGTCCAAAGAGGAGCGTGGTCTAAGGCACAAGAGGAGCCTGGGTCTATGTCCCAGGAGGAGCCTGAGCCAAAGTCCCAAGAGGAGCCTGAGTCTTAGTCCCAGGAGGAGCCTGAGTCTAAGTAGTAAGAAGTGTCTGAGTCTAAGTCCCAAGATGAGCCTAATTCTGTGTCCCAAGAGGAGCCTGAGTCTAAGTCCCATGAGTAGTATGAGTCTGTGTTAAATAGGAGATTGAGTCCAAGTCCCAAGAGGAGACAGAGTCTAAGTCCCATGAGTAGTCTGAGTCTGTGTTAAAGAGGAGATTGATTCCAAGTCCCAAGAGGAGACAGAGTCTAAGTCCAAAGAGGAACCTGAATATATGTACCAAGGGGAGCGTGTGTCTAAGTCCCAAGAGGAGATTGAGTCTGTGTCCAAATATAAGCCTGAGTCTAACTCCCAGGAGTAGCCTGAGTATGTGTCCCAAGAGGAGTCTGAATCTACGTCCCAAGAGGACCCTGAGTCTACGTTCCAAGAGGAGCCTGAGTCTGTGCCCAAATATAAGCCTGAGTCTGTGTCCAAATATAAGCCTGAGTCTAACTCCCAGGAGTAGCCTTAGTCTGTGTCCCAATAGGAGTCTGAGTCTGTGTCCCAAGCGGATCCGGAGTCAAAGTCTCAAGAGGAGTCTGAGTCTGTGTCCCAAGAGGAGCCAGAGTCTAAGTCCCAAGAGGAGCCGGAGTCTAAGTCCCAAGAGGAGCCGGAGTCTAAGTCCCAAGAGGAGTCCGAGTCTTTGTCCCAAGAGGAGCCTGAGTCTAAGTCCCAAGAGGAGCCAGAGTCTAAGACCCAAGAGGAGCCTGAGTCTAAGTCCCAAGAGGAGCCGAAGTCTAAGTACCATGAGGAGCCTGAGTCTGTCCCAAGAGGAGCCAGAGTCTAAGTCCCAAGAGGAGTCTGAGTTTTTGTCCCAAGAGGAACCTGAGTCTAAGTCCCAAGAGGAGCCGGAGTCTAAGGCCCAAGACGCGCCTGAGTCTAAGTCCCAAGTGGAGCCGGAGTCTAAGTCCCAGGACGAGTCTGAGTCTATGTTCCAAGAGGAGTCAGAGTCTGTGTCCGAAGAGGTGGCTTAGTCTGTGTCCCAAGAGGAGCCTGAGTCTATGTCCCAGAGGGAGTCTGAAGCAAAGTCCCAAGAGTAGGCTGAGTAATACCCAAGAGGAGCCGGAGTCTAAGTCCCATGATGAGCCGGAGTCTAAGTCCCAAGAAGGCCTGAGTCTATGTCCCAAGAGGAGCCTTAGTATAATTCCAAAGAGGAGTTTAGTCTAAGGCACAAGAGGAGCTTGAGTCTAAGTCCCTGGAGGAGCCTGAGCCAAATTCCCAAGAGGGGAGCCTGAGTCTAAGTCCCAAGAGGAGCTTGGGTCTGTGTCCAAATATAAGCCTGAGGCTAAGTCCCAGGAGTAGGCCGAGTCTGTGTCCCAATAGGAGTCTGAGGCTAAATCCCAAGAGGAGCCTGAATCTAAGTCCCAGGAGGAGTCTGAATCGATGATCCAAGAGGAGTCTGAATCTGTGTCCCAAGAGTAGTCAGAGTCTGTGTCCCAAGATTAGCCTGAGTCTATGTCCCAAGAGGAGTCTGAGTCTGTGTCCCAAGAGGAGCCTGAGTCTAAGTCCCAAGAGGAGTCTGAGTCTGTGTCCCAAGAGGAGCCTGAGCATATGCCCCAGATGGATTCTGAGTCTAAGTCCCAAGAGCATCCTGAGTAATTCCCAAGGCAGCCGGTGTCTAAGGTCAAAGAGGAGCCTGAGCCTAAGTCCCATGAGGAGCCTGAGTCTAAGTCCCTAGAGGAGCTGGTGTCTAAGTCCCAAGGGGAGCCTTATTCTATGTCCCAAGGAGAGCCTGAGTATAAAACCCAAGAGGAGCCTGAGTATAAGTCCCAAGAGTAGCTTAGTCTAAGGCACAAGACGATCCTGAGTATGTGTCCCAAGAGGAGTCTGAGTCTAAATCCCAAGAGGAGCTTGAGTCTAAGTCCCAGGAGGAGTCTGAATCTACGTCCCAAGAGGAGCCGGAGTCTATGTCCCAAGAGGAGTCTGAGTATAATTACCAAGGGGATCCTGGGTCTAAGTCCCAAGAGGAGCCTGAGTCTAAGTCCCAAGGGGATCCTGGGTATAAGTCCCAAGGGGATCCTGGGTATAAGTCCAAAGAGGAGCCTGAGTATAAGTCCCAAGAGGAACCTGGGTATAAGTCCGAATAGGAGCCAATGTATACGTCCCAATAGGAGCCTGGGTATAAGTCCAAAGAGGAGCCTGGGTATAAGTCCGAAGGGGATCCTGGGTATAAGTCCAAAGAGGAGCCTGGGTATAAGTCCCAAGAGGAGCATGAGTCTATGTCCCAAGGGGATCCTGGGTATAAGTCCCAAGAAGAGCCTGGGTATAAGTCCAGAGAGGTGCCTGGGTATGTCCCAGAGGAGCCTGAGTCTATGTCCCAAGGGGATCCGGAGTATAAGTCCCAAGAGGAGCCTTAGTATAATTCCAAAGAGGAGTTTAGTCTACGTCCCATGGAGAGCCTGATTATAAAACCCAAGAGGAGCCTGAGTATGTCCCAAGAGGAGCTTAGTCTAAGGCACAAGACGATCCTGAGTATGTGTCCCAAGAGGAGCCTGAGTCTAAATCCCAAGATTAGCCTGAGTCTAAGTCCCAGGAGGAGTCTGAGTCCAAGTCCCAAGAGGAGCCTGAGTCTAACTCCCAGGAGGATTCTGAGTCTAAGTTCCACGAGGAGTGTGAGTCTGTCTCCGAAAAGGAGTCTGGGTCTGTGTCCAGACAGGAGCCTGGGTCTAGGTCCCAAGAGGGGTCTGAGTCTACGTCACAAGAGGAGCCTGATTCTGTCCCAAAAGGAGCCTGAATCTGTCTCCAAAAATAATCCTGGGTCTAAGTCCCAGGAGTAGCCTGAGTCTGTGTTCCAAAAAAGAGTCAAAGTCCTAAGAAGAGCCTGTGCCTAAGTCTCAAGAGGAGCCGGAGTCTAGGTCCCATGATGAGCCTGAGTCTAGGCCCCATGAGGAGCCTGAATCTACGACCCACGAGGAGCCGGAGTTATGTCCCAAGCGGAGTCTGGGTGTAAGTCCCAAGAGGATCCTGGGTGTAAGTCCCAAGTGGAGCCTGAGTCTAAATCCCAAGGGGATCCTGAGTATAAGTCCCAAGGGGATCCTGGGTATAAGTCCAAAGAGGATTCTGGCTATATGTCCCGAGAGGAACCTGGGTATAAGTCCAAAGAGCAGCCAAGGTATACTTCCAAAGAGGAGCCTGGGTTTAAGTCCAAAGAGGAGCCTGGGTATAAGTCCCAGAGGAGCCTGAGTCTATGTCCCAAGGGGATCCCTTGTATAAGTCCCAATATGAGCCTGGGTATAAGTCCAGAGAGGAGCCTGGGTATAAGTCCCAGAGGAGCCTGAGTCTATGTCCCAAGGGGATCCGGGGTATAAGTCCCAATAGGAGCCTGGGTATAAGTCCAAAGAGGAGCCTGGGTCTAAGTCCCAAAAGGAGCCTTAATCTATGTCCCAAGGAGATCCTGGGTCTAAGTCCAAAGAGGAGCCTGAGTCTATGTCCCAAGGGGACCGTGGGTATAAGTCCCAAGAGAAGCCTGTGTATAAGTCCCAAGAGGAGTCTGGGTATAAGTCCCAAGAGGAGCCTGAGTCTATGTCTCAAGGGGATCCTGGGTATAAGTCCCAAGAGGAGCCTGGGTATAAGTCCAAAATTGAATCTGAGTCTATGTCCCAAGAGGAGCCTGGGTATAAGTTCAAAGAGGAGCCTGGGTCTAAGTCTCAGGAGGAGCCTGAGTCAAAATCCCAGGAGGAGCCTGATTCTATGTCCCAGAAAGAGACTGAGTATAAGTCCCAAGAGGAGCCTGGTTCTAAGCCCCTGAAAGAGACTGATTATAAGTCCGAGGGGGTGTCTGAGTCAAAGTCCCAGGTGGAATCTGAGTCTAAATAGCATGTGGAGTCTGAGTCTAAGTCCCAGGAAGACCCTGAGTCTATGTCCCAAGAAAAGCCTTTGTCTAAGGTCCAAGCGGAGCCTGAATCTAAGGCCCAGAAAGAGTCTGAGTCTAAGGTCCAAGAGGAGCCTTGAGTATAAGTCCCAGGTGAAATCTGAGTCTCTGTCCCAAGAGGAGTCGGTGTCTAAGTCCCAAGAGGAGTCTGAGTCTCTGTCCCAAGAGGAGTCTGAGTCTGTGTCCGAAGAGGAGCTTGGTGTCCTAGGCTAAACCCCACACAAGACACGGCACAAACATATAATAATTGCTGAATTTAATTCACTAGCCGTGAAAGCCAATATACCATCTTTTTTGGAAGCCTTCATAGGGAGGTTGATGCTGCTTGAGCTTTTGGTTCTTGCAGTCAAGTAATGCAGTTGCACTCTATATAAAGGGAGGTAGCGCGCGGTTCGTTATTCCTGTGGGGGTCCGGACGGGGACACCAAGAGCCCGCTGATGAGCCAGCTTGGTGTCCTTGACGAAACCCCACACAAGACACGGCACAAACCTAGAAGAATTGTTGAGTTTTGCAAATTTTGCCTGGAAATCTCACAATACGTCCTGATTGTGTGGTTTTGCGAGGCACTTGTCGACAGTTCGTATCATCCTTAAATGGCAGCTGATCTGATATTTGTGGGTCTTCATGTGTACTGCTATCAGCAATGAAGTAAGCTGGTTTTAGTCGATCGATAGAAACGTTAATCAGTTTGTCTTTAATCCTCAAATTGAAAAATTTTGATGAACGTTGAACTACTTCATAAGGTCCTTCATATGGTTGTGTGAATCCACTCTTTACCCTATCGATTCTGACGAACACATAATTTGAACTTTTGAGATCTTTGTGAACGAAAGTATTTTCTTTGGCCTTGTGGGATTAATCTGCTGTCTTCAAGCAATTCATCCGTTTCTTCAGTTCAGTGACGAATGTAGGAAGGTCAGTGTCCACTGTGGTATGAGGTTCCTCAAAAAAATCTCCAGGCAACTTTAACGTAGTGCCATAGACCATCTCCGCCACTGTAGAATTGCTTTCATTCTTGAAGAAGCAACGAAGGCCAAGTAGAATCATGGGCAGCACATCACTCCATTTAGCTGTGCCATGGGTTCGAATGGCACTCTTCAGCTTACGGTGAAACCTTTCGATTTTCCCATTTGCCTGTGGGTGGTATTCAGTCGTTCTTGTCAGTTTACAACCGCAAATCTTTCTGAAAGCTAGGAACATATATGACTGGAATTGTCTTCCCCGATCGGTTACTATCTGTTGCGGCGTTCCGAATCTGGTAATCCAGGAATTGAAAATTGCTGTTGTTACGGTTTCGGCTTCAATATTCCGGAGGGGCACAACTTCGGTCCAACTGGTGAACCTATCTATGCAAGTCAAACAGTAAGTGAATCCATCAGAAGGCGGGAGAGGACCAATAAGATAAATATGTTCCATCTGAAAACGTTCATTAACAACGGGGAATTTTCCAATAGGGGATTTAGTATGCTAGAAATTTTACTCTTCAGGCAATCTGTACATGCCCTAGTCCATTGTTGCACATCATTTTTTAAGTTTGGCCAGACAAACTTTGAAGATATGAGCTTCACTGAAGATCTTACATCTGGATGAGCCATGTTGCGATAATGCTCAAAGATTGGGGTTCCAAATTGTTTTGGTACATATGGACGAATATTTTCAGTTGGCACGTCACACCAGAGTTTTAATCCACCAGGGGCAGTAAACTGCTTAAATTGCATTGAGGTGATGCAGCTTGACTTGAGGTCTGGAAGTTCATCTGATTCTTGTGAAACAGCCATCCCATCGTAGTCTGTTGTCGTTAATTCTTCCAGTCTGTATATATGATCAGCCACCACATTTTCCTTTCCAGATACATGACGCAGATCAGTTGTAAATTGAGAAATGTACTGGAGATAGCGGAGTTGCTCTTTAATTTTTCTGTTTGAATGCAAACGTTAATGGGGGCATGGTCCGTGTAGACAGTAAATAGTCTTCCTTCAAGTAGGTATTTGAAATATTTTATCGGTAGATAGATACTGAGAAGCTCCCGGTCATAGGTTGAGTGAAAACTTCCACGTTCCATCTTGTTTCTGTTGTAGGGCTGCTCCTGTGGCGAAGTCAGATGCATCTACAAAAAGAATGAAAGTTCATGCTCCACACTTGGAAAAGTTAGCAGTGCAGCCTGAGCTAGACCTTCTTTACATTTCTCATAATGTGCTGCTGCCTCTGAAGTCCAATCAATTTTCCTTTTATCATTTTTCTTGCTCCCTTTCAGATATTCATTTAGAAGAGCTTGATGTTGTGCTGCATGTTCTAGATGACGACGATAAAAATTGAGTGTGCCAAGGAATGCTCGTAGTTGTTGTACATTTTCTGGACGAGGTGCATTAATAATATCTGACACTCTATCTAAGTCCGGTTTGGTGCCTTCTGGTGTGATGGCGTATCCCAAAAAACTAATTTCCTGGGTGCCCAACAGAGATTTTCCAAGATTAATCCTGAGGCTATACTTATCGAAACGTTCCCAAAGGATGGTTAGATGGCGCAAGTGTTCTTCTTCGGAATCTGATGCAATCAGGATGTCATCTAAGTATGCTAAACAGAAATCTAATCCTTTCAGTACTTCGTTAATGAATCTTTGAAAAGTGCTGGGGGCATTACGTAGTCCAAATGGTATGAAGTTGAATTCAAACAATCCGAACTGGGTTATAATAGCTGATTTATGCTTATCTTCTTCTGCGAGTGGCACTTGATGATACGCCTTTTTTAAACCAACCTTAGAAAATATTTTCTTGCCATGGAGGATGAGGTTGACATCATCTATTCGTGGAATTCGATAACGGTCTGGAAGGGTGCAGTCGTTCAGACAGCGATAATCTCCACAAACATCCCAATGGCCATCTGGTTTTGTAGAGGACTGGCCCATTGGTCGAATAATATTGTGATTTAACATGTACTGAAATTCTTGCTTAGAGATGTACAGTTTCTTGGGGTCTAACCTACGAGGTTTGCAGAAAACAAGAGGTCCGCTAGACGTTGTGATGTAATGTAATGTAATGTTTAACATCATGCTTGATTTCTTTTGGCGCGACACATGGTTTTGTTAACTCAGGAAATGTGTTTAAAATTTCAGAAAATTTGCAGGTAATATAAAAAGAATTAACTGTCTCGGTTGCTTCAATACTTGCTATATTCCCCTTTACCTTCAACTGCGTGTTGTTATCAATGAGTCTTTTGTTCTTGAGATCAATCAGAAGGTGGAAATGATGAAGAAAATCAGCGCCTAATATGCCCATTGACGTTCCTGCTACAATAAAAGGCCATTCGAAGCTACGTTTTAATCCTAGATCCACATTCAGTAATTTTGAACCATAGGTTGGGATTTGAGAGCCATTTGCTGCATACAGTTTGTATTCAGCCAATTTTGTTTTATCATGTTATGTTGCTGGTAGGACAGAGACGTCTGCTCCACTAGCTACCTATCTACCAAAAACATCTGCCCTGAATTATAATCCTTAACCAAAAACCGACCCTGGCGGCCTATGCTAATATATGCGGCAGATCATTCAGCCACTAGTCTGTCTGCCCCTTTTCGTTTCCCTATTTCTGCCATGCACAAGGCTGAACACATTTTTCTGGCCTACAGTCAGCACCGAAACGGAAATGGTAGTAGCAATACTTCCCTCTGTTGTTATATCTTGATCGACTACGGCTTCTACTACGAGGACGTTGATGGTTTTGATTCTTTTGTACGCTCAGCTGATGTTCTAATTCTTCATTGCGAGCAGTTAATTCTTGTAATTGAAAGGTATGAACTACAGCAGTGAGAGTCTTCTGTGTAGATGATGTCTGAACCTCATTAACTGAGCGCATCTCCATCATTCAATCTGCCATGAGAGCCTTTTATCCACATCTTCGTCAGAAATAGTCAAAATACTTTGAATATGGCCTGGGAGTTTATCTAACCATAAAGTTTTAAGAATCTTCTCAGAAACATTGTTTCCGGCATAACCTTTCATTTTCAAATGTCGATATAGCATGACGATCACACTTGACTGTTCGTAAATGTCACGAAACCTGCCCAAAGCTGTACACAACCATGCATGAGCAGGGCCTATTAGACGGAGGGCGTACGGCATCCGATCAGTTCCAGTGCAATTGTTGTCTGTAGTTACGCTATGTCTAGAAGGTGAATGCCGCCGTTTGATCGTATCCGCATTGTTACGTTGTGTCCGGAAGGGCTCTCATCAAGGGCAGTTTCCAGACATCTCCGAGTGAACCAAAGCAATGATATTCGAACATGGAGGAGGTACAGAGATACAGGCCGCCGAAGGGCCACGATGGCAGTGGATGACCGCTACTTACGTATTTCAGCTCGGAGGAACCCTGAAAGCAACGCTACCATGTTGAATAATTCGTTTCGTGTCGCTACAGGATGTTGTGTTTCGACTCGAACTGCATGATGCGCAACTTCATCTCGTCGTCCATGGCGAGGTCCACCTTTGCAACCCCGATACCATGCAGCGCGGTTCAGATGGGCCCAACAACATGCTGACTGGACCCGTCAGAATTGGCATCACGTTCTCTGCACAGATGAGTGTCGCATATGACTTCAACCAAACAATCGTTGCAGACGTGTTTGGAGGTAGTCTGGTCAAGCTGAACGTCTTAGGCACACTGTCCAGCTAGTGCAGCAAAGTTCCCTGACGTTTTGGGGTGGCATCATGTGGGGCCGACGTGGTCATGGAAGGCACCGAAACGGCTCTACGATACATGAATGACATCCTCCGACCTATAATGCAACCATATTGGCAGAATTTCGAGGAGGCATTGTTCTTCATGGACGACAAGTCTCACCCGCATCGTGCATATCTTGTGAATGCGGTAGCTTGCCTAGAGTGGCCAGCATGTTCTCTAGACATGAACCCCATCGAACATGCCTGGGATACATTGAAAAGAGCTGATTTTGGACGAGATGACTCACCACCCAATCTGAGAGATCTATGCCACATCGCCGTTGAGGAGTGGGGCAATCTGGACCAACAGTGCCTTGATGAACTCGAGGATAGTATGCCACGACAGATACAGGCAAGAGGACGTGCTACTCGGTATTAGCGGTACTGGTGCATGCTGAAATCTGGACCACAAATTCCGAAAGGCTCGCTGTATGATTGTACAACTGGCAATGTGTGGTTTTCATGAGCAATAAAGAGTGCTCAAACGTTGTTTGTGTACCGTATATCTCTAAACCATTTGTATGTCAAGGTGCAGGACCTCTTCGCACCAAGGTGATGCAATACTTTTTGTTTTGATGTGTGATTTATAAGCATGACCTACAGGTTAATTGTTCACAGAAGCAGTTTGACGTTTCGACGCCAATGTACGTTAACAATAGGGAAGTAGCCAAAAGTTAAGATTAGATCTTACATCACCGTCTATAATTCTGGAGATGGCGTTGGTTTTTGAAATTCATAAAATATTATCGAAAAGAACATTCGTGAATTCAAGGTGAAGTCACGTAAGGAATGAGGGAACGTCCTATTTCCCAAGACTCAGAGTCAGACCTGCAAAACAGATAAGTAACACGGTGGAAAACAAGTATTTCCGTGAAGAACTAAATAGCCTATTTTCATATATCCTACTTAGCCTATATTAATTGCCTCTATCAACATACAAATTTTGAGTTCTATTGCTGTAATTGATACGTAGGTATTGAGAGCTGTCTAAATATTCGGATGGTTACCATGTTGGATTTTTATATATAGGCCTTAGGGTTATGTACTATTACATGAAGATTATTGTGTAGGTGTTTTATTCAAACTTAAATCGCATGATTAGGACACAAGAAATAAAAAACAGATTTTAAAATTTCGCTCGCCGCCATCTTGTGGTTAAAAAAATAATTTAAATGAATTAGATGCCAGTGGATTAAAATTTATACAAGCAAGTACCGTACCAAGTTTCACTGCACTCGGATGGTTAAATCGCGAGAAAAAACAATTTTAATATTTTAAATTTCGCGTCGCTGCCATGTTGGATTTGTGCTCACCAAAGTATTGAACGTCCCATGCAACACATACACATACCACATTTCAGTTTGATTGCTGTCATAGATTAATATATATTGAGAATCGTCTAAATATCTCGGATGGTCGCCATGTTGGATTTTAATATATGTACCATAGGACATAGAGTTTTTTTTTTTTTTTTTTTTTTTTACGAGCAATCATTTTTATTCACTGACAGAAAACATGTACATATACAGATGTTGTATCAAAAATACAGGGTGAATCCCACATAAGATAAACTTGTGTGTGGGCTTCATGAACACAATTTCTTAATTTATTTGCAACATGGTATTTGACTGATAATAATAAGAAAAGTTTATAGCAAAAGCATTAATTATAAGGATACTGAAAATAAAAGAAGATGATACATTACTTGTTTCTGACCGAGTTGGTTTAAAAATGTTGGTGAAAATTTATAAGTTCATTTACTCTATCAAAGTTACTAAGGAGCCATATAAAAAGCCTTTTCTTCAATATATTCAGGGTATTATTTGTCACATTTACTGGCAATATATTGTATATCCTAGTGCTAAGACAACTTAAATTCCTTTGGCCAAGTAGTGTGTTTCGACTAGGGATATTTATTCCAGTTCTGTCTTGAAGTCTAGTGCACATTTCAAGTTTTTGTCCATTAGAGAAGAGCTTCATATTTTTATGTATAAATATGATTGATGACTGAACAAATAACTGTCGTATGTTAAGCAACATGCTTTGTTGATACAGTTCACATGTTGGAAAAGTTGGTGGCCTTTTGTACATAACTTTTAGAATGAAATTCTGGCAGGTATTTACCTGAGCCAAATGTGAATCAAGTATTCCACCCCAACCATTTATTCCATATTGTAGTTGTGACTGGACTAAGGCAAAATATACAGTTCTCAAGACTTTTGCTGAAAGGATATTTCTGATTCTGTAAAATATATAAATTAACTTTTGAAGTTTATTGGCCAACGTTGATGCATGCATATTCCATTTTAAATGACTATCTATAATAACCCCTAAATATGTAGCATTCATTGACTTCTGTAGGGTATAGCAGTTGCATCTTTCGCCATTGTTACAAATTGGTGTGTGGATCTTCAGTGTTAAATTGTCTGTGGGTTGTAATGTTTTGTTGTGTGAGAAGCATAGGTATTGTGTTTTGGTTTCATTTAAGGTAAGGAGGTGGTTTCTTAGCCATTTTTGGACTGTAGCAAGGGTTTCTTGAGTTCTATTAAAAGTGTCCTCCCAAGTTGTTCCTGTGACTGTGACGACAGTGTCATCAGCATATGAGGTAATCATCGCATTACAGTTCAGCTTACACAAATCGTTAATATATAACAGAAAAAGAATAGGACCTAAAACTGTTCCTTGGGGAATTCCAATTTTTACTTCAGCACTTCTACTTAGAGTACCTTTGATTCGTACCTTTTGTATTCTGTTAAAAAGAAAGCTTTTTATTAGTTCTTGAGGAGTACCACGAATACCTTCCTTTTCAAGTTTTCTAATGAGTATATTGTGGTCTACGGTGTCAAAAGCCTTTCTTAAATCCAGGAACACAGAAATTGTTCTTTTAGAACTATCAATGGCTTTATACAAATAATCAGTAAGGGAGAATATTGCATCTTGAGTACTAGTGTTTGGTCTAAAACCAAACTGATTTGGTGACAATATGTTGAACTTATTCAGATAGTTAAGTAATCTGGTTTTGATGCATTTCTCTAGTAGCTTAGAGAGGTGGGTTGTGAGGGAAATTGGTCTATAGTTATTTAACTCTCTTTTATCATCTGATTTATGGACTGGGATTATGATGGCAATTTTGAATGAGTCTGGAAATTGTCCTTTCGTTAGTGATAAATTAAAAATATGGTGCAGTGGTTGTAGAATTTCTGAACTAATTATCTTAATTGTTTTACTAGAGATATTATCATAGCCATTTGCTGAGTTATCTTCTAGAGCAGCTATGTGGTTTGTTATTTCTGATTTTGTTATGGGTATAAAAAAGATAGACTGAGGTTGAGATTTTGCAGTGCTATCACGTGCATTTGTGTTGTCAGGTTCCTTTCTTGTATTACTTATTTTTTGAGAAAGTTCTAAACCTATGTTACTAAAATAGTCGACAAATTTGTTTGCAATGGCAGCTGGTTGGGATGTTTCTTGTGAGTCTCTGATAAATAGAGATGTATTGAGTCAGTAACTTAATGAAACTATCAGCTGCTTTGTTAACATCATGTTCAGTTATGATAGATTCCCAAGTTTCCTTAGTTAATGATTTTTTTAGAGTTTCATAATTTATTCTTACATTGTTCAAAGTATTTTCTCCTGTTTGTGGAGTGTATTTTTGAGATTTATTTTGTATGAGAAATGTAGGACTGTGATCTGTGATACTGGTATGCAGAACAAAAGGGTCAAAGTTGCTGTTTCTGTGGGACTTAACATGTATGTGATCGATACATGTTCTGGATTTTGGGGTTATTCTAGTTGGTGAGTTTATGTACGAAATGAATCCATTTGCATGTAATACATTTAAATACTCATTTTTAATATTTTGGGCATATTGCCTTGTAGGATTTAAAATATCAATATTTATATCTCCTATTAATATACTGTGTGTAGCTGTAGGCAAGTGCTGGAGAGTATTTCCTAGTTCTTCTATGAATTTCTTTGGGCTTGTGGAGGGTGATCTGTATATAGCAAGTACCAAGTAACTTTCTTTATTATATCTGAAGTTGAGTAGGCTAGCATTTGCAGCTTTCAGTGTTTTTACAGTAGATATTGTAATATTTTGTATGAGGTTTTCATGCACATATATCTTTATGCTGTCATGGGTAGAATTTTGAGTTGGTATGAAGTATTCATTATATCCTAAAATAGCAAATGGTATATCCTCAATGAGCTGAGTTTCAGACAGTATAATGACATCTGGTTTATGATCAAGTTGATCGAGCATAACTAGCATACTTTCAAAATTTGTTATCATGCCACATATATTTAGGTGCATGATTTTAATTCCTGCAGTAAAGCTACCGGTAATTAATTTGTTCAAGTCTTGAGTACTGTTTACAATCTTTGAAGTAATATCTTGAAAATTAAGGTCTACTTCGTTATCTGATTTCATACCGTAGTTGTTTTATTTGAGGGTACTTCCATAATTACTTTACACTCACTTAGAAACAAAATTTCCTAAAATATTGATTGATCACTTGGCTCAGGCAAACATACCTTCAGTTTCCTTGATTGTGCTGTTAAATGAGGATTATTGTGTACGTTTATTATTCAAACGATGATTTCGATCGCATGATTAGAACACAACAAATAAAAACTTAATTTTAAATTTTCGCACAGCCGCCATATTGTGGTTACGTAAACAATTGAAATAAATTAGATGTCACTGCAAAGTCTAATGTTTCAACTTCACTTGGCCGCCATGTTCGTTTTGTAGTTAATAGGTTTTTAATAATAATAATAATTATTATTATTATTATTATAAAAATAACCTGACTTCGATGGCGGATATGTAAAAGGTTTATATTCTAAACGTAAGCAAAATTAAGAAATTACGCAGGTTTACCGAGGATTACGCGAGTGACTGAAGTGTTAAATATTGTGTGAACAGTGTAGATAAAATACGTAAGAGAAATACAATACATAACTTGTTAAAAGAGAAGACATATAACATTTAATATCATGACGGTCAACTGTGCTCCATGCGGCAAAAAGATCAAGATCAATCAGCAGGCTGTAGGATGTGATGGTGAGTGTGGACGCTGGTTTCATGTAACATGCATGAAAATTAGTAAAGACACGTACCAACAATTCCGGAAAGATGATACTTTCAAATGGTCATGCAATCGTGAAGACTGCCTCCCGCAACCTAACCTCAAAGAGGTTATGGCATCTTTTTCCCAGAAACTTGAGGAATCCCTTTCGGCGATGAGAGAAGAAATCCACGAGGTAAAAAACTAGCAACTTTCTTATCAGAAAAGTATGATGAACTCCACCGGGAAAATGAAACTCTGAAGAGAGAAAAACCGTCAAGGTCGCAGAAATGGCAGCATCTAGAGCTATCAACGAATTGGAGGAACTAAAACAGTACCAGCGCAAGAACAACTTGATAGTGTATGGAATACCCACTGAAAGAGAGGAGGATGTATTTCACAAAATCTCAGACATTGGCAAGGCGTTAGGAGTTGAAATTACCAGGGCAAACATAGACGCAGCTCACCGCCTCCCGTCAACAAAGCCTGGGCCTCAACCGATAATTGTGAAATTAAATAATAGGTGGAAGAAGGAAGAGATTCTCAGTAGCAGAAGACAAAAGAAGACCCTGAAGACGAGTGAAATTGGTTACAGTGATGGTGGTAATATGTATATCAATGAACACCTGACCCCAAGAAATGAAACCGTCGCCAAAAAGTGCCGTGAATTGAGACAACAGGGAAAAATCTTTGCAACTTTGGTCAGAGACTGCAAAATATACATTCGGAAAAATCAAAATGGACCCTCAAAGCTTATAGTGCTGAAATACTGGATGAACTCGCCCTCTCAAACTAAAATCTATGTACCGGTAATAGTAAGATATCTACTAATTATCCCATATGGAACTAGAATTACAGAAATTAAATTTTTTAGGTAATGCAAATAATAATACACTAGAATTAACTGAGTGTAACTGTAATACACTTAGCGATTATTATAAAATTAAGGACAGTAAACAGATAATAACGATACCAGTACACTAAAATGCGCATGCGCATAGCATGCACATAGCATAAAAAACAAGTTCGATGATATCCAAATAATTTTAGACAGAATAAAAGGGGTAGATGTCCTAGCAATCTCAGAAAATTGGTTAACAGAACAAACAAAAATGTTTTTCAATATTAAGAAATATGTTGCATATCACATAGTTAGAAAGCAAACTGGAGGGGGAGTATCTTTGTATATTTCAAACAAACGTAGCAGTACCCTTGTAAAGGAAATAAATTCCACCCACAGCATACTGCACACTACTGTGAGAAAAGGCCATCAAGAATACAATATAATCACTGCTTATAACCCTCATAAAAGCAACATTCCACACTTTCTAACTGATCTCGAAGTAATTATTAGTTCTTACTCAACGAATCCTGTTATAATACTAGGTGATATGAATATCGATCTATTATTTGGGGACAGATATACTAGTAGTTATATTAACCTAGTCAAATCATACGGTAGCGGCTTCGGTGGCGTAGTTGGTAGCATGCTGAGCTTCTATGCCCAAGATAGCGGGTTCAAACCCGGCCGAAGCCGTCGGATTTTTTAAGAGCGTTAAAATCCCTCAGTATGCCTTCCTTCGGAGGGGAAGTAAAGCCGGCGGTCCCATGTCATAGATTTATGGCATGTTAAAGAACCTTCCACTAATTGCACCTGTGTGAAGCTAAATTGGATAGGTTAAGAATGTAAACAACGCTCTTAGGTTTCTATGTTCGTTGCCAAGAGCCGACTGCGGTGGTGTCTAGTAGCTAAGTTATGAACTTGGCCTAGTAATCGTTGACGGTGGCGCTTGGCGGCAAAAGTAGGAACTATTTGAAAAATTCTAAGTTGCAGTACTTAAATTAAAAACAGATAACACACACTAATACAGTCATCACATTTAACACCGGTTATCAGACAGATTCTACACACACCCAAAGTACACGGGGCTACATGACCGCGTTGTCACAGCCCCTAAATTTAAGAACCAACCAACCAACCAACCAAATCATACGGTCTAGTCTTATGTAATACAAAATATCCAACTCGTGTAACACAAACTAGCTCTACTCTAATTGATCATGTATTGGTAAATGACTGTGACAAAATATGTAATGTCTATAATATTGATAATGATTAGAGTGATCACCATTTACTAATCTGTGAAATGAGAAACAAAAAGATAAACAGGAACTCAATATGTGATGATAGGCCAATAGAAAAGGATAAAATAAACTACAAAAAACTTAATAAATATTTAATAACTCAAGAATTTTTATGCAATGAAACTAACATCAATGACTACTAAAATAAATTCTGTGATTTTATTAATAAAGGAATAGAAGCCTGTACTATGAAATTTACGAATAAGGAGCCAAGTGCCCCACCAATAAAACCCTGGATCACAAAAGATCTTTTAGCACTAATACACAGGAAAGATATATACAAAAACCAAAGTTAAAAAAACATCTGCAGAAATTTTAGAAGAATATAAAATTATTAGCAACCAAGTTACAAAACTTAAGAGAAACCTACAAAGAAACTACTTTGACCAAAAAATTCAAAATGCAAATAATCAGAGGGAAGTGTGGAGTGTTGTTAATGAGATGTTAAATAGGCCAAAGAAGGGGAAAAATGAAATTGTCAAACTTATAGTCGACGGCACAAATATAGAAAAAAAAAGGAAAATATATGTGATGAAATTAATAAATATTATGTCAATATTGCTAACAGTATATGGGAAAATCAAGGAAACGGTTCTACCTCGGACATTACAAGCTATAAAAATACTACTACCACTAAGACAATTTTTATGTTACCTACTGATGCTAATGAAATACAATCAATTATAAACTCCCTAAAACACAAAAACAATATAAGTGAGGACAACACTACTAATGTCATGCTACAATTGTGTCTTGAGGGCCTTACACCATATCTTGTCAAAATAATAAATCTTTCACTGATGACTGGTATATTCCCCGATGCCTGTAAAGTCTCTAGGGTGGTCCCGATCTACAAAAAAGGAGACAAAACCCACCCATCAAATTACAGACCCATCAGCCATCAGCAAGGTTCTAGAAAGCGTTGTTAAACGAAGACTTATGAATTTCTTCATGAAAAATGATAACTTTGCAAACTGCCAATATGGGTTTATTCCAAATAGAGGAGCTGATAGTGCTATATTTGAAGTAGTAACTGATGTAGAAAAGGCATTAGATGAAAACCAACTAGCTGCTGGTGTACTAATTGACCTTCAAAAAGCCTTCGATCTGGTTAACCATAAGATTCTCCTTAATAAACTAGAATTTGCAGGCATCAGAGGAGTGGCACATGATTGGTTCAAGAACTACCTCACAAACAGAAAACAGTATGTTGCAATCGATAATGTAAAAGGTTCTCAAATGAGAATTGACACAGGAGTACCTCAAGGTTCTGTCTTAGGACCAATTCTTTTCTTGGCCTATATTAATGATATAGTATTATTAGAATTGAAAGGCAAGCTTAAACTATTTGCAGATGATATTTTTTTTTATACTCTATCTGGGAACATCTGAACAGGAAATTATGCTAAATATTAATTATGATCTCAATAAGCTGGTGGATTGGTTGAGAGCACACAAAATGGTTATCAATATCACTAAAACAAAATATTTATTCTTCCATAAACCATCATACAAGATTGAGACCACAAACATAGTCAACATGGCCAACAAAGAAATAGAAAGGGTTAAATTGGCAACATACTTAGGTACTGTACTTGACCCTTGTCAGACCCTTAATTGAATATTGTACACCGATTTGGAGCCCTTTCAATAAAACACAAATTGAGAGTTTAGAGAAAGTACAACACAAATTCCTACGAATTTATGCATATCGTTTCCTACACCCAATAACGAATCACAACTACACTGAAGTAATGATGCAATTGAAGCTGCCAACTCTTAAATCCCGTCGTGAAAATTTTTATATTCTTAATATGTACAAAATTTTAAACTCTCACATAAACTGCCCAGAATTACTAAATGAAATCAATATATATGTGCCACCCCGTTCGATGCGCAAGCATCATGTCTTTGAAACAAACTGGCACCCAACTAATTATGGTCTAAATAGTCCCATTGACAGAATGATGCGAATCTCTAATGGGGTCAACATAGACCTGTTCAATACCGATGAAAGACCCCTGAGAAAATATCTGTTTTCCTATTCATTAGACAATCTGTATGAATATAGTTGATTGTAATAGTAGGGTACCTTACTTTGTATTACTCTTAATGTCTTTTATGTTGTATAAAAGAAAATGGTCGAAGCCGTCAATAAATATGTAGGCTATGTATGTATCACACTAGATAGTACACTAACCTGGGAAAATCATGTAGAAAATGTAAAACATAACATCAGCCCTATAATTGGTATTATTTTCAGATTAAGATATAGCTGTCTTACTTGCCAACAATTGAAACATATATACTTTGCTCTGATACGGTCACATCTAATGTACATGAATTTCATATGGGGATATTGTCAAGAAGGAGCTGATAAAAGAACTTGAGATACTCCAGAAACGTGCTATAAAATCTATCTTTGGATTTCCTTGGCTCACACCCTCAAATGAATTATACTCAAGAACTAAAATTATGCCACTGCAAAAACAAATAGCTATGTCAGCAACAGTATTTGTAAACAAATTAGAAAACAAATTGATACACACACACATCCATTTTACCCATGCAAATGACATTCATCATTATGCAACAAGAGGAGTAAATCGAATATTCACCAGCCATTCCCAATCCATTAAATTTGGAACTAAAGGAATTATGTCCTCTATAATAAAAGAATACAACTCGCTACCATTAGGCATAAAGGAAAGTTTCTCTATAAAAACATTTAAGAGGAAAACAAAAGACTTCCTATTAAGGAATGAATAGCCCATATACAATAGCCTTAAGCAATGCAATGTATCATACCGAATCATCTCTGTAAAGTTAGTCACTGGCAATCTAATATAAGTTACTATTAAACTAAACAATATTGTTACAAAAATTATATATATGCCATGCTGTAACTATGTTACTTGATTGTCCCTAACACGAGCTCAGGCTCATTGGGACCTATGTAAATAAATAAATAAATAAATAAATAAACCTGTTAACTACAAACAGGCAGTGAACTTTTAATAGTGCCCTTTATCACCGTACAAAAGTTCAGGATGATATTCTCAGTAGAATGCCGGTAAAATATTTCGCACAGCCACCATGTTGGATTGGTGAGAAGTACCGGTAATACAATTTGAAGGGCACGGTCGGGGTCGGCCAAAATAGTACTATGACCTTGAAATCGCTCCAGCTGCTTAGAAGTTGTTAAGGGGACACACACATACACGCACGGACAAAAGGTGATCTCATAAGCCTAGAAAAACTTTCTTCGGCTTTTCCCAATTAATTGGGGTCACCGAAGCCAACCATGCTCATTTTGGTTTTGGCCGGGGATTTAAGGCCGGGCACCCTTCTTGACACCACGTGATTTTATTAGGTGAAAACTCCACCCCGCTGTCACCGGGATTCGAATCCCGGCCGTCCGGGTGATTGACGAGCAGCTAAGCCACTGTGCCATCACGCTCCCATAAGCCTATTTTTTCATAAATGAAAATAGGCTAAAAATACGTTATCAAGGTAATGAAATTTCATATTTTCGATATTGGTATTTCGGTTTGCACATTTCTGCATCTACTAGTTTTTAAAAAGACCTTGGCCCTCTACCGTTGTTTAAGAAAAATACATATTTTTGATTTTAAGAGTTGGTATACCTTAGTTAACATTGAATGTATTTGTTGTCATTTCTAGGCCAAAGCAAAGCGTCTGAAGGAGTCCGAAGGAAGGACTCTTACCAACTCTTACTTTACTGCATGCAATTAGTCCAGCTTTAAAAGAAATGTGAGTAAAGGACCTGTGGATTGATGGACATTATGTTATATTGAAGAGGTTCTGATCTCATTTGATACTGTTTATTGTTTTCGCTTTGTATTGTTCAGGTCGTCACTACTGACGCCCCCTTATTCCATGTGAGGGTGGCACAGTGTTAATTTGAATTGTTTACTGTTTCCAGCGTACATATTTATACAAAATGGGATGGGTGGCTGTCTATCATTAGACAGAGAAGAGACAAAGGCGAGACGGAGGAGTGAAGAGATCGATAAACAGCTGGGTGAACTGGCGAAGCAAGAACGTAATGTTATCAAGATATTATTGTTGGGTACGTATTATATTGCTTAATCAACTGGTAGTTACTAATATATACTAGAAACTCATAGGTACATTTGCAGTATGAGAACTTTCCTGCATGCATAATAAAGTCCTATACTCTGATTTACAAAAGATTAATGGTGAAAGCTGTCACCCTTTGAAGGGCGAGGTGAGGAGTGGAGACGAGAGGGGTGACGGTCTCCATGGCAACAATGAGCAGTATTGCAATGTTGCAGACACAACAGTGGGCACATGGTTTGACTCCGTGTTCTAGTGTGCCTTCACTCGTCACGGCCATTAGACCGCCATGCAGGGGGGCTAACTTCCCCAGTATTTGTGTCTTCCTTGCAAGCCTCTTGGAATGTTATGAGTCATGATCTGCCTCAGTGGCAATGCAGCATATCCCCACATGCTAGCTTTGACAGCTGTCACCATTCATTATTAGTAAATCAGTATATAGTTATCTCTCACTTGTGGTCCCATCTTCCTCTCTCTAGTTTTTCCTTTAATTTTGTCCGAGAGGGTGTTTCTTGGAAACCATTCCTCAAGATTAACTGGAAGGTTTTCCATATTATAAATGAACACCATTCCTCTCCGCGGCCGTTGTAAACTCATGCCGTCCTCCTCAACGACCTTAATAGCAGCTTCCATTTGCTGAATATCGTAGGCTAATTGAGAAATGTGCGTTTCGAAATATTGCTTGAAAGCAAAGATTTAGTCTTAGAATATATTTTTCATCTCAATTTAAAACGAATCCTTAGCACACCTAAAAACCCTAGGCCTAGACCTACTGATACCGTAATAATAAAAATAATATTTGTTTTACCTCCCTTTTAACTACTGTGGCTTTTAGAGACGCCGGGGTGCTGAATTTTGCCCTGAAGGGGATCTTTAAGGTGCCAGTAAATCTACTGACACAGCTTTCTCGCATTTGCACACCCTCAAATTCCAGATGACTACGCCAGGATTCGATCCTGCAACAGCAGGCGAGAATGTTACCGCTGAGCCACGCAGCCAGCCTAGACCTACGGCCATCAAAAAGACAGATCTACATAATAACAGCACACTGTAAATGTTTATTGGTTCTGAAACATTAACGCAAACTTTGACATTATCGTGCACTAGTGTTCGTCACATATGTGCTCTAAAGATAGTCAGCCATGACGACTATTGGACACGATGATCAAACCACAATTTAATTAATGCTGGGTGCTTCAGAACTACATTATAAGTATATTGCCACTGTTAGTTAGGTCTTACAAGGAGAAATGACAATGTGCCAGTTTTCGTCACAAATAACGAGCATTGGTAAAGTGCGTATTTTTAAATCCAGTGTTCGTCACCAGCATTTCTAACCAAACTAGGAACTTGAGCACGAAATAGCAAATCGCATATGTTACAGAAACAATTACCAACTACAGGGTCTTTTTTTTTTAGTTTGCTATCAGGGAAACATGAACGGAAGGCAATAGCCCTGCCGGGTGATTCATTTGCCGAGAGATATATCCCGTCATGACGGCTAAGATGATCTAATGCAGTACGGTAGCGATAACTATTGCTTCACAGCAATAGTTTAGTTTAACATCTGTGGTACTGGTAGCGCGTTCAATGTGTTCGCTTTAAAATAGCGTAGTTTCTGTAGGAATACAAAAGTTATCGTGTGTTTAACGAGTGATGTATATACAGTGGAACAGCGTGTATTCATTGTGTTGTGCTATGCGAAGCATTCTTCTTATACAGAGTGCCGCTTTCAATTCATTCGCAAATTTCCTGGCATCCTCCCTCCCCATAGGAGTACGGTACGTAAATTAGTAAAGAAGTTCCGCACCACCGGGTCCATTCTTAACAAGAAATCATGCAGGAGACGAACCGTTTTAACAGACGAAAAGCTTGACGAAATAGGAGCTCTCTTGGAAAGAACTCCAACAAAATCCCTGTCACGTCTCGCCGTACAAACCCACCCCCTGCCCAACAATCAGTATTGTAACTGGTTGCTTCAGTCAGTTCACAATGGGTATGTTGACCCAGAACTTTTATTTTATAGTGATGAGGCATGGCTACACTTAAGTGGCTATGTAATTAATCAAAACAATCACTACTGGTGTGCAGAAAATCCCCACCAGCTGCATGTCCGTCCACTTCATGATATAAAGGTAGGAGTTTGGTGCGCAGTAAGTGCTCGTAGAATTATAGGGCCTATATTTTTCCGTGAAACAATAAATGCTGATCGGTATATAAATCTCATTCTCAGACCATTCTTTCAAGAGCTGACGAAGAAGAAAGGAGTAATAGTTACTTCATGCAAGATAATGTGACGGCACACATTGCTAATCGATGTATGGAAGTAATACGGGGAGTTTTCGAAGATCGTGTGGTTAATTTTCCCCCTAGATCTCCTGATTTAAATCCCTGTGATTATTACCTGTGGGGGATGATGAAGGGAAAAGTGTATGTGAACAACCCTCACACAAGAGAACATTACACAAGTTATTTCGAATATCACACTCGCTGAGATTCGCCGAGTGTCTGCAAACCTGTTTACGAGATGTCAGGCGTGTTTGACAGCTGAGGGACAACATTTTGAACATCAAATGTAATGCCAGGTAGGTTTTAGACTGAGAGTTTCACTAGAAATGGTTTTCTATAAGTGTGAATTGCCGTGGTGTAGTGGGGAGGAAATGCACGCATTATACGGCTAGGGACAGAGTGTCATTGCGCCAGCTGTGCTCCGAGTGGTGCTGCGGAGCGAACTAAAAAAAAGACCCTGTATATCACACACTTGTAACTTTTTAAAACGTCGGAACATAACACATATGCACATAATTAACTCGTGTGCCCACTTAGCACATGCGAGAAGCAATACCCCGCGTCAAGACAGCTCAACTCACAGGAGATGTTTGACGCTGGGAATCATCTATTGCATCGCATGCATGATTTCGCAAAGTTGCTCCTTATCGGCAACGAAGGTATGACGGATCTCGTAAGACTTTGTGCGTTGAGAATGACCCGTTGACAGGCTTATTACTTGTATTTATATACGCGAGTGACGAATATTGGGTCAGTGACGAGAACCGGTAGTTACCTTACTGGTCAATTCTGTCAAAACATCTTATCAAAGATTGATGTTGCGATTTACCTAATGCAGCCATTCCCAACCTAAAAAGTAATCTTCTAAAACATTTAATATTTTATGGGCAATATGTAGGCCTACATAACTTAATATAAACATTAATAATAAAAAATAACTTAACAACTATTTATAACTTATTTTTTTAATATAGTACGGTTATAACTAATATTTTAAATTTATTATTTGTTTGCTGTTAGCATGCATTTAATCTCAATAAAATGCTGAATATAGTTTTCAATTTTACTTTTATTGACGTGTGCAAATGAAGATGTATAAACATTTAGCTGAGGAAAATAAACAATTGCAGTACATAAGATTTATTAATTTTGATTTTATTGGAAACCAATAAATGTTGTAGCAATTAGTTTGACAAAATAGACGCATTAAGACAATAGCAGTGCAGTGGTGAAAGTGACTGGGGTTAGTGTAGGGTGGGTTGTCGAGGGTGAGCATGGACCTTGACATGCGTGAATAAGATGGCGCTGCGGGCCGGTACATTACGACTGACACATACGATGGGAACATGGCGCCCGTCATTATCGTTTATTTTTGGCGTACCACCTACCAGTTCTTTGCGTACCGCCGAGGGATACGCGTACCCCAGTTGGGAACCGCTGTTCTAATGTAACTACATCGTAAGGTTCGCTCTAATCTGATTGTTTAGTTACTATGCCAGAATCATAATGCTCGTTGCAACTCAATTGGAATTCCTGTCATCAACGGTATAATTGCCCTTGTTATCAACTTGCATTAAGTGTTTTCTTGTCATTGCACCAGGTGCAGACTGGAGCATGCTCGTGAAGCAGAGTATATTGCATCAAGTGTGGTTAAACTGTACATTGCGATACGGCCGCGTTTAGGGAATTTTTAGGGTCCTTAGTGATGTCACCGTGATGTCACGGCTGACATATTGATATTGAGTCGCTTTGCTTGCCGGGAGTCACTTCATCAGCTGATTAATACGCCAGTTTCACGCGCGGTTTAGTTAGAGAAGGTTCTCCATTTTTTTTTTTTGCACCTGTTAGCGTGTTGTAAACGTAATTTTAACGATTATTATTCCTGTGAATAACCTATAGAACAAGATTTTGATATTACATGGTGGCCACTAGTCCTGGAAAACTTCTGGATTTTTATTAGGTCTGGAAAATGACAAAAAAAATGAAAACTCCTGGAAAATAGCCACTGTTAATTAATTATAAAAAACTTTCCATCTTAAATCATACTCCCGCTGTGGTTTTGGTTGAGCATTTTATCATTAAAGAAAGAAATTTCCTCAGGCTACCTGTTTCCGTGTGGGAGAACACGCAATAGTACTTTTGTAAAACATATTGAGTATAGACAACTTCACTGCAATAAAATTGCAGGCGGCATTCGTTTCTCTCTTTTTTTTTTAAAGCGGATATTTGAGTCACAAAAGCTTTTTTAAACAACAATAAAATCATTTGTGCGTAGGCTTGCATATCAATAACGCAATTACCACGAATTTTTGTCAACATCTGTATAAGTAAACCACATCACAGAAGTGACAAAGAGGAAATCTGACATTCTACGGATCGGAGCGTGGAATGTTAGAAGTCTGCTAGGAAGTGGAAGGTTAGAAAACTTAGAAAGGGAAATGGATAGGTTGAGGTTGGATTTGGTTGGGATTAGTGAAATGCGCTGGCAGGAAGAACAGGACTTATGGTCAGGAGACTATAGGGTCATTAGCACTAAATCAAACAATGGCCAAGCAGGGGTTGGCCTCATATTGAGTAGGAAACTTGGACAGCGGGTGGAATATTATGAGCAATATAGTGAACGGATTATTGTAGCAAAAATCAATACAAAACCTACCTGCACTACAGTGGTACAAGTCTATATGCCTACCAGTCAAGCTGATGATGAGGATGTTGAAAAGGTCTACGAAGAAATAGACGAAATTCTGAGGTATATCAAGGGTGATGAAAATGTTATAGTAATGGGAGATTGGAATGCTGTGGTAGGAAAAGGGAGAGAAGGGAAGATAGTAGGAGATTTCGGATTAGGTGAAAGGAATGATCGAGGAAGCAGGCTGGTAGAATTCTGCACCAAGCATGAATTGGTCATAGCTAACACCTTATTCAATAACCACAATAGAAGAATATACACATGGATGAGACCAGGAGATACAGGGCGTTACCAAATCGACTTCATTATGGTCAAGCAGAGGTTTCGAAACCAGATTTTGGATTGTAAAACATATCCTGGTGCTGACATAAACTCAGATCACAATCTGCTTGTAATGAAATGCAGATTAAAGTTGAAGAAACTGAAGAAAAGTCAAAAGCCAAAAAGGTGGGCAATAGACAGACTGAAAGAGAAGGATGTAAACAAAAGATTCAAGAAGAGTATAAAGGAAGGACTAATGAAAAACCCTAAACAAACTCCAATTGCAGACGAATGGGCACTTTTGAAGAATGAAATAACAAAATCCGCAGAAGAAAACATTGGTAGGAAAGAAAGAATAGGTAGAAAACCGTGGATCACTCAGGATATACTAGAATTGATGGATGAAAGACGGAAACACAAGAATCTAAGAGATGAAAAGGGGAAAGCAGAATACAGACGTCTGAGAAATGAGGTTAACAAGAAGTGCAAGGAAGCGAAAGAAGAATGGTTGAAAGAGAAATGTGCAGGTATAGAAAATTGTCTGAAATTAGGAAAAGTAGACACAGCTTATCGAAGGATTAAGAATACTTTTGGGGAAAAGAAGACTAAGTGCTGTAATATTAAGGACACAAATGGAAAGCCTGTAACAGATAGGGAAGAAAAGGTTGAGAGATGGAAAGCTTACATAGAGAGTTTGTATAAGGGAAAGGATATTGAGAATCATGTAATGGAAAGGGAGGAGGAAATTGATGAGGATGCGAAAGGAGATTTAATATTGAGATCAGAATTTGATAGAGCTTTGGAAGACTTAAGCAGGAACAAAGCACCAGGCATAGATGATATACCGATTGAGTTGCTACGCTGCATAGGAGATGAAGGTCTGATCAGGTTATTTCACTTGGTGTGTAGGATTTATGAGACAGGTGAGGTACCCCCTGATTTCAAGAAGAATGTAATCATCCCTATACCAAAGAAAGTGGGAGCTGACAGATGTGAAGATTACCGTACAATCAGCTTGATTACTCATGCTTCAAAGATCCTGTCTAGGATAATTTACAAGAGGATTGAAAGCCAGATAGAAACGGAGTTGGGTGAAGACCAGTTTGGTTTCAGGAGAAATGTAGGAACAAGGGAAGCTGTACTAAGTCTTAGGCTGATTTTAGAAGGTAGAATAAGGAAAGATAAGAGAACTTTCATGGCTTTTGTAGACTTAGAAAAGGCTTTTGATAACGTTGATTGGACTAAATTGTTTGACATTTTGAAATCAATTGGAATAAAGTACAGGGATAGGAGGGTGATATACAATCTGTACAGAAACCAGACAGCAGTCATTCGAGTTGAAGGACATGAGAGAGAAGCTGGTATTCAGAAAGGTGTAAGGCAAGGCTGCAACTTATCACCCATACTTTTCAATCTTTACATTGAACAAGCAATGAAGGAAATTAGAGAAAAATTTAAAGTGGGAGTGAAGATTCAAGGAGAAATAATTTCAACTCTGAGATTTGCTGATGGCATAGTCATCTTGGCCGACAAGCCTGAGTATTTGAATGAGTTTTTGAATGGTATGGACTCCGTCTTACGGAAAGAATTAATGATGAAAATAAATAAATGTAAAACAAAAATACTGGAATGCAGCCGAAATAAATCAGAAACCTCTATGGAGATCAAATTGGCAGGTGAAAAGCTGAAGGAAGTAGGAGACTTCTGTTACTTAGGAAGCAGAATAACCAGTGATGGACGAAGCAAAGAGGATATTAAAAGTAGGTTGGCTCAGGCAAAGAAAGCATTTCTACAAAAAAGGAATCTGCTGACATCGAATATAGATTTAGGTATTAGGAAGTCATTTTTGAAAGCCTTTGTCTGGAGCGTGGCGCTCTATGGAAGTGAAACTTGGACTATTGGTGCAGCAGAGAAGAGGAGAATTGAAGCATTTGAAATGTGGTGTTACAGGAGAATGATGAAGATCAGATGGGTAGATAGGGTTACAAACAAAGAGGTATTAAGACGAGTGGGAGAGGAGAGATGTTTCTGGCGACTGCTAATGAAGAGAAGAGATAGGTTGGTAGGACACATACTAAGACACCCAGGAATAGCAAGCTTAGTTATGGAAGGAAGGGTCGAGGACAAAAACTGTAGGGGTAGACCAAGGTTAGAATATGTTAAACAGATTGCCTCCGATGTAGGGTGTCGGAGCTATGTAGAGATGAAACGATTAGCTCAGGACAGGGAGGCATGGAGTGCTGCATCAAACCAGTCAAAAGACTGAAGACTCAAACAACAAACAACAAACCAAACACAACTACTTTAATTTGGTCTTGAAGTAGGCCACCGATAAAGCCCCCCCCCTATCCTCCCGGGACTTGCGCTTATTTTTAAGTCTGGAAAAATTAGAATTACTCCTTGATAATTCCTGGAAAACTCCTGGAAAATCGTTGACCGATTTGAGTGGCCGCCATGTATTACCAGTGTTGTGTGCGCGATTGTATTGGTGATTTGTAATAAAATTGTTGAAATCCTGAAGTGGGATTCAAATAAAATGCTGTTACGTGTTACGTGAGGGAACGAGTGGTCAAAAATTACTGCTTCTTCTTGTACATGTGGAATAATACGAACTGTGGGACCTATTGGTGAGTTTGTTTTTTACGTTGTTCTTATATTTATTTTGGTTTTTGCATTTAATTGAAAAGTTGCACTGTACTCTTCGAAAGCCATAGACAATGCCATTTGTCTAAACGATAATATTACGTCAAGCACGGTGGGAGGGAATATGTCTGGGTAAGATATAGAGAAAAATTGCCATTTACAAGAACACCTGCAATGGCATATAACAGTCTTTTGTATCAGACATATATTGGTCGGTTTATACGTTTCATACAGTATGTTTGTGTGACGTTATTAGATAGTATGTAACGGATGGTGATTTCTAATTGAGATAAAACTATTTGTAGTCAATATTGGAAAACATAAAAATACCTAACTAGGGGGGGTATGGGGGCCGCAGCCCCCCCCCCTCCCCCCCCCCCCCAATTAAAAAAAACATTAGTGACCACAATGATTTATAAGGAAATTATAATGCTTAAGTTTTTAGTTGTTTTTGCGTATGTTATTGCGGATTTGTAGGCAACATTGGAAAAAAAAACGAAACTATACAAAACCATATCTTGCTATACATAATTAGTTTTGTAGTTTCTTATAATGTTTATTTCTGTTATTGAGTTGTCTCCACCCAATAACATTATTGACCACAGTGTTTGTGTTCGGAAGCAGCATTGGAAACAAATATTTGGTGGGAGGGAGGGGGTTGGGGAGGAGGTGAAATTTTCCCAGTAAACAAGAATATTATTGACCACAATGTTTTATATGGCTGATTTTATGTGTTAGTGAACGGTTGTATTTGTGTTTCTGGTTTTGATGGAAATTAATGCGTTTTTACAATTATATTACACACAGAGTATATAGCTTCATTTTACAGGACTATACACATATTATAGATTTCGATATGAATTTTTTCAAATTTAACCTGATATTGCAATATTACGATGTGTATTGGAATCTGTAATTGATCTACATAGGCCAATTACAGATTTCGAAGCTGAAATTTGAAAATATTACCCTGAATTGCGAAATCTTTTATGAATCGAAATTTTTGATTGAGGTATATAAGTTGTCAATTAAAGAATTCGATGCAATGGTTTGTAATTACGAAATGAAAATATTACGATGTGTATCGGAATCTGTAATTGACCTAAATAGGCCAATTATTGGTGTCGATGCTTTTCGAAGTGAAATGCCATGTCCTGTGGTTCGGATTCCACGTAAAAAGGAGGTCCCGTGGCTCATGATCTCAAGATTAACGGTCACGTTAAACTACAAGCTTCCTTTTATTGGTGTCGATGCGGAAATTAGAATAGATGACGTTAAATTGCGAAATTTTTATATGCATCAGAATCTTTAATTTATCTATGTAGGTGAATTACAGATTTCTATGTAAATTTTTTAAATTTTGAAATGAAAATAATTGCGATGTGTATCGGAATATGTAATTGATCTACATAGGCCAAGTACAAATTTCGATGCGAAAAATTCAAAATATTCCGGTAAATTGCGATATTTTTCTATGCATCGGAATCTTTAATTGAGCTATGTAGGACAATCATAGATTTCGATCGAATGTTTTTTAATTACGAAATGAAAATAAGTACGATATGTATCGGAATCTGTAATTGACCTACATAGGCCAATTATATATTTCGATGTGGAAATTTTAAAATATAATGTTAAATTGCGAAATTTTGTTATGCATCGGAATTTTTAATTGAGCTATGTAGGTCAATTATAGATTTCGATCAATGCTTTTTATTTACGAAATGAAAATAATTACGATGTGTATCGGAATCTGTAATTGACCTACATAAGCCAATTATATATTTCGATGCAGAAATTTCAATATATGACTTGATTTTGCGAAATTTTTATATGTATCGGAATCTTTAATTGAGCTATGTAGGTCAATTACAGCTTTCGATGCATTGTTCGTCTCAAAGGTTTTTGTTTAATGTAGCTTTGTGTTTTTGTGTTTCCCCACCCAAAAACCCCTATTACCCAGGCTTTTCCCGTAAGCTTGCTAGAGGAGTATTTCGTGACGTCGTTGATGACGTCACGGAAGTCGCCATTTTGTTTTAGGGGAATTTTATACGCGGATGGATCGCAATGTATAGTTATCCCTCAAGTGTTTCCATGTCCCACCAACAGGTGCAGGTGAGAGTGGCAAGAGCACGCTCGTCAAGCAGATGAAGATTATACATAGCGATGGCTTCACGAAGGAGGAGCTGCGAAGTTTCCGACCCACTGTCATGGACAACTTACTCTCCTCCATGAAGTATGTGCTCACTGGTATGGGCCTCCTCAGGATTAACTTGGAGTCTGCCAAGAATAAGGTCAGTATGCGTTGCTAGCTCTTGCGTATCTTGCCATCCCTCTCAATCTTAGGCTACACTATTCATCATCTCGAACAGTTTCCGGCCACTGGCTAGGTCTGTTTGGAACATAAGCCTCTCCATCGTCTTCTGTCCTCCCACCTTGGTCCAGTCTTTTCCTTTCTTTCGCATGCAGCCATTTATTTCTTGGCATTCCTCTTGGTCTTTTTTCCTCTATTTTCATCTCGTGTATCTTCCTGGGTATCCTCCTCCCATCCATTCGCTTAACATGCCCATACCATTTAAGCCTTGATTCCTCTATCCTATCCTGTAATGCTCCCTCCTTGACTAATTCTCTGATCTTCTCATTTCTCAACCTGTCCACCTTTGTCACTCCAATACTGCTTCTCAAGAATGTCATCTCACTAGCCTGTATTCTGCTTCGCTCCCTTCCTTTCATAACCCAGCTCTCTGAAGCAAACTTCAGGATTGACACATAGTACATCCTTTTTGCTGTTTTGAGGGACATCCTTACTCCATACCAGGCTCCTAACACTTTTCCTGAATAATTCTGCTTGCCTCCCCCGCTCATTTATTTCTCTGTCGTTTCTTCCATTTTCTTGTATCATGCTTCCCAGATACTTGAAACTCTCTACTTTTTTCAATTCTTCCCCACCAATTTATACACATATTGTGCATGCTCCATGTTACAAGGACAGTAGCTACCATATTCCTTATTCCAAAATTTGAGATACTGCACCATTTCTGGGATTGTAATAGAAAATATTCTATATTTTTATAAGTGGTGTCGAATACATTTCCATATTTATTTGTGTTATGTTTATTTTCTCTGAATAACAATCATGTGCTTGAAGTTTACAAGTTAAGGGGTCTGATATGGGCATGTTGGTAGTGCTGAGATTGGGTTATGGTGCTCTTTCACTAGGATGCTGCCAGCCAGCATGGGTTACCATTGCAAAGTGAGTGTGCTTGTGAGCTGCATTCTGCCGTTCTTTCAAAATGTTTTGTTTTTTTTCCTTCACAACCAGAAACGTAACTGCTATCAATATGTATCGCAAGTTTCCCACTGTCAATAGGAAAGGCTATATGAGCGTTAGGATTCACTATTCATGGAAGGACACGAAGATGTGCATGACGAACAACGCATCGATGGCTCACAACAGCAACTTGTAAGGATGCTTTTTGTTCTGCAAATCGCAATATGTCCGGACAGATCGATGCTTTATCATTGACTGCTTCGTAATACTGCTACCTCCTGGGATTGAAGTAGAAAACTCATCCATTGCAAGGATTCTGACAGACCGCCTTCATTCCCAGAAAGTCTGTACAAGATGGTGGCCACGCTTGCCAAATGATGTCTACAGGCTGCAGTAATGATTTGGTGAGATTTCT
Source organism: Meconema thalassinum (assembly GCA_946902985.2). Classification (NCBI taxonomy): domain Eukaryota; kingdom Metazoa; phylum Arthropoda; class Insecta; order Orthoptera; family Tettigoniidae; genus Meconema; species Meconema thalassinum. The sequence continues at coordinate 37,766,898 of OX336394.1, forward strand.
TTTCTGTAAATGCACCAATGAGAGTAAGATCTGCTCTTCAAATTACTTCTTAGTAGTGATGAAACCTTGGTCCATGCTTCAACTCTTGAGACAAATCATCAGAGCATTCACCAATTCCTGGACTCTGGAATCCTGTCGAGCTGCTACGATGTAAAATGACACCAAGGGCTATGCATATCAAACTTCTGGTCCACAAGTCTCCATTTGACGGAGAATCATCTATTTTCTTCGTTATTATGTCAGTTTGTTGTGGTGTTTTTGGGTGTTCAACCTATGAAATAAGAAATAGATGGTTGACCTTTCAAGGATATCCTAAAGACCTTGACCTTTCTGTGCTAGGCAGTTAACACACGTTCCTTTAAGAGAACCGTCACGAATCCGACTAATGTTCTAGAGCAGTGCCATCCGGTCATTGCGCTCTTCGAGCGCTTGGCAGTCAGACTAGCGCGCCTTCCCCTACAACCACTACATTGTGGCAGCGAGGAGACCTGAGACGGACGATGTTCGGACCGCGCTGACTAGTACAGTCGTGCGACTGACGGCTTATGTGGGATTGTTGACATATTGATAGGGCTGTTTTGCCATAAAAATATACTGCATATACAAATTGAATGGTACTCCGATGTATGGAATGTGCAGGAAATGAACTCAAGTGTTAAGTAAAGAATATTGTGAATTATTCCAAACTGAAATGTGAACATATTAAAGAGGAAAATTCAACAACGTTTTAGCAATATGAACAGATAGTACAGACTGAGTGAGTTTTGCTCCGTCGTTTTTCCGAGCTTTTAGTTTTGGAGGAAACAATCTTCTTCAAATTGGGTACAGTATTTCTGGACACAGCTATTCGTGAACAATTGCGCAAGTTCCTATCGCTCATCGTTGCACGATGTTTACTTTTGGTAAGCTTAAGAACCGAAAAGTAACTCTCACGAATGTACATTGAGCCGAACATTGACAGAACTTTACATACATGGTTATACAAAAAGGGGTATTCTTCTTGCGGAAAGCTGTTGTAAAATTCTTCTACACTTGGTGACATTAGAAAGTGGTCTTTAAGACGAACATTGCACAGCAGTTCAACCAGCTCCATCCATCGTTACACTCTTCAACCGCTCCCATTTTAATCCCATTGACTCAAAAACACCCTCCACATCTTGGAAAATATCGAATCCCGTAGTGGTGTCTTTGAGAGCTACCAAGTCTAGGAAATCCTCGGTGACCCGAAGATCGTCATCCACCCCTTGAATGAAAATAACGAGCTGTGCTGTGTCCGCAATGTCGGTTGATTCGCCGAGGGAAAATTATACTAATTTGCTGTTCAATATCAACGGCCATATCGTCTATTCTGCGAGCCACAGTTTGAGGAGAAGAGTGATTTTTTCAAAATTTTCAACTAGCTCCATAGGACAAATACATGCCACCGCGTCCATTAGGCACTCGATTAAATTTCCTTCCACAAAGGGTTTCCCAGCTTTGGCAATTCTCATCAAAAATTTGTAGCTTGCTCTTAAGGTGGGTCCGCCAACCTCACTCTCCTGATCTGTCGGACAAAAATACGGTAACTTACAAAAAAGTGCCGCTTGAAATTTTTCTCTCAATTGTTCCAACTTGGCGGCTGGCATCTGTCACCCCACCGTAATCATCCCTGTGGTTGGCACTGTAGTGCCGTTCCAGATTGTTTTTTTTTACACATTAAATCTCTGTGGCACACTAAATATTTCACATGCCCTTTATAAGCTGTACAGAAAAATGACATTTCCCATTCTGCTTTGAAGGCTGCTGCTTCCCCACTCCTTTTATTGTATGATGTTCAGTCATGACCACTGCGAAACTGATTTACTTAACCGCTGTCAAAAAAGCGCATTGGACTACTGTCGGCGCAGAAATTATGTGCACCCGAGTTTGGAGATAAATAGCAATACAACCGAAAGGCCTACAGAAAAACAAGTGACATCACCTTTTTCCTTGTTTATTTCTGCGTTGATTGATGATAAAGTTAGTTTTTAGGAACTTATTTTAATATCCCTTATGGCAGGTATAACGTAAAAAGTACCGTTTTTTGCGGGATTCGAGCGAAGTGTCGACTTTAGAGATTCACAACTCTTAAATCAGTTGTGCTACAGCACCCAACTTTGGATATGTGTTAGTCAGATATGTTTTCTGTGTATATGTGAAGTTTCAAAATTTGATCTCCAGCACAAACAACGCAACAATCAATTCTGTAAAAGGCTCGTATTTCGAAACTGGACTCCCGCAGAAGTTCGTTCTTGGGTGCGTTGTAATCCGCATATAATAACCGTTTGCGATATGTAACTATCCGTGATCTAAATAAATGGGTTTAGTTTATATGGATTGATATTTATTATGATTTTGGTGTATGTTGTTGACAGGCGAGGACCGCAGGAAAGCTTGTGCTGTGTTGCCGCGTTAGCTTGCTCTGACCCGCCCGAGTATGCCACCGACTGATCCTCACTTCGTTCACTCTGCTTCGTCATGCAGTAGGCTAAATCTTTTTGAATGTAGTACTGTACCTACATTTATATTAAGTAGATGAAAAAGCTTTTACTGCGCCATCTGTAGGATGTTTTGTGAAATGGTGTCTGGCAGCATGCCTTTTCAGTTACGCTTTGTGTTCCGTGGATTTTAGTGGTGGAGAGTCATTTAAAATTTCATTTTGTATACTGTACATAAATTACTATTAAGATGAATCTCGGCGGTAATAAAATACAAGAAAAACAGAGAAAGCCAGTCCCAGGACCATGATGTGGCAATCAATCAATAAATTAATTAATACATAAATAAATAAAAATATTGATAATAATTAAGAACTACTAGAGCTCGCGTCAGCCCAGAAGGCGGCCGGCTCTGTGGGATTTGCGCAGAGAGAGAAAGAGATTCATTTCCACTGTTGCAACAGGTCCACCATGTCCGAGTTCCCACACCACAGGCTGCTGCCATGAGTTCCTGCGGTACGACAACACCGTCGCTTACCTCAACGAGCCTGTCTCTTTCACGCTGCTTTACACTTAGCTTTCCTGACAACACACTAGCTCAGATTCTCAAGACAGACTGACTGTGATTGATGGGTTGGAAGTGAGGCATGACGTAATGGTAGCGTTGTGTTCTGCGCACCGCCTTCCCGGCTGACTCGAGCTCTAATTAATTCACAAGTTTCGCCATTTTCAACTCCAGGCAAATGCTGGGACGGTACGTTCTGACAGGCCACGGGCGCTTCCTTCCACATCCTTGCCCAGTTACATTCATATTCATTCATTTCAGCTCTCATTAACTCCTCTCATGAGTTTGGCGTCAGGAAGGACATCCGGCCATAAAAGCCGTTGGCCACATACAATTTCATCGCATCTCATCCCCGAACCCGTTGGAAACGGGAATAATAAGGGGTAGACTTGCACACACTAATTAATTCACACGTTCGTACCAAAATGAATAAGAAAAGGAAATTATACCGTATATACCCGAATATAAGATGAGGCCTAGTTGTCAACTGCATCGTACAGATTTAAAAAAAAAAATACTCGCTAACTCATAACTTTCACCCTTAAGGTTGTGCTTTCATTTGTATAACGTCGCGTATTATCGGAAACCCCTCTGCCCCCTTTTCCAAGACATACCGTATTTCCTCGCATAATCGTCGCCACCGCGTAATCGTTGCACCCCACTTTTCAAACACTAAAATAGGCTTATAATATTTCATCGCATAATCGTCGAATAGCATATTCGTATTTGTGCGCCAGTCAGTTGCACATGCTGCTACGATTTTATAACCTGTCAGAAGAAAAATATCTCGTCTTTATGCTTGCGGGCTTTGAACTGTGACGCTAGTGGCAAGCTTCGTCACTTGGCACATTCCGCGAGCGTATAATCTGGCGTGATCTTGTCAGCAGAAAGTTATCTCGCCTTTATGCCTGCGGGCTGTGAACTGTGACAGGAACGGCCAGCGCACATTCCGCGAGTTTATAGGCCTAATCGGGCGTGATCTTGACAGGAGAAAGTAATCTCGTCTTTATGCCTGCGGGCTATGAACTGTGACGCGAGCGGCCAGTTTCGTCACTTAGCACATTCCGCGAGCTTATTGGCCTATTCTGGCGTGATCTTGTCAGGAGAAAGTAATCTCGTCTTTATGCCTACAGGCTATGAACCGCGACGCGAATGGCCAGCTTCGTCAGCACATTCCGCGAGCATTAACCTGTCGTGACCTTGTTAGAAGAAAGAAGCCTGTCTCTGACTGTAGGCTATGACTCACGCTATGCGAATGACTGGCTCATGAAGCAAATAATGATACAGTATATTCTTTGAACTTCAATATTCTTCGCATAATCGTCGCACCCTGCTTTTTTCCACGAATTTTAGGCTAAAGAAGTGCGACGATTATGCGAGGAAATACGGTACTCTATAATTTCTTTGTCCAAGTCAGGGAAGCGTTCTTTCCTAGGTCCACGAAAAGGTTTCCTTGATGTATGCACGCTTTTAGGTTTGTCATTAGTTTGCTGCCATCTACGCACATTGCACTCGCTCACTCTGTACATCTGTCCTGCTTTAAATGTTGATGTTATTTCAGCATAACAAAATCACTATCAACTTGAAGTTTGCATCGTATCTCGCTTTAATTTCTGTCGCCGTCATAAAGATGACCGTAGTAATTTCAAAACACGTCTTGCCCGCGATGGTATTGTTCGTTTTTGCGTCGGTGCTTTCCTTTCTTCCACGGTGTTTTTTGTCCGTCTGTTTGTTGTCGATAAGTAGGCCTACCAGTATTGTCTTCATGTTCCATTTTTGTTTCTCGGGTAAGTGTGATTGTTTTCTTGTGGAAATCGATCTTTTAGTTATGTAAAAACGCGAAGGTATACGGCTGGATTTAAACTCAAAGGATCAAATACGCAGACGCCGCCGGTCGAGAATTCATTGTGAATGAATTTGATATTCGCTACTTGCGTCAACAGAAAGACGCGCTAGAAACCAATAACCAAACACACAAGGTGTTTTCTAATGTGGCGACGCTAAATAAGAAATTGTTAGGTTAGAACATGTATCTGGTATTGTTAGTCACGACGACAGCTGACGACAGAAGACAAAATAAAGAAGGCCGTCAGTTGAACTCTTGCATGATTGGATATAGGGGTATGGGATAGCTTCTTGAAGACTAGAATCTCAAATGCATTGGACGGAGAGTAGCTCGGATATTGGCAGCAGCGACGGCAGTTGACAATTCCAGTCGTCTTGTTTGAATCATGCAAATTTTAAGTTTTCTCGGGAATAAGGTCTTTCCCTCACAAATCCCCGCATATATCTCGCACACAAGATTTTCACACCTATTTTCGGAAGGGATAGGGCGAGTTACATGCAAGCAAATGCCAGCAGACACAAATTCAACCTGAAGACCAGCACTAAAACAAGGGAACAGCGGAAACGCGGCACGCAGTCACGAATGCCAACCCACTGTAACAAAGTACAGTGATTTTCTGTGTACCAACTGCGGAAGGAAGAATTAAAAACACTATTTCAGATGACGAGAGCCTCCGTGGCTTAGGCGGCAGCACACCGGCCTCTCACCGCTGGGTCAATGGTTCAAATCCCGGTCACTCCATGTGAGATCTGTGCTGGACAAAACGGAGGCAGACAGGTTTTTCTCCAGGTACTCCGGTTTTCCCTGTCAAAATTTCATTCCAGCAACACTCTCCACTATCATTTCATTTGTCATTCATTTAGTCATTGCCCCAGAGGAGTGCGACAGGCTTCGGCAGCCAGCACAGTTCATATCCTCGCTGCTAGATGGGGCCTTCATTCATTCCATTCCTGACCCGGTCGGAGACTGGAAGCAGGATGTGGATTTTCATTTCATTTGAGATGACGAACAATCATAAGTAATGAACTTGCCATAGCCTGTATCCTAGATCTACAATTACACGACACAGAAAACAAGAATTCGTTACGTTTCTGGTGTCCCGTAACATTTCTCACAAGACGTATGATACGCGTGTACTGGCTTCAGCAAAACAGGGTGTGTTTAGTATTTAAATTACAACACGACCTTCAGATATCCGGGATCAACTTATAAAGAGCGCTGACGTTATTAAATTAAGATACGTTTATCACTCAATTACTGCTTGTAAAACTGACGGGTTTTGTTCTTGTAAAGATGGTTTTAAAACATATTTCAGTATGCTTTCGAACATATAATTTATCCGATTAAAATGACGTGTTTGCGTAAATCCTAACCTCAAAATGTACGCTAATCGTAAATGCATGGTAATTAAACATAACCAACCATATTTTAATCTTCAGTAACGCATTGATTTGTCGTGAGTTACAAGATGCCGACCCCACATACTACTTTGTGAATAATAATAATAATAATTTTTAAAAACCGTGATCAAAAATTAATTATACCCTGAATATAAGACGACCCCAAATTTTTATAACACAAAAAGTGGGAAAAAAACCTCGCCTTACATTTGGGTATTGTACCCGATTGTCATCATGTGGACCATGTGTTCGTATCCCAACTAACTCACGGTCTTTCGAGGTATGGGACGTTCCTGCCCACTATACGACCACATGCTCCGGATTTGAGTCTACCAGGTAACTACTCTACAGGAAATACTCAACACTTTCCTAAAAATGAACAATTTACTGGTCTAAAATCATGGCTATACAACAAATACAAATAAAGGACAAATTATATTTAATTCCCACAAATAAAAATAGGGTAATTCTGTGAGCTTTCTTCTTAAAATAGTGTTACACTGCACTCAAATCTAATTCTAGCATCCTGTCAATGATATTTCAGACTTCCATGGGTTTCCATAGTGTTCATCAAGTGACACAATTTTAGTTTTAGTTAAAATCACATATCACATAAAAATGATATTAATAAAACATTATTCCATTTCTTATGGCATTTACCTTGATTAACATGAATTCATTATTTTCTGCAATCATTAACAAATATTTGTTGTGTCGTGTGAATCATCTTCCTTCTTTCCATCCATTGAACGCTTTAAGAAAAGTGGTACTTATCCCTTCCAAAATAAACATGGATAGAATATATTTTAGTTTCACCATATAACGATTTTCTGGGTCTTGTCGGGCTTATCATCGTTACAAATGTGTCATGTTCTGGGAAAACACATACCCGTCTGCATAAATTAGCAGGAACTGGCAAAATGCACTCTAAAAGAAGATGCCTACATTATTTTGGTTCAGCTTTCCTCCTCAGAGAATAACTGAGCCAAATATTATCTGATTTCTATGATCCAACGACGTATGTGAGTTGCAACCCACCGTTCAATTCAATTGGCATCATCAAAATAATCATATCTTAATTGCATATTTAAATATCGAGATTCCTCAGTGTCCTATTGTGACTCTAACTTACAAGGGACCGGTCGAACGACCTTCCTCTCCCTCAGCAGGCAATAAAATTCGTTCCAGCTGGCTAGCTAAAATGGCCGCCGCAGAAGTGGTCTACAATCCCCCCTCTCTCTGCTGTCAAGATCAAGGTCAGGTTTGTTTACAAAATGCAGTACTGGAGTAACGCTAAGTGTGGCCCCTAAGTAATTGAGTCATTTAAATATTTAACACCTATCCTTATAGTGTCTTGGGCTCAACTGGCTCCTTAATTAACATTCATGGCTGGGGTGGAATTCTAGTGATAGCCTTGCCGTTCTGTGGTGACTACTAGTGGCTTTTAGACGCGCATCATAGTGAAAATCCACGACTTTCACCAGCAGCTGTCAATAATATATAAGGAAATCTGCGTTCCTAAACGACGAATATGATCCTTACCTCAAGGTAGGTCATTAACACACACATGCTCACAGCGTCTCGACGGACGTCAATAGTGGCATAATTCAAGCAAGCGTTGGATACAGACAGGCTCTGTCCAATTCGCTGCGAAATAATACAGTATGCTCAAGGGCGATACTACTCGTAGATTTAGCCAACTTCTCAACTAACGCGCAAGCTATACTAGTTTGTCCCCGCTATATTTATTACGTAAATCACTGGATTCTACGTTAATTCTGCACGCTTACATGCAGCTCAAACAATACTTCACATAGATGACTCAATTATTAAGGCACCCGCGTTCTCTCTGTCATACCACTTAAGCCAAAGCTTTACATAGCTCCTAACACAAATGTAATAAAATTACTGGCTTAATTTACTTTAATGGTCCTCAAACATAATCCTAAGGATTGACCATATCAAATATTCATTCATATTTCACCGACACTGAAAAAGCTCTCGTATTTCTCTATATTTCACGTTATACTCTTACTGTTTACCAAAATACAGTATCTTTACATTAGACATGACACTATTTGAACATTATTTAGGCCAAAAATGCCTATTACTTTACTATTGCCGACCCCATAATATTATTCTTATTATCATTTAACGTTACCGTTACATCCATCACTATTTTTTTGCCTGAATGGCCTTAAACAAATCACCTTCCAAGCCATATTTTATTCAAGAAGAGTGGTGAAAACTCGTTCAGTAAGTGACTATTACATCTTATTCTCAAAGTGATAAATCGTTACATGGTGAACTATTTAGTTATAATGACATTATAAAAAAATGGGTACTCACTTTTTCCTCTTTGCTGGATAGTGCCAGCGCTTCAGCTTTAGCGCTACCATGACGCTTGACTTAAGCCATCATGTTATTCTTTACACAACACTTAGCTTCATACACTTTCCACATGATACACATATTTTTATCAATGGCCTTTATCACTGCTATACACTGCATATTAATCACTATACACATGAACACTTTAAATCACTATTTCACAATTTATATACATTTATCCACTACTTCACATGTTGAACCTTAAATTGGACTTCTCCTACGCCTGATCTCAGAGATGCGATGCAATTATGACAACCGCTGGTCTCCGTGAAAATCTAACAGCGTTTTACGGACGTTCGATCCTCGTTCCCTGCAATCTTGTTCAGCTCACTATCCAGATTAGGTGGCAATGATTTCCAAGCTCCCATCATTGTAGTGTTTCTGATGATGATGTCATATAATTCTGACAATACCTCCCGGTATAAGAACTGTTCAAAACATTATAAGTTCCTTTTCGCTGTGGCGAATTTATATTTGCGTCAGATAATAGGTAAATATCTGTAATAATTTACTTTCGACGCACTTCATGATTACTTATGAAGCTTACAACTTGCTTCTATTGTTCTTCAACGACGGCGCTTTGATACTTTAACAATTGGCGCGCTACTAGCAGCGTCTTAGTTACGTGTATACTGTAGAATAACTCTAGGCGAACTGGCTTGGCTTGCCTTGCTCCCCATATATAAAGGTTTCTCGTACAAAATAGTCCACCGGACACATGAGAGCGACTCCTTTCTTGAAATAATACCTCTTCAGCCGAAATGACATCTACATCTTGTTTATTTAGGTGTGGAGGTTTCAAAAACATTCGCGTGCCGGCGATCGCTTCGGCCAATTAATTACAATTAATTGCCTTAGTTCAGCGCGTGGGCACGCCATCGTGGTAATTCCCCGTTGACTGGTCACAAAGTCACTGCTCTCGAGCGTAGGCTAGGTTGTAATGCGTTCATTTGGAGATATAGGCCTTAATTTAGGTGAAAAACCACTCCTAAATTACCTCTCCGTGAATATATTCACCTGGGTGTATATTTCAATGCATTTCAATACTCCACTTGGCTGTAATTAATTAATTTCCATGAGCCATTATCCCTACCCTCAGTTTCACCGTTGTCAAGCGGTGGATACCCGGGTCATTAATTTTGAGCTGTCTTCCTGCTCCAGACGTAAATAGTACGGTCGGCGCCTAGGCTCTCCGCCCACTTGCTAAGGGTCATTTGTAAAACTTCAAACTGGCCTCCTCTCATTTTCGTATGCTCTGAAAATGTATATTTCCTTGCATTTGGCTACAGTTCTTCCCTTAAATTGCTATGATATTCACCTATAGATCGTGAAATCACGCTACCTTATTATATGCCAGTATACCTCTCATTGCTCTTTGGGTTCCCTGAATCGCTCCCCCGCAGAGATCAATGGTTCGACTCTAGGCATAACCATGTGCCTGGTCTTCTCTGATGAGACCTGAGTTCGATGCCAGACTGCCGTGACTGATTGGGCACAGTATATACGGTATGTTATTATATTGTAGCATGTCTGTTCATAACAATTATTTTATTAGTGTTTAGTAAAGGAAGCAATTTAATTCAGACGAACTCTGAATATTTAGCGAGTACAAAATAAAACAATAAAAATAAATAAATTATATCAAAGACATATTTTGTCATCCTTGGATGAGAGGACTTGGATAACGGAAAGATCGCATTCTTCATCAGTGTCAACATCCATTGTTGAACTCGGGCCTTAAGATGTGTCAAAGGAAGTATTTATACACATCAGTGAGTCACTGTTTATCTTAGTATCTCTGGCATTGTCTTAATGTGTAGTTTCCAGAAATGTATGGGGCACTCTATAAAAATTGAAGATTTCTACTGGGAAAAATATCACCTGTCTCAAGAAATACCTCAAGTCGAACCCCTAATAATTGATTTGAACAGCTCTTCAGATAGTGAGTATGAGGTCACACAACATTTTACTTTGGATGATCACATTACATCAGATGACGATAACTGATAATTTTCCGAGATGTTTGTCATGTAAATACTGCATATTTTATAAAATTATAAATAGAAAATTTAAAAAAATTTAAAAAATTGAGAAATAAAAAATTAAAGCTGCCGTTGAAGATCCAAAGCCCTTTTGAGAGAGGCTGATGGGAAATGTGAAAACTAAATACATTTAACTTGAACATGGCTCTGTGCCGAGACAGCGCTAAGCGGGCAGTGAATGCGGCAACAGCGCACGAACTTTCCTGCGGCTTTCGCCTGCCAACAGCAGTCACCAAACGCATAATAAATATCAATCCATATAAACTAAAGCCATTTATTTAGATCACTGATATTTGCATATCGCAAAAGGTTATTATATGTGGATTACAACGCACCCAAGAACGAACTTCTGCGGGAGTCCAGTTTCGAAATACGAGCCTTTTACATAATTGATTGTTGCGTTTTTTGTGTTGGAGATCAAATTTTGAAACTTCACATATACACTGGAAACACACCTGACTAACACATATCCAAAGTTGGGTGCTGTAGCACAATTGAGTTAAGAGTTGTGAGTCTCTAAAGTCGACACTTCGCTCGAACCCCGCAAAAAAACGGTACTTTTTACGTTATACCTGCCATAAGGGATATTAAAATAAGTTCCTAAAAACCTCCTTTATCATCAATCAATGCAGAAATAAACAAGGAAAAAGGTGATGTCACTTGTTTTCTTGTAGGCCTTTCGGTTGTGTTGCTATTTATCACCAAACTCGGGTGCACATAATTTCTGCACCGACAGTAGACTAGCGACTGATGGATCGGCTGCTCACTTCGGCGCGGCGGGCAGACCATGCGCTCAGCCAGCCAAGCTACTCCCACCACTTTCCAGCAAAGCGCTCAGAGCACTGGCTAGGAGCGCTTAGTGAATGGCCCTGTTCTAGAGTGTGCATTAGATCATTTCCGTAAAAAGGATTTCTCTTCCCATGAAATAACTTAGGAATAAAGGGAGATGGGTTTGACATGTGATCGAATTAATTATCATCCCATGGGTGCCAGTATTGTCTGAAAAGAAATACAGCGAAGTGGTAGTGGGTGCATTCAAGAGGAAAGCTGTAAAGTTAGGGTGAGAAGTGGTTTTCATTAGTCACTGTTCGCAAAAATTGTTCTATGGTAATGTTAAAAAATTGTTCTATGGTAATGTTACTACGACAACTGTATTTGCAGAAGAAGCCATGTCGATGGCTGAGCGAAATGTTTGCGATGAAGACCTGCGTATGTAGGTCCGAGAACTTTTAAGAGAGATGTCAATGAGACAACGTTATTTCAGCACATCTACTGCTTGGTTTAGTTGCTTCAAGAAAATGTACAGAATCACAAGTAATAATAATATCGTATGGCCTCGGGTGCCAGGTGCAAGCTTTGTTAATTGACACCCAGAGGGCAGCTTGCGTGTCGAATTTAATGCTCCTTGGAGCGCTATGAATGTCAAGGAGGTTAGATATCTAAGCTCCTTGACGCTATACCGCTTTCTAGTAGAGAAATGAGGACCTTTGTGTTGGCGGAAAATCCCGAGATTAATTTTGCCATTATGAACACGGCCTACTGAATTCAAATGGGTTCTTTAACATGCCAACAACGTATGACATGAGTATCGTGATTTTTGTCGCCTTTCAAAAATCACTTACCATGGACAGGAGTGAACCTGCAAGCTTGGGGTTGGTAGTCCGACACTACAACCACACACCCACCGTGGCAAGCTTAACAAGTAAAAATATCACATACGGTAGTTTGTAGTCCGTGCATGTCTGCAAGAAGAAGAGGAAAAGATAGTCACCAAGGCATTTGTGGAAGCAGCTACAGAGTGATATTTAGACTGCATCCCTTCTTCAATACAGATCTGGTTTTGTGCACAAAATGAAAGCTAAACAACTGGAACGTTTAGTCTGTGAGCTTCCAAAGAAATATTTAATACCGAAAGTATAATGTAACAGCCACAAAATCAGGGAAATGGGGGGGGAAATGTATTAAAACATTGGTTTAAGGAAACCTTCCCATTCACGGAAGACAAGTGTTTGCTACTGGACTACTTATAGTGAAGACATTCTTCCAAGTAACAGTATAGAAACTCTTAAGATTCCTCTTGCAATACAGAGAAAATACAGCCCTTCCGACAATGGTAGGAGGGCTTTGTATCACCGTTTAACAGACATTGTTTTGGCTTGTGAAGACTTCCAGTTCGATGCTTATCAGAGAAACAACATATTGAAAATGCTATCCTTCATTCTTTTTCAATTTTCTTCCCCACAGTTCAAGGACACGATTCAATATTTTTGGCTTGTAACCAACTCCTGAGTTCGAAGTGCCTTCAAACGAGCAAGGAAATTGTGAAGAACGATGTGGCCTTAAAATGCATATTTGTTGTGCGTAGTGCATCTGTGTGCCAGGCCAGCCAGCATGAGTTGTCCAGTAGTTGCATTGTCACACGGATTTTGAATCAATATTTCTACACCATCCAGTTCGAAATGGCAGCTCGCCGAAATTTGAGTGTTGGTTTCGATGTGAACTTATCGATAGTTAGCAGGATCCTTATCAATAAAATTAAAGTTCTGTTTGTACAGTGTTTAGAATCAAGTAATTTTATATTTTCTGTGTGTTTCATGCCAGATGGATGTAGAGGGTTGCCTTGGTTCAAATTCTGTATCTTTGTGTGAACATATGCAATAGGCTGCATTTAATTCCATGATTCCAAGGCAGTAAGGCACCAATCTAGGCTAGAAATCATTTGTGTAGTACAATGGCGATGGGGGATTTAGTGGGACTCATTTTTGTTTTTTGGTTTTACTTTCTCTACCTGCCAACACTCCTGTTGGACAGTGCATAAAAAACTGGAGAGTCGTTTGGTCGCCACTGAGATACTTGCGGAAAGTTGCCGGGAAAACTCGAAGAGACCATATTAGAAATACCACAGTGAGAGATGAGCTTCAGCAGGAGCCAATAATGGATGCCATTGAGAGGAGAGGATTGGGCTGGATTGGTCACCTAGAAAGAATGGATGATGAAAGGAAAGCGAAGCAGGTGTGGTGAGCCTGACCTACAGGAAGAACACGAGGAAGGCCACGGATTGAATGGGAGGAGTACAAGAAGCGAGGGAAGACCTTGGGTGATGTTCAGAGAAGGCGCACGACAGAAGAAACTTTAATAAATGGCTGAAACGTCCCTACACCTAACGGTACAAAGGGAAAGAAGAAGTTTTTACTTTCTCTATGCAATGATTGGTTTTATGCAGAAAATATATCTGACCAAATTTGTTGGGAACAAAAACGTTAAGAATTTATGTTGTATTCAGATGTGCTGTCAGGGAGAGGTGCGGACTTGGGTTCAAAGAGGAGGGGGAGGTTATACCATCTGCCATTTATGGCAAAGGGTAATGATACATACAATTTCAGACTTTCACAAGCGGCATTGTAATAGGAATCTCTGTTTCGCGGGCTTATGGGCTTTGTTCCTTAGAACACGACCTATAAGCCCACGAAACAGAGATTGCTAATGATACAGTCTACATTGCCAGAGAGCAACAACAAATAAGCAAGCATTAGCATTCTTCTCTCCAATATCTTAGAATCGCACAAGCAATAAAACACGAAGTTCATTGCCTACCAACACACAAACTATACATTTCCCTTCATTACACTAATCTACATTAACACAATCAAGTGGCGCTGAGAACAGTTAAATTTTCAGTATTAATGACACCTATTAAAGGAATTCATGGGCCGTGAAAGCCAATATATCATCTTTTTGGAAGCCTTCATATGGAGGTTATGGCTGCTTGAGCTTTTAGTTCTCTCAGTAAAGGAGCGCAGGTACGCTTCATAAAAAGGGAGGTAGCGCGCAGTTTGCTACTCCAGTGGGGGACCGGGCGGGAACACCAAGAACCTGCTGATGAGCCAGCTTGGTGCCCTAGGCGAAACCCCATAGACACGACACAAACTTAGAAAAATTGCTGAATAGAAAGTAACTTCTGAAAGCCTTTGTCTGGAGTGTGGCGCTCTATGGAAGTGAAACTTGGACTGTTGGCGCAGCAGAAAAGAGAAGAATAGATGTGCTTGAAATGTGGTGTTACAGGAGAATCATGAAGATCAGATGGGTCGATAGAATAACAAATGATGAGGTATTAAAACGAGGGGGAGGGAGAGTTTGTTTCTGGCGACTGTTAATGAAGAGAAGAGATAGGTTGGTAGGGCACATACTAAGACACCCAGGAAAAGCAAACATATGGAAGGGTCGAGGACAAGAACTGTAAGGGTAGATAAGGTTAGAATATGTTAATCAATTGCCTCAGATGTAAGGTGTGCTAGCTATGTAGAGATGAAACAGGGTACCATGGAGAGCTACGAAGATCCAAACACATACAGTTTGTCTGAAGGGGTAGTGAATCGGTCTGAGCTGAATAGCATTAAGTAACATTAAGAGACAGGGTGAGGAATGAAAAGGTCAGGCAAGGTAGGATTGAGACATCAAGACTGAGGTGGTATGGACACTTAAAGAGAATGGAAGAGAAGAAGATTCCCAAAAGGATACATGAGATGCAGATGCAGAAGAAACGACCAAGGGGAAGACCAAGAGATAGGTGGCTGGAAGGAGTGGAGGAATGTGTCAAGAAGAGAGGCGAGGACTGGACCAGAGTGACAGCGGAGAGGTGGTGGGAAGAAAGGACTAAGTGGCAAGGCTTACGTTCCAAACAGACCCAGCCTGGGGCTGGAAACTGTACAAGATGATGATGATGATGAGTATTCTGAAGTATTGATCCAAGGGCCTTCTGTTTAAGCTGCACACAAAACATTTTCATCAGGAGAAAAAGCACGGAAGCTCACTGGCAAGGCAAAATCCATCATAAAGGAATTTGTTTTTTGGGTTTAAGCCATAAACCACTGCTACTTGTAGTGTGATCAGAGGAGAAAAGCATTAAGTCAACAAATTTCTGTCTTCCAGCGCCGTATTCCTTACTTAATGTTGGCTGCACTGCAAGATTCCCGCGTATTACAGTGCTATTGCAAATTACATTTGTACCGGGTTTGGGTGGTTTTTATGTTACAAATCCATTTTAAAATAAAATAAGATGTGAAATATCCATTCTGGATGGCTTTATGCCGCACTAGACTGACCACGGAGCTGAAAGGCATTAAGTCACGTTTCCAAAATTGATTTGAAAAATATGTTTATTAAATTGAAATTGATATTCTGCTAACACAAATATAACCTGAATAGTAGCTTCACAACATAGATGACTAATATAGTGTGTTTGTTAAGTTCTGTTCTGTCAATGACGTATTATCTGTCTCCTGAAAAGTAGTTAAACCTGACTTAATACGTTTCAGTTCCCGCTGGACTTAATACGTTTCAGTTCCCGCTGATTCGGTTAGGCTTGTAGGAGTATTTTGTGTTCAATGGTGTAGCTGAAAGGCTGTGTGTTGCAGGCTCATGCTCAGAAAGTCCTCGTGAGCAGCAGCTGTTTCGACAAGAGTTTCAACATTCTCCCAAATGTGGCAATGTCCTTGCAAGCACTGTGGCAAGACAGAGGTGTCCGCCTGGCTGTGGCCAGAGGATACGAGTATGAGCTCAATGATTCTGCTATCTAGTAAGTAACCCACACAAATGCTATTTATTATTCATCATCAATTTGCGTTTAATAGCTAGGCCGGGTCGGAGCAAATATGACACCCCTCCACTTTACTCTGTCTGTCCTCCATCCTTCCCCAACCACTCAACTCCATTCTAGGTTCCGTTCTCGCACACTGTCTTGCAGTAATTCCATCTCCCTTACTCTAGGTCTTCCTTGTACTCCCTTTCCTGTCATCTGTCTCTCCACCACTTGTTTCGGCATTCATTCATCAGAAATCCTTTTCACCTGTCCATACCATCTCAACCTGTTCTGCTCCATCTAATCATTCAGCTTCTGTAAATTCACTTCCTATCAAATAATGTCTTCATTTCTCACTCTATCTCTCCTAGTCTTCAGTACCACACTCCTCAGGAATCTCATTTTGGCTGCCTGTGTTCTACTTTCATCGCTCCTCATCATCGGCCAAGTTTCTGCCCCATACGTCATTATTGCTAAGTAATAATAATAATAATAATATTGAATGGTGCCAGGTACAAGCTTTGTTATTTGCCACCCAGAGGGTAACTTGCATGTCGAATTTCGTTGTTCCTAGAAGCACTATGAAAGTCAAGGCGGTTAGATATCTAGGCTCCTTGAACACTATAGCTCTTTCTAATAGAGAAATGAGGAACTTTGTGTTGGCAGAAACTCCCGAGATTAATTTTGCCATTGAACACGGCCTACTAAATTCAAATGGGTTCTTTGACATGCCAACAACATATGACATGGTGTCGTAATTTTTGCCGCCTTTCAAAAATCACTTACGACGGCCAGGAGCGAACCTGAATGCTTGGGGTTGGTAGACCGTCACGTTAGCCATTCACCCACCGTGGTAAGTAATAGGTCTTGTACATCACTTCTTTAGTCTTCAATGGTATGCCTTTATCCCTGATGATACACCACACCCCCACATTGTATTCTCTTGTTGATGTCCATATCCAATCTTGCACTTTCCATCAATTCATTTGAAGTGCTCTACTACTTCCAGATCTACATCTCCAATATTCTAACAATCCCTTTTCCTTCTTCCTTTCCTCTCGTCATTACCATTGTCTTACTTCTCTCTACACTGATTTTAATTTCCCATTTCTCAATATTTTTCTTCCTGTTCTTGGACCACATTCTCATTCTCTCCCCAAATCAGAACATCATCAGCAAATAGGATTATGTTCATTCTTGTACCTGTGTACACTTCCTTTGTTGCCTTTAGCATATCATCCATCACCAGTATCAATAGCAATGGTGCGAGTACACTCCCTTGTATAACTCCATGTTCAATTTCAAACCATACTGTTTTACCTACTTGAGTCTTGATGCAACAATTACTGAACATCACTTTTATCATTTGTATAATTTCTTCTCCAATACCTTTTTGTTTTAGGCTCTCCCAAACTCTGTCTCTAGGGACACTATCAAATGCCTTTTCACAGTCAATGAAGGTCATTATCATGTCTTTTCTATGTTCCCAGTGTTTCTCTATAGTTTGTCTTACAACAAAAATAGGTTCCACAGTTGATCTTCCCCTTCTGAACCCAAATTGTTCCTCTTGAATTTGGTTTTCAACCTTTTTTCGGATTCGTTCCTCCAGTACTCTTTCCATGATCTTGGCAGCATGACAGATTATAGTAATTCCTCGGGAGGGGTGAAATTGGACATGCCAAGTAATCCTAAATGGGAATATAGTGTGCAGCCAAAAGGCTGACTTAGCTATTAGGGCTATATATGCATTAGATTCTTAAGTCAACTCTAGAAAATAGGTAAATAGGAAACCTCGAAGAAATTTGGCGTACAGCATGTTTTGTCTACAAAAGAAGGTGTTCCTAAGAACTTTTTACATTTCAGCAACTTTCACAGATTAAGAAAGTCAATTTACAATCATGAATTCTAACTTTTATCTGTCTAACAGAAATTTGCACATTTTAAAATACAATCTATACAGGAACCAGACAGCAGTCATTCGACATGAGAGAGGAGCTGGTATTCAGAAAGGTGTGAGGCAAGGCTGCAACTTATCACCCATACTTTTCAATCTTTACATTGAACAAGCAATGAAGGAAATTAGAGAAAAATGTAAAGTGGGAGTGAAGATTCAAGGAGAAATAATTTCAACTCTGCGATTTGCTGATGACATTGTCATCTTGGGCGACAAGCCTGAGGATTTGAATGAGTTTTTGAATGGTATGGACTCCGTCTTACGGAAAGAATTCATGATGAAAATTAATAAATGTAAAACTAAAATACCGGAATGCAGCCGAAATAAATTAGAAACCTCTTTGGAGATCAAATTGGCAGGTGAAAAGCTGTAGGAAGTAAGAGACTTCTGTTACTGAGGAAGCAGAATAACCAGTGATATACGAAGCAAAGATGATATAAAAAGTAGGTTGGCTCAGGCAATGAAAGCATTTCTACAAAAAAGGAATCTGCTGACATCGAATATAGATTTAGGTATTAGGAAGTCATTTTTGAAAGCCTTTGTCTGGAGCGTGGCGCTCTATGGAAGTGAAACTTGGACTATTGGTGCAGCAGAAAAGAGGAGAATTGAAGCATTTGAAATGTGGTGTTACAGGAGAATGATGAAGATCAGATGGGTAGATAGGGTTACAAACGAAGAGGTATTAAGACGAGTGGGAGAGGAGAGATGTTTCTGGCGACTCCTAATGAAGAGAAGAGATAGGTTGGTAGGACACATACTAAGACACCCAGGAATAGCAAACTTAGTTATAGACGGAAGGGTCGAGGACAAGAACTGTAGGGGTAGACCAAGGTTAGAATATGTTAAACAGATTGCCTCGGATGTAGGGTGTGGTAGCTATGTAGAGATGAAACGATTAGCTCAGGACAGGGAGGCATGGAGAGCTGCATCAAACCAGTCAAAAGACTGAAGACTCAAACAACAACAAAATATTATGGCTTTCTTGCTCGTAATTCGCTATTGTAGCATATCAAGTTGGGCAACAATGTAAAACTGCAGAATATGCTGGCCATTGTTTGAACAAGAAACACAGTTCGTATGCAGCTGTTGGCTACAAACCAAGATGTCGTCACATGCTTCTCTGACCAGCCCTAAGGAGGCAGCAATGTGACCGTAAAGCACAACATCTTCGGTGATGACTATGGTGAAGTGAATGAGCGACAGAGAGGGAAACTAAAAGACAGAATTCCATCTGACTGGCTAAGATCTTCTTTTGTCACCATACCTAAAAAGGCTAGTGCATCACATTGTGATGATTATCGTATGGTCAGCCTAATGTCCCATGTGCTAAAGGTATTTCTGCGTATCATCCGCACTCGAATCTACCTTAAATGCGAACACTATGTTGGTCATACTCACTTTGGCTTTAGGAATGGACTGGGTACCTGCGAGGCTCTTTTCTCCTTGAATGTTTTGACCCAGAAATGCCTAGATATGAATGTAGATGTGCACGCTTGCTCCATCGACTACCAAAAAGATTTTGATTGCGTATCTCATGTAAAAGTAGTTGAGATTTTAAAATCTACTGGTGTAGATGTTGGTGATCTTCGTATAATTACCCATCTGTACTGGAATCAAACGGCAGAGGTCAAAATAGAAGGAATTACTACTGAGGAAATAGCTATCTGAAGAGGTGTCTGCCAGGGATGTGTCCTGTCCCCACTCCTTTTTAACATCTACTCTGAAGCTGTGTTCAGAGAGGCTATTGAAGATGTTAATTTAGTCATCAAGATCAATGGCTATGTTATTAATAACATCCGATTCGCTGATGACACGATTGTACTAGCCAGCAACCCTAGTGATCTTCAAATTATTATAAACAATATCGTGAGGACCAGTGAAACCTATTGTTTATCCTTGAATATTAACAAGACCAAGCTGATTGTATTCTCGAAAACACCAAAACAGGCCTCCCTACACATCAACAACACCATTGTCCAAAAAGTATCTTCCATCAAATATCTTGGAACTTTAGTGAACCAGCATTGTGATTCAAAGAGTGAAATCTTATTCAGGATTGGACAAGCAAAAAATATGTTCAATACCATGAGGACCTTATTCACCAGCCGAGAACTCAACCTTCAGCTCAGAGTTCAAATGTTACGTTGCTATGTTTTTCTTGTCCTTTTGTATGCTTTCGAAGGGTGGACGCTCAGCCCATTACTGGAGAAGCGGATTGAATCTTTTGAGATGTACTTATACAGAAGAATACTCCGAATATCTTGGGTAGAAAGGAAAGCAAATGAAGAAGTCCTCAACATCTTGAACAAGAAGAAAGAGCTTCTCACAACCATTAAGGAGCGTAAGCTCAGCTACCTCGAGCACATCATGAGAGGTGAATGATATCAACTTCTCCGGCTGATCATTCAAGGGAAGATTGATGGGAAAAGATCTGTGGGAAGACGAAGAAATTCCTGGATGAAAGACTTGCGGCGGAGGTATGGACATACGTCTATCGAACTCTTCCGTGCTGCCGTTTCGCGTGTAATCATAATCAATTGTATCGCCAACCTTCGGAGGGTGACGGCGTCATAAGAAGAAGAACCCCGAATGGAAGTGCAAGCTGTAGAGACTTGTAACTGTACGGACTAATGAGCAGTAATCACACTTTGGCGAGTGGCGTACGGAGCAAGTGCAGTGTTCGTAAATTCTGTAAATACTGGTGTAAATGTTTGCCAGCTATGAGGCGTGTGATTATTTCACGAATGCTGCTTCATTGTTGATGTTTTCTAACAATAGACTACAGAATATGGTGCACAACTGGCAATCTTAGTATTCTGAACAGCAGTGATCTTAAAAAATAGGTTGAAAATTATTTAACAGAACTGTGAAGCTTAATAGTACATTATGCAACGAGCCTATAATGGCAATAATTAAGACACGACTATGTTTATAAAACAAGCCTAAGCGAGTTTTATAATTTCCATACGAGTGTCTTAATTACCATTATAGGCGAGATGCATATGACTGTTGATGTTCGACGATAATTATAACTTTATTATATGTTTTAACATAAATATTCATAAATATATGTGGGATTCAGTTACTTCAGTTAGTAAACAGGGCGCGCTGGCTTTGCTGACTGAACAAAGCGCATGCGTGGTCAAGGCACTCCGAAAGCAGAGACCATTCACTTTGCTTGCCAACACAGAACACCTATTGTTTACAGTCTGCCGTCCAGCTCTAGCATTCACTAATATTGTCACCGAAGTAGTTTGAAAGCAATGCGCTGTGTAGAAATTGGATTTGGAGATATTAAGGTACAGTGCTATTTCTTGTCTCATATTCACCAGTTTATTTACGCGAACATATGGACCTCTTTCCATGTCGGTAATTTATATAGACATGTTGGATTTTGAGCGCATGCGCGAAGGTATCCTTACCTAATCAGTCACACAACTGTTTCTTGAGCTCTGATTGGTGGGAGAAACTGTTTCATAATGAAAAATAGTGTTTTAATGAGCCTCATTATGATACAGTTTTCTGACACATATTGTTTACATTTCGACATCGTCGAACATAAAGTTATTTTATACGAGAAGCTCGCCCAAAGCAACAGCTATCATTATAGAAATGTGCATGGAGGAAAGGAGAAAATTGTATCACATTTGTAGGCAAATGCATTTTCTATTGCTACTGATGATAACAATAAAAGAGACTTCAAATTAATTCCAACTGTTGTAATGTTTTACAAGCCTCAACTCAATGAGATTGAATTAGGAAGCTTGGGGTTTTACATGACCACTAAACACTGTCATGAGCTAAGGGACCTCCTCTTTATATGGAATCCAAACCCAGGGCATGACATTTTACCTTTAAAAATCTTGCATGCATTGACTGGGAATCGAACCTAGTCCACCTTGGTGAAAGTAAATTGTCTACTCTCTCTCTGCCTGGATTAGAAAGGGAGCCAACATCATCAATACTGAGATGTATGTTCCACAAAACTCAAGCTCTTAAACCAGAGGGAGTTAGGTGCTAAAATCTTCCAAATCATCACAATAGTACAGGAAAAATTTTGCATTTCTTTAAAAGTCAATGGAAATGTATTTATTTGTTTATAAAGTGCGTTTAAACAAGTAAACCAAGATGATAGCCCCTGGCAGAACTGTGTCGCGTACAGCCCATGTAACAGGAAAGCCGGCGGGTGGTTTATAGGAGGTTTCTCGTACAGGTCCTTCAGTTACTAATATTTTACTCTCAACTTTAACGTAACATAGAGGTCAGGAAAATTCAGAATCGTGTGCCTACTCGATGGTAAATCCACAAATTAAATTAAATCCACAAATAAAGGGAATAAAGTGTGCATCATCGGTAAATTTCCTATGAGGACAAAATATGTGTTGTATGATATTCTTGGTGTGTATCAATATCGTACAGTAACTTTGCTCAGAAATTGTGAGTACAAATATGGGAATAGTCAAAGAATAGTCTAATGTGACAGATTCTTCTTTAATTATTCTTCTTCTTCTTCCCCCCCTCTGGGTGTCAGGTTTGGTAATGGCCGCCTGACCCTCGGCCAGACAGTCGTAGGTCGTGCCGTCTACTGTCACATACGGTAGCAGGATATTCCTGACCTGACCGGCCTTCCGTTATCAACCGTTTAATATTCACAGGGTGTCGAGCGATACGGGAAATACGGGAATTATACGGGAATTTTAGTGACCCGGGAAAAATACGGGAATTATACGGGAAATTCGCACTTGATACGGGAAATCTTCAAAAGTCTCATAATGCCTGACTTCTTAGCCCCCGAACGCTCGGTAGAGTCCTCCCGCTCAGTCTTCTATTTCGCCAGCAGACTGCGCTGCCACCCGCAATTTGCGTCACCGATAGAGCACTAAGCGGGATGAGAACCCAGCCAACGTCGAATGCATGCTTTGCCTGGCCGACCGCCGGCCGTACCCTCTCCGCGCGCCGCGCTGGTTGCTGACAATGACATGCAGGAGTTAGTCCGCATTGTTATTCAGAGGAGACCTGGGTTTCTCGACAAGAGCAGCCCTTAAAGAAGTTAACAGCTTAAGATCTCAGAAAATTCCAAACGCGTATGTGCTGCAATTTCGCACCAACTGCCGAAAATTGTACATTGGTATCCTATGGCTGAAAAAATCAGAGAGGTCAGATCTTGCTCACAAGAGACCCGTACTATTCCCTGCCTGGACCGTATAGGGGTCGCTGAGACTCTTAAGTTGGAAGAAGTTAGGATCGTCATTGCCCTGGAAATTCTTTGTAATCAGAAGAAGTTGCTTTCTGGCGCAGTGGCTGACCGCTTCAAGAGCAGCTACTCCGCACTTCTGAGACTGCCCTCCTTCACTGCGCGTTTGAAGCAGTTCGACGGAAAAGAGCCACGGCTCGACGTGCTGTGGTCTGAAATAGTGGCTTCAGCAGTTCCTGCCAAAAAAAAAACGATCTCTCAAGCTTCGTTAAAATGATACTGATTTTGTATCACAACAATGCAGCTCTAGACAGAGGTTTCTCCCTGAACAAGGAGTGCATGATCGTCAATCACAAAGAAGCAAGTCTGATTGGCATGCGTATACTGTTCAGGACGCTGTGATGGCAGGTGGTGGAGTAGAAAAGATACCGTGAGCAAGAGTCCATACTGCCCGAAACTCCTACGCCGTGTTCAAGGAAGCAAAACAGGTGCAAATCGACGGCTAAGGTGGCAGTCGAAAGAAAAGCCACGAAAGATCTCCAGGAATTGGAGAAAAAAAATAGTACTGTCAAAAGAACTTAATTTTGTGCTGTGTATAACTGAAGTTCCTAGTAACAATCTTGTATTTGTCAAAGTCATCATCATCATCTTGCACAGTTTCCAGCCACTGGCCGGGTCTGTTTGGAACACAAGCCTCTCCAACGTCTTCTGTCTTCCCACCATCTCTCAGCCTCCACCCTTGTCCAGTCTTCTCCTCTCTTCTTCACGCTTTCTTCCACCCCCTTCAGCCACCTGTCTCTCGGTCTTCCCCTCGGTCTCTTTCCTTCCCACTTCGTCTCATGTACTCTCCTGGGTATCCTCTTCTCCTCCATTCGTTTTACATGTCCATACCATCTAAGTCTAGATTTCTCTATACCATCCTGTAATGGTTCCTCCTTCATTAATTCTCTGGTCCTCTCATTTCTTATTCTGTCCATCTTTGTAGCTCCAATACTGCTTCTCAAGAACCTCATCTCACTGGCCTGTATTTTGCTCCTCTCCCTTCCTTTCATAACCCAGGTCTCCGAGGCATACGTCAGGATAGGGACATAGTACGTCCGATATATGATCTTTTTGCTGTTCTGAGGGACATCCTTGCTCCATAACATGCTTCTCACACTCCTCCGAAATGCTTCTGCCTGCCTCCCCCGCTCATTTATTTCTCTATCGTTTCTTCCATTATCTTGTATCAGGCTTCCCAGATACTTAAAACTCTCCACTTTCTTCAGCTGTTCCCCACCAATTGTTATTCCCGTTGTGGTTCTTTCCTTCTTCCTTGTTGTGATCACCATCTCACTCTTATTTATGCCAAATTTCATCCCATATCCTTGTATTACTCCTTCCCACACGTCCAACTGTTCCTGTACCTCCTCCTCCTTGTTTCCCCAAATCATCAAATCATCTGCAAACACCATTGCTTTCATCTTTCCGTCCCCAATTACTTGTGCCACTCGGGTCATTATGTCATCCATCACCACAATGAAAAGTAACGGTGACAGTGCACTTCCTTGTTTCAGGCCGTTTCTTTGTTCCAACCAGTCAGATCTCTCTCCTCCCACTTTCACACAGCTCACGCTTCCCTTGTACATCTCCTTTATCCTCTTTATAGTCCATTTCTCTTTGTCAAAGTGACTTATTTAATTTCGTTTTGCATTATTTTATTTTCTATTATCTACTTGGATAAAATAAATCTGAATTAAAAAGTATTCGCGGCGTGTCGCGTGTGGAATGTTACTGTTTTTAGCCTTCCCATGATCTTCTTTCGCAGGGGAGATGCACATAGCCTACCAAATTGTTTTCAAGTCCGTGCAAACACTCAATCCAAATGCGTCACACATGCATAAATTTCAAAAACTACAAACAATATCTCACAGCTCTCGACATTTTACTATCAAACACCCGTCACCAACATGTGGCTACAAAATACACAAAACACGTGGCAGAATTCTTCTCGTATGGGCAGGCATTGTTTCAGTCGCTTATTAACCACTGCCTGTTTCCTTACTTTTACTTCGCCGAAGTTCGACCCGAGGACTGGATACATCCCGTACAGCATGTGCAGAAAGAAATACTGAAGGCGATCTGGATATCGCGGTGGATGAAATGATTATTAACATCGGCAATTCATCAAGCTCTGACGAAGACAATGATGGTGGTGATGATGATAGGGACAGTGAAGGGATGGAGGGTGTCAAAGAAATCCTTGCCAAGTGACTGAGGATAAGTTATTTATTGGCGTCAGTTCGCTTGCGTCAATCGATAATAGACCACAGGCTATTGTTTCCCATCATAGTGTTCAAAATACCGTCTGCCATTCAATAGCCTACAACTCGACAATATAAAACCACGGCAATAATATCGCCACTGAGCGGCTTGTTTGAGTGCTCAGTGCTAAATATGTATTTACCTTAACTTTACTTTTGTATTATCACAAAAGCTAATATTAACCGTAGAGAGTCGCGATTCAGAGAGTGTGCATCTGTCAACTACTGTAGTAAGCTGTGAACGACCTCCGCTCAGACTCTTGTTTCATGTTAAAGGATAATCATTGCATGGTGAGTGTTTTTATATTCATTAGCTGTAGAGTGTTTGCCCTATTTGTCGTATTTATTGAATTGGTACCGATACCGATGATAAAGGTATCATAGCTTCGGTGTGTAATTTATTTATTCATCTAAAAGTATCGTATTTCTCTGTATGAATGTCCTCGGCGTTGACTCAGGATCGTCTTTTAAAATATATTAAATATACCGGCATATCCTTCGCGTTGTTTCCTTCGAAATACAGGGTGTAGGTGTGAAGCATGCTCAGAATTCTTGCCGTGTGGCGGTTGGACGTAGGGTCTTGTTATGTGGCGACCGTGGTTTGCGGAGAGGAAAAGCGGGGCATAGTGACAGGAAGGCTGTCAGTACTGAATTCATGGGGTTAGCAATACTGTATTTGTCCCATAATTTACGCGTGTAATAGAGGACACACTTTTACTATAAAAGTCGTGATCTAAAAAGGGATAGTGGGTGGGTTACATCTTATTACTACATGACCCGTCCGGCTCTGAGGCTAAATGGTTAGCGCGCTAGGCTTTGGCCCAAAGTGCCTCGGGTTCGATTCCCGGCCGAGCCATCAGGGATTTTAATCTCCTGGGGTTAATGACCGTGTCTCGGGGACTGGGTGTATGTGCCGTCTGCATCATCATTTCATCCTCATTACGACGCGCAGGTCGCCGACGGGCGTCAACTAGAAAGATCTGCACTAGGTCTCTCCGGAGGCCACACGATCATTATTATTACTACATAACCCCAGGATTATTAGTCATTATTACAAAGGGAATTTTGACTATTTTCAGTAGAGTAGAAAATCGTATCGTCTTGTTCCGTGCTCCTATAGAGCTTACATTTTCTTTCGATCTTTCATTTGCCATAGGACGTGCCACTGGCGTATGTTTATGCATTACCATTTTCTGGTTTAGTAGTCAGGTATTGGAAGCAATGGGAACTGTGTACTACAATTTTCGTTGCATGTAACTAAGCAAATTATTGTTATTAAGAGAACGTAAAATGCACCAAGAATATGATCTTCAGCTGTGTGCAGTGAGAAAGCTCTGCATGTGTTCATTCCTTATGTATTAATGACGCGAAATGTTAGCTAACGTTGTGCCACATACAACACTCGTAGTCTCTAAATGTTGCCCATTTTCCCGTAAATTACAGCAGTTTATGTTTGAATTGCTTATAAGATCGTGACAGAGAAATTGTTTCTCCAATTGGATGATAGTATTTAACTGTATGCACGTCGTGTAATCTTGACGAGGTGTATTTTTTTCACGGAGCAACTTTACACCGTAGTAGGCACGCAGATTTTTGTATTTAGTTTTCTGGCATCTTGTTTTAAATTATTGACTAACATATTTCTAAATGCAAACAATCCATACCTCCATTAGGATTCGGGTTCCATAATTCATGCAAAATGAGGTTCGTTCGTTTGTGAAATTGAGGTCATAACCCCCCTACCCTTTCAGTGATTACCGTATGGTACTTTACGTAGACTAGGGTGAAGATGTAAATGAGCATTTAAAAAAAATTGTCGCCAGTTGTTTGGTTTATTAACTTACGGTAATATTTTCCTTAGATACTGAAAACTAGGCACGGTTGGATTTTAAGGTGGAACCGCATGTGCTATCAAATATCGCTTTCTTGAAATACCTGGAATATGTATAGAATTATAAACTGATTTTTGGTTAAATGAGTGTTGAAGATAGGCTATTATAATTATAATGATTAAATAAATATTAAAGAAGAAACGATGCGTTAGTAAATATTAGGCCTACCGGTACGGCGAATAGCCTATAACTCGTAGCTTCCGTCACAATTTAGCATTTAAACGGGTCACGTTAATGCATAATATACTAATATAACAACCGGATAGCAAATTATAATAATATTCTCACATATAACATATTTAATTTGCACCAACTTAAATATTGTAGTCTAAGAAATGCCGTTTGAAATGTGCAAATCGCACACTTTGTAGGCAAGCTGTTTGTTATGGTCGTCTCTGATGCGAAGTTTTACTAATTACTCTTTTAGGAGACACTTGTCTTTGGAATATTCATGAAAGGCCAACCCTCCAGTTCTTATTTCATAAGTTGAACGCCTAAAAACAAAACCACTATCCGAAATAATAAAGAAGATAATCGCGAACGAACGATTCACTGCCAATGAAAATCAAATGGAGATTCGCGGACCGGAAGTTCCCTATGCATAAGCTTCGGTGTCATTTGAACTCGTGGAAGCTCTATACGGTTACGGTAACATACAATTCAGTCACTTCCCGTAAACATTTATTATGTGACACTTCTATTCTCTACTCTCTCAACCCTCCTCAGTAAAACATTCATTTATATCAGCTCTCCTCAGATAAACGGTATCTGCGAGAGAATTCACTCGCGCGCGCTTTGCTCACGCTACGGATTAGACCTAAATCTCGCCATAACCCGTGGGTTGCGGAAGTATCTCCAAAAATGCAGTTACACTTACGCCAGAAAATCTTGATTCGCGCTTTAAGATTCATTTTTCAGCCATTCGGTATGCGAACTCGAAGTCTTAGAGAGTTCTAAAATATACGGGAATTTGGTGGATTTTCGTACGGGAAATACGGGAATTATACGGGAATTTGGAAAAAGGTCATCGCTCGACACCCTGTATTCATTATTGCTACTGCCACAAGGAGGAGGGGGGTGGCGACAGAGAGAGATAGAGAGATATAGACACGAAGATGGTGGTAGAAAACAAGGCAAGACATCGGAGGTCACTCTCCTCTCAGCAGGCCACCCCTTGTTTGGTCAGCGAAGTACACCTGTAAACAATACAACATCACTGCCGAACACCCCATGAGGTACATAAAATGAGATGGAAAATATGTGTTGAGCCGCTTTATCTTTTCTTCACAGATCCTGTCTGCAACCACACTCGTCCCTTCGATGATGGATGTAGAAGATACCTAATGGTGGAATAGGCAAAGAGGGAGCCCACAGGTTTCTACAGATAATCACCCCCAGTGATCTGACCAGCAAACAAAAGAAAAATTTCATTAATTTTTACATTAATAAAAATAAGGGATAAACGAGATGCATCTACAGAAATAAAAAATAACTAAATAGCCCTGTCTAAACCCTATCTTAATGATTACCTAATCTCACTGAGGCAGTGGCGGTTCTAGAAGCTTAAATCTGGGGGGGCCAGACATTTTCCTGGATCGATCTCATTAGTCTACTTTTTCCTCATTTTTGCAAAATGAGAAAAGTAGGCTAAAAACTATCATTGGTAAAAAAATAGCATATTTCACTGTCACATAAATTTATTCTTCTGTTTCTATTCTGGGCAAACTGGTTCACAATATCAGAAGGGTCGTAAAGTAATTTTCCACTTAATTCTCTTTCAATTGAAAGAATTGCGAGATTGGAAAGCCTCTTTGTTGCCATTGTTGCTCTTAAATAGGATTTTATTCGTTTCACGACAGAGAAACTGCGCTCAGCAGAAGCAGATGACACAGGAAGAGTCAGCATCAACTTGAAAAATAATAGTAGCTATGGAAAAGCAACTTCCATTTTCAGAAGTTCAGAAAAAAAGAATGAGGAAGTGCTTGGATATTTGCCTCTAAATACATTCTTAGCTAAACTGATTTCAGTCTGTGAAGATTAGATTATATTTTTCACAGAACGTGAGAATATATATATTCCAAATTTAAAAAGTTTTCACTTCTTGGGTTACAGGCATCCATTGCATTGCACACAAAATCATTTTCAGTAAATCTACGCAGAAACTCTTCTATCATGGTGTCTAATATTTCAAAAAGATTTATTTTACATGTGTCTGATAATGTGACATTTTCCTCTTCTTTCTCAGCAGAGACTGGCATTAATAAAACGTAGTCTGAAAAGTTCTTTGGAATACTTGTGACTCTAGATTGCTTATAAACTTTCATGCCTAACGACTGAACAGAGTCACATGTAACCGCCCATAGTTCCTTAAAATAATAATCATTTCGTTTTTCTTGCAACGATTTTACAAGACCATAGATCAATCTATGTGCCCCTCCGAAGTCCACATGTTTTTGTTGTAAGAACATAGAGGCTCCATTGGCAAGCTCGAGAATATCAGAAAAGATTTGTAACACAAACATCACCTTCACTTTACAAAGCTGTTTCAACAAACCTTTTGCTTCTGCTGCCTCTTTCTTGTTAACTGACTTTGAAAAATACTCCAAAGCTGATTTAACTGAAGCAAAACGTTTCTGAAAATACTGTACATTACTCCTCTATATTTTCATACCCATAACGTGTCACTTTAAAGAGGTATCTCTAAAACACGTTCTCCTGGATGAAGATCACTCTGTATCTCAACAAACTTTTGGTGTCTTACAGTAGATACAGACTGAAAAGCATAAATTGCTTCCAGTAAACCAAAAGTGTCCCCTACCACGTCTACAAACTGGCTTTGAAACGTCCACCAAAACTAAATTTAAGCGATGTGCATAACAATACCCGTAAACACACGGGTTATTGACCTTCTGTCGCAATAAACGCTGCACACCGTTTATCTTCCCTGACAGAACCGCGGCTCCATCATATGCTTGTCCAATGCACTTACATGGATCGAAATCCACTGAAACAAGGTACTCTAAAGCTGAATTAGCTATACTTTCAGCATTCAGTTGAGACAAATGTATAAAACCAATGAAACGCTCCTCTATAGAATTTTGTCCTACATATCTGACACATACGGACATCTGTTCCACTTTACTAACAACTCTAACTTCATCCAGGATTAAGGAAACATAACCATTGTTATATTTTTTCGTCTCTCCAATATATTCAACTATTATATTAGCTGAGATATCAAGGAATTAATTTTGAGAATCTTTAGATGAGTAAGTTGCATTCTTTGATAGACTGTTTACTTGTGCATTTACTTTCTAGTTTAATTACATTTAAAATTTCATCAAAATTCCCTTTATTATTAACACTGTCATCATCCGAAACTGTTTGGCGATGACCTCTAAGCCCAATGTCTTGCCGAGCACAAAGTAATGCGACTCGGGCCATTGTTGCCACAGCTGAGCGGTTACGCAATATAACCAGAGGTTTCTCGCTTAGCTTCGAAATCACTGTGCTGCTATGTTCACTTACCAGAAAACTGTTTCACTTTACTATTGAAGATTTATAACATTCACTATCAGCATGCTTTGCACGTTTTTCTCATATTCTTTTCCAATTGCAAAATCCAGTTTTACTGAAACATGTTCAGCATTGCTTGAATCAGATTGAACGAAATGACGACACAGAAAACAGCATCTTTGTTCTCAGAGTATTCAATAAATGTATACCTATCACACCATTTACTGTTAAAACTTCTGTTCTTATTGTATAGTAACGTTTGTTTATAAACTGATTTACGGGGTTGGCATGGACCATCATAGATCAATACACTGTTATAAAATGGCACAGGTTCGTCTATATTAGAAACAGTTGCACTCACATTTTTGTCACCGAGTTGGGGAAATATCAATGTACTTGTATCGCATGGAGGTTTCTCTACATTGGAAACTTCTGAACTTGCATGTCATAAAGTTGGGAAAAGAGTTTAATACTCTTGGTGTATGCACTACGCATTTTACAAATATTATATTTATACACGATTTCAATTGTGTGTTTAAATTACATATAATAAAATAAATAAATTTTGAAATTGAAAGAAAAATTAACTTAATTAAATGCATTAGTTTGTTTTATATCAGATAAATTATATCTGAAAATTATCAATTTATTTAGTAACCAAGGAATTTTAAAATAATTATTTCACTAAACCCCCCCCCGGCCCAGGGCTAGAACCGCCTCTGCACTGAGGTATGAATAGGCTGAAGGCCACTAGAAGAAAATCGCATGTAAATTTACAAAAATGCTTTAAGGGCAAGGAAATTTGTAACAGATCCAGTAGGAAGTTAATTTAAGTTAAGAATCAAATTTAAAATATAGATATTAAGGAGAAAACCCTAATCCACGACTGGACATCAAAACATGAACATTGTTTACAAGAAAGTTGCAGGACAATTTCGAGGACAATAACATTTAAAAAATCAAATAAGTCACCACAGGTACACAAAATAATTCTTTACAATATTAAGAAATCACAATAACCATTTACATCAAAGATTTATAACTTAGATCCGTAAAACAAAACCCCTACGTCAGACCTCTAGCTGGTCATGTTTCAAGACAATCTCTTCAAGACCATAAAAAATAACAATGGCCACATAAAGAAATGAAGATTGATGTCCCATCATAAAATGTAGGTTCATGACAAACATTTCTAACTACGGTAATAAATTACGACAACCCTCAGTGAGATCGTGAACCACTAAAAATCAAACCGTACATAACGGTGTGAAAAATAAATTATTACATGTGCAGAAGTGCTTTGGATCTCAAATAGAAAGACTGACCAGAGCAAAACAGGGTATCTAACTAAATATAAAACAAGAAAAACATCCCTGGAATAACATTATTACATAATAGCAAATTAAGGAAAAACAATGACTAGTAATTTATGGAGCTCTGAAGAAAATACATTTTTTTACACTACAGTTGGTACAAACCTAATATCTTTCCAACTATTTACATCTAGATAAAATCAAAATAAATAACGTACCTCATTATTTTATATTTCCGGGAGACTCTCAAATAAAATAGAGAAAAGAACCTATATCATTACCACGATTTAAAAAGAAGAAAAATGAACACTTTTGAACAATAATGGCAGCTACTCCACCTTCACGTCAGATTTACATTCGTACACATTTCTTGGTATTTCCAATATGATCAAGGCCCACAATAAGTAGAAATCAGGCTCAATCCGGCATCCTCTCCATCCTGCAAGGATTCTCCAAATCATTGTCACCAGGACAACAGGAAGATCCCCTCGTCCTGGGAATGACCACAAAATACGTCTCGAATCAATCAATCCCAGTTAACGTGTCACTTTTTCAAAGATGGCAGGTAGACTAAACACGATCGCCTTTTCACATGGCACCAATTATTTATTTTAGAGCCAATCAGACTAATTGGCGTGTGACTGACAATGCACATTTAGGCCTGTATGCACATGGCACTACCAAAGCTTTATTTGGTGGTTTATTAAATAATATTCATTTGTCATAAAAGTTGGAAGATCAGATTCCAGTTTCTCCCAATCGAATGTTCACTGTTTTACAAGATTAGCGAAGGAGTTCGCACCTAGCGAACCAGCATGCTGCTGCTATCTGACGGTGAGAAGGGAATCACTTAAGCATCCTGTACCTTTTAAATAGAGAAAAAGTTTTAATCGGGTAATTTGACGAATAATCTTATTGGAGGCATGATTTACATGGCTCAATTATCTTGAATAAAATCTTCTATTCCATGTTGTTGCCATTTGAACATTTTCCCATATTACAGGCTGTTGAACTTGCTATTTCTTTATCACTGAACTTACATATGAAATTCTTTGTGTTAATGGGTTGTTATTAAATCTTGATGTCTTTCCAAATTTCAATAGAAGTTACTCCATTCGATCTTGATTTTTTTTTTTTGTCAACCCTGATCTTGTAGCTGCAACAGTTGCCTACAAACACGCCAAAGAAGGCACGCGCCAAATTGAAAGGTGGACAGTTAAGTTTATGATATTGAATCAATATGGAATAACTAAACCCATGATGAATGTCAAGTTACGATAGAACCGTCAGAGAGCAGATAACGACAGAGAATGGGCGCTTGGGACCGGAACTGAAAATATAACTAATGGGCGCTATGGGTGGGAAGGGTTAATGCATATTAGGATGTTTAATGTTTTTGATTAAGGCTTTGGAGTTTTGCCTGATTTGTCAATAGAGGAATGTGCGGCAATTAGTTTCACATTTCAACCTGGCAACATCGTAAAGGAATAACGAATACTGTCACATTAACAAATTTTAACACTTTTCAATACAAATGCTTTATTCCTTGTTTTTGAAATTCTCTGCGTTCTTGATTTATTTTTCAGTTTATTTGAAAATATGAATCGTATTTGTGACGAGAAATACGTTCCAACCCCAACTGATGTTTTGAGAGCGAGAGTACGGACCAACGGTATCATTGAGACCCACTTCAAAATCAATGACGTCATCATCAGGTATGAAGCCATGTCGTGCTTGTAACATCGAATTGTTTTGTTCAGCCTAATGATAAGACCTTGATTTTGATTTCTTTGTTCTGCAGTATGTTTGATGTTGGAGGACAGAGATCACAACGGAGAAAGTGGATCTACTGCTTCGATGATGTGAGAGCCGTCATGTTTGTCGTATCGCTCAGTGGCTATGACATGACTCTTGTGGTACGTTCAATAACACTCGTATTTTATATCTACTTTCCCAAGTCCCAGAAATAACTCCGTACTATGTAGCTATGTTGCTTAGAATTAGGTACTGAAAGGAAGACCATTGGGAGGGGGGGACAAAAATAAACATTAAACAGCTGATAAGATCAGCCGGTATGCAAATTCTAACAAAATAAGTGTTTTAAAATTATTTATTAGCCTTTGGCCGTTTTAACCATGATCTTTTTTTTTTTTTTTTCTTGTTCTGTATTTTGTGTCTTGTGAAGTGAAAAATCTAATCAGCAAAGCAATGCACTTCTATCACCAAGTAAGACAACTACTCAGGGATAAACAAGTGCCACTCAAAACCAAGGCGACATTGCACAAATCATACTACACACCAATCCTCCCTCACATATTTTGCCAATTTCTAAATTTTTCATCCAGAAAAAATAATCTTCATCATCATCATCATTTCCCCTTATCCAGCTCCTGCCGGGTCGGGGTATTTATGGCACTTCTCCACTTTCCTCTTTCCTTCCACCATTCTTCTTCCACGATCTTGTCCCAGTCCAGATTTCTTTTTCTCACGCTGTTCTTCACTGAATCGATCCACCTTGTTCTAGGTCTTCCTCTTGCTCTCTTACCCTTGCACTTGGCCTCCAGCATCTGTCTTGGTATTCTATTTTCCTCCATCCTCTTTACATGTCCAAACCACCTTAGTTTATTCTTCTCAATTCTCTCATTTAGTTTTCCCATCCCAACTTCCTTCCTAACATCTTCATTCCTCACTCTCTTTCCTTGTGTATCCTATCATACTACTTAGGAATTTCATTTCACTGGCTTGGATTCTACTCTCTTGCCTGCTTGTCAGGGTCCAAGTCTCAGCTGCATAAGTTAATATGGGAACATAGTACACTTTATACATAACCTCCTTGCTTTTCCTTGGTACTTCCTTATCCCAAACAAGTTTTCTTACACTTTGATAGAATGCATTGCTCTGCTGTATTCTCCTGCCAATCTCCATGTCCAACCTACCAGTTTGCATCAATTCACTTCCTAGGTATTTGAACATGTCCACAATTTCCAAACTCTGACTTCCAATTTTCACAGTGCCCTTTCCTTGTCTTTCCCCTCTTGTCATCACCATGGACTTGCTCTCTATACTGATTTTCAGGCCATACTTCTGAATATTTTCGTTCAGTGCATCTAATTGTTTTTGCACTTCTTCGGTGTTCCTTCCCCAGACCACAATATCGTCTGCAAATAATAGTAACTTCATTTCTTTATGTCCATATGCTTCCTTTGTTTCCTTTACAATTTCATCCATTACCATTATGAACAAAAGAGGTGACAGCACACTCCCCTGTCTTAGTCCAGTCTTGTTCCTAAACAAATCGGTCTTTCCAACTGGGGTCAGTACCCTGCTAACACAGTTGTTGTATGTTGCTTGCACCATTTCCAACATTTATTTTCAGAAAAACTATTGTACAGCTGTATTCTGTTTTTTTTTTCTCTCTCTTTTCAACTTTGCCCTGCTACCCTTTATTGTTCAAGCACTTTTTGAAATGCTCTTTAAGTACAAACTCTGTTTTTATATTTATTATGGCCGCTACCATTACTCGGGGAATTTTCTGATTTATCCTGGAAAAATCAGGGATAGTCAGGGAAATCTGTTAATTGGTTTTGGTAGACACCCTGTCATGGAGCAGCATTACAGGCCCCAGACAGTAACCATTGCCGTGTTGTTCATAAACTACAGCAAACTTATGGTGAAGCTGTTTGTGATGGTTTTGAATCTTTTTTTCTTTACAGGAGGAACCCACAATCAACCGATTAGATGAAAGTCTGAAACTTTTCTCGCAAATTGTTAACAATCGATTCTTCCGTGAAGCATCATTTGTTCTGTTCCTTAACAAGTTTGACCTGTTCCGGGAGAAGATCTTGTACTCCGGAAGACACTTGAGACTGTATTTTCCTGACTATAAAGGTACCTCTCATATTATTGTCTATTATTTTCATTAGACCATTCTCTTGGGACTGAAGGCCAAGTTGCTCATAGCCCATCAAATTAAGCAACAATATACATCCTGTATTTCACAAGAAGCCCAAGCTACTGCTTAAGTCATGCACATCATTTTTCGGAGGTAAATTTGTATTTTTGGAAAAGTTTATGATGATAAAATCTTAGCTGATTGAAACATGCCTAAGGCCCGTATCACACGCTAGCATTTCGTGCGCCAAGTTGTAAGAAATAAAACATGGAGGACGGTTGTCGTTTGGGGGTAAAATGTACATACAGTCAATTCACATTATTAACGCAAAGTGGTCGTGAAACTTGCTTTTAGTACATTTGAAAACATGCCTGGTACTGAATGAATGCATTCCAATCAATATTTAAGATCTAACTGTAATAATTGGTATATAACCATACACGCTAATAAGAAGCGTAACAAAATGCGGTAACGTCTGTTGGAAAAGTGTGCAAGTGGTATCGCGCCTGCTTGCTGTTTTGAAGATCCCGGGCTCAAGTCTATCCAACGGCGAAAATTTTTACTTCTTTTTAATTATTTTATTATATCCTCACGTCGTACAACAATATTGCAACTTATTTTGTCTACATGATCTATGAGGACGATAGTAAACATGTTTTGTCTCATAAAATTCTATTTTCCCTAAATACTGTTTAAAACCATGGACGGATACTATTCGTGATAACTATTAGAATTTAAACAGTTCAAATTTATCCCAGAATAATAATAATATGACACGTTCTCTATTTACTGGATATTCGCGCACTGAATCGAATGTAGGAGGCAGGTCGGTCGCGACAAGGGTGATAGACTTCATATAGCCTAATGATTGTGGTGAAAGTTGTTGACAATTCTAGGCGGGCTCTTGTTGAAGGGCTGGCATTTTTAGATGCCAAGCAATTATGTGCGGGAAAGTGCTAGAAACAGAAGATTTTATGAGACTTGAAGCTTTATGCTTGCAAACTAGTAATTCGAAAGGAGTACCTTATCCGATTCAAAATGAAATTCGGTTACCAGTTGCCAAGAAAAAAATAATTCAGGAATATGTAGGCCTAATAAGCGTGGAGTCAGTACATTGCTTTACATACTTCAGTAAGTAGATACATTTAAATTTGGAAGATATACCGGTAGCCTAATATTATCGGAAGTCAATACATCAACGACTGTAGCTTAGCCTACAAGTTGACTGCCGTATAAAGATTTTTTAAATTTTTAATAGGCGCCTGATTATAAACTTAAAAGACCAGAGCTTCACAGATTGGAAGCAGCAATGAGGCAAGTTAAAGAAAGACAACCACATGTAGGCCTACGATAAAGCGAACCCTAAAAGTAATTTTTGCCACAAGCGAAGAACAGCTGTCAAATTGACCTTGCTAAATCGCCTAGTTTGTAGTGCAGGGAAGAATGTAGGGTACTGGTTATTGTAAGAAATTCATTAGTATTTATTAATATATAATTCTCCTTTGTAAAATGCCAGCCGCATGCGATCATATCCTTCGAAATCGGCTTTGTGACGCGAAGTAATCGACTCCATTCAGTCTAAAAAGCTTTCTTTTTGTGGAAGTAATGCATTGATATGGCAATTATTGTATTCGAGGAGCACAGCGGAACTGAGCAATTATATTATTCATCTCTAGCCTCAATTTTTGTGAAAATCACTGAAAATAACGAGAGAATAGCATACCCATAAACTCAAATCACATGTTATTGCATCTCTTTGTTATGATTCCATCACCCTTCCGATAGTTCCAGATAACGGCAGCACCGTCGCTTGAGTTTCACACAAACGCTGTTCAGAGAAAGTATAGTTTCGTTCAGATGTATTTATTCGAGGGCCTACCTACATAACAAATGTATTTGTTAATGTTGTCGCTAAGATCTCTGCTAGAACAAGAAAAGCAATCTGATTGGTTGTTGTACTCAAACTTCCATGCAAACTGCCAGGAAAAATAGCTCCTGTTCAATTTCGTGAGTTGTATGGAAGCTACCATGGAAGGCAGAACCTAGTATGGAAGGTACAAATCACATGGTAATTGACGCGTGTATACCTGCGTGTATACCCGTACTGGTAGAAGCTTCCATGCTAGCGAGTGTCGTGTGATACAGGCTTAAGTGTTCACAATAATGTGGTCTTGGTCATGAACAAATTCAGTCTTAAATTAAACAATTAAGCAATTAGCCATAGCAGGATTTTCAGAACAACTCGTGGGCTTGTTGTGTTTTTCTATGTAGATTCACTCAGTTTCCTGTGTTTACAGAAGTTTAAGACTCGGGCAGCCTTACAAATCATAGCAATTGACCGAGACAGTCACTAGGCTATGCTGTCAATGTTTGAAACCCACACAGAAAACAAAGGCAATGAAACTTTGCATGCATATACATGGGTTGTTTTTTTAATAGTGGCAACTATGCTGTAGCAATGCCGTGAAACGTAGCCAGGCAATATAACGTACACCTGAAGTAGCTTAGACACCCACCTTCCCTCAGCGTGAATGAACTCGCCTCCACAAGCCATGCATGTGTACTGCAACAATAAGAAGATCACAGTATTGAGCGCGCGCTCGTGGAATACAGCTGCAATGATTTCGAAGCAAGATCAAAGGACTTGGTTGAAAGTTGAATGCGCTAGAGGTCACAATGCAAAGCAGTGTTACGAAGGATTGCAGGAGGCTTGCGGTGAAAGTACTGTAGCACAGTGGATCAAGGCCTTCAAAGGCAGGACAAAATGTGACAGACCTGGTAGCAGCCTAAGAAGAAACCAAGGACACTTTCTGAATAACCCACCCATCATGACAATGCAAGACAGCATGCAGCAGTTGTTCAATAGCTGGGGCTGAGAAGTGCTTTCCCCCCCCTCTATTCTCCAGATCTCAGCCCCTGTGACTACGATCTCTTCCATAAAATGAAAGCACCGCTTCGAGGGATTCGCTTTCGCACAGTGGATGACGTTCTCCAGGTCACCGGCCGCTCCATCCGCGACCTTCAGAGATCAGGAGCTCTCAACGGCATCCAATGGCTTCCACGTCGCTGGGAGCGTGTGTTACAAAACGGTGGTGATTACTTTGAAGGCTTGTAGAACGTAGAACGTTGTAAATATGCTATGTATCTGAATAAAAAATAGTTGCCACTATTAAACAATCAACCCATGTATTAACCCCAGCAAGCTATGTTGCCTGCGTGGCAACCAAATCTGCAAGCCTTGCTAGCAATGCTGCTGGCTGATCACTACTGCGCTAGGCATGCACACTTCTCTGTATAATGTACCAATATTCTCTTCTTCGTCATTATATGTGTGGGAACCGGTGTCAAAAACACTCACGTTTGATTTGTTGAAAAATAATATTTTACTTAACAAATGCAAATAAAATAGATTACCGATACATTATCAGTACAGAATATGTTGATGCCTTCCCAGCTCCAAAGAACAACAACAATCAAGTCCATGGCCACTGTTTTCTCTATGTCCGCGCGCCCTCTATATCACTCGCGGCAAAACCTCGAAATTCCTGCCCGTCTTCCCACATTCGGCTGTCCTGATTATCATCGTCCGACCCGGACGATAAGCCTTCTTCAGGCCAGGGCTTCATGTATTCCGCACAGGTGGTGGTGGACTTGGGTCCTTCGTTGCTTCCTCGTCTTTCGACATCGTACGTATCATTGGGTTTGACCTTCGTGACTTGATAGGGCCTCAGGTACTTGGCCTTCAATTTCATACCTGGTCCGAATTGAGTCCTCTTGACAGCCACTAAGTCACCGATGTAGTAAATCGAGGCTTCTTTGCATTTTTTGTTGAAGTTCTTGCGGTTCTCCTCTTGAGTCTTGAGAATCTGCAATTTTGCCTCCTGCCTGATCTGGTCGCGTTGATCCTCAAAATTGTTAATGACTTCTTCTTCGAACTTCTCCATGATCTGAAGATTTGTTTTGTTTCGCATCTTGATCCCGGTGAGTTCAAACGGTGTTCGACCTATACTTCTTTGATAAGTCGAGTTCAGTGCCAGTTGAACCGACGGGACGACTTTGTACCATTTGGTTGGATCTTCGGCGGACAGATTGGCTATGATGGATGTCACAATCGCGTTGATGCGCTCCACCTGGCCGTTGGCTCTGGGTAACCCAGTGGTCACCAAGCAGTGCTTGATCCCTTGGTCCTCACAGTACTCTTCAAATTCTTTTGAGGTAAAAGATGGCCCTCGGTCCATGATCATCTGAGCAG
The DNA here is from genome assembly GCA_946902985.2 of Meconema thalassinum. Taxonomy (NCBI): domain Eukaryota; kingdom Metazoa; phylum Arthropoda; class Insecta; order Orthoptera; family Tettigoniidae; genus Meconema; species Meconema thalassinum. Next base: position 37,807,492 of record OX336394.1, read on the forward strand.
GGTTTCCAACGAGGATCCTCTGCAGCTCAACTTGGTGGTCTTGACTGGATACAACCAGGTGTACTTGGTAAAGCTGTCCACGACCACAAGGATGTGGTTGTAGCCTTTATGCGTTGATTCCAGCTGTCCTACATGATCCAGATGATAGGTGTGTAAAGGATGACTTTCCTTGAACAGCGGGTGAAGTAATCCTTCCTGGTTCCCAGACTTTCTGTTTACAATCAGGCATTTCACACAGCTTCCGATCACTTTCTTCACCTTCTCTGTCAATCCTGGAACGTATTACTACTGTTTTATCTCCTCCTCTGTTCTCTTCACCGCGTAGTTTGTCATGAATTGATCTGATGATCTCTTGCTACATCGACTTTGGTACTACTAGAAGTTCTCGGCCGTCTACAAACTGAATAACATCTGGTCTCTCAACACGTAATCTTCATAGGGTCCTTCCTTCAGGATAGTTTTGATGGCGAGTAGTCCTTCGTCCTTGTTTTGAACCCTCTTGATTCTAGCAATCAGACTATCAGCGAATCCATAAAGGGCTGCGGTACACCGACTCGAGGCATCAGCATGTCGCATCTTCATTCCAGAACAAAGTTCGATGGTGTAGGAGAATTCTTCCAACGACAGGGCCCATCGAGCGACTCTGGGTGTTAGATCTTTCTTTTGCATAGTCTTTTGGAACGCCGAGCAATCTGTCACTATTTTAAAATCCACTCCCAAAAGGTAGACTCTGAACTTGTTCAAGGCTCGAACAACGGCGAGGACTTCGAGCTCGTAACTGCAATATTTTTCTTCTTGCTCATGTATGAGACCGGGTGAAGTAGACCATCCTCGGGTAGCTTCTGTAGGAGCACGGCGCCATAACCGAACTTGATAGCGTCTGTATGAAGCTCAGTCTCATATCTGGGGTTGTAGATTATCAACACAGGACTGGATGACAAGATTCTTTTCAACTCCTCAAATGCCTCTCTCTATCCTTGTCTGCAAACCGGAAGTTATGGCTGGTTCTGAGCATATCGCTCAAAGGTTTGGCGATTGAAGCGTAGCCTGGAATAAATTTCCGGAAGTACCCTGTCAAACCCAAGAAGCTTTGGAAAGCTGTGATTGTCTTCGGCACCGGGAAGTTTCGTACAGCTGCTGTCTTCTCATTTGACGGTTGAATCTTTCCTTCCTGGGTTTGGTAGCCCAAAAAATGAACCTTCCTTTTCAAGAATTGACACTTCTTGAAATTTATCAGCAATCCGTAGTCCCGTGCAATGTCAAGTACATCAATTAACAATTGAATAGCTTCCAGTACAGTTTTTGCCGGAATTATCAAATCGTCCATGTAGATGAAGATGAGTCCTCTCTTTATCAGCTCCCAAAACACAGCGTTAATAAATCGTTCAAAGACAGAGACCAAAGGGGACTTTCTTGAACTCGTACTGACCTGAGTGGGTAACAAACGATGTATACTTTCTACTCTCTTCTTCAACGTCTACATGGAAGAAACCATTCTTCAATCCAAGAGTAGAGAATACACGAGCATCTTGGAGTTTGTCAAGCACGTCTTCGATGAGAAGGAGGGGGTAGTGATCCTTGACGATGATACTATTTAGTGGTCTGTAGTCCATGCAGACACGATGTGAACCGTCGTTCTTTTTCACAACTACAACAGGACTGGCGTACTCGGATGCACTTGGTTGCACAATTCCATCTTTCAGCCATGTCTGAATCGGCTTCTCAACCACCTCTTTTTCTCTCGGTGCCAATCGTCTCGGTCTGCTACATATAGGTTCTTCTGTCTTCACAACTATCTTCATCTGGATATTCGTGGATTTGATTTTCATTGGGGTGTAACTCGCTACGATGTGCTCGACTGTTGCCTTGGCCTCGTCAGATACAGTCTTCTCAATGTCCAGCTCGTCTTCACCTGCGTCAATGCACATGACCAACGTCTCTTCTCTCTTCTTCAACTGAACGCCCTCTCTAGAAATCAACACCTCAGCCTGATCCAGTAAGTCGATTCCAATAATCATAGAAACTGGAATAGCTTCGTCGGGAACAACATGGACGTCGACACAAAAATCCTGGTCGTCAACGGTGATCATCGTGTTGAACCATCCTAGCACGGAAGCCTTGCTTGCGCCCAAGCCAGTCAGGATCCGGTTGCTTAGTTGCAGTTCTGGGGTGTCGTTTTCCATGTCCTTGTAAGCGTCCTGCCTCAACAAGTTGAAATGACAAGCACTATCTACCAGGGCTGATAAATTGTGGTTGCAGATTTTGACTTCCTTGTATTTGTAATTACTGACTGCTTCCTTCGACGTGTTCAAGGCCACCGTCTGTTTCTTTAATTCTTCGTCTTTCTTTGGATTGGTACAATCTGTGGAGATGTGTCCGAATTTGTTACACTGGAAACACTTCCGTCCCTTGTCCTTATCCTTGCACTCGCTGGATTTGTGACTTGACTTGCCACAGTTGTAACACCTCTGCGCCTTGCCCTTATCCTTGCCTGCATCGTCATCCTTTTGTTTATTTGAATCTGCTCAACCGGATTTCTTCTTGTTGTGCTGCGACGACGTGAAAGACCTCTTCGAAGTTATCCTTCCCACGGCACGTTCATACTGACGTAGTTTCTCTTTGAAGACTCTAAGCGACTGAGCGCCGTACAATAACAGCTTGGTGCCAGAGTCATCCTCTATTCCTTTTATCACGGACTGCATGAGTGAGTCACCGTCTATTTCTCCTCTACTTGCTATCTCCTTCATTGTAAGGTAATATTCCTGGAGCGATTCGTCCCTTTTTTTCCTTCGTCTAAACAGCGACGTACAGTCGAACATCGATATCTCGAGTCGTTGGAGGAAGTCAAGATAAATTCGACTTATCAAAAATTCGAGCTATGGAAATACATAGAAAAAATTATATACTGGTCACAAAATGCTGTATGTAGGCTTTTAACATACAGTTGTCTAAATGTAATAACCAAGGCCTGGATAGTTATGTGCTTAAAATTGGAAAATATGTGATTAAGTTTCCAAAATGTGTTCTTAAATTTGTATCATATGTATGTCCCCCAGTTACTCGAGAAATAGTTGAAATATCCAGCTGCTTGAATAATCCAGTCCACAGTACAACTTGCACTCCACTGTCTAGCGAGTCATTAATATCCTGATATCTCGCATGAATACTCATACCGAAATCCGTGTTGCCTCCCATTAAGCCATGATAACTGTTCCCAATGTTCCCGCAGTAGTCGGAAATAAGATGTTCCAGCAGTTTGCATATGATGACTGTGAGGCTAACGGGCCTATAGTTTCCCATTTCCATTCTATCCCTTCCCTTGAATATTGCAACTATTGTAGCTCTTTTCCAGTTTTCAGGAATTCGCATAATTAATTGATACATTAAATAGCACCACCAAGTATCGCCCAATGTCTGTACCTCCCAGTTTTAACACATCTCCACAAATATTGTCTGGGCGTTTTGATATATTTCTATGAAGCTTTTTAATTCTTGCTAGAATTGATGCTTGGTTTATTCGGAAAGGTGGGCGATCAGAATCATCGTTTAGGCCCAACACACAGCTATTAAATTTATTAAACACACTACCATACCATGTATTTAACTCAATAGCAATTGCTTGTTGATCAGTAATTACTTCACCATCTTTGGGATTTTCCTTCCGCCTTCTAATGTAACTATAAAATGTCTTTTTTTACCCATCACCCCCTCACCCAATTTAATTTTGCATGTAATTAACATGAGCAGCCTTCTTTTTGAGGACTAGCTCTTTAAATAATAATTTAAACTTAAGCATATGCTCATAACTATTGTGATGTTTGTTGTACGCTTTCCTTAATTTCCTTTTGTGTCCCCTGATTTCCCTTGTGTAATATTCCAGATCTGAGTTTTGCTTCAGTAATTTAAACGGCACAAATTTCTCAACACAATTTATGATATTTAGAAATTTTTTCAACAATGACACCCCTCCGACACCCATCTTACAACTGACTCATTTATGTAATCCTGAAATTTGCTCAGATCTGCTCTGCTGTGCTGAAATATTTTAACTGCTTTCTCAGAGTCAAGTATCCGAGTGTCACTGTGTCTAATATTTATTTCAACACAGGAGTGGTCACTTATTCCAGGAACTTTTCATACCGCTGATAACAGACCCTAAAGTATTATTCCTTATCGTGGGAAAATCGACTACCTGGGGGGAAAAAACCTCCCTAACTAGCTTGTTTGCTGCTAGTTGTGCTTGGCTACCGCTAGTTGAATCACCGGACCGGTTCACACTTGGAAGATTTAAATGCCCGGCAACTATAACATTCTTTTCCATCAGTTTACTTGTACAGATGATGTCATAAAGAGTATCCAGTGGTGAGAAGTTGTCCTCCGGTGCTTGATACACCCCTATCACCTGAAGAGAGTTTTAACTTTTCTTCATCCAAGATTTGTACACATAACAACTCATGATCCATATTGGCCCATTTTAAATAACTTACTATGTCCCTAAGAACACAAATAAATATACCACCACCTCTCTTATTCGTGTCTCTCCTGTACATTACGTATGTACTCTGAATTATTTAATAACTATTTACATCCTCATATTACCATGGTGTCTTATACTTTTGCCTGACATACTAGAGTGAGTTAGTAGATATTACAATCCCGTCCGTTAGATGGCAGGAGTTAGCTGGGAAGTACATAGGCGCTTTTAGGTGCTAAGGCAGGGAACGAGAATTCTACTGCCAGGCACATTTGAGCCTTTAGGGAGGGTTTAAGTAGACACATGCATGCAAAGAATGGCCAGATATTATAACAGAAGATCCTGTAACAAATACAATGCATTTAGAGAAATAATTAAGTTGTATCATGAAAATATTTAAAGAGGTGATTGGATGTAAAAGGATTATTGCTGCAATCTTGAAATCTGGTGATCTCTTGCTCTTCCTTGGACGCTGGCAAGTCCAATTATGGGTCTCTGCTGGACTGCCGCCCCAACAGCCCTTAGTCAAGCTGTCCGTCAAACTGTGGTAGTTCTAATGAATAGGTTCCCTTGATAATCCTCGAAACTATAGATCACGATACAATACATTGGTTACCAATGAACGAGTGTGTCCTAATAGGTTAAAACTAGCTTATATTAAAAAGGTGCTGACAATGAGAACTGAGGAGAAAGAGGAAATCTATCTTCTGATGCAGCAACCAACCCTCTTGCAGAAAATAAAGAGCAGTGGCCAGGTCATCTTGTCCATATGCCCAAAGAGAGACTAGGGAAGAAGGCATTTGAGGGATTTGCATAAAAGGGATTTCTCTTGTTTTACAGGTCCAGACTATGATGTTGACCGAGGAGCACTTTTTATCCAGCACAAGTTTGTTCTGCGTAACCAGAACTCGACAAAAGTTATTTATCCTCACTTCACGACAGCTACAGACACTTCCAATATCCAGGTGGTGTTTCAGGTCGTGATGGATACTGTGATACGCGAGAATCTGCACCAGGTCACCCTCCTGTAGAGGGTGAGCGCTCATCAGCCCTACTCTGTTGGAAGGTGATATGTTCCTGTCTACAAATGCCTGAAGCAAGCCAGTCTTTAGGTGATTCTTAACAACCACTTCAGCACTGCCTTCGAATCTTGAAATTGAAGAGAATGCAGGTTATGTTGAATTCCCTGACTTTACATGCTATTGTCATAATAAAGTCACCACAAGTGCTGTCATGGAGGCCATTATGTTGTATGACCACCTGCTTTCTATTGATAGGTAATATGGGCAAGAATACACTACTAACATTTAATAAATATAAATCAAAGAATAAATCCATAATATCAGCATAGATCAAAGTAGGCTTCAAGAATTCATCAAGATGTTCCAGTTCTACATTCTTGTTATCTTGTTCAGTGGTATGTATTGTTGTTGATATGCCAGTGGGGGCAGGTGCTCAGAATCTCTATATATAATATGCAAAACTCAAGCTCCTAAACCAGGGAGACTTCGAAGGTGTGGTTTGTGCACATGCACGCTAGTAATGTTTTAATATTTAAAACATTGTATTACTAATCTTTAAAAGCTGGATCACAATTGTGTGGGAACGGGAAGGCACGCTACATTACGGGTGGATTCACTATCACTTGCCAGGAATGAGAAGACGAATTAGAAACATGGTTCTGTTTTATGTTTTACATTCTTAGAGTTTCACAGAGCCAATCAGTTGTAAACAATGGCGGCATGTGCGATTACGAGGAGACAATTTGGTAACAGTCGGCAATTCTTCTAGGTTTGTGCCGTGTCTTGTGTGGGGTTTTGCCTAGGACACCAAGCTGGCTCATCAGCGGGCTCTTGGTGTCCCCGCCCGGACCCAAAAAGATTGTTTATAGCCAATATACCATCTTTTTGGAAGCCTTCATAGGGAGGTTATGGCTGCTTGAGCTTTTAGTTCTCGCAGTGAAGAGACACAGTTGCGTTTTATATAAAGGGAGGTGGCGCGCATTTCGCTACTCCAGTGGGGGTCCGGGCGGGGACACCAAGAGCCCGCTGATGAGCCAGCTTGGTATCCTAGGCGAAACCCCACAGAAGACACGGAACAAACCTAGAAGAATTGCTGAGTTTTAATTCACTGGCCGTGAAAGCCAATATACCATCAATTTGGTAACAGGTTTATTTTGCTAGAAGTGAACTTGTCAATTAAATAAACACAATACTTTTGCTACGATAACTAAATGCCTCCAATGTGCACATCAAAGTGTCAGCATACCTTTAATTTGTAAAAAACCTTCATTGCCATTACATTTGTTGTATTATTGAAACCTACAGAGTAATGCCACTTGTATCCATTATGTTTTTGAGGGAGCGTAAATCAAGTAATCATTGGTAACTTGGAGTTAAGGATCAATGTAATAATTGTGTATACATTTCATGTAAAAGGAAGCCATTTAAACATTGTTTTAACAGGCCAGGATACAATATTATCAGTCTAAAATAACTTCTTGATAAGATAAAGCAGAGTTTGAAAATTGTGATTAAAAACTGTATTGGACGTAATTTCTGCCCTAGCTAAGGAACGTAGGAGTAATAAATACATGGCACATCAGTCATTATATTACATAAACATTAAACTTCGTTGTTGTTCCTGGACCAATATTGTGAACCAGCCTTAACCCATTTGAGAAAGATATTCAAATGTGAGGTGTTTGATTTGGATAACATGTATGGTCAAGAAATTATTGGCATGACAGTACTGGTCATCATCCATTCAACTGAATTTGTGGTCGTTTTGTTGCAATATGCCTCCTCAGTGTTGCCAAACTGACATGTGTGAGTGGATATGAAAAGGGTCCTGTTGTTGGGCTCCATACACTGTATCTGAACTTGATCGACATAAAACCACCAATTTGTTACCTTATGTAGGATTTATGAATATGCAAAGGATCCACATTATATTTAAATAAACTCTTGTAACAGTGTTGGAAAAATAATCATCATCAACAAGTTTCCACTCCAATTTTCCGGGCGTGTTTTACGAGCCCTCTCCATTTTAGTCTATTCATGTACCACTGCTCCTTCAAGACTTCATCCCAATTGATTCCCTTGGATGTGATATCTTCCTTCACTTGGTCCAGCCATCTCCTCCTAGGTCTTCAAACAGGTCTCTTTCCAGTAATCTCAGTATGCAAACATTATTTTGCAATTCTTCTGTCATAGGTTTGACGTGACCAAACCATCGCAAACGTGCCTAGTTATTGTCTCCTTCAGGGACTGATTTATTCCAGCTTGTTCTGTAATCTTTTCACTTCTTACTTTGTCTTTCCTGGTTTTTTTGAAGTATGCTTCTTAGAAACTTCATTTCTGAAGTCTGCTGTCATCTTTTTTGGTAGTTGTGCATGTTTCCAACCCATAAGTCAATATAGAGACAAAGTATGTTGAAACAGAGTTTGTTTTGATCTTAGTCGTCATCATCATCATTTTTCATCTCCAGTTTCCCGGGTGCGGCAAACAAGCGCTCTCCATCTTGCCCGATCTTGGTACACCATTTGTTCTTGGACATCGTCCCAGTTAAAACCATTCTTCTCCACCTCTGATCGAACTGTCTCTATCCATCGTCTCCTTGGTCTTCCTCTTGGTCTCTTCCCTCTGACATCCAGGTTGAAGTACTTCTTAGCTGTTCTGGAGCTATCCTTCCTTATTACATGGCCATACCACTGAAGTCTGCGTTTCCCCAGAAAGTTGGTAACAGGGACCCTGATGCCAGCTGTTGCTCTGTGATCTTGTCTCTCCTGGTACTTTGGTTCATAGTCCTAATAAATCTCATTTCTGTGGCTTGATCTTAGTGGCACTTGCTTATTCCAGAGTAGATATCGAACTTGCTTATAGAATTGACTTGATTTCCGAATACGGTTATTTAATTCAAGCTGTACTCTGTATTATGCTATAAAAATCTTAATGATCCACTTTTTATTTTTGCTGGTTATTGTAGTTAATAGCTGTTACCAGTGTTTAAAGTTATAATTTACAAAAAGGAACTTAAAAATACGTCTAAGTAGGTATATTAAATTCATTGATTTTGTGCGTTCACACTTGCCTATAACCTTATCCAGCTTGAATTTTTAGTTTTCAGTAAGAATTCAGATACACGTGACAGGTAGATATAAAGATTTGTCAGTTTCCAGTTTCAACTGGAACATCCCCTGAGTGGTCACGCACAACTGTAGTGAGCATTCTGGTAGACCATTTGGTCGTGTGTGAAATGCAAGCAAGATGTCTATGGGCATCATAAATGAAACATGGCTCGGAGCATCACTATTCTCGCTGTTAAAATGTGTCATACTAATAATACGTACAAAACGTATCCTAATGTGCAATATTATTTCTCTCTTAAGAAATGGATGATACAGAGACAAATGAGTTAAGGCAAACATTGTAATTATATTTAGATAATGCTGCTGTGAATTGTGTGGCACTTTCTTCAGATCAAGTGCATTCTGATATTGGTTGCCAAACATGGGTGAGAAACAAAATGTTTCAGAGCAGAGTAAAATGGGGTAAAACCAATTAACTTTTTCTTTACTGTATTTACTGGAAATATGCATATGAACTCTGAATATTTTATCTTGCCCAGCCATGTCGAGCGGAACACACATTTTTGGTCGCTGACCAACATGTTGCTACTGCGAGTCCCAGTGAGAGAAGTAATACAAAGTAATACCAGTAATACAAGCTTGTGCTGGATTAAAGCCAAGGCTCTATTTGCTGCAACCAGCCTGACCTTGATTTCTGTGGAAGCATCATTTAAGCATGTGATTGTGGAGCCAAGATACTTGAAGCTATCGACTCTCTTTCGAATGTGTATTCATCTACACAGAGTGTCTTTGCCAAATTAGGTTGGTAGGCTTTCTCCAACAAGGAGAGAAATATCAAGTGCTTTTCCAATAAAAATAGGCCTTAGACAAGGTGATGGATATCCCCACTACTTTTCAATGTGGCCCTCGATTACATCGTGAAAATTTGGCAAAAAGAAAACCCACCTAAAATCAAAATTGGAGCAAAACCCTCAATAAGAACAAACTGCCTACGGTTTGCAGATGATTTAGCTCTCTTAGCCCTTGACATGGAAGAAGTTAGTGCTCAGATCACCAATCTCCAGAAAATTGCATTAAAAATAGGATTGCAAATATCTTCTGAGAAAACTGAGATCATGCCAATGAAACCTCTTGACATAAAGGAAGTCATCATAAATGATCAAAAAATTAACATAGTTCTACAATTTAAATACCTTGGAGAAATCATTATGCATAACTTAAGCGAAAAAACATGGATAAATGGAACCAACAATATGAAAATAGCACAATTTCTAACCTGGTCAACTTATAACAAAGAATGCTTGTCAATAGGCACTAAGATCCAACACTACAAAACTGTAACTTTTCCCAAAGCCACTTATGCTTGTGAAACCTTGTTCCTAATTAAACATGAAAGAAGAACTGATCAGCTCCTCAAAACTGAAAGAAGAATTATCAGAACCTGCATAAATAAAAAGTACCAGGTTGAAGGAGTCTGGAGAATCCTCTCCAATGAAACAGTCTATCGAGAGATTGACCCAGTTACCAGCACGATGAAGAAGAAAAGAATCTCTTATTTCTTTCACATCCTACGATTACCAGAAAACAGGATTTTACGACAACTAGTGATGAGAAATCTGGGAAAGACTGGAGGGCATTGGATCAAAGAAATTCAAGAGGATCTCAAAACAGTTGGACTCGAAATTACAGATGCAGAGAACAAGAATAAAATTACCACCCTTCTTAAGAAACACAAATTTTCAGCAGAAATGATGCACAGACGGCCTGCAGAGATTTCAGACGAATTAAGAACACTGCGATCAGAACGAATGAAGAAGTACTGGGGAGATAAGAAGATTCAAACAATACAACCTTCAAAGAAAAAGTGTACATGGAAGGCTCAAGTGGTCCAATGTGGCCAATAAAGTTAATAATAATAAAACAAAGTCCCCGATTCTTCGATTTTACGGGTAATCTCGGGTACCACTGGATGGATTTTGATGCGGTTTTCATCATTCTGTAAAGGATATCTCGAGGAAGGTTTCTGTAGACCAAAGGAAGCCAAACAGTAACGATTTCAGTGAAAAAGTCGAAAAGAAAAACCTGGTGTCCGTGCGCTTTTTAAGCTTACACTGGGCAAACCATTAAAAACATCTGTATACTATGAGTGTAAGAAGTGTTCAGCATGAAAAGTTCTACAAAAACGTCTGCGACAGCATATCTCTATCTTCAATACACCGCCCACTATAAGGGTTTTTACGTTTTCATTTCTTCCAACAATCTCCATTCAATTACTAGCTTCGAGAGAGTTTACGAGCTAGCTGACTGACAAGCGGGCCTATCACTCCAGACACTGTCCAGTCATGTCGAGTTAAAAACTTCAGAGGAGAAGAGTGTATGTGTTTGGAGTTTCCCTGGAAGTGCAACTCGGCTTTTCTCTACTCCGCATGTGAACTTTTCGTTCCGCAGAATACACAGTCAAGTTTAGATTAGACGGAGGGGTGATTTGTGTTTCTTACACCTCGCCATTCTTAAATTACGTCTGACAAGAATTCATTGCACAAGTCCAGTCTGATTTTAACCCATCATGCCGAGACCGAAAACGGATATAGGTCGTAGTTCATTGAAATCGAAAAAAATATGCTTATCCTGAACAATGAAACTGAGCAACAAGTAATTTCTCTCTTGTCACAAGAGAGAGAAAGAAAGAATTCACAAGGACACAGGGAGTCATCGCCAAAGTTCCTATGACACAGGGAAGAAATGTTCATGGTTTGTGGTCTGATAAAGAGAATTCTGGTATGGATTATGATTCCTCCATAAATTATATAAATGATGCTTCACTTCTCGGGCGAAGCCTGGGTGGGTTGCTAGTCTTCATTTATAATCAGACCCATCTTCCCACTTGTTCGATTTAAGGCTTCTTAGTGGTGTTATTGATCGTGCTACAATATCCAGGTTATCTGCACTCACGATGATGATAGCTCTAGTCTTTAGTTCTGCAACCCTAATCACCTTCTTGAGTGCTACATTATATAATAAGCATGCATCTGCTTGCCATAGTTCATGTTTTAATCTCCAGAGAGACTGAGTAATTCCCTCTTACTCGAATACAGCTTTCTCCTGAATAGCACGGAACTGCTGGTATCTGATCTATTGTTGACTTTCCTCGTCGAAATCCACTTTGGTATGCTCCATCTCCTGTTCCATCAGTGGGAGTAACCAATCAAAAACGATATTAGATGACACCTTGTACCCCAAATTTTGAAGGGTGATTCCACAGTAGTTTCTGCACTACATTTGGTCACTATCTGCTCGTTCTAGCTCTCGTTTCAGTGCCTTCTCCATCTTTCCAATATCTGTTTACTCTATATTTCCTTCTTCATCTCTAATCAGGCTAGTTATCAGAACAAACCATCATTAGACCAGTTCTAACTTATGGTGCAGAATCATGGAGTAAAACAAAACAGGAAGAACACCAGTTGCAGGTTTTCGAAAATAAAGTGTATAGGAAAATTTTTGGACCATTTTTTGACCCTGCATCTCAAAGCTGGAAAAAAAGATCAAATAAAGACATACTCACTATCACAGCAAGTACCAATACTCAACATCATTAACTCCAGAAGACTTCAATGGGCTGGTAATTTACTAAGAATGGGAGATGATAGGAAGGTCTTACAAATCTTTAAAGAAGAACCAAGAGGAAAAAGGCCAGTAGGAAGACCATGAAGTTCCTGGAGAAATGAAATCTCCAAACTTGTAGTCATCTGATTGTGTCAATTACAACTCCGCCCTCCCCCGACCATTCAGTGCCATTTATATGGGTGCATGTTTTATGCCAGGATTGGCCTCTTTAGTCATCAGAATCACATCCACAAGCTGGTTTGAAAAGCTCTCGGAATCGAGTTACAGCTGACGACATAAATACTGCAATGATCGGCTTGCAAAACTTGTAACAAATTCAATAGTATTGCTGATTCGACCCTATCACCAACGTAGCAGCGAAGTGGTGCGTTTCCAGCCACTAGTTCCGCACGGGAATGTTATCGACTTGGTCCTGGGTCCCCTAGAAGTGTGTAATAGGAATTCCAGAACACCCTGTATAGACAATACTGCACTATTCTGTCTGACAGGCACAAGTGGGCTTCTGTCTCATGTTCTCAGTATAGATGACTTGATCTCAAGATGGGCCACGAGGTAGTTTTATACATGCCACTGTAGTCAAAATTAGGAACTGTTCTTATCTGCATTGTATCCATTGTCAGTATTTGGAGCATACATAGAGATAAAATGTTCAGTAGTACACAGTTCTACGTTTTTATAGTTATATTTTATATATATGCACTAATATTTTCTTTGTGTCAAAATAAGTTATTGTATTTATTGAATAGACTATAATGTTTTATCACTGTTAAGTAACATGTCACAACATCCAGATTTCGTAATTTTGTTTTGTGCATTTGATTAGATAGAAAATCAAATCCAGTGAATGGATATCATACATGCGTGAATTGTTAGCTAGTTGTTGTCTCAATTGTTGAAACATGTAGCAATATTTAAAAATAGGTGTTTAGTTTTTAATAACTAAGTACTGTAATTAGAATGTTTATCACTTTTTCACTAATATGTACTAAGCAATGTGTAAAAGCAATTAATCATCGGTGCTACTCTATGGCATTACCTGTTGGTACAGTATTTGGGTCAAATTTCAATGACCTCATGTTTTAAAGGTAAAGTAATCTTGTTTTTGAGGGTGGCAATTAGAATCATGTTCAGTACATTCGTTTTATCATCCTATTATGTGTTCAGCATGACCTTCAAGTTGGCAATGCTTTCATCTAAAAATGATATTGGTGTAATCTGAAACAAATTTGATAAAGTGATGATGATAATTGTTGTTTTAAGGGGCCTAACATAATTTGATAAAGTAATGAAGGCTCTCCAAAAGGCCTTCATTTGTGCCACAAGATTGGTTTGACAAAAGTACTTGTTCCAAGTAATTTGCTTTGGGCTGTTGTCGCAGCCCCTAAACTAAGGAACCAAAAAGTAATGCGTTTCTTCCCATCTCTAAATAATAACAGGACCTTGAATTTTTTTTATTTTTTTATTTTATTTTTTGCACAGTGTTTTCAGGTGCCCAAGATCTTTTACGCCTGTCTTAGACCAAGCCCATGAATCACTATTGCCAAATAGGAAACATGGGAAGCAAAAGAGTGTGTCTTTTAATTTCACATCCACAAACCCACTGTCGTAAACAGAAGGATTGAAGCGTCTTCTTCTTCATCATCATCTTCATTTCCCGTTTCCAGCTTCCTGGGTCGGGTTGTGAATTAAGGACCTCCAACGTTTCCTGTCTCTCCACCACTCCTCTCCTGTTTTTAGTACTTCTTCAGGTTTTCCTCCTTTCTTCTCTACACACTCCCACACTGTATCTGCCCATCTCTTTCGGGGCCTTCCTTCTTCTTCTTCTCCCGAATTGACCTACTTAGGACCATGCTTATTTAGGGGATACCTTTCCTCCGAGATTTCTCCTGAAAACCATGGACTTCCTTCAAAGCACGCCCCACAGCCTGTTTCATCATGCAGATCTGAAGCGTCTTGTTATACACACCATTGTTTCGTCCACCAGCCTGTTGGGTTATGGCCTACCTAATTGTTTTATTGCTACTTGTTACTGGTTTAACATCCCTTTTAACTACTGCGGCTTTTAGTTATGCCGGGCTGTCGGAGTTTATCCTCAAAGGGGATCTTCAACATGCCAGTAAATCGACTGCTATGGCTCCCTCTCATTTGTCCACCCTCAAATGCCAACTGACTGCACCGGGATTCGATCCCACTATCTCGGGATCAGCAGGCGAGAACGTTACCGTTGAGCCACGCAGCCAGTCTACTTTATCGACTAATGCCATAGATGTCCACCAAATTAATTTTAACAGAACCCTTCTGTAATAACTTCACACTAACACAGATAACAGGCTTCACTCAGCAGCAAACACGTACCAGTATTTCACTCACAACTACAACAAATTTGCACGTTACACATTTCTAAGGAACTACATCCTTCACAATTGTTTAGAAATTCTGAATAAATAATATCAGAAGAGCCATCTATCCGTAGCGAAAGTAGTCGATCCAGCTTTCAAAATAGTACTTCATGAAGTTCGCAAGTTTGATGAAAGATGGCTTCCTAGGCAAGTTAAGCTCTGCCCGACTCTATAAAGATGTGTAATTTTATCAGGGAAGTTATACAAAATGTAAACACCTGTGTTAATTGCACCATTTAAATGACAACCTAGCTTTAGTTAGTTATTGAGCTTTCAAGGGACAGAACTAAAGGTCATCTGTCCCAACCTAGCTCTGATCAGCTTCTCTCATGTAGTTTTTGTATTTTCATGTGTCTTAGCTCCTGCGCAGATCGAAGAGGCTCTACAACCAATACAGCACATAAAGTTATTTAACTTTCACCTTTGGATATAGGAGGCAAACAACACAAAAAAGACTATTAAAGTTTCTGTTCATGCATCAGATTACCAGCAGTGCACGAGGTTGTAGAAGCAATCTATATTATCGGCTTTCTAACGTAACATGATAATAAAATCAGTACCGTAGCACAACCAACAGTGAGTTCTGGGGTTGTCATCACTTAGATACAAAACGAACGGCATGAAATAATTTTTATCCGAATTCGTACTGCCCAAAATATATCACTCCATGATCAACAGAAAACGAAAATACAAAGTGTACTATCCTATATAGCACATGAAGATCGACCACCACTGATAGTATTATAACCTTAATGTAGGAGGGGTTCACTGATGTCCTCCATACTCGATTGCATAATATATATGAAGACAGGTAGCCTAAATCGAGTCTTGGTTGTTTCATAAGGTGAAGTCTGCAAATTAAGTTCTCTTTCCTTATTCCCAATTTTGAATGGTTTTCTTAGATAATGTTGGATTTGTTTCTCCTCTTATTTTGTGTGTTTCTGTTTGTGTTGGAGACCAGAATTATACAGTGGTTTTCACCAGTTTTTCTGATCAGGTTGCCAGATAAAGGGCAAGTTTAGACTTTTTGCTGTGGAGTATTTCATATTTGTTTGTGTGGAAGGAAATACTGTTTGTGAGATTAAAATAATGTATCTTATTTCTAACAAAAAACCAATGTATGTATATACAGTATATTTTTTATTTCTCCTGCTTGTTCGGGATTGGGCTTGAGGTGAGAACAGTGCCCTTCTGGATGCCAATTTCATCAGAGATATTTTATTGATGAGCATAAACAATACAGAAAATAAGGCTGTAAATTTTGTACAATTTGAAATCTTTGGAGTTTATTTAGTTTTAAGCTCAAACTCTTAATTTATTGTTGTTTTTTATTGAGGGGTTTGAGATATTGTATGTCACCATTCCCATGTCTTTGGTTAATGTGGAAACTGACAACCTGTGTTATTTGTTTATCTGTACTTGGAATACAGACTAGAATTTAGGAGGTGGTGGCAATGGTTTGAAGTTAGGTACCATCCTGGTATAGAAGTGGTAAACAATAGAAAACCACTGCTATAAGTAGCTGAGGTGGGATCTGAACCCATGTCTTCTCAGTAGTAAAGAATAGAAAACCACTCACTCTTATATACTGTATGGCTAGATACAATATATTCATACATTTGTCAATGCAGGGATCTATAACCGAAAGCATACCTGCCAACCTCTCAAAATGAAAATTCGGGAAATTCGGGGCGGCGATGCAACATAAGACATTACAGCTAATATATAAGTTACACATCACTAACATGATATGACATCCCAGTTTACAAATGTACTTAAGACTGAGAAATTTTAAATTCTAACTAGTCTATCAAGCAAGCTTACCTTTCTTTCGACCACACTCAGGCATACAAAACTAGTGACGTATCGAAGATCATATTATTGGTCGTTGTTGCAGGTGACTCTGGCTGATTTTGCCCTCTTCAAAAAGGTCTTGCTATATTCTTGCTCAAAACACTTCCCTTCCTGAAGAGACTTCAGAGTTATAAGTTTCTCCAAAGTCTTGTCGGAGAGAGATGACCTGAACTGCGTTCTTGTTTTTCTGACAAGACTGACCGTCCTCTCACACTCGGCATTACTATGTGGAATGGTCAGAATGGAAAGCATAACTTTAGACAATTTGTCATACTTGAGTACCCCACCAATACATTTCATTTGGCCTACCAGTGCCCACTTCACATTAATTCTCTCTTCATCCTCAATAGATGTCACATCTTCAAGTTGGAAGTTACAGAATTGGGAATGCACATTTCTGCAAGGATGGCCGACGTTTTAATTCTGGCTGAGCCATATCTCCCGGCAACTTTTGAGTCTGGGAAAATCTTCCTAAAAAAAGGACCAGCGTGATCGGAACAATTGACAGGGAGGTTATGCTCAATAATAAACGATGTGAACAATACTTCTGCATGTGTTAAACTGTCAGTGTCTTCCTCCTTACGCTTGAAATAATCAAGTTTCTTGTTTTTCCCAACACATTGTATATTGTGTTTATGTTTCTTGGAGAGCACATATTTTGAAATGTCCCCCTTTCCACCATGCGAGATGCAGAAATCACACCTACAGACACTACAAAATGCAAATGTTGCGCCTCTTCTTGACTCAGTTATATACGGAAAGTTATCTTTGTGCACACTTTTAAATGTCACATCATATTTCTTCGCCATATCACCGAGGAACAGACGCAATCACTCAGATCGAAAAATCACAATAGCCTACCGGCATATTATCGCCTACAAGATCTAACAAAGTTATACACAAATCATATAATGTCACGTGTGAAACGGATACAATATTCCGCAGCGTACAACTAACTACCTTTGACCCACAGGTCATTATGCAAAACATCTAGAAACAAGCGCTGAAATAACCTTCGACGATTTCAAACAAAGGCGTATTCGAAGCCCACTTTTTATAACAGCAGGACGCGACGCTGGAGTTAGTATGCAGTTGTCGATTATCGATACAGAGAGAAACTGCGGTATCGAGATATAACTTCAAAATGCGTATAGTCGATCCGTTCGACTGGAGTGTCATCTCGCACATTCAATCAGAAATTACGCGTGGGATTTTTGAAAAATCTAGAGATTAATACGTTAAGAGGGAGGGCGGGAGAAATGGTCTGTAATCGGGAGTCTCCTGCCTAAATCGGGAGAGTTGGCAGGTATGCGAAAGCACTGACCTTTTCTCATGTTCTGATACAGATGTTTACATGGAATTTGCTTCGAGAGGAATTTGGAAGCTTCACCTCCAGGCTTGTAGCTGGAGGTTTTATGAGGCAACACTTAGCCATATATAGTGAAAAGGTTCTTGCCATAACTACTGTGTTTTAGATGTAATAATTCTGTAATTAATGTGATAATTTTAAAGATAGCTCTTGCTGTTGCCCAGTTCACTGCCAAAATTGTCAATGTGTTTCATCTTCACTCAGTGCCTTCACATATGAGATTGGTGTTTGTGTCATGCATGGTTGTATTCGTAAATTTTATGCACAAGAAAGTTACAGTAAACTGTACGTTAACTGTCACAGCATCTCATTTAGCCAAATGTACCCAAAACAGCAAGATTAGCCCCAATATTGATGGGAGCATTATGTTTGGAAATGGTTCAGGTGTTTAGCTGAACATTGACAGTACTTTTTTCCTGGGATGGAGCAGTTAGTTCTCTACTAAGAAAATAAAGCAGTAGAAAAGGACTGACTGACTGATTGGTGCTTAAGCCATGTTGATTGCCATAGACTGATGCTAGTGCTTGGTGCAAGGAGATGGTTTGGTGATGGAAATGTCAATTATAAAATGTACCTGAAGTTGACCAGAGAAGACTGAGAATCCTAGTGGGCTCCTTCCCCATGTCAGTATTATTGTGATACATCACATTCAGAACATGCATGAACCAAAGTGCTTTTCCAATTTCCAGGAATATTGTTTGTGATTTGAGAAGAAAGTGTCTACTTCCAACTCATAAGAGGAGCAGGCAACCTTGCTCGGAGCTCACTAGACCTAAGAAGTCTTTGCTGGTGCAATGAGATTTATGTCTTGATACAATATTTATGAAAATTATTTATTTATGAGCTGTTTTGGATGGATAAAAATAGACTTGTTAAGTTTAGTTCCTTAAAAAATAAATAGTTCTATGATTAGCAATATTTACTAAATGTTGACGACGATCTCAAGTTTGTATGTGTGTGTAATTTATTGAGAGCCAATGATAAAAAATATACAAAACACAGCCATGATTTTCTTCTCATTTGTTTTATAATCCTTCATGTAAGCGTGTTAGCCTAAGTTAAAGTTCCAACGTTCACCACTAGGTGTCACTGACATCTGGCGGCAAAAGTTGGAACTACTTGAAATTGAACGGAACTTGTAGCTCACCCCATGGGTGTCCGCTTGAAGCAGCTACAGCCTCTGGTGAGTCAAACATGTCCTCGGACACTCCCGGCACTAAAAGCCATACGCTAAATAACAAATAAGTACTAAATAAATAACAGTACTAAAACCATTTATTACCAGCATGAAAACCGACAGTAGTGGCTACGCGGGCTAAAGCGCAGCGTTAGGTGAAGGGGCCAAGCTCTCTGCTGACTCGGTAGACGCGTGGGTTCGAGCCCCACCATCGGCTGTCCTTGAAATGGTTTTCCGTGGTTTCCCATTTTCAACACCAGGCAAATGCTGGGACAGTACCTTCTGACAGGCCACGGCTGCCCAGTTTCATTCATCTTCATCCATTCCATCTCTCATCCCGGCGCGCAGGTCGCCCACGGGCGTCGACTTGAAAGACCTGCACTCGGCCTCTCGGGAGGCTACACGACAAAAAATAATCCAGCATGAAAGTCTTATAAGGCCTGACCAGCAAAATAGAAGTGTAGAACACAAAATATGGAACATTTTGGTTGCTCAGTTTAGGGGCTGCGACAACGTGGTCATGTGGCTCCGTGTACTTTGGGTGTGTGTAGAATCTGTCTGATAACCGGTGTTAATTGTGATGGATGTATTAGTGTGTGTATCTGTTTTTTAATTCAAGTAAGGACTGCAACTTTGAATTTTTAAAATAGTTCCTACTTTTGCCGCCACCGTCAACGACTACTAAGCCTAGTTCAGAACTTGGCTACTAGACGCCACTGCAGTCGGCTCTTGGCAACGAACTTGGGAACCTAAGAGCGTTGTTTACATTCCTAACCTATACAATTTAGCTTCATACAGGTGTAATTAGTGGAAGGTTCTTTAACATGCCATAAATCTAACATGGGACCGCCGGCTTTACTTCCCCTCCAAAGGAAGGCATACCGAAGGATTTTTAACGCTCTTAAAAAATCTGACAGCTTCGACCAGGTTTCAACCCGCTATCTTGGGCATAGAAGCTCAGCATGCTACCAGCTTTCGCCACCGAAGCCGCCAATGAACATTTTAATATAGAATTAGCCATGAAAGAGATCTATTCGTATTTCAAAAAACGTTTGCTCATTAGAACATCCCTGTGAAGTATATGTGACAAGAAATTGAGAATGTGACCATCCTTATGGTGCTTCTAAACCCTTATCTTTGTGATTCTATGTTAGGTTTGCCAGATGTTCCGATTTACCCGGAACAATTCTGTTTTTGTTGTTTTGGCCCTGTTCCGTTTTAATATTTAATGGAACGCCAAATATTCAGTTTTTTTGGTTCATATATTCAATTTCGCACCAATTTTCAAATGTCCCACTTGTGCAATTCATGCTTGACGAGATTGGCGATTGTAGTGACGTCAAATAGCATCAGCACGCCGGTCGCATTGCTTCACTTTACTGAGTGGTAGGGTTCAGGTGCAAGTTTGATAGAGAAAATGATTTCTATGTCTGTGTCGGATAGATGGGTACATGTTATAGATTTATTAGGGGCAACAACAATAAGGAATATCTTAGTCCTTGTGAAGTTCATACTCTGCATTTTCCCTCCAATGATTTTACAGAGAAAGAATTTTCTGTCATGAATATCAAATGGAGAGATGATAGAAATAGAAGCTCCATTAGTTTGGTAAAACAAGAATTGTTCACATATTTCAAATATGATGAAAGTTGTAGTGAATTTTATCAGAAGGTACTTAATGATAAAAAAAAGGCGTTCAAATGAAAAGTATATGCGAGTTGCTGGTGTCGTAGGCCTATATGATATGTCAGCAATATCTAGTTTTAATTTTGTATTCCGGTATTTGATTATGTAATGTTTATTTTATACACATGTATATTATTTATTACAACATTTAACAACCTTGATAAAAACAAAATGAAAATCTGGCAGCCATACTGTATGTATGTGGCTCAGTTATCAGTCACTGGCCTAGGAATATCAAGTTAAGAGCCCATGAAGTACACTTCAGAAGTTTTACTTTATTGATTACCATTTCTCCTCATTCCTACTGTATCCTGACCTGCAACTCAGAACAGTACAACACTGGTTGATTCCTCAGTTTAGGGGCTGCGACAGCGCGGTCATGTAGTCCCGTGTACTTTGGGTGTGTGTAGAATCTGTCTGATAACCGGTGTTAATAGTGATGGCTGTATTAGTGTGTGTATCTGTAATTCAGGTAAGGACTGCAGACTATCAATTTCAAGTAGTTCCTACTCTTGCTACCAAATGCTATTATCGACAACACCTAGCCGCGAACTTGGATACTAGGTACCACCGGCACCTTGCGACGAACGTTGGAAGTTATAGAGCGTTAATCAAATCGAACCAGCTAATCTAGCTTCACACAATTGTAGTTAGTGGAAGGTTCTTTTACATGCCATAAATCTATGACATGGGCCTGCCGATTTTACTTCCCCTCCGAAGGAAGGCATACTAGGGATTTTTAACGATCCTCATAAATCCGACAAATTTGGCAGTTTGAACTCGCGATCTTGGGCATAGAAGCTCAGCATGTCAACACTATTTAGCCTATTTGTTTTGTTTATGTGAGATATCAAGTTCTTCAGATACGGTAGCTTTGTCAATGGGGCAGATGGCGTTGCTGTTCCACCCCTTAAAACAACAATCAAGTCAAAGAAATTTAACTAAAATAAAACCGTGCATTCCTTCACAAAACCTTCAAAAGAAAAAAAATGTTGTTAGGGTATTTCAGAATGAAATCAAGATGGGATTATGCTGTCTTAATGATGACATTGTAAGGGTCTCTTTAACAAAGGAACTATTATTGCCATTATCATCATAATCAAGAAAAAGTAAATTTAAATCTGTATGTATTGGGCATATCTAGTTTCGTTATATCATTTACGATTAAACGTTCCTTTTCTTTGCCTTCTTTACAATGAACTGAGTCATCTAAGAATGACAGAATCACAGTTCTCTTCATTGCTGCGTCACCAGCGGAGCCAGTTATTGGTTTTCCTCTGCGTCTAACATAATAATCTCTTATGCAAGCCCACCTCTCGCTGCAGTCAACATCTGTAGAATACATGGGCAGGGAGAAACAAATAATACTAAATAACAATAAATTTGGGGAGGGTGGGTCACAGCGAGACGGAAAAAAATATATTTTAGTATACTGTCTTATTTTTCAATATATGAAAATTTCTTTATATACTGAAATATAGGTTGATTGTTGCTCATCAATTTCATACCCTTAGAATTTCTAAAGCATCCACTCTTTTCTGTAAAAATAATAAATTGTGAACATGTTGCACTGTAGCTCACCCATGGTCCACACTGAGACACAAGGAAAAGAATTTATTTTAACTCGTTAAATACACAGATAAACACTAAAACAATGAATTAATGCCAGAAAACACTACAGCACATTCAGATTCCCACAATTTACAGAAAATTTGAGATATGACTTTTGTCATTTTGTTTTGCCATATGCACAGGGAACCGGCAACAGTGATCTGTTGTCTTTCGCGAGGACTGAAGCAATATCTGCAACCTCTAGGTAAAAAAAAAGAACTGCCTACCATTTCTGCACATTTTCTTAACAATTTTACTTAATAATTTCCATCATCTAAATCTCGTTTCACTTCCCCGATGTAAAATTTTGAGTGTTTCCCTGAAAACTCAACCACAACGAAGTCACCTTTCTTAGGTTTGCGAGCAAGTTGATGAAATGTTAGGAGCTCGATTTCTTCATTATCTGATGAGCTGTCTGAATTAGAAGAATCATCAACATCATCATCCATGGAAATGTCTGTAGCTAAGGCTGCCTTCTTGAATTTCAAGTTCCGTTGGGTAAACAAACTCTTCTTGCAGCTGTTTTGATTTGTTTCTTTTTATATTTGTGGACTTAAGAGCAAGTTTTTTCTTTTCTTTCTGAGGTGTCAGTTGGAATGAAAGATCTCCCCTTTTCTCTCCTAGAAGTTGACTTTGCCCTCTTCTCAGCTTTGGGGTAGCTCCGTATATCTTTCTCACTGCCTCACTGTAGCCCACCCTACTGTGTCTCACTGTGGCCCACTTGCGACATGTAAAAACAATTATGTTTACTATCTCACCTACAATACTCAACAAGCTGACAATTCCAATAATTATTTAGTAATATGTATGTATCATATTCTTTAATGTACAATTATACACATAACTATATAAAAAAAAACAAAGGAAGAAAATTTCACTTTTCTTACCTCAAAAATGATGATGTTGTCTATCTCCTACATAACATGCTTCTTTCAAAGAGTAAACAGGATCAAAATGTCTGCTACCATGAGAGCCAACCTCTAAGAAATATTAAAAAATCCCTCTTTCAAAAAAAAAAAAAAAAAAAAAAAAGATTTAATGAGCTTGACTCACTCTGGCCCACCTTCCCCTACATTTAAATTTCAAAAACTTCTCATGTTTTTCTTTCTTTCTTTTAGTACTTGGCTACAGAAGAGTCATTTAGATCACTAGCTTTCCAATTTCGAATATCCCATTCTCGGATAAGTGTCATCATAAAGGAAGCTGCTCGCAGCATCATCACAACTATGTTCGGTTTAGAAATGCCATCACCAACAGAAAAACAACTACGAAGAACTGCTAACGCATATTTATCAAGAGGGAATTTCCCGAGCTGTGTGGGGGCGATTGACGGGAAACACCTAAGGATAAGGGCTCCCAAAAATAGTGGATCGACATTCTTTTACTACAAGGAGTTTTATTCAATCGTTATGCTAGCGGTTGTCGATGCTGATTGAAATTCATTGCAATAGATGTCGGATCGTATGGCAGAGAAGAAGACGCAGGTATCTACTTAAAAAGCAAACTAGGACAAAACATTCAAGCCAATCAGTTTAATATAGCCCCGAAAACAACAGCTTGCGCATGGTTTTTAAATTTTTATTAAATAAACTAAGTGAAATACGCAATAAGCGTTGCGTCGACAAGGTTCGAAATGCTTTGAAAAATGTCCTGTTCAAATTATTAAAAATTAACGCATCTTTTAATGAAACACTGTTTTATTTATTTCGCATCTCATATAGCCTACTATATTTGCCTCCTACAGTCAAATATCAAAATCTTAAAAATTATAGTTAGGCCATAATGTTCATTAAAAAAAATTGTGATTTCATTAAGCTTAGCTTGGCATCCGAAGTGTTAATTAGAAATAATGAAAAATATGTAGCATTAGGCCTATATTATCGTGTTACGTCAAGCTTTAAAGCCTAAAACAAAAAATTCTCCCTGGTAGGTAGGCAACCACAGTTCATAAATTTGCCCCTCCAAGTTTGCGAGGAGTTTTACGCCTCTGAATCAGAGTTTTTTTCTCGTTCAATTGGGCGAAGTATAAAGCTAACAACTGAATGAGCCTGCTGAATAAATTTTCAGGTTGGATTATTTTTATACAGACAATTTTGAATTTCAATTGCATTTTGTAAGTGTTTTCAACCTATACCGCATTATGCAAGTATTCTCAATCTAAATTACATTGTGTAGGGTGGGTATTTTGTATGTATTTTTATTCTCAATTGCATTTTGTGACTATTTTGAATCTAAATTACATTTTGTAAGTATTTTCTATCTAAATTGCATTTTGTAAATATTGTCAATTCAAATTACAGTACAGTAAGTATGTAGTTAGTTTGTTTATTTGATATAGGTCATTGTTCTATTAGACTGTGGTGTGTGAGTGTGTCTGGTAGCAGTTGCATTGTTTATTAGTTATAGTTCATTGTTTCAGTAGACTGTGATGTGTGAGGGTGCATGTGAGTGTGCCTGGTGACAGACTGTTTTAGTGGTAGTATTTGTTGTTGGTGGAACTTAAGGTTTTTTTTCTTCGTTAGTAGAAATTTGGTATTTAATTGTTAGTAGAAGGTTAGTATTTTTGTTAGTAGAATTGCTCTTTACTTATTCTGAAAAGGAGTAGCAGCCTTTCAGAATAAATCAATTCTTTACTAGTCTTATAGGCGGTTATGATATTGATAATATAAGCCAAATAATGGCTACACTGTGTCCTGCTGCACGGCTGAAAGCAACGGGAAACTACAGCCGTAATGCTATTCCCGAGTATATGCACCGCTCTATGCATAATTACATGTGTTACTGTATGAGAAAGAACTAAATAAGAACATCACGGACATCAAGGTTATACCATCCGAGATCCTGGATAGCGACCATCGATTGCTGGTAATGAACCTCAGAGGGAGTAAGGAGAAGAAAGGGACTGAGAACCAGGAAAGAAGTATAAGGATATGGAAACTGAAAGAAGGGGATAGAAGGGTCGAGTACCTCAAAATGGTAAAGGAAGGAATTCCAACAGATGAAGAAAGAGGGGTGGAAGAGGAATGGGCTAGATTTAAGAAGACACTAGTAGAGCAGAAGCAGTATGTGGGAGGACAAGTAGTAAGAAGAGGTGGAAGGAAACACCATGGTGGAATGAGAAGACAAAAGATATAGTAAGGGAAAAGAATCGAGCCTTTAGGAGGTGGTATCAAAATAGGACGGTAGAGACCAGGGAAGAGTACCAGGAAAGAAAGAAGGAGGCGAAGAGAGTAGTGGCTGAGGAGAGAAGAAAGTGGATGGAAGAGTGGACAAAGATGATGAAGGAGGATAGTGAAGGTACAAAAAAGGTCCTGTATGGGATGGTAAAAAATACGAGGCGGAAGGATCCTACGGATTATGTTAGAATGGTGAACAAAAGGGGACAAGAGATAGAAAATAGGGAAGAACTGAAGAAAATGTGGAAAGAATATTTTGAAGAACTTCAGAACCCAAATGGAAAAGATGGTGAGGAGGAACAAATCAGGGAAGAGGAAGATGAACTGCAAACAGAAAAGGACTTAACATGGAAATAAGTGGAAGATGCAGTGAACAAGATGAAAGGAGGGAAGGCACCGGGTGTGGATGAGTTGAGTGTGGAGATGGTGAGAGCAGCAGGAGAGGTGGGGATACAGTGGTTGTACCGAGTGATGAGGACAGCATGGAAGGAAAGGAAGACCCCAGAGGACTGGAAAAAAGGAATAATTGTCCCGATCTTCAAGAAAGGTAGTAGAACAGATTGCAGAAACTATCGGGGAATAACACTGATGAGTCATTGTGCAAAGATCTTCGAGAAAGTTTTGGAAAAGAGAATTAAGACAAGGATAGAAGGAGGGATGAGGGAAGAACAACATGGCTTCAGAGCAGGAAGGTCCACAGTGGATTTGATTTTTGCTGTAAGGCAGTTACAAGAACAGCACTATGAGTATGGAACAGATCTACTGATGGCCTTCCTGGACATTGAGAAAGCATATGACAGTGTATGCAGAAACAAAGTATGGACGTCCCTGGAGGATAGAGGAGTAGAGAAAAGGACTATAAAGAGGATAAAGGAGATGTACAAGGGAAGCGTGAGCTGTGTGAAAGTGGGAGGAGAGAGATCAGACTGGTTGGAACAGAGAAACGGCCTGAAACAAGGAAGTGCACTGTCACCGTTACTTTTCAATGTGGTGATGGATGACATAATGACCCGAGTGGCACAAGTAATTGGGGAAGGAAAGATGAAAGCAATGGTGTTTGTAGATGATTTGATGATTTGGGGAAACAAGGAGGAGGAGGTACAGGAACAGTTGGACGTGTGGGAAGGAATAATACAAGGATATGGGATGAAATTTAGCATAAATAAGAGTGAGATGGTGATCACAACAAGGAAGAAGGAAAGAACCACAACGGGAATAACAATTGGTGGGGAACAGCTGAAGAAAGTGGAGAGTTTCAAGTATCTGGGAAGCCTGATACAAGATAATGGAAGAAACGATAGAGAAATAAATGAGCGGGGGAGGCAGGCAGAAGCATTTCGGTGGAGTGTGAGAAGCATGTTATGGAGCAAGGATGTCCCTCAGAACAGCAAAAAGATCATATATCAGACGTACTATGTCCCTATCCTGACGTATGCCTCGGAGACCTGGGTTATGAAAGGAAGGGAGAAGAGCAAAATACAGGCCAGTGAGATGAGGTTCTTGAGAAGCAGTATTGGAGCTACAAAGATGGACAGAATAAGAAATGAGAGGACCAGAGAATTAATGAAGGAGGAACCACTACAGGATGGTATAGAGAAATCTAGACTTAGATGGTATGGACATGTAAAACGAATGGAGGAGAAGAGGATACCCAGGAGAGTACACGAGACGAAGTGGGAAGGAAAGAGACCGAGAGACAGGTGGCTGAAGGGGGTGGAAGAAAGCGTGAAGAAGAGAGGGGAAGACTGGACAAGGGTGGAGGCTGAGAGATGGTGGGAAGACAGAAGACGTTGGAGAGGCTTGTGTTCCAAACAGACCCGGCCAGTGGCTGGAAACTGTGCAAGATGATGATGATGATGGCCTCCTCCCTTGTAAAATTTCAATCCGGAGGTAAACTAGTCCCCCGTTCGGATTTCCGGGTGGGGACTACTCGAGAGGGGGTTAACATCACAGAAATGACAAAGAGGACATCTGATATTCTACGGATCGGAGCGTGGAATGTTAGAAGTCTGCTAGGAAATGGAAGGTTAGAAAACTTAGAAAGGGAAATGGATAGGTTAAGGTTGGATTTGGTTGGGATTAGTGAAATGCGCTGGCAGGAAGAACAGGACTTTTGGTCTGGAGACTATAGGGTCATTAGCACTAAATCAAACAATGGCCAAGCAGGGGTTGGTCTCATATTGACTAGGAAACTTGGACAGCGGGTGGAATATTATGAGCAATATAGTGAACGGATTATTGTAGCAAAAATCAATACTAAACCTACGTAAACCACAGTGGTACAAGTCTATATGCCTACCAGTCAAGCTGATGATGAGGATGTTGAAAAGGTCTACGAAGAAATAGACGAAATTCTGAGGTATATCAAGGGTGATGAAAATGTTATAGTATTGGGAGATTGGAATGCTGTGGTAGGAAAAGGGAGAGAAGGGAAGATAGTAAGAGATTTCGGATTAGGTGAAAGGAATGATCGAGGAAGCAGGCTGATGGAATTCTGCACCGAGCATGAGTTGGTCATAGCTAACACCTTATTCAATAACCACAATAGAAGAATATACACATGGATGAGACCAGGAGATACAGGGCGTTTTTTTTTTTTAAATATACCAAGGGCCCGTCAGCTAAGCTCCGGATGTACTGCAGCCTAAAGGCTTATTGTACTGCCCTGTGTACTCAGCACCAGTCCATTATCCCTGTGTCTTTGATAAGATGGTACAGTCCCATGATGGACTCTGTTTTGATTTCTTTTGGTTCAATTGTCGGTCTCCCAAAAAGATTGAATCTTCTGCGATCTAGAGCTTCGCAAGAGCAGATTATGTGATGGGCTGTCTCCGTTTCCTTCCCGCAAAGTCTGCAGTCTAGGTTTCCTTTGATTATGCCCATTTTGTTTAGGTGCTTTTTCACGGGAGCATGGCCCGTGAGAAGAGCCACTATGTATCTTACCTGAATTTTTTTACATTTGAGTAATTTACCAGCTGTTTTCTTACATGGTTCATTGATGAACATTTTCCCATGTTTCATACCAGGGTTAGTTTTCCATCTATCCCTATGTTCTTCTTTGATCCAGTCTTTAATAGCTTCTCTTGTGGAGCATTTAGGTACTCCTAGAGCCGGCTCTGGTCCATAAAAGATTGTTGCCGCTCCCTTCCGGGCGAGTTCATCGTCTTTTTCGTTTCCTTCAATGCCCTTGTGTCCTGGGACCCATATCAGTTTGATGCTGTTATGTTCCCCCAGTTTAGTTAGGGCATTAAGACATTCTTCCGCCAGTCTTGAGTTCACTTTAGGGCTTTGTAAAGCCTTCAGTGCTGCCTGGCTGTCTGAGTATATAATAATCTTCTTATTTATATAAGATCTTTTCATATTTTCATATATACATTGTAGTATTGCATAAACTTCTGCCTGAAATACCGTGGGATATTTTCCCAGGGGAAAGCTAATGCTTTTTCCTGGTCTCATTCCATATACTCCCGAGCCTGCCCCTGAGTCGTCTCTTGACCCGTCTGTGAACCAGATCAAAGTTTCCTCAGGATGCTCGGGTTTTGTTTTCCAAGAGTCTGTTTCAATTATTACTTCAAATGTTTTATTGAAGTTGTATTGTGTAGGAGTGTAGTCTGATCGCATTTCAAGTATGGAATCTTCTACAATTTTTGTTATTGATGATATTCCTGATTGTGAATCAGGAATATTTCCAGTTTTACCCTGTTTCAGCCTATGTAATGCCATCCTAGCATCCCCTTTGATCAGAATGTCAAGAGGGGCCAGGTCTAGTAAGGCCTCCATAGCCGCTGTGGGGGTAGTTTTAAATGCTCCGGTAATTGCTAGGCAGACTTGTCTTTGAATTCTTCCCAGCTGTACCAGAGTTGTTTTATTTTGCACCTTGGTCCACCATACCAGTGCACCATATGTTATCGAGGGTCTCAGTACCCTAGTATACAACCAGTGTATCATCTTAGGTTTTAGTCCCCACGTATTTCCATACATCCTCCTCACAGTCATGAAGGAGGTTACAAATTTATTGTATATTTTGTTCAAATGCTGGTTCCAGGTCAACTTGGAGTCAAGAATTACTCCTAAGTATTTAACCTCTCCCTTCATTTTAATTTCTTCACCTTTTAGAAGCAAGGAGTTAGTTTCCTTCGGATTTCTTCTTCTGGTGAATGGGACAATGGCTGTTTTGTGAGGGCTTATTTTAAGTCCCTCATTTTCTGTCCAATTATATACAACGTTAAGTGCCATTTGCATTCGTTCCTTAACGGTGTTAGCAAATTTTCCTTGAACTATAATGACGATGTCGTCAGCATAGCCAAAGATATTAAAGTCTGGCTGACTTACCTTTTTAAGCAGTCCATCCACAACGAGGTTCCACAGCAGAGGGGATAAGACCCCTCCCTGAGGACATCCCCCCGTAACCTTTGCAGACAGACTGCTTTCCATACATGTTGTGTGTATCACTCTGCTTTTAAGCATGGCTTCGATCCACCTGCAAGAGGTTTCATCTAGTCCTCGCTCTCGGGCAGCAGTGATCATTGATTTAAAGGAGGTATTGTCGAAGGCTCCTTCTATGTCCAGAAAAGCTCCCAACGCTACCTCCTTTTGTTCCAGAGTTTTTTCCAGTCTTTGTACTACTTGGAAAAGAGCTGTCTCTGTTGACATACCGGCTTGATAAGCATACTGGTTCCGGTGCAGAGGTCTCTCAGCCAATGCATCATTTCATTTTTTCTAGAGTTTTTAGAGTAAAAGACATGAGTGTGAGAGGTCTGTAGGACTTAGCCCGGTCTATAACTTTCCCAGGTTTAGGTATGAATACCGCCCTACAGTGTCTTTACCCCATTGGTATATAACCTAGGGCTAAACTAGCTCTAAGTATTTTAATCATAATCCTTGCAAGCATTTGGAAGCCTTCTTGGAGCATGATGGGCATTATTCCATCACTTCCTGGGGATTTATACGGTTTAAATGAGAAGATTGCCCATTTTAGAGTTTCATAGTTAACCACCTTCCTAGCTGTTTCCCAGTCTCTCCTGTCAGTTTTCCAAGATGGAAACTCCAGTTCCAGGCTGCCCCAGCCTCCGGGAGGTTCTTCTATGATTTCCGACCCTGGGAAGTGTACATGAAATAGTTCTTTCATGGTCTCTTCCGCAGTTCGGGTGTATTCTCCATTATCTCTTTGGAGTGAGTTTATGCTGCTTCGGCTTTCTTTAGAGAGAATTCTTTGAAGTCTGGCACATTCCGGAGTCTCATCTATCTCCGTGCAGTACCTTCTCCAAGACTCTCTCTTTGCCAATCTTAAGGCTTTGTTGTAATCAGTAAGGGATCTCCTATATTCCTCCCATTTTCCTGATTTTTTTGCTGCGTTGAACAGTCTTCTTACCTGTTTTCTCTGGTCTGCTAGGTCTTTACTCCACCAGGGGATATTCCTGTTGGACTGCCTGGCTACCAGAGGGCAGGTTTCTTTGTAGGCTGAAATTATTGCTTCCTGTAATTGTTCTGCAACAATTTCAACTTCTTCTGTACTTTTGAAGTTTTTATTTATTCCCCTGAGATTCTGAGCTAGTTCTCTTTTGAAGCTGCCCCAGTCAGTTCTCCGGGGATTTCTGTAATATTCTGTTTGTCGTGATACAGGGCGTTACCAAATCGACTTCATTATGGTCAAGCAAAGGTTTCGAAACCAGATTTTGGATTGTAAAACATATACTGGTGCTGACATAAACTCTGATCACAATCTGGTTGTTATGAAATGCAGATTAAAGTTGAAGAAACTAAAGAAAAGTCAAAAGCCAAAAAGGTGGGAAATAGACAGACTGAAAGGGAAGGATGTAAACGAAAGATTCAAGAAGAGTATAAAGGAAGGACTAATGAAAAACCCTAAACAAACTTCAATTGCAGACGAATGGGCACTTTTGAAGAATGAAATAACAAAATCCGCAGAAGAAAACATTGGTAGGAAAAAAAGAATAGGTAGAAAACCATGGATCACTCAGGATATACTAGAATTGACGGATGAAAGGCGGAAACACAAGAATGTAAGAGATGAAAAGGGGAAAGCAGAATACAGACGACTGAGAAATGAGGTCAACAAGAAGTGCAAGGAAGCGAAAGAAGAATGGTTGAAAGAGAAATGTGCAGGTATAGAAAATTGTCTCAAATTAGGAAAAGTAGACACAGCTTATCGAAGGATTAAGAATACATTTGGGGAAAAGCAGACTAAGTGCTGTAATACAAATGGAAAGCCTCTAACAGATAGGGAAGAAAAAGCTGAGAGATGGAAAGCTTACATAGAGAGTTTGTATAAGGGAAAGGAGATTGAGAATCATGTAATGGAAAGGGAGGAGGAAATTGATGAGGATGCGAAAGGAGATTTAATATTGAGATCAGCATTTGATGGAGCTTTGGAAGACTTAAGCAGGAACAAAGCACCAGGCATAGATGATATACCGATTGAGTTGCTACGCTGCATAGGTGATGAAGGTCTGATCAGGTTATGGTGTGTAGGATTTATGAGACAGGTGAGGTACCCCCTGATTTCAAGAAGAATGTAATTATCCCTATACCAAAGAAAGTGGGAGCTGACAGATGTGAAGATTACCGTACAATCTGTTATAAAATAATTAGCAAAAAAGGTTTACTAAATATAGTCCTAAACTCCAAATTGATGGGAGAAGAAACAAACACCGACATCCATTGGTCACAACCGGAAACAGACAGTTATATTCAAAAAAGTACATTTGACTTGTACGGTATACAAAAACAAAAGAACACTATGAGAAATACAAAAACAAAAGAAATACACTATGAGAATTTGTGAATGCAAACTCACACTTCCCCCCATTCACAAATTGCAAAAAAAAAACTTAAAACCAAAAAAAAAAATACATAACTAGCCTTACACTAACAACAAACATATGTACATCAATCCTTGTATGGTAGCAAAGGGCAACATACAGACTAAAATACAGACATGGATCACATTTGCTTTGATTTAAGCCAAGCTTGACAAGTTGTGCAGTGATACAATTGTGCCAATCTTGACCAGCTTGACATAAACAGTAAATACTCTTGTTGAGTTTTAGCACATAGTCTGGGTACTCTACACTGCGAAAACCTTCTGGTTGACTTACAAATACAGTTTCCTTAATTTTGCTATTAAGGTATGCCGATACAATGTCCAAATGACAATTATCCCATTCACGCTCTACTCCTATGGCTATAAGGGTCCTAATAGTTTTCCTTTTTACCACAGGACTGTAGGATTCAAGGAAATCTGTACCCTTTATCTGCCACCTGAATCTTCTGCAAGTGTCCACACATGTTGTTCCAAGAGGGAAATCTCTTGGTTCATTGCCTCAAACCATTTATCTTTGTCATCTCGTGAGGTGGCTTCTTGAAAAGACACCGGATCGTTAAATTCTGACCTCAACATGACAATGCGACATTTGACCTTGACTTCATTACAACACACACACTTACTGGGGAGTTTTCTCTCTCTACTCGACCTGCGTAATTTTGTGTGTTCAGGCTGTAATGGAGCGTCTATTACGACATCAGAATCTGACAAAGAGGCATCACTATCACTTGTTACAGAATTTTCATTTCCTGATTCGGCTACTTCGTGTTCAAACACGTCACCTCCACAATCTTTCTGCTCGACAAACACTTCTCCAACTGTTCTAGGTTCACAATCTATCTGAGTTACAGGTTTTTCCTGGGCTTTTACAGAAAATGGAAATACATCTTCAACAAATTCTACATTCCTGGATTTAATGACACATTTCTTTTCGATGTCCCATACACGGTAGCCCCTCGAGTCATCGGGGTACCCTAGCATTGCACCAACATTAGCCCTTGGCACTAACTTTTCCACATTACGTTTATGGATCCAAACTTTACAACCAAATGATTTTAACATAAGCAATTCCTGGTCTGACAACTTTCTACTCGTCCACAGTGCAAATGGGATGTTCTTTACAGTTGATGACACACACCTATTCTTTATATAGCAGGCTGTGCTGATGGCTTCCCCCCAAAATTGAATTGGCATGCCTGACTGAATGAGCATGCACCTACTAGTGGTGAGAAGTTGCTGGTTGAGGCGTTCAGCAACGCCATTCTGTTGGGGAGAGTAAGCCACTGTTAACCTAAGAACAATACCTTCCTTTTCAAGATAGTTACAAAACTCTGTACTTAAATACTCTCCACTGTTGTCTGAATGGAAAGATTTCAACTTGGTCCCTTGTGCTATCTCCATTAGGGCCTTAACCTTGCATGCTAAGTTAAAAATGGCGGATATGTAAAAGGTTTATATTCTAAACGTAAGCAAAATTAAGAAATTACGCAGGTTTACCGAGGATTACGCGAGTGACTAAAGTGTTAAATATTGTGTGAACAGTGTAGGTAAAATACGTAAGAGAAATACAATACATAACTTGTTAAAAGAAAAGTCATATAACATTTAATATCATGACGGTCAACTGTGCTCCATGCGGCAAAAAGATCAAGAACAATCAGCAGGCTGTAGGATGTGATGGTGAGTGTGGACGCTGGTTTCATGTAACATGCATGAAAATGAGTAAAGACACGTACCAACAATTCCGGAAAGATGATACTTTCAAATGGTCATGCAATCGTGAAGATTGCCTCCCGCAACCTAACCTCAAAGAGGTTATGGCATCTTTCTCCCAGAAACTTGAGGAATCCCTTTCGGCGATGAGAGAAGAAAACCACGAGGTAAGAAAACTAGCAACTTTCTTATCAGAAAAGTATGATGAACTCCACCGGGAAATTGAAACTCTGAAGAAAGAGAGAAAAACCGTCAAGGACGCAGAAATGGCAGCATCTAGAGCTATCAACGAATTGGAGGAACTAAAACAGTACCAGCGCAAGAACAACTTGATAGTGTATGGAATACCCACTGAAAGAGAGGAGGATGTATTTCACAAAATCTCGGACATTGGCAAGACGTTAGGAGTTGAAATCACCAGGGCAAACATATACGCAGCTCACCGCCTCCCGTCAACAAAGCTTGGGCCTCAACCGATAATTGTGAAATTAAATAATAGGTGGAAGAAGGAAGAGATTCTCAGTAGCAGAAGACAAAAGAAGACCCTGAAGACGAGTGAAATTGGTTACAGTGATGGTGGTAATATATATATCAATGAACACCTGACCCCAAGAAATGAAACCATCGCCAAAAAGTGCCGTGAATTGAGACAACAGGGAAAAATCTTTGCAACTTGGGTCAGAGACTGCAAAATATACATTCGGAAAAATCAAAATGGACCCTCAAAGCTTATATCAAGTGCTGAAATACTGGATGAACTCGCCCTCTCAAACTAAAATCTATGTAATAGTAAGATATCTACTAAGTATTATCCCATATGGAACTAGAATTACAGAAATTAAAATTTTTAGGTAATGCAAATAATAATACACTAGAATTAACCGAGTGTAACTGTAATACACTTAGCGATTATTATAAGATTAAGGACAGTAAACAGATAATAACCGATACTAGTACACTAAAATGCGTACACATAAATGCATATAGCATAAAAAACAAGTTCGATGATATCCAAATAATGTTAGACAGAATCAAAGGTGTAGATGTCCTAGCAATCTCAGAAAATTGGTTAACAGAACAAACAAAAATGTTTTTCAATATTAAGAAATATGTTGCATATCACATAGTTAGAAAGCAAACTGGAGGGGGAGTATCTTTGTATATTTCAAACAAATGTAGCAGTACCCTTGTAAAGGAAATAAATTCCACCCACAGCATACTGCACATTACTGTGAGAAAAGGCCATCAAGAATACAATATAATCACTGCTTATAACCCTCATAAAAGCAACATTCCACACTTTCTAACTGATCTCGAAGTAATTATTAGTTCTTACTCAACGAATCCTGTTATAATACTAGGTGATATGAATATCGATCTATTATTTGGGGACAGATATACTAGTAGTTATATTAACCTAGTCAAATCATACGGTCTAGTCTTATGTAATACAAAATATCCAACTCGTGTAACACAAACTAGCTCTACTCTAATTGATCATGTATTGGTGAATGACTGTGACAAAATATGTAATGTCTATAATATTGATAATGATTTGAGTGATCACCATTTACTCATCTGTGAAATGAGAAACAAAAAGATAAACAGGAACTCAATATGTGATGATAGGCCAATAGAAAAGGATAAAATAAACTACAAAAAACTTAATAAATATTTAATAACTCAAGAATTTGTATGCAATGAAACTAACATCAATGACTACTACAATAAATTCTGTGATTTTATTAATAAAGGAATAGAAGCCTGTACTATGAAATATACGAATAAGGAGCCAAGTGCCCCACCAATAAAACCCTGGATCACACAAGATCTTTTAGCACTAATACACAGGAAAGATAAGATATATACAAAAACCAAAGTTAAAAATCCATCTGCAGAAATTTTAGAAGAATATAAAATTATTAGCAACCAAGTTACAAAACTTAAGAGAAACCTACAAAGAAACTACATTGACCAAAAAATTCAAAATGCAAATAATCAGAGGGAAGTGTGGAGTGTTGTTAATGAGATGTTAAATAGGCCAAAGAAGGGGAAAAATGAAATTGTCAAACTTATAGTCGACGGCACAAATGTCGAAAAAAAGGAAAATATATGTGATGAAATTAATAAATATTATGTCAATATTGCTAACAGTATATGGGAAAATCAAGGAAACAGTTCTACCTCGGACATTACAAGCTATAAAAATACTACTAGCACTAAGACAATCTTTATGTTACCTACTGATGCTAATGAAATACAATCAATTATAAACTCCCTAAAACACAAAAACAATATAAGTGAGGACAACACTACTAATGTCATGCTACAATTGTGTCTTGAGGGCCTTACACCATATCTTGTCAAAATAATAAATCTTTCACTGATGACTGGTATATTCCCCGATGCCTGTAAAGTCTCTAGGGTGGTCCCGATCTACAAAAAAGGAGACAAAACCCACCCATCAAATTACAGACCCATCAGCCATCAGCAAGGTTCTAGAAAGCGTTGTTAAACGAAGACATGAATTTCTTCATGAAAAATTATAACTTTGCAAACTGCCAATATGGGTTTATTCCAAATAGAGGAGCTGATAGTGCTATATTTGAAGTAGTAACTGATGTAGAAAAGGCATTAGATGAAAACCAACTAGCTGCTGGTGTACTAATTGACCTTCAAAAAGCCTTCGATCTGGTTAATCATAAGATTCTCCTTAATAAACTAGAATTTGTAGGCATCAGAGGAGTGGCACATGATTGGTTCAAGAACTACCTCACTAACAGAAAACAATATGTTGCAATCGATAATGTAAAAGGATCTCAAATGAGAATTGACACAGGAGTACCTCAAGGTTCTGTCTTAGGACCAATTCTTTTCTTGGCCTATATTAATGATATAGTATTATTAGAATTGAAAGGCAAACTTAAACTATTTGCAGATGATATTTTTATACTCTATCTGGGAACATCTGAACAGGAAATTATGCTAAATATTAATTATGATCTCAATAAGCTGGTGGATTGGTTGAGAGCACACAAAATGGTTATCAATATCACTAAAACAAAATATTTATTCTTCCATAAACCATCATACAAGATTGAGACCACAAACATAGTCAACATAGCCAACAAAGAAATAGAAAGGGTTAAATCGACAACATACTTAGGTATCACACTAGATAGTACACTAACCTGGGAAAATCATGTAGAAAATGTAAAACATAAAATCAGCCCTTTAATTGGTATTATTTTCAGATTAAGATATAGCTGTCTTACTAGCCAACAATTGAAACATATATACTTTGCTCTGATACATTCACATCTAATGTACATGAATTTCATATGGGGATATTGTAAGAAGGAGCTGATAAAAGAATTTGAGATACTCCAGAAACGTGCTATAAAATCTATCTTTGGATTTCCTTGGCTCACACCCTCAAATGAATTGTACTCAAGAACTAAAATTATGCCACTGCAAAAACAAATAGCTATGTCAGCAACAGTATTTGTATACAAATTAGAAAACAAATTGATACACACACACATCCATTTTACCCATGCAAATGACATTCATCAATCATCATTATGCAACAAGAGGAGTAAATCAAATATTCACCAGCCATTCCCAATCCATTAAATTTGGAACTAAAGGAATTATGTCCTCTATAATAAAAGAATACAACTCGCTACCATTAGGCATAAGGGAAAGTTTCTCTATAAAAACATTTAAGAGGAAAACAAAAGACTTCCTACTAAGGAATGAATAGCCCATGTACAATTAGCCTTAAGCAATGCAATGTATCATACCGTATTATCTCTGTAAAGTTAGTCACTAGCAATCTAAGTTACTATTAAACCAAACAATAATGTTACAAAAATTATATATATGCCATGCTGTAACTATGTTACTTGATTGTCCCTAGCACGAGCTCAGGCTCATTGGGACCTATGTAAATAAATAAATAAATAAACTCATTAAATGCATCACTCTTATGCTTAAGAAACCTTATATATGAGAATCTGGTACAATCATCAGTAAATGTAATAAAATATTTCCTACCTCCCATCGATGGGTGCTCTAGCTGGCATACATCAGAGAACACAACATCTAATGGCTTCTGAGATACATGATCTCTTTCATTAAATTTAAGTCTTTTCATTTTACCTTGTTTACAAGTATCACAATCAAGATTCTTTTCTTTGGGTATAAAATCACGATCTGGAATGTTCAGAGCATGGCCAAAACGCTGATGCCATATTCCGCTAGTTACAGCTTTGTTGCTCTTAGCATACACAACCTCCACCTCGTCATTACAAGCAAATTCTTTCCCTTGTTCTACCATAAAATAATCACAATTTACCTCATACATATTTCCAACGGCCTCACCCGTAAGGAATATACCCTCATGATCTGACAATACAACTTTGCTATCTTTAATGGTTACGACTGCACCTTTCCTGTCAAATTGACCTACAGATATTAAATTGTCTTGAAGACCTGGGACATACAACACTCTTTTCAGTTTCAGAAAAGAACCTCTACACTTGTCAGATAGCTTCATAAGCACACTTCCCATACCACATACACTAACTACGGATCCATCAGCTGTGTCTACACTACCAGAAACCTTTGGGGTGTAATCATACAGAATATCCTTATAAGGTGTCAGGTGTTCAGTGGCTCCTGAATCTGCATACCACCTGCATACACAATCAGATGCATCATCCTTGCTTTCAGTTGCCACATAAGCCTTTACCTTAACACTGCTAGCATTAACCTGAACACATTCGTTTCCCGCCTCATCGTCCTTTACCGTGGCAATAAACTCACGATTCTTAACCTTAACATTTTCCTTGCGTCCATTACTACAATTCCGGGAAGTATGACCTATCTTGGCACAATTAAAACACAAAACTGAACCTTTCTTTCTTGCTTCATGAACTAAATCACAGAACTTTGCAATATGCCCCTGTTCTTGGCACTTGTAGCACATGAATCCACCACTACCTGTTGGCTTGTTGACACTTTTGCTGCTGTTGACGACCCCCTTGGAATTTAAGCGCATGGCTGCCACCATTGCCTTCACGCTTTCACCCTCAGATTCTTCCTTCTTCAGCCTCGCATAAGTCTCCTGTTCTCGCTCCATCTTTAGTTTGTCCAACTTGTTCTTTCTCTCCTCCAACAATAGTTTGGCTCGCACTACCTTTACACTTAAGTTTTCTTCATTGCTTTCCAATGAACGTATCAAATTTTCGTACTCCCGCTTTTCCAGTCCTCTGAGAATAAAAGCAGCTTTGGCCTTATCCGTAAATTTTATACCTACATCGTCCAACCGTGCACACCAAGTGAGCACTTTATCAACAAACGTACGCATGCTAATGTCACTAGTTTTCTTAAATAGACACAATTCTTCTAACATCGTCACAATTTGAAGGACTCCGGTATCGCAACATGAAGTCAGAAGATTCTGCCATGCTTCCTTAGCTGTCTCCGCTTCTTTGATATCACCTAGGAAAGGGTCGGTGACCAAACCTACGAGCAAGTTTTTCGCGTCTTGATCTTTGCCCAGTTGGGCCTCGGAGTACTCTTCAACGGGTGTATCTTCTACCTCTTCTGTATCGGTCTTTCGTGGGAAACCTTGAACCGCGTCCCACAGACGCCTTGTTTGAAGCAATGCCTTTGTTCGGGTGCTCCACGCTTCCCAATTGTAGTCCTGTAACCTCACTATTGCAACTACTCGCTCGCTGCTTCCCGTAGCTGCATCCATGTTAGTATGTATACTTAAAATAAAACGTACAAATAGTCCTCACAATAGAAAATCGTCCACAAAATTCACCAAAAATGATCTTGGATGCACACTTAACTGCCGTCCACATGTGCGCCGCACATAGCAACACCTTTTAACGACCGATATTCTCCCATCACAAAGTCCACACATTAACAGCAATAAGCGTTTAACTGGGCTCATAACCTGTTATGAAATAATTAGCAAAAAAGGTTTACTAAATATAGTCCTAAACTCCAAATTGATGGGAGAAGAAACAAACACCGACATCCATTGGTCACAACCGGAAACAGACAGTTATGTTCAAAAAAGTACATTTGACTTGTACGGTATACAAAAACAAAAGAACACTATGAGAAATACAAAAGAAATACACTATGAGAATTTGTGAATGCAAACTCATACAATCAGCTTGATTACTCATGCTTCAAAGATCCTGTCTAGAATAATTTACAAGAGGATGATGGAAAGCCAGATAGAAAGGGAGTTGGGTGAAGACCAGTTTGGTTTCAGGAGAAATGTAGGAACAAGGGAAGCTGTACTAAGTCTTAGGCTGATTTTGGAAGGTAGAATAAGGAAAGATAAGAGAACGTTCATGGCATTTAGACTTAGAAAAGGCTTTTGATAACGTTGATTGGACTAAATTGTTCGACATTTTGATATCTATTGGAATATCTATTGGAATAAAGTACAGGTATAGGAGGATGATCTACAATCTATACAGAAACCAGACAGCAGTCATTCGAGCAGAAGGACATGAGAGAGAAGCTGATATTCAGAAAGGTGTTAGGCAAGGCTGCAACTTATCACCCATTCTTTTCAATCTTAACACTGAACAAGCAATGAAGGAAATTAGAGAAAAATTT
Source organism: Meconema thalassinum (assembly GCA_946902985.2). Taxonomy (NCBI): domain Eukaryota; kingdom Metazoa; phylum Arthropoda; class Insecta; order Orthoptera; family Tettigoniidae; genus Meconema; species Meconema thalassinum. The sequence continues at coordinate 37,848,160 of OX336394.1, forward strand.
AAAGTGAGAGTGAAGATTCAAGGAGAAATAATTTCAACTCTGAGATTTGCTGATGACACCGTCATCTTGGCTGACAAGCCTGAGGATTTGAATGAGTTTTTGAATGGTATGGACTCCGTCTTACGGAAAGAATACATGATGAAAATTAATAATTGTAAAACAAAAATACTAGAATGCAGCCAAAATTAATCAGAAACCTCTATGGTCATCAAAATGGCAGGTGAAAAGCTGAAGGAAGTAGGAGACTTCTGTTACTTAGGAAGCAAAATAACCAGTGATGGACGAAGCAAAGAGGATACAAAAAGTAGGTTGGCTCAGGCAAGGAAAGCATTTCTACAAAAAAGGAATCTGTTGTCATCGAATATAGATTTAGGTATTAGGAAGTCATTTTTGAAAGCCTTTGTCTGGAGTGTGGCGCTCTATGGAAGTGAAACTTGGACTATTGGTGCAGCAGAAAAGAGGAGAATTGAAGCATTTGAAATGTGGTGTTACAGGAGAATGATGAAGATCAGATGGGTAGATAGGGTTACAAACGAAGAGGTATTAAGACGAGTGGGAGAGGAGAGATGTTTCTGGCGACTGCTAATGAAGAGAAGAGATAGGTTAGTAGGACACATACTAAGACACCCAGGAATAGCAAGCTTAGTTATGGAAGGAAGGGTCGAGGACAAGAACTGTAGCGGTAGACCAAGGTTAGAATATGTTAAACAGATTTCCTCGGATGTAGGGTGTGGTAGCTATGTAGAGATGAAACGATTAGCTCAGGACAGGGAGGCATGGAGTGCTGCATCAAACCAGTCAAAAGACTGAAGACTCAAACAACAACACATATTTCTCATGATCATTTAAATATCACATGCTGTTTTTTAAGTTATTAGGTCTGCATTAAGTAGAAGCCATCAAGATGTTAAACAGAGAGTTACAACGTTTGACTCGACCAGGACACCTTCGGATTTCCAGCCTCGTGCTCTTGCCAACTAAGCTACACTCGCCAGCAAAAAAAAAAAACCGCAACACTTGTATTTTTTAATTCTCATAATATATTGCACTGAAATTATTCTTGTGTAAAAATTATGCATTATTAATTGTTTTTTAAACATTTGAAAACCACTTCACATTTTAAAAATGCTTCAAATAAAAAATGTTTAATTTTCTAGAATAAGAAAAAAGAAGTGAAAATGTCTTAAATTTTGAATAAATTACATAGTCGTTTAAAAATATTAATCTGAGTTCCAAAATTTATCATTACAGAATTAATCCACTCCATTGGATACTGACACAAGAACTGAACACTTAAAAATGGGTATTTCTACCCCTAGCACAGATCACCCCACGTAACCTCTCTACCATACTTGCGATGATTTGTGAAATGCTTTCCTGTGGGATGCGTTCCCACTCCTCATGCAACATCACCCCAAGTTGCTGGAGAGTTTCAGGAGCGCGTTGCCGAACATTTCTGGCCAACATATCCCAAACATGTACAATTGGATTGAAGTCAACACTCCTAGCTGGCCAGTCCAGTGCGTAGATTCCAACAACATGCAGGTACTGCTGTTCACATCAGGGCGTGTGTGTTCGTGCATCAGGCGAAATTCCCCGACAAATGGAGCAAATGGTATAACATGGTTTTTAAGGACTTCCATGATGTACCGGCCAGCTGTGAGAATCGCATTCTTAACTAGGTAAAGTTCAGTCCTGGCATCCATACTGACCCCGGCCCAGGCCATGACAGAACCCCCGTCGAATGCAGTCCTGGAGAAAAAATTACAGGAGAAAACCTTTCTCCAACCCTCCTCCACACTCTTTCTCTTCCGTCAGGCGATCTGAGACCGAATCTCGTGTCTGTGAAGAGAACGGCTTGCTGAGACGTAAGTTTTAATTTTAAAAATCAAGTGTTGCGTTGTTTTTTTTACAGCTAGTGTATTACGCACAGACACTTTCTCTCTACCTGGCAAAAGTACATCTACTGGGTGACGACTAGTCACCTCAACAGCTGAAAAAATGCATTTGGTATTTTAACAATCTTGAAAAAATATACAAATTTCGGTACCGTACGTCCTACAGTGGTGTTGAGGTGATGGCAGTCGTCACCCCAGTAGATGTACCTACGTCAATCAGAGAAAACTGTCTGCGTGGTAGCTCAGTTGGTAAGAGCATGAGGCTGGAAATGCAAAGGTCCCAGGTTTGAGTCCTGGTTCCACCAGACATTTTAACTGTCTGTTTAATATCTTGATGGGGCAGATGACCTCGTAGTTCCGCCTCTTAAAACAACAATAACTGACTAACATCTCGATGGCTTTTACCTCATGTACACAACATGACCTTCTTTGGTAAACTAAAAGCATTCAAACTATGGAAGACAATTACTGGTGTAGGGTTTCATGGCCAGGTGAAGAATCTTCAGAATGGCTTTGTGATACCCGACGTTTCTCCAGCAAGCGTGTTTTGCATTTCAGAGGTTTCTTCTCAATGGTTTGAAGTGATGCTTGTATGAAGTTTATATAGAATGTTAAAAGAAAGTATCCAAGTATGCATCAAAACAAGAATATAATAATGTCTAATAAACATGGGCCCTAGAATGCCTATTTTCTGAGATCCGAACACTTGTTCATAGGAGGTGTCCGTTGTGATGGCCCTCAAAGCATGTACCCCAAGTTCAATAACGTACATTAATATGACTATAACTTCACAACTGTCCCTGTATGAAGGAGTGCCAATACAACCACTCGGCTCATATTCACAACCAGACTATAGTAAAGCCATCATAACTTCCGACTTGACGTTTCACTGGTAGGCTAGAGTTTCGTTCGCTAAATCACGTCATCGCGAACGAAACTCAATTTGTCGTAATATATCGATTTGAATGACTGTCTGTGATTATCTGGTTAAAGTGATTTTCCTTCTGACCGCTAGATAACTCTAGGGTAACACTGAAACATCAAGTCGGAGGTTATGATGGCTTTACTATAGTTCTCATTATTCCTTGCGACATATCAGTATTCTATGCCAGGGATGTGGTCTGCACCTCCTATAAATAAGTGTTCAGATCTCAGAAACTAGGCGCTGCATACCTTCACCCACTAAAATATTGGATTCTGATTTACAGTGCTCTATTTCTAGAGATAGAGGAGACGGTCCTGTAACCTTCCGTGAGATGTGGTGGGGGGGAGGTTCCCAAATTATTGGATAGAAAATAAGAAATCTTAAGATTATACATACACTTGAACATTTTATTTAATTCCAAACTTTATTTTGCTAAACAAGTATAAAAATTGGTTGTAGTAAAGTAATAAAAGCAGTAAGGAAGCACAGTTATATGATTGTTTGCCCATCCTAAAAGATTGTCCAAAACATCGACATGCTATCATACTTCTTGTCTCTTGATCTCTCCTTACTCTTCAATAATTCTTCTCCTCCTGATGAGAACCGCATTGATGTGCTGCTTTTTCCACTCAAGTGGTGATCAATCTTTGAGAGTTTACACTCTTGTCCGATGTCACTAGTAAGCAACAGTTTTGTATGAGAACAAGTCTCAGATTTACCCCGAGGACAGTGGACTCCCCTCAATATTTTTTAAAATATATACTGCTTTTTTCCCTGAAGGGAGGTGATGCGTTACGCCTCAAATCAAGCCCTGCTGATTTGTAACACCATGATTGTATAGGCTATTGAAATTAACAAATCAATATGAAATATGAATGGATTCTAGTAGTTTCTGGTTGACAGTTCGTTGGTTACGCTGTCACCTGACAAGGTTACCTAAGTGATTAGTTAGCTGCAGTGGGTTGCTTCACACCTCTAAAGATATAAAATATGACATTTCCTGACATAATCAAATGAAGAAAGTCAGGTTAGACTCATCTCTTTTATCTGCACATCTGTCTGATGCTTTAGTAACTCTATACACATGTCTGAAGGGAAATATTATTAGTTTATTACATTTACAATTGTTCATGATAGACATTACAATTTTCATCCAGTTCATGGTGTGTTTTACTGCATAATTGATTGTACTGAACCCTGCATGTGTGATTTGGATATCCATAACTGTGGTACAAGGATTGGTATGTGTCTGCTTTGGTTCCATATTTATGTGGCAGGCCTGGGTGAGGCTTGAGCCATAAAGTCTGACAAGAGATTGGCGAGTTCCTGAGGTGGACCTTGCATTATATTATTTTTTAACTGCATCACATTAACAAATATTAGACAATGTAAAATAATTTCTATGTTGCAATAAAAGTAGACTAAATCCTATTACAAATGCATAGCACAGCCACGAGGGGTCTAGATTTAATTGCTATCAGAAGTTGCATGAATGTTTTCATTTTTTTGCTTTATAGGAATCTATTTTCATGTGTGGGGGATAAGAGGACTCAGAAGATCTCCTAGCAGTACCCTGTTCGTTTGTTGGATTGGACCAGAGTTAGTGATACCATCCATCATTTACGATTATGCTGTTATTGTACAGTATGTCTATCGAGGCAAGCTTTTGATAAGATTGCTGTCACAGATATATAGTTAATGTCCGTTTCTATTTAACTGATGCTCTTTTATAATATAGTAAGATGGATTAATGTGATGTGCACACACCAATCATGCAACAGAAATGAAAATATAGGTGCGTAAACTTAGCTTGGGGGCTGCGTGGCGCAGTCGGTAGAGGCGCTGAAAGAGAGTGGATTCGATCCCCACCCAGGTAGTGGATTTTAGAAACAAAACTACCACTTTCGGAAACGCAAATAGCCCTGGGGTTCACTCAGCCTACACCGGAAATGAGTACCAGGGTAATTCCTGGGAGCAAAGGCGGCCGGGCGTGGAGCTGACAACTCTATCCCATCCAGTGCCGATGTCACAAAAAGTGGAAGTCTCTACCTTCCACTACTCCCAGGGTCTCCATGGCCTGTACGGAGTTGGAAAAAATAAAATAAAAAAAATAAAATAAAAAAAAAAACTTGTACCTGGGTAGTCCGCAACAACTCACACCCCACCTCAAACCAGGTCGGCCATCATGTTAAGTTGCATCAACTATATTGTTATTGGTAAGCCTGAACAATACTACCACCATCTGTTGCTGCCTCGTGCAAACGTACGTGTATTGTGTGTTTAAGTGGACTAACAACCCTATTGTCAAGTCAGTGACAGATTTAGGGCAAGATTATGGGAAGGGGGGGGGGGGGGGACACAACGGGGGTCTGGAATACCCCCCTCCCCCCCCCAGCCCCATAGGGGTGCGAGGAAACTCCCACAGAAAATTTTGCAAAATGTAGGCCCAAGTTAGTGAGCGATTGTTTTTGTGATATATTTGGGTCAAAATAAATGTTAACAATTTAAAATAAAGAAACAATCAAAAATTATATGAAACTGTTTTGTGAATTTGAAAACATTTGCGTGACATTAGCCGTTTTAAAATGAAATATTTATTGTATTCCAAAATATCTTAGTTTTGGAAGTTCTACTACTTACTGTCTGTCAAAGCTTTAACACGTATGGTTTAAAACCATTTTTAGAGAGGTTTTAAAGTTTGTAGTATTCTTTCAAACACAATGTTTGAAATATTAGGCTGTTGTAAACTTTACTTTTTGGTTTTATACAGTATTTAAGTGTGAAAGAAATTGTGTGAAGCTAATGTTCTATTATATTCTTATTCTATATTATTCCTTTTCCTGGCAAAGATGGATATCACGGCATCAGATGCTGACTTAACATCTAGGTTTTCAGTTTGTAAAAGTACGCTCAAGTAATGAGTTATGGCTAGGACTTCGTTAAAACAGCACACAGATACAATAAATTCCTCATCGGTTATGCTGGACAACAAACATTTTCCCTTAGGTGGTGGTGCATCTCCTTGATCGTCTGACCAACTGGAGACAATTTCGAGGCAGCACTCACTTTTTCAATGTTGGCTGAAAATTTCAAAACAGTGTCGTGCTGTTCCACCCATCGTGTCTCACAGAGGTCAATCAGTTGGCCATGAAGAATATTTTTCAGAACCATATTTCGTTTTGAAGAAGCATTAAAGAATGATGTAATATCTGTCAAAATACTGAATGCATTTCTTAGACTGGACCTTTGCTGTTTTGGATATAGCCAAGATTAGTTGGAGGTTGTAGCAAGGACATCTCACTGCATTAACAGCAACTTTCTGAATTTCTTGTACTGCTCCAACAGTTTCAGAAATATTCATGGAAACGCCATCGGTCCCTGTGCCAACACAGTTATTAAGATTCAAACCAAGAGCCCTTAACTCTCTAATCACTACCTCACCGAGTCTCAAACCTGTCGCAGTCGGTTCAGTTTCATTGCTCGAATGGTTTTCACGATTGCCATCTTCTATCTCTGAGCCTGATGATGAATCATTTTCAAGGTCCAAAACAGCTTTTCTAATGTCAAGAAATCCCACAAAATCTTCTCTAACATTGACGTTGCCTGCTTCAGTGCAAACGTATCTCAGAACAAGTGACATTTGAGAAATATGGGACACATCCTCTGTTTCATCAAACATACAGCTGAATTCCTTGGCTCTGTTTACACGACCCGCTATTGTCTTCAAAAATCTCCTCACCACAGCATTCTATGAGAGAATTTTGAATAATTTTACTGATAAAGAGGCTCTTGGAACAGGCGTTCTTAGATGTTCTTCAAGAGCATAAAAGTAAATTACATGTAATATGCAAATGGATCCTACTTGTCATTAAAAGGTAGTTAAGGTCTGTACATATTAATATTTCACGAGCTTCGAGTTTCATGTTTAGTGAATAACTAAGAAATTGCATGATTTGTTTCCAGACTTTTAATACAAGTAACCAAAAAATGTTTATAGTACATTAAGCAACGAGCCTATAATGGCAATAATTAAGACAAGAGTATGTTTAGACCAGTGGTTCTGAACCCTTAGAAGTCTGCGGACCACTCAGCCTAAAATTGAATCATGTATGGACCACCCCCTCCCCCAATACACCTATCAGTTGTAACCCTTCCTAAATAACCTTTATCTTAAAGATATTTCAATTCAAACCCTGATAGTCATCGCCGCGAATACATTCGGACGATTCTCGTTCAACGCACATCGTTTCCGAAATCCCCATTTACTGGCCACTTTTTTATATGTGCTGGAGGACCCTTTTCTCCTGCGGACCAAACACCGGTTAAGAACCACTGGTTTAGACAGATGGGCATACCTGAACATCTCATTGTCCTGATTGATTTTGCTATAGGCAGTAACATGCTTATCAAAAGCACATGGATGCAAAGGAAGGATATAAGGAAAGTGACATGGTGCTCCCCTGATGGGATCAGGGAAAACCAAATTGATCATGTGCTTATAGATAGACGACATGCCTCAGATGTGTTGGAAGTGGATAGCTGTCGAGGAGCAGATGGAGATAGTGATCATTATTTGGTAAGAGTTAAATATAGACAAAGGATAGCCAAGTGCAGAGAGATTAAGAGAGCTGTTATACATAGGTTTGATCATGCTAAATTAAGAAAGAATGAAAGCTGAAAGTATAGCTCAGCAATACACAATGGTTTTGACAAATAAGCTTAATGAAGTGGAAGAGAAGCAAGGAGAAAGTACAGAAGAACAGTGGCAGACGGTCAAAGATATAATACAAAACACGGCGGAAACTGTGCTGGGCAGAAAGAAGAAACCGAGGATGCAGGATTGGTTTGATGAAGAGTGTAGAAAGAAGATTGAAGAAAGGAATGAGGCAAGAAGAAGAATGTTACAAAGAAGAACAAGAACTACTGTAGAGGAATATAGGGAGAAGAGAAAAGAAGCAGACAAGGAATGTAGAAAGAAGAAGAGAGATTTTGAGAAGCAGTGGATTGAGTTAGAAGAGAGAAAGACGGCTCAGGAAACCAGAGAGTTCTATTCAAGGGTTAAAGATATAAAGAAAGGATTTCAACCCAGAGCAGCTTTCTGTAAAGATAAGGAGGGCAACTTGATTGGAGGTAAAGATGATATGTTAAATAGTTGGGTGGAGTATTTTAGTGAATTGCTGAATGTGGAAATTGGATATGAAGGTGAGGTAGAAGTTGGACAGAGGGAGGAGATGGGACAGGAACAAAATGAAGTAGAGACGGACATGGAATCAGTCAAGGAACCCACATTGGAAGAAGTTGAAAATGGTATTAAGGCCCTAAAAAATAATAAGGCACCGGGAGAAGATAACATCACAGCAGAAATGATAAAATATGGAGGGGAAAAACTAACAAGACGGTTGCATAAGATCAGGGTAGAGATATGGCAAAAGGAGCAAATGCCAGAGCAGTGGAACACAGCAATACTCTGCCCTATACATAAGAAACATGACAAAGCAGACTGTGGTAATTATAGAGGGATAGCATTGCTGTGTATTGTGTATAAAGTTTTAGCAAAAATTATAGCTGGAAGGTTGAGAAGAGGAATATCTAGGAGATTACCAGTGTGGCTTCAGAGTTAATAGATCTACTACGGACCAGATTTTTACCATCAGACAGATCCTAGAAAAATGTTACGAGTTCAACATTGATGTACACCAGCTGTTTATAGATTTTAAACAAGCTTATGATAGCATTAAAAGGAATCAGCTATGGAAGGCAATGGAAGAGGCAGGAATACCTAATAAATTAACAAGAATGGTACAAATGATTTTGGAAAGAACAATATGTAAAGTAAAGGTTGAAGGTATTGTATCAAATACCTTTGAAGTTAACCAAGGATTACGACAGGGTGAAGTTCTCTCCACCTTATTGTTTAACATAGCCTTGGAGAATGTAATGCGAAGGATACAAGAGGGCAACGCAGGAGGAACATTGCTTAAGGCGACACTCCGGAGATAAAAGTCTATATTTTGTTCATTCTTTTTATGACTGAAACTGAAAGGATTGGGTTTCTTCTTTCTTGTCACAAAGTTATTCCGTTGAATTCAAACAATTTATCACCTTAATAATGCTTTGTTTGTCTGTCTGCACACAGCTGAAATGGGCATTGCATCTGCTGAACTGCTTGTTAGATTATTTATGATGTCATTGTCATGTTTTCATTCAATCAAATCAATAAAATATCCCTGTTCTTCGCAATTACGCATCCCGGGGATGCACACAGCCCCCCCCCCCCCCCCCTCTCCTGCAAATATTTCTACAGAATCGAGCTGTAAGATCTACCATGTTTCTGAATGAAGCCTGCAAAGGACTAATATTTCAGTACTTGACTCTACTGTCATTGAGCAACATTGTATGCTTGTATTGGTATTCCTGATGTCACTACAATAATGCCAACAACTATAAGTTTTGTTATTCTTGTATGTTTCTTCTTTCTTGTGAGTTCTGTGGCGGTAGCCAGTCTGTTTACTTTTGTGAAGTTCGAGCACAAGTAACCTCTTGTACTTGTGTATCAAGATACTAGACAAGCTTCCAGAATTACCAATATTCGTACAGAAGCTGCTAAGAAACAAAAGGAAGGGAAAGCATACGGTTCTGGTGACTTCTAGGTAATGGATCAGGAAGATAACGTCACTTGAACTTGGCTTTAATTTTCCAGCCAATCGAAATTTTACATTTAAATCCCATTTTCTCCCATAATATTCAGCCAAATGTAACAAAATTTGTATGGCATATGTATCACAGATATATTAGGAAACCTGCGTATGGAATTCTTGATTGCAGAATTCTTCCCAGTAGTAGGGATTTAAAAGTCCAAAATTTTTGAACAAAAAAAATACACAAATTTAGTACTATATTATCTCATTATATAATGTACAGAAAAATCTATATGTAGTGTTTTTTAAAGAAGTATTATCTACTTAATTCCAAATTTCCATTAACATGTCATTTGAAATTTATGAAAAAAATGGAATTAAAAATTTAAAAAAAAAAATATATATATTTTGGAAAAACTATTAATTGTATATGAAACAAATGTTTGTGATATCTCTACTTTTGTTTGGATGACATTCCCACAAAGTTTCCTGAAAATCCATGCATTAGGTAAAAAGATGTGTTTATCTCAGGAGTGTCGCCTTAACTGAGTGGCGCAAGACATTGCGTATGCAGATGATATTGATTTATTATCTAGGAGGAAACAGGATTTGGAAGAGAAGCTAAGGAAATTAGAGGAATACGGGGCATAGATTGGATTGACGATTAATCAGTCAAAAACGAAGCATATGCTAACATCTAGGAGAAAATATAATGAATTAGAGAAAAATGTGAAACTGAATGAGAAAGAATATGAACGCTGTAAAAATTTTAAATATTTAGGGTCAATGATAGCTGAAAACTTAAGACATGAGAGAAGAAATACATGCAAGGATAGCAGCTGGAAATACGAGTTACTATGCTTTAAGCAAAGTTTTTAAATCAAGAAGTCTTAGTAGAAATCTGAAGCGGACTGTATATCGTACGGTAGTGAGACCTGTGGTGATGTATGGTTCGGAGACTTGGACCATGACACAAGGTGATGAGGAATTGTTAAGGAGATGGGAAAGGAAAATACTTAGGAAAGTATATGTGTAACGTGTTTTTCGAGGGGTTTTATGCAACTGGCATAAGTCAGTAGGAAGCCATTCTATATTTATTTACGCGGCAAATTGTTCAGCCAAGAGAATTTTTCATGGTAATTTATTATTATTATTAATTTATTATAATTATTATTAAGGTATTTTCGGAGCATTTTATAAAAATTATTAGCATTCAGATAGGTTTTCTATGTCTTAGAAAACGCTATCCAGCAAATTATTACGAACGACGATATCATAGAAAATTATCTGATTACGGAATTTTACGGAGTTTTGTCAGTTAGGGTATTTGAGAGACATGACTCACTGGGATTTCAAGTACAAGCTGATTCCTGTCGAGAAGTATTGCGCAAGGCTGGGTCGCAAGGTCTAGAAAAGACGAATTGTTGGAACGGAACCCTCCCGCCGGGTGTAATGACCCGGAGGAGGAGAAGATCGCGTGGTGGGGTACAGCCAATCAGCGGAGACGACGTAAGCTAGTTGGGACTGAAGAGTGGGGAGCCGGCGTGTGCATATATCGTTCGACGCGCCGTGAAACGCGGGCTATCTGTGAAATACTTGAGGAGTATGGATACGTGTGCGAGTCGCTCCGATGTTCAGTGGAGTTAGCGACGAACTTTTGTAAAACTTGGTTGTACGAGTGTTTGGGTCCGAGGTACGGACCATAGAATTATCTAATCTACCAGCATATCATCATATTCCGACGGAGATGACGACGTCCAGGAGACTGTGGGAAGCACACAGCATCAGCAAGAACGAGGGAAAATGCTTTGGCAATTTCCAGTGGTAAGCGCCAATCACGCAGAAATACGCAATCTCTCATTTTCTTTGTTTTAAATTTCATATTTCAGTAACTTCATAGCTTGGAAATAAGAGTAAAATCAAATTATCAGACTCCGTTTTCACGTAATTTTCTATCGGTAATATTCAAATCACAACGCTCCAATTTAAATTTTGTAGTTATTATTATTATTAATTTTGCTATAATTGTTTTATATAATAAATTCATTTCTTTTACAATGCAATCTTTGCTTTCAGTAGGTAGCATTAGATATAGACCAATTCCTTCTCCTGATACAATTGTTTGTTGGGTTAATGATCAAATCATACCACGATCTGAGTGAATAGAGTCTTGAATGTGTTCTGCCAGAGCTAGACGTTGTTAAATACAAATTTAGATTTCAACATTGCATTGAGGTCTTGGCGCCCATTAAAACAACATAGCTTAGGCAAAGGTAAACAGTTACATTTCTCACCCAACAGTAGGGGCAGCCAAAACGTTTCATTTGGCGCCCAACGTGGGGCATTAATAACCGTTTCACTTGTCGCCGACAACTTGGGGCTGAAAACCTAATAACATTTGTGGAAGGAGAAGGGTATATATTTCTGTGCCTGTATTTTGGGGGTTATTTGTCTGTATCAGTGTATATCATTATGGGGGATGAGAAAGAAAGACAGATGAGGTTACGTAGTGGTCATCAACGGGAGAGTGATGATACGAGCAGTATGTCGAGTGATGGTAGTACCGGGGTAGCGGAGGTAAATCCCGATACTGAAACAGGGAGTGTAGGCGGCCAACCAGAATTAAAAACTTTACTTCTCGAGTTTATGTATCAGAACAAAGTTAGTAGTGATGCCTTAAATGCAAAGTTAGAACAGAATAACGCTAAATTAGAACAAAACAGTAGGGAAAATAAAGAAAGTACAGAAGCTTTAAATGCAAAGTTAGAACAGAATAACGCTAAACTAGAACAAAACAGTAGGGAAAATAAAGAAAGTACAGAAGCTTTAAATGCAAAGTTAGAACAGAATAACGCTAAACTAGAACAAAACAGTAGGGAAAATAAAGAGAGTAATAGGGAATTGAGCGATAGTTTAAACGCCAGATTAGAACAAAACAGTAAGGAAAATAGAGAGAGTACTGAAACTTTAAATGCTAAATTAGAACAAAACAGTAGGGAAATGAGTGACAAATTCGAACTGATTAGAGGTGAGATCAGGGGGGTGATGGAAGAAAAGGCTAAAGAGATTATTGCAGATGTAGACAGAAAATTAGGAAAAGTACAGGAGGAGTTGGAAATTAGAATCAGTACACAGGCTGAAAATTTAAAAGAACTAGTGCAACTGGAAACACAGCAGGTCAAAAAGCAATTGGGGGGAGAAATTGACAAAATTCAGGTAGCTACTAAAGAGGTTAAGGAACAGCTGGGGGGTAGAATTGAGAAAGTCCACTCACAAATAGTTGCAGAAGTAAATGATTTAAGAGAGAGTAATAGAGAGAGCATTAGCAAGATTGAGGAGAAACAAGCAAAGCTATATGATAAAGTAGAAGAATCAGAAGGAAACATTAAATTAACAGTAAACAGTATTGAGAGGAAGGCTGAGGAGAAAATCGCAGAATTAGAATTAAAATTAAAAGCTAGGATCAGGCAAGAAAATAGTCAGAATAGGCCAGTTTTTGTGAATAGCACACACAGGGAGGTAGAACTGGGTAAGTTCAGCAATCGACAGGGGTGCCCAATGGAGTTCATGAACACTATAGAAAATAAATTCGGGGAGAGGTTGGAAAATGGTAGTATTGAGTGGTGCCAGGTAGTTGAAATTTTAGAACAAGTGTTTGTGGGGGAAACGAGGAATTGGTTTGCTGTCTACAGAGACAAGTTTACTGATATGAATGATTTTAAAATGAAATTCTGTGAAAAGTTCTGGAATGAGGTTATTCAGTCGCAGCATCGTGAGGGAGTAGTGTGTGGTAAATATAACCCTAAAGGAAGCTCCACCATGACCGAATACTTTTTAGGGCAGGTATTAGTGTGTAAATATCTGGATGGCTTGAAGGAGGAAAGTGATGTGGTAAGGTTGCTACTTAGGCACTTTCCCTATAGGATCAAGGAGGCTGCTTGTATCCAGAATGTAAAGACTATATCACAAGTAGAAAATTTGTTAAGCACATTTGATGCACTAGGGAGAGGGGGTTATGAGGACAATTTCAATAGGAACCAGGGTAATAATAATAATAGACCTAACGAAGCCAGGCATCAGGAAGTTCAAGGGAACGGTGGCGAAGGGGCCAACGCTCAAAATAGAAATAATAGTAATCAGCTAAATCAGAACAGAGGAAATGGCTATGGTAATCAGTATCAAGGGAGGAATAATGATTTCAGGGGAAATCAAGGGAGAAACAATGATTACAGGGGAAATCAAGGGAGAAACAATGATTTCAGGGGAAATCAAGGGAGAAATTATAATGACAATAATTACAACCAGAATAGGGGTCAAGGAAGAGGACAGCCTAGTGGTAGTAATATACAGCCAGACAATGACAACACAGCCCAGAACAACCAGACCAGTTTAGTAGTTAGTAGTACTACGGCCAGCTGTAGCGGTTCTTTAAACGCGAACCAGGCTGCGAAGTAAGGTCAGAATCTCAGTCTGTAGCATGCCCTGTCCATACAATTATACAGGAACCCTATGACCTAAATGTAAGAAATGAATTATTACATGAACTAAATGATGAAGGTATTATTCAGGAAGTGGTTAGTAAGAGCCCCATAGTTAAATTTAACGTGTCCGAGGCGTACACAGATGTTTTAATTGATAGTGGTTGTATGAAGAGTTGCATAAGTAGTGCATTTTATGATAAAATGAAAGGAACTGGAGTAAATTTTGAGGAGATGCCAATTAAAAGCACTTTTGTTATCACAGCTGTTGGGAAGAGGTCTAAAGTAATTTCTAAGCAAGTTTTAGTAGACATTAAAATTAATAATCATGTAGAGAAGCAGATTTGCCTTGTAATTCCAAATTTAGTATTCAGTGTTATCTTGGGTTCAGAGTGGCTAAGTAGAGTGTCTGGTAACTTATGTTATGATGGAGGGAGTTTGAAATTTAAATGGGGAGATTCTGAAGTAGAAGTAGCGTTCAATGACCGTATTCAGAGGAGTAGTATTGTAGGTGTGATTTGTACTTTAAATGAGATATCGCCAGCCGTAGAGCGGGGTTCTCCATGTTTTGTGGGCAGTGTGATTACGAACGGAAGTCTAGAGGACTCGTTACGTGAGGCTGCATTTCAGGGTAATATAGAGGTGGAACAATGTGTTCGGCTCTATGATGTGTTATTGTGTAATAGGAGAGTTTTTGAGGATCGCATTGGTATGGCCAATTGCTATACACATTCATTGAACGTTATTGATAGGTCAGTATTCACAGGACATAGATATCCTGTACCTTTCGCTTATCAGAGTGCAGTTGAGGCACAAATTAATCAGATGCTTGAAGATGGGATTATTGAGCACTCGAACAGTCCATATGTTAATTCTTTGATCACGGTACCCAAGACCGACGGCACTGTTCGTATTTGTTTAGACGCTCGTTTGGTTAACAGTAGAATTAGTTCAGATCAGCTGAAATCTATGTCAATAGAGGAATTAATGCAAACATTTGAGGGGAAGAAGTATTTCACTTGTGTAGATTTGAGTTCCAGTTTTTGGCAAGTGCCACTTATGTACGAAGATAGACCATTTACAGCTTTTAGTCATAAATATAATCTTTATCAATTTTGTAGAACACCTTATGGGTTAAAGAGTAGTTCAGCTGCTTTAATTAGGGCTTTAAACATCGCATTAGGGGATGACACAGGAGAGTTTGTAACCATTTACATAGATGATATGGTAATTAGTTCACGCAGTTTTGAGGAGCATCTACGTCATTTAAATATAGTTTTTCAGAAGTTAGATCAGGCAGGGTTCACTTTGAAGCTGTCTAAGTCGTCATTCTGTCAGTCAGAAGTGACATTTTTAGGTCATAGAGTGTCGAGTAGAGGTGTAACACCAGAAGAAAGTAGGGTTAATAAGATTCTTAACGCAGAGGTTCCACAGAATGTTAAACAGTTAAAAACTTACCTGGGAATTTGCAACTTTTTCAGGAGGTTCGTTCTTAAATACTCAGGGTTGGTAGAACCATTCAGGGAATTGCTTAAAAGTGGGACTCGGTGGAGATGGGAGTCCAAGCATGATCAGGCTTTTAGAGCGCTGAAGGAAGGTTTTGAGAAAGCTGTAGTGCTGAAATATCCGTTAAAAGATAAGGAATATGTGGTTATGACAGATGCTTCACATATAGGCATTGCTGGAGTATTATGTCAGAGAGATGATGAGGGTAATCTGTGCATTGTATCTTTAGCCTCGCGAGGACTGACAGCAGCGGAGAAAAGATACACGATTACTGAGTTAGAGCTTTTAGGTATCGTTTTCAGTTTAGGGAAATTTAGAATGTATTTAGTAGGGGGGAAATTTGAGATCCACACAGATCACCATGCATTACTGTATATGAGGACTTGTAAACTCAGTTCTAACAGAGTTAGTAGGTGGATTCTTGCTCTGCAGGAATACGAATTCACAGTAAAATATATTAAAGGTAAAGATAACATTCTTGCAGACATGCTATCGAGGGACACTAATTTATGTAGGGATTATCCTGTGGTTAAAGCAGAGGACGGTATTTTAATATGTGCATGTGTGGACAGTAGCAACAGGGCATCGTTACAGACACTGAGAAATATGCTAGGTAGAGCAACGTGATGACGTTCATTTAAGGGAGCCATTTGCAAGGTTGGAAGCAGGTGACGCAGAAACATTTATAGTTTCCAAACGTATTGGGAAAACAGCATATGTGCTGGAGAATAGTGAGGGAAACAGATTATACGGAACGTATAATATACATAGTCTACGAAAATATGTGTCATAAAGTGAGTGTGTTTAGCTGGCGAGCCAGCCTATCAAATGCGTAAGTGTGGTGTCTGGTGCGTGGAAGATCTGGTCTTAAGGCAGGCGTATCAGAAGGCACACAGGGGGGTAGTATGTAAGTAAATGAGAGTTTTTAAGGTACAGGGAAATATGACGGGATTGTCGGATGCTGTTGAGCACTAAATTGTCTCGATGCACCAAGGCCATTTTTGGCAGCGCTGATGGGTTCCCATTTATCTCCAAGAGATGGGGGAGCGCTTGAATAGGGCTTGTTAGCTTAAGGCGTCCACGAGATAAAAGATGGGCCATCAGAATGCGAGACAGTCCTACATGAAACTCATACATATCTGCACACGTGATTTCTGTTTACGGCCTCGCCATGTAAGATTTGTAAGTGTGTAATTTAAGATAATATGTACAATGGTATTATTTGTGTGAGGAGAAATGGTCTGTGTTGAGAACTAGTATTAAGTAGAATATGGTTAACGGGAACTTAACAAGACAGGGCGATTACGGCACAGAAATATTTGGTGTTATATGTAATGCGCATTTACTGTTTTTTTTTCAGAAGTCAATATTAATTTAATCTACGTTAAAGAGAGATTAAGTATTATGGTCACGAGGCGCTGCCACAATAGTGTGATCGTGTGCTGAGTGATAAGTGGAATTAAATGTCACCATAAGGAGGGGACCTCCAGTGAAATTAGGAAGTTCTAGGGTGATATAAATATATCAGAACACCTTCAATGCGTGTGATATGACATCATAAATACATAGTGCTCACACATTAATTATGTCTATTTCTCCAACATAGAGAAATTTGAGAGGCGGAAATATCCGTGGAACACTATTCCATATGTAAAACATTGGACTGGTTGCAAAGTGCAATCCATTGTGACAACAAACTTTGACGCAAAGTGCGTGAAGAAAAATTATGAGTGTATATATCTGTAATTTAGGGTGATCTCATTTATGAAATATGTATTTTGGATGGGGTTTATTAACGTGTCTGGGATAATCGGATAATGGACCGTCGTCACGGTAAATCATCCGATGATCCGAGGCGAATATGTAACGTGTTTTTCGAGGGGTTTTATGCAACTGGCATAAGTCAGTAGGAAGCCATTCTATATTTATTTACGCGGCAAATTGTTCAGCCAAGAGAATTTTTCATGGTAATTTATTATTATTATTAATTTATTATAATTATTATTAAGGTATTTTCGGAGCATTTTATAAAAATTATTAGCATTCAGATAGGTTTTCTATGTCTTAGAAAACGCTATCCAGCAAATTATTACGAACGACGATATCATAGAAAATTATCTGATTACGGAATTTTACGGAGTTTTGTCAGTTAGGGTATTTGAGAGACATGACTCACTGGGATTTCAAGTACAAGCTGATTCCTGTCGAGAAGTATTGCGCAAGGCTGGGTCGCAAGGTCTAGAAAAGACGAATTGTTGGAACGGAACCCTCCCGCCGGGTGTAATGACCCGGAGGAGGAGAAGATCGCGTGGTGGGGTACAGCCAATCAGCGGAGACGACGTAAGCTAGTTGGGACTGAAGAGTGGGGAGCCGGCGTGTGCATATATCGTTCGACGCGCCGTGAAACGCGGGCTATCTGTGAAATACTTGAGGAGTATGGATACGTGTGCGAGTCGCTCCGATGTTCAGTGGAGTTAGCGACGAACTTTTGTAAAACTTGGTTGTACGAGTGTTTGGGTCCGAGGTACGGACCATAGAATTATCTAATCTACCAGCATATCATCATATTCCGACGGAGATGACGACGTCCAGGAGACTGTGGGAAGCACACAGCATCAGCAAGAACGAGGGAAAATGCTTTGGCAATTTCCAGTGGTAAGCGCCAATCACGCAGAAATACGCAATCTCTCATTTTCTTTGTTTTAAATTTCATATTTCAGTAACTTCATAGCTTGGAAATAAGAGTAAAATCAAATTATCAGACTCCGTTTTCACGTAATTTTCTATCGGTAATATTCAAATCACAACGCTCCAATTTAAATTTTGTAGTTATTATTATTATTAATTTTGCTATAATTGTTTTATATAATAAATTCATTTCTTTTACAATGCAATCTTTGCTTCCAGTAGGTAGCATTAGATATAGACCAATTCCTTCTCCTGATACAATTGTTTGTTGGGTTAATGATCAAATCATACCACGATCTGAGTGAATAGAGTCTTGAATGTGTTCTGCCAGAGCTAGACGTTGTTAAATACAAATTTAGATTTCAACATTGCATTGAGGTCTTGGCGCCCATTAAAACAACATAGCTTAGGCAAAGGTAAACAGTTACATTTCTCACCCAACAGTAGGGGCAGCCAAAACGTTTCATATGGACCAGCAAAAGAAGGTGAATTCTGGCGAATGAGAAATAATATGGATATAAGAGAGTTGTATGGTAAGCCAGATATAGTAGTGGAAATAAAGAGTAGTAGACTGTGTTGGTTGGGACATGTAGAAAGAATGACAGATAACAGGATAGTAAGGAAGGTATTCAATGGGAAGCCAGGAGGATGGCGTGTGAGGGGAAGACCTAGGACCAGATGGCTGGACAACAAAGAGGAGGATCTGAGAAGGACGGGAGTCAGAAGATGGAGAACCAAAGCAGTCAACAGGGAGGAATGGGTGGAGATTGTCCGGGAGGCCAAGGCCCTACAAGGGCTGTATGTAGCGCCAAGGAGTAAAGTAAGTAAAGTATACGAGTGTCTTAATTACCATTATGGGCGAGTTGCATACAACTGTTTATGTTCGACAATAATTATTACTATTTTATGTTTGAACATAAATATTCATAAATATCTGTCGAGATTTCGCCAGTTTTATGTACTGAACAAAGCGCATGGGACGCAGAGAATACCATGGCCTCCTGGAATATCCCACTATGACACTAGAAGCCACGCAGTGAAATTTAAAAGAGAAGGCCGTGGAAGTCAGCGCAGGTGCGATGCTATCCTTACCTAATTGGTCACACAACTGTTTCTTGAGTTCTGATTCGTGGGAGAAACTGTTTCATAATGAAAAATAGTGTTATAATGACCCTCACTATGATACAGTTTTCCGACATAATATTTACATTTTGACATCGTCAAACTTAAAATAATATTCAAAAGTATTAGTAAAATTTGTCCGGGAAGGGGGAGGAGGGAGGGGGGGCGCCAATCGATCTAGCAGTGGCGGTTCTCCATTGAGGCGTTTGAATCACCGCGTCACCTGTTCTTTTAGAAAATAAGTAATGATTTAAAAATAAATATTTTGACATTCATTAGGTTTTCCAAACATGATCTTTAATGCATTAGATGTTACCAATAAGGCATGAACGTCGACCTTCAAACGGCACAGTGGCGACTCTACTGCCATGCTACTCAACTAGCGTGATGCGACAGGAAAGTGCTGGCAAGAACGTCCCTGCCTTGGTGATAGAGTAAGGCCGGAGGGGGAACGGAAGTCAGCGGTAACCATGGCAAAAGGAGTTCCGTGATGCGAATTCAGGCAGCAAGTGAGTCGTCTTTCACCAGAAATTGCTCATTCCCATTGCTCTTATTTCAAGCTATCCTGTACTATAACAGTTACTGAGCTCGCTGCACGTGCAGTTCGTACATTAGATAGCGACGTGTTGTGTGTGTAATATTTTACATTTGTTTCTTAGTATAACGACAATTAGCAATAATGAAACCTACAAGATTTAGTGTGCAGTTTATTGGAAACCATTTTCATGTTGGAAAATTGAAGACACGAGGGATTTACCGGTACTTAACGAAGGTAGGCCTAAGCCATTACTTTCGTTGGAAAAATCATGTGGCGATAAAAAGGTCAATTCAAAAGTTTTCGTTAGAAAATTCAAATCTCGATGGTATGATGAACGTAAGTCCAGAATTTGAGTACCATCATCATTTTGAAAATCTTAGCCATTACCATCATGGCAGCTATAACCATCCTTGGTGTGACCAACATGTCCATTAAGATCACCACAAAGAAGTAGGAACTCATCTTTAGGACATGCTGAATTGAATTAATAAATTTAAAAAAAATGGAAGTGAATAGCAAGCACTTACAGTCAAAAGAGGAATAGTGTAATGTGAGATAGAGAGGGGGAGAGAGAATATTCGAACTGTATGCAGAGGCCAGAAGACATTACGAACAACTCTTAAAGTTGCAACAAATCATTCCTAGGTAAGGAAACTAGAAGGCACTAAATCAGATCCATTCATGGTGCAGAAGAAAAAGAAACTCCGCGAGACAAAAACTTCAAAGCAGTACTGAATCAAGAAAATGACGACTATGCATACATCACAAACAATAACTCCTCAGACATTATCGACAACATAACACTAGATGAAGTTAAGAAGGCATTCAATTCAGAACGGAATAGAAAAGCACTTTGGCCGGACTCAATATATATATATATATATATATATATATATATAGAGAGAGAGAGAGAGAGAGAGAGAGAGAGAGAGAGAGAGAGAGAGCACATAAAATCAACTACAGTAATAGAAGAGCTTATTTCAAAAGTGACGTAAATCCAAAATCAACGGTTTTTCAGTTGTTTTTTTTTTCATAAGCAATTTTATAGGTTCTCTCAACGTATAGCAAAGGTGTTAAGTCGCAATACGTCGTATATCCCATATTAACAGAGACCTAAAAACTAAGTTTATTTGCAAAGTGACGTAACTCCAACGTGTATGTATTTCCAATGTGTCTTATATCCATGTTGACCAATCCGATGGCTCTCTGGACATTACGTGATATAACATGATAAATCAAGGCCATAGCTAACTATGAAGAATATGTAGAGCATCAGTTTGTGTTTGTTGTGTTTAAACCATTTAAATGTTCATAAATGTCACTCCAAGTGTATGGCAATATATGATTTATTTCCAAAACGTCCTAACTCCAACTTACTCGAGACAATTACCTCCATTTCCATTGATAGGAGATTTTTAAACAATGTCAGGATGTGCATAAAAGTAATGAAAGAAATTACATTATATTCATAATCATATTTGAATTTAATTATACGAAGAAACAAATCGCGATTTCTGAAGTTTTGCAATTCATGGATTTATGTCACTTTGTAAATAAGGTCTTCAATTCTATTATGAACGAATCTTTCCAACAAATGCCTCAGCCAAGCCGCTATACCAGAACCAGTGGAGGACAGCTACAATGAAGATACTTTACAAAGGAAAAAGGGAAATAAAAAATCCTCATTCCAGCAGGGTAGTAGTACTTGAAAATCAAATATTCACAAGAATTCTGACCGACAAGCTAACAACAGAAATACGGTAGATCGGTTTATATCAGAATGCTTGTTTGGTTTCAGGAAATGAAGTAATCCTCGGCAAGCAATGAAATTCCTGGCCGATGAAATTGAAGACACATTACGAAAACCAAAAGGAAAATACCATGTGGTATTTGTTGACTATATGAAAGCTTTTGATAACAATTGGAGCAAATGACCGGAGAAAACAATCCACTATTGTGATAAAATCACTAGTTATAACAAAATAGTGATAAAAGACATCTTAAGAAATAAAGTAGACAAATGGCGTTCTCCAAGGTGACACCATTCGCCCTCTGCTGTTCAATGTAACCACAGCTGACATAATGGAAATAATCAAAGACAGCCCCGAGACATCCTTAGTAATGTATGCAGGTAACATGGCACTAGGATCTGCCAACATAGTTGACCTTCAGAAATCATTAACAGCACTAGACAATTTTGATATTAATCAAGGCAGGACAGTATAAATGACTTTCATAAAAGGAGGGAGAACATCAGTTTACGACTCGCTGTTATTATATGATAAAACCTTACGGACGGTAAATACATTCAGGTACCACGGCATAACTATGCAACCGTCAGCAAAATCTTTCAGCTATCATGTACAGGAAAAGACAGTAACAGCCATAAAAGCTATGTATAGTGTAAAAGATGTACCTAGAACTATTATCCCTAGCCACTGTTTGATGTTGCCTAGCACCTAGAGTAACTTCTTCTGCACGAATGGGTCTCCTAGGACCACGCGGAATCAACCTACTGTAGCATAATAATGGCATTGCAATTATGTTAACACCTGTCACACAGTGATCTAGAAAGAAATGAGGAAGTACAGTCAAGATTTCTGTAACTAGTCATACTGTAGGAGTGGGTAAATCTATGCCATCGAAGACGGTATATGAAAAGACAAAAGAAACATTCTACAGTACATGGAATACATCAGAACAAAGTTACTACTTCCATCTACAGGCCCATACGTAAAACTGCTTATTAGACAGAAATAGTACGGACTCCTACAACACTGTAACAGTAGAAAAAAACTGGACCCAACAGAACCAAATGCACACACACACATTATAAGATACGCAATTCATGGTTATCACCATATGATATAACATATCAAGAGATCTCATCAACCAACTGAAGACTATGTTTGCACTTCTGCCGGTATCGACCTCCATCCTGATCGATAGGCGCAACTAGCGCCCTCAACTAACTTTTAAACAGTTCGTTTTATGATCTGTTCACGGCACAACGCATTTAAACAGTTCATGTATTTTGTGTTAAATAAATCAGTTGAGTTACATTTAAACGAGCGTTTAATTTCATTGACACTTTAAAACCTCTAATAGGTTATGGACCCAGAACGATTGGCTCAGATTTAAATTAACTGAAAACTGGAAACAGCGGAGACACAAAAAGAGAAGAACGCGTCGAATCGGCAGACATCTCGCTCTCTCGAGAAAATTCTGGACATCGACAAAGCGAGAAGGAACAAACGCCGTCTTCTCGAATATTGTGTGCTTGATCGTGAGTGAACAGTGAAAAAGCCAATCGCGAGTGTTTGGACAATAACACGCGATGCGAATTTTGGCTTATTGCGAGTGTTTTGGACTATAACACGTGACGCAAGAAAACGTGCGAGTTGTGTACAAACGCGCACGACACGAAATTCCGTAGGCCTATTTGCGAGTGTTCCGGACAATAGCATGCGACGCAAAGTGTATGACCAGTTGTGAGTGTTTCAAACAATAACACGCGGCACAGCAAATTTATTGTGAACAATCGTGAGTGTTCCGGATATTAACACGCGGCACGATTGAAGTGAGACAGTGAATTCTAACGGTGTAGTGCGAATCGAGGCCTTAGGGCGCGATAATTACGACACCTGGAAAATGCAAATGCGCGCCATTCTGATAAAGAATGACGCGTGGGGTTATGTCAACCGCAAGATCGTCAAACCCGAGCCGGGTGAGGACAATGCAGCCCAAGTGACCGAGTGGACGACTAGGGATGAAAAGGCCATATCAGACCTAATCCTATCCATCGGACCAAGCCAGCTCAAGTTGGTGAAGAACTGCAGGTCATCATGCAAGATATGGCAGAAACTTGAGGATACGTTTCAGTCGAAGGGGTCGGCTCGCAAGTCCACGTTGTTGAAGAGTCTAACCTTGCAAAAGATGACTGAAGGTGGCGACTTCCGTGAGCACCTCAACAACTACTTTGACTGTATCGACAAGTTGGCTGACATGGACGTAGTTATTAACCCAGACCAACTTACCATCATGATGCTGTACAGTTTGCCGGCAAGTTTTGAAAATTTCAGAATTGCCATCGAGAGCCGGGACGATCTACTGAAGCCTGAGAATCTACGTACGAAGATAATCTAAGAACACGATGCCAGAGTTGCCTCGTCAACACCGATGGAAAATCAAGGCGCCATGTACGTGAAGAAGAAAGGTCCTTCAGGAAAACCACAGTCAAAGCCTCAAAACAAAAACCACGGCTACTCCGGTGGTAAGAGTGACAAGGAGAAATCGTTTCCGTTCAAATGCTCGAAGTGCGGAATCAAGGGACATAAGGCAGTGGATTGCAATGTTAAGGTCAACAAAAATCAGCTGTCGGACGCGTCACACTTATCAGTTGAGTAACCTGATACGTGCCAGATCGCGACGAGCAGCGTGGAAAACCTGTGATGTCTCGACAGTGGGTGCACCTCTCATCTGTGCGGTGATGCGACTGTGTTTACAGAGATGGACAAGGGCGAGACTGGCAAGCTGAAGTTAGCGAGCAGCGCAACCGCAGAGATAAAGGCCCGAGGAACTGCAAAAATTGCAACAAGTGTAGACGGTAAAACTTACAACGTTACTCTCAATGAGATTTTGCACGTTCCTGAGATCCGCACTAATCTCTTATCAGTCTCGAAGATGACAGACCGTGGTTTCTCGGTTGTTTTTGGCAAAGAGAAGGCGGAAGTTTTCGACCAGAATGGACTGACGAGGTTAGTTACAAAGTGCAAGGACAATCTGTAGTACGTACAGGGCCGGCACCACACTGGAAAAATGTCGAAACGCAGCGTCAGAAGACAAGCGCGACGAGAATGTGGCGCAGCTGTGGCATCGAAGGATGGGTCACGTCAACTTTCGTGATCTAGATACGGCAGTGAAGAGCGGATCCATTCGAGGTGTGCAACTAAAAGGGAGATTTTATTTATTTATTTATTGCCACAACAGGGCAGTGCCCCAATTACAGTAGCAAACAATTAAACAGTTGTTTACACACAGATAATACTTGAAAATACATTAAGATACAAGATAAAAATACATTAGAATACAAAATAAAAATTGAAAATTAAAAATTGATTATTGAAAATTACAACTTAAATCTAAAAAAAGAAATTGTTAACAAGGAATATACACAAGTTCAAGTCACAATAACAGTAAATGAAGCATGATTTTTAATATTTGGTCACATAATGTAAAACTAGATACATATCTTAAGGTACTAATACAATAGCAATGGAAGATGGTAAGAAAGTGAAACCTAAATTTAATATCTTCGTTATAATGAATCATTTGACATCTAAAACGCCTGAACAAAATGGTGTGGCCGAGAGGAAAAATCGGACTCTTGAAGAGGCAGCACGATGTTTACTCCTGCAATCTGGCCTACCGATGACATTCTGGGCGGAGGCGATCAACACCACAAATTATCTGAGGAACCGATGTCCAACCAAAAAGCTAAACGGGAAAACTCCATTTGAGCGCTGGTTCGACAGAACTCCGACTGCACACTATTTCAAGGACTTTGGGAGCAAGGTGTTCTGCCTGGACAAGACCCCAAACAAGGGGAAGTTTAGCCCTCGCTCAAAAGAGGGAATTTTTGTTGGATATTCGGAGCAGTCAAAGGCTTACCGCATCTGGATTCCTGAAACGAAGAAGATCGAGATCACGAGAGAAGTTGTTTTTCGTGAGGAGATGACCGCGCCTAAGAAATCAGTCGATGATCTGTTCCCGCGTGACTCTCCGGACAAAGTACGCATTGAACCAGAGGATTTGATCCATGAACTGGAGTTCGAGCTGGTGTCGAGAGACGAAGTTCTGGCAGAAAACCAACCTGATGTTGCTGAATGGGAATTCCCCGATGGCTTCAAAGGCTTTCCTGCCGACGATTACTTTGTTGAACCGGAGACCCAATCCGATGAGCAACAAGCGGCATCATCTAGGAGAAGAGGCGGACGGCCTTGTTTGATTAGAACTGGAAAATCTGGGCGACCCCGCAAGGACTACGGTGATCGACCAGGAGAAGCGGCTAACGTCGCTGAAATCCCAGTGACCCAGGCTATCTCCGGAGATGACTCACCTGATTGGATCAAAGCAATGTCAGAAGAAGCAGTTTCACTGATTCGAAACAATACGTGGAAGCTGGTCGACCGTCCCAAGGGGCAACGTGTGATAGGAAGCAGATTCGTTCTCCGGAATAAGTTTAACCCTGACGGCACTATCAGCAAGCGGAAGGCGCGCGTGGTAGCGAGGGGTTTCACGCAGAGACCAGGAATAGAGTTTCACGACACGTTCGCTCCAGTCGCAAGGCTGAGCACAATAAGGACTGCGGTGGCGTTAGCTGTACAAGATAATCTAAAGATCCGACAGCTAGACGTCAAGACGGCGTACTTGAACGGAGAAGTCGAGGAGCAAATCTTCATGGACGCCCCGGACCACTTCGAGGATGTTCTTGCCCATACCGTTCAAGACGAGTCGGTTGACGAGACTGTGCGAAAGACCGCAGATGAGATGCTGGAGAAGTTGACCAATCGTGACATGGTGTGCTCACTAAACGAAGCATTGTACGGACTGCGACAGGCAGGACGCGCTTGGTATCACCGTCTCGAGGAAGAGATGAAAAATCTCAAGGCGACTCACTCTGATGCAGATCCATGCATGTACCACATCGGACCGGTCGAAGATAGGATTTATATAATCATCTATGTCGACGACATGACGATCATGGCTCGAGACGACAAGAAGATCGACGTGGTGAGAGACTTTCTGAATACCAAGTTCGAGATCAAGGACTTGGGGGACGTGCGGTATTGTCTGGGGCTGGAGTTCGAGAGGAGCGCCAACCAGATGAAACTCAGCCAGAAAGGATACATAGACGAGGTCCTGGAGAGATTCGGAATGGCAGAGTGCAGGCCTGTCAGCACTCCCATTGATCCAGGTACGAAGCTGGAGAAGGAAGACGTGAACCCTGGCGAACAAGCGGAGAGTGTCCCCTACCGACAGTTGATAGGAGCTCTAATGTACCTGTCAGTGGGAACGAGGCCGGACATATCCCATGCAGTCAGTTCTCTCTCTCAGTTCAACGACTGTCACGGACAGCAGCACTGGAAGGCTGCAAAACGTGTCTTGCGATACCTCGCTAACACATGTGATCTCGGCCTCGTGTACTCCAAATCCAGCGGTGATGTACGTGGACGCTGACTGGGGAAGCTGCCTGGTGGATCGAAAATCGCACACCGGATAAGCGTTCACACTAGGCGGCGCTGCAGTGAGTTGGGAGTCCAGGAAGCAGCCTACTGTGGCCCTGTCGTCGACGGAGGCCGAATACATGGCCTTGACAGAAGCAACCAAGGAAGCTCTACACATGAGGAAACTCCTGAAAGACTTCGGAAAACCGATAGATGTTGTCCCAGTGAAGAACGACAATGTAGGTGCGCAGAAGCTGACGTCGAATCCTATGTTTCGGTCACGGACGAAGCATATCGACATCAGGCACCATTTCGTCCGAGATGCCGTGGCCAAAAAGGTGGTTTCAGTGGAGTACACTCCAACGGATGAGATGCCTGCCGACATATTGACAAAAGGATTGTCAAGGCCCAAGCACGAGAAATGTGCTCAAAGCCTTGGCTTGAGACCACATGCACCAGGATAACTCCGGCTGTTGGTCGAGGGGATGTGTTGGTGAGAACGGCACCTGCCGGTATCGACCTCCATCCTGATCGATAGGCGCAACTAGTGCCCTCAACTAACTTTTAAACTGTTTGTTTTATGATCTGTTCACGGCACAACGCATTTAAACAGTTCATGTATTTTGTGTTAAATAAATCAGTCGAGTTACATTTAAACGAGCGTTACATTTCATTGACGCTTTAAAACCTCTAATACTATCCTCTAATAGACTGCCCAAGGAGAGCCAGATTCCTAACAGCCAACAGAGTATAGTCAAGATAGTGACAAATGCATTTGTACCTTTTAATGCTCTTTCGAGCAAACCTTAATCATAATCTATACTAATGAGATGGTGTGCATCTGTGGGTTACTCAATCACGCAAGAACCACTGGTCCGATTTACCTGGTTAACATATAGGCTACTTTTGATTTAGATACTTTTCACTATTTAAAGATGGCGACCATTTTAGTGATGTCACTACACCCTTTGGTTTCAAACTTTCATATTTCCATTTCAAATAAAAAGAGAACGCTAAGAAATAGCAAACTTTTGATGGCACATACGAGGTTTAGAATTTAATTTTCTATCCGAAAGGTCCTCACTCTTCATGCATCTCTAACGGTTAGCGAGTAAAACCGAAATTTGTGCTATAAAACACAGTCGACACCGAGCAGTGTAGTTGGACAAAATGTTTCATCCTTACTCTCCCTCCGCGCAGCTCCTTGGCTAGACCCTGTTTTAACAGTCACCTTCACATTTTAATTTATTTATGACCCGTGACGAAGCACGGGTACTCTAGCTAGTGGATTAATAATCCAAGGTAACCATGTCAACCATAGAAAATACAATAACAGTGCAATGTATAAGAAGTTTTGTTACAAGAGATGTTAGTCAAATGATTTGATTTGCTGAAGCAGCCCACTAAGTAGTTCCAAACATTAAGAAATAAATCCATTTTAATTTTTAAAGTCGTGAATATTACACTTTTAACCAGGCAAAACTTGAACGTTTTATCTTTTTAGTAAAAACAGTTACTAAAATTAATGAAAATTCCTAACTTTGTCGAGGTGCGTACAAGTATATGCCTCATGCTGATCTCTATACTGTCTGTTGGGTAATCAGCCCGGAGGTTGGTCAGATTCTCTTCAAGTGCCACTAATAGGTAGAGGTGTTAGTTTTTGTTAATTCGCGATAAAACGAAAAGTCATATTTAGAGGTTAGGATGTTTTATTTTCACGTATTTACATGTTTCGTACCGCCCAGGAGTGAAATTAAATCGCGAAATAACGCGAATTTTGTGAATAACACCACAAATACCGCAATCTGCGAAATAAAAACAAATTTTCATATTTTTTCCCCACACCAATCCGAATATTTTTGTCCACAAGCCGATAATCGAATTTGGTTGGTGTTCAATTCGAGAGAATGATCGATTGTATAGTTTCGCGAGGGGTAATACTACGATATACGTCATATTACGATATACTGTCGATATTCTCGTTACTTGTTGGATTTTAGTGCTGTGGTAAACAGCTGATATATCGCGGCGTGAATAGTTTGGCCGACTACCTCCAAAAGGTTATGTGATAGTTGTTCATAATGTAAACTACGTTTGCCTCCTGTTACATCGGTAGCGAGTGTAAATTATAGTAGAGAATTCTATATAATTTAATAAAAAGTGCGCAAATTGTGCGTTATCATCGAATCTAGTGTGTTATTTGCGTGAATCAGTTGGCCACCACGTGTTCCTCGTGTTAGTTCCGAACTTAGCAGTACAGGAAGATGAGACGCGACGTAATTTAAATATTATGACACGAATTCAGAAATAAATTTTGCGTGTGGTTACGAATTTATACTGGCGTGTGACTACAGTCAACCGTGTGATAACAGTGTTTGTTACTGTGCATCGCTCAGTTGAGTTTAAAAATGCCGAAGGTAGCTGTTTCTGCCACAGACAGACTTAAAGAATATAAGAATGAAGGATTTATAATTTCTTGTGGCATTCTTATGTGCAAATATTGTGATTGTCGGTTAGATTATCGCAGGAAAGATGCATTAGACAAACATTGCAAATCGGAGAAGAATACAAAACACCGAGAAAATTCGCGTCTTGAAGTTAGTGTTCCTAGAGTGGCCACCTTGAAAGAAACATTATCAAATGCTAGTCGTGTGAAAGATATGAAAGAAGAGTTTATTTTGGACACTACTACTGCGTTTGTGAAAGCTAATATACCAGTAGAGAAACTAGACAATCCTGCTATCCGTACTTGGTTTAATAAGTACGTTCGCGGAAGTGGAGATTTACCATCAGCAAATCAGATTCGTCAGAAATACATCCCCATGATTGGCGAAAGAAGGAGGGAAGAAATTAGGGAAGATATAAAAAACAAAGACGTGTTTCTGCTATGTGACGAAACAACTGACAAGAATGGTAGGTGTGTTTTCAACATTCTTTTTCGTCCATCAGTACCATCAACGAACACCCATCTGGCTGCCTCTGTTGTTCTAGATTCTGCCAATAGCGTAAATTGCTCCAATGCGATATTAGACACCTTGAATTCCTATGAAATTGAACGGGAGCGTGTAGTGGCAGTAGTTACGGACTCAGCACGCTACATGACAAAATGTGTAACTACTCTTCAAGGATTGATTGAAGAATTAAGTCATGTCCAGTGCTGGGCTCATAAAGTCAATTTTATCGGCTGCGTATTTGAAAACGAGCTGGACGAATTGAACATGTCTATATTAAAGACAAAGAATGCCTTTTTAAATACGCAAAAAAGAAAAAGCAATTACGTTGCATATCTAAGGGAGAAATATGAAAACACAGAAAAAGAGAATGAAATTCTAGCTTTCCCAATGCCTGTATGTACAAGATGGAATTCATGGTTTAAGGCTGCAATGTATATGGCTACGCATGTGGAAGATCTGGTAGAATTTTTCAAAACATTGAAAGATTCAAATTCTGGGGTCAAATTTTTCCAACAAGCATCGACTTCAACAATACAATTTATACAATTACAAGCATTGTATGTTTCTGTTGTTGGTGCCTCTCTTATGGACTTGCTTAATTTCTTGGAGGGATCTAAGTACCCAAAAATTCACTTACTGGCTGGGAAGCTAGATGACCTTGAGGTAAAGCTCAAGCTATTAGGCGATGGTGGAATGTTCAATCATACGATCCTCCAGAACTTGGAACAGCTTCCTCAAAAGATGCAGATAAAGGTCAAGTCCAAGCTTACGTGTGTTGCCCAGTCAGCTCTAGTGAAAGTCAGGACTTTAAGGACCACGGATCCAGCCAGGAAGACTGTAGAAGCCATCGGGTCATTGTTTGATCCTCGGCATGCACCTAAGAACGTATCTCCCACAGAACTGCTCCAATTTAAGAAGAATGCCCCATTTCTTACGAAGATGGAGTCTCAACAGTTTTTAGAGGCTCATAGCATTTACCTGACTGCAATCAAGAACCAACTGCGTTATGAAGATAATGTGAATGTTCCAGAGATCCTCATGGGATTTAGGCCTGCTCACCGAGACTATGCAACAGCTGCATTAAAGTGTGGGTGGTATCCTTGTTCAAATGTGGATTCTGAAAGGTCATTTTCGAAATACAGTCTCATAGTAAGTGATAGGAGGCGACAATTGACAGCTGCAAATGCTGAGACTTTAACCATGATCTACTTCCAGTGATTTCACCGCAGTATTTGGATAAAACTGAAAAAGGTATTCACTGAAATGTGTTTCGAGATGGTGAATGTAAAATAAAAATGTGACTTCCATATAAGTATTATCTCATTCTTCCAGAGCCATGTTGAACGGTTTACCCTGCTGTTTTGTTTTTTACTTTGTTTTATTAATTGTTTATATTTTTAAATGCACTTATTGCACAAACCTTATCGCTTTCCAAATTTTAACATGTCATCCCCCGAAAAAATAATAAAAACACAAAACACCACCTTTTGAATTTTAAATCAACAAATCTTCAAAAAAATAACACTTTTTAACACCTCTACTAATAGGTTATGAAGGCAAAACCCCAAGCACTATAATGAAGCATACTAAGCAAGATTAGTGGCACATGCCATAAACTTATGGCATGTAATAGAATCTACCACTACAGTTGGTAGTGTGTAGCCAAATTTCTAGGTTATATTTGGTTGGTTAGAAATGCTCCATCTAGTTCCAACATTCGTCGCTAGGTATCAGTGACATCTGGTAGTCAAAGTTGGAAATATTTGAAATTTAACTTGCTGGGAGCCGACAAGCATTCAATTCATTGGCTGCAGTTCATATACATTCAAATAAATAATGCCAAAAATAAACTAAGAATAGGAGATAATGCATGATTTTTTGATGAACCTTTCGAGCACTACATTCCATGCCCAAATATGCATTCCTTTCTTTAGGCTATTGTTTCCTATTGTTGATCATTGAAACATTACATCAGGCTCTCAATCAAGCTATTTAACATGTGATTTCTGCCACAGTAGGCTACAGGATGAAATATGTCTTAATATATTCATAAAAATCTTTTGGGTTTCTACTGTGTTGAAAAGTTAAAAATAAAAGAAATTGCACATTGTCTGCTACCTCCATACAGTGGTTTCAATCAGCCCTCTGGTGAATGAGGTATGTTCTTACATTTTCAAACCTCAATTGACCATTATTAGATTACATTCAATAGAGAAGATCACATGAAATGAAGAATTTATTTGTATCTTGTGTCCCATACATGTCTAAACCTTATCCTGGAAGTACGATTATAGCAATACCAGTGACAAGGGTAGGGTGCTGGCACAGGGAGAAACATCTGGTGACAATAAATACTCGCAAAGTCAAGATTTCAATTTTTATTTTACTCGTGATCTTCACACAATACTACATCACTCATTTCTATTGATATTGTTTTTACATTATTTACACAATTTAAGATTTATGGCATCAGTTATATTCTTAACAATTATTTATATTAAAAATTATATTAAAAATAAACATTTGAACAATAGGTAAAATATTATGTATATTTTAGTTTACAGTAAACAGTTTTAATAACACAATTTTCAAATTGAGTAAATACAATAAACAAAGATGTTCAAGTGTAAGAGTTAAGTATATACCCATGAGCTAACACCAAGCACAACACCTATAATCAGATTGAAATAATATTCCATTGAAATAAATATGGTATTTGGATATAAAGGACATATAAAATACTCTGTTCTTCTCAACAGGTAGTCAATTGATACTACTACTATTATGTAAAAGACTAGAACACATCAACACATGAGATCCTCCAACATTGCTATCAATGTTCACACCCTTCACCAAAACAATCTGAAGTGCTGTAGTCGTGCAACTATTAACATAACACACAAAAATGATATTGAAATGATTGTCGTGAATACAGAAGCACATAAGACAGTGACACTAAACATGACTTGTGTGACCACACACAAGCCCTATGGCACCTTCGCTGCAGTATGTTACACTGCTCAAGAGTGGTGGAATTATTATTCCCACAATGCATCTTTGGGGCTATTAGATAGAGTCGTAATTTGAAATAAACGACATGTTTCGGTACAACAGTTTGACAAGGGGCCTGTTCCACGAATAAACTTTGCAACTTTTCACTTTTCACTTTGCACTTTTCAATTCTTGCAAAGTGCAAAGTGTTT
The DNA here is from genome assembly GCA_946902985.2 of Meconema thalassinum. Classification (NCBI taxonomy): domain Eukaryota; kingdom Metazoa; phylum Arthropoda; class Insecta; order Orthoptera; family Tettigoniidae; genus Meconema; species Meconema thalassinum. The sequence goes on from OX336394.1 coordinate 37,881,336, forward strand.
CTGTTCCACCATGATCTATGTATTACTTTTCAATTTCTTTGCAAAGTGAAAAGTCTTTGCATAGGAATGATCCGATCATGTTTATTCCATGAACAGACTGTATATTTATTCCATGAGTTAATGCTTTATTTTTCATGGTGAAACATGTCCCACTAATGACCACACACTGATCTTAATTAATAAAAGTATTGATCAAGGTGGAAATTTTAACCTGTCTATACTAAAGTGAGGTTATGAAAATTCATCTTGTCTTTGTACGTCTTCTTATTGGATTCTTCATCACTATCCTCACTTGATGATTTAAAAAAACTCCTGCGTAACATATTTATAACACTAAACCAAATTCTGCGCCGAGAAACTAGTGTAGAGACTTGTTCATTAACAGCTGAAAAGGGAATCGTCTCTTTGCAAAGATTTCTGAAAACTTTTCAATCATTCCTTTGCACTTTGCATTTCTTCACCAATGGAGGAACATAACAGTCTTCTAAAGTGAAAAGATTCCTAACTTTTCACTTTTCACTTTGCAAGACAAATCTGAAAAGTGATGGTGGAACAAAATCTGAACTGAAAAGTGCAAAGTGCAAAGTGAAAAGTTGCAAAGTTCATTCGTGGAACAGGCCCAAGGTTAGAAAGAAGGAATGATTCAACAAAGCCTCCAGAGATGAAAAAGGAAGCCATTTTGACACAAACGTTTCTCCATACGGTTAACAGGTGTTTCATCAAAAAGAATTTGATTGTGATTCTGTATGACATGTTCAGCCGCAGCGGACTCTCTGGTTGGCAAAGACGTAATACCTATGATGTTCCTTGACCCTTATTGTAATTTTCTTACATGTCTGGCCTGGCCAATGCATATGTAACCATAGGAACATCAATTGAGATATATATCAACACCGTTAAGACCAACTGAATCTTTGACGGATTGCACAGATTTGCCTAGGGTGACAGGCTTCAATAGGGTCTTGATATAGTGTCTTTTGAAAATTTTATTATAATTATTATAGTAACAAAACAACAGGCATTTGTCAGCAACATGGTTTTTTCCATGCTGGGCTAGAATCCAGCTAGATGTTGCAGCTGCTGCCTAAACACCCTAATTTTTACCGATGGCTCTATCCACAACTTTCCCTTGTAAAGTGAGGCAAGTGTAAAGCCATAAGGCAATATAATGGAGCCATGCTTCAAAATATTTAATGTTAATAAGGTATCTTACAGAGTTAGTTATTGGAGTTTTAAGGGGCAGAATAGCGAGTTCATCCCCTCCATATCTTACTGACATGAGGTTACTCTCACCAAGGCGGTCCGGATTCGATTCCCGGTCAATGCATGTGAGATTTACGAAGTGAAATGCCATGTCCTGTGGTTCGGATTCCACGTAAAAAGGAGGTCCCGTGGCTCATAATCACAAGATTCACGGTCACGTAAAACTACAATCTTCCTTCCTTCCTTTTTGACATGAGGTTACTTTTGAAGGCTGGAAAAATCTAGACTTTCCACATCAAATGGGTTATGGACTTCTGGTTTAGGAAAGCAAAATCAAATGAAACTGAAAGATTCAAAAGTTTGCATACCGTTTTAAACACATTCAAGATCACCTTGTACTACGAAAGGAATTTGTCAAATACCAGTATCTTCGATAAAATATTTCATAAACTTACTTTACAAAAGGTAAGAGCATTTTTCTATATAAGAATAGAATACAAAATGATGGGTAATAACAACTGGAATGTTACCACAACAAAGGTGATCATATTGACGTTACGAATTGCATGAAATACATGAAACAAAGACTGTAAGAAAAATAATAAAAGACAAAAAATTATCTTTCAAATAGCAGAGACTAAAACAGTATGTACACCCTGTGTAGGATGCACATTTCAGGATATCAAAAAGAAATAAATGGTTACATAACCTGAAAAAGATATGAAGAACAATGTATTTTATGACATTGTATTATAATCAGCTACTTCCACTAGTGTGAATAAGGAGCATTTTCATTATTAGGGAGAACCACATAACTGCCTGCTTTCTTGGCCAAGGAGCTAGAGCACTGGATAGTTGAAGGAATTCTGGGTTCGATTGCCGATCGTCGTGTATTTCTTTTTACTTCATAGGTTTCATTCTCCTGGCTGGAGGACTGTGTTTGTGATGTTAGGTATTGTTTTAAAGGGTGGAACAGCAAGGTCATCTGCTCCTGTTTACGATTTATTAATAGTTTATTATTATTCATGGTTATAGGAACAACAGACATATACACAAGTTATGATATACCTTCCTATGATACAGTATGAGGACTGCATACTTTTTTAAATATTCGTTAAGTACAAATATGCTATATTGTGTCTTCTCACTCCTGAGACTCGTACTGGCAGAAGATAATGCAGTTGGTTGAGCATCTCATTGCATCCATTCTCTAATAATAAACTGATTAATTTTTCAAGATCTGGTTTAGCGGCAGTTTCCAAAGATTTTATAAATACCTCTGTCGCACAAAAGATCCATGATTAAACCCACAGACGTTTCAGTTTCTTTTATATACGCGTATTGTAACAGTATATGAACTATTATAGTTGGCTAAGCAGAGAATTTCCTTCATCCAATATTGGCCGTAGTGTAATGGTGTGATGTTTGCATTACATAATGTTCATAAAATCCTGACCATGTGGACTCACTCCAGGCAAATACTGGAACAGTCTTTAAATGTTATTGAGAACCCATCTTAGGGAAGTACACTGAGACTGATGCAACTATCGAATGCACAACACTTTGCTTTAATAAATTGCAGAAGTCTGAGTAGATACTGTTTGCAGGAAGTTTTAACCTAGGAGCAAATGACCATTTTCTGCCCCTTAAAGCAAATGAAAGCCATAATTCTCTGAATAAAGATCAGTTTTGGAAATCATAAACAGACCATTTTCACCTGCCAATACTTCCGACTACATAATATAATGTTGCTGAATACACCATATTCCATTATTACATACAGTACGATCTATATTGCAAAACAACTCCTTGGCCACCACAGGTTAGATTCCATTCTTGCAAGTCAAATTCTTTGCATTGAGATAGCTTTGGTCCTGAGAGTCATTTCCTTGTTTTTTCTTTTACTCATCCATCCCCCTCACTTCAGGGCCTCAAAATGTTTGGAACATGGGGCACATGACACTAAAGATCTGCCACTGAAGACCATCTTGTGAAACTAGGGAAGCCAGTCCAACTCAGCACAGCTGCGCTCAGCTCTCTCATCCTTCCCGTCAATCTACATTGGTTAGCTAACACACTCGCCGGACTAATACAATCGAGGCATTTGTGATCTAAGGTGCCATCCATTTCCGCAGTTTAGATGCTTTCCTTTTCCAATCCTGACACCCTCATTCTTGGAGTCATCAAGGTCAACAATTTCTTTTCTTCTTCTTCTTCTATCTCCCCCTATAGGTGAGTTTTCAAATAAAATCTCTACTTCATTCACTTAATCAGTAAAATTTGTATGTATTCATTAACTCACCCATTTTTGCACAACAAACATATTGATTCCATTATATAGCTTTGGGGCTATTGGGTCGAATGGAAATTTTAAGTACTGACGTTTCAAGACAACTGCTTATCCCCTTTGTCAAGGTTTGTAATGAAAGAAGGAATGAGTCAACACTTTGGTTGATAATAGACATACAATACTTATAGGTATCCTAGAAACTTAGAACTAGGTACCAGGGAAGCTGATGTTCCCAAGATCCCTAGAAAATTGTAAATAGCTAAAAGTTGCAAGGGGGTCGAGCTTGTGGGTTCTGAAGCAATTCGGCATAAGTACGCAAGCATATTTTCAACCATCGGTTAACTTTGTTTCGCAAGCTCAAACATTTCCTGAAAGTATAAATTAACTTAAAATTATCAAACTTAGAGGTAGGCTGATTAAATCCCAAATACACAATTTAAACTTATTGCTTGTGGTTCACTGTCAATATCAACAGTGTTTTCAAATCTGTTTCGAGAGTCTGTGAAGGAAAACTATGCAGAACATTTCCTGTGTGTTACAATAACTATTAATGCAAGCAACAACACTACACAAAGTTTTGAACTCTTTACTGTATAAAATAATGAATAAATGCTCACACGTTTTTGAAGTACATCAATACTCAGCTGATTGTGTCATGCAACAGCTTCTTGGAGTGTCAGCTTACAGCAGCTCATCAGTACACACACGAAGTATTAGGGCATCTTTGATATTCAGGTACAAGTCTGATCTAGTATAGCCATACCATATCATACTAAACAAGGCAGTACACACCATACCTCAGTAGCTTCGATATGAGGCTGACATCGGCGAAAAGCCATATTTTGATCCAGCCTGTACCAAATAATGGCAATTGGAGCACTTCTGAAATGAAGCCTGTGTGAACATTATATAGCAATGCCATGAATACTGTACTCTGTACTTGGCTACGACTGACACAATGGAATGAGATCCACATGTGCAACTTGCAAGCAAGTCATCAACACTGACTGTAACAACATTTATACTATATATTATATATACTATATACAACTGAGTGAAGCAAGGCTACACCTAAGTACAAATGAAACAAAACTTCTTACACTAAGTATCACATGTTTCAAATCTAGTAATGGTCTTTGATGCAAAACATCTTTTCATATCTGAGTGTGCCAATTGGTGCTAAAGAAATTTCTGCACTACCAATGACAATTTACATGAAGGACTCCTTTAAACACACAATATTACACACCAACTACCTGACTACATTTCCCTCATCAGAGAGCTGAACACACAAGACCAACAATCCAAGGCCCATACATGGAATGCTCTAATACTCAGCAAATAATTCTTCATGGAGGAAAGGTGAAACGATAAACATACCATGTCTTCTTACTTCTCGACATTCAGTACGCAGGTGCCTGGAAGTCTGTTCCAACTGCACCTACAACACAAATTAGTTCCCACCCATCATTCAAGTAATTAACACACGACAAACGCCATGTTGATATGCTATGGGTTTGCGCTGACAAACTACAGGGTCTTTATATTTGCTTGTCAAGGACATTCTCGCTCACGCGCTCCGCCAGTGACTGCTCAGTTCCCATCTGCCGCATGCGCGTATATACGGCAGAATACGGTGCTGAAAATCAGTATCATGCATTTTTACTCACCATGTTTACAGCAGATGCTGAAAATGTTCCCCATCTGCTGCCAAACATAATCGGCATCTCCTCATGAAGTTTCCGGTTACTCCTGTTAATTTAGCTTCAGTAAGGAAATCTTCACGTCTATCTTTGTTTACTGAACCTGTACGTTTGAATCTCTTAGCCAGTTGTCTTATTGTCCGATTTATAGGAATGGGTTCCCCTGGAAATCTCACTCGAAACTTTTGTCTTGTTCTAGCGAACGATTTCCTGCACTTTATGTACGTATTGTGCAGATATACACGTTCACGTAACGAATATTTTACATAAGGCATTACAGCACTACACACAATCATAATAAAACACTACACAATACGATATACAGTACCGGTACACAGTAGCTTTATAAAACACTGAAATACTGAAACACCCAATTAGCTCAGAGCTCACACGTCTACAGAAGAGCGAGGGAATACATACGCCTGGAGTCCATGCGCCAACCTGGCCAGGACCGGCGGCCAAGGTCGAGCGAAGGTCTGCACAATACGTGCCGTACATAACGTGTGCTAGGACAAGACAAAAGTTTCGAATGACATTTCCAGGGAGACCCATTCCTATAAATCGGATAATAAATCAACTGGCTAAGAGATTCAAATGTACAGGTTCAGTAAACAATAAAAATAGACGTAAATGTCGTTATTTCCTTACTGAAGCTAAATTAACCGGAGTAACCGGAAACTTCATAAGGAGATGCCGGTTATGTTTGGCAGCTGATGGGGAACATTTTCAGCGTAAACTGCAAGGATGGTGAGTAAAAATGCATGATACTGATTTTAATCACCGTATTCTGCCGTATATACGCGCCGCGGTCGCCGGGAACTGAGCTGTCACTGGCGGAGCACGTGAGCGAGAATGTCCTTGCCAAGCAAAAATAAAGACCCTGTATATATGCTATAAAAATCCTCCACCTGTCCAGCACCATAATATTTAAAATTCAGCACATGTCTCCGACAATAGCTGTAGTCCTTCAGCTATATAGCCTACCCCAACTACTCGAAAGAATTAACCTCACATTGAAAACAGTAATTATATTTGACATTCTGTTATAGCTGAGTGTGCTGAGTTTTATATAAATACTAGCTATTGTACCAGGCATTCCCCGGGAGTTGTCGATAGGTTATAGAAGTGAGTTTAGAACATAATTCTCCGTGCTTCTGATGGTCCTCAAGTGCAATATGAACTCATAAAGCTAGTCGAACAGTACAATAACTTAGCAGGGAATGCAATGGTAGTAAACAGGAATGTTTAGTCTCACAGTTACTTCCATGATAAGTTAGCAGTTATTTTTTGATGTACTGATATAATGATGTCTTATAGCAGTGTTCACAGAGTTTCATCATTTCCTTGATATAAATGGCTTTTGTTGTTAAAACAATACGATACCTTCTTCAATGGGAATAATATTTAAATTATTCAATGTTTGTGAGATAATGTCTGCATTTTGCGGTCAATTTATTCTTTCCATACCCACATAAATGGCTTGAATAATGACAAATTACTTATTCCTGTGTATCCAAAGAGCATATTAAGAAACAGTATTGCTGTAAACATGTTAACCCCCCCCCCCCCATCAAGTTCAAGTAAATGAAGGAACGTAAAATATGCATATACTGTACCTAGATGTTATGAATTTAGTTTGAACTATTTACTGTATGACATATTGGCTTTCACAGGCTGACTTTGTGTACCTCGGTGAAATCCGACTCAAGACATGGCAAAACCTAGAAGAATTGTTGGATTTTTATTTACAGAATGTTCAAATAATGTCAGAAAAGATGCTTGGATTCCCAACACATTGGGCTTCCTTAGCCTCTAAAATATTTCGAAATGTCACAATATAAGTTTATGTCTAACTCAACAGTCAAGATGGTATATTGGCCTTCACAGTCAGTGAATTGAAACTCAGCAATGTTTCTAGGTTTGTGCCGTATCTTGTGTGGGGTTTCACCTAGGACACCAAGCTGACTCGTCAGCGAGCTCATAACCGACCATATAGGAGGCTAAAACAACTGATTCCTATATTTAGTCACATCACTAAATAACTTCCTTCTCAGCTGTTCAACCACTATTTTACGAGATTCACGGGAGTTATGCCACAATTCGAGGAAAAACTCAAGTCAATTTTTTTTAAATTTATTTTTTCTTCAGTTAAATAGGGGACATGTTTCGAGCTACTCTACTTAGCCCTTCATCAGCCCTGACTTTAGTATTAGATAATCAAACCTTGTACATCTCATCATCAAATAAGAAAAAACATACAAACATACTACTGACAAACATGTTAAAAAACACTATAAAAACATTAAAACACACTAAAAACACTGAAATAACTCTGTAAAGCTGCGTCAAGTTTGAGGAAGCTTATTTCCAACATTGCTTGTTGTTCCTATGTGAGCAAATTGTATATTGTATCATTGATTAAGCCACTTCCTGTGTGACTCTTCTGGATGGGGCAGTTTTGCCACGTAAAAATATTAAAATATTAACAGCACTATAAAAATCTATTTTGACTACTGCGTCATGTGATTCCTGCAGATTGTCGCTCTGTTCTTCTCAATGCAAGCTTGATTGTAAAACTGATCTTTATTGGCAGAGGTTAATTTAACGGAGGTTTTCTTCATAGTTGGGGCAGCCAGTGAAATAATTTGTGCTCTCCTTGCGCCCCAAGTGTTCGACTCCATTATGGAGTCGAATAAAGCTGAGATTCACGGAGTGTTTTTCATATTTCTCTTGGTGATTTGTCATATAAAGTCTTTCAGGTTATATTCTTTCAACACCGCTGTCACTTGTACACACACCAAACATTGGGGTGTGTTGTCTTTTGAAAGTGTAAAGAGATAATCAAACTCTCATTCTGGTTTGAACACACGGTTTTCAGTGTCCACTTATATATGTTTTGAATACATTTTGAATTGATACACAATATGCCTACTTCTTCAAATGTAAAAACCACTGAATAACCGATAAACTGGCCAGTGAGCGCCAAACTAACATTGCTAGCGTTGACAAGTCTCGTTCACAAAAATACACTTACAAACAGTTCAAAATCTGCTGAAGTTCTACGGATGTTTTCAACGTGGGGGGAAAAAAATTAAAAAAATAAAATGTAATAGGTTCTTAAGCTAAATCTAAGTAGATAACATCGGGAGGGCACCAATTCATAGATAGAATAGTCTACTATGAATGAATATTCTTTTAATAGAGACACGAGAACTCATTCATCTCAGGAATGGTGTGTTTATAACACCAACCAGGACGCTACAGTAAACAAGGCAGCTTAATATTATACTGCAACATAACAATAAATAGGGACCGGAAAAATTAGCATCTATTTGTTTCAAAATTAGCATCTATTTACAAAGTTAAAAATCATCACATTGTAATATTATTTTAACGACTTCATGGTTATGAAGTGCAGTTCTAGTCCTCAAACAAAAGCATTGTCAGTAGTTCAGCATTGCTTTCTTTCAAATTGTACCGTCTGTCTGTAACCACTGTGTTGTAATGGGACAACACACGCTCGCTATCAACATTGTTCGTTGGGGTCCACAAAACAGTATTTACAAATATGCTGAACTCTGAACTGCAGTTAATGCAAGCATGATATCACATTTTTCACTTTCTTTCATCTGGGTTTGAATTGCATTTAGCCAACTGTGGCCGAAGACGCGGCGAACAATGTACAGCGTGCTAACATTCACGCTGCGCCGTATGCTTGCACGCGGCCGAGTTCTGATGCGACGCAATGCGTAAAGACGAAATCATTGAGATTCGAGAAGACTGAACTGCGTTTCCCTGCGATGTAACAGTAGGCCTACTTGCGCAACTGTTGTGGCGCGCTAATCGCTAATTCGAACGTATCTCAAAGCGGCGAATTTAGCCAACCGTGGCCGAAGACGCGGCGAACGATGCACAGCGTACTAACACTCACGCTGCGCCGTATGCTTGCACGCGGCCGAGCTCTGATGCGACGCAATGCGTAAAGACGAAATCATTGAGATTCGAGAAGACTGAACTGCGTTTCCCTGCGATGTAACAGTAGGCCTATTTGCGCAACTGTTGTGGCGTGCTAATCGCTAATTCGAACATGTGTCAAGGTGGCGAATTTAGCCAACCGTGGCCGAAGACGCGGCGAACGATGTACAGCGTTCTAACACTTACGCTGCGCCGTATGCTTGCACGCGGCCGAGCTCTGATGCGTAAAGACGAAATCATTGAGAATCGAGAAGACTGAACTGCGTTTCTCTGCGATGTAACAGTAGGCCTACTTGCACAACTGTTGTGGCGTGCTAATCGCTAATTCGAGCGTGTCTCAAGGCGGCAAATTTAGCCAATCTTGGCCGAAGACGCGGCGAACGATGTACAGCGTGCTAACACTCACGCAGCGCCGTATGCTTGCACGCGGCGCCTCGATCCTTAATCGGCTCGTATCGAAGTTCGGATCAACTCGTTGTTGCTCGCTCTTCCTGTTGGTATCGCTTCGGGTAAGTTCTTGGACAATGACGACTGTTGTGGCGCGCTAAATCGAACGTGTTTCTACCTGAAGGTTATTACGGTCACTTATATGACGGTGTCAGTAATGAATGCGAGATATATGCGAGTACTTTTTCCCCCTGAAATTTCAATTAAAAACATGGGGTGCGAGATATACGCGGGGGCGAGATATACGCGAGCAAATACGGTATATCGATTAGAGCGGTTGAAAAAGATATGCGTCATATTTGCAGTATTTCTCATGATTTCGCCGAAATATGTGGTTTTCGCCACTAAAATAACAAATTTTCGCCGAATTCGCACCAAAATCGCATATTTGTGCTAATTTCGCATTTTGGTCAAAATTCGCATTTTGTCGCATTTTAAATTTAGGTACCACAGTGCTTCAGAACACCTTAAAACTATTTAAAAAATGGTTTTAACACATATTACAAAAAATCGCATTTATCGCAAATGCGATTTTTTCCGGTCCCTAACAATAAATCATTGGAATGCTACTTACTATTTACTGGTCTTAAGGGATGTCTATTTAAATTGTTCCTGTAATGTAGTCACAATGATAGAATTTCCAACTTATATCATTAGTCCTTTTATCCTTGATTAAATTTTACTCCCGTGGAAGAGCTATAGATGAAGCCGTAATACTATAACTAATACGGCGTAGTAAATAAGACAGATTAATCCAGTATATTCTCCTTCACGTCTTTTTTTTCATACAATTACTTTTCTTTTATAATCTCCAATCACTTTTTATTAACAATGTTCAACTCCCATTGTCTAAACTCATCTCTGCTATCCTCAGAGTTGACACACTCGTTTCACTAGTTCATGTTTCCTCCACTCAAGCGCACCACGCCACCTCCAAAGAACACTAATCATTCCATAGATAAACTTATCACGGCCTACATGGTCTCAGTAAACGTTACAACGGAGGTTATTATTATTATTATTGCCTTTATTGGTGGCGCAGTTAGGGCTCTTGGCCCTCTCTTACACTTAACCACATTAATACAATACAATAAACATATCATGGCGACAAAATTAAACAATAATAATTGACATTGATCATGACTTTCACACTCTCATTCACTCATCCAGTCATACTTGTTGTCGGTCAGCAATGTTCAGCAGGCTGCCCCAGCAGGTGGTCTTGAATTTAGATAGTGAGGTGGTACCCCTGACACTGGCTGGAAGGGTATTCCACAGCCTAGACCCCACCACATGAAAAGAGTTGTTGTATATAGAGGAGCGATGAATAGGAATGGAGAGGGAAGAACCAGAGCGTGTATTATTACCATGGAAAGAAGACAAGTACTTGAATTTGATAAGTATAGTGGTCTATCGTCAGACAATAATCGGAAAATCTGGACAAGAATGTGATATGATCGACGTAGTTCAGGTTTCAGCCAGGAAAGAGCGCAATAATAGGGAGTGATGTGTTTATCATAGCTCAGATCGTAGATAAATCGTATGCAAGAGTTCAGAGCTCGTTGAAGTTTCAAAGTTAATGTTTTGGTTGCATCTACAAGAATAACGTCACAGTAGTCAAGAATAGGAAGTATTAGTGTCTGTATGAGTAGGATTCTTACTTTAAATGGTAAAATATCTTTTTTTCTTTTGAGGGAGTGGAGCGTTGCGAAAATCTTCTGGCATACATTCTGTACATGTTCAGACCAGTTAAGAGTCTTTTCAACGTGAAAAGATTTCATGCCGCTGTAGTCTGTTTGAAAGCCCCTAAACCCCTATATGAGCACGGTTCTTTTTCTCTTTTTCATTCTTCCAGCTAACGTGATCCGTTGAATTGTAACACTGAACATTGCTTGGCTTCCTCGATCCAAAGCTTTAACCCAGCTTGCTACCTAGTGGAAGGAAATGGAACTATTAGCTGTGAACCTACCTACCGAAAGAACGTGAAACTACAGTGGAATCTCGTTAGCATGTTCTCGGTTACGACGTTTTCCCATTTAGCGTGATGATTTTTTCAAGTCCCAGTCCCAATTCTACAAAATACATATTGATATATCCCCTTAATACGTTCTCTATTCCAGCTTATGACGATCAAATTTCCATTGTACTATTTGTAAGCGAACCTGATTTTATTCTTATTTCATTATAAAATTCGGCTTCTGGAAAACGCGATATTGCCTCATATTCTCTGATAGTTATTGACAGTGTAGATGATTTTATTGTGTTTGACGGCGTAGAAGTGGCTATAGCTATGACGCAACACAGGTGACTTGTCTCTCTCCCGCTGCCCTTCACCCCCTTCCCTTTGTTTATTTCTCACGTAGGCGCATTATTGTCTTCGTGTTCCGCACTATTGTCTTCTAGTTCTTAAGTGTTCACGTCCAGTTATGACCTATTTTACTGCGTGTTTCATAATGGATAAGAAGAAAGTACGGCAGATAACTAACGATGAGAAGATGAAATACATTCGAGACGTGGACTGCAATCCTCACATGAAGCGTGTGGATACAGCGCGAAAGTGGAACATTCCTCCGTCTACACCGAACACGATTCTCGGCAAAAGGAAGGAAATCGAACGTGCATTTGAAGAAGGGGTGAGCGGCAAAAGGAAACGTGTGCGAGAGGGACAGTTTCCTGAACTAGAAAGAGCTTTATTGAAGTAGTTCAAGCAAGCCTGTGCGTCAAACATACGCGTGCGCGGCACTGGCGGAGCGCGAGAGCGTCCTTGCTGATCAAATAAAAAGAAATACCCTGTATTATATGTGTTTGGAAGCCGATGGAGAACATTTTCAGCATCTACTGTAAATCATGGCCCGTAAAACTGCATGGTAGGCTACTGATTTTAAGCACCGAATTCTGCCGTAGGCCTACATATGCGTGCGCGGTTGCCGGCAACTGAGCCGTCACTGGCGGAGCGAGAATGTCCTTGCTAAGCAAAAATAAAGACCCTGTATTATACTGTAGTGTAGAGGTACAGTAATTCATTTTTATGTTATTTATTCCGTGTAAGTTACCGATAACCTATGTCTATGTTGTGACTGTAGTAGTGCATACAATCACTTACCGTATTTCCTCGCATAATCGTCGCCACCGGGTAATCGTCGCACCCCACTTTTCAAACACTAAAATAGGTTTATAAAATTTCATCGCATAATCGTCGCATAGCATGTTCGTATTTGTGCGCCAGTCAGTTGCACACGCTGCCGCGACTTTGTCAGACAAAAAATATCTCGTATTTATGCTTGCGGGCAATGAACAGTGACGCGAGCGGCAAGCTTCGTCACTTAGCACAATCCGCGAGCGTATAATCTGGCGTGGTCTTGTCAGGAGAAAGTAACCTCATCTTTAAGCCTCCCGGCTATGAACCGCGACGCGAACGCACATTCCGCGAGCTTATAGGCCTAATCTGGCGTGGTGATGTCAGCAAAAAGTAATCTCATCTTTTGACCTGAGGCCTATGAACCGCGACGCGAATGGTCAGCGCACATTCCGCGAGCTTTTAGGCCTAATCTGGCGCGATCATGTCAGCAGAAAGTACTCTAGTCTTTATGCCTGCGGGCTATGAACTGTGACGCGAACGGGCAGCGCACATTCCGCGAGTTTATAGGCCTAATCTGGCGTGATCTTGACAACAGAAAGTAATTCGTCTTTATGCCTGCGGGCTATGAACTGTGACGCGAACGGCCAGCACACACTCCGCGAGTTTATAGGCCTAATCTGGCGTGATCTTGTCAGGAGAAAGTAATCTCATATTTATGCCTGCGGGCTATGAACCACAACGCGAATGGCCAGCTTCGTCAGCACATTCTGCGAGCGTTAACCTGACGTGACCTTGTTAAAAGAAAGAACCCTGTCTCTAACTGCGAGCTATGACTCACGCCAGACTCACGCTACGCGAATGACTGGCCCGTGCAGCAAATAATGATACAGTATATTCTTTGAAATTAAATATTCTTCGCATAATCGTCGCACCCTGCTTTTTTCCACGAAATTTTGGCAAAAAAAGTGCGACGATTATGCGAGGAAATACGGTACTAAAGGTCGGCGATTTAACCTCCATATATACGCCGCGTTCTTTCTTACACGTTGTAAATGCAGTATGGCGTTTTTGGTAGTACGTTTTCCCGCATAATACGCCCAAATTTTTCAGTCCCTTGAAAAATTTACTAACGAGATTCCACTGTATTTCAATATAATGTTAGCAGTTAGTATGGAAGCATAGTATCGAGCGGACAGGTGGGTAGTTTGAAATTTAAAAAAAATGAAAATATATTATAAACAGGGAATATTGCAGGGGCCGCTCAACCAGTTCCGGCCCGCGAGTTGGCCACCACTGGTATAAACAATTCAATGGGCCTGGAATTAATCTACAACCGACAGGGTGTCGTTCCATATCTTGGAAATCAACACAAAACGACCGATTCTGATGGGGTTGTGATTTACAGTTTCAAGAGTGTTTCTAGATATTCAATGAAGGTAATCTGTCACATATAGTTGGGTATGTGATGAATTTGTCAGAATCTGAGTGTCTTTGGTGACAAACTACGGTAATTATTAGGGTTTAGAATTAATGAAAGTTCTCCGGGACTTGCAATAATTGCCTGTAGGAATGTATAAAAACATGGGGAAACTACACACAAGATGGCCACTGTTAGTACCGAGTCTTTGAACCTTTGCCCATTGTCTGTTGTAGTCAGGGTGCACGACTTGAACATGCACAGCTGTACTGCAAGGATAATTCACAAGTATCAGACTTTCTATGAAATTCCATTCGAACTCTTATAACATGAAACCATTCACTGCAAATCATTCCACTCTTTCATACTGTGTGCTGTGTTACTTACCACGAGTCTGGTTACCAGAGAAAGGAGGATCCTGATATCCTCCATCAGCATCCTGCCCGATAGGGTAGGAAGAGTAGGGTGTTCCACCGGGAATAGCGCCGGGGTCTGCCTCGTAGCTGGGAGCAAAGGCCGCCTCAGAACCCTGACGGAATCTTTGGAAAGCGAACCACGCACATCCAGCCTAAAGGAAAAACATAGTGAAAAAACTGTAATGTTATGGATACATTTTAGGGAAAACTTATTTCTAACCTTTGGGTTCTCCATTTGGTAGTCATCATTGGAAGGTTAGAAAACTTAGAAAGGGAAACAGATAGGATTTGGTTGGGATTAGTGAAATGAGCTGGATTAGACTATAGGACCATTAGCACTAAATCAAACATTGACTACGAAACTTGGACAGTGGGTGGAATATTATGAGCAATATAGTAAACAAAATCAATACACCACAGTAGTACAAGTTAACTTGCTGGAAGCCATTTTTCAGTGTTGCCATGGCAATCGAAATTTAATGTTTTTCAGTCCATCAACACGATTGTACCCATTTGTAATCCTGAAAGAAGTTTACATGAAATTAATAAATATACTTGGATGACCGGGAGAGGGAGGGGTCAAGGGGGTTGAGAGATAACAGACAGGAAATACCTTCCAGTTCTGTGCAGACAGTTGCACGAATACGGACCACACATCACTCAAACAGCGAAGTGCACAATCCACAATAACCTGACCATTCAATAACAATCACATAATCAGACTAAGGGGCAGTTGTACGATCGCTGGATATGCCATTGCTAAAGTTATCTCCGTAGTTAGCGCAGAATCGAGTTGTACGACATTGGTATAAGCGATAATTCGGCTATAAACGGCGGCATAGCTAACCGGCCATAAACTGGCGGGCTATCTTCTTATACCGAGTATATATATGACGGAAGGAAGAGACTACAATGACATTCGAAGTTAGATCATCGCAAACTCTTAATTTGAGTGAACTATTCATGATCACCCTCATATCACAGACAGTAAAAATACTGGAAAGGTTATTAGAAAGAAGAATGAGAAGAAAGGTGGAAGGAGAGTTGCAAGAGGAACAGTATGGCTTCAGGAGTGGAAGATCCACAGTGGACCCAATCTTTAGCTTGAGGCAGGTGATGGAAAAGAACTGGGAATATGGAGAGGATTTGGTCATGACTTTCATAGATCTAGAAAAGGCATATGATAGTGTCCCCAGAGAGAAGGTATGGGAAACCATGGTTAAGAAGGGACTGGGAAAAGAAATGTTGGAAATGGTGCAAGCAATGTACAACAACTGTGTTAGCAGGGTACTGACCCCAGGTGGAAAAACCAATTGGTTTAGGAACAAGACTGGACTAAGACAGGGGAGTGTGCTGTCACCTCTTTTGTTCATAATGGTGATGGATGAAATTGTAAAGGAAACAAAGGAAGTACATGGACATAAAGAAATGAAGTTACTATTATTTGCCGACGATATTGTGGTCTGGGGAAGAAACACTGAAGTAAAAAAAAACTAGATGCACTGAACGAAAATATTCAGAAGTACGGCCTGAAAATCAGTATAGAGAAAAGCAAGACCATGGTGATGACAAGAGGGGAAAGGCACTGCGAAAATTGGAAGTCAGAGTTTGGAAATTGTGGACATGTTCAAATACCTAGTAAGTGAATTGATGCAAACTAGTAGGTTGGACATGGAGATTGGCAGCAGGGTACAGCAGAGTAATGCATTCTATCAAAGTGTAAGAAAACTTGTTTGGGATAAGGAAGTACCAAGGAAAAGCAAGGAGGTAATGTATAAAGTGTACTATGTACCCATATTAACTTATGCAGCTGAGACTTGGACCCTGACAAGCAGGCAAGAGAGTAGAATCCAAGCCAGTGAAATGAAATTCCAAAGTAGTATGATAGGATGGACAATGAAAGAGAGTGAGGAATGAAGATGTTAGGAAGGAAGTTGGGATGGGAAAACTAAATGAGAGAATTGAGAAGAACAAACTAAGGTGGTTTGGACATGTAAAGAGGATGGAGGAAAACAGAATACCAAGACAGATGCTGGAGGCCAAGTGCAAGGGTAAGAGAGCAAGGGGAAGACCTAGAACAAGGTGGATCGATTCAGTGAAGAACAGCGTGAGAAAAAGAAATCTGGACTGGGACAAGATCGTGGAAGAAATTGTGGAAGGAAAGAGGAAAGTGCCATAAATACCCCGACCCGGCAGGAGCTGGATAAGGGGAAATGACGATGATGGTGATATTCATGAATGTACATGAGAATGTATAATCTTAATAGCAGCACAATAATTACATACAGATTTTTACAGAAAAAATACCAAAGCATACTCTGCAGCTTTAGACGCCATGTCGCAGTGGTCCAGTGGCTGGCGTGCCAGACTTACGACAAAGAGTCACAATTTTTCCGGATCGAATCCCACCAGTTCCAACTTTTCTTTTTGCTTTTATGTTATGCTTGGTGTTTCTGCATTATCATTTATATCATTTGGGGTGATCCCAGGCTCAACAGGGTATTAATAACAACTCCACGTCAGTCAAGACCAAAGGCTTCTCATATTCAAGAGAACAATCCTACTGATACCAGGAATTAATGTAGACGGTAGCATGCTGAACTGCTGTGCCCAAGATAGTGGGTTCAAACCCGGCCGAAGTCGTCGGATTTTTTAAGAGCGTTAAAAATCCTTCAGTATGCCTCCTTCAGAGGGGAAGTAAAGCCGGCGGTCCCATGTCATAGATTTATGGCATGTAAAAGATCCTTTCACAGACTAAATTTGTGTAAAGCAAAATTGTTAGGTTAGATTTCGTCAGAACGCTCTATCAAAGTTCCAACGTTCACCAATAGGTATCATTGATATCTGGTGGCGAAAGTTGGAACTACTTGAAATTGAACGGAACTGGTACCTCACCCTTCAGGGTGTCCGCTGGAAGCAGCTTCAGACTCATGCGAGCCGAACATGTCCTCGGACACTCCCGGCACTAAAAGCCATATGACAAATAAAAAAATAATGTAGAAAGTTGTGCAGAGGATCACTTATTAGAAAGAATATTTCTGCAAAGAAGATCAGACAGAGGCCGGATTATTTTCAGGACAGTGATGTAAATTATTTCTGTTTTACAGCTTTCTATAACATTTTCTGTTTGGCTTCTTATGGTTCTTAGAATAGATTTTGAGATTCCTGTAACTCTGACAATGTCCACGGTGCGCTCATTGCGTTCATATTGCTTTATAACTTCCAGCTTTTCTTGAAGTGTTATTGATTTCCTTTGCTCTTTGCATTTTGATCACACTTTCTTTTCTGAATAATATTTTTGGAAACAAAACACAGCTTGTTAACTCAATACTCTCTTTAATAATGACCACATGCCGCCAGTCAACACAGAACAACGCAACATAGCTACTCAGCACTCTCTTTGAAACTGACTACATGCAGCCTTGCAGGCCTGCACTCGATCGCAAAATCGTCCCACAGGGTGATAGTGAATCCGCAACCTAACTTGTATATTTTTTTAAATAATTATGTACATTTTTAAAATCGCGTTATAGCAAAAATGTGTAAAGTGACAACGTATGTAACGAGGGATGACTGTACTTGAATTAATGGTCGAAAGGGGGGAAGCAGAATACATACGTCTGAGAAATGCGGTAAACAAGAAGGGAAAGAAGAAAGAGAACTGTGAAGATATAGAAAATTGTCTTCAAGTAGGAAAAGTAGATACATCTTATCAAAGGATTAAGAGTACTTTTGGAGGAAGGAAGACTACTTGCTGGAATATTAAGACTCGGATGGAAAACCTCTAACAGATAGGGAAGAAAAGGTTGAGAGATGGAAAGCTTACATAGAGCATTTGTGTCAGTCTAAGGAGATTGAGAATCAAGTAATGGAAAGGGAAGATGAAATTGATGAGGATGAGAAAGGAGATTTAATATTGAGATCATAATTTGATAGAGCAATGGAAGACTTCAGCAGGAACAAAGCACTATGCATAGATGATATACAGGCAGAGTTGCTACTTTGGATAGGTAATGAAGGTGTGATCAAGTTATTTCACTTGGTGTGTAAGATTTATGAGGACAACCTCTGATTTCAAGAAGAAATGTTATCATCCCTATACCAAAGAAAGCAGGAGCTGATAGATTTGAAGATTACCATTCAATCAGCTTGATCACTCATGCCTCAAAGATCCTGACTAGAATAATTTACAAGAGGATGGAAAGACAGAAACAGAATTGGGTGAAGACTAATTTGGTTTCAGGAGAAACATAGGAACAAGGGAAGCTCTACTAAATCTTAGGCTGATCTTGAAAGGTAGAATAAGGAAAAATAAGAGAACGTTCACGGCATTTGTAGACTTAAAAAAGGCTTTTGATAACGTTGATTCAAGAAAGTTGTTTGACATTTTGAAAAGGGTTGGAATAAAAGGAGGGTGATCTACACTCTCTACAGAAACCAGACGGCAGTTATTTGAAATGAAGGACTTGAGAGATAAGGAGGTATTCAGAAAGGTGTAAGCTGTAAGGCAAGGCTGCAGCTTACCACCCATACTTTTCAAGCCATACAGTGGACAAGCGATTAACGAAATTAGAGAAAAAATTAAAGTAGGGGTAAAGATTCAAGGAGAAATAATTTTAACTTCGAAATTTGGTGATGGCATTGGTATCTTAGCAGGTTCACCAGAGGATTTGAGGTAAGAATTCATGATGAAAATCAACAAATGTAAAACAAAAATAATGGAATGCAGCCAAAATAAATCAGAGACCCCTGTTGATGTCAAATTGGCAGGTGAAAAGCTAAAGGAAGTAGGAGACTTCTGTTACTTAGGAAGCAAAATAACCAGAGGTGGACGAAGCAAAGGGGCTATAAAAAGTAGGTTGGCTCAGGCAAGGAAAGTACTTTTACAGAAAATGAATTTGTTGGAATCAAACATAGATTTGGATATTAGAAAGTCATTTTTGAAAGGCTTTGTCTGGAGTATGGAGCTCTATGGAAGTGAAACTTGCACTGTCGGTGCAGCAGAAAAGAGGAGAATTGAAGCAATTAAAATGTAGTGTTACAGGAGAATGATGGTAGGTTGGTAGGACACATACTAAGACACACAGGAATTACAAACTTGGTTATGGAAGGAAGGGTTGAGGACAAGAACTTGTCAGCTATATTTTTTGAAGTCTCCCATGACAGTTTAATTTAGGCTATTGTCATTGTTTATTTCTCCTCATATATATATATATATATATATATATTTCAAATAAGAAAAGTTTAACTACAGCACTTAATGACTTTTCATTTTCCACTCACAAGAATAAAAAAAAGATAATAATAATAATAATAATGAATCCAACACAATTTCTAATGCAGATAGAATAGTAAAATTGCAGAAGGCATACAAGCTGACATGGAATCAATATAACAAAAGAGCAGTATCTTGCAATGCAAATTTGCGCCATTATAACAGTTGTCTTGCCTGAAGCCTTGTACGCGGCAGAAACCAACATCATTAGAGGAATGACAAGAATTCATGATATTGAGAAACAGGAACGAAAAATTCTTAGGAAAATCCATGGCGCTGTTTTCCGTAATGGAATTTGGGTCAGGAGACCAACAAAGGAACTTAATGAAAATACAGACACCATTATAGATAAATTTAGGAAGAGACGTCTGCAGTTCTATGGACACACATATAGGATGGATGAGAACAGGCTCACTAAGAAGATTTTCAATATCTTGAATGCAAGTAAATTAAAGACCAGTTGGATTAAAGAAGTACATGAAGACATGGAATTACTTAAAATCTCTGAAGACGACATTAAGGACAGAGAACAATTTAGAAATAAAATCAGAAACACGAAAATTGTACAAGTTTCAAGGAAAAAATGGACAGAGGAAAGGAAGAAAAAGCACAGTGAACTAATGAAGAGGCTTTGGGAAGAGAAGAAGAGAGGAAAAGGAAGTGAAGCTGTGATTGGCTCAAGTTCACACCCTCTCCTGAAGGGGAATAATCGGAAATAATAATAATAATAAATCCAACAAGAATATTTTTCGCCCAAGAAAGGGAAAGACGATCGATACGCATGAAGAAATACTGGGAGGACCGCAAGGCTCATACAGTTCCTACAAGTCGACGAACTAATGGTTGGTTAAAATGATCCTATGTGGTCTCAAAAGGCGAAGAAGAAGAAGAAGAATATATTTCATTTCAATAGGTTATCTGTGTGACAAGAGACTCTGCATAAAAATGTGACTGAGATGAAGATGCTTAGAGGGATGAATGGTGTCACTAAGGACAGCATCAAAAATGAGAAAATCAGAGGAACTGTTAAAGTGACAGAAGCATCAAAGAAAATCCAGGAGAAAAGACTGTTGCATATCATGCAAAAGGACGAAAGCTATGTGGGGAGGAGAGTAATGGATCTGGTTGTAGATGAAACTAGCAATAAGCGCAGACCCAGAAGAAGATGGACTGACAATATCCGAGGAGACCTGAAGGAGAAAAAGTTAGAGGAAGAGGATGTGTGGGACAGGAAAAAGTGGAAAAGAACGGCCAGAACACCGACCTCGTTTGAAGTGGGATAAGATGAAGAATAGGTTATCGTGTTGGCAACGTGACCAATTGCCGGCCCCGTGGTGTTGGGGTAGCGCGCCTGCCTCTCACCCGGAGGCCCCGGGTTCGATTCCCAGCTCCGTCAGGGATTTTAGAAACTTACGTGAGGGCTGGAACGGGTGCACTCAGCTTCGTGAGGACAATTGAGTAGCTGTCTGATGGTGAGGCAGCGCCCCGATCACGAAAACCAAGATTAACCACCGAGGGGACCCGAAGCGCTGATCACGCGTCACCCCAATATCTGCAGGCCAAATGGCTGGGCAGCGGTCGCTTGGTAGGCCTAGGCCCTTCATGGGCTGTATAGTGCCAGGGGTTATTATTATATAACGTGACCAATTGCAGTAAACGCAGTGTCACTATTTTATTATTATTGTATTCTATAATTTTTCCTTCACATCTGTATGACATAGTGGTGGCGTGCATGTGGGGACATGGTATTTTTAAACATGGCCGCTCTGTCCAAGGGCCAGACATTACCATCTAGTGGCAGCACTAGTTGTTCCCAGCCTCCTAAATGAATACATCTATGCAACAATAAGGGTCTAAGAGTAATGATGCAAAAAAGATTATTTTCTTCTCCTGAGTCCACATGTAGAAGCAATTTTGAATATTGTACCTATAAGTGACAGAATAATTAATTAAATCTTGTTGATCAGTTGCGAGTTCATTCATTTTATTTTCTTCTTGTCCACAGAGGGTTTTCTGGAAATTAAGTTCTCATTCTCAAGCCGCTCAATGGGAATGTTTGAGTGTTTGTTTCGTCCAAACAATGACACCTTTTGACTGTAAGAACGTCTCATTCTGTGCCACGCCAAGCGAGGAGCTCTTGAAGTGGACAGGATTTAATAGATCATGAATCATGAAACAAAGATGGACAGGGTTTCATGAACTATATAATAAGATTTTAAAGTTTTAATGTGTATTATATTTAATTTGTTCTGGACTGTATTGTGTTTTAGGAGTGACTATGTGTACATGCATGATGTTCTTTTACTTTGTTCAGTGTTTTTATATGTAATGTTTTAACGGCGTCCATTTGTGGCTGATGAAGGACCTTTTTTAAGGTTCGAAACATGTCCCACAACTAGTGCGGTGTAGCACTTATTTAATGTATTGATTGACGGAGATTGAACATTAAATCAAATTGAATAATTAAATACCATACTCACAATCATTCTGGCAAATGCTCCACAGAGTAAGTAGCCTAGCTGATAAAGGTAAGTTTATAGAAGAACTAGGAAGATACGGGGATGAGTAAAACATTCTGGAGATAGGATACCTTAATGCGCAGGTTGGCTTGGAGACAGCAATAGGACCCCATGGGTCTGGTAGTAAGAACTCTGAAGGAGAAATGCTACTGGATTATATGTCTAAGAAACCTTTTACACATGAAGAATATATGGTTAATGCGCCGGGCAAAAGGCCGCCACACTGTCATTCTGACTAACTCCCACATCCAAGTACCATGAAATAAATAATATCTGCATTTTCCCGTTCCTCCTCGGGACACCTACTTGCGGACCACCCTGTAGTGGTTGGTCCTGCCTATTCTATTCCATCTAGAACAATTTGAATTTCTGCTTCATCATTCCTTGGTGGGTAACGCCACCCCTTCCTAGCCAAATTCACTGGCCTGACATGGGCAGCTCAATGCCCGGTGAACTGTACGAGGTTGACGCTGGTGCGCACAGGATCGCCCGTTGCGAAGAAGACAGTGCGCGTCCAGCGACACGAAGACTTTGCTTGCAGCGATGTAACTGTACAGACGTGTGTGACACGGAGAGGCTTCAGCTCCGTGTCCGACCTAAGGTACCGTTTCTGAACATTCAAAATTAATCGCCGAGTGCTACAATTCATGCCTGAACTTTTCTTAATTATTATTAATTTAGAATAATGGCCTCAGTGCGGGTATTGAAGAGGTCGCGCCAGGACACTCTCAATAACACATGTGGTCCGCTGCATGGTTTCTTGTATTGCTTTACTATAACTTATTTAGTTTTATTTGAGAGAAGGCCTTGTTCTTCCCGTCTGGTCTTACCCAGGTTTGTGACCATGCCGCCAGCCTGGCTTGGTTCAATTTAAGTCACTATACATGTGGTCAGCCACGCCATTGCTAAACAAATAGGAACGGCACCATCGTAATTCTGTTGTTATTATCATTACTAATTTTGTTCATCAGCTTCACTTAATAAAAGGGTGATCGATCACCTGTCTACACATATTTTGGAGTGGGTAACTTGTCTTCAACAATAGGCGACATGCCCCTTTCTATTGTCGTCTTAGCTCGCCTTGTTGCTTTGTGTTGGCGCGCTTACAAGGGGAGGATACGATGTATGGGTCACCGATTCAAACCATCTTTAGTATACATGTAGGGCATGACCAGGCGTGTACCCGGTGCAAGTAGTAAGGTGCGCTTCTCAGCCGATTACGAGAAATTAATTATTCGTAATTGCTGTAGCGCGTTCATGTGCGCTGTACGTTAACATGAAGCCAAGGAGCGTATGGTTCAGCGGTAAAAGCCCTGCTTCGTAAGCATGGGATCACTGGTTCGAATCCTACCTGTGAGCCTTTTTATTTTTGGAAACATAGGCAATTCATACAACTGTAGGTGTCATGAATAATGTTCATTTTGCAGTCAATTGTAATAACGTGTTCTGTGAGCGGGAAAAGGCATTCTTAAATCATCGTATGGGGGTGAACGTTTGTGACATTACATAATATACAGTCGGGGCATTGCAAATACATTGGTATTATACAAGGTCAGGTGTACTCTATTATATGTATACATTTATACACTGAAGGCCCAGTCTGTTCCGTTCATTGCACGTCAGTGAACCATCAGACCACTCCGTACCCCGCAAATAGTGTCTCATGGTATGGGTATTGGTTGAGTTACAGTTCTTACTATTCATGACATTCATCAACACACTGATATTTCTATTTTTTTTTTTACACACTTATAATACATAACAATTCCAAGACTTTTTTTTTCTTCACTGCCTACTTGATATTTCTACTCTCGCACTGCCTTTTTGTTACTCTGTTCTCGTACTGCCTTCTTGATACTCTGCTGCTCCAGTTGGAACTGGCGAGGTCACCTGCACACAAACTAACGATAACGGAGGGCAGGAGGATAAACGGTTCACCCAGGAAACGTTGAATGCCGCATTCGTTCCTTGGCTCTTGAGGAAACAACATCATAAGAGTGGGAATAATTGTGCAATGTCGGATATAACAAGTTATTATCAATAAATAGGCACCGGCACATCACTATAATACGTTATAGTGATGTGCCGGTGCCTACGAAGGCCGATGGAAGTGGACGGCATTCAAATTCCGCGACGAGGACATAATCTCCTGTACGATTTATTCCTACTCCCCTTTCCCGCTCACATAACACGTTATTACAATTGACAGCAAAATGAACATTATTCACGACACCTACTGTTGTACGAATTGCTTATGTTAAAAAAAAAAAAAGCTCACCGGTGGGATTCGATCCATTGATCCCACGCTTACGAAGCAGGGCTCTTACCGCTGAACCATGCGCTCCTTGGCTTTATGTTAACGTACAGCGCACATGAACGCGCTACAGCAATTACGAATAATTAATAATTAATTTCTCGGAATCGGCTGAGAAGCGCACCTTACTACTTGCACCTGGTATACGCCTCGTCATGCCCTATACCTGTACTAAAGATGGTTCGAATCGGTAACCCATACATCGTATCCTCCCCTTGTTAGCGCAGGTCATCTTGCCTTGGCCTTAACCTAGCGTAATTTTGTCTTGCGGCTTGGTGGTGTATTTGTTTTCCTTTGGGCCATCTGGTGCTCAGAGTATTTGTCTATACTCCTGTAATTTTCAGGTTAGGGATTTATCTCCCTTATTTCGGACCACAAGGTCGTGGTATATTGGACGTGGTGTCTGTTCCACGTGATAATATTGGTTTCACAAGTCGTATTGCCAAGTATTTTGGTCTTGGTTATTCTATTAAATCTGGAGTAGTAATTGTCCACCACGGGGTTGTTAGGCAAGTGTTCTGTTCCTATAATTGTGATCATTTTCTTTCCTTGTTTGTATTTTGTTTTTATTAATATAGTTATGTTATTTTTGGTAAGTTGGTAACACGGATTCCCCTTTGTCACATCCTCATAACCACCCCTCCGGATGAACAATTCAGCTGACCGCTCCCGGAGCATTCTGCTCCCCTGTCTTCCAGGTAGCCTAAAATCAAGGCAGGGGATAAAGAGGGCAGTCTCGTCTTTTGGGCCGGAATTCGTTCTTGCACAAAGGGCGGGACAGTTAGGAAAAGACCAAACCACAAAATAACACGGTACAGCTGGAATGGCAAGATATAGTCGCTGAAGATTTCATCATCACCGTCAAAGTAGCTGGTCGACAGGTATGTGATGTCAACATTTTACCAGGAGAACACAGACACCAACCACTGTCTGATATTAACAACTCTGCAGGACGTGAAAATAACTAAGATAATTGCCAACTGAAAACCAAGATCAGAACCTAGAAATTAGATGATCTAGATATCAAAGATACCAATCCAAGATCAAACAGCTGTCCGTTGGTGCAATGTGAGCGAGTTGTGTTTATGAATATCCTGCTCCTGGTGTCACTAGTCTATGTGATCAATAAATTTAACCATTTTTAATTAATTTCCTTATTTAGTAGTCTGATAATTTATGTAGCAAGTACATCACCCCATGATCCAAGAGTAGTTAGAGAAGTAGGTTTCATGATGATTGTTGTTTTAATGGGCCTAACATCTAGGTTATCGGCCCCTAATGATCTGGGTGATAGCGAAAATGATAATGAAATGGAAACTAGAACGAAAATTACTTACAAAAAGTAACTCAGATTGAAACAACTCACAAAAATGTTCTTACAAAAGGGAATTTTGAACGAAAAGATTCATGAAAAGAATAGAATGAAAAACACCCACAAAATGTAGGCTAGGTTCAAAATACGTACAAAATGCAATGTAGCGTCGAAATAGAGGAGACGCAACAAAAGCTTGCCGAAGAATGCTGCACAGATCCTCGGCCATGTTCGGGTGTGCTCGGTAATGGCATACAACGCCCCTCCCACTTCGCGGCAGTAGCTCGCTAGCAGCAGTTCTGAACGGATCGTCTTCCCATTAAAATATGCCGATTGATATAGGTCTCTGCGCATCGGTGAGTTTCGGCAAGCTTTTCTTGAGTCTCCTCTACTTACAAAATTCAACTGAAATTCAAAATACTTACAAAATGCAATTGAGATCGAAAAAAATGTACAAAATGCAGTTGAAATTGAAAATACACAATGCAATTCAGATTGAAAGATACCAGTTACAATCCAAATTATTCACAAAGTGCAATTGAAATTCAAAATACTTACAAAATGCAATTTAGATTGAAAATACTTGACAAAATGTAATTTAGATTCAAAATACCCACAAAATGCAATTGAGAATCAAAATATTTGTAAAATGCCCACCAAACAAAATGCAATTTAGATTTAAAATTCTTCCGAAATGCGGTTTTGGTTGAAAATACTTACAAAATACAATTGGAATTCAAAAAACTCACTAAAATGCCCTGAAACCTACATTGAAAGACTTACTAAAATACAATTTAGATTGTCAATCTTTACAAAATGCAATTGAGGTTGATAACAATTGCGAGATGTAATTTAGATCGAAAAAACTTACAAAATGCAACGTAGATCAAAAATACCACAAAAAAAAAAAAAAAAACAACGCTAGAAGGGAATTTAGATACACGGGGAACCAACTAACAAAAACTGTGCGGGAATCTTAAAGAGAAAAGGAAATATAATGAAAAGAGGAGAGGAGAGGGACCGCCCCAAAGGTAAGGGACAAAAGGGGAAAACGGACCCAGCTCAGGAATCCCTCAGGATCACCAACTCCCGAACTCACCAGCCGTGAGCCCCTGAGGGTGTAGCATTATCAAGGGTGCACCAGAAGTGGTGGGGTTACACACACGCTGCCTCCTTAGGGGCCTTGAGCACAAGGCAGGATGTAAAAGGAAAAGAAAAAGAAGGCTGACCCCTCGCAGAAGGAGGGTATCAGAAAAGATGAGACAAGGGCCAATTAAGGCGGGAAAGGAAGAGACTCCCTAGGCCTCGGATACCCTAATACCGTCGGGGGCGGAAGAGAACAAAAGTTGACCAAGTGAGGTCGACAGGAAAGAAGACTGAGTAAGTGGAATCAATGCCGGACTCAGCTGGGGCCCCGTGGTCGCCAACCCACGTCCCAATAGATGTGAGCCCCTGGGAGGAGAAGCAGGTTTCAAACTGCAGGGGTATACCAAGGTTAGAACATGTCAAACAGATTTCCTCGGATTTAAGATGTGGTAGCTATGTAGAGATGAAACGATTAGCTCAGGACAAGGAGGTATAAAGGGCTGCATCAAACGAGTAAAGGCTGAAGATTCAAACAAAAACAATGCCTAATTGTGCTAGTTACATCTAGATTTGATTAAGATGGGTCTATTAACTCCACCCAATCAAGACTTGAAAATGAAAATCCACAGCCTGCTTCCAGTCTCCGACCGGGTCAGGAATGGAATGAATGAAGCCCCTATCTAGCGGCGAGGATATGAACTGTGCCGGCTGCCGAGGCCTGACACACTCCTCTGGGGCAATGATCAAATGAATGACAGATGAAATGAAATGATAGTGGAGAGTGTTGCTGGAAGGAAATTTTGACAGGGAAAACTGGAGTACCCGGAGAAAAACCTGTCTGCCTCCGTTCTGTCCAGCACAGATCACACATGGAGTGACCGGGATTTGAACCACGGACTCAGCGGGGAGAGGCCGGCGTGCTGCCGCCTAAGCCACGGAGGCTCCCAATCAAGACTTATGATTTCTTATTACAAAATTTATTTTAACATATTAACAGGGACATGTTTCGGGCAACAACTTTGCCCTTCCTCAGCCTGTCACAGATTGGTTGGTTCCTCGGTTTAAGGGCTGCGACAACGCAGTAATGTAGCCCCGTGTACTTTGGGTGTGTGTAGAATCTGTCTGATAACCGGTGTTAATTGTGATGGCTGTATTAGTGTGTGTATCTGTTTTTTAATTTAAGTACAGACTGCAACTTACAAGGGAAGTCTCTGAACCGGGGAACCTCGGATCCTGCTGGAACTTTGCAGATACGTTGCGCGAGTCCAACTAGGCAGAACCGTGAAGAAAAATCTTTCGGAAATTAACTTCCCCTTCGACTAGATGAAAAATTAAGATTTACACGTTTAAATTAGCGTGCCAGTGGCGTGAGCTTCATTGGCTGCGTCAGAGGTTGCTTCCCAACTGTACTGTGCTTCCCAGCTTACAGTCATCGAATGAGAGGCGATAAGACCCGGCATACGCTTATTTCCGTGTACAGATAGTGTCCCATGCATTGCATAATGATTGTTAACATTGGAAAAGTTATGTTTTCTGGAGGAAAAATATGGAAAATGTATGGAAAAGCCTCTCAGCATTCAAGAACAGGACTCGTTGGGACAGTTTGGATGGTTTTGTGCCTATCTGGCTTTCGCCTCTTGTAGCAAGTGTGTTAGGTATGAAATACAAACAAAATGCTGTTGAGTATTGGAAAAGCGGTAAGAGGCATCCGCTTTCCTTTTCGTCGGTAAACGAAAGTAAGAAGTAAGAAAGATTTATATTTGTGGGCAGAGCAACTGATAAGGGGCCGTACCCACCGCGACAAATTGAGGAGAATAACATGTGCCTTAAAAGCCCAATATGACATTGCCCATCAGAATAATGGCGTAATATAGGCTATGACGGGACAATTCAGCAATGGGCTATGCTATAAGGTGGCAACGATCAAAAGAACCGGCGCAAAGCTCACTTCCCCGCGCATTCACTCTGAGTTGATGTGCGACGTCACAGAGGAGCGGTAGAGGGGGTCACATGCTGTCTGGCTGCCTTACCGAACACACTGCGGAGATACGCTGACAATAGCTTCGAGGCCAATCCATTTTTGCGCTCTTATTATTTTCTTAGTTTTATATACGTTTTCTTTATTGTAGTCCTATAATCCCTTGTCGTATAGCATGTACTTTATTTGTAAATGTGTATGTATATAGTGTTGTGTACCATGCTATTCGAGTAATAGTATCATTTGAGTTTCGTTATGGCTTCTACTTCGAAGTATGGTAGCAAATCTGGACGACCATTAAGGGGACAATGTAGAGAAATAGTCTATAACGTAACTGCTCACCTACGAGAACAGAAAACCGTTCATAAACTCAATTATAATGTTGTGGCTTCAACAAGTAAAGCAACGGGTGTTTCTAAGTCATTCGTGAAGCGTATAATAGCGGAAGGAAAACGCCTATGGCCAAGGGTCGTCTGCAGTTTTCTACACCTGATGCATTATTTCGTGTTGTTGATATTATAGCCTGTGTGTGCACGCTTTTTGGAACAGTATATTTCTTTAAAACATAGTTTACAACTAGGAAATCATAAATACTGTATTTTCATTTAACTCCGCGCTTAATACTTTCGGTCACTTTACATTTAATCTCGTTCTTTTAATTGCATTGCGTTTGCAGCATTAATGAAGGAATAACCTCAATCGAACAGCTAGCTGCAGGTACTTACGATATGGTATGTGATGGCGATTGACAGCCAGCCGCGCCCGGGAACAGTTACGAATGCTTTACGTGATAAGCGCTTTTTTTTTCTATGTAAATGAACTTCGACCTACTGTATATCCGTTTACGTCTCGGCGTGATGGGTGAAAATCACTGACTGGGCTATTAATTATATTATCATGGAGATAGCATGTGCAACGGATTCTTGTCAGACGTTATTTAAGAATGGTGAGGTGCATGAAATACGAAGACCACTTCTATCCAGTCTAAAAACACTTATAGTGGGCGATGGTTTGAAGATAGAGATATGCTCTCGCGGACTTTTCTGTAGAACTTTTCATGCTGAACATTTATTACGCTCATAGTATACTGATATTTTTAACGGTTTGCCCAGCGTAAGCTTAAGAAGCGCACGGACGCCAAGTTCTTTTCCCGACCTTTTCACTGAAATCGTTACTGCTTGGCTTCCTTTGATCATAAATTAGTTATTTTTCTACAGAAAGTTTCCTAGAGAAATACTTGTACAGAATGGTGAAAACCGCATCAAAATCCATCCAGTGGTTCTCGAGATTACCTGTGACATCCAAGAATCGGGGACTGTTTTATACTAAGTAGAGATCGTCGGGGGAGATCGGGACGAGCCGATGTGAGCTGCGCGAACCGAAGTAGCCGAGGGTTCTTTTGTTTGTTGTACCTTTATAGCTGCGCAGGACGTAAAATGTACGAGGTTTAAAGCCAGCCATTCCTGGGTGCAGAACATTAAGAATCGCTATATCATTTCGCGAAAAATAGCAACTGTGGTGATATCAAAGAATGCCCATCCAGAAATGGATATTATGTCAGCAGCAGAAATATTCGTAGAAGAGGTTACATCGGTTCTAGATTCTCTCGGCCCTGGAAACGCATGTACTGTAATAATGATCAAAGTGTGTTCAATTTGGAGATGTGTTCGGGTAGGACACTGGCTATAAAAGGGTCGAAAACGGTTTGCTCCAAGGTGCAATCAGTGGGGGCCACAACACACAGTTACACAATAATGCCAACAGTAACAGCAGCGGCCAAGCTGTTTGGACCTCTCTTCATAACTTTGAAAGAACCAAAAGGTGTGTTTGGTAAAAGGGTGAAAGAAACTACAGTTGAGTCCAAAAAGTATGCGTCTACGTGCTGTTTTGCGAATGAAACCTGTCTATAGACAGTGGAAACCCAAAAATAAGCAAAAAACGAATGTAGTTAATGGCGCATAGGTCAGTACATCATTATTATACGAAACCAAAACCATAAATATATTCTAAGCGAAAACAAATAAAACAAAACTTAAAAATTCACTTTTTCACCAGATCATAAAGTATTCGTCCCTTTGCATCGCCGCGGCATGGAACGGACCAAGTTAGCAGTGGTAGAGGGTGGAATTTTGTCCCATTCGTCTTGCAGAGCTTGTTTCAAGTCGTTCTTGCTAGAAATTGGCCGTTTCCTGATGTTATCTTCCAGCACATTCCACAGGTGTTGTATTGGATTCATATCGGGGCTCTGAGGGGATGTATACTTATTTTGGGGTGTTATATAACAGCCACAGCTTAGTATTTAGAGCTGTGTGCTTCGGATCGTTGTCCTGTTGGAAGATGTACGTGTCTTGCAAACCCAATTTTTCGGCACTAGTGTTCAAATTTTCTTTTAAAATATTTATGTACATCCTGTGATCCATTGTTCCATGACCTGCAATTGCCCAACACCTGCTGCACTCATGCACCCCCACACCATGATGGAACCCCCAGCGTATTTCACTGTGGGCACAAGGTTCTGCGGCTGCATCTCAGCATTTTTCTTGCACCAAACCATTCGCCTGCCATCTGACCCAAATATATGTATTTGCTTTCGACCGAAAATATGACTTTATTCCAGAAGTCCTTGTCCTTAATGATATGTTCTTTGGCGAAAGCGAGCTGTTTCTTGCGATTCGTTGCACTCACCCAACATTTCTTGCGAGCTACTCGGCCATTATACCCATTTTGTTTGTAGGCATTCCTTACTGTGTTAACACATACCTTTGTGCCTCTCCTCTCAAGCTCAGCAGCCAACTTCGGTGCACTAAGTCTTGGATTGTTCTTAATTTCTCGCGTAATAAATCTTTCGTCTCGAGCAGTCAGTGCCCGAGGACAATCACTTCGCGGCTTGTTTTGGAACGTTTTTCTTGTGCAGAAGCGGTCTACCACCGACTGAACCGTTGATCGAAGTCTTCCCACTAGCTTTGCAATCGCCTAGGACGATTTGCACTGATTATGCAAGCGCAAAATGAGTTTCCTCTCCTTAACGCTCGTCTCTTTACCTTTCCGACCCATTTTACAACTTGCACATCTCCAGAGCCGTTCACATGTTTCAGTGAGTTGCGGAACGCTGACACCAGCGCTTGCGTGAATCACGAGTGACGTTTCACTCCCGACCTCGCGTCTTAAACAGTCATTCCGAGCGTAGACGAATACTTTATGAACTAGGAAATAACGGAGCTTTTAAGTTTTGCTATCCTTGTTATCGCTTATAATAGATTTTTGTTTTTGGTGTTTGGTATAATAATGTTGTACTGTAACTTTTTACACCTTCCTGTACCTGATGACCCTCATCACCCCAATGTTTCTACTCATGAAGTCAGCCACAATGTTCTCAGTACCCTTAATATGCCTTACCTCAAAGTTATATTCACTTATAGCCAATATCCACCTTGACACACATCCTGTTCGAAGTGAGCTTGCAGGATCCAATAAAAAGTAATGCATGATGGTCAGTCAGTATCTGCAACTTACTGCCCAACACATAACTCCTAAACTTCCCTAGAGAGTATACGATTGCTAACATCTCTATTTCAGTAATTGTATATCTCTTCTCCGCCATGCTTAGCCCTCTGCTTGCTAATGAGACAATCCCTAGATTGCCCTCACTATCCTCCTGACACAAAATGCCTGAGATGCCTTGCATGCTCGCATCAGTCATCAAAATGTAGGGACAATCCAGACGAGGATACCTAAGCATGACAGTCTCTACAAAGCCTCTCTTCAACTCCTTAAAAGCCTCATCGTGCATACCCACTTAGTACCCTGCTTCAGCAATTCCCTAAACGGTTCTACAAGACAGGAATATTTAACTACGAATCTACGAAAATAATTGAAAACCCCTAATATTGACCTCAATTGTTTGGCGTTACGTGGTGTAGCAGTGTTGTGAATCTTGTCTAATCGTGACTGTTCGGGAGACACCCCTTGTGTTGTGATAGTATGCCCTAAAAATGTGATTGATGTTGTGCAAAACAGAGACTTCTTAAGTTTAATTGTAAATCCCCCGTCCCTTAATTTCCCCAAAACAATGTCTAAGTGATCCAGGTGTTCCTTTAATGTGTAAGATGCAACAATTAAATCATCTATGTACATTGTCACAAACTCGTGTGTGTCCCTCCCTAACACTAGATTTAAGGCCCTAATCAACGCTGAACTGCTGGTCTTTGTTCCGAAAGGAACGACCCTGAATTGGTACAAACCACTCTTAAAGCTAAACGCAGTCAACTTCCTGTCCTGTTCTCTCAACGGTACCTGCCAAAATGATGCACTCAGATCCATAGTGGAAAACCATTGCTTACCATTGAATTTCTGAACCAGTTCCTCAACACATTCTGGCCTCTGTTGGTCCCCAGATATCCTACAATTGAGCTGCCTGGCATCAATACACAACCTGACCGAGCCATCACTCTTCCCAACCACAACTAAGGGATTCAGATATGCACTAGTTGAAGGCTCAATAATACCCTGATTCAGCATAATGCCTATTTCTTTCTCCACAGCATCAGCAAATTTGTGAGGTATCGGGTACTTGGGTCCTGAAAATGGAGAATGATCTACAATTTCGAACTGATGCGTACAGACATGTGTTAGCCCTGGCTTGTCACTGAAAACTTCTTGGTTTAGCTCTAAAACCTCTAACAACTTATCCCTCTCCTCAACACTTAAACCACTCTTATCCACAGCCTGCTGGAGTTGATCACACTTATCACCCTCCACAGCAATGTGACATAAATCCACAACTTCCTCCTCATCGTCAGCCTTACCTTCTGCCATATCCCCTACAGTGACCTCAGTAACACATGCCTTTACTGTCTTATCTACACTCTTGCATTTCACTCCCATCTCCTGGCTTATATTCCCCCTCACAAAGTTGATGACACCCCGGTCAAAATCAATAACAGCACTATGCTCGTTAAGCCAGTCTATCCCCAAAATCATTTCATAAATTAGGTTAGGAATTACCAAGCAAGTCTTGTGGTCAACTTCATTACCAAACCTCATGGGCAACAATACCTGCTTTCCCACTCTTTGGGATTTATTACCAACAGCAGTTACCACATATGTCGACTTAACTGGAATTTCTTCCAACTTACCACCGTCCTTGATTAAAGTATCATAAAATCCCTTACTGATGACACTTCTCTCACTCCCCGAATCCACCAATGCCTGCACTCTCTTACCTAGTATGCTCAACTCAACAGTTGACATAAAAGCCTCCTTCTCCCCGATACATGAGAACTCCTGCTGGTCAGCTAGCAGATCCTCCCGACTCATAGGCATAAAATCCTCCTCACCCACAATAACACACTGCTTGACTTCATTTCTTACGGACTGCCTGACTGACCTCCCTGCACAGCCCGTTCGGAGTTTAAAGCTCCTTGACCACCTTGTTCTTGTCTCCTCTGGTTCACCTGTACTCTTTCGTTACCACCTTCCTGACGCCCCCCACCTCTCTGATAGTTACCTTCCTGTCGCTGTGAATTATCCTGACGCCCCCCACCTCTCTGATAGTTTTCCTGCCTCTGCTGATAATCTCTTTGCTCCTGATTAAATCTACCCCTATTAAACTCCTGATTATTCCCCCTATTGCCCCTAAATTCCTGTTTGACCTCTGGCCTCTCCATGTGCTGCTTGCCTAAAACGTCAAAGCTCGTAAGAAGCTCTTCCAACTCTTCTACCGTCCTTACCTTCTGCATACAAGCTGCCTCCTGAATTCTAGGTGGGAAGTGCTTCAACATGACCCTAACCACATCACTGTCAGAGGTCAGCCCATCCAAATTCTTCCAAATAAGTACATGTGCCAAAAAATATTCTGTCAGGGATACCCCTTCTCTCTCCTTATATTTCCCAAAAGTTAATTTTTCCCTTTCCCTGGACTGTACCCCCTCCCCCCAGAACTTAGCTTTGAATTTATCCCTGAATTCCCTTAAACTATTCATGTTAGGCCTGTATATTTGGAACCATGCTTTCACATCCCCTTGAAATGAGTTAGACAAGATCTCCAACACTGTTTCCCATTCGACAACCCCGTCTTCTAGATCCTTGCTGAATTTCTTCTCAATGGTTTTTAAAAACTCCATAGGGTTGAACTGCCTTGAGTTAAATTGTGGCAGACCAGGGTCCCTGAGTAGCAAACTAGATGGCATCACAACCCTTTGACTCATCGGTCGCTCTTTCAACTCTCTCCTGACCTTTATCAGCTCTTCCTGCAGCTTTTCGTTTTTCTCGGTCAATGCCACCTGCTTCCCTCTCAGACCCTCAATCTCTCCCAACTTATTTTCAACGGCACCTACTCTATCTAAATATTCCCTCTTATTCCCACTTACAGTGTTGCATATCTCATCACACTTTCCCGTTACATTCTGTACTTCTGCCCTTGAACTAGCTATCTCTGACTTAATTTTCGTTATTTCCACATCTTGCTGGTTCTGATGGCCTTCCATTCCTTCTAGCCTACTTGTGATCCCAGCCTGATTCCCCTGCATTTCTGCCCTGATTTCCTCTCCCTGTTTGCTAATTTTCCCACTTAATTCCAGGTTCATACTCTCCATTCTACTATTAAGGACAGACTTATGGTCCCGTATTTCTTTGCTGAGACTCTCTATCCTTGTGTTCGTGGCCCTGTTGCTCTCCTGAATTTCCTTACTTACAAATTCCTTCACTTCTACTATCTGTTTGGTCACTGACTCTACCTTCTCATTTACAGAGCCTACCTGCTCCTTAATTTCCTTACTCATAGATTCTCCTTGCTTCTTAATCTCTTTTATTTCACTCAGTAGCATTTGGATCAAACTATCGTTCATAACCCCCCCATTTACATTTAAGTTACTACCTTCAGCGATCAGCTGCGACTCAGTAGTAACAATGGTAACATATGTTCCCACTGTCTTTTCCACATCTTCCTCACTGCCACTTCCCCCAGTTTCCTGATTACCTGACATTTTACTGTTTGATTTACACACAACCCTTGACCTTAATTCTAAATTGTCTGATGTGGACATACCCCTTAAAACAAAACAAATTACTGTGAACCCTAATACTCCTAAGGTGTCTATCGGCTGTGTGCATATGTGCCCTAATGATACCTGCTAGGTTTCCCCTACTCTTGCCCCACGTTGAGGTGCTATGTTGTAACTTTTTACCAGCCCTTCTTGGGCGACTGATTTAAAACTTCCCAAAATCATCCTCCTATTTTTGATCGGAAGTACTTCATCATATACCACACAATTGAAATGGCAGGGTCGTGGAGTGTTGGACACACATTTGGTCAACCTAACTGGTATCATTTGGGCGTTCAACTATTAGGTGTAATTCCCTATAAAGAAAACTAATTATAACCTTCAAAATATGTGTATTAATATCAACTTTAAACATATGGCGGGGACTCTCGTCGAACAGACTATGGTTTACTATCTTCTCTCCTCGGCAATGACGAAAACATGTGACCCAAAATGAATGTTGGAATATAAAGATGTTTGTTACTCACTCATCGACGATCTAGCAGATAATCTACGAGACATGCTCGATAGATCAGTTCTCCCCAGCATTTCTAAGATTTTCCACACGTGGTTTGAGGTTAGAGATGTTTACTGGTTTACATAGCCACATCTCTGCGAGAGAAATGAATGTGCTTCCGTACCCAACTTGAATTGTGCTAACAGAGATAACATCGTTGTGATATGTAGCCGTTTCGAGTACATTCACAAGCCATGCTTTCAACAAAACTGTTTCTCCAAATAGGCCTACGCCAAATTACGAGAACGCGACCTTTCCAATCAGACGCTACAATAGAAGTGAAGCCCCGCTATACACGAAAATCCCACCTCTCCACTTGTAAACACATGTTTTCGTCTTTCTCCGCCAGGGTCATGATACCCTCCAACCCATACAAAATACACCAATAATCTCGAACCCATGTATATTTCTTACAACTCGTGGCGCGAAACTCTTCTCTGACGTCAGAACCTTACACAATTTACACAAAGCTTTCTTCAAGACAAGGGAAGTTATTCTCGGCCCAATCTAAATTTGGCCTAGAGTTTCCTGCTGTTGCTACATCTTGTAGCTTACCTACACAATCCGCTGTCTTGTATACTGACATCTCCCATACAAATTAAATGAAATATTCCTGACTGAGTCCCCGAGATACACAAGATATATATACACTAAATAAAATGAAATTCTACAACCTAAATGATGATGATGAACAAGAAAAGAAATGGTATGAACAAATTACCCTAACCTGACTTCTCTTGCAGTCAACCAAATAAGGGTTTGGGAACATTGTGACCGGAACAGTCACAGTACTGATCTATGCACCATCCAACTACATGTGGTTTTTGTTTCTTTTCGGCTTTTCACTGCCTATCGACAGGTTTCATTCGCAAAACAGCACGTCGACGCATACTTTTTGGACTCACTGTATGCTTGCACATGACAATATTTACGTTGTTCCTACAAAATCTGGCAAAATGGGATCCGCACAATTGGAGAATTGGTTTCATAAGGTTTTCGAACAGCATGTACCGTCTGGCAATGTGGCACTCCTTTTGTATTCCTTTTCTGGACATAAATCGTTAGAAAGTGAAGAGCACATACGACTGATGATCATCCCTCCTGGGGCCACAGCCTATTGTCAACCATTGGATGTATACGGCTTTAGGGTCTGGAAAAGCTTTGTCCGTAGATTTTGGAACACAGTGCGGTTATTGAATTTTGACATCAATTTGGCCCAGAGAATTACAATCTTGAAAATGCAGTCTCTGACCACCAATTTTCGTCCTCTAGTTTTACTTCAATGTGACAATACGCATGTTACATAAGTCAGCATCTGTCCTACAATCCCGAACGGTTTGAACACCCTGTGCCATATTGTTTTGATATCAGTGCAATAAAATGTTGTACTTGCACTCGCCCGTGTCTTATACGGTGAGGATGGTGTATAAAAGCAGTTTGTTTTTCCAACATTATTACCACGAACACCACTGTTGTCAGAACTATGCGACATAGCTTGGTCTCTTACTCACTCGTGTGACCATTGGTTCAGTTTACTCTGTGTTGTAATTTTATGTATCGGTGATAACATACATTGCATGATTAATAATAAAGCACGACGTGCAATATATTGTAAAGATGCAACATTAATGTCCCATGCCGCAGCGCAGCTTATGAGCGCGAGTATGGGAAGGCAGTCGTTTGGAACGTGATCTTTTGAGCCACCAATCAGGAGTGAGGCACACTCCCGCTTGACCAGCGCGCACAGTTCAAAATTGTTGTACTTACTGCCGTCTACGGTGGGTAAGAGTTAATTTCCGAAAGATTTTTTTCACGGTTCTGCCTAGTTGGGCTCACGCAACGCATCTGGTAAGTTCCAGCATGATCAGCGATTCCCCGGTTCAGAGACTTTCCTTGTTAGAATTTTTCAAATAGTTCCTACTTCTGCTGCCAAACGCCGCCGTCAGTGACTACTAGGCCTAGTTCAGAACTTAGCTACTAGACGCCACCGCAGTTGGCTCTTGGCAACGAACGTAGAAACCTAAGAGCGTTGTTTACATTCTTAACCTACCCAATTTAGCTTCACACAGGTGTAATTAGTGGAAGGTTCTTTAACATGCCATAAATCTATGACATGGGACCGCCGGCTTTACTTCCCCTCCGAAGAAAGGCATACTGAGGGATTTTTAATGCTCTTAATGTCACAGATTCATCAACAATGTATACATTCAAAAGACACTCCTATTAAACTGACCGGCACAAAAAGCGCAACACTTCAATTACTTACAAAAAACGAAATTTATTTTAAATTTATGACACTAATCTACTATATGATGATGAAATATTGTAGTACAGTCCCATGTAGGTGTCTAACAATGAATAAAATGACAATAAACAAATTTAACAAATTAAGCCAGAGATACACACTTCAATGAAAGAGCGCTATAAGTGCGGGAAATTTTGAGTAAGCTCCTAAAGGTAATGCACATCTGCTTTGATTTTATACACCTCACACTTTACTTTACAGACCTCTGAGATGATCTCTGAGACCTCTGTTCGCAGCTTCAAAAGCGCATATTGCCACCTCTTGCACCAATGATGGCATTCAACCTTTCAGGAATGCTCCTGATTAATGCTGTTGAGGAATCTGTAGCGGTTCACTTTAGACCATCCTTTGTATAAATATTTTTAAAAACTGAAATTACCTGATTTAATAGTCGGGAGGATATCAGGAGAGGATTGAGTATTAGATGTTCACTACTCCGCTGTCATAGACCCACCATCCCGCCCAAATAGCGACACGACTTATATAGTTGAAATCGAAGTTCTCACCCCCATCTTTCTCACTGAGTCAGTATTGCCAACCCCACGCGTTTGGTACTATTTCGCACGTGATGTATGAAATCACTTAGTGAACTCAATTACAGTGTTTATTTATGTATTTATAATGTTTTACATACAAAAACAGACCTAACCTGGGGCTTACGCCCCAGACCCCCTTGCTTATAGTACTAGCAGTAATTTTCCACAAGACAGTGCCTAACTTAGTAGCGAAGGCATGTGGTGAATTTCTTTATTCAAGTTGGTAACGTAGTCACATGATCGACTTTCGGGTGTCACATGACTGTCAAAGATGTCGTCCGTAAGTGAAGATAGTGAAGAAAAATTGCATTCTTTCCGTGAAATAACTATTGCGGTGCAGCAGTGGCTCTTGAGTATGAAGAGATTGTGAAACGACTCCCAACAACTCCCCGAAAGGTATGCATATCATAAATGATATATTTTCAATAAGCTAAGGTGTTAAAAGTTGTTAAAAGTGATGAAAAGGGAGGATGGTCTAAAGTGAATAATAAATAAATCTCTCAGACCTCTGTTCGCAGCTTCAAAAGCGCATATTGCCACCTCTTGCACCAATGATGGCATTCAACCTTTCAGGAATGATCCTGATTAATGCTGTTGAGGAATAGGAATCATCTCCCATTCATCCTGGAGGGCATTCCGCAGGTCCTGTAGGGTCTCTGGATAGCGCTGACTGGCTCCTCTCCCCATCTGGTCCCAAACTTGCTCAATAGGATTCAAATCAGGGCTTTGAGCAGGCCAAGCCATAGCATGAATCCCTGCTTCATCCAAGATCTCGCACAACATGTGGGCGTGCATTGTCTTGCATTGGTGTGAAATAGTCACCAATAAATGGAGCGAAAGGCACACCATGCTCCAGAAGGATTTCCTCCACATACCGATGTGCGGTAATGCT
Organism: Meconema thalassinum; assembly: GCA_946902985.2. Lineage (NCBI taxonomy): Eukaryota > Metazoa > Arthropoda > Insecta > Orthoptera > Tettigoniidae > Meconema > Meconema thalassinum. The sequence goes on from OX336394.1 coordinate 37,921,640, forward strand.
CCCATTCTCCACGATTACCAAATCGATGCTTGCAGCCATACTGATTCCTGCCCATACCGTCACAGAACCACCCTGAAAAGGCATCCTGGATGATAATGTGCAAGGGGAATACCTTTCCCCTGGCCTTCTCCAGACCCTCTCTCTTCCGTCAGGTGATTGGACGCCAAATCGAGACTCATTGGTGAACAACACTTGTTCCCAATGTTGTACTGTCCAGCCATGATGTTTCCTTGCGAAACGTAGTCGAGTTGAGAGATATTCTCTGGTAGGTTCTGGGCCTGTAACTGGTCTTCTGGATTGATGATTGGCTTCTTCCAATCTTCTTCGGACGGTTCTCTCACTAACATCGACCCCTTGAACTTGGTGGAGTCGATTTCGTGCTTCAATGGCGGTGGTGTGACAGTCGTGGAGAACTTGAAGTTGTAAGAAGCTTTCATCTCTCTCCGATTTTGCTCTTCTCGGACCTGTTCCTGGTCTCCTTGCAAAGCCTCCAGTTTCCCTGTACCTTTGTACGGTTCTGGAAGTCGTGGAAGGTGTAGTCCTCAACACTTCTGCAACGTAATGCATGCTGCGCCCATCTTCCACCAAAGCAACAGCTTCTGCAGCTTGTTCAGGGCTTAAGGGCATGTTTGCTCCAGAAAGCTAATTACGACAATCACAGAAAGATCCTACAAACACACGTGATTGAGAAGGGAACAATTCAAAGTACAACAATAAGTGCTATAAGAGCTCTAACACATTATTGGATCACATTCAGTGATGTGTTTTCCAGATTGCGCGGGAAAAAACAATTGAGGCTGGTGCAATCAACAACAGACACCTCATTGAATGCTCGCAAAACAACGCCAATATCATACCCCATCTAAAATAATAGGTTTAAGTGCTTCGCTTTGATTGAATAGATAATTACACATTTATTTTGCGTTTTTGGTGCCGGTCAGTGTATTAAAGCATGCATAACATGAACATTTTTCCTGTGGATAAAACCATACATTTAAATCAATTACACACAAATTCTAAAAAATTACCATATTAAAAAAGTTTTTGACACATTAAAAAGTTGTTTCTTAAAATTTTTGGTTGAGAATATATGAGTAGTCCATAATAAAATTTTGTTCCTTCTACGTATTGAAACAGATTTAGAAAACTAATTGAAATGTTTAAGTGTGTGCCTGTGCTACTATGATGTGCCAAGAGAAGGAGAGATGATTGCATCATTTATAAGATCTATAGATGTACCTGTATTGGTATCTTAATATCCACAATTTAAGTGGTAAGCAAGGAGTAAAGAAACTATGGAGAGGGTTTTGTAATGGATGCGCCACATGCAAGATGGCTGCTGTTATAGTGGGACTTGAAATGTGGTGATACATTGAACTACATAAACTCTACTTTGACATGAAAGATGGAAGTTGTTATTGAGGAATATTTGTGGTGGAGAAAGAGAGAACTAAATAACTTTATTAAACAAAAATTGTGCACTTTTACAAACGAATATTCACATCGTGCAATAATTAATAATTGAGCATGGTCGCTGTGTGCATTTATCAACATGGTACCGTTCATAATACTGATCACACAGCTGACCAACACAATCAGCTGAAGGCTCGTGATAGGACTTGAGCTTGCAAACTATGGTGATAGCCATGTACGGCCATGGAGAAATAAAGTAGGAACTTTTTATCTTATAGCACAGAGACGCAAGGTAGCTGGTTACTCTGAGATGAAAAATAATAAGGAATGCTGTAAAAAGATAGTATAATGTTGGAGTTTATGATTTGTTAAGGCAAGTAAAATGAAACTCTTGGTTGAATGGAAAGAAAGAAATGAGGAATATAAAATAGTGATTAACCGTACATAAGGCTTAATCCTTGAAGAGAATTTTACTGCTATATTTAATTGGAAATATTATCTCATTTAGTCAAGAACTGGAATCTGATCATTTACTTTGGATGCCTGCCCCATTATAAGACATACTAGTCTTCTTTTCGCAAGTTAACAATAAAATGCATGTAATTCAGTATGTAGGGTATCTTGCCTCTGCCTAGTGTTCCTGGTTGGTGATTTGTTTTCATACCACGACCCGAGAGTGAAGAGATTTGCTGTGCTCTAACCCATATGATTTGTTTTATTTTGTTTGTAAGCACTTAGCTTATGAGCAGGTGCCCTCCCGGTTATATTCTGATTTATAAAACTATTACATTTGTCACCACAACTGTGGGGATTGTTGTTGTTGATTACCCATTCCTAAAATATTACAGTATTTCTTTCTAACGGAAGGAAAAAATGCTATGACCATAACCATCGGATATTTTATCGGAGGTCATTGTGAAAAAAAGAATAATTTTCTTATTTAAGTGCAAATGTAATGTTTCTGAATCAGCAATTGGCCTCAATAACCATGGCAAAATAAATAGAAACAACTTTCGGAGAAATGCAAAATTACAAGATTTTAAAACTTTCACAGTAACCGAGAAGAAAGCCCTAAAGAGCAACTCCTTGTACTAATAAACAACTGAAAGACAAATGTTGGAATCAAGACATCAAAAGTGGCATAAGAAATTTGGGTTAGAAATGAAAACATACCCATGTGAATATAGAGAAAAAGGAGAAAGCGATGGCAGCTCGAACACCATTCACACCAATATCCAAATAAAGTCCCTCGGCCTGGCTCCACTGATTGGTCAAATAGCAGAAACCAACAAAATACAGGAAGGCCCAGAACCCTGAAATATATAGGTCAGCATAAGTTATGTTTGCGCTATACTACTACTATGCAGCCTCCCGTGAAGGCAATAGATAACTTTTAAAATATAACTCCTATGAGGTAATCAGCCAAATTGCTTATATCTAATTCTTAGAACTAGTGTAGCAATTATGCACAAAACAAACGTTCCTTAATCATAAATTCTTCGAGTGTTGGTTTAGCGATAAAGTATTTCACAAACAAATACTGTATATGGAAGTAGGTAAACAGTATCTAAAACTGTGTCAGTGAAGATTGTGAGGCCTGATGATACCACGGTCATCTCAACATTTATGGTTACTACCCATGGGATCAAAATGTTTGAATAGATGTTCTTAATTTTGTATTGATGGGCATTATATTTTAAAAGTTATCTATTATTAATCAATACAGCAAACATCATACATTTCCTAACATGATAAATGTTATACTGTTGCGTAAACTTTCTTGACCAACTGGGTCCATAATATAGCTTTGTGGCTATTAGGTCAAGTGGGCGTGATACAACTGCTTGATCCTTGATCAAGGTTTATCAAGAAAGGAAGAAGGAATGAGTCAACAATGGCATAGCCTCCACAGATAAATGCTACAAGATAGGAAGCCATGTTACTCCATGATGTCCTGAGACCAAGAAGATGTTGGTAATGAAACTACAAAGGGCAGCCATGATTTACTCAAGGGATAACCATATTAAAGTTGTATGGTTGTTTACTTATTTCAATCGCCTCCCAAATCATACCAGTTTTGAAATGTTTCTCCATCTTGTTGTTTGAGTCTTCAGTCTTTTGACTGGTTTGATGCAGCTCTCCATTCCTCCCAATTACGCATAGAGAGCTGCATATCGTCGGGAATAAGGATGACAAAAGTTTCATCAAAAAGAATTTGATGGTCATTCTGTATGGCAGACTTCTCTGTTTGGCAAAGACGTAAATGCCTACGATGATGATTGACCCTTGTCGTGATTCTCCTACATGTCTGTCCAATATACACGTAACCACAGGAACATGGAATCTTATATATCTTACTCAAGCACAGTTCAGACCAACTGAATCCTTGACTGATCACAAGGATTTGCCTTCATCAACGCAGTAATCACCCTTGCACAAGCGTCCGATATGCTATCACCATCAGGTGTGCCTCAGGAGCCAATGTATCGGAGATGTGAAGCTTTTGGCAATGGGGTACGGTCTACTATGATGGTGCCACCTGTCTGGGAACCACACTCAAGGTACTCTGTTTAAGCAAGGTTATATTGACTAGGCGGAAAGCTTTTCTTTTTATAATTTAAACGTTATACCAAATATAGAAAGTGTCAATACGGAACACACTTGATCGACAAAATTAAATGAATAATCAACATAGATCATCCCCTTGTCAACATAATAGAAGATGCTCTCCAATAACTACATAGAAATAGATGATGGGGTCAATAGATCAAATACTATTTCTCAGACAAATGGAGTCCTTCAAGGGACGCGACTTCGGTGGCGTAGTTGGTAGCATGCCGAGCTCCCATGCCCAAAGTCGCGGGTTCAAACCCGGCCGAAGTCTTCGGATTTTTTAAGAGTGTTAAAATTCCCTCAGTGAGCCTTCCTTCGGAGGGGAAGTAAAGTCCGCGGTCCCAAGTCATAGATTTCCGTTAATTGCACCTGCGTGAAGCTAAATTATAGGTTATCTTTGACGAAGGCTCTTAGGTTCCAACGTTCGTCGCCAGGAGCCGACTGCATTGGCATCTAGTAAAAAAGTTCAGAACTAGTTCGTCGTTGACGGTGTTGTTTGGTAGCAAAAGTTGGAACTACTTGAAAATAGAATGTATGCAGTCCTTACTTGAATTATAACATAACACACACTAATACAGCCATCACAAACAACACCGGTTATCAGACAGATTCTACACACACCCTAAGTGTGACCATGTTGTCGCAGCCCCTAAACTGAGGAACCAACCAGTCCTTCAAGGAGACCCCATAAGCCCGGTTCTATTTAATATAATGACTGCAGATATAGTTGAGATACTTTAAAGAAAGACAACAACCACATTAATCATGAATGCTGATACTACTTCTAGAAAGTTGGGTAACGAAAAATCAACTGGTCATCAATATGCAAAAGACCTATTTAATGACATTCAGAAAGGAAGGGAGAACATCAAGGAAAGATATAATGACACTTCACACTGTGCCCCTAACAGTCAATAGATTCAGATATTTAGGGACCTCGTTCCGATGCCACATACAGGAGAGGACAGCAAAGGCAACGAAAGCGCTATATAGAATAAAGAACATTGCATCATTATCACTCAAGACAGCCACCAGACTTTTCGACACGACAATATCCCCAATAGGGGGGATGAAGTTACTCACGTCCGCAGCATACCTTAAGCCGTACGTGTCCCCTGGGTGGTGCTAAACGAGTAACAATTTTGGAAAAAACGTTCCAGAATAGAGAAACATGAGCAAGCAAATGCAAACAAATAAAACTGCTCTTTTCAGAGCAAAACAACACGAAGTAAGAATACTGCAATGGAATGCAGGTGGTCTATCAACAAAGAAACTTTTGGAAGTAAAGAAAATCATGATAGACAGAGATATAGACATCCTTCTAATCAATGAAGCCAACACTACACCTGAAAACATACAATATTAAAAGATCCAAGGGTATACCATCTACACTCTCTTCAAAACAAGACAAATAGCAAGCGGAATATTTGCAGCAGTGAAGAACAACATCATGTCAAAATTCAGAATTGTAAAAGAAATGGACCCAACAGATACATCAGAAATTATCGAATTATCCATATGGATCAACAACAAGAAAATAACAATATTCTGTGTTTACAGTCCTCCCAACAATAAAAATCTGAATCTTCACCTTTTAGAAATCAAAACAGCTACTATTTTTATAGGAGACTTCAATGCAGCTTCTCCAATCTGGGACTACAACTACACAAATTCAGCTGGTAAAACAATAAAAGACCTCATAGAGAGTAGCTCTCTTGAGCTATTATATAGTAACAAAGACCCAGCAACATTCATTCACCACTCTGGTTCCACAACTAACCCAGATCTCATATTAGTCTCAACAGATCTTACAAACCACAGTCATCGATCAGTACTCGAAGATCCAGGCAGTGGACATAGAATGTCCCTTCTTACTATTACATCATACAGTGAATCTGCGCAAAGTGCAGACCAGAAGATTCGGTGGAACTTTAAAAAGGCAGACTGGGAAAATTTCAGAAACAAACTTGAAACTAAAATGTCTGAAATTGATCTTGATGCACCTCCTAACATCATCCTGAATAAATTTACTACAGCCATAAAAGACTTAGCCAAACTGTGCATACCCAGAGGTGCCCAAACAAAATATAAACCTTTCTGGTCAGATGAATTGAACAATCTTAAGTCCGCCAGAGACAAAGAAAGAAGAACAGCTGAACTTACTCAGGATCAAAATGATGTACGGAAATGGCGACAAGCAACAGCAAAATTAAAACAAGCAATAACAATATCAAAAAGAGAATCTTGGAACACATTTTTAACAACAGTTGACTATAGGACAGACAGCAATAAAGCTCACAAACTTATCAATTCTCTTAACAACAAACACGTAGTCACTCCTTTGAATCCTATTATGATAAATGATATGGAAATTACAGACTGTCATAAAATAGCAAACCACTTCTGTTAACATTTCACTTCAATTAGACTATCAAAACAGAAAAAGAAAGAAGACAAGACTCTCAAAAAAATAGTCAAAAAATTCATTAATAATAATGCAGATGATATCTTTAACAATAAATTTTCAATGGAAGAGTTAATGTTAGCAATAAAGAACACACAAGTCAGAAAACAACCAGAACCAGATAGATATTCCCAGAATTCATAAAAATCTAGGTCCATCTGCTCTTAACATACTGCTACACATATTCAACAAATTTTGGACATCAAATGATAACCTACCTATTATGTTTTGAATAAAGCACATTATAGCTATAGTGTTTTGAATAAAGGATATTATAGCACTTTAATAAGCACACACATCTGAATCTACATCTTAACACAATGAACAAATTACAACTGACATTGTCACAGAGTAAAAGCATATTTACACTCCGACCAAGTTCCATAGAGAACATAAACTAGATACATAATAGTCTCCCCCACTTATATAAAAACAAATAAAAGGAACTATTCATATTCATTTGGGCACATAGTCTTGCAGATACTGAGGAGGTCGCCTGTCTCTGGCTGATCTTCTTAAATAATTATCAGCAGGTGGTGGAAGGCTGTTTCGATCAGGGCGTTCATCTGGTTGCAGGATGGTCTGCCTTGTATCATCTGAAGTGTGGGTTGCAGGAGGAATATCCTCATTTTCTAGTCTTGACTGGGTTGGTGTTGGTATGTTTGGAACACCACGCACTGGAGGATTTGTTGGAGCAAAAGTGACATGCTTATCTTTCTTTGGCACGAGAGTCGATAATAACTGGTCAACATGCCGCTTTAAAATTCGTCCCGAATCCAATTTCACATCATAGTGACGCTGGCCGAGTTTAGTTTGTATAACACCAAACTGCCAAATATCACGGTTTTTCTGGTGAATCCGGACTTGCACTCTCTCTCCCACGTTGAAAGAGCGAACAGGGGGTGAGAAACTGGATGTAGTCAAGCTCTTTTGGTTTGGAAGTAGAGCATCCAACCGGATACGTAGCCGACGTTTCAAATATAGTTCAGCTGGAGACTGTCCACATGCCAATGGCGTTGCTCTGTATTGAAACAAGATGTTCTGTAACTTAGTCGATAATGGTGCCGGGTCATTTACAGCAGCACGAAGTCGCCTCTTCAAAGTTTGGATGTTTCTCTCGGCTAGCCCATTGGTTGCTGGGTGCCCTGGTGCAATATGTTTCTGAAAAATCCCTCTCTCCTTGCAATATGATCTGAATACATCACTCGTGAAGATAGTGGCATTATCTGACACAAGGACATTCGGGTACCCATGTACGGTAAAGATTTTGTCAAGCAGACTGATAGTAGTTGCAGTGGATGGAGCGTCTTTCACCATTCGTACTTCGACCCACTTGGATTTCGCGTCAACACACATCAAGAAATGGTGGTTATCAAATGGCCCCGCATAGTCAATGTGTATGCGTTCCCAATTTTCTTCTGGTTCATCCCAGGGGTGTATTGGAGCTTTTGGTGGATTTGAACGAGTCTGCGCGCACTCTTCACAAGATTTGATAAGCTTCTCAATGTCTTTGTCTAATTGCGGCCAGTAGACATATCGTCTTGCTAACTGTTTTGTTTTCACAATGCCGAGGTGTGTTAAATGTAACTCTTCCAAAATTTTTCTTTGTAGTTTCTTTGGGATAACAATTCGGTCTTGACGGAATAGAATACCATTTTCAACTGTATATGGTTCATCCAAGGATTGAGTTTGAAGACGTTGCAGGGTGGCACTAAGTTCTGGGTCTAACATAGTCTCGTCACGGATAGTTTCGTACGTAATGGCTTCACTTGACACTTGAAGAATCGTTTCAGCACAGAGTTGTGAAACTTCTGCATTTATTGATGTTTCAATGTTTGGCGAGGTAGATGCAACAGGGGCTCGGGATAGGCAATCAACATTTTCGTTATCTTTCCCTTTTTTCACTCTTACCGTGTAGTCAAACCCGGAGAGAAACGATGCATATCTTAGGAGCCTTGCGGATGTCATTTGTGGCAGGCCCTTGTTCTGATGAAAAATACGAGACAGAGGTTCATTGTCTGTCACAAGAATGAAATTTCTTGCAAAAATATAGTTGTAGAAGTGTGTTGTGGCGAAAATTATGGCCAGCGCTTCCCGGTCAAGCTGACTGTAATTACATTCTGCTGGTGTTAGGGCACGAGAGGCATAGGCGATGGGTCTTTCTTGGCCATCCATCTCATGACTTAATACTGCTCCAACACCAGTAGGACTGGCATCGGTTGACAAGATGATAGGCAGTGATGGGTTGAATGGGGTAAGGACACGTTCACTACATAACTCGGACTTGAGATTCAAGAAAGCTGCTTCACAGGCTGCAGACCAGAAAAACCGTACACCTTTCCGCAATAACTGCCGTAATGGGTGGGACTTCGTTGAAAAATTAGGAATGAACTTTGCATAATAAGTCACCATACCAAGGAAGCGTCTCACTTCTTCATTGTTTTTAGGGCGTGGCATTTGTGACACAGCTTGAACTTTCTCTGGTGACTTGCAGATCTCATTATATGATACAATATGCCCTAGGTAGTCTATGTTTTCCTTGAAAAATGAGCATTTGCTTTTGTTCAAATGCAGATTATTTTTTGAAAGCCGTTCTAGACAGGCTATTAAGTTCTTGGTGCACTCCTCCTTCGTTGTACCATGTATTATGATGTCGTCAAAATAAGCTTCAGCTTTTGGAAGACCATGAAGGATCTGTGATAATATCCTATTAAATTCTGAGGGGGCAGTTTTGATGCCAAAACTCAGTCGGTGCATCCTGAAGGTTCCTTTGTGAGTGGATATAGTTTGAATCATACTACCTTCTTCATCAACCTTCAGATGTAGATATGCCTTGTATAAGTCTAACTTGCAGAAAAATTTTGAGTTTCTAAGACTATGTAGAACATCATTAACTGGTCTTATGGGATGGTTTGCAGAAATCAACCTTGAATTTACTCCACATTTGTAGTCAACACATAACCTAACTCCCCCATCCGGTTTTGGGATAACAACAAGAGGCGATCCCCAATCACTTAAAGCTGTGGGAGAAATAACTCCTTCTGATTCCAATGAAGCGAGTTCCTTTTCAACGCGTTCCCGAAGAGCAAAAGGGACATCACGTTCACGATTGAAGACAGGTTTCACCCCCTCTCTGAGTTGCAGTTTTACTTCAATATTGGGAACGCATCCAATTTTTTCTTCAAAGATTGTACTATACTGATGTAAAATATCCTGAATTGACTGCACTGAGTTGACAGATTCAGTGTGAAGTGAATGATTTGTGTCCTTGTCAATTTCCTTCAGATTAAGGCCGAGGCCCCTGATCCAAACACGACCAAGCAATGCGGCATGACCTTGCGGAACTACAAAAAGATCTGCAACAATTTCTGTTCCTTTGTACGATACTGTGACAACAATTTTCCTCTGGGTTTGATAACATGATCGGAATATGATCGAAAACAGACATTTGTTGGCTGCAATGGCAAACCAAGACCCAAGGTTGAACATTCGTTCTCTGGGATGAGTGAATATTTTGCTCCCGTGTCGACTTCAAACCTTTGTGATTTATTGTTGAGTTTAACAGTGATAAAATATGTATCTGATTCTTGTCCTACTTCAAAGAGATCTTCGATGCATTCCAGTTGTCCTATCCCGAAATTGGTTTCAGGGTGGTCATGCAAGTTGTCATCTATGTTCTCAGTTGCAATGTTGTGTGTATTTGACTGTTGAAGAAGTGTAGTGATACAAACTTTTGCAACATGTCCCACTTTCCTACATGACCTACATTTAAGAGAGTTTCTGTTTGTGCGACAATCTCTTGACCTGTGGTTTGAATTTCCACAATTCAGGCATAATCCATCAATACCTAGTGTTCTATAATTGACAGAACTACGGCGGCCCCTGGACTGTGAACGTGAGTGAGAGCCTGGGTTAGGCTGTTGAACAAAACGTGACTGAGTATCACTGCTATATTGATTCATACTTCGGTCATTATATGAACTTGTGGCTTTTGTTACTTTGTTTGTGTCCTCTATAGAGTCTGGCGGTGCAGTGAGCTGTTTTGACAGCTGATTACTCTCATACCGCGATGCTTCCAAGGCTATAGCCTTCTTCAGGAGATCATCAAATTTCGTGTCATTAGACTGGAGAAGTTTCTCTCTGATCCAATTGTCTCGCAAGCCACGTATAAATTGTGCACGAAGAAAAACATCCGCAATTGAAATTCTGGCGTCACATGTACACTGAATATAAAAGTCACAGTCTAGTAAGTGGCTTCTAAGAGTGGCAACAAATCCTGCAATATTTTGACTTTCTTTTTGATTGACGTTCAAGAAATAGTGTTGGGAAACTACGGTTGAGACTTGAGGTGACAATATTTGCTTTAAATGCTTTACTAGGTCATTATAACCGAGAGACTTGATTGGTTTATCAGGGCCTAAAAATGCAGAGAGATTGTTATAATGAATTGCCCCTATTGATGTACACAAGAGTTGAGCTTTCTTTGTTGGATCGGTGGCATTGTTGAAGTTTGCGTAATTTTCAAATCGTTCTAAATACGACACAAATTTTTCCTTTTCAGAATCAAAATTTTCAAAAGGTGTGATGTTAGTGGCTTGTGGGGTTGTGACGGGCTGGTGAGCTTGATACCTTTCAAGTAACTTCCCTTGAGAATTAGTAAAAATGTTCAGTAATTGTTGGAACTGATTTGCGTCCATCTTGACGGAACTTCGAAATAATTTTAAAAATCACAGTTCAAATATAATAAAATGTTTCAAGATAACAGAGTTAAAACACACTGGGTAGTGATCGATGACCGAATATTGTCCTGGGCTCGAGAAAAAAAAAAAAAAATTGCATAACCTCAAAGTTCGAACTGCGATACATATTATTTTGAATATGTGGCATGCAGGCACACGTAGCTGAATATACGATGAGTTGCTTAGGATCGTTTACAAGTACTCTGTGTACATTTCATGTCGATTTGCCTGATTCTTGATTTTACTCACGTGGCCGTTGAAACAGACGACGTAAATACCGTACTTCATTGATGTAGGCTATATCTGAACCGGAGGATCAAGTCCCAATTCCTCGTCGCCAAGTATTATGTTTTGAATAAAGCACATTATAGCTATAGTGTTTTGAATAAAGGATATTATAGCACTTTAATAAGCACACACATCTGAATCTACATCTTAACACAATGAACAAATTACAACTGACATTGTCACAGAGTAAAAGCATATTTACACTCCGACCAAGTTCCATAGAGAACATAAACTAGATACATAATACTACCTAAAGACTGGACTAAAGCAACCATCATTCCAATCTTAAAACCAGGCAAGCCAAAAAACCAAGTCCCCTCGTACCGACCTATAGCACTTAACTCCATTCTGGTAAAAATTCTAGAAAGGATGATTACAAATAGACTCAATTGGTACTTGGAAACAAAATCTCTTCTATCAGAAGAACAAGCAGGGTTTAGACAAAACAGGTCCTTCTCCCACCAAATAATGAGATTTACACAAGCTGTTAAAGAAGCCTTTAACAAAAGGGAAAGTGTTCTTGCAGTTTTCATCGATTTTAAAGGAGCCTATGATACTGTATGGCGAAACATGCTGCTAAAGAAACTTGATCAACTTCAAAGTAAATGGATGTATGTTAAACTGGTTTTCAAGATTCCTTTCACAAAGAATGATCAATGTTCGTTACAACAACAAAACTTCAGGTTGCAAGCAATCAAAACTAGGCCTCCCACAAGGAGCTGTATCAAGCACAACTTTATTCATTGTGTACATCAACGATCTTCCAAAAACAGTAAAGAAAGTAGGTAATGTGAATATCAGCATGTTTGCAGACTATGTTATAATTTGGACCACAGCACGCAACAGCCCAAATCAGCAAATGCTTCTTGAACACAGAATGAACCAGGCACTTACAAAACTCAAAAACTGGACTGAAAACAATAATATGGAAATCAATACTTCCAAAACAGTATACCAGTTTTTCTCCCTGAGACACCGCAATCCAACTTTTAGTCTCAAATTTGGTAATCAAGACTTTCCAAAAAGTGAAAGTACAAAGTACCTAGGTATCATCATGGACAAGAAGCTGAACTGGACCAAACACATAAAACATGTGGAGGATAAGGTAAGCAAACGGATGAAATTACTGAAGAGACTAGCAGGAGCTACTTGGGAGAGCACTCAAGACACACTCAACAAAACCTACAATACTTACATCAAACCTATCATAAAATATGGCAGTGAAGTACTCTCTACAGCACCCCAGTCAAACATTGATCGCCTCGAGAGGTGTCAGAATAATGCCCTACGAATCATAACAGGTGCAATAAAAACCACACTTATAACCGCCTTGCAACTATATACCCACAACTTACCAATAGAAGAAGAGATGAAACATCAAACAGCCAATGCATATCTCAGTATACAAAGACTGGGACTACTATACATTGCGATACGGCCGCGTATAAAATTCCCCTAAAACAAAATGGCGGCTTCCGTGACGTCACCAACGACGTCACGAAATACTCCTCTGACAAATTTACGGGAAAAGCCTGGGTAATAGGGGTTTTTGGGTGGGGAAACACCAAAAAACGGTCAATTTTTTTATGTATCGAAATCTATATTTGAGCTATATAGTTCAACTAAAGATTCCGATACATGAAAAAATTTCGCAAATTCATGTATTCTATGTATCGAAATCTATATTTGAGCTATATAGTTCAACTAAAGATTCCGATACATGAAAAACATTCGCAAATTGACGTAATAGGAGATTTTTGGGTGGAAAAACACAAAAACCGTCAATTTATGTTGTATGTGTCGAAATCTATATTTGAGCTACGTAACTCAATTCAAGATTCCGATACATAAAACGAATTCGCAAATTCACGTAATAGCAGTTTTGTGGGTGGAAAAACACATAAACCGTCAATTTATTTTCTATGTATCGAAATCTATATTTGAGCTATATAGTTCAATTAAAGATTCCGATACATAAAAAGAATTCGCAAATTCACGTATTCTATGTATCGAAATCTATATTTGAGCTATATAGTTCAATTAAAGATTCCGATACATACAAAGAATTCGCAAATTCACGTAAGAGGAGTTTTTTGGGTGGAAAAACACAAAAACCGTCAATTTATTTTCTATGTATCGAAATCTATATTTGAGCTATATAGTTCAATTAAAGATTCCGATACAAAAAAAGAATTCGCAAACTGTAAATTTTTTTCTATGTATCGAAATCTATATTTGAGCTATATAGTTAAATTAAAGATTCCGATACATAAAAAAATCGCAAATTCACGTATTCTATGTATCGAAATCTATATATGAGCTATATAGTTCAATTAAAGATTCCGATACATAAAAAAATTCGCAAATTCACGTATTCTATGTATCGAAATCTATATATGAGCTATATAGTTCAATTAAAGATTCCGATACATAAAAAGAATTCGCAAATTCACGTAAGAGGAGTTTTTTGGGTGGAAAAACACAAAAACCGCCAATTTTTTTCTATGTATCGAAATCTATATTTGAGCTATGTAGTTCTATTAAAGATTCCGATACATTAAAAAAATTCGCAAATTCACGTCATATATAATCAATTTCCGTATCGAAATATATAATTGGCCTAAGTAGATCAATTACAGATTCCGATACACATGCTAATTATTTTCTTTTCGTAAATAAAAAAACACTGCATCAAAATCTATAATTTACCTATATAGCTCAATTAATGATTCCGATACTGAATAAAATTTCGCAATTTAACGTTATACTTTACAATTTCCGCATCGAATTCTTTAATTGGCCTATATATGTCAATTACAGATTCCGATACACATCGTAATTTCAGTTGATATTTTTAATTTTACGCATCGAATTCTATAATTCGCCTATGTAGATCAATTACAGATGACTATACACATCGTAATTAGTATAATTTCATATTAATAAAACAATGCATCGAAATCTTTAATTGAGCTATATAGGTCAATTACGGCTTTCGATACAATGTCTTATAAATATAAAATTAAATTAATTACGACGCTTAACATCATCTGTAATTCAACTATATAGGCGAATAACATATCCCGAAACGGAATTTTAAAAATATGTCATAAATGTAACCCTAAATTAAAATATTTTCGCATGTACGGCATGCCAAATTGAGGTAGGCCGATAAATAAATTACAGGTTTTTCCCCATAATCTTGCCAGAGAAGCATTTCGTCAAGTGGTTAATAACATCACAAAAACAACCAATTTGTTTATATAATATATTAATGCGCAAACGATCGCGGTCTGTATTAATCGCCGGTTGACACCAATACATTAACCTAGCTGCACATTGTAGTATTCTTATAAAACACTGGTCAATAATGTTATTGTGTAATTTAGTTTTTTTCTTTTCCAAAGTTGGCTGCAAATACACCAAACACAATGCCATCATAAAACATTGTGGTCAATAATGTTGTTTATGCCGGGGGGGCTGCGCCCCCCCACACCCCCTCTCCTCCCCCAATAGGTTGGTATTTTTATGTTTTCCAATATTGGCTGCAAACACAAAAACAAGACCTATAGGCCGATAGGTCTAATACAAAACATTGTCATATCTATTTTGCAGGTGTTCATGTACATGCCAATTTGTCTAAATCCATTACTATTTTAACAGACTTATTCCCCAACACCGTTCCTGACGTAATATTATCGTTTAGACAACTTTCATATTAAATGCAACAACCAAAATATATGTATGAACAACGTAAAAACTCACCGATATATTCCAAATGCTGTATTATTCCACATGTACAAGCAGAAGCACTGATTTTCCATCACAAGTAACGGATTTTAGTTTAATGCAACAACTTCAGGATTTAAACAATTTTAATACAAATCGTCAACACAATCGAGCACACGACACTGCTAATATCAAAATCTTGTTCTACAGATTATTCACGGGAATATTTATTTTAATATTACGCTTAGAAAAAGCGATCCCGTGACAACACAAAAATGGCGAACAGACTCCAGCAAAATCTCGCGACGAACTGACCACGGAACTGACGTAGTAATCAGCTGACAACCAATAGCGTTACCGATAGCAATACGTCAGCCGTGAGATCACGGTGACGTCACCGATCTCCCTGAAAACTCCCCAGACGCCGCTGTACCGCAATGTATAGTTGAACCCAAAGACTACCTCAAATGACATGGATCAAAAAAACAGTTTCTAGCCCCAATCTTAAAACACAAAAAAGATCCCTTAAGTCTCGCCAAAGAATATATCAATAAGAGCAATCTGCAAATAAAACTTGAACCACTCTGTATGCCAGTCAACCCCATTGAATATATACAAGTTACTACAGATCTTACTTTGTTAGAAGAGGTCTGCAAGAAAGACTTCACCACAAGATCTAAAACAACTGGCCCTCTGTACAATAGAAGAAAGATATCCATCTAATCAATGGCTAAAAATATTTACAGATGGCTCACAAGACAAAGAAAATAGAACTGGAGCAGGAATACATTCATCTCTCTTCTCACTCTACTTCCCAGTAGGCCAAAACAAAACAAACTTTGATGCTGAGATAAGAGCAATTTCACAGGCACTCCATCAGTTATTAGGTGGAAACATTGATTATCAAAAATGCGTTATTACAGATTCAAAAGCAGCCATCCAAGCCATCTCGTCAAATTATAAGCCCCAAAGTAAAGAACTTAAAGAAATTTTTTGTATGATAAAAACCCTTCAAAGACTCCACAAACAGATCTCATTTCAGTGGATCCCTTCCCATGTTGGAATAGCAGGAAATGAAGAGGCAGACAGATTAGCAAAAAATAGGTACCACAATACAACAACCTGTCAGTCAGGCTGATTTTATGTCAGCAAAAAGAATCTTGAAAAATACTATCAAAAACAGGTATGAAGAAATGGCAAATAAAACAGCAGAAACCAAATTATGGAAAGACATTGATGCTAAATGGGATCAATATAAATTAACACCAAGAAGAGAAGCTGTAGCCTTCTTCAGACTTAACACTGGCCACGACTGCCTTGCAGCTCATCTGAAACGAATCAACATCCTGAGATCTGAAAAATGCACACTTTGTCACGAACCTGGAAGTAAAATGGATAAGGGGCACCTGCTACATTGCAACCAACTTGATGTGACTGCCAGAACTTCTGGAAACCTCACACAACTCTATTGGAATGCAAGAAAGCTGATGGATTGGAATCCGGGCTAGCCATAGGAAACAACAACAACAACAAATCCCCAATAGTCACGCATGGACTGGAATTAATATGGGAAAAGCTGTCTGTCAGTGACTTGGAAAGGATTGAGAAATTGAAGGCAAGGTTCCTAAAGTAAATATTCCGGGTGGGGAAATACGGGCAATCAAGACTAGTATATGAGCTGTTCAAGGAAACTTTTTATATAGAAGATCTACGACTCAGTTTTCCATCTACCGGAGCCAACAATAAACTACAATAAGCAACTTCACATTGTGAATGATGCCAAAAGAGAGAACGGGTCAGCCTTCAACTACAATCTGCCGTCTGCCGACAGCGCATTGTGGGTAGAGCGTGAAGTTGCTTGTCGGTAGTAGATGGTTGACAATCGACAGCGTGTAGTTGGCTGTCGCCAATTTTATCTTTGACAGCCAACTGCAGATTTGAGAGCCAATGAGAAAGGATCACAAGATGGCGTCACTTTGTCGTCATCAGCTGTGTAGTTGACTAGTTGTATTCGCGGTATATTCTTCGCATAATTACAGTATATACAAATATGATGACTGGGATAGAAGATATATTAATTGATCTTGTGAGGAACGCCGTTGGATGTATGACATGAGTGAGCCCAAGTATCTAAAAGGAAACTGTTCATTTATTATAATGTTTTCCTTCATAGCAAATGTAATGCAGCGGAAGGTAACGCTGAATGAGAGCTCATCGTACGAAAACATTTTCTAAAGTAGGGCCTACTGGTACTGAAATTAGCCAAAATACATTTTGTAATGACGAAAAATAAATTAGGAAATGATGTAGTAATAGATTGAACGTGTTGGGAGCCCTCGGGCGTTCAATCAAAAATGACCAGCTACACAAAAATCAATTCTGTTCAAAAAACAGTAGGCCTAATTCAGAGTTGGATTTGTTATTAATTATTTAAGTTACAAGAGGGGATACTGGATGTACGAGTATTTTCCCTCAATTTTAACAATGCTGTACCAGTTAGCAGCAATAAAAATAAACCTTACCTCTCCAAGTCCTGCATCCTTGCAAATTTTAGGTTAGGTTGTCGACAATGACAACCTTCTCAAGGAATAAATGAAAGTCAAGTTATTTACTCCCAGCATTTTAACGACTGCGCTTTGTGGGTGGCTATGTTGTGAACTACCGACTTCATCTGCCGTCTACCGACAGCGCATTGTGGGTAGACCTTAAGACTCCCAGAAAGGTATTTTAATCATAAATGATATATTTTCAATAAACTATGTTGTTAAAAGTGATGAAAAGGGAGGATTGAGTCAACTGCACTTTTAATGAATTTTCTTACAATGGTAGTGCGAAAAGTCACACATAACACCCCTGAGGGTCAAGGGTTCGATTCCCCTCACAGGTACCAAGTCATAGTTTCGAATTTGCAATGAATGACCCAGATTATCTACACAATACCGTTCCAATCCGGGCCAGAGATCGCAAATTCGATTATTCCACTTAGTAGGCTACTTGGGAGGGGAATCGAACTCCGACATTCAAGGGCGCTATGGATGACTTTCCGCATATCCGAAGTAAGAAACGTTTTCATACAATTTATAACAATGCAATACCGTACCATTTCACCCCTTAAAACAACCACTCTATCACCAGAAATACATTAAATATTAGACCAACACTCAGCTTGTGATGTGGATGTTGATATCTTGTTTTAAGGCTTATTCCTCTTTAATTTAGTACTGTACTTACATTAACTAACCGAACACTTAAAACGCAAATCATAATTATGACCTACCTGAAAACCCTAAGTCACCGAGGACATAGTGCTTCCTTGTTTTTACCGATGACATTTGTTCAAACATATATTCTCCAACAAGGAATCCTATGGATGCCAAGAATGCAATCACTCCAATTCCAACTCCGTAATTACAAGCATTGGCATCGTCGTTGTAGGCACATTTTGAATCGACTGCATATCCTTGGGATGATATACAGGAAAATACAACAATCGCAAAGAGCTGAAACAAATAATTTTATTGAAAATCATCAATCATGATAGAGAATACATAAAAACATACTGACCTACATACAAAATTTTCAAAAATCAATATCACCCCTTTATTGTCTCGCCCCCTGCTATGTAGGACTAATCATGGCGGTGGCAATGTCAAAATCGATTGCTCAAACGCCGAAAACGATTACAATATAACTAAAACAACGACAAAGTCAGTCACAGTTCACTTACCAAGCACAACCCTCTTAATATAACCGGTGGGCGTTGTACGAATAGTAATGGATCAAATGGAGCACCAGCTTTACCGCCACCGTACGCCCCAGAAGCATCCATCTTTCCGAATTCACTTACGTGAATAACACTACGATTCAGATGGAAACCGATGAAAATTCAATAGTACAGTGAGCGAAAAGGGTTAAAAATTCGAGTATATTCCAGTTAACTTAAACTATCATCTCACCCAAGTTGAAGCTAAAAATCGTTATTTCGAGTATTATGCAGAAGTGAATCATTTAAAATTACGTTAAATCACCATAAATACTCCATTTGTATCACACATAACGCGTAAAAACTCGAGCTGTTTTCACTGCAATGACAGGTCGGGTGCACCGTGACCGAATGCACTGGAGTACTGGAAATTAAGGATTGTGTCAGTCGCCAGTGGGAAGATGAATACAGCACCCACAGCACCAACGATCGCCTCTCTTCAAAGTTGCTAAGCCTTTTCTTCATCTACTGCTTCTCCTTTACGTATCGTTGCTGGGCACAGGAGAAATCTTCGCCCAATAGCTTCTGTATTTGATGCGTGATTTGATAGTCAGAAGAATTGCATACGGACAGCCAGACGACCTAAAAACAAGTAGTACATCCACTGCCGGCTGGATCGCAACACTCCTGGTTGCTTTAAACTGCCTGCCCATTCGACACTCACAGGCGTACAAGATACATGCATTAATTCACCGCTAGGTGCAGCACTAAGGCACTGGAATTTTCGCGGCTTTTTAAAGAGGAACATACCTGAAACGAAGAATGTCTATGTTTGGAGGATCAATATCGAAATTGACGGACGTGAAAACTTTACAATAAGTTAGTTCTTTTGTTATTCAATCATCTAAAAGTATTCAGACACATACTTACGGGCAAATTTTCAGTATTAAGAAAAGCAAAAATGCATGGTGGTGGTGGCGATTGTTTTTAAGGGGCGAAATGTCTAGCTCATTTGCCCGTAATTATACGGATGGTAATAAAATACAATTAGGCTACTTCCAACTGATTTAAATCTAACTTACATACTAGAGATTTATTTTTTGTCGTGTAGCTTCCTGAGAGGCCGAGTGCAGGTCTTTCTAGTCGACGCCCGTGGGCGACCTGCGCGTCGGGATGAGAGATGGAATGGATGAAGATGAATGAAACTGGGCAAGGATGTGGAAGGAAGCGGCCGTGGCCTGTCAGAGGGTACTGTCCCAGCATTTGTCTGGTGTTGAAAATGGGGAAACCACGGAAAACCATTTCAAGGACAGCCGACGGTGGGGCTCGATCCCACGCGTCTACCGAGTCAGCAGAGAGCTTGGCCTCTTGACCTAACGTAGCGCTTTAGCCCGCGTAGCCACTACTGTCGGTATACTAGAGATGAAAATAAAGAATAAGGGCAATAAAAGATCAAAAAAGGGCCGCCGAAAAATGTGATGTTCATTTATTCAGGGGCTTTGCGACATCGTGGTCATGTAGCACCATGTACTTAGATGTGTGTTGAATTTGTTTGATAACCCATCGTATTGTGATGACTGTATTAGTGTGTGTATTTTTAAGTCAAGTGAGGATTGGGAAGGAGACGACCGCGGCCTTAAATTAGGAACCATCCCGGCATTTGCCCAGAGTAGAAGTGGGGAAACCACGGAAAACCACTTCGAGGATGGCTGAGGTGGGATTCGAACCCACATCCACTCATTTTTGCCTCGCGATGACGAATGTACCCCGTTCCAGCACTCAAACCAGAATTAAATTTCTTGGCAGACAGGGAATTGAATTCTACCTCCGGGGCTAGCGCCAAGCATCCTAGCTGCTAAACCACGAGAGAAGGATTGAGGGACTTGAAAGGAAGTAAAGCTATGAAAGGCAGATAGAAAAGGGTGTGGGAGAGATGACCTCGTATTTTCGCCCCTTAAAACAATAACGGATAGAGGGGTTAGCCCCGTCACGGGAAAAGGAGAAAACCGAACCCAGCTCAGAAATTCTTCCGAGATGCCTATTACCAACCTCACTATCCATGAGCCCTTGAGGGTATATCCCCAACCCCAGGGATCACAACTAGTGGGACTTGGCTTCGAGACCACTGGACCCCAGCCTTGTCCGTTATTATTTCCACTTACTTGTGCCAGGCTCCTCTCTGTCATCTACCTGTCGACCTCCCCTAGCGAGCTCTTGTTCTCTTCCAACCCCGACAGTATTAGGGTATCCGAAATCTAGGGAGTTTTTCATTTTTCTGCCTTAACTGGCCCTAACATCATCTATCCTGATACCCTCCTTCTTCGAAGGGTCAGCACATGGCTAAGTCTACACCGTCAGCTTTTGAGCTCGGAAGTCAGCGACTGTGAGGGGTTCCAGAGCTGTATCCATTTTCCCCTTTTTATTGACTTTGGGGTGGACCCTCTCCTATTTCCCTTTTCTATCTGCCTTTTATGGCTCTAGTAGTTTCCAAATACTCAATACTCATTCTTCAAAGATTCTGATCCCACAAAAAATAGGAAAGAAAAAGACAAGAGCCAATTAAGGCAGGGAAATGAAAGACATCACAGGCCTCCAATACCCTAATAACGTTGGGGAACAAGAGTTGGCAGGAAAGATGAAAGAGAGGAGCCAACCCACATCCCACTAGTTGTAAGCCCCTGGTGGTGGGACATGAAAAGAAACATTAAACTATATAATAATTTATGTAACCTTCAAGTGTTATGGTAATAAAATGATATTCCCCGGTATTCTAGCTTGCCCCGTTCCGATTTACAAAAGGGCACGCAGCAGTACACCATTATAAAATCACACAAAAAGCATTCCAAAACACGAATTCGCCATTAACATCAATACAAAACTTATGTCTGCTACAGAGCCTTGGTGCTGCTTCCTAGCGCCTTTATTTGGAAACGAGGTTGTACGTTCAAAACAATGCTGTAATCGTCGAATGGGCAGGCAGTTTAAAGCAACCAGGAGTGTTGCGATCCAGCCGGCAGTGAGTACATCAAAAGAAGACTCCTTATTAGCGGAGTACACACTAGAGATGGGACTATCGACTACTTTTAACCATCGACTGACTAGTCATTCATTAGAAGAAACTATCGACTAGATAGTCGACTACTTTCAGTCGAATGGTTACCTGAATTCGCATTGCTCCTAACAAGACCGACTCCAATACTCAGACCTTAATGCTACTCTCGATTGCTTCAAGATGGCGATTCGAGAAGCCCTAGCCTGTTCAAAACGTGGGTTTGTTTACATACGTTGTTTCAGTTTGCTACCGATGAAAGTTGGCGATAAGTAGTGTTACCTATGGAGAATAGTGGTGCGTGAGAGTGAATTTGTGAGTCAGTTGATATTTAGCAGCTGTAATTATACGCAGTGACATATGAATGTTTGTTTTGAAGTTATGTAATGGGTCGCTCTTGTTGTGTACCGGGTTGTAAGAGTAATTACGGCAAAGCTTCTCATACAACTATTTTTAAGTTTCCCAAGGAAAAAACATTAAGAGAAAAATGGATTAGAAGTATACATCGTGACAATTTTGTGGTCAGTGATAAAGCAGTAGTATGCATACACCATTTTGAAGATAAGTTTGTGGTTAGGGAAGACGTGTTCCCTGTTGTAAATAGTGAACCTATTCGTGTTCCTCGGAAAGTTCCAAAACTAAGCGATGATGCTTACCCCACAATTTTTCACAATCAACCCTCTTATCTAACTGTTAGGCTTAGTAAAGAAAGGAAAGATCCTGAAGAACGTGTGCAGCAGATATTACAGAGAGATTTGGATAACTTTAATGAATGGTGTGAACAGGATACCATTGCAAATTTCGAATCTTTCACAAGTGAAGTTAAGAATAGGCCGGTAAATCCATTTATAACAATTGTGAAGGAAGACTATGTCCTTTTTATTAAAATAGATGATAATGCTTATTGTGATGTTCCATCAGTGTCAATGTGTTTCAAAGTGTCGAGTGATTTAGATGTAAATGTGTTTTACAAGAATCTGTGCTTACCTGCGGAGAAGTTTAACTGGATCTTGGAGTGCAACGGAAGCAAGGCATATAAATGTGATAGATGGAGCAAGTTGGATAATTTGGTGAGTTCTCTTGCTAACTATAATAATGAATCAGTATCTCTCTCTGAAAGGGTAACTTCATTGATAAATGTTACAAAGGAGGGCCTGCAACTTGATGCTGATGAGAATTTAGAGAGGGCTGGCAAGGTAAAATTTGCATTAGAACAGTTGGAGCTTGCTTTTGCTTGTCAGATTAAATATTCATCAGACCTCCTAATATGGGCCGCAAGTCTCTCTTACTCACACCCTGGAGCTTACCAATCTTTAAGAAGGACAAACATAATGACACTACCTCACCATGTTTATCTCAGGCAATTCTTGTCCAAAATAGGTCCAAACAGCTCAGGTGTTGGGCCTTTGCAAAAATCCTTTTTGAAAGAAAAAAGCAAGCTCCTGAATGATGAAGAGAAGGTTGTTACTGTTTTGCTGGATGAGATATATGTTAATTCCAAACTCACGTATAAAGGAGGGAAAATAATCGGGATGGCTGAAAATAGCTCAGGAGCCGACTCGGCCACCACCATACAAGCTTTCATGTTTTCCTCATTACGTTCAGACAGTAAAGATATAATAGGTCTTTTCCCAGTGAGAAACCTAAATGCAAAAACTCTACTGACTCTAACCATTGACGTCCTAACCTTGATGGACGAGCTTCAATTTCATGTAGTCTGTTTGGTATCAGATAACCACAGCATGAATAGGAAGATGTTTGAGCTCTTGGGTGGTGGTACTCTAAAACCCTGCATTACAAATCCAGCTAATACCTCCAAGTCACTATTTCTTCTGTTCGACAGTGTACATTTGCTGAAATGTGTAAGGAACAATTGGTTAAATCGACCCAGTCAAACGTTTGTCATTCCCAACACCCAGCAGACAATTCCCAAAATAGAAAGCATGCTACATGTTACTGAAAATGAATCAACTTTTCAGTACACAAATGTCGAGGCTAAGTTATCAGATATTAGAGATCTATTCCATTCTGAAAAGAGTATGATTCTAAAACTGGCTCCAAATTTGTCAAGAAAGGCTTTATATCCCACTGCTATAGAGAGACAGAATGTTGCTCTAGCTATGAGCATATTTGATGCCAAATATATAGTGGCATTGGATATGCTTAAAAGTGAGGGTGTTGCTATTTCTGATGGGACTGTCCAGTTTTTGAAATTAATTTCAAAGTGGTGGACAATTTCAAACGTTCAGCACCCAATGAAAGGAAAGTACACCCGAAATGATGATGCAAACCCAATTAGTGGCCCCAATGATACCAAGCTTGTCTTTTTGGAAACTTTGAAAACATATGTTGACATATGGCATAGCAACACCTCACACAATGATGGAAAATTGAGTAATGAAACGTTCTTAGCATTCACTCACACACTGACTGCAGTTGTCCAGCTATGTAAATATATATTTTAATACATATAAGTGGTCCTACATCCTGACAGCTAAGCTGCAGACAGATGGCTTAGAAAGCAGGTTCGGAGCATACAGAAGATTAAGTGGCTGCACATATAATGTCTCAGTAGAACAAGTGCTAGAATCTGAACGGAGACTCAAGGTATTAAGTTTGCTAAAACTTCAGTCGGCAAAGTTAGGAGAATTTACTCTCAAGGACCTGACAGTTACTTTCAACCAAGAAAAAGTAGTCGAGAACCTTGATAAATTTCAGTCTGCCCTGGATGAAACACCATTAGTGTCGATTCCGCTTGAAGCAAAGAAGATAATTGTATGCATTGCTAGTTACACGAGCATGAAAGTTTTGGCCAAGTTGGTAAAGAGTGGAAAGTGCATTCGGTGTAAAGAAGTGCTACAATCCGAAGAAGATTTAATCCTTGATTGTGACAAGAAGCTTCTGTCTTACTTCAGTGAACTTAACAGGGGTGGGCTGAAGTGTCCTTCCTCGTTTTTGATGGGTTTATGTTGTGATATATATAGACTTGTTCAGGTACTCATAAGCAGCAGCTTTGAATCTGAATTTTTGAAACTCGAAAATCAGAGGGACGCTGTTATTGCATTAGGGACTCAACTTATAGAGAGTTCTATAAGCAATATAAATGATGAATGTAGTTGTGGTGTGCCCTTGATCAAGATTGTTAAAAAATGTGTTAAAGTGTTTGCGAACATATTTGTTAACAACTACTCCAAAGTGTTGCACGATAAAAATGTGTCCAGGGAATTGTGCAAGAAGTTTGCAAACCAGGCACAAAAAAGAAGACCCACTGAGGAGCTTGGAGTTAAAGTAAACAAGCGCAAGGAGTTGAAACTCGGCAGCAAGTAAGGTGAATAATATTTTACATTTATTTATTGTTCTGTAACATTTGCAGCAATTTCCATTGGCTGCAGCTGGGTCCAGCTTGATGATCTCCATCCACCTTCAAACCTTAACCTGACTTATGCCTGGAATATTGGAGCCCCCACCTACTTACCAATTGACTCTGATCTGTACTGTGTTATAATATTTGACCGTCTCAGGGTAAAAGAACTCAAGTAATGCTGTCATAGTTTTCGCGAGAGTGAATAAATTGAGATTTTTTCACATACACTTTTATTTAAACCTTTTTTTTTAATATAAAATTATTTTCATCCATGCAGTGAAGTAAAATCGAAGAGAGAATGTTATTATATAGTTACGTGAAATTTCTAATAAATCAACTTGTTTTCTTTTACTGTGGGACAGCCATTTCTTCTAGTAATATTATGTGATATGTAAGTTAGTTGTTCGCGAAGCTTTTTCATGCATGGAACAGTGATTTTCCCAATTGTGTCGTTTTCCCTACTTCAAATTACCGCCGTGTACGTCTTGATTTCGTGTTACCCAATAGGAGAAGTGGGGCTTCTGCGGCCGCCATGTTTTTTCTATGTTACGGTCTGAGTATTGGAGTCGGTCTTGCTCCTAAGCGTGTTGTTTCATGTATTCACTCGACTGAAAGGAGTCGCTTCTATAAAATACAAAGCACTGCAAGCCGTTAGCGGCTGAGTTGAGCCGTACCAACAGATGAAAATCAAACTTCTCCTTAACCCACCTATTTTTGCAGACGTTAGTTTGGACTACTCGACGCTCGGCAACATGCAATTGGTGCTTCGAAATGGTGGTTTAAGTCGTGTAGAGTGCAGCCATTATTTGCAATGTTGCGCATTTCATTTAATGCAAAATGTGTGAGTAAATGTTCCCCGATACCGGTATTGATACAGGGCACATTACCTGTATGTACTGTGGATAAGTGAAGTAATAGACCAATACTTAATTAACGTAAGAGTAAATTAAATCACTATTACTGAGAGGGAGTTCTTAAGTACCGGGAACAACTCCATAGCCAACATTGAAATAATCGCACTTCATATTTTAATACCAAAAAATAGTAAATGTAAAATATGTCCATAGAGTCATAAACGAGTTAGGCTATGTATTCACTAATTTAATCTTCTCTGAAGTACTAAGAACTTAGAGCTGAAACACGACTTGAACAAGAAAATTACGGCCTACAGTAAATACACACCAAAATAGAACACTTTAGAACAGCAACGAGGGCGAAATTTCAGTGGAGATGTTGGCAACAATGTAAATACTAAGTTTTTTTTAATGCGCGCGCTATCCATGTGCTGAAACAATTGACGACCAGAACGTAAAACTATCCGAGCGCGTTCTACATGTTAAAAGTTAAAACACAATTGGGATATGTTGTTTGCAAACGACTTGTTTATGTTACGGTGAGTAGTCGTTGAATTCATTCGACTGTTTTTTAAAAGCAGTCAAACAAGTCGATGGATTTGACATTTTTCAGTCGACTGCTGCGGTGCTGCCCATCTCCAAACAATTGACGACCAGAATCAATTTGTGCGTACAGTCAAGCTGTCCTCACAGTACCCGCTGCAATAGATGTAGAGATTCACATCACCAATCTATCTTATGATGGATGTCAGTACATAAAATCAGCCATAAGGCAACGGCAGTTTAACCACAGACAACGCTACAACTCTTCCATCCCTGCCCTCATGTCTTTGCCACTAACCCCTTCCCCCCTCCCACACAGCACGCCACTGCTCTGACACAGTTGTTAGGCCTGCTACAACAACTCTCAGCCATAACCCTGTAAACTACAACTAAACCAAACCCGGAACCCCCTAATATACTTCATTTGCAGAGCAATAAAATCCATAAAACAACTCCGCAACAAGCTTCACAAGAACCTAAATTATAAACGAAAAGACTACTTCACAAACACCAAAATCAGTAAACCTCCCTCATTTCAGCCACACTACACCTTAAACAGACATAGAAGGCATAGTCATGACCCCTTCATGGAGTAGGCTATTGTCTAAACACGATCATGTCTTCTTCAACTTTACTGAAGACTTCATTAAATTCCATTAAAAAAATCATAAACTCATTCCACAAATCTTAAAATCAGTATACATCCCTCATTTCAGTTACTCTATTCATTAAACAAACATAGAAGGCGTAGCCATGACCCCTTCATGGAGTAGGCTATTGTCTAAATCTGACCACGCATACTACAACCTTACTCTAATTCAAAATTACGGCTAAATGATCCATTACTCTGCCTCCCAGCAAAGGTATTTACCGGCTTGCCTGGGATGATGTGCCACAAAACCGGTATCTGGAGTTCAAACATAACCTAAATATTGAATGACAATATTGCATTGTCCAATAACTTGGACAATTGGATTTAGGCTATTTCATTGAAAGAATCAACGAACTGTATAAAACTATAGGCACCTACAGGTATACTTAACTTATTAATTAAAGCTCTACAATAAACATACAGCACAATGAATTGTAGCATGAAGTTATCCTGAAGAAGTCGTTTGATTAGAACGACTACTTAAATTCGAATGATTCCATTCGCTTGGAATTAGTCGTTTGCCAACGACTTGTTTCATTCGAATGATTTCCAACGATTGCTTTGGGATCAGTCGTTTACAACGACTACTTTTATTCGAATGATTCCATTCGCTTGGAAGTAGTCGTTTGCCAACGACTTGTTTCATTCGAATGATTCCCAACGATTGCTTTGGGATCAGTCGTTTACAACGACTACTTTTATTCGAATGATTTCATTCGCTTGGAAGTAGTCATTTGCCATCGACTTGTTTCATTCGAATGATTTCCAACGATAGCTTTGGGATCAGTCGTTTGCAAACGACTTGTTTATGATACGGTGAGTAGTCGTTGAATTCATTCGACTGTTTTTTAAAAGCAGTCGAATAAGTCGATTGTTTTAACTATCGACTAATTCGACTGTTTTCAGTCGACTGCTGCCCATCTCTAGTACACACAGACTGCGGAAAGACAGGGCACAACAGTGACTATCTCTTCATACCAAAGTGATCTCTCTTAGTGACTAAATTACTGAACACGAAACGGACCGGATCAACATTTAGGGAGTTTAAGGAATAGGCATTCAAAGGATTAGTTGAATACGATCAAATTAAGACTTTATGATACGAACCAATGGAACTGTAGGAGTATGGAGTAACGTCGAAATATTCAACGGTAAACAGAATCCATGTTGACGTTAGTCCTGTAACATCACAGCCAGTGTAACATTGCCGCACGCGGGATGTTAAAGTTATCACATTGGAAGAGGATATGATTTAACGTACTGTACGCGTATTTACGTCTTGAAATATTCTATCATTTGAAAGTTAGCCCATGCTAATTAAAACTGTGTCTGGAAATAGGCCAAGAACAGGTTTATAACATCTCGCCCAGTTAGGTTGGTTGGTTGGTTCTTTAGTTTAGGGGCTGCGACAACGCGGTCATGTAACCCCGTGTACTTTGGGTGTGTGTAGAATCTGTCTGATAACCGGTGTTAATTGTGATGACTGTATTAGTGTGTGTTATCTGTTTTTTAATTTAAGTACTGCAACTTAGAATTTTTCAAATAGTTCCTACTTTTGCCACCAAGCGCCACTGTCAACGACTACTAGGCCAAGTTCAGAACTTAGCTACTAGACGCCACCGCAGTCAGCTCTTTGCAACGAACGTAGAAACCTAAGAGCAATGTTTACATTCTTAACCTATCCAATTTAGCTTCACACAGGTGCAATTAGTGGAAGGTTCTTTAACATGCCATAACCAGTTAACCCGGCGTGGCCAATCAGGTAAATTCTAGCTCGCACGTGACGCGCTGAGCTGACCAGGACAGAGCCAAGCTTCGTTTCCTTTGTGAAGCTAGCCGAGGACTTCCCAATGTGGCACGCGAGGAGAGCCAGCACACGTTAGAAGGAATTTGATCGCAAACCGCGGAGAGGCTATGGCTCGAGCCAATCACGTGGCTGACACAATCAATGGATTGAGGCGTTATACCGGTACTGATGAAAGCAACTAGCGCATATCTAATTACCAGCGATATATTAACACTTCAGAACATCAGAGAAGTTGTTAAATAATAAATGAGAATTATTTATATATATTTACAGCTAATTACGTGCTTAAATATGGAATACAATTATATTCGCTATTAACGCGCCATTTAGGCAAGTTTTTTGTGAGGTGACGCCAACTTTTGCATCGGAGTGGGGGAGACAAGATTGTGGTCCTTATTTCTCAAGTCTTCACTGAGAGTGTACGTGCCAATCGACTTCACTACAATTATAAAAAGAAGACAAAGCCTTTACACACGGTATTCGAGGCAACGTTAAAAGAAGATATACTACCAGAATTGATTAACCAACGAGAATTACGGCAAAAACTTGCGTAATTATTATATAATATTTAATCTGCTATTACGAGATTAAACAAACTACGAAAATATTAGTAGAGACGAAGCTTCATGGCGATTGAAAATCATATTTCTTCGCATTTCATCACCATGTTGAACCAGAAAAGTTGAGAGGGGACTTAAATATTATTGAATCTACAGAGAGTGGAATGTCTTACTAAGATGCTACAGGGAGCATAGCTACGACTGCAACAAGAATACACGAAATAACATAATACTAACGTCACGGTGGATATGAACATCTAGTCTCTCCTGCATAGATCAAATCTACGTCTACAAGAGTCATTTCATCGACTACAAAGATGGATACACATATCTATCTCAACTTCGGCGAAGAAGACAGAAGAAATTCCAGTACGGGCGCGACTAGGGTTATCTCAGCGGGATTCAAGAGAGAAAGGATTTCCCATCTCATTAAGAAGACAGCCGAGCAGAATGGACGACCACATGATGATGTTGGAGTTCAAATCCAGTTCCTGGCAGTTTGGCAAATTCCGAAGGAGATCGAGGAGGGTCCCACACGACATCTTGAAGGGGCGATTTCTCAGAATATTCCGTTCCTGATGAACAACGAGGGAAATCCACTTCTAGTCAACTATACCCAGCACAAGGTAGTCTCGAGACCAACGAAGTAACCCATTTTGTAGAATTGTAGAAACTTTTGATAATATCCGACAACTTTGTATATTCGCGATCACCAGACAGTCCCCTGAGTCCGGTGATCGCGAATTTCTTCATGAAAAAAAAAAATGAACAAATAGCACTCGAGACCGCACCTTTGAAACCTACGGTGTGGCTAAGATACGTGGACGATACTTTTGTAATATGGGGCCATGGTAAAAATCAATTAAATATGTTTTTACTACATCTTAACAGCCTGGAGTTAGAGAATGAACAGAAAATCGCTTTTCTCGACGTTATGGTAACGAAGACGCTGATCTAACGTTGGGACATACAGTTTACCGTAAGCCGACCCATACTGACCGATATTTACATAAGACGTCCAACCACCACCCACGACAGAAATACGGAGTGATAAAAGCACTGGCTGACCGCGCGAAAAGAATTTGTGAAAAGCAGTGCCTAAACCAAGAAATTAAACACCTCAACGAGGCCCTACGCGCCAATGGGTATAGCCAGAAAGATATCCAGCGAGCACTCCATCCAAGACGTCCAACTACAAGGGTAATTGGAGACAAGCAGCCCCTGGCTAGAGCTTTCCTTCCATATATAAAAAAGGTCACGGACAGAATAGGGAGACTACTCGAGTCCCATGATATAAAGACCATATACAGGCCTACGAGAAAAAATAAGGACATGTTTAGGTCCGCTAAAGATAAGCGACATCCTCATACCGCGGCAGGGGTTTATAAAATACAGTGTGATTGTGGCCAAGTATATATTGGAACAACGAAAAGAACCCACCTCAAGGAACACGAACGACACAGCCGGCTGGGACAATCAGATAAATCCACTGTTGCAACACACTCCCTACTCGCAGGTCACGACATAAGATAAGAAGAAGACACCGAAGTTCTGTCCACCACGGTGTCTTATCATGCCAGGCTACAAAGGGAGGCCATTGAAATCCTGAAGCATACTAACAGCTTCAATCTTAAAGAGGAAGCAGAACGTGTGAACAGAGCTTGGCGTCCAGTCCTTAATCCCCTCAAGCCTGCCCTCATTGACCATCGTAGACGAGAAGATGCAACAGAAGAGCAGCCCTGTCCTTGATGCATTACTTTTATGTGGTACGCCGTTGCTATGGTAGCCTCTATGTGTGGGTTGTTGACTATTTATATATCTTCTGTTTACTTGTTTTACCTCGCTTAATGTAACCTGTGAACATGCTGAACGCAGTTTTCAGCGAAACGTCAGGACAACAAAATGACCATAGAACACGGCCTATAAGCTCGCGAAACAGACATTCCTAGGATAGCTTATTTGACTTTTCACGCTAAATATTGCTGTGATTTCGTGCCAGGTTTTAAATTGATCGCCAGGTGGAGTTGGGCGCTCAAAATCGCTAATTTAAGGAGATTTGGTGTTAAATGGTCCAACTCCTGTGTCATGTCAGTAAGACCTCCCAAAATGGAATATTACCTAGGGGACAGACCCATTTTATGAACCCAGGTTCATCCACGTCGAAAGCCCCGTCATTATTGATATATGAATGTTAGACCCACCAATGATAATACCTCGCAATCAATAAGTTCACCAGGGTCAATACAAGTGGAAAACTATGGCCGCGTAATGTTAATGATGAATGGATCTAGTGTGTGTATTTTCGAGTTTAAGAAGTGATTCTTATAAGAGCCAGTTGGCAAGAGGGAAGGACAGCCCGTCTGCTTGAGCTGGGGAGCACACCCGACCCTGCTCGTAAATAAGCGTGAAGTACTTTTGACAAGCACTAAAGGAGACCACTAATTGCCTTGTGGTAGGTCTGGGACAACCCGCCCTTGTGCGGAGGAAGTTCAATGTTTTGAGATCAGCCAGTCATCAGTACCGTGATCTCAATGTTATTATTTCTTGCCAAGAATCGTTCAGAAACCGTATAAGCTTAAATAAATAGTCATGGACTACTGTAAAATCCCTCATTGATAATAACAATATAAATGTTGTTCCAGAGTAAAAATGGAAATTTTAAGATTGTCTGGGGAGGCTTTCTTAGTTTGAATTATTCAGTATTTTTCCTATACTCAAATGAATGCACGAATTCCTTTCCCAACGACGCCGAGTTTGTAGAAATGTTTGGAGGGGGATGATGACTTTTGAGGATCAAGTGAACCTAATGAAAGGTAATTGTTATAAACAAATTAGCACAACTCAAAATAAAACTCAAAATGGGAGTTAAGAGTGCCTTATTTTTGATGAGGAATAACTGTGTAAACATAATCTTAGAGCCATGAGATGCTCATATTTGCAATTTAAAGAACTTGCTTTATGGAAGTGAAGATTTTGTTGATTTTGTTGATTATTGATTTTTGTGGTTTAGTTTATTGATTCCTTGTCTAATTTAAGGCAAGTGTGAACATTTTATTGTGAATGTAATTGTTGTAGCGCCTAATGTTTGATATTCATTAAATAATTTTTATATTTTGAATTTGATATTCATTGAAGTGATATCCTATGCTTGATCCGGAATATGGGAATCATACAGTGGGAGAACATACCATGCCTCGAATGTCCTATTGAGCTAGTGGACTGTGATTTGCATATTTCTTGTTCGCAAGGGCACAGTATATAATTATCTAGATGCATGGTTTTTATTTCATCCCTGTGGAATCGTATGTTCAAAATATCCTTCGTTTTTGGGATGTCGTCTAATTTCCAAAAGCTGCTCTAAGTCATCATCACTTGAGGTCGATTCACTACTGAGAAGTTCATCTGAATCTGAATCACTGGACTCGATATCAGACGTTATTTTAGTAACACTTTCGAAACAAAATTGGAGACTACAGTAATTCCGCACTTGACAAGATAGTAGACTGACGGCCGTAACCTAATTTTCAATGCTGTTATGAAACGAACATAGGTGGCACTGGACATGCGCGCCCATATTCTGACTCTCTGACTGAAAGAGTTTTCGTGTAGGATCAGAAACTCTTCCAACGGTTTGCTGCTGGTTTCCAGTAGTTTGAGAACGTTGTACGAACAACAAACTAGTAGTCAGCAACTCCGATGATCGCTACTACGAACGCGACAATGGGAGTGCGCATGCGTTTGACGGTTTGCAACAGTTTCTGACTGTACTACGAACGAAACTTTTATTTTTCTTCTGGGATCACAAACTCCTTCTGTTTCTTGTTTGCTTGTCTTTTGTTTCCTCTATCTTCTGTTGGTAGACGATAACCATAATCGTCCGTCAGCTGATGAGAAAACAAAAATAGATCGAGGTCGCCATTACTAAAAGTCGGCTGACTTGTAATTTCCTCATATATATATATATATATATATATATATATATATATATATATTGAGCAAACTTCGTTAGAAACATTGTTGTGTTTTGAAAGAGCCGCGTCGACGTGAGTGAAGAAACTGGGCTTGAGAATTTGTAAGGCTATTCCTCCCTTGGTACTGTCACCTTGGATTTAATTTTGGTGAATTACCATGGACATACGACGTTTGTTTATGATAAGGCAAGTACTGAGAGTTATTGTATTTCCACATATTGTTAATATATGTTTATTGTTTGTTGTAATTTTAAAGATTGTAAATGTTATTAAATATGTTAATAGAAGTTGTTACGTTATCTGAAAACAAGTGTATTATTTCTAGGTCTGTACTCAGTAGTGCAGTCTCGGAATGTTCATCTGGGTTATGTTGAAAATGGGTTTGGCCTTCTATACCCAAGTGGGGGGGGGGGGGGGGTCGGTCAACTGGTTTTATGCAGAGTGTGGTTACGTGTACATTCCACATTTTTAAAGTTTCGAGATTGCAGTGTTGTGTATGGACTTGGAATTATGCACTTAAACTTAACTTACGTGAAGTATGATGGTGGATATTTTTTATAATCTCTAATCTGTTATGTTGTTCTGTTTCATGTTTAATATTGGCACAAATGGAAGTGAGAGCCTTGCCTGCTAGTTATTATCTGACCAATGAGGTGGTCCACGAATTGATTGTCAGAAGCGAAAAGCCTAGCTATCATAGGGAATTGGATATTGCTGTGCTGAAAAGAGTGAAAGATAAGCCTATTATTATTCCTGGTCATGATCATCCTTATTGGAATGCCGGTAAGTCCACCATAGTGTCCACTGTTTCTAACTTAATTGATTCTTTAGATGCTGTGAATGTCCTGGGAAAATCTGCTACATCTCAGCGGAATCGAATAAAATATAGATCTCTTCATTGGGTACACAGGTAACGGGATTTAATTGGTGTTTGATCATTGAGTGATGTGATATTTGCGAGTGAGTTATTAGGCGTACGTTCCAAACTTTTCGAATTATTTGATCTGAAGTTTCCTGAGGTAAGTAATAGTGATATGGCTGAATCCATTGAGTGTTCGAATTGTGATAGTTCTATTGGTGACATTGCGTGTGAATTGAGTGATCGTGTGAATTTAGTTGGCGATTTAGAACCTATGTTTTCTAATAATTGTCAGAATAGTGCGATGGTTAGTGAAAATAGAATTTCTTTGAAAGGGAGTAGCCAGATAGGGTCATCTACAGATTTGCCTCGAAATGTGTTGTGTGCGGTTTGGCCTAAGACTGTCAATCGGAGTAGTTCCACTGAAAGATGTGTCTTCACACCTACATCTGTTAGAAATAATAATGCGATGAGCTCTCAACTTAACCTAAAATTTAATTTGTCTCTTGTGCCTAAATCTGTGCAGACTGGGGACATTTTATTTGACGAAAATGATGTGGTAAGGGGGAATGCTCTCGATTTTGGTGAGAATAATAGTATCTTGCCTCAGTGTGACATATCGGGTCGTAACATGTCTGAATATGATGTTAAGTTCTCAACCGTGCCCAATCCGTGGAATGTAATTTTAAGAGACTTTAATGTGTATGATGGAACGGACAATAATTTGTTGATTAAATTTCTTTGGAATTCATTGAGCTTAAAGATAGTGTTTGTGCCTCTCTATTCTTTGATTATTAGATTGTATTTTGTTTTATCTCCATGTGCTTTGCTACTTCTATAGTCAGTCTTGTCTTTATTAAAAACGAGCATCTAAGAGATGAGATCCAGTTATCCAGGCCTTGTTTTATTTTAATATACAGTTCACTTGCCCAGCATCATGGGTCAATCACTCATTTTTGGTCCTCCTGCGATCAGAATGTTCGTTTTATTTAAGAAATAGAGACATATTTCATCATATTATGCGAAACCAACACGACAACATAAGTCTGGTATGCAAATGGTTACGTCTTCACAACAAGGTAACATTAATTTGGTGCATAGGAGCCAAGTCTTCTTATCATATCATTAGTGTACATCATTCTGAGCACGAAAGATTCAGGAAAACTGTAAGCAGTACTATACAGGTCAGAATTCCTTCCCTATAATTCCTTAACCTTAAAATGGATGCAATTTCGAAGCTTGTTAAACAAGATCAGTGATAAAAGGCAGAATTACAAGAATAAGTAATTTCGTAGAATCATTCAATAGTGAGCATTCAATACACGAAATCAGAGTCCGTTATGACACATTGTTAGAGTTAGAAAGCTAATATGACACAGTTCAATCTCAGTTGGAAGTTGAGAATGAAAACACAGATCAAACAGAGGACAGAGAAATGTCAGAGTTGATAATATTCAGTTTAAAGGCTAGGATGCAAAACATATTATAACCATCACAAGGTGACGCCGAAAGTGAATCCAATATCACAGCCAGTAGTTCGAATGACAATATTAACCTCAAATTGCCAGCAATCAAACTACCAACATTCAGAGGTAATTATGAGCAGGGGCGGTTCGAGTGTAGGGGGGGGGGGTTGGGGGGTGTCTCACCCCCCTCAACTATTTTCTCAGTCGGCAAATACGATGTCAGTCGGCAGTCGGCAAATCCTGAAGAAGTCGTAACATTTCCCAAAACAGCATTCAAAAAAGCAAAACGGGGCTTGGCCATATACGATTTGGTCCGATTTCTTAAAAAAAAAAATAATACTGACAGTCGGCATTTTTACCGACAGTCGATACAAACGGACGCAGCAATAATTTCGTGCAGCCAGGCAATAGCCCAGTGCGGCAAGAGGAAGAGTCGGCAAAATAACCATTTTAAAATTTCACTTCCAGTCCTCGGTGCACCGGCTGCCACTTGCCATTTCGTTTCTGTGTATGGAAACTGAAGAAAGAATGGCAGATGAGCAATATGGGACCAAGGACAAGGAATGAACTTATCGGCACGTTCCAGGGTGGGAGTAATATCCCGCGATCATTATGCAGAGCGACTCAGCTTCACAGCGAAGCGAGCCCAGCATCTGTGCCATGTGGGTAGACAAAAGGTGTTGGTGAGCGCATTGATAACTTCAGGTCAAGCCAACTCATTGTGATGTTGTCGGAGGAATGCTATGATCTGCTACAGCTTGTCTCGGCGCGTCCTCACATATCCGCGCTCTTGTGACAAAATTGACAGGTTTATGGTTCCTAGGTTCCTCAAGGAGTAGAGTTCTCAATATGATCAGTGCAGTGGTCACTGAGAATGAGCGAAAGCAGTCGTTCCTGAACCAGCAACTTTTACAGTGATAACTAGGTGCAAATACAGTGGCAGTGGGACGTGAGTTTTCGCCGGCACGGAACATTTTCACGGAGCATCGCGTACCCATAAACGTACGTAATAATAATACAATAAATACATGCTTATTTTCAGCCATGTTTATGTTTAATGGTGTTAGCAAGAAAAATGCCCAATAAATCCATAAAAGTCTACCTTTGTGGGGGTATTTGTCCTATTTTAAACCATATTTTTTATTTGAATAAAACTTATGGAGTGTTTTAAAACCCAGTGACAAGGAAACCTGGGCGGGGTGGAGGAGACAAGTCTAAGTAACTTTGTCGATGGAACGAATATCCGGAAAAGCACCCCTGCGACGCTCGACGTCTTCAAAGGGTTGAATTTAATGCCCATCGGGTAGCTAAGGTACAATTAAAATCAAAATCTACCGCTGAGCCACCGTTGCGCCATTTACCACCGTTGAGCCATCGCCCATCGTTAGCCATCATCTACCGTTGAGCCATCGTGTACCGTTGAGCCATTGACCACCGTTGCTCATCGCGAACCATTGAACCACCACTATCCCCCAACACATCTGACGTTCGCAAGTTACGAGCAGCTGGAACTTCATCGGATGCCGGTCGTAGTGATGACAGTCCTACACCGCGTAGTAGCGAATTTTCGTGGATTGTTTTTTCTGGCCAAGTTAGTGAGTTAATAACGCATTTCAAAAGAGTTGAAGGTATTTTGAAAACAATAAAAGAAGACACTATTCCGATCACAAAACTTTTTATGGTAGAAATGATAAGACTGCTTATCGAGAATCCACGATGAAAGCGGTCAGTTGCTTCAACTAGCAAGAGAGGAGGAAAATAACATGCGTGCAGACGCAGTACCCATTCAAGCGGGCGATTTACCTGTTAATCGCGATCCTGCAAAACGGAAAAGAATTATCACGGCAAACGAACGACTGTACCTGACTTCACTTGGGGCCTTCCAGCCAAAACTTAGTGTATTTCCAGCAAATCCAGACATACCAGAAAATAAGCAGCATTGATGTAATCCGGCCTGGTATACGGATTTTCCCATGTTGAAGTACAGCATTGAAAAAGAGGCGGTTGTTTGTTTTGCCTGTGGCTTATTTCCAAACGGACGAGGAAGGGCGTCCGCAAGTGAAGAATGGTCGCACGATGGAGTACGTCAGTGGCACAAATGGAAAAGTCACGGAAAGAAGATAAAGGGCAAATTACAAGAACACTTCACTTCAAAAGCTCATCAAGCAGCTATGACAGATTGGTGCCACTTTGTCAATGCAAAAGGCTACGTAGACGTTCTCCTTGATAAATATTTACGGACGATCAGAATTGAGGAAGAACAAGAAAAGGAGTTCCACAAAAAAGTTATCGAGATACTTATTGACACTGCAAGAACCCTTTGTCGGCAAGATTTGTATTTCCGAGGTCACGAGGATGGAATCACTCAAGATAATGGAAACTTCACGCAAATTGTGAAGTTACTTTCACGGCATAGTCCGGTCATGAATAGGTGGTTGGAAGAAGTGAATACGCGGAAGCACAAGGGTACGTATATGAGCAAGGACTCTCGAAATTAATTCATCCGTCTACTTGGAGGGAAAACTCGTGAAATAATTGCAGAAGAGATCAAGAACGCCGGTATGTTCTCCGTTATAGCAGATACTACTCCCGATATGTCACATAAAGACCTCCTCACGTTGAATATCCGATACGTCGTCGAAAAAGATGAAGAGCTCGTTCCTATGGAGCGTCTTTTAAAAATAGACGCTGTTTTAACAAAAGAGACTGGAGAGGAGTTGGCTGAAAAAATATTTTTAATTTTAAATTCAGAAGAACTTTTACTTCCACTCGATAAACTAGCGTTTCAATCGTACGACTTTGCTATAGAGTTACCAGATAGAAAAGACTGTTGGAGGCGGGGCTCGCATTACGTAGCTGCTGAAGAGCTTCCCCCTCCATACACGACTTCGGAAGGTCCAGCGACTAGGACAACGAAGCAAGTAGCCGCGAGAAAGAGAGACACTTCCCCTACCTGACGCACATGCGCAGAAGAAAGATTAGCAGTTGAGTGGCAAGGGAGCTGGAAACACTCTCCCCTACTTTGGTGCACTTGCGCGTTGCAACATTCTTTTCAACCTGGTCACTCTATAGTAACATGTCTGGCATATACAACGGCACTCAGAAAAAGCTATCAGAGAAGTGCAAAATATATATTCCGTACGTTTCATGCCAAGCTCACAGGTTAAACATTTCCGTAGAGACAGCTTGTAATGTTAGCGCACTTATCTGAGAGCTTTTTCACACTCTTGAAGCATTGTAGGTTTTTTTTTCGGGTAGCACGAAACGACATTTAAGCTTGCAGAAAGAGCTGGATAAAATTGATAATTCACTTCAACTTAAGAATTTATCAAAAACAAGGTGGACTGCGCGCGCTGAATCGATGAGAGCTGTTTCTACGTCTCATGAAGAGATAGTCACAGCATTGGAAACAATGGAAACCTTATTCGATTCTGAATTTGACAGTAAAACCCGAACTTTTGCGTCAGGCTTGCACAAAAAGCATCTACTTTGTTTTTATCTGCGGCATGTACTTTACCAAAAACATCCTGTTTAAAATTAAGAACGTAACCGAGCTTTTAGGAGCGGAGGAGCTGAATGTATTAGAAGCGATGCAGCTGATTCAGAGCACTTTGAAGTCTTTTGAAGATATCAACGACGACGGCAAGATGAACGCATCGTCAATTGCGAAAAGTATGCAAGTAAATGCGGAGGAAGACTTCTTAAAGAACCACAGGACCCGGCGACTTGCAAAGAAGTATGACGCGCATGCTGAAACGACAGCAGAAATTTCCTTTCTTACATTCTACAGATAGGGTGAGGATGTACTTACTACAAGCGTGCAATACAAGCTCGCAAAACTAATTTCTTTGCTAGAGCCACTCCACATATTTTTCAAGATACCCGCTGATAGAAAAAACTGCACCATCGAGCGCGTCCGATCTATGGGTATAAAGCAATCACACTCGAAAATCATCTTTCACGATGAAGAGCTTGTGCTGGCTGAGCTTGATGCCAGTAAACAGTGCTCATCTTTTAAAGAAATCGCAAAAGTTGCTGTTAAATTAAAGAGGATTATCCAGTGTGGTTAACAAGTAATCTTCTGCTTCTTCCGAACGGTCCTTCAGCAAGTTGAAGCTTATTTACAATCATTTGTGGACATCGATGGGTGACGACCGCTTAGACTTCCTCATGATGTTGTTTTCAACGAAAGATAAAGATCGACGACATTGAAATTACTGAGATAGTGGAGAAGAAGTTCTTGTTAAAACATCGTAGAGTAGGGTTTTAGAAAGAATAACTAGATTTTCTTAAATTCTTGTAATATTTAAACACTTATTTTGTTCATTTATCAAGTTTTCCTGCGTTTCAAAATTCTGGAACTAATATCGTTTGCCCCCCCCCCCTCACCCTTTCCCTCCTGTTGCTCAGT
The DNA here is from genome assembly GCA_946902985.2 of Meconema thalassinum. Taxonomy (NCBI): domain Eukaryota; kingdom Metazoa; phylum Arthropoda; class Insecta; order Orthoptera; family Tettigoniidae; genus Meconema; species Meconema thalassinum. Next base: position 37,962,125 of record OX336394.1, read on the forward strand.
TTTTAAATGTAGAGTCGGCAATGTAAAACAGCCAGTCGGCATTTTTTAAATTCTCAAACCCCCTAGATGTACAAGGTCGAACCGCCCCTGATTATGAGGATTGGTTATCATTTGCAGATAATTTCACATTACTAGTGCACAATAATGCAAACCTAGGAACAATCCAAAAATATCATTACCTACTTGGAGCAGTTCATGGTTCGGCAAAGGCATTAATTCAAAACCTTCCAACCACTGAAGCAAACTATAATGTAGCTTGGGAACTATTGTGCACTAGATTTCAAAATAAGAGACTCATAGCATCAAAGCATGTACGTGAAACCTTAAATATTTCTAGAATTAAGAATGAAATTGCCGAGGACCTCAGGCAATTCATCAGTACATTCTCTAGCAATTTACAAGCACTGCAAGCATTACAGCTAGATACCCCACTTGAAGATGTAATTTTGACACAAGATATCGTTGATCGTCTCGATTATGAAACTAGAAGAGGCTTTGAACTAGAGGTAGATTCTAACAAAAATCCATCTCTTAAAGAACTCACATCATTCATAGAGCACCGTTGCCAAGTCCTTGAAAGCATGCAACCTACTAGTAATCAAGTCAGGGTAAATGGTAGCAAGGAAAACTCATACAACAGAAAGCCATACGTTTATACACATGTCGCATATGTTGACAATCAATGCACTTATTGTAAACAAGTACATAAGCCAGGACTTTTTGCATGTGAATCATTTCTGAAGTTGACTGTATCAAATCGCATTCAGTATGCTCGTGATAATAGGCTATGTCTTCAGATGAAACATAGAACGTCAGAATGCAAATCTGGCCACTGTCGTAAATACAACTTTTTTCTTCTTCTTCTTAGTCGTTTACCCTCCAGGTTGGTGGAACCCACGGACTCAGCGAGGGAGCTCACCACTACCGCCTCTACGGGCAGTGTCCTAGAGCTGGGAACATCTAAACGGAGTGGATACAACTGGGGAGGTGGGATTGGCACCTCGCCCAGGCGGCCTCACCTGCAAAGCGAACAGGGGCACCATGAGGGAAGGTAATGGATGGTTAGGATGGATAGGCAAGGAAGAGGGAAGGAGGCAGCCGTGGCCTTGAAGAAGGTACTGTACCCGAAAATACCTACCCTTTACCTGTTGATATCCCTCGATGGTAACTGGATCGTAGAACCTGAAAACCCCCGGCTCAGAAAAATCCCCAGATCCTACCAACAGGAGAAGGGAGTATCAGGGAGCAGCAAATCCTAACAGAGGAGGCATTAAGCAAGACCAAAGCATAGCAGCAAACTGCTCTAAGAACACGAGAATCGTGGGAAATCACCCTCTCAGGAGTGTGGGAAACTCAAGAAATATCTAGCTGTTGCCCCCCTAATGCAACCTCTTTATACTTCTGTAAATCATCACATCGCGCGATTAAAAGAAATGACAAATATATTTATTTCCAAAAAGAAAATCAGACAGACGGTCAGACCAAAATGTCCTTGGCTGGCCACAAAAACAAAGAAAGTAGGCACAAATATCATGCCAATAAATGCATCAGCAGTCCCCATGGACCAAGAATGCATTTGACCCTCAATTGAAATTATTAATAATATGAACAACAGGTGATCCAATAAGAAGCAGAAAAAACAACAAATAAATCACCTTTATGGTTCTTCCACCGATTCCAACATTTTCAAACACGCGAATTAATTCAGATATATATATATATATACTTATTTACAGCGAAATCATTATTAATATTATTACACCCTCAGATGTAAATGCCTTCCCAAACAGGTAATTCTGCACTCCTCATTGGTGCTTTGTTGCGCCGTTATTGAGGGGAGGGAGGGTTTGGTAACCCGAGGCCAAAGTGGCCTGAAGTCAATTAGCCTATAGAGCATCCAGCGTTTAGAAAAGACTGTGGGTCTTATGGGCTTTTACTTTTAATGGAAACCCTCCATACACTGGTTTTGTTACCTCACCTTTTATCATGAAGGAACTCTGAACATATATTTTTTCGTCATATTAGCTTCCTACAATTGAAGGGCTTGGAGCAAGATAGTGCTATGCCACATTTTCCTCTTAACTGAGCTGATAGTTTCCTCATTATGGCTAAGTGCAGCACTATTGGCAACTCCAGCTATCTGATATGACATCTAGCGGTAAAAATGAGAAACTTACCAAGTAGGGTACATTTGTCACGTGGTGACTGTTTGTATATGGTTTCTTGTTATGGTAAACAGATCGTGGTAAATTGTTCGTGTCTTTATACATAAGTAATAAGTTTTACTCGTTGATAGAGTGAAAAATGAGTAAAAGCAAAGTGTATTGCTTAGTTTACGGCTGTAAGTCGATGTATAAGAGGGCTGCGGACATACGTTTTCATCACTTTCCAAAAGATGCAAATAGCAATAGCCGAAATGTGATGATACCTAATAATACCTAATACCTAATAATAATACCTTTCCACCCCGGGAAGAATCTAACACTTGTCAAGGTAGACAGACAGAAGACCTGCGACGTAAAGCCAGCGAAGGTTATGCAGTTTAAAAACAGCTGTTACGATGGGCGCGCTGGTAAGATTGAAGTTACTTGAATAATTAATTAAATAATTAATTATTGGCTGCTTGGTAGGGAGAAGGGATGAGTTTAACTTGTATTAAAACTCGGGGGGCGACAGGAATTGCTTGATTTGGATGCTTAAAAGGTGAGTTTGGTGTTGAATATTTGAATGGTAGCGGAATCACTCATTCTACAGTGCCCACGGGGAGGCAAATTAGGCCTATATGACTCGTAGTGGAATAGCTCGAATATCGAAGAACTTAACGATTACGAGGTGTAGGCTTGGCGGAAAGGCTGGCGGATCATCAGTTTGACATCAATTCACGATATACGTCGGAGCTTGGAACAGTGGCGTCTGGTTTGCGTGGATGCTAGTCTCGGAATAATAAAAGTAGCACAGCTTCGGTGTGTGATTTATTTGTTTATGTACCGTATTTCTCTATTTGAATGTCCTTGGCGTTGACTCAGGATCGACAGTTACATTATATTGCGCATAATAGTACCGAAATAATGTCTGAAGTGTAGCCCTGTGTAAATTTGAATCAGCTGATCTACATCACCCATAAAAACTGATGCTTGATAATATGCAATTGACACCAAAAAATCCAGTGGAACACATAAATTAGATCACGTGTATCGCACAGTTATACATATATACAATATAGAATAGCTCTTATTCTATACCTTTCAGCCCTGAAGAGATATCGTCAGCTCTAAAAGACATTAAATCAGGTAAAGCCCCAGGTCTTGATGGCATACACCCAGAATTCCTTCTGCACTGTGGTGAGTATGCTAAAAGATGGCTAGCCCAGTTTTTCACCAATATTTTACAAACAGGGTCCATTCCTCGACTAATGAAACAGACGAAGATCATTGGTATCTTGAAACCAGGTAAACCCAATAACGAAGCCCAAAGTTATCGTCCTATTTCTCTTCTGAGCATGATGTACAAACTACTTGAGAGGCTGCTGTATAACAGAATACATAATGAATTACATGAAAATATTCCTGTTGAACAGGCTGGATTTCGTCCAAACCGAAGCTGTGTGGATCAAGTTCTTTCATTTACATCTTATATAGAGGCAGGATTCCAGAAACAGCAAAAGACCTCTGCTGTATTTATTGATTTATCCTCCGCCTATGATACTGTGTGGAGACAGGGCATTGTTAATAAGTTTCTCCGTGTCATACCCTGCAGAAGAACAGCAAGACTCCTTAACAACATGCTGACTGATAGACCTTTCCAGGTAACCATAGGGAATGCCGTTAGTGACCAGAAGACTCTTAACAACGGACTACCCCAAGGCTCAGTCCTAGCTCCGCTATTATTCAGTCTCTATATAGCAGATATGCCAGACACCCAGTCCAGGAAGTTCGGCTATGCTGATGATTGGGTGTTAGCAACTCAACACAAACAAATCGAGGCCACTGAAGAAATATTAACGAAGGACTTATGTGCAATGTTTCAATACTTCCGTAAATGGGGACTTCAACCGAACCCTAATAAAACTGAATCCACGTGCTTTCATCTGAGCAACATCCTAGCCAACCATGAACTAAACATATATTTTGATGGAAAACGTGTGATTCATAACAAATACCCAAAGTACCTTGGAGTGACACTTGACAGAACACTGTCATTTAAACAACATCTAACAAACACTGCAGCCAAATTGAGGTCAAGAAATAACATCCTACAAAAACTGTGTGGTACAACATGGGGTTCCACTGCGTCTACCCTCCGATCAACTGCCCTAGGTCTTGTATACTCAGCAGCAGAATATTGCAGCCCTGTTTGGCTAAACAGTAGTCACACGAAGCTAGTAGATGTTCAACTAAACCAAACTATGAGGATAATTACTGGTACAATCAAGTCCACACCAGTTTTCTGGCTACCTGTCCTGAGCCGTATTCCACCTCCTACGCTGAGAAGAAAGAATATCCTCCTGAGAGAATTTAACAAAATCTGCAACAACCAACAGCCGCCAATCCATGAGGACATACCTGCAATCCAAATCAATAGACTCCGCTCCAGACACCCTGCAATCAGAACAGCCAACAACCTGGCAGACCATAACTTCAATCTTCATGAAGCCTGGGCAGAAAATTGGTACACAAACACTCCACCAGAGCTACATAGTTTTCTCCATAGTAACAACAATCCATGGGAACTTGATCTGCCCCGTAGGACATGGTGTACACTGAACAGGATACGCACCAACCATGGGAGATGTGGTGATCTACTATACAAATGGGGAAAGATCACCTCTCCAGAGTGCACGTGTGGCTTCCAGTGTCAGACCATCAAGCATATAGTTGAAGAGTGCCCTCAGAACTTATATCCTGGAAACCACTTTGACTTTTTGTTTTCTACAGCAAATGTGTTAAACTATGTAAATAATATGTCTGTAAATTTGTAAATTATGGTTATATTTTCTCTGTGTTCCAAAACGTGATGTGTAATTGCCATACGATTAATAATAATAACATATATACAATTAAAAATAACACTGGCATTACTTTAGAGACCATATTTACTGATTATAACCGAAAAATAAAAAGTGTTCCATATCAAACGCGTGTTATTGAGTATTTTAAACCCTACTTATTCAGACCGACCGCAGCGCCCCAAGTGTTAGTTTGAGTTGCCAATCCAATAGCTATGTTAGTTACTCATAATACGCTACATATAGCAGCACAGGTACTCAAGTTTCTTATTGCCTCAACGAGATGACACTGAATATTTCAGCAAGAGTATCCTAAGCCACCAAGTTTCACAAGATGGCGTCGCCTGATTGTAGCTGTGGAAATACATCAGTTCGGAAAAGGCTTTATTTTTCAGGAACATCTAGCGATTCGGAAGCTGTTCTTTCAGATTCTGAAGAGGAATATATTCTTCACACATCTGAAGAAGAAGCTTCTGAGAAAGAGTCATCTGGGGTACGTATAACATTTTCTTTGATATTATGGCATAGCACAGTATTGCTGAAAAAATTACCCAGTTAATGTTGCATTGTGTGCTATAACCAAAATAATTTATCTGATCTTTCTGGTACGTGTAGGTAACATATTTAATATGTTATGCAGTGCATATTTGTATATTAAACTTGGACAGCATGCTAGATTAAACATATAGCTTATAACTCTTTAATAAGTAGCATAGTACTCTGCAGTGGGCATAGCACTATACTGCCGAAATTTTGTCCAATATACTGGTATTTATATTTTCTCAAAGTCAAGGTTTAATTGCTATGCAACTGTAATAACTACAAGCAGATTGTTGACATTCCGTTTTACATAATACGTAAAATGGCACAATATCTTCATGAGATATAATAAAATTTAAAACTGCTATTCTGAACCATTTAACCTATATTTTTGTGGCCTTTTTTTACAGAAATTATCAAAGTGGTGATGTTAATTTTCAGGAAAAGGATGAAACTACCATTAGACCAACCATCACGACACCTATGAAGATGAAGATAGCTCACTGGAGAAATAGAAATCAAAATAGTACCCAAAAAATGAAGAGGCGAGTAAGAAGAAACAAAGGTTCTCCCTACGTCAGTGACAGTACAAAAAAGAGTTACGCAGCCAAGGAGCTGGGACCTAACTGTAAATGTACAATGCAGTGCTGGGTATTAACAGAAAATCAAGGACGGCCAGCATATGCCCAGCTCACTCAGAAGTGCGGGGAACCAATTCCAGTTGACTCAAAGAAGTTCAAGGATTTGCACGATCTACTCCAGTTCGTTATAGAGAGATGGGAGGTGTAGAACGTGATGATTATGACTGCTCTCTTAATGTTGACTAAACAATATGTGCTTATCATTATGAAAGAATATTTTCATTTGCTCGACATTTGTTTCATATATCACATTAAAACACACTTTTAATAGATATTGCCAAATATTTAGTATGTAATAGATGGATGATAAATACATTCATTACTGACATATTGTGCCAAGTTCTGAGGCAAGAAAGTGCTAAGCCACTATTATTCATGCATGCCTTCCTTTAATTGCAATTTACGTAATGTACTTAAGTTATACATGCTATTTTACAAACTGAAAACGTATAATAACTGACATAAACCAACTTAAGTAAATTTACTTAAAAGAAAATACAAAACTCTGATTTATAGATTTTTTTCAAACTTTAAGATGCATTTTTCTCAGAAAGACAAACGTTTGGCATACACTATCTTGCTCCGAGCCCTTCAATTATCTGCCAATTGATTACCTTTGTTATTGCATACAAGTATCGTTTATATTACGTCATAGTAATTTAAAAACTTTCGAGGTTAGCACGCTGGAAAGAAGAGCCTCGTTCTGTGTTACATGCTCGCCCGGTGTGGAGCACGTGCTCAGTTCCGCCGGCAACATAAGTACTGAAGCACTATCCGTCATTGGTGTTATTGTTGTGTGTCTGTTTTATTTTCTGTTCGATAGAATCAGGGCTGTCGACAGTTGGGTTCGAACCCACTATCTCCCGAATGCAAGCTCACAGATGCGCGCCCCTAACCGCATGGCTCACTACAATATTACGAATATTAATCTAAACAAAACAACAAGAATGAAATTGAAAGAAACTAAATTATAGACTAACTAATAAAAAAAGGCGATGATCAACAGTATTGCTGACGCAAAAATTGTTATTATCGTCAGCATACAGTGCATCCGAGAAGGAAGGAAGGGTTATGCTCTCGACATCTGTCAATCAGTAATGCGTCATATCACAACGAAATGAATGTCGTTATTGGTTCTCTTCACGTACTGTATCCTTAATAATGGTCCAATCCGTTAACACCCACAAAACTGCTTCTTCATGGGCGTGTTCTATTTCAGGAAGCTGCTGGGGTTGTGTCGTTAACTTATGAAAGCGCAGTACTCGAATCGGGTGAACATAACGTATGACGTCAGCGCTACCTCTGCCTAGAGTTAGCAACACTGTCGCCATAACGCTCCACAGTCTTTTCTAAACGCTGGATGCTCTATAGTACTATTCTTTTGCGCTCAATAAAACATGGATTCAAACAGCAGTGGGTAAAAATAAAATATATATTTTCGAAGGGAAGTGAAAATACAATGCCGAAAGGCTAAGGGACGGAACACTTAAATACACTCCTGCGTTTAAGAAAAGGGGAGGCCAACATTTATCCCATTATTAATGGCAACGCCGCATTATCAAACGTTCACATTTCGTGACTACATTTCACTAATGAATTATTCTTTCATGTTAAACACATTTCAAATAATAGCCGAAACTAGAACAATTTTAACAACCAATAGATATTTCATAACATATTTTCAATACCATTCCGAGAATCATTTTGCAAACAGCATGGATGCTGTGCTTCTGCGGCCATTTTAAACAACCGAAGTTATGCCATCTATGACAAGCGAAAGACAAAGGGCCGTTTGTCATTATTAAACTATCTGGTTCCCATAACCAAAGTCCTGACAATTACATTATAAAACTTTAAGTTATTATGATCTTGTTACATAAGGATCGAAATCAGAATTATTAATTTTATCGGGAATGTTCAAATCTTCAGGACCCTTAACCTACGCATGCGCTGCACCCATATTTTAATAGGCTTGTTCCCTAACAAACATTCAAGTAAATTAATAAATAAATCATCATGGGCCCACTTATAATAAAGGAGAAAGAAATTGCACACATAAATAAATAAAATATCTTGAACAAGATATGCTCGTAACAAGCCAAAGAAACTAAAGTTTATAGCATCAATGTGCAGCGCGAGGGTCAAAACGTCACTTGCCCTCAACAAGCTAAGCTAATAAATATCAATCATTGTCCGGAATGCTGCAATCATATGCCGGTCAGCAACGAGTTCCCACATTTTAATATACAACAGTTTTACCTTATGCATAGCGTTTAGAAGAGAAAGTGTGCCGACTCCCGAGTGTGCCGTATCTTTAGTATGGGTAGTTGCTGCGCCCGCCGGTAGACTGCGCAGCGGTTGGTTGTGGCTGGCTGGAGACACTTTCTAAGCGCTCGCGAGTTTGAAAACATGGAAATGCTGCCGTATTTAGTCCTTATTTCTTGGTGTTGAAAAGTGTATGCGATCAAGAGGCGATAGTGAAATAATACATACGTTATGACACTGGTGTGTTTAGTATTTGTAAGCCCTTACACTTATTTCTTTACGTTTGTGCTGTCGAGTGAATTATAACCTGGTAAGATTCGTCAAACAAAACTGTGTAAGTGAATATGCCGTGTTGTTTTGTTCCCGGGTGCCGATCTGGATACGACAAGTCATCTGCAACAGGTAGGCACTTTTTTAGACCTCCAAAAGCCGAAGACGATTTATTTAAATGGGCTAAGGCCATTCCGAGGAAATACATTAAATTGTCAAGTAAGTCATATGCAGGCTATGTGACAAACATTGCTCCGATAATTTCCTTATAAAAACGGACACTTTCATTATACGTAGAAGGAAAGACAGTCGAAATGGCGAGAATGAGATGGAGTTTGAAGCCTGGTGCAGTCCCACACAATCTAGCCGGGTATATTGTCAAGCAACTAAGGAAAGGGATCAGCTGTGTGAAGTGTGCAACAACCCTTCAAAGTGAAAAGGCCGTCGGACACAACAGCTGCAACTTTCACTAATATAAAGGACTTTGGCACAATAAATGCCCTTAGTTACCTAACTCAACCGTCTGACAGTGTCTTCAACATTCTTTTACAGGTCGAAGTAGTCGTTGAAATGGAATTATCTTCCCTTTCAAATTTGTGGGTTGATATATTTTATGAGTGTTAGGACAGCATTGATGAGATTGTTTTAGGGTCGTGATTTTTTGATGGTGTATGGAACATAAACTGGACCTTATTGGAAAACTCGTTTTTCATTTCATGAAGTGCGCTTTTTCTTTCGTACGAAAGAAATTAGGAAAGAGCAGTCAACTTCTAAGTCTGGAAAATCATCGCGTAAGCTGTCCAAAGCTTCGGACAACTGAGAGCTATAAGTTATATGGGTGAGTTTGTCATTATACTGTATTATATTATATTTACTTTATTTGTGCAGTAGTGAATGGTCTGTAGCTTTACGATTTTCACACATTCAGTTACATTTTGACCCCCGTCAGAATGTTTTATTTCCTTATTATATGAACCTATGACGCAATCTGATGTTTCATAATTAACACAACGGACGTTAGCGTTGTATATACTCAGTGCGGAGAATTTTATATTTGGATCATCTTGTCTAATACAACGTAGTGTAAGCTGATAACATTCAGTTACTGAAAAGTAACATTCAACTGCTTGTATTGATACCGTCCTCACTCAGCGCTAGCCGACGCTAGAGCCACCTAGCGGCTGGACCCTACAAACTCCACAAGTCGCGTCACTTTCTCTTCTATACGCTATGCCTTATGTATGGCCTAAAGAATATGGCCCGAGGCTGCCACTCACGTCCCTTTTGTCCAAAATTCACATCATGAAGTTTTAATTATTTCGGCAGTGGCTCCGAGACAGGCCACGCCACAACGTCTTGCCTCTACAGAATCACATCGAGAAGTCTATTCTTCAAGCTTGGCTTGGCTTCATAACAATCCGGCAGCCAGCTTCCGCATGCCCAGATCTCATTTTTGAACCAGTAGACAACTGAAGATCGGCCGGCACAACTTACATTGCCAACCTCATGATTTAATTTGTCTCTAAGACCCTTATGGCCGAATCAAGTTTCAGAACTAAAGTTAGCTTGGCAACACAATCAGCACAGATGTGTCAACCACTGATTGGCTATCCAGTCTTGCGTTAATTTAGAGAGCGCCAAATTTAGAAACATCAACAATGCACAAAACAGTCAACAATGGCTACATTCTCCCAAATGTAGACTAGCAATTTGTTTTTATATTTAGTAATCAAATTATTTTATATAAATTTTCTTTCCTTCCTCTTGATCCAGAAATGATTATTTAACACATTAATGACCAGGGGCGCTGACAGAAGAAGGGGGGCACATGGGGGCGGCGGCGGGGGCGGCGGCGGGGCACAAAGGGGGGCGGCGGCGGCGAAGTATTGTGAGTCGAAACCAATCGGCTCAGCCTCCCTCTGCGATTCCACCACTAGGGGGTCAGATGATGATCCCCGACGATACATGCTAGAAGGATGGAACCAGCCAACCAATACAGCCCCTCCGGACCGTTACAGCTGGACATTTCACGTAGTCGTAGTAGATGCCTCCACTCTGACCAGCAGAATGGCTAACACCTCCACCAGATGTTGGGTCGTGCATGGTGACAGTAACCTGTGCACTGGCTACTGCCACGAGTGGTGAGTGATCACATCACTCACGTGACCAACCGGAACAGATACCAGATGGCAATAAGGATCATATGTTCGCCATCTCATCGATGATCTTCCATGTAGATTTAACCACCATGTCGTTGTTTTACAGCAAGTGGCATGCCTTTGCTTTTTACTAGTTGCAGTATTTGACCAGGTAAAACTGTGAGAACTCAAATCGACTGACGAAGTTTCAAATTAAAATTGTTCAGCTTTACAATGTGATGGGCAATTACTAAAAACGAACATCACAAGTCGATGTTCGGGTAAAATTTCTAACTTGTTCCCATCCAAAATAAATCCTGTTTTAACATTCTAAGGAATGAATTAAGTGGACGCAGCGTCACTTAACAACATGGCATCCCTCAGCAATCATGGCAACCGGCTCTCAATTAATAGAAAGGTACCAAGGCACCACAGTACCTCTCGAGTACTCTCAAACAACACAGTCATTTACTTCTTAAGATGTACAATTACCTCAAGCACAATTATACACACAGCTCTCAAGCATGGCTTCAAACTTTATTAAGGTAGAACAGCAGGCGTAGAACCGCTCGAACAATCTTAGCAACAATACAGCATCAAATTTTCACGTGAACCAAACTTCCCCAGGACTATACACACACGTGCTCAAACTTCACGTAACGCAGGAATCATCTCACATCTGCGACCAATCACCATCAAGTAGCAGTACTCCAGACATAACTTCTCTATCACAACGACAACACGCATGATCTCACTCAACGAAACCAATCAATTCACTCACAATCATACCAAGTTAACTTCAATCAACACATTCTCAACCATCTCCACGATGGGCACCACAATCAACTAACCTCAGGTCACTTCAGCAACCTTTCTAATAATGGGTTACTAACTAGTAACCAACCTCTCTTACCATAGGTCACTCTTACCATTTCTTTCACCATGGGTCACTTAACAGCAACCAACTTTTTACTGGGTTATTCTATGAAACCAACACTCACCAGGGGTCACAAGTGCAACCATTCGTCCGTAGGTACCCATGACATAGTCTGTATGACAGACAAAATAAAATTTCCCTATCTAAACAATCCTGAAAGAAACCTTCGCCTGCACTGCATTCACAATTCAGCCTCCAGCCTACTTCCAAAACTGGCTTCGACACCTGCCACGTGCTTCAGCGACAAGAAAACATCCACCTGCATACGCCTTCTCTTCATGAAAAGGCTTCCTGCATATACCTCTTCACATAATTATGTTCACAGGCACCACTAGACTAATTCAATCTCACCATCAGGGCATGTTACATCCTGGAATCTTGACCTAAACTCTCGACCACTCACCCATTAAAACCAACCGTCCGTAGGTACCTAAGCCGTCTGAAATATCAGACAAGAACAATTTCCAATCCACCTAATTCCATAACAGAAACAGTTGCCAGCCATCTCCGGAACTAGTCTGGAACACCTGCCACGTGCGCCAATGAAAGGAAATATCGCCTGCATACGCCTCTTCACCAAGACCAGCTGCATACGCCTCTTCACCAAAGACCACCTGCATACGCCTCTTCACAAAGACCTCCTGCATATGCCTCTTTACAATGAAAAGGCCACCTGCTTACGCCTCTCCACTTTCACTTAAGGACATTAGGCACCACTCGACAATTCATCACACATCATCCAGGAATTAAACATCCTGGCATCTCCAACGAACCTAACCTCTCGATAACTCCATCTCACACCAACGAGTACTACACGGAGTACCGACCAAAATAACACAACCTCCACACCACGAATACCAGCACGGTACCAACAAAACAAAACCTATAACACTAACCGAAGAAAAATCTCAAATACTCCGACGAGTACCATAACACAAGAAAAAATAACACACAAACCCTAAACAAACCTCAACGAATACCAACAACGCAGTACATAGATCACAAATCCACAAATCACCAACAACAAGTACTCACACCGAGCACCAAGTACCAACAAAGGCACTTAACACACCTGAAATAAAAACAATATATACCCTCAAACACTAAAATACGATGTGCGACCATCACCAGCCCGAACGACATCAAGAGTCAGAAGAGCAATGTCGACATCACCAACCATCACTGAAAGCACCAGAATCATAAGTAGACAGAGACTGGCTACTTCCGCTAGGTTGGTATCATTTCCACGATCTCCGCACCACCTCCGAACTGCTCCATTGGCATCCTGAAATGCCCTAAGCTCACTCACACAACAACACGTACACCGACACCAACCATACATGCAGTCCTGGCACGTTACTCGTTCAGTATCTTAACTCCAAACCAGACCTGAAATAAATTTCAAAATTTCTATCCACCGAATGAAGATCAAAACTTCACACGACCAAAACACGATCACCTTGATCAGCTCTTCTTAGAACCGCTTTCTGCTTCCTTAAATTTCGACCACACGTCGCACGAAACAGCTGCATTCACAACTACCACACACCAACACAACGGGGCTTCACAACTCAACAGCTGACGTAACACACAACCTCGACCTAGCAATTTTAGAACTCGCTGATTCACCACCTGAAAAGTTTCAGCTCGACACTGCTGTTATATGTACTCACAGTACATTACTCGTTCACCTGCAATCTTCACTATAAACAAGTCACAGACATTACAACAATCAACTCGATGACAACAAGTATCTGCGCACAGATGTTTCCCACAGGATTACAGCAAAAATATTTCATTAACTGCTTAGATGACTTTAGAATTCATTGGCAACACAGCCAGAACAAATAGCAATTCAAATATGGTATCCATGCCAGAAGATTTTCAAAGGAAGGAAGGAAGCTTGTAGTTTAACGTGACCGTTAATCTAGAGATCATGAGCCACGGGACCTCCTTTTTACGTGGAATCCGAACCACAGGACATGCCATTTCACTTCGAAAATCTCACATGCATTGACCGGGAATCGAACCCGGATCACCTTGGTGAGAGGCATTCAGCTAGACCGCGGAGCCACCACGCCCCACAGAAGATTTTCAGCAAAGAAACTCAACACGTGAATGATAGATCACTTTTCACCCAACTTGACAGGAACACAGAACGATTAGCCATTAGCGCTTTACTTAACAGCTGTGCATAGATAACTTTCTACCATTAAATCAAATATCTACTCTACTGGTTTGATCCTACCTTGGAAGCAGCTTGTAGTACGGAACATCACAGAGTGTGACAATAGAGAGAATCCAGCAGCCAATTTTACCATGCTTACAGAGAGACCATGTTCCTGAGTGCCAGTATTAAAACTGGACTTGACTCGTCGACAGTGCGTTCACGCACTGAGGAATGCCAGCAACGCTTTGTCCATTCACAGCCATGAAAAGAAAATCACATATTAGCAAGAATACTACAGTAGGCATCCTACCTAACCTTAGTTAACCCATTAATCACTTCTCCCATGCTGTTCGAATCCACGTAAGTTAATCCTACACAATACCACGGCACAAAACAATACCAGACAACGGGCTTCAGAAAATCGAACCACTGCAATGCTACCATAAATCTGCTTCAACCAACGTGCAAGGCAAAGTCCTAGCACTGAAGGCAATTAACCTAGTACTATTCTTTTGCGCTCAATAAAACATGGATTCAAACAGCAGTGGGTAAAAATAAAATATATATTTTCGAAGGGAAGTGAAAATACAATGCCGAAAGTCTAAGGGACGGAACACTTAAATACACTCCTGCGTTTAAGAAAAGGGGAGGCCAACATTTATCCCATTATTAATGGCAACGCCGCATTATCAAACGGTCACATTTCGTGACTACATTTCACTAATGAATTATTCTTTCATGTTAAACACATTTCAAATAATAGCCGAAACTAGAACAATTTTAACAACCAAGAGATATTTCATAACATATTTTCAATACCATTCCGAGAATCATTTTGCAAACAGCATGGATGCTGTGCTTCTGCGGCCATTTTAAACAACCAAAGTTATGCCATCTATGACAAGCGAAAGACAAAGGGCCGTTTGTCATTATTAAACTATCTGGTTCCCATAACCAAAATCCTGACAATTACATTATAAAACTTTAAGTTATTATGACCTTGTTACATAAGGATCGAAATCAGAATTATTAATTTTATCGGGAATGTTCAAATCTTCAGGACCCTTAACCTACGCATGCGCTGCACCCATATTTTAATAGGCTTGTTCCCTAACAAACATTCAAGTAAATTAATAAATAAATCATCATGGGCCCACTTATAATAAAGGAGAAAGAAATTAAATAAAATATCTTGAACAAGATATGCTCGTAACAAGCCAAAGAAACTAAAGTTTATAGCATCAATGTGCAGCGCGAGGGTCAAAACGTCACTTGCCCTCAACAAGCTAAGCTAATAAATATCAATCATTGTCCGGAATGCTGCAATCATATGCCGGTCAGCAACGAGTTCCCACATTTTAATATACAACAGTTTTACCTTATGTATGGCCTAAAGAATATGGCCCGAGGCTGCCACTAACGTCCCTTTTGTCCAAAATTCACATCATGCAGTTTTAATTATTTCGGCAGTGGCTCCGAGACAGGCCACGCCACAACGTCTTGCCTCTACAGAATCACATCGAGAAGTCTATTCTTCAAGCTTGGCTTGGCTTCATAACAATCCGGCAGCCAGCTTCCGCATGCCCAGATCTCATTTTTGAACCAGTAGACAACTGAAGATCGGCCGGCACAACTTACATTGCCAACCTCATGATTTAATTTGTCTCTAAGACCCTTATGGCCGAATAAAGTTTCAGAACTAAAGTTAGCTTGGCAACACAATCAGCACAGATGTGTCAACCACTGATTGGCTATCCAGTCTTGTGTTAATTTAATTAGAGAGCGCCAAATTTAGAAACATTCTCCCAAATGTAGACTAGCAATTTGTTTTTATATTTAGTAATCAAATTATTTTATATAAATGTTCTTTCCTTCCTCTTGATCCAGAAATGATTATTTATCACATTTATGACCTGGGGCGCCGACAGAAGAAGGGGGGGGGCACATGGGGGCGGTGGTGGGGGCGGCAGCGGGGGCGGCATGGGCGGCGGCGGGGCACAAAGGTGGGCGGCGGCGGCGAAGTATTGTGAGTCGAAACCAATCGGCTCATTTGTCATAACAGATATTGTATAAATTATATTGCCTTAGCAATGTAGTCAAAATCTATTTTATCAATCAAGCACTTAAGCTAAAAAGACGTGAAATTCGTAATTCAATCTCTAAAGATTCAATAATTTCTCAGTATAAATGTACTTATTTAAATTCATCCAGAATTTATAGTATATCGATCAAGAATCATATCTAACATTTGCTTAAATCTTATAAATTGAGTACAACCGAAGTATTAATTTAATGGGGATGCCACACAAAAAACAAACTCTGAGGCTTGAAAAAAACTAGATCCATAATTGGAATTACCAATTTATCAATAAATCGTAACAAGAAATGAAAAGAGAATAAAAACTATGTTCTTTCAAAAACATTCGGAAATTAGTATAACCTTGCACTGAAACACTGTCATTATAACGGTCACTCATGACCTCGATTTCTGAATACAGGTGGGCATTACCACCAACATCACAAAGTTTATATTTTTATAATCGCATTACACATTTTGCTTTCACTAGCATCATCACATTAACGTACTTCAACGAGTACTACCGTAAATATATTATACGCTCACTGACGTTTCTTCACACATTATCACCCACATGGTGATTATTTTATTCAATAACCAGTAATCAGATATATTCAGCTGTGTTTCTTAACTATTATGTTTTCTCATTCCAATGCATCATAAATTTAACATGAGTGGCTACTTAATCAAGTCCACTGGATCACAAAAGGCTTGCCTTACAGAGTTGTATTTACAGTCACGTAAGAATTCGCTTCCCCTTAAAGTTAATCCCTGGGATTTATCTCAAAGGAGATTGTTGTTCTTCAAATAGTACTCTTATGCAACGTTCTAATCAAGAAAAACTCGAAAGACTGAATCAAAATTCAGTTATAGCAATATTAATTAATTTAAAGATCATCAAGGTGTATCCAAGTACACGTGACTACAAAATCAAACGTTAAAGTTTATCAGACGAAAATAGAAATGTTCCCTCAAGAGAATTCACGAAAATCAGACTGGGTCTACAGCATGTATCCAGGTAACGACTCTAGTTAACTCCTGTTGACACATTAGAATCCAGTATGACAGCGTCCACTCTCAAGAGAAAAAATCCCCATTCTAAATGAATGATCAAACTTCACATTCTATACTGTATTGTAATAATTATAATGCAAAAACGCATAGGCAAATTCGAATCTCGCAATTGTCGAACACAAAGATAATAGAACGACAACCCCTCAAGCCATAGCTTGATTAAAAAAAAACAAGAAGTACTCCAAAAATTGGAAAATATAAAATCCACTAAAAAAGAAAATTCCCCTTGGGAATAACGTAAATTTCTTCCCCTATGTAGGTCTATTCTCCACAATCAAGAAGTTCGAAGAAAAAAATTAATGAATTTAATTAATTAAATGATTAAGCTGAAAAATAAACAATTAATTCATAATAAAATATTATGAAATGAGTTCACCTGAATAACCAGGCCTAAACTCGACTGCAAATGAAGTCACACAGACCATGGGACGGTCATGCATAAACTTCACTCCACAATCATACTACTCAAAATGTATAACAGATGGCAATGTGTTTTCACTGGACTATCTACCTTGCAACGCTACGAGAAAAAATATGCCTCTACCTGGCTGAAGACTCTGGAAGGTGATATGAAGCGTGTGTATGCCCACCATCTGATTCCAACATGGTATAGCAGGACTGCACAGATCCATTCCAATTTCCAATGAACGCACTGGGAATTTCTTACTCCAATGTCCCAAGTCCACTGATAGTAAACGAACTGCTTCCTCATCCTGGAAATTGTCCTAGCCAGAATTTCGAATAGTTCTAGCCCGGCCCGAAAATACATCACGCGCGCGAATGCAACATCGCGATAATCAGGTGGACACATGACGGTAGCCTGAGTTATTTTCGGCTGCATTTTACCAAACGTTTATGTTCCACAAGCCAATAGCCCGCATCGCAGACAGCATTGTAGTCACTCGTAACGTCCACTGCATTTGCTTGGAGAGCGGTGTACACACTTAAATACCTAGCCGCACATGGCTAGTATGATTATATACATCGAAAACATCTCTCCCAACACCTCAGGATTCCATACACTATACATGGTTAAATATCTTCACTCGGAATGTACATGACGTTGAATTGCAATAGTCTTGGTGTGAGTAAAAGGAAGAACACCTTCTCAGTGAGCATAGGCTTCAGTAACAAGCCCCATAATGTATCACTGCACTTCGCTTCTCATCTACACATGCATTTAAATAACATGAAAAGAGACGGATTCCTATAACTGAATATTGCCCGCATACAATGCCAGGCGCTCTGTAAATTGAAGTTCTTATTCGACACTGAACTTTAAGTATATTGGCCTTAATACGTCACAACACGAAGTATAACCATAAACTGGCACCGCCATGAACTTATGATAACTTGGCACTTTTTCTTGCTGCCCGAAACAACATAGCGATACGAATCTTTGCTCAGATGTACATTCGTCTGAGTTTAAAAATGATCTGTCTGTCACCCGCATGCGTTCGCTTGCAGGTCACAGCTGACACGCTGTCACACCTGCGCATGACGTAACGATCTATCTGATAGGTCGATATATTAAATCCATATTCTTGACGTTACAAAGGCTATTTCCATAAAAGCAAGACAGCACTGTCTCTCTCTCTGCTGTAATATCGTACTTCAATATACATTTGGCATCATAACTGTGCCTTATTTCCATATAATGTTCGAATATAAATGTCAATCTTCCCACTACTGCAAGGCTCAAGGACTCCCGCGCATCCTCGCGGCCTAAAAGAGAAACACTCTTCCGAAGGTTGTCGATGAGACACCAGCTGAGCTGAATGATCACATGGCTATTCGCGCACTCCAAACTAGGTCAAAACCTGTCATTTGCGGCAGTGGTTCGCAAAGGAAAATGTACCGTAAATCAGACCAAATAAAAGAAAACGGTACATCTCTCTCCTAATACCTCAAATAAAAGCTGGCTAGACTTTTATTTCATCATTCCAGATAATCCCGCTACAATACATGGCTATATACAGAGTTAAACTAACTTCTTGTAGTATCTGCGCATGTTTTTGGCATTGAAGCGACCTATAATATCTCTTCCATTTATGCTGGTAATTTCATAACAATTTTTCCCGAAGCATCGAGCTATTCGGAACGGCCCATAGGAAATATAAGAAAACTTGGTGTATAGTTTTTTGGCTACATCTGCCTTCGTTGGTTTGTTTATGAGCACTAAATCATTCATTCTGAATGGCTGCCTATATCTTTTATTTCTATTTCTTCTCTGCCACCTCTCTGCTGCATCCATGTGCTTTTCGCGAGCCGCGTCAACTCTCTCCTGATTGGTCGGCTCAATATCCCGAGGAATATACCTGACAATGTCATCTCAAGCTCTCACTGGCTTAGCACCTAAATGAACTGTCATAGGTATGTCTGCAAGACTCTGGTGGTAAGTAGAATTCATGCATTCTTGCATAAAAGGCACGAATTTAACCCAGCTTGCGTGATCCTCTGGACAATACAGGCTGGCGTATTTTGCAATTTCACCCATAATTCTCTCTGATACGTTGGATTCTGGGTATCGCACGCTCGAGAAGACGTGCTTAATCCCAAGTCTTTCCATGACAGACTCAAATTCCTGCGATGTAAATTGGGTTCCATGGTCTGATTGTAGTATTTCTGGGATGCCTGTCTTGGGAAACACACTGTTCTCTAACCGACTGAGGACTTGAGCTGAGGTGGCCTTCTGCTTCGAATCAAGTGTCACACACTTTGAAAACACATCAACAGTTACTAGGAGAAACTGATTCCCCCTAGCTCCCTTCGGGCAGGGACCGAAGGTGTCACAAGCCATGAGCTCTCTCGGCTTCGAAGGGATAATAGCTCGAGGTTGTTCTTTGCTCAAAGCTGATGGATGTTTCCCTCGTTGGCACTCCTGGCATGTTCTAATCACATTCGCAATGGAGCTCCGCATCCTGGTCCAGGTGAACGTCTCCAATAACGTTTGGAACGTCTTGTCAACGCCACCGTGACCAATGGTGCAGTGAGCTAACCACACGAGACTAGTGACTAGTTTTGGAGGAACTAATTCTCACTTTCGTACTCTCCCTGTCGATATATTTACAAAGAGTATCATCGCACAGGAGATACCTCACAGAACGCTCTCTGACCTTATCGTAGTTTGGATCAGAATTATCCATGGCGCCTCTCAAAAACCTGTACATTTCTCGAGTTGGGGTGTGTCTCTTCTGTGACACTGCTATCTTCTTTAGCCAATCTAGGGTGATCTGATGTTCCCTCTCCAACTGTACAGTACTGATCAGGATGTTTTGGCTGGATTCCTTGAGAGCGCGTCAGCCAGAAGGTTATCCTTGCCAGGTTGATGAACGATGGTGGCATTGAACTGCTGGAGAAACAATGTCCACCTCGTCAATCTGTCACTGGACAAATCGGATTGCAACATGAATTGCAGCGCTCTGTGGTCCGTAATAATGACAACTTGATGACCGATAAGCAGTTTCTTCCACTTCTGCAGAGCAGAAATGAAAGCAAGAGCTTCTAGTTCAGTTGTGAAATAGTTTTTCTCATGCTCTTTCAGCTTCCTGCTGTGAAAGTCAAGATAGTGCTTCTTACCCTCCGTATCCTTCTGATACAAGACAGCACTAACACCTACCCTTGAGGCATCTGACTCAATAAGAAATGTTCTATCAAATTCTGGATACTCCAGTTTTACACAGTCTCTAAGCATTACCTTTGCAGCTTCAAACGCTAGGTTTGTTTCGTCAGTCCATTTCCAGCGGTTCTTTTTCTTGAGGACCTCATATAACGGAGCCATCGTTATAGAGTATCCTGGACAGTGGCTACTAAGAAATTGGCACATACCCAGAAATTCACGAAGCTGTTTGATCTTCACAGGTTTTGGAAATTGGGAGATGGCATCAATTTTCTTGACATTGGGATGATATCCGAATTGATCGATGGTATGTCCAAGAAAATTGATACTCTTATGCATAAATTGACATTTGTTATAATTTAACTTGATGTTGATGTTCCTTAGTACTTGCTGAAGACAGGATTAGATCATCGATGTAGCAAATGACATGCTCCTTCACTTTCTCTGTCAGTTTGCTATCCATCGCTCTAATTAGGGTCGGTCCGCTATTAACCATTCCAAATGGAACACGACAGAAGACAAACGTGGTTTGATCGAAGAGAAACCCAGTATATTGTCTACTGTCCTCTTCCAACTCTACTTGATAAAATGAAGCAGTTAAATCCATCACGCTAAAGCACGACTTGTCTTCAAACCTCTTTAACAACTCCCTAAACTTGGGAGGCCTGTCCATTTCCAAGTGAATTCTAGTATTTATTTTCCGTGCATCTAGGCACAATCGAAGCTGCCCATTAGCCTTCTTCACAACCGTGATAGGGTTCAAGTAGGATAACGCCTGTTTTGTGATTATTCCTTCTTGTTCCATCTTTTTGATAATCACACGAACCTCGTCATAATATTTCTCGGGTATCGGGTATAGTTTGGCTTGATAAGGCGATTCATCTATAAGCCTAATCGTATACTTATAATCCTTTATGAGGCCCGGCTTGTCATCAAAGATCTCTTTATATTCCTCTATCAGATCTTCGAAATCCTCCTTTACGTCCTCAAATCCCTCGGCTTTGGGTGCATAATGCTCCCTCTCTTGCTCGATTTCATTGACGATGCATTCTAGGATTTCCTGTCTAGGGTATTCACCATGATTATCAAAATCCTCTTTCTCTTGTATGGTTGTCTTTTCTACAACTTCTTCGTTAAACTTTATATCCGTTTATCCATGTCTATTATGGCCCTTTCCTTGATTATAAAATCAATCCCGATGATGACGTCAAAATTGATTACTTTCACGACAATGAATACGTGTTCGTATTGCCTCTCATTTATGCCAAACCTCATAAGTATCTGTATTCTACATTTCAAAGATTTGTCCTTGAATATACCCTTAATTTTCATGGGAGAAGCAGGTAACGACGTGAATCGGTCTTCTCTTTTAAGCCTTTCATAACAGTCTTCACTTATTATCGATATCATAGCTCCAGTGTCTACCAATGCTCTGCATTCCTGTTCTCCTACTTGAACATTGATCACAGGCAGTTCAATGGGTCTTTCTCTAAACTTCGGGCCTTCCTCAAATAACAAGTCTTCGTCCGTTACATTGAAGGTCTCATATATTGTAATCACAAATGAGGGTGCAGAATTACAAGGTTTTATTTCTGTTTGAAATTTGTTTTTTTTTCTTTGTCACCATCTCTTTCTGGGGTTCTTTCTCTGCTACCCTGGCGACTAGTACTTGCATGGGCTTCATCTATCGCATCTTTTCTCTTATCGTCTTTTTTTCTTCGTCCTTCCCCATCGGACCTTTCGTGCTCCCCTATGAACCTTTCCCAGTCTCTCCTTCGATAAAATTCTTCCGTCCTATAGTTCTTGTACCTGCTGTACCCCTGACGTGGTCTGTAATTAGAGTCATAAGGTGCGTCACGATGATTGTTACGGTTATTGCCGTAATCCCTCCTGTAGAAATTACGTTCCTCATAACGTCTCTGCCACGGTAGGTCCGTGTATTCCCTATGCTGTTTTTGGTATCTCACATCTCTTTGGTAGTGATTTCGAGTTGGCCCTTTCCTCTCCGAATTCCTCTGGTCGGATCTGACCTGATCCGTTTGTTGGGTTCGGTTCATTACTACCGTGTTGATCCCTTTAGACTCCTGTTGACTGGCAGGCGATATGATAGGCGTTGACAATGCGTTTACGTGGTCCAAACGACGTAGTAAGTCGTCCATCGTGGCTAAGTCAGTCACTCCTGATGAAATTATTGACTTTCTGACATCTACGGGAAGTTGCTGTGATATAGCTTCCACTAACTGACCCTAGGTCATCGGGGGTTGCAGAAACCGCAATTTTGCGAGTTGACACGCAAAGTACTCTGCGTAGCTTGTGGGACCAGTGTTTGCATACTTTCTCGAGTAAATTTCTGACCTTATATTCTGTTGCACTTCAATGCTCCAGAATCTTTTGATAAATACGTCTGCAAACTCCTCGAAATTATTGAAGGTATTGAACCCAACGGTGTTAGGCTGACTGGTGTCGAACCTGGTTCTCTGAGACAGATGAGTACAGACTAGAGATACCAGCAAGAAACGAACACAAGATCTTTTGAGGGAGTTTAAGCCATAAAAACCCTAGAGAAAATACACATTAAATCACTGTTGTGATATGAACAAATTCCGACATTATTTGTTAATATAATGCAGGAAATAGTAGCAGAATACTGCAGTATTGGGCTGTAGGATACATACAATTCTGGACTTAGCGCAGAGAGTTTGAACTTTTGACAGTTTGTAAATGGCTCTAGAATTGAGGCGTGGTTTCGTGGAGCCATGCCAGTCACTGTGGCCTACTTAGGCCGTCTGGAACAAGTCAGGACGGTAATATATGGACCAGTTATTCCCCGTTACATAACGAAAGGTCCAAGGGGATGAGAAGATACCAGAGTAATTTAATGATTACTCGAGAACGGGGTAACTCAGAGACATGAGGATTGCACCTATGTAAATGTTTGGCCAGGAGGCTAATTATCAAGCCGTTAAACATTGAAATCGAGGTAGATTTAATGTAACGCGTATTGACACCGTAGTTCTGAGGTTAGCGACGGGATCTGACCATGTCTTCGGGGATGTACCGATGACGCCGCGTGGGAAAGCGCTGGCAAAGGCAATTAATATTAATTAATTGGCCGATCAATCTTCGAGCACACAGACGGATCTGTGATCAGCGAGGAAAAATGAACAATAAAAACGTTATTTCAAGACCAGAAACATACGGAGAGATAAAATGACGCTGCAAGGAAATTTTCGGTCTACTTTTTCTCTCCAAACGGATATAAGGGCTGTGGAAAGGACAGTCGCAGTCAGTTGAACCGTACTTGGGTACAGATTGCACGCCGCCAGGAGTCCAGGAAAGGGACGCGCGGACTTCAGTATGTTGAGTGCTCATCAACATAATAACCATGCAGTAAGGCATGAATTAATAACGATTAATGTAGTCAGTTGAACCGCAGTCTTGTGCGAAGCGCACGTCACAGGAGTCCCGAAAAGGGACGCGCGGACTTCAGTATGTTGAGTGCTCATCAACATAATAGCCATGCAGTAAGGCATTATTAAGAACAATTAACAAGGACAGCCGTGCCATACTTTTATAGTCGGCATTACGAGTGATTCCTATTGAGTACGCAGGAAATGTACTGTGTGATATACGAGGTAGTACAATTGGAAGTGGTAATTGTACAAGTACAATGTACAATGGATGAGCGCAGTATATAAGCTATTGGTTAGACATATAATATGATGTCGGATTGCGCAGATATAAACTTTGTTATGCAAGTGATGAAATTTCGCAGGGATACCACTGTAATTAATGCGTAGGACGATGTGGAAGCATATTTATGAGATATCAGGAAATTTATCTAAGGATAGAAATTGATAGACAGATTGAGGGACCGCTAGGAATCCTTAGGCAGAGCATCGAGGCTTTCAATCGAGATGCGGATAGCAGTGAAGAATAGATTTTCAGCGCCTGCATTTCTGATATTCTGCAAGGAAAGGTCAACCATTAAGAAATGTACATAGCAATCGTGTGATTTTAGTGATGATCATTTAAATATATGTAAAATTAATAGTGTAACAAGTGATATAACGTGTTGTGTGAATAAGGAAGCAACAGCTTCAACATGGAAAAGCAAAGTGCCGTGTGTTTTGTAAGGCAAAAATTATGTAAAATGTGTGTGGAAAGTGTAAGAATGCCTTGCTAATTTGCAAATTATGGCGGGCATTAGTGGAAGAAATGTCTGGTCGGAGCCACCAGATTAACCAATGTG
Organism: Meconema thalassinum; assembly: GCA_946902985.2. Taxonomy (NCBI): domain Eukaryota; kingdom Metazoa; phylum Arthropoda; class Insecta; order Orthoptera; family Tettigoniidae; genus Meconema; species Meconema thalassinum. The sequence goes on from OX336394.1 coordinate 37,987,113, forward strand.
AGTACCCAAAAACCATGATTTTGTAGTAATTATAGTCCACTGTATGTTGAGTGATTTCAAAATTTATAGAATATGCCAATAAGAGTCAATCTTAGGAGGTAGAACCTCGAGATATTAATGTTGTGTTGATTTTAGTCAAGTTGAGATGTCTTTGTACATCATTGAGTGGATAAATCGTTACCACTAATGTAAAATGGCAATTGAGTTATATAGAAAGTTAACGTAACGAACACGGATGTTCGGTTATTGAATACGGTTACGTTGTGTCGGTATGGAAATGTATGTCAGTAATAATAATAATAATAATAAATGAATACACATCAGGGAAAAATGGTTGTAGGCAAAATATATATGTTAATTGGAATACGGGTGTATCCAAGCAGTATTATTATACGTGAAGGGCTAAGTAAAGGAATTTAATATCAGAGTATATTATGATAATGGAAATAAATATGCAAGGATACAGGAACTGGAAGGGTTTAATAGAGAATTGAATTCGCAGCTTGATGAATAAGCTTGTAAGAGCAATTGATAGATTTTATCTTACTAATTATAGGACGGGATCAGTATACCTAAACGCCTTATACCACTGAAGTGGGGCATCAGTCAAATAGCGCTCCACTACTCTACTCCACCTGCGATTCCACGAAGTAGTCCCTTAATCCCCGACTAAATTCGAGAGGGGTAGTCCCATATAAATTACTGATTTGCGAGGTGTATCCTCAAAATTCCTAATAACAGTGATGTTGGACGCTCTTTCAACAGGCCTGTGTATATAACCTTCTGTATAGACGTTAGTGTTGGGATAGGTGTACTCATATGGTTGCAGTTTCGTGAAATTGGGCTGAGTCAAATTGGGTTGAGTTGGACCTAACTGTTCCGAAGCTTTAGACTGAGGACTGATCCTAATGTCAGGAGGTTCATGTGGCATAGCTTCATCTCTTTCCTGTAATCTAGGTTCCATTTGATCTAATGCAGCTTGAAAGTCGCTATTCCAGCTTGACCTTAATTGCTCCTTAATACTTTCTACGTTAACATTCCACCCAAGGTTAATGTTTTCCAATTGCGTTCGAATTGCATTTAATTCCGAAGTTTTCTTTTCCCTTACTTCGTTCAGTTCTACCTTGTTCTGATCCACTTTAACCTCAATGGACTTTAATCTAGTTTCTAGACTGGTTAAATTATCTGTTTGAAAATTTTGAAGAACAGTAATCTTCTTATCGACATCCTCCCTCACATCTAATATTTCTTTATTAGCTTTTAATTCGCTAGTAGCAAGTTTTTGTTCCATTTCCTGTTTCAGATCATTGAAAGAATCTTCATTAATCCTAAGCATACCATTTCTTAAAATGTCTATGTTTTCTTTAACAATTGCCTTAAAATCTATGTCAAAGTCATCTTTCAATAATTTATTATGATCACTGACTTGAACTCTAAAATAATTCATTTCAGTTCTCAATTGATCTATCGAAACCTGTGTATGGATAGTGTCGTTAGTGAATTGTAGTTGCAAAGCTTCCAAATTATCCTTTGCTAACCGTTTACTGACGTCTAAATCTAATCTAATTTCCATTTGGAAATCTTTATTAGTTTTCTCTATTTCATTGATCTGGATTTGCATAAGGTTTTGGTTAGCTTCTACAACGCTAACTTTAGACTGGATGTTAGTTACATCTGTCTGTACACTAGTGACTTTAACTTCAATAATATTTTGACATGTTTGCATCTGGTTCTGACTAGCCTGCATTTGACTTTGACTGGATTCAACCTTAACAATTTTCGACTGAATGTTCTCAATGTCCGCTTCTATTTTTGTTTGACTAATCTGCATTTGTTTTATACTAGTCTGCATTTGACGTTGGCTAGCTCTAATATCTTTGTTGCTGGACCGAAGGTCATTTAAAGAGCCTTTTATACTCTCTGCAAGAGCATCTTGGATATTCATCTGTGCCTGAAGCAGTGGATAAAGTTTCTCAATCTCACTAGGAGATCCTTTCCCCTCGTTCTCAGACATATCAAATATATATCACTCAAAAGCTGAAAAACATGGACACCACTCCACCAAACAAAGCATAGACATCACAGAGTAAACCACATTTGCCATCATACGAGCTTCTTGATTGTGTTGCGTTAACTTAAAAATAATATAATTAAAATTACCAATCAGTGCTTAATGTTAGAATCTAGGAATTCCCAGAACCTACTCATCCTATGCGTGATGATTTATATCAGAATATATCCTAAATATTCCTATTATGACCATCTTTAAATTAATGAAAATGGTTTTACATTTAAAATGGGCTAAGAAATACCCATCCGCCGGTTGCAAGAAAATTGTACACCTTGAATGCAGCTCACCCACGAGCTACATCACAAAGCCCTACTCGACTGATCAAGTCAATTCAGATTTTCAGAGAATGTCTTTCATTGATCTCGGCTCTAGTCGTATATTATTTCCAAATCAGTGTAGCGCCACTTAAAAATCCACAAAATCTATTAATGGTTGCAATTCTACACGTATGCCGTGTAGATGGAGAATACTCTTAATTGCTTTATTCACGAATGAATTCCAACATCTTGTGCTAAAAACATTGGTGAACCATTATTTCCCGACGTTCATTCAACGAGTTCACAATTGATCGCTGTAATGTTGTCGGAATTGACTGGCACATAACGTCACCACGTGTTCGAAAGCAAGATTCGAAACGATCATGAAATGGCGTCATATCACCAGTCAGATGCCCTTCCACGAGGTTCGACATCTATAATGGCCTCAAACTATGTTCTCGTCTCTGGTATTCCAGTTTTCTCGAGTCCATCATCTGTATGCCATTTTACTCAATTGGCACCTCCCATAAAGACACGATATCTCTATACGTGCCCCACGGTTATGGGGGCCAATTTACTGAATTGGCGCATCCCATAAAGACACGATATCTCTATTCGATGACCCTTAAGTCTGGGCCGCCAATTTACTGTACCCGAAAATACCTACCCTTTACCTGTTGATATCCCTCGATGGTAACTGGATCGTAGAACCTGAAAACCCCCGGCTCAGAAAAAATCCCCAGATCCTACCAACAGGAGAAGGGAGTATCAGGGAGCAGCAAATCCTAACAGAGGTGGCATTAAGCAAGACCAAAGCATAGCAGCAAACTGCTCTAAGAACACGAGAATCGTGGAAAATCACCCTCTCAGGAGTGTGGGAAACTCTAGAAATATCTAGCTGTGGCCCCCCTAATGTGACCTCTTTATACTTCTGTAAATCATCACATCGCGCGATTAAAAGAAATGACAAAAATATTTATTTCCAAAAAGAAAATCTGACAGACGGTCAGACCAAAATGTCCTTGGCTGGACACAAAAACAAAGAAAGTAGGCACTAATATCATGCCAATAAATGCATCAGCAGGCCCCATGGACCAAGAATGCATTTGACACTCAATTGAAATTAATAATAATATGAACAACAGGTGATCCAATAAGAAGCAAAAAAACACAAATAAATCACCTTTATGGTCCTTCCACCGATTCCAACATTTTTAAACACGTGAATTAATTCAGACATTTATATATACTTATTTACAGCGAAATCATTATTAATATTATTACACCCTCAGATGTAAATGCCTTCCCAAACAGGTAATTCGGCACTCCTCATTGGTGCTTTGTCATAACCGATATTGTATAAATTATATTGCCTTAGCAATGTAGTCAAAATCTATTTTATCAATCAAGCACTTAAGCTAAAAAGACGTGAAATTCGTAATCTCTAAAGATTCAATAATTTCTCAGTATAAATGAACTTATTTAAATTCATCCAGAATTTATAGTATATCGATCATGAATCATATCTAACATTTGCTTAAATCTTATAAATTGAGTACAACCGAAGAATTAATTAAATGGGGATGCCACACAAAAAACAAACTCTGAGGCTTAACAAAAACTAGATCCATAATTGGAATGACCAATTTATCAATAAATCGTAACAAGAAATGCAAAAGAGAATAAAAACTGTGTTCTTTCCAAAATATTCGGAAATAAGTATAACCTTGCACTGAAATACTGTCATTATAATGGTCACTCATGACCTCGATTTCTGAATACAGGTGGGCATTACCGCCAAAATCACAAAGTTTATATTTTTATAATCGCATTACACATTATGCTTTCACTAGCATCATCACATTAACGTACTTCAACGAGTACTACCGTAAATATATTATACGCCCACTGACGTTTCTTCACACATTATCACCCACATGGTGATTATTTTATTCAATAACCAGTAATCAGATATATTCAGCTGTGTTTCTTAACTATTATGTTTTCTCATTCCAATGCATCATAAATTTAACATGAGTGGCTACTTAATCAAGTCTACTGGATCACAAAAATCTTGCCTTACAGAGTTGTATTTACAGTCACATAAGAATTCGCTTCCCCTTAAAGTTAATCCCTGGGATTTATCTCAAAGGAGATTCTTGTTCTTCAAATAGTACTCTTATGCAACGTTCTAATCAAGAAAAATTCGAAAGACTGAATCAAAATTCAGTTATAGCAATATTAATTAATTTAAAGATCATCAAGGTGTATCCAAGTACACGTGACTACAAAATCAAACGTTAAAGTTTATCAGACGAAAATAGAAATGTTCCCTCAAGAGAATTCACGAAAATCAGACTGGGTCTACAGCATGTATCCAGGTAACGACTCTAGTTAACTCCTGTTGACACATTAGAATCCAGTATGACAGCGTTCACTCTCAAGAGAAAAAATCCCCATTCTAAAAGAATGATCAAACTTCACATTCTATACTGTATTGTAATAATTATAATGCAAAAACGCATAGGCAAATTCGAATCTCGCAGTTGTCGAACACAAAGATAATAGAACGACAACCCCTCAAGCCATAGCTTGATTTAAAAAAACAAGAAGTACTCCAAAAATTGGAAAATATCAAATCCACTAAAAAAGAAAATTCCCTTGGGAATAACGTAAATTTCTTCCCCTATGTAGATCTGTTCTCCACAATCAAGAAGTTCGAAGAAAAAAATTAATGAATTTAATTAATTAAATGATTAAGCTGAAAAATAAACAATTAATTCATAATAAAATATTATGAAATGAGTTCACCTGAATAACCAGGCCTAAACTCGACTGAAAATGAAGTCACACAGGCCATGGGACGGTCATGCATAAACTTCACTCCACAATCATACTACTCAAAATGTATAACAGATGGCAATGTGTTTTCACTGGACTATCTACCTTGCAACGCTACGTGAGAAAATATTCCTCTACCTGGCTGAAGACTCTCGAAGGCGATATGAAGCGTGAGTATGCCCACCATCTGATTCCAACATGGTATAGCAGGACTGCACAGATCCATTCCAATTTCCAATGAACGCACTGGGAATTTCCTACTCCAATGTCCCAAGTCCACTGATAGTAAACGAACTGCTTCCTCATCCCGGAAATTGTCCTAGCCAGAATTTCGAATAGTTCCAGCCCGGCCCGAAAATACATCACGCGCGCGAATGCAACATCGCGATAATCAGGTGGACACATGACGGTAGCCTGAGTTATTTTCGGCTGCATGTTACCAAAAGTTTATGTTCCACAAGCCAATAGCCCGCATCGCGAGTAGGCTATGTTCCACTTCGCAGACAGCATTGTAGTCACTCGTAACGTCCACTGCATTTGCTTGGAGAGCGGTGTACACACTTAAATACCTAGCCGCACATGGCTAGTATGATTATATACAACGGAAACATCTCTCCCAACACCTCAGGATTCCATACACTATACATGGTTAAATATCTTCACTCGGAATGTACATGACGTTGAATTGCAATAGTCTTGGTGTGAGTAAAAGGAAGAACACCTTCTCAGTGAGCATAGGCTTCACTAACAAGCCCCATAATGTATCACTGCACTTCGCTTCTCATCTACACATGCATTTAAATAACATGAAAAGAGACGGATTCCTATAACTGAATATTGCCCGCATACAATGCCAGGCGCTCTGTAAATTGAAGTTCTTATTCGACACTGTACTTTAAGTATATTGGCCTTAATACGTCACAACACGAAGTATAACCATAAACTGGCACCGCCATGAACTTATGATAACTTGGCGCTTTTTCTTGCTGCCCGAAACAACATAGCGATACGAATCTTTGCTCAGATGTACATTCGTCTGAGTTTAAAAATGATCTGTCTGTCGCCCGCATGCGTTCGCTTGCAGGTCACAGCTGACACGCTGTCACTCCTGCGCATGACGTAACGATCTATCTGATAGGTCGATATATTAAATCCATATTCTTGACGTTACAAAGGCTATTTCCATAAAAGCAAGACAGCACTGTCTCTCTCTCTCTGCTGTAATATCGTACTTCTATATACATTTGACATCATAACTGTGCCTTATTTCCATATAATGTTGGAATATAAATGTCAATCTCCCCACTACTGCAAGGCTCAAGGACTCCCGCGCATCCTCGCGGCCTAAAAGAGAAACACTCTTCCGAAGGTTGTCGATGAGACACCAGCTGAGCTGAATGATCACATGGCTATTCGCGCACTCCAAACTAGGTCAAAACCTGTCATTTGCGGCAGCGGTTCGCAAAGGAAAATGTACCGTAAATCAGACCAAATAAAAGAAAACGGTACAGTACTGCCCCCGTAAATTGAATTATATTGAGACCACGATGGCTGTATTGGCATAAATGAATAAAGTTATGGATGTCATAGTTGTGACGTGTATATTCATGACGTAGGCACGGATGACGTAGAATTCATGCAAGTAGGCTGGTTGAGCTGAGATTCTTGGTGACGTCATGATTTTGTTCGAGAAAGATCTGAGATTTACGACGCAGTCGCAGGAAACAAGGTATCGTGCTAAGGAAGAAGTTACGCTATTGGAGGAGAGATTCGAACCAATGAACGATAGTTTGGAAGGAAGACGGAGATTGCTGAAACTACGATATTTAATTACTTTTGGCATGCAGATTTGTGGAAAACTATTTTCAGTTATGGCATTGATTTGGAATTTTGAAGAAATTAATTTTGAGTTTTTGAAATTTGAAAATCCGTCAAGTATAGCCAAAGTTAAAACTTCTAGCAATGACGGAGCAACAGGCTATGGAAGGGATGGATACGCCCCTTAAGAAGTTGATAAAAGGTCGTGCACAGGATAGAGGAGCTCTCATATATCTCATATCTCTCATACCGAATATATATTTCAGATGTTATATAGTCATTTTCGAGTGAATAAGTGAAGCAAGTCATCTTTAGCGTGTGGTTAAAGCCCGGCGCATCGAACGAACACGGAGCAGTTCCATTTTACGCTGTTCGAAACTAGGTGAAGTTGTAACGCTCACATTAACGTTTCTACCAGATAAGATATAAAGAGTTAACTTCTGCCTTTATTATAATTCAATTGGGCAGTACAACATTGAGGTGTGTAGAAGATTTGAACAATCTCACAGTTATACTTTGAAAGATATTGACACTTTAAGGCTGCAGACAAAAGTGATTTTCTCGCCACCTGAGAGGCACTTTTAAATTTCCACAGTATACACTATGGCTGACACGTATTACAACCGTGATATTGGAGAATACGTTTGGTAATACAACGATACATTCTACTATGGAACATTATAATCTTGCAGTGCTTTCAATGATTATAACAGAAGTTGAGATGGAAGGCTAAGGCTTTAATGCAATTGGGACATATATCGATGGAGTGAAGTAACAGCATGGAACTTCGTTAATGGTCATTCTACAAAAGCGAGCATGTAGTGAACATCCAACTACACTCATGCATCGTGAATCCATCGCTGAATTATATCAGATGACAGTGGAAATATTTTCATACTCCACCATTATGAATATTTCTGCGGAAATAACTGCAATAAACTTCATGGCGAATTACGACTGGAACTTCAGGGAACTTTCAAGAGAGGCCAGGGAGGACCCGGCTCATAAAGAAGAGTTTTGCCAGAAGGATGTCTTTCGTATACATGGAGCAGTGCAATTTCCGGAGGAGGAAGCAGTTCGATTCTCCGAGGGCGCTGATTCCAGGTTCGAGGTCGGAGCACATCTTCACGCTGGTGAAATGGAACCAACAGCAGTTTTCTTTGAAAACTTTCCTCTAGAACTTCAATCAACTGATAAGGTAGTCGTGAACGTTTCTTGTATTATTTGAGTCATGTAGCGATATCTGAACAACCATTTTCCCATATTTTTTGTCCTATCTTTTGCCCCATTTTCTTGATTAACATTTCTGTACTCAGTACACTTCGATGATTTATGCCTTTTTCTACGATTTGTTGAGACATTGTTATGTCATTGGCATACCTAAATAATTTTGGATCAGTTGAGACTGATAATTTAGATTCTTTCATTAATTTGCATATTATTGTAGTCACGATTTGACTGTAAAGTTAACGATTTTCTATGGCAGAGTTGAATTCAGACAGCGTGTCACTTTATTAAAGTAATTCTATTCAGTAAATTACTTTGACCAATTTTCTGTCATCCTCAAGAAAGAAGAATGATTAAATGATTTTAGAGCGTTAAAATCTAATACGTTATCGACGATCTTTGAAATACTAGTCGTCTTATGAACATGATTGCAACATAGACATTTATCATTGCATTATAGACAATTTTATGAAATGTGAACTTTGAATACGATATATTGAATACACTATAGTAATGAACATTTGATAGGAGTTTTTCCCAATTATAGATTGGAACAATAATGTTTGCATTCCACAGTCTAATTGTATTCTATTCGACTATTTATTCAGTTTAGATACACTTTGATTGAAGATAGTATTTTTATACTGCGTTACTTTGAAGATATTAATCTCAATTTTGATAGACCAGGGAGGAGTGTCTAATCGTATTTGCTATTAAATTTATTTGTGATTGGCAAATTTTTACTTCATATCGATTCATGAATGAAACCCACGAAGGTTAAATAATAACAGACATTAATACAATTGATGAATATAAGAATTTTTGAAGAGGAACAATGGATGTATAATCGTTAGTTCAGTGGACCTGTAAAAGTCGCTGATGAGTAATGCCCTTGAATAATGAAGGAGGTTCCCACAGTAATAAATGAAGTTGTTGAATTTATGAGTGGAGGTTTTTGTATGTAATTTGGAAGATTTTGATGCCATATATATTAAGATATATGATGAATTCTGGGCCAATTTTTGTGCAATTTTGTGCGTTTTGAGCGAAGTATTTTTCCGCTGAATGTATTGTCCTGGTTCTTTGAAAGTTATTCATGTGAAGATACTGTTAAAGTTAACAAGAGTGTTAAATAATTTGAGATGAAGATTTTGAATGGAGGTTACCGTCACGAATATTAATAATAATTATTAAACCTTATTAAACCTGAATTTGACATTTAAATATAACTAACCTTCATTGGTCGATTATATCAACACAATTTGAGTAATTATCAACCGGATAAACGTGTGGTTTAATGTATTTCTTGTATAAATAATATAAACAATATAATATTGTAAATAATTTTGTAAATATCTTTGTTAAATAATATGAAATGAAAGGGATTAATAGAGGCGTGTATAAAATTTTTAATTGTCGTTTGACATTGTTATAAACAATTTATTATTGTTATAAATAATTAATGAACTTTTGTTATTAACATTAAGAGTTTTGTTATTATACTCTAAACAACGCTAATTAAGCAAGTGGATTGAACAATTAAACATGATTTGGGAGTATTAGAGTATTCCACTGGTGTTTGAATGGAGCATTTAAAACATTTGCGTGATAATATTTCAGTTGAGATGTGGACATTTAACGTGTTTTGAAAGGAGAGCTAAGCTCTGATGTAACTCGCATATGCTAGGGTTGAACGGAGGGGTGAGTCCACTTTGACGATGCAGGTGCATTGCAGCTGGCCCGGACAACTGTATGATAGAGGCCAAGGAAGTCTCCATAATAGCCTTGTGGCTATAAATAAAATGTGATGTGTATAAACACGCAAAGCAATTGCTATATGTGTCTCGTCCCAAATCCCGTTTCCATTCCAAGTGCATTATTATTGTTACGTTATTTTGAGCTTGAGAAAGCTGAAACATTGTATGTAGAGTATACAAGTCCGACAGGAGGACATGGTTATGTGGACAATGACTTCTGATTGCCACGTGGATTTTGTTGTTTTATTTTTGTTAAATTCATTCTTTATGTGAAATAAATTATTGTGCAGTTTAAAGTTTCTCGTCTTCGTTACGGTTCATTTTAAATATCATGGTGGAGGTTATTGTGTGGGCATACTTAAAGTGATCCAGTTGACAACCCAGTCCCCGAGATAAATTTAAGAGGTAAGTAAAGGTAAGTATGAACCCCCGTATATTTTGGTGTGTTCCACAATAATTTTCTTGTTAACTATTGTGCTCTAATCTCGATAGTATCTGTCAGTGCCATTTTCATTGATGTAGCTGTGCCGGTGCGTTGGATTATTGGCAATCCGATTGAGGGGGCGGATATCTGACAGCCTACTATCCGGATAACGGGGACAGTACCATCCCGGCATTGGCCCGAAGACGAAGTGGGAAACCACGGAAAACCACTTCGAGGATGGCTGAGGTGGGAATCGAACCCCCTTTACTCATTTGGAACACCCGAGGCTGAGTAGACCCCGTTCCAGTCCTCATACTACTTTTCAAATTTCGTGGCAGAGCCGGGAATCGAACCGAGGACCTCTGGGGCGGCAGCTAACCATGTTGACCGCTACGCTACGGAAGAGACCGTAAATGCAACAAGCCACATAATACTTTACTACACCTTGAAAACAATGACAACGGCAGTAATGCAAACCAGATACCTTCTAACAATGAAGCACAGTAGGGGAGTAATGGCGCTTGTAACGAGTTACACGAGCCACTCGGCTACGCTGAACTCTCATGTATATTTAATGAAACCATGGATATGCAACATGTCGTTGGACTCGGGCTGATGTGCTCTTTCCTATGGACCACGTATTTTATTTTTCAAAAATTTTGTGAATTTTTTTGTTTTCGAAAATAAACGATAGATTGAAAACCAAACATGATAGAATGTTGTGTCATGGTTCAAACGAGCGTTCTTTATGACCTTTATTTTCTATATTAAAACTTTTTTATTTTTTATGTTTTTTGAAAACACTGAAATTTTGAAAATCTACTATTTTGGAAACTAGGAATTCTACAAATAAGTTTGTTTGACATAAATGAAAGGTCCCTACCCCATTTACCTCTAGAGTAAATTTAAAGTCTCCAGGGCAAAATTTGTGTTTTGTAAGTAGTGTCAATCGGACAGTTCTGCGGCACTCAGCAATGGAAGGAGTAATGCTAGGAGGGCGTGCTTGGATTCGTTTTTTCGTCTCGTTACACTCTTTACGGGAATGTAGGTGTCGAAAAGGTGAAGAGCTGGAAACATGGTTTTTTTTGGGGTAAAACCGTGATTTTAGACTTTTTGTTATATCTCGCGAGCCAATCATGCCAGGGGCGTGTACGAGGGGTCCAAGGACTCGGGATGACGTCCTCTTTGCTATGGACCCTGTATTACATATATTATTTTAATATTGAAAATTTTTGTTTTTGAAAGTAGGCGATAGTTTGAAAACGATACATGATACAACGTTCTGCCATAGTTGAAACGAATGGTCTCTTTGACCTTTACTTTTTATAATAAAACTTTTTATATTTTTTGAAAACAGTCGAATTTTGAATTTCTAGTATTTTGGAAACTAGAATGTTTACGAAAACGTTTGTTTGACATAATTGATCCGTTACTACGTTATTAACGGACCGATGAGATACGAGTTGTTGTATAGTCTGCCATCTGTAGGTTTATATTTGAAGCGCAACCTGTTCTGGAGTAAATAAAACGCGCCCGCTGTATAGTTTGTGCTCTGGCTCTGTGAAACTCGACTACATTTATTGTTATGTCGAGAGAATCGTGTTGACAAAGATAAGAAGTGAGGGTCGGAGACATAACTTCTACTACCGTTTGGTCTGCTTAAAGATGCTGTTGTCTAATTATGAATATATCTACCGGATTTGGAAACGATCGATGGGACATGACGGGATTATGGCTATTGATACCACAACTTAAAAGGACAGGAAAATTGAATTGTTATTAAAATGTTATATCATCGAGAACATCCAGACCGTCGTATTCAAAGCTAAGTGTCATTTTATCTTGAAGCCTATTATCAAAGAGTGAAGTGTAATATGCAGTTAAGCAAATAGTGTCATGTCCTCCCATCCTTTGGTGATAGTATGTCCCTAGTTCCTGCGGTATTTAAGTTAGATTGGAGATTGTAATTCTTTTGGTTATACTTGCTTGTCTATTGTCCTCCCCTTTGTATACATAGCGTGGAGAGGAAACGCGTTGTTGTTTGGGATTTTATTAATTTTGGTTTATTGCCGTTATTGTTGTTGTTTTGTTTGATTGGTGTTATTTTTCTGCCGTATATTTCTCATTGTTCGTCATGAAACGTGATTGTAGTTTGGGAGGTATTATGTATCTAGTTTATGTCCTCTATGGAACTTGGTCGGAGTGTATATATGCTTTTTACTCTGTGACAATGTTAGTTGTAAGTTGTTCATTTGTTTTAAGATGTAGATTCAGATGTGTGTGCATATTAAAGAGTTAAAATATCCGTTATCCAAAACATAATAGCTATAATGTGCTTTATTCAAATATAATAGTTGGCGACGAGGAATTGGGACTTGATTCTCCGGTACAGATATAGCCTACATCAATGAAGTACGGTATTTACGTCGTCTGTTTCAACGGCCACGTGAGTAAAATCAAGAATCAGGCAAATCGACATGAAATGTACACAGAGTACTTGTAAACAATCCTAAGCAACTCATCGTATATTCAGCTACGTGTGCCTGCATGCCACATATTCAAAATAATATTTATCGCAGTTCGAACTTTGAGGTTATGCAATGTTTTTTTTTTTCTCTCAAGCCCAGGACAATATTCGGTCATCGATCACTACCCAGTGTGTTTTAAATCTGTTATCTTGAAACATTTTATTATATTTGAACTGTGACTTTTAAAATTATTTCTAAGTTCCGTCAAGATGGACGCAAATCAGTTTCAACAATTACTGAACATTTTTACTGATTCTCAAGAGAAGTTACTTGAAAGGTATCAAGCTCACCAGCCCGTCACAACCCCACAAGCCACTAACATCTCACCTTTTGAAAAATTTGATTCTGAAAAGGAAAAATTCGTGTCGTATTTAGAACGATTTGAAAATTACGCAAACTTCAACAATGCCACCGATCCAACAAAGAAAGCTCAGCTCTTGTGTACATCAATAGGGGCAATTCATTATAACAATCTCTCTGCATTTTTAGGCCCTGATAAACCAATCAAGTCTCTTGGTTATAATGACCTAGTAAAGCATTTCAAGCAAATACTGTCACCCCAAGTCTCAACCGTAGTTTCCCAACACTATTTTTTGAACATCAATCAAAAAGAAAGTCAAAATATTGCAGGATTTGTTGCCACTCTTAGAAGCCACTTACTAGACTGTGACTTTTATATTCAGTGTACATGTGACGCCAGAATTTCAATCGCGGATGTTTTTCTTCGTGCACAATTTATACGTGGCTTGCGAGATAATTGGATCAGAGAGAAACTTCTCCAGTCTAATGACACGAAATTTGATGATCTCCTGAAGAAGGCTATAGCCTTGGAAGCATCGCGGTATGAGAGTAATCAGCTGTCAAAACAGCTCACTGCACCGTCAGACACTATAGAGGACACAAACAAAGTAACAAAAGCCACAAGTTCATATAATGACCGAAGTAGGAATCAATATAGCAGTGATACTCAGTCACGTTTTGTTCAACAGCCTAGCCCAGGCTCTCACTCACGTTCACAGTCCAGGGGCCGCCGTAGTTCTGTCAATTATAGAACACTAGGTATTGATGGATTATGCCTGAATTGTGGAAATTCAAACCACAGGTCAAGAGATTGTCGCACAAACAGAAACTCTCTTAAATGTAGGTCATGTAGGAAAGTGGGACATGTTGCAAAAGTTTGTATCACTACACTTCTTCAACAGTCAAATACACACAACATTGCAACTGAGAACATAGATGACAACTTGCATGACCACCCTGAAACCAATTTCGGGATAGGACAACTGGAATGCATCGAAGATCTCTTTGAAGTAGGACAAGAATCAGATAAATATTTTATCAGTGTTAAACTCAACAATAAATCACAAAGATTTGAAGTCGACACGGGAGCAAAATATTCACTCATCTCAGAGAACGAATGTTCAACCTTGGGTCTTGGTTTACCATTGCAGCCAACAAATGTCTGTTTTCGATCATATTCTGATCATGTTATCAAACCCAGAGGAAAAATTGTTGTCACAGTATCATACAAAGGGAAAGAAATTGTTGCAGATCTTTTTGTAGTTCCGCAAGGTCATGCCGCATTGCTTGGTCGTGTTTGGATCAGGGGCCTCGGCCTTGATCTGAAGGAAATTGACAAGGACACAAATCAATCACTTCACACTGAATCTGTCAACTCAGTGCAGTCAATTCAGGATATTTTACATCAGTATAGTACAATCTTTGAAGAAAAAATTGGATGCGTTCCCAATATTGAAGTAAAACTCCAACTCAGAGAGGGGGTGAAACCTGTCTTCAATCGTGAACGTGATGTCCCTTTTGCTCTTCGGGAACGCGTTGAAAAGGAACTCGCTTCATTGGAATCAGAAGGAGTTATTTCTCCCACAGCTTTAAGTGATTGGGGATCGCCTCTTGTTGTTATCCCAAAACCAGATGGGGGAGTTAGGTTATGTGTTGACTACAAATGTGGAGTAAATTCAAGGTTGATTTCTGCAAACCATCCCATAAGACCAGTTAATGATGTTCTACATAGTCTTAGAAACTCAAAATTTTTCTGCAAGTTAGACTTATACAAGGCATATCTACATCTGAAGGTTGATGAAGAAGGTAGTATGATTCAAACTATATCCACTCACAAAGGAACCTTCAGGATGCACCGACTGAGTTTTGGCATCAAAACTGCCCCCTCAGAATTTAATAGGATATTATCACAGATCCTTCATGGTCTTCCAAAAGCTGAAGCTTATTTTGACGACATCATAATACATGGTACAACGAAGGAGGAGTGCACCAAGAACTTAATAGCCTGTCTAGAACGGCTTTCGAAAAATAATCTGCATTTGAACAAAAGCAAATGCTCATTTTTCAAGGAAAACATAGACTACCTAGGACATATTGTATCATATAATGAGATCCGCAAGTCACCAGAGAAAGTTCAAGCTGTGTCACAAATGCCACGCCCTAAAAACAATGAAGAAGTGAGACGCTTCCTTGGTATGGTGACTTATTATGCAAAGTTCATTCCTAATTTTTCAACGAAGTCCCACCCATTACGGCAGTTATTGCGGAAAGGTGAACGGTTTTTCTGGTCTGCAGCCTGTGAAGCAGCTTTCTTGAATCTCAAGTCCGAGTTATGTAGTGAACGTGTCCTTACCCCATTCAACCCATCACTGCCTATCATCTTGTCAACCGATGCCAGTCCTACTGGTGTTGGAGCAGTATTAAGTCATGAGATGGATGGCCAAGAAAGACCCATCGCCTATGCATCTCGTGCCCTAACACCAGCAGAATGTAATTACAGTCAGCTTGACCGGGAAGCGCTGGCAATAATTTTCGCCACAACACACTTCTACAACTATATTTTTGCAAGAAATTTCATTCTTGTGACAGACAATGAACCTCTGTCTCGTATTTTTCATCAGAACAAGGGCCTGCCACAAATGACATCCGCAAGGCTCCTAAGATATGCATCGTTTCTCTCCGGGTTTGACTACACGGTAAGAGTGAAAAAAGGGAAAGATAACGAAAATGTTGACTGCCTATCCCGAGCCCCTGTTGCATCTACCTCGCCAAACATTGAAACATCAATAAATGCAGAAGTTTCACAACTCTGTGCTGAAACGATTCTTCAAGTGTCAACTGAAGCCATTACGTACGAAACTATCCGTGATGAGACTATGTTAGACCCAGAACTTAGTGCCACCCTGCAACGTCTTCAAACTCAATCCTTGGATGAACCATATACAGTTGAAAATGGAATTCTATTCCGTCAAGACCGAATTGTTATCCCAAAGAAACTACAAAGAAAAATATTGGAAGAGTTACATTTAACACACCTCGGCATTGTGAAAACAAAACAGTTAGCAAGACGATATGTCTACTGGCCGCAATTAGACAAAGACATTGAGAAGCTTATCAAATCTTGTGAAGAGTGCGCACAGACTCGTTCAAATCCACCAAAAGCTCCAATACACCCCTGGGATGAACCAGAAGAAAATTGGGAACGCATACACATTGACTATGCGGGGCCATTTGATAACCACCATTTCTTGATGTGTGTTGACGCGAAATCCAAGTGGGTCGAAGTACGAATGGTGAAAGACGCTCCATCCACTGCAACTACTATCAGTCTGCTTGACAATATCTTCACCGTACATGGGTACCCGAATGTCCTTGTGTCAGATAATGCCACTATCTTCACGAGTGATGTATTCAGATCCTATTGCAAGGAGAGAGGGATTTTTCAGAAATATATTGCACCAGGGCACCCAGCAACCAATGGGCTAGCTGAGAGAAACATCCAAACTTTGAAGAGGCGACTTCGTGCTGCTGTAAATGACCCGGCACCATTATCGACTAAGTTACAGAACATCTTGTTTCAATACAGAGCAACGCCATTGGCATGTGGACAGTCTCCAGCTGAACTATATTTGAAACGTCGGCTACGTATCCGGTTGGATGCTCTACGTCCAAACCAAAAGAGCTTGACTACATCCAGTTTCTCACCCCCTGTTCGCTCTTTCAAAGTGGGAGAGAGAGTGCAAGTCCGGATTCACCAGAAAAACCGTGATATTTGGCAGTTTGGTGTTATACAAACTAAACTCGGCCAGCGTCACTATGATGTGAAATTGGATTCGGGACGAATTTTAAAGCGGCATGTTGACCAGTTATTATCGACTCTCGTGCCAAAGAAAGATAAGCATGTCACTTTTGCTCCAACAAATCCTCCTGTGCGTGGTGTTCCAAACATACTAACACCAACCCAGTCAAGACTAGAAAATGAGGATATTCCTCCTGCAACCCACACTTCAGATGATACAAGGCAGACCATCGTGCAACCAGATGAACGCCCTGATCGAAACAGCCTTCCACCACCTGCTGATAATTATTTAAGAAGATCAGCCAGAGACAGGCGACCTCCTCAGTATCTGCAAGACTATGTGCCCAAATGAATATGAATAGTTCCTTTTATTTGTTTTTATATAAGTGGGGGAGACTATTATGTATCTAGTTTATGTCCTCTATGGAACTTGGTCGGAGTGTATATATGCTTTTTACTCTGTGAAAATGTTAGTTGTAAGTTGTTCATTTGTGTTAAGATGTAGATTCAGATGTGTGTGCATATTAAAGAGTTAAAATATCCGTTATCCAAAACATAATAGCTATAATGTGCTTTATTCAAATATAATAGGAGGTATTTCTTACTAACGTCTACTACTTGTAATAGTATGGGATGTTACAAGATTTTTGAGGGGTTAGTATTTTAAGTTAGTTCGCGTATTTTGGGCCTCGAATAGGAGGGTGTGTGTTTGTGCTTCAGATGACTTTCTGTCCTGGTCTGATAGTCGAAACGCTCATCAATATTTTATTTGTTTATGTATTAAGGGTTATTGTGTTTCTTTGAGATGTCAGTCATTCGTGCAACCTTAAGGATAACCGACTAGGTTTTCTTATTTTCCTTAAGGACTGGGCTGACATATTCATTGGTTTGTGTCGAAAGGCTTTTCATGGTATAATCACGTTTCTAGACATGTGGTTAAGGGTGGGTTAACGCCTTGTTTAAGTGGGACCTTGACCGAAAGTTGAGGGTAATTTATGGGTTTGTGTTTGTTGCTTTCGGTCGGGAAACAACGTGCGTACTCTTTATGTTTATTAAATGAGGTGTATCGATTATTCTTGCTGTTTGTGATAAGTGTGTTTATGGCAAGTACCCGGGGACTGTCATTGATGCTCATTTTACTTTTGGCAGGATGATTGAATCTCATACTTTCGTCCGAGAAGAAGATTTATTCAGAGAGTTTATGAAGTCAGTTGCTGTTTTGTTTTGAGGAGTTGTAAATTGTTTCTCTTAAGGGTTGTGTATGTCTTTCTTTCCTTTATTTATGGTCGTCGTCGTGTTATACTGTAGTAAGTGGATGATGTTTGACCGATAGTTATCTGTTTACTGTAGTGCTTGTTTGTGAGACATATTTTAGTTCATTTAAGGGGTTTTGTTCTTGGTTGGTACGACTTCATATGCTTTTTGAATATCTCTTCTGGTTACTTTCTGTAATCAGCCTGTGGTGGGACGAACGTATTATTTCTTATTTATTTTAATTAGCTTTCCCATTGAAGTCACAAATGGTAATTTCGCTACGATCTCCAATCTAACTAGGGTTAGGCTTCTCTGCTCTCCGTTTTGATAGTCTTTTCATTGTGTGTGTTTTATTTTTATGTTTACCACTTGCTAATATGTATACTTTTATTTACAACCCCCTCACCCCTCATTTACCATTTCATGCGTTACTCACGTCCCCTTTGTTATGTCTTTATATGATTAAAAGTTTGTCTACAACCTTTACTCCAAGAGTGTAGTAGTTTTTAGTAATCGATTCTCCATCTAGTTCTTAAGGTGCGAGTCAACTCGACTTAGGTCTCTATGGTCCACGTCCTAAACCGCCTTCTCAATTGGTAGCAGAGCCTGCTCTTGTTACTTTCACATTTTGAACATTGGGAGGTCGATTGTGTGATTGCTGCATTCTTCGTGTATTGGTTGTAATTCGATTATTTAGTTTTCTTTGTAAATTCAGAGAAGTCCTAATACCATATTCGTAATGATACTCCTTGTCCTTCGATCGACATAAATTTAATCTGCTGTTTCTGATATGATCTGCGCTATGCAAGTTAACACTAACATTCTGGCAACAGTTTAAACTTAACATCGTGTCTTTAGTTCCCGTGCGCTTTGAGGAGATATTGTTGATCAGCTGCGATTTATTTCTTCTTCTTAACTTTTACATCTCCCACAATGCTGCTCTGTGTTATGTCAAGGGCCCGACATCACGTGATGCAGACATGTGACAATCTAGGTAACAGCTGATGTATATGTCAACATAACCTCTGTGTTTGACATCTAAAAGAAGTTGGAAAGGCGCAAGCTGTGTCCAAATTTGGCAGGCAGGAGTATGATCCGTTACTACGTTATTAACGGACCGATGAGATACGAGTTGTTGTATAGTCTGCCATCTGTAGGTTTATATTTGAAGCGCAACCTGTTCTGGAGTAAATAAAACGCGCCCGCTGTAGAGTTTGTGCTCTGGCTCTGTGGAACTCGACTACATTTATTGTTATGTCGAGGGAATCGTGTTGACAAAGAGAAGAAGTGAGGGTCGGAGACATAACTTCTACTACCGTTTGGTCTGCTTAAAGATGCTGTTGTCTAATTATAAATATATCTACCGGATTTGGAAACGATCGATGGGACATGACGGGATTATGGCTATTGATACCAAAACTTAAAAGGACAGGAAAATTGAATTGTTATTAAAATGTTATATCATCGAGAACATCCAGACCGTCGTATTCAAAGCTAAGTGTCATTTTATCTTGAAGCCTATTATCAAAGAGTGAAGTGAAATATGCAGTTAAGCAAATAATGTCATGTCCTCCCATCCTTTGGTGATAGTATGTCCCTAGTTCCTGCGGTATTTAAGTTAGATTGGAGATTGTAATTCTTTTGGTTATACTTGCTTGTCTATTGTCCTCCCCTTTGTATACATAGCGTGGAGAGGAAACGCGTTGTTGTTTGGGATTTTATTAATTTTGGTTTATTGCCGTTATTGTTGTTGATTTGTTTGATTGGTGTTATTTTTCTGCCGTATTTTTCTCATTGTTCGTCATGAAACGTGATTGTAGTTTGGGAGGTATTTCTTACTAACGTCTACTACTTGTAATAGTATGGGATGTTACAAGATTTTTGTGGGGTTAGTATTTTAAGTTAGTTCGCGTATTTTGGGCCTCGAAGAGGAGGGTGTGTGTTTGTGCTTCAGATGACTTTCTGTCCTTGTCTGATAGTCGAAACGCTCATCAATATTTTATTTGTTTATGTATTAAGGGTTATTGTGTTTCTTTGAGATGTCAGTCATTCGTGCAATAAGGATAACCGACTAGTTTTTCTTATTTTCCTTAAGGACTGGGCTGACATATTCATTGGTTTGTGTCGAAAGGCTTTTCATGGTATAATCACGTTTCTAGACATGTGGTTAAGGGTGGGTTAACGCCTTGTTTAAGTGGGACCTTGACCGAAAGTTGAGGGTAATTTATGGGGTTGTGTTTGTTGCTTTCGGTCGGGAAACAACGTGCGTACTCTTTATGTTTATTAAATGAGGTGTATCGATTATTCTTGCGGTTTGTGATATGTGTGTTTGTGGCAAGTACCCGGGGACTGTCATTGATGCTCATTTTACTTTCGGCAGGATGATTGAATCTCATACGTTCGTCCGAGAAGAAGATTTATTCAGAGAGTTTATGAAGTCAGTTGCTGTTTTGTTTTGAGGAGTTGTAAATTGTTTCTCTTAAGGGTTGTGTATGTTTTTCTTTCCTTTATTTATGGTCGTCGTCGTATTATACTGTAGTAAGTGGATGATGTTTGACCGATAGTTATCTGTTTACTGTAGTGCTTGTTTGTGAGACATATTTTAGTTCATTTAAGGGGTTTTGTTCTTGGTTGGTACGACTTCATATGCTTTTTGAATATCTCTTCTGGTTACTTTCTGTAATCAGCCTGTGGTGGGACGAACGTATTATTTCTTATTTATTTTAATTAGCTTTCCCATTGAAGTCACAAATGGTAATTTCGCTACGATCTCCAATCTAACTAGGGTTAGGCTTCTCTGCTCTCCGTTTTGATAGTCTTTTCATTGTGTGTGTTTTATTTTTATGTTTACCACTTGCTAATTTGTATACTTTTATTTACAACCCCCTCACCCCTCATTTACCATTTCATGCGTTACTCACGTCCCCTTTGTTATGTCTTTTATATGATTAAAAGTTTGTCTACAGCCTTTACTCCAAGAGTGTAGTAGTTTTTTAGTAATCGATTCTCCATCTAGTTCTTAAGGTGCGAGTCAACTCGACTTAGGTCTCTATGGTCCCCGTCCTAAACCGCCTTCTCAATTGGTAGCAGAGCCTGCTCTTGTTACTTTCACATTTTGAACATTGGGAGGTCGATTGTGTGATTGCTGCATTCTTCGTGTATTGGTTGTAATTCGATTATTTAGTTTTCTTTGTAAATTCAGAGAAGTCCTAATACCATATTCGTAATGATACTCCTTGTCCTTCGATCGACATAAATTTAATCTGCTGCTTCTGATATGATCTGCGCTATGCAAGTTAACACTAACATTCTGGCAACAGTTTAAACTTAACATCGTGTCTTCAGTTCCCGTGCGCTTTGAGGAGATATTGTTGATCAGCTGCGATTTATTTCTTCTTCTTAACTTTGACATCTCCCACAATGCTGCTCTGTGTTATGTCAAGGGCCCGACATCACGTGATGCAGACATGTGACAATCTAGGTAACAGCTGATGTATATGTCAACATAACCTCTGTGTTTGACATCTAAAAGAAGTTGGACAGTCGCAAGCTGTGTCCAAATTTGGCAGGCAGGAGTATGATCCATTACTACGTTATTAACGGACCGATGAGATACGAGTTGTTGTATAGTCTGCCATCTGTAGGTTTATATTTGAAGCGCAACCTGTTCTGGAGTAAATAAAACGCGCCCGCTGTAGAGTTTGTGCTCTGGCTCTGTGGAACTCGACTACATTTATTGTTATGTCGAGAGAATCGTGTTGACAAAGAGAAGAAGTGAGGGTCGGAGACATAACTTCTACTACCGTTTGGTCTGCTTAAAGATGTTGTTGT
This sequence comes from Meconema thalassinum, assembly GCA_946902985.2. Classification (NCBI taxonomy): domain Eukaryota; kingdom Metazoa; phylum Arthropoda; class Insecta; order Orthoptera; family Tettigoniidae; genus Meconema; species Meconema thalassinum. The sequence goes on from OX336394.1 coordinate 38,009,220, forward strand.
CTAATTATAAATATATCTACCGGATTTGGAAACGATCGATGGGACATGACGGGATTATGGCTATTGATACCACAACTTAAAAGGACAGGAAAATTGAATTGTTATTAAAATGTTATATCATCGAGAACATCCAGAACGTCGTATTCAAAGCTAAGTGTCATTTTATCTTGAAGCCTATTATTAAAGAGTGAAGTGTAATATGCAGTTAAGCAAATAGTGTCATGTCCTCCCATCCTTTGGTGATAGTATGTCCCTAGTTCCTGCGGTATTTAAGTTAGATTGGAGATTGTAATTCTTTTGGTTATACTTGCTTGTCTATTGTCCTCCCCTTTGTATACATAGCGTGGAGAGGAAACGCGTTGTTGTTTGGGATTTTATTAATTTTGGTTTATTGCCGTTATTGTTGTTGATTTGTTTGATTGGTGTTATTTTTCTGCCGTATGTTTCTCATTGTTCGTCATGAAACGTGATTGTAGTTTGGGAGGTATTTCTTACTAACGTCTACTACTTGTAATAGTATGGGATGTTACAAGATTTTTGAGGGGTTAGTATTTTAAGTTAGTTCGCGTATTTTGGGTCTCGAAGAGGAGGGTGTGTGTTTGTGCTTCAGATGACTTTCTGTCCTTGTCTGATAGTCAAAACCCTCATCAATATTTTATTTGTTTATGTATTAAGGGTTATTGTGTTTCTTTGAGATGTCAGTCATTCGTGCAACCTTAAGGATAACCGACTAGGTTTTCTTATTTTCCTTAAGGACTGGGCTGACATATTCATTGGTTTGTGTCGAAAGGCTTTTCATGGTATAATCACGTTTCTAGACATGTGGTTAAGGGTGGGTTAACGCCTTGTTTAAGTGGGACCTTGACCGAAAGTTGAGGGTAATTTATGGGGTTGTGTTTGTTGCTTTCGGTCGGGAAACAACGTGCGTACTCTTTATGTTTATTAAATGAGGTGTATCGATTATTCTTGCGGTTTGTGATATGTGTGTTTGTGGCAAGTACCCGGGGACTGTCATTGATGCTCATTTTACTTTCGGCAGGATGATTGAATCTCATACGTTCGTCCGAGAAGAAGATTTATTCAGAGAGTTTATGAAGTCAGTTGCTGTTTTGTTTTGAGGAGTTGTAAATTGTTTCTCTTAAGGGTTGTGTATGTTTTTCTTTCCTTTATTTATGGTCGTCGTCGTATTATACTGTAGTAAGTGGATGATGTTTGACCGATAGTTATCTGTTTACTGTAGTGCTTGTTTGTGAGACATATTTTAGTTCATTTAAGGGGTTTTGTTCTTGGTTGGTACGACTTCATATGCTTTTTGAATATCTCTTCTGGTTACTTTCTGTAATCAGCCTGTGGTGGGACGAACGTATTATTTCTTATTTATTTTAATTAGCTTTCCCATTGAAGTCACAAATGGTAATTTCGCTACGATCTCCAATCTAACTAGGGTTAGGCTTCTCTGCTCTCCGTTTTGATAGTCTTTTCATTGTGTGTGTTTTATTTTTATGTTTACCACTTGCTAATTTGTATACTTTTATTTACAACCCCCTCACCCCTCATTTACCATTTCATGCGTTACTCACGTCCCCTTTGTTATGTCTTTTATATGATTAAAAGTTTGTCTACAACCTTTAGTCGAAGAGTGTAGTAGTTTTTTTAGTAATCGATTCTCCATCTAGTTCTTAAGGTGCGAGTCAACTCAACTTAGGTCTCTATGGTCCACGTCCTAAATCGCCTTCTCAATAATTGAAAGGTCCCTACCCCCTCTACCAAGAAAATAGATTTCAAGTCTCTAGGACAAAATCTATGCATGTTAAAACTTTTTAATTTTTTTTAAATAAAAGGGTGTATGTAGACAGAGAGAGAGAAAGAGAGAGAGAGAGTCAGTAGCGCTGGGCGTGTGTTACAACGAGGCTATGACTAGCCATGGTGAATACAGGAAATGGCTATTTCGAGGGGGCGATGTATGGCAAAACGAGGGGTTGCTTTTCTATATTTTCCTATGACGAACGAATGAAGGTGAATATTTTCGAAAATCCCTTATGGTGATCTTTAAAATAGATTAGTAAACACTTGACCAGTAACCAGATAAAATTCATAATAGTATGAGCCGAATAAAAGCAAGGCTTTTTATAGTTGACAACAACAGAACTTGTTTTTCTATGTCTGACTGGCAGCCAGAATGGGAAAACAGAATATCTGCTCGAGAGACCTGCTTGGTGCCTGGCTAGCCAGCTAAGAGAATGGAATGTGGTTGGGAGCTGACAACATTGGTGTCATATGATAACAGGTTGGAACAATGTGGCAACCCTGTAAAGAGGTGATAACGGCTAGCCAGGCGAGCAGAGAGCGGTGGGCAGGGCCCCACAGAGAGGAAATGGGAGAGGGGGGAGGGTGGAACACAAAGGGAGGACAGGAAATCACGTGACCACTACAGAGCGGTGAGGGGGCGAGCCCAGAAGTGCGGGGAGGTGAGGGGAGGAGTAGAGAACCCATGACAGCCAATAGCTTAACGTGTTGTATGTCAACATGGAGTGAAGGAGTGAGTCACAGTTGTGGAGAGAGAAATACAAACATGTATGGGCATGCATGAAGCGTGGAGCGACGTACACAGAGCTCTCGTACAACACGATTCAATAAAATAAATAAATAAATAAATAAATAAATAAATAAAATGTGCACAGGTTCACACAACATGTGATTTATTGATCCAAGAATTAAACGTTGAGTTAAATCCTAACCATTTGACATATAGTTTATTTCCTTTTTGTTTCAACACTTTTTCCACAAGATAATGCTTAGGAAATGCTGTTTGTTGAAGTTCATTGAGATAAAATCTACCTTTTATGGGCTTGATGGTTGAGGTCTTGGAATAAATAGGTGACTGGACTGTCCAAGTTGACTTGACGAATTCGAAATAGTTCAGTCCCCCACTGAGGTGTGTAGCCCTTATTGAAGGCAGACTTAAATTTGCTCACACGAACAAAATCCCCAATTTTCAGTCGGTGACGTTTGGGAATGGTTGTTTTTATGGGGTTAAACAGTTTATCCAATCGCTGAATATTTTTGGTCACGAGGCGTTGTTTGGTCCCAATGGTTCTATGTTTAGTGTCATTGTAACGTGATACTAGCTCTGGTAACATGTCCAACCAGCGATACGTGCCCTGAGCTGTAAATGCTTTCCACATATGGGTTTTCAATGTTCAGTTGAACCGCTCAACCACGCTGGCTTTGAGATTGCTGTACGTGGTGTAATGGTGAATATCCTTAGATTTGAGAAAACTGGAGAAATCCTTGTTGAAAAATTCTTTCCCCTGGTCGGTTTGTAGCAACTGAGGTTGACGTTTGGAGTGTTGAATAATATGTTGAAAGGCCTTGGTAACTTATGAACCAGACTTGCGACGCACAGGTTCAACAAACGCCATTTTGGAATACACATCAATGACGGTCAACATATAGCGTACACCGTCGTTAACGCCAGCATAGGGTATCATTTCAACCAAGTCAGCCTGCCAAAGTTCATCCACACCTCATGAAATCACCTTGAGTCGCAGATAGTGACGCCTAGCTGGGCGATGCAACTCGCGAGCAATACCTATTTTAATGGGTGAGGGCTTAAACAATAATTTTGGCATTTCGAAGTTCTTGTTCAATTTCTTGAATTTCCCAATCGTGACCGGTATGGCCGGCTTGACGTGAAGCATGCAACAACTGTAGCCGCTGGACGAGCTTACTGAGATTGTGCCAGTAGGTAACATCCACAAGGGGTTTTAATGGTTTAAATGTCACTCCCGAAGCGGACATTTTACGACGAGTACTTTGACTGGTGGGAAACATTTTTGCAATGATGGTTTTATATTTTTGAGATGTATTGGCATTCACTTGTTGAGCTGGATCATACTGTCTCTTGTGGGCATGGGTATCCAATAATGTGGATTTATATTTGCCAAGGTCCTCGGACGTATAATCATGGAAAGAGGGGGTCCGAGAAAAGAGCAGCTTTAAAAGTCCTGGCGTCAATTTATAATTGATGTTCTTAATGACAGCTTTAGTACGAGCAAATTTAATCGATGAATCCCCAATTTTAAAACTATCATTCTCATAGCGAACACCATACGTGGTATCTGTGTTTCCAATAAATTTATCGGTGAAATAGGGTTCTAGTGTTGATCCATAATATTTTAGTAAAATGTTTTTGAGTTGAGCTTTATTTTGAGGGGTGGCCAAGACTTGTGAAAACGGAGATGATTTGGAAGGGCAAGGTGTTTCGACCATGGGCAAGGATTTCTTTTTTCTCAAAAACTCTGCAAGAGGTGCGGTCTTTTTTTGTGGCGTAAACGCTTGTTCCTCGTCATCCTCAACTTCGCTAACACAAGTCAAATCTTCCTGTTCCTCTTCCTCTTCCTCAGGGTCCTCTTGCAGCGTCTGCGTGGCTTGTGAAACGGTGGGTAGCGTTTCAGATGGCTTGAAAGAGGGTTTCAACATGGCTTTTAGCGGAGGTGCTAAATATTGTTGAATAAACAAAGCATGATCTGCACGTGATCGTTTCAATTGACGAAACTTCTGGCGAATAGTATCTTTTGCTCTAATAATATGCTTTTTCAATTGACTCTCTGCTAACGCCATGGTTTCTTGAGAAATGACTTGATAGGGAATGAGACAGGGCCTTAAATAGCAATAAAATGATCAAACCCTAAGCGATATCGTCCTTGGTTGAGTTCACATTGTTGTCAATCACAAAACATGCATGACGTTGAGTGTTCCAGCACTTGACACACAATTCAGTAAACATTTGAAAGGTCATATCCGGATTCACATGTTCATTATAAATGTGACGACTGTTCCTCTCGTCCTGGCGAAATAAAACAATGACATTGGCATTGTCACGAATCAACTGTTTGAACATTTTAGAATGCGTTTGTCCAAGATAAAACAATCGATATGTTTGTGTCGACCCATGCTGAAATAGCTTTTAATAATGCCTTGACGTTCAGTGGATACATAATCGAAAATCATGAGTTAATCAGGCTTTACCTCATCCGGTGATATAACATTTTCTTGCGCGGAAAATGTGAAATAACCCATATTCTCTTTTTGTGATCCAGACATGACTTGATCCAGAAACACGTAGAGGGGTTGGTAGAGAGATTTTCCAAACATATAAATATTTTGAAAACGCAGACCATTGGGCGCTGTGATGAGCGTCAGCAAAAGATTGGTCTTTCCACAGCCGGAAAGTCCCTCAATGATGCAGCGAATGGAAGATGGAAACAGTGAACCATGGCGTTGTTCACGTGATGTGGGACAGAGATGGGAAACCATGTCCCCCACGGGGAATGACTCTTGCTGCTTAATAATCTTCATATCAACTAAGGCTTAGACAGGCTAACAGGCTGTCTATATACAGGACACCGAGCCTTGTCATAGAAACAGTAGACTCGTACTACAAGTTGACGATGGATGTGTTTGGACGTGCGTTGGTGGCCAAAGCTAGGTCTGTCCCCATACATGATCCTAAACAAGAAACAGATCCTGCTAATAAACACTATGTGGATAGGTCTGTAGTGCCACGCACAAAACATGGAGATTATGACTTTAAGGGAAAGCGGTTAACCCATGTAAAACATCCTCGAGTGCCTACAGACGTTACTACGAAAAAGTATGTGGATAACAAAGTGTATGAGTTTTATGACAAAGTGCCTCAGCTTACGGTGAATGGCTATAGCGCTAATCACCATCGGATTATTCACGTGGAAGACCCGCAAGACGAAGACGATGTCTGTACCAAGCGTTACGTGACCTATGAAATGAAAAGGCTTTATAAATGTATCCCATCTGTATTTTTAGTATATCTGACAAATGGAAAACCTGTGAATGACAGAAACCACTTACCGCTAGTTCATGACCAGCACCTGACCTATGTGTTTGCTTCGGGTTTAAGCCACTATCAATTACACTATGATGGAACCATTCACATCAAATATGCCATACCTGATGAGAACCATTTACAAATACAGATAAATGGTGATAGGATGTTGGTCCATAACCATGAAATAATCAATGCAGGTGACGAATTATCCTTTCATCTCATGTTGACAAGGGATGAAAAGCAAGCGGGAAAAACCATAAACGATTTCCCACTTTATGTGGAATTGGAATATACAGCCATGAAATAACAATCTGACGTTAGTTGTAACTTAAACTTTCTTGTGAAAGATTGTTGGTCTCCATCATCATGGTGAAACAAAGGTATGTGGTGAGAAAGACTAAAAATAAGACCCTGTCCTTGGCAAAGCCTGGGCTTAAGACATTCGTGGACAAGCCGTTGCGAAAGAAAAAAATCAAAAATAATGTATTGACCATAAGGAAAGCTCTTCGAGCAGCACAGAAACGTGTTATTCCAAAACGTCGGCGACAGGGTTCAATCCATGGGCGAGTGATTCCCGTCCCCAAACGAGCGGGATTTTTACCTGCTTTATTTGCCTGTCTGGCTGCTCTGGGTTCACTTTTGGGTGGTGCCAGTGCAGTGGCGAAAACCATTAAAGCCGCGCAGCAGGGCAAGAAACAACTCAAAGAAAGTCAGCGACACAATGAAACGATGGAAGCGATTGCAATGGGGGCTAGATATGCCAATTTGAAGCCAGCCTTTTATCAACAAGGATTTGGAATTCCACCATTTCGAAATATTTAAAAAAATAACCTCAGCCATAGCAAGACATGCCCTGACGCATCAACAAGTGGAAAGCTATGCTAAACAACTAAAGCTTTCTCATTTTCGAGGTGTGTTTAAGTGAAACCAATTACCCCCACGACCCTGGAAACAGGAATGCGCTGTTGTCAATTTGGATGATCACCGAGGACCAGGTACGCATTATGTAGCTTATGTCAAAGAGGGATCCATCGTATGGTACTTTGACAGTTTTGGGAATTTACCCCCGCCCATGGAACTAGTGACCTATTTTGGAAACAGAATCAAGATATATTATAATGTGAAACGTGAGCAAACGTTTAACAGCCAACAGTGTGGAGGTTTGTGTTTAATTTTTTGTATATAAGACACAGTATAAGCAAAAACGCCAACGGTATGTCGGCAGAAAATAAAACGTTTACACTCCGTGGACGTGGACCCGAAGTCAGCCTAGACTTTTACCCGCCCATCGAATTGAGTGAAAAACCCTATGGTTTAGGACATGTTTGTCTTGAAACGTACAATCGAATATACAACATACGTGAAAATGTGAACAAGTTTTACTATGATTCTGTGCTCACCCTGAACTCTGGTGGATACACGATCGATGACATTTATGAACACATTTATGTGGTGTTGATCAATGAATATGGTTTAAAGTCATTTCTCGATGGAACGCGCAAGTTTGAACTTGTAGGAAATACCAACACTCATCGCTGAAGTATTTTCTCTACATTCAACATTGACTTTAAAACACGCCCCAATTCCATTGGTCCATTACTAGGATTTAAATCACGTGTGTTGGAGCCCAAAAAAAACATGAATCAGACCATAAAGTGAAATTCATTGAGGGCCAACATGTGTCGGTGACGTGTAATATTATTAGCCAAGTGTACACCAATCAAGAACCATCGCATTCGCTTTATGACTTTATTGTGACATCGCCCAATGGGTATATTATTCGTGAAAACCCTCCAGTGGTGCTTTTTCATTCTGTGGCTGTCGATAGTATTTGTAATATAACATTAAGACTGATCAATAGAGATCAACAACTCATTGATCTAGATTCTACCACACCAGTGACTTACAAGTTGGTGCTAAAGCCACTATGAAGTTTGTGTATAAAGCAACAACACCGTCTAGGAATGGTGTTAGTTGTTTGCCACGTGAATACACGTTAACATCTCAAGACAAGCAGATTTTACAGCATTTGGGTTACCACATCAACCCCCATGATGAATTCTATCCTAAAGGTAGCGAACCGCATCGAGGAGCAACCAGGGGTGGTGAGAATTGATCTCCATTCCTATCAAGCTCAAACACCTGGACTCAATAACAATGATGAAATTCAATTTGTTATCAACAACCAAGATATTTACACCCTACCGCATGAAAGTGTCATTCAGATTGAAGGTAGGCTCACAAAAGCCGATGGCTCTACACCCACCACGTCCAAGTTGACCTTTCTGTTTTCTGAAGTACGTTATGTCATTAACGATATCGTGGTGGATAGCACTCGAAATGTGGGCATTTCCAGTGTCATGAAACTATACCCCTCTTATAATGAGGAAGAAGGTAAAACACTTTGCATGGCAGGTTGGTGCCCTGACTCGACCAATGACGGATGGTACACACCGATGGGACCTTTACTGGATATTTACCTCTTAAACTGGTTTTAGGCTTTGCCGAAGATCACCAGCGCATTGTGGTCAGTGCTTTATCTGGTGAGAGACAGGAGTGATAATAATGCACTCAAGGGAGCCGACAATGCCCCCATAGATTCAAAAATTCAACTACAACGCTTGCTATGGAAAGTGCCCCATGTGACCCTTGACGATAGCAAAAAACTGGACATACTCTAGATGGTAAAGAGAGATATGCCTCTACCCATGGAATTTAGAAGCTGGGCACTCCATGAGTATCCGCTATTGCCCACCACCAACACACACAGTTGGTCTGTAAAAACAGCTCGTTATACAGAGGGACCTCTCTACATGATCGTGGGTTTTCAAACGAATCGCAAGTATCAACAAACCAAAGATGCCACGCAATTTGATCACCTGCAATTGAGAAATGCACGTCATTTCCTCAACGGAGCTGTGTTTCCCTATGAAGGACTGGATTTGGATTTTTCAAAAAATAAGTTTGGCCCCCTGTACGACTTGTTTTCTAAATTTCGATGGTCGTATTATCAAAAAGAGAACAGCCCCATGCTGCTACCCCAAGCGTTTAAGACAAGAGCACCACAGATTGTCTTTGACTATTCTTACCTGGTGTCAAGCCATTCAATATTGACATTCGACTAGATTTTGAAACGCATGACAATGTACCAGCCAATACGACGGCCTACTGTTTGATTATTCATCACAAACAAGTCCACTATTATCCACTGTCCAACCAAGTGACGAGTGTATAAATAACAGGTCAACCCACGTCAAGCCGCTCAGTCATGTCTTGCTTTAAAGCATCAAGAGAAGTCACATCCATGAATTTAAACTCTGAGGAACAACGTTTCAAGACTTTTGCAACGTGGCCAGTGCCTTTCATAAACCCTCAAGCCTTGGCGGCCGCTGGATTCTACTATTAAAAACAAGAGATGAAGTGAAATGTGCCTTTTGTCCCATCATCATAGACCAATGGCAAGAGAGCGATAAACCCATGCAGGAACATCAGCGCTGGTCACCCGCCTGCCCCTACCTGTGCAGAATGGAGGTGGGAAACATACCCTGTCATTCAAGCTATCCCTCACTCGTGCCTCTGAGTGATGAAAAAACAAGTTACGATACGTGTGGACTGTATGGTGTCAACGGTGCTTCAGTGAGCAGCTCACCATCAAGAACGCCTGGTTTAGAGACATTGGGACATCATCGGTGTTTTGGACGTTACAAACACAAGAGACTATATTGTTGTATCAGTTGGAATCGTCCTTATCCCAAAATGACAAAAGCCTGTGAGACGTGTTCTTCTTCTTCTTCTTCTACCTTATCCGATACGGACGTTGGCTACCACCATGTCTAACACCTTCTTATCCTGTGCAATCCTGAAGAGTTCCGTTGAAGACAGCCCAAACCACGTTCTTAAATTATCCATCCAAGTTATTCGTCTCCTTTCCGGTCCACGCTGACCTTCAATTTTACCCTGAAGTATAACTTGGAGCAGACGGTATTTTGGACTCCTCATCATGTGTCCCAAGTATTCCAATTTCCTCTTCTTAATTGTGTTTAACAGCTCAGGTTGGCTGCTCACACGCTGAAGAACCTCGGCATTACTCACATGTTCTGTCCACGAAATTTTAAGAATCCGCCGGTATATCCACATTTCAAAAGCTCGAATCTTCTTTTCTGTAGCTACGGACAATGTCCAAGCTTCAACACCATAAAGAAGGGTGGAGACAACATAACACTTCACAATTCTTTTCTTAAGCGTCATACTGAGATTTCGACAGCATAGTAGTTGTTTCATTGTCATAAAGATGGATCTAGCCTTCTCTATACGGCATCTTATTTCAACCGAAGGATCCCAATTCTCATTAATATTCTGTCCTAAATAAACCAAACTCTTGACTCGCTCAATCTGATGTCCATCGACTAAAAGGACTTGTGACAATGCTGGTTTTCGCGATATTATCATATATTTTGTTTTCTTAATGTTGAGGTCAAGGCCATATTGTTTACTCTTTTGATACACCATAGTAACAATCTCTTTAAGTCCTTCGAAACTATTTGCAATCAATACAGTATCATCTGCGTAACGTATATTATAAATATAATTACCATTGACATTAATACCTTGTTGAATGCCATCAAGTGCCTCAGAGAAAATCTGATCTGCATAGATATTATAAAGATGCGGTGAAAGAATGCATCCTTGTCTCACACCACGCATCATTTCCACTGATCTCGATATATGCCCATCAATTCTGATACTAGCCTTTTGACCCCAGTATAAGTTAATGATGATCCGAGTGTCTTTCTCATCTATTCCTGAGTTCTTGAGTACATTATACAACTTATCATGCTGATAACGGTCAAAGGCTTTTGCATAGTCCAGAAAACATGCATATGCATCCTGATTTACCTCACGGCATCTCTGGAAAAGAACTTGAAGCGCAAATAATGTAAGACGTGTTATGGTAATAAAATGATGTAAGTTTTAAATTCTTACTTTTTCATGTCCCCCTGTCCTACCCTAACCTCAATTTTTTAAACTAGCATGGTAGGTAAGTCCATGTCATGGTCACACCTTAGTCATTGATCGTCAGTCAGTCGTCAGTTGAACTTGGTCCAGGCAAGCGTCAACATGTTACGCACACTCATTGTGGATTGCCAAGGGTTTGAAATTGGTGACAACTAATTTATATTTAAACAAGTGGCCATTATCGATTGTACCACGTTTTGGATATCGCAAGCTACGCATTTGCTATTTAAACCGCCCCATGCTTTTGATTTCTTGTGTGAAAAAGACCGTAAACAAACCCAGTGGATTGAAAATCATAGGCAACTAGACTGGAATCAAGGAACCATTTCCTACAAATATTTGGACGTGGTCATGAAAGCACACTTGTCCTCGGCCAATGTGGTATTTGTGAAAGGTAATGAAAAACGTCAATGGTTGCAACCATTTTTGACGTCTTACTGTCAATGTATCGACCTCATGGAGTTGGGCTGCCTTTCATTGCAAACGCTCATGGATACTTGTGGCAACATTACCCATACAGACCTAGCCCATGTGTGGCATCTCTTTCATTTGTTAACCACTCATGCCTGTTGGGAGTTGTTAAATAGAATTATAACTCAAGATTTACCTGTGAATGACGGCAGTGAGATTTCTACAAGCGAGGTGTAAACATCTACAGCACGTGATACCATGGAGAAAGGCAATGCTACGGACAACGCCATCGGCAAGTTCTTTGTGTGCAAAAAGAAACTAGACAATTTTACCAAAGTGGAACTCTTGGCGCTGCCCAAGTCGTTCATTTACTATGTGGCCGCCAACGCGGTGAAATAAATCTGGCAACATGTACCAAAATCATGGACTCAAGACCCTGTGTTGAGTGAATTTCAACCCTGTACGGATTACGATCATCATATGCAAGTGGCCATAGCAAAAATACCGTCTATGCATCAGTTTGCGACTTGCCAACTGGTCAAACTGTATCACGGTCATAAAAGTCCGTGTAAAGACTGTTGAATCATTCCACGGGTGTCATGGCGAGAAAAGGCAACAACAACAACAAACACAAAAATCGTCCACAGAAGAAGAGGAAGGCCAAACTTTTTTACCATCGGTGGAAAAGGATATGCCAGACCTGTACTGGCAATGGCGTCATTGATAAAGTGATTCAATACTTACCTTTTGAAATCCATCTTCCAGGTTATCGTTTTTGTGGCCCTGGAACTCATCTTGAAAAACGTTTGCAGCGTGGTGATGTACCCATTAATCTTTTGGATCAAGCATGCAAAGAACATGACCTTTCTTATCGCCATAGTCATCCTGGTTTAAGACATGTGGCAGATAAATTGTTATTGAAGAAAGCTAAACAACGTTTCACATCCTGTGATGCCTCAGTGGGTGAGAGGATGACAGCCCTGATTGTGATGAGTGCTATGAAAGGAAAGTTGATGATGCGTGGACATGAACATTAAGGAATTGGGATGTGTTTGTATTCTATATTCTTTTGTCAATTCCCTATGGTTATGAAATAAAGACAAAGGTTTACCAGAGCACGATGTTTTTTATTTTATTTTAATAAATCATGTTGTTGATGGGCAGATTTTTCATTTTTCATGATGAATTCACACACTGCCATTTGCAATTTACAGATTTTAAAAATGTCTGTTTCAAGTTTTGTGTTTTTCATGATATGGATTTTCCATTTTGTTGATGACACTTTTTAAACAATGTCCGTTTGAAGTTTTTCTGAATTTTCATATTTCACACATGGCCATTTCCAGTTTTTAAAATAACAGTTTTACGTTTATTTGTATTTTGTCAATATCGAAACATGGATTTTTCATATTGCTGTTTTCACATATTTCCATTTGTTGTATGTCGAAAGTTGAGATTTGTCAAAGATGTTGATGCGAGTGCTTAACCCTGATAATACTGCAATGTGTTTATGCGTGTTTGGAGAAACGTCGAGGTCTACGACTACTGCAGGTAAGACTGTTTTTTTTACAAAAATAATGTCTATTGTCTGCCACATTTCAATGAAAAAACCAAACTATTGAAAACAAAATGAGTATATAAGTGAAAATCTCCCCCCTCTCCACCCACCCTACCTCACCGTGTTTGCTCTGGTCATACATACACACCAGCTTTCTCTCTCTACTCATACATTCACACCTGTCTTTGGGAACAAACACAACCACTTTATATATTCCCAAAAGCACATTCTTGACATGCACACTCATCCCAAAAGAACTTTTTTAGTTTACCATTTATAATTCACATTACAAGAAATAATTAAATACTAGTCATTAAAGTTACTAAAAAATATTACTTATTTCATATTTACAAAAAACTACAACTTTGTACAGCTTTAAAAGAATCAAACTATTTACCAATCGAAAATTTTAAAATAATAAGGTTTCATAGAACTTTTAAAGAGCAAAAGGTCCAAGTGGGTTGCCACTATTTACAAAATCTACTATTTACAATGACACAAAAAAAACACCAATATTTACAAAATACTAAATCTACGAGTTACAAAAAACCATGTCCCTAAACGATTAAACAGAAAAATCACACCTCCTCCTCCTTGCGGTCATAACCCCAGAGCAGGCTGGTGAGCAGGTCATCAGCCCACACACGTTTGTTATCCATGGAGGCGAGGGTGCGTTTTCTCTGTTCCACAAGATACAAATAATGGTTGCTGGATTGTATCCTGCACTGTGTATGGGACATAGCTTTGCCAGTGCGTAAAACGGCTAGATAGTCATCTACACGTAGCGATTTTACCACTGCTCTACCTACACCTTTTGCTCTTTTGGCTTCCTTACAGTCGAGTGTGCGATAAGCATACATTTTCGAAGCCAAACCTACGAATTCCGTCATGACGGAATCACCGCATTCATCTTTTAAAACACCCATTTCCTTCTTGTTTTTTATGGGTAGCTGAAACACGTTGTCAGCGCTATAGGAAGAGGTGTCGAACCAGTCACTATGCTGCCTCATGACGTCTTAGGGGCTGCAGTGGCGAATGTGGTAAATGAATGAGTCCGTATCCATATACAAAAGAGATACGTCCTCAAAATGGCGTTTGGCAAACTCATAGTGGAATCGATACATGACCGATTTAGAAAAGTCTAAAATGACTTGACCCAAGTAAATGGGTTTATCCATGGTCACGCTAGTCTTACTCAATTCAATAGTAGCCAAATCTTCATCGATAATGTTGATCGATTTAAAATTTGGCTTGGCAATGTACCGCCGGGCACCCTACCGTCCCTCCCAGACATTCACCAATTTAATGTCACGGTATTTGCGGACATTCTCCATGGACTTGCATAGATGCAGTTGTTCATTAATTTAAAAAAAAATCAAACTGCTGTGTTGCCATTTGTCGGTGCTCTGTGTGGAGTTGCATGTACGGCTTTAGCCATGGTTTTTGAGCAAAATAAATTCCCCTGTGGATTTTCTTTAACACCAAGCCTTGGGCTAGGAATTGCACCAACATTTGGATATGTAGCACATACCAATTTTGGTTGTAAAGTGTGCCCATGAGTTTTCAATTTTCACTTTACTGTCAGGGGAACCATTTGCTCAAGGCAGAATGGGAAATCGGCATCTTCATCATACAAGGATGAGGGATATTCAATATCCACTTATAGCACATATCCACGGCCTATTTCTTGGCTAGCCTTGATCACATCAAATTGTGACACTTGTTTCTCTGTCAGCCAAACAAACTTCCCATAGGGCAAAGACTGACTCATGGCGTAACCATACAAATTATTCACGTCATAGTACATTAAGTACGATTCTGGTTTGTCTGGTGAATAATCAGGCATGTAGACATTGTTCGCTTCGGCATGGCGTTGGTTAAGCGACACAAAGCCACCACGAATGCCTTTTTCAAAAAATAGAACCATGTCTACGTCAGTGTGTAAATCCAATTCCACTTGAGTGTGTTTCAAAGCGGCATCGAACGAGAGCCCAAGACTCGTATAATAGTGAGCTGGGTCAAGACCGTAAATGTGCTGACATAACTCTCAGAATTTTTATATACATCGGTGAGCAGCAATACATCCAGTTTTAGGTAATGCATAGCATATTCACTTAGCGTCTTAATGCCAAACACTCACCAAACTTGACATGCATGTGCATAGTCTTCATCGGAAACGGTACTGCGTGTTAGTTTCGAGTAAAATTTCTCTTGTGGTGGGAGTTTTCTTTGCTTTAACACGTCCCAGCTGTTGCAGAAATCATACGGGAATATACCTTTCCAAATGCACAATTGAAATTGCTCAGGATCATTAAAATGCATTCATTTTTAATTCCTCCTCATTCAAGCCATTCACAAGTCTGTCTAGCGAGGATGCCATAAACTTAAAGGAATCCAAAAATCGAATGCTAAAGTCGCTCAACCTCCATGTCAGGGCTGTAAAACGCTCATGGTTTTGGGGAATAATGGTAAACGAGCCCTTGTTGACATGACCCAATTCACGAATCAAAAACTGAATGTTATAATTTGCCAGATTGTGGAAAAAGACACTCATGAAACAAGGAGTTGGAAAGTTTAAATTGCATTTGCTGTGCGCAGCTCCACGAAACTCTCCCGTAAAGTGCGAGTGATCACGAACGATGTCTTCAGCACTGATCGGTGGCTTTTCGCAAGTATGGCATGTCGTGGCATGCTCATACCGCTGCTGCTGTTCTGGAGATAGACACATGGGTACTGGTTGGTCCAGTAATTCCTGTACATGGTCGGCCAACTTAACAAGTTCATCCAAAAAAAAAACTGGCACAATTTGACCCCTCACGGTATTTATAAACGGATTGTGTGGGGTCATAGGCACACACCACATTAAATCCCATGGCAAAGGGTTCATGTTTTTGAAAGAGTGTGGTTGAGCTGATGGTGGGATCTGGTTCACATCCCGCCATGGGTGTAGTGAGAGCTTCAAAATCTTCGTATACCACATAGGGAACAGTGTCACGCTTATGAATGTCCTTAAACTTTAACACAGCCTTGTCCCCTTGTGGCAATATCAATCTCACCGCTTCCTGAGAAACACAATCTACCCTATGACGTTCCAAAAGCGTAGGGGTTGTAAAATATTGCAGACAACGATCACAAATATGTTTTACACCAGTGTGCTTAGACACCTGTCTGCTTAGCAATCTACTCAGGCTTTTAATGAGTCAATAGTGATTCACCTCTCCTAGAGATAAATATAAAAGATGAATGTGATGTCGTTTCGGTTATTTTGTGGCATAAAGAGGACCTACAATCCCATTACCCTCAAGACCATGAACGAAAAGTCCTGGTTATCTTGTTCAAACCTATGGATCTCGGTTAAGTCCATAGGGAACGATACTTGAGTTAAATTTAAAGTTTGTTTTAATTCATCAAACTTGACCCTGTACATTCCTGGCCAACAACCATCACGTTGTACTGGCTGCAAATATCCAGCCACACACCATAGGAAGCAATCATTGTCATGATTCTTTATATTCACCACAGCCTTTTTCGATGCTATTGCTGGTGGTGTTTTAATATAGCTAGACCCAGCATTCAACGGGTTGAAATGACAAATGTTGATTTGTAGGTAATGAATTTTGTTTAACGCCAAACCACTGGGTTTATCAAATTTTGATAGCAAGGCATTTATCACGTTGGATTGATACCACTCGTTCAGATTGTCGGCTATCAAAAGCTCTTGCATTTTACTGCCAATATAAAATGTTTTTTTATGCTCACCGTCCTTGTTTTTATATATGAAATCACACACGAGTTGTGTATTAAGGCCGTATGCAACCTTTGCGCTGTACTAATTTGTTCTTTAAAAATTTTGAAACAAGATTCCATAAAATCTTTTGGGATTAAGCTCTCCCTAACATTGACCACGCGGCCAGAGCAGACACGTGACTTGCAACAGCACTCGAGAGGCTCCCAAGTTAATGTATCAGTAGCAGTGGAAAAAGACATGCATTTTTATAAAAGAAACAATCTCACCACAGTTTTCAGCCGTAGACTGCCTGGTAAGCAATAGCCCCAAACACATACGTTCTCGGTTTTTTTCAGCAGTGGTCAAGCGTTTTTCAAGACACACTAAAAAGAAATAAAATAAACCACCATGAGTATATCTATTTCAAATAGCATGTTTCATAAACAAAAATAAATAAAATAAAATCAAACAGTTTTTTTATAAATAATTTAAAAATCTTGCCTTGCTTTGTAAAAGGCTCTGCGTTTGCCTTCTCCTAGGCTCGAGTGGAATGGTTTGTCTCTGACGGTCCGTCTCGCCTTCTTTTACCCCAACAGGTATGTAGATTATCTAAAACAAAACAAAACAAAAATAACCATTCATCAATCAAATGGTAAACCAATAATCATTTAAACATTGATTAGCATAAAATAAAATAAACAGTGTTAATCCCACACTTACCTTAGATATATAATGTATCCAATATAGTAACCAACTGAGGTTAAGCACACTAATGCAATCACTTTTATACACAGACGACGCAGCCTATGTTTACACTGCAAAGCTTAAAACAGTAATTACTGACTGTGTGTCATAACATGATCAACACACTAATACCCCCTGCCCTCCTCTCCTCGCCCAGCCCCTCGCCCTGTGTCCCTCTTACCACAGCTGTTCATATCGCTCTTGCCCTGCAATTGGCTATGACAATGGTAGGGGGAGGAGTTATACTCGCTTAATGCATTTTTTCTCCGCGTCGTTGCGATATTGTTCGACCTTCAAGTCACCCCTACGTCACTGTAATTTTCCATTGACCTGTTGTCAGCTCTGGTTCACATTCCTGAAACGCGATAACATGTCACATCCTGTTACCCAGCCAGCCAAGCTTCTGGCAGGCCTCTCGAGCAGATATTCTGTTTTCCCATCCTGGCAGCTAGTCTCATTCGTCTCATAGCATTATGAATTTGTCAGGTTACTGGTTAAGTGTTTACTAACCTACTTTAAAGATCACCTTAAGGGATTTTCGAAAATATTCACCTTCATTCGTTCGTCATAGGAAAATGTCGAAAAGCGACCCCTCGTTTTGCCATACATCGCCCCCCTCGAAATAGCCATTTCCTGTATTCACCATGGCTAGTCATAGCCTCGTTGTAACACACGCCCAGCGCTACCGTCTCTCTCTCTTTCTCTCTCTCTGTCTACAAACACCCTTTTATTAAAAAAAATAAAAAAGGTTTAATATGCATAGTTTTTGTCCTAGAGACTTGAAATCTATTTTCTTGGTAGAGGGGGTAGGGACCTTTCAATTATGTCAAACAAACATTTTCGTAAATTTCCTAGTTTCCAAAATACTAGAAATTCAAAATTCGACTGTTTTCAAAAAATTTAAAAAATTAAAATTTTTATTATAAACAGTAAAGGTCATAGAGATCATTCGTTGCAACTATGGCACAACGTTCTATCATGTTTGGTTTTCAAACTATCGCCTACGTTCAAAAACAAAAAAAATCAAATGTAAAAGGATATATATATATATATATATATTGAACCCTTCAGAATAGCAGTGTTTTATGCAAGAATCTTGATCAAGGGGTCGCGCTCAGTTCATAGTGTGATGTTTACGTCCGCCAAACAACATGCTTTACTGAGGCAAGGGTCATAGTATAAAAACTGTAATTAAGAAAGTAAGGAGACAAGACGTAAGATAATAACATGATTTAATAACAAATTGTGCATAAAAGGAAATAAACAAACAATAATAAAAACATATCCTCCCTGAATTTTTCCCTGACAGGAATATCTAACACTTTGAGGAGTCAGATGGATCTCCCCCTTTATAATAAAATTGTGGATCCTAGTTCCACTACCTTGCATTAGAGTTTTATGTGCGCGTGATGACTAACTACGAGAAAATGAGTACTTGGATGACCGTTCGTTCACAACGGGTTAACAGCCACGGTGCTCACGAACAATCATCACGTAAATCAACGTTTATGGATATGGGCATGACATTAATAAAAACCCTTAAAAAACTCTAATGCTGACACACACGCTACAAATCTATTATTTACAGGAATCTCTCAGATCCTCATTAGCGCGAAGACGCACTTAACAACATGAGCTACCAACTGGCCAATTGCTCAATACACACAAGGAAAGACAGCATTGCACGTGACTCACGGGTCACTGAAATGAAAATAAACCTGGAATAAACCAACAACAACAAAAGCCTGACCGGCTAAGATTACTTTATATGAACGAAACTGCATGTTAAGGTAACGCTTCGAAGTTTATCGTGATGCGTAGGCAACTCCCATTTATTTCAACAATTCTTTTACCATTGATCAGTTCTTATCAGAAATTCAAGTAATTAGGGAGCCAACGAGCACTCCTCACTAATGACCATGCTTTGCACGTTCAGACAGCCTTGTGAAACATCTCCCCCCTTTCCTCAAATACTTGTCGTGTCGCAGTCCAGTGTATATAAATAGCTGACCAGCTGTTCCGTTACCTCACGGAATCAACAGCAACAAAAATCTCATCCAACTCAACATATGGTCAGACATAATCACATATCCACTATTGCCCTCGCAAGGATACAATATGGACTGGGTACCAAGCTGACAGAAATCAGTCTCAGCTGAAATTCCCGCTTGTAATACCACAAAAATACACACACACACATCTGGGACTGACATGACGCTTTCCACACAGGTCTGCTGAATAGGTGCTCGCAAACATTAAACACAATATTTAAAACCTACGATAGAGCTGATTACTCTTCGTCACAAATTACATTGCTCCAAGCGGCAATAGTCACACTGAATCTGATCAATAATAAATCTTAAACAATTTTAATTACCCTCCAATCTACTGTATAATTACATTAATTCAGTCCTACTTCTGAAACACAACAGATCTCCGAGAGACGTTTTTAACCGCATTGCGTAACATATGCAAACACGGCCGTTCACATAGCTACGTTAGTTAACACAATACAAAAACAAGAACCTTCCACTAACTATATTCGTGCGAGCTGCTTCCATACAAAAGTGTGTCAGACCAAAACTAAATATACTACGTTAATCACACAAGCAATGTATTTACAAAAATATGTCCCATAAACCATAAGTTAATTTATCAAATAATAAAGAATATTATTTTGTACTCATCTCTCTTGTAGTCACCCGTCAAAGAACGTCTGCTGCCATTTCCCAACTGAATGGTTCTATCTCATCTCAGCCATCTGGACGGAGTGTTGAGAATTCCAAACTTCCTCTGTAGTCGTCGGTGTCATCTCTGGCGCTGCTTCAAAAATTAGATTATCATACACTTGATATCTGACTACTAAATTCGCTGTTCAGGTACTACTTTCCCTGTCACAGTTCGTTGGCGAATTATCGACGATACTGCCCCTACAATATAGTACTGTGACTATCTATCACTGAATTTAACACTTTACAATAACTTCTGTGTCCAAGACACACAAAATAGAAGTCGTTCTGTCCGCAGACGAACACAGTAATAAGACGTCTACGCCCGTAGACGCACAGAATAAAAGTCTACGTCCTCAGACGAACAGAATAGAAGTCTACGTCCGTAGACGCACAGAATAGAAGTCTACGTCCGTAGACGCACAGAATAGAAGTCAATGTCTTGGCTCTTCATGCCACTTATAAAAGAACTGGCCCTAGGTCTCGATGGGGGGGGGGGGGAATTTATGTAAAAATTTCTCGAAATAATTGTGGTACAGGCATGAAATAGATATCACTGAACTCGTAACATTGCACAGGTCAAGAATATGCTCATTAATCCTAGAATCGATCGTAGAGATTTTGTCTAGGCGATTTCCCGCGTGAATGCTAGCCGAGCGTACCCACGCTAGACCTGCCGCGTTAACTAGGCATTCTTCTCTCATTGGTTCTCACATTTTCTGTAATTTGGCGGTTCATAGTAGATCTTGGCGTCGTAGGAGTGTCCAGCCTGCTCATCAGCCACTCACATTACTGCATCATATTTCTTCTAGGCGCGAATATCACAATGAACATACCAGCAGCATGTCTCACGGCGCGTCGCTTCTATTTGAGGCGGCCCACCTGTCCTTCTGACACATCGCTATGCTATTTCCTTTCACAGCTAAAGTATTTAGCCTATTGTCAACCTGCTTCAGGTATGTCCCCGCTGTCTCCAACCAATGCTTGAAATTTCCTCATCTCCGTCTGGCTACTTTCATGATGCTGGTTGAAATATTTATTAATTGGAGAAAATAAAACATAGAATCATTTATCCAACAGAGGATAAAAGGGTTCAATATATATATATATATATAAGGGTCCATAGCAAAGAGGACGTCATCCCGAGTCCTTGCACCCCTCGTACACGCCTCTGGCATGATTGGTTCGCGTGATATAATAAAAAGTCTAAAATCACGGTTTTACCCCCAAAAGAAACATGTTTCCAGCTTTTCACCTTTTCGACACCTACATTCCCGTAAAGAGTGCAACGAGACGAAAACAACGAATCCAAGCACGCCCTCCTAACATTACTCCTTCCATTCCAAGGTCGCCAGGGGCTCACAACTTCCTAAGTGCCGCAGAACTGTCCAATTGACACTACTTACAAAACACAAATTTTTGCCCTAGAGACTTGAAATTTATTTTAGGGGTAAAGGGGGTAGGGACCTTTCATTTATGTCATACAAACTTATTTGTAGAATTCCTAGTTTCCAAAATAGTAGATTTTCAAAATTTCAGTGCTTTCAAAAAACATAAAGAATAAAAAAGTTTTATTATAGAAATTAAAGGTCATAAAGATCGTTCGTTTGAACAATGGCGCAACATTCTATCATGTTTGGTTTTCAAACTATCGCCTATTTTCGAAAAAAAACATTTTCAAAAAAAATACGTGGTCCATAGGAAATGGCACATCAGCCCGAGTCCAACGACATGTCGCATGCCCATGGTTTCAGGAAATATACATGAGAGTTCAGCGTAGCCGAGTGGCTCGTGTCACTCGTTAGAAGCGCCATTACTCCCCTACTAAGCACTGTTTTCAAGCTTCCACACATCTGTCAAGGATGAACACGCAGATACCCATAACAAACCATATGTATTGTTGTGCACTGTTATTGTCAAAATCAAGGATCACAGGGGCAAATTTCATAATGTTAATATTTGAAAGAAAAATAGCACAGTAGCGCCACCTGGCGAAATAGACATGTACAATAAAGAAGAAAACAAAAGAGGAGTCAGTGCAAAGTCTGTGCGTTTTCACGTGACATGTGACAAGCATCTCAAAAGATGATTTGTATTTTGTATTGTATTTCTCACTTGATAAATTAATTTACATTAAAACTAACAGGTTATGGACCCAGGCCACGTATAAATGGTGAGTGGAGTGTGAGTGGATCCGAAGCTGAGTGCCTGTGGAACACGTGCTGTATTTTTTGTGAGTTAAGGATAACCTCAAAATGGCAACCGGCAGTGACTACAAAGTTCAAGTGGATAAACTTGAAGGACCTGAAAACTGGGCAAAGTGGAAATTGCATGTGTTGATGGTTTTGCGGTCGTATGAACTGAAAAATATTGTTGATGGTTCGAAAAAGTGTCCTGTGTTGCCGGCATATGCAACTGCGCAACAAAAAGCGGCATATAAGCAGTGGTTGAAAGAAGACGCGAAAGCGGCCAGTTTGTTATCAGGTGCGCTAGGAAAATCTGTTGCCGAGCTCGTGTTGACGTGCACCAATGCCAGTGAAATTTGGACAAAATTGAGCGCACGGTTCGAACGAAGCAGTACGCAGCGACTGAACATGTTGATCGAATCATTCTTCCGAGTGACACGTGACGACAAGGAGGACATCAGCACCCATGTCGCAAAGTTACAGAAGTTTTATCAGGATATGAACGACGAACTCCAAAAGCACAACGAAAACACTTTATCTGAAAGGATTTTGAACGGTCGAATTTTATCCACTCTGGGAAATGAATATGATAATTTCAAGGATGTGAGGGACACGATTCCGACGGAAAATCAAAGTGTGAACTTGTTGATTGAACAATTGTGCACGATTGAACTGCGTGACCAAAGAAACGTGGAATCGACTGGGGTTGTGGTACGTAGTGCTCCCAAGAAGCATTCCCAGTATGGCAGTGGCAAACGCAGCGCTGATGACAAGTCGAAGAAAAATGTTCAACGAGTAAAGCAGAAGTTTCCATGTTTCAAATGTAAGGAATTGGGCCATTGGGCAAGTGAATGTCCAGTGAAGAAGAAAGAGGGTGACACTAGAAACAATAATAAGGAGAACAATGCTTCGTTTCTGACACATGCTATGAGTGCGTTAGACGGCGACTTTGTTCAAGCCGACGAGTTGTACTGAGACAGTGGTGCCACAAATCACATCACCGCGAACAAACAGTATTTTACAACATACGTCAAGTTTGCTGCTCCAGAGAAGATTTTGCTAGGAAAGCGAGGTGTGAGCATGCTAGCTCACTGCAAAGGAACTGTAAACATTCAAGTGCGGCTGAACAACGCTTGGTTGAGTGCTGAGATGACTGAAGTTTTGTATGTTCCCGATGCAATGGCTCATCTGTTTTCTGTGAAAGCTGCTGCAAGGAAAGGTTTCTGTGCAAGACTTGACGACCTAACTGTTAGAATTGAAGACAAGGTTACTGGAAAGGCGATGATGGCTGGACGTGTGAGTCATGGTTTGTATGTACTTGACATGCGCGTCGTGAAACCGGTGAAACCCATTCAAGTGAATTTAGCTACATCGTCGGACAAACTGCAGATCTACCATGAACGATTTGGTCATCAACACAAAGCGCATGTCAAGAATGTACTGAAGCAGATGAACATCAATGTAGACATGTGTAAAGAGGATTTCTGCGATGGATGTGCACTGGGAAAAATGCATCGACTGTCATTCAAGACACGAATGAATCGACCAACAGCCACCGGTGAACAAATCCACGCCGATGTGAATGGACCAATGTCTACTGAATCTCTTGGAAAGGCACGCTACTACGAATGTTTCAAGGATGATTTCAGGAAGTTTCGACGTTTTTTTTTTCTTTTTAAAGCACAAAAGTGAAGTGAACACCGTTCTGGAACAGTTCCTGAATGAAGCCAAAACAAATGGACACGTCGTGAAGCTGTTCAGGTGTGATGGAGGAAAAGAATTTGATAACAAGAAGGTTTCTGAACTATTCGCAAGCAAAGGTATAGAACACAGCATTACTACCCCCCATACACACCACAACAAAACGGAGTTGCGGAACGTGAAAATCGGACGATTGTGGAGTGCGCAAAATCTATGCTGAATCCCAGCAAGTTAACGAAACAACTTTGGGCTGAAGCCTGCAACACTGCGGAGTACCTCCTGAATCTCACTGGGAAGTCATCCGTTGAAAACAAATCTCCCTATGAATTGTGGTATGGACGACCAGTGGGAAGTCTCAGTCATCTGAATATCTTCGGAACAGAATGCTACGTGCATATCGACAAGAATTTTTGCTCAAAGTTCGACGACAAAGCTGTTTTTGGACATCTGGTTGGGTACGTGAACGACAGGGATGGATTTAGAGTTTGGATTCCAACTCAGGGAAAGGTTGTTCTAAGCCATGATGTGAAATTCAAACCTGAAGTTGTCTGCAATCTGCGCGCCAACGCCGGAAAGGTGTAAGTCACGCTTGAAGAACGTGTGAAGAGGAATCAGTCTAATTCATCGTCTGATGTAGGCCTACAGAAGAGGTCAGAGCCAGATGAGAACTTAGCGAAATTGAAGATTTTGCTTCGGCGTCCAGTTCCGGAGGAAGCGAAGATGAGGAAGAAGGAGTGACTGAAGAAAGAAGGAAAAGCAAACGTGAAAGTAAGAAGCCATCGTGGATGATCAGTGGAAATTACATGTACATGGCTGGACCATCTATCGTTGAAAGGAATCCTGACTCATACTCGGAAGCGCTGCAGTCTAGTGATAAAAATCAGTGGCTGAAAGCAATTAATGAAGAATTGGAGTCCTTAAAGGAAAATGTTACCTGGAAATTGGTTAAGCGTCCAAATGGTGCACGGGTCCTGAAAAATCGGTGGGTTCTACGACAGAAGACAACGGACAGTGGAGAAGTTCGCTTCAAGGCACGATTGGTAGCCAAAGGCTATGTGCAACAGCAAAGAATCGATTATGAATAAACATTCAGCCCTGTTGCACGGTCTGATACCATTCGAGCTCGGTTGGCAGTAGCTGTTGAAAAGGAGATGAAACTTGGTCAATTTGATGTTAAGACGGCCTTCTTGAACAGCGAGCTTGAAGAAGATGTGCTCATGGATCAGCCAGAAGGTCATCAGGACGGTACTGGCCGAGTGTGTCATCTAAAAAGAAGCTTATATGGTTTAAAACAGGCTCCACGCTGCTGGAACAAGCGTTTCAAGAAATTCATGGAGAAAGCTGGATTTAAAAAAAGTCCTCTCGGCACGCCGGAAGGCGGAGGAAGATTTCACCGGACAAACTTGGGGATAGGCGAAAATAGGCAGAATATGCAGGTTTTCGTAGAAGGATCAGACCTCATTTATTTCGAGAAGGTATTTTATAATTGGAGCTTAATTAACTTTGTTTTTCGTCATTTTATGCTTATTTTAAACATTTTATTGTCTTATGGGAACGGTAACCTTCTTGTAATTTGGGGTCCATTATTATACTTGTGGTCACACTGTCCTTATGCTAGGTTTCGACACTGATGTGTAACTATGTAACGGTCTGTTACTTCTTCACGCAAAATTATATCTCCCGCAGAGATTTTGGTTGGTTCCTCAGTTTAGGGGTTGCGACAACGCGGACATATGACCCCGTGTACTTAGGGATGGCTGTATTAGTCTGTAATTCAGGTAAGGACTGCAGACGGTCAATTTCAAGCAGTAGTTCCTAATGTTGCTACCAGGTACTACCGTCAACGACACCTACCTTTGAACTTGGCTACTAGATGCCACCGCAGCCAGCAACTCGCAACGAACGTTGGAATTTCCCCTCCAAAGGAAAGCATACTGAGGGATTTTTAGCGCTCTTAGAAAATCCGACGACTTCGGCCGGCTTTGAACTCGCGACCTTGGGCATAGACATTCAGCATGCTTGCTACCAGTTACGTCACCGAAGCCGCTTCAGTCAGATGGAATTCTGAATATGATCTCGTGCAAGTGCGTTATCTTGGCAACGTCTGATGGCTCATCCCTCATCAATTTAGTAGAGTTGCCATGGCAAGCACTGATAGCTCTTGGCATTTTCTTATAATTCCGAAATCATTTTTCTCATCCTTTGGCATAATGGTGGGTCATATGAAAAATTCTTTAAGACAAAATTTTAGGTAATTATTAGGGGAATATTGTCCATTTTGTACGGTTTTGAGATTGTGCCTATTAAGAGAGATATGATTAATGTTTCCCGAAAAACTCACTTTTTCCCACCCCTTTGGTCAATGGTTGGTGCTATTAAAAAAGCCCTTCAAACATAAATTTTTGGGCTTTATCCGACACATAGTATGAACGTTGAACGGATTCGATATTTCACATATTAAGAGAGTTATAGCAATATTTCACTTTTTCGAAAAAAAAAAGCCCCCCATTTTCACCCCCTTCGACCGATTTAGCCCATTAACGAACTCGACCGAGATTTTATAGGGATACATATTATGTAAAATATTCAAAGTGATTGGTGCAAAATTACGGCAGTTATCGTGTCCACAAGAAACTGATATGCATATATATATATATACATATACATACATAAATTATATATAAACTTTTGAACTGACGGTGGTTTTGGGGTCTGGGGGATGTGAAACGCGAAGATATGTCGAAATTTTCCGGAAGTCGAAACATGGTACCCATTGCAATAGTTAGCTTTCTAATGAAATCTACCTCTGGTTGGTTCCTCAGTTTAGGGGCTGCGACAACGCGGTCATCTAACACCGTGTACTTTGGGTGAGTGTAGAATCTGTCTGATAAACGGTGTGAATTGTAATGGCTGTAGTTGTCTTAATTCAGGTAAGGACTGCAGACGGTCAATTTCAAGCAGTAGTTCCTAATGTTGCTACCAGGTACTACCGTCAACGACACCTAGCTGTGAACTTGGCTACTAGATGCCACCCTAACCAGCAACTCGCAACGAACGTTGGAACTTCCCCTCCAAAGGAAAGCATACTGAGGGATTTTAGCTCTCTTAGAAAATCCGACGACTTCGGCCGGCTTTGAAACCGCGACCTTGGGCATAGACATTCTGCATGCTACCAGTTACGTCACCGAAGCCGCTTCCCACTTAGATGAAAATACTGAATCTGATCTCGTGCAAGTGCGTTGTCATGGCAACGTCTGATGGCTCATCCCTCATCAATTTAGTAGTGTTGCCATGGCAACCTCTGATAGCTCTCGGCATTTTCTTATAATTCCGAAATCATTTTTCTCATCCCTTGGCATAATAGTGGGTCATATCAAAAATTCTTTCAGACAAAAGTTTTAGGTAATTATTAGGGGAATATTGTCCATTTCGTACGGTTTTGATATTGTGCCTATTAAGAGAGATATGATTAATGTTTCCCGAAAATCCCACTTTTCCCACCCCTTTGGTCAATGGTTGGTGATATAAAAAAAACTCTTCAAACATAAATTTTTGGGCCTTATCCGACACATAGTACGAACGTTGAACGGATTCGATATTTCATATATTAAGAGAGTTATAGCAATATTTCACTTTTTCGAAAGAAAGCCCCCCATTTTCACCCCCTTCTACCGATTTAGCCCAGTAACGAACTCGACCGAGATTTTATAGGTATACATATTCGGTAAAAAGTGATTGGTGAAAAATTACGGCAGTTATCGTGTCCACAAGAAACTGATATATAGCCTATATACTTTTGAACTGACGGTGGTTTTGGGGTCTGGGGGATGTGAAACGCGAAGATATGTCGAAATTGTCCGGAAGTCGAAACATGGTACCCATTGCAATAGTTAGCTTTCTAATGAAATCTACCTCTGGTTGGTTCCTCAGTTTAGGGGCTGCGACAACGTGGTCATCTAACCCCGTGTACTTTGGGTGAGTGTAGAATCTGTCTGATAAACGGTGTGAATTGTAATGGATGTATTAGTCTGTAATTCAGGTAAGGACTGCAGACGGTCAATTTCAAGCAGTAGTTCCTAATGTTGCTACCAGGTACTACCGTCAATGACACCTAGCTGTGAACTTGGCTACTAGATGCCACCCCAACCAGCAACTCGTAACGAACGTTGGAACTTCCCCTCCAAAGGAAAGCATACTGAGGGATTTTTAGCGCTCTTAGAAAATCCGACGACTTCGGCCGGCTTTGAAACCGCGACCTTGGGCATAGACATTCTGCATGCTACCAGTTACGTCACCGAACCCGCTTCCCACTTAGTCAGATGTCAAAGTCAACCCCTGGCACCAACCAGCCCATGACGGGCTAAGGCCGATCAAGCGACCGCTGCCCAGCCATTTGGCCTGCAGATATTGGGGTGACGCGTGATCAGCGCGTCGGGTCCCCTCGGCCGTTAATATTGGTATTCGTGATCGGGGTGCTGTCTCACTGTCAGACAGCTACTCAATTGTCCTCACGAGGCTGAGTGCACCCCGTTCCTACCCTCACGTCAGTTCTAAAATCCCTGACGGAGCCGGGGATCGAACCCGGGGACTCCGGGTGAGAGGCAGGCGCGCTACCCCAACACCACGGGGCCGGCTTAGTCAGATGGAAATACTGAATCTGATCTCGTGCAAGTGCGTTGTCATGGCAACGGCTCATCCCTCATCAATTTAATAGTGTTGCCATGGCAACCTCTGATAGATCTTGGCATTTTCTTATAATTCCGAAACCGTTTTTCTCATCCCTTGGCGTAATGGTGGGTCATATCAAAAATTCTTTCAGACAAAAGTTTTAGGTAATTATTAGGGGAATATTGTCCATTTTGTACGGTTTTGATATTGTGCCTATTAAGAGAGATATGATTAATGTTTCCCGAAAAACCCACTTTTTTCCACCCCTTTGGTCAATGGTTGGTGTTATCAAACAACTTATTTGACATAAATTGTTGGCACTTATCCGACACATATTATGAACTTTGAATGGATTCGATATTTCGCGTATTAAGAGAGTTATAGCGAAATTTCAATTTTTCGAAAAAAGCCCCCCATTTTCACCCCCTTCGACCGATTTTGCCCATTAACGAACTCGACCGAGATTTTATAGGGATACATATTATGTAAAAAATTCAAAGTGATTGGTGCAAAATTACGGCAGTTATCGTGTCCACAAGAAACTGATATACATATATATACATATATATATATACATACATACATAAATTATATATAAACTTTTGAACTGACGGTGGTTTTGGGGTTTGGGGGATGTGAAACGCGAAGATATGTCGAAATTTTCCGGAAGTCGAAACATGGGACCCATTGCAACAGTTAGCTTTCTAAAGAAATCTACCTAAAAGAGCAAAGCTGATCCTTGTCTCTTTTACAGCAACAAAAATGCCAAGTGGTTGGCTGTTGTAATCTTTGTGGATGATGGTCTGGTAATTGGCAACGAAGAAGACATCGAACAGTTCATGGGAAAACTTCAGCAGGAATTTCACACGAACAGAGGATCTCTCAACAATTTCCTGGGCATGAAGATACAACAAAACCATGATGGATCAATTGCAATCAGTCAAGAGGATTATACGAGGAAAATCCTAGAAAAAATTGGGATGGCCTAGTCAAGTGGAGTGTCTACCCCAGTTGGACGCGAAGAAAGTGAAGACGGAGAAAAGGTTTCGGCCAGGGTTCCTTATCGTGAGGCGGTGGGATTCTTAATGTACCTGACTACAGCTACACGTCCAGATATCGCATTCGCGGTCAACAAAGCTGCTCGAGCCATGGAGAATCCTACAGTTCACGACTGGAGTCAAGTGAAACGGATATTTCGATATTAAAGAGCACAGTGAACCATGGAATAGTCTGTAGGAAAGAGGACGTTTTGAAGGTCTACAGTGTTGCTGACTACGCCGGTGATAAGAGGACGAGACGTTCAACGACGGGTGTCATTTCGACCTACAATCATGGAGCTGTATCGTGGAGAAGTCAGTTACAGAAGTCTGTGTCAACATCGACAACTGAAGCTGAAATTGTGTCAGCAAGTGAAGGAGCAAAGGAGTTAATTTGGCTGAAAAGACTGTTTTCTGAATTACTGGGAACTGCTGACAAACCTCCTACGCTTTACATCGACAATGCTGGTGCAGTTAAATTGGCTAAAAATCCGGAGTACCATCGAAAATCCAAGCATATTGAGGTACGTCATTTCTATGTGAGGGAAAGATTTTTGGACGGAGACCTTGAGCTGGAACACATCGACGGGACCAATCAATTAGCTGATCTTCTAACTAAACCTCTTGAGAGGGTCAGATTCGAGATGCTGCGTGAGAGGATTGGCGTGCAGAAGATGACATCTTAGAGGCTGAAAAGTGTTCAATAGTTTATTTTTTCATTTGTATTTGATTTTTCTTTGCAGGAAGTGTTAATATTTGAAAGAAAAATAGCACAGTAGCTCCACCTGGCGAAATAGACATGCACAATAAAGAGGAAAACAAAAGACGAGTCAGTGCAAAGTTTGTGCGTGTTCACGTGACATGTGACAAGCATCTCAAAAGATGATTTGTATTTTGTATTGTATTTCTCACTTGATAAATAAAGATTTACATTTAAAAAATCACAGTCAGTCTGAAAGACTAGACGTTGTATCATTTCAAATGACGCATGCTACAAATGCTGCACATGTTAGAAAGGCTCAGGAGGGCTTCGAGCAAAGGACTCTTTCAACAGACTGCATTACCCATTAACTTAGGCTTCCCGCGCGGGCACGGGAAGAAATGTGTTTCTTGTACTTGTATTAGAGATGTGTTTGGTTGAATAAAGCGTAAATTGTGTACTTTTTGATAGCGGTTTTGTGGCCCATCATCCCAGGCAAGCCGGCGGAAACATTTGCCTCCCTGTCAGAAGGATCATTTGGCCGTAAATTTGAATTAGTGCAAGGATGTAGTATAAGTGTCTAGATTTAGACAAAAACCTACTCCATGAAGGGGTCATGACTATGCCTTATATGTTTGTTTAATGAATAGTGTATCTGAAATAAGGGAAGAATACTGATTTACAGATTTGTGGAGTGAGTTTCTGATTTTTAAATAGAGTTTATGAAATTTATGGTTAAGTTGAAGGAGAGGTGAACATGATTAGACAATAGCCTACTCCATGAAGGAGTCATGACTATGCCTTCTGTGTCTGTTTAAAGTATAGAGTAACTGAAATGAGGGAAGTTTACTGAATTTG
Organism: Meconema thalassinum; assembly: GCA_946902985.2. NCBI lineage: Eukaryota > Metazoa > Arthropoda > Insecta > Orthoptera > Tettigoniidae > Meconema > Meconema thalassinum. Next base: position 38,040,421 of record OX336394.1, read on the forward strand.
GTGTTTGTAGAATGTATTTTTCGATTTTAATATGGGTTTTCGTGAAGCTTGTTGCGGAGTTGTTATTTCTCTGAAAAGGAGTGTTTTTGTCCCAGGCAGGCCTGTGTTCGATCTGGCTAGACTAGTGTAACGGTAGAGAGTTGGTAGATGAGTTGTAGAACCTGTGAGCGAGCAGTGGCGGGCTGAATATTAGGGGGGGGGGTTATTTTGAGTGAGAGTAGGGATGGAATATTGGGACTGGTTCGATGCTTTGCTCTGACATCCTGCACACCTCTTGGTGACGCACCCTGTATTCTTATTCTTATATGGCATCTTGTATATCTCTTTATAAGTCACCCTGTATTCTTGTGTTCGCTTCGCTCAAAGCCCCAGGTCGCTCGACGCCAGGCTTCTTTCAACAGACTCCAATAATCATTAGCGACTGCTACTCGCTCCCTGCGTGAGCATGACGTCACGTTCCCGCGCAGCTGCATGACGTCACTTCCCGCACGGCTGCATGACGTCACGACCGTCTCCGTGTCCGTAACGCATAACGATGGACCCCAACCATAACGACGAAGTCGACAAGATCATTTTAAATGATAAAACTAACACATAAGATTCGAGGTCTCTTAGACAGTGGGAGTCAAACTCACCTCATCACAGAAGACATAGTCAACAGGCTGAATCTGCTACGTAAGAAAGATACTACAGCTGTTCTAGGCATTAACAACACTTCTTCAACAATGAAACACAGTGTTGACGTACACCTTTAATCTACAGCTTCAGATTTCAACGCAAACATAAACTCTGTAGTAGTTCCTGCCATCACAGGACAGATGCCCTCTATAGAGTTAAATTACAAGTCATAGAATTTACCCAGCGACATCGTATTAGCAGACCCTAAATTCCACAGTCCACATAAGGTAGATTTGATCATCGGAGCAGAGCTATTTTACAACATTCTAAAGACTGAACAAAGAACACGGGCAGGTTTTCCCGTTTTACAAAATTATCATCCAGGTTGGATAATTTCTGGTAAATGCCCACAATCCAACAACAGAAATACAATGTACAACACAGTCACTTCTCTTTACATCAAAAAGGAAGATACTCTTGACATTCAGCTTAGGAAATTCTGGGAAATAGAAGAATTGCACACCAAACTTGAAACTCCAGAAGAACAACAATGTACATTTCATTTCAAAAATAACACAACACGTACTTCTGAAGGTAGATATGTTGTCAAGTTGCCTCGAAAGAAAACTCTGCAACCTTTAGGCAAGTCCCATGATATAGCACAACAAAGATTTTACCAATTGGAAACTAAATTCAAAAGAAATCCAGAAATGCTAGAGCAGTATTCACAATTCATGTCAGAGTATGAAATGTTGAGTCACATGAAGGTAGTAAGTGCGATAGATGATTCAGAACACTACTACATGGCACATCACGCTGTATTCAAACAAAGCTCAACCACATCCACTAGAGTAGTTTATGATGCATCAGCCAAAACTACCAAAGGAGTATCACTCAACGACACAGTGTTAGTAGGGCCAACTGTACAGCAATATCTGTATTCGATTGTGTTGAGATTCAGAACCCATAACATTGCATTTACTGGAGACATATCAAAGATGTATAGACAAATTCTGGTTCAAAAGGATGACACTAGATTACAAAGAATCATATGGTGGGAATCTCCCCACACACCTGTCAAAACTTACGAATTGATAACAGTCACATATGGTACAGCGTCAGCTTCATATTTAGCAACTTAGTGCCTCACCAACTAGCTGAACATGAAGCAGCTTCTTTTACACTTGCATCAGCTGTTCTACAAAGAGATTTTTATGTTGGCGATGCTCTATGTGGTGCTTCAAACATTTCGGAAGCACTACAGTTGCAAAATGAACTCATTACTTTACTCAACAAAGGAGGCTTCCCCATCCGAAAATGGTGCTCGAACCATCCATCAATACTTGAAGCTGTTCCACCTGAAGACAGGGAAATGAGTTTACCGTTCCAGTTTGACGATTAAGATATAATACAAGCATTAGGTTTATCATGGCATCCCACATCAGACAAATGTTTAATTGCAACTAAAATCAAACATGTTCCTCCAAACAGCAGCATTACTAAACGCACAACAACATCCAAAGTGGCATCAATCTTCGATCCATTAGGCCTCATTAGCCCATTAGTAATACCCTACAAAATATTCCTCCAGAAATTGTGGTTACAGCTAACACACCTTGATCACATTCAAGTGGACATACATGTCTTAGTAACAGGAAGGTATAGTACCATTCAAGTACATGGTTTCACAGATGCATCTCAAACAGCATATGGAGCATGCATCTATCTTCGGTCTGTCGATCAACAAGGAAAAACTTCAGTCAAGCTGTTGTTCTCAAAATCAAGAGTAGAACCAGTCAGACAAGTGACACTTCCTCGTCTTGAATTACTTGCAGCTACATTATTGGCACACTTGATTCAAAAATCCATTGCAATCCTAAATCTAGAGATTAATGAAACCCATTTATGGACAGATTCTACAGTAGTCTTGTCATGGTAGGCTTCGTCTTCATCACGTTGGAAAACATTTGTAGCCAACAGAATATCAGAAATTCAGCAATTAACAAATGTAGAAAATTGGCATCATGTTTCATCTCAAGAAAATCCTGCAGACTTAATTTCCCGAGGAGTTAAGTTTTAAGAGTTGCAGCAATCTACAATATGGTGGTCAGGTCCATTATATTTATCATAATCTAAATGCAACATGCCTCAGACCACGATTGATGAGAATTGCCACACCACATTGGAAGAACGAGCAGTAGTTACACTACTTATCACTTGAACACACTGACATCATTACTAGATTTTACATACATACATACTGCGCCCGTTGACGCATGTTTGCTCAGGCGACAGAGACTAAAACTTATGCTGAAATGTAACTGAACATACCCTGCGAGCGGCGGGAAGAAGCTGAAGCAATATCGCTTATGATTATATTTTTACTTATTTTGCATATTCCAAAAATCTACTATAATTATAACCAAGTAATTCTGCATATTTGAAGTACAGCATACTTCGTAAATCGAAGAAACTATCAATTTACGCGGCCAGCTCATGCACTGAGAGCACGCCATATTTGGTAACACCAGTTCCTATTCGTCTGTGGAAGAGACAACATGTGCATGATGGAGCACAAGTGAAAGGAAACCATATGGCAGGAAAAATCTGCGAATAACTTTCTTATGGATAGCCATCATGGCATTGTGTAATAATTGAACGATTGAAGATATTCACCACTACGAAAACTGTAAAACATTTTTATTATTATTATTATTATCCGAGGTGAAATGAAGGACTTGTGTGAAGAAAACTTTGCGACCGCATGGTCTCATTCTCACGCACACACACATGTTTCAGTGTTCTACAAACTGTGTATTTAACTAACTTTATAACTGTACAAAACCTACAAGTATAATCTTTATTTGCCGGATGGGCAGTGATTTTGATTTATTTTTTGTTAAACTTTTCTTGTGTAAATATCAGTGCAAGTCACGAGTGAGTGTAGCACAAGCGACAGAAACTAGAGCCAGTGGCGGAGCGCAAATGGGCAATTTTTTTTACCGCATATTAGCTGCAGTGTGCGACAGTTTTATTTAATTATGTGCTACATTTTTACCAACGCTAACATCGCAATAATGATAAACCAGCAAATCTTCAGATACAACTCCAACCGCGCGATGGCATGTGATTGCTAAATCATGCGTGAGGAATTGGCGACGGAGGATGTCCAGACACAATGAAATGGTAACCTAAAGCCATACACGAGACCGCATACAACATCTCAGGGCGGGACTCGAACCAAGTGACGCTGAATCTGTAAGTCAGATCATATATTTATAGCGTATTGTAAGAGTGGAAAACAGTAGACTTAGTTTATTTGGTTTCATTTGTTTAGTGCACAATGCAGGTAGCTAATTATAAGACGCGTGTGGAAATTAATAGTTTATTAAACATTTATAGAAGTCAGGAAAGATGGATTTTCAATGCTCATTCGTATAATTTAAAACAGGTATTATCAACTTTATTTTTGTCAGGCTGATGACAAATAAACTAGTTTGACAATGTTAAATCGAGACCAAGGTTACGAGCCAAGCCTACTACACAGCACACTCGATTCTAGGCAGTGGATTAATATTTTGTTTTAGAAGGCTGTGAGATTCTTGACATTATTACAAGTGGAATGCAGAGTTCCGTTATTCACATTTATTGGCCAGATCAATACTTGAAAACAGGTTTATGTCTTTAAAAGAAGCCACACAGGCAATGAATGAAATTGTATTTTGTAACCAAATGAACGCAGGTTCGATTTATTCAGGGAAGAGGCAATTTTATAAACGCACACACACACACGGTTAGCTTGTATCAGAAACCTTTATGTTTATTTAAAGCGTTGTCAGGATGTGTTTTGTACACATAATTTTATTACCAGTAATTCAAACGTGTATCAATTAGGATTCCACACTTTTGTAAATTAAGAATATTATATGAGTCGTGACGGTGGATGGATACCTCCGACATTGTTATTGTGATTATATCGGAGGTAATGAACTAACTAAAGTCGTACCAAAACCGAAGGCGCCTGGATCAATGGATCCGAAATAAGAGTAAAGTAATTGGTGAAGACATAGGATGTCTAATAAGTGTGATGAAATATTGGTGAAGACACACGGTGTCTCATAAACTATTGAACTATTGAGTTATTTGCTTAAGTTGGATACAAACGTTACCTGAATACACTGAACGCTTTTAAAGGTCCATAAACTGAACAACAATACTGGCAGGAATAAATAATTGTGTGAAACTCTAATAATAATCAAAAATAGGGTTTTGAAAACTAACAAATCTTATAAATCCCCCCTGAACCTAAATAAAATTTATAAACATTAAAAATAAACTATTTTTCTGGACCAAACGTTAACACTTAGATATTGTTAAGCTATTGTAGATACATTTTGATACATTTTCACATAATTAGTCGACCACTAATTGGTGATGTGATAACTGAAGCACACACATCAGATTAGTAGCAATATGAGTCGATGTAATTGCTTAATTACTATCGAATTTGCAGGCTTTCCTATATTTTCTATTTTCTTAACACTTTGACACTATGACCGTTTGTTACAAACAGTAACAAATCGAGTACGTAGGCAGTGCAAATTGCACAACCATAGGAGTGCTGAATTATTGTATGCATTTGTGTTGTATTAGCATAGTTATTTTTATTCAGCAACATTGTGTACATAGCTTGAATTTCTTAGTGATAAAAGCATCTCGTTTATTAATTAATGATAGTTAGGACTAGCTAAACACTTAACTCTAAAGATAAATGTTAGAGATGGCACCATCATAGCATAGGACCAATTTTCCCCTTGCTACTAAATGTAAATGTTCTAGTATTTGTAAACAAGTAAATGTCTTGCTTTGCAGTATATTCTTTTGATGTTTGATCCACTCGTAAGTTATTTCGATGTAATTGCTTAGGGCTGATCTTACGTGCCATTCTCTTAGCTTGTTAATTTTGTCGAATTTTGTATTAGGACCATGAGAGCAATTTAGATCTTGTTTAGGACTTTTTTATATTTCTTTCAGGGCAGAATAGTATCGGACTAGCCGTTTGCAACTCTCATGCTAGGCTAGGGATCTATTCTGAATATTTTTTTTTGTGATTTTAAACTAAGACTGACCTCTCTTTTCTTGTTTAGTTTTGTTAGCGATGCATTCCTCTGAGCTGGTTAAAGATCGAACCTCACTAATTCCCGACACCCCCGAGTGCAGACTTTTGTGCTACACCAGCCTATGAATGTATCGTCCCCTATACTTGTGTGTTAACTGGGAGAGGGTCTCGGAAGGGTCATTTGAAACCGGTGGCTCCCCGAAACATTCGGCCAGCGGGCACAATACATACATACATACATGTTTTATTTGCAAATGTGGACACTGTCCATGGTGGCAAATTACAATAAATACCCAAAACAATCCACAACCACAAAAATTGTAGAAAATTAGGACTAATTAGAAGATAAGTATTAGTAGCTAAGAGAAGAAACCGGTAATCGTAAAAATAATCATTCTAATAACCGAAATAAACATAAAATACTAAACATTTACACTTTCTTTCATTACTTCAACTTATGCACCGTTCATCACTGCCTTTTGATCTGGTGCTTTTTCACCAACTCCTTAAATTTACCAACATCAGAAGGCAAAGGGCTGAAAATGCTCCCTGGCAAACTGTTCCATTCTACTTCCCCCTCCCAATGAACGAATATTTGCCTCAGTTACTTTTCCACTGACTTAATTACAATTTACAACAATGACTGTATCGGCCCATATATGAACCTTCCTTTCCCGATCTCTCAAGAATATCTTCCCATGCAATTTCCCCCTTGTAAGCTAAGAAAATACCCCCTAGTCTTGCTCTTGAACGTCTATCAGCCAGACTTTCCCATCCCAAATCCTGTATCATCCTACTCACACTACTCGTCGATCTGTGGTGCTCCATTACATACCTGGCGGCCTTCCTTTGCACTTATTATGTTTTGAATAAAGCACATTATAGCTATAGTGTTTTGAATAAAGGATATTATAGCACTTTAATAAGCACACACATCTGAATCTACATCTTAACACAATGAACAAATTACAACTGACATTGTCACAGAGTAAAAGCATATTTACACTCCGACCAAGTTCCATAGAGAACATAAACTAGATACATAATAGTCTCCCCCACTTATATAAAAACAAATAAAAGGAACTATTCATATTCATTTGGGCACATAGTCTTGCAGATACTGAGGAGGTCGCCTGTCTCTGGCTGATCTTCTTAAATAATTATCAGCAGGTGGTGGAAGGCTGTTTCGATCAGGGCGTTCATCTGGTTGCAGGATGGTCTGCCTTGTATCATCTGAAGTGTGGGTTGCAGGAGGAATATCCTCATTTTCTAGTCTTGACTGGGTTGGTGTTGGTATGTTTGGAACACCACGCACTGGAGGATTTGTTGGAGCAAAAGTGACATGCTTATCTTTCTTTGGCACGAGAGTCGATAATAACTGGTCAACATGCCGCTTTAAAATTCGTCCCGAATCCAATTTCACATCATAGTGACGCTGGCCGAGTTTAGTTTGTATAACACCAAACTGCCAAATATCACGGTTTTTCTGGTGAATCCGGACTTGCACTCTCTCTCCCACGTTGAAAGAGCGAACAGGGGGTGAGAAACTGGATGTAGTCAAGCTCTTTTGGTTTGGAAGTAGAGCATCCAACCGGATACGTAGCCGACGTTTCAAATATAGTTCAGCTGGAGACTGTCCACATGCCAATGGTGTTGCTCTGTATTGAAACAAGATGTTCTGTAACTTAGTCGATAATGGTGCCGGGTCATTTACAGCAGCACGAAGTCGCCTCTTCAAAGTTTGGATGTTTCTCTCGGCTAGCCCATTGGTTGCTGGGTGCCCTGGTGCAATATGTTTCTGAAAAATCCCTCTCTCCTTGCAATATGATCTGAATACATCACTCGTGAAGATAGTGGCATTATCTGACACAAGGACATTCGGGTACCCATGTACGGTAAAGATTTTGTCAAGCAGACTGATAGTAGTTGCAGTGGATGGAGCGTCTTTCACCATTCGTACTTCGACCCACTTGGATTTCGCGTCAACACACATCAAGAAATGGTGGTTATCAAATGGCCCCGCATAGTCAATGTGTATGCGTTCCCAATTTTCTTCTGGTTCATCCCAGGGGTGTATTGGAGCTTTTGGTGGATTTGAACGAGTCTGCGCGCACTCTTCACAAGATTTGATAAGCTTCTCAATGTCTTTGTCTAATTGCGGCCAGTAGACATATCGTCTTGCTAACTGTTTTGTTTTCACAATGCCGAGGTGTGTTAAATGTAACTCTTCCAAAATTTTTCTTTGTAGTTTCTTTGGGATAACAATTCGGTCTTGACGGAATAGAATACCATTTTCAACTGTATATGGTTCATCCAAGGATTGAGTTTGAAGACGTTGCAGGGTGGCACTAAGTTCTGGGTCTAACATAGTCTCGTCACGGATAGTTTCGTACGTAATGGCTTCACTTGACACTTGAAGAATCGTTTCAGCACAGAGTTGTGAAACTTCTGCATTTATTGATGTTTCAATGTTTGGCGAGGTAGATGCAACAGGGGCTCGGGATAGGCAATCAACATTTTCGTTATCTTTCCCTTTTTTCACTCTTACCGTGTAGTCAAACCCGGAGGGAAACGATGCATATCTTAGGAGCCTTGCGGATGTCATTTGTGGCAGGCCTCTGTTCTGATGAAAAATACGAGACAGAGGTTCATTGTCCGTCACAAGAATGAAATTTCTTGCAAAAATATAGTTGTAGAAGTGTGTTGTGGCGAAAATTATTGCCAGCGCTTCCCGGTCAAGCTGACTGTAATTACATTCTGCTGGTGTTAGGGCACGAGATGCATAGGCGATGGGTCTTTCTTGGCCATCCATCTCATGACTTAATACTGCTCCAACACCAGTAGGACAGGCATCGGTTGACAAGTGATGGGTTGAATGGGGTAAGGACACGTTCACTACATAACTCGGACTTGAGATTCAAGAAAGCTGCTTCACAGGCTGCAGACCAGAAAAACCGTACACCTTTCCGCAATAACTGCCGTAATGGGTGGGACTTCGTTGAAAAATTAGGAATGAACTTTGCATAATAAGTCACCATACCAAGGAAGCGTCTCACTTCTTCATTGTTTTTAGGGCGTGGCATTTGTGACACAGCTTGAACTTTCTCTGGTGACTTGCGGATCTCATTATATGATACAATATGCCCTAGGTAGTCTATGTTTTCCTTGAAAAATGAGCATTTGCTTTTGTTCAAATGCAGTTTATTTTTTGAAAGCCGTTCTAGACAGGCTATTAAGTTCTTGGTGCACTCCTCCTTCGTTGTACCATGTATTATGATGTCGTCAAAATAAGCTTCAGCTTTTGGAAGACCATGAAGGATCTGTGATAATATCCTATTAAATTTTGAGGGGGCAGTTTTGATGCCAAAACTCAGTCGGTGCATCCTGAAGGTTCCTTTGTGAGTGGATATAGTTTGAATCATACTACCTTCTTCATCAACCTTCAGATGTAGATATGCCTTGTATAAGTCTAACTTGCAGAAAAATTTTGAGTTTCTAAGACTATGTAGAACATCATTAACTGGTCTTATGGGATGGTTTGCAGAAATCAACCTTGAATTTACTCCACATTTGTAGTCAACACATAACCTAACTCCCCCATCCGGTTTTGGGATAACAACAAGAGGCGATCCCCAATCACTTAAAGCTGTGGGAGAAATAACTCCTTCTGATTCCAATGAAGCGAGTTCCTTTTCAACGCGTTCCCGAAGAGCAAAAGGGACATCACGTTCACGATTGAAGACAGGTTTCACCCCCTCTCTGAGTTGCAGTTTTACTTCAATATTGGGAACGCATCCAATTTTTTCTTCAAAGATTGTACTATACTGATGTAAAATATCCTGAATTGACTGCACTGAGTTGACAGATTCAGTGTGAAGTGAATGATTTGTGTCCTTGTTAATTTCCTTCAGATTAAGGCCGAGGCCCCTGATCCAAACACGACCAAGCAATGCGGCATGACCTTGCGGAACTACAAAAAAATCTGCAACAATTTCTGTTCCTTTGTATGATACTGTGACAACAATTTTTCCTCTGGGTTTGATAACATGATCGGAATATGATCGAAAACAGACATTTGTTGGCTGCAATGGCAAACCAAGACCCAAGGTTGAACATTCGTTCTCTGGGATGAGTGAATATTTTGCTCCCGTGTCGACTTCAAACCTTTGTGATTTATTGTTGAGTTTAACAGTGATAAAATATTTATCTGATTCTTGTCCTACTTCAAAGAGATCTTCGATGCATTCCAGTTGTCCTATCCCGAAATTGGTTTCAGGGTGGTCATGCAAGTTGTCATCTATGTTCTCAGTTGCAATGTTGTGTGTATTTGACTGTTGAAGAAGTGTAGTGATACAAACTTTTGCAACATGTCCCACTTTCCTACATGACCTACATTTAAGAGAGTTTCTGTTTGTGCGACAATCTCTTGACCTGTGGTTTGAATTTCCACAATTCAGGCATAATCCATCAATACCTAGTGCTCTATAATTGACAGAACTACGGCGGCCCCTGGACTGTGAACGTGAGTGAGAGCCTGGGTTAGGCTGTTGAACAAAACGTGACTGAGTATCACTGCTATATTGATTCATACTTCGGTCATTATATGAACTTGTGGCTTTTGTTACTTTGTTTGTGTCCTCTATAGAGTCTGGCGGTGCAGTGAGCTGTTTTGACAGCTGATTACTCTCATACCGCGATGCTTCCAAGGCTATAGCCTTCTTCAGGAGATCATCAAATTTCGTGTCATTAGACTGGAGAAGTTTCTCTCTGATCCAATTGTCTCGCAAGCCACGTATAAATTGTGCACGAAGAAAGACATCCGCAATTGAAATTCTGGCGTCACATGTACACTGAATATAAAAGTCACAGTCTAGTAAGTGGCTTCTAAGAGTGGCAACAAATCCTACAATATTTTGACTTTCTTTTTGATTGACGTTCAAGAAATAGTGTTGGGAAACTACGGTTGAGACTTGAGGTGACAATATTTGCTTTAAATGCTTTACTAGGTCATTATAACCGAGAGACTTGATTGGTTTATCAGGGCCTAAAAATGCAGAGAGATTGTTATAATGAATTGCCCCTATTGATGTACACAAGAGTTGAGCTTTCTTTGTTGGATCGGTGGCATTGTTGAAGTTTGCGTAATTTTCAAATCGTTCTAAATACGACACAAATTTTTCCTTTTCAGAATCAAAATTTTCAAAAGGTGTGATGTTAGTGGCTTGTGGGGTTGTGACGGGCTGGTGAGCTTGATACCTTTCAAGTAACTTCTCTTGAGAATTAGTAAAAATGTTCAGTAATTGTTGGAACTAATTTGCGTCCATCTTGACGGAACTTCGAAATAATTTTAAAAATCACAGTTCAAATATAATAAAATGTTTCAAGATAACAGAGTTAAAACACACTGGGTAGTGATCGATGACCGAATATTGTCCTGGGCTCGAGAAAAAAAAAACATTGCATAACCTCAAAGTTCGAACTGCGATACATATTATTTTGAATATGTGGCATGCAGGCACACGTAGCTGAATATACGATGAGTTGCTTAGGATCGTTTACAAGTACTCTGTGTACATTTCATGTCGATTTGCCTGATTCTTGATTTTACTCACGTGGCCGTTGAAACAGACGACGTAAATACCGTACTTCATTGATGTAGGCTATATCTGAACCGGAGGATCAAGTCCCAATTCCTCGTCGCCAACTATTATGTTTTGAATAAAGCACATTATAGCTATAGTGTTTTGAATAAAGGATATTATAGCACTTTAATAAGCACACACATCTGAATCTACATCTTAACACAATGAACAAATTACAACTGACATTGTCACAGAGTAAAAGCATATTTACACTCCGACCAAGTTCCATAGAGAACATAAACTAGATACATAATAGCACTCCTTCCAATTCCTTTATTAAATACATTTGGTATGGATCTCACACTCCCCCAGCATATTCCAGCTGAGGACGGACTAGGGACATGTATGCCCTTTCCCTAATCTCTCTGCCAGCGCCTTTAAAAACTCGCATAACCATATGTAGTGACTTGTATGCTTTCTTTACTATTTCCCTTATGTGCTTACCCCAGTGAAAATTCCCACCCCCTACAGTTACACCTAAATACCTACATTCGTCCCCAATTACAACTTTATTTTCCCCGACTGAATATTCGAAAAAAAAAAGATTCCTTTTGTTAACAAATCTCACTGCCTGACATTTCTTTGTATTTATCATCATATCACTTTTATCCGCCCAGCTTTGTATGTCCATCAAGTCCCTCTGCAATATGCCGCAGTCATCCGGGTGATTTATCCTCCTGTATACTACTATATCATCAGCAAATAATCTTATCTGGGATGATATTTTAACTCCTATGTCGTTTATGTAAATGAGAAATAGTAAAGGACCCAATTTACTCCCCTGAGGTACCCCTCTCCCCACCCTAGACTGTTCTGACACTGACCCACTGACCCTTACCCTCTGACTTCTCCCCTCCAAAAACGATCCACCCATTGAACTACTCTCCTGTCCAATCCTATAGCCTCCATTTTCCTTAACAGAATACCATGATTGACCCTATCAAAAGCCTTTGATAGGTCAACTGCAATGCAGTCAACTTGACCTCTGTTATCCAAGGCCTCACTGATATCCTGCTGAAAGCCTGCTAGCTGCGATTCACACGAAAATCCCTCTCTGAAACCATGCTGTTCATTTCCCAACCACCTACTACTCCCTAAGCATTCCCTTATGAATTCATTCATAATTCCCACAAAAATTTTGCATATAATACATGTAAGACTGACATGTCTGTAGCTATCACTATCCCCCCTTCCCCTCTCACTTTATATACCGGAACTACCAGAGCCTGTTCCAGTCCTCAGGCACTACCCCATTATTTAGACAAAAGTCAAACAGAAATCTTCAATAAGGCACAATGTTCCCCCATTTATCCCATCTACCCCGGCTGATTTTCTTGACCCTAATCCTCGTATTGCATTATAGATATCCTTATTCACATAACTTAATATCTTACCCATCTCAATATCCTGCTCTCCTCCCTGATCTACATTTCCCTCACCTGTAATTCCTACCACCTTACCATATACCTTATTAAATGCCTAAGCCTTCTCCCCATCTTCCACCAGCAGCGTTCCGTCTTCTCCCTCGATATCAGGTATGCGGCCTTGAACCCCTCTTACTCTCCTGAAATAGACATACATATTCCTCCACCGTTCCTTGAAAGTCGTCCCCCCACCAACTAGCCTACCCATAAAATGTTTCTTTGCTACTATCTTAGCCCTAACCAGTTCCCTCCTCAACCTATTTAATTCTATTCGGTGGCCTATCCCCTTCCTAATCTTATTTCTTTCTAATCTACATTTTTTCTTTAATCTTCTTACCTCCTTATTGTAATAAAGTGGATCAGTAGTCGCTCCTACTTTTTTAAATGGCACATGTAATTTTTCACAATCCAGAATTATTGTTTTCAAACCAGCCCACAGTCTATCTACATCTAGTCCCCTCTCTATCCACTGATTGAAATGTTCAGCTAAGTAACTACCAATCTTTTCCTTATTAGCTTTGTAGTACTGTTTTACCAATCTTTTCTCCCTCTTGACCTTCCTTTCAATGCTCAACTTTACCTCAACTACAACAGCCTTGTGGTCACATATCCCTTCAATTATCTCTGATTTGACCCAAATATCCTCAGGCTTTATCAAAAAACATCCAATAAGCTGTTCCCCCTAGTGCATCCCTCAATAACTTCAACAAAGCCCCCCTCCCATATGATTTTGTTGGCCAGCGATTTGTAATGTTCTTGAGAGTCAGCCCTACCCTCCCAGTCCACTCCTGGCATATTAAAATCACCCCCTACAATTATATTTCTTCCTGCCCTGTCAGCCTCCATAGCATAATTTACTCATGTTGTTCCTAAATTGACATCCCTTTCCCCCCTTCCTGTTCTATATACACCCAAAATGTCTACCATATCTTTAAAACCAACCCCAACCCCCAGAATCTCATTTTCCTCATCTGTAAAAACTATGCGACTCCTAAATATATCCTTAACTAATATAAAAATCCCACCCCCGTGCTTCCCCTATCCCTCCTGTATATCTTATAACCCATAGGAAATACCTCTCCTTCCACAACATTATCCACTAGCAATGACTCAACCCTGATTATAACAACTGGATCATATATTTCCACCATGGTTCCAAATGTTATGCCTTTTCTGACTACACTACGACAGTTTACCAGAAGGCATCTCAATCCTCCTTCATATTCTTCACAAAATTGAGATTGCTCACCTCTTACATAACATCTGTTTTTTGCAAGCTCTTTACTATTCGATCAAAGAGTTGCCCTAATTTCACAGAGCCCCTTCTATTTAAATGTAGGCCATCCCACCCCAAGTCACTGTCTTGAACCCATACCCCTGAATTTACAAATATCGCCCCCTCTTCTCCACACACCCAGTCAAGTACCCCATTCACTCCATCAATATATCGTGGATCTACATCCCTTCTATGCAGTATGCCGCTTACAATAATGGACGTTTCAGGATATTTCCTCCTACATGTCCCGATCAGATTTTTCATGTAATTTCCAATTGTGTCTGGCGTACCACTGCTTCTAACATCGTTTGTGCCTACATGAATGACCATCGGTGCTACATTACGTTCTCCGTCCATGGATTCCACTTGCTTTCTGAGCTTCCCCGTACGTATTCCAGGGAAACAAATTACGTCGGGGTTTTCTACTCGAAGCCGTCTGATTATCGAGTCTCCAACAATGATCGATACAGGTCCCTCTTCTGTTAGCTCGCAATGGTCGTTTGATACAACCGCATCACCAGCTCCATGAACCTCATTAACAAGATTGCAAAGAGTTCTTGCCTACTGCAAAAGATTTATCCATAACTTCAAACAGTCAACCAACAAAAAGACAGGACCTTTATCAGTTCAAGAACTTCAGAAGTCATTGAATACATGCATTCGCATAGCTCAGGCAGAATCATTCAGTGAAGAAATCAAAGATTTACAGAAGCGAGGTGCTGTATCCAAAAAGAGCCAGCTAAAAAATCTATGTCCATTTTTACATGACAACATACTCAGAGTAGGCGGTAGGTTGAAAAACACATCATTACCATTTTCTACAAAACATCAAGTATTATTGCCATCCAAGCATCATCTGACATCACTTATTATCAAACATGAACACCTACAGCAAGCCCATGCGGGACCAGGATTACTGTTAGCATCCTTTCGTGAATGTTATTGGATTTTAAATGGTAGAAACATAGCCAGACAGCAAGTTCACAAGTGCCTAATATGTCATAAATTAAAGAGAGCAACCATTCATCAGCTCATGGCAAACTACCCCCAAGCAACGAGTTCAAGCATCACGTCCATTCAGTGTCTGTGGCATTGACTATGGAGGTCCAATCTTAATCCACCCTCTTAATAAGAGAAGTGACATTCGACTTAAAGCATACATTGCATTATTTGTTTGTTTTGCAACTAAGGCTGTGCATCTAGAAGTAGTCAGCATTCTTACTACAGATGCATTCCTAGCAGCATTACACCGGTTCATTGCCAGAAGAGGCAAACCTTCAGATATTTACAGTGATAATGCTACAACATTTATTGGAGCTAACAAGGAGCTACAACACATTTATGAGTTTATAACATCACATTGAGAGGAAATTGCAAGTAACCTAGCAAACAGAGGTATCAACTGGCATTGCATTCCCCCACGATCACCCCATTTTGGAGGGCTATGGGAAGCTGGCATAAAATCTGTTAAGTATCATTTGCATCGAGTTGTTGGAAACTCTTCGCTAACCTTTGAAGGACTCGTTACTGTGTTCTCACAAATTGAGGCTTGTCTAAACTCTAGACCCCTAACAGTTCTATCCTCAGATCCCCTTGATCCTCAATGTCTCACTCCAGGTCATTTTTTAATTGGTGACAGTCTAACTCAATCCCTGAACCCAATCTGACTTTAATTCCAAGCAATAAACTTTCAATGTGGAAACGATTGCAACAAATGGTGCAACATTTCTGGATAAGATGGTACAAAGAGTACTTAACGCAGCTTCAAAGTAGACCTAAATGGTTCTCTCAGCAGCAGAACATCCAAGTTGACACAGTAGTCATTATCAAGGAGGACAACCTTCCTCCTCTTCAGTGGAAAATAGGCATCATCGAGGAACATCACCCTGGTGCAGATGGACTGGTGCGAGCAGTCACCATAAGAACTGCCAATGGAAGATTCAAGGGGCCAATAGTGAAAGTGTGTCCCCTACTCGATGAGTGAAATATTTCCTTAAAGTGTGTTATTTTGTTGTGACATGTTACTATTGTGAATTTCATTGTAGATAAGTGTTCATTGTATTGACATACATTTTTATTGTTCATGTGTTTAGAAGGACAAAACTCAGTTTGCTGCAATGCAATATGAACAGTGATGAGCTCACATTTTAGTGCTAATTCAATTTTGTGTCTTGCCAACTTGTTTTATTCTTTTCACTTTTTAATGGATTCAGGTAAGGTTTTATGTGTAACCTTCCTAAGTTTCTGTGCACATTTATTGATTGCATTCAATCAACAGGGGGGAATATGTTTGTGCCTCTCTATTCTTTGATTGTTAGGTTGTCTTTTGTTTTTTCTTCATGTTCTTTGATACTTCTATAGTCAGTCTTGTCTTTATTAAAACGAGCATCTAAGAGATGAGATCCAGTTATCCAGGCCGTGTTTTATTTTAATATACAGTTCACTTGCCCAGCATCATGGGTCAATCACTCAGAGAGTAGAACTGTTTTTGGATTATCTGAGCTGCAAATCTTTCGGATTGTGTTCCCATGTACCAATGAGTTACTTCGCGAGAGGTTAGTGGATAATATGAGCACCCATCGTTCCTTAACTTCCTTTCATCTTGAAGTTTTAAAATTTTTCTTTACTCCTAGGACCTTATCAGATTTGCATGGTTAACACTTATTTAGAGTACAGGGGATGGATGAAACTCTCAATCAGTACTTTATTGATGTTAAATGGTATGCCAAGGTTTTTGCTGTCCAATTGACTGAAAAACAGATTGTTACTCCTATGGTATAAGGCACTAACCCTATTTATAGGTCATTTCTATCTATGAATGTCAAGCCCCAGTCTTACAAAGAGTTTAATGACATTATTTTGGAGACTGAGAAGATAAGAAAAGCTTATTTAAGGCACAAGAATGATTCGCCTAGGTTATGCACTTCTGTTTATGGTCCACCTGTGCAATCTTTTCCTTCTAACAATTTTCAGTGGCGTGAAGCAGTACTGCCTGCTGGGGATTATCGTGATTCAGTACCTGGTAGTCATGTATTTCAGGGAAATGTTTTTCAGGGGAACGTGCTATCATGCCTGCTGATTACCAACAGAATGTATTTCAGGGGCGTGACTTTCAGAGACCCATTAGGGGTAACTACTCTAAAGGTAAGAGGTGTGATCGGTGTGGATCATACGATCATCTTCGTCGTTGGTGTGATGCCACGGATAACTGTTTCTGCTGACCTATGTGATTGTATGTGCTTGTTTTTTTTCAAAATTGCGTATGGCGTATGCAGTTCCTCGTGGCATGCATGTTTGCTAGATAGTTTGTCTCTGTTTATGACAGAGGTGATAATTCATATGTGGGTGCTATTGTTCTGTGTATTTGCCTGCATGTGTGATTTTCAAAATTGTGTATGGCGAATGCAGTTCCCCGTGACATGCATGTTTGGTGGATAGTTTGTCTCTCTTTTTGACAGAGGTAATACTTCATACGTATAATGTATCTAGTTTATGTCCTATATGGAACTTGGGCGGAGTGTATATATGCTTTTACTCTGTGACGATGTTAGTTGTAATTGCTCAGTGTGTTAAGGTGTAGATTGAGATGTGTGTGCATATTAAAGTGATATAAAGTGCTTTATTAAAACATAATAGCTATAATGTGCTTTATTCAAAACATAATAATAGTTGGCGACGAGGAATTGGGACTTGATTCACCGGTACAGATGTAGCCTATATGAATGAAGTACGGTATTTACGTCAGGTTTGTTCCAACGACCACGTGAGTAAAATCAAGAATCAGGCAAATCGACATGAAATTTACACAGAGTACTTGTAAACGATCCTAAGCAACTCATCGTATATTCAGCTGCGTGTGCCTGCATGCCACATATTCAAAATAATATTTATCGCAGTTCGAAGTTTGACGTTATGCAAAGTTTTTTTCTCAAACCCAGGACAATATTCGGTCATCAATCACTACCCAGTGTTTTAAATCGGTTATCTTGAAACATTCTATTATATTTGAACTGTGATTTTTAAAATTATTTCCACGTTCCGTCAAGATGGACGCAAATCAGTTTCAACAATTACTGAACATTTTTACCGACTCTCAAGAGAAGTTACTTGAAGATATCAAGCTCACCAGTCCGTCACAACCCCACAAGCCACTAATATGACAGCTTTTGAAAATTTTGATGCTGAAAAGGAAAAATTTGTGTCGTATTTAGAACAATTTGAGAATTACGCAAACTTCAACAATGCCACTGATCCAACAAAGAAAGCTCAACTCTTGTGTACATCAATAGGGGTAATTCATTATAACAATCTCTCGGCATTTTTAGGACCAGATAAACCAATCAAGTCTCTCGGTTATAATGACCTAGTAAAACATTTCACGCAAATACTGTCACCTCAAGTCTCAACCGTGGTTTCCCAACACCATTTTTTGAAAGTCAATCAAACTAAAGTCAAAATATTGCAGGATGTGTAACCACCATTAGAAGCCACTTACTAGACTGTGACTTTTATATTCAGTGTACATGTGACGCCAGAATTTCAATCGCAGATGTTTTTCTTCGTGCACAATTTATACGTGGCTTGCGAGATAATTGGATCAGAGAGAAACTTCTTCCGTCTAATGACACGAAATTTGGTGATCTCCTGAAGAAGCCTATAGCCTTGGAAGCATCGCGGTATGAGAATAATCAGCTGTCAAAACAGCTCACTGCACCGTCTGACACTGTAGAGGACACAAACAAAGTAACAAAAGCCACAGGTTCATATAATGACCGAAGTATGAATCAATTTAACAGTGATACTCAGTCACGTTTTGTTCAACAGCCTAGCCCAGGCTCTCACTCACGTTCACAGTCCAGGGGCCGCCGTAGTTCTGTCAATTGAGTACTAGGTATTGATGGATTATGCATAAATTGTGGAAATTCAAACCACAGTTCAAGAGATTGTCGCACAAACAGAAACTCTCTTCAATGTAGGTCATGTAGGAAAGTGGGACATGTTGCAAAAGTTTGAATCACTACACTCCTTCAACAGTCAAATACACACAACATTGCAATTGAGAACATAGATAACAACATGCATGACCACCCCGAAACCAACGTCGGGATAGGACAACTTGAATGCATCGAGGATCTCTTTGACGTAGGACAAGAATCGGATACATATTTTATCACTGTTAAACTCAGCAATAAATCACAAAGATTTGAAGTCGACACGGGAGATTTTTTTTTGTCACAGAATCATACAAAGGAACAGAAATGGTTTCAGATCTGTTTGTAGTTCCGCAAGGCCATGCCGCATTGCTTGGTCGTGTTTGGATCAGGGTCCTTGGGCTTGATCTGAAGGAAATTGATAAAGACAAATCAATCTCTTCACACTGAATCTGTCAACTCAGTGCAGTCAATTCAAGATATTTTACATCAATATAGTACAATCTTTTATGAAAAAATTGGATGCGTTCCCAATATTGAAGTAAAACTGCAACTCAGAGAGGGGGTGAAACCTGTCTTCAATCGTGAACGTGATGTCCCTTTTGATCTTCGGGAACGCGTCGAAAAGGAACTCGCTTCATTGGAATCCGAAGGAGTTATTTCTCCCACAGCTTTAAGTGATTAGGGATCGCCTCTTGTTGTTATCCCAAAACCGAATGGGGGAGTTATGTGTCGACTACAAATGTGGAGTGAATTCAAGGTTGATTTCTGCAAACCATCCCATATGACCAGTTAATGATGTTCTACATAGTCTTAGAAACTCAAAATTTTTCTGCAAGTTAGACTTATACAAGGCATATCTATATCTGAAGATTGATGAAGAAGGTAGTATGATTCAAACTATATCCACTCATAAAGGAACCTTCAGGATGCACCGACTGAGTTTTGGCATCAAATCTGCCCCTGAGCAAATGCTCATTTTTCAAGGAAAACATAGACTACCTAGGGCATATTGTATCATATTGCTTTATCCTTGTTGTGGGGGTAGAACCTGGGGGTGAGTAGCTGTGGAGGGTGGTGTATAATTACGGGGAATTTCGGCTTGTGTGAGGGACCGACGTATGAGTGTTGGAAAGCGTGGCGGGTGAATGGGTAAAGCTTCTAGGAATGAGGGATCACAATCGAGGGATGCTCCCGCGGGGTAAAGGTAACCTCTGGCGAAATAAAGGGGGAACGATGGAAGCTAAGACTTGCTTCTGACACTGCATTACGAGCAATGTGCGCTAGAGGACAAAGTCGGCTGGCGCAAGCAAACTAATAACGCTGACCCAAGTACATTGGTGTATGAATAATTTGTGTGCGGGGAAGCAGGCCGTGAAGTAGGGTGAGGACACAATAACAAAAATTGGGCTTTGATAATAATCGTGTATTAGCTTATTAAGAGCTGTAGTGTGAATGTAGATGCTTCCCTGAAAGTAGGAATATCTTTCAAATAAGTATGAGTACAATGCAATTAGGTGCGGTGATGGGGAAGGATAACGATTAATTGTAGGACCCTGAGATGTACACACTCACCTGAAGTACGGAGACAGCACTCTTCGCTCGGGCAGCAATTCTGGAGGCAACAGACCCCATCTCCTGTTTTGGAAGTCCATTTATGTGTTTTTTGTTTGTTTGCTGACTGTGCGTTTCCTCATAGCTGTGGCAGTTAGTTCCTGTGCTGATGTTTATGAGATGTGGTAAGCCTTTGTGCAAGAGCTGTGCTTTAGCTCTGCTGGCTTGTGTGGTAAGAAGTGTGTCGATGTTGCTGTTGCTTACATCCTAGGGGTATTTTGAAGGGTGAAAATAGTGTACGGTGTTGGGCAGATAAGTGTAAATGGCGTAGATGTACTGGGTAATTGTAGATAGATGTCTGGAGTGTAGATCTAGTTGTAGGTTTCTTGGCGTATGTGCATAGCTCTGTTAAGGGCACTAAGTGCCCTTAGGGCCCTAACAATATAATGAGATCCGCAAGTCACCAGAGAAAGTTCAAGCTGTGTCACAAATACCACGTCCTAAAAACATTGAAGAAGTGAGACGCTTCCTTGGTATGGTGACTTATTACGCAAAGTTTATTCCTATTTTTTCTATGAAGTCCCACCCATTACGGCAGTTATTGCGGAAAGGTGAACGGTTTTTCTGGTCTGCAGCCTGTGAAGCAGCTTTCTTGAATCTCAAGTCCGAGTTATGTAGTGAGCGTGTCCTTACCCCCATTCAATCCATCACTGCCTATCATCTTGTCAACCGATGCCAGTCCTACTGGTGTTGGAGCAGTATTAAGTCATGAGATGGATGGCCAAGAAAGACCCATCGCCTATGCATGTCGTGCTCTAACACTAGCAGAATGTAATTACAGTCAGCTTGACCGGGAAGCGCTGGCAATAATCTTCGCCACAACACACTTTTACAACTATATTTTTGCAAGAAATTTTATTCTTGTGACGGACAATGAACCCCTGTCTCGTATATTTCATCAGAACAAGGGCCTGCCGCAAATGACATCCGCAAGGCTCGTAAGATATGCATCGCTTCTCTCCTGGTTTGACTACACGGCAAGAGTGAAAAAAGGGAAAGATAACGAAAATGTTGATTGCCTATCCCGAGCCCCTGTTGCATCTAACTCGCCAAACATTGAAATATCAATAAATGCAGAAGTTTCACAACTCTATGCTGAAACGATTCTTCAAGTGTCTAGTGAAGCCATTACGTACGAAACTATCCGTGTTGAGACTATATTAGACCCAGAACTTTGAGCCACCCTGCAACGTCTTCAAACTCAATCCTTGGATGAGCCATATACAGTTGAAAATGGTATTCTATTCCGTCAAGACCGAATTGTTATCCCAAAGAACCTACAAAGAAAATTTTTGGAAGAGTTACATTTAACACACCTCGGCATTGTGATTACGAAACAGTTAGCAAGACGATATGTCTACTGGCCACAATTTGACAAAGACATTGAGAAGCTTATCATATCTTGTGAGGAGTGCGCGCAGACTAGTTCAAATCCACCAAAAGCTCCAATACACCCCTGGGATGAACCAGAAGAAAATTGGGAACGCATACACATTGACTATGCGGGACCATTTGATAACCACAATTTCTTGATGTGTGTTGACGCGAAATCCAAGTGGGTCGAAGTCCAAATAGTAAAAGACGCTCCATCCACTGCAACTACTATCAGTCTGCTTGACAATATCTTTACCGTACAAGGGTACCCGAATGTCCTTGTGTCAGATAATGCCACTATCTTCACAAGTGATATATTCAGATCCTATTGCAAGGAGAGCGGGATTTTTCAGAAATATATCGCACCAGGGCACCTAGTAACCAATGGGCTGGCCGAGAGAAACATCCAAACTTTGAAGAGACGACTTCGTGCTGCTGTAAATGACCCGGCACCATTATCGACTAAGTTACAGAACATCTTGTTTCAATACAGAGCAACGCCATTGGCATGTGGACAGTTTCCAGCTGAACTAAATTTGAAAGGACTGCTACGTATCCGGTTGGATGCTCTACTTCCAAACCAAAAGAGCTTGACTACATTCAGTTTCTCACCCCCTGTTCGCTCTTTCAAAGGTGGGGAGAGAGTGCAAGTCTTGATTCACCAGAAAAACTGTGATATTTGGCAGTTTGGTGTTATACAAACTGAGCCGATATTTCGTCTCATTTTAACTTAACAGCTTCTTGGCCCATGTATAAGTAATTGCTGCCTGATTTGACATCTTCAGTTCTCTGTGTCCCGCCAGAGAGCTGCACCGTAAGGTAAGATCTTGTGTTCGTCTTTTCTACAGAATGTTTTTGGTATCCTGGTCCAGAGTGCGAACTCCTAGATGATCATCGTTTGTTTAGTTGCTATTTGATTGTCAAGTATGAGGGATGCTTTGAACTTGTAATATAAAGGTTTGAATTGGATCTCCGTGGAAGGATTCCGTTGAAGAGTTTGGCTGCGAGTCCTGTTTAGGAATCCATGTGGCCTGGGAAAGAGCATTAATATTTAGATGTTATATTTATTTTGCCTTGTAAGAATTGTGGTCGCCGTGAAAAGCACGGACAGGCCTAAGAGTAGAGAGTTTTATCGTAAGTCGTGTTGTGTTTTGTTTTATTGAATCTTCTGTTGGCGTACAATAACATTGGTCGTGCGTCAGCTGATTGCAAAAAGAAAGAGAGCTCTGGGAGCCATGACAGGAAGAAGACGTCTAGAGGTTTACTGCGGGAATAGTCATGCATTATTGTAAGGAACAAAAGGATTCTGGCATCTTGACATGTACTAAGACATGTATGTGTATTAAAGCAGTAACGATTGGTACGTTTGGAAGAGTATACGAGTCGGCTTGATAGAGAGCACACGTCTTATTAAGTTTTCTGAGGGAATAGCCATGACTTGCTTCATGAAGAAATGGATTCTGACATCTGGACATGTACTAAGAGATGTACATGTATCGAGCGGCAACATTTAGTAATATTTGAGACTTCAAGAGCTATGACGACGGTCGATGGATTTGAAAGTTGCTTTGGAAAGGTCTTGGATTATTTAAGGAAATAATGTATCCTGACTTCTTGACATGTATTTAAGACGTGTTTGAGCATCGTACGGAATCTATTGGTAATATTTAAGAAGTGAAGAAAAATACGAGTCGACGTAACGTAAAGAAATTATCTTGATGAGTGTATGTTATTGTCACCTGGGTTGGTGCTGGATTACTATGAATGTGACGGACTGTTAATAATAAGGCAAGTACCTTTGGGGTTAATAATGTTTCCATATCTTGTTTTTAAAGTTGTGTTTGTTGTTTTGGTATTATGTAAATGTGTAAACTTAAATGTTTGTGAATAGAAGTTGTTACCTAAAAGTGAAAAAGTGTATCATTTCAAGGCCTACATTCAGTACTGTAATCTCTAAACATTCATCTGGGTTATATCGCAAATGGGTCTGGCCGTTCTGCTTGTAAGGGGAGGTGCCACAAACTAATCTCGGCCAGCGCCACTATGATGTGAAATTGGATTCGGGACGAATTTTAAAGCGGCATGTTGACCAGTTATTATCGACTCTCGTGCCAAAGAAAGATAAGCATGTCACTTTTGCTCCAACAAATCCTCCAGTGCTTGGTGTTCCAAATATACCAACACCAACCCAGCCAAGACTAGAGAATGATGATATACCTCTTGCAACCCACACTTCAGATGATACAAGGCAGACCATCCGGCAACCAGATGAACGCCTTGACCGAAACAGCCTTCCACCACCTGCTGATAATTATGTAAGATCAGCCAGAGACAGGCGCCCTCCTCAGTATCTGCGAGACTATGTGCCCAAATGAATATGAATAGTAAGTTCCTTTATTTGTTTTTATATAAGTGGGGGAGACTATTATGTATCTAGTCTATGTCCTCTATGGAACTTGGGCGGAGTGTATATACGCTTTTACTCTGTGCCTATGTTAGTTGTAATTGCTCATTGTGTTAAGTTGTAGATTGAGATGTGTGTGCATATTAAAGTGATTTAAAGTGCCTTATTCAAAACATAATAGCTATAATGTGCTTTATTCAAAACATAATAATATGTGTGTGCTCTTAGTGTGTGTATTTGTCTGCAAGTGTGTTTTCAAAATTGTGTATGGCCTATGAAACACACTTGTGGTATGCATGTGTTGTGTGTGGTGGTTGTTGTTGTGTTTCCTCTGAATGATGTATGACAGTGGTGATTCTTAGCGTGTGTGTGCTTTGGTGTGTTTATTTGTCTGCACGTGTGATTTTTCTGAATCGGGTATGGGAATAAATGGATTTTGAGTATTTCTGTATGATTGTGATTATTTTAGCGTTGTTCTTGTAACTGGGTGGGATTTGTTGTTGCTTCTTGATTTAAATTAAGGTTAGGATTATTTTAATTTAGTTATTAACTTATTTTGAGTGGATAGCCGAACATACGAACCTAATGTTATCAAGGTTAAGGGACTTGGTCAGGAGATATAAGGTGTTCAAAATATTGGTGAGTAATTACAACCATTTCTTTGTTTCTCCAAGTGGTGATCTGTTTCACTTTATTTGCTTGTTGATTTGGGAAGGTAAGTACTTGCTGAAAATTTTTATGATTAGGGTTTTCGTTAAGTGACAAATAGATGGACTGTGGCGGACTAATACCGACGAGTAATCATGCTACACCAGGGTAATGAGGTGAGTATGACATGATGATTTACGAAGTGTTTTATTTAAGTTTTTTTATGTTTTGTGTGTAGGTGTTCTAACGTGACTCTATTTATATTCAGGCAATTTTTGGGGAAGACTTGTGGGTGGTAACTTGTTTTTATTTTATTTGGTGTGGCGTGAGGTTATGTGATTTGGATGAATGATTGTGGATGTTGTATGTTGTTGGTCTGCTCATGTGGTCTGTTTATGCTATTATTTTCCTTGTGACGGGTACTTTTCATATTTTCCTTGGTTATTTTTTCTCTGAGGCAAAGGAGCTCAAATTTCATTTGGGAGGTAATGTATTCTATTATGTTCTGTACGTTTTGGCTGTTAATTGTAAACCATATTATTATATATTTTGGAGCAACAACTTCTATAAAGTAATCATGGGTTCTAAAGTTTTTCAAACTTAATTTTTTTTGTGAAAGATGTGGAAATTATCTTTTGGAGACTCTACGGTTAGGCAATCTAGCCTGAATTTCATTGTAAGGTTTGGTTAATGCTGTTTGTATGTATTTTTTCACCTCTGTGTTAGTTGTAATACTTTTACATGGTATTGTCCCAAGTGAACTTGCTTTCAGCTTAATTTGGTGGGAGGCTGCTTCTGCGTGGAAGAGTCTTCGGTGTATATGTGAGGTTATCCAGGTCCCGGATAACTGAACTACCATCGTGGGATTAGTACAGAATTGGAACTACCTTCACACATTGCAAGACGTTTACGTAGATGCAAGTTGATTGTATTGTACTGGAATCCTGTTTATGTAACACATCATTGAAAGAATTTATTTATATGCAAAATGTTCTACTGATGTTGACCTTGACATGTTGTCGAACTTGAAACGACAAGTTGGAGTGACGTTTGGTGTAGGAATGTGAAAAAACTTTGTATTCTTTGGAGTGTTCATATTCTGGCATGCTGAAGTAATTGTGTGATAAGCAAGAAAAACTTTATTGAGGTGATGGTGATTTGCATGTTGCATGTTTTTATGATGTACTATTTCTGTATATGTTATCGTGGTTCGTTGAACCGACGTTAACGTTTGTAGAGGGGAGATTTGTGCCGATATCTCGTCTCATTTGACCCTTACACTTACTTAGGTCATGTCTCGTGATTGCTGCCTGGTCTGGTACCAACGGTTCTCTGTTTTCCCGCTAGAGAACTGCACCGAAAGGTAAGAACTCGTGTCTGTCTAGTTCTGCAGTATGTATCTTGTGCGCAGGTCCAGGATGTGTATGCCAAGATGGTCGCCGTTTGTCTTTATGTTTGTTTTAAATACAAGTAAGTTATTTGGAGTTTTTACAGCTTCTAATAAAAGGTCGGAAATGGATCCTCGTGTGAGAAAGATGGAGAAGAGATTTTCTGAGAGTTCCTTTTAGGAATTCAGAGTGGCCTGGGAACGCTTAAATGTTCTATTCATCTTCGTTTCCCATCTAAGAATCGACAGTGCCTAGTATGTATAGCTAACAGCATTAATATTTATGTCAAATTTAATATTTGCTATGTAAAATTGACTTCGCCGGGAATGGAATGGATATGCCTGTGGAATGTAGTGATCTGTTACGGAGCTGGGAGTGGCCGGCGTGCTAATTTGGATGTCTACGTTATGATTGATGCTCTTGTATTATCATTTCGATATGTGGTTTGTTAACTACTGTGGTGTATGCTTCGAAAGACGTATGATATTTAATATGCAAGTTATGTGTGGGAAATTAGTAAGTTCTGTGAAGTTGGTATGATGGTCTGCTCGAAAGGTACTGCACTCGAAATCATGTCTAGCCATGACAATATCACCGGACGAGATACGAACGGAGAGTATCAGAGAAAAATAGTGAATGAACTTTTTCGAGATATGAACCAGATTGATACTCAGGAAGAGAGTTTATGGATTAAGAAGCTATTGGTAAATTTCAGCCAGAAGAAATGTGTTTATTTTGAGAAAGAATGGAAATTTTATTACATGATATATTTTAACCAAGAGTAAATGACTTGAGCCGAGTCCAGGAAAGTGTACAGTGTCATCAATGTTGGTTGCGGAAAACCAGTTTTTGAGACTAGGGGACGTCACAAGGATAAGCAGAGGTCAAACGCGAGCCAGAGTGAGAGAAGAGGGGACGACGCGCGCCATAAAAAGCAGACAGCCAATCAGAAGGAAGATTGATTAAGAGGGAACTGATAAATATTAAATATATTATCTTAATATTATAAAGGATTGTGACATATCAAATTCATCAGGAAGGAAGAAGAAATTTAATTGGCAAGACAGAAGTTAAATTGGATAACTGAGAGAGGCGATATAAGCGAATGAGTAAGTTTACAGAACGGAGTGAGGCTAGGTCAGCAGATTTACTAGGGAAATCTGACTGAAGAGGCTAGCAAACGCCAAGAAGCGAGGCTCTTTCTATTCGAACTTCCGAGGAAGCAACATGTACTATAATTCACTCTACAATCTACAAGAGATAAAGACTTGTAAAATTTAAGACTTCAGTATGAAGAGATATAACAGTAATATGGAACGACATGAATAAATAAGTTAATACTACAACTGAGAAGAAATATTAAACAGAATCAACAAGAAATATACGTCGTGATACTCTATTATACTTTGTAGCGGTATATTGAAACTACAACACGAAAATACGCAGAAGAAGAGAAGTCTGAACTATTGAGATACTTAACTGAAGAAACACATCATATCATACAAGATGTATATTGAATTAGGTCGAAGGGGAGAAATTAAGCCTAACTATTGTTCAGAAGAGAGGAAAATGTTTTAATTCTTCAACTATGAAGGGAAAGTAGAGCTATACTAACAAGCGAGATCCAGAAACTACCATGATAGCTTGACTATGGAAGCGAGCTGCGCTAACATCTGCAGTTTCGCTGAAACAAACGCAACAATCTCCTACAATGGAGAGAAAGTCACAAGCTGAGGTGTTAAGAAACATCACTGTAATACTACCAACATCAGAGAACATCCAGGGATGTGCAGAAAGAAGATGGGCCCAAGAAAGAAGCGAGAGGAGTATCTAGGTCATCTGACCGGGAAGACTGAATCGCTGCAGTGGAGCGAGGTCATTGGCATGGACGAGAGAGGAGGCGGCCTGGCGAGTTCCAGCTGGAGACCGGATTTTTCACCCCATCCCATGTCGTTCGCCGAGCCTAGCAGTCTAGACGGAAGCAGTGTGACACATGCCGTCCAGTTGGCAGACGAGTGTCGCATTCCTGAAGCAGTGGAGAGATTCCGCAAATACCAACTTCATCAGGTCTGTTACCAGCGGCCCAGTTTTGAAGGTAGGCCAGTGAGATTTTACATACCTATGTAGTTAGAACTTGTACGCGTTATTCCAGTATTTTGACCAACATCTAATTTTGCTATTCATAGTTCATGTTATTATTCTGTCTAGAATTTTGAAATTTTGGTAGAAATCTTCATACGCCACTGTGGACGTATTTTGAACGTTTATTGATGATATTTCTCACTGTAATTTTTTGCAGTTTATTAAGCTAACGCTTAGATTTTTGCTTGAAGGTAAATCCTTTGCGATCACCAAAGTATTTTTTTCGTAAATATTGTTGCAACATCGTAGAGAAAGGAGTCATGAGTATTTGACAAGCGTAAAATTGTGTATATGTAATGCAGGAGACAGAAAGGACATGATGATCCTATGTAAAAGCTAATTCGTTACAGGAACGAATCGATGATGTATAAAACCGTAATTATTGACAGGAGTATTCAATATTTGCATTGAAGGAACTCCATTGTCTGAGAAGATGACATTGTAAATCCCAGAAGTTTATTTGGAACATAAGAAGAGTATGCGTATTTTGAAGAGAAATGTACAAATATTATGGATCAATATTTGTTATGGAAAGGTCTTGTAAGATTAAAGGAAGGGTATTAAATATCTATTGCAATGAAAGGACGTGAGGTAAAGATATTGGTATTTGAATAACAGACGCCAGCAGACTTAAGATTCAGAGAGAAGCTAGAAATCGTAACGGAAATGTACTTAAAGCGGAGAAAGGAAATATGGCATGATTTATGTAAGTGAAAGTGTGAAGAGATATGCGATAATATTTTGTGAGAGATGTAGTAGGTGAGATATAGCACGGAATTGTATAATCGATAGAAGATTATGTCGGAGGAGGAGTGGTATATTCATGAAAGGTGTTACATTGGTAATGTCTAGTAGGATTACTGAATATCTTACTTTGTTGAAACTATTTGATATGGTTCGTAGAAATTTTTGTGAAAGTGCTAAGAGAAAGATATGTGACAGGCATTATTTGGAAGGAAGAGTAATAAAAGTTGCGATAATATGTTTATGAAGAGTGTAAGATAAAGAATTATTGATGAGAAAATATGAAATACAATGTGTCAGTTGAGTAAAGCTGAAATATGTATCTATGGATAGTTTCGAGTGTGAGTAGTGAGGTTTGAATGCTATGCACACTTTTTTGTTTTAGGAAGCTTATCTGAAAGTCATGCGTCGCAAATTTGTAATATTATTAAATATTAAATACCGGATTTGTAAATTTAAGTGAATAGTCATGAACTTAAGTGTTTGTTACCACAGTTCACATTGACAATGGAAATGTAATACAGGATTTGACAGATATATTGTGTGAAATACGAGAGCAAAGAAGTAGAAATGAACTCTATGCAATTAATGCAAGTAGAAAGAAATCGTACAGGAAGTGATGTTGTATATAAGTATATATAAACAGTTATTACTATTATTAATAATAATTTGTCATTAATATTTATAGATTTGACGCTATATTGCGAAGATATTAACGTTGTATTAAGCAGGGAATATGTATGTAGAATTTGAACGATGAAGTGAGGTATATTGTGAAGTGAAGTGCAGTATTTTTATGGAAGTGTAACACTATTGTTTAGCAATATCTTTCAAGGAAATATATCCACGTAATTTTGAGTGTGATGCAAAAGAGGCTAGTTTAGTCGCATCTATGCCGAGAGAAGGCAGATATTTTATTTGAATGTCATTATTTCATTTTATTTTAACAACGTTAGGGACTTTTTTGTAATGTTAATTTTAGTGAATAAATGGCAAGTGCTTTATATACATTTGCTACGTTTTTGTCGAGCTGATTCTTATTTCAATACTTAATTACGCGATAACGATACTGCTAGTTAGATGCAGGCAGTAAAAAAATCTTCGGCTTTTCCCAATTTATTGGGGTCGCCGGAGCCAACCAGGCTCATTTTGGTTTTGGCTGGGGAATTAAGGCCGGATGCCCTTGATACGTTTCTACATTGCTCAAACTCTGGATTACTCTTCAGTAATATAATTATCTCCGACTTGCCGTTGAAAAAGAAAGAACACTCTCCCGACATCTGTTGACTATTTGTTGTACCAGTGTTGACTCAATCTAATACGTCACGCCATCTTGGTAGTGGTGGACGTACTTACTGGTTTGGCTAGCGAGACAAGAGATAGCGCGCGTATCCTTGTGCTCACAGGCCGGTTATCGACCCATTCGACACTTCAAAAAATCCTGTAACCAATAGCGACGTCTGTTGTGGATTATTGTTTTTCTGCTTGGAACTTGGAAGGTCACGATGTGATTTTCACGCGATCTAATATTTACGGGCCCTAGACGGGCTTCGGCCCGTCTAGAGGTATTTTCCCTAGTCTAAACACCTTCAATTATGTACCTACGTGTAATAAGAAATTTAGTTAATTCATACTTGGTTCTAATTTGTAGAAATGTATCTTGGCAACTCGCCTTAAGGTAGGCTAACGGAAGAAATACTCGAAAGGTTTGTAACATTTATACATCATCGGATACTGGATTATTCTTATAGTTGTTCATTGATATTTTGATACGAAGATGTGTTGTTTCCTTGGTGTACTTCTTAATTTGGTATGATATATTGCAGTTTATTTCTGTGAAGTGCTAACCTCTAATGGTATCTTTAGGCTGCTTGGTATGTATGTTCAGCTATTTAATTTATTTTCCAGTAACCGAATTGGTGTTTTCGAGTTTAAGACTCCTAGGGATTTTATTTTAACGTTTGTATCTGGCCTGCCTTGCCTATATGGTCCAGAACGTCATATTTTTCTCCGAGCCAAGATATTTTTATTCTTAACCTAAATTTGTAATTTTTTCTCCATATCTTTGGCTCTTAGTATAGTTCCTTATGAACTCCGTGTCAAGTATCACTTATTATGATACGTATTTTTATTTCATATAAAGCCTGGTTTGATAGGTCACGGCTCACTTTGTTGTTGTTCGTTTTTTTTTTCTGGTTAACAATTATCGAGTGAATTTGTTATTAAAAAAGGGTAGACATGTTTGGATTGGAATTAAGGTTGACGTGAAATCCTTCTGCTCTGATTGATTTTTGAAAGATTAAAGACTCGAATGGATAATTAATATTTTATTGAACCTATGTCGTTCAGCTAGGTCCTTATGGACATATAAGGTAATTTATTGGAATTTCTTTAAGGGGTCTTGTTATTTTCCTTCACATAGGTAACCCTAGTTATTTCACTAGACATTTGTGAATGTCATCATGTCCACGGTTCCTCGCTTATATTTACATATTTGTATTTAACTATTTAATCTATTATTTATTTAAATTATTTAATGTTGTCATATTTATCTGTAATATTTTCATTTCTTAATATATTGTCATGAAATTTTTCTTGTGTGTTTTCTTGACACTAGATTTAGCATGTATAGTCTCTTAAAACTAATTAACCTAGGTTATGGTAGCATTTGGTCTAGCCCTTCCCATCAAGTCAGGTAGCATAGTTGTAGGCAGAACGTGGTTCCGGTATACCACATTTAATTTGTTTGAGAGACTGTCATGTTGAGTTTGGAGTTGGGGAAGGCATAAGAGATTTTTCAGGCTTATGAGTTTAATCTATTCTGTACTAATAATTGTGATATTTTCTATTTCATGTCAACCGGCAACAAATGGAACCAAGAACCTTGAGATCAGCTTCCTGTCTAAATAAGGAGGAAATAGGATACGAGCTGATTGTGAGAGGCCGTACTCCATCTGGACATAGGGAAATTGATCTGCTTTTGTTGAAATCATTGCCGGATGTTCCTATACATATCCCTTCCTGGGACGATTTAGACTGGGCGTTGGGTAAGTCTATAATTATACCATCTCTGGAAGGCTTATTGCATGTGTATGATTGCCTTTATAATAATAGTGCTTCCTCTTCTTCTCAATTGAATAGATTCAAGGTGCGTGCGTTACACTGGTATTATCGTCTCCATGATTTGATTAAAATTTGGCAGGAAAAAGATCCTGATTTTCACATAGAATTAATTTCCCTGCGTGCAAAGCTTGTCGAGTGCATTTTTAAGTTGTTTCCTAATAATGTCGATCGTGATAGAGTAAGTCCGATTGTGTATTCTATTGATGGGGTTCCTTCTGTAAGTGAACGTTGTGAAATAATTGATACCATCAGTGTTGAAAGCAATTTAGTTAATAATTCAGAGCAATTGTCATTACCTGTCGAGCCCACCACCATGTTTAACGATGATGATCAAAATAACCTAATGTCAGGCAGAAACAGGGAAGCCAGGCCTGCCAACTATCATATGCGAACAGAATCAGTTCCACCGAACACTGCCAATGAAAATTTTGATGATTTGCATGCTTCCTTTAGTAACATTTCTATTTCTGGTTCTGCAAATAATAATGTGGGTGGTAATTTATCTGATGTTAGGCCTAATAGTGGAAATCTAGCATGCCAATCTAATTTTAATGTTAACTCGAATGCATCGCACAACCATGGTATACCTTCTGGTGTAAATTTAAATATGGGAATCAAGTTCGGGAGCGTACCCCATCCCTTAACCTCATGTATTCAGTGTCTACAGATGTGTAATGGTAACGATATTGACCAATTGGTGAAATTTTTAAAACAATTCATTGATTTATGTGATAACGCTGAAGTTTTTGGGTGTTCAGATAGTCAAATATTTAATTTGGTTTTCCCCTACACTACCGGACCGTTGCGAGAAAGATTAGTAATTGCTATGAGACGTCGTTATTCGGTTAATCACTTTCAACAAGATATTTTATCTTCCTTTTTCCCCAGTCGTGCGTTGAGTGTACTGATGCATAAGTATTTCTATCGAGTACAGAGATTCGATGAATCATTAAATGAATATTTCTTGGATATTAAATGTTATGCGAGAGTATTTTTAGTGCAACTAACTGAACTCGAGATTGTTTCATCTATTTTAAAGGGCATTAGTCCAGAGTATAGATCGTACCTGACTATGTGTGGTAGGCCCAGGAATTATGTTGAACTAAACAAGGTTATTTTGGCTGCTGAAGAGGTAAAACATTCAGATTCTTTAAGAGTTGCTGATATTCCTCCGCCTACTCCTAATTATTTAAGATTCCAAGGTGGTAATACTCCGAATTATCGAATTGAAAGTAGGCCTAATTCCTTTCAAGGCAATTATGCTCGAGGTAGAAATTCTTTGGGTTCTGATCGTCGTAGAACTAACTCTGATAGAAGATGTGACATATGTGGTTCGTATAATCACATTGCTAGGTGGTGTACGAGGAGATCTGGACCAAATCAATGACTATCTAATAAAGAGACCTCATCGGATTGTCATGATGATGACAAAGGTCTCAAACTAAGAGAGAGGTTATGTACTAGGATAACCGAGGTATCCAAACATTGTTCTCCATTCATCGATATATTAGTCAACAACGAACCTGTGACCGCTCTTGTTGACTCTGGTAGTGTAAAGTCGTTCTTAGACAAAAGTTGGTTTGAAAATATGAGTTCGGTATGCAAATTTGGGAAAATTATTAAACAATCAAACAATTTTGTGTCGGCAAACTGCTCTAACCTTGAAGTTTTAGGGTTGATTAAGTTGAAAATAAGAATTTTAGATTTCACGTGGAAGTATGAATTTTGGGTTGCTAATAATTTGTCTTGCCATGTTGTTATGGGTGCTGATTTCATGTCACATGTGGGATTGTTGTTAGACCTTAGAACTAGGTCATGTTGGTTCCGATTCAAGCCTAATTTAAAGATTAATTTCAAACCTTGTGTTAGTTTTTCTGGGGTGAATTGTTCCGGAGATAAATCTAGTTCAGACACTATCGAAGACCTTAAATTTGAAAATTTGAATCCTGAACAAGCTGCTCAGCTTCGTGAAGTGTGTGCCTCCTTCCCAGAAGTTTTGACTGATAAGTTAGGAATGACCAATCTCTTAGAGTACAAGATTGATGTTTCGGATAACATCCCTGTACGTTCTTCTCCTTACAGGTTAGCTCCTCCCAAAATGAAAATCTTGAAGGACATGATTGATGAGATGTTAGAAGTGGGGATAATAAGTAAATCTACTTCTTCATATTCGTCACCTATATTTTTAGTGCCAAAATCTGATGGCAAGTTTCGACCAGTAGTTGATTACCGTGCTCTCAATAAAAAGGTCATCCAACAGTCCATACCTCTTCCGGACCTAAGATCTTGTTTTACTTGGTTCAGGGGTGCCAACTATTACACAATTTTAGATTTGAATCGTGCGTACAATCAAATTCCATTAGCGGAAGAATCTAAACATTTAACAGCCTTCTCTACTGACTGGAACCTCTTCCATTTTAACCGTTTGCCCTTTGGTATCTCTACGGGTGCCGCCATACTGAACCGTTTGCTGGATATGGTATTTGATGGTATCAAATTTAAGTTCGTCTATCATTACTTAGATGATGTTGTAATTTACAGTGAAAACTTCGATGATCATCTGAAACATGTAACTGAAGTAATGTCTCGTTTTAAGAAAGCTGGACTTACGGTAAAACTCTCCAAGGTTTCGTTCGCTAAACCTCAGATTTCATTCTTAGGTCATATTGTATCCTCATCAGGAGTTTCTATTGATCATTCTAGAACGCAAGCTATTCGGGATTTCAAAGCACCCAAGAATGTAAAAGAAGTAGCCAGGTTTATCGGGATGCTGGGCTATTTTCGTAAATTCATTGGTAATTTTGCTCATCGTGCGGCTCCAATAAATATGTTAAGAAAGAAAGGAGTCGATTTCGTTTGGGGACCTTCGCAAGAAGCAGCCTTTGAAGATTTAAAATTAGCACTAATTAATGCTCCGATTCTATCTATACCTGATTTCTCCAAAACCTTCATAGTCCAAACAGATGCTTCCAATCGAGCTGTTGGGGCGGTGTTGCTCCAAGACCATGGACAAGGTAGGTTGCCGATAGCGTACTCTTCTCGTACCTTATGTGATGCTGAGAAGAATTATTCCGTCTATGAACTTGAAGCTTTAGCCGTAATGGATGCCTTAGAAAAATTTAAACTTTATATTGAACATGTTCCTTTCGAGTTGGAGACAGATAATCAAGCCTTAAGTTGGGTTCTCGGTAGACCGAGGAAGATGGGAAGAATAGCTCGCTGGGCTACTCGCATTTCCTCGTTCAAGTTTTCGGTACGCCACATTCGTGGAGGTGAAAATGTGATAGCTGATTGTCTCAGTAGAATGTATTCTGAGGATTCCGAAATTGAAGAAAATGTAGGAAGGTGCAATAACGCAATTTTAGATTGTAACGTAAACACTGTAATTCTGTCTAACTGTCCGAAGTTGTTCGGAGATGTGAAAGATTATCAAAAGGAAGACCCATTTATCGGAGAAGTTCTTAGGAAAATCGAACAGGGAGAGGTTATTAAACCTTACTCTGTAAGAAATGGTGTACTATGTTGCTTAGCTCGTCATGATAGGATTCCAAAAATTGTGTTACCTGCTGTATTAGTTCCTGAATTGTTTAAATATTTTCATGAATCTCCGATTGGAGGTCATTTAGGAGTTTTTAAAACTAGGATGAAAATAAGACAAAATTTTATTTGGAAAGGGATGGACAAAGATATCCGTAAGATGGTAAACAATTGCATGGCTTGTAATCTAGCCAAACCTTCGGTAAACACTAAGGTAGGGTTGTTATCTTCCGAAATTTCTCAAAGACCTATGGAAAGATTATTCGTGGATTTTATCGGCCCGATGCCGTTATCTAAAATGGGAAACCGGTTTGCATTAGTCTGCACTGATGGCTTTAGTAGGTTCAACTGGATTTTTCCAACTAGATCAGCGACAACGCAAGTAGTAATAAAATGTTTAAATGAAATTTTCGCTTCATTTGGCCCTAGTCAATTTGTGATTACTGATAACGCAAAATGTTTTAAATCCCATGTTTTTCGTAATTATCTTTTCGAGCTGTCTATATGCCACGTTACTTCTACGGCATATTATCCTAAAGGTTCATATGCTGAAAGGGTAAACAGGAACCTTCGTGCGGCGTTAATAGCGTATCACCATAAAGATCACCAGTTGTGGGATGATTGCATACCTTGGTTGACACATTCCTTCAACACTTCTGTTCACGAATCGCATCGCACCACGCCCTTCAGTCTAATGTTCTCCTATGTACCCAATTCCCCTATTAACAACCTTTGGTCTATTAATCAACTTCTACCCGATCAGAGTATTCCTGAAAATGTTCGCAGTGTTTGGAGTAAGGCTAAGAGAAACATGAAGGTAGCCCACGAAAAGTTACAGAGAAGGTATAATGATGGACGTAAACCAACGTCAATTCAGGTTGACGACATTGTGTATGTTAAGAACTTCGCTCTTAAGGAGCCTGGATCAAGGGAGAGTGGTAAGCTGATCACTAGGTTCCGTGGTCCATGCAGGGTTGTAAGTTTTCTAACTCCAGTCACATTATTAGTCAGCGACCCTCAAAAAAAGAGGATATTTAGGGTTCATTTATCGCATGTTAAGAAGGGTGGTGACCCTTCGAAAGAGAATTTGTCATAAAATTGTATTGGAAATTTGTAAAAGCGAGGAATCTCTTAAATGTTATTATCCCTGATGTTCTTGTTTAAACCTAAGAGTATGTTCCGTTCGCCATTTTATGTTATTTTGAAAATTGTTGCCAATTTGTGTCCAAGTATGATTTTATTGTTAGTCATTAAGTAGAATTCTAGTACTATTGCTGTCGCAAGTGAATTTGGGTTACAGTTCAAGAATGTTGGTGATTCGAGCATATAAATTGGAGAATGAAGACTATCGTGTATGTCCGGGGCCCAGGACGTCGTGATGGAAATCTTCTTCGTTTGGAATTGAACTTGACACCCTCTACCTGATGAAGATATTACATATGTATTCTCAAATTATGTAAAAACAAGTCCAGATTGTGAATTTACCCAAAGTAAGATGTTGAACTTATAAGCATGTTGGGAATTTCAGGTTTCTGGGAATTTGATGGACTCTTATCTCTGCGAACGACCAGTGTGGTGTACTATTGATTATGTTGTATGAATGAACTGTTACATAGTATTCATTTCAGCAAAGAATTTGACGATCTATACTTCCTATCCCTCAACCACTTGTGAACATTAGTGTACCATTGTCCACTATCGTAGGGAGGGAGGGTTGATACGTTTCTACATTGCTCAAACTCTGGATTACTCTTCAGTAATATAATTATCTCCGACTTGCCGTTGAAAAAGAAAGAACACTCTCCCGACATCTGTTGACTATTTGTTGTACCAGTGTTGACTCAATCTAATACGTCACGCCATCTTGGTAGTGGTGGACGTACTTACTGGTTTGGCTAGCGAGACAAGAGATAGCGCGCGTATCCTTGTGCTCACAGGCCGGTTATCGACCCATTCGACACTTCAAAAAATCCTGTAACCAATAGCGACGTCTGTTGTGGATTATTGTTTTTCTGCTTGGAACTTGGAAGGTCACGATGTGATTTTCACGCGATCTAATATTTACGGGCCCTAGACGGGCTTCGGCCCGTCTAGAGGTATTTTCCCTAGTCTAAACACCTTCAATTATGTACCTACGTGTAATAAGAAATTTAGTTAATTCATGCTTGGTTCTAATTTGTAGAAATGTATCTTGGCAACTCGCCTTAAGGTAGGCTAACGGAAGAAATACTCGAAAGGTTTGTAACATTTATACATCATCGGATACTGGATTATTCTTATAGTTGTTCATTGATATTTTGATACGAAGATGTGTTGTTTCCTTGGTGTACTTCTTAATTTGGTATGATATATTGCAGTTTATTTCTGTGAAGTGCTAACCTCTAATGGTATCTTTAGGCTGCTTGGTATGTATGTTCAGCTATTTAATTTATTTTCCAGTAACCGAATTGGTGTTTTCGAGTTTAAGACTCCTAGGGATTTTATTTTAACGTTTGTATCTGGCCTGCCTTGCCTATATGGTCCAGAACGTCATATTTTTCTCCGAGCCAAGATATTTTTATTCTTAACCTAAATTTGTAATTTTTTCTCCATATCTTTGGCTCTTAGTATAGTTCCTTATGAACTCCGTGTCAAGTATCACTTATTATGATACGTATTTTTATTTCATATAAAGCCTGGTTTGATAGGTCACGGCTCACTTTGTTGTTGTTCGTTTTTTTTTCTGGTTAACAATTATCGAGTGAATTTGTTATTAAAAAAGGGTAGACATGTTTGGATTGGAATTAAGGTTGACGTGAAATCCTTCTGCTCTGATTGATTTTTGAAAGATTAAAGACTCGAATGGATAATTAATATTTTATTGAACCTATGTCGTTCAGCTAGGTCCTTATGGACATATAAGGTAATTTATTGGAATTTCTTTAAGGGGTCTTGTTATTTTCCTTCACATAGGTAACCCTAGTTATTTCACTAGACATTTGTGAATGTCATCATGTCCACGGTTCCTCGCTTATATTTACATATTTGTATTTAACTATTTAATCTATTATTTATTTAAATTATTTAATGTTGTCATATTTATCTGTAATATTTTCATTTCTTAATATATTGTCATGAAATTTTTCTTGTGTGTTTTCTTGACACTAGATTTAGCATGTATAGTCTCTTAAAACTAATTAACCTAGGTTATGGTAGCATTTGGTCTAGCCCTTCCCATCAAGTCAGGTAGCACCCTTCCTGATACCCCGTGATTCTTTAGTTGAAAATTCAACCCCGCTGTCATCGGGATTCGAACCACGGCCGTCTGGGTGAAATACGAGCAGCTAGGCCACTCCTGGTGTATTCCTTGGAATACACGGTAAGACAGAGTGAGCTTTTGCTGCTCTTCGCTTTATTTCATTCCTTCCTTCTACGCAAACACCAACAGTGATTTCCTGGTTTTTCTTTGTTTATGCACTTTGCTTATATTACCTGTGCGTCTATTCTAGATATATATCTTCCAAGACGAACCTAGCGTCATCTAGCAGCGAATCTCTGTAGTTCCTCAATTTTTCCATGTATAAGAGGACTTCCTTACCAATCTGGCCACCAGATCTCGTCGTTATCGCCAGCTATCATCTCCGTGATCAAGAGGACTTCGTCTATATATCCATCCACCAGGCTTCGCTAGTGACGCCTGCTATCAACTCTTTGAAAAACATGTCATCAAGATACTTAATTTTTGAAATGTTTGTCATTCTTATGTATGTTCCTTTGTCTCCTACCCCCACTCTTTTTCCTTCCTTGGTCCCTCCGCGCTTCGTTGAGCTGGCCTCACTTGTGCTTCAGTCGTCAAGACCTCCAGTTGGAGCCTAACTAGGGATCGTCTCTTCTCCTCGAGAGACAAAATTTTGAATCGGACGCCATGTCCAGATCTTAACTAACGGTCGCCTGGATCGACTACCAGAAATGAGCTAAGTACTATGTTCTTCATATTTTAATCGCTTTTAATTAGCTATATGCTTTTAATACCGTTCTATAGACAGTGAGAAGTTGCTAAATCCTCAGCAATTGCAATCTTCGCGGGATTTTCGATGTCAGGCTTTGTCTATCTAAGACAGGTAATCTTGCAAAACGAAGCAGCATTTTTTTGTGCATGTTAACTGAGAATGAGCTCTCACACCGTGGGATTCTTATTAAACTAAATTCTGTCTATAGAAAACTTAGCTCGTTCCACCGCTGGACTTTATTTACCCAATTCAACAGTTATGATTGTTCTGGAATGTTCCACGTCAAACAATTCATCTACAAGCTAAACCTTCTAGTATTTTCCACTCACATATGAGAATACTTTTTCTAACCAAGGAATTTTCCTTATGAACAGCTAATCAACACCTAATTTGTCTTCCTTCGTGGGAATTCGTCCGCTGCATTCAACCGTAACCTACAAATCTTTCAACGCAATAGACTCTCTCAAACCAAAATGCAACTAGTTATTTTACACCACAGCAATAACTTTCCTCTCCATAAACTTTTTGTGCCACAATAGTGAACAAGAGTTTAGTGCTTTTCAGTCGGTCAACACGAATGTACCCAAAAGAGATGGGTTATGCCCTAATCCTGAAATAAATTACATGAGATTAATAAAACACTAGGATGACCAGTTTCGATCGTCAAGCGATCATCATCAGATCCAATACACTTAGGCTATAAAATCTATGTTTGAAATACAGGTGAAAATATTTACAATATGTACAATTATTTAGTTGCAGTATTGGTACTGCAACTGTCAGTGTATGCTAAATGCAGTATATATGTTAGGTGAAATGCTAAATGGTGATGGCTATCCGGAGATTGTACTTTAGAGAGATTATATGGTTGTGAACTATGGTTAAACTATTAAATTTTAGGCTAACTACTTATCTGATTGTCTTCCGTACTACAGCTATTCGCAGTTTCCGTGCTCACTTGAACTCGCTGTGCGGTCGACTGCGGTGGTTATCTTAACGACTGGTTTTTCCCTGCCTTCCCCCCCTGTCCCTACGTGCTGTGGGGAGTGATCGCGATGTGTTTATGTGAGGTGTTGCCAACCTAGATAAGATGTATGTTATTGAATGAGGTGGATCTACAACTATTAAAGACCGTGGATTAGTCCTCGCCACGCGTGGAGCATAACCCATTCGAACTAAGCGTTGACGGTCTTATGAGGACGTCCCGGCACCTTTAATACTGCCTCTAATATGGGCCTTGGTTTATTGCAGAAGAAAAGTACATCGTACACCTGATCCAGATAACATTTACCTATTAAAAACCCCCTAATTTCCCCCCTTTTTTATCTAGCTTGGCTGTGTCGCTAAATTGTGTTTTGTTTCCGACAGGGTGTGTTTTTTAGTAGCGTGAAGAGGGGTGAGCTCTCCATGAACGTGTGTTCATTTAGATTGTTGGGATTGTTTCGTTTGGCTAGGTGTATCTCGATTGCTTCCTTTATGTCAAGAGCTCTGCCTTTCGATTCGTGATGGATTATTTTAAGGTCCGACTCTATGTTGGTAAAGCTATGCCCTGCGTCACACATATGTTCGCACACGGCTGAATGTGTTCCGTATCTTATCGCATTTCTATGTTCATTATAACGTGTGTCTACTCGCCTTCCACTCTGCCCGATGTAATTAGCTTGACAATCGGTGTCTTGGCACGTTATAGAATATACCCCTGACCTTGAATACGGGTCACGTTTATTTAGATTACTATTTAGGAGGTGCCTAGCGGTTGTGTTTTTCGTCGTGAAAGCTATCTTTATGCCTTGCTTTTTGAATAGGTTAGTGATTTTATATGTATTCGCATTCACATAGTTGAAACGCGCAAATTTTTTCTCATTACTGTCCGGTTTGGGAATCGTTTTATCTTTATTTTTATGTTTGGCTATAATTTGATTTATTTTGCTTGGCGAGAAGTTGTTTTCCTTTGCTATTTGCATAATAGTTCTTATTTCCTTATTATAGTTGTCTTTTGACATGGGTATGTTTAAAGCCCTGTGCACCATTGAATTGAAACCCGCTAGTTTGTGCGTACTGGGGTGATTAGACTGATTGTCGATTGCATGCGAGGTTTGTGTTGCTTTCCGGAATATGGAATATGAAAGGTCGTTGTCTTTACGTTCAATAGTTATATCGAGATAATTTATTTTCCGGTCTATTTCGGATTCCTTAGTGAATTTGATAGAATGGTGAAGGCTATTAATGGATTGGAGAATTGTTTCTTCGCTTGTTAGTTCAGTATCGTAGATGCAAATTACATCATCTACGTATCTTTTCCATATTACTATTCCCTTTGTTGAAGTCTTTTCTAAGAACGCATTTTCTAGTGCATTGATGAAGATGTCAGCGATTAACCCACTTAGTGGCGATCCCATTGCTAGGCCTTCTCTCTGTGTGTATATTTTATTGTCGAATTGAAACACGTTTTGGGTGAGAACGACCCTCAGTAATCTCACAATCTCTTCATTTTTTTTTACCGAATTGTTGGATTTTAAGTTGTTTTCGATAGTGTTGATTGCTTCAATAATCGGAATATTGGTGTACATGTTAGTTACGTCGAAGGATACTAGCCTGAAGCTAGGTTTCATTTGTAGGGTGTTCAATGCTGTTACTAGTTCTGTTGTGTTCTTTACAGAGTTGTTTTTGTCGTTGGAAAGACGGCATTTTAAGATTTTTAGTAACTCTTTGCTGATTTTGTAATTAGGGGCATTCCTACAATTGACTATTGGTCTCATTGGGCATTCCTTTTTGTGTATTTTTGGTTGTCCCCTCAATGACGGTATTTTCGGGTTCATGTTTATTAGTTTTGATTTTTCAGCTTTGGTCAGTATGTATTCTGTTTCTTTTAGCGCACTTTTTATTTGTTTTTGGAATTTGTTGGTGGGGTCTTTTGTTAATTCCTTGATTTCGTTGTTGTTTAGGAATTCGACTGTTTTTTCAATGTATTCTGTTTTGTTCAAAATTACTGTAGTGTTTCCCTTATCTGCTTTTGTGATGATTAAGTCATGTTCTTTTATTTTTTGTTTCAACGACTTTATTTCTTTGATTTGTTTGTTGTTTTGAATGTTATTGCTATCGCCCTCTCGTTTGAGGATTTTTTTGGCTTCGTTGGTGGCGAGATTTTTGGTTAATTCCCTGTCTTCAGCTGGGAGCTTGTGACTGGCTATCTCAATATCTGTGATTAACTGTTTTATATTGTGGTTCGTGTGTGCGTCTGTGCAGTTGTATTTCAAACCTTTGTCTAACATATTCATTTCACCTTGAGAAAAGGTTACGTTCGTTCTGTTGTTTACTCTGCTGTGGAAATTGAATTCATTGTTATTCGTGTGTTGTTCGTTAGATTGATGGTTCTGTGTTTCTCCTAGTTTTCTTAATTTATTTTCTAGCGTTTCATGCTTCCTCGTAGCTCTGATTTTGATGGTGTCATGTAGGTGTTCGGTGAAGCTGTCCCATTGGGCTGCGTGCCAGAAATTACTTAGTTGCAATTGAATGTCGTATAATTGTTGGTTAATTTTTTGCTTTCTTATGTATGCAAATCTTAATTCGTTTTTTATCCAAAGCGCTTTGGCTTGTTTAGTTGAAATGATCGAGGCTGGTGTGTTCGGTACGGTTTTAATTGGTACGTATTTAGGGGTGAGGTTTAGTTCTATACATTTTTTGTTGAACCAAATTGACTTGTCTAAATTCATGAGTTTAAGCCTGAGTGATTTGAATTTCTTGGCTTCACGATTTGCCTGACTAGCCGTGAACATTGTGGTGTTTGAAGCCATATTTTCAGTGTTGCCTTAGTAAACAAGAGTTTAGTGCTTTTCAGTCGGTCAACACGAATGTACCCAAAAGAGATGGGTTATGCCCTAATCCTGAAATAAATTACATGAGATTAATAAAACACTAGGATGACCAGTTTCGATCGTCAAGCGATCATCATCAGATCCAATACACTTAGGCTATAAAATCTATGTTTGAAATACAGGTGAAAATATTTACAATATGTACAATTATTTAGTTGCAGTATTGGTACTGCAACTGTCAGTGTATGCTAAATGCAGTATATATGTTAGGTGAAATGCTAAATGGTGATGGCTATCCG
Source organism: Meconema thalassinum (assembly GCA_946902985.2). Classification (NCBI taxonomy): domain Eukaryota; kingdom Metazoa; phylum Arthropoda; class Insecta; order Orthoptera; family Tettigoniidae; genus Meconema; species Meconema thalassinum. Next base: position 38,084,508 of record OX336394.1, read on the forward strand.
GAGATTGTACTTAAGAGAGATTATATGGTTGTAAACTATGGTTAAACTATAAAATTTTAGGCTAACTACTTATCTGATTGTCTTCCGTACTACAGCTATTCGCAGCTTCCGTGCTCACTTGAACTCGCTGTGCGGTCGACTGCGGTGGTTATCTTAACGACTGGTTTTTCCCTGCCTTCCCCCCCCCTGTCCCTACGTGCTGTGGGGAGTGATCGCGATGTGTTTATGTGAGGTGTTGCCAACCTAGATAAGATGTATGTTATTGAATGAGGTGGATCTACAACTATTAAAGACCGTGGATTAGTCCTCGCCACGCGTGGAGCATAACCCATTCGAACTAAGCGTTGACGGTCTTATGAGGACGTCCCGGCACCTTTAATACTGCCTCTAATATGGGCCTTGGTTTATTGCAGAAGAAAAGTACATCGTACACCTGATCCAGATAACATTTACCTATTAAAAACCCCCTAATTTCCCCCCTTTTTTTATCTAGCTTGGCTGTGTCGCTAAATTGTGTTTTGTTTCCGACAGGGTGTGTTTTTTAGTAGCGTGAAGAGGGGTGAGCTCTCCATGAACGTGTGTTCATTTAGATTGTTGGGATTGTTTCGTTTGGCTAGGTGTATCTCGATTGCTTCCTTTATGTCAAGAGCTCTGCCCTTCGATTCGTGATGGATTATTTTAAGGTCCGACTCTATGTTGGTAAAGCTATGCCCTGCGTCACACATATGTTCGCACACGGCTGAATGTGTTCCGTATCTTATCGCATTTCTATGTTCATTATAACGTGTGTCTACTCGCCTTCCACTCTGCCCGATGTAATTAGCTTGACAATCGGTGTCTTGGCACGTTATAGAATATACCCCTGACCTTGAATACGGGTCACGTTTATTTAGATTACTATTTAGGAGGTGCCTAGCGGTTGTGTATTTCGTCGTGAAAGCTATCTTTATGCCTTGCTTTTTGAATAGGTTAGTGATTTTATATGTATTCGCATTCACATAGTTGAAACGCGCAAATTTTTTCTCATTACTGTCCGGTTTGGGAATCGTTTTATCTTTATTTTTATGTTTGGCTATAATTTGATTTATTTTGCTTGGCGAGAAGTTGTTTTCCTTTGCTATTTGCATAATAGTTCTTATTTCCTTATTATAGTTGTCTTTTGACATGGGTATGTTTAAAGCCCTGTGCACCATTGAATTGAAACCCGCTAGTTTGTGCGTACTGGGGTGATTAGACTGATTGTCGATTGCATGCGAGGTTTGTGTTGCTTTCCGGAATATGGAATATGAAAGGTCGTTGTCTTTACGTTCAATAGTTATATCGAGATAATTTATTTTCCGGTCTATTTCGGATTCCTTAGTGAATTTGATAGAATGGTGAAGGCTATTAATGGATTGGAGAATTGTTTCTTCGCTTGTTAGTTCAGTATCGTAGATGCAAATTACATCATCTACGTATCTTTTCCATATTACTATTCCCTTTGTTGAAGTCTTTTCTAAGAACGCATTTTCTAGTGCATTGATGAAGATGTCAGCGATTAACCCACTTAGTGGCGATCCCATTGCTAGGCCTTCTCTCTGTGTGTATATTTTATTGTCGAATTGAAACACGTTTTGGGTGAGAACGACCCTCAGTAATCTCACAATCTCTTCAATTTTTTTTTACCGAATTGTTGGATTTTAAGTTGTTTTCGATAGTGTTGATTGCTTCAATAATCGGAATATTGGTGTACATGTTAGTTACGTCGAAGGATACTAGCCTGAAGCTAGGTTTCATTTGTAGGGTGTTCAATGCTGTTACTAGTTCTGTTGTGTTCTTTACAGAGTTGTTTTTGTCGTTGGAAAGACGGCATTTTAAGATTTTTAGTAACTCTTTGCTGATTTTGTAATTAGGGGCATTCCTACAATTGACTATTGGTCTCATTGGGCATTCCTTTTTGTGTATTTTTGGTTGTCCCCTCAATGACGGTATTTTCGGGTTCATGTTTATTAGTTTTGATTTTTCAGCTTTGGTCAGTATGTATTCTGTTTCATTTAGCGCACTTTTTATTTGTTTTTGGTATTTGTTGGTGGGGTCTTTTGTTAATTCCTTGATTTCGTTGTTGTTTAGGAATTCGACTGTTTTTTCAATGTATTCTGTTTTGTTCAAAATTACTGTAGTGTTTCCCTTATCTGCTTTTGTGATGATTAAGTCATGTTCTTTTATTTTTTGTTTCAACGACTTTATTTCTTTGATTTGTTTGTTGTTTTGAATGTTATTGCTATCGCCCTCTCGTTTGAGGATTTTTTTGGCTTCGTTGGTGGCGAGATTTTTGGTTAATTCCCTGTCTTCTGCTGGGAGCTTGTGACTGGCTATCTCAATATCTGTGATTAACTGTTTTATATTGTGGTTCGTGTGTGCGTCTGTGCAGTTGTATTTCAAACCTTTGTCTAACATATTCATTTCACCTTGAGAAAAGGTTACGTTCGTTCTGTTGTTTACTCTGCTGTGGAAATTGAATTCATTGTTATTCGTGTGTTGTTCGTTAGATTGATGGTTCTGTGTTTCTTCTAGTTTTCTTAATTTATTTTCTAGCGTTTCATGCTTCCTCGTTGCTCTGATTTTGATGGTGTCATGTAGGTGTTCGGTGAAGCTGTCCCATTGGGCTGCGTGCCAGAAATTACTTAGTTGCAATTGAATGTCGTATAATTGTTGGTTAATTTTTTGCTTTCTTATGTATGCAAATCTTAATTCGTTTTTTATCCAAAGCGCTTTGGCTTGTTTAGTTGAAATGATCGAGGCTGGTGTGTTCGGTACGGTTTTAATTGGTACGTATTTAGGGGTGAGGTTTAGTTCTATACATTTTTTGTTGAACCAAATTGACTTGTCTAAATTCATGAGTTTAAGCCTGAGTGATTTGAATTTCTTGGCTTCACGATTTGCCTGACTAGCCGTGAACATTGTGGTGTTTGAAGCCATATTTCAGTGTTGCCTTAGTAAACAAGAGTTTAGTGCTTTTCAGTCGGTCAACACGAATGTACCCAAAAGAGATGGGTTATGCCCTAATCCTGAAATAAATTACATGAGATTAATAAAACACTAGGATGACCAGTTTCGATCGTCAAGCGATCATCATCAGATCCAATACACTTAGGCTATAAAATCTATGTTTGAAATACAGGTGAAAATATTTACAATATGTACAATTATTTAGTTGCAGTATTGGTACTGCAACTGTCAGTGTATGCTAAATGCAGTATATATGTTAGGTGAAATGCTAAATGGTGATGGCTATCCGGAGATTGTACTTTAGAGAGATTATATGGTTGTAAACTATGGTTAAACTATAAAATTTTAGGCTAACTACTTATCTGATTGTCTTCCGTACTACAGCTATTCGCAGTTTCCGTGCTCACTTGAACTCGCTGTGCGGTCGACTGCGGTTGTTATCTTAACGACTGGTTTTTCCCTGCCTTCCCCCCCTGTCCCTACGTGCTGTGGGGAGTGATCGCGATGTGTTTATGTGAGGTGTTGCCAACCTAGATAAGATGTATGTTATTGAATGAGGTGGATCTACAACTATTAAAGACCGTGGATTAGTCCTCGCCACGCGTGGAGCATAACCCATTCGAACTAAGCGTTGACGGTCTTATGAGGACGTCCCGGCACCTTTAATACTGCCTCTAATATGGGCCTTGGTTTATTGCAGAAGAAAAGTACATCGTACACCTGATCCAGATAATATTTACCTATTAAAAACCCCCTAATTTCCCCCCTTTTTTATCTAGCTTGGCTGTGTCGCTAAATTGTGTTTTGTTTCCGACAGGGTGTGTTTTTTAGTAGCGTGAAGAGGGGTGAGCTCTCCATGAACGTGTGTTCATTTAGATTGTTGGGATTGTTTCGTTTGGCTAGGTGTATCTCGATTGCTTCCTTTATGTCAAGAGCTCTGCCTTTCGATTCGTGATGGATTATTTTAAGGTCCGACTCTATGTTGGTAAAGCTATGCCCTGCGTCACACATATGTTCGCACACGGCTGAATGTGTTCCGTATCTTATCGCAGAGTGGAAGGCGAGTAGACACACGTTATAATGAACATAGGAATGCGATAAGATACGGAACACATTCAGCCGTGTGCGAACATATGTGTGACGCAGGGCATAGCTTTACCAACATAGAGTCGGACCTTAAAATAAACCATCACGAATCGAAAGGCAGAGCTCTTGACATAAAGGAAGCAATCGAGATACACCTAGCCAAACGAAACAATCCCAACGATCTAAATGAACACACGTTCATGGAGAGCTCACCCCTCTTCACGCTACTAAAAAACACACCCTGTCGGAAACAAAACACAATTTAGCGACACAGCCAAGCTAGATAAAAAAGGGGGGGGGGGAAATTAGGGGTTTTTTAATAGGTAAATGTTATCTGGATCAGGTGTACGATGTACTTTTCTTCTGCAATAAACCAAGGCCCATATTAGAGGCAGTATTAAAGGTGCCGGGACGTCCTCATAAGACCGTCAACGTTTAGTTCGAATGGGTTATGCTCCACGCGTGGCGAGGACTAATCCACGGTCTTTAATAGTTGTAGATCCACCTCATTCAATAACATACATCTTATCTAGGTTGGCAACACCTCACATAAACACATCGCGATCACTCCCCACAGCACGTAGGGACAGGGGGGGAAGGCAGGGAAAAACCAGTCGTTAAGATAACAACCGCAGTCGACCGCACAGCGAGTTCAAGTGAGCACGGAAACTGCGAATAGCTGTAGTACGGAAGACAATCAGATAAGTAGTTAGCCTAAAATTTTATAGTTTAACCATAGTTTACAACCATATAATCTCTCTAAAGTACAATCTCCGGATAGCCATCACCATTTAGCATTTCACCTAACATATATACTGCATTTAGCATACACTGACAGTTGCAGTACCAATACTGCAACTAAATAATTGTACATATTGTAAATATTTTCACTTGTATTTCAAACATAGATTTTATAGCCTAAGTGTATTGGATCTGATGATGATCGCTTGACGATCGAAACTGGTCATCCTAGTGTTTTATTAATCTCATGTAATTTATTTCAGGATTAGGGCATAACCCATCTCTTTTGGGTACATTCGTGTTGACCGACTGAAAAGCACTAAACTCTTGTTTACTAAGGCAACACTGAAATATGGCTTCAAACACCACAATGTTCACGGCTAGTCAGGCAAATCGTGAAGCCAAGAAATTCAAATCACTCAGGCTTAAACTCATGAATTTAGACAAGTCAATTTGGTTCAACAAAAAATGTATAGAACTAAACCTCACCCCTAAATACGTACCAATTAAAACCGTACCGAACACACCAGCCTCGATCATTTCAACTAAACAAGCCAAAGCGCTTTGGATAAAAACGAATTAAGATTTGCATACATAAGAAAGCAAAAAATTAACCAACAATTATACGACATTCAATTGCAACTAAGTAATTTCTGGCACGCAGCCCAATGGGACAGCTTCACCGAACACCTACATGACACCATCAAAATCAGAGCAACGAGGAAGCATGAAACGCTAGAAAATAAATTAAGAAAACTAGAAGAAACACAGAACCATCAATCTAACGAACAACACACGAATAACAATGAATTCAATTTCCACAGCAGAGTAAACAACAGAACGAACGTAACCTTTTCTCAAGGTGAAATGAATATGTTAGACAAAGGTTTGAAATACAACTGCACAGACGCACACACGAACCACAATATAAAACAGTTAATCACAGATATTGAGATAGCCAGTCACAAGCTCCCAGCAGAAGACAAGGAATTAACCAAAAATCTCGCCACCAACGAAGCCAAAAAAATCCTCAAACGAGAGGGCGATAGCAATAACATTCAAAACAACAAACAAATCAAAGAAATAAAGTCGTTGAAACAAAAAATAAAAGAACATGACTTAATCATCACAAAAGCAGATAAGGGAAACACTACAGTAATTTTGAACAAAACAGAATACATTGAAAAAACAGTCGAATTCCTAAACAACAACGAAATCAAGGAATTAACAAAAGACCCCACCAACAAATTCCAAAAACAAATAAAAAGTGCGCTAAAAGAAACAGAATACATACTGACCAAAGCTGAAAAATCAAAACTAATAAACATGAACCCGAAAATACCGTCATTGAGGGGACAATCAAAAATACACAAAAAGGAATGCCCAATGAGACCAATAGTCAATTGTAGGAATGCCCCTAATTACAAAATCAGCAAAGAGTTACTAAAAATCTTAAAATGCCGTCTTTCCAACGACAAAAACAACTCTGTAAAGAACACAACAGAACTAGTAACAGCATTGAACACCCTACAAATGAAACCTAGCTTCAGGCTAGTATCCTTCGACGTAACTAACATGTACACCAATATTCCGATTATTGAAGCAATCAACACTATCGAAAACAACTTAAAATCCAACAATTCGGTAAAAAAAAAATTGAAGAGATTGTGAGATTACTGAGGGTCGTTCTCACCCAAAACGTGTTTCAATTCGACAATAAAATATACACACAGAGAGAAGGCCTAGCAATGGGATCGCCACTAAGTGGGTTAATCGCTGACATCTTCATCAATGCACTAGAAAATGCGTTCTTAGAAAAGACTTCAACAAAGGGAATAGTAATATGGAAAAGATACGTAGATGATGTAATTTGCATCAACGATACTGAACTAACAAGCGAAGAAACAATTCTCCAATCCATTAATAGCCTTCACCATTCTATCAAATTCACTAAGGAATCCGAAATAGACCGGAAAATAAATTATCTCGATATAACTATTGAACGTAAAGACAACGACCTTTCATATTCCATATTCCGGAAAGCAACACAAACCTCGCATGCAATCGACAATCAGTCTAATCACCCCAGTACGCACAAACTAGCGGGTTTCAATTCAATGGTGCACAGGGCTTTAAACATACCCATGTCAAAAGACAACTATAATAAGGAAATAAGAACTATTATGCAAATAGCAAAGGAAAACAACTTCTCGCCAAGCAAAATAAATCAAATTATAGCCAAACATAAAAATAAAGATAAAACGATTCCCAAACCGGACAGTAATGAGAAAAAAATTGCGCGTTTCAACTATGTGAATGCGAATACATATAAAATCACTAACCTATTCAAAAAGCAAGGCATAAAGATAGCTTTCACGACGAAAAACACAACCGCTAGGCACCTCCTAAATAGTAATCTAAATAAACGTGACCCGTATTCAAGGTCAGGGGTATATTCTATAACGTGCCAAGACACCGATTGTCAAGCTAATTACATCGGGCAGAGTGGAAGGCGAGTAGACACACGTTATAATGAACATAGAAATGCGATAAGATACGGAACACATTCAGCCGTGTGCGAACATATGTGTGACGCAGGGCATAGCTTTACCAACATAGAGTCGGACCTTAAAATAATCCATCACGAATCGAAAGGCAGAGCTCTTGACATAAAGGAAGCAATCGAGATACACCTAGCCAAACGAAACAATCCCAACAATCTAAATGAACACACGTTCATGGAGAGCTCATCCCTCTTCACGCTACTAAAAAACACACCCTGTCGGAAACAAAACACAATTTAGCGACACAGCCAAGCTAGATAAAAAAGGGGGGAAATTAGGGGTTTTTTAATAGGTAAATGTTATCTGGATCAGGTGTACGATGTACTTTTCTTCTGCAATAAACCAAGGCCCATATTAGAGGCAGTATTAAAGGTGCCGGGACGTCCTCATAAGACCGTCAACGCTTAGTTCGAATGGGTTATGCTCCACGCGTGGCGAGGACTAATCCACGGTCTTTAATAGTTGTAGATCCACCTCATTCAATAACATACATCTTATCTAGGTTGGCAACACCTCACATAAACACATCGCGATCACTCCCCACAGCACGTAGGGACAGGGGGGGAAGGCAGGGAAAAACCAGTCGTTAAGATAACCACCGCAGTCGACCGCACAGCGAGTTCAAGTGAGCACGGAAACTGCGAATAGCTGTAGTACGGAAGACAATCAGATAAGTAGTTAGCCTAAAATTTTATGGTTTAACCATAGTTTACAACCATATAATCTCTCTAAAGTACAATCTCCGGATAGCCATCACCATTTAGCATTTCACCTAACATATATACTGCATTTAGCATACACTGACAGTTGCAGTACCAATACTGCAACTAAATAATTGTACATATTGTAAATATTTTCACCTGTATTTCAAACATAGATTTTATAGCCTAAGTGTATTGGATCTGATGATGATCGCTTGACGATCGAAACTGGTCATCCTAGTGTTTTATTAATCTCATGTAATTTATTTCAGGATTAGGGCATAACCCATCTCTTTTGGGTACATTCGTGTTGACCGACTGAAAAGCACTAAACTCTTGTTTACTAAGGCAACACTGAAAATATGGCTTCAAACACCACAATGTTCACGGCTAGTCAGGCAAATCGTGAAGCCAAGAAATTCAAATCACTCAGGCTTAAACTCATGAATTTAGACAAGTCAATTTGGTTCAACAAAAAATGTATAGAACTAAACCTCACCCCTAAATACGTACCAATTAAAACCGTACCGAACACACCAGCCTCGATCATTTCAACTAAACAAGCCAAAGCGCTTTGGATAAAAAACGAATTAAGATTTGCATACATAAGAAAGCAAAAAATTAACCAACAATTATACGACATTCAATTGCAACTAAGTAATTTCTGGCACGCAGCCCAATGGGACAGCTTCACCGAACACCTACATGACACCATCAAAATCAGAGCAACGAGGAAGCATGAAACGCTAGAAAATAAATTAAGAAAACTAGGAGAAACACAGAACCATCAATCTAACGAACAACACACGAATAACAATGAATTCAATTTCCACAGCAGAGTAAACAACAGAACGAACGTAACCTTTTCTCAAGGTGAAATGAATATGTTAGACAAAGGTTTGAAATACAACTGCACAGACGCACACACGAACCACAATATAAAACAGTTAATCACAGATATTGAGATAGCCAGTCACAAGCTCCCAGCAGAAGACAGGGAATTAACCAAAAATCTCGCCACCAACGAAGCCAAAAAAATCCTCAAACGAGAGGGCGATAGCAATAACATTCAAAACAACAAACAAATCAAAGAAATAAAGTCGTTGAAACAAAAAATAAAAGAACATGACTTAATCATCACAAAAGCAGATAAGGGAAACACTACAGTAATTTTGAACAAAACAGAATACATTGAAAAAACAGTCGAATTCCTAAACAACAACGAAATCAAGGAATTAACAAAAGACCCCACCAACAAATTCCAAAAACAAATAAAAAGTGCGCTAAAAGAAACAGAATACATACTGACCAAAGCTGAAAAATCAAAACTAATAAACATGAACCCGAAAATACCGTCATTGAGGGGACAACCAAAAATACACAAAAAGGAATGCCCAATGAGACCAATAGTCAATTGTAGGAATGCCCCTAATTACAAAATCAGCAAAGAGTTACTAAAAATCTTAAAATGCCGTCTTTCCAACGACAAAAACAACTCTGTAAAGAACACAACAGAACTAGTAACAGCATTGAACACCCTACAAATGAAACCTAGCTTCAGGCTAGTATCCTTCGACGTAACTAACATGTACACCAATATTCCGATTATTGAAGCAATCAACACTATCGAAAACAACTTAAAATCCAACAATTCGGTAAAAAAAAAATTGAAGAGATTGTGAGATTACTGAGGGTCGTTCTCACCCAAAACGTGTTTCAATTCGACAATAAAATATACACACAGAGAGAAGGCCTAGCAATGGGATCGCCACTAAGTGGGTTAATCGCTGACATCTTCATCAATGCACTAGAAAATGCGTTCTTAGAAAAGACTTCAACAAAGGGAATAGTAATATGGAAAAGATACGTAGATGATGTAATTTGCATCTACGATACTGAACTAACAAGCGAAGAAACAATTCTCCAATCCATTAATAGCCTTCACCATTCTATCAAATTCACTAAGGAATCCGAAATAGACCGGAAAATAAATTATCTCGATATAACTATTGAACGTAAAGACAACGACCTTTCATATTCCATATTCCGGAAAGCAACACAAACCTCGCATGCAATCGACAATCAGTCTAATCACCCCAGTACGCACAAACTAGCGGGTTTCAATTCAATGGTGCACAGGGCTTTAAACATACCCATGTCAAAAGACAACTATAATAAGGAAATAAGAACTATTATGCAAATAGCAAAGGAAAACAACTTCTCGCCAAGCAAAATAAATCAAATTATAGCCAAACATAAAAATAAAGATAAAACGATTCCCAAACCGGACAGTAATGAGAAAAAAATTGCGCGTTTCAACTATGTGAATGCGAATACATATAAAATCACTAACCTATTCAAAAAGCAAGGCATAAAGATAGCTTTCACGACGAAAAACACAACCGCTAGGCACCTCCTAAATAGTAATCTAAATAAACGTGACCCGTATTCAAGGTCAGGGGTATATTCTATAACGTGCCAAGACACCGATTGTCAAGCTAATTACATCGGGCAGAGTGGAAGGCGAGTAGACACACGTTATAATGAACATAGAAACGCGATAAGATACGGAACACATTCAGCCGTGTGCGAACATATGTGTGACGCAGGGCATAGCTTTACCAACATAGAGTCGGACCTTAAAATAATCCATCACGAATCGAAAGGCAGAGCTCTTGACATAAAGGAAGCAATCGAGATACACCTAGCCAAACGAAACAATCCCAACAATCTAAATGAACACACGTTCATGGAGAGCTCACCCCTCTTCACGCTACTAAAAACACACCCTGTCGGAAACAAAACACAATTTAGCGACACAGCCAAGCTAGATAAAAAAGGGGGGAAATTAGGGGGTTTTTAATAGGTAAATGTTATCTGGATCAGGTGTACGATGTACTTTTCTTCTGCAATAAACCAAGGCCCATATTAGAGGCAGTATTAAAGGTGCCGGGACGTCCTCATAAGACCGTCAACGCTTAGTTCGAATGGGTTATGCTCCACGCGTGGCGAGGACTAATCCACGGTCTTTAATAGTTGTAGATCCACCTCATTCAATAACATACATCTTATCTAGGTTGGCAACACCTCACATAAACAAATCGCGATCACTCCCCACAGCACGTAGGGACAGGGGGGGAAGGCAGGGAAAAACCAGTCGTTAAGATAACCACCGCAGTCGACCGCACAGCGAGTTCAAGTGAGCACGGAAACTGCGAATAGCTGTAGTACGGAAGACAATCAGATAAGTAGTTAGCCTAAAATTTTATAGTTTAACCATAGTTTACAACCATATAATCTCTCTAAAGTACAATCTCCGGATAGCCATCACCATTTAGCATTTCACCTAACATATATACTGCATTTAGCATACACTGACAGTTGCAGTACCAATACTGCAACTAAATAATTGTACATATTGTAAATATTTTCACCTGTATTTCAAACATAGATTTTATAGCCTAAGTGTATTGGATCTGATGATGATCGCTTGACGATCGAAACTGGTCATCCTAGTGTTTTATTAATCTCATGTAATTTATTTCAGGATTAGGGCATAACCCATCTCTTTTGGGTACATTCGTGTTGACCGACTGAAAAGCACTAAACTCTTGTTTACTAAGGCAACACTGAAAATATGGCTTCAAACACCACAATCCACAATAGTGAACTTTTCAACCACGTCAATAGTGAAACCAGTGCTCGTTCAAATTCTCATCCGCGCCGCGCTCGTTCGAGAATAATAAATAAGGCCAAGAACCTTCTCCACAAAGTTCCTATTTCCTCTTCCTCAACCACTCTTTACTAACAAATTAGGTTAATCCTTAAATTTATGTCCTTTTCAATGCGGCCACGCCAAACCATAGTCGCCCTCCCAACTTTTCTCCATTTATAACTTATTCACTCTGTTTAAACATCAGCAGTTAGAAACTGCATATTAATCTATGTTCTTTTCCTGCTAGTACAGGAATTGGTTATGTTCTATGTACTCAACTTTTCATTAATCTCGTTGATCCAGGTTTCACGAAAGAGTAACTTGCCCTATTTTTCCTCGTGATCCTGTTTAAACAGAGAAGTTCTAGAAACTTCTTCTCAATTTTTCTCTACAGGTTTCACAATAAGTGACCTGCCCTATTTGTATAAATTCTAATAGTAATTTCTGTTACAATATAAGAAGTTATAGAAACTTCTATTTAATTTCTATCTCTATTTTGTAGTTATAATTTCGAAGCTGTTTTTTGTTCATACTTTTAAGATGCCCATATAAGAATTCTTAAAGAACTTGTTTAACTTTGATTACGTTAATTATCATTAATTTTTCAATTTGTTAATCTTAGCACCATTTTAAAATCGTATGCAGATTTTAGTGCTTATAAAAGGTTCCAAACCAAAAATTGTCCATTTCCTAGTGCAAACTTTAAATAATTTAGGAGGGCTGAGACCTCAATTGTTTAAAAAAATCAATTATATCTTTGTTAAAATTGATCATATTCTACGCATTGTTAAATAAATCAAACTATACGTTTTTGCTTCATCATTTTCTATAAAATAATTATTAGGCAAGATCCTGTCTTCCCCGACTCTTCATATAGGCTTACATTAAAAAAACTCACAAATCAAATTAATAACGGTTCCACTATTTGTTGCATTTGAGCAAGAACTCTTAGTCACAAACTTATTAAAGCCTCTCTTAGCTTTGATAGCTAATTCTAACTAGCCAGTAAGGCAAGCATAGCTCGCTCCGCCAGCTTCCTGCTTGTTGAGTTTTTCTCTACAACTTATGGTTGGTTTTCCAAATTTAAGTTTTTCTCATTGTCTAAACTTTTAGTCGGCGCATGCTGGGTAAAAGCTTAGCCATTCTTAAATGCAACTATTGGTGCTTTTACCAAAATTATGTCCAAGGGTATAGTTGGCTCATTGCTACTCTTCCAGGAGACATTCGGTCGCTCCTTTGAAATTCTACAATTTCAAGAACTAAAACATGGCGGCTAATGCAAATTGTTTGCATTCTTCAAAATATTTGTTTAAAACAAACTCCTTTGATGGGATACATAGTAAACTCATCATTTCTTTCTTTACCAGACCACCACCCTTCCACATAGTAGCCGAATCTTGGCTTGGAAGGGAAGGTACTATCAAATCTCGCCGGAAAACAGCCCCAGCTCCAGCCGCATTTCCCGTTAGCTACAGCCAGGTCCATACCTACTTTAGGTGTTTCACGAGCTTTGCGGTGTCACTCGTCTCTAAACATTGTCTTTGTTTGCTGTTGGACTCTCGTCCTATTTTCCACACTTATTCCTTAGTCCGAAACCCACTTCCCTTAACTTCTCTCTTCATCTTCCTTTGTGGGTAAGGTTAATTCCTAGCAAAAACCTACCCAAACTTTGGTCCCAGAAACCCGGGAGAGTCCATTTGTCAATATCTTGCAAATTATTAATATCTACTTTGAATTTTTCAGCTATAACTTCGCAGTGCAAAGCTGGTGAGGTGGAGAGGGGTTGAGAAGGGGGGTAAGGCGGTTTCCAACTATCTTCAGAACCCTCCTCGACCCACTACTAAGCCTCAGCCATGTTAAATATCTCTCGAACGCATGGTCCGATTTTGACAAATGAGGTGTCGTTGGACGCAGGCTGACGTCCTCTTTGCTACGGACCACTCGTTATATTTTTGAATTTTTTTTTGATTGTTTTCGTTTTCGAAAATAGGCGATAGTTTGAAAACCAAACATGATATAACGTTGTGCCATGGCTTAAACGAATGGTCTTTATGACATTTATCTTTTGTAATAAAACTTTTTTATTTTTTATGTTTTTTTGAAAACACTCGAATATTGAAAATTCTATATTTTGGAAACTAGGAAGTTTACAAAACAGTTTGTTTGACATAAATGAAATGTCCCTACCCCCTCTACCCCCAAAATAAATTTCAAGTCTCTAGGATAAAAACCTGTAGTAGTGTGGTAGTTGCTTCCAAAAGCAAGTGGTGAGCCCCTGCGACCTTGGAATGGAAGGAGTCATGCTAGGAAGGCGTGCTTGGATTCGTTTTTTTCGTCTCGTTGCGCTCTTTACGGAAATGTAGGTGTCGAAAAGGTGAAAATCTGGAAACACGTTTTTTTTTTTGGGGGGGGACGTCATTTTAAACTTTTTGCTATATTTCGCGAACCAATTATGCTAGAGGCATGTACGCCGGGTCCAAGGACTCGGGGTGACGTCCTCTTTGCTATGAACCACTCGATATAATTTTTAAAAAATTTGGAAACTCGATTTTGGGGTAAACACGTGTTTTTTGTGATTTTTTCCGATATTTCACGAACCAATAACGCTCGAGACGTGTACGAGGTGTCCTAGGACTCGGGCTAACGCCCCCTTTCAAATGTGCTAGATATTTTTTCTAAAAAATAATTCACAAAGGGCCTAACGCCATACATGTTGAAAAAACTTTTTCTTTTTCTTTACTTGTTTATAATGTTTATGAAGCGTGGTGGTTTAGAGAGACGATACGGCTGGGTGTGTGTGTCAACGAACCTGTCGCTAACCACAAGGACCATGCTTAATAGAACAATCGCTATTTCGGCGGGTCGGTGTATGACAGAGCGAGGGTTCGTTTTCTGATATTTTACCTTTAACGTGTAAACGGTGATGAGAACTTGGTTCTATGATGGTCGAAGCGAGTACAGAAAACTAACTTGCAGACGAGCAGGAGGCGAATGTCATTTGAGCTTATTGGAAGGTGCTGATCCGACTTGACAACAAGTGAAATGGAAAATGACCAAGACGCTTGAAGGTTAAATAATCTGACCACCGTGGTGGCAGGGAAGTGCGAAATGCATGCATACACATGTGAAACCACATGTACGCTAAACAAGTTACATCCTGTTTTTGCTTCGTACGTGACAAAATGCAAGTTCATGTGAAATTTGATCTGCCACAGGTGTTCACCTTGGGCTTTGGCTGTCCACGTGTTTGATAACAGGATGTTCAAAGCGTGGGAAAAAATGATTATACATGCAACGTAACATATATAAAGACATGTCGTTATCATTTCCTCTCTCACTTAGGTGACTACCTTTGAACACACTGCGTTGCGTGAAACACTTGGTCTTGTTTAACAGTTTTGGTGTTGGTGGAAAATACTTATCCTTGTTGTGAGGTAGGTATATATTTATTCATTTATACATTTATTGATTTATATATATTTACAAGCAATTATTTATTGATTAGGTAATTATTGATTTTTTAATTTATTTGTTTGCAGATAACTGGTATACCTTATATGTCTGAGAGAGAAGAAACCATTGCACTTTTGAGCCCACTAGAAGGAAACAGCAATAAGCCATTGCAAGTGAAGATGGGATTTTTTTAAAAACTAACTTGTTTCATTTTTTGTTTGTTTTATATTTTATTTTATGAAATGCATGTATTAACCTGAATTTAGGTATTTATAGCGGTTTATTTTATTTATTTTTAGAAACTTGGAAAGAAAAGTCTTACCGCTGTAGCAGTTGCTGAAAAAAACCCGAAACGCACTAAAGTGCGACCATTGTTTCCAGGCAGTGAACTATTGAAATCTCAGGTAAGACTAACATAAAATGCTATTCCATTTTACCACTACTGAAAACTGGTAGACAAAAAAATTCATTACCTGTACATGACTAGGACGATGATGGCTTTCTTGATTAATGGCTATGTTGTTGTTGACTGGGAAAAGTACAAGGCCATGTTGGATTTTCTAAAAACAAGAATTTATATTTAACTGACATGTCGTTCCCTATAATAAAAAAATAATAATAATATATTAATAATAATATTAATATCGTACGGCCTCTGGTGCTTTGTTATTTGACACACAGAGGGTAGCTTGCATGTCGAATTTAGTTGTTCCTTGACTATGAAAGTCAAGGAGGTTAGATGTTAGATATCTAATCTCTTTAAACTCTATAGCGCTTTCTAGTAGAAAAATGAGGAATTTTGTACCCTATGAACTCAACGAATATCCACAGGTTTGAACATGATAATGTGAACAAACTGACATGCCATTCATTTTTGATTATATATTGGTTAAAGGGGGGTGTAAATGACTAAAGATTTATAAAAAGAAAATAAGTGCATGGGTTACTGTTAGTGCCAACATACAGTTTATTTTAATGGTGTTTTGATATAGTAATGCCAATTAACGTTAAAGTTTTATTTACAAGTATTGATTGATTGATTGATTGAGTGATTGGTTATTTTGTTTGCTTTTAGGTGTCGTCATGCGCCATAAACGTAATGAACAGACAATGAACAAGCATACATTGTGCTTTAAAGTACTCTGTGCAACGTTAATAACTTACAATAAGAAAAAGTTTTATTATAACACATGGCGTTAGTACCAAATACAACAAGTGAGCAAGTTGGTTTACCACGTGGATTAAATTTAAAATCAGAACATGACCGTTGGTTAACATTTGAATCCTGGCCTGTGGGCTTTTTGTCGTCACATGACCTTGCAAAAGCCGTTTTTTTAACTTGTACCGAGAAGATGTGGTGCGCTGTGTGTTTTGTCGTATTGAACTTTCACACTGGGAAGAAGGGGATGATTCCTTTAGAGACCATTTGCGATGGTCTCCTTGTTGTCCTTACATGCTTGGAAAACAAGTGGGTAACCTACCAATGTATTCATTTTACCGAACCACAAGACCATTGGCCGCTACTTACGTTGCTGAATCACAAATAAATAACAATAATGATGTATTAGCAGTCAACAACGGTAGTGTCGATATATGTGGTCCATATGCCATAGACAGTGTTGAATTGGCGTGTACTTTTGAAAATTTGGGAGTTTTCAAGACTAAAGCACTAGCACACCCAGAGTACAGCTCTGTTGAAAAACGTTTAGAATCTTATAAAAATGTTTGGCCATTAATATTAAAACACCTTACCAAACAGCTAAGTGAAGCTGGATTTTTTATACTGGTAAAGGGGATAAAACAATATGTTTTTATTGTGGATTTGCTTTAAAGTATTGGCAAATGACTGATGACCCGTTTGTGCAACACGCTCGTTGGTTACCTAACTGCAAATACATGGTGTTGCTTAAAGGTCAGGAATTTGTGAACACTATTCGTAAAGCAAACATGATTGCAGCACAAGACTTAAAAGCGCCTTAATAGTTAGAACACGCGGAGCAAATACACGAGGCTGAAAGGAAAGACTTGTCTCACGAACAGATACAAAAGTGTGACCAACAATTATGTAAAATTTGTTATCAAGATGAACTAGGTGTTGTATTTTTGCCTTGTGGACACATGATAGCCTGTGTCAAGTGTGCATTAGAACTCAACACTTGTGCTATATGCAGAAAAGCAGTATCTGCTACAGTTAGGGCATTTCTTGCATAAATAGTAAAATTTATCAGCCATGCATAGTGCAAAATCCCAAATTGCACAATATTATTAAAGCTGTTTTAGAGTGTAATAGATATGCTTTTCTTTTGTTTATAGACTACTACAATGAATGTTTTGAATGCTGTGGGTCAATCATGTGGCTTAGAGACAAAGAAGCTCAGCGAATTGCCAACGGATATTCCATTCCGCATTATCAAGATTCGGAAATTGAAAACAGCATATGGTGATCGTGTACTTTGTGTATATGAAAACTTTGAGACATTTCTACCTATACGGTATAATGATATGTCGGAGAGTGTTTTTGATTAAGTCAATAATGCTGTGCAACCTGTACATTTAATTTATGAAAGTTTTAAAAACAATAGGTGCATGGTTCGTTTTAATTAAATAAAAAACAAATGTCAAATAATAATAATGGAAGATGTAAGTAATGACAATGGACTGAAAGAAAAATATGTGTATAGAATAATAATGTTTTAGTTTTTAGTATTGTCTTAAAACATATTATCATGAAACCAAAAACATGTATATACAGTTTGTAAATAAATGCAAAATGATGTTACAATGCTGTTTTATTTTAAACAAAGTTAGTATATTTAACAATGCAGAGTATACATGATTATGACAATAGATGCACACCGAATACAAGCCTTTCTCTCTTTACAATAGTCTGTTATAGTTTTAAACACAAGGCTTTTTGTAGATCATTTTATAGCAATGTCCATTCACTGTTGTTTTCGAAAACTGGGGAAGCCGCAATGGTTTTATAGGCATAAAAACCTTATTGTTATTACTATTTAGTCATTTTTATCCTCTTGCATATCAAGAACAGATGACCTAGTTTTTCCACTCTTTAAAACGACAATAATAACACTACCTCTTGCATAGCTTGTGATGTTGATGGCTCTGGCGACGTGGTAGATGGATTAAAAATAACTTTTAGAACAGGGGTTAAACGTTGCTCATTAAACAATGCACTGTTTTGAATAGCAATATGGTTTTCTTGATTTTTTGACGACGGCAACTGTGTTCCATGCAGTACACTACATTGATGATCACTGACATTTAAGACCTCACTATTTTTACTTTTTAGGTCACCACGACAATGGTTGGAACGTTGCTTTGAACAACGCCAAATAACAGTTCCATTTTTATTGGTTCGTTTCACAATATATGAATATTCTTTATGGTATGCGTAAGGCTTACCATACCTAGTCACTGATACTTCCATGCCAACTGTCAAGCATAGACTATGCTCTAGTAAAGTCAACTTTGTAATAAGAATAATAGTTTAATGTGAGAGCAAATATGGATCCAAAGAGTTCAGGTAAAAGTGGAAGCAAATAAGCAAATATAAGAACCAAGAGTGGGGTTAAAAGTGGTCGCAAAGTAGTAGACCCATTACACAATAATTTCAGCACGACGAAGCTCTTGTTCAATTTCTTTGATTTCCCAATCGTGACCGGTATGCCCAGCTTGTTGTAAAGCATGCAATTGTCGAAGCCGTTGAATTAGCTTACTGGGTTTGTTCCAGTATACAAATTTAACAAATGGATTTTTAGGTGTAAACAAAGCATTACCATTATCATCAACATCATCATCATCATCATCATCATTATCATTATCATGATCATCATGACCATCATCACTATTACTATATAGTCCTTTTTGATCCTCTTGCAATACCACTTTATTTATAGTCTGAGTTGATTTTGATAGTGTTGAAGGTTTCTTGGACGTTGACAACTGTCTTAACATGACTTTTTGAGGACATGATAAGTCCTTTTGAACAAACCCTGCACTATCATTAGCCGCAATATCGTTTTCTTGAACTTGCTTTTTAGCATTTTGATAATTGTTTGTAAACAGCAAGCGTGGTTCGTTTAGAGCACTACATTGATGAACACTCACACTTAAAACCTTTCCATTTTTACTTTTTAGATTGCCCCGACATTTTGTTGATCTCTCTTTTGAGCATCGCCAGAATATTATTCAATTCACATTCTGGCGATTATAGTTATAGGAGTAGCCTTGATAGAGTGCACGTAGCCTACCTTTGTTGGCAGTAATAAGTTCCATAGTAGTAACTGACCTGTCAGTACGATGTTCACACTACAAAGGTTACAACTGTTTTGCTGATGGAGTGACCTACCATAAGCTTATATATTGGCTTATGTGTTGGCTTTTTGTGTTGGCTTTTGCGTTGGCTTTTTGTGTTGGCTTTTCGTGTTGGCTTTTCGTGTTGGCTTATGTGTTGGCTTTTTGTGTTGGCTTTTGTGTTGGCTTTTTGTGTTGGCTTTTCGTGTTGGCTTTTTGTGTTGGCTTTTTGTCTTGGCTTTTTGTGTTGGCTTTTGTGTTGGCTTTTTGTGTTAGCTTTTCGTGTTGGCTTTTTGTCTTAGCTTTTTGTGTTGGCTTTAGTATTGGCTTTTGTATTGGCTTATTTGACAAGTTATTTGTGTCAATGTATTTAGTGTATTTTTTTCTTTGTGTTGGAAAGTAGTTGAAAGAGAGGGAATATTTTAAGACTTAACCTCAGCTCACTAACCTAACCTAACCTAACTTTACCTAACCTAACTTAACCTTTCAACTCTCAGATGTTAATTAAATTCTGTGCATAGTCGAGTTGGAACCCAAGACCTCAGGGGTAAAAAACCAATTATTTTTGATGGCTTATTTTGGTAACTTATTTTGATGGCTAACCTAACTTTACCTAACCTAACCTCAGCTCACTTTGGATATTACTAGTGAGTGTTCATATCCTCCGCTAGGTAGAATGCTAGTAGTACAGCTAGTGCTCATATTTACCGCTAGGTAGCGGAAACATACTGTTGGCTTTCTCAAATTGTTGTTGTTGTTGTTGTCTGCCAACAGGTGCTTACTGCGTATGACAAGCCTGTACACTCGTGGGTTAGACAGCCTTTCTTGCTAAGGGTCTCCTATATACCCTAAACATGGCTATACATGTTAGTTCTGATCATTTAGTGGTTAATTGTATATTGAGTTTAAATAGAGAACTAATGCAAGACATGCTTTAAACTCAATATACAATTAACCACTAAATGATCAGAACTAACATGTATAGCCATGTTTAGGGTATATAGGAGACCCTTAGCAAGAAAGGCTATCTAACCCACGAGTGTACAGCCTTGTCATACGCAGTAAGCACCTGTTGGCAGAAAACATCAACAACAACAATTTGAGAAAGCCAACAGTATGTTTCCGCTACCTAGCGGTAAATATGAGCACTACCTGTACTACTAGCATTCTACCTAGCGGAGGATATGAACACTTACTAGTAATATCCAAAGTGAGCTGAGGTTAGGTTAGGTTAGGTAAAGTTAGGTTAGCCATCAAAATAAGTTACCAAAATAAGCCATCAAAAATAATTGGTTTTTTACCCCTGTGATCTTGGGTTCCAACTCGACTATGCACAGAATTTAATTAACATCTGAGAGTTGAAAGGTTAAGTTAGGTTAGGTAAAGTTAGGTTAGGTTAGGTTAGTGAGCTGAGGTTAAGTCTTTAAATATTCCCTCTCTTTCAACTACTTTTCAACACAAAGAAAAAAATCCACTAAATACATTGACACAAATAACTTGTCAAATAAGCCAATACAAAAGCCAATACTAAAGCCAACACAAAAAGCTAACACAGAAAGCCAACACGAAAAGCTAACACAAAAAGCCAACACAAAAGCCAACACAAAAAGCCAACACGAAAAGCCAACACAAAAAGCCAACACAAAAGCCAACACAAAAAGCCAACACATAAGCCTACACGAAAAGCCAACACGAAAAGCCAACACAAAAAGCCAACACAAAAGCCAACACAAAAAGCCAACACATAAGCTTATGGTAGGTCACTCCATCAGCAAAACAGTTGTAACCTTTGTAGTGTGAACATCGTACTGACAGGTCAGTTACTACTATGGAACTTATTACTACCAACAAAGGTAGGCTACGTGCACTCTATCAAGGCTACTCCTATAACTATAATCGCCAGAATGTGAATGGAATAATATTCTGGCGATGCTCAAAAGAGAGATCAACAAAATGTCGGGGCAATCTAAAAAGTAAAAATGGAAAGGTTTTAAGTGTGAGTGTTCATCAATGTAGTGCTCTAAACGAACCACGCTTGCTGTTTACAAACAATTATCAAAATGCTAAAAAGCAAGTTCAAGAAAACGATATTGCGGCTAATGATAGTGCAGGGTTTGTTCAAAAGGACTTATCATGTCCTCAAAAAGTCATGTTAAGACAGTTGTCAACGTCCAAGAAACCTTCAACACTATCAAAATCAACTCAGACTATAAATAAAGTGGTATTGCAAGAGGATCAAAAAGGACTATATAGTAATAGTGATGATGGTCATGATGATCATGATAATGATAATGATGATGATGATGATGATGATGATGTTGATGATAATGGTAATGCTTTGTTTACACCTAAAAATCCATTTGTTAAATTTGTATACTGGAACAAACCCAGTAAGCTAATTCAACGGCTTCGACAATTGCATGCTTTACAACAAGCTGGGCATACCGGTCACGATTGGGAAATCAAAGAAATTGAACAAGAGCTTCGTCGTGCTGAAATTATTGTGTAATGGGTCTACCACTTTGCGACCACTTTTAACCCCACTCTTGGTTCTTATATTTGCTTATTTGCTTCCACTTTTACCTGAACTCTTTGGATCCATATTTGCTCTCACATTAAACTATTATTCTTATTACAAAGTTGACTTTACTAGAGCTTAGTCTATGCTTGACAGTTGGCATGGAAGTATCAGTGACTAGGTATGGTAAGCCTTACGCATACTATAAAGAATATTCATATATTGAGAACCGAACCAATAAAAATGGAACTGTTATTTGGCGTTGTTCAAAGCAACGTTCCGAACATTGTCGTGGTGACCTAAAAAGTAAAAATAGTGAGGTCTTGAGTGTCAGTGATCATCAATGTAGTGTACTGCATGAAACACAGTTGCCGTCGACAAAAAATCAAGAAAACCATATTGCTATTCAAAATAGTGCATTGTTTAATGAGCAACGTTTAACCCCTGTTCTAAAAGTTATTTTTAATCCATCTACCACGTCGCCAGAGCCATCAACATCACAAGCTATGCAAGAGGTAGTGTTATTATTGTCGTTTTAAAGAGTGGAACAACTAGGTCATCTGTTCTTGATATGCAAGAGGATAAAATGACTAAATAGTAATAACAATAAGGTTTTTTATACCTATAAAACCATTGCGGCTTCCCCAGTTTTCGAAAACAACAGTGAATGGACATTGCTATAAAATGATCTACAAAAAGCCTTGTGTTTAAAACTATAACAGACTATTGTAAAGAGAGAAAGGCTTGTATTCGGTGTGCATCTATTGTCATAATCATGTATACTCTGTAATGTTAAATATACTAACTTTGTATAAAATAAAACAGCATTGTAACATCATTTTGCATTTATTTACAAACTGTATATACAGGTTTTTGGTTACATGATAATATGTTTTAAGACAATACTAAAAACTAAAACATTATTATTCTATACACATATTTTTCTTTCAGTCCATTGTCATTACTTATATCTTCCATTATTATTATTTGACATTTGTTTTTTATTTAATTAAAACGAACCATGCACCTATTGTTTTTAAAACCCTCATAAATTAATTGTACAGGTTGCACAGCATTATTGACTTCATCAAAAACACTCTCCGACATATCATTAAACCGTACAGGTAGAAATGTCTCAAAGTTTTCACATACACAATGTACACGATCACCATATGCTGTTTTCAATTTCCGAATCTTGATAATGCGGAATGGAATATGCGTTGGCAATTCGCTGAGCTTCTCTGTCTCTAAGCCACATGATTGACCCACAGCATTCAAAACATTCATTGTAGTAGTCTATAAACAAAAGAAAAGCATATCTATTACACTCTAAAACAGCTTTAATAATATTGTGCAATTTGGGATTTTGCACTATGCATGGCTGATAAATTTTACTATTTATGCAAGAAATGCCCTAACTGTAGCAGATACTGCTTTTCTGCATATAGCACAAGTGTTGAGTTCTAATGCACACTTGACACAGGCTATCATGTGTCCACAAGGCAAAAATACAACACCTAGTTCATCTTGATAACAAATTTTACATAATTGTTGGTCACACTTTTGTATCTGTTCGTGAGACAAGTCTTTTCTTTCAGCCTCGTGTATTTGCTCCGCGTGTTTTAACTCTTAAGGCGCTTTTAAGTCTTGTGCTGCAATCATGTTTGCTTTACGAATAGTGTTCACAAATTCCTGACTTTTAAGCAACACCATTTATTTGCAGTTAGGTAACCAACGAGCGTGTGCACAAAAGGGTCATCAGTCATTTGCCAATCCTTTAAAGCAAATCCACAATAAAAAACATATTGTTTTATCCCCTTTACCAGTATAAAAAATCCAGCTTCACTTAGCTGTTTGGTAAGGTGTTTTAATATTAATGGCCAAACATTTTTATAAGATTCTAAACGTTTTTCAACAGAGCTGTACTCTGGGTGTGCTAGTGCTTCTTGCAAACTCCCAATTTTTCAAAAGTACACGCCAATTCAACACTGTCTATGGCATATGGACCACATATATCGACACTACCGTTGTTGACTGGTAATACATCATTATTATTATTTATTTGTGATTCAGCAACGTAAGTAGCGGCCAATGGTCTTGTGGTTCGGTAAAATGAATACATAGGTAGGTTACCCACTTGTTTTCCAAGCATGTAAGGACAACAAGGAGACCATCGCAAATGGTCTCTAAAGGAATCATCCCCTTCTTCCCAGTGTGAAAGTTCAATACGACAAAACACACAGCGCACCACATCTTCTCGGTTCAAGTAAAAAAAAACGGCTTTTGCAAGGTCATGTGACGACAAAAAGCCTACAGGCCAGGATTCAAATGTTAACCAACGGTCATGTTCTGATTTTAAATTTAATCCACGTGGTAAACTAACTTGCTCAATTGTTGTATTTGGTACTAACGCCATGTGTTATAATAAAACTTTTTCTTATTGTAAGTTATTAACGTTGCACAGAGTACTTTAAAGCACAATGTATGCTTGTTCACTGTCTGTTCATTACGTTAATGGCGCATGACGACACCTAAAAGCAAACAAAATAACCAATCACTCAATCAATCAATCAATCAATACTTGTAAATAAAACTTTAACGTTAATTGGCATTACTATATCAAAACACCATTAAAATAAACTGTAAAGGAAGGAAGGAAGCTTGTAGTTTAACGTGACCGTTAATCTTGAGATCATGAGCCACGGGACCTCCTTTTTACGTGGAATCCGAACCACAGGACATGGCATTTCACTTCGAAAATCTCACATGCATTGACCGGGAATCGAACCCGGACCGCCTTGGTGAGAGGCATACAGCTAGATCGCTGAGCCACCACGCCCCAAAATAAACTGTATGTTGGCACTAACAGTAACCCATGCACTTATTTTCTTTTTATAAATCTTTAGTCATTTACACCCCCCTTTAACCAATATATAAACAAAAATGAATGGCATGTCAGTTTGTTCACATTATCATGTTCAAACCTGTGGATATTCGTTGAGTTCATAGGGTACAAAATTCCTCATTTTTCTACTAGAAAGCGCTATAGAGTTTAAAGAGATTAGATATCTAACATCTAACCTCCTTGACTTTCATAGTCAAGGAACAACTAAATTCGACATGCAAGCTACCCTCTGTGTGTCAAATAACAAAGCACCAGAGGCCATACGATATTAATATTATTATTAATATATTATTTTATTATAGGGAACGACATGTCAGTTAAATATAAATTTTTGTTTTTAGAAAATCCAACATGGCCTTGTACTTTTCCCAGTCAACAACAACATAGCCATTAATCAAGAAAGCCATCATCGTCCTAGTCATGTACAGGTAATGAATTTTTTTGTCTACCAGTTTTCAGTAGTGGTAAAATGGAATAGCATTTTATGTTAGTCTTACCTGAGATTTCAATAGTTCACTGCCTGGAAACAATGGTTGCACTTTAGTGCGTTTCGGTTTTTTTTTCAGCAACTGCTACGGCGGTAAGACTTTTCTTTCCAAGTTTCTAAAAATAAATAAAATAAACCGCTATAAATACCTAAATTCAGGTTAATACATGCATTTCATTTTTTTTGTCGTGTAGCCTCCTGAGAGGCCGAGTGCAGGTCTTTCTAGTCGACGCCCGTGGGCGACCTGCGCGTCGGGATGAGAGATGGAATGGATGAAGATGAATGAAACTGGGCAAGGATGTGGAAGGAAGCGGCCGTGGCCTGTCAGAAGGTACTGTCCCAGCATTTGCCTGGTGTTGAAAATGGGAAACCACGGAAAACCATTGCAAGGACAGCCGACGGTGGGGCTCGAACCCACGCGTCTACCGAGTCAGCAGAGAGCTTGGCCCCTTGACCTAACGCAGCGCTTTAGCCCGCGTAGCCACTACTGTCGGATTTCATAAAATAAAATATAAAACAAACAAAAAATGAAACAAGTTAGTTTAAAAAAATAATTCCACTTTCACTTGCAGTGGCTTATTGCTGTTTCCTTCTAGTGGGCTCAAAAGTGCAATGGTTTCTTCTCTCTCAGACATGTAAGGTATACCAGTTATCTGCAAACAAATAAATTAAAAAAATCAATAATTACCTAATCAATAAATAATTGCTTGTATATATATATATAAATCAATAAATGTATAAATGAATAAATATATACCTACCTCACAACAAGGATAAGTATTTTCCACCAACACCAAAACTGTTAAACAAGACCAAGTGTTTCACGCAACGCAGTGTGTTGAAAGGTAGCCACCTAAGTGAGTGAGGAAATGATAACGACATGTCTTTATATATGTTACGTTGCATGTATAATCATTTTTTCCCACGCTTTGAACATCCTGTTATCAAACACGTGGACAGCCAACGCCCAAGGTGAACACCTGTGGCAGATCAAATTTCACATGATCTTGCAATTTGTCACGTACGAAGCATAAACAGGATGTAACTTGTTTAGCGTACATGTGGTTTCACATGTGTATGTATGCATTTCGCACTTCCCTGCCACCACGATGGTCAGATTATTTAACCTTCAAGCGTCTTGGTCATTTTCCATTGCTCTAGTTGTCAAGTCAGATCAGCACCTTCCAATAAGCTCAAATGACATTCGCCTCCTGCTCGTCTGCAAGTTTGTTTTCTGTACTCGCTTCGACCAACATAGAACCAAGTTCTCATCACCGTTTACACGTTAAAGGTAAAATATCAGAAAACGAACCCTCGCTCTGTCATACACCGACCCGCCGAAATAGCGATTGTTCTATTAAGCATGGTCCTTGTGGTTAGCGACAGATTCGTTGACACACACACCCAGCCGTATCGTCTCTCTCAACCACCACGCTTCATAAACATTATAAACAAGTAAAGAAAAAGAAAAAGTTTTTTCAACATGTATGGCGTTAGGCCCTTTGTGAATTATTTTTTGGAAAAAATATCTAGCATATTTGAAAGAGGGCATTAGCCCGAGTCCTGGGACACCTCGTACACGTCTCTAGCGTTATTGGTTCGTGAAATATCGGCAACAATCACAAAAAACACGTGTTTACCCCAAAATCGAGTTTCCAAATTTTTTAAAAATTATATCGAGTGGTTCATAGCAAAGAGGACGTCACCCCGAGTTCTTGGACCCGTCGTACATGCCTCTGGCATAATTGGTTCGCGAAATATAGCAAAAAGTTTAAAATGACGTTCCCCCCCCAAAAAAAAAACGTGTTTCCAGATTTTCACCTTTTCGACACCTACATTTCCGTAAAGAGCGCAACGAGACAAAAAAAACGAATCCAAGCACGCCTTCCTAGCATGACTCCTTCCATTCCAAGGTCGCAGGGGCTCACCACTTGCTTTTGGAAGCAGCACCCCCACTACCACACTACTACAGGTTTTCATCCTAGAGACTTGAAATTTATTTTGGGAGTAGAGGGGATAGGGTCATTTCATTTATGTCAAACAAACTGTTTTGTAAACTTCCTAGTTTCCAAAATATAGAATTTTCAAAATTCGAGTGTTTTCAAATAAAAAATAAAAAAGTTTTATTACAGAAAATAAACGTCATAAAGACCATTCGTTTAAGCCATGGCACAACGTTATATCATGTTTGGTTTTCAAACTATCGCCTATTTTCGAAAACGAAAAAAATCAAAAAAAAATTCAAAAATATAACGAGTGGTCCGTAGCAAAGAGGACGTCGGCCCGAGTCCAACGACACCTCATTTGTCAAAACCGGACCATGCGTTCGAGAGATATTTAACATGGCTGAGGCTTAGTAGTGGGTCGAGGAGGGTTCTGAAGTGAGTTGGAAACCGCGTTACCCCCCCTACTGGGTTGCTTCTGTCTCTTTTGGTGCATTTCTTCCTTTCAACTTGTTTGCTGCTGCCAGTATGACAGCATTTCCAAGGTTCCTCAGTTGCGTAAGTTATACTTCAATTTACCTGTTTCATCATATCTTCCACAAATAAAGATAAGGGCGGCATGGATGAAAAACTTACTTCCAAACGAGCTTCTTATAAAGGGCAAATTACCAGATTTAGAAAATACATCAAGGAACTAGTGAACCCATGTACCATTGGTTCAAGGGGTCGAATCCATGTATTTTGTAAAAGGAAGGAAGGAAATATACAGTCTTCAGAGGAACATAGAAAGATTTTATGCAAGAAGGCTAGCATAACGTTGTGAAATAAACTGAAGCCAGGTGGCCAGGAAATGAGATCTTGCCTGACGCATCGATAAGGAGCCAGTCATGAATATAAATAGAACGAGTGGAATCTTCCAAGCGAGTGACAAAGAGCGTGTTTCGGAAATCGCCCTTACCTTGCAGTAAAACGGCAACCACGCAGCTGTGCCAGAAGAAGAATAATTATATTTAACCCATTTGCAAGAATAAAATTAACTAAAGATATACAGCATTGTGAATCATTTCGGAATAGAGATTTTTGTGTGGAGAAAAAGGTTTTAATAATTGCCCAGGAGAGAAGTGCAAACGTGGCCATACGTCACTGGGGGTTTCCCGAGACCCAAGGAGTGGGGAATTAAAAATCAACTGTAACACCCACACAGCTCAGGACCAAATTTTATTTAATATCTCAGAACTGCACGATCGATTTTCATGTGCAGAGAGGTCATTTTACGTTTAGAAAACAAGCTTTCCAGAGATATAATTTTTATGTGTGTGCGACCATTACTTCAGAAGTTGGTTCTGGAAAAGGCGTGGATTTTATCTTTTTGTAGCCAGAGAGTATAAAAGACCTGGCAGAACCAAGCCAATCATGCAGTCTACAAGCATTCCTTGAGGGGAAACGCTGTATCACATCGTATAGACAGTATCCGACAGCCCGAGGGCGTCGCTGTATCGACAACCAACGTGCACCCGTAAGGAGTGGCCGATAAGTATTATTATAGTATCGCCGTGTGGAGAATTAGGAAAATCCTAAATACAGGATCTAGTTCCGCCAGTATCAATCTTACAGTGAAAAGTTCAGTAATTATAGTCAAAGCAGGCTGCGAACTTAGAGCACAGGCGATAGGTCTTCAAAATACAGTTCAATTAGACGACCGAAAGCATCGTAACGTTTTTGAAGTACCATAACAGCGAGATAAACATTCTATCAACATTAAAGAACCCGATCAGGGTCGGACAGAATAAGGTTCGCATAGTATTCTGAAAAGATAGGAATTCGAGAACAGAATAATCAGAAAGGAGAAGTAAATTCTAGACATTGTTTCAAGGAAACAAACGAACTATAAAAAGCACTAAGTTACGAGGAGTATTAGATGCTAGAAATAATAGGTCACCGATAGATTATCTGAGGGACAGTGGACAAGACAGACTTTCGCTAGACCAACCAATAGGGTCTAGAAAGAAGCAGTTCGAGCTAATAATAATAATAGCTGATCGTCAGGAAACCGGAAATGAAGGAGTAGTATTCCAGGGAGGAGGTAGATTGTTCGAGACTTTCACATTCTGGTCAAGATAGGAAGCCGACATTTACTAGTTTCACCCTTGGAGACGGGGAGTCAAGAAATCACGTGTGAAAGGCCTAATAAAAGCCTTAGTGATTAGAATCTGTGTAGTGTAAATATATAAATTTGTGTTAAAGAGTTATGTTTTCAGTGATTTTATTGTGTATCATAGAAGAATACACAAGTGTATTTTAAAATGTTACCAGTGTTTAATGTATATGAGTTATATGTGTGTCAAGATATGTCATTGTATGAAATGAATTTGTGCAAGATGGTTTAATCACAAATTGTGGGCGAAATGAAACATCGTTGGAAAGTACGGTCATGGACCGATCTGAACATGTGAGTAACCATTTTCATTATGTTTTGTGTTGGGGAATGTTTGTGTACAATCCACCTGAGTTTGAAAAATAGGGATGTTTTTGAATAACAAATAACAGAATAAGAGCGCGATCTGAACAAATAAAAATTGAGAAATTATAAAATGATTATGTGAAATGAATAAATCCTTAGAGGAAATGTATGAAATAAAAAAATCAGTGTATTTGATAAATGTTATAAAAGCAAGCGTAATAATAATAATAATAAAAACTATATAAATGAAGATTACGTTGAATTATATGAAAGTAATAGCTTTTGATCTCTAGTAAAAGTATAAAGACATGGTGTAAATACATGTTCTTAAAGTATAGCGATTATTGTCACGGGAGAGGATTAATTTAAAAATTGAGATATAGATCAATTGTTGATATTGAATTTATCAGTTCTTTGGAAGACGTTTGGCCTTAAAGTAATGTATAGCGCCATGTAGCGCATTAAAGTAAATTGTCACGCTAGGAAGGCGTTGAATCTAAATGCACTTGGTAAATTAATAATGAGGGACAGTTGATTGCGGTAATTGAGCTATGATAAAGTCCTCCATATAGTGATGTGGATCACGAGGCATTGTATAAAGGGCGTGAATTTATTGTATTGATGAGCGCAGGTTAGATCGAGGTCGCCCTAAGCCGCGAATTAAAGTCCTCCAGTATGGGATGTAGTTCCCGAGGCAGTGGAAGAATCGAACCAAGGTTCGTTTGTGTAAAGCCCCTAAATATTGTTGTTGTATTGAATTATTCTTACCCATCAATGATGACACTTCATAATTAATAAATGCCAAGGTTACGAAAGTGGTCTATGAACCTAAATAATGTTGTTAAAAATATATGAAAGAAACGCCAGGTCTGTCCAGAGAACTGTGTAGAAGAAATAGCTGTTTTAAAAGCATGAATGTAGCTGTCCCGTGTGGGCAAGGCTTGAGGCCTTCCCTCTAGGCAATAAATCACGCCGAGTGGTTACGGTCCGACCCCTCGTCATTGTAAGTGTGGTAGGTCGGAGAGGACCGTCTGTGAGAAGTAATAATACACCGTGAATGTTTAAAAGTTGTTAATGACCCGGGATTCGAACCGAGGTTCTTGTAGATGAAAGTACCGCTTGCCAGTTCAGATCGTAGCTTTCTTATGTGATAATGGTCTTTTAAGACAAATAAATAAAAATCCCTAATGTAATGTTGTATTGATGTAGGATTTCACGAGTTCAATGAGGACAATTAGATTTCGGGAGTGATCATAATTTTTGACTTTGTTCAAGTAGTCTTTTGTAACTCTGGAGTACACAAGTATTTTCCCGATTACTAGTGAATTTGTTAACTTGAGAGGGGTGGTAACATGAGAACATTGTGAAATGCCCAAAAATTTAAGTAAAGGAGTAACAATTACTTTGAATAAGATTATATATTGTTTTGATTATAAGAAACTCATAAAATAGATATTGAGGGGTGTAAAAGAATAACACAGTTTATAGTGGAAAGTATTGAGCCATTGGAGCTCGTGATTGTAGTGAAATTTAAAAGGGATACTTTATGGAAGTGAAAAGAATTATGAGTTTGTTGGTTTGAAGGAAACCATGCATTTTAATATAACATTTGTTTGATTTTGTGTATTCCTTGTTCACTTTGAACAAGTTAGAAGGATTGGTCAGTAGTTTATTTGTTAAATTTGTTTGTAGCGCCATATATTTGGTAA
Organism: Meconema thalassinum; assembly: GCA_946902985.2. Classification (NCBI taxonomy): domain Eukaryota; kingdom Metazoa; phylum Arthropoda; class Insecta; order Orthoptera; family Tettigoniidae; genus Meconema; species Meconema thalassinum. The sequence continues at coordinate 38,116,093 of OX336394.1, forward strand.
ATTAAATGTTTTATAATAGGAGTTGATTTTGTTTTTATTTTAGAAAAGTATCCTCTATTTAATCCAAAATGTGTAAGTCACAGAGTGGGAAAACATACCAAAACCCCGAAAATCCCGATTTGAGCATTGCTGGCATACTGTGATTTGCATATTTCTTGATAAAAGGTCACACTAGATCCTTCAGAAGCTCAATTAGATTTGTTAAAACATTGCGTAAAAGATTATGTACGTTCTAATGAGAATTATTGCAACATTCAAACTGAAATCGAAACTTGCATGCTCAATCAAACTGAGGATCGAGTAGAAGTAGAAAACCAATACTACGAAGGTATAGGCTATGCCTTTAAAATAATACGCCAACTCAAAGAAGAACAGAAAAAGACGGTTCTGTTCTAGGTTCCCTTCACGAACAACAAACCTCTTCTCGTGAGGGCACTCACAAGCCCAATCCAATTCTACCTAATTAATTTACCCCACTTCTCTGGAGACGAAACTACTTGGGATTATTTCTATGAACTATTTTGCTCTCTTGTTCATGACAATGAAGACATTCAAGTCATCTATAAATTTCATTATTTGCGATCTATTCTCCGCGGTCAAGCCCTAAATTTAGTTGAGGCGCTCCCATTAAGTGCAGAAAACTACTCCATTGCCTTTAACCTGTTGAAAGAAAGATACGGTAATTTACGGCTACGTATTCAATGCCACATGAAGGCTCCATTCAATTTGCCTGCGTCACAGCACAATGACGTCACTAGTCTGCGTACCCTCATTGATACAACACAACTTCACGTTAAAGCTCTATCCCAATTAGATCAACCCACTGAACACTGGGACACTTTCCTAATACATTTAGTTGTTTCTAAAGTCGATGTTGCTACCCTCAAGGCTTGGGAAACGGAACTTTCCAAAGACGACGATTACTCGTACGAGCATTTAGTCACCTTCATAAATGCTAGATGCCAACTCTTAACTGCCTTAACTAATCAAAGTGAACCCTCTTCTCCTAGCTCTAAACTTCAATTACTGTCCCTCAAATCTAAAACCGAACACGTAGCGTCTAGTACCCAAAAACCCGGGTCCAGCTCGTCTAAACTCAAGTCAAATGCCACTGGATACCCAACTATACCAGGCCCAAAACAACTGTGAACATGAGGGAGGAGCCAGATTACCTCGCTACTCGCACCAGCCAATAGCATAGCGCGGCGTTGCCCAGTTAACTCAACAGGCAGGGCTCGCTGCGCCGTACGAAATCGTTATTACTCTCCGCGCACGAAAATAATTAATTCTTCAATTATTTCGATGACCCTATGTTACAGAGCTAAACATTTTGAATCTGACTGTCCAAACCCCGTGACGCTACGACCTGCCATCCGGGAGATAACATCTGCCCTTGAACTGAAGGGATAATTAGAGCGAGAATGATTAGATGTCGAAATATTTAGGTTCGCTAGGGTAGATAACGAAAAGTGACGGCATTGATGTTTCAATTCAGCAGTGGAGCTTTAAAAAGTGCTGTGACCTAAAGTTTTGAACTCATAACAATGTCACTTAGCAAGCCAAATGGCGGCCGAACAGTTTTACACAGCCAAGTAAGAAGTATATTTTTTAGGGTATATGGCCTTTAAATGAAATTTTCGAATACAGAAGTACGTGAAAACACAAAATCTGATAACCTATGTTATTGTGGTGTCAGCAATTATGTCTTTATTTTTTGTAATTGAGTCGAATAAAACTCAACTCTTCACACTTTTACCTCACGAGGCATAGCGTACCCAGTTCTAACCCTGAGACCAGAACTAAATGTCTAGATTGAGCCTTGAATCGAATCAGGACCTCACGAGTTGTTGTTGTTGATGATGATTGTTTTAGGGGCTTTGTGACATCGGGGTCATGTAGTTCCAAGAGGGTGTGTGGGGAATTTGCCTGATAACCTGTGTCAATTTGATGTCTGTACTAGTGTGTGTATTTTTAATTCAGGTAGGATTTGGGTAGGAAGCGGCCGTGTGCATTAGTTACCATCCCGGCATTTGCCTGGAGTAGAGGTGCGAATCCACAGAGAAACCACTTCCAGGATGGCTGTGGTAGGAATCAAACCCACATCTTCCCAGTTTTGCATCACGAGGCTGAGTGTATCCTGTTCCAGCCCTCAGACCAGAATTACATTTCTTGGGAATCGAACTCGGGCTTCCGCGGTGACAGCCAAGAATGGACAGCAAGTCCAGCTAGCCAGTACACCACAAGGTGGTCTCCAATAAACAAAAACTGTCCCAATAAATTGTTTTCTGTATCTCTATTACCTTATAAAAATTCCACAAGCAATGTTAATCACAATGACATGGGGAGTATATTACGTCATGTGAAATAATAACGTTGTTGTTGTTGTTGTTTCATTTGAGGGGCTAGGTCATCTTGGTACTTTAGCCCCGTGTACTTGTCTGAAAATCTGGGTTACTGTGGCGTCTGTATTAGAGTGTGTGTATTTGTATGCTTGTGAGGATTGGGAAGGAGGCGACCGTGGCCTTATGTTAGGAACCATCCCGGCATTTGCCTGGAGTATAAAAGATAAACCACTTCCTGGATGGCTGAGGTCGGAATCTAACCCACATCTTCCCAGTTTTGCCTCACGAGGCTGAGTGTACCCTGTTTCAGTCCTCAGACTAGATTTAAATTGCTTGGCAGAGCCGAGAATCGAACTCGGACCTCCTGAGTCACAGCCAAGAATGCTGGTCGCAACACCAGGAGTGCACGAATAACGTTTGTGTGGCATCTTAAATATGCCTTATATCACATTGTGTGCAATCGGTTGTGAGCATAGATATTCGTAGGATTAGGCCAGCTCGCACATGCACATACAGTACATTCGGAGCGCCTTGTGTTCACGGAGAAAGTCGTGCGTATACTGCGAGCGTAGAGCTGTGTCATCTCCGCCAGTCTCACTGTGGCAACAGTGTTCAGCTGGACGCACGCTACTGGGCAAGCCCATGTTCACAGTTGTTTTGGGTCTGGTATAGGTCTAGTGAACGCCGTATTGTTAGTTCTCTTGCTTTAAACACTCAGAGCGAACCCCGTAAAAGTTTAAATGAACCATTAAAGTGCATACTTTGCAAAGATTTCCACGCTTTATATCTATGCAAATCTTTTAAAGAACTGTCAGTCGACGACAGAAGAAAATTATTTTCCCAGAATAAACATTGCTTTAACTGCCTATCACCCAAGCATTCTGCTTCTAATTGTAAGTCTTCAAGACATTGTTACCACTGTGAAAAATCGCACCACACTTTACTGCATCGTCATGATCAAGCAAGGTCATCAGCAGCATCTACTTCTCAGAAGAATGATAATATTGGCACTCCTAATGCTTCATCTTTCATTCAGAACGCTAAAACCTTGCGGAGTGCTCAAGTACTATTGTCCACTGTCCAAATTGAAGTCCAGGACAAATTCGGCAACTGGGTCAGTGCACGCGGTCTTCTTGATTCAGCGGCAACTCATGATTTTGTGTCAAATTCTTTGATTAGAAAATGAGGCCTACCTGTAAACCCTACTTCTATCAATGTATCAGGCATTAATAGCTTAAAGTCGCAAGCTTTACAGTTTTCAAAGCTAACCATAAGAGACACTTGTCACAGAAATAACTTTCTCAAACTGAATTGTCTCATTCTCAACAGCATAGGAGAAGACACTCCAAGTCACTCTGTTGATATTTCAGGTTTAAACATTCCCTCGCATTTAAGGTTAGCCGATCCTCTGTTCAATGTACAAGGCCCCATTGACATACTCTTTAGTGCCAACGTTTTCTGGAATTGACTTCGTAAACAGGTTCGTATGTTATCTTCAAACGTGGTTGCCAAACACTAATTTTGGATGGATCGTTACTGGTCAACTTCCTCATTATTTGCCCCAACCCGTATCTCAATGTTATTTCGCTAATACTGATTTGGATCAGTTCTGGAGGCTTGAAAGCTTTGATTATCCTAACGTAACCTCTTCAGAAAACGAATTCTGTGAGCAACTTTTATTGATCACTACCACTCGTTCTCCTGAAGGCCGGTTCATTGTTCAGATGCCAAGATTTCTTAATCCCCTTAAACTTATTAATTCTCAACCTAAAGGTCGAAAAGCTTTCTTTGCTATCGAGAGCAAATTCAAGAAAGAACCTCTCGTTAAACAACAGTACACTGATTTCATGGATGAGTATGAAAGCTTAGATCATATGGAAATTGTCAGCAAATCTGATGACGAATTGCAACCCCCCCCCCCCCCAATTGAAACGGTTTTCTTAAATCATCATCCCGTGTGGAAAAACCCTCTTGTAAAGGATAAAATCCGAGTCGTTTTCAATGGTTCATCACCTGACGTTAATGGCAACAGTCTTAACGATACTCTTTACTCTGGTCCCGCTATTCATTCAGATTTATCTGCTATACTCTTAAATTTTTAATTATTTCCCATAGCTGTTATAGCGGACATCAAACAGATGTACCGTCAAGTTTTAATTCAGTCTGAACAACAATATCTCCAAAGAATTTTGTGGCGCGATGAAATCAGCAAGCCCATTAAAATATTTTGCTTAAAGACGGTCACTTATGGCTTAAAACCTTCCGCTTTCCTTGCTATCCGATCCCTTCATCTGTTAGACTCTCAAGATGGTCATTTATTTGATTCTAAAGCTTCTGAAGCCCTAACTACATCTTTTTATGTAGACGATTATCTCCAGTCCTTCCCGACCCTTGAGGAAGCTTCTTTCGTGTCACTAGAACTTCAGGCATTGTTAAAGAATGGAGGATTCCCACTTCATAAGTGGAATTCCAACTCCCATGAGTTTCTTGCCCAGTTTCCCATAGAAGATGTAGACCCCTCTTCCGTCAAAATCTGCGGAGATTCTGAATCCATAAAAACTCTTGAAGTTCACTGGTGCACTCGCACTGATACTCTCACCTACAAAGTCTCGCTTTCCGAAGAGCTCCCCAACACAAAAAGACAAATTCTCTCTGAAATTGCAAAAATTTTCGATCCGTTTCAATTCCTTGCTCCGGTTATTATTATAGCCAAGCTTTTCATGCAAGAGCTATGGTCGCTCAAATGTGAATGGGACGAAACTGTTCCCTTTTCTTTTCTTAATAGATGGCTCTCTTTTCGTAGCAGTTTACTTGATCTTTCTCTTATTGAAATTCCAAGAAATTTAATTAATGCTCCTGCTAACACATCTTTCTTTCTTCATGTGTTTGCCGACAGTTCCGAAAAAGCTTACGGTTGCTGTGCATATTTGGTTTATCGCAATTTACTAAATGAATCTTCATTTTCAAACCTTGTTTGCTCTAAGTCTAAGGTTGCTCCTCTTAAAACTATTAGTTTGCCTAGGCTTGAATTGTGTGCTGCACTCATGGCCGTAGAACTTGCCAAAAAATTGCACCAAGTCTTAAAGGTCGAATTTACGCAAACCTATTTGTGGAGCGATTCCATTATTACTCTTTCTTGGATCGCGAAAAACCCCACCCACTGGCAAACCTTTGTTGCTAACAGAGTTTCTAGAATTCAAACCCTCTCCTCTGGATGTCAATGGAGGCATGTGCCCAGTGCTGATAATCCCGCTGAAATCATTTCTCGTGGATGTTTACCTTCTCAATTATTAGCATCTCAGTTGTACTGGCATGGGCCCTCGTGGTTAATCGAAGACTCTTCTTGTTGGCCTTCTAAACCTCCAGTTACAAACTCCAACTTGCCTGACGCTAAAGTATCTAAATTTTCTGCTTCGTGTCTTGTTTCCAACGTTTCGCATCCCTTGTTGTCCCGCTATTCTTCCTTTCACAAATTAATTCGAATTTTTGCCTATATTCTCAGATGGAAATATCTTGTGGTTGACCAACCTCTTCTCCCTAAACCACACCTTACCAATCATGAATTGAATCTCGCTACCATTAAGGTTTTGCAACTAACACAGCAAGAAGCCTTTCCTTCTGAATTGTCTTTGCTTTCTGCTAAAAAGGATCTTCCGAAATCTAGTCGTCTTCGTGCCTTAGCCCCGTTCCTTGATGACAATAGGTTACTCAGGGTAGGTGGTAGGCTCTCGCAATCTTTGCTTTCTGAGGACAAGAATCATCCTGTTATTTTTCCTTCCAAACATCACGTAACTTCTTTAATTATACGTGACTTTCATTATCGTAACCTGCACGTTGGTACACGCACTCTGCTTTGCTTCTTAAGGGAAAAGTACTGGATTATAAATAGAGTTCATGAAGTTTCATCTGTAATTCACAAATGCATTCCTTGCTTCAAAGCGAAACCTAAAGTCAATACTCAATTAATGAGCGATCTGCCCTCTTTCCGCTCTTCTCCTATACGTCCTTTTGCTTTAGCTGGTGTGGACAATATGGGTCCGTTCCAATATCAATGCAATTCCCCTGAAACTAAACGCAAATTGATTGGTGAGCTCTATGTTTCTCTCTTTGTTTGCATGGTTACTGGCGCGATCCATTTCGAACTAGTAACGAATGCCTCCACTTCTTACTTTCTGTCAGCCGTCTCTCACTTCGCTCCTAGGCGTGGCGTTCCCTCTGAGATGTTCTCCGATAACGCCTCCACTTTTCAAGGCGCAGCTTCCCTGTGGAAGAAAGCTCTTACATCTCCTCCTGCCATGGAACAGATTTCAAATTTTTCCTACTCAAAGGGTTTCAAATGGCGGTTTATACCTCCCTACACCCCTCATCACGGTGGTAGGTGGGAATCTTGCTTAAAGCTTACTAAACGTCATCTAAGAAAGGTTTTAGGTAATCGCATTCTGACTTATGAAGAATTTAATTCGCTGTCTATTCTGATTGAAGGTGTTGTTAATTCTCGCCCTTTAACTCCGCTTTCCAATGACCCTGATGACCTGCTTCCACTCACACCTGGTCACTTCCTTATAGGCACTTCTCTTTCTGTCCCTCCTCCCCTTCCCAACTCTTACAGAGATTCTAATTTACCTATTGTTTGGCGTAAACTTGAAGCCCTCCGTAATTCTTTCTGGAAGAGGTGGGATTTGGAATACTTAACTTCCTTGCAACGGAGACAGAAGTGGTTTCTTTCTAATCCCGACATCAAAGCGGGGGACCTTGTCCTGGTCAGAGATGCTTCCCCTCCCTTGGTCTGGATCTCCGGTAGAGTGGCCGAGTGTTACCCGGGAAGGGATGGGAGTGTTAGGGTAGCCAAGATCTTGAACACTAATTCCACCATCACGCTCCCCTTAGATGCAGACAGTGAATCGACATATTTATCTTATCTACTCCGAAAGCCGAGTTGCTCATTTGTGCTCAACTTTTGTTTTTTTTAAGCTGTTCTGTATGCAACTAGGTAGTAGTATAGTTAGAGTTGCGTTATGTGTGTTCAGGGTTTCCTAGTAATCAGTCCGGTAGGACATGTTCAATTCTTAGCCGCGGATTCGGGACGTTGATTTAGAGGAATTCAGGCGCATTACGTTATGTATTACTGTTTTTAATAAGAATGTATTGCAGCCGAAAGGCCAAAAGAAGAGAATTTACATCTTACTGTACTCAGTCAATGATAATGTTCTTTTGGAGCACTTTGATAGGTGGTACATGTCACATTTCATGTTACACAGCTCACATACACATCTTTCGCTTGGGTTATGGTACGATTTTGTTGCACACACTCTGTGATGAAAACCGTGGATGGCGTGTCTCGTCACGACATGTCTCAGTTCCTGGTTTTCCTTCATCCAGTTCCTGTCCACCATGGCGCTTGTAGCGTAGAAGTCCGGATCTATATCTTCGCTTTTGGCATTCCTCCTCTCCAGATGTTTAGAGTAACGTTCTGTAGCTGGTAGAAGCAGTTGGGTCCTTAGGTCTTCTGCGTATTAGGTCTCCTTTGTTAGTCTATAGACCATTCTTGTTGGTGCTGCTTTTCCCACTCTCAGTGCATTTTTGAGGAAGCGGGCTTTGACTCGTTCTATTTTTTCAAAGTCACTGAGTTTTAGACGTTCCCAGATCAGTTCTAATCCGTACGTTACTATAGGGGATATGGCGGCGTTAAAAAGTCTCATTGCTGTAACTAGGGACAGAGCTGGAAGGTTCTTAATGGCTGAGATTGCTCTTGTGGCTGCTGCAGTTCTATCCTGAATATGGCACTTTGTAGTAGTTTGGAAGGTAATTCCAAGATACCTAAATTGATTGACAATTTTCAGATGTTCTCCATTAAGAGTAAGGGAGTCACTACCTGCAATTTTTCCTCCTTTCCGATATGTCATTTGGACTGTCTTCTCCAAATTAATGGTGAGGCGGTTTTCCAGTACCCATTTCTCCAGCTCTATTAGGGCTCGTTGCAGGTCATTTCTATTTGGTGATCCCAACACCATGTCATCCGCGTATACGATAAGTTTCCTATTCGATGTGCGCTGAAGGATGTCTGCAATGTCTGCTGTGGCGATGTTGAACAACTCCCTGCAGGACTCCATTTGTTTGTTCGAACGTGTCTGATACGTCGACTGTATCCTCAATCTGTACAAAATATTTTTTTAAATGTTTTTAATTGCTCTGACAAGAGGATGTGTTGTCCCAATCATGTCTTTCAACTTTGTCATCAGTATTTCCCTGTTTAGGAGCTCGAACGCCTTCATATAGTCAATAAAGACAGCGTAGTATTTTCCGTTCGGATGTAGGATTTTTGTATATATCTTAAAGATATTATTTTACTGTATTTGTTGGTGTGTAGATTCTGTTTCTGGGATGTGTACTACTTCATTCGTCACCTGCATGATTTCTCATAGTGAGGTTGGCTTGCAACTTGTATTTAGCATATTGGGCGTTTGTAATATTTTGTTTTTGTAATATTACCTCCCCCTTATTCCTTCTTAGTATGATCGTTCTTGGTTCTGTTTATTTTATTTTTCTTCTGGGATCACAAACTCTTTCTGTTTCTTGTTTGCTTGGCTTTTGTTTCCTTTATCTTCTGTTGGCAGTCAATAACCATAATCGTCCGTCAGCTGTTGAGAAAACAAATAGAGATCGAGGTCGCCATTACTAAAAGTCGGTTGACTTGTAATTTGCTCTGCGGTAGTAATGAATTAATTGGGAATTATATGGATTCATTTATCTTGATGTGTGCAGAAGTATATATATATATATAAGGTGCGTTCATAAAGTAACGAGCCGGAGGCTGTAATCTGCAAACCGGTGACGACATCGGCTAATCATGGCGTGTGTAACGAGGTGTGGTTCCGACCAGAGCGTGGAAGGTCACAGCCCGTCGCTAGAGGGCACGCGTGCACGTCACGTGACGATACAAAGCGAGCAGCAGCATGCATCAATCGTCCAACGCTGCCAATCGCATTATAAACAGTGACATGGAGGCGTCAAACGAAGAGCAAAGAGGTGTTGTTCGGTTTCTGACAGCGAAAGGAGTAGGGGAAACGGACATTCATCGCCGAATGTCACAAGTGTACGGCGAACAATGCATGTCCCTTGCAAGGGTCAAGGCGTGGCACAAGCGCTTCAGGGAAGGACGGGTGTTGTTAGCCGATGATGCCCGGTCTGGGGCACCCCCTACATTACCGATGACAACGACCAGCTGGTTGATAAACTCATTACCCAGGACCGCCGAGTGACAGTGGACGCCATAGCCGCCGTGATCGGATTGAGCGTCGGAAGTGTGCATACCATCATGAAGGAACGACTGCACTTGCGGAAAGTGTGTGCCCAATGGGTGCCCCACATTCTTCAACCTCACCAGGAAGCATGTCGAATGGCCTACTGTCTTGGTCTTGGTTGGACGATTGATGCATTCTGCTGCTCTCTTTGTATCGTCACGTGACGTGCACGCGTGCCCTCTAGCGACCGTCATGTGGCGTGGAACTCCCTTCAACATTCTTGTGAAATCCCTCCGTGTTTGTCGTTAATGGGCTCTCTGTTGGTGTTTGACTTCCTGCTGTGCTTGTCGCCTCCGGGCTACTATTCCTCGTAGTTAGTCATTACGCGTACATAAAATCCTGATGCAAGTTGGTGGAACAAGAAGTAGGGGGAACGGACATTCATCGCCGAATGTCACAAGTGTACGGCGAGCAATGCATGTCCCTTGCAAGGGTCAAGGCGTGGCACAAGCGCTTCAGGGAAGGACGGGTGTCGTTAGCCGATGATGCCCGGTCTGGGGCACCCCCTGCATTACCGATGACAACGACCAGCTGGTTGATAAACTCATTACCCAGGACCACCGAGTGACAGTGAACGCCTGCGTTCAAAAAGTAACGAGCTGGAGGCTGTAATCTGCAAACCGGTGACGACATCGGCTAATCATGGCGTGTGTAACGAGGTGTGGTTCCGACCAGAGCGTGGAAGGTCACAACCCGTCGCTAGAGGGCACGCGTGCACGTCACGTGACTATACAAAGTGAGCAGCAGCATGCATCAATCGTCCAACGCTGCCAATCGCTTTATAAACAGTGACATGGAGGCGTCAAACGAAGAGCAAAGAGGTGTTGTTCGGTTTATGGATGAACCCTTCAGTATCGCAGTGTTTATATGCAAGAATCTTTATCAAGGGGTCGCGCTCAGTTCATAGTGAGATGTATACGTTCGCCAAACAACATGCTCTACTGAGAGAAGGGTCATAGGATTAAAACTATTATTAAGAAAGGAAGTGACAAGACGTAAAATAATAACGTAATTTAATGACTAATGGTGCATAAATGAATATAAATAACAACAATATATTCCTCCCTGAATCTTCCCATGACAGAAATATACATAACGTTGAGGGATCAGACGGATCTCCTCCTCATAAAAATGTGGATCCAAGTTCCACCAACTTACATCAGGATTTTATGTACGCGTAATGACTAACTACGAGGAATGAGTACTTGGATGACTGTTCGTTTACAGCGGGTAACAGCCACGATGCTTACGAACAATCATCTCGTAAATCAACGTTTACGGATATAGGACACAACACTAATAAAAACCTTTACATTAATGCTGACACACAATCTAATATCTAATATTTACAGGAATCTCCCTCGAGACCCTCTCCCAGTGAGATGGCTCATCTGACAACGAGCTTGCCTGCAAGGCCAAAATGCTCAAACAAACAAACAAGGAAAACACAGCGCCGCACGTGACCACTCGGAGTCACTGACACAAGACTAAAAAAAATAAACCAACAACAAACAAAAACACATGCCTCACCGCTGACATTATTTTACAAGAATAGAAAAAATTGCGATAAGATAACGCTTCGGAGATTATAATGATTCGTAGGCAACTCCCATTTATTTAAACAATTTTTATCATCGATCAGTTCTTATTCTGTATTTCAACTATTAATACGGAGCCAATATGTTCTCCACTAATGACCTCGATGCAGTCTGTTCAACCCTCCTTGTGAAAACAGGTTCCCCCCTTCCTTTCAACTTTTGTCATGATCCAGCTCCAGTGTGTAAAAATAACTTGACCAACTGTCCCGTTATCCCGTAGAATCAACAGCAACAAATCTCAACCATATGCACATATGGCAAGACATTAATCGATATAGTCACATACGCCCTCGCAAGGTCACGATATGGACTCGGCACCAAGCTGACAGAAATCAGTCTACGCTGAAATTCCCGCTTGTAATGACCAATAAAACACACACACACTCATTACTGGGAATGACATAACACTTTTCACACAGGTCGATTGAATCAGATGCTCACAAATTATTTAGGAATATTAAAACCTATGAGAGAGCTAAATGCTCTTCGCCACAACTCACATTGCTCCAAAGGCAATAAACTTAATGAATCTGATCAATAATAAACACTACAAAGATCAATTTACCCACCAATCTACTTTATGATTATATTATTTCAGTCCTACTTCTGAAACACAACATATCTCCGAGAGACGTTTCTAAACAGCATTGCGTAAACATATGCGAACACGGTCGTCCATATAGCCACGTTAATTAAAACAAACAAACAAGAACCTACGACTACGAACACTTGTGCGAGCTGTTTCCATGCAAAATGTGTGTCAGACCATAACTAAATACACTACGTTAATCAACACAAGCAAGATATTTACAAAAAAATATATCCCATATACCATAAGTTGATTTGTCAGATAATAAGAATATTATTCAGTACTCATCCTCGGCCAGTCACCCGTCAGCGGACATCTGCAGCCATCTCCCTACTTAATGCTGATTAGCTCGTCTCGAACATCTCAACGGAGTGTTGACAGTTCCAAACTTCTTCCAAGATAAGCGATGTCATCTCTCGTGCTGATGCAAAAAGTTATAGGTTATTACACACTCGATTTCTGTCTACTAAATTCACCGTTTAGGTACTTATTTTCCCAAAACAGTCTGTTGGCGAATTGTCGATGATACTGGCCCTACAAAATTAGTACTGTGACTATCTATCACACTGAATTTACAACACATTTGTCTTAATAAAAATCTGTGTCCTCATGACACGCAAAGTACAAGTGCCTACGTCCTCAGACGCGCAAAACACGAGATGTCAACCTGTGTCCTCCGACACACAAAATAACGTCAGCCTACGTCCTCATACGCACAAAATGTAATGTCAACCTGTGTCCTCCAACACACAAAATAACGTCAGCCTACGTCTTCAGACGCACAAAATGTAATGTCTTGTCTTGGCTCTTCACGCCACTTATAAATGAACTGGCCCTAGGGATCGATAGAGGGGGAAAATATATAAACATTTCTCAAAATAATAGTGGTACAGGAATGAAACAAATATCACTGGACTCGTAAAATTGCGCAGGTCAAGAATATGCCCATTAATTCTAGAATCGATCGTAGAGATGTTGTCTAGCCGATCTCCCGCGTTAATGCTAACTATCGCGTGCCCCAGCTGGACTTGGCGCGTTCATAAGCATTCATCTCCTATTGGTTCCACTATTACGTTACTTTCGCGGTTTTTATCAGACCTCGGCCTAGTGGGAGTGTCCAGTAGTACCATCAGCCACTCACGTTACTGCATTATATTTTTTCTAGGCGCGAATAGTACAATGAACATGCCACAAGCGTGTCTCACCACGCGTCCCTTCTATTCTGATGTAGCCAGTACCTGTCCTTCTGAATCATCGATAGGCTATTTCCTTTCATATTCCTTAAGTATTTAGCCTTTTGTCAAACTGCTGCAGGTATATCCCCACTATCTCCAACAAATGCTTGAAGTTTCCTCATCTTCGTCTGGCTATTTCATGACGCTGGTGGAAATATTAATTAATTGTAGAAATAAACATCGAATCATTTATCCATCAGGGGATAAAGGGTTCTCAACTCCTTCACTCACAAAAATTCGAACTTAGGATAAAGTCGAATTTAAAAAAACTTCCGTAGGCCATTTTGTTTTATTTCAGAATCACCCCTTTTCTATTACTTGGTCTAGCCGCTCCTGTCTTGAATGGCATTTACTCGTTTTATTTCCTGCTTGGACCTCACCCTCTCAGTCTGCTTGCGTGACGCGCTGATGCCTTAGGCAACACTCTGCCCGTCTCGTTAATGTTTGTCAACACCACCTCCACTTCCTCCTTCACGTGCCGTACTCAACTGCCCCCCGTCCATTTGGTTGATATAGGACGTCCATATATTTAAACTGCATCATTATTTCGGCGCTCCCATGGTTCACTTCTTCGATACGTCTTTAAATTGGCTGCATTGTAGACCGACATTGTTCCTGTGCTTAACTCTTTCACTCTGTACGCATTATTTCCTAGGTTTCTTACAATAGAATAGGGTCATACGAACTTTTCACAGAATTTGCTGAAGATCTTCTTCTCTGGATCAGATGTAGCGGGTCGTTTCACCAAAACGAGCTGGTTGACTTCTAGATCACGGTGAAATCTCTTATTTCTCACTCGCATTAATCTGCGATCTGCTTGTTTTCTCGTGTAGGCTCTCGTTCTCTCTATTCGCAGGTCAGGTGCTATCATGGGATCTTGAGGGCAGTTAATGATGCTTTTCCACGTTCTCCAGTTGATCATACTCTGTAAAAATGACTGTATTCTTGTGCAAATTTATCACTGCTTGATAGTCACAAATGAAATTTGCACCAAGAATTATATTGAAATTCATCTTTGCCATGATAATGAACGTTTGCCCAAAAGTGTGTTCCAATATGTTCAGCTCTAAGTATGCCTGACGTTTACAAGTGACGGTGCGTTCAGGAATAACACCCCTCACTTTTAGTTGTGGTACGGGAATCACAGGAATATTCTGACTCCGTCCCAACTCTCGAACCAAGGCCTCCGATACCAGACTGATCTGCGACCCCGTATCCAATAAACATCTTATATTAATTCCACCAATCCTCGCGTAAATAATGGGTAACTGCCTAATTTCATCGTTCCGTGGTGTCGAATACATAGAATACGATGTGGTGGACTGTATAAAGAAATATATTTTACACTGTATGTACATGATTAAACACTGAACAAGTACAGTAGATATTACATGCGTGCTATGACACCATGTCCGGTAGCCACTGCTACCTTCTTGAAAGTGAGTCCTGCTTGACGCAGGTAAGAAAAACGACCCTTCCTCTTAATGGGTCAACAACCCTCCAGCAGGGGGACCAACTGTCATTAGAGTATGTACAGTGCCAGAGTTGCCAACATACTCCCCCCCTTGAAATAGCAAATATTTCAAACAACAATTAAATACCGTCACTTTGTTCTATTAACTGGAATGAGAGTTGAAATAAACACTATGTACACAAACATTTAAACAATTCACTTCTCTTCACTCAACAATGGGCAAAGTCTTGACACTGCTCTTTTCAAAAGAGCTCCGCTGGGTGTTTTGATGGTAACAACCCTCGTAACTCCGTCGGTTCCTGGATGCACTGCTGCGACACGGCCCAGTTTCCAATGAAGTGGAGGCACGCCCTCTTCCTTCAGAACAACCAGAGTGTCGATTTGTGGGGATTGTCCGGGCGACCGCCATTTAGAACGCTGTTGGAGTTGTCCGAGATATTCCTTGGACCATCGACGCCAAAATTGCTGGAACATAGCCTGAAGCAGTTGCCAGCGCTTCAGTCTATTCAAGGGAGTCTGAGACACATCTTCTTCCACAGGAAGATGAAATGAGCCACCGATCAGGAAGTGGGATGGGGTTAATACTTCCGGATCATTGGGATCAGAGGATAGTGGGCAGAGGGGGCGCGAATTCAAAACTGCCTCTATCTGTACAAGCACTGTAGTCATTTCTTCAAACGACAATGCAGCATTTCCTACTATTCTCTTAAGGTGATACTTAGCTGATTTAACTGCAGCCTCCCACAACCCTCCGAAGTGAGGTGAACCAGGAGGACTAAAATGCCACTGAATCCCCTTCTCAGTAGCAAAGCTTATGAGTGACTGCTTGGTATTCATATCATTAAAGAATTTCTTTAGCTCACGTGATGCACCTACGAAATTAGTTGCGTTGTCAGTGAATATGTGGGTGCAAGTTCCTCGTCTAGCCATGAATCTTTTCAGTGATGCTAAAAAAGCAGCTGTAGACAGATCGCTTACAAGTTCAATATGTACAGCCTTTGTGGCAAAACAAACAAACATAGCTATATATGCCTTAATCCGAGCGCCCTTCCTGGAGGAAGGCCGTAAATATACTGGGCCACAGAAATCTATTCCTGAAGATGCAAATGGTCGACTGGGAACTACTCTCCTTTCAGGTAGCGATCCCATTATCGGTTGATACGGCCGAGACGAGAATTGAAAACACGTCTTACATCGATACACTGCCTTTCGAGCACCGTTCCTCCCACATAGAGGCCAGTATTGCTGTCGCATCATTGTCAATAAAGTCTGAGCTCCAGCATGAAGAAAAACAAAATGAAAATGATCAAATAACATTATTGTAATGCGATGATTGCCAGGTAATAAAATAGGATGTCTTCTGTTGACCGATAGTTTAGTATTTTGCAGACGGCCTCCTACCCGTAACAGACCCTGCTCATCCAAATACGGTGCTAATCCATGTAATTTGCTTCCCTTGGGTAGTGGCAAATTTTGTTTGAGAGCCTTTATGTCTTGTGAAAATTCAGAACCTTGCGCAATTTTACACCATAAATACTTAGCCTGCTCTAGTTCTACCGGATTAAGAGCACCTGTTTGTCTGTCTGTTTTAGTTTTAAGATTTTTGATAAATCTGAGCACGAGAGCTGTTATTCTAATCAGCTTGCTCCAGGAAGAGTATCTGTTAATCAGATTCGATCCAAGGGATTCTGTAGATGACACTAGAACGATTTTAGTTTTCCTAACTTCAGGTAATTCTTGAGAGCTATGCCTCTGCTGTGAAGGCCATTCGTCTTTATTATCTGAAAGCCAAGATGGTCCCGATAACCAAAATGATGAATTTAACAGCTTCTCCGCGGTAACTCCTCTCGAGATCATATCTGCTGGGTTATGATGAGTAGAGACGTGCTGCCAACAATCAATATTTGTCAACTGTTGAATCTGCGACACTCGATTAGCGACGTATGTTTTCCACTGGTGTGGATGGCCCGAAATCCATGCTAATGCTATTGTGGAGTCAGTCCAACAAAAACACTTGTCCTTAGTTACGTTTATGGATCTCATGACTCTTTCGACCAACTGAGCAAGTAATACAGCACTGCATAGTTCTAATCTTGGTAAAGTTACTGAGCCTAATGACGCAACGCGAGACTTGGAACACAATAAGTGAACTGTTATTTTACCATCTCCTGTCTGAGATCTTACATAAACACAAGCGCCGTAAGCAATCTGAGACGCGTCACAAAATCCATGAATTTCATACTCCACAAATTCTACTGCCCTAACATGACGAGGCACTTTGAACTCCTTCAATTTAGCAATATCCTGCATATAACGAATCCATTTAATTTGAAGTTCTATTGTGAGAACGTCGTCCCAATTTAAGTTCATTTGCCACAGTTGCTGGACGAAAATCTTACCCTTAATCAATACTGGAGCCAAAAGCCCTAAGGGGTCAAATATTTTAGCCAGGTCTGATAGAATTATTCTTTTGTTTATCTGTGTCGAACTGAAATCACTTCTCAACTCAAACTGAAAAGTGTCTGTGATGGGTTTCCAAGATAGCCCCAACAACTTCAAGTCTTCAGCTTCATCTACCTTAATAATGTACTTGGGATCTGTTTCGTGGTTAGAAATGCTCGATAGTACATTGGGCTCATTCGAACACCATTTTCTTAAGGTAAAACCCGCACTGGATAAAATATCTGAAACACACTTGTGAGTGGTTCTTAAGCCGTCAGTTGATTCACAACCTGTCATTAAATCGTCAACATAAAAATCCCGCCGTATTACATTCGAAGCTTCAGGAAATTCCTCCTTAGTGTCATTTGCCAATTGAGAGAGGCATCTTGTGGCCAGGAAGGGTGCACATGACGTGCCATATGTGACTGTTTTGAGACGATAATGTTTAAGCTCGTCCTTAGGGGACTCCCTCCACACGATACGCTGAAAGTCAGTATGTGCAGGTTCTATGAGGACCTGCCGATACATTTTTTCTATGTCAGCGGTCAATACATAGCGATGCATGCGAAATCTAGCCAATATTGAAAATAAATCATCTTGAACGATCGGTCCTACTAATAACAAATCATTGAGGGATAATACAGAATCGCCCTTCGAGCTGCCATCAAATACCACGCGAGTGCGCGTAGTCAATGAATTACCCTTAAATACACAATGATGCGGAAGGTAGTACTGTAATGGTTTGTTTATCTCATTACTGGGAATTTCCTCCATATGATCCAGGTCAGTGTACTCTCTCATAAACTGTACGTACTCCGACTTGACTTGGGGCTGCCTTTCAAAACGCTTCTCTAGGCTGTGAAACCGTCTAATTGCCTCATTAACATTGCTACCTAGCTGACTCGGGTCCTCTTTAAGGAGTAGTGGGACTATGAACCTACCCTGTGGATTCCTTCTGTGACCGTCAGTAAATAGCCTCTCACTAATCTCTTGCTCAGAATGTCCTTGGCCAAGCAGTGCTTTCCCCGGCTCATTGAATATCTTACCTGACACAAAGAGGCAGGAAGAACTGTTATCTGCGTGCCTTTCAGACAAACCAACACTACCTGCTGCTACCCAGCCAAGAGCCGTGTTGCGAAACAACGGTAGTTTGTTTGAGAAACTATCGAGCTGAAATTGTTCTGCGCCGATAAGATCGTAAAAGAATTCTGCTCCAATGAGAATGTCTATGGATGATGACACATTAAATTGAGGATCCGCAAGGTTTTCTAATATAAACTCTGGAATACTCCAATCTGTGATGTTGATATTTTTAGTGGGTAAGCACTGACCAGTAATTGAAGGTATTACGTGAAATGTCATGATTCGTTCAAAGGAACCGAACCGCGAAGAAATCTTTGTTCTTACCACCGACCCCACCTTGATGGTAGTGTTATGCAACCCATGTATCGGAATATTAGTCATTGTCTTTAACAATCGTAATTGATGAGCTAATTCCCTGGTTATGAAGTTGAGTTGCGAGCCGCTGTCTAACACAACCCGAGCATGACGGGTTTTTCCCTCTGAATTGTTGACATTCACTACTGCTGTCGACAACAATACATGAGAGGAAACATCATTGTTGTGATTGTGCAATGAAACAGCATTACTACTATGTTGCTCATTAAGGGGAGACAATGAAGTATTATTGGACACAATACTCTTGTTTGAAGTTTGACTATTATTGTGGTTCGGTGACCCTTGGTCCCTATGAAGCAAGGTGTTGTGTTTATCCTTGCACAGCTTACAACATGAACGAGTGCACTCGTTAGCGAAGTGATTTCCAGACAGGCAATTAACACAGAGCTTATGCTTCTTGATCTCCCGCCATCTGTCATAAACACCCATAGAAGTGAAGGTTCTGCATCTAAATATGGGATGCTCCTCCGTGCAAAGCGGGCATTTCTGATTTTTCTGTGAAAGGAAACAATTTTTTCCTGGGTTCGTGAATGGCCTCGGTTTGAAACCAGATGCATTCGTTTTAGATGAAACGCCTACCTGCTTCAGCTGGTTTGTGCGATCACAATTCTTAGTTTCGATCGATTCCAATGCATTACATGTTTCGAGCAGAAATTTGTCCAGTGTCTGATACGATGGAAGATCAAAGGTTGGTAACGAGGTCTCCCATTTTTTTAATGTTTCAGCGTCAAATCTGTTTGTTATTAAATGTATCAAAATGGCATCTAATTGTTCTTCACAAGACAGACCAAGCGCTGATAGCGACTGTATGTGCCTTCTGAAGCCGTCATACAAGTCTCTTAATGCCTTGGAAGATTCTACTTCTATTTTGTTAATCTGAAGGACCGAATTAATGTGGGAGGAAACAATTGCTCGCCGGTTATTGAACCTTTCATTTAACAGGTTCCACGCTATGTCGTAATTCGCTGCAGATATTTCTAGAGACTGTAACACGTCTGCCGCCCTGCCTGATACCACTGATTTTAGGTAATGAAATTTCTGTATTTTTGACAAATTTGCATCTTCATGAATGAGATTCTTAAAAGTATCGGCAAAATTGGGCCATTCTAAATAATCACCTGCGAATGTAGGTAAACTTATTTGAGGCAGTTTAACTGAACGTGTTTGCGAACTGGTAGTTGATTCACCAATAGAATCACTTAGCGAAGTTGCTGACTTGGAAATTGCACTGTTTATGGATCTTATAAGACCAGATGTTTTGAAGTATTGCTCCTCAAAGTCGGAGCGATAAGATTCTTGTTCTGCTTGAAATGATTCATCCTCTTTCAAATCCTCTATTTGTGATTGAACTGTTTCATATTCTTCCCAGATTTTTGATAAGTGAGCCCGTCGATCTTCCAACTGATCTACGTCCTTAGATTGAGAATCTAATTTCTCTACGAAGCCTTGTATGCGAGATAAGCTAGCCTTTAACCTACCCCTTTTGCTACACAGTGATTTTATCTTTTGTTCCATTTTTCACTAGCAATTCCCAATAAACTGCTGAATGATATAAAATCACAATAGACCAAATGCCTATACGTAAAAGAATGACAAAACGAAAAGACAAATACCTAACATATTTACATAATACAAAGATGAACTCCTGGTTTTGTTTCAAAGAGTTGCGAGAAAACTGCGTACAAATAACATACAGTTTTACGGGCGAAATCATGTGTGATCACTAGCAATACCAATACATTGCAAGTACAAACGAACAGTTTTGAATGAAGAAAGAAAGGAATGCATATTAGTCACAAGGAATAATTAAGGATGATCGGTGACTTACCAGGATGATGAATTCTGTTGTCCAGTAGTCGCCATGCTGGTAACCACCCACGCCATTTGTGAGAAACCATGCTGTCTTTGGATCACACGAGTTCAATTTTCACTGTTTTTCTTGCCATATAATCATGCCCGGAGGACCAAAACTTATGTCGAATACATAGAATACGATGTGGTGGACTGTATAAAGAAATATATTTTACACTGTATGTACATGATTAAACACTGAACAAGTACAGTAGATATTACATGCGTGCTATGACACCATGTCCGGTAGCCACTGCTACCTTCTTGAAAGTGAGTCCTGCTTGACGCAGGTAAGAAAAACGACCCTTCCTCTTAATGGGTCAACAACCCTCCAGCAGGGGGACCAACTGTCATTAGAGTATGTACAGTGCCAGAGTTGCCAACACGTGGTTTCACCGTCTCCTCCAGACAATCTTCTGGCAAAGCAATCCATTCTTGTATGTTCGCTACTATCCATCCTTCTTCAACTTCCGACTGTTGCGTTTGTAGACTGTCTCCTTTATCCAAATTTAGATTTCTTTTAGCTCCGCTGCGACTTCCATCATCCTTTTGTCGCCCACGCCCCTGACATTCCTCCTGTCTCAGTAGACTTCCAGCTTCCTCAGTATGTGTATCTGGATTCTTCATGTTCCCAATGGCTTTTTCCCATCGTCCTTGCTCTCCACCTTGACTAGCGTGTAATTCCTCTAGGTAATTTTGTGATTGAGCGTGCCTATCATCCCAGTCATTTCGATAATTACGTGCCTCTCCTTGATTTTGATCTCTCCTTCCTTTCCATCTTTAATTCCCATTGTAATCACCGTATCTTCCATAAGGCCCCTCATTTCTTCGATTTTCACGCCATTGTTGATACCCTCTCTGTTGATATCTATTGTTGCCTTGATATGACCTATTGTTATAATTATTCTCGTTACGCTGGTACGGTATTTTTTCTACCTCTTCCTGGTTTCGCCTCGGTGTGGATGTGCTTGTATTTGTACCCTGCCTTTTAGTGTTCATCTGTTTCGGTTTTATAACCTCTGTGGTATTTACTAACTCCAGTTGTCTTCCTCCTCTATAATGATTATGAGATGTAGTCTCATCTATCTGGCGTAATATCTGTTCTGCATGTAAGGCCGTACTAACGTTCGCTGCGACTAATACTTGTTGCACGTTGACTGGTAACTGCCGCGCTATAGTCATCACCAGATCCGCTTCATTCAAAGGGTAATCAAGAGCGCGAAATGTTAGCATTTGCTTGTTAAAGAAATCGGAGTATTTTGTTTGCTGGATAGTTTGGTACTGCCCCCGTAAATTGAATTATACTGAGACCACGGTGGCTGTATTGGCATATGTGAATAAAGTTATGGCCGTCATAGTTGTGACGTGTATATTTATGACGTAGGCACGGGTGACGCAGACTTCATGCAAGTAGGCTGGATGAGCTGAGATTCTTGGTGACGTCATGATTTTGTTCGAGAAGGATCTGAGATTTACGACGCAGTCGCAGGGAAGCAAGGAATTGTGCTGAGGAAGAAGTTACGCTATTGGAGGAGAGGCTCGAACCAATGAATGATAGCTTGGAGGGAGATGGAGATTACTGAAACTACCATATTTAATTACTTTTGGCATGCAGAATTGTGGAAAACTATTTTCAGTTATGGCATTGATTTGGAATTTTGAAGAAATTAATTATGAGTTTTTGAAATTTGAAAATCCGTCAAGTATAGCCAAAGTTAGAACTTCTAGCAATGACGGAGGAACAAGCTATGGAAGGGATGGATACGCCCCTTAAGAAGTTGATAAAAGGCCTTGCACAGCAGAGAGGAAGCTCTCATGGCTCAGTTTTCTGATTCTCACATTGTCAGACTTCGAGTTATTCAGTGAAGCAAGTCGTCATTAGCAAGTGTGGTAGAGCCCACAGCATCGAACAAGCACTGAGCGTGCAGCAGTACAATTTTACGGTTACTAAAACTAGGCGAAGTTGGAGCGCACACATAAACGAGTCTACAAGATTATCTATCAAAAGTTAGCTACTGCATTTATGCTAATTCAATTGTGCATTACAATATTGAGGCGTGTACGAAAGTTGAACATTTTCACGAGTATACTTTGGAAGATATTCGCATTTTAAGACTGCAGACAAAAGTGATTTTCTCGACACCTGAGAAGCACTTTTATAATACCACATTCTACGCTACGGCTGACACATGTATTGCAACCGTGATACTGAAGATTACATTTGGTGATATAACGCTACATTCTACAATGGAACTATATAATCTGGCAGTACTTTCGACTATTATTATAACGGAAGTGGAGATGGAAGACTAAAACTTTAATGCAATTGGGACATATATCAATGGAGTGAAATAGCAGCATGGAGCTTCGTTAATCGTCATTCTACAAAAGCGAGCATGTAGTGAACTTCCAACTACACTCATGCATCGTAATCCATCGCTGAATTACATCAAATGGCAGTGGAAATATCTTCATACTCCACAATTATGAACATTTCTGCGGAAATAATTGCAATAAACTTCATGGCGAATTTCTACCAGAACTTCAGGGAACTTTCAAGAGAGGCCAGGGTGGACCCGGCTCACACAGAAGAGTTTTGCCAGAAGGATGTCTATCGTCTACACGGAGCAGTGCTATTTCCGGAGGAGGAAACTGTTCTATTCTCCGAGGGCGCAGGTTCCAGGTTCGAGGTCGGAGCACATCTTTACGGTGGTGAAATGGAACCAACAGCAGTCTTCTTTGGAAATTTTCCTCTAGAGCTTCAATCAACAGATAAGGTAGTCGTGAACGTTTCTTGATTTATTTGAGCCATTTAGCGATATCTGAGCAACCATTTTTCCCATATTTTCTGTCCCATATATTTTGCCCCATATTCTTGCTTGATATTTCTGTACTCTGTACACTTTGTTGATTTATGCCTTTTTCTACGATTTATTGAGACATTATTATGTCATTGGCATATTTAAATGATTTTGGATCAGTTGAGACTGATAATATATATTCTTTCAGTAATTTGCATATTTTTGTAGTCACGATTTGACTGTAAAGTTAACGATTTTCTATGGCAAGTTTGAATTCAGACAGCGTGTCATTTTATTAAAGTAATTCTATTCAGTAAATTACTTTGACCAATTTTCTGTCATCCTCAAGAAAGAAGAATGATTAAAATATTTTAGAGCGTTAAAATCTACTACTTTATCGACGATCTTGGAAATACTAGTCGTTTTATGAACATGATTGCAACATAGACATTTATCGTCAATTCTGAAATACCATTGCATTATAGACAATTTTATGAAATAAGAACTTTGATTACGATTTATTGAGTACACTATAGTAATGAACATTTGATAGGTGTTTTTCTCAATTGTAGATTGGAACAATAATGTTTGCAGTCCACAGTCTAATTGTATTCTATTCGACTATTTATGCAGTTTAGATGAACTTTGATTGAAGATAGTATTTTTATACTGCGATACTTTGATGATATTAATCTCAATTTTGATAGACCAGGGAGGCGTGTCTAATCGTATTTGCTATTAAATTTATTTGTGACTGGCAAATTTTTACTTCATATCGCTTCATGAATGAAACCCACGAAGGTTAAATATAATAACAGTTTTTGATACAATTGATGAATATAAGAATTTTTAAAGAGGAACTATGGATGTATAATCGTTAGTTCAGTGGACGTGTAAAAGTCGCTGATGAATAATGCCCTGTAATAAGTGAAGGAGGTTCCCACAGTAATATTGATGAAGATGATGAATTTATAAGTGGAGGTGTTTTGTGTGTATTGTGGAAGATTTTGATGCCATATATAATGAGATATATGATGAATTATGGGCCAATTTTTGTGCAATTTTGTGCGTTTTGAGCGAGGTATTTTTCCGCTGATTGTATTGTTCAGGTCCATTGAAAATTATTCATGTGAAGTTACTGTTAAAATTAACAAGAGTGTTTAAATAATTTGAGATAACGATTTTGAATGGAGGTTACCGTCACAAATAATTATTAAATCTTATTAAACCTGAATCTAAAATTTAAATATAACTAACCTTCATTGGTCGATTATATCACCACGATTTAAGTAATTATCAACCGGATAAACGTGTGGTTTAATGTATTTCTAATATAAATAATATAAATAATGTAAATAACTATGTAAATATCTTTAATAATAATTTGAAACGAACGGGATTAATAGAGGCGTGTATAAATTTTTCAATTGTCGTTTGACAATGTTATAAACAATTTAAAATGTTATCAATAATTAATGAAGATTTTGTTATAAACATTAAGCGTTTTCGTTATTATACTCTAAACAACGCTAGTTCAACAATTGGAATATACAATTAAACAAGATTTGGGATTATTAGAGTAATCCATTGATATTTGAACGGAGCATTTAAAAGATTTGCGTGATAATATTTGAGTTGAGATGTGAACATTTAAAGTGTTTTGAAAAGGAGCTAGGCTCTGAGGTAACTAGCATATGCTAACATTGGGTGGACAGGTGCATCCATTTGACGAAGCAAGCATGCGACACGGTGCAGGGTGTATCGTAGGTGGCCAGATAACTGAATGTTAGAGGCCAAGGTCATCTACATAGCAGCCTTGCGGTTATAAATAAAATGTGAAGTTCATGAAAAAGGAAACAAATGCTATATGTCTCGTCCCAGCTCCCTTATCCATTCCAAAGTGCTTTGTTTTTATTATTACGTTCTTTTGAGCTAGAGAAAGCTGAAATTTTGTATGTGAAGTCTACAAGTCCTACAGGAGGACATGATTGCATTGACAATGGCTTCTGATTGCCACGTATATTTTGTTGTTAAATTTTGTTAAATTATTTTCTTTATGTGAAATAAATTATTATGCAGTTTAAATTTTCTTGTTTCCGACTTGGTTCATTTTAAATATCGTGGTGGAGGTTATTGTGAGGGCATACTATTAAGTGATCCAGTTGAAAACCCAGACCCGAGATTAAATTGAATAGGTAAGTAAAAGGTAAGTATGAACCCCGGTATATTTTGGTGTGTTCCACAATAATTTCATGTTAACTACTGTGCTCTAATCTCGGTAGTATCTGTCAGTGCCATTTTCATTGATGTAGCCGTGCCGGTGCGATTGATTATTGGCAATCCGATTGAGGGGGCGGATTTCTGACAGCCTACTATCCGGATTATCGGGGACAGTACTTCCTAGAGTAAAGCTCCATCCTTAAACTCTGTTGCAATGCCGGAGACCAGTATTTGCGCAGAAACGCGATTTTGAAATCTGCCATAGTTCCAAATGTATATTTGAAGCTTAAAAACCATGTAAGGACATTTCCTGACAAAAATCTCTCCATCATCCTTAACCTACGTGCTTCAGGTACCCCAGTGTCATTGTAATGATCTTCAATTTCTTTAATGAATGCTTTAGGTGTCACCCCTGAGTTCTCCGTGTACTTCTGCGGTTTATAATCGTTCGATCGAATTACTTGGATAAGTTGTGTGGGCTGATGACCGTCATGTGGCGTGGAATTCCTTTCAACATTCTTGTGAAATCCCTCCGTGTTTGTCGTTAATGGGCTCTCTGTCTGCGTTTGACTTCCTGCTGTGCTTGTCGCCTCCGGGCTACTTGAGTCATCCTGCTTATCTTTAGTTGTTCCCGTTTTACATATCGAGGATAGTCCCAGCGACCTTAGTTCAGCTTTAATGATCCTGTCTGTTTGATCTTTAAGTTTACTCTTAATTTCCTGTTCTAATGCTTGAATACGAGTATGATTTTCGCCTACTGTCTTAATGATGATTAATCTTTCCTCTTTAGAATCGATATTCATTTTTCGCCAATCTTTTCTTATTTGCTCCTTAATTGTGCTTACTTTCTCCTCAATCTGGCTTTTAGTGTCCTCCTGATTCCTTTCTATCTGGCTCAGCCTATCTTCCTATCTCGCGCTATTTTCGTCGATGGTACTCTTTAATTGATCCTGATCCGCTTCTAGGCTTTTCCATTGCTCCGCTGATTTTATTTCGAGACGGTCCATATCTTTAATTATGCCGGATATATTTTCATCTACCGCTGATAATTGTTGCTGAATGACCTTGCCGCTTTTTTCCATTTCCTTAAATAGTCCTTCCATCTTATCCTGAGCTATCTCGACCTCGCTCGTACTCATAGTGCATGCTAGTTCAATTTGCTCTAATTTACCTAAAACCGTTTCATCCAGAATGCTAAGTTTTTGATCAAAAATAATTTCCATTTTCTTAATCTGATCTAATTGTTTTTCATTGTTTTTACTAACATCTAGGGCCAGCAATACCATCTGTTGATTAGTGTGATCCTTCATCTCTGCGGTTAACGAAGCTAATTGGTTCGTGTTTTTAACATTCTGCGCCTCTAACTGCGAATTGATAGTGTCATTGATTTCACTTTTTAATAATCTATCTTTTTCCGCCTGATATTCATTTTGTTCAATCCTACTGTTGTTTAATTGTGTCCGCAATGATTCACTTTGTTCTAACATTTTTGCGTTTAATTTCTCGCTCTGTTCTGACATACTATTGTTTATTGATTCACTTTGTTCAGATAGTTTCGTTTTTAGTGATTCACTCTGCTCAGACAATTTGTTTATAGACTCACTTTGTTCTAACATACTATTGTTTATTGATTCACTTTGTTCGGATAGTTTAGTTTTTAGTGATTCACTCTGCTCAGACAATTTGTTTATAGACTCACTTTGTTCTAACATACTATTGTTTATTGATTCACTCTGTTCCGCCAATTTAGTGTCTAACAATTCCTGTGTCCTCCTAGCAGCATTTTCAATGATTTATTGAATCTGTTGCACTGTTGCCATGTTATACACTTTATAGGAGACACTAGGGAAATGGCATAAAGCAATGCCCCCTGACACACACATACAATCCTAATGCACATTTAATTCCTTTACCCTACTCAGTTCATTTATAATTTACATTTAATCCCACTAGTCAATCGCATCTCTGAGTGGTTCTAATTTTACTCAATTTAATTTAAACCCAAACACATATTCAGTCATTAAATTGTTATCCTGATCTGATATTAACAACAGACACATTAACCAATTATTAATTGTCTGTTCAAACGCCACAGGCCTTCCTATTACCTTCATGGAGTTTGACTTTCTATCACAAATCTAGTTTTAACTTTAATCATTGGGCGCCCGATATCACGTATATTACTTTTACTTTAATTCAATAGACAAAAACGTGAACCGTATTTTACATTGCAAACTCCTGATTTTAATTTATATTTCACACAGTTGGCGGTATCCTCTTCGCCTCAATTACTTTTAATAAAATATCACTTTCCGGTGATTAAAATACTGTCATATCTGCCTCCACTTGTGGCATGCCAGTTTTACTCAAATACGCCAACTAAATGTGTTCCAGCAGCGAACCAGCAACAAAAATACACCTTCATTGTTGCGTCAGTTTGTAATCCCAACTACGCTTTATTGACATGTGCAATTTCTTTGCCGTTACACCACAGTGAACCTCCCCACGCTTGGCCGCCAGTTTACCTCCTATGAACCCTTCAGTATCGCAGTGTTTATATGCAAGAATGTTTATCAAGGGGTCACGCTCATTTCATAGTGTGATGTATACGTTCGCCAAACAAAACGCTCTACTGAGAGAAGGGTCATTGGATTAAAACTATAATTAAGAAAGGAAGTGACAAGACGTAAAATAATAACATAATTTAATGACTAATGGTGCATAAATGAATATAAATAACAACAATATATTCCTCCCTGAATCTTCCCATGACAGAAATATACATAACGTTGAAGGATCAGACGGATCTCCTCCTCATAAAAATGTGGATCCAAGTTCCACCAACTTACATCAGGATTTTATGTACGCGTAATGACTAACTACGAGGAATGAGTACTTGGATGACTGTTCGTTTACAGCGGGTAACAGCCACGATGCTTACGAACAATCATCTCGTAAATCAACGTTTACGGATATAGGACACATCACTAATAAAAACCTTTACATTAATGCTGACACACAATCTAATATCTAATATTTACAGGAATCTCCCTCGAGACCCTCTCCCAGTGAGATGGCTCATCTGACAACGAGCTTGCCTGCAAGGCCAAAATGCTCAAACAAACAAACAAGGAAAACACAGCGCCGCACGTGACCACTCGGAGTCACTGACACAAGACTAAAAAAAATAAACCAACAACAAACAAAAACACATGCCTCACGGCTGACATTATTTTACAAGAATAGAAAAAATTGCGATAAGATAACGCTTCGGAGATTATAATGATTCGTAGGCAACTCCCATTTATTTAAACAATTTTTTATCATCGATCAGTTCTTATTCTGTATTTCAACTATTAATACGGAGCCAATATGTTCTCCACTAATGACCTCGATGCAGTCTGTTCAACCCTCCTTGTGAAAACAGGTTCCCCCCTTCCTCTCAACTTTTGTCATCATCCAGCTCCAGTGTGTAAAAATAACTTGACCAACTGTCCCGTTATCTCGTAGTATCAACAGCAACAAATCTCAACCATATGCACATATGGCAAGACATTAATTGATATAGTCACATACGCCCTCGCAAGGTCACGATATGGACTCGGCACCAAGCTGACAGAAATCAGTCTACGCTGAAATTCCCGCTTGTAATGACCAATAAAACACACACACACTCATTACTGGGAATGACATAACACTTTTCACACAGGTCGATTGAATCAGATGCACACAAATTATTTAGGAATATTAAAACCTATGAGAGAGCTAAATGCTCTTCGCCACAACTCACATTGCTCCAAAGGCAATAAACTTAATGAATCTGATCAATAATAAACACTACAAAGATCAATTTACCCACCAATCTACTTTATGATTATATTATTTCAGTCCTACTTCTGAAACACAACATATCTCCGAGAGACGTTTCTTAACCGCATTGCGTAAACATATGCGAACACGGTCGTCCATATAGCCACGTTAATTAAAACAAACAAACAAGAACCTACGACTACGAACACTTGTGCGAGCTGTTTCAATGCAAAATGTGTGTCAGACCATAACTAAATACACTACGTTAATCAACACAAGCAAGATATTTACCAAAAAAAATATGTCCCATATAACATAAGTTGATTTGTCAGATAATAAGAATATTATTCAGTACTCATCCTCGGCCAGTCACCCGTAAGCGGACATCTGCAGCCATCTCCCTACTTAATGCTGCTTAGCTCGTCTCGAACATCTCAACGGAGTGTTGACAGTTCCAAACTTCTTCCAAGATAAGCGATGTCATCTCTCGTGCTGATGTAAAAAGTTATAAGTTATTACACACTCGATTTCTGTCTACTATATTCACCGTTAAGTACTTTTTTCCTAAACAGTCCGTTGGCGAATTGTCGATGATACTGGCCCTACAAAATTAGTACTGTGACTATCTATCACACTGAATTTACAACACATTTGTCTTAATAAAAATCTGTGTCCTCATGACACGCAAAGTACAAGTGCCTACGTCCTCAGACGCGCAAAACACGAGATGTCAACCTGTGTCCTCCGACACACAAAATAACGTCAGCCTACGTCCTCAGACGCACAAAATATAATGTCAACCTGTGTCCTCCGACACACAAAATAACGTCAGCCTACGTCCTCAGACGCACAAAATGTAATGTCTTGTCTTGGCTCTTCACGCCACTTATAAATGCACTGGCCCTAGGGATCGATAGAGGGGGAAAATATATAAAAATTTCTCAAAATAATAGTGGTACAGGAATGAAACAAATATCACTGGACTCGTAAAATTGCGCAGGTCAAGAATATGCCCATTAATTCTAGAATTGATCGTAGAGATGTTGTCTAGCCGATCTCCCGCGTTAATGCTAGCTATCGCGTGCCCCAGCTAGACTTGGCGCGTTCATAAGCATTCATCTCCTATTGGTTCCACTATTACGTTACTTTCGCGGTTTTTATCAGACCTCGGCCTAGTAGGAGTGTCCAGTAGTACCATCAGCCACTCACGTTACTGCATTATATTTTTTCTAGGCGCGAATAGTACAATGAACATGCACAAGCGTGTCTCACCACGCGTCCCTTCTATTCTGAGGTAGCCAGCACCTGTCCTTCTGAATCATCGATAGGCTATTTCCTTTCATATTCCTTAAGTATTTAGCCTTTTGTCAAACTGCTGCAGGTATATCCCCACTATCTCCAACAAATGCTTGAAGTTTCCTCATCTTCGTCTCGCTATTTCATGACGCTGGTGGAAATATTAATTAATTGTAGAAATAAACATCGAATCATTTATCCATCAGGGGATACAGGGTTCAATATCTAAGGTGCGTTCAAAAAGTAACGAGCCGGAGGCTGTAATCTGCAAACCGGTGACGACATCGGCTAATCATGGCGTGTGTAACGAGGTGTGGTTCCGACCAGAGCGTGGAAGGTCACAGCTCGTCGCTAGAGGGCACGCGTGCACGTCACGTGACGATACAAAGCGAGCAGCAGCATGCATCAATCGTCCAACGCTGCCAATCGCATTATAAACAGTGACATGGAGGCGTCAAACGAAGAGCAAAGAGGTGTTGTTCGGTTTCTGACAGCGAAAGGAGTAGGGGGAACGGACATTCATCGCCGAATGTCACAAGTGTACGGCGAACAATGCATGTCCCTTGCAAGGGTCAAGGCGTGGCACAAGCGCTTCAGCGAAGGACGGGTGTCGTTAGCCGATGATGCCCGGTCTGGGGCACCCCCTGCATTACCGATGACAACGACCATTTGGTTGATAAACTCATTACCCAGGACCGCCGAGTGAAAGTGAACGCCATAGCCGCCGTGGTCGGATTGAGCGTCGGAAGTGTGCATACCATCATGAAGGAACGACTGCACTTGCGGAAAGTGTGTGCCCAATGGGTGCCCCACATTCTTCAACCTCACCAGGAAGCATATCGAATGGCCTACTGTCTTGGTCTTGGTTGGACGATTGATGCATGCTGCTGCTCTCTTTGTATCGTCACGTGACGTGCACGCGTGCCCTCTAGCGTCGGGTTGTGACCTTCCACGCTCTGGTCGGAACCACACTTCATTACAAACGCCACGATTAGCCGATGTCGTCACCGGTTTGCGCATGCCAGCCTCCGGCTCGTTACTTTTTGATTGCACCTTATTTATATATATATATTGAGCAAACTTCGTTAGAAAGATTGTCGTGTTTTGAAAGAACCGTGTCGACGTAAGTGAAGAAACTGGGCTTGAGAATTTGTAAGGCTATTCCTCCCTTGGTACTGTCACCTTGGATTTAATTTTGGTGAATTACCATGAACATACGACGTCTGTTTATGATAAGGCAAGTACTGAGAGTTATTGTATTTCCACATCTTGTTAATATATGTTCATTGTCTTTTTTGTAATTTTAAAGATTGTAAATGTTACCGAAGATGTTAATAGAAGTTGTTATGTTATCTGAAAACAAGTGTATTATTTCTAGTTCTGTACTCAGCATTGTAGTCTCGGAATATTCATCTGGGTTATGTTGCAAATGGGTCTGGCCTTCTATACCCAAGGAGGGGGGGGGGGGTGTCCTTAATAATATGCTGAGTGGCAGGAGACTCCAGGTTATCATCGAGAATAATGTGAGCAAAGAAATAAAGTTTAAAAATGGCTTGCCTCAAAGTTCAGTGCTAGCGCCACTCCTGTTCAGCTAGTATATATCTGATCTTCCCGAAGTTAAATCACGAAAATTCTGCTATGCTGAAGAATATAGCATTAGCTGTACAACACAAAGATCTGGGGAAAACTGAAGCGAAGCTGACAAGGGATTTGTCCATATTGGAAACTTATTTCAGAAACTGGAGACTTCTACCCAGCAACAATAAAAAAGAGGTGTATTGTTTCCATTTAAACAATCATTTAGCAAGTACTAAATTGAACGTGAGTTTCTGCGGCAGGGTACTTCGCCACAGCTAAAAACCAAAATACCTAGGAGTAACCTTGGATCAAACACTGTCCTACAAGCAACATCTGCTGAATACCATACAGAAAATAAACACACGTAATAACATCATCCATAAGCTATGTGGAGCCACCTGGGGTTCTTCAGCAAGTGTTTTACGGTCTTCAGCCTTAGACGTGGTGTATTCAAGTGCTGAGTACAGTGCTCCAGTATGGATGAACAGTTATCACACAAGACTTAGTGATACTCAACTGAATTCCACTATGCGCATAATAACTGTCGCAATTCGGTGTACACTTTTGGCTACCGCTTTTGTCTGGAATAATGCCATCTGATTTACGCAGATCCACCGCTCTTATCAACGAATTCACGAAAATGTTAAGCGATCCTGATGTACCTGTACATGAAGATCTCCCCACTCTGAACCTAAACAGCTCTACGTAAAGCCTCTGACATGGTTGCTAGAGGCCACAACCAAACTACAGGATGGAAAAGGCAGTGGGAAGCAGCAACGGAGATGCACATACACAGTATGTTCTCGGATACCAAACTTCCAATCGGATTCCAGCTACCACGTAAAACATGGACTGCCCTGAATAAAATAAGAAGAAGCCATGGCAGGTGCAGAGACATGCTGTTTAAATGGAACAAGTTGCCGACAGCTGCGTGTGACTGTGTGTTCTGGTTTTGATATTTTAGTAAACTGATTCAGTCTGCTTACTCTAATTTATAGTATTTTAGGTTTCACTGCACTCAATGATCCACACACCATGTTTCACTTGCAAGGCAGAGCAGTGCAGGGGAATACACGTACATGTTTATTACAAAGTACTTTGCAGCAGTACATACATACATACATACATACATACATACATACATACATATATACATACATATATACATACATACATACATACATACATAGTCCACATATTTATTGACGGCTTCCACCATTTTCTTTTATACAGGATGTATGTATGTCTACCCCTTATTATTCCCGTTTTCCAACGGGGTCGGGGATGAGATGCGATGGAAGTCTTAGTGGCGATGGTTTTTACGGCCGGATGCCCTTCCTGACGCCAACCTCATGAGAGGAGTTAATGAGAGATGAAATTAATGATGCTGAATGAAACTGGGCAAGGATGAGGAAGGAAGCGGCCGTGGCTTGTCAAAAGGTACCGTCCCAGCATTTGCCTGGTGTTGAAAATGGGAAACCACGGAAAACAATTTCAAGGACGGCCGACGGTGGGGCTCGAACCCACGCGCCTACCGAGTCAGCAGAGAGCTTGGCCCCATGACCTAATGCTGCGCTTTAGCCAGCGTAGCCACTACTGTCGGTGCAATATGGACTACTCTCGAATAAAAATATATAGAGAATAAATGTGTGCATTTCATCTCTAGTTTGTTTTCTTACCCATTCTCCTTTGCATTGCAATAAAATTTGTGGTTTAGGGCTACAGGGAGGGGTGGGTGGCAGCGGGCATGCTAGGCCAAAAGTGAGGTTATGGCAATGTAGTGTGTGAATTTGGACAGTTTTCTTTATATTCATCGAATATCCCAACAATTCTGCAGAGTATGAGAGGATTTTTAATTAGCCTAGAGGTGAATTAAGCTCTAGAACGGCATAACTGTGTCCTTCGTGACATCTATTGCCAACATTGATATATATCAAAATGTATAATTTTCCTATCTGGACGTATATTTCAGTGCCTAGCGAAAGGCGCAGTTATGTTTGTGTTATTTTCATCAATAATCAATAACTCATCGCAGAGCATACTGTTCATTTACGTGTAATAGAGGCTACATTCATATGGCTTTTTACTTTTTGTGTTGCCAGACTTGCCAGTACAATCCATAGCCTCAGGCGGTGTTCTCTCTCGGAAATTCTATAACCAAAAGTGACGAATCTCTTATACTTACATGATCCTTGGAGCAGTGTACTGCTCTTTTATTTTTCTTAAAAACAAAATAACATACATAATACGTACCAACATAACAGAAAAACATTTGGTTATAACCCTTGCCAACCTAACATGTTTTAACACACTCCCTCAAGGGTGAAATCAAATAGTTCTTTTTGTCATTTTTTGTTTGTTTCCACTTACATAATGGAAATGACACTGATATAATAAACTCTAAAAAATCACACTTTAAACATAACATGGTTTTTGAGATTTGAAAATTTACCAGGAAGAAGAGGTTTAGTTAAAATGTCTGCAACATTTTGATCACTAGAACAATACAGGATCTTGAACCATCCTTTCTTGTATTCATCTTTAACCGGATGATATTTAACATCAATATAGATACACTTTCTGGTCAACTGGTTTGCTTGAATCATTTTTATGCAACTGGTATTGTCCACGTGCAAGTTTACGTTGATAGTTTCTTCCAGTAGCTCCTCAAGTACATATTTCACATATTTCATTTCCTTGCAGCATTGGGCGGCTGAAATGTTCTCAGCTTCAGTTGATGATTGAGCTACAATAGACTGTTTACGAGAGCACCAAGCAATTGGACCATTAGCGTAGCACCGTACATTATTTAACCTGATGTAGGCTACTCTTGCATCCCGTTCTGTCCCCTGCATGATCAGAGTCGCAGAATACTTCTAGAGTATGTGCATTCTTGACATTGTTTGAGTAGTGAATACCTTGTTCAGTGGATCCCTTTAGGTATCTTAGTGTCCTTTTGATGTTGACAACGTCTTGCTTCGTAGGACTTCTTGTGTATCTGCTGGCATAGTTGACAGCATAGCTGATGTCTGGTCTTGTCTTGCTGGATAGGTACAGGAGGCTTCCCACTGCTTCTTGATACGGAAAGCTGGTTTGGGAAATTTTGGCATCATCATGAGAATTATCTTGATGTGAGATTGGAGTACTTGTTGGTTTTGATGTTTCTATGTTGTATTTTTCAATCACATGTTGAGCATATCTTTCTTGACTAATGAATACTCCATCTTTGTTTTGAGAAATTTGCATTCCCAGGTAGGTCTTGGGTTCGAGATTTATGGAAGTCTCGAATTACTTCTTCATTTTCGTCATTAATTCTATAATTTGTTGCTCATCTTCTCCTATCACCATCCCATCATCCACATGGATAGCAACAAATAATTTCTTTCCTGAAGTGGACTTGAACATACATTGGTCTGTTTGAGTTTGTTTCAAACCTTCGCTTTTGAGATAGTCCGTCAGACGTTTGAACCATTGTTGGGGTGGGTGCCTGTTTGAGACTATATAGTGCTTTTCTTAGTTTACATATTTTTCCTGAGACATTAAAATCTTCTGGAAGGCGCATATATATATCTCAGTTTGTAAGTCACCGTACAAGAAAGCAGATTTGATGCAAAGCTGCAATAGCCAATAACATTCTCAGAGTGTTTGATTGTACTACTGAGCTGAAAATGTCCTCATAGTTTAAGCCCTTTTTCTGTTGGAAGCCTCTAGCAACCAATCTTGCCCTATAGCGACCGCCTTCTTTAATCTTGAACAACCTGCGACTAGTAACGATTTCTTTACCTTTGGCACATTCTTCGTTGACTAAATCCCAAGTTTCATTTTTCTTGAGGCAGTCCTTTTCCTCTTGTATGGCCTTCTTCCATTTTTCTCTATCTTGACTCTGCATGCAGTCTTCATATGTAAGAGGTGAGTCATCTGTAAGCAATGCATAATCTTCATATTTCTTTGGCATTTTTATGTCTCTTTTTCGTCTTTGGTTTGGTTGTGGATTTATTGGTGCATCATCTTCATCACTTGAGGGTTCATAATCCCATCCAGTATCTTCATCTTTTGATTCCTCACTATCTGTTTCATCTCGAATTTCATGGTTTATTTCATTTTCCTGGTTGTCTTCATCTTCAAGTAAATTTTCAATGGTGATACTTTGGTTTTGTAATGCAGGCTTCTTGTCATTTTCTGTGTCAAAGAACTTCACTGGATACATAGATCACCCGATCTTTCTTGTCCCAGATTCTGTATCCATTATTGGAGTAGCCGACAAAATAACCTTTCTTACCTCTAGGATTTAGTTTCTTCAGATGCCCGATACTCTTGGTGTAGACCATAGAACCATACTGTTGAAGGCGAGAGAGATCTGGTTTTCTGTGGTACCATTTTTCTGCAGGAGTGGTGTCACCTGTTACCGTTGGACTCCTGTTTTGAAGATAGGCAGCAGTTTCCACTGCAGTTCCCCACATTTCATTAGGAAAATTTGCATCATACAGTAGCGCTCTCATTTTGTTTCCTAGAGTCAGATTCATCCTTTCAGCAGTGCCGTTCAAGTGAGGTGTATGAGGTATGGTATAGTCTAATTTGATATCTTTACCCTTACACCAGTTCTTGAAGTCATTAGACCGATATTCTCCACCATTATCAATTCTTATTTTAGACACTTTCAGGTTATGATGGATTTCTGCTTCAGCAATATAGTCCTTTAAAAATACTTTCTGCTTCGTCTTTGGTTTCTAGCAAATATACTTGTACAAAATGGGTGAAATCATCTATACATAACATAAAATAGTTCTTGTTGTCAAAAGTTGGAGGTTCAATTTTACCACACAAGTCTGTATGTATAATTTCCGAAGGTCACTCTGCTCTTTGTTGCACTGTGTTAAAAGGATTTCTGTTGAGTTTTGCTATAGCACATATTTCACATCTAGGGTTAACTTTGGATTTACTTAGAGAAATTGGCACTCCCTGACATAGGTTAGGAAGTTTCTGTAGATTTCCAAAGCTAATATGGCCTAATTTCTTGTGCCATACCATGTGTTCTTCTTCAGTTTGGGTTAGGAGTGTTTCTTCTTGATGTTGAGCGATTAAGTCTACAACAAACAATCCACCTGGAGTTTTCTTTCCTGTAAGCACAACTATATCATCCTTCAAAAACAAAACTTCTTTATTTTTGAATCTTACCTCTCCATTGTTTTCAGTGATGGTATTGACAGAGAGTAAGTTTCTGGTAAGTTGTGGCACATAAGACACATCTTTAAACAACACGTTGTCAGTTTCAAAGTCTCCTGACAAAACAGCGTTCATTGTTTCACCTCTCTTTGCACTGTATATGTTAGCTTCTGATGATTCAGTATTTGATAAAATGTCACGCTTATTTGTCAGATGTGGTGTAGAACCACTGTCTACCACAAACCTATTTTCATTTAGTTTTTCACAGAATAACACTTCACCATACTGTTCAGATTTTGCAAAGAAGGTTACTTTGTCTTTCTTCTTTTCATGTTCTTCTTTGAACCAGCAGTTGTCAGACACATGATTAGATTTCTTACAGTAAATGCATTTCTTACTGTCAAGCACATTGTTTCTTTTCTTGAAGCATTCTTCTTCATTCTGAGTGTCACGTTTACAGATCTTGCAATATTTCTTCTTTGGACATCTTGTTTTAATATGCCCTCCTCCCCCACATTTATAACACTTCACTTGAGACCCTCTTGACCCCTTGTATTTATTTTGTGCACCAAAAACAACACTTGTCTCTTCTGACTTAGGCCTACTTGACAACTTGTAGTCTTCTTCAACACAAAGTCTAGCCACAAGATTTTCAATGGATCTATCTGAAGTAGGTGTAGATTCCCATGCACTTGAGAAATAGTGTTATTGCTCAGGCAATGAAAAAAGGATTTTTATCATAACCATCTCTTCAGATATTTCTTGTTTGAATTGTTGTAGTTTGAAGACAATATTTCTTAGATGGCTGATGTTCATCATCATTCCTTTAGTTTTATCTAACTTAAAACCATGGAAGTCCACGAGCAGCTGTTGTTTTTGTTGACTGGTATCTCTTCTGAATACACCTCTGACGGCTTCATACATTTCTTTGGAAGTAGTACATGTCAGAATATGATATTTCACTACCTTATCAATTGTTCTCAAAATATAATGCTGAGCTTTAGCATCTTTGGCCAACCATGCCTTTCTCCTTTGAGCTGCATCTTGTGGTATTTCAGTGAGAGGTTCTTGTCCATTAACAACATCCCATACTTGCTTGGCTTTATATAGAATTTGAATTTCAAAATCCCACAGTTGAAATGTGTCAGGGCTGCTGAGTTTTTCTATGCTGTGTAGTTCACTATCTTCTGATGCCATTGTCTTAGTCTTTGGTTTTTCTTCAACACGCTGCACAGTTCTTGATTATTTATCTTGTTTCACAGTTTACCTATTGCATTTGGCGCATCTGGGCCCTTGACCTGTTCTGGTTATGATATTTTAGTAAACTGATTCAGTCTGCTTACTCTATTTATAGTATTTTAGGTTTCACTGCACTCAATGATTCACACACCATGTTTCACTTGCAAGGCATAGCAGTGTACTGCTCTTTTATTTTTCTTAAAAACAAAATAACATTTATAATAAGTACCAACATAACAGAAAAACATTTGATTATAACCCTTGCCAACCTAAAATGTTTTAACACTGCGGAGCTGCGCGACAGACCATACGCCATATTGTGAGAGTATGTGAAACGCGGCCGTACACAAGTGGCCAAGAGGATTTCTTGATGACAGCTCCAGGGGCAGGACAGTGGATCAATGATCTTGACATTCAGTTGTAAGGTGTCGTTAATTGTTCGTTGTTCTTCTTCTTATGTAAATATGTATATATTTTATTGTTATGTATATAACTTGATTGTATGGGTCATACGCTAAATAAATAAATAATAATAATAATAATAATGCATTTTATTAATCCCTTAACGAGTCAAGGACTCATATACAAAGGAATTGTACAGTTTTATCTTGTAGGCGACAAATTACAATACAATGTTTAGTTTACAAAGTTTTCGGTATGAAAATATATACAACATTTTGTAGCTTTCATAAATTTTTGTACACAATGTGTTCTTCTTTTGTCTTCTCAGATTATGAAATAAACCGTTTTAGCCTCCTTTTAAAGATTGGTAGGCTAGGTGCAATTTTTATATTTTCTGGTAGTCCATTGAATTTTACAAAGGCACTATACTGAACCCTTATTAATCTATCGATGAATAAGTATTCATGATTTTATTATTATTATTACTGATGCCCAGGCTGTACATGTTGAAATTGACAAAGGGGGAGCCAAGGTAGTGTGTTGCAATGATTACAACAGAAGCAAGCTTGGTAGTTATTCCTGAAGACGACCGGTTAAGCCGAGTTCAAGGACAAATTTTGTAACAGCGAGCACCTAAATTGGAGTCATTGAGGGAGTGTCATTAGTAAAGTTTCAACCGACCCAGGATTGAATCACCCAATCAGAAGAGACCACGCCAAAAGCCACGCGGTAAGTTGCGTACCCTGGAAAAACGCGCGAAAACGTGTATCTAAAGAACCGCCGATCCGAATTAATTCCGCAATAGTGCACTGAGACGTTTGGATAAAATGATGAAGATTGATACTAGTCCCAAGTTTGTGTGATGTAAACTCCAGATTATTTTTTCAAATTCTCCCCACTCTACCTCATTCTGTCAGTTTCCAATAAATTGATCGGTGAGAAGCTGTTTGGAGGACAACTTTATTGAGCTCTGGTGAGCAAGGTTCACGTCACTCTGCGTCACGATTTTCAAACGCTAATGAGCGTACTTTACTAACATTTTACTTTGTGGTCAAGTGAGCAACGTTCACGTATAGCAGTGGAGATCTCTAGGCGAAATAAGGACTGCAAGATAGACATGTTTAAGACTAGTTTTCAAGCCAGTGGCGATGAGTTTGAAGTGTGTAATTTTATGTAAATTTGTGTATAATATTTTTTGAGTGATATTTGTGCGTGTGTTAAGCAAATGCTAAAATAGGGCAAGTCTACTATCAGTAATCGCATTAGGACATATTCGTGAGTGAAAGTAGTAGCTCACAGCGATTATAGGTAGGCAATATTATTAACATTGAACATTTCTGTCCAAGAAACTTCGCCAAGATGTCCGACGTTTGGTCATGTGATGGATTGATGTGCATCGCTTCTACAACGACGTCGACGATGGAGAGCTAAATTTCCCGTAGGGAAATGCACCGGGACGGAGGTTAATGTTCTGCAAGCTGAGACGGTGATGTACAAAAATTGATTTACTCAATATGTAGTTAGATAAGGCGCGGGAACATTGTAAATAGTTCTTTCATTCTTTTTCTTG
The DNA here is from genome assembly GCA_946902985.2 of Meconema thalassinum. Lineage (NCBI taxonomy): Eukaryota > Metazoa > Arthropoda > Insecta > Orthoptera > Tettigoniidae > Meconema > Meconema thalassinum. Next base: position 38,156,462 of record OX336394.1, read on the forward strand.
TGTTTAGATTGTTTTGTGCTGACACTATCATCTTTAAATGTACGTTGGCGCGTGGCCAAATTTGTTTGTTGTATATTTTTCTTTGGAGTCGTATTTAGTGTACACGGCGCGTGTATTTGATTTTATCCATGCGAATGCGAAACTCGTTACATTCGATAAGTGGTGCTTTATTAAAGTTCATTTTGTTATAGGAAAGGGAGGTAATTATTGTAAGATGTTGTTTTATGAACAGGTTATTACTCATACTAGGGTTGCCGAGCGCAACAAATTAAGATGTAACTGTAGAACACTTTAGTTTTACTTTTTTTATCATTTTTTTTGAGTCCTTTTCAGGTTTGTTAGTCACGGACTAGAACGGAAGTGCAAGTTGGTGGAAAAATATCTATGTCATTTATTTCAGGTTTCTGTCAAACCCATACGTGTGATTCTGTGTGTGTTCATGTGTCAGGTGTGTGTATTGATTCTTCGTGATGAGAGGTAGGTGGTGCTACCGCCCTCATATTGTTGTTGTTGTGGTATTCTTTTTGATGGAAAGGCAGAGCGCTCATTGGAGGCTACTGTACCTTGTCCAGTGTTGATTTTCTTGGATTTCCTAGGGGAAATGCTGAGATATTTTATTCTGACACACACACGTATATTGTGCTTTGGGAGCACGCTTCTTCGAGACTCGATCCCGTGCCACGGGAGGTCGAGGTTATTGACACGTGTGTTGACAGATGTGCAGATTTCCACTTAGCGCCCGTCTAGGTTCGGTGACTCATTGTTAGGCAGTCCTGCTGACCGACTGACCCCTATAAGCTATCATTAGCAAACCTGTTCTTTTGTGATGGTCACTGGACCGTAATTAATTGGGGAGTTCGCCATGTCTGTTACGAATTATCGCATATCGTATGAATGGAATATTGTTTTAATGATGTAAATGTTGGCTTTGAGCCTAGTTATTTTCTATGACTCACGTCATGTTAGATTGTCTGTTGTGACCCCCGTGTGGTGTAGTTGTATTTACTTGTAAACATGACAGGCGGTCATATGTGTTTTCTTTTGTTGGTCACGTGTTAATTTACTTGTGTTGATTTTTGAAAAGTCCTAATTTTAGGCAGTAATGTTTTTGCTACGGCAGTTCTTGATTCCAATTTTAAGCGGAAATTATTTGTTGTTTATTTAGTGTAGGAAGTGTCAGATTAATTTAAGTAGTGTATAGTTGGTTCCCCGCGTCTGTCTAGCTCTAAACAATGCAGATTCGTCCTCTGAAGGTTTACCGGATGATGACGAATCTCGCATTTATTTGTACTCATCGTTAAGCATGTAGAACAGCCGCACACATACACAATGTCGTTGAAGTCATTTGGGACATTTGGTCCAATTTATAATCTCTCCTGAGATTAAGCCTAGTTATGGCAAGTAATTTATTCAGTTGGGAGTCATTTGGGAGTTTTGTTTTGTTTATTTTCTTGTAAATAGTTGATCTGTTATTAAATTCATTTGTTATAACCCTGGTATTCACTTCTTCCTGCATGTTATTTTGTTATGTGTTACCCTGCATGTTAATGAAGCGCTTTAACAACAACTTACGAAATGGACTGTTACACCCCCCGAAACTGAGTCTCATAAGCTTCTTTGCAAGGGTTCAATACTTAATGCTATTACTGGCATATTGTTTGGAATTGATATGGAAAAGTGTTATGTCATCTGCATGTCTAGTTTTGTAAGCGTGTAAATCAGATTGTTTAGTGAAGTTTAAATTTGTGTGGATTCTGTTGTGTATATTAGGACATTTGATTTGATTTCTGCATTTAGGGCTACTGGTTGAATTTTACTCGTAATATAAAGGTGTTTGGTTGGTGTTAAAAAAGGGTAGTTATAAATATTTCTTATGGCTCTATTTTGAATTACCTCAATTTCCTTTTTTTAGGTAATTTGAGCATTTTATCCAAATTGTATTCAAATATTGTAAGTGGCTATGGATTAAGGAAAAATACACTTTCCTGAGTAGATATTTTGGGATATAGTAGCTCAAATTTTTTATCATCCCAGCGGCAGGTGATATTTTTTTTTACTAATGCATCAATGTGCTTTTGCCAGGAGAGATTTTCATCTATTATTAAGCCTAGGTAATTGGCAGATGAGACCCTTTTAACTGCTTTTCCATTCAGCATTATATTCTGAGTGATGTCTAACTTTGTTCTACGCTTAGATATTATTAAATAATTTGTTTTATCTTCATTTATTGTTAATTTATTTGACTGGGTCCAGCCAAGTATGGTATTCATGTCCTCCTGCATGTGTGTAACCAGCGTGTTGGTGGTGTACGCATTGTAAAAGATGCTTAAGTCATGTGCAAACAACGTTATATTACCATGAAAACTGAGAGGGATTTATGGGCTGAAGAAGGGTCCAGAAAGATTGGGACCTGAAACATGTACCCTTGAAATATTTTTTAAAAAGTATAGTATTGACTAGGCGGAAATTGTAAGTTTTAATTGTAATGATTACTGTCAATACGGAACCTGAAATGTATAATATCTCTAATACATTATTTTTGTTTAATAAGTTAATATTTGTATCACCAATGCATAAGGAAAGATTGGCATTGTTTTTCGAGAGAATGTGCTCTAGAGACTGCATGAATCTTGTTGCGTTGTTTATGTTAGGATTATATACTGCAATTATATTAATAGTATGCAGGTTATTGAAAGCTCTAACTGGATCAAGCTATGGTTACTCTCAACTAGGTTAAGAACTTTTGTATTCCATTTTTTGTGAACATAAACTCCCACACCTCCACCATCCTGATTGTCTCTGTGTACAAATGCAACAGAATAGTTGTTTAGGTTGAAGTATTTAGCTTCTTTACTTTTTACCCAAGTCTCGGTTACCACTATGACATCTAGATTTTCCACAATATGTATTAGTATCTCTATATCTTCTAGTTTATTTTTTAGGCTTCTGCTATTCAGGTAAAGACACTTGATTTGGCTAACCTCACTTTTAGTGTCTGCTATGTAGTCGTGGATACAGTCATATTTACGCTCATCAATTGATGTGTGTAAGTCAACATCAACTAGTAGGTCCATGTCTTGATTCATTATTATTACTGTGAATGGGATGGGATGGAAGAGTCTCTTACTAGCCTATCAATGTCTTCTGGTGAGCTGATCCTGACAGCCTTGTCACTATCTGATTTACGGACAAATATTTTGCAGTCCCGGGTCCAGACGTATTTAAAACCTAAATTACGGAGGTCTCTTGCCTGTTTGTGAAGTACTTTATTTGCTGGCGTCAAATTCTCGTTAATGTAGACAGGCCTAGCCCTTCCATTGATTCCTGCATCACTTGAGTTCAGGTTGGGTTTGGATCTTTTGCCTTTTAGAATTGCGTTTTTTTTTAGCCGGCTGCAGAATTTTAGTAGTAAAGGAGGTGGAAGGCCTTCTCTGCTGTGTGGTAGCCGATGGCAGGCGTCAATATCGGACTCAACAACTGCGACACCCAATTGGTCAGCGATAGTCTTGACAATTTGAACGGGGTTTTCGTTTGAAGTGTGCGGCACGCCATGAAGCTCTAAATTGTTTCGCCGAACGTACTGTTGAAGCTCGAGATTCTCTTGCTTTAACAATTTGACCTCACTGCAGACGATATTCTTATCCTGCTCTAACTCACAAACTCTTTGGCTGAGCTTTGTTATTTCTGACAATGCTTGCTTCAGAGTTTGTGCGGCAGTTGAAATGTCACTTTTCATTCCATCAAAACAATCAGAAAAGTATGTCACGGACTTAAGCATGTCATTCTGAGTCTTTTCAATGTTTTCGAGTTTTGTCAGTCGGAGGTTGATTTCACAAACAAGATCGTGTAAATCTGGTTTACTTACATTCTCGTCTGGCGAGGCGATTTTAGAGACCTCATTCGTAGTTGACTTATTACCGGTACTCTTTGCACTGCACACGACACAATACCATTGCTTGGCCTTGTCGGACAAAAGCCGGTTAAAAACTTTTTTCTTTATGTTTACACAGGTTCTGTGGTATGATTTACCACACTCCCCATCACAAATTATGTAATCTTCATTATCAGTTACACATTTTTCACACTGGCCGCACTTGGTTGATTTGTTACATGTCGCCATCTTACGAAAATACCGTTGTACCCGTATGACGGGAACTGGGGATTCAATATATTTCAATAGATCAATAGATAGGAAGTGTCCACACCACGTATCAATCCGACATGTTGTATATTGGTCGATGGTATGAATGCCGTTAAATGTTTTTCTGTTAGTAGCGGATGTGCGAGAAATGAGTTTGCTGCTGTATGAAACTGAACCTGCACTCAATTCGGACCCTTTTTCTGAATTTCTTTTATACCCACGATAGCCTTCCCAAGGCCATCGGATGTAGATTGCCGAGGTGTTGGGTATGGTCCCCTTGAATGAATACTAGATACGGGCCAGTATGAGTAGTTTAGGCGTAGACATTAACACCAATGACATTGATGCGTGCCACAGACTCCCTCAAAGGAAAGCAGAACTACCGCCTCCTCTGCTGGTAAAATTCAGTAGTCGCTTAATAAAAGACGATCTATTAACGGCTAAAAAATTCAAGCCGAGAATGACTTCCATTGATGTTGGGATTCAGGCAAAGTCACGGAGTGTTTATATAAATGAACACCTGACGTCGCAGAATAAATATCTGCACAAACAAGCACGAGACCTCCGGCAACATGGTTGTAAATATGTTTGGACGAAGGACTGTAAAATCTTTGTAAAGAAAGACGAAAGTGGAAGCACTTTTCGCATCACCAGCATGGAGGACATCCGTAAATTTCAGAGCGAACTAGCTAAGAAGATACCTAAGCCTGACAATGGAAGCCCCTCCAGTAATAACAACTCTTCTTAACTACCCAACAGTAGAAGACCATCCCGGAGACAACATGGCGATAACGACGGACCAGATATACAACTCCAATCCTACCAACTGCAGAGAACTAAAATTTGTGAGTGTGCATGATTACACTATTAAATGTAAAACTATCACTAATGACTGTAACAGCCTACAAATTGTGTATCTTAACAGTAGAAGTGTTAAAAATAAGCTGGACGAATTGGAAATACTCCTGCATATTTTAGGTGAAGTAGATGTCTTGGTTATATCTGAAACCTGGATTAAGAGCAACGAGGCTAAATATTACAACCTAAACAACTACTCTGGTGTGTTAGCTCACAGAGATGATATGAGAGGAGGTGGGACGGGGTTATTTGTACATAAAAAATGGAACTTTAAACTAATTAATAAGTGTGAATTGAACCATAGCTTAATCTGGGTGGAGATATGGCGAGACACCTCAACTGGTAAAATCAAATCAGACAATCTATCCATCATTGGGGGATACAACCCAACGAGATCTAATGCAGCTTTATTTCTAACGTCTTTGGAAAATTTCCTCTCTCAGACCAACAATACTCCTTGTCTTTTCATAGGTGACACAAATATTAACACTTTTACTGACGACCTCCTAAAAATGCGATACCTTAATGTTTTAACAAGCTATGGATTCACATTGTGTAACAAAATATATGCAACACGTACGACTGACACATCATCAACTCTTCTCGATCATGTAGTAGTAAACAATGACAAAATGCAGCTCACAATATCCAATGTGGATACAGACATAAGTGACCACAATATAATCATCACAGACACTGTCTGGCCATACAAAAGAACCCATTCTCATAACAAAATTTTCACTTCGTCGATTAGTCCTAATTGTACAGCTAACGAAACAAACGATAATAATGATATCACACAAACTAGCTAGGATATTACGATCAACAACATGTACAGCGCTTTTATTGACCAAATGCAAGGAACTATAAAAAGACGCAAGCACAATTCCAACAATCAGAAAATATTGTCAAATACAGATGATGCAAGTCCATGGATTACATCTGAATTGATAATATTGATTAAGCGACGCAACACACTACACCAAAAACTCAGCAACACAAAGATAACATCTCCCTAAAAGAAGAATATATTATGTGCAGAAATGCAGTAACATCATTGAAAAGGAAACTAAAAGCAGATTATTATTCACAAAAGCTAAACTTGTATGATAAAAACGTAAAGAAAACATGGGAAATCTTGAATGAAATTATATATAACAAAAGGTATAGCTCTAAAACTTGCACATCTCTTATGATAGATAACACGGTCGTTGCAGATAAACAGGAGATTGCTAACTCATTCAATGACTATTTTACATGCATAGCCGGCAATCTTGCATCCCAGATAACTGATCCGGACTGTACAAGTCAGAATGCTAACTACCAGTCGGAATCACTCTTTCTATATCCAACAGATCACGTTGAAGTTAAATGTATAATTAAGAATCTAAAAAATAAAAAAAGTTGTGGTGTAGATGGGATTTCAGCTAGTGTGGTTAAAACGTTTGATGATCAACTAATAACGATGCTTGTTGCTATAATTAATGAATCTATGACTGGTGGCATAGTACCACAAGCTCTAAAAATTGCTAAAGTAATACCAATTTTCAAAGGAGGAAATACAAGTGATGCAGGGAACTATAGACCTATATCTATACTACCAATTATTTCCAAAGTCCTGGAAAGCATTGTTAAGGTGAGGCTAGTGGAGTTTCTGCAGAATAACAATTTTTTTTATAGAGCCCAATATGGTTTTGTTGCGAACTCCAGTACAGAACTGGCTATTACTGATCTTATTTCAATGCTTCAGGAAAGCATTGACCGCAACGAGATAGCAGCTGGGTTATTCATTGATCTCGCTAAAGCTTTTGACACAGTAAATCACGAAATTCTATTATCAAAATTAGAGAATGCTGGAATTCGAGGCGTTGCATTGGAGTGGTTCCATAGCTACCTTAGTGGAAGAAAGCAATATGTTGCCATGAATGGCTATCAAAGTGCGGAAAAGGCTGTATCGTGTGGGGTTCCTCAAGGGTCTATTTTGGGCCCTACGCTGTTTCTAATATATATAAATGATTTAAGTAAAGTTAATTTAAAAGGTCAAATTATGCTTGACGCTGATGATACGAATGTTTTCTATACTGGTAGCAAAGTGGGCACAATAATCAATAATATGCAAGAAGACTTAATCGCAATAGCCAAGTGGCTCAATATTAATAAATTGACTATGAACGTCACGAAAACAAAATATATGATAATGACAAAACCCAGTATGAAAAATATTGAACATAATCATATTTATAGCAACAACACAATAATAAACGAGGTCGAACATTTTAAATATTTGGGGCTGATCATTGATAAACATCTAAGCTGGGTAGCACACGTTCATTATTTTGCGAAGAAGATAGCTCCGGCATCTGGGCTGTTGAGAAAATTGAAATACTTAATCCCTAGAAAACTTCTAATCACAGTATATTACTCACTCGTACACAGTCACTTGCAGTATCTAAATGTAATTCGGACTCAGTGTAAAAAGACAGCCCTGCATGAACTTATGGTAATACAAAATAGAGCGATAAAAATATATATATAACCTACCCTTTAATACACACAGTTGAGATTTATATGCCAAGAGTAAAATAATGCCAATGTCAATGTGCGCAGAATTAAGGTCAGCAATACTAATACACAGAATTAAGCAAAACAATGTGCTGCATAACAGTGACTACACCCTAAATTCAGACATTCATACTTATAACACGCGACAAGCAGATGACTTCGCTCTCTTTCAAATCCGCTCGTATAAATTTGGTAACTGTAGCTTTAAGTTCTCAGCCATTCAGTCTTACAACCATCTTCCAAGCGATTTAAAATCAATTTCCAATCTGTCGACTTTCAAATTTAAATTAAAGAGACTACTTTGGAATCGGTACCTAATAAAGTAGGTAGCCAAATTTAGTGAATCATCATGTCTCATTTCACTCTGCATTGATAAACTTAATATTTTAATTATTATTTAATTCTTCTTCTTTCTTCGTTTTGCCCACTTAGGGAGCGCGCTTGAACTTGTTGACTCGGGTTGATGGAGCTTTCCTCTTCCTCTCCTCCCAAAATCTCCTCATGAACTCGCTATGCCCCTTCTTACGTTCCTCCGTCCATATTTTTTTCCAGTGGTCTTCTTTTTAGCTTTTCGGTGAAAGAGTGATTTGTAAATAATTTTTAATTATTATTTTACTTTTATTATGTTATTTACATTGTACATATTCTTTTGGTAAGCTAATTACAGTGTTAGGTCAAGTATCATTGCCGAAAATTAACTTAATCACGCAGCAAATGTGTATGTAAGATATATATGTATATAAAATTGTAGTAGACGCCAATACATTTGTATTGTACAATTCCTATGTAAGAGCCTCTGGCTCGTTGGAATTAATTGTTCAATAAATGATGATGATGATGATGATATCGATTTTCACTTGTTAAAGTTTTACGTTGTTCCTGAACCGTCACCGGAATATGCTCACTTGTAATGGCTGGTGTAGAGAAAACCTGTTCGGGTACAATTATCATTAACATTATTGTTCTACGTTCACTAGTTATCTATAATCGTCTCGTGATGTTCCGGTAGTCGCCGCATCTGACTTCCATCACTGGTAGACGCCATGTCAGCAACACACTCCTACTTGAAATGTAGGCTATTGACTGACCTCGGTGCTGAAGAGAGAAAAAAAAACAACACAAGACTTAGCACTAAGACTATCACCTCAAACTACCATTCAACACACTCACGCAGGAAGACTCGAGCTCAGATACTGCTGATAGCCCAGCTGACGAACGAATGCAACGTCACTTTTTAACTTAGTGTCGCTGTTGCGTCCGTTACGTCGCGCTGTTCTGCTACTATTTTCTCTGGCGATGCTCTATCCTCCAAAATTTATTTATCTTTGGAACACAAAGTCCCTTAACTTACATCCTCTTTGGTCCCTCCTCCTGCATAATATTTGCCTCAAGTGGGACAAAAGTATAAGAGATAAAGTAAACAAATAATTATAAATTTTCTGGCTTCATTTCAACTTTTCAAAGCTTTTAAAGTCATTATAATTACTGTAACATATATTCAGTTTATTTTTTTTATTTTCTAACATAAGGTAGTGCTTATCCAATTTATGGTTTATATTAATGAAGTATATTTATACCATATTGGCAGGTTGGTGGAAATTGATGGAGAGTATATAGAATCATTGTGATAGAAAAAAACATGTCATCGGGTTTGTCAAGCGAAACTTTTGAAAATACCTGCGTCGTTTGCTTTAAAAATGTATTTCTATTCTCTGTGGGAGAATGTGATCATCCTGTTTGTTTCGAATGTTCTACGAGAATGAGAGTTTTATGTCGTCAAAATGAATGTCCCATATGTAGACAAGACATGCCTAAGGTACGACAGTTTTGCAAGTTGTTCGTATTTTGTAATTTTGATGTAATGTCATGCCGCGATTATTTGTCAACTGTTCACTTTGATTGAGCATAAATAAGATTTCAAGTACTGGTACTGTAATATTGTTGTATAATCTACTGTTACCTATAGGTTATATTCACCCGAGATGTTCAGCCTTTTCGCAGCATCAAGAATCGCAATTATCTTATGGATAAAAAGTTCAAGATATGTTTTGATAGTGCAGACATTCAAGCAGCATACAGCAAATTACTGGAACACGTGTGCAAGAAGTGCTCTAACCGCCCAGCATTTCGAACGTTCCAAAACCTGAAGGATCATGTGAAGAAAGAACACGAGCTTTTTTACTGTGATTTGTGCGTAGATAATTTGAAGGTGAGTTGGGTTGTGGTTGTTGAGTATAGACTATGGTTAAGTATACTACTAACTTAGGGCATTTAAAAAAATATTAAGCACTGTTTATGTAGTGAGTGTTACCTAATGCTCTTATCATGTTTTCCTACTATAACATGCCGTTAGCAGGTCGGTATTTCTTGAATGTGTAAATGCTTTACTCCACAATTTAGGTAGCCTGCTACATATGGTGCCAAGCTAAATAAGGTAGAATACAACTTCCTCAAAGAATGAGGACTGGGGGACTTGGGTTAATGTAGTACCATGAAAGGCAGATAGGAAAGGCGAGAGGGTTCGCCCCAAAGTCAATGGAAGTAGGAAAATACGAACCCAGCTAAGGAACTCCTTGGGGTCGCCAACTCCCGAGATCATTAGCCACAAGCACTTGACGATATGGCATCATCCAGGGTGCACCATAAGTTGTGGGGCTACAAACACCCTGCCTCTCTTATGGCCTTGAACAGAAGGCAGGAGATACCATGAAAAGAAAAGCAAGAGGTCTGACCTCTTATAGAATGAGAGTATCAGGAAAGATGAGACAAGGACCAATTAAGACAGGAAATTGGTTAACACTGAAAGAGACATGATCGTAAGATTAACATTTTCTTAAGTACTGAAATTGGCCAAAATTCCTTTTCAAGTGATGAAAAATAAATTGTTCAGGAAATGATGTAGTAATAGATGTTGACTCATCCACTGACCATAGCCCACCCACCATCCTCCTTTTAGATCACAACTTTTATAGTAAATTTCCAGCTGTGTTGGCCATTATCCGCATGAATTATGCACAAGTACAATATTGTCAACCCCACCCATATGGTACTAATTGTATAGGCGGTCTAGGTAGCGTTCTGTGAGGGGTTCAAATGAAAGGAACAGTGGTTTTGACAATGGTTACAGCCTAATACGCTGCCGAAGTGACGCGCCTAGCAACCGTATGGGCGCAGCCACATTGGACCCAAACAACTGGTTGCTAGGTTTTTTATACATAGGAAGCTGCATTAACGCTGCGCAGTGTCTTGAATTTTGTGGATAAAAAGGTGTAATATGCGTGAAATAAGGCAAACGCCTCCCGTGAAGATCATCCACAATGTTGGAGCTACAAAATAGAAGTGAAATTTTATTGATAAAGTACCAGAATTTTGCGAGATAATATGAATAAAGTCGACCTCACTCCCGAGGCAAGAATTGCATGGCGGGTTCTACAAATTACAAATATTTATTTATAACATCATTTAGTGGATACAGTATAGCTAATATAGAGAGATATTTAGGACATATATGTAACATAGAGGGGTTTTTGGTTCACGTGGGCAGTGTAGTTGTAATTAAATATGGTTTGTACTATAAGTATTATAAAGGACAACCTACATAACCTTACATCTGATTCACTAATTTAACAGCAATAAATTTTCTCCCACAACTTTTCTGAGTAGTGATTTTTCACTTAATTTATTTAAGCAGTGAATTGTTTCCAAATAACAATTAGGCCTATTCTAGACTGAAAATTTCTGCCTAAATACCGTATTTTATTTTGTGCAAACTGAGGATATGTGGTCTGTGGAAAGGTTTGAAGTTGCTAGTAGAAAGTCCTATTCAATTTGGTAACTGGAAACTGTGTGAGCCATCTAGTATCATAGCACATGGATAATCGTTATGGTACCGGGACTAGCATTTCTCTACATCAACTCTTTGGCCCACTTCATACCAAGTAGGCTACTTGTACCACTTTGACTGTCCAGTACATATTGTGTGAATGTTTGCTAGGATTGCTCGTGAAGATGCGCAGGGTGGCATTTTTGTTGTTGTTCTAAACCTCTATATACCAGCTAATTCTATTTAGCTCTTTTGTGGCGCACCAGCTAATGTGTAACATTAATCAGTGTGATAATGTGGTCATCAGCTTGGTGTATGCCTACTTATTGGGTGAGAGCCTCGGATATTTTCATGTCAGTTTTAGTGGCCTAATATTTAGAGCTAGGATAGGAAAAGTGTCCCATTATTTAGAACGAGGTAGGACGATATGCCTTAATTGTAGACTTCTCTAACCTGTTATTGAGCACACAGGTTAGGCTTTTGTCAATTTGATTCGTTTTCAAACAAACGTGGCGTTGTGGTAAACACACAAATTGTATTGAAATGCAGTCTTTGTTTCTTCTATAGCCGTTGATGAGATTTGGCCTAAACTCTCATCCAAATATTTTAAACTGTTCCCTTATGTATTGATAGACCTTAAGTTCATTTTATTCGTCACTTACTGGTAGGGCCTACGGTACTTTATTTTCCGTAGTATTGATCATTCATACGGGAAGTGATTCACAATATCCAGACATGTTATATTTTCATGTTTTCACTTAATTTAAGGTAAATATCGTAGGCCACATCTCTACGACTTATGCTCTAAGACTTAATGTGCATCTCGTACGGTACGCAATATTTTACAACTTTATTGGACAACTATGTTAAATTACTGTGGAAAATATACTTTTCTATGCTTTCTTGCCCCTGGACATCCATGCATGTACAGTATTGTACGATACAAATAGGAAATAATGACGGCTCAAAGACTGAAGCAAGCTACAAGGGAGCCATGATGTATTGCTCCAGTTGCTTAGCAACGGAGCGGAAGTGACGTCGACTTCGGCAGCGTATATGTCCAATGCAATTGTTTTTGACAATGGTTACAGCCTAACGTGTCGTCAACAGTGTCCCGCTAGCTTTCCGCGGCCAAGGCAGCACCTCAACCCGACTATTCTAACCTTCGTGTTGTCCAAACCAACGAGTTTGTTTTTTGTTATGCACTAATAACTTAATCTTTATTTAGTGTGGTGTATTTTGTATCCCACATATTGGCAACGTTCCGTGCGCCTTGTTGACAGTTGAACGAGAATTGCGCGCTGTCAGACCATGGCAGCCGTTGTTAAAAGAGCAATAAATAAAAACTCATATTTACGTAGTTTCCAGCATACGTTTAAGGATCAGTAGTGACCAGGGTTGCTAATTTGAATTGGTAATAACCCCCAGAAGATGAAACAAGGTATGTAAAAGCCACGATGATTTCTAATGCAAGTGTAAAAGCTACTTTCTCGTCTAGTTCAGAATTCATGGAAATTCCGTTGGGGTCGGAAGAGAACAAGAGTTGACCAAGGGAGATCAACAGGAAAGATGACGGAGAGGAGCTCAGCACAAGTATGTGGAAGCAATGCCGGAATCGGCTGGGGTCCCGTAGTCTCCAACCTACCTCCTACTAGTTGCGAGTCCCTGGGAGGGGAGTGATGCAAGCAAAATTAAAAAAATTGATATATATATTACTAGTGAAACTTTTGAGTCGGTCAACATGAGTGTGCCCATTTAGATTGGGTGGGAAGTTAAAATTAATTTCCTTACAAATGGGGTGCTAAATTGGAAATGTTTTGTTAAGTGTGTAGATAATTCTTGTAATTATTTCAGGCACTAGGGAATTTATTGCAACTCCTTGCCCAATTTAATTCGGCACACTCATGTTGACCGACTAGAAAGCTTATATCAATAGACTACTTAGGCAACACTGAAAAAGGAGCAGATGATCACGTAGTTCTGTCCTTTTAAACAACAATAACTATAACACTGAAAAGTGGCTCCTAATATTTCAAATATACAAGAGCCCCCCATTCCCCCCCCCCTCTCCATAAAAAGATCGGTATTTTTAGGTTTTCGAATATTGACTGAAAATACTTAATTAGAAATCACCATCCATTACAGACTGTCTAATAACGCCACACAAACATACCGTATGAAAGGTAAAAACCGACCAATATATGTCTGGTACAAAAGACTGTTCTATGCCTTTGCAAGTGTTCTTGTAAATGCCAATTTTTCTCTATATTTTACCCAGGGGTATTCTCTCCCTACCACCTTGCCTGACATAATATTATCATTTAGACAAATGGCATTGTCTATTAAAGAAGAATACAGGGCTACTTTTCAATTAAATGCAAGAACCAAAATAAATATATGAACAACATAAAAAACTTTCATTTCAGCTGTCATTCATTTAATCATTGCCCCAGAGGAGTGCGTCAGGCCTCGGCAGCCGGCACAGTTCATATCCTCGCCGCTAGATGGGGGCTTCATTCATTCCATTCCTGACCCGGTCGGAGACTGGAAGCAGGCTGTGGATTTTCATTTAAAGAAAAGTGAAGCCTCCGTGGCTTAGGCGGCAGCACGCCGGTCTCTCACCGCTGGGTCCGTGGTTCAAATCCCGGTCACTCCATGTGAGATCTGTGCTGGACAAAACGGAGGCAGACAGGTTTTTCTCCGGGTACTCCGGTTTTCCCTGTCAAAATTTCATTCCAGCAACACTCTCCACTATCATTTCATTTCATTTCAGCTGTCATTCATTTAATCATTGCCCCAGAGGAGTGCGTCAGGCCTCGGCAGCCGGCACAGTTCATATCCTCGCCGCTAGATGGGGGCTTCATTCATTCCATTCCTGACCCGGTCGGAGACTGGAAGCAGGCTGTGGATTTTCATTTTTCAACAACGTAAAAAACAAACTCACCGATAGGTCCCACAGTTCGTATTATTCCACATGTACAATAAGAACCAGCAATTTTCGACCACACGTAATGGCATTTTATTTGAATACAAAGATTTCAGGAATTCAACAATTTTATCACAAATCGCCAAGACAATCCCGCACACGACACTGCTAATATCAAAATATTGTTCTGTAGGTTATTCACAGGAATAATAATCGTTAAAATTACGTTCACCAACCGCTAACAGGTGAAAAAAAAAAAGGACGACCTACTCCAACAACACCGCGCGCGAAACTGACGTATTAAACAGCTGACTTCCGGCATTCAATATCAATACGTCAGCCACGACATCACGGTGCCGTCACTGAGATCCCTAAAAATTCCCTAGATGCGGCCGCATCGCTATGTAACAATGAACCGATCATTTTGGGTGGTGACAACTCAATAACAGAAATAAACATTATAAAACACTACAAAACGAATTGTCCTATAGCAAGATATGGTTTTGTATAGTTTTTTTTTTCCAATGTTGGCTGCAAATATGCATACACAAACACAATAACATATGCAAAAACAACCAAAAACTAAAGCATTATAATTTCATTATAAAACATTGTGGTTTGGTATTTTTACGTATTCCAATATTGACTGCAAATACTTGTATCTCAATTAGAAATCACCATCCATTACATACTATCTAATAACGCCACACAAGCATACTGTATGAGACGTAAAAACCGACCAATATATGTCTCATACAAAAGACTGTTATATGTCTTTTGCAAGTGTTCTTGTAAATGCCAATTTTTGTCTATATTTTACCCACCATTACTATTTTAACAAACGTATTCCCCCACACCGTGCCTGACATAATTTTATCGTTAGGCAAATGGCATTGTCTATGGCTTTAGAAGAGTACAGTGCAACTTTTCAATTAAATGCAACAACCAAAATAAATATAGGCTATGAACAACGTAAAAAACAAACTCACCGATAGATCCCACAGTTCGTATTATTCCACATGTACAAGAAGAAGCAGTAATTTTCGACCACACGTTCCCTCGTGTAACACGTGACGGCATTTCAATTGAACGCGACAACTTCAGGAATTGAACAATTTTATTACAAATCGCCATCACGATGGCGCACACATCACTGCTAATATCAAAATCTTGTTCTATAGGTTATTCACAGGAATAATGATTGTTAAAATTACGTTTACAAAACGCCAGCAGGTGAAAATAAATGGAGAACCTTCTCAAACAAAACCGCGCGTGACACTGATGTATTAATCAGCTGACAAGCTTGCAAAGCGACTCCCAGCAAGCAAAGCAACTAAATCAGCCGTGACATCACGGTGACGTCACCGAGGTCCCTAAAAATTCCCTAAACGCGGCAGCATCGCAATGTATAAATGAACCGAGGATAGTATCTGGAAGGAGAAATCCCAGAATAAGGTGGTTAGATGAAATCAAAGTTCTACTAAATTAATTATGTTAAAATATATATGATGAGAAGAAATTTACAATGGAATAGAGGCATCTTGTCCACGTCAATCCTACCTGGCCGCTGGCCCACTGGAAGGATGATAACGAAGCGCAAATGTGGCGCAGCCCCCCCCCCCCCCCCCAAAAAAAAACCACCCCAATATTGACCACTATGTTTTATACGGAAATTAGAATGCTTTAGTTTTTGGTTGTTTTTGCCTATGTTATCGTATTTGTGTTTGCGCATTTGTAGCCAACATTGGGGGAAAAAATCAAACTATACATAACCATATCTTGCTATACACAATTCGTTTTGTAGTTTTTTATAATGCTTATTTCTGTTATTGAGTTGTCACTACCCAAAATAATATATAACCAATGTTTTTCTCGTAAGCTTGCCAGAGAAGCATTTCGTAAAGTCGTTGATAACATTACAGAAGCCGACAATTTTATAATTATCAATTTGAAATAATTACGATATGTATCGTAATATGTAATTGAGTTATATCGGCCAATTATAGATTTTGATGCGGAAAATTAAAAATATCAATTGTTATCGGGAAATTATTCTACGCATCGGAATCTTTAATTGAGCTATGTAGGTCAATTGCACATTTCGATGCAAGGTTTTTTTATTATGAAATTACAAGAATTGCCATGTGTATCGGAATCTGTAATTGATCTACATAGTCCAATTATAGAATTCGATGCGGAAAAATAAAAATATCAACTGAAATCGCAAAATTTTTCTATGCATTGGAATCTTTAATTGAGCTATGTAGGTCAATTACAGATTTCGATGCATACCTCATTTCAAAGGTTTTTGTGTTTCCCCACCAAAAAGCCCCTATTACCCAGGCTTTTCCCGTAAGCTTGTTAGAGGAGTATTTCGTGACGTCGTTGATGACGTCATGGAAGTCGCCATTTTGTTTTAGGGGAATTTTATTTGCGGCTGCATCGCAATGTATAATAGTCCCCATTCTTTCTTCCATTCTTAAGGTCGCCTGCAAATCCCTCCTAATGCATTCATTTCTGATACTGTCCTTTCTCATCTTTTGCATAGCAGACCTTAAAAAGTTCATTTCACAAGCTTGTAATTAAAGAAATTAGTAATGTTTTAACTTTGCAGTAATGTACAAACTAAAGCATTAGTTGCCACAAAACAACAATGCCAATGTCATGCCACTGTTGGGGCGAAACCCTTGGTTGCTACTAGGGTAGACCTCTGTCTGGACAAGACCATTGATCGCTACTGGGTTGGATCACCAAGGATATTGGAATTTTTCATACTAAATCCATTGTAGAATGTCATAAGCTGAACTACAGTAACTTTTATTGATTGTGAATGTGATAAGATCTCTCTTGACTTCAACAATATTCCATCATTTTTGGAGGGTATTAGTTCATTCCACCTAGTCAATACTAACAAATGTAACAAACAACTCTTAAAAAATACATATTTAGAAAATCCTTGTACAAACTATTACAATAATTATTTAAGAGGCATGAATATATATTGAACAATTTGTAGGCTTATCCAATGTAACAGATTTTGTTTCTCAATGGATGGCTAGATTCATTGATGAATTGGTACCACAATAGAACAGCTTTTGATCTCCTTGGATGACTCGATCATTGATGAATTGGTACCACAGTATAACAGCTTTTGATTCTCCTTGGGTGACTAGATTCATTGATGAATTGGTACCACAGTATAACAGCTTTTGATTCTCCTTGGGTGACTAGATTCATTGATGAATTGGTACCACAGTATAACAGCTTTTGATCTCCTTGGATGACTCGATCATTGATGAATTGGTACCACAGTATAACAGCTTTTGATTCTCCTTGGGTGACTAGATTCATTGATGAATTGGTACCACGATACAATATAACAGCTATTGATTCTCCTTGGATGACTAAATCATTGCTTGCCACAGTAGGTGAGTGTGGTTATCGTGTCGTACTACCAACCCCAATGTTGCAGGTTCGCTCCTGGCCGTGGTAAGTGATTTTTGAAAGGCGACAAAAGTCGCGAAACTCATGTCATACGTTTTTGGCATGTTAAAGAACCAAGTTCCTCCTTTCTATACTAGAAAGTGCTATAGTGTCAAGGAGCTTAGATATCTAACCTTGACTTTAATAGCGTTCCAAGGAACGACACAATTCGACATGCAAGCTGCCCTCTGGACAACAAATAACAAAGCTTGCACCCGGCACCCGAGGCCATACAATATTATTATACTAGATCATTGATGTATTGGTACCACAGTATAACAGCTTTTGATTCTTCTTCGATGACTAGATTCATTGATGAATTGGTACCACAATATAACAGCTTCTTTTGATTCCCCTTGGATGACTAGATTCATTGATGAATTGGTACCCCAAAATTCAATTTTTATTATAAAGTTTGTTATAGTTGTCTTTTTCATGCTTGACAAAAAGATTTCCCCCCTCTATAATGTACATCTCTGCTGAAAATTATTAAAAAGCTATTTATATCAGGTGTTACGAACCATCTGAGTTATATTTAAAAAGAATATGATTATCAGAATATTTTTAATGTTGAGCTTCTCTCCTTTTGTGGGGCTGTGAGGTTTCATCATTTGCCTTTTTAGAATAGGCTCATTTTATTTTCTATCAAGCAAGTTGGTGTTCAATAAATAATGGCTGAGCTTTATGTAGTTGTTTCATGACTGTCGGGCTGTTGTGAGAACCAAATGTGGTTTAAGTAGCTCGACTTAGGATCCGTATTAACATTGGTCGCTACTGGGTTAGACCACTAAGGATACTACAAGCAAGGGGACCTAGGGCATAAGCCCCAGGTTTGGCCTGTTTTTGTATGTAGTAAACCCTTGTTGACACAAAGAAACCTATACAATTTTCAAAAAAAAAAAAAATGTATTGTCCGTTGAGCCATTATATATTTAAACACAAATTGTGCTAAATGTTCCGGCATAACTCAACAAAATGACAGTGTTTCGCCCAGGTGTGCAATTGGGCTCTTCAGTTGGTTAATGCACACCTCACCAAGACACTGTCTAGTACACACTGGGAAGGCCATTGCAAGACGTCTTTGATACATGTGTATCCACGTCACGAGCAAAGCCAGTGCACCATGGGAGTCGAAACTCCACTCCAAAGCAATTATAACCTTACCTTGGCATATTTTTCTTTGGAAAATTGTATATTCAATGCCAAGGTAAGGTTATAATTGCTTTGGAATGGAGTTTCGACTCCCATAGTGCACTGGCTTTGCTCGTGACGTGGATACACATGTATCAAATACGTCTTGCAATGGCCTTCCCAGTGTGTACTAGACAGTGTCTTGGTGAGGTGTGCATTAACCAACTGAAGAGCCCAATTGCACACCGGGGCGAAACACTGTCATTTTGTTGAGTTATGCCGGAACATTTAGCACAATTTGTGTTTAAATTTAAACAAAGAAACCTGGAAACTCCGGTGACTGGCTGTGCGACGGAGTGGTAACGTTCTCATCTGCTGTTCTCAAGGTTGCAGGATGGAATCCTAATACATTTAGTTGTCATTTGAGATTGCGCAAATGCGAGGGATCCTCTTCCAGAGTAAATTCCGGGACCACGTCGTCTCTAAAAGTCACGCTAGTTAAATGGGGTGTAAAACCAATAACATAGAGACGGATTGAAATACTGGTAGGGAAACCTCGCTTTTCATTCTCCTCTGATTAGCAACAACAGTGGGAAGCATCTCGATTGAGTGCTGAGCCGAATTTGCTACAATTGTTGAAATCTGTAATCATGTTGGCCCTTCTGATAGAAATGCAATGATACTCTGTAGCTGTTTCACTCCCAGGTGTGGATTCAAACGGAGACCAAATATTTTTGCAAACTCAAAAAACGAAAACACAATAACCAGACAAATAAAACTTAACGA
Organism: Meconema thalassinum; assembly: GCA_946902985.2. NCBI lineage: Eukaryota > Metazoa > Arthropoda > Insecta > Orthoptera > Tettigoniidae > Meconema > Meconema thalassinum. The sequence continues at coordinate 38,176,172 of OX336394.1, forward strand.
ATTTTAACTGAAAAACAGTTTTTTTTTCTTTCATTTTATTCAATACTGAAAATATCTTTATTGCAATTATTATGTTCTGTTACAACTGTACATATTTACAACTTCATACCTGTTATATAAAAACGATTATTTATATAACAAAATCAACTCGTCTATTTTGTTTAGCAAACCTTGTGATTACCGAATCGATGTCTATAGTGATGTCACGTTGAATGTGCAGCAATGCAAGGATAGGAATTTGGGGCTTTTTTTGCCCCAAAGAATTTTGCCGACGTCGAAACTGCAAGCTTGGTTGGCAATTTAAGCTGTGATTTTCTCCCTTTGTCGGTACCAACTCGACTTGCCGAAACTGTAACGTACCTTGATACTTTTCTCGAAGCTCGATGTAAAAGTCGCAAAACACGCCGTTGTAATTTGTACGAATATTTTTGGTGCGCTAAACGCATCAAATTTCTATCCATGTAGCTTGCAAAAAAATTGTTCTGGTTTTGTACGTTTGGTTATTTTGTGATTGGGTCGTTAGTGATACCATTTTTCTTAACAATTTCGATTCTGTGACCCCCCCCCCCAAAGCCAACTCTAGATCCGCGCCTGTTCACTCCTTCCTCTCAGATTATCAATTCCTATTGTAAATTCTTGCACTTTTCTTTGTGGCTGGAACCTTATAATGGTTTTATATCATTCCTAATTATCAGGCAGCCACAGTTAAATGTAAGATCTGGTTAAAGCAGTGTCACATTGGTGGTTAAACTTTATGTGAAGGATGCGAGTGTTTCTCTTCTGGAGCCAATACCTTTGACTGGCCATTTGCGGAGATATATTGATCTAGAAAAGGCCTATGATAGCATCCCTAGAACAAAAGTTTGGGAAAGCTTAACAAATAGGGGGATAGGCAAGGAACTGAGAGACATGATAAAAGGAATGTGCATGGAGTGCTACAGTAGTGTGAAGACTAGAGTGGGGACATCAGAATGGTTTAAAATTGACACTGGACTAAAGCAAGGAAGTGTGTTGTCACCATTATTGTTTGTAATGGTGATGGATGACATCATGAAGGCAGCAATGAAAGAATATAGTAGGGCAAAGATGAAGATAATGTTGTTTGCAGACCACGTTGTGATCTGGGGCGAGGATGAGATGGAGGTACAAGAACAGTTAGACGTAATAAATGAAAAGATTGAGCAATGGGGATTGAAGATAAATGTGGAGAAGAGTAAAACAGTGGTGATGAGTAGAGATAAGAAAGAAGGATCAGGAGTAATCAAAGTAGGAGATAAGGAATTGGAAGTAGTGAAACACTTCAAATACTTGGGAAGTGAACTGACTGAAGATGGAAGACTAGATTTGGAAATTAGCAGAAGAATACAACTCGGGAGTGCTTTCTACCAACAGGTACGGGGACTAGTATGGAACAAGGATATACCAATTAAGGCTAAAGAAGTTATGTACAAAGCATATTATGTTCCTATAATAACATATGCAGCAGGAACTTGGACAATGACTAAGAGGGATGAGAGCAGAGTATAAGCAGCTGAGATGCGATTCCTGAGAAGTATGGTCCAGAAAACGAGGAGGGACAGAGTGAGAAATGAAGATATATGGAAAGAACTGGGAGTACAGAAACTAAATGACAAACTGGAGCAAAACAGATTGAGATGGTTTGGACATGTCAAACGGATGAATGAAGTAAGGCTACCAAGACGAGCACTGGAACGACGGATGACAGGGAAGAGAGGACAAGGAAGACCAAGAATGCGTTGGATGGACTCGGTGGAGAATAGTATTAGAAAACGGAACCTGGATTGGAACACTGTGTCAGAAGAGGAATGGTGGAGAGGAACCATATTTGCCCCCATCCAGTGTCAACTGGAAAAGGGGAAATGAAGATGATGATCATCTTCATCATGAACCGGCTCCAGTTTTCCGGGTGCGGTTAATGAGCCTCTCCATTTCGTTCTCTCCAAGAATGTCTCCCCCTCCACGACCTGCTGCGGAGATATATTTGTTTATTTTAGAGGCTTGGACATCGCGGTTATTTCAACCCCATGTACTTCAGTGTGTGTGTATATACAGGGTGTATCTTAATTATACCAACAAAAAAATCAGGGACGCTCTGCGTGCTAAGTAAAAGAAGATGCGCAATCTGATTGGCGGAGAAATTTTTCCCTTCGAGAAAATGAGGTTACTTGTTACTTCTGGGCGCGCGATTCAAATTGACGAGCTCTCCATATTTGCTGAGCCCCTGGTCACTGCTGTGCTTGAGGCAAGGGAAGGGATGATACACGAAAACAGATATATGCTGGTGCGACTGACGCACTCGCTACTCGGCCCCAGTGGGCAGTGTACAGTTCGTTCTACACACATTGGCTATTACTTTTGCGGCATAAATTGGTGAGAATGGCTCTGTTTCGGTACACTAACGAAGAAATGGCTGATATGCATTTTGCTTATGGCGCAGCAAATGGCAATGGAAGAGAAGCCGCACAGATTTATAGCGTCCGGCACCCAAATCGCCGCCAACCTCTTCAATCATCCTTCGTGACAATTAACAGGCAGTTACGTGAAGGAGGGAAATTCGTGCCTCAGATGCACGACACTGGTAGGTAGTCATTGGTACGGACCTCAGAGTTTGAAGAGGCTGCATTAAAATAAATGATAATCCTTCAACCAGTACAAGGTCTGTCGCGAGGAATGTTGGCACTTCTGATATGACGGTGTGGAGGGTTTGGAAGGACCAGCAATTGTACCCTTATCGCTATCAATCAGTGCAAGAACTAACATTTCTTGATTACCCACAACGCCTAACATTTGCAAGGTGGGTCTTAAACAGCTATGGAAATATTCCACATTTCTTGTCATCGCTTCTTTTCACGGATGAAGCTACATTTACGAGAGAAGGCGTGGCAAACTACAGAAATCGGCGGATGAGAACCCTCATGGGACAGTGGTTTGCTCATTCCAGCATAGGTTTAGTGTTAATATTTGGGCCGGCATTGTTGGTGACTATTTAATTGGGCCGTATGTCTTTCCTCGTCTGAATGGTGAGGAATACTACCGTTTCTTGGCAGACTCACTGCCTGATTTATTGGAAGATGTTCCCCTGGGTATTCTGCTGGGAATATGGCCATGTCATGATGGTGCTCCACCGCATTTTGGTCGCCAAGTCACATGACACATAAATGCTCATTAAACAGGAAGATGGGTAGGCCGTGGTGGGCCAGTTAAATGGCCTCCGCGCTCGGCCGATTTAACTCCCATGGACATTTTCTTGTGAGGTTACGTGAAGACTTTAGTGTATGCGATCCCCTAGAAAGACAAGATGAACTTATAACAAGAATCCAGGCAGCTTTCCAGGTCATTCGTAACATACCACACATCCTGAACAGAGTACAAATGTGACTAAGTTGGAGGGGGGCATATTGAACATTTACCATTGGGTGTATTGTTTCATTCGTTCAGTATTTCATTCTGTTTACAATGTTGTGAGTAAATGAATGCACGATCGTACAACGGCATCTTTGCGAATGTCAAGTAATAAAGCAAGTTATTGAGGCGAGCAGACGAGAAGAGAAATTATCGGGTACATTTCATGACTGACAAGTGTGTCTTTGTTACTGCGTGTCCTTGTACTGTGTGTGCGATTACAGCTGCTTAGTAAACAAATTTAGATATTGCCTGAAAGGGACAAGGACAATTCTGCGCGAGGCGAACGAGGAAACTTGCGCATTCATGCCAGCATATCTCTGTCTCCTTCTGTCATACTCCCTTCCCTTGCCTGAAGCACAGCAGTGGCCAGCGGCTCAGCAAATACGGCACGTTCGTTGATTTGAATCGTGCGCTAGTGAAGTAACAAAGTAACCTCATTTTCTCGAAGGGAAAATTTTCTCCGCCAATCCGATTGCAGCATTGTTTTTTACATAATACGCAGAGCGTCTCTGATTTTTTTGTCAGTATAATTAAGATACATTCTGTATATATATATATAGAGAGAGAGTGAGTATACATGTGTATATTTTTAATTGAAATGAGGATTGGGAAGGAGGCAACTGTGGCCTTAAATTAGGAATCATTCCAGCATTTACAAGAGGATGGAAAGTCATGGAAATGGAGTTCGGTGAAGACCAGTTTGGTTTGAGGAGAAATGTAGGAACAAGGGAAGCTGTACTAAGTCTTAGCTGATTTGGAAGGTAGAATAAGGAAAGATAAGTCCAACCCCTCGTCCACGTCGTGGGAGACGGGCAACGGCACAAAGTAGGGGATTGCCTGTAGGGGCGAAGTACAGTGGGGACTTCGTGTGCCCCGGGACCGTTACGGTAGCTGTGAAGATCCTACAGGAACCCTGAAAAGTGACGGCTAACGGGACTCTGGTGAAGCTACGATAGGCCCAGCAAGCCAGTAGTGGATGAAACCAAATGCTTTCAAGAATGGAACGAGCCTCGGACATGATGGATATAATAGACGACGACACGGCTGTAAACACGGACTAAGATTTGGAACTTTAAACAAAGAACGCTGACGGGGAAGGTGGAGCAGATAGTGGATATGATGGAAAGAAGGAAGTTGGATTTATTGGGATTGGCAGAAACAAAGTGGAAAGGGGAAGGAAGGAGAGAACTGAGAAAAGGCTATAGACTGTACTGGAGTAGGAATGAAGAGGGGAAAGAGGAACAGAGAGGGAGTAGTAGTACGAGATGGTTTAAAAGAAGAAGTGAAGAGAATAAGTGATAGGATGATGAAAGTGAAGGTAGCACTGAGGGGAGAGACCGTAGAAATAGTGCAAGTGTATGCTCCACAAGTAGGCTGCGCCTCTGAAGAGAAGGAGGAGTTTGAAGAGGAATTGCTGAAGCAGCTGGCAGGAAGAAATATGATTGTTATGAGGGATCTGAATGCCCATGTAGGAAGAGAAAGACAAGGGTATGAAAGTGTCCTTGGACCAGAGGATTGGGGCGGAAGAAATGAGGAAGGAAAGAGACTGTTGGACTTCTGCCAAAGGAATAGCCTGCTAGTTGGGAACTCCTGGTTCAAGAAAAGAGAGAGCCACACAATCACATGGTACAGTGATGACTTGACCAGGAAGTCGGTGGTCGACTATATACTGTATGAGAAAGAATTAAATAAGAACATCACGGACATCAAGGTTATACCATCGGAGAACCTGGATAGCGACCATCGGTTGCTGGTAATGAACCTGAGAGGGACTGAGAACCAGGAAAGACGTATACGGATATGGAAACTGAAAGGAGACAGAAGGGTCGAGTACCTCAAAATGGTAAAGGAAGGAATTCCAACAGATGAAGAAGAGGGGTGGAAGAGGAATGGGCTAGATTTAAGAAGACACTAGTAGATGCAGCAGAAGCAGTATGTGGGAGGACAAGTAGTAAGAAGAGGTGGAAGGAAACACCATGGTGGAATGAGAAGACAAAAGAAATAGTAAGAGAGAAGAATAGAGCCTTTAGGAGGTGGTATCAAAATAGGACGGTAGAGACAAGGGAAGAGTACCAGGAAAGAAAGAAGGAGGCAAAGAGAGTAGTGGCTGAGGAGAGAAGAAAGTGGATGGAAGAGTGGACAAAGATGATGGAGGATAGTGAAGGTACATAAAGGGTCCTGTATGGGATGGTACAGAATAAGAGGCGGAAGGTTCCTACGGATTATGTTAGAATGGTGAACAAAAGGGGACAAGAGATAGAAAATAGGGAAGAACTGAAGAAAATGTGGAAAGAATATTTTGAAGAACTCCTGAACCCAAATGGAAACCACGGCGAGGAGTAAGAAATCGGGGAAGAGGAAGATGAACTGCAAACAGAAAAGGACTTAACATGGAAAGAAGTGGAAGATGCAGTGAGGAAGATGAAAGGAGGGAAGGCACCGGGTGTGGATGAGTTGAGTGTGGAGATGGTGAGAGCAGCAGGAGAGGTGGTGGTACAATGGTCGTACCGAGTGATGAAGACAGCATGGAAGGAAAGGAAGACCCCAGAGGACTGGAAAAAGGGAATAATTGTCCCGATCTTCAAGAAAGGTAGTAGAACAGAATGCAGAAACTATCGGGGAATAACACTGATGAGTCATTGTGCAAAGATGTTTGAGAAAGTTTTGGAAAGGAGAATTAGGACAAGGATAGAAGGAGGGATGAGGGAAGAACAACATGGCTTCAGAGCAGGAAGGTCCACAGTGGATTTGATTTTTGCTGTAAGGCAGTTTCAAGAACAGCACTATGAGTATGGAACAGATCTACTGATGGCCTTCCTGGACATTGAGAAAGCATATGACAGTGTATGCAGAAGCAAAGTATGGAAGTCTCTGGAGGATAGAGGAGTAGAAAAATGGACTATAAGGAGGATAAAGGAGATGTACAAGGGAAGCGTGAGCTGTGTGAAAGTGGGAGGAGAGAGATCGGACTGGTTGGAACAGAGAAACGGCCTGAAACAAGGAAGTGCACTGTCACCGTTACTTTTCATTGTGGTGATGGATGACATAATGACCCGAGTGGCACAAGTAATTGGGGAAGGAAAGATGAAAGCAATGGTGTTTGCAGATGATTTGATGATTTTGGGAAACGAGGAGGAGGTACAGGAACAGTTGGACGTGTGGGAAGGAATAATACAAGGATATGGGATGAAATTTAGCATAAATAAGAGTGAGATGGTGATCACAACAAGGAAGAAGGAAAGAACCACAACAGGAATAACAATTGGTGGGGAACAGCTGAAGAAAGTGGAGAGTTTCAAGTATCTGGGAAGCCTGATACAAGATAATGGAAGAAACGATAGAGAAATAAATGAGCGGGGGAGACAGGCAGAAGCATTCCGGAGGAGTGTGAGAAGCATGTTATGGAACAAGGATGTCCCTCAGAACAGCGGAACAAGGATGTCCCTCAGAACAGCAAAAAGATCATATATCGTACGTACCATCTCCCTATACTGACGTATGCCTCGGAGACCTGGGCTATGAAAGGAAGGGAGAAGAGCAAAATACAGGCCAGTGAGATGAGGTTCTTGAGAAGCAGTATTGGAGCTACAAAGAGGGACAGAATAAGAAATGAGAGGACCAGAGAATTAATGAAGGAGAAATCTAGACTTAGATGGTATGGACATGTAAAACGAATGGAGGAGAAGAGGATACCCAGGAGGATACACGAGACGAAGTGGGATGGAAAGAGACCAAGAGGGAGACCGAGAGACAGGTGGCTGAAGGGGGTGGAAGAAAGCGTGATGAAGTGAGGAGAAGACTGGACAAGGGTGGAGGCTGAGAGTTGGTGGGAAGACAGAAGACGTTGGAGAGGCTTGTGTTCCAAACAGACCCGGCCAGTGGCTGGAAACTGTGCAAGATGATGATGATGAAGAGAACGTTCATGGCATTTGTAGACTCAGAAAAGGCTTTTCATAACGTTGATTGGAGTAAGTTGTTTGACATTTTGAAAACTATTGGAATAAAGTACAGGGGTAGGAGGGTGATCTTCAATCTATACAGAAACCAGACAGCAGTCATTCGAACTGTAGGACATGAGAGAGAAGCTGGTATTCAGAAAGGTTTAACGCAAGGCTGCACCTTCTCACCCATACTTTTCAATCTTTACATTGAACAAGCAATGAAGGAAATTGGAGAAAATTTAAAGAGGGTGTGAAGATTCAAGGAGAAGTAATTACAACTCTGAGAATCGCTGATTACATCGTCATCTTGGCTGACATGCCAGAGCATTTGAATGAGGTTTTGAGGAAAGAATTCATGATGAAAATTAACAAATGTAAAACAAAACTATTGGAATACAACCGAAATAAATCGGAAACCCCTATGGACGTCAAATTGGCAGGTGAAAATTTAAAGGAAGTAGGAGACTTCTGTTACTTAGGGCCTGCTTTTCAATTGCTGGGCAAAGTTCGGAGTAGCGTACTCCCAGCATTAAACACCATATTGTGTTTTTCAATCGCTAGGCAGCGCTGCCAAGGGAATAAATGTGGTGGGCAAGTTGGTGCTATTTGTGCTGGATAAGCATTAACCCTTCGGAGTAGTGACACTCTGTAGTTGCTTGTTGTTGTTCTCCTACCAGCTGTGAACATTTTATGATTTGTATTGATTCTAATTGTATCGAATCTTTCTTTTGTGGCTTGTTTTCGTTTATCGAAAAGTTCTGGGATGTGAATTATCAGCTTCAGTACGCACACAGGTGACTATGTTTTTATACATTATACGGCAATAGAATATCAAAAATTTAATATCTCGTAGGCTTATACTACACAGCTTGAACATTCTTAAAATTCTGACGAATGTGAATTTTTGATCAGTTTTCATGTTATCAAATATGGATACTATAGAATGAATTTGAGATATGCTACTGTCACACTTGTTTCAACAAACATCACATATTATTTTATACTGTAAATTAAAAGGATGATACCCTAATCTCTAGCTTGTCTATAGACTACTAGAAATAATGTTCAATACAATCAAATTTCTCAAATCCTGCTTGTTGCAACATATTGTAATAAAAATGAAATAAATCATAATTTCATGTATATTCTGTTGAAATGACTCATAATGATGATAAATATTGTTTAAATCGATAATCTGGTAACGAAAACAATTATCCCACCTGGGATACGAACCTGAGTCCTTCTGATTCTCAGACTAGGCGCTATCACCAGGGCTATTACAACCACACAAATGCTGAGCACAATACAGTAACTTTTTGTCACGTATCGGTAATATTATGGAAGTAATATTTTAAGCTCCAATAATATTTTGCTCTTTCCGATAATGTTCCCGTGTGGAATTGAGTTTTTAATTGGCTATGAATAGGCCTACTTGGCAGTAAAGGGAATTCGTACAGTAGTCCATGAAGGGCTAGCCCAGTTCCCGTAGATACACATCGATATATAATTATGTTTAACCTGTGACCGTAGGATGAATGACCATCTGAAATCTAAGATCTACCGAACTGTCATTCGTCCTGTCGTTCTCTAGGGCACTGAGTGATGGCCAGCTACTAAGGAAGCAGAACGTCCCCTATATGGGGGCGTGGTGGTGCAGCGGTCAAGCTGTTGGCCTCTCACCAAGGTGGGCCGGGTTCGATTCCCGGTCAATGCATGTGAGATTTTCAATGTGAAATGCCATGTCCTGTGGTTCGGATTCCACGTTAAAAGGAGATCCCGTGGCTCATGATCTCAAGATTAACGGTCACGTTAAACTACAATCTTCTTTCTTTCTTTCTTTCTTTCTTTCTTTCTTCTTCTTCTAACGTTGCCTAGATGTGTCATGGAGACGAAGATGCTTAGATGGTCAGCAGGTTTCACTAGGCTGGATCATATTTCAAATGACATCAGAAATCGTTGTGGTGTTGTACCAATCGGAAAAGAAAATGCAGGAAAACCGTCTGAGATGGTTTGGACATGTGCTGCGTGCAGAGGGCAACACCGGCAAATGCAGCTTACACACTAGATGTGGCTGGAAAGAGGTCAAGAGGGCCGATACACTGCACAAAGGCTGTCAATCTTCATCCCGACATGGCCCAAGACCGAAGAAAACGGAGACTACATTCCCACATAGCACACCTTGCCATTAGGCGGGACAAACACTAAAGAAGAAGAAGAACTGTATTACTGCTATATGGGATAATATCCAAATAGCCATTGTGCAGAAACATAATACTGGTATTGCTGACTAGTTACAATGATCATATTAAAGCATATCATCATTTAAATATTGATACGAAGACTGAGACCATGTGGTTTGTGTTTCAATCAGTTGACACCAGAGTTCTCATGAGCGTTTACCAATTACATAATCCATACTGTAGCCGTTTGTTGATACTTCCATCGAGTAGTAAATCGCCGAGTAACTTTGCATTGGGAAATACGTTTTGAATGCCGAAGGAATAAAAATTATAGGCAAAGTTGTTCGAGGAGGGGATGCCTATTACTTTTATCCAGAGATTGAAAAACAGACCCTTAGGCAGCAAAATAACCAGTGATGGACGAGGCAGAGAGGATATAAAAAGTAGGTTGGCTCTGGCAAGGAAAGCATTTCTACAGAAAAGGAATCTGTTGACATCGAATATAGATTTAGGTATTACAAAGTAATTTTTGAAACCCTTTGTCTGGAGCATAGCTCTGTATGGAAGCGAGTGAAACTTGGACTGTTGGTGCAGCAGAAAAGAGGAGAATTGAAGCGTTTGGAATGTGTTACAGGAGAATGATGATCAGATGGGTTGATAAGGTTACAAGACTAGTGGGTGAGGAGAGATGTTTCTGGCGACTGCTAATGAAGAGAAGAGATAGGTTGGTAGGACACACACTAAGACACTCAGGAATAGCAAGCTTAGTTATTGAAGGAAGGGTCGAGGACAAGTACTGTAGGGGTAGACCAAGGTTAGAATATGTTTAACAGATTGCCTCGAATGTAGGGTGTGATAGCTATGTAGAGATGAAACAATTAGCTCAGGACAGGGAGGCATAGAGTGCTGCATCAAACCAGTCAAAAGACTAAAGGCTTGGTTTCTCAGAACCGACGCGTGCGAGGCCTCTCACATATCGAGACTACACGAGCTTATTGCAGTGGTTTCTCATGCTGCGTAATCTGCGCAACTTCGCAGTGAGACCTCGCGGCGTCACCCCACACCGATTCGTTCCGCCAGATTTAAGGGAGGCGACAGCAGTGGAAGCCGACATGGTTTCTGTTCTTATATTTCCACTGTTATAAGCAACACGCTGAACTTTACGGACTAAATGGGCGAGAAACTGATTGTAGAAGTGCGAATGCACCCATTGTTGTATAATTTACAACACGAGCTACAAAAACAACGTTACGAAAGACACCTTATGGAAAAATGATCACACTGAATTTGGAATTTTAAAGACATTGCTGCCTTCTCCTCCAAAACAACCCAGGATAATTTCCTCTTCATCATCCGCTTCCTCTTCCAAGACTATCACACAGGTTGCGAGATCCATTGGACAAGACATGTGCTCGGCAACTGATCCGCTTCTCAGCGTGGGAAACCATGAGCCTCGCAGCGTCATTGCGACGAAGGTACGCAACATCGGCCTCGCACCTCGCATGCGTCGGTTCTGAGAAACCAAGCCTTTAAATATCAACAAAAATGGATATCCACGGAAAAACCATATCCAGGATATCCACATCTATTCAGGTTGAGTGTACACCGTTCCAGCCCTCAGACCTCCTTATCAGAGCCAGGAAATGAACCCGGCCCTCTGAAGCAATTGCGAAGAATGCAAGTCGCTCAACCAGGAGTTGGTCAAGAACCCTGCAATACACTGGCAATCCTGAAATGTATGCATCATTGTACATTCTGGTACTAGACATAAATATTTAAAGAATGCACCCTAGTGAATACTAAAAAAAAAAAAAAATTAATGGGGGGGGGGGGGTCAGGCTGCTTGCCGCTCATCAAGGTGGACCGGGTTTGATTCCCGCTCAATGCATGGTGATATTTTCGAAGGGGAACAGAATACACCCACAGTATGCCCTGCCTGTCGTATGAGGCGACTTAAAGGGCCAACTTGACCGACTCCCATGACTTGCTTTGAATCGGGAGACTCCCTGTGGATGGGGAGGGCAGAATTCATCCACTGTAGACCCTGCCTGTGAAGACCATTTGTAGAGAGAGGGTGAGAGGTTCACACCTCCACCAACATGTCCTAACTGCCAAGGAAGCCTAGTTCCACAACCATGGCAAAAATTCAGGAATTGGGAAGAGTCAAACTGCTACCACATCCAGCATACAGCGCTGATCTTGTGCGTTCAGATTACCATAATTTTCGATCCACGGCCCATTTCTTGCGTGGAAGAAATTACGAAAACATTGAAGCTGTGGAAGCGGGTCTCGCCGAATTCTTCGCATCCAAACCCAGAGACTAGTACCGTCGTAGGATACATAACCTTGCTGAAAGATGGCTCAAGACCGTAGTATCTGATGGTCTCTACTTTGAAGAATAGTTCAATTTCTTGTCAGAAAACTTTCCAAATAAAATTTTCTTTAAAAAGGATATTACTTATGAGACATCTGCTGTATGGAACAGGTTTCAAGGTTGTCTGTCATTGCTAAGAGGTAGGATTGGTAATTCTCTTAGACTTTAAGGGATTTGACTGTCCCTAAGGAGATACAACATTGTCAAGGAACTGGAAACGAGGTCCTTCCTCCAATTCCACTTCATTCAAATGTCTATTCAAGCCAATTCTGTGCCTATTAAGTCTGTTTTTTAGGCCAATTTCCTAAAACTGGTTAGTTCCATACGTTGCTGCTTCCCCACTGCTCAAGTTTTGTTGTTATTAATTAATTAATTAATTAATTTGAGGGGCTTGGGACAACTCGGTCATCAGCTCTGCATAGTTGGGTGTATAGAACTTGCCTGATAACCTGTATTGCTGTGATAACTATAGTAGTGTGTGTAACTGTATCAGGGACGGAGATGGGGTAGGTGCCCCAGGACTTGGAATTAAGGTACTTTCCCGGCATTTGCCTGGAGGTAGTGTGGAAAAACCACACTTAGGATAGCTGCTTTCAGTGCCGGGATTCGAACTTTGGACTTGCTGCAGCTGCCCTCGAAGCCATGGTGCACGATTTAACGAGCATGGCTAAGCCGCGGGACCCACTGCTAAAGTAATTTGCCTTGAACTCGTTGCCTATTTTATTTACTTCCTACAGTGTGAGGCCAGAAGACAAACCATCAGCTATCTGGACATAACTCAGGCTATGTTTGTTAAGAGTTTTAATTTTGATTACATTTCTATTTAGATATTGCCATAGTTTGTCCCTTGGCAGCTGTCGGAAGCTGCTCTATACATATGATTCCTCTAAACCAGACATGGGCAGGGCCAGATGCAATACAAAATAATCTTGGTGGCCCGAAAAAAAGAATAACACATGTTTGTAGATAGATTATAAACTTTTTATTTCTGACTTTTAAATCAAACAAAACGTATAGGCTACAATGGTAGACAACTTAGTAAAAACGAACACCCATTATTTGTTATAAGAGGAAGGAGTATGTGACCAGTGAAACTGTGACTGTGCTTCTAAAAGCTTTTCATAATCTGGTTGAAAGGGGGATGAGCTGATTCTTAGTAGCGCAGCTAAATGGTGGTCTGTCAATCTATTACTAACGCTATTTTTGCGAAGCTTCGTTGTAGAAAACACCTGTTCACAGATATAGGAAGATGCGGGCATGGCAGTTATCTTTTGTGCATGAGATTTCAAGTTTGGGAAACTTGATTTTGGTAGGGCCTTGTAGAACTCAATTTTCGAAACTTTGAGGAATAGTTGCTTTAATTCGTTGTTACATTGTAACTCAATCAGTTCTAGCTGCAACTTTGATTTTACTGTTCCACAGTCAACATTAAATGGCATGCTGAAAACGTCCCAAGTCCTGTTCAATAACTTTGAAGTCCTGAAATCTTCTTTCAAATTCGTCGTGGAGATTTTTCGCACGAAAAGATATTACACAAAATGCATAAACACAATGAGATTGAAATAGTTTTTCATTTCTAGGTACACAGAACAGGAAATATGACCTATGTGTAATTGTAGATAGTATAATTCGGAACCCTGTCGCGGGCCGGATTAGACTAGCTCAAGGGCCGTACGTTGCTCACGACTGCTCTAAACCCATACTGTTCGACTATTGCTCTTAATCCTCATTTCAAAATACTTTTCTTTAGTGTTGAAAGAGAGTGTAATTCCATTCATGCTGGCTCGCTAGGTCTAATACCAGAGAGCATTTCTTAAGCTTTCGACAGTGTGTGGGATTTTCAAAGTGAAATGTCATGGTATTGATTCCACGTAAAAAGGATACCTTGGCTTATGATGACGAGAGTAACTGGCACGTAGAAGTCTCCTACCTAACCTGCCAGGCAGATGAAATAAGATGGTTAAAATTTAGCTTAAGAATGCATCAGTGGTTGGAATAATACAATCATTTTAAAGTACAATCATATTTATGCTATTTTTTAAATTAAATCCGTATGAATGAGCCATACCAGAAGGTATTGGAGTGTATCTTTCTTCCATAGTCCCATACTAAAGTTGGCCAAACTTCAAAATGTATGTGAAGAAATTACAACTTTGAGAGGTTTAATTATGAGAAAGGATTGTCATGTTGTGTGGTGGCTCGGTTGTTCAAGTTCTGCCTTTCTAATTCGTGATTGTGCTCAGTTTCAGCTTCTTCCAATGGTATTCAGTGGTGTTTAATTACAGCATCCTTGGGTTAGTGTATTTCCCTGAATGATAAAGAACCCTTGGTACTATGGCATCTCTAAAACCATAGCAGCTCATAAAATTATTATTACGAATTCCAGTTTACTCTCGTTATTTAGAAATTACCCCTCATCCTCACAGGTTCACACTGAAATTCGTGGATATTTGCATGTGCATAAGCCTCTTCATACAAATGAACAAATCTTGCCTGTTTGGTTGTTTATTGTGGACAGTCACTGTTATGGTTCAATGGCTTATAGATGGGTGATGCGTTGTTTTAAAGATTTTCACTGGAGAGCGCCGGTGCTACACCCGTCAGGAACTGGCTCAGCATCGCAGGAAAGGTGATCCGGATAATACATCACACCGAGGACATCCTCTCTGCGAGTTCTGTGACCAGAGGTATATGGACAACGATGAGCTGTTCCGTCATCTTCGGAGAGACCACTTGTTCTGCCATTTCTGCGATGCTGATGGCTTCCATCAGTACTACAGGTGAATAAGCTGGACCAACTTCTTCACCCCTTCCCGTACTCTTTAGGAATGTATTGCTGACCAAAATAGTGTGTATTGTGTTGATTAAAGCTTTTATAACCTCCCGTGCGAAACAATGAAAAACTAGAGGAAATGGCTGTTTTCTATATTTTATTTGACTGTGTTAGTCATCATCATAATCATCAAGTTACCACTCCAGTTTCCCGGGTGTGGTTTACGAGCGCTCTCCATTTTAGTCTATTCATGTACTACTGCTCCTTCAAGACTTCATCCCAGTTGATTCCCTTGGATGTGATATCTTCCTTCCCTTGGACCAGCCATCTCCTGCTAGGTCTTCCAACTGGTCTCTTTCCAGTAATCACAGTATGCAAACATTATTTTGCAATTCTTCTGTCATACGTTTGACATTCATTCATTCATTTATTTGCAATGGGGGGTATGTCCCCCGGTGGCAAATTGGATATACATAACAAATAAATAATTATACTTAACAATTTTTTTTTTTTTTTTTAGCGTATGGCTTTTAGTTCCGGGAGTGTCCGAGGACATGTTCGGCTCGCCAGTTTTGTAGCTGCTTCGAGACGGACACCCAATGGGTGAGCTACAAGTACCGTTGGGGAGGGAAGAAGGGAAGTTGGAATGTAAGGACGAGGAGTTGGAAGGTAGCGGCTGTGGCCTATAGTTAGGGACCAACCCCGGCATTTGCCTGGAAGGAAGATGGGAAACCACAGAAGACCATCTTCAAGGTTGCCGGCGGGGGGATTCGAACCTCCTCGCCTCCCGGATGTGAGCGACTGCCATCAGTCATGCCGTAACCACCACGGCTAACTCACCCGGTACTTAACAATTCAATAACAATTATACAACAATTAAACTGGAGTATTTACACAAATAGTCAGTCTTTTCTTAAACACACCTATATGTTTGGGAAAAGGCTCTAAGACTGCGGCAGGTAGAGAGTTCCAGTTATCAATGGCACGGTTTACAAAAGAATATTTACCATAATTTGTTCGCTGTTGTCAGCCCTTACCTTTGAAAGGATGATCGCTCCTACCCATGTAAGTGGGCTTTCCCAATCGTTTGCTAAGCTCTCCCCATGCTGGTTGATTTGTATACGTGTTGTACATAGTGCAGAGTCTAGATTTCATCCTCCTAGCCTCCAGTGATTCCCACCCAAGTTTCTTTAACATACGGCTCACACTGCTCCTGGGATTAAAGTCACTGAGCACAAATCTAGCGGCCTTTCTTTGTACCATTTCCAACTCATTGATGAGCCCTACTTGATATGGATCCCAAACCGCCGAGGCATATTCCAGAATAGGTCTTACAAGTGACAAATAGCCTAATTCTTTAGCAGAGGTACTACTTCCTTTTAATACCCTCATTACAAAGTGCAGGGATTTGTAAGCTTTTGAAACTACACATCCTACATGACTACTCCATTTCATATCATTCCTTACGTGAACGCCCAAATATTTGCAAGAATCTTCTTCTACAAATATTTCCGAGCCAATGTTATATTGAAAATCCTGCCTTCGCACTTTCCCTATTTTTAAGAGACTACATTTTCTTGTGTTTATTTTCATTTTATTTACAATCGCCCACTTATAGACCAGGTTCAGGTCCTCTTGAAGCACTGCATTGTCTTGTGAGTCATGTATCTTTCGATATATTACACAATCATCCGCAAACAATCGACAGTCACTGCGAATTCCGTTTGGTAAGTCATTTATAAACGCCAAAAATAACAAAGTTCCGATTACGCTGCCCTGAGGGATACCCGACGTTACGGTAATTTCATCCGAGAATATGCCTTCGACTTTCACTTTCTGGGAACGACCCGTCAAAAATTCTTGGATCCATAAAATTACTCTTCTATCAATCTTCGTCGAAGCTAATTTATGGAGTAGCATGTCATGCGGCACAACATCAAATGCCTTCGCAAAATCTATAACCACTGCGTCGACTGAAACTCCATGGTCTAACGATTCGCTAATGTCTTGAAAAAGTGATAGCATCTGACTCTCGCATGAGTAACCTTTCCGAAATCCATGTTGCCTATGATTAAACCATGATAATGTTTCCCACTGTTCCCTCAAGTAGTCGTAAATGAGATGCTCCATCTGTTTACAAACGATGGACGTAAGGCTAACTGGCCTGTAGTTGCCCAATTCAAGTCTGCTCCCTCCCTTAAATATTGGGACTACCGTAGCTCTTTTCCAGTCACCTGGGATTTGCGCATTGTTTATGGACACATTAAATATCACCTCCAAGTATCGTGCCACGGCCCTACCTCCTAATTTAAGTAATTCACTAACAATATTATCAGGACCCTTTGATACATTGAAACGTAGTTTTTGTATTAGCTTTACAATTGCTGACTGGTTTATTTGGAACAGGGGAGCCCCTAATTCGTCGTTAAGGTCCAACACACAGCTATTGGATTTATTGAACACACTGCCGTAAAAGACATTTAATTCATTAGCAATGGCCTGTTTCTCAGTAATTAATTTACCGTCACCGGACATTATCATCGACAAATTATTTGAATTTCCCTTTCTTCTCCTAACATAACTGTAAATATTTTTCCACCCATCGCCACCCGAACCAAGTAAACCTTGCATATAACTGTCATGAGCAGCCCTCTTTTTTAAGACGAGCTCTCTTGATAAGGACTTAAATTTCAACATATACTTGTCACTATCATGTCTTTTAATGTATAATTTCCTAATTTTCCGTTTTAGACTCCTAATTTCTCGTGTGTAATACTCAGGGTCTGGGTTTTGTTTCAGCAATTTAAATGGGACAAATTTATCAACAGCGCTATTTAAAATTTTCAAAAAGTTAGTCCACAGGATATTAATGTGATTCCCTGCCGATGCCCATCCTACAAATAGCTCATTCAAATACCCCTGAAACTTGCCCTGATCCGCCCTGCGATACTGGAATATGATCTTTTTTGCTACATCAGAGTCTAATTTTGTAACGTCACCATATCTAATATTTAATTCAACCCCAGAATGGTCACTAATTCCTGGTACTTTCAGACAGTTAATATACAGCTCTACAGGCCTTACGAGATAAACATCTAAGGTATTATTGTCTCTAGTTGGGAAGTCAACTACTTGGGAAAATCCCCCCTCCCTTAAGAATTTATTTGCAGCGCTCTGAGCTTGACCACAGCTAGTTGACTCACCAGACCAGTCTACTTTGGGGAGGTTTAAATCTCCAGCAATTATTATGCTCTTTTTCATAGCATTACCCGTACAAGTTTTATCATACAGTGTTTCGAGGAGAGAAAAGTTATCTTTCGGTGCTCTATACGCCCCTATCACCTGAAGAGGGAATGTATTACCTTTATCCGAAATTTGTACACATAACATTTCATGATCCATATCAGCCCACTTTAAGAAACTAGCTATATTTTTGCGCACACAAATAAATAGCCCACCACCTCGCTTCCCCCGATCCCTTCTGTACATTTCGTAGGTCCCTTGAATTATTTCGCTACTATTTATGTCCTCATATAACCAAGATTCAGTTGCAATGACATTGTCCGGAGAATACGTCTCTACAAGATTCCAAAATTCAATTAATTTATTTCCTAAACTCTGACAATTAACCTGCAGAAATCTTAGAGTCTTACCTCCACAGCAAATATCTTGAAGTAGCTCCTTCTGTTCCCAGCGGCTGGCAACCTCTGGACCCGCTCCTCCTCACAAAAGCTGGCACGAACCGATAACCCTGTCATGTAGGCTCCCTAGGTTGTAAGCGCCCCGTCGATTTAGATGCAGCCCGTCTCGGGCGAAGTCACGGCCACCAATCCAGCAGTCAGCTTCTACGTACACTAATCCCAGTTGTGCACATACCCAGTCCAAACCATCGCAAACGTGCCCTAGTTATGGTCTCCTTCAGGGACTGATTTATTCCAGCTTGTTCTCTAATCTTCTCATTTCTTACTTTTTCTTTCCTAGTTTTTTGAAGCATGATTCTTAGAAACTTCATTTCTGAAGCCTGAAGTCTGCTGTCATGGTTTTTTGGTAGTTTGGTAGTCATGCATGTTTCCAACCCATTCGTCAAAGAGAATGGAAGAGAAGAAGATTCCCAAGAGGATACATGAGATGCAGATGCAGAAGAAACAACCAAGGGGAAGACCAAGAGATAGATGGCTGAAAGGAGTGGAGGAATGTGTCGAGAAGAGAGGCGAGGACTGGACCTGAGTGACAACGGAGAGGTGGTGGGAAGAAAGGACTAAGTGGCGAGGCTTATGTTCCAAACAAACCCATGCTGGGGCTGGAAATTGTACAAGATGATGATGATGATGTCAATATAGGGACAAAGTATGTTCGAAACAGAGTTAAAGCCGATGATGATGATGACTTGTTTATTCCAGAGTAGATATCGAACTTGCTGATAGAATTGACTTGATTTCTGACTACGGTTATTTAATTCAAGCTGTATTCTGTTGTCACTTGATATTAAGCGTCCAAGGTACTGATACTGGTTTACTGTTTCCAATTGTACACCCTCCAGCATTATACAGTATTATCTTTACTTCTGTCTGTTAACAGACCTTGCTGCAGTTTTTGTAGTCCTTACTTTCAGTCCATATTTTTTCAAATGATCATTCCAGACGTTCAGCCTTTCCTGGACTTCATCTCACTATTTCTCCAGATAACTATATCATCTGCAAAAGCAAATGCTTTAAGATCCATATTGTTCTGCTTCACTTCTTTTATGATTTCATCCATAATGGTGATGAATAGTAATCATGGTGAAAGGGCACTGCCTTGTTGCACTCTAGATGTCTGGAACCATCTGAATATCCATTTCCTACTTGAACACAGCAGTAGCAGTCATCATAAAGCATTTTTACTCTCTGAATGAGTTTCATAGACACATTCTTCTTTTTAAGACACTCCCATATAGCTGTTCTAGGGACACTATCAAAAGCTTTTTCGATGTCTAGAACACAAAAATGACTGTATTAGTATGTGATTTATCTATCCTTACTGGCTGGTAGGTAGTTTGGAGAAGAAAGAGTGCTGTCAGGGTAAGCAGAGCATTCCATCTCTTTGGAAGAACAAAATATCAACTTTACCGCTAAATCTGGCGATGTGCCAATCCTATCATACTACAGTGTCATCCTATTAATACGAACAGAAATGTCACTTAAGTTCCAGTCCTCGGTGGCAAGACCAGGTTCTTCACACTGAGTTTCAACTGTTAAATTTTCTAGGTAAAATCTTATGAAATATAAATTTTTAATTTGTTTTGTCAGTACAAATTCATCGTTAAAATGTTCCATCTTTTGAAGCATCAGTGCCCTGTCATCAGACATTAAAGACACAATTTAACAATCACTGGCCATCTTCATCTTTAAAACTACAGGCTTGTTGAAATGTGGTGCAGAAAATGACTAACTCGGCCATAACTACGAAATTACGGAGCACAAGAAGGCAAATTATTTTCACGTAATTAATATTATGGAACTAATACTTTAAACGCCATTAATATTTTGCTCTTTTCGATAATCTTCCCGTGTAGCATTCAGTTCTAAATTCCGTTTGAATATTTGGAGGTAGTTTATGAAGGGCTATCAGAGTTCCAATTTCTCCAGGGGTCATTAGTATGGAGGGCCTAGTTCTGGGTTAAGAGTGAACACCTCAACGACACCTGCAGTGGAGAAGGAGTCCTTCGGTACAGTTTAGTTGGCGGAGGAGGCAACCCAGTGCTCGGGTTTGATATGAGTAAAAGGTATCTGTACCCTCTTTGGTTCAGATATCAGTCGTAGTGTCTGTACGTCAGAGGCCTACATACAGCGTCTGTTCCTATGTTAAGGGCGGCTGATAATTGGCTCTAAGTGGCATTGAGGAAGACAACGGGAAACCAACTCAATTAATTTCCCCAGGATATCATCAGAATGGCTAAACAATCAATTATATCGGCCCCCAGTCCCGGGCAGGCCTTCAATGGCCATGGGGTGCTAAGAAACTCTGGGTCAGGATATGCTCTTGGAATGCGAGAATTATGTATGAAGGAGGAAATATCCACAACACCATTAGAGAAATGGAAAGACTCAACATTAACATCTTAGGAATAAGGGAAATGCAGTGACCTGGTTCTGGAAGTTGCAGAGTCAAAGATAAATTTATTTATTCAGGAAATTATATTGAGTCAGCAAGAAAATAATGCAATTAAGGTATTTATTCCAATCTCAGACAGAGTTTTGTTGGTCAAATTTAACTAGAAACCTTTCGATATATCGTCCAAGTACTGTATGTGCTTCCACATGTGATGGAAGTGATAATGATATTGAGAAATTTTATGGAGATATTGATGAAGCCTTACAAACAACAAAAGGCTCTGAAATAACGATAATAATGGGAGATTTCAATGCAAAGGTGGGACAACAACTTCTGACAACCAATCCATACGACTGTCGGAAGTTAATTTGTGTTGCTGTGTAAAGAAAGAATATCTTATTAGCAGGGAAACGCACGGACAAACGAACTTATATTGGAAAATGAAAACGCTGTTAAAAGTAATGTATTCGAGAAACTTACGTATTGATGATCAGCCGTTTGCGTGTTGGGGAATCGACTGTCGTGTGTATGGAGCGCAAGCTGCTGGTCGTCTTGGAAACCAAAGTGCTCAAACGCCTGTACAAAGACCTGGAGGTCTTACATACCATAGAAAAGACCAAGCTTGATTTTGGTCATATCATTCGTAATGATAAATATACTCTCCTTCAGATCATTATTGAAGCAATAATTGACAGTAAGAGAGGCAGAGGAAGGAAGAGGATATCCTGGCTAAGGAAACTACGTGAACGGGATGGACTCAACACTGCTACACTATTCCAAGTTGCTAAAAATAAACAACAGATCGCCCTGATGACAGCCAATGTCCACTGAGGATATGGCACATAAAGATGATGATGATGATAATTGTTGTTTAAAGGGGCCTGACATCTAGGTTATCGGCCCGGCACATGAAGAGAAGAAGAACCGAGTTCCAATATCAACACATTGATATGATGTTGATAACTGTGGGTTAATATCGGAATAGCAATTGTGCGGAGACATAACACCGGTATTGCTATTTACTATGTTTCATATATAAGTATAATAAGACTGGCTTCGGTGGTGTAGTCGGTAGCATGCTGAACTGCTATGCCCAAGATCGCGGGTTCAAACCCGGCCGAAGACGTCGGATTTTTAAGAGCCTTTTTATGGCATGTAAAAGAACCTACCACTACAATTGGTAGTGTGTAGCCAAATTTGTCGGTTATATCTGGCTGGTTATCAAGTTCCGACATTTGGCGCTCAGTGACAGTGGCATCTGGTAGCCAGTTGGAACTACTAGACATCAAACTTGCTGGGAGCCCACAGGCCATTGCCTGCAATTCATATATAATATATAAGTATATCATTATTTAAATACTGATACGAAGACAGCCCATGTGGTTTATGTTTGTCTGTTGACACTAGAGTTTGCGTGACGACGCAGTCGGCATTCAATTTCAACGTTGATACATCCAACGGGTAAGCCCAAGTAGTAAGTTAGCATTGATAAACGTGCTTCAAATCCTAAAGGAATGTAAGTTATGGGCAAAGTTACTCCAGGATTAGATGCCCACGGATTGAAAAACAGGTGCTAAGACAAACAATCAGCCAGCATACAAATTCTAATGAAGTAAGGAGCTGTCGCTGTGATATGCTGAGCCACCAGGCTCCTGTTCCGTCTTTAAAGAAAGGAAATTATATTTGTCATCCTTCACTGTACAGCTTTTCCCATCTGTATCAATAAGGGTTTGTTGCTAGAGATTAAATGTCTCTATTGCAATGGCAAAAGAAGTCTTCAATAAGAAAAGAAAATTATTTTGTGGAGCAATGAAAGTAAGCCTAAGGAAGAGATTAATGAAATGTTTTGTTTGGAGTGTAGCAATGTATGGAGCGGAAACTCGGACACTTAGGAAAGAAGAATAGAGGCTTTCGAAATGTTGCTATGGAGGAGAAGGGAGAGAATATGTTGGAAGGACAAAGTGAGAAATGAGCAAGTATTAAAGTAGAAGAAGAAAGGATGATGCTAAAGAAGATAACTAAAAGAAAAATGAATTGGATTGGACACTGCCTAAGAGGAGATGGTTTGGTGAAAAGTGCATTAGAAGAGAAAATCCAAAGAGGAAGCAGAAGGTTTCAGATGCTGGATTCCATCAAGATTGATTAATCTTATGAGCTGATGAAACGTGCTGCTGAAGACCGGATAAGGTGGAGAGACCGAACATGAGGAAACCTGCCATCAGGCAGATAAATTGATGATGATTGCATAGTTACTATTTTATTATTCTTCAGTTCTCCTATAAGTAAGCCACTTATTTGTAGGAGGTTTTTTCTCTCTTATTGTTGAAATAAATCCTCATTGACTGATGTGTTTTGCAGTTCCTACGACTTCCTGAGGGATCACTTCCGAGCTGACCATTACTTGTGTGAGGAAGGAGGATGTATGGAAGAGAAGTTCACATCGGCCTTTCGTTCAGAAATTGATTTAAAAGGTGAGATTAATGCACGTTTTGAGGGTTATGTATTCCTGCCTGCCTAAACAAACATGCAGTTTTTATCTGTAGAGTAAAACTTCCAAGTCTTTACCAATAACCTCTAATGGTACCCACAGTTCCTAAGTAAACTAAGAGGGTAACAATCCATCATTAATAATCTTTTTGGTTGGTTATTTAGTTATACCAGCAGTTCACAGGGAATAGAAACATACAAAATTACCGTATTTCCTCGCATAATCGTCGCACTTTTTTTGCCAAAATTTCGTGAAAAAAAGCAGGGTGCGACGATTATGCGAAGAATATTTAATTTCAAAGAATGTACTGTATCATTATTTGCTGCATGGGCCAGTCATTCGCGTGAGTCATAGCCCGCAGTCAGAGACAGGGTTCTTTCTTCTAACAAGGTCACGACAGGTTAACGCTCGCGGAATGTGCTGACGAAGCTGGCCATTCGCTTCGTGGTTCATAGCCCGCAGGCATAAAGATGAGATTACTTTCTCCTGACAAGATCACGCCAGATTAGGCCTATAAACTCGCGGAATGTGCGCTGGCCGTTCGCGTCACAGTTCATAGCCCGCAGGCATAAAGACGAATTACTTTCTGCTGTCAAGATCTCGCCAGATTAGGCCTATAAACTCGCGGAATGTGCGCTGGCCGTTCGCGTCGCGGTTCATAGCCGGCAGGCATAAATACGATATTACTTTCTCCTGGCAGGATCACGCCAAATTAGGCCTATAAGCTTGCGGAATGTGCGCTGGTCGTTCGCGTCACAGTTCATAGCCCGCAGGCATAAAGACGAGAGTACTTTCTGCTGACAAGATCACGCCAGATTAGGCCTATAAGCTCGCGCGGAATGTGCGCTGACCATTCGCGTTGCGGTTCATAGCCCGCAGGCATAAATACGATATTACTTTCTCCTGACAAGATCACGCCAGATTAGGCCTATACGCTCGCGGAATGTGCTCTGGCCGCTCGCGTCTCAGTTCATAGGCCGCAGGTCTAAAGATGAGATTACTTTTTGCTGACATGATCACGCCAAATTAGGCCTATAAGCTCGCGAAATGTGTGCTGACCATTCGCGTCGTGGTTCATAGCCCGCAGGCATAAATACGATATTACTTTCTCCTGACAAGATCACGCCAGATTAGGCCTATACGCTCGCGGAATGTGCGCTGGCCGCTCGCGTCTTATTTTATAGGCCGCAGGTCTAAAGATGAGATTACTTTTTGCTAACATGATCACGCCAGATTAGGCCTATAAGCTCGTGGAATGTGCGTTGGCCGTTCGCGTCGCGGTTCATAGCCGGCAGGCTTAAAGATGAGGTTACTTTCTCCTGACAAGACCACGCCAGATTAGGCCTATACGCTCGCGGAATGTGCGCTGGCCGTTTGCGTCGCGGTTCATAGCCGGCAGGCATAAAGACAAGATTACTTTCTCCTGACAAGATCACGCCAGATTATACGCTCGCGGAATGTGCTAAGTGACGAAGCTTGCCGCTCGCGTCACAGTTCATTGCCCGCAAGCATAAAGACAAGATATTTTTCGTCTGACAAAGTCGCGCCAGGTTATAAAGTCGCGGCAGCGTGTGCAACTGACTGGCGCACAAATACGAACATGCTATGCGACGATTATGCGATGAAATTTTATAAACCTATTTTAGTGTTTGAAAAGTGGGGTGCGACGATTACGTGGTGGCGACGATTATGCGAGGAAATACGGTAACTCACTTGGTCGTGCTAGGAATTGTCAACTACCATACTGACATGCCAAAACTCACGGGATGTCTGCCTAATAATGTATAGGGACCCCTCCAACCTGGCATAGCATGGACTTACGTGGATGGAAGACCTGGAGAGATATTAAGCCTTCTTCTTCTCCTTCTTGTGTCGCCGTTCAACGAAAGTTGGCGATCATCCTAGCAATGAGAGACTCATCATTTGCTGCACAAAATTTAATATTAAAAATATTCCAACCTTCACGTTCTACCATTAATCTCAATTACCATGAATTATCATCACATGGTGGGAAGACAGAAGACGATGGAGAGGCTAATGTTCCAAACAGACCCGGCCAGTGGCTGGAAACTGTCCAAGATGATGATGATAATGAACTATTCTACTCACTCATGAGCAATCAGCTGTTTACACAACACCAGCTGGCTCGGACTATCAGTTGTTCCATATGCATAACAAACAAGAAGTAATATCACAAGACTTTCTCAAATGCATCTTAATCCTTTTAACATCAGTATTGCTTCGCAGTAACTTTCTGTAAACTTTATATTTCACCTTTGAGTGAACAGTGCAAACGTAGCCACTGTTACTATGTCGTGTTAATGCTGGGTGCTTTTCCCCTCCCTCCCCTCTTTCCTCCCCAATAGTGGCGGTAGCACAGCCAGACTTGGATGATGAGCAATGGACCGCTGACCTCTCTCTCATGAGAGACATCACGGGGTATTTACATTTAGAAAGTTTTCGATGTACTCTTGCCATCTTCTCAGTGCTTCCTTGGCATCTACAGTGACCTTCTCTGAATTATCCAACACACTACTCATTTCTCGTTTCCCTTCATTTCTATGAGATTCTTTATAACACTCTTGTGACTATGTGTGACCGTATTGAAAGTTTCAAATTGCAGCTTATGCCTTTTAAAAGTCAGCTTCAAAAAGGAAATTGGGGCAATTTTCCCTCTCTAAAATCCTTGAATTTAAGTACTTATGAACACATCAGTGAGTATACAAAAGCGTTACAGTCATGCGATTCAATTTGGACAGACCGCTATTACCATTACAATGGTGATTTGATTTGATTTCATTTTATAAAGGCGTTGAGGAACAAGAATTCCCAAGGATTTATGCCCTTGCCCTGAAATTTGTTGCTTTGTTCGGAACAACGTTCGTTTGTGAACAAATGTTTTCAATTATGAATATTAACAAAACAAAAACAAGATCAAGTTTGTCTGATGCTTCCTTGGAAGCTACACTTCGGATTGCAATTGCCAGAACGATTGTTCCAAATATCGTAAAATTAGTGGCTTCGAAGCATTTAGAATTAGCCAATAACAATGATATATATATAAGGTAGCTAAGTGCAAACACAATGACTGCAAAGACTTTAAAGCCCCAAAATACATTAAGAATAAAGAAGGCAATTTATTAACAAACGACAAGGACATTTGTGAAAGATGGCATGAGTATTATTACGATTTATTAAATTAAGAATTTCCCAGGCGACAAGAAGTGGAATTACCTATGACACAAGGACCTATTAATGAAATCACAGAAGTGGAAGTTAGGAAAGCCATCTCTAAAATGAAGAATCATAAAGCAACGGGCCCAGATGAGATACCTGCTGAACTCTGGAAATGTCTTGAAGTGGATGGAGCTGAATGGCTTTCAAGTTTATTCAATGACATCTTAGTTCACGAACAGATGCCTGGAGAAAGAGTACGTTGGTCCCGTTCTACAAAAACAAAGGAGACGTTCGATCTTGTGGAAACTACCGTGGTATAAAACTTACATCGCACACACTCAAGGTCTGGAAACGAGTCCTTTGTAAGCGCCTTCAAAATTTGATAAAGTTAACAGATAATCAGTTTGGCTTCACTGCTGGCAAAGGAACCATCGACGCAATCCATGCAATAAGGCTGGTAATTGAAATAGCTCTTGAAAACGAGCAGAGTTTATGTATGGTTTTTATAGATCTTAAGAAAGCTTTCGACCGTGTGCCAAGACCGTTAATATGGCAAGCATTAAGGTCGCAAAACGTTCCTGAACTATACATAAAACTCATAATGGATATGTATAACAATGTAAAGACATGTGTCAGAAGCCCAGCTGGTTTGTCCGAAAGCTTTGATATCAAGGTGGGGGGTTCATCACGGAAGTGCTCTAAGTCCACTGTTATTCAATATTACTATAAACTATCTAACAAAACAATTTCAGAAACCCTTACCGTGGAATCTTTTGTACGCTGACGATGTGGCACTAATATCTGACAGTATTTATGACCTACAGGAGAGTTTAGACCAATGGAGGAGAGCTCTAGAGTCTAATGGACTGCGCATTAGTAGAACCAAGACTGAATATATGGTATGCGATTTCCACAACAATAAACCCAGTATGACAAATATTGAACTTAAACTAGATGGTGAAACCTTACCAAGGGTAACAAAATTCAAATATCTAGGTTCTGTCATTGCTGAAGATGGCACGATAAACACAGATATAATCCATAGGGCCACGTCTGGGTGGAACAAATGGCGCGAACTAACAGGAGTTTTATGTGATCCGAAAATACCCATAAGAACGAAGGGGAAAGTTTAAAAAACTGCCGTAAGACCAATCCTACTCTATGGTAGTGAAACATGGGTTACTACAAAGGCCCATGAGCAAAAGCTACATACCACTAAAATGCGTATGTTACGTTGGGCAGGTGGAGTTACTCTCAAAGATAAAATCCGTAATGAACATGTGCGGGGCAGTTTCAAAGTAGCGCCTATAACTTTTAGAAACCAGGCTAAGGTGGTATGGACATGTTATGCGAAGACCGGAGAATCATGTAGTGAAGAAGTGCCTTTCCATGACTACGCAAAAGAGAGGGAGCGGCAGACCTCCAGAGGGACATGAGAGTATTGGGCCTATCTGCTGATGATGCTTTCTAAAGAAATGAGTGGCGCCTCAAGATTAAGAAAGCTGACCCTGCGTAACGGGAAAAGGTGAGGAGGAAGAAGAAGAAAGCGATGCCAAAGATAATCAAAGTAGTGCAAAATCAGGTGCGTAATAAAACTATTATTTCTGTCTGTAGACAAAATTGGCATTATTATTATTATTATTATTCGTTTTCATACCGGTACGCCGCCTGACGCGCGCTAATTTGCCCAGCCCCATTCACCAAACAACACCACCACTCTCGCCTCGCTAAGCGCTGCCACTACACATTCCTCTCCTACTGCAGAGCACTGGTGCTCGCAAAGCATCTTAGTTGGCGTGGCTATGTGTTAATGCATTCTTTCAGCTACAAATATCTTCACAATTTACTATAACAAACTAAACAATGCCTTAGTTGACTTTCATATTACTAAGGGCCTTATTTTTTGGTGAAATAAAACTGTTGATTTCGGTGTTAAAAAAGACGCTATTTCGGTGGGTATTTCGCGTAATAAATTGTCATAATGATCGATGTTTCATCTGAAATCTTCCTTATTGTATGGGGTAAATCTAACCAATTATGTGATGAGGGGGTTCTTCAACTTCTTTGCGACGTGTCGAGTATCGCCAAATGTTATTAGCCGCTTAGAATTATGTTCATTTCCTTCTTTCTTCCGCTTTGTATGCGTTTCTGAATTCCTGCAGTGTTTATCGCACGTGTCTTTTCGTTCCTATGGAATAAGAACATTGGAGTATTTACACATTAGAATCTTTCTTGCAGCGTCAAATACTTAGAACCCCTCACTGTTGTATTCCTCGGCCCTCGAGAAAACTGTTGTGACTTAAGTTTTAGGCATTTTTATACTTAAATGCTGGATGTTTGACAATAAATTTTTATCAGTCGCGAACTCGCACTGCTGTATCTACGACCACAACGCATTTGATGTAATCGATAAGCAGATATCGATTTTAATCGATAGCCTTAGAGATCGCGGAACTGAATACACATACTTCCGGCGCAGCACTATCAATCAAATGAGAAGGAAACCACAACGGTCAATTCCTCAGAAGCATTTGAACGTGTTTTGGAGAGCTTTTTCGATAATAATTAGCATTTTCGTAGCAAGTGAAGTATATTTCGTGATTATTTGTGCAATTCGCGCAATAAATCAGATTTTGTGATATTTCGCGAGTTCATTTTGCTAAAATACACCACTTTAAGTACCTAGCAGGCCATATATATGCAAGAAAGAAGATATGAAAAAAGTTTGCGCATATCGCTATTACCAAAAAATACAGCCCCTACATATTACAAAGTAGCAACTTCATTGCTTTCAACTCATATTACTTAGTTACCTTTTCTCTTAATTCAGTTTTAAAATATTATAATTAATAAAAGAAAATTGTAGAATAATTGCCAATAATTGATATCATTGGAAAACCTAAAGGAGATCAGAGAAAGTAAAATAAAAGTATGGAAATTGAAAGACAAAACCGTACAGGAAAATTTTCAGGAGAGATTGAAGCAACAAATCCCAGTTACTGAAGTGGAAAACATAGAAGAGGAATGGTCTCACTTTAAAAAGGCATTTGTTGGTGCAGCAGAGAGTGCTTGTGGTAGGACATCAACAAGAGTGAAAGAGAAGGAGACACCATGGTGGAATGAGGAAGTGAGGAAAGCAGTGAAAGAAAAGAAGTCTGCATGGAAAGAATGGAACCGAGATCAAACAGAAGAAAGCAAAAGGAAGTATCACGACAGCAAACGGAGGTGTAAGAAAGTGGTAGGAGAAGAAAAGAAGAAAAGTTGGGAAGAATTTACACGAAGAATGGAAACAGATGTAAGTGGCAGTAAAAGGATGCTGTATGGGCTTCTAAGAAGTAAGAGGAAAGAAAGAGTTACTACAAAGCTAGTGAAAAAGGAAGATGGAGAGTTGTTAACACACCCAGAAGAGATAAAGGGACGATGGAAGGAGTATTTCGATAAGCTTTTGAATGTGAGCAATGGTACTGGTGAGATGGAAGTGACACAACCTGACGACTCTATAACAGAAGATGATATAACAATGCTGGAGGTGGAATTAGCAGTACAGAAAATGAAGATGGGAAAAGCAACAGGGGTGGATGAAGTCAGTGTAGAAATGATAAAGGCTGCTGGACCTGTTGGTATGCAATGGCTGTATCGACTGCTAAAGTGTGTGTGGAAATGGAAATGTGTACCAGAAGACTGGAAGAAAGGGCTAATAATACCAGTGTTTAAGAAGGGGGACAAGAAGGTGTGTGATAACTATAGAGGGATCACCCTCATATCACAGATAGTAAAAATACTGGAAAGGATATTAGAAAGAAGAATGAGAAGAAAGGTGGAAGGAGAGTTGCAAGAGGAACAGTATGGCTTCAGGAGTGGAAGATCCACAGTGGACCCAATCTTTAGCTTGAGGCAGGTGATGGAAAAGAACTGGGAATATGGAGAGGATTTGATCATGACTTTCATAGATCTAGAAAAGGCATATGATAGTGTCCCCAGAGAGAAGGTATGGGAAACCATGGTTAAGAAGAGACTGGGAAGAGAAATGTTGGAAATGGTGCAAGCAATGTACAACAACTGTGTTAGCAGGGTACTGACCCCAGTTGGAAAGACAGATTGGTTTACGAACAAGACTGGACTAAGACAGGGGAGTGTGCTGTCACCTCTCTTGTTCATAATGGTGATGGATGAAATAGTAAAGGAAACAAAGGAAGCATATGAACATAAAGAAATGAAGTTACTGTTATTTGCAGATGATATTGTGGTCTGGGGAAGGAACACCGAAGAAGTGCAAAAACAACTAGATGCACTGAACGAAAATATTCAGAAGTATGGCCTGAAAATCAGTATAGAGAAAAGCAAGACCATGGTGATGACAAGAGGGGAAAGACAAGGAAAGGGCACTGTGAAAATTGGAAGTCAGAGTTTGGAAATTGTGGACACGTTCAAATACCTAGGAAGTGAATTGATGCAAACTGGTAGGTTGGACATGGAGATTGGCAGGAGGGTACAGCAGAGCAATGCATTCTATCAAAGTGTAAGAAAACTTGTTTGGGATAAGGAAGTACCAAGGAAAAGCAAGGAGGTAATGTATAAAGTGTATTATGTACCCATATTAACTTATGCAGCTGAGACTTGGACCCTGACAAGCAGGCAAGAGAGTAGAATCCAAGCCAGTGAAATGAAATTCCTAAGAAGTATGATAGGAAAGACAAGGAAAGACAGAGTGAGGAATGAAGATGTTAGGAAGGAAGTTGGGATGGGAAAACTAAATGAGAGAATTGAGAAGAATAAACTAAGGTGGTTTGGACATGTAAAGAGGATGGAGGAAAATAGAATACCAAGACAGATGCTGGAGGCGAAGTGCAAGGGTAAGAGACCAAGAGGAAGACCTAGAACAAGGTGGATGGATTCAGTGAAGAACGGCATAAGGAAAAGAAATCTGGACTGGGACAAGATCGTGGAAGAAGAATGGTGGAAGGAAAGAGGAAAGTGGAGAAGTGCCATAAATACCCCGACCCGGCAGGAGCTGGATAAGGGGAAATGATGATGATGATGATGATGATGATGATATCATCCGATAGCTACAACTTTCTGATCTTACACATATTTATATGACAGTGTCATTTATTCCTCACACAATCTTTGTTTACTTTCCATATAACTTTAAACATTAAGAAATTGTATCAAACTTGCTCAGAATATAAATAAGTTTGACTACAATTCTTGTCTCCACATCTCTTATCATATTCAAGCCTGAATATTCTTCATAATGTCATTATTTAATCAAGAGTTCGTCTTTCATCCGACTGTTTGCATTAATCCAAATAAAAGGATTTAATATTGATCTCGATAGATCGTCAAAATCTATTTCCACTAAATATAAGACTATCGTAAAAATATATCATAACGCTAAGGTCTAAACATCTCCACGATGCCTAATCAAAATCTAAAAATCTAAAATATGGTCTCACCTAAAATCAAAATTTAAAGTAAATTCGAAAATCCAAATTCCAGAAAAATCTAAATATATCTATAATCTAAAAATATGGTCTTCGATATTTCTAAGCTATTTTGTTTAAAATGGGACTTGGGAATGTTTTCACTACTCGCAAGGGGAGGATACGATGCATGGGTCACCGATTCGAACGATCTTTAGTACACGTGTAGGGCATGACCAGGCGTATATCGGGTGCAAGTAGTAAGGTGCGCTTCTCAGCCGTTTTCGAGAAATTGATTGTTTGCAATAAATGCAAAGGCTCACCGGTGGGATTCGATACAGTGATCCTACGCTTACGAAGCATTCTCGTTACTCGGTGGATAGTAGCGCTGTGGTAAACAGCTGTTATCTCGCGGCGTGAATAGTTTGATTAACACTAAAAGTGATAATTATAATGGCTCAATGGACAATACTCATTTTGTTCCTCTTTCGGGAACATTTGAGTGAATAGTTTGGCCGACTCCCCCCAAAGGTTATGTGATAGTTGTTCATATTGTGAACTACGTTTGCCTCCTGATACATCGGTAGCGAGTATAATTCATAGTAGAGATTTCTATATAATTTAATAAAAAGTGTGCAAATTGTGCGTTATAATCGAAGCTAGTGTGTTATTTGCATGAATCAGTTGGCGACCATGTGTTAGTCGTAGTAGTTCCGAACTTAGCAGTACAGGAAGATGAGACACGACGTAATTTAAATATTATGACACGAATTCAAAAATAAATTTTGCGTGCGGTTACGACTATACTGGCGTGTGATAACCATGTGATAACAGTGTTTGTTACTGGGCATCGCTCAGTTGAGTTTAAAAATGCCGAAGGTAGCAGTTTCTGCCACAGACAGACTTAAAGAATATAATAATGAAGGATTTATAATTTCTTGTGGCATTCTTATGTGCAAATATTGTGATTGTCGGTTAGCTTATCTCAGGAAAGATGCATTAGACAAGCATTGCAAATCGGAGAAGCATTCAAAACACCGAGAAAATTCGCGTCTTGAAGTTAGTGCTCCTAGAATGGCCACCTTGAAAGAAACATGATCAAATGCTAGTCGTGTGAAGGATATGAAAGAAGGGTTTATTTTGGACACTACTACTGCGTTTGTGAAAGCTAATATACCAGTAGAGAAACTAGACAATCCTGCTATCCGTACTTGGTTTAATAAGTACGTTCGCGGAAGTGGAGATTTACCATCAGCAAATCAGATTCGTCAGAAATACATCTGCTATGTGACAAACAACTGACAAGAATGGTAGGTGTGTTTTCAACATTCTTTTTCGTCCATCAGTACCATCAACTGAAATGAACACCCATCTGGCTGCCTCTGTTCTAGATTCTGCCAATAGCATAAATTGCTCCAATGCTATATTAGACACCTTGAATTCGTATGAAATTGAACGGGAGCGTGTAGTGGCAGTAGTTACAGACTCAGCACGCAACATGACAAAATGTGTAACTACTCTTCAAGGATTGATTGAAGAATTAGGTCATGTCCAGTGCTGGGCTCATAAAGTCAATCTTATCGGCTGCATATTTGAAAACGAGCTGGACGAATTGAACACGTCTATATTTAAGACAAAAAATGCCTTTTTAAATACGCGGAAAAGAAAAAGCAATTACGTTGCATTTCTAAGGGAGAACTATGAATTCATGGTTTAAGGCTGCAACGTATATGGCCACGCATGTGGAAGATCTGGTAGTATTTTTCAAAACATTGAAAGAATCAAATTCTGGGGTCAAATTTTTCCAACAAGCTTCAACTTCAACAATACAAATGATAAAATTACAAGCATTGTATGTTTCTGTTGTTGGTGCCTCTCTTACGGACTTGCTTAATATCTTGGAGGGATTTAAGTACCCAACAATTCACTTACTGGCTGGGAAGCTAGATGACCTTGAGGTAAAGCTCAAGCTATTAGGCGATGGTGGAATGTTCAATCATACGATCCTCCAGAACTTGGAACAGGTTCATCAAAAGATGCAGATGATGGTTAAGTCCAAGGTTACGTGTGTTGCCCAGTCAGCTCTAGTGAAAGTCAGGTCTTTAAGGACCACGGATCCAGCCAGGAAGACTGTAGAAGCCGTTGGGTCATTGTTTGATCGGTATGCACCTAGAACGTATCTTCCACAGAACTGCTCCAATTTAAGAAGTATGCCCCATTTCTTACGAAGATGGAGTCTCAACAGTTTTTAGAGGCTCACAGCATTTACCTGACAGCAATCATGAACCAACTGTGTCTTGAAGATAATGTGAATGTTCCAGAGATCCTCGTGGGATTAAGGCCTGCTCACCGAGACTATGCAATAGCTGCATTAAAGTGTGTGTGGTATCCTTGTACAAATGTGGATTCTGAAAGGTCATTTTCAAACTACAGTCTCATAGTAAGTGATAGGAGGCGACAATTGACAGCTGCAAATGCTGAAACTTTAACTATGATCTACTTCCAACGATTTCACTGCAGTATTTGGATAAAACTGAAAAAGGTATTCACTGAAATGTGTTTCGAGATGGTGAATGTAAAATAAAAATGTGACTCCCATATAAGTATTATCTCATTCTTCCATAGCCATGTTTAACGGTTTACCCTGCTGTTTTGTTTTTTACTTTGTTTTATTAATTGTTTACATTTTTAAATGCACTTATTGTACAAACTTTATTGCTTTCCAAATTTTAACATGTTATCTCTCGAAAAAATAATAAAAACACAAATCAACAAATCTTAAAAAAAAAAAAAAAAAAAAAAAAAACCTTTCTAACACTTCTACTCATAGGTCATGTTTCCATTAGCATCTTAGCACGCCGTACTAATAACTTCCATAATTACGAAAATTCTCCCTCTCAATTTCGAAATATTTACTATGGTGGTGATGTTTCAAAAGAATAATATTTGTCTAAAATTCCTCGTATTTCGTTCAATAGTGTCTGTACACTTCACATCATCATCTGTTTATCTGTCTGACAGCAGGTATCCTCCACCTCATCCGGTCTTCAGCAGCATGTTTCATCAGCTAATAATCTTGATGGAATCCAGCAACTGACACCTTCTTCTTCCTCTTCGGATTTTCCCTTGGACTGTCCCTTCCAATGCACTTTTCACCAAACCACCTCCCATTATGCAGTGTCCAATCCACAAATGTTCTGCATTCACGACGGAGTTCCAAATAATCGTGGATTATTTTATTGAGAATTTTGGGAATTTATTTGACGAAATTCCACACAATTAATAATTCATAAGAGACCCTATTATAATTGAACTTCGTAAAAATGTTTATGTTCAGTATCACTCGTAAATATTAGGAAGTTGGAGGCTTTTTGGAAAAATGGCATCCATTCTTGGCGGGTGACTTTAAATATTAACTTCCTTGCCATAATAAGCATCCATTCCTAAATGTTGAAACATGATCAAATTCGTAATAAAATCCTACGTCTTATTGGCGTATAAAACTTCCCGAAATAAGCTGTTTAATTAGGCATTAGCAGCTCCGTTAATTGCAACAGTCTCGCCCTCAGATTGGCTGCAATCGATCATGTGGTCTCCATTGGTGCGCGCGACCCTTGCCCGTGTCATAGCCACGTGCCGCTGTCTGCCGTCATTCACGCTTCTTGGCTCAACCGTTTTTTTTTTTTTTTTTTTTTTTTTTATTTCTTTAATGCTGAGGTGAGACTGTACACTACCTCCCCCTTTTGTCGCTGGCTTCCTTCATAACAAAGCTTTGACAAGCGCTCGCCGCTCCAATATTCCTCATATTAAAAGACATCCGAACTGGTTATTTGCAGCTCGTTTCAACACGACTGTGCTCGTGTAATACTAGCCAATGCAGCATAAAGTAGCATTTACAATTTCGACATAATTCAGAATATTGATCTCATTTAAATCTCAATTGAAAGTAAATTTCGGGTACAGTATTATTTGTTTTTTTGAAATCGGAAATAATCTTCAACTTCCATTGTTGAGACCGATTCGCAGTCATGTTTTAAGGTAAAAATGCAGAATCCCCCAATGCAGCAGAGCCAATGGTAAACCTATAGTGTAGTAGAAATTCAGTACTACTAGTGCTGCGTCAGATACTAATGATACTCAGATAATCAAAGAAGAAAGTTTAAATTGTATACCTCGAAAACTGATCCCAACGATTTGTTCTTTTGTCATATTCTCAATAAGAATCATTCACATAACCCCTGAAAAACATGCGCCTACCCTTGGGGGTATGGGTACCGCAGTGAATGAGATAGAATGGTGCTTGACAGTTGACATCATTTAAAAAGGTGATAAGTGACTTGGGAAGAAAGGATATCTTAAGGGTTAAATTGCTGTCGTGTAAAAAATGATGTTACAAATTCTACCCCAGCTCTGCCATTAATCTTGGATGGCCACTGAGTTGTCCACGGTGGATCGTAATGCCTTGATGTACACATGTACACTGTAGATTAAGGAGTATTGAATGCTCATTCTTCTAGCACTGGTCAAGCCCTGTTGGAACTCTGGTAACTCACGTTGCCTTGTCATGAGCATGTAAACAACAGTCGATCCAAATGACACAACTGAAACTGCAACGTCTTCTGCTGCGGTGGTTCATGAAGCATTCAGTGGCCTTGCAGCAGAATTTAGAAGACAACAGCTGTCAGTATCTTGAATTAGGAAGTTATCGACTGGACACTTGCAGCACACACAGTATCTCTATATATATAAAAATGAAAGTTTGTCGGTTTTCTCTGAATTTCTACAGAAATTTGTGTTATTTACGCGTTTCAGACTAGTTTATGTCTGTTTGTTTGTGGACAACTTTGTTCCCTTATAACTCGAGAACGGCTGGGTGGATCAACTTGAAATTTGGTACAGATATCCATCAGAGGCAAGACACCAATCATTGATGTAACACTTCTCTGTACTACTCATAAAAGGCGGCCTACCCCCTTAAAATACATGCTGAAATTGGCTTAGAATGGCGAGACAAAGCTCATTTTCAGCCCCTCAATGTGAGAAACTAAACTCGGGGGCCCTAACGAAAACCACATTTTAAGGCCCTAAAACCAATAGTTTTTGAGATATTCCCAGAAAACTAATTTCATTTAATAAAATAATGAAAGAATGCAAGCCGGTAACAATGGCATCAGAATCTCACAGGTCCATCTAATTCTGTAAGACGCAATGCAATTCCAATTATTTCATTACGGCGAAAGTTTGGTTGGTTCCTTAGTTTAGGGGCTGCGACAACGCGGTCATTAGCCCCGTATACTTGGGGTGTGTTTAGAATCTGTCTGATAACCGGTGTTAATTGTGGTGGCTGTATTAGTGTGTGTTATCTGTTTTAATTCAAGTAGGGACTGCAGACAGTAATTTTAAGTAGTTCCTTCTTTTGCTACCAAATGCTACCGTCCAAGACACCTAGCTTGCGGACTTGGCTACCAAGATGGCATCGCAGACAGCACACGGCGAACGTTGGAACTAATAGAGCGTTATCAATTCTAACCGAAAAATTTTGGCTTCACTGTGAAAGTTTGCAAACGGCGATACGGTTATCACGGAACCAAATTAATCTGTAAAATTCATCAATATGTATAATGCGCTTAAGGGGGTCAAGGGGTACTCTATAATTTCTTCACGCGATTTACACGTACGGGTGTGGTGCGGAAGGTCTATTAAATCCCAATCCCTATGTTATACTTTTATGGTGTACAAGGACGAGACGAAGCTCATTTTCATCCCCCCGGTGTCGGAAACAAAACTCGGGGTCCCCAAAAACATTTTAAGGTCTAAAACCAACAGTTTCTGAGATAATACCAGAAAACTAATTTTATTTAATAAACTAATCAAGGAATGCAAGCCGTTAACCATGACAACAGTATCTCGAGAGGTGTCATCCAACTTTCCATCTCTCTCTGTAAGAAGCAATGCCACTCCACTTATTACATTTCTGTATAAGTTTGCAAATGGCTATAAGGTTATCACGGAACCAACTAAGACTGTAAAATTCATCAATGCACTTAATGGGGGTAAAGGGGTACCCTAGAATTTTTTCAAACGACTTGCATGTGCGATATGTCGTACAGAAGGTCTATTATATCTCCAAACAGCAACATTATTTTCAAAAATTCCTGAATTGAAATAGTATTGTTATTGAGTTGGAGTTGATTTTGGTGATGTAATGAATTTTTGTTCTCTTTTATGAATATGACCTTTATTTATTGTTTATTACCTTGTATGGTCTTGTATCTTCTCAATGCTATGGTTGCTTTATTACAATAATTGACTGCCGACAGCGCAGCGCTATGGCCTAACTAAAACCACGGCCCACTGGATGCTGCTCTCCAAGGAGCTTACAAAAATAGTCCATACATAGAGGGCGCTCATAGCAGCACAATAGCAGCTAACATTCCTGGCTCTCCTTGAAAGATGCGATTTCAACAAGAAAACCATGTACTGTACGTACGGTATGTTAAAAACCATACGTAAACAACATTTATAAACTACATCTAATGAGAATATATAATCTAACATAAACTAAAGCAAGTGAACACTGCTATGTATGCTTTAGAAATTCGTAATCTGCCTCTCCGTTGACTTTCTCGAAGTTGGAAAGTACCCGCATAGCCCACACCAGTTAAGGTGAAGGGCATAGTGACTTTCGAACCCCTCTCTTTGGGTAAATCTCCAATGCGGACTTCTGGAACTGTTGGATTGAATCGAAAACACTGGACGCATTTTCGAACGATCTTTTGTGCTTCTCTTCGACCACTTATCGGCCAATATTTTTGTCGAGTTGAATGTGATAGTTGCTCCGGTGGACAATGATGGTGCTCGTATCTCATAATAGCTGTTGTTATGTGATGATTTGCCGGGAGGAGAATGGGATGCTTTTGCTCTTCAGAGAGAGCAAAATGTCTCAATCTTCCACCAACTCGTATTAACCCATCTTCATCAATGAATGGATCAAGGCATCTTAAAGGACTTCCACGAGGTGGTGTTTCCTTTTTGGATAAACATTTGTGTGATGATGAAAAAGCTTCTATTTGCAACCACCTTAATACAGTATTTTCTGCTGGTTTCATTTCTTCAGGAGTGATGTGGTTTGTATTTAGGTCTTTGGATACTTTTCCCCTTTTCTTGCTCTGTACTTTGATTATGGTATTATTTGCAAATCTATGACTATACGCAATGACTCGACGTAACTTCGAAAATGACGAAAATTTGTGCAATATTTTGGAAGTACTTGCGATGGTCAACACAACCTTTGAACTCTTCATCTCTGGCAGACTGATGTCAGGTTGCAATGAGGAAGGAGGTAGTGAATTTTCCTTGACTAACCAATGATGACCAAACCACCAAAGATGATGGTTAATAATATCATTGGTTGGAATCCCTTGCGATATGAGGTCAGCAGGGTTTTCCTGAGAGGGTACGTGACCCCACTTTGCATTCTCAGTTGCATCTTGTATTTTTGTGACTCTGTTAGCCACAAATGTTTTCAGCAATCGCGGTTCTGTGTTTATCCATCCTAAAATAATGGTGCTGTCACTCCAAAGAAAAACATTTCTTATCTTGTCTGCTGCTGCAGCCTTCGTTTCTCGCACTAAACTTGTGAGTAAAAGTGCTGCTTCTAACTCTAGTCTTGGCATGGATATGGTTTTTAGAGGAGCCACTTTAGATTTTGCGCTGATTAGATGAGATGTGAACATTCCATCTTGATTTCTGTTTACTGCGTATATACAGGCTCCATATGCTTTTTCGGAGGCGTCACTGAATCCGAAAAGATCAAATTTTGAATTGTAATTTTCAGGATTGACGTTCCTTATGATTCTGAGCTGGTTTAGCTGTGGCAATGAAGAATAATATTGGTTCCAAATGGACAGCTTATCTGTGGTAACAGGTTGGTCCCAGTCGAACCCGTCCGTCCATAGTTGTTGCATTATGATTTTTCCTCTTATTAAAACAGGACTTACTAGCCCAAGAGGATCAAAGACTTGCGAGATTTTTGATAAAATCTCACGCTTTGTATACACTACTTCAGATGAGAGGTTAGCCTGATACTGCAATGTATCTTTTGTCGAATCCCAGACAATTCCTAACGTCTTACTGGCTTCTTCTTTGTCTAGGACCATCAAGTCTCGTGCATTCGATTGGATATTCAAGTGTTTTATGATTTCCTTATGGTTGGACCTCCACTTGCGCAACAACATTTGCCCCTTTTGCAATAGATCCATAAGCTGACGATGAATTTGTATTACTGCATCTACAGTATCGCCACCGGTGATACAATCATCCATGTAAAAGTCTTGTCTCATAATTTTGGCTGCTACTGGATATTGAGGGTCATAGATATTAGCAAGTTCGCGAAGACATCTCATCGCGTGGTAAGGTGCTGACGCTGTTCCGTAAGTGACAGTGTTTAGCTGATATGTTTTTATTGGTAACAGTGTATCCCTTCTCCATAAAATGTGTTGCAATGGTCGATCTTCATAGTGTATCATTATCTGCCTAAACATTTTCTCAATGTCAGCCGTTATTACATACTGGTGCATGCGAAATCTGAGAATGATGTGAAATAAATCTGCTTGTAAATTGGGACCTTGAAACAATTTGTCATTTAGTGATGTTCCTCGTGTAGTTTTGGCGGAAGCATCAAACACCACTCTCAATTTCGTGCTTGAGCTCTCTGGACGTAAAACCGCATGATGTGGTATAAAATAACATTTGTCTGATTCGTCCTCAGCTGTTTTTTCAATGTGTGACATATGTCCAAGTGCTTCGTACTCGTCCATAAAGTCACAATATGCCTGCTTCAAATTTTGTTGTTTGTTGAATTTTCTTTCCAAAGCGGCAAGTCTTCTCTTCGCTTGTTCTTTGGACTCGCCGAGAGTAACTCCTGGCCGTATGGGCAATCTGACCACAAATCTTCCAGATGAGTCCCGCGTGGTTGTTTCAGCGAATAGTTCTTCGCAAAATTGCTCTTCTTTTGTATAGTGCTGCGTTTCTGGGATTTTTTCTTGTAGCCAAAACCTTTCGAGCTGTTGTGATAATGTATCATTAGTCATTGTGAGACACGTAGACATTCCTTCAGCTTTATTTTCTTGTATTTCTCCACCGAGAATCCAGCCCAATTTTGTATCCTGCAAAGCAGGTCGACCAGCTATGTTGTTTTTTGGTCTTCCAACGACGATTTTCCAGTAAATGCTTGCTCCAAGCAGCAGGTCAACATCTCCTGGCTCGTTGAATGAAGGGTCTGCAAGTTGAATATTTTTTGGCATGACTATCTCATTGATGTTAACCTTATATTGGGGTAGTCGTCCTGTGATGGAAGGAACAACGTAGCATTCCAAATCAATGCTGTATTGACTATCCATGGAATAAAGTTGTATACGATTGATTCCCTTTGCTTCAACCTGGGCACCACTAACACCGCTGAATTGTTGATTCTGGCGAAACCACTGTAAATTAAGCCTTTTGCTAAAAGTCGTTGTTACCAAATTTAACTGTGCACCAGGGTCTAATAATGCTCGGCAGGTGATTCTCTTTCCTTTATTGTCCACTACATTCACAAGCGCAGTTGACAGAAGAACTTGTGATGTTCGAACTCTTGTTAAATTGACGCTTGGCCCTTGGCCTAATGTAGATTCTTGCAACTGAATTAAGCGATTTGCTTCTGAAGTTGTGGCCTTTTCTTGGCTTTCTGAACTGGCACTGTCTTTGTGCAGTAATGTGTTATGCAGTGAGTTGCATTTCTTGCATCTTGTTCCACGGCAATCTCTTGCTAGATGTCCAAATTTTAGGCAATTTAGACAATGTTTCTTTTTAATTAATAACTGTCTTCTCTCATCAGGCGTTTGCTTCAGCAACGTTTCACACTGAAAAATGAAGTGGTTTCCTTCACATATGTTGCATTTGAATGAAGGTGTGTTGATCATTAAAACCTTCTTATCCTGTTTATTTTCCTTCTGTGTATACTTGTTTCCCGGACTCTGTTTGTTTAATGTCTTTGATTTGAGGGTTTGTTTCAACAACATCAGTGATTGACATCGTTCGGCTAAAAACTTTGTGAATTCTTGTAGAGTTGGCATATTTTCTGGTGTGCGATTCTTGATTCTTTCTTGCCAGTCACGCTGTTCAAGATAATCTAGTTTCTGCTTAACTAAATGGATTATTAAGGTATCCCAATGATCTACTGGCTGATTAAGTGATTTTAACGCTGATATATTCGTTTGGATGTGCCAATTCAATTTTCGCATCGAGTCGGCTTTGT
The DNA here is from genome assembly GCA_946902985.2 of Meconema thalassinum. Taxonomy (NCBI): domain Eukaryota; kingdom Metazoa; phylum Arthropoda; class Insecta; order Orthoptera; family Tettigoniidae; genus Meconema; species Meconema thalassinum. The sequence goes on from OX336394.1 coordinate 38,218,344, forward strand.
TTTCCTTCTCGATTTCTGGAAATTTGAAAAGTTCATCCAGGTGGGTCTGTATTATCATCATTTGGTTGTCGTATGTAGCGTTTAATAGATCCCAAGCGTTGGTATAGGTCTCTTCGCCTATGGTGAATCCTTCGATGACACTTTGAGCCTCTCCCTTCAGTACTCCGACAAGATACTGGTGCCTCTGTACATTTGATAGGTTTGAATTGTTGTGAATTGTGGATTCAAAGCTATTTTTGAAAAACCGCCACTTTTTGTAATCACCGTCGAATTCTGGGAGTTTTATTTCTGGCAATTTTGACACATTAGAATGAGTTGTTTGAGGAAGTTCTTGTACTTGAAGGTTCTGGGTATTTGGGGATATTTGTTGTTGTGATGTCTCGACGATAGCGTGTAGTTGACTGACTGTGTTGAAATATTGTGTTTCAAATACAGCGCGTTCACCCTCACATTCTGCCAGAAATACGTCCGCTTCAGTTTCATCTTCCGGTATATGGTCTTCGATAGCCTGTTGAATGTCGTCAAACTCTTTCCAAATGCCCTCTATTTTTTCTAATTTTACCGTTGCTTCAATTGGTGTGGTGTGTTCTGAGATCGAGTTGGCTGTTCTAGTCACGAATCCTTTTACTCGTGCGCGACTTTGTTTTAGCTTTGTGAATTGCGACATCCTGAATTGCGATTAAATATAAAGTTGCGTAGGTCTGTGCAGTGACCAATGCAATGAAGAAATGCCTATTGTATTCAATGAATTATATGAATTTGTACAATGGGATTTGAAGTACGGTAGACCTAGATCAATGTTTTATTTGTTTTGGTAGTATGACTCTTGAATTATATATGACACTGCTTTGGCTATTGCGTTTACGTTTCAGCTGTCGATTGCGACGTATATTTGTAACCTATGAATGTCTCTCCAATTATGATTTATTTGATACTCACAGGAGTCGAGAGTTCCGCTGTTGGGCGCCAATGTTATTGAGTTGGAGTTGCTTTTAGTGATGTAATGAATTTTTGTTCTCTTTTATGAATATGACCTTTATTTATTGTTTATTACCTTGTATGGTCTTGTATCTTCTCAATGCTATGGTTGCTTTATTACAATAATTGACTGCCGACAGCGCAGCGCTATGGCCTAACTAAAACCACGGCCCACTGGATGCTGCTCTCCAAGGAGCTTACAAAAATAGTCCATACATAGAGGGCGCTCATAGCAGCACAATAGCAGCTAACAAGTATTTTTGCGGCTTTTTGGAACTTGGGCCATCGGAGGCTAAAAAACTGAATTTTCATGCATCACAAGCCTTTATAAATTTATTAAAGGGGTCTTACTGTGGATGGGGACTTAACAGAACGGTGAGGGTCATATTTTATGTGACTTGTATTGCGTTTCGTCTATGAGGTTTTCAATTTTATTTTCACATCAGGGAGTACACATTAGATGAATTTAGTTTGAGAACTCATTTCAACTAATCATTTCTTTTTGGTGACAATTGGGTTCATCGTAAGGATGATTTTGTGTGAGTTAGTTATTGTTGTTTTAAAGGGCGGAACTACGTGGTCATCTGCCCCTTGATTCTGTTTGATCCTGTGTGGTTGATATATCCATACTTGGACATCTGGGTGATAAGTTGTAGTAAATAGAGTTAGTTTGCCTCGTGGCCACTATATATATATATATATATATATTAAATACACCTGTCTATAATATATGATTGTTTATTCAATTTTGTTTCTTTTACGCCTTTCGGTATGTTTTTTGACGGATGCAAGCAAAAAGTGGATTTGTCTGTCTTTCTGTGTATCTTTATGTACACTTATAACTCTGGTTTGGATGCTTGGAGAATCGTAAAATTAGGTATGGTATCCATGAGAGTCAATACACCAATCATTTATAAAACTCTTCACTGTACTTCTCATAGAAGGGTGGGTCTAGGGAAAACTTTTCAAAATATATGCTAAAATAGGAGAAATATAAAAAATATCCTTGGAACATATGTTGCACTTCTCAATGTGAGACACAAAATTCGGGAGTCTATAAAGGGTCTCCCAAAAACCATATTTTAAGGCCCTTAAATTAACAGTGTGTGTGTTATTCCCAGAAAACTAACTTCGCTCTGATAAACTTATGAAGGAATGACAAACTCCTAACCATTGCAACAGTAGCTCAATTGATAACGTCTGGTTATTGATACCAAAGACTGTTCGAAAAACGGGTACTTCTGCTATATAATATGCTAAGTTCATACGACAAGGAACTCAAGCTCCTGAAGCAGAAGGAGTTAGAAGGTGCGTTTTGTGCCAAAATCTTTCAAATCGTCTCAATAGTACAGGAAAAATCTCTCATTTCTTGAAAAGTCAACGGAAATATATTTATTTGTTTAAATAGTGCGTTTAAACAAATAAGACGATAGCCCCTGGCAGAACTGTGTTGCGTCCAGCCCGCATAACACTAGAGCTGTGCGGGTAGTCTCTACACATGGGGTGCGCACAACCCATTGTGCATTGAAAAGAATATTCAAACATAATTATCCGAAACAGTGACGATTGCACTCTGATTTCATAAATATAGACAATTTGTTTAAAATTTGCGTTGAAACAAATAAACATATTTATAGAAGCCCGCATAACGGTAAAGACGGGCGGGTGGTTAATGAACATGCGAGATTTCTCGCACAGGTCCCCTAGTTAATATTATTGAAATATTAGAAGCCAATTTTTCTGTGTTGCCTAAGAAATTTATTACTGTGTTAACCAACTGGAAAGCTTCTAATAATAACAGTATTAATAGTTTGTGAACTTTTTTTTGTTTAGCTCACCGAGCATCAGTTCACGGTCGGTCCATGGGAAAGGCTGCTGCAAAGCAGGCTCGAACTTTGGAACTGGAGTTCACTCTAGCCCCGAGACCTAGGGATGGGCGAGACGGTGCTCGTGGTGGTCGGAGAGGTGGCGGAGGAGGAGGAGGAGGTGGTGGTGGTGGTCCCAGAGCTCGGCATGTACAAGAGGAGGAACCTCAAGGTGCTGTTGGTGGCAGAACTGTCAGCGACCATTTTGAAGATACTTCGGCAGTGTTTCACAATGCACCTAATTTAAATACCAACTGCATCGAAGAATTTCCTACCTTGAATGGGGGTGCTCCTTCTGCGAGACCTAATGGTGCTTTAACCATTCGGACCATTCGTCAGTCCCAGCCACCACTTGCCATCAACGATGCCAACTTTCCAGCTCTGGGTTCGGACTTGGGCGCAGGTGCAAGTATAGCTGGAAGCAGTGGTGGATGCAAGACGGTGCGCTTGAGTGTCAATAGTAGTGGAGCAGAGCGTTCAGGTCCTGCTGTTGCAAATATAATTAGAAATAATACTTCTAAAGTTCCCACCAATGTATCCATTCATGTTAACCATCGGCCGAACGGAGCTCTCACCACTCGTCTATCTAGTAGTCAAAACATCCGTGTTCGTCCACAGTCACAGGAGGATTTTCCTTCTTTATCCAATTCAAAAAATGATGCTCCTGTAACATCACAGTGGTTAGGTAGTCAGGGAAATTCGGGAGTTAAGTCAAGAACTCGACCTCCCCCACAACCAGTTACAAAAAAGGTACCGATAGTGGAAGATTTCCCATCACTTAGTTCTAAAGCGGCGACAAAAAGTAGTGTGGAGAGTAATGTTCCGAAGAAGGCTTCGTCAGTGACTATTCCTGTTTCTAGTTATCCACCTTCAAGTAAGCCTAGTGTTGCAAATATTAAAGTAAGATCAAAAAAGAAGAAGCCCAACAAGACCACAGTGGTGAAGGAACCGAGTGGGGGTGAGGTGGGGAAGCGAAAGAAGAAGCCAGAGGAGGAGGAGGAGATAGCACTCAAACTGCAGGGCATTCTCAAGTGTAATGAGGGGATCACAGAGCGCAAGAGATCCGAGCTTCTTGTCGAAAACCTGGCAACGGAGGATGACGATGACTTTCCTCCCATTTGTCCTCCAGGATTTCTGCCACAGTCGGGTCCCCCTCCTGGTTTCCGAGGTGAAACTACTGATACTAGCGTGAAATCTCCTCCTCCAGGATTTTCTGTCACCCTGAATTCTGTTGCTCGTCCTCAACCCAATGGCTTAACGTTTACTAACAGCAGTGGACAGAGTTACTGTATCCTACCCGACAAGCTGACACATTTCATCCCTCCTCGTGATGCAGATAAACGTAACCAGGCCTTGGTGACCAAGGTGCAGCAGAACGTCGACGACATGGACGAGTTTCTTCAGATGTCTGCGTTATTTCGTCAGGGCAGTGTGTCTGCTCTGACTTTCTACGAGCATTGTAGGAAGACAATGGGTCACAGGGCATTCACCGAGATCTTTCCTGAATTGCTTGTTCTGCTTCCGGACGTAGACAAACAGCAGGTACAGTAAATATGCTTTGTTTATACGAGGGTCATTCCATAAGTCATGGCAACTATGTTATATCTTTCGATAATGCTACAGCATAGGAAATCCACGATGTGAATTGAACCGTTAAGGCCGTGTGGTATCTCAATGCCAACAGAGAATAAGGTTCGTGTATAGGTGTTAACAACAAATGTACAAATGAAAACCACACAATGGAACTCGGTGTAAATTTGTTTTGCACTAGTACAAATGGAACACAAATCAATCAATTATCATCCAGGGCACCATTTCCAAGCATTGAAACACTGTTCAATAACAGACACGGACATGTCAGTTTGGGCAGACAAGGGCCGCCCACTTTGCTGCGAGTCTGCAGTTGTTGCGCGTCCATGTCGGAAAGCCTCAACCCAACGTGTAACTGTTGGGTAATTACCAACAGCTCGACATTTCTGCCACCGAGAAAAGCAATTTTCACGAATGATCGCTGTTCCCATCTGCTTACATCCATCTTGTAGCACGGCCAACCTCAGAATGAACGTGTATGGTGCTGGTACCTAGCCATCTGCACTTACAGTAGTCTTCTGTCGGGTGAATTCTAAGCTGTTTGCCGCGGGGTTTCAAATGTCTTCACTGGAATTACTGTAATGCTATATGCTCGAAAGATACAACATAGTTGCCATGACTTATGTAATGACCCTCGTATGTTCTTCAACGGCTTGAGGGAAACGAACATAAGAGTGTGAAAAATGCAATTGATATTGCAACTTTTCAATCGGTCAATACAATATAATCCCAATTACTGGGACGTGGGAAAAAATAACCTGTGATTAAAATACATAATTATCTTGTTATGGACTACATAAGGGGGAGAAAACAGAATATATATATATATATATATATACACACAGTGCTCAAAAAAGTTTTGCATATTGTGATTTAGTGACTTTTCTATGTGCATGTAATCACATTATACACACTATTGGGTACAAACAAAGAAAAACAACACACAATCTGCTGTGCAAAAGACACAAAAACACGAAAGGAATAACAAAATTGATAATGTGGGACTTTGGTACATACGTCTTTTTCATGTTAGGGCACATCGATAGCGTGTATGGCCACCACGAGCTTTAAGGCATGCTTGCAGACGACGAGGCAAACCTGGTTTGGGCAGATTATCCCACTCTTTGATAACAGCCTAAATGAGTTGTTGTTTGTTTGTTTGTTGGAGAATTGGGATGGTGCAAAATTGCCCCCTTGAGCATGTTCAATACAGTTCATGTCCACAGAATATGCAGGCCATGCATCTAAAGGAACTGAATGTAAACTGTAAACTACAGGTTCAAGGATGTTTTCTCCAGTCATGTTACCGTGGATAGGAATTAGAGGCGTACGTGCTGTTGGTGGCGTTCCTTGATGAAGGGCTCGTGAAATCTGTCGCCCACTCGTCGCCATACTCAAATGCTCCTGTTGTATGGGTTCAAACCAATGGAGAGTACGCTTCCAGTCTTCCTGCTGCCATGTCCGATGAGTTGTTGGCCTCCTTACAAGAGCTGCCTTCAGAGGATGTTTTGGTGCTGGCACCCTTGACATCAGTTCTGCTTCATGCAGCCAATTGCACACTGTCCGACCGGACACATTCCCTCCAGTGGCCCTTTGAAGATCCTGGCGGAAGAACGTGGCAGTACCAATGGGCCTACGACGTACTGAAAGCAACAGATACCGATCCTCCCTGTTAGTAGTCCAGTTCTTTGTCGATCAGCAACTGTTCAGGTCTCCCTGTTGCTCCACACCCTCGACACATCACTTTGACTCACTCCAACACGAGCAGCAACATCCACTTGTCGGAATCCCTCCTGAAGCAATGTTCAATGTTGTACGAATGGCATACAGTCCCTTTGTCTTTCCCGTGCTCTTGAAACCAAGTGTACACATTGGGCTGTTCAGTCACCGCAAACATGCCCACAGACCTCAACCTTAGATTATTTTAGACTGTTTTGGAAGAAGATGTATACTCGGAAACGAGTTAAAGCCGACGACGACAAGTGAACATGAGACATGCCTCCTAGCGGACAAATATTCAATTATCGTACGGCGTACAGCCATTGTGTGGCTCTTAAACTAACGTACAGTGTGTACTGTAAACATGTTTGCATGTGTAATCGTCATATGCAAAACTTCTTTTGAGAACTGTATATAATTGGTTAAAAAAGTCTGACTCGCTACAAAGTTTAACCATTTGCTTTCAAGGTGTCCAAGTGTCCTGCGAATTGACACGGTAATGATCCGTCGTACCTGTCTTTTTAATTATTAGTTCATTATTTACGCACCAGATAGCTTCATTTCTGCACGGAGTAAGAAGAGTACAGTTGTATCTCACGTTATACCCCACGGGAACTTCCAGCTATCCGTCATCATCATCATCATCATCATTTCCCCTTATCCAGCTTCTGCCGGGTCGGGGTATTTATGGCACTTCTCCACTTTCCTCTTTCCTTCCACCATTCTTCTTCCACGATCTTGTCCCAGTCCAGATTTCTTTTTCTCACGCTGTTCTTCACTGAATCAATCCACCTTGTTCTAGGTCTTCCCCTTGCTCTCTTACCCTTGCACTTCGCCTCCAGCATCTGTCTTGGTATTCTATTTTCCTCCATCCTCTTTACATGTCCAAACCACATTAGTTTATTCTTCTCAATTCTCTCATTTAGTTTTCCCATCCCAACTTCCTTCCTAACATCTTCATTCCTCACTCTGTCTTTCCTTGTCTTACCTATCATACTTCTTAGGAATTTCATTTCACTGGCTTGGATTCTACTCTCTTGCCTGCTCGTCAGGGTCCAAGTCTCAGCTGCATACGTTAATATGGGTACATAGTACATTTTATACATTACCTCCTTGCTTTTCCTTGGTACTTCCTTATCCCAAACAAGTTTTCTTACACTTTGATAGAATGCATTGCTCTGCTGTACCCTCCTGCCAATCTCCATGCCCAACCTACCAGTTTGCATCAATTCACTTCCTAGGTATTTGAACGTGTCCACAATTTCCAAACTCTGACTTCCAATTTTCACAATGCCCTTTCCTTGTCTTTCCCCTCTTGTCATCACCATGGTCTTGCTTTTCTCTATACTGATTTTCAGGCCATACTTCTGAATATTTTCGTTCAGTGCATCTAGTTGTTTTTGCACTTCTTCGGTGTTCCTTCCCCAGACCACAATATCGTCTGCAAATAATAGTAACTTCATTTCTTTATGTCCATATGCTTCCTTTGTTTCCTTTACAATTTCATCCATTACCATTATGAATAAAAGAGGTGACAGCACACTCCCCTGTCTTAGTCCAGTCTTGTTCCTAAACCAATCTGTCTTTCCAACAGGGGTCAGAACCCTGCGAACACAGTTGTTGTACATTGCTTGCACCATTTCCAACATTTCTCTTCCCAGTCTCTTCTTAACCATGGTTTCCCATACCTTCTCTCTGGGGACACTATCATATGCCTTTTCTAGATCTATGAAAGTCATGATCAAATCCTCTCCATATTCCCAGTTCTTTTCCATCACCTGCCTCAAGCTAAAGATTGGGTCCACTGTGGATCTTCCACTCCTGAAGCCATACTGTTCCTCTTGCAACTCTCCTTCCACCTTTCTTCTCATTCTTCTTTCTAATATCCTTTCCAGTATTTTTACTATCTGTGATATGAGGGTGATCCCTCTATAGTTATCACACACTTTCTTGTCCCCTTTCTTAAACACTGGTATTATTAGCCCTTTCACCCAGTCTTCTGGTACACATTTCAGTTTCCACACACACTTTAGCAGTCGATACAGCCATTGCATACCAACAGGTCCAGCAGCCTTTATCATTTCTACACTGATCTCATCCACCCCTGTTGCTTTTCCCATCTTCATCTTCTGTACTGCTAATTCTACCTCCAGCATTGTTATATCATCTTCTGTTATAGAGTCGTCAGGCTGTGTCACTTCGATCTCACCAGTACAATTGCTCACGTTCAATAGCTTATCGAAATACTCCTTCCATCGTCCCTTTATCTCTTCCGGGTGTGTTAACAACTCTCCATCTTCCTTTTTCACCAGCTTTGTAGTAACCCTTTCTTTCCTCTTACTTCTTAGAAGCCCATACAGCATCCTTTTACTGCCACTTACATCTGTTTCCATTCTTCGTGTAAATTCTTCCCAACTTTTCTTCTTTTCTTCTCCTACCACTTTCTTACACCTCCGTTTGCTGTCGTGATACTTCCTTTTGCTTTCTTCTGTTTGATCTCGGTTCCATTCTTTCCATGCAGACTTCTTTTCTTTCACTGCTTTCCTCACTTCCTCATTCCACCACGGTGTCTCCTTCTCTTTCACTCTTGTTGACGTCCTACCACAAGCACTCTCTGCTGCACCAGCAAATGCCTTTTTAAAGTGGGACCATTCCTCTTCTACATTTTCCACTTCAGTAACTGGGATTTGTTGCTTCAATCTCTCCTGAAAATCTTCCTGTACAGCTTTGTCTTTCAATTTCCATACTTTTATTTTACTTTCTCTGATCTCCTTTAGGTTTTCCAATTTTCCCCATCTAAATTTTGCCACCACAGTTCTATGGTCCCCATCAAATGCTTCTCCTGGTAAAGCTGTCACATCCATCAGCTTTCTGCGATTTGTCCTTTCCACCAGGAAGTAGTCAATTACTGATTTTGTTCTTCTATCACCCCACCCATATCTCGTAATTTTCCTGCTGTTTTTCTTCCGAAACCATGAATTACCCACTATCAGTCCATTCCTTTCACAAAAGTTTACAAGTTCCTCTCCTTCCCGGTTCTTTTTCCCATATCCATATGGTCCAACGACTTCTTCCTTTCCTTGTCTCTCATTTCCGACTTGTGCATTCATATCTCCCATGATCACCACTTCTACATCTGAGATTACTCTTTCTACATCCTCCAGGAATACTTCAATATCTTCTTCTCTGTTTCCAGTCTGTGGTGCATACACTTGTATGAAGTCCATCACGTCATTCTTCATCTTCATTCTAATTTTCATTATTCTGTCACTCACACACTCTACCACTTCAACATACTCCTCCAGTTGTTTCGAGGTTATCAGTCCCACGCCATTTTTTGCCTCTTGGCCACCACTCCAGTATAATGTATATCCTTTCCTCAATTTCTTCCTTCCTTTACCTTTCCATTTCACTTCACTCAGCCCCATCATTCCAACCTTCTCCCTCTCCATGAAGTCTACCACCTCCTCCACCTTGCCTGTCAGGGTCATGACATTCATGATTCCCACTTTCATTTCGGTTACTGGTCGCCCATTTCTCACAGTTCCCCCAGTACCAAAGGAACTGCGCGTCGCCTGCAGGGTACGCCCTAACCTTTTCCGAATCATTGGAAGTGCCATTTCCATTTTAGGCTATTATTACGATGGGGTCGCCACTCCCAAAGGCATTTTATGAAGCTACTGCCAGCTATTATTCAGGCCGCCCCTAACATGGGAAACAGACGCTGCCGATTGATGCTGTACTCATACTATTCCCCGAGTACTGGGTTGCCTCTTCCGCAATCTCCACCGTTCCGAAGTCCATCTTCTCCGCTGCAGATTCCGTTGAGGTCTTCGCACGTAACCCTGTGCACGGGGCCTATGTTATACCCCATAGGACTGGGTCCTCACCAGAACTTAGCCGGTACTGTAGTTCCATGGTATATTACAGTACCGTTGCCCACCCCCGCGACGTGGACGCGCCTGGCAAGAATTATCCAAGTAGCCAATTAGGATTGACTCATGGACCGGGTTAAGGAGCTGTCTAAATCCAGCCTCCAAGGCCCAGCTATCCGTATTTATCGATATTCTTCGAGTCTGAAACACGTGTTCACTGGAGTTCCGTGTCTTGTTTACATCGTGGTTGGCGGCAAACTTCCGTTCATTTCTCGGTGTTTTCATTAGTGATTATGTAGTAAAATTAAGCTATATCGTAGGCAATATATTTAGTTTACGTGTTAGTTCATTATTTAAATAGTTTTCTTAGGTGATAGTGAACTTTCAGATATGGTTCATTTAGGTTTGATCTAGTTATTTATCGCGTGCGGCATGGTGAAGAGACTTCATTTAGCTGACGACTATATCACTGAATATCTTGATAATTATTCAAGTGATGGTGATGTTTCTCTGTCCGAATCGGAAAGTGTAGATGATGATAATCCAGCACCTCCAGACAGTGATGTTAGTGTGGATAGTGATTTGGAGGATGAAGATTATCGTGATATCTTGGCCCCTGAACAGCCCATCCCACTTCCTCATCAATATCAGGAACTGACAGGACCTAAGCATATGCCACCACCAGATTCCACCACGATTTAATTTTTGATTTGTTTTTTACCTCCGTTCTTTTAAATCTGATTGTCTCAGAAAACAATCGCTATGCCTAAAGAAAAATAAGGACAAGCTATCTCCACAACTTCGTAAATGGAAGGAGAGGTTTTCTGGCTTGCATTCTGAATATGGCGGTAAACAGGAAAGCTACCATTGCCTCATATTGGTCATCCTTCTCATCACAGTCAACACCGTGGTTTGGGAACATGTTTTCATTCCATAGGTTTCGGCATATTTTTAGGTTTTTCTTTTAGTGGACAGTGAATAGTGTGCTCCACCAGGTGATCCAGCTTATGATCCCTGTATTCGATTTCAGCCTTTAGTTGACCATGCCAACAACATTTAGGCACCAGTATACTCCTCATGAGGAACTGAGTGTTGATGAGTGCCTGGTGGGGACAAAGAATAGGACATGCCTGATGCAATATTTACCCTATAAACATCATAGGAGGGGAATAAAATTCTGGATGCTCTGTGATTCAGTTTCAAACCACTGCTTGGGATTGTTCACCTACCAGGTCTCAGGAAGACAAGGACAATATTTCTAACTGTGGACTGGGGTACACTGTGGTCATGAGACTATTGAAATTAGGGAATTACTTGCAGAAAGGATACTATGTGTTTGTTGTTATTTTTATTTTTTTATGTGTGTTCCACTTGTAAGGGACCTTTTCTCATTAGGAACATACATTACTGGCACTGTAAGGAGAAACAGAAAGTACCTGCCTTAGAGTCGTAAAAGGAAGTTTGAAATAGGTGAAACTTTGTATTGCCGTTCTGGTCCTGTCTTGGTCTGTGTCTACAGAGAGAAGAAATCACAAAGGGCACCTGTTATCCTTCTCTCCAGTAAGGCAACAGCTAACTCTACAGAAGTAGAAATTAAGAGGGGGAACACCTTAAAGCTGGTGAAAAAAAACAAACAACGGAAGTGATCCACAGCTACAATAAATTCATGGGGGGCTTTGATACCTCTGACATGATGTTGTATGCCTTCCTAGATGAACGCAAAACTATTCAATATTGGAAAAAGGTGGCATTTAATATCATCGCCAGAATGGTCCTGAATTCCTACATTCTATATAAGGAACATGCAAGAGGTAAAGGAAAACTGAAATCTAGGCTATGCATTATTGTAGAGATCATTGAATATTTGGAGGGTGAGTGGTTGCAAACGAAGAATGCTTCAGTGAATGATCCTCGAGGGCCACCAAGTGTGAGAAATCTTCCTGATAAGAGGGAGTCCAGGTGCTGCATCTGTACTTCAGAGGGGAGGAAGCGGAGATACAGAACCATTCGTACGAGGTGTAGCAAGGGACTGCACGGAGAGTGTTAATAGGTTAGTGGTTCACATTATAAACTTGAGAAAAAATTGTCATTTAGACTTTCACGGCCCGTGTTATTATTCATAATGTTGAATTTTGGGCTTATGCCGTGTTTTATTATACTAATATTCGACGCGTTTCGAAAGATGAAAGACATGGTTTCTTTCGAAACGCGTCGAATATTAGTATAATAAAACACGGCATAAGCCCAAAATTCAACATTATGAATAATTGAGAAAAAATTATCTCGGAAACAAACAGTTTTTATTTTTTTTAAATGCTAATGCAGCCTACAGACAAAATGATTTCAGCAAATTTGGTTAAAATTAATTTCCTAATAAAAATTTTTGTCCTTTTTTTTTTCCCCCACATTCAAACCAGGCGGTATAGATGTCCAACCCATTGGCAGTGATAAGTGATTCATTCTCTGTAGGTCAACTGAATTGAATGGTAATATCTTCATTGGTTAGTGTTACTAGTTTTAAGAAATGTGTGTTTTAGGCAAAAATGGCTGACATTTTTCAGTGTTAAATCATTTTGAACATATTAATCTATCCTTGGAACTAATGCACATAGAATCTTGATATTTACCATGCTAGTAAACAATAATATAGCCTTCCTAATGACATGGAATACCAAACTTGGGCTGTGAATACCATTTTCTAGAATTACTTCCCAACTTTCAAATTCTGAAACTTGTAACTTTGATTTGACATTTCTTATTTTTATAACATTTAACCCTTTTGGTTTAGAGATATGACTTACAGTATAAATAAGTGAGTATACTCTATAAGTTTACCAACTCTCATGTTCATATCTTTATTGGTGTGCCTTCCATGTAATTTTAAAAGACATGTGTGCATAGTGTGGCAAATATGACTGTCAGTTTTGACACATTCATCAGCTGAGAGCTTGAAAGCGAAAGGGTTAATTAAAAACTTTTAATAATTGTAAATACTGTTTGTACATAAGTGTTATATACGTATCCACTGAACCTAAGTGAGCAGGATCTGATGATGTTCGCTTGACGAATGAAACTAGTCATCCAATTTAACCCCCATTTTGTGAGATGTGGTTTATCAAGTGTATAAATATTCTCCACCCGACCTAATTTGGGGACACTCGTTTTGACCGACTGAAAACCTTCTAAGAATAATTACTTAGGCAGCACTAAGAAATGGGGCAGATGACCTCGCTGTTCTGCCCCTTAAAACCTCAATAACTAACACTAAAAAATATCTTCTAATATTTCGTATATGAGGAACATCCAGAAATTAAATTTCCCTATTTTTATTTATTTGTTTAAAGTAAACGTATTTAGTTAAATATAACAATGCACGACAGATCTATAACGTAGCAATGATATACCGGCCGAACCAAGTTCCGACTGGTGTTGGCAGCGCAGGAGCATTGACTTGAAATGACCGCTCTTATTCTGTCTCCCACCGCCTGCGAGATTTGGTCAGTGATAAAGTTTCTTAAAGCTCAAAACAGTGCTGATCGATATTGTCAGGTCTAAGGGCCGAAGGTTATGAACAAACAAATGGTATGTCACTGACGTAGGCAATTTTGAAGTCTGTCAAAATGTCCATGATAAAAAGAGCCATGAGCGACCATCGCTTCACAATACGGAAATCGGCAGTCATTTTCCGCAGATATCATGATCCTTGTTGCATGAAATTGTCACTAGACACCTGCTGTTCAAGAAAGTGTGTGCCAGATGGGTGGCGAATATGCTGACACCCAACCACAAAATGCAGCACTGATACAGGCCGGACGTTTGTTTTAGACGAGTGAAAAAACTTAATGGAAGCCTGGAGGCGAGTTACTGCAGTACCTGTGTTGTTATCAGCTGCCCCAAGTGGTCCGATGATTGACAAAGCTGTCTAACACTACTGCTGAAGTACAGTCATTGGCAAATATAATGGCGTTCTGTTCGTAAATACCTAACGTGTACTTCCGTGTCACACAATACTTCGACGTGGACTGTACTGTCAGCGGGGCGGTGTCACCACGTGCTCAAGTCTGAAATTCCATTACATCAGATCGGTGGTGACAAGTTTGAAGCAATAGGCTGAGAGAGTGACTGTGTGCAGGCTCACCCGCAGGCTTCAAGGTCAAGGACAATCGTCTAAAACAAACGTCTGGCCTGTATTTCTTAAGTGATACCATGGTGATGTCGACGTGTTTCTCGACAGGATTGTCATGAGTGATGAGACGTAGGTTGCTCACATTAGCACGGAAACCAATTAGCAGTCAATGCATGGGCATCACAGTGGATCTCCGGTCAAGACGAAATTCAGACTGTGTTTGTGTGGAAAGTGATGTAAACAGTGTTCTGGGACAGGAAGGGCATTCTGTGCATTGACTTCCTGCTCAGAGGTGAAATATGAACGCTGACTATTAGTGTGAAACACTAAGGAAATTGCGACGGGTCATTCAAAATAGTCATGGAATGCTCAGTATAGGTGTTGTGCTGATATATGACAATGCTTGACCACATACGGCTTGGCGCACAACAACTGTTCTTTCGGAGTTCATCCACCATACAGTCCTGATCTTGCTCCCAACGATTTCATCTTTTCTTGCACCTCAAGAAATTCCTGTCCTCCGGTCAGCATTTTCACACTTAGAGCTGAAGACTAAGACATCCCCAGACAGCCGACTTCTACGACACAGGTACACAAAGGTTGATCCCACGATATGACAGGGGTCTTAACTCTGGTGGTGACTATACATTGCTGTATCTGGTGCCCATAAAGTTTTTCATGTAATTAGTATCAGCATAGGAATTGGTTTCATGAACGATTATAAGATCATCGTCTAAAAGCCAATTGGTGTTCCTTCAGCTGGGTCCATTTTATTTTAGCACATAATCTAAAGGTATAGGAGGGTTTGCAATGTCACAGTCACCCCAAGTGTTCACATTCCTCGGCGTATTATCACGAACTACATCAGCGTTATTATCTTCACTGGACAATATAGTGAACTCATCCTGTATATCAATGTCACACTCTGAAATACCTTCACTCTCACTATTTACGAGCACTCTCTCTATTTCTGCGTCACCAATAACTCCGCCACTACCTGACAAACAAACTAACCTGTTTTGTAAAAAATAAATTAAGATAAGGGACATCTCTTGGCAATAATAGTTATCTCCAAGTGTAGATGAAATCTGCATCTTCTTCCCATTTTACGACAAAGAAAATATTACGATATCCACGCAGCGGGCGTTTCAAAATACAGTATTAAGGCATACCATGGCATTGTACATGCTGTGATAGAAGCAGACAAGAGGGTGCAACATGACGCCGCATACGTTGAGGTTAAATTGCTGAAATTTAGTATTTATAAATACAGTGGAACGTCCTTAACCCTCTTAGTGCCAGGCGAAAAGGTAAAGGTGAAGTCTAAAAGTGCCAGGCTGTTTTAATGGAAAATGTAGGCTTTCAGAAATAAATATGTGCATCCTCTGTTTGAAAGATACGAAAGCGAAATTTAGTCAGGGAGTGCAAAACATAGCTATCTAAATTCAGGGAAATTTTCAGATCATTATGAAACTTATTTCTTTCTTTATTAATTAATTAATTAATTAATTAAAATAATTTCTTCTGTAAAATAAAATTAGAAAGTTTGATTATTCCTATTACCACACGCATATAAATGGAGTAAAAATGAACACTGGAGAGCACACATACATAACAAAAGAATCAGGAAATGCAGTTTTTTAGTTTAAAAAATATCAGCAGGGGTGTCAAATCCGAAATTCTAAAATCTAGCATATTCATAAAATACCGTACACCAACAATGGCATTGTTGATATAAATAAAATAAAAATAATTACAGTGAAAATAAATAAACAGAAGGGCACCCTGTAGTTTTATCTTTCACATTTGTGGTTGTGTAGCCTGTGGAGGATTGTCCTGGTCAACATTCCTTTCTTCTCAGTCACTATTACCATCAACATCATTACCATCACTATCATTTGTTTGGTTATGTACGATCGCATTATTCTGAAGCGGAATCGGCACTTGATTCGTGACACACAAGATCGCAGTCACTGTCCACGAAGTCCAAGAGTTCACCACTTGACTCATCAATCATTAATTCTTCAATTTCTTCCTCTCTCAAACAATGCTTCATTCCCTTGGACGCCATGCTTTTACGAGTCACGCGTTAACAAGTCAAGGAACTTCAAATATCGCTCGAGTATATCGATAGACAGAAAACAAAAGATGTTTGCCAGAAAATGGTAGCTAGAACTCTCTTTAATGGTCACGTCAAGTTTAGATGCCGTTTTCGGTCTATAAGCCCTTCTAAGAATACAAAAACGAAGCGTCTCTCAGAGCGACGCTGGCAAGTTTCGTTCATTTTATGAGGATCGCTCACAGCGACTCTGGCACTAAGAGGGTTAATCTCGTCCAATTGGGGCTCTAGGTTGTTTTATTGAATGAAAGCCTGGAGTAAACAAAATAACATATGAAATTAAGCCAAGGTACAGTATTTTTAAATTTAAGAAGTACAAATGTTTAGTACAGAAGTTATACAGTAATGCAATACAGTATTAGGCCGTACAAAATAACTACAGTCCAGCCGCCGAGTGTCTGGCTCTGACATTTCTCATGAGGGAGGAAGGCAGCGTTGCCGGTTCTGTACCGCGAAATATAAAACATGGACTACATAAAATATTTCACATGTTTTTCAATGAATTATGACGAACCGCTGACCATATTTCTAAAGTAATATACTTACACACAGTTAATTGGTAAGTGTGCACACACAAGACAATAAAACAACAAACCTGCACTAACACATCGAGCTAAATTTAAAGACCGGCATACCGGGAAAACCACTGATTGGTACAGGTGACAACATTCATGATAGTAAGCGACTTCGCCAACATAAGCGGAATTCCACTGCGATATAGCATTAGATTTTGTAACCGCAAAATGTCGGAATAACAAAATTATGCATAACATTGCAAATAGGGTGTGGGACTTCCACGTTACATAGTGAAGACTCTAGAGAAGAATTACAATGATGGCAAGTTTCAAGGTTCTATTAACAGCTTCTCACTGCCGTAAGTTGGCTATATTGTTCTCTTTACCCCTCTTCTCCCAGCATCGCCAAACGTCAGAGCCGGACACTCAGCGCCTGGACACCTTCATTGGCCACACTTGACACGCTTACTGGTTTGAAGAAACTGCTGATCTTGGACATTGCAGTAATTTCTTTAATAATTAACTCGTGCAGATGCCTCAAATGTTGCATTAATGCATTACATATTATTAAACTGTTGTCCGGATAAGCCAAGTCCGAACTTATGGGGTTTTACGGTATAGCAGATAGCCTACACATTTGGTTAGGTTTGGCAACACTATATTGCACCTAACACTTTTGAAATTCCAGTTATCTTCCTTTGGCCCAGTTAATCTCTAAAAAAATGAGAACTTGGAATTGATTAGGGAGCCAGGTCTTATAGATGGATCGTCAGTAATGCCTAGTTGGCACCAATGAACAAGAAATCTTCCCTTATAAACCAGCAACTGTGAAGGAGGGTTCTTTTCTTATGCACAAAAGTATATGTTAGGTCAGTATGCAGTGTTAATACAGCTCAGATGTCATTTTGAGCATGTGCACTTTAGCTGAGTGTTGAGCATAAGCTGGCTTCTGTTTCAAGAAATATGGGAGAAGCTATATTCCCTAATCTTGAGCACAGCCAACTGTTGGCCACCCAGTATTGTAAATCAAGTGCATTTCCCAGCAACGTAGCTGTGCCATGACTGCAGTATAGAGCGGGTAGTTCAATTCTCGGCACTAACAGTGGCCATCTTAGAGAGTGTTGTTTCCCATTTTATTTTTCGCTGAGATGGCAGCTTGTTTTAAGTCCCAGAACACCTTCCCCATTCCTGGATTCTAAAGTTACAGCTACGTACCCAATATATTTGACATTTGAACTTGTATTGACAGGTGGGAGCTTTTTTTAATTATATCTTTAGCAGTTCTCTTCATCGTGACCTAGGAAGCAAAACCCAGCTGAGTGATTTTGTTTCTAAGGTATGAGAAATGGGGTCCTCCTCTCTATTTCTTCCCTAGAACCTTGCCTTCGAAGACAATCCTCCGGATAAAGGAGTCATGCCGTAAGAAGTGTCCAAGAAATTTAGTTTTCCTCTGCTCTGATGAATAAAGTAATGTCCGTTTCTCTTTATCATCCAAGATTTATTCAAATAAATAATAATATTAATGTGGAACAAGAAGACAACAACGACATGGATTAAGGAAGTTCAAAAAGATCTCGAAAATTCCAACATCCAGGAAGTTCAGATGTCAAACAGGGAAACATTTCGGTACATAATTCAAAATTTGGAAGGGTTTCACGTCACAAGAACCACAAAGAAGGGAAGAGCCTGGACGGATGAGCAGAAGAAACAGCATAGTGCCCATATGAAGGAGTACTGGAGGAAGAGGAAACTTCAGGCAAAGAAAAAATGAAATTGTAGCGTGATCCGAAGTGGTCAATTTGCAAATAAAAAAATGTTAATGGAACTAAATTGACTAAGACTGTGCATAATTGATATTAGTGGTCCAATGTTGGTCATAAAATATAAAATAAATAAATAAATGTTATTGAAACGTCCCCTGTGTTTTCACATTTATACTTCCATAGCCACATCAATTTGATCTCTATTCAAAAGAAGGTCTTCTTCTGTGGTGTTCAATCCGAAGATTTAGCAGCTTTCCATGAACTCCGGTCTGTGGCTAGTCTCTTAAAGTCCAAGTAATTATCACAACCTTTGTCGTGAATGATTTGTTTTATGTATCCCAGCCGTGGTCTACCTCTACAGTTCTTTCCTTCAACATTGCCCTCCAGTATTGTGTGCAGAAGACTTTCATGCCTCAAGATATGTCCAATCCAATTGTCTCTTCGGTGAGTAAGCATATTCCATAAACATGGCTTCTCTCCAATCCTCTTCAGCGTTTCTTCATTCCTGATTTTGTCCACCCATGGAATTTTTAGTATTTTCCTGTAGCACCACATTTCAAAGGCTACTATTCGTTTCACTACCATACAACAGTACGCTCCACACATATATCTTCACAAGACGTTTCCTGAGGCTCATACTAATGTTTTTGCATGTAAAGAGCTTTCCTTTCTTGTTGAATGCTATTTTGGCTTGGTTGATGCGGCTGACTATTTCTCTTCTACTTCTTCCATCTGCTGTTATTTTGCTACCAAGGTAAGTGAACTCCTGTACATTTGTCAGCTGTTCTCCATTTAAAGTACGAGGAGGTTCATACTGCCGGCTACAGAGAAGAACTTTGGTTTTCATTTTGTTGATCTTCATGTTATATTTGTAAAAGGTGGATTCCATTTCTGCTAATGCATAATTCAGATCATCTTCGTTTTCTGCCAGGACTGCGATATCATCCGCAAAGCGAAGCGTGGTAATTCTTTCTCCTTGAATCTTGAGACCTCCAGTCATTGGCAAATTATCATTTACTTCATCTATTGCTTTTTGGATGTATGCATTAAAAAGAATTGGTGAAAGCGAACAACCTTGCCGAACTCCTTACTTAATGTTGGCCTCTGTTGTGGAATCTCCACATCGTATAACGGCTATCTCGTCTTCATACAATTTCCAAATTGTCCTCCTGTCCTTGTACTTAACACCCAGTTCTTTCAACACCATGAATAGTCTATTCCACTCAACCTTATCAAATGCCTTCTCCAGGTCTACGAAAGCAATGAATGTATCCATATCTTTTCTTAGTCGTTTCTCTATAATCATTCTTAAAGCTAGGATTGCTTCTCGAGTCCCTCTACCCTTCCTGAATCCAAATTGATCTTCTGTCAACTCCAACTCTTCCTTTCCTTCAATGCGTTTCAAGATAATGCTGGTGAGTATTTTAGAAGCATGGGTTACAAGGCTTAATGTGCGATATTGGTCACATCTATTAGCAGATGATTTCTTTGGAATGGGCACTATGACACATTTCCTAAAGTCCGATGGGATATGTCCCGTGTTATACATTTCACAAATCAGATCAAATAGGGCTTTCTTCACATTGTCTCCAGTGGCTTTTATCAGCTCTGCTGGTATATCATCAACCCCGGATGCCTTTCCGCTTTTCAGCCTTTCCATTGCTTGATTAAATTCATCCAGGAGTATTTCATCTCCCTCTTCTTCATCTACTAGCTCTTCATTTTCTAGTATTTCACAAGGTGTATGTTTTCCTCCATATAAATTCTCAATGTATTCTTTCCATTTTGAGCCAATTTCAGAATCTTCATACACCAGTTCTCCATCATCTGTCTTCAGTACATTGCACCTAATCCTCTTGTCCCCGAAGAACCTTTTGACTACTTTAAACGCTGTCTCAAATTTGTGATTCTTAACTAGTTCTTCTACTTCCATGCATTGCAATTCCAGAAATTTTTCTCTGGCTGCCTTCGCCTCTCGATTTATTTCGTTTCTCAATTTCCTGTATAGTTGTTGTCCTCCTTCAGTCGCAGAGTTCTTAAACTTTCTTCTTGTGCCTATCTTCTCAATGATTTCATTTGTTATCCAGGCTTTCCTGTTCTGTGCTTTCGGCTTTCCCACAACATCTGTTGCTGCTGTTAGAACACTTCCCTTCCAAGCATTCCACTTATTCTCCATACTTCCTAAGTCTATTGCTGATATGTCTGCCAGAAGTTCATCTGTCTTCTTCTTAAAATCTATAGCAAGGTTTTGATCTCTGAGAGCTTCGGTATTCCATTTTCGACTGTTCTTCCTTTTCAGTTTCTTCAGTTGTGGTCACTACCAATATCTGGGCCAGGGCAGCTTCTACAGTCCTTCAGCTGTGTCTTAAATCTCTGCTTAACTAAAATGTAATCAATTTGAAATCTATTCCCACCGCCTGGCATTGTCCAAGTATAACGTCTTCGTGCATGGTGTTGAAATAATGTATTTGCAACCACCAGCTGATTGTAAGCACAGAATTCCAATAAACGGTTTCCTCGATCGTTCCGTGTGCCAAGCCCAAATTGGCCCACAGCCACTCCATCTTTACCCTCTCCAATAACAGCATTCCAGTCTCCAAGGATTATCAGATTCTCATCTCCTTTAACACCTTTGATTAATTCTGTCAGATCATCGTACACTCTTTCCACTTCTTCATCTTCGTGGGCAGTGGTTGGCATGTAGACTTGAATGATCACGGTGTCCCTTGGTTTAGTATCTAATTTCACTAAAATCAGTCTTCCACTCTGCTGAACGTATCCTTGAACTCGGTGACCTATTTCCTTTTGTCAGCACCACTCCTACTCCTCCCTCTCCAGGTTTGTCCATAATAGTCCCCGTGTGGATTATCCTGTAATCTCCACTCCAAAAATCTCCATTATCAGGCCACCTCACTTCGGCTATTCCTAACACATCTACATTCATCCTTTCAATCTCAAGCTTTAGGTTTTCCAGCTTTCCACATTGTAAAAGTGATCGAACATTCCATGTTGCAATGCGTCTCCTACATTGAGCACTTGTACAAGCACACTCCGCCCGGAGATCCGATCGCGGAGCTAATTCGGAACATTTTACGAGTACAGGTTTCATGACATGAGCCGCTATTCCTTGGGATATCCAGAGGATCCTTAATGCAGTGGTTTCCCATTGCCTTCTGCATTCTATGCCGTTGACGATTCCGTGTTCGTTCATCCGCCTTTGGGGGTGATTTCTCACCCCAAGGACAAGAAGGTACAAATCACGAAAATCAAAACGACCATTTTATTGGATGATAACATTTGAAAAACATAAGGGACGTTTTCACTACCGGTACTGTTTCCTACTCTGCAGAAACAGATTTCTCTTATTTTTGAACTTCAAAATATTTTATAAGCAATATTTTTTATGTTATATTAAATTTTCATTAATGCTTCAAATATAACAGATCTGATTTTTAAACAAATTTACATTGTATTTCACCATATTCTTATCAATTTCTTCAAATTAGACAGTGTTTTTGATTATAAGTAACATTATTTTAAACAGAATTTCTAATATTTTGGAAGGTTATTCAACGATTATTGAATTTTTTTATAGTGAATATTTTATTTCTAATGCTTATTTTTGTGCAGAGATTGTTTATGTTTTAAAATATTGATGCTCTTAGTTTAATATTTTTAATTTTAATTATAACTGAGGAAGGTTACAAGCTAATCGAATCTGGCATTACATTATCATTAGTTTCAATATATTATTGACTTAAAGGTAGATTATTTTTATTTTACCTATTCATAGGTAAAAAAAATATTAATATATATATGTCAATTTGGACAAATAATGTGGTGTATGACGCATTTCATATCAATACATTAAATTTATAACCGTGATATTTGCTGGTAGTTTTGCATTTACATTGCTGAGGGAAGTAAAACCATTGACAAAAAATAACTTCAATATTTATTCTAAATCTCATCTACTTGTAAATAATACTAAGTTTCTTTTAACTCGAGCATATTCTGTGAGTGTCCATAACAGGCTAATACACCCGTTAATTGCAATACCAGCATAACATATAAGTGTTAATTTTTTTATAAAAGCTTTTCAAACATTTTAACAAGACCCGGATCATATAAAATGAAACTCTAGAAGAAATGATGTAACTTGAAACACAAAATAGTAATATTTTCCATACAGGAATTTTATAATGAACTTTAATTTATTCAGGATAGAGTAAGATATGCTGAATTTTTATTTTCATAAAAGCTGTTTTTGCTGAGGAAGGAGGGCCCCTTTAGAGTCCGAAATATGTCCGACAAAAGAGAGAAAACATTGTATTGACTTGGCGGACCTGTGTTAAAAAGATACATTTTATATTTGTGGGTATGTACCAAATGATGTTATTTATAGTCTCCTGTAAAGTACCTCAAGGATTACCCAATGTTATTCTGTTAATTTGTAGTTTTGTCACAGAACAAGATAAGTAACTGAATGCTGAGGAAACAACTGATCTCAAATTCATGTTTTGTGGTGCCAAAACAAGTGAAGCTAATTGTTCTTTTACTCTTGTTATGTTCAGGATCTCCTAGCTGTGCATGCAGTTTCCGATGATAAAGCAAGGGCTTCCTTTGAACAGTGTGCATTCTGTGATCAAGTTCTGTGCCACTCAGACCTTCGTTACCATCAAGTAAAACATTCACTAGAGAACCACTTCTCTGGCACGGAGTCCTCATCGTCCTTAACTTCTTCCCGATCGTGGAATAAAGATTGAAGAGTTGTTTTGTTAGTCATAGGCTGGGGAGTGATAGTTGGAAACACATTTAGCTCTTGTTTGATATGACCCTGTGTGATCTGTTTACTAGTAGTCCTACATTCCAAACCTAATTCACTTCTCTTCTAAATCATAGAGTGATGGCCCTTCATGCAATGCCATACAAGTTTTCATTTGATTGTAAATTATTCTCTCGTTTGTAACAATCGGTTGCTTTTTTTCATCTTTTTTTTTTTGTGACTCAGTATTGCAACTCTTCTGTGTTGCCCTAGAAAAGCAGTGAAAAGCTTCAAAATCATCAAGCACAGAGAAAGGTTGCTCCGTCTCTGTGCCTGATGATCTGTGTGGCATTGCAGGGTGTTTGTTGTGTATGAAGGAGACTCACTATGTGCCTCAATAACTAGCTTGTGTATTGCTAATATTGTATATAAGATTGTGAACAATAAATCAAAGTTAAACAAGCTTTGTTCATCTATACCTACATATGGTAAACTTTTGATGCATTCTGTACAAAGGGTATGGTCATCGGCCCCAGTGGTTTGTGTTATGCTGGTGTGCATTTGTAAGGAGGCAGCCATGGCTATCAAGTTAGGAAATCATCCTGGCATTCATCTGGGGTAGAAGTGGGGAAACCATGGACAACACCGCCAGGATGATTGAAGTGGGTCTCGAACCAAGCCACTAAGTTTCACCTGCAGTAGAATTGGAAAACCACCACTAGGACGGTTAGGTGGGACTTGAACCAACCTCTGCCAGGATGGTTGAGGTAGGCCTACCATAAGTCTTGGAAAATATCATTGCTTGTTGTTGTTTCTTAAGGCTAGCCTGGATTCCAAGCCATCAGCTTTCTTGCGTTCCAATAGAGTTGTATGAGGTTTCCTGACGTTCTAGCAGTCGCATCAAGTTTGTTGCAATGTAGCAGGTGCCCCTTATCCATTTTACTTCCAGGTTCGTGACAAAGTGTGCATTCTTCAGATCACAGGATGTTGATTCGTTTCAGATGAGCTGCAAGGCAGTCATGGCCAGTGTTAAGTCTGAAGGAGGCTACATACAGCTTCTCTTCTTGGTGTTAATTTATGTTGATCCCATTTAGCATCAATGTCCTTCCATAACTTGGTTTCTGCTGTTTTCTTTGCCATTTCTTCATACCTGTTTTTTGATAGTATTTTGCAAGATCCTTTTTGCTGACATAAAATCAGTCTGTCTGACAGGTTATTGTAGTGTGGTACCTTTTTTTTTTTGCTAATCTGTCTGCCTCTTCATTACCTGCTATTCGAACATGACAAGGGATCCACTGAAATGAGATCTGTTTGTGGAGTCTTTGCATTTGCCATAAAATGAAATTGATAAAACATTCAACTTTCAGCTAGCTTGCCACGGTGGGTGAGTGCTTATCGTGGCGGGCTACCAGCCCCCAAGCTTGCAGGTTCGCTCCTGGCCTCGATAAGCAATTTTTTTTTTTGAAAGGTGGCAAAAATCACTATTCGCATGTCATACAATGAATTCAGTAGGCCGTGTTCATAATGGCAAAATTAATCTAGGGATTTTCCTATTTTACTACTATACAGCCCATGACGGGCTAAGGCCGACCAAGCGACCGCTGCCCAGCCATCCGGCCTGCAGATATTGGGGTGACTCGTGATCAGCGCGTAGGGTCCCCTCGGCCGTTAATCTTGGTTTTCGTGATCGGGGCGCTGTCTCACTGTCAGACAGCTACTCAATTGTCCTCACGAGGCTGAGTGCACCCCGTTCCAACCTTCACATCAGTTTTAAAATCCCTGACCTCAGGGATCGAACCCGGGGCCTCCGGGTGAGCGGCAGGCACGCTACCCCAACACCACGGGGCCGGCAGGGATTTTCCGCTAACACAAAAGTTTCTCCTTTCTCTACTAAGCGCTATATATAGCACTGCCATCGTAATGTACTGGCCATCAGGCAGCGCCCATTACCAAGTGATCAGCTGATTGCTAGGGGTGGATGGGTAATGACCATTATGCTTAACTGTGAGTGGTTTGTGCTGTGTTGTTTATACATTTTAATTAGTGTCCGAGTTAAAAGCAATACGTAAGAACGCTACTACTTACGTCATCCAGAATGAGGATTACGGTATTCAGTTTGTTTTCTGAGGCAAATGTGCATTTTGTAGGTAGGTAATTAGCCTATATCTATAAAATGTTTGAGTTGCATGTTTGCCACCACACTTATTAAGGTTATGGTTTGGTTAGGACCTTTACATCGCTTATTTTCGACTAATGCAGGTTGTTTGGATGGTAATACAATTACTCAGGATCAAAATGATGTACGGAAATGGCGACAAGCAACAGCAAAATTAAAACAAGCAATAACAATATCAAAAAGAGAATCTTGGAACACATTTTTAACAACAGTTCACTATAGGACAGACAGCAATAAAGCTCACAAACTTATCAATTCTCTTAACAACAAACATGTAGTCACTCCCTTGAATCCTATTATGATAAATGATAAGGAAATTACAGACTGTCATAAAATAGCAAACCACTTCTGTAAACATTTCACTTCAATTAGACTATCAAAACAGAAAAAGAAAGAAGACAAGACTCTCAAAAAATGGTCAAAAAATTAATAATAATGCAGATGATATCCTCAACAATAAATTTTCAATGGAAGAGTTAATGTTAGCAATAAAGAACACAAAAGTCAGAAAACAACCAGGACCAGATGAGATATTCCCAGAATTCATAAAGGTCCATCTGCTCTAAACATACTGCTACACATATTCAACAAATTTTGGACATCAAATGATAACGTACCTAAAGACTGGACTAAAGCAACCATCATTCCAATCTTAAAACCAGGCAAACCAAGTCCCCTCGTACCGACCTATAGCACTTACCTCCATTCTGGTAAAAATTCTAGAAACGATGATTACAAATAGACTCAATTGGTACTTGGAAATAAAATCTCTTCTATCAGAAGAACAAGCAGGGTTTAGACAAAACAGGTCCTCCTCCCACCAAATAATGAGATTTACACAAGCTGTTAAAGAAGCCTTTAACAAAAGGGAAAGTGTTCCTGCAGTTTTCATCGATTTTAAAGGAGCCTATGATACTGTATGGCGAAACATGCTGCTAAAGAAACTTATCAACTTCAAAGTAAATGGATGTATGTTAAACTGGTTTTCAAGATTCCTTTCACAGAGAATGATCAATGTTCGTTACAACAACAAAACTTCAGGTTGCAAGCAATCAAAACTAGGCCTCCCTCAAGGAGCTGTATCAAGCACAACTTTATTCAATGTGTACATCAACGATCTTCCAAACACAATAAAGAAAGTAGGTAATATGAATATCAGCATGTTTGCAGACGATGTTTTCATTTGGACCACAGCACGTAACAGCCCAAATCAGCAAATGCTTCTTGAACACAGAATGAACCAGGCACTTATAAAACTCAAAAACTGGACTGAAAACAATAATATGGAAATCAATACTTCCAAAACAGTATACCAGTTTTTCTCCCTGAGACACCACAATCCAACTTTTAGTCTCAAATTTAGTAATCAAGACCTTCCAAAAAGTGAAAGTACAAAGTACCTAGGTATCATCATGGACAAGAAGCTGAACTGGACCAAACGCATAAAACATGTGGAGGATAAGGAAAGCAAACGGATGAAATTACTGAAGAGACTAGCAGGAGCTACTTGGGGGGCACTCAAGACACACTCAACAAAACCTACAATACTTACATCAAACCTGTCATAAAATATGGCAGTGAAGTACTCTCTACAGCACCCCAGTCAAACATTGATCGCCTCGAGAGGTGTCAGAATAATGCCCTACGAATCATAACAGGTGCAACAAAAACCACCCCTATAACCGCCTTGCAATTATATACCCACAACTTACCAATAGAAGAAGAGATGAAACATCAAACAGCCAATGCATATCTCAGTATACAAAGACTACCTCAAATGATATGGATCAAAAAAACAGTTTCTAGCCCCAATCTTAAAACACAAAAAGATCCCTTAAGTCTCGCCAAAGAATATATCAATAAGGGCTATCTGCAAATAAAACTTGAACCACTCTGTATGCCAGTCAACCCCATTGAATATATACAAGCGACTACAGATCTTACTTTGTTAGAAGAGGTCTGCAAGAAAGACTCTTCACTACAAGATCTATAACAACTGGCCCTCTGTACAATAGAAGAAAGATATCCATCTAACCAATGGCTAAAAATATTTACAGATGGCTCACAAGACAAAGAAAATAGAACTGGAGCAGGAATACATTCATCTCTCTTCTCACTCTACTTCCCAGTAGGCCAAAACAAAACAAACTTTGATGCTGAGATAAGAGCAATTTCACATGCACTCCATCAGTTATCAGGCAGAAACATTGTTTATCAAAAATGCGTTATCATTACAGATTCAAAAGCAGCCATCCAAGCCATCTCGTCAAATTATAAGCCCCAAAATAAAGAACTTAAAGAAATTTTTTGTATGATAAAAACCCTTCAAAGACTCCACAAACAGGTCTCATTTCAGTGGATCCCTTCTCATGTTGGAATAGCAGGAAATGAAGAGGCAGACAGATTAGCAAAAAAAGGTACCATACTACAAAAACCTGTCAGTCAGACTGATTTTATGTCAGCAAAAAGGATCTTGAAAAATACTATCAAAAACAGGTATGAAGAAATGGCAAAGAAAACAGCAGAAACCAAATTATGGAAAGACATTGATGCTAAATGGGATCAATATAAATTAACACCAAGAAGAGAAGCTGTAGCCTTCTTCAGACTTAACACTGGCCACGACTGCCGTGCAGCTCATCTGAAACGAATCAACATCCTGAGATCTGAAGAATGCACACTTTGTCACGAACCTGGAAGTAAAATGGATAAGGGGCACCTGCTACATTACAACAAACTTGATGTGACTGCTAGAACTTCTGGAAACCTTACACAACTCTATTGGAACGCAAGAAAGCTGATGGATTGGAATCCGGGGTAGCCATAGGAAACAACAACAATTATATTTGTTCATTGAAACAATTATTCCATCCCAGGCCCAGGTATGCCAAAACGTAGTTGTGTTACTGGGTGCAAAAACAACTATTATGATGGAGATGATTCGGTTATATGCCTTGTTTTTCCATCCCCACCGACGAAAACTTAAGAAAGCAATGAATACTTAAAAAGTCCTAGAAAAGATTTGCACATTACAGGGAAGATGAGAGTATGTGTTAAACATTTCCCTGAAAGTAAGATACTTCGGGAGATAAGAGCTAGCGTTAGGCCTACTCGTGTTGATGGTAATTTATAAGTTAATAATATGGTTTCAATATTATAGTATGAAGTTCTAAATGTCAGCCTATGCTAGGACTGGTAAGATTTCTAACATGTAAATGCTGAGGTTAAATTACTTGTTAGGGCCTACTTATGTAAATCAGACAAGTTATTATTAGTACGGTATTATTCAGCATAGTTTGAAGTCTATCCAAGGTGTGTCTCATTCAACCTCAAGTGAACATAATTTTCATGTGGTAGCATTTATGTAGGCTGCTGTATTTACATTAATGGGATTGTTAGCAACCTATCTACCTGATTTCTAGATTACAATCCATGGTAAATTCTTGATGCAATAGCCAAGTTAGATTGAGTAATTGAAAATGTGTGCTGTTAGGTTAGGCTCTCTTTAGGTCACACAATAGGTGTTCTGTGCATTGATTACAGTTAGAGATTGGTTATGTTGTGCATCATATCCTGAGCCAGAAGTAGTTTAGAATGTGATTTGTTGAATAGCCTAGAGTGATGATGGTTTTTTTCTCAGGCATTTAACCTTAAAGTGGTGAATAATGACGATCAGAATTAATCAGATAAAAAATGATAAACTTGTGATCTACAAATTAATAGTAGTTTCCCTTGAGATCATATATACATAGGTCTACATTTTAGGACAGAGATTTTTTGGTGTGATTACCTGTAAATAATATTGTAAGTTGAATCTCATTAGATTATCGTTCACACCTATCTTGGTACGAGGCTACATTAGTTATTAACTTTCTGTACTGTAGCTTACACCATAAGAGGTTGACATCTAGTGCTGGTATCACAACAGTAGCTTAATGCTGACTGAAATTATGACACTTAGATTAGGATATTCTAAATGGTTCCACACTTTATACATGTGTTAAGATATTCATTCGAGAAAGTGCTATGGAGACAGTAGCTTTTCAGTTTTTTTTAAAGTTGTGTATAACAAAAATGTTCTGAGCTGCGCATTGACATTTTGAGCTTCACAGATTAGTTTTTTGAGGTGCGCATTGACTTTTTGAGGTGTGCATTGACTTCTTGAGCTGCTCCGATTAGTTATTGAAAAGAGAAGATCCTTTGTTAAGTAGCCTTGATTTTTGGTCCTCATACCATACATTTTTCTGGTGGTCGATTAGGATCGCAGTGAATTGGTACGTACAATTTTATGCGAAGAAGTGGTTCTTGATCCTTATTTTTCTGACAGGAGACCAAGGGGGTGACATAGTGTTTTTATACATAATTATGCTTATTCGAAGAAGGGTCAGCAAGGTATAGTCGTTATTTTGTACAAAAGAATTCATTCGAGAAAGTGCTGTTGAGACAGTGGGTTTTCATTTCTTTTCTAGTAGTGTATAACAAAAATGTTCTGTTATGTTTTTTCACTTCTTTTATCTGGAATAGGGTGAGATTTGTTTTGTTTTCTTACTGAAGTAGTGGTTTTATTCAGAGAAGATACTCTGTTAAGTAGCCTTGATTTTTGGACCTTATACTATACATTTTTCTGGGTAGTCAAGTAGTACCGCAGTGAATTGGTACATACAATTTTATGCGAATAAGTGGTTCTTGAACCTTATTTTTCTGACAGGAAGCCAAGGGGGACATAGTGTTTTTATACATAATTATGCTTATTCGAAGAAGGGTCAGCAAGGTATAGCTGTTATTTTGTACAAAAGATATTCATTCGAGAAAGTGCTATGGAGACTAGGTTTTCATTTCTTTTCTAGTAGTGTATAACAAAAATGTTCTGTTACGTTTTTTCACTTCTTTTATCTGGAATAGGGTGAGATTTGTTTTGTTTTCTTACTGAAATAGTGGTTTTATTCAGAGAAGATACTCTGTTAAGTAGCCTTGATTTTTGGACCTTATACCATACATTTTTCTGGTAGTCAAGTCGTACCGCAGGGAATTGGTACATACAATTTTATGCGAAGAAGTGGTTCTTGAACCTTATTTTTCTGACAGGAGGCCAAGGGAGACGGTGCTTTTTTTCCTTAATTATGTTTAATCGAAGAATATCCTGTTTTGTGAACGTCATTCATTTTTGTGAGATGAAATGCAGTTGGACAACAGTGATAGCATTAGTTTTTTTTTTTTGTGGAATCCTCAGTAAAGTGACATTGACCTTTTGAAATTTAACCATTTTTCTGACAGGTCAAGGGGGATAACCGTTATATTGTACAAGGGATACTTTTTTGAAGAAGATCCTTTTCACCCCAATTACTTTGTTTAGTGCATAAATATACAAAAATTCAAAAGTATATTTTTATATCTGGATTTTGCTGGTGTTGTTTAGAGAGGAGGAATAATTTTCGTAGCTTTAGTTTACTGACTGTCAAGAATGGCAGATTTCTTACTTAGCCTTTTTTCTCATGCAAGTCCAGAAGTGAATAGCTAGTATTTTAGTAATGTTATTCTGTTTTACTGGTGAGTAAGGATACTGGCAGTTTTTGTGCGTGATATCCAGAAAGGAAGTTACCTTCTCTGTTGATTTATTTCTGATAAACAAGGTCTAGAAATGAATATTTGCTACCGTATATAATGAATTTTGGGGGCAGAGTGTTCAAGTAGGCAGTAAGGGGTTATCTAAAAGAAAGGAAAATAAAATACAGAATTAGAGATGCACATAATTTGGTATCTTATCCTTGAGAGATTCTGTAGTTTTCTCGAATGTTATAACTTGAGCTCAGTTCGAGGGTTTTTCTGGCAGTAGGCACAGAAAAGTGTACCTGTATGTATTGTTTCTGTGGGTACATAGATTTATTTTATTAACAAACAGTTCCTGCAAATTGTTTTGTGTATTGAAATATTCGACAATTTCCTTCCTTCAAACCCGAGTTTAGCCATATGCGATTTATCGACGTTGTAACTGTTTCAATGCCTCTTTTTATTGACATAACATTTACATGATGTCAAAACGCTGCAATTTTGCACCGTCTGTGTGCGTCAACATCCTAGTAAGTTCACAGACGATGTACTATTATGTTCACTCGTAAAATGCGCGCTACAACGGCAGGATTCGAACTAGCGGAGCGATAATTAGGCCTATTTAGTGGTTCCATCTAACTGCCAGTGAACTCCAAATAGTATTAACATTTTCCTATAAATATGAATTTATATTCGCTTTGGAGTGACTGAGTGTGAAAGGGCAGTCTGACTTGCTGCGGCGGCTGTACCGGCCCTACGCGTGACGTCACTACAGGAACCTTGCGGCCTGGACATTATGATAGCAGTGGCTATAGTGTCAAGGAGCTTAGATATCTAACCTCTTTGACTTTCATAGCACTTCAAGGAACAAGAAAAATTCAACATGCAAGCTGCCCTCTGGGCGCCAAAATAACAAAGCTTACACCCGGAATCAGAGGCCATACAATATTAACTTTCAGCTGCATTATGCAACATTGTAAAAACATTGACTCCAACTGCGAAGAGTGGTATACCTTAAGTCAGCGATTTTGAGACAACCCCATATTTTCTGAATGTTAAATTTCGAGGAGGGGAGGGGAAGTCTTGTATTGATGTAAATATGATATAACCAATTTTTTTCCCCCATGAACCAAGAAATTAATTGTGGGTGATGTTTACTGGTTTGAGGCTGAAGCAGAAGTTTTAAAAGAGCATGGGAGGTCTCAGTGAAAAAGGAATCACATCAAGAAAGTTATATTTATTGACAGATATGCACAATCACACACTACACCATACCAATCAAAATGGCCATCACATACAAAAATAGCCCAATGTATTTCAAATACAAACAAGTGCTGGTTAAAATTAAAAACTTCAGATTGGAAAATATACTTTAATCCAATACAAAAGTGGATCATATTTAAAAAAATATCCTCTTCCACGAAAGCAAGCAAGAGCTACTACTCAAGTTAAGGAATGCCAATGGTATAAGATCTAGTCCTCCAAAGTAACGTTCTTGAAAAGGTACGACATCGACTCCTTGTTGTGGATGCGACGGATCGCTTCAGATAAGAGAACACTGATGTCCACCGTCTTGATTTTGTGACACTGCATCTTCTGGAGCTCATGAGGGATGGTATTGGTGACCACGACCTGCAAAGACACAATAATCAAACACAATGTCTTCTTCATATGTTCCTATATTCTCAGTGCATGCAACATTAAATTTGTCCTGTATGTGAGAAGTGTGAGCACTCACTTCATCAATTGGAGAGTCTTCAATGAGCCTAGGAGCATCAGAGGAGAGAAGACCATGTGTAGCTAGAACATAGATCTTGTATGCTCCACGCTCTTTCAAAACTTCTGCTGCGGCCACAAACGACTGAACGTCATCCACCATATCGTCCTGCAAAACAAGACATGATCAGTACAAGTTCTACATCACCTTGTTCTATACAAGCTACTGTATACCTTCGCCTCACTTACCACCATGATAGCTATACGACCACCCACATCACCAACGACGTTGATTGGAGGTTTCTCCTTTGCTGGATGGACTGGGACACCCACCCCAACATCCATCGTCCGGGACCGTGGGAGAGTGGGGGGAGAGTACCGTCCGTCCACCATGTCGGATTCCGCTTCTTTCTGCTCACCGTGAATGACGGCTATGCCAAGCCGTAAGCGTTCAGCGTAGGAAGTAGCCTTCTTTGCTGAACCAGGATTCCTAGCAACGATTACAGCATTTCGGTAGTCTGGAATCTAAAAGAAATTTAAACCTTCAATAGGATGAACTACTGCATCACATTTGAAACCTGACAAGTGCAGTTCATGTAATAGTGATGTCTTATACATTGAGCCTCAGATTCTCCGTTTTGACGCATCACATTAAGAATTTAGCAAACATTTTTTTCTTAGACAATATTGCAAAAGAAGGAAAACACCAAACAGAACTGCGCTGTACAACCCACAGATGAACTAAGCAATACAACAAAAAGCATATTGTAGGTATACTGAACTCGAGAAGCAGTATTGCCACACATACATAAGAAAGTTCTATGTGTTTCGTGAATATCAAATAATGTATATTTGTGCTTAACTGTGATAAAACTTATTTTTGTTAATGGCAAGATTTCACTTTAATTATGTAAATATTTAAATTTTTCCCATTAGCTCAACATCTTTAAATGCTTCTCCTGAAAATGTGTCCTTTTTGACTTGTGGCAGTCTTCCAGCATTTTGTGTGGTTAAGTGTAAGAGGGCCAAGAGCCCTAACTTTGCCACAATAAAGGCACTAATAAACAAACATTAGTACAAATTGTACAGTGAAATCCACTGCCAGCTGGATCGCATCCCTCCTGTCTGCTTTAAAGTGCCTGCCCATTCAACGATTACAGCATTGGTTTGTGCGTACAACCTCGTTTCCAAATAAAGGCGCTAGGAAGCAGCACCAAGTCACTGTGGCAGACATAAGTTTTGTATTGATGTTAATGGCAAAGTTGTGTTTGGAATGTATTCTGAATGATTTTATAATGCTGTACTGCATGCCCTTTTGTAAATCAGAACAGGGCAAGTTAGAATACCTGGGAATCTAATTTCTTGAGATACCATCGGACAATTCACTGCGTGAGAAGTGGTTACGTGCAATTTCCAGAGAAGGTGATAAATTAATTAATTAATAAGTAAATAAAAGAATGAATAAGTAAACTATCTGTCCAAAAATCTGTAAAAATTTATAATATAGCCATCACAATAAGAAAGGGTTATCAGACAAATTCAACACATACCCAATACGCGGGGCTACATGTCGCAAAGCCCCTAAATAAGTCAACATCCCATTTTTCGGGGCTGGGGGCATTTTTTTTCCCTGTATTTTATTGCCCTTATTCTTTTCTTTTCATCTCGTCAAGTATGTAAGTTAGATTTAAGTCAGTTGGAAGTAGTTGTATTTTTGGTATATTGGCTTTCACGACCAGTAAGTATGTGTCTGAATGCTTTTCGAGGATTGAATATCAAAAGAACTAACTTAGTGTAATGTTTTCAAATCCATCAATCTCAATATTAAGCCTCTAAACTTAACGATCGTTTCAGGTATCTTCCCCTTTAAAAAGCTGCGGCGATCTCAGGGGGTTGGTGGTGCAACCTAGCGGTGAATTAATATATACCGGTATCCTGTGTGCATGCGAGTGTTGAATAGACAGGCAGTTCAAAGCAGCCAGGAGGGATGCGATCCAGCTGGCAGTGGCGAAATCACTTGTATATACAGTAAAGCTTCACTTATACATTTTTCTTTGGTCTGAAGAAAAAAAAAATGTGTGTGAAAAAAGGTATAAAGGAAACAAATATATATACAGGTACTGTATGAAAACACAAGACTACCTGTTTCCCCCCTTCAATCAGTATGTACTTGTTGCTGGAGACTCCGAACATGCGGGTACTTTTATCAATTTCCCTCGCTTTTGCGACGATGAAATTTAACAGGAATGGTGGAATCCCTAAATCCTTGGCTATATCTACGCGCTTCCTATTCCCACTTACTCGAACAAGTTTTAACATTTTAACACAATTCCTCTTTGTTCCATGCTCTGCGTTACTCTGGCCACTGAGACATCAAGGTAATCTTAACACAAATAGCGCTTGCTACTACTACACGCTGCCCAGCGAGTATCGTTCAAGGTCATAGTAACATAAATAGAGCTTACTACCCGCATGTGGAAATATTTTAATTCATCTTGGATCAGTGTAGACAACAGTATAATGGTTATAATGTTGATTATAGAAAAACTTTCTGCCTAGTCAATAAGTCTCAAGTATACTACCT
The DNA here is from genome assembly GCA_946902985.2 of Meconema thalassinum. Classification (NCBI taxonomy): domain Eukaryota; kingdom Metazoa; phylum Arthropoda; class Insecta; order Orthoptera; family Tettigoniidae; genus Meconema; species Meconema thalassinum. The sequence continues at coordinate 38,253,682 of OX336394.1, forward strand.
GCATTCTTTGCATCAGTGTGATGGAAAGTCTGCTTGAGCCACATGCCTGTACCAACATAACCGCACCTCCCTCATTTTGGCTGGGATAGGGGCGATTCCAAGGGTGTTCTGGACGTCTTCGTTTCTAATATGATCTAGCCGTGTAATAACCAAGGACCATCTTAGCAATTTGAACTCAGATCATGTAAGGAATTAAAGGTCAAACAGACCTATTAATTAACCCTCCCCGAGCAGAATACGGATATATCTGGCGTATACTTTTCAGCCGCAAGCGTGAAACGGATATATCTGGAAAATTCGAAAATTTAAATATGGTGCCGTTTTCCATCAAAATAGTTAATGTTAACCCCAGGAGATGGCACCACTATGCAGAGACATGTTTGATAGTTAATTATGTCACCCCTAGAGACTCTCTGACTTCACAAATACCTGCGGCAGTTGTTGCTTTAGATCAGTGGCTCTGAACCCACAGAAGTCCGCGGACCACTCAGCCTGAAATTGAATCATGTACGGACCCCCGCCCCAATACATCTTATCAGTTGTAACCCTTCCTCATTAACACTTATTTTACAGATATTTCAATTCAAAACCTGATAGTCATCGCCGCGAATACATTCGGACGATTCTCGTTCAACGCACATCGCTTTCGACATCCCCATTTATTGGCCACTTCTTTATATGTGCTGGTGGACCCTTTTCTCTGCGGACCACTCCCGAGGCACTCGCGGACTACCGGTTAAGAACCACTGCTTTAGATGAACGCACTTGTCATTGCTTAGCTGGTGAAGTGAGTGCATTTTTGTAGTATTTATTTGATGATGTGAGCATAATTTCACGGAAAAGGCTATGGAATGATGAAGATATAGTGTCTGCTTTGGATTTGAGTGATGGTTTGAAGTGTTCCACACTTAAGAATTATTAATTCACCTTACAACCTTCAGATGCTACTCAAACTTCAAGTATCGACAGGTAAGCGATATATATGTGAATTTTAATTAAATTTAGTCATCATCATCATCATCATCATCATTTCCCCTTATCCAGCTCCTGCTGGGTCGGGGTATTTATGGCACTTCTCCACTTTCCTCTTTCCTTCCACCATGATCTTGTCCCAGTCCAGATTCCTTTTTCTTACGCTGTTCTTCACTGAATCGATCCACCTTGTTCTAGGTCTTACCCTTGCACTTGGCCTCCAGCATCTGTCTTGGTATTCTATTTTCCTCCATCCTCTTTACATGTTCAAACCACCTTAGTTTATTCTTCTCAATTCTCTCATTTAGTTTTCCCATCCCAACTTCCTTCCTAACATCTTCATTCCTCACTCTGTCTTTCCTTGTCTTACCTATCATACTTCTTAGGAATTTCATTTCACTGGCTTGAATTCTACTCTCTTGCCTGCTTGTCAGGGTCCAAGTCTCAGCTGCATAAGTTAATATGGGAACATAGTACACTTTATACATTACCTCCTTGCTTTTCCTTGGTACTTCCTTATCCCAAAATTTAGTATATGAAAAATATAATCTACATATTTTGTATGTATGTCTACCCGTTATTATTCCCGTTTTCCAACGGGGTCGGGGATGAGATGCGATGGAAGTCTTTGTGGTGATGGTTTTTACGGCCGGATGCCCTTCCTGACGCCAACCTCGTGAGAGGAGTTAATGAGAGATGAAATGAATGATGGTGAATGAAACGGGGCAAGGACGTGGAAGGAAGCGGCCGTGGCCTGTCAGAAGGTACCGTCCCAGCATTTGCCTGGTGTTGAAAATGGGAAACGACGGAAAACCATTTCAAGGACGGCCGACGGTGGGGCTCGAACCCACGCGTCTACCGAGTCAGCCGAGAGCTTGGCCCCATGACCTAATGCTGCGCGTTAGCCAGCGTAGCCACTACTGTCGGTCATAATCTACATATTTTAACTTTTGAAAAAGAAAATCCGCTTAGAGCCATAACAGCATCCGCTCGAGAAGGGTTGAACTTCTACACCTAATTATATTCCTTAATCCAACATCTAGGTTACAATCTTTTTTGTTTATATGAACAGAGCAAGGTTTGTTTGTGTTTCTTTGTATTAGGCCAGCATTTGGCCCCATAAGCTACTGGGTGGACGACTGTTTGATAGATCCTCATTTTCACATGCAAAGGGATCTTGCAGTCACAGAGCGCGCCTGAGACCTGGCGCCACTTTATCCACGCAGCATTTACTCTTGCACGAGCGTCCAAGAGTGTGTCATCATCAGGTGTCACTCAGGAGCCAAGGTATCAGATATGTGAGGCTTTCGGTAGTGGGGTACCATCAGTCTTGCAATCACACTCAACACGCAAACTGCCGAACTTACCAGCTGTGAACTCTTGAGGGTGAGCATCTGAGAGAGTTACATTGTATTTTTTTAAATTTATACACAAATTGTATTGACGTCAGAAAAGTTGGATTGCGCAGCCACGCGGTAGAATGTTGAAGCTGTAACATAGTGACTGGTGAGCATGGTGAAGCATTGAAGTCGTGATGGAAACAGAAAGGAATTTGTCAAATTCGAGGAGGTACTGCTCTGTATAATGTTGCAAATCGTATAAAGCGGGTACGAAATCTCTTCACTACTTTCCTGTACAAAAAGTTCAGAGAGAAAGATGGGCTTTGGCGCTGTCAATTGGAAAACGTGTTACACGTTCCATGACAGTCTGCAGTTTGCATTTTTGTGAAGACTACTTCTTCCCATAGCGTAAGCACCGGTACTGTTGATTATTGATAGTTATTGTCTCTAATTTGTATTCACAAGGATTTAGCTACATCAAAAATACTGATAAACTTGTAGCCTATTACTTCTGTGCCGTACATAGAATGTAATCCGCTCTTCATAAACTTATTTTAGGGGTTCTTCCAATTGACAATAGCCGAATGGTTAGAAAACTTAGGAAAAATGCTGTTCCTAGCCTTAATTTTCCAGAGAATTTATATTCTTGCCCTTGAACAGCAAGTATGTAGGTCAATATTTGCAATATTGAAGTATGATTTGGCTTAAATTATGTTTTTGGCTATGATCTCCTTACTGTTGAATTTAGTTGATTAATGTGCAAAATCTTAGTTTTAAGAACCGGTTTGGTGACCCATCTTCCCAGGCAGGCCGGGAACACCTATACTACTCAGGCAGACAGGTCACTTAGCCGTAATTTGGAAGTTAATAGTGGTGTTAAGTATACATATGCGGTAATGTAGCAGGAGACCTGATCGGCTTAGGCTATTCTAACTTTAATTAGTTCCCATTTCAGGGTTTTTCAGTTTTGAGTGCGAATAGTTGGTTTGAAAGTTGTACAACAGTAAGGAGAGTATGTTTTCTATAGGTTTTATTTGGTATTATGGTTTATGTCGAGCTGAGGAGTGAATTTGATTTGGCTTAAAGTGTAGTTTTTGATCTGTTTCGTTTGCTTATGACAAGTTCAAATGGGGACTCCAGCTTTGTTAAATATCTGTATTTTAAATATTTAATTAAATATATTGATAAAGAGGATGCCTCCATTTTAACTTGCATGTGGCAAGAGATTAATAAATTTATATTCTTGCCTTTGAACAGCAAGTATGTAGGTCAATATTAGCAATATTGAAGTATGATTTGAGCATCCCAAGTAATGCTTCTTTGAACCCAAAACATTCATGCAAATTCAGGGTTGCTGGATTCAATTTATTATCAGGGAGTCATCCTTTGTGTTATGTGAGATATATATTGTGAAATTAATAAAAACATCGATACTGCTAGGCTCCCAACTACAGGCTTCATATATGTAACAGCAGACAGTAAATTAACTATCTACATGTGGGTAATATTTTTAACTGGTAGTAATTAAGAGGCGGCCGTAGTGAGATCCTATTTCACATTTCATTTCAAAACGTTGCCACTAGTTTCGTTGTAGTCGCTCTCCCCTAGTAGTTGCATGGCCCGTACATAGGTATCAGCACGGATTACCCCCTACTGTGAGGGGTGGTTCAAGGTCGCGCGTGCGAGAAAGTTCAAACTGCCCCGGGGTCCGACACGGAGAAATGCAATCTCGTGGCAATGTGCCTCACGAATATCGAGACCAGGAAGTTCGAAGTGATAGTCTGTATAGGCTACGGTACTTCCAATTGAATGGCCGAAATATTTTGCTATAGATAAGCTAATAGTTAAACTACGGATTACGGAATTCACAAGTGACTGAAATATCCTTGGCGTTCCTCGTGATGTAGCGGCTAGTATTCTTGGCTGTCGCCCCGGAGGTTCGGGTTCGATTCCCGGCGCCGACAAGAAATTCGATTCATTCTTGTCTGATGGCTGGAATGGGGCATTCCAGTGGCAAAATTGAAAAGATGTGGTTTCGATTCCCATCTCAGCCATCTTGGAAGTGGTTTTCCGTGATTTCTCACTTGTACTCTGGCTGCGTGGCTCAGTGGTAACGTTCTTGCTTGCTGTTCCCAAGATTGCAGGATCGAATCCTGGCGCAGCCAGCTGGCATTTGAGGGTGCGCAAATACGAGGGAGCCGTGTCAGTGAATTTACTGGCAGGTCAAAGATCCTCTTTGGGGCAAACTTCCGACACCCCGGCGTCTCCTAAAGCCGCAGATGTTTAAAGGGACGTAAAACAATAACATTATTTTTATTATTATTATCACTTCTACTCCAGGCAAATGCAGCCGACTCCTTCACAATCCTCATCTGAATGACAAATATACTGTACACACTAATAGAGCCATCACAATAAGACGGGTAATTAGACAAATTCCAAACACACGCCAAGTACACGGGGCTAGATGACCACGATGCCGCATCAATTACTTTGAAATGCGCTAATGAGTTTCAAAAAATACGGGAACTAGTCCTCGCACGGGGAAACGTGTTTTACAGGTGTTATAAGGATGCGCAGTGACCGACCGCAGTAGTTACACTTGCTAAGGTACAGCACAAAATCATGGGTGCCAAGCTATCTTCAAACTCGATAAACAAGTGCGTTCGAACCCATGGGCCGTTGTTTCAATGTTTAACTGCATTATTATGCATATTTTATATTATCTTGGTAAGTCTTTATTATTATTATTATTATTATTATTATTATTATTATCATCATCATCGGGATCTTGCCCGGTGTGGACCCGTCTGTCCAACCCTCTAACACCGGCGGTTCTTCTTCTTATTATTATTATTATTAACTGGCCTCGGTGGCCGAGAGCGCTAACGCACTACCTCGTGCCACGCTGATATCGAGAGAGCGTGGGTTTGAATCCCACCTCGGCCGTCTTATTATTATTATTATTATTAATAATAAAAATATTTTCCGGATCTTGCATGGGGAGGGGGGGGGGGGGGGAGGAACGCCTGTTCAACCCCCTACCATCGGCGGCTTCTCTTACTAATGCTATTATTATTACTAATAATAATAATAATATTTCTAAAATTATTATCAGTTTCTGCAAATTTAGGAGGATTATAAATTAATATTACATAATTTGGCAATAGAGGTGGGGGAGGGCAGGATTCTCCAGCCCCAGGACCCATCACCACTCTCTAAGGCCTTGCATCCGGGGGTGACACACAAGAACGCTTCACCACGAGATGGTCTTTAAAACAGTATGTTATACTTAATGTGATAACGGAGAAAGAAATTAAAATGTTATATATATACGGTCTGGCTGCGTGGCTCAGGGGTAACGTTCTCGCTTGTTGAGCCCAAGGTTGCAGGTTCGAAACCTGGCGCAGTCAGCTGGCATTTGAGGGTGCGCAAATGCGAGGGAGCCGTGTCAGTAGATTTACTGGCACGTTAAAGATCCCCTTCGGGGCAAAATTCCGGCACCCCGGCGTCTCTAAAAGCCAGTGTAGTTAAAAGGGACGTAAAACCAATAACATTAATTAATTAATTATTATTTAAAATGTTATTCTTAAAGCTCTACCATTTCCTTACAGATCTCACTTACACAAAACTGCCTATGTTGCGAAGTTCGAAACCGAACCACAATAAGGTTTCACGCCGGCGTTGTTGTTGCTCATGCTCCATTTGATTGTGCATATTCAATCATTTACTTTCATAAACATCTTCATACTGACATTATGGGGTTTGAAGCCATTTTTCAGTGTTTCCTTAGTAAACAAAAGTTTGGTGCTTTTCGGTCGGTCAACACGAATGTACCCAAAAGAGTTGGGTTATACCCTCATCCTGAAAAAAATTACAACTCTTTTGGGTACATTCGTGTTGACCGACTGAAAAGCACCAAACTTTTGTTTTATCTTCATAATAACCTTAATTGTGATAAAGAATCGTTCAGACTAAACTAATTCCTGAAAAAAGTTGAAAAGTAAATTTTCAAACACTTTTGTTTGAATATTTCAGTTTACGATAACATCGAAAAGATACGTAAGGAAGCCTACACCCTAGTATACCTGTAACTTAGTAGTATGGTGAAAAACTGCTGTTTATTTCCTAGAATTATACGTATTTTCGTGTTTTTGTAAGTAACCATGACAAGTTATTTTTTTCTTTTATTCTTAACAAAGGAGATATTTAAAGAAATGTAGAATACATTTTTTGAAATTACATTTCTCATCACACAGGATTCAACGATAAGCTATAGCATATTATTATCAGGACAGAGTGACTTCAGCTCATCCTTTCGCATTGCCTTTTCCTCATCAACAACCAAGAAATTTCCAGAAACTACAAATTCAGTTGCTCTAGGGAAAGAAAACTAAGATCCGTTTCCCACGATTATCACATCACCATTCATGAACAAATATGGTGCAATTAAATGGGGCAATTGTGATAAATAACTAATACATGTAACTTTTTCTATGAGTGTATTTACATATTTATATCTTGTACCCCGCCCATCATTGGGCACAATCGTGTTGACCGACTGAAAAGCTACGAAAGACAATATTATAGCCTATATAAAAAATCAGTAGTAGTGGTGAAAGATTTCAGTCTATTCCTGTAACAACTTAGACCAGGAACTCATCCTAGCATCAACTCTTACCGCAGATTCATTATAAACACAAATACGGTACTTTTGATTGCCTGTAGCAGCCTTCCCTGGATACCATAATACTGTACTTCAGAATCCTCAGTTTCTTTTCTCTTGGTACTCTTCCGTACGCCTTCTCTAGATCTACAAAATACAAAAGTCTATTCCTCTCGTAGTATTCCTCAATCACTTGGCACATACTAAAAAAAATATAGCCTCACATCCTCGTTGTGGTCTAAAGCCACTCTGGGTTTCCTCCATCTTACTCTCGGCCAATGATTATGCCTGAGTATACTTCAACCTGACCGCGTTGCCTACAAAAGTAAAGAACCTCAAGTCCATAACATTTGTGAGATGAAGTGTGCATTTGGGTCATACACATTTTATCCCCCAATAAATGGTTTGAATAATGAAGAACTATTTACATACCTCAAGATCAACAAGGGATATACAGTAGATACCCGATTAGAGTTCCTGGCTGTATCAAGGGACAACTAACAGGCGTCCTGAGCCACAGCGACTGGCTGCGTGGCTCAGCGGTAATGTTCTCGCATGCTATGCCCAAGATAGCGGGATCGAATCCCCGGACAGTCAGTTGGCATTTGACGGTGCGCAAATGCGAAGGAGCCGTGTCAGTAGATTTACTGGCACGTTAAAGATCCCCTTCGGGGCAAAATCCTGGCACCCCGGCGTCTCTAAAAGCCACAGTTGTTAAAAGGGACGTAAAACCAATATTATAAATATGAGCCACAACATCCGGCAGACTCCCGCTTAGCATCACGTGGCTGGGAGACCCCACACCAGACCATACCAAGACTTAAATTCTTGGCAGAGCCGGGAATCAAGCCCGGGACCTCTGAGGTAGCCGACAACATTGCTGGCCACTGCGCCACGAGGTGTTTTATACATAGCACAGTATGTATTAAAAGGGCATATCAATAAACAGTATGGCTGTAAAAATTATGCTATACGCGTGTAGTCTCCACCCCCGCCCCACCAATTACGTAGACATGAAAAATGAATGAAGCTTGTAGTTTTACGTGACCGTTAATCTCGCGATCAGAGCTATGGGACCTTCATTTTTACGTGGAATCTGAACCACAGGACGTGATATTTCACTTCGAAAATCTCACTTGCCAGGAATCGAACCTTGGTGAGAGCCAAGCAGCTTGACCACTACACCATTACGTCCCCCAAAAAGTGAAGGAACGTGGGAATCATATAATCCCCGACTACTGTCGACCAAAATATTATGTGCACTCGAGCTTGAAGGTGGTTTGTGAAGTAACCAATGGACCTACATAAAATCCTATAACATCATCATTTTCGTCGTTCAGTTTACGTTAGTTCATTTAGGCTTGGAATGTTTAATTTATATTTTAATATTTTTTATCGCAGTTGGAACACAAAAAGTGCTCGTTTTAAAGTATGTTTCAACCATGCGTCACATTTACGAACTATTATCTCACAAACCCGTCATCAGATCGAATCCAAATTTTAACACTATGTGCATTGGAATGTTGTATAACTGGTTTATTAAAATATAAATTAAAAATTCCAAACCTACATAAACTAACGTAAAATAGAACGACGAAAATGATGATGTTACTGGATTTTATGTAGGTCTATTGGTTACTTCACAAATAACCTTCAAACTCGAGTGCACATAATATTTTGGTCGACAGTAGATACGTAGACGTCAAGAACAGATGATGAATTAGAATAAACCAGGCTTAAAAATAATGCCGGGATAGATCGTTGGTTTCTTAATATACGTATTTGGGCCATAATATATTTTGAAATATATATTTAAAAATCTGAACTCAAGTCCTAACGATTTCAAAATGCTATACCAGACAGAAGTGAGGAATGGATTTCGGGAGTGAATCCACACTGCGAAATAATTGACGTTCATCTTTTTACAGCATATAAACACATCACTCCTCGGCGCCTGGAACATTACCAGTACTCAGTAAAATAGAGGGTACATAATAATGTAAACAGAGTTTCATATTGGCATATATCATCTACTCTGTTTTGAGTCTCTAATCTCCGGAAGGACGAAATGTTTGTAAAACCGGTCAAGTAACGGGAAAAAATACTCTCCCAAAAGTCTATCATATCTCTGTATGAGTTCCGTTGTAGGCTAATCCTTTTTGTCTTCTTGTAGTATGAAGCTGCCCTTGAGTCTGGTAGTGAAAATTGTGTTTGATGTCGAAGTTTCCTATTTCCTTTTCTCCCACTGTAACGTTTTCGCTCCACGTTGAGCGCACAAATGTAACGTTTCGTTACTAACCTTGCAGGTAAACATACATATATCAAAATCTCCACAGTTGGGCGTCAAATGTAACGTTCCTGGTCCTTCTAAGTGACCAAAGGTTACGTTCCTGGCGGGGCTCCAATATTGCGTTCTCCTGGAGTACAGTAGAAGAATCGCAACAAGAACAAGCACCGCTTTACTCACACCACCAATAGCATACTTACCTCTTACCTGTTCATTAGCAATGATTATAATCAGCTCGTGTGGGCGCCAGGACACCTAACATTTACCTTAGATGTGCCAAAGTATTTACTTAAAATAGTGATAGAGCACTCGAAACGTCTTTCTCTCAAGCCGTGGTATAGCTGAGCCATTAACCAATTGTCTTATCGCTACTGGGAGAAGGTATGCATTATGTCTAAAGCTAGCTACTGGAAATGAAAGTCCTACCATTACTTAAGAACAAAATTTAATTGATCAAAATTTAAAGCAGCAAAAGACGTAAAAAGAGAAACAAATGAATTTTAAAAAAATCTGGAAATTATTTTAAATTGGCGAGAGTTACAAAATGGAATATGAATTAAATTTAAACAAAAGCTGGATTCTAATTTGCCATAAACAGAATTACAGAGACTTGATTGGATTTAGTAAAGGAACTCACGGCCGTCTTCTTCATAGTGGTAGTCTGGTTTTCCCTCTGATCTTGCTGGCGGATGTTGTTTGGTTCTGCCTCAATATTGTATAGATCCTTATCTTGATACGGGCAGGGAACCAATTTGTCCCGTCTCCCGACTGACATATGTGAATGGCTTTGCTCCAAAATTCACTTTTGTGAATATGATCAAGGACACGATCATATTCACGTCAGTAGTATTAATTTTAAAACTTCTTGAACTGATAAGTTGCGATCTCGCAGCGAAGATGTCTGATAGACGTGAAGATTCAGAAAATCTGAGAAGATTGGGGCTTGAGAGTAGATGACCATTGGTTTTTATGGAAGAAGAACTTCCCCACTCTGCAGTATTTCTCGACCAATCAATTAGGTATCCTTATGACGTAGCTCCCCACTCCAGATCCCTAAGTTCTGATCATGCCTCTTCATTAGTTGGGTTAACCACGTGGGGTTGCTTCTGAAGTAATTTTAAATCAGCGTCCTGATGCGATGTTCTTCCGAGAATTCGTGACGTCAGCGCTAACTGACCAACTTACTTTGTCTTGAAGCCTCGCGTCCCCGGAATGTTTGTACATATATCTCGAAAGTCAAGTCTATTTTTGGCGGACTACCCGTGGCGAAACTGACGACACGTTGAACGACATATTTCCCAATCAAGTCTTGTACAAAATATAACCTATAACGAATCTAACTAAAATCTCCATTTTATAACTTCCGCCAAACAATAATTAAACCCCTTCCATATATATAAAGAAATTATGGACTAAATCTAGAATCGATATGATAATTAAAATATACATAATAATAATAATAATAATAATAATAATAATAAATTTTGCTGCTTATAAAACATATAAATTAAGGGGAAGTATTCGGACTGTTACATCGCCCTTAGAATTTTTTTGTCCAATCTTAGATTTGGGCGAACAAATTATATACACATTTAACCTAACAATTAACAGCATCATACAAAATTATACCCTTCAACATTAAAAATATACATATATACCCTTCAATATTTACAACAATGAATACTTTGTTGTTGCTTTAAAGCGTCAATGTTCCTTTCTTTCTTCCTGATGATTTCATTCATACTAACACTCGTTTGTTAGGCAGATATTCTGAGAGACTTTTATCGTTTTAATTCAAATCGTTATTTTTCTTGTCTCCAGAATAATTATAATAAATATTGCCTTCACTAATTCATCACACGACACATCACACGCATGTGATAATCCTGCATACTTGATTCCTCGCAAGTACTCTGTAATGAATTTTCAAAATTTTACCTACATCACATAAAACAAGAAAGCATAGTTTTATACATAGGCATAATATTTGAGTGCAAGTTACCCCATTAATTCCAAAATATAAGGTACTAGGTCACCCTTCGCTTATCTGATTCAGATAACTCACTCATTCCAGTATATGTGTCAACAGTCGGATATGCCTCTTGTAAACTTAGTTACCTATCTCTTTAAAACTACTAATTGTATACCAGGGCATTGACACATGTTGTTCCGTTACACACGAGTCCTTACCTGACTCATTCCACGTATTTTCTTAAAGAGTGTACTCATCTTTAGGTACGGTACTTAGGGAGTTAGCATATGGGCTTATAGATGGTTCAATGATCTTATCTCTTAACATGTCGTCAATCTGCTGTTGTACTGCCTCTTGGTATTTAAATGGGATAGGGTATCTATTACCTACAAAGACTTTGCGATCAATTACATTTAATGAGTGTGTGTAGCAATTGGCCTCGCCAATCCGATTCTCAAAAACTCTACTATTCCTTACTAAAACATCCAACAATTGATCCCTCTGATCAATGCCTAAAGAACTTTCTTCCACAGCCTGACATAATGCATCCTCTAGATTGTCATTAGTTAGCAAACTGCCAATAAAATTAAAACCATCGTCACTACTTCCCACCTTATTGTCACCTGACAAAATCACTTTAATAACGCACACTCTTTGAGAATAATCACTCTTACCTGGCTCATTAAATGCAATAATCACAGCTTTCTTCCCCCATTTCATTCTAATACACCTCTCATCGTAACACACCTGAACCTGATTAGCAGACAACCAATCAGTACCCAATCTCAAGGAAAACACAAGGTTTGGGATCACCAAACATACCTGCATACCTATTACATTATTAATACAAATTTCCACCAGAACCTGCTTAGAAATGACATGAGACTTTTTACCTACAGCTGTTATTACAAAAGTTGATTTGATAGGGATTTCTTGAAATATTACACCTTCGTCTCTCATCCTATTATAAAATGACAAGCTAATGCAACTCTTGACACACCCTGTATCTATAAGCGTATCTATACGCGCCCTCAACACATTTATGCTAATGACGGAATTTAAATTTTCAATATCACTAGGTTTTGTCACCTTTTCATCATAATCGCACAAGAGATCATCTCTTACATTTAGGTCATAACCACTAAATAGAGTATTGGCTGGGAATATCAACGACTGGAAATCTGACCTCGCATTACATGAATGCCCTACCGTGCCTTCCTAACTTTTTATCATCCTCCACTTTTTCTTTCTCTCGTTTCACTGTAATTATTTCTTCTCTTCTAAGAACGATAGTTTCTCCCTCCTCAGTACTACTCTTATCAACCACAAAACTACACTTCCCCTCTCCCCTAGTTTCACCTACCGTAGCCACTACTGTAAGCCATTGCATTCTATATTCTTTATCTCTTTCTTTCAATCTTCCTTCCATTTCTTCTAGCATCGTAATCTGTTTCTCTACTTCCTTTCTACTCCTAGGACTTCTAACTTCGATAATCTGCTCGTTACTTACCTCTAAACTCCTCTTTCCTACATCCAGCATTTCTTCATCCTCTACACGATTTTTCTCTAACGTCTTCGTTAACTGCTGCTCTTTTTCTCTACTCTCATCTATTTCCTTCCCCTCCTCAACATCTATTCTATTTTCAACTAATGTCTTCTCTACCGTAATATTCTGCTTTTTCTCCTTCCTTCCCTTCCTGGCCTTCCCCCCTTCCACCTTCTGTTTTTCGTGCTTGTCTGAGACCCCTTGTTGCATTCGATCCAACATACGTTTCTCCATCCCAGCTAATTTAATGTTCATTCTTTCATCTACCATTCTCTGAAAGCTCTTCCTCATCTCCTGCTGTGATTCCTTTATGCTAGCATTGAATTCTTCTTTCATCCGTCTATTTTCTTCATCAATGGCTTTCTGCATTTTCATCTCCTGAGTATTTACTACTTTCCTTATCCTCGTTATTTCTACTCTTATCTTTTCATTAATTCTCTTCTCCTCTCTCTTACTATGCTCTTTTATCTCAACCGTTACTTCCTTAACTTTCTCCCCTATCTGCTGGTTAAGCTCCCTAATTTCATTTCCTACCACCTGTAACTTTTGTTCAATTTCTACCCTTATTTGACCTGCTTCCACCTTCATGTACCTCTGAATGTCTTCCTTCACTGTTTCTTTAAATGTTGTAATATCTACTTCAAGCTGCTCATACATCTTACCTAACCTCTCTGTCTCTTTGACGACCTTATCTACTTTCTGACTATTATGCTTTAGTCCCTGATTTAATTTCGTCATCTCCTGTTTTAATTCTTTATTTAATTTTTGATTATTACTTTCCATTTCATGTTTTAATTCTTTATTTAGTTGCTCAAATTTATTATTATTTTCCTGTCTCATTTGAACTAATATACTCAAAATGCTATCCTGTGCTGACATCTCCGATGAACTACCCTCTACACTAGTCGCATTAGAATTTACCTCCGCTAAATTCCTAGCTTCGTCTATCTCCATCTCCAGATTCACGCTACTACCATTCTCTTCACCATCTCCCGTCACCTCTATACCACTTCGCAGCTTCATCTTATCTTTATCCGCCATACCGACACACACAAAGAAAACTTATTATCACCCCCAAAAATACTTGCACTGAAATATATCCTTTTCCCTTCACGACAAACAATTGGTTTTCGGGCCTACGCTTGTGGCGCCAAATGTAACGTTTTCGCCCCACGTTGGGCGCCAAATGTAACGTTTTCGCTCCACGTTGAGCGCACAAATGTAACGTTTCGTTACTAACCTTGCAGGTAAACATACATATATCAAAATCTCCACAGTTGGGCGTCAAATGTAACGTTCCTGGTCCTTCTAAGTGACCAAAGGTTACGTTCCTGGCGGGGCTCCAATATTGCGTTCTCCTGGAGTACAGTAGAAGAATCGCAACAAGAACAAGCACCGCTTTACTCACACCACCAATAGCATACTTACCTCTTACCTGTTCATTAGCAATGATTATAATCAGCTCGTGTGGGCGCCAGGACACCTAACATTTACCTTAGATGTGCCAAAGTATTTACTTAAAATAGTGATAGAGCACTCGAAACGTCTTTCTCTCAAGCCGTGGTATAGCTGAGCCATTAACCAATTGTCTTATCGCTACTGGGAGAAGGTATGCATTATGTCTAAAGCTAGCTACTGGAAATGAAAGTCCTACCATTACTTAAGAACAAAATTTAATTGATCAAAATTTAAAGCAGCAAAAGACGTAAAAAGAGAAACAAATGAATTTAAAAAAAATCTGGAAATTATTTTAAATTGGCGAGAGTTACAAAATGGAATATGAATTAAATTTAAACAAAAGCTGGATTCTAATTTGCCATAAACAGAATTACAGAGACTTGATTGGATTTAGTAAAGGAACTCACGGCCGTCTTCTTCATAGTGGTAGTCTGGTTTTCCCTCTGATCTTGCTGGCGGATGTTGTTTGGTTCTGCCTCAATATTGTATAGATCCTTATCTTGATACGGGCAGGGAACCAATTTGTCCCGTCTCCCGACTGACATATGTGAATGGCTTTGCTCCAAAATTCACTTTTGTGAATATGATCAAGGACACGATCATATTCACGTCAGTAGTATTAATTTTAAAACTTCTTGAACTGATAAGTTGCGATCTCGCAGCGAAGATGTCTGATAGACGTGAAGATTCAGAAAATCTGAGAAGATTGGGGCTTGAGAGTAGATGACCATTGGTTTTTATGGAAGAAGAACTTCCCCACTCTGCAGTATTTCTCGACCAATCAATTAGGTATCCTTATGACGTAGCTCCCCACTCCAGATCCCTAAGTTCTGATCATGCCTCTTCATTAGTTGGGTTAACCACGTGGGGTTGCTTCTGAAGTAATTTTAAATCAGCGTCCTGATGCGATGTTCTTCCGAGAATTCGTGACGTCAGCGCTAACTGACCAACTTACTTTGTCTTGAAGCCTCGCGTCCCCGGAATGTTTGTACATATATCTCGAAAGTCAAGTCTATTTTTGGCGGACTACCCGTGGCGAAACTGACGACACGTTGAACGACATATTTCCCAATCAAGTCTTGTACAAAATATAACCTATAACGAATCTAACTAAAATCTCCATTTTATAACTTCCGCCAAACAATAATTAAACCCCTTCCATATATATAAAGAAATTATGGACTAAATCTAGAATCGATATGATAATTAAAATATACATAATAATAATAATAATAATAATAATAATAATAATAATAATAATAATAAATTTTGCTGCTTATAAAACATATAAATTAAGGGGAAGTATTCGGACTGTTACACCACTTTAATTGTAATAGTAATACTACTAATAATAATATTGGTTTTACGTCACTTTTAACTACAGTGGCTTTTATAGACGCCAGGGTGCCGGAATTTTGCTAGTAAATCTACTGACACGGCTCCCTCGCATTTGCGCACCCTCAAATGTCAGCTGACCGCGCCAGACTTTAATAATTGTATAGCCTCTTCCGGGATAAAATTGTTCGTGTAGGATGGGCATTTGATTTAAAAACACAGTATTCACCAATAAGTCAATCCGTGCTCATTACAAAGCCTTACTATTTTTTTTTAAGTCATAGTACTAATAAAAATTGTTGCACGGTAAAAGGTATAACGTGCACTTTAAAGTTCTATTGCAGCTTTTAAGACAATAGCAATACCGTAGTGGAATGAGCTTGTCCGCTGCTCATTGTATGTGAAAGGGAGGCATGTGCTGATCTCCCCACTCCCCTGCATGGGGAAAAGCCTGAGCTGGCCTAGGCCAAATGTCTCAACTAATCTCTGTCTCTGTCTTGACCTGTTTCAAGGACAGGACTTTGCGACGTGACATCTGACGGAAACTGTCTGAACTACCAGCACCTCGACACGGCTAGCATTAGCAACTCAATATGCTTACATTTTCTAAAATCACGATTAAACATATACAGAGTTCTTAATTTGAAAATATGATTCAGTAGCACAATAGAGAAAACTATAAGCTGTCTTGCAGTGGAGTTTGTTTCTGTTTTCAACATCATCTGAAGGCATTGAAGAGGTTTGGAAAATTGCAGTTCAGAACTCTATTTTATATGGAGAATTGTGATTTTAACTACACTTTTTATAACTATCTTTGTATTCCTGTTCGATATGCTTTTGCACCGATGAAAAGTGTATAAAATATTACAGCGGGCTATAGGAACAAAATAATTTTACCTTGTCCCGTTTCTTTATAAAACGTTTCACAAACTTTTCACCCATGTTACAACAAGTGCTGGGCTGGCGGTCGGCCGTTCCCACTCCGGCCGGCTCTTAAGTACTGCATTTAAATTGATTATAAAAATATTTCTATCAATGAAAGAAAATATGTAGTATTTTGCCATCATAAATTAGAAGCCATAACAAACGCACACCCAATTTACTTCTCGTCACTATATCGCCCCCATATTGGAATCAGCTGACCGTAAGCTCCTCCCCCGTTTCGGACGTCAATAGGACTATTTCCTCCACCATTAGCCAATATCCGCCTCAAGGCCACAGCTTGGCTCTCAATCTTAGCCCCAATTACATGAACCCACACTCGAATAGACCACAAAATGATATGGTTTTTCACATGAACCCCAGTGTAGGAGGTTGCAAATAAAGTACAACAATAATAATAATAATAGAGCTCTCCTGAGTGACTGCTTCTTTCATATTTGGACTTCTGTTATCGAACACTTTCACTATTGTTCTACACAGGCACGTTGGTACATGTAATGATGACTGAACCCTAAGAGAGAAGTGCAAATACATATTACTAACCAAAATCATCATATGAAAGAAGTATTAAATTACCTAAAATATGCACTACTGATGATAGTTGATCTGTGTTACACTTACACATTCCTGGATGTATTGCAGCAGGAAAGGAGATGCACGCAAATTATCCACAGGACAGTCAAAGAATCCTTGAATCTCTTTCTGATGCAGATCCATTGTGATGACATGAGACAGGCCAGACTTGCACATCATCTTAGCTAGCAGCTTACTAACAATACAGCCACGCTTCCTCATCTTACCTGCAACACACACGACTCCTACACTTAGCAGACACACTCAAAGTATGAGTTACAAATACCTTTTCACAAAATGATGTGATCAGTTCTACATATAGAGGAAATAAATAGTACTCACCGAGATTACAAAATATGTTGTGTTTATTTCAAGCATAGCTGTAGCTCAAGTCAAGCACCATGTCATGCACGCATGCTCACACAACTGTGCACGGGACAGTCAGTTGGCATTTGAGGGTACGCGCCGCATCAGTACATTTATTGGTACGTTAGAGATCCCCTTTTGGGCAAAATTCAAGCACCCCAGTTCCTCTAAATGCTGCAGTAGTTAAAAGGGACTTAAAATCAATAACATTATTACAACCTCTGTCCGAACAGTTCAGTGAATGAGTCTATATTACGAACGGATTGTTGGCTTACCTGATACAGCAGTTACTGTCCTTCGAAATAATTCCTGTGGATGGTTATGCACTCCTGAGAACGGCTGTACAAGTCCTGGAAACTCCTGGCATAGTCCTCTTTAGGGATAGCATTCAGTTGGGTCGTCACATTACGTTTGATGTCCAAAAACCTCTGGCCCTTCAGGGCAGTTTTCAATTAGGTGAACAAGAAAAATACGGGGTAAACAAGTCTGGGAAGTAGGGTGGGAGATTAAGTGACACAATTCCCCTGTTGGCCAGGAACTGCCACAACAGAAAGGCAGTGTGTGGTTGGGCATTGTCATGGAGCAGGGTCCAGTCGCCTCGGTTGGAATATTGGGGGCGTACCAGCTTGATCCGTTGCAGCAGATGTTTCAATATTTCCATGTAAGTAGCGGCATTTAACATGTTGCCCTCAGGAAGGAATTCTTTATGGATGAAACCTTCAGAGTCGAAGACCACCACCAGCATTATCTTGATGCGGGATTTCTCAAAGCGCACTTTCTTGCTTTTCGGCGACCCTGGACCCCGCCACTCCATACTTTACAATCAAAAGTTCTTGAAAGAGAAATAAAATGTGTATTATTCATAATGTTGAATTTTGGGCTTATGCCGTGTTTTATTATACTAAAATTCGACGCGTTTCGAAAGAAACCAAGTCTTTCATCGTCAGGAATAATCTGGAATACGACAATGTTGCTAAGAGAAAGCAACGAAGAACATATAGAAGGTGCCCAAAGATGGACGCCATTATAGCCCCATGTTAGGGACAACGGAAAGCAGCAGTGAATTACTTTCTCAGGGTTCTAATAATAGGTAGCCAGGATTCACTGAGATTGTAGCCGGTGTCGCGGTTGAAATTATCTGGGTGTTTACGTATTTCAACCGCCTCCCTGATGATTCTGGGACAATATTGCTTTATACGGGCAAGAACATCCACTCCTTGGAACATGACATCATGGCCAGGTGTTAAAGCATGATCGGCAACAGCTGATTTATCAGGTTGAATGAGCCTGATACATCTATTATGTTCCTTAATGCGAGTGCATATTGTTCTCGAAGTCTGCCCGATGTAAACCTTGCCACAAGTACAGGGAACTCTGTAGATACCCGGTTGTTGCAATTTAGGCAAACTGTCCTTAGTTGGTCGCAGGAGTTGCCTAATCTTAACAGAAGTTCCAAATACAGTCCGTATGTTGTACCGACGTAGGATTTTAGCAATACGATCCGTCGTGTTATGTATGTACGGAAGGTAAGCAGTTCCTCTTACATCTCTTTTCTCAACTGACGTCCTATTATTATTTGTTGGTTTCAGAACCGTAGAAATCAAAGCCTTGCTATAACCGTTGCTCTCAAAGGTGGTTCGCAGGGTGTTAATTTCTTCTTGTAAAGAAGACACTTCACAAATCCTCCTAGCCCTGGTAGTTAGAGTTGTAAGGTTACCATGTTTCTGGGCAGGGTGATGGTGAGAACTTGCGTGGAGATATCTATTGGTGTGTGTTGGCTTACGAAAAACGCTGTGTCCTAAAGATCCATCCTCTTTCTTGGTGACGAGAACATCTAAAAAAGGTATTTTGCCGTCAGATTCCTTTTCCATGGTGAAACAAATAGAAGGGTGCTGGAGATTAAGGTGATCCAGGAAATGGCTAAGATTTTCCTCACCTTCCGTCCAAACAACGAACGTGTCATCCACATAACGCCACCAGATCTTCGGTTTGAAAGGAGCCGACGACAAAGCTTTCTCTTCAAAGTTCTCCATGAAGAAATTAGCCACAACAAGAGAGAGAGGACTACCCATGGCCACACCATCAGTCTGCTCATAAAAATTCCCATTCCATAGAAAGTAGGAGGAGGTCATGCAGTGATAAAAAAGTCTTGTGATGTCTTCAGGAAATAAGCCATTAATGAGAGACATGACACCATCAATAGGTACTCTCGTAAACAGAGACACCACGTCGAGACTCACTAGAATATCACCCGGCTGAAGTGTTATAGCTTTTAACTTTTCCACGAAGTGTGTGGAATCCTGAATGTACGAAGGCGTGTTACCCAGAAGCGGCTGAAGTAGTCTACCTAAGTATTTGGAAAGGGCATATGTAGGAGAACCATCGTACTAACAATAGGTCTAAGAGGAACATCTTCCTTATGTATTTTAGGAAGACCATAGAGTCTCGGAGGAATAGCATCCCCTGGAAGGAGAGTCTTCGCTGCATCCGCTGGAATAGATGATTGCTTGATCAATTTGACGGTGACATTTGAGTAGCGAGTAGTAGGATCACGACTATTAATCCTATATACAGGATCTGATAACAAAGACGAGATCTTGGAATCATAATCAACCTTATCCAATACCACTGTCGCGTTACCCTTGTCAGCGGGGAGAACGATAATATCAGAATTGTCCCTTAGATCTTTAAGTGCCCGGCTTTCGCCTTGTTTTAAGTTGGTGTTAGGTGGCTTAGCGGTCTTGAGAACTCGGGAACATTCTTGCCTGGCTTCCTCGGCCT
This sequence comes from Meconema thalassinum, assembly GCA_946902985.2. Taxonomy (NCBI): domain Eukaryota; kingdom Metazoa; phylum Arthropoda; class Insecta; order Orthoptera; family Tettigoniidae; genus Meconema; species Meconema thalassinum. The sequence goes on from OX336394.1 coordinate 38,273,920, forward strand.
CTTCAGGTGTGAGGTGATGTACCGAGGATTCTACGGATGTAATAAGTTCTTTAATAGGAATTCTTCTAGGCGCTACAGCAAAATTGAGACCTTTAGCGAGAACTGCCTGTTGGGTATCACTTAGGGGCTTGCTGGACAAATTTACAACAACCTTGTTAGCATCAAGTCTAATGGCTTGAGATTTCTGCAACTGACATAACCTATCATATTTGGAAATATGTCTGTCCCTCACCTGATCTAGAACGCTGTTAGCTTGCACTGAAGAAATACGATCAAAGATCTTCCATAATTCCTCACTTACGAAGTTTAAGAGGCGTAGATGTAGCTGTAGTAACTCCCTCGAAATAAAATCCAACTGCTTACGAGTATGCTGTAACCTCTCTATCAATAACGCCTTGCTTGCACGACGATAGATTCTCGTTGCCTTAGGTGTTCTGAAGGAAAGCTTCAACATAACAAAACTCTGTAGAATATCATGATCCCGGCATCTTAGGAGAAAAGCGAGTGAAGAGATTAGACACACCTTCGTAACCTACTAAATCTAGACATCAGTCGGAAAATATCCTCCCCATAGAGGTTTCTAATATTGTCATTTAGACTTTCACGGCCCGTGTTATTATTCATAATGTTGAATTTTGGGCTTATGCCGTGTTTTATTATACTAAAATTCGACGCGTTTCGAAAGAAACCATGTCTTTCATCGTCAGGAATAATCTGGAATACGACAATGTTGCTAAGAGAAAGCAACGAAGAACATATAGAAGGTGCCCAAAGATGGACGCCATTATAGCCCCATGTTAGGGACAACGGAAAGCAGCAGTGAATTACTTTCTCAGGGTTCTGATAATAGGTAGCCAGGATTCACTGAGATTGTAGCCGGTGTCGCGGTTGAAATTATCTGGGTGTTTACGTATTTCAACCGCCTCCCTGATGATTCTGGGACGATATTGCTTTATACGGGCAAGAACATCCACTCCTTGGAACATGACATCATGGCCAGGTGTTAAAGCATGATCGGCAACAGCTGATTTATCAGGTTGAATGAGCCTGATACATCTATTATGTTCCTTAATGCGAGTGCATATTGTTCTCGAAGTCTGCCCGATGTAAACCTTGCCACAAGTACAGGGAACTCTGTAGATACCCGGTTGTTGCAATTTAGGCAAACTGTCCTTAGTTGGTCGCAGGAGTTGCCTAATCTTAACAGAAGTTCCAAATACAGTCCGTATGTTGTACCGACGTAGGATTTTAGCAATACGATCCGTTGTGTTATGTATGTACGGAAGGTAAGCAGTTCCTCTTACATCTCTTTTCTCAACTGACGTCCTATTATTATTTGTTGGTTTCAGAACCGTAGAAATCAAAGCCTTGCTATAACCGTTGCTCTCAAATAATAACACGGGCCGTGAAAGTCTAAGTGACAAAATGTGTATTGTTCGTTGAGCCATTATACCGTATTTACTCGAATACGACCGGCCCCTGAATAAGACCCGCACCCTGATTTTGAAGAACTTAAAAAAAAAATTTTTACTCAAAACTATTTACAATCTTTACTAAGTTAAATAAACGAAGCCTCCGTGGCTTAGGCGGCAGCACGCTGGCCTCTCACCGCTGGGTCTGTGGTTCAAATCCCGGTCACTCCATGTGAGATCTGTGCTGGACAAAACGGAGGCAGACAGGTTTTTCTCCGGGTACTCCGGTTTTCCCTGTCACAATTTCATTCCAGCAACACTCTCCCTTATCATTTCATTTCATCTGTCATTCATTTAATCATTGCCCCAGAGGAGTGCGTCAGGCCTCGGCAGCCGGCACAGTTCATATCCTCGCCGCTAGATAGGGGCTTCATTCATTCCATTCCTTACCCGGTCGGAGACTGGAAGCAGGCAGTGGATTTTCATTTTCACTAAGTTAAATAAACAGAATAGCATTTCTACAAAATAGTTTCCAACAGTTCTGAAGTCGTCCTAAAATAACACACAGAAACAATTAAAAATACAAATAAAAGACACAAACACTTCATTCATCGTCATCAGAAGTACCAACTTCGGAACTTTTTTCACCATCACTTTCCCACAAAATGTCGTCATCACTGCCATCCATAGCATTGGAAATACTACATTTCTTGAAGCTCTTCCGTATGAGATCTCCCGAGATACGATTCCATGCCGTCAAAATCCACGAACAGAGCAGCTGAACTTCCGGGCGCTGAATGCGACCAGTTGGGGTCAGTGTGTGCTTATCCGCCGCCATCCACTCCGTATACAGCTGTTTCAAGGCTGCTCTGAACGGTCGGTTCACGCAGACATCCAGTGGCTGTAGCATAGACGTCATCCCACCCGGGATGATTGCTAGGTCGGTTTTCCCATCCTTGACGAATTTCTTCACAGCGTCTGTTGTATGGCCGCGGTAACTGTCCAGAACAAGCAAGCTCTTTCGTCGTAATAATGCACCAGGGCGACGTTGCCAGACACACTTTAACCAGTCTTCCACCAGTGAACTGTCCATCCAATCAGAGTCCTGAGTTCTAACGATAACACCAGCGGGTATATCTTTTGGAAGAGTCTTTCGATTGAAAACAACGTACGGCGGAAGTTTGGTTCCATCAGCGAGTATACACAACATTACCGTGCACCGTTGTTTCTCATTACCACCTGTTCTGATAGTCACACTTTTAGATCCCTTAACATTCACAGTACTGTCCAGTGGCATTTCAAAGTAGACTGGCGTCTGATCTGCATTACCAATTTGGGAAAGCAAATATGAATTTTCCTTCCGCAACTTAATTATGTGACGCTGAAAGGAAAGTAACTTTTCTTCATAGGCACCAGGAAGACGCTGCGAAATTGAGGTACGCCTTCGTATGCTCAATCCATTTCTTTTATAAAAATTTTGAATCCATCCTCGGCTTGCTTTAAACCCTACCGTAGAAAGTTCCTTTGCGATCTGTAATGCCTTTAATTGACACATTTCGGTCGACACCCCATTTCCCAATTCCCGCCTTTCTGTTACGTATTTATAAAGTTGTTTTTCAATTTCCGGTAACTGTACACTCAGTCCGCGGAAAGCTCTACGAGCACCACTACTTGTTAGCAACACGTTTTTTTTCTTTCTCCAATCTCGAATACATGACTCGTCAATATCATATTTCCTACCGGCGGCACGATTTCCAATAATTTCAGCTTCCCTCACAACTTTCAGCTTCTCACTCACAGTAAACGACCGCAAACGCTTCGTAGAACTCATGTTTACACTCGGAAAACGTGGGCGAGACTGTATGACGCCACCTGCTTACGGTAAAACAAAGTGATAGCCGGAAGAAGGCTAGCACCATCTAGCGGATACTCGCAACACCCGATATCGCGCGTGGCGGGCAATTTGAATCTTTAAAATCAGGATGACTCAAATAAGACCCGCACCCCAATTTTTCACGTCCGATTTTGTTTAAAAATGTGCGGGTGGTATTCGAGTATATACGGTAATTAACACTAAAAGTGATAAAAATGTCCAGCATAACTCAACACATTGCTAGCGTTTCGCCCCAGCGTGCCAATTGGGCTGTTCAGTTGGTAAAGGCACACCTACCAAGACGCGTAGCAGGTACACACTGAGAAGGCCATGCAAGACGCCTCGCCACATGTGGCCACGTCATGAGCCTGCCAGTACACCACCGGAGTCAAAAACTCCACTTCCAAAAACAATAAACCTTGCTTTGGCATTGAATACAATCAAAAGTTCTCGAAAGAGAAACAAAATGAGTATTGTCCGTTGAGCCATTATAATTAACACTAAAAGTGATAAAAATGTCCAGCATAACTCAACACATTGCTAGCGTTTCGCATGCTCGTGACGTGGCCACATATGTGGCAAGGCGTCTGCATGGCCTTCTCAGTGTGTACCTGCTACGCGTCTTGGTAGGTGTGCCTTTACCAACTGAAAAGCCCAATTGGCACGCTGGGGCGAAACGCTAGCAATGTGTTGAGTTATGCTGGACATTTTTATCACTTTTAGTTTTAATACTCCATACTTTGACGCTGCCTTCGGAGTTGTACCTACGGCACCAGGTCTCATCAGCCGTCACGATGATTTTCAGGACCATTCCATTCCACGGAACATTTACCCTTCTCACTGCCGCCCGGCGAACAGATGTGCATGGCAGGGTGCATAAATTCCCAAGTTTGAAACAGAAGATCCATTGTTGAGTTTCTACCGCACGCACTGCACACCCACTCTAAAATGAGCAGTTTACACACGCACAGCGCCAACGCTTGAAAACTTATTCATACATGCCTTGACCTCTCTGCCACGGGATTCAAAAGTGTGAGCAGTATAATGTCACTTACCGAACTTTTTGGACAAAGGTTGTATTACACATGCAAAGTTTCCTTGAAATTATGGGATAAAAATAATTTCCCACCTAATCAATACTTCATAAATAAATTGCACACGGTAGGACATGTTTCGGACAATAATCATGGCCTTCATCAACCATGTTGATGGCACCTCACAATACATAAAAGCATACTCACCCAATTATCATGTCTAATCTATATTTAACAGGATGGTGGGTGAATTTTAGCCCACTCACAGTCGTTAAAAAGCCCAGGAAAAAGTTTAAGATATTTCAGTTATTTTGAAAGGTGAAACTTTTCCAAATTAGTATACTGTAAGCTTTGATAAAGGATTATTCATTGTAATCATTACTGTCATTTAGAGATAAACAGCAGTAACTATGCTCCCTAGGGCACACGAGTCATGGGGGTCAAGCCGTCTACAGACTATGTAGAAGAGTGTTTTAAACGCTATTGTCAGATGTCCTCGTAATGGTTTCAACTCCAGGCAAATAAGAGCAACCCCTCTCATGAGGTTGGTGCATTTGTTCCACAACCCCACTGAATAAGGGGTAGACCCACATTACTGTCACTCAGAACTAGGAACTTCTCCACTCCAGAGAGATTTCACAAATGTACTCTCCAATACAGATTAATTTTTCGGCCTACAAAATGGTTCAATGGTTCAGTTCAAAACATTCAAAATTATCCAAATTCCATACTTGTTTCCAACTAGTACATTTATTTTTAAATTACATCCGTAGATTACTTTGGCATATAAAGCTTGTAACTTATGATATGTTCTCAACATTTCTGAGATTTACATGTTACAGGAGCAAACTGAAGGCTTGGGAAGAAACAGTGGGAGAGTACGGATGGAAGTTCAACATCAGTAAATGCAAGATCCTGTTAACGACCAGGAAAAGGGACAGACCAATGAGTGGGATAACACTTGGAGGTGGACAGCTGAAGAAGGTGGAAAGTCTCAAGTACTTGGGAAGTATAGTGGAGGAAAATGGGAGAAATGACAGAGAGATTACGGAACGTGGCAGACAGGCAGAAGCATTTCTGAGAAGCATTAGGAGCTTATTGTGGAATAAAGATGTCCCACAAAAAGCAAGGAAGTGTTATACAGAAGCTACTATATCCCGATACTGACCTATGCTTCAGAAACGTGGACAATGAAGAAAAGAGACATAAGCAGAATACAGGCAAGTGAAGGAAGGAAGGAAGCTTGTAGTTTAACGTGACCGTTAATCTTGAGATCATGAGCCACGGGACCTCCTATTTACGTGGAATCCGAACCACAGGACATGGCATTTCACTTCGAAAATCTCACATGCATTGACCAGGAATCGAACCCGGACCGCCTTGGTGAGAGGCATACAGCTAGACCGCTGAGCCACCACGCCCCCTACAGGCAAGTGAAATGAAGTTCTACGAAGTAGGATCGGAGTAACAAGAAGAGGCAGGGTAGGATTGAGACATCAAGACTGAGGTGGTATGGACACTTAGAATGGAAGAGAAGAAGATTCCCAAGAGGATACTGCAGATGCAGAAGAAACAACCAAGGGGAAGACCAAGAGATAGATGGCTGAAAGGAGTGGAGGAATGTGTCAAGAAGAGAGGCGAGGACTGGACTAGAGTGACAGCGGGGAGGTGGTGGGAAGAAAGGACTAAGTGGCGAGGCTTACCGTATTTACTCGAATACGACCCGCCCCCGAATAAGACCCGCACCCTGATTTTGAAGAACAAAATTTTTTTTAAAAAAATTTTTACTCAAAATTATTTACTATCTTAACTAAATAAACAGAATTGCATTTATCCAAAATAGTTTCCAACAGTTTTGAAGTCGTCCTAAAATAACACACATCAAACTATTAAAAATACAAATAAAAGTACACAAACACGTCATTCATCGTCATCAGAAGTACCAGCTTCGGAACTTTTATCACCATCCCACTAAATGTCGTCATCACTGCCTCCATAGCATTCGAAATACTACATTTCTTGAAGCTCTTCCGTATGAGATCTCCAGAGATACGATTCCATGCCGTCAAAATCCACGAACACAGCAGCTGAACTTTCGGGCGCTGAATACGACCAGTTGGAGTCGGTGTGTGCTTATCGGCCGCCATCTGCTCCGTATACAGCTGTTTCAAGGCTGCTTTGAACGGGCGATTCATGCAGACATCCAGTGGTTGTAGCATAGACGTCATCCCGCTCAATCACGAATACATGACTCGTCAATATCATATTTCCTACCGGACACAATTTCTAATAACTTCAGCTTCCCTCACAACTTTCAATTTCTCACTCACAGTAAATGACCGCAAACGTTTCGTAGCATTCATGTTTACACTCGGAGAATGTGCGCGGGACTGTATGACGCCGCGTGCGTACGGTAAAACAAAGTTATAGCCGGAAGAAGGCTAGCACCATCTAGCGGATACTCGCAACACCCGATATCGCGCGCGGCGGGCAATTTAGATCTTTCAAATTTGGATGACTCAAATAAGACCCGCACCCCAATTTTTCACGTCCGAATTTGTTTAAAAATGTGCAGGTGGTATTCAAGTATATACGGTATGTTCCAAACAGACCCAGCCTGGAAACTGTACAAGATGATGATGTTACAGATAGTGTGGAGAAATGTGATCATGAATAGCTAAGCAATAAACCCAAAAACTTTAGTTTAACCAATTCTTTCATACAGAAGTGACCATGGACCATCAATAACAATAGCAGATCTTCAGGGATCAATAGACACAACTCATATTGATAAGTTATGCATGTTAATTCATATGAGTTTTTAGGACTTACCAATAAAGTATGTAAAATGTTTCTGTTAGCACATACTTCATTTGTATTTATGTTCATAATACATGTTTTATAACAGAATTTAATATTATTTTGTTACCTTTGTAACATTCTTGCATATTTTCTTTTTAATACTTACTTTATAATGATATTTGTACGAGGTACAAGTTACATTTTATATTCGTAGTAGTCATAAGAGAACAAAAAAGTGGTGTGATGCTAATATATAAGGATTAATATTATTATATCTAAAGAACAGAGAGTTATCATAGTTCATGCTGGGGGCCGAGCAGGACTTGTTCCAGGTGCATTTCTCGTGTTTAAGTCGAACTATTGTCGTGACATAAACTCTGAAAACTACAAAAAGTGGTTAAGGGAGAAATTAATCCCTAATTTACTACCATGATCAATTTTAGTTATTAAAAATGCATACCATAAAAACATGAAACTCTAACAGCATAAACAGACACTGAGGACTGGCGAGTTAATGTATTTCAACTATCTTCAAAAGCCACAGATTACGCCACACTCGAACCTATCATCCCTTGGTGTGGAATGTCTCGTATCACATGCTAAGAAACACCTTGGGTGATGCAATGAGGCATGACACATCCGCTGTTTGCTTATTTCAATGGTTGATAACGTTGGCTGTTAAACTCCGTTCTAACTTGTGAAATAAGAGTTTTATTTTATTTCGAAAGTTGATTGATGGAATCGAGACGAGCATGTAAGAATGGATTGGACATGTCAAACGAATGGAAGACGGAAGAATACCGAAATACATGTTGGAGGATACGTGGGAAGGAAAGAGAGCAAGAGGAATACTCCGAGCATGATTGATTGACTTGATTAAGTCTAGCATAAGTATAAGGGGTGTTCTAATGAAAAGGTACGAAATGATACTGTGGGTATAATTTATTCATTATTCAAAAGTAATCACCACAGGCCTGTGCACAGGTGTCCCATTGCTCTACTAGCCGCAGGATTCCCTGTTCCCAGAAGTCTTGTGGATGTGACAGGAGCCAATCCTGTACGGTGTCCCATTGCTCTACTAGCCGCAGGATTCTCTGTTCCCAGAAGTCTTGTGGATGTGACAGGAGCCAATCCTGTACGGTGTCCGATTGGAAATGTTTTCCCTTGAGACGAACCATTAACAGTGACGTGTACTGTGCGACACTCCGTAGCCTACGCAAGTTCATCAAGAACAAACGGGCTGGACTGCTCACGAAGGGAGTGATTCTGCTCCATGACAACGCTCGCCCACATGTCTCTAACGTCACACAAGGTGTATTGGCCATGTTCAAATCGGAGCAACTTGAGCATCCGCCCTACACCCCAGACTTGTCACCCTGCGACTTCCATCTGTTCGGTCCGTTAAAAAAACATCTCGTACATGGAATATGCACTGGAACAGACTTCTGGAAGAAGAAGAAGAATGGAGGGACAGGAAAAGGTGGAGGAGTAACATAAACGCCCCGAACTGGCCTTAAACTGGATAAGAGGAAAGGAGGATGACAATGATTACGCAGGTCAACCAAGTTATCATACACTGTCATTTACTGGGTATAGTGACTTCATTTCATTTTTATTCGAAATGATGGACTGAAGATAAAATTCCAACCTGTCAGCGGGACTACAAACTACCAGTGCAGAATAAGTCTCAGCATCTCCTGTTAAATACTACTAAACTCACTTCAATGCACGAGTTCTCAAGGACGGTGATGTCGCTTACTGTAAGTAACTTGAAACATGTAAGTGTGTTTCGCCTACGAATTGTCCAACATCTTCATTTCTGTATTCAAGATATTTTCAATTGACTTCTTTTTAACATGCAAGTAAAGACAGACAACTTTAACTTTGCATGTGTATAAACAGATGGTCAATACTTCTTCAAAACATTAATCAGACGATGTTTGCATAGTTAACTTTATAACTGATTACAATATACACCCACAAAGTTGACTTTTTCTCTCTTTAATTTAAAAGTAAAAAGATGTCCAAATTAAGTTCTAATGGAAAATTTCAGAGGTTTTTACCACATAATTTTTTTAGGCCAGTTTTGGCCAATCGATAGGAGCGACCTTGGGGCAACAAGAGCAAAATAATGTTATTTGTTTTACGTCCCTTTTAACTACTGCGGCTTTTAAAGACGCCGGGACTTTGCCCCAGAAGGGAATCTTTAACGTGCCAGTAAATCTACTGACTCGGCTCCCTCGCATTTGCGCTCCCTCAAATGACAGCAGACTGCACAAGAACTCAATCCTGTAACCTTGTGTACAGCAGGAGAGAACGTTACCGCTGAGCCACACAGCCAGCCCTAACTGAGAGCCTATATTTACAAACAGGTGCATGAACAGTCTGCAGTAAGCACTTCTAGGACACAAAATTCTTGATCATGATAGGCTCTCCCACTGGGGAGGGGGGAACAACATGGTAAATTAGAAACTATAGGAAAGCCTCCGTGGCTTAGGCGGCAGCACGCCGGCCTCTCACCGCTGGGTTCGTGGTTCAAATCCCGGTCACTCCATGTGAGATCTGTGCTGGACAAAACGGAGGCAGACAGGTTTTTCTCCAGGTACTCCGGTTTTCCCTGTCAATCTTTCATTCCAGCAACACACTCCACTATCATTTCATTCGTCATTCATTTAATCATTGCCCCAGAGGAGTGCGTCAGGCATCGGCAGCCGGCACAGTTCATATCCTCGCCGCTAGATGGGGGCTTCATTCATTCCATTCCTGACCCGGTCGGAGACTGGAAGCAGGCTGTGGATTTTCATTTTCATAAACTATAGGAGCCAGGGACTGGTCAACCAACAAGCACAAGAACTATTCGCACCACAGCCAATTCGTGAAAACCCCAATAACTTTAACAGAGGCACTGGATATCAGCTAAGTGACACTTGGCTGCCAGTTATTAAAGATGTGGGAAGATAGTTCCTCTCAGTTTCTCCATTTCTTCACCTATTTCAAATTGTATGGTTTACTCTATGGCTACAGGGGCATGATTTGATCTCCTTTGTTCGTCACTGGAGGAGTTTCCATCTGTTTTTTCACCGTTGCCTGTATGACGGGTATCGTACGGATACACTTCCCTTTTGATTGTTTCCTTATATCCATCCCCCCACCTCGCCCTTTCTCCTTATTTGGACATCCTTATTCTTCGAGGAGTCTCAATTTTTCCCCCCGCCCCTCTTTTCCTTCGCCTTTCTTACTACTCTGTCCGCAGTTCTAATTAATATGGCACGTTTTTCTACCAAGGTCCAAACAGTAGTTTCTGGCTGCTCTCTGGTGATGAACAGGGGAATTTCTCTAGTGTTTGTAATCTCATTGACACATTTTCTTTGGCCACATTGTTGTAATTCTATTGCAAAAGGAAGCAAGGTTCCTTTCTAAACGTTTAGAATTTTAAATTTTATTTTCACATGGCAATGTCCCAAATAGCTGAAGAAGCTCCTTGGCTGATATTATAATACCTACACTGTTTGCTGTAGGGCAAGTAAGGGATTACCCCTACGATGCTCTTGGCAGAAGATGTCTTGCAGGCATATGCCAAGATCAACAGCTCCATTATGTTGTTATTCACATCTCTGGAAGAAGAAAGCACACTTTAGAGTATTGTTCAACCCATAGCAAAGACACAACCAAATTACAAGCATAGACTTAGGACATTGTTGAATGGTAACTATTCCATGTATTACTTTTATATTATGATTGTATTGTTGTTGGAATGCCAAAAGGAACACGTTTTAATGACACATATATATATTAACCTTTAATTTACAGTGGAACCCCGTTAATCTGAGCGGAAATATTCCAATTTTTTTTTTCAAATTTTTCTCCTTATTCAAATGAAAGACCATATTATAGAATAAAGATTTACTTGCATTTTATTAGCCATACTTTACTAGAATAACTTAATGTAAACATAACTACACATCATAAACCATCAATCACTGGTCATTTATCTCTAGAAAGTCTGTTAGTTTCTTTTGCCACAGTGATTGGAACCTAATCGAAGATGCAGTGTTAAACCAGGGTCTCATAAACATCACATCAGTGGGCGTAGTGTTGCTCGACGTAGCGCACAGCAAATTCTAAGGCAGGCGCGGCATCTGAATGTGACACTATTTGTTCATTGTTGTTATCTTCGTCGTCATTCTGTTCCCCATCAACTCCAGATTCCTTCTCCACCATAGCTACAATTTCTTGGTCTGTTTGGAATTGACGACAGCTTCCATCCACTCGCTAACGTAATTTTCATTGGACTCCTCACACCCAGGAATTTGTTGAATGAGTTCAAGGAGTTTGACAAATGCAGATGCTTCCGCAGGACTCTCACAATTTCTTCCAAGTTTTCCTCATGAACTGCTTACTGACACCGTCCCAATCCTCAGCCGTCCAGTAAACCACGTCTTTAACATCCACGTTTTTCAGTTTTTGAAGAATAGGAAGTGAACTGTCATCCACCTTCAAACCATCCGTGTTTAGAATTCCAGGGTGAAATATGCCCTGGAGCAGTCTCTAAAAAAAACAACCAGATGCATCTGCATTCAATCTGTATAGATCTAACCAAATTCCAGATGCAGGCCTTGCTATGGAGGCACCTCATTAGGTGTCCAGATCATACAGGAACCTACAGCCACTCCTATTTCATTACTCAAGCTATCAAGTGATTCCAACCGGGCATACTTCCGAGGATATTGGATACTAATGAGAGCTTGGAGGTGGAATACCCAATTTGGAGAGTAGGCTGGTTCGGAAAGCACCGATTGCCTGCCTCACACAACCATGGTGGATACTGTGCTTGCTGAACCTACGGCAAATATTGTAGATGTACGCCCAAATAATTACAATTGCACACACTATCACAGTCACAATAACATAAGTTATTAGACGAATACAATAAGAAGTACACTAAGTCGAGGACCAAATGTGTCCCAAGACCCTCATTAAATCACCATCTTTGCCTGTAAATGTTGCTAACCAAGTTTTGGCAATAGCTGAATCTTGAGGAAACTGTGATAGACAGTCGCATTGATAATAATTGGCTTTCCACAATCGTTCAGTCATGTACTGAAAATTACATACATTTTTTTTTCTTTTGGGATTTTAAACATGATTATGGAATCTAGGATAAAACTATATAAATATTTAGGAATGATAATACCATAAGTGAAGCTGTAGAAATAAGTGAAAGAAAATTAATAAAAATGTAAACCACTCATTTTGCTTTGCTTGGAAGATTCTCTTGGTAGGTGTGCCTTTACCAACTGAAGAGCCCAATTGGCACGCTGAGGCGAAACGCTAGCAATTTGTTGAGTTATGCTGGACATTTTTATCACTTTGTGTGTTAATTATAATGGCTCAACGGAAAATATTCATTTTATTCTCTTTTGAGAACATTTGATTATATCCCTCTGTTACACACATCCAATATTCTTCTTCTTTCGTTATGGTCTCTATGGGACCATGGGCAGCTCTGCTTCCTTTTTTCGTGCCAGAACCAAAACATTATACCCTGTTTAAACGTCCCGGTCGCGATCGTGATTACCTCTGATCTGGATAATGTCCAATCGCCATCGTTGGCATTTGTCATTTCTACGTGTTTAGACGTCCTATGAGGATAATCGTTTTATAAATTAGGAAAGATCTTAATATGTGAGAGCGAAGCCATCCTTTGCACTTTTACATTATCTTAATTAGTATTCTGACCGTTGTTCTGTGCCGTTTTCGCCTCGTATATTGCTGGGTGAATTTAATATCACCTCCCAACTCGCATAATCTCCGTACCGTTCTGACATAAAAGATTTTATTCCGCTGAACACCTCTCCATTCTGCTTTGAACTCTTCCCTCACCTCTAATAGGATCTCAACATCAATATCTTTCCACTCTGTCCTCTTATTTTTAATATCTAAACTCAATTCCATTTCTAAAGAATAAAGAATTAAACGTTATCAAAATTTAGGAAACAACACCGCAGACAACAGAAAGCCTAGCTCCAAGATATTATGCCAACTAGACGGAAAAAGGAATGGGTGAACATTTACACCGCCTCCCTAGTTTTCAAAGTTGGAAGGATAGAACATACTGACAATCGCAATGGCCACGAGCGCGATTATATAGTTGTGGGCACGGGATCCAGATGATCCTGTTGGAGGGAAATTTGATTGAGATAATGTAATCCTGTTGCGTTTAGATGTCCCAACTTTATTTGGATCAGGGCCATGATCGTGATCGCGACCGGGACGTCTAAATGGGGTATTAGTGTCCTCTTTTCTTGTCTTCCCCATTGACGATTCTCAATCCTTTTATGGTATCCTCTGTCAGTCAGTTCCGGTATATCAGTTATGGCATATTTGTTCTCCAGTTCTCTGTCCCCATCTCAGTCCAGTCCTTCCGAAGTTCAACTACCCTTTTGGTTCCTATTTTTCCTCTTGGTTGGTTCCTTAGTTTAAAGGCTGCGACAACGCGATCATGTAGCCCCGTGTACTTTGGGTGTATGTAGAATCTGTCTGACAACCGGTGTTAATTGTGATGGCTGTATTACTGTGTGTTATCTGTTTTAATTCAAGTAAGGTCTGCAGACAGTAATTTCAAGTAGTTCCTACTTTTGCTACCAAATGCTACCGTCCACGACACCTAGCGTGCGGACTTGGCTACTAGATGGCATCACAGTCAGTACCTGGTGGCGAACGTTGGAACTAATAGAGCGTTATCAATTCCAAACTACAAATTTTGGCTTCACACAACTGTAGTTAGCAGAAGGTTCTTTTTCATGCCATAAATCTGTGACATGGGACCACCGGCTTTACTTCCCCTCCGAAGGAAGGCATACTGAGGGATTCTTAACGCTCTTAAAAAATCAGACGACTTCGGCTGGGTTTGAACCTGCAACCTTGGGCATAGAAGCTCAGCATGCTCCCCCATATCCACCCTAATAACATGTCCAGCAAATCTGAATACCATAATACATGACATACTTAGTTCCAGTCTGAATGATGTAGATGTCCTTGCCACGCACAGAGTCCCCAATCTCCACCATGGTCTCGCGGTTTTGCTTGTGGTACACGGCACATCCTCCCGTCTTCACTCCCAGGCGGCTAAAACAAATAGATTACCCTATTCTGTAGTGCAATGTGTTAGGAAATATTTTATAAAACTGATAAATATTACCAGAAACTAACAAGATGCACCATTTTGATCACAAAGGGTTGTTTTGACAATTTAAAAATATAAATAATGAAAATATAAGAACCAAAGACCCATTATACAAAGCAAACTTTTTTGTTGGTATGCATTTTTGTTATTTAGAAAATTCTGAGTGAAATTGCACAAAAAAGATCATAACAAGAAAAACTGAAATATGCAAAATGTTGTTATAATGGCTTTCACGGCCAGTGAATTAAAACTCGGCAATCTTTTCAGGTTTGTGCCGTGTCTTGTGTGGGGTTTCGCCTAGGACACCAAGCTGGCTCATCAGCAGGCTCTTGGTGTCCGTGCCCAGACCCCCACAGGAGTAGCAAACTGCACGCTACCTATTTGTGGGGGTCCGGGCGTGGACACCAAGAGCCTGCTGATGAGCCAGCTTGGTGTCCTAGGTGAAACCCCACACGACATGGCAGAAACCTAGAAAGATTGCCGAGTTTTAATACAAAATGTTGCTTGTACAATTTTGTTTAATGCTAAAAGGTTGGTGAAACTTGGCTCATAACTAGCATTTCTGTAACACTTTTTGTGTCATTATAGGGGGGATAAAACATTCTTCTTTTTTCATATAGCATTTACTTATTCTGCTTTTACTTCCTCTTCATGGACTCTCTTCCTTGTTTTTTGTTGTTGTTGTTTTTTGTTTTGTAAATTTACAGAATCTCTTTGTACTTCAGGTTGAGCCACCTGTTGAAACCTATCTGGTAATTGTACAGGAATATTTACATGTGCCTGATCAAGTCTGGTCTGCAATGGTGTATCATCATCTAATTTTCCTAGCTTCCTCCCAGCCTCACCTGGAATTTCATTGTCCTCAGAATCACTATTACTATCAACTTCACCATCTTCAAAATCACTAGTCACTACACTCATGAATTGCTTGTAAAATATCTGACTTAGTTAGCAATGTCTTCGATAATCTGGCTGCCATGTTTGTTGTTTACCATAGTTCCATAACAACTACTAGATACCCAAACAAACTTTCAAACTTGACAATAGTGGTGATATGCATGAATTAGAGACATTCACATTGATGTACAAATATTTCACAAACAGATGGCATAACTGTCGAGAAAAAACGCAGGATCTCAATAAGTGATCTTTGCACCACACGAAGGTGCTTTTAGTGATCCTTGGGTTAGTAAACTTGCTACTGATTATTTAACAAAAGAGAAAAGTTCCTTTAAGAATATTCTTTGCCATATCATGTGAAATAAGTGGCTAACAAACAAGATTTGAAAGCATGATATTGACTGTGGGCAATTCCACTGTAACTGTTGTAACATATGGAGAAATTTTTTTTACTGTTGGAAACAACAATATCCATCCAAAATTTAAGTAGATGGCTTCTAGAGAACAAAATATACACAATTCTTTTAAGAAAAGAAACCTATATAGTATCTGTGTAACCGACAGTAACATCAAAAGAACAACAATATATTGATAGTGAATTAAACACAAATTCTCAGAAGTTGTGAATTGTATATAATTAACTTATCAATTTTTAGTTAGTTATAGGAGCTAGGTCATCTGCCCCTCTTTTTCGGGTCAATGAACGCCATATTTTTCGATGAAGCGCTTCCTATGGGTTTAGGCTTCTTGATCTCAGATCTGAGTTAATAGTGTCTAGTCATCTTAGCCGCTTAACACGGATTAGATCACACAAATTTAGAGGTGGAAGCCTAAATATGAAATGATCTAAAAGTAACAAAACAAAAAACTAATAATAAAATGATAACAATAAACAAAAATTACGGAAAAACAAAAGTTCAGAAGTCAAAAAAGAACAAGTCTTTGAGTCAATGTACACTTGAAAATTTAGATTGCTGGCCCTAACCCACTCTCACTTATAAAGCGGATGACGAGACCAGCAGCCACCACGTCATCGGCTAATATCAGTTTGAGAGTCATCTACAAACCAAGGTTTCTTTGTAAGTCAGCAAGATCCACACACTCTGTTAAAATGTGGGCCACGACTAAAACGGCTCCACAGGTACAAAGTGGGGGGGTCTTCCCTTCTCATTAGGTACAAGTGGGTGGATCTTGTATGACTTATCCTTAGCCTACACAAAATGACGGACGCTCTCCGAGACCGGAAAGAGCTCTGCCACATGCGAGTAGTTCCCTAGATCGCTCTCAGTTTACTGGGCATTGGGTCAGCTAGCCACCGACTCTCCCAAAATGCCAGTACTTGTCGGCGTAACTGAGAGCGAATACCTCTAGCGGGGTACTTCCATTGGGCGAGGAGGTAGTGATACTGCCTCTTTTGCAGCCTGATCCGCTAACTCATTTCCCGCAATTCCGATGTGGCTTGAAAGGTGATTCGAGTGTCAGCGTGGCACTTTGTCTTTCCCTGTCGATCCTTGAGATTAGGAAAGCCTAATTCAGCCGCCTGTTTATACCAATCGGACCTTGTTGCCTTTCTCTGTAAGAACGTATAGATTTTATGTGTTAGCCTAGTTGGGTCCATTCTTTCCAAATGTCCCATGAATTGGATCCTTCTCATACGGATTGTGTCTGTGATTTAGCAATTTTCAAATAGACGTCAGCATTAGGTTTCGGAAGGTGAATTCCATCCTTGATTCTTGGTCCCAAAATGTTTTGCATGATTTAGCGTTCCTTAATCTCTAATTGATTTCTCGGTGTTTTGTATTGCAGATTAAGTGTTTCTGCTGCATAAAGTGCTTCAGGTAAAATTACAGTTTTATAATGTTGAATTTTTCCATTCCATGAGGTATTATTTGTTGTAAATTTTTTTTGTCGCATGGAATGCACTTTCCATTTACTGTAGTCTTGCTTCTATTGGTTTTCGTTCGTTACCAGTTTCATTGATCCATTCATCTAAATACTCGAAGTCTTTCACTCGGGATACTTTACCATTGCCAATGTGGAGTGTATTCAGAGCAGTTTTAATCATCATCATCTTGCACAGTTTCCTGCCACTGGCCGGGTCTGTTTGGAACACTAGCCTCTCCAATGTCTTCTGTCTTCCCACCATCTCTCGGCCTCCACCCTTGTCCAGTCTTCTCCTCCTTCTTCACGCTTTCTTCCACCCCCTTCAGCCACCTGTCTCTCGGTCTCTTTCCTTCCCACTTCGTCTCGTGTACTCTCCTGGGTATCCTCTTCTCCTCCATTCGTTTTACATGTCCATACCATCTAAGTCTAGATTTCTCTATACCATCCTGTAATGGTTCCTCCTTCATTAATTCTCTGGTCCTCTCATTTCTCATTCTGTCCATCTTTGTAGCTCCAATTCTGCTTCTCAAGAACCTCATCTCACTGGCCTGTATTTTGCTCTTCTCCCTTCCTTTCATAACCCAGGTCTCCGAGGCATACGTCAGGATAGGGACATGGTCTTTTTGCTGTTCTGAGGGACATCCTTGCTCCATAACATGCTTCTCACACTCCTCCGGAATGCTTCAGCCTGTCTCCCCCGCTCATTTATTTCTCTATCGTTTCTTCCATTATCTTGTATTAGGCTTCCCAGATACTTGAAACTCTCCACTTCCTTCAGCTGTTCCCCACGAATTGTTATTCCCGTTGTGGTTCTTTCTTTCTTCCTTGTTGAGATCACCATCTCACTCTTATTTATGCTAAATTTCATCCCATATCCTTGTATTATTCCTTCCCACACGTCCAACTGAAAGAAGGAGATAGAAGGGTCGAGTACCTCAAAATGGTGAAGGAAGGATTTCCAACAGATGAAGAAAGAGGGGTGGAAGAGGAATGGGCTAGATTTAAGAAGACACTAGTAGGTGCAGCGGAAGCAGTATGTGGGAGGACAAGTAGTAAGAAGAGGTGGAAGGAAACACCATGGTGGAATGAGAAGACAAAAGATATAGTAAGGGAAAAGAATAGAGCCTTTAAGAGGTGGTATCAAAATAGGACGGTAGAGAAAAGGAAAGAGTACCAGGAAAGAAAGAAGGAGGCAAAGAGAGTAGGGGCTGAGGAGAGAAGAAAGTGGATGGAAGAGTGGACAAAGATGATGAAGGAGGATAGTGAAGGTACAAAAAAGGTCCTGTATGGGATGGTAAAAAATAAGAGGCGGAAGGATCCTACGGATTATGTTAGAATGGTGAACAAAAGGGGACAAGAGGTAGAAAATAGGGAAGAACTGGAGAAAATGTAGAAAGAATATTTTGAAGAACTTCTGAACCCAATGGAAACCACGGCGAGGTGGAAGAAATCGGGGAAGAGAAGATGGACTGCAAACTGAAAAGGACTTAACATGGAAAGAAGTGGAAGATGCAGTGAGGAAGATGAAAGGAGGGAAGGCACCGGGTGTGGATGAGTTGAGTGTGGAGATGGTGAGAGCAGCAGGAGAGGTGGGGATACAGTGGTTGTACTGAGTGATGAAGACAGCATGGAAGGAAATGAAGACCCCTGACGACTGGAAAAAGGGAATAATTGTCCCGATCTTCAAGAAAGGTAGTAGAACAGAATGCAGAAACTATCGGAAAATAACACTGATGAGTCATTGTGCAAAGATGTTTGAGAAAGTTTTGGAAAGGAGAATTAGGACAAGGATAGAAGGAGGGATGAGGTAAGAACAACATGGCTTCAGAGCAGGAAGATCCACAGTGGATTTGATTTTTGCTGTAAGGCAGTTACAAGAACAGCACTATGAGTATGAAACAGATCTACTGATGGCTTTCCTGGACATTGAGAAAGCATATGACAGTGTATGCAGAAACAAAGTATGGAAGTCCCTGGAGGATAGAAGTGTAGATAAATGGACTATAAGGAGGATAAAGGAGATGTACAAGGGAAGTGTGAGCTGTGTGAAAGTGGGAGGAGAGAGATCGGACTGGTTGGAACAGAGAAACGGCCTGAAACAAGGAAGTGCACTGTCACCGTTACTTTTCATTGTGGTGATGGATGACATAATGACCCGAGTGGCACAAGTAATTGGGGAAGGAAAGATGAAAGCAGTGGTGTTTGCAGATGATTTGGCGAAACAAGGAAGAGGAGGTACAGGAATAGCAGTTTTAATATCCGTCAAAAATTTAAATTTCAAATTATTACTAGCTATATAAAAACAGCTCTGAAATTTTTATTATTACGGCTTAATGCTCACTTTAACTCTTTTACTTTTACAAAAGCTGGGTTGTCAAAGTTTTTCCATAGAAATGATTTTCGATGTACCAGTATATCCAATGATACAGGTGTCTTGCATTTAAGAAGGCTCAAATGGAAATTCACTCAATTGGGATTTTATCCAACAACCTTCAAGTAGCAGAGCCTTACAAACTACGCCACAGAGCCAGCCATGTACCAAGAGAAGTTTAGCCGAATATTAACTAAATCTTGCAAGTAGAAAATGATTTACAGACACATACAATCACCAATACACACGGTGGATGAAGGTGAAGGGATTTCCCAAAGAAATTTAAAATCTTGACATTTGTCCAACATGAAGATTGTAGTCTCCACGACTTCGGCCGGGTTTGAACCCGCAACCTTGGGCATAGAAGCTCAGCATGCTACCAACAACGCCACCGAAGCCACAAACTATTTCTTTCACTACAGCATCATCCTGATAGAATACACAGCGTGAGTACTTAAAATGGTCCATCTGTTCCAACCTGGCATCCTATTTTCTTGTTTCCTACTATCATCATTTTTGAAAAGTCTATTTTCATACCATATTCCCTACATTTCTGTTCAAAGTCTAACATGTTACCTTGTAAGCATTTGATGGAGTCTTGTCTATACAACCAGGTCATCAGCATAAACCTCAATTCCACCTACAGTACTAAATCCACCCAACCAGCTCATTCCCTTCAGCAAAAGGTCTATAAAGAACAACAGTAGAAGATTTCAGCCTTGCCTCACTCCAGTAACAATATTAAACCAAGAACTAACCATACCATCATCTCACTGCAGCCAGATTATTAACACAAATGCTTTTGATTGCCTCACTTGACACCAAAATCCCTCAGGATGCTCTTTTCATTTGGTTCTCTATACTATGCCTATCTAAATCTCCAAAATGATATCTATTCCTCTCGTAGTATTATTCAATACTTTGGCACAAACTGAAAACATGATCCTAACATCCACATTGTGGTCTGAAGCCGCACTGTTTTTAGCCAACTTTCGATTTTTGCAAAAAATGAAAGTAGACTGTCTTATGAGATCTACACAGGGCCAAAAAATAAGTGTCTGTCTGTGAATATGTGTATGTGTGTATGTCTGTCCCCCACCATATCAACTGAAACAGGATGAAACCGAATTGAATGAAATTTGGTATAGAGGTAGCACCAGCAAAGGGCACCTCAGTGTCATATTTGACATTACCGCCATCTTTACCAAAACGTAATGGCAGCCACTGAAATGGTCAAAACTTAACATTAAATTAAGACCAAACTAATCATCGGATCTTTACGAAATTTGGTAAAAACATACCTTCATAAGAGACGCATCCTGTGCCCAAACTACAAGGTCATCAGCCGTACCATTTAAAGATAGTGGCCGTGTGAATTATGCAAGCATTATAATCAATAGCTTAGGACCCACCCGTTCCGATTATCGAGCCGAAGATGGTTTAAGCTATCCTAAAGGACGTGACCCGTTATATATTATAATTTTATATTATAATATTACACTTTATCAGTGACTTAAAAGAGTTGAGCCGTCTCTGTCACATGAAAAGATGGCAGCCGGCCTCTTGTGCCTGTCCTATATTTCAGTAGTTTGAGTATGTTGCATGCGATATAGCCTACTGATAGAAATAATATAAACATTGTGTGAAATGATTTATAATGAAGATGTACTGCAGTGAAGAAATTGTTTATTTCAGGCATTATTAGCTAACACATTGTATCTAAGTCGGTTTAGCTCTGTGCAGGCGCATTAGTTTCTAATGCGGGCGGCTGGGGTTCGAAACCTACTAGGGTTAACTTTTTTTCTTTTACTTGAATTCTTTTACAAATGATGTGGACGAGCTCTTTCCACAGATACTAAATAAAATGCTACTTAGCTCAAAGGGGAGGCTAATGTATACACTCATTTATTAATAATCACAGCCCCAGCATCGCACATAAATAGAAGACATTAAAAAAGGAGAATAGAAGAACAAGATAGACATTTTTATCACCCACAGCTTTCTCAATGCCTGTGTATGGTGCTGTCCTCTTACGGATTACGTGCGTAATTGTTCCAAACATTCCGCTTTATAAATCCCTGGCCTCTGGAAGTATTGCAATTTTTTAATAGTTCAACTTCTAGTGATGACCACGCTCTGATTACCTTCAAGCACCGCCAGCTGGGCTTGGCACGGTGGGTGAGTGGTCAACGTGACGGTCTACTAACCCCCAAGCTTGCAGGTTCGCTCCTGGCCGTGGCAAGTGATTTTTTGAAAGGTGGCAAAAATTGCGACACCATGTCATACGATGTTGGCATGTCAAATAACCCAATTGAATTCAGTAGGCCGTGTTCATAATGGCAAAATTAATCTCGGGAGTTTCCGTCAACAGAAAGTTCCTTATTGCTCTACTAGAAAGCACTCTAGTGTTCAAGGAGGTTAGGTATCTTCATGGAACAACAAAATTCGACAGGCAAGGTACCCTTTGGGTGTCAAATAACAAAGCTTGCACCCGGCACCCAAGGCCATACAATATTATATTATTACTGCCAGCTGGATCACATACCTCCTGGTTGCTTTAAACAGCCAGCCCATTTAACACTCAAAGGCATACAAGAGATATATTAATTCACTGCTAGGTTGCAGCACCAACCTACTGTGATCGCAGCAGATGAAACGAAGGATTCTTAAGTTTGGAGGCTTAATATCGAGATTAACGGACGTGAATGCATTACAATAAGTTAGTAGATACGTTATTCAATCATCAAAGTATATAATATTGATTTAGACACATACTTACTGGCTAATTATCAATATAAAAGAAAGCAAAAAATACATGGTGGTGAAGGTGACTGTTTTAGGGGTGAGGACTAAGAGTTATAAATATACCCATACATTTAGGAGAAAATAGGCTATATGATCTTTGCTGAACATCTTGGTTATTTATTCCATCTTACTATCAGCCAACGATCCAACTCTTCTCTAGTACACTTTGCCTGGGACACCTATCAAAGAAATACCTTTATAACTATTACAATTTTAATCTGCTTACAAAATGGGCTGATAAATCCCATGCCAATTCGATTAAAATCCTATGCAACAGTTTTATCCCTGCCTTCCCATAACACTTTACCATTTCTAGCCGAATTTCGTCCACCCCAGCTGCTTTGTAACAGTGCTGTTCTACTTCCTCAACCATGATTTTGCTTCCATCTTCATATTTCTCCTCAAAATCTTAAAATCTGCCAAGTTGCCAGAAAAGTTTCCATTTACATTTGGCAAGTTTTTGAAGTAATCTTCCCATTTGAAAAATTCTAAGTTGCAGTCTGTACTTAAATTACAAAACAGATAACACACACTATTACAGTCATCACAATTAACACCGGTTATCAGACAGATTCTACACACACCCAAAGTACACGGGGCTACATGACCGCGTTGTCGCAGCCCCTAAACTTAAGAACCAACCAATCTTCCCATTGTTTGCTTGGCATCTACAATGAGTTTCCCACTGCTCATTTCTCTTATTCCCCCAATTCTAAGATTCTTTCCTACACTCCAAAAAGGATTTCCTGCCAGCTGACCTCACAATTCCTGCTAGACTATTATTTGGTTAGTTCTGTTCCTTTTCACTACAAAAAAAAATCTCTGTCTGCCAGACTCCTTGTTTGGAGCCATGTATCGTAGGGCTTTTTACTTTTATAAGCTGACTTCACTAGGTCATTCCACCAGGGTCTTTATTCACCATTGTTCCAAACCATGGGTTTGCTACTTCTAGTACTACCTCCTTGTATCCTTTCCACTCTTGTTTCAATGTCCAGCAATTTATTACCATCTACTCTTTAGAATTTCTCACCAATCATTTCCAAGTATTCCTGCGTAAGTTGCTTACCCTGGAGGTTTTCAACCCTAATCCATCTCCAAGCATACCTCACTTTCTCCACTTTAGATCTAAATATGCTCAGTTCACAGCAGATCAATTTATGGTCTGTTTCATTAAGGAAGCCACTAAAAACCCTGCAACCCATTATCAATTTCCTAAATTGTTTATGACTGCCCTAGTTTAAAACAAAAGTAAATACTGCATCCTTGGACAATTATATTTTATTTAAAACAGAGCTTCAGTATATGTAATTCTGAGGAATAGGGTCTTCCAATTTTTACACAATAGCGGGGATAAAATTTAATTTTTCTTTTTCATCTCGTGCCGTCACTGATGTCATAACATAGACTAAGAGAAGCTTGCATTGCATTATCATTATCTTGAGACCTAGATCTGTGGAGGTCTTGTGAGACTTGGAAAATAAAAATAAAAAAAACAAGAATCATTCAGTGAATGTTATACAGAAAGCAGATACCACGTCCTGAACAGAATCTACAACAGTAGCAAATATTATTTACACAGGACATATTTTCCAAAAGATTTTTCAAGGCAAGAACATGAGCACATGGAGCAATTTTCAGTGCAAGCAAACAAAATATATTCTTGTATATATTATATTGAATACAACAGTGAAAGCTTCCACAATAAGGACATTGTTTCATAGGCAGTAAGTACTAATATACTAATGAAAAAATGTTCTTCAGTTCTTTACACTGAATAAATTGCATTATTTTTTATTTTATTTTTTATCCATTTTGGAAAATATCCTTCCATGTTTCTACTTGACTCATTCTGTTAATCTCTTTCAGTTTCCTTTCCGGTATTCACTGAAGAAAGGCCCCTTGCTACACACTGCTTTGAGCAACTGCCCTCCTGCCGAGGTCTGGGCTATAGCACCTTTGGCTGAGGTGATTCCCCTTGTATTTCCTCTGTTTCTCCTGTCTGAACCTACCTGTCGGGGTGTTTGTCCTTTAACCATCTTACTTGGCGGATCAGTGGTAATGACCACAGACCACAGATTTGATTCACAGCCAAGCAATTCAGACATGTGGAGGGCAGGAAAATCCACAGCATTCCAGTCGCGCAAAGTTCGCTCAAACGACCTCTTATATCACATTCCGGGATTATAAGACAAAATTAATTAAATCTCTACTACAGGTCACTCAACAGAGTTCTGGTTTTACTGCCAGATGGCAGTGCTGACCCGGAACATAAAACTGGAAAGTAGATTGCATAAATTAATCCAACTCAAAAGATCTATGTATGCAAACACAATTACTGTAGCATTAACCTTCTGTCAGGTGCGGTATCCGCGGGGCGAGATCGGGTGCGGTATATCAAAATGATCACAAAACATATCCACCCAACTTAAATTGTGTTTGAAAATATTTATCAAGCATTTAAGTGCAGATACCTGTAATAGTTTACCGGTTACATTTCAAAAAAAATATACATTTGTTCCTTGAACTCAGAATAGGCCTATCTCAAATTAGTGAAGGTTTTCATTCCACAAAAATGTATTGTATGTCACTTACAGAAACAGTACATCAATTTGATATCACTACTTAGTATAAAACAAAGTCCCCAATTCTTGGATGTCGCAGGTAATCTCGAGAACCACTGGATGGATTTTGATGCGGTTTTCACCATTCTGTAAAGGATATCTCTAGGAAGGTTTCTGTAGAAAATTATTTATTTATGATCAAAGGAAGCCAAGCAGTAACGATTTCAGTGAAAAAGTAAAAAAAAAAACCTGGCATCCGTGCGCTTTTTAAGCTTACGCTGGGCAAAAATCAATATATACTATGAGTGTAAGAATTGTTCAGTATGAAAAGTTCTACATAAAAGTCCGAGAGGACATATCTCTATCGCCCACTCTAAGGGTTTTTACATTTTCATTTCTTCCAACAATCTCCATTCAATTACTGAGGCGACAGTTTACGAGCTAGTGAGTGAGCCTATCACCCCAGTTACAGCCTAGCTAGCATGCGAGCCTATTACCCCAGATACAGCCTGAAGCAAACTGTCGAGTATTGTTAAGACTTCAGAGAAGAGTGGTTGTGTTTGGCTTTTCTTCATTTCGCCTGTGAACTTTTCGTTCCGCAAAACACACATCAAGTTAAGTTTGGACGGAAGGAAGATTTGTGTTTCATGCACCTCGCCATTCTTAAATTACGTTTGATAAGAATTTGTTGCACACGCATCTCCAAGATAATATACTGGTAATTAATAGTCCAGTAAGTGATTTTAACACAGCATGCCGAGACGTAAAACGGATATAGTTCGTAGTTCATTGACATCGCCAAAAAAAAAAAAAACCTTATCAAGTAATGCATTCATAACTGTTCCCGGGCGAAACCGGGGCGGGCTGATAGTTTGAATATAAATGAAAACAAGCCATGAAATATAGATCCAATACAATCAGTATACAACTCCATGATACAAATCATAAAATGTTCACAGCTGATGGGAGAAAAACAACAAGCAACTACAGAGCATTACTACTCCAAAGGTTTAAGGTTTATCCAGCACGAATAGCACCGAGTACATATAACCCACTTGCCCATCACATTCATTCCCTTGGCAGCTGCCTAGCGATTGAAAAACACAATATGGCATTTAATGCTGGGAATACACTACTCCAGACTGAGAAACAGGCCCTAAGAAACTATGAACATTATAGCTTTGCTGCCATATCATCATCGTCAGTTTATCTGCCTGATGCAGAGGTGCCAACCTTTGAAGTGGTTATCAGTAATCACTTATATTCTCCCCCCCCCCCCACTCAAAAATGTTCACGTCAAATACAAAGCATGCTCCTCCCTTCGCGATAATGATACCACTTTTGCCCCACCCGGAAGCAACCTATAGTAAAGAATATCATATTACACAATAATATTTGCGCATTACCTGCTAGTTATAAAAAATTCCTTGTAGCTTGTTTTGCCCCCAGTAGCTGTTTTTCCGTGAACGTTTTCTTTTAACATACATCCCCCTGTGATGCCATTTTCGTCTTCTGAATCATAAGCGATTCCAGTGTTGATGTGCTTAATGTAGGTCTGAATTCTGTCTGATTTTTGCTAACACTGAAAATTCTTTCTGTGAGGTACACATAATACTGCAAATACCACAATACTTAAGGTCTTACTGTCCACTTTCGTTTTTAAGCTCAATAATGTTGTCCCAGTTTACACCAATTCTAGGCCCTTGTAAAATATATTCAGGTAAAGTATCTCACTGATAAACAGCAAATTCCTCTTCAAGTTCGTCATGCTCACTTTCCTTGACCAAACTTGGGAATCTTTGAACAAAGTAATCAAGAGATGAATAGGAAACCTTCATTCTAAGAGAAATATCGAGATGTTTTACGATCGGCGCTGGTCTCAGCCGTTTGACGAGATTCCCGAAGTTTTCACGATAGAACACGGAGAAAAATCGCGATTTACATAATTGGTGTCATTTTTAGTCGATCGACGAGATTTCCAGTGTCCTTGAGGTGGGCACGGGAAAATATAGCATAATTACGCAATCGGCGCCGCTTGCTGTACGCTTGAAAAGAATACAGTTGTTCTCGTCATCGAATGCGGAGAAATATCGCGATGTATCGCAATCGCTGACGAGCGGCTAGGTACAGAGCTGATCCACTGTTTGATTGGCTAGGGGCTGCTGGGTTCTTATTGGTTGTTGGTGGAACATACCTATATTCCTTGGATTTTAAGCTGCTTCTTGCTTTTTGTTCCGAAGCGGTGCAGCACACTTGACGTTACAGACAGTTAGGAACGGGGCTCCGAGTGAAAGCCGAAGTTAAACGATTGACTTCGCGTCACCACATGGTAGCTTTACGATTGGTTACAAAGTGAGAAGCTTATTATACTCTCTGTTTCAAAATAAATCATGTGATTGGGCCAGAACTTATCTATATTTACGACACTTTACTAAATGTAAAATACTGTAGTGTAATATTCAACATATCATATTCTCAGAAT
Source organism: Meconema thalassinum (assembly GCA_946902985.2). Taxonomy (NCBI): domain Eukaryota; kingdom Metazoa; phylum Arthropoda; class Insecta; order Orthoptera; family Tettigoniidae; genus Meconema; species Meconema thalassinum. The sequence goes on from OX336394.1 coordinate 38,301,230, forward strand.
ACATTACATTGAAGTACCTCCATTTTCTGCACAATGCACATAGCTCTGTTGGTCTAGGGGTATGATTCCTGCTTTGAGTGCGAGAGGTCCCGGGTTCAAACCCCGGAAGAGCCGACCATTTTTATTACTTTTTGAATCTTTTCAAGAGATAAAAACAAAAGTATGTAAAAGAACCTTAGGAACGTTCTTTTTTTCGGGCGAGACTTCCGGTAATTTAAATAGATAGGTTGAGGTAAACGCTTCTTTTTTCCCCGTCGGTTTACCCTCCAGGTTGGCTTTTCCCTCGGACTTAGGTTGGTTGGTTGCTTCCTCAGTTTAGGGGCTGTGACAATGCGGTCATGTAGCCCCGTGTACTTTGGGTGGGTGTAGAATCTGTCTGATAACCGGTGTTAATTGTGATGGCTGTATTAGTGTGTGTTATCTGTTTTTAATTCAAGTAAGGACTGCAGACTGATTTTTTGAAGTAGTTCCTACTTTTGCCACCAAACGCCACCATCAACAACTACTAGTTCAGAACTTGGTTACTAGACGCCACCGCAGTCGGCTCCTGGCAACGAACGTTCTTCGTTAAAGAACGAAGGTTCTTTAACATGCCATAAATCTATGACATGGGACTGCCGGCTTTACTTCCCCTCCGAAGAAAGGCATACTGAGGGATTTTTAACGACGGCTTCGGCCGGGTTTGAACCCGCGATCTTGGGCATAGAAGAACAGCATGTACCAACTACGCCACCAAAGCCGCTACCCTTCCTTGGACTCAGCGAGGGATCCCACCATAACCACCGTAATGGCAGTGTCCTGGAGCTTGAAACACCTGGTTGGGGGATACCACTGGGGAGGTGGGGCCACCCTCCTTGCCTATCCCTCCCAATCTTCCCCTCACTTTTCATCCCACATGAGGCCCATGTTCGCTTTGCAGGTGAGGCCGCCTGGGCGAGGTGCTGGTCCCACCTCCCCAGTTTTATCCTTCGTCCAGGCGTTTCAAGCTCCAGGACACCGCCCTGGTGGCGGTAATGGTGGGATCCCCGCAGAATCCGAGGGAAAAGCCAACCTGAAGGGTAAAGCGACTAAAATAAAAAATTGCGTTTGACCTCAAACTATGTATTTATATTACTGGCACACAGTAAGTACAAGTCTCGCACGAAAAAAAAAATCGTAAGGTTCTTTTATATACTTTTTGAATATTTTCAAGAGATAAAACAATAGTAAAAATACTGGGCACTTCCAGGATTAGAACCCGGGATCTCTCGCACTCAAAGCAGGAATCATACCCCTAGATCAACAGAGCGATGTGCATTGCGCAGAAAATGGAGGTACTTCAATGTAATGTATTCTAAGAATATGATATGTTGAATATTACACTACAGTATTTTACATTTAGTAAAGTGTCGTAAATATAGATAAGTTCTGGCACAATCACATGATTTATTTTGAAACAGAGAGGATAATAAGCTTCTCACTTTGTAACCAATCGTAAAGCTACCATGTGGTGACGCGAAGTCAATCGTTTAACTTCGGCTTTCACTCGGAGCCCCGTTCCTAACTGTCTGTAACGTCAAGTGTGCAGCACTCGACGGCGCTTTATGCAGCCAGCAACCAGCAAGAAAGGCGCCTTGGATTATTGGTCAGAATGGCGTCGCTTCGCTTGCTTTGAAGCTGCGGGCGTGCCGTTTAAAATCCTAGGAAGGCAGATTTTGAGTTTGTGGCTGTAGTTATATGTGTACATGTGATTTTATATGGATTGATAAAGTGATTACCTTTAGCCAGAACATTACATCTAGGAGATTTGTCTGTGAGAATGTTTTGGGGAGTTTTGATGAGGTTATGGCATTACGTGGGTTGATTTTTACTTGACATTTTTCGGTTGGATATAATTTGTAACACGCGGAAATTGCCTTCATTTACAGAAGTAGTTGCTACCTTGTGTTATTGCATATTAAAATGCATAGTTCGTAATATCATTGGTTATATGGAAATGTGCTACCGTACCTCGAGCGGCCTACGGTACTGCATGCTTTAGATACAGTAATTATCATGTGAAATTCCGCAGTAGAAAACTTCAAAAACGTTCGTTGGTTTCTGTAGAAAATCATTCTTACTGGTCTAGGGCTCTCTCCTATAATATTAAAACACGTGGTATAGCACAATTACTACGTTTACATGGCGAACTCAAATCGATTTGAATACGATCCTGTTTTCAGTACGCTGCCCATTCACATGAGCAGTTTCAGTTCGTATTGAAATCTATTTCAAAATGGTATATAATTTATGGTGGCCAACCTGCAGTTATGTTGGCTAACTCGTATTAAACAGCAAGATAAAAGACCCATACCGTAATTATCATATTACTAGTGCATGAGACAGGACCCTGACTTCCACAGTTTCACTGGCCGTGTTAGGCTGTAACCATTGATCTGGACGCGTTAGGCTGTAACCATTGGATTGGACAAAACGAAGGTTAGAATTGTCGAGTGTAGGTGCAGCCTGTGGCCGCAGGAAGTTAGCGGGGCGCTCACAGTTTCACTGGACGCGTTAGGCTGTAACCATTGTCAAAACCATTCATCTGGACACGTTGGGCTGTAACCATTGTCAAAAACCATTGGATTTGACAAAACGAAGGTCAGAATGGTCGGGTGTAGGTGCGTCGTATGGCCGCCGGAAGCTAGCGGGGCACTCACAGTTTCACTGGACGTGTTAGGCTGTAACCATTGTCAAAAACCATTGGTTTGGACAAAACGAAGATTAGCATGGTGGGGGTAGGTGTGGGGACGCTAGCAGGGCATGATTGACAAAAAGAACATTGATCTGGTACTGGACGAAAGACCACATATACAATTAGTACCGTATGCGTGGGGTTGGCAATACTGTACTGTTGTAACGCCGATAATGGCAGACACAGCAAAGTCATGTTATAATTTGGGATGGCGGGTGGGTTATAGACAGCTGAGGAGTGAACTACTTCATTCCCAGATCAATTTTGAATCATTTGAAAAGATATTTATTGCAAATTTAAGAAGTTTTTTCCCCCCTGGGTTCGTGTCTCCTGCACTGTTACCATTGTCATCCGACGTTTCTTTGACGGGTTGTTTGTAAACATGAAAAATGGATACGCCGAAGATTTTGATGTTGTTTGTTCTTATGAAGTTTATGGGTAACAGTCGTCCCTTTTAATTACTGAATCTTTTAGAGACGCCGGGCTGCCAGAATGTTGCCCCGAATGGGATCTGTAACGTGCCAGTAAATTACTGTCACGGCTCCCTCGCATTTAGGCCTAAGCACCCTGACTGCGCCAGGATTCGATCCTGCTACCTTGGTAAAAGCAGGTGAGAAAGTTACAGCTGTGCCACTCGGCCAGTCTGTGTTGAATTTATTCAAATGGAAAAAGGAGCGGATTAATCGTCAAAGAAAGACGGTGTATTTTCACTTTTTCTGTTGACCACATTTTACCTACGAATACACCAGACATTCAAAGTAAAACGAACAATAATACATTAACGCTAAAAACGCGTGCAAACAAACTACGCTTATCAACCACGAAAAGAACACAGACAGTATCGAAGATTATGGGCAGAAAGTAAAGCAAGCGATTCGAGTCAGGCGACAGACTAAAGTAGGCCTAAATTAGTTTATCATTGTAACTCGAGAGCGTGCAGAATCGCTTTCTTTCAGTACGATCCACGTTTACATGTTCCTGAATACCTGTTTGGATACGATCCGATCCCACAATTTTACCGTATCGAGCTTGAAAATCAATACGAACTGAGTCCCGTTTACATGACCGTATTCAATACGGTAAATGTACTCAAATCGATTTGAGTTCGCTATGTAAACTCAGTAAATATCATGGTGTATACAGTAATATAAAATATTCTCAGCATTGCAAGTAGCCTACCGGTAAATCTGAACAAAATGTGTTGTAGGTTAGGTAGAGTATTTCGCCGAGGGTGGGGGTTGAGGGAAATGCATTGCTCAAAACGTTCGAGCAATACATCATGTTAGCAAGGCATGTTACGCACACCGTAAGCTATAGTGAAATCCAGAAAGTTTGCCTACAAATTTGTTAATGCATGAGGAAAATTGCCATAACCTTCCTGATTAATGCAGTTATCAAAATTATTTTAGGAGGGCTATGGTTACTACCTAGACGTGATGTTCTGCTATATAATTGAGTACTGTAATCAAGTTCCATACTCATAATGCTCCTTGAGAATAAGGTTCATTGTAACCAAAATCTTTCCCAGTGTCAAGACACAGAATCAAACTCTGTAGAGGGTTTGTTTGAGTTTAAGTGGTTTGAAATAGGGCAAATACCAATCAAGGTGATTCTTGTTCATATTGTTGAATATTAGAGTTTTGAAATTGAACAGCTCATGGTAAATAAATGGAATCACATGTCACTATTAATACTGTGCTGCAACAATTGTGTATATATAGATATTAATATATGATTTACAATGATTAAAAAAGGATGCCCCAATAAAGAAGAATTATGTTCCTAACATTGTCCAGATATCCTTCTGTTCCCTATTTCCCGTTTTAGGCTGGTATAAATTACGTTCACAATGGAATATCCATCTCATTTGGGTACAATCGTGTTGACAGACTGAAAAGCATCAGACTATTGCATTAAGAAACTGCTGTACTCGGGGGGGGGGATTGGTATTGAAATTCTGACTTTATTCTCTATTACATCAAATAACTACAGTCGAACCTTCCTTCTGCGGACACCGTCGGTTCCGAGTGAAAATGTCTGTTATGAGAGATGTCCGCTGAAACAAGTTTGTACAAATAATCAAACATTTTAACGGCAAAGTACATCCACCTAAACATACTCATCTTTATTTTGATTATTTGTTTATTTGAGTTTTCCCACATTTGAATTTTTCAGCAAGCTTTCTCACTTTCTACAATCACATTTCTTCTTCTTGTGAGGTTTAAACACGTTCGTCCCTTGTTACGATATTTCTGTCTCACTAATTAGCGCATGTACTGCAAGTCTTTTCCTTCTCACGTTGACTACCTGCGCTCGACCTTATCGGTGGCAATCAGAGTTATGAATCGAATGATGCAAGCAGGGAAGAAAATCACCAGGTAACTCTTGAGTAATCAGTCACTGGCAGCAATCCTGGACAATCAGAATTCTCGGAATGTACACCAGTAGGTAGAACACCATAACAAAAGATTTGGAAAGAGGAATGTATAGAAGAATTAACTTTACGGCTACTACAGCGTTGCCATGTAGCCTGCATTTCACTCTCTCTTCTTTGACTCGAAATAGGTGTAGTACAGATATTCAAGAGGGATTTCCGTATGTCTGTAGAATGGTTTTAAAAGAAAGGATGGCATGGTCCGGTGTAAAAAATGTCCTGCAGCGTGTGAAGTGTCGCTTAAGTCAAGTGGATGGGACAGATGGCAATGTCCGGACTTCAAGGTGTCCTCTGAAATGAGGCTAATTTAACACTTGTCTTATATAAAATAAAATCGGTTCCAAGGAAAAATGTCCCTATAGGCAAGTGTCCGCTGAATAAGGGTGTCTGTTACGGCAGGTTCAACTGTACTAACATTTGCTGTCCTAAAAGGGAAAAACAAAACAAAAATACTTTTGCACTAAACCACTCGTATTAAAGCACCACTTTGCTGTGGGAACTAGAGCTCCCTAGGTTTTATCTAAAAACCAAATAAATTGTAAATACAATTTTAAAACATACATACATTTTCATTTGAGACTGTTTCGAAACATGTACCTGTAATGTAATAAAAACATTAAACGAAAGGTTTTGACTAGGCAGACTGTTAATTTAAAACCCTCATGATAAATGAATAAGGACCATGGTGGTCGAGAGCGCTAATGCCCTACCTTGTGCCTCGCTGGCATCGGGAGAGCGTAGGTTCAAATCCCACCTCAGCCGTCCTGAAATAGTTTTCGTGGTTTCCCATTTTCACCACCAGGCAAATGCCGGGATGGTTCCTTTCGATAGGTCCAAGGCCAATTTCCTTCCAATATCCCTTCCCTGACCCATCCTGAAAAGAAAAGTTCATGGCCATTGGCTGCGTTAATAAAGAAATAATAAGGAAAGATAATGACTTGTAGACTTAGAAAAGATTTTTGATAGTGTTGATTGGAGTAAATTGTACGACATTTTGAAAAGCATTGGAATAAAGTACAGGGATAGGAGGGTGATCTACAATCCATACAGAAATCAGACGGCAGCTATGCAAGTTGAAGGGCATGATAGTCAGAAATGTCAACTCAAGCGAATGAATTATTGTTAACGGTCATCACTGTTGAAAGCTGGCTAAACCTTTTACTAAATTCTGCTACTAGCATTTCAAGGCAGTATTCAGAAAGATGTAAGGTAAGGCTGCAACTTATCACCCATACTTTTCAATGACTGGATTGAGAGAAAAATTTTAAGGAGTCAAGATTCCAGGAGAAAATTTCAACATTGAGATTTGCTGATGACATTGTCATATTAGCCGATTCACCAGAGGATTTGAATGAGATTTTAAATGGAATGCACTCCATCTTGAGGAAAGAATTCATGATGAAAATCAACAAATGTGATATATGATACAAGAATAGCAGCCAATGGCCATAAGCTGGACATGTTTGATTGAACGCCCGAGAGCTCCCAACAAGTTCAATTTCAAGCAGTTCCAACTTTCGCTACCAGATGCTACTGTCACTAACACTAGCGGCGAACGTTGGAGCTTGATAGACCGTTTCCTAACCAGCCAAATATAGCCTACAAATTTTGTTACACACCACTAATTGCAGTGATAGGTTCTTTCAAATGGCATGGGCCCGCCGGCTTTACTTCCCCTCCGAAGAAAGGCATAGTTCTAAAAGAACAATTTGTGTGTTCCTGGATTTAAGAAAGGCTTTTGACACCGTAGACCACAATATACTCATTAGAAAACTTGAAAAGGAAGGTATTCGTGGTACTCCTCAAGAACTAATAAAAAGCTTCCTTTTTAACAGAATACAAAAGGTGCGAATCAAAGATACTCTTAGTAGAAGTGCTGAAGTAAAAATTGGAATACACCAAGGAACAGTTTTAGGTCCTATTCTTTTTCTGTTATATATTAACGATTTGTGTGAGCTGAACTGTAATGTGATGATTACCTCATATGCTGATGACACTGCCGTCACAGTCACAGTCACAACTTGGGAGGACACTTTTAATAGAACTCAAGAAACCCTTGCTACAGTCCAAAAATCACCTCCTTACCTTAAATGAAACCAAAACACAATACCTATGCTTCTCACACAACAAAACATTACAACCCACAGACAATTTAACACTCAAGATCCACACACCAATTTGTAACAATGGTGAAAGATGCAACTGCTATACCCTACAGAAGTCAATGAATGCTACATATTTAGGGATTATTATACATACCGCAGTCATTTAAAATGGAACATGCATGCATCAAAATTGGCCAATAAACTTCAAAAGTTAATTTACATATTTTACTGAATCCGAAATATCCTTTCAGCAAAAGTCTTGAGAACTGTATATTTTGCCTTAGTCCAGTCATAACTACAATATTGAATAAATGGTTGGGATGGAATACTTGATTCACATTTGGCTCAGAATCTCATTCTAAAAGTTATGTACAAAAAGCCATCAACTTTTCCAACATGTGAACTGTATCAACAAAACATGGTGCTTAACATACGACAGTTATTTGTTCAGTCATCAATCATATCTATACTTAAAAATATGAAGCTCTTCTCAAATGGACAGGAACTTAAAATGTGCACTAGACTTCAAGACAGAACTGGAAAAAATAACCCTCATCAAAACACACTACCTGACCAAAGAATTGAAGTTGTCTTAGCACCAGGATATACAATATATTGTCAGTAAATGTGATAAATAACACCCTTAATATACTGAAGAAAGGCTTTTTACATGGCTCCTTAATAACTTTGATAAAGTAAATAAACTTATAAATTTTCACTAGCATATTTAAACCTACTCAGTCACAAATAAGTAATGTATCATCTTCTTTTATGTTTAGTGTCTCATAATAAACTTTTCTTACTATTATCAGTCAAATACTATGTTGCAAATAAATTAAGAAACTGTATTCATGAAGCCCACGCACAAGTTTATCTTATGTGGGATTCATGCTGTATTTTGATGCATCTGTATATGTACATGTTTTCTGTCAGTGAATAAAAATGTTTTCTCGTAAAAAAAAAAAATAATAATGCCCTTAAATAATCCGACGACTGTAGGCCGGTTTTGAACCCGCCATCTTGGGCATAGCTGTTCAGCATGCTACCGACTGTGCCACCAAAGCCACAAAATGTAAAACAAAAGGAATGGAATGCAGCCGTAAGAAATCAGAAACACCTATTGACATCAAATAAAGGCAGATGGAATAGCTAAAGGAAGTAGGGAGCAAATTAAGCAGTGATGGACGAAGCAACGAGTGTATAGAAAGTAGGCTGGCACAGGTAAGGGAAGAATTTCTGCAGAAAAGCAATGTGTTGACATCAAATATAGATTTAGATATTTGAAATACATTTTTTAAAGCCTTTTTCTGGAGTGTGGTGCTGTGTGGAAGTAAAACTTGGACTGTTGATGCAGGAAAACAGAAGCATTTCAAATGCGGTAGTGCAGGAAAATGATTGAACTCAAATGAGTAGATGGAGTAAGAAGACGAGCAGAAGAGCGCTAATGAAGATAAGAGATAGGTTGATAGGGCACATACAGTACAGTACTAAGACAACCAGGATTGGCAATTTTTTTTATGGAAGGAAGGTTAGAGGACAAGAATTGTTGAGGTAGACCAAGGTTACAATACAAGTCATAGTATTGCATCACATGTGGTATGGTAGCTATGTGGAGATGAAACGATTAGCTGCATCAAACCAGTCTAAGGACTGAAGACTCAAACAGTAACTTGGAAATACTCACAGTATTAGCCTTTCAAGATGGGAGTGCTGCTGCGCCAGCATTTGTTAGTCATAGCAGCAGGAGCCTTGCGGGATGAGGAGAGTGAAAGAGGTATGTGGAGTACAGTCTCCACATAAGTCAAGTATCATTACATGTGCTGCTTGTGTTACTCAGAACTTATAATGTGATTTGTGAACAAAAAGCAAAGCCAACTCCGTACAGGCCATGGAGGCCCTGGGAGCAGTGGAAGGTAGAGGCCTCCACTCTTTGGGACATCGGCACTAGATGGGATGGAGTTGTCAGCTCCATGCCCGGCCGTCTTTGCTCCCAGGAATTACCCTGGTACTCATTTCTGGTGTAGGCTCGCTTTGGCAGCCAACAATAGACTTATTTAAATATTCAAACAGTTACACCCCAATTACCAGCTTTTGAGGACCCCTACAGTAGTACAACACTAAAATTCTTCCGACATGATTGGTTCTAGGGCCTTAAAAAGTGGTTTTCCATCCCCATTGTCTGTTATTTATACAAATTAACACCGTTTCACCAAACTGGATGAAAGTGTACATCCTGAGTTTTGTTTCTTGATTTATGAGGCTCAAAATGACCCTAGGTTGGTCCTTTTATGACAATTCAATATTTAGGGAATGGAGAGGGCTGTCCAAATTTCAAGTAGATACAGGTCCAAAAGGTAAGTACATAAAATTTTATTTAGGTCATTAAAACGATGTGGACTTGTTCCAGAGGGGCTAAATCTAGGAAATGGAGGGAGATGTCCAAATTTCATGTTGACAGTGTTACCGGCAGAGTTCCAAAATGTAAGTATGTAAAATTTGGTTCAGTTCGGTGAAACAGTTTAGACTTGTGCCAAAGAGCCTAAACACAATGTGTACAGGTAGATATACAGTTTACAATACACACACTCAAGTATATGGGGTTGAAATGACCATGATCTTCAAGCCCCTAATTGAAAGAACAACAATGTAGGATTTTTGCAGCAATGGGAGAACGCGAACTTCAGTACGAACGGATTGCTGCCATGGAAAATCCATCAGAAAATGAAAGGCTGGAGGACAAGAACTGTACAGATCGGTCAAGGTTTGATATGTTTAACAGCCTTTGATGTGGAATGTGGAGATAATACAAAACAAAGTTTGGTGCTTTTCAGTCGGTCAACATGATTGTACCCAAAAAGAGCTGGGTTATGCCCTAATCCTGAAATAAATTTCATGAGATTAATACACTAGGATGACCAGTTTCGATCGTCAAGCGATCATCATCAGATCCAGTTGCATTAGCATACACTAACAGTTGCATTATCAATATTGCAACTAAATAATTGTACATATTGTAAATATTTTTCACCTGTATTCTCAAACATAGATGTTATAGCCGAAGTGAAATGGCTCTGATGATGATCGCTTGACGATCAAAACTGGTCATCCTCGTGTATTTATTAATCTCATGTAATTTATTTCAGGGTTAGGGCATAACGCAGCTCTTTTTGGGTACATTCGTGTTCACTGACTGAAAAGCACCAAACTTTTGTTTACTTAGGCAACACTGAAAAATGGCTTCAAACCCCACAATGGAGATAATACTATAACATGCTTGTGGTAGAAAAATATTCTCCACAATCAAAAACTCCTTAATAATTTTGCCTATGTCCACCTGCTCCAATAAAATATTTTCCACTCTTTGATTCCCAAAAGTTAACAATAAAAAAATCCAATCCGGAGGTAAACTAGATCACCGGGTGGGGACTACTCGACAGGGTAGTGACAAAGAGGGAATCTAACATTCTATGGATGGGAATGTGGAATGTTCTAAGCCTGATGGACAATGGAAGGTTTCAAAGGGAAATAGAGAGATTGAGGTTGGAATAGGGAAATGTGCTGGCAAGAAGAACAGGACTTTTGGTCAGGAGACTATAGGATCATTAGCACTAAATCAAACTATGGTTATGCAGAGGTAGGTCTCATACTGACTAGGAACCTTGGTCAGTGGCTGGAATAATATGAGCAATACAGTGAATTGCTTATTGTACCTAAAATCGATACATCTACTTGCCCCACAGTAGTGCAAGTCTATATGCCTACCAGTGAAGCAGATGATGAAAAAGTTGAAAAGTTTTATGAAAAATCAGATGGAATTCTGAGGTATGTCAAGGTTGATGAAAATGTAATAATAATAGGAGATTGTAAGCCTCCATGGCTTAGGCGGCAGCACGCCAGCCTCTCATCGCTGGGTCCGTGGTTCTAATCCCGGTTACTCCATGTGAGATTTGTGCTGGACAAAGCGGAGGCAGACAGGTTTTTCTCCGGGTACTCCGGTTTTCCCTGTCACAAATTTCATTCCAGCAACACTCTCCACTATCATTTAATTCATCTGTCATTCATTTAATCATTGCCCCGGGGGAGTGTGACAGGCTTCGGCAGCCGGCACAGTTCATATCCTCGCCGCTAGATGGGGGCTTCATTCATTCCATTCCCTGGCCGGTCGACTGGAAGCAGGCTGTGGATTTTCATTTTCAATGGGAGATTGTAATGCTGTGGTAAAATAAAAATAAAAAAAAAGTTGAGAAGGGAAGATAGAAGGAGAATTCGGATTGGGTGAAAAGAATGATTGAGGGAGCAGGCTGATAGAATTCTGCAATGAGCACAAGTTAGTTATAGCTATCACATTATTCAACAACCACAACTGGAGAATATACACATGGATGAGGGGAAATTAGGAGATATAAGACATTTCCAAATCGACTTTATGAAAAGTAAAAAACCATAAAGGTGGGCAGTAGACAAACAAAAAGAGGACGTGAACAAAAGACTCAGAGGGATTATTCAGGAAGGACTAATATGAAGAACCCTGAACAAACATCTAATGTAGAGGAATGGACACTTCAAATCAAATCAAAATAACTTTATTTGCAATGAGGTGTCAATGAGGGAGCAGGCTGATAGAATTCTGCAGTGAGCACAAGTTAGTTATAGCTATCACATTATTCAACAACCACAACTGGAGAATATACACATGGATGAGGGGAAATTAGGAGATATAAGACATTTCCAACAAATGAGGTACATAATTTACAAACACTAGCCTACTCAATATTAAAAGAATACAGTAGCTTAATGTACTATTCACACATTGATTGAACTCCCCTCATACAACTGCTGTAGGAATTACAAGCACGTTTAATGTTTCTAGGAATACAGCACTAAGTTATACCACTTCTTTCTTTTACCGATTTTGTCTACTCTGCTCTTGAATATCTGGACTGATTTTGGAAAGGGATCAAACACCGCCCTTGGTAAACTGTTCCATTCCTTCACATCCTTCCCAATAAATGAAAATTTACCCCAATCGCTTCTTCTAAAGTGCCATCCAATTTTGAATTTGTGGTCTGCCCTGCCAATATAATTTCTTTCCAATTGTAGCCTTCCCCCCATGCTTCCTCTCCTGTATACGCTCTATATAATCCTACAAGTCTGTTTTTCTCCCTTCTCTTACTTAATGTTTCCCACCCAAGCTTCTCTAACATATCTGATATGCTCCTTCTTCTCCTAAAATCCCCTATCACAAATCTTGCTGCTTTCCTTTGCACACACTCAATTTCTTTTATTAGGTATTCCTGGTGCGGATCCCATACACTGCTTGCATATTCCAATATTGGACGAACCAAACTTAGGTAACTTTTCTCTTTTATTTCGTTGTTGGATCCTTTAAGAAGTCTCATAATGACATGCAACGATCTGTATGCTTTCCCAAAAATGTCTCCAACATGACCCTTCCAGTGCAATTTACTATCAAATCTCACACTTAAGTATTTGCACTTGTCATCTTTTGGTATGATTACCCCATCCAATGTATATTGAAATTCAGTTATTAATCTCTTGTTTGCGAATATTGTGACAGTTGATTTACCTCTGTTAACCTTCATGTGGTTCTCTTCAACCCAATGTTGGATACTATTGAGGTCCCTTTGTAATATTTTACAATCCTCTATGTTATTTGTTTCCCTATAGACGATAATGTCATCTGCATACAATCTTATTTTTGATGCTATATTGTTCCCTAAATCATTTGCGTATATTAAGAAAAGCAATGGACCAATTTTACTACCCTGTGGAATTCCCTTCTTAACTTTCTCTTCCTGTGATATGTAAAATTCCCTACTCTGACTCTCTGAACCCTTGAATTTAGGAATGTTCCTATCCAATGTACAACCCTTGAGTCCAATCCCATTCTCTCCAGTTTCTTTAATAATACTCCATGTTCCACTCTGTCAAAAGCTTTGGAAAGGTCTATAGCTATGCAGTCCAACTGTCCCCCTAGATCCAACCGATCTGATATGTCCTGCTGAAATCCCACCAGTTGTGCCTAACAAGAAAATTTCTTTCTAAATCCATACTGGCTCCTCAGGAACCAATTTATATCTTCACATACTCCTCTAATATATTTTACTGTTAAACTCTCCAAGATTTTACAAACTACACTGGTTAGACTTACTGGTCTGTAGTTCTCAGGTTTACTTCTATCTCCCTTTCCTTTATAAATTGGTATTATTATAGATTCCTTCCATTCCTTTGGTATTCTACTATTGTTCAAGATGTAGTCGAAAATAAACTTGAAATACGGCACTATGTACCACCCCATTGCCTTTATTAATTCCCCAGTAATTTGATCACACCCTGCTGCTTTTCCTTCCTGAAGCAGTTTGATTTCTCTAAAAATATGCTCATTTGTAAAGGTGAAAATACTTGTGTCTTTATGTGTTTCACCCTCTCCAGCCTCATTAACGGTTTCCAACTCCTGACAATCTTCCACTGAATCTATGAATTCCCTACTAAATAGGTTTGCTTTCTCATTATCTGCAAATAAATGCTCACCCCCTTCTCCCTCCATTGTGGGAATGTGGATTCCGTTTCCCTTTTGATTTTTAATATATGAATACAGCTTTTTCCATTTCCCTATGTGGTCTTTACCCTCATGAAGTATGCCATTCATGTAATTTTCCTTTGCTTCCTTTTTCAACCTATTGAACTCCTTTATTAGCTGCTTTCTGGTTTCCCCTGCCCTCTTTGATTTGTCTGTTTACCATTCAACATTTCCTTTTTAATTTTCGTACCGTATGTCCTTTGTATAGTAAACAGGGTCTGAGGTTGTTTTTCCCTTCTTAACAGGTACAAATCTCTTCTCACCCTCCCAAATGATTTCCTTAAAATTTGCCCAGAGTGTATCCACATTACTCCCTTCACTTATCCAAGAATTAAATTTTGATTTCAGGTAAGCTCCAAATTCATCGAATTTAGTTTTTCTGTATAATTTCTTGTCCTGTGTGACCCTCCTATTAAGCCTTTTTGGTACCAGACCAACGTCCATTATTGTAGCCTTATGGTCACCTATTCCTTCAATTACGTGGTTTTTTTCAACAACTTCCCCTGGTTTTATCAGGAATACATCCAGCAAGTTGCTGAGCCTAGTTGGCGCTTGCACTACTTGTGTAAATCCTCCCTCCCAAAGTAATTTATTTGCAAGTTTCTGTTCATGGGCTTCTGTTGCAGCTCCATTCCAATCAACTTCTGGCAAGTTTAAATCCCTCCCAATTTTTACCATGTCATTGTTTTTATGAGTGTAATCTATTACTTTCTCAAATATTTACATATATTCCTATAATTCCCACTTTTGAAGAAAGAAATAATGAAATCCACCATAGAAAGCATTGAAAGAAAGGAAAGAATAGGTAGAGAACCTTGAATCACTCAGGATATACAGTACGGTACCAGAATTAATGGATGAAATATGGAAGCACAAGAATGCAAGAGATGGAAGTGGGAAAGCAGAATACAGATGTCTGAAAAATGAAGTAAACTAGAGGTGCAAGGAAGTGAAAGAAGAGTGGTTGAATGAGAAATGTGCAAGTATAGAAAATTGTTTGAAAATAGGAAAAGTAGATGCAGCTTTTCGAAGAATTAAGAGAACTTTTGGGGAAAGGAAGACTTGTGCTGTAATATTAAGGACTCAGATGAAAAACCTCATACACAGGCCTTCTCAACCTTCTTGAGACTGTTAGCACCATCCTCATGACATACCAAGAACCCGAGCACTTTTAAATCGAATATAATAATAACAATGATGCTTACCGGTACCTATAAAAAAAATCTCGAAGTCTTCTCAATAGAATTAAAGTACAACTTGAAAATGAATTAGGAGAATATCAATGAGGTTTCAGACCGAGGAGAAGTTGCCCAGAAAAAATCATGAGCCTAAAACTGATAATGGATTATAATAGAAAAAGGAATAGAGATATGGTGATAACATTTATCGACTTCAAAAAAGCATATGATTGTATTCATAGAGAATCTTTATTAAAAATTCTAAGACACAAGAGATTACACCCCAAATTGACAAATCTCATAAAACTAACGCTTACAGGCACCAAATCAAAAGTTAAATTCAGAGGTGAATTCTCAGACCCATTTGAGGTCACAACCGGTTTACGACAGGGTGATGGCTCATCACCATTACTATTTAATTGTGCATTGGAAATGGTAATGCGAGAATGGTCTAAGAAATTCCCTCCAAATATAAAAATAGGGAGAAAAATTCAAACAAACTGTCTTGGTTGTGCAGACGACATGGCATTATTGGCGAAAGATTTAGAGGAAGCCAAAACACAGATATCAGAGCTTCAGACCATTGCAAATAAAATTGGCCTTAACATATCATTTGAAGAAAACAGAAATCATGCCACAAAAACCATCACCATTAAAAGAAATACAAATTAATGATACAAAAATTAAAATTGTAACATGATTCAAATATCTAGGAGAGTTAATAACAAACAACTTAAATGAGAAAGCATCAATTCAAATAAGAACCAACAAGTTATCTAGGGCACAAAAATTAACATGGGACACTTACAAAAAGAAATGCTTATCAATTAATGCAAAAAATAAACATTACAATACAGTCATAAAACCGGAAGCCACATATGCAGCAGAAACATTATTCCATCTAAATGAACATTCTAAAACCGACAGATTACAGAAGATTGAAAGGCGAATTGGAAGAACTTGTATCAATAAAGGATATAAAAAAGATGGGCAATGGTGAATAATACTTAACAATATGGTCTAAAACAACCTAGAACCCATTACTGATACCATGCGAAAGAAAAGACTTGGATTCTTTGGGCACATCATGAGAATGCCAGATTCACGTCCTCTAAAACAACTAGTACAGTACAATCTTGCTTCAAAAAACTCAACAACTGGTTGCCGATGGTTAAATCAGAGAGGACTTAAAAGAAATTGCCCTAACAGCAAAATATGCTGCAAATAAGAAAAGTTTAACTACAGCACTTAAAAATATGACGTTTCATTTTCCACTCACTAAAAAGAAAATTCCTACAAGAATATTATCCGCCCAAGGAAGGGCAAGACGATCAATATGCATGAAGAAGTACTGGGAGGACGGCAAGGCTCGTAGAGTTCCTACAAGTCGACGAACTAATGGTTGGTTAAAGTGATCCTATGTGGTCTCAAAAGGTGAAGAAGAAGAATAACAATGATGCAACAAGGATGCGCCTCTCTTTCCTTTTCCTGTCTCTACCTCCCTCAGAAGTTCTGAAATAGCTACAGATTCACTGTTTACCAGGCATGCTGCAACAGACTCATGCGGGTAAGATACATTTACATGTGGAATCAACATCTTTCATATTACTCACAAAATAGGCATATCCTATTATTTATGTTATTTATATTTTACAAAACGACTGTGAAAACACTATTATTCTGGTTCGTCCAACAGAATTTGAATTGTAGAATGGATCTCAGGAGAGCTTGTGCTCAAGAGCGCTTGCTGGCTCATATGACGAGAACACCAGGTTGAGAAAGCCTGCTCTAACAGATACAGAAGAAAAGGTTGAGAGATGGAAAGCTTACATAGAGCGTTTGTATAGGTGTAGGGACATTGAGAATCATGTTGTGGAGAGGGAAGAGGAAATTGATGAGGATCAGAAAGGAGATTTAATATTGAGATCAGAATTTGATAGAGGAGACATAGTAGGAAGAAAGCACCAGGCATAAAATGATTTACCAACTGAGTTGTAGCGTTGCATCGGGGGATGAAGGTCTGATCAGGTTATTTCACTTAGTATTCAGGATTTATGAAACATGTGAGGTGCCCTCTGTTTCTAAGAAGAATTTTAGCAACCGTATATACTTCTTTTATTTTTAACATAAAATAATTGGTGCCCACTGTATGGCACCCTGCTCTCAATGATTCAAGATTTTTGAAGAAGCCAAAGTGGACCAGAGGTAGGGCATAGTAGGCTCCTTTTCTATGCAGTAGCATTTTCCAACAGTACCATGACTTAATAACCGTTGCAATGTTGTACAGTTTGTGTCTTACCATACGCAATGTTTGATTGAAAACAATAAATCTGCCATTATGAAATATATGTGATGTACATTTCATTAGTTTTGTCTACCTGCTTTTCCTATTCCTTAATTCTGCCACACCCCAGTGGTGCTAAAAGGTTATTGGTGTATGTAACATGTATTCAATATTGACTTTTTTCCATAGCACATACAGGGTTAGAACGAATGATTTAGGCGATTTCATGCACATGTATTATCGAAAGTGGTATATAGCTTACAGCATTGACGCATATACCAATTAAAAGTGAAACTCATCAAGTTTCTTGAGTCTGCTTGCTACAAATTCTCGATGTGCCCTCCTCGCGTCACACGGAAAATATCGATACGGTAGTTCAACTCCGACTACACACGCTGGAGCATGTCCTGGTCAATTTTAGCTACAGCCGCATGGATCTGTTTCCTCAGTTCAACATGATTAACTGGCATGGGTGATACATAAACTTCATCTTTGATAAACCCCCATAAGAAGAAATCACACGGGATCAGATCAGGCGACCGGGAAGGCCAGTTTATAAGACACCAATCTGCATCTGTCACAAAATGACAATAATCAACGCTATCAGTTTTGCCTGAAATTGACCAGGGCATGCTCCAGTGTGTGTAGTCGGAGTTGGGCTACCGTATCGATACTAGCCGTCTGGCGCAAGGAGGGCACATTGAGAATTTGTAGCAAGCAGACTCAAAAAACTTGATGAGTTTCTCTTTTAATTGGTAGAGGCCTATGTGTCAATGCTGTAAGCTATATACTTTCAATAATACATGTGCTTGACATTACTTAAATATTCTGTGCTAACCCTGTATAATTTAATACAAATCAATTATGAATGTGATTACTCCTGGAGAATAGCACATATAACTTGTATTAGATATATAGACTCTTTCCTCATGTCATCTTAATGTTCACTCACTGTTCGAGTCATGAAGCACCTGCTTGGTTGACAGGTACAGTCATGCGAGTAGGATATGACTCAGCAACCTCAAACATCGTTTTACTCTCCGTGGTGACATGAGCTCCTGTTACACTTAGCTGTGCTGTTGCAAAATAATTACAAACCAAGCTTTTTTTTAAATTTTTATTTTCTGAGCTTCTAACTGAAAGGGAGTGGGTTCGATCCCCATCCAAGTAGTGGATTTTAGAAACTAAACTACCACTTTCGGAAACGCAAATAGCCCTGGAGTTCACTCAGCCTACACCAGAAATGAGTACCAGGGTAATTCCTGGGAGCAAAGACGGCCGGGCATGGAGCTGACAACTCCATCCCATCTAGTGCCGATGTCCCAAAGAGTGGAGGCCTCTACCTTCCACTGCTCCCAGGGCCTCCATGGCCTGTACGGAGTTGGCTTTGCTTTTTGTTCACAAATCACATTATAAGTTCTGAGTAACACAAGCAGCACATGTAATGATACTTGACTTATGTGGAGACTGTACTCCACATACCTCTTTCACTCTCCTCATCCCGCAAGGCTCCTGCTGCTATGACCAACAAATGCTGGCGCAGCAGCACTCCCATCTTGAAAGGCTAATACTGTGAGTATTTCCAAGTTACTGTTTGAGTCTTCAGTCCTTAGACTGGTTTGATGCAGCTAATCGTTTCATCTCCACATAGCTACCATACCACATGTGATGCAATACTATGACTTGTATTGTAACCTTGGTCTACCTCAACAATTCTTGTCCTCTAACCTTCCTTCCATAAAAAAATTGCCAATCCTGGTTGTCTTAGTACTGTACTGTATGTGCCCTATCAACCTATCTCTTATCTTCATTAGCACTCTTCCGCTCGTCTTCTTACTCCATCTACTCATTTGAGTTTAATCATTTTCCTGCACTACCGCATTTGAAATGCTTCTGTTCTCCTGCATCAACAGTCCAAGTTTTACTTCCACACAGCACCACACTCCAGAAAAAGGCTTTAAAAATGAATTTCAAATATCTAAATCTATATTTGATGACAACACATTGCTTTTCTGCAGAAATTCTTCCCTTACCTGTGCCAGCCTACTTTCTATACACTCGTTGCTTCGTCCATCACTGCTTATTTTGCTCCCTACTTCCTTTAGCTTTTCCATCTGCCTTTATTTGATGTCAATAGGTGTTTCTGATTTCCTACGGCTGCATTCCATTCCTTTTGTTTTACATTTTGTGGCACAGTCGGTAGCATGCTGAACTGCTATGCCCAAGATGGCGGGTTCAAACCCGGCCTACAGTCGTCGGATTATTTAAGGGCATTCATTTTTTTTTTTTTTACGAGAAAACATTTTTATTCACTGACAGAAAACATGTACATATACAGATGCATCAAAATACAGCGTGAATCCCACATAAGATAAACTTGTGCGTGGGCTTCATGAATACAGTTTCTTAATTTATTTGCAACATAGTATTTGACTGATAATAGTAAGAAAAGTTTATTATGAGACACTAAAAATAAAAGAAGATGATACATTACTTATTTGTGACTGAGTAGGTTTAAATATGTTAGTGAAAATTTATAAGTTCATTTACTTTATCAAAGTTACTAAGGAGCCATGTAAAAAGCCTTTTCTTCAGTATATTAAGGGTGTTATTTATCACATTTACTGACAATATATCCTGGTGCTAAGACAACTTCAATTCCTTTGGACAGGTAGTGTGTTTTGATGAGGGTTATTTTTTCCTGTTCTGTCTTGAAGTCTAGTGCACATTTTAAGTTCCTGTCCATTTGAGAAGAGCTTCATATTTTTAAGTATAGATATGATTGATGACTGAACAAATAACTGTCGTATGTTAAGCACCATGCTTTGTTGATACAGTTCACATGTTGGAAAAGTTGATGGCTTTTTGTACATAACTTTTAGAATGAGATTCTGAGCCAAATGTGAATCAAGTATTCCATCCCAACCATTTATTCAATATTGTAGTTATGACTGGACTAAGGCAAAATATACAGTTCTCAAGACTTTTGCTGAAAGGATATTTCGGATTCAGTAAAGTAAGTAAATTAACTTTTGAAGTTTATTGGCCAATTTTGATGCATGCATGTTCCATTTTAAATGACTGCGGTATGTATAATAATCCCTAAATATGTAGCATTCATTGACTTCTGTAGGGTATAGCAGTTGCATCTTTCACCATTGTTACAAATTGGTGTGTGGATCTTGAGTGTTAAATTGTCTGTGGGTTGTAATGTTTTGCTGTGTGAGAAGCATAGGTATTGTGTTTTGGTTTCATTTAAGGTAAGGAGGTGATTTTGGACTGTAGCAAGGGTTTCTTGAGTTCTATTAAAAGTGTCCTCCCAAGTTGTTCCTGTGACTGTGACGGCAGTGTCATCAGCATATGAGGTAATCATCACATTACAGTTCAGCTCACACAAATCGTTAATATGTAACAGAAAAAGAATAGGACCTAAAACTGTTCCTTGGTGTATTCCAATTTTTACTTCAGCACTTCTACTTGGAGTATCTTTTGATTCGCACCTTTTGTATTCTGTTAAAAAGGAAGCTTTTTATTAGTTCTTGAGGAGTACCACAAATACCTTCCTTTTCAAGTTTTCTAATGAGTATATTGTGGTCTACGGTGTCAAAAGCCTTTCTTAAATCCAGGAACACATAAATTGTTCTTTTAGAACTATGCCTTTCTTCGGAGGGGAAGTAAAGCCGGCGGGCCCATGCCATTTGAAAGAACCTATCACTGCAATTAGTGGTGTGTAGCAAAATTTGTAGGCTATATTTGGCTGGTTAGGAAACGGTCTATCAAGCTCCAACGTTCGCCGCTAGTGTTAGTGACAGTAGCATCTGGTAGCGAAAGTTGGAACTACTTAAAATTGAACTTGTTGGAAGCTCTCGGGCGTTCAATCAAACATGCCCAGCTTATGGCCATTGGCTGCTATTCTTGTATCATATATAACATTTGTTGATTTTCATCATGAATTCTTTCCTCAAGATGGAGTGCATTCCATTTAAAATCTCATTCAAATCCTCTGGTGAATCGGCTAATATGACAATGTCATCAGCAAATCTCAAAGTTGAAATTTTCTCCTCGAATCTTGACTCCTTAATATTTTTCTCTCAATCCAGTCATTGAAAAGTATGGGAGATAAGTTGCAGCCTTAACTTACATCTTTCTGAATACTGCCTTGAAATGCTAGTCGCAGAATTTAGTAAAAGGTTTAGCCAGCTTTCAACAGTGATGACCGTTAACAATAATTCATTCGCTTGAGTTGACATTACTGACTCTATCATGCCCTTCAACTTGCATAGCTGCCATCTGGTTTCTGTATGGATTGTAGATCGCCCTCCTATCCCTGTACTTTACTCCAATGCTTTTCAAAATGTCGTACAATTTACTCCAATCAACACTATCAAAAATCTTTTCTAAGTCTACAAGTCATTATCTTTCCTTATTTCTTTATTAACGCTGCCAATGGCCATGAACTTTTCTTTTCAGGACGGGTCAGGGAAGGGATATCGGAAGGAAATTGGCAGTGGACCTATCGAAAGGAACCGTCCCGGCATTTGCCAGGTGGTGAAAATGGGAAACCACGAAAATTATTTTCAGGACGGCTGAGGTGGGATTTGAACCTACGCTCTCCCAATGCCAGCGAGGCACAAGGTAGGGCGTTAGCGCTCTCGACCACCATGGTCCTTATTCATTTATCATGAGGGTTTTAACTTAACGGTCTGCCTAGTCAAAACCTTTCGTTTAATGTTTTTATTACATTACAGGTACATGTCTCGAAACAGTCTCAAATAAAAATGTATGTATGTTTTAAAATTGTATTTACAATTTATTTGGTTTTTAGATAAAACCTAGGGAGCTCTAGTTCCCACAGCAAAGTAGTGCTTTAATATGAGTGGTTTAGTGCAAAAGTTTAAAGTCCAAAAGTATTTTTTTTGTTTTTCCCTTATAGGATAGCAAATGTTAGTAGTAATAATAATATCGTATGGCCTCGGGTGCCGAGTGCAAGCTTTGCAATTTGACACCCAGAGGGGAGCTTGCATGTCGAATTTCGTTGTTCCTTGAATCACTATGAAAGTCAAGGAGCTTAGATATCTAAGCTCCTTGAACACTATAGCGCTTTCTAGTAGAGAAATTAGGAACTTGGTGTTGGCGGAAACTCCCGAGAATAATTTTGCCATTATGAACACGGCATACTGAATTCAAATGGGTTCTTTGACATGCGTGTCGTATTTTTGCCGCCTTTCAAAAATCACTTACCACGGCCAGGAGCGAACCTGCAACCTTGGGGTTAGTAGACCGACACACTATCCACTCACCCACCGTGGCAAGCTATGTTAGTAGTTATTTGATGTAATAGAGAATAAAGTCAGAATTACAATACCAATCCTCCAGAGTACAGCAGTTTCTTAATGCAATAGTCTGATGCTTTTCAGTCTGTCAACACGATTGTACCCAAATGAGATGGATATTCCATTGTGAACATAATTTATACCGGCCTAAAACGGGAAATAGGGAACAGAAGGATATCTGGACAATGATAGGAACATAATTCTTCTTTATTGGGGCATCCTTTTTTAATCATCGTAAAACATATATTAATATCTATATATACACAATTGTTGCAGCACTGTATTAATAGTGACATGTGATTCCATTTATTTACCATGAGCTGTTCAATTTCAAAACTCTAATATCCAACAATATGAACAAGAATCACCTTGATTGGTATTTGCCCTATTTCAAACCACTTAAACTCAAACAAACCCTCTACAGAGTTTGATTCTGTGTCTTGACATGGGGAAAGATTTTGGTTACAATGAACCTTATTCTCAAGGAGCATTATGAGTATGGAACTTGATTACGGTACTCGATTATATTAGTGGGGAGGTTAAGACGAAAATCAATGGGGTACCGTTCATTTTTTGATAGAAGTATGAGACTTGGCACACTTATAGTTAGGACCATAAACTTTCGATCTGAGATGGTAGCCACTTCCGGAAGTCGCGCCGAGTGCCTGTTTTGCAAGGTTGCCTACCCACCCGGAGTGAACTATGAAATCTATGCTTAAGTCGATTACAAATGCCGTTTCTCATTTTCAAAAACTCGCCAATGTATTTCTTATGAGCCCTCGCCTCTATTGGAGACTGAGAATCAGACGAGTCGGCTGATGAAGCGAGATGCAGAAGTACGCGTGACGTCACACGCTCCTTGTCTATGCAGCTAAACGCGGGTAAGCAACGCGACGCTACCGCCGGGTATTGTTGCGGTCAGTAACGGAAGCTTGGTGCTGGTGCTGTGTTGTTTTGCTGTGTTTGGGGAACTGATTTCTTGGAGATAATTGTGCGTCATTTATCCTGTGCATGCGAATATATTGATAAGTACATACACGGTAAATATTTTCTTTGCTTTTAAAGCTGTTGTCCCTCTTATATTTCGACTATTCATTACATTCCTGTGTTATAGGTTATGTATACTTACAGTTGAAAATTGTTTTTAGTTACTACTAACAACTGTAGGGTTTACATTTTATGTGTTTCGTGTTGTTTGTTTAGGATGTGGTGGCTTGGTGATTGGTCCATGTACCTTCAAAATGTTTCGAAATGCTAATCCTGACCTAGTCCCTGACGATGTCCCATGTCCGCCCATTAATTGGCAAAAATGTGTTAGACACTGTGAAGCAAAATAAATACCCTCTTTTTACGTCAGTTTCAAAAGCATCGCCAACCAAGACAAAAGAAAAAATCGCCGGCCTCAAAAATGACTGCAGTCTTTTCAGTAAATTATACATAGCTACAAGTGAGCACCGATTGGGAGACCAACCAACACCACCGTCTCTCTCCACAAACGGCGAACTAAGACCGGGCAAAAAAATGAGATCTTTTGAAATGTTTGATTGCTGCAAGTCCAGATGGCATCAACACCAGTGACGTACCCGCCGTACAAGCAAAAATTATCGATGGACCTACCCTAGTCCATATGCTACATCCCGGACAGTCAAGGACGTTTCAGGAATATGCCGACAACATTTTTATGCCATTCCTCAGGAAATAACTTAATACTGTTCATCGCGTTGATGTCATTTTGGACAAGTATATACAGGGTAGTCTGAAAAACCACAAAGGGGCAGAACGGGGCGAAGGAATACGCACGAGAGTCACAGCTGGAACACGCATTCCTAAAGGATGGCCCATCTTTCTGCGCAACTCCGAAAACAAATGCGAGTTGTTCCAATTCCTAAATACGCAAATACAAAAGATCACACAGGAGGGCAAAGACATGTACAGTACACAGGATTCGTCTGTGTTAGCATCGCCTCATCGAGAAGATATGGATATATTGTCTCCATGCAATCACGAAGAGGCAGACACAAGGGTCATGATTCACATCGCAGATTGTGTTAGTCAGGGATACCGGAAGATTCTTGTGCGAACTGTGGACACCGATGTCCTTGTATTGGCCGTGAGTATTGTGCCTAAATCGACGGATATTGAAGAGCTCTGGGTCCACATTGGCACGGGAACGAATCACCACATTGTAGCTGCACATAAAATTGCCCAAGATTTAGGTAGGGACCAATGTCGGTGACAAAACATATGTTATCATGGAAAGGCAATGGTGACTAAAGAGTCTTTACTTGTTGCAGATCGTAACAAGGCTTTAAGTTTACCCCTATTTCCCGCAATTTCTAGATGTGATACCATTTCCTCGTAAGGTAAGAAGAGTGCCTTTGAAGCATGGACGACTTATCCTGACGCCACCAAAGGATTTTTGGTAGCTCAGGAGCACGATTTGGACAAAGCTTTACCTTATATGGAAACGTTGGTATTCACTATGTATGACAGGTAGGAAAAAATGATTCAGAATCGTTACCGATGCGTTTTTGTTGAACTTCGTCGTTAACACTTGTCTTTTATTGCATTGTATGTCGAGTTCATTTGTCAATGTAAATGCCTGCCGAAAGGAACATTTTATCAAGAAAAAACTATCTTTAGAGAGTATTCCTCCAACGCAGAATGCACTGGAGCAACACATCTGGCGTGCAATGTACCAGGGTGTTTATGAGTGGGAACAATCTCTGAGCCCCATCCAGGAACTACCCTCACCTTCAGATTGGGGCTGGGAAGAAAGTCCATCAGGATGAACACCGCGGTGGACGACTATCCCCATTGCAACTAAGCTTAGAACTAATCCGTTGCAGGTGCAAAAGTTGTGCAACTAGGCCTCAGCAATGTGTATGCAGGAGGGGAGACTTGAAGTGCACGGAACTGTGCTCTTGTGACGAAAAGTGCTAAGTAATATTTTCTGCTTATTTTCTACTTCCGTCTTTATTTTCTGGTGATGGCTGTCCACTTAATAGCTAAGAGATTATTTTGATACATTTTTTCCCTTTTTTAGGAAGTTTGCTGAGCCTCCAAGATTAGTTGGTAGCGCTGCACACCGTGAGAATTTGTGTTTAAAAAAAATTAGTAATGAAATTAGCCAAAGTACCTGTAGTAATGGTATCTGGAGATGATAAATTAATAGATGTTGACTCGTCCACTGTCATAGACCCACCCAGCCATCCCAAACAGCGACACTAATTATATAGTTGAAAATGAAGTATCTGGTAGACATCTTGTCACTGTGTCAGGAATGCCAACCCCGCGCGTTTGGTACTATCTCGCACCGTGTATAGAAAGAAACAAAAGAGCGTCGATAATGTAATTTATAATTGCGCTAAATCCAAATCGTCAGTCGTACTTAAACCATGGATTGTGTGGCATGTGAAATTACTTCATAAATTGTATCTTATTAATGTTTTACATACAAAACCAAACCTAACCTGGGGCTTAAGCCCCAGACCCCCTTGCTTGTGGTACTAGCAGTAATTTTCGGCCAGGCAGTACCTAACCTAGTAGCGGACATAAATTGTATCTTATTAATGTTTTACATACAAAACCAAACCTAACCTGGGGCTTAGGCCCCAGACCCCCTTGCTTGTGGTACTAGCAGTAATTTTCGGCCAGGCAGTACCTAACCTAGTAGCGGACATAAATTGTATCTTATTAATGTTTTACATACAAAACCAATTTCTAACAATTTCTAACTCAAGAAACAATTTCTAACTTTACGTGTGAAAGTTACTAAAACTATGTATGTCGGAACATTTTCAAACTTTAAATTTCCAACAATTTCAATTTCAAACTTTATGTCTGAGTCATTATTTACGTCTCAATAATATGTGTGTCAAAAACAATTTCTAACGTTACGTGTGAAATAGTGAATTTTGTGTGCGACATGTTGGTAACGTAGTCACATGGTGTCACACATGGTGTCACATGACGTGTCCAAGATGGCGTCCGTAGTGAAACGAACACGATAAGAATTCTTTATTTTCGTGAAATAATTATTATTGAGGTGCGGCACTTGTAGTTGAGATTGTGAAACGACTCCCAAGAACTCCGTAAAAGGTATGTAAATCATAAAACCTATATTTTCAATAATATACCTCGTAAAAGTTCGTAAAGTTACGAAAAGGCAAATTCTCACGGCGTGCAGAATTACCGATTAGTTTTGGTGAGCCTGATGCATAGGGCCACACGCATTACAAAACATGGACTTCTGCCTTCTTATTCTTTGTTTTTTTCATGCATTGTTATTCTTCCTTTATCGCTTTTTCGGAAGTTATCAAAATGATTTGTCATTTATATTAAATAAATTAAAGCTTGAAGAATGTGGTGCCTTGTTTTTGCAGCTTAAGGAAAGATGCGCCACAAATTTAAATCCTTCCACTCCAAATCGTGTTAACGTTTTCCAGGTAATTCTGAGTGCAAAAAGTATTCATCGCGAAGCAAAACAGGCATTTGTAATCGACTTAAGCGTTGATTTCGTAGTTCACTCCAGGTGGGTAGGCAACCATGCAAAACAGGCACTCGGCGCGACTTCCGTAAGTGGCTACCATCTCAGATCAAAAGTTTAGGGTCCTAACTATAAGTGTGCCAAATCTCATGCTTCTATCAAAAAATGAACGGTGGTTTTACCTAACCTCCCCACTATATAGCAGAACATCACATCTAGGTAGTACCCTTAGCCCTCCTAAAAGAATTTTGATAACTACATTAATCAGGAAGGTTATGGCAATTTTCCTCATGCATTAACAAATTTGTAGGCAAACTTTTTGGATTTCACTATAGCTTATGGTATGCGTAACATGCCTTGCTAACATGATGTATTGCTCGAACATTTAGAGTACTGCATTTCCCTCAACCCCCACCCTCGGCGAAATACTCTACCTAACCTACAACACATTTTGTTCAGATTTACCGGTAGGCTACTTGCAATGCTGAGAATATTTTATATTACTGTATACACCATGATATTTACTGAGTTTACATAGCGAACTCAAATCGATTTGAGTACATTTACCGTATTGAATACGGTCATGTAAACGGGACTCAGTTCGTATTGATTTTCAAGCTCGATACGGTAAAATTGTGGGATCGGATCGTATCCAAACAGGTATTCAGGAACATATAAACGTGGATCGTACTGAAAGGAAGCGATTCCGCACGCTCTTGAGTTACAATGATAAACTAATTTAGGCCTACTTTCGTCTGTCGCCTGACTCGAATCGCTTGTTTTACTTCCTGCCCATAATCTTCGATACTGTCTGTGTTCTTTTCGTGGTTGATAAGCGTAGTTTGTTTGCACGCGTTTTTAGCGTTAATGTATTTTTGTCTGTTTTACTTTTAATGTCTGGTGTATCCGTAGGTAAAATGTGCTCAACAGAAACAGTGAAAATACACAGTCTTTCTTTGCCGATTAATCCGTTCCTTTTTCCATTTGAATAAATTCAACACAGACTGGCCGAGTGGCGCAGCTGTAACTTTCTCACCTGCTTTTACCAAGGTAGCAGGATCGAATCCTGGCGCAGTCAGGGTGCTTAGGCCTAAATGCGAGGGAGCCGTGTCAGTAGATTTACTGGCACGTTACAGATCCCATTCGGGGCAACATTCTGGCAGCCCGGCGTCTCTAAAAGATTCAGTAATTAAAAGGGACGACTGTTACCCATAAACTTCGTAAGAACAAACAACATCAAAATCTTCGGCGCATCCATTTTTCATGTTCACAAACAACCCGACAAAGAAACATCGGATGACAATGGTAATAGTGCAGGAGACACGAACCCAGGGAGAAAAAACTTCTTAAATTTGCAATAAATATCTTTTCAAATGATTCAAAATTGATCTGGGAATGATGTAGTTCACTCCTCAGCTGTCTATAACCCACCCGCCATCCCAAATTATAACATGACTTAGCTGTCTGCCATTATTGGCGTTACAACAGTACAGTATTGCCAACCCCACGCATACGGTATTAATTGTATATGTGGTCTTTCCTCCAGTACTAGATCAATGTTCTTTTTGTCAATCATGCCCTGCTAGCTCCCCACACCTACCCCCACCATTCTAACCTTCGTTTTGACCAATGCAATATTATTTGACAATGGTTACAGCCTAACACGTCCAGTGAAACTGAGAGTGCCCCGCTAGCTTCCGGCGGCCATATGACGCACCTACACCCGACCATTCTGACCTTCGTTTTGCCCAATCCAATGGTTTTTGACAATGGTTACAGCCTAACGTGTCCAGATGAATGGTTTTGACAATGGTTACAGCCTAACGCGTCCAGTGAAACTGTGAGCGCCCCGCTAACTTCCTGCGGCCACAGGCTGCACCTACACTCGACAATTCTAACCATCGTTTTGTCCAATCAAATGGTTACAGCCTAACACGTCCAGTGAAACTGTGAAAGTCAAGGTCCTGTCTCATGCACTAGTAATATGATAATTACGGTACGGGTCTTCTATTTTGCTGTTTAATACGAGTTAGCCAACATAACTGCAGGTTGGCCACCATAAATTATATACCATATTGAAATAGATTTCAATACGAACTGAAACTGCTCATGTAAACGGGCAGCGTACTGAAAACAGGATCGTATTCAAATCGATTTGAGTTCGCCATGTAAACGTAGTAATTGTGCTATACCACGTGTTTTAATATTATAGGAGAGAGCCCTAGACCAGTAAGAATGATTTTCTACAGAAACCAACGAACGTTTTTGAAGTTTTCTACTGCGGAATTTCACATGATAATTACTGTATCTAAAGCATGCAGTACCGTAGGCCGCTCGAGGTACGGTAGCACATTTCCATATACCCAATGATATTACGAACTATGCATTTTAATATGCAATAACACAAGGTAGCAACTACTTCTGTAAATGAAGGCAACTTCTGCGTGTTACAAATTATATCCAACCGAAAAAAGTTAAAAATGTCAAGTAAAAATCAACCCACGTAATGCTATAACCTCATCAAAACTCCCCAAAACATTCTCACACACAAATCTCCTAGATGTAATGTTCTGGCTAAAGGTAATCACTTTATCAATCAATATAAAATCACATGTACACATATAACTACAGCCACAAACTCAAAATCTGCCTTCCTAGGATTTTAAACGGCACGCCCGCAGCTTCAAAGCAAGCGAAGCGACTCCATTTTGACCAATAATCCAAGGCGCCTTTCTTGCTGGTTGCTGGCTGCATAAAGCGCGTCGAGCGCTGCACCGCTTCGGAACAAAAAGCAAGAGGCAGCTTAAAATCCACGGAATATAGATATCAAGGAGGATATATGGGTAGAGCTGCAACTTAATGCAAAATTTTGATACCAACCTATGGCTCAGCGCAAGTAGCTCCAACTGACAATATGAGATGGCGCGACGATGCACTTTCGAGCGCGATCCATCCCCGACCTGGCCTACTGGCCTCTCTCCCCTCCCTTTCCCTTATTCTATCCCACCCCCACTACTTTATATTCCTTCCTTTCTTTCTTTCTTTCCCCTGCCTTATAATGGTCATATTTTAGTAGTTGGTCTAATAATAGGCGATTTCTTCCCCCCTGTGATATCAGGTAGAGAAGAAAACATAGGTTCTATCAGAATAGTTGTCGATGTTTCAAGGTATCAGCCCATGTTTCCACAAAGCACATAGCATGACACCCCACAGATATGTACAAATAGAAAGAGTAGGCTACTATACTACAATATTACAAATGAATTGTAAGACAAAATTACAGCTGCACTTATCACACACCAGTATTATTTAATTGTTAGTGCGGTACTTCCTATCAGTCGAATTAAGAAATATCACGGGAAGCGTTGGAACAACCTGCTCTTATTTTGAATTGTATCGATAGTAACTGATACCGTTTTCGAGCGCAGTGTATCGACTAAAATCGATGTGTGATTCAATATAATTCAATTTCTTCGTATAATATTGTTCGAAACTGAGTGTACTCTTTACTAAGCACTTCAATATGTATTTACTATTGATATATATTCAAATATTAATTAAATATACAACATTAACAAGAATACTCACCAATTTTCCGATTTTGCTGCCATCTATAGAAGTATAACTCAACTACATCGTCGTACGCGCTGACTGCTAGCGTTTTTAACGTTGTCAGCAGGTACTACTACAAGGCAAGCTAGCGTTGGCACCAAAACTCCCTATAGAGTTTCACCCACCCGATAGATATGTTCCACCAACAACCAATAAGAACACAGCAGCCCCTAGCCAATCAAACAGTGGATCAGCTCTGTACCTAGCCGCTCGTCAATCGCTGCCGCTTTCGGCCATTATCCGAGAATCACGATATTCTCGCGGCTGGTCACTGATAACGCGATAATATGCAATCAGCGCTGCACCCGGCCGTTCAAAGATTGTCTGCCTGTGTATCTGTCCTGGCAGAAAGGCGGAGACAAGCTCGAGGTTGAGCATATCCACGATCAAATATGGACATGTATGGTCGGCGCCGTGATTCCCGCTGTCCCTATGCTGTGGTTGGGAGTTCACGGTGGATCACGAGGAGAAATGAGTATGGCGATGCTACGTAAACTGTCATTTCTAAGTAGGTTGACGCACTTCTCGCTCCCCGTACGCTTTTACGTATTCGATCATTGAAAAAGTGGAGAGTAGGTTTCGGGATGTTTCGTGAAGGGTGCCCAATCACTTTTGACAGGATTCCCGCAGTCCTCATGGTCACAAGTTCACGATTGGGCACGGGATTTATGATTTTACGCAACTGGCGTTGATCTCGGTTCGTTTGACTAGATTCCCGCAGGCAAGTCGTGCGGTCAGTCGGACGTCGTGAGAATGTGAGTTCGGAGGATGAACGTTCGAAGTAGGTATCGAATATTACGAATTATTCTGAGAGGATTGCATGAATAATACACGAGGACACATTTTCTTTCGAATTCGAATCACAAATTATACAAGTTATACAAGTTTTCAAGATAACCAGTTAGATTATCCGTTGGAACAAAAGTTCGAAGGAAAAATTGACATAAAGGAATTTCGAATTAACCATACTGGATGTCGCAAATTTTCGAGATGGACAGATTTTTAAAATATAAGTATACAAGAGTTTAGTAAGGCAACACTGAAAATATGGCTTCAAACACCACAACAAATATAAGTATTTCGAAGCTTTTTCGCGATTTCTTTTCGAAACTGTATTCCTCAAGATTGCGACATTAAATTATTTCGCGTTATTTCTGGACTTCAGTTTGAGAGTCTCCAAATTTAGAGGTCAATAACAGAAATGAGAGGTTTCTGTTCAGTTTCGGAAGTTTTCGCGAATAAACGTCTCGCGGAAAGTCAGGTTTCCTAATACAGTAAAACAGAAAAATATATCACACAAAACTAAAACCTCTTCTTGATGCCGAAAATACACGTTGAACCTATGTATTCTACTCAAGGTATCCTCAGTATGAATTTCCTTGAGGTCGGACACGGGGAAATATAGCTTACGCAATCGGCGACGATGGCATAAAACTTGCTCCATCGCTGCGAGCCTAGCGGCACGAGTTTTAATGATTTAAACCGGCCTCGGCGAATTTTCGTTACCTCCAACTCATCATCATCATGTTTTTCAGTCAAGCGACTGGTCTGCCCCTACAATGAGTCTTCTCCACGTTGTTCGGTCTTGTGCTGTCCTTTTGACCATTTCATAATTTCGTAGGCCAGAGCTATGTAGGAAAGTTCTCATAAAAGTGTTCCGTGGCCTCCCGCGAGGGCGTTTTCCGGGTATTTTACCTTCTAGAATGTCGATCATCAGGCCACCATGTCGTAACCTGTGGCCAAGCCACGTGGATCTCCTTCTATATATCTGGCGGATCATTTGCCGTTTTTCCTTTATTCGATCCAGCACCGTTATGTTGGTCATTTTCTCTACCCAGCTGATCTTTTCCATTCGGTGCCAACACCACATCTCAAACGCTTCTAGTCGTTTAATGTCACCTCTATTCATTGACCAGGTCTCACTGCAGTACATTGCAACTGGCCATATTGTAACGATTCGATCCCCAAGCTTTTATATTTATAATAATTAATCTTTTTCGTTTTATTTATATATATATTAATTTTTTATTAAGTAGTATTCCATGCTACAAGATTTTATCTGTCTGTAAGCAGCTCAAATCATTCTGAACAGAT
Source organism: Meconema thalassinum (assembly GCA_946902985.2). Classification (NCBI taxonomy): domain Eukaryota; kingdom Metazoa; phylum Arthropoda; class Insecta; order Orthoptera; family Tettigoniidae; genus Meconema; species Meconema thalassinum. Next base: position 38,334,073 of record OX336394.1, read on the forward strand.
TTTCATTTACGAATGGTTGTAAAGTTAGTTGTCAGAGAGACGTGGGAAGTGACAGGTTCGCTTACATTTCTACAATTGATGTTATTTCCTGAAGAAGGTCCTAGCGCGTGACAAAGGCAGGCGATGCGGTTTACGGTCACTATTAGTGCCGGTAGTGGTAAATCTATTCTCAACCCCAAATGAATGTAAGAAACCCTTGCTGCTGTGGAGGAATAACTTAAGAAATGACATTATTCAATAATGGAAATGTCAGTAGTTCTGATGAGTATTGTTCGTTAAGGAGCAGTGACTTATAGACTGTGTCTAATTGAAAGGGTTGGACTTTAAGAAACATTCTCAACAACAAATGAATGTAAGAAACCCTGGCAGCTGTGTAGATATAACTGAAGACATGGCATATTCTATAATGGAAATGTCAGTATTCCTGATGAGTATTGTTCGTGAAGGAGCAGTGACTTATAGACTGTGTCTAATTGAAAGGGTGGACTTTAAGAACCATATTATCGACAAAAACTTAAAAATACTATAAATACAGTAGCTCAAGCCAGAGGAGGAACACTTATTATTATTCATTCAGTCACGCCAGTAGTCCTACGTACTGGGAGTCAGTTTAACGTGAGTTGGGGGTCGCCATCAAGCCGTCGTTCCCTGAGCATCGACCATCCAACATTATACATTCAGAGGAAAATATCAGCGAGGCATCATGCAGGAAGTACTACAACATGTCAACTACGGGACGGATCAACGAGGACATCAGTCGTATTATCTATATATATGACAATACTTCAAGAGGTGAGCGAAGATCATGATTTATCTCACGTCTCTCAGGCCATGTAAAATCAAGCTTATGTTCATTTTTAGTTAAATCCATTCATTATCCTTTATCTGTTGAGCCGCAGTAAATTTTCTTTAAATTCAAATTTGTAACTATTCTTATTGTGTTTTTCTTTTTATATTTGTTACCTAGATTCATTAAATTCATTTAAGTCAATGTCAGGACCCTCATTTATAGTAGTTAGTAATATTATATAAGGCAAACCCAACTATCCTTCATAATGCTGAATCGGTTTGAGTACTACGGTTTCACTTCGACCGGGGATAAGATATCTTGTTTTCTGCCAATGAGTAGCTGTGCAATCCCCTTCTTTTGACTATCTAATTAGTCTGGCGCCCATACCAAATCATATCATTTTTAGTGTACAATTCAAGGTAAGTACAAAACAAAAGTGCATATTTTAATTGTGTCTCATTTTCATTTCATTCATCATTTTATGTTAATTTATTTCCCACATATCGCCCCATTACATTATGGCACCTTAACGTGGCGCTCGAAAACTTGTTCAGTATTTATGAAAGGAAGGTATAAATGTCAGTGCAAGTGTGATTTTGAGGGAGTGAAGTGATTTTGGAAGGGCAATTTTTAAAACGGTGTACTTCGAGATGGCGAATGAGAAACAGAAATCTCCAGATATTCCGGAAGATAAATTCGAGGCAATCATGAGGGCGTTGCAGAATATAAAGAGTAATAATCAGGATCTGAGTAATAAGTTAGAAGCCACTAATGCTAAAATTGAACTTAATAATGAAGAATTAAATAGGAAATATGGTATATTGCAGAAGAGTATTGAGGGGATGAAACAGGAAATCAGAGGTGAAATTAATGAGATGATAGAAGTGAAGGCTAAATATATCATAGAGAAAATGGATAAACAATTAGAAGCAGTAGAAAGTAAGATTGAAAAGAAAATAGTTAAACAAATTGAGGAAAAAATAGCAACTCAAGGTGAGATTGTTAGCAAATTAGTAGAAGCAGAAACTAGGCAGGTGAGAATAGAGCTGGGGGACAAGATTGAGAGAGTCGAGTCTGAATTTCATAGGAAGGTAGAGGAAAATCACTTGAAAAATACTGAGAATTATCAAGAGATTCAAGAGAAACAGAAGGTATTGAGAAGGGAACTAATGGATAAAGAAAGTAATTTCCAAGAAAAGGTGGAAATGGTAGGAACGGTAGACGTAGATGAAAGTAGCTTAAAAGAGGAACGACAGTCAGCGGAGATAGTAGAAGAAATCATAGTAGAGTTGGTAGAAACGGTAGACGTAGATGAAGGTAGCTTAAAAGAGGAACGCCAGTTAGCAGAGATAGTAGAAGAAAGCATAGTAGAGTTGGTAGAAACGGTAGACTTAAATGAAAGTAGCGTAGGTGAGGAACAACAGTCAGCGGAGATAGCGGAGGTAATAGGTGAAAGCAGGATAGATATAGAAGAGATTATAGAACGTAATGAGATAGGGGAGAAGTGTAAAGAAAATATAGCAAGGGAAGTAGGTAAAATAAAGAAAGTACTAAGCACTCAAGAAATAGAAATGCAGAAAAACATATATGAAGAGAAGAGGCAGACAAGGGAAGATTTCCAAATTGGTATAGAGGAAATTAATATAAAATTATTAGAGGCAGAGAGGCGTGCGTTAAGTAACAGTCATAAAGAAATGGTTATCGAACAAGGTCAGCAGGAGGCAGATTACAGTGAACGAGGAATGCAGATGATAGGAGTTAAAGTCTCTAGGAGTAGGTCAAAGCGGAAAATCCAGGTCACATTGTTAGATGAGATTAGAAAGATATTTAAAAATAAGAATGAAGAATACTATTTGGAATGGAGGCTAGAAGTAGAGATATTAGGCGAAAAGTTAGGAGGAGGGGTTAAGGGTAGCTTCACTGCAGCGATGTATTGTAATGAGGAGATAGAATCTATTGTGATAAAGAGAGAAGGATGTATAACTAGTAAGAAAGGTAGAATCGAAGAAGAAAGTGGTGAGAACGTTAAAATAACAGAGAGAGTAGTTATCTAAGTGTGTAGTACCATGTGTTAATTATCCGTAGGACCTTAATATTCGTGATGAATTACTATTAGATTTATGTGAAGTACCAGAGGAACCAATTAGTAATAAATTCAACTCAGTCGTAGAATTTAGAGTGCGAGGGGCGCACATACCTGTGCTTCTTGATAGTGGGATAGGTAAACATGGTAAACTGCTTAACGATAGGTAGCTTCTATTAATATGTGCGTAGTTGGAAGAAGTATTTAAGTGTATTAAAACAGAAATGATAAGAATATATTGAAAGTAATAACTATTATGCCAACCATAATAATGAGAATAATAATAATACGAAGAAGTATAATAATAATAATAATAATAATAATAATAATAAAGTAGAGATGGTTAATTGATTTACGTTGAGGTGGTACATTGAGAATAAAATTAATAAGTTGATTAAGTAAATATTGATATACAGTAATTAAGTTTCAGTTGAGGACATCGAGGTCATCAGGTACTATAAGTGGAGAAATGTACAAGTGGTTTAAAGTTAACGAAGGTAACGCATAGTGAATCAACACCACCTAGATATAAGGCCTTTGCATTGAAACAAGATGGCGGACACAGAAGGCAGAGCTGCTGGAGCACGCCGCATGCCATGGCCCATATGACGGGTTCCTTCCAACTGATACTGTAAATCGTCGGCAGCAGCATTTATAGGCTATTATGTTGACTTCATCCTTTACCGGTACTTACCTTTACATGGCTAACAAACAAAGACGGCATACTACAGAATAAGCTTCTTCTCGTTGTTCACCTGTAAATGAAACCTCACGGGAAACTAGGTACCGTAGGAATAAATGAAACATACACTATTTTACTGTTCCTGGATCAATTTACTGTATGTAAATAGCCAACGACCATAAAAAACAGCAGTAAAATATACGCATTTGATAGAATTATCTGAAATACATGCATAAGATCAGGTTTTTAGCTAGATATATGGACTTGCCACCTAAACAACTGTGTCGTTCTTCATGAAATATTCCGGGTACCCATTTAATCATTAAACTATAGCTTTACTATATAATGTTGCCATCGGACAGAGTGCTCAACCTCACTGGGCAATTCGGAAGACAAGATGGGTATGGGTCTTGGGCACTTTCCGTGGGAGTGTTTTCTCTTGACCATCTTCACAATGGAAAACAGTATTCTGTCTGAAGTCTTGAGCATTAAAATGCAGCTCACAAACCTGCAATTTACAAAAGAATCACACAAAGTAACATTTGTTGAAGTTACAGTATGATTGAGTATTTCCATGCTGAATGAACTAAATTTGAATAGGCCTACTTTATATCTGTGTAATTTTTCAAAAATGTCTTCCTCTATAAATTATCCCAAGAGTAACCTACATAAACACTGCAAAATTGTGCTTTGTTTAATTCTACATGTTTAATTTTTGAGTTAAGAATAATTCCTTCAAACTCTTCCCTATTACTGATGCCCCATGAGAGAAATTTCACAAGAACAACTGCTCCAATGGATGGGGTGGGGGTTGGGCTAGTCCATAATAACGGTATGAATCTAAAATCAGAATCATGCATAGTAGCCTATAGTATTTTTTGTTTGTTTTTACCATATATTTACCATTTAGAAATGTGAGCAGTATGTGTGCTGGGTGAATTGTGTAGGTATCTAGCACCAGTGTCTCATGACCCCACTGTCCTACTGCATAGAGAGAGAGATGAGTCGGTGTTTACCATTTAGAAGTGTGAGCAGTATGTGTGCTGGGTGAATTGTGTAGGTATCTAGCACCAGTGTCTCATGACCCCACTGTCCTACTGCATAGAGAGAGAGATGAGTCGGTGTTTACCATTTAGAAGTGTGAGCAGTATGTGTGCTGGGTGAATTGTGTAGGTATCTAGCACCAGTGTCTCATGACCCCACTGTCCTACTGCATAGAGAGAGAGATGAGTCGGTGTTTACCATTTAGAAGTGTGAGCAGTATGTGTGCTGGGTGAATTGTGTAGGTATCTAGCACCAGTGTCCCATGACCCCACTGTCCTACTGCATAGAGAGAGAGATGAGTCGGTGTTTACCATTTAGAAGTGTGAGCAGTATGTGTGCTGGGTGAATTGTGTAGGTATCTAGCACCAGTGTCTCATGACCCCACTGTCCTACTGCATAGAGAGAGAGATGAGTCGGTGTTTACCATTTAGAAGTGTGAGCAGTATGTGTGCTGGGTGAATTGTGTAGGTATCTAGCACCAGTGTCTCATGACCCCACAGTCCTACTGCATAGAGAGACAGATGAGTCAGTGTTTACCATTTAGAAGTGTGAGCAGTATGTGTGCTGGGTGAATTGTGTAGGTATCTAGCACCAGTCTCTCATGATCCCACTGTCCTACTGCATAGAGAGAGAGAGAGATGAGTCGGTGTTTACCATTTAGAAGTGTGAGCAGTATGTGTGCTGGGTGAATTGTGTAGGTATCTAGCACCAGTGTCTCATGACCCCACTGTCCTACTGCATAGAGAGAGAGATGAGTCGGTGTTTACCATTTAGAAGTGTGAGCAGTATGTGTGCTGGGTGAATTGTGTAGGTATCTAGCACCAGTGTCTCATGACCCCACTGTCCTACTGCATAGAGAGAGAGATGAGTCGGTGTTTACCATTTAGAAGTGTGAGCAGTATGTGTGCTGGGTGAATTGTGTAGGTATCTAGCACCAGTCTCTCATGATCCCACTGTCCTACTGCATAGAGAGAGAGAGATGAGTTGGTGTTTACCATTTAGAAGTGTGAGCAGTATGTGTGCTGGGCGAATTGTGTAGGTATCTAGCACCAGTGTCTCATGACCCCCCACTGTCCTACTGCATAGAGAGAAAGATGAGTCAGTGTTTACCATTTAGAAGTGTGAGCAGTATGTGTGCTGGGTGAATTGTGTAGGTATCTAGCACCAGTGTCTCATGACCCCACTGTCCTACTGCATAGAGAGAGAGATGAGTCGGTGTTTACCATTTAGAAGTGTGAGCAGTATGTGTGCTGGGTGAATTGTGTAGGTATCTAGCACCAGTGTCTCATGACCCCCCACTGTCCTACTGCATAGAGAGAGAGAGATGAGTCAGTGTTTACCATTTAGAAGTGTGAGCAGTATGTGTGCTGGGTGAATTGTGTAGGTATCTAGCACCAGTGTCTCATGACCCCACTGTCCTACTGCATAGAGAGAGATGAGTCGGGTGTATTTTGGAACTCTAGATCCATGCTGTTTTTCATACTTAGAACAATGATACCATATAGTACTCCAGAATATGTTTGATTCTTTCATAAATTAATAGGCTGTGATCGTTACAGTGCCTGAGAACAGTCTGCTTGCATTACCGATCCAAAGGCATCTAGAAAATATTATTAATTAGCCTACTGCAGTGGTAGTCTCCATCTTACAGGGCTAGCTTTCTTTTTTGTCTCAAGCACTGTATGGTACAGTACCAGAAGTTTAGCTTTAGAACAAACTATTATGCTACACGTCTACTTATATTTTATATCTTGCATTTTAACGGTTACCTTCATTAGGGAATTTCCTATTAAAACATCCTGCTGGGAGCAATAGGGTATCCTAAACTAGCACCAACAGGTAGCCTACTATGTGGGATCATTTTGTTCTGTGTTTAAAATAACAAATAACACACAATAGGCTGTTCTACAAACGCTTTAGAGCGAAGTTTATCCTATTATTTACTTGTCATTCTTCAAATTCGATGCGTATAACATGCCAATGGAAGGCAAATCCATTGAGTCCCACATATAGGCTAACAGTCATGACATCTAGCTGAAAGGTTTCGCATAAGATAATTTAAGGGAAGTCAGGTATACCTACTTAAACTATCTAGAATCTGAGCAATTTGTGGTACATATTTAATGACTTTCTAGTGACACCAGACTCAATTATATTAATCACTTGCTTTGAACATCAATTCTCAATATGCATTACAAAATAATTCTATAATTATCACATCAAAGCTTTTTCAGCATTTGATCACAACAGACAGTGTGTTGGCAAATATTTAAAATCATTGAGAGATCTGCAGCTTAGCTTGATTTCACATAGAAGAGGCTCATTTCAGACAAATATTTACCACAAAACCAGGGGTGTTTACGTTAGCTAACGTGGTCTAGGCGAAAACCATTGGTCTGCCGGATGTGAATGCGTGGGGTTGGCAATACTGTACATGATGCTAAAAATGGCAGAGTCAGCTGGAATTCCATCTATATAAGTCGTGGTCCTATTTGGGATGACTCTATCATCTCCAGATTATTTTCCCTACCATTACTACAGTTATGTTGGCTAATTTCAGTAGTTTGAGAATGTTTTACTTCGGTTCAGGTGTTCTGTACTGTTACCACAGCAGCATGCTCATATGTAAACATGTACATGTAAACATTTCAAAATGTGATAGCCTAATATAAAATAATACGGTACCGGTATAACTAGGTTTAATTCACCTATGCAAAATAAACTTGTCTCGTAGTTAGGGAGATTCGTCGATTAATTATTAAATGAGAAACATCGTTCCTTATTATCTGAAACTTGAAGCAATGCTTTGCAGTAAGGCCTACTCTAACCTTAAAAGGACGTGGTCACTTGCGAGTTGTTTACAAGTTAATGTATAAGTTCTTAGGGTTCGTTATATTATTACGAATATATCGGCTATTTATTTAGTAGGTTAACACTGGTTAGATAAAAGGAAAACAACGTTTATTGTTACTTACCACAGAATGTTTTGTTGGTATTGAGTTCTCTCGTTTAAATGATGATACCCAACGTTTCTTCAAATTCTCTTCTTCGGGGAACTTAAGACACTTGATTATTATTTTCATTATCATAATTACACCTGCACTTCGGCACACGATACTTGTAAACAAAATTTTACAGCAAATAAAACTGAAAAAAATCGCAGAATAACTACAACGGCATGCCCACACACACACATCTGCCTACAAGATCCACCATCTTGGCTACTTTCAATTCAGTGCAACGGCCTTCTATGTAGGTGGTGTTGAGTGAATTAACCAACATCTGGTGGAGAAAAGAGAGTATTGGACTAATAGGACGTCGGATACGTGGAGAAGAATATATGTGGATGTGTAAGGTCACCTAAATGGTGTAAGGAGGAAGTAGGCTAGCGATGTTTAGTGCCATTGAGCATTTGGGGTTTAAGATTTGGTAGTTGGCCAAATGAGTTTATTGGAGTGAGAGTTGAAGAAATAAGTGTGCCAGAGTAGATTGGTATCTCTGAGCAAGAGTTTTTAAGGTGTATAAGGAACACGTGGAGGTGATGCTGGGAGTTTTTGGAGTAGGAAGAAGCACTGTTGTATGCAAGGGAGTACAGATGCGAGTTGGCAGAAGTTTTTGATATAGATCGTTATACTTAATTTATGAACACAGCCAAATAGATTACAAAGTTTAATACCTAGTTGAACCACTTCTAACATAAGTTACTGATGATGAGTGAGAAGGAATTAATGGTATAGTGTGTTATTGTTCGACGCAAGTTTAAAAGTAATAATAATAATAATTATTATTATTATTATAATTTGGTTGACATAATATTCAGAAGTTATTGAAAGGAATTTGTTATAATTCAAAGATAATTGCTTGAATGGTTGAAGTATTCGGAGAAGAAGTTAATGTATGCAAAGTGGGACTAATTCATGTGAAATTTAAAATGAAGTGGCGGTTTACTGGTAGTTTATTGGGTGAGAAAGCATTGAGACTTATTGTCAGATGAGATTTCGGTGGAATCATTTATTAATAATTTTAAATCAGTTAAAGGGGTAAGGGGTGCGCGGTGCTACATTTATTGATAGTGAGGTAATCACGGTACTCTGGATTTAAAGGTAAGTCATTTCTTTAGAGGAGAAATTAAAATCTCATGTTATCAGGCGGATTTCGCGGAAGGATAATAATTAAAGAGTATTAAGGCAGGTAACTACGGATAAAACAGGTAACGGTAAGTGAGGGTTCTATGTATAATTGTACGAGAGAGTGTTATTAATAACCTGTGTTATTGTGTGTCCGGATAAGAGCAAGTAGGATACTTGGGTAAATATAATATCAATTGACGGAAATTTCATGTGTATGTGGGGTAATTTCATGAGTAATACATATGTACTGACATTTGGGTTGTTTTATGAGTATTGCTAATTGTTCCTTGTTTCTACATTTACATATTAAGCATCACCAGATTGATTCATTGCAACTTCGTAATTCTTATAAAGAGAACGAAAGGTATATTATGTGATTCGTGTAAGCAATCGTGTGCAGTGATGTGTATCGAGTGATATTGTCAGTAGTACAACAACTATGTATTCCTACACTAGGCTGACAGAAAAATTCTACGCTCATTAGCTATAAAGCTAACACGTATGATATGCATTCGATATCTCAGTTATTAAAGTGCAAAGAAGACGAATTCCGTCTAATGCGAAAGTGAAGGGTACATCAATGTCTCTTTCTTTCAGGAATTCCTTTAAATAAAACCAAAGACTATATGAACACTTGAGAAGTTGAGAAATGGGGAACGCAAATATAAAATGAAGGATATATTTTGTCTATATGTATAATGTTGTGGTAGTGTAATTGTATATTGTCAGGGTGGAAATTTTTTATGTTGTCATTCTGAAGTGTATTTGTGTATTTTCATTTTGAGTGTAACGTATTTAAATATTTTTTGGCAGAGTGCATTGAAAGAAATAATGTTGTCATTTCATGTAAAATCATTTATTTCAAGGGGCGATTTGTAACGATTCGATCCCCAAGCTTTTATATTTATAATAATTAATCTTTTTCGTTTTATTTATATATATATTAATTTTTTATTAAGTAGTATTCCATGCTACAAGATTTTATCTGTCTGTAAGCAGCTCAAATCATTCTGAACAGATTTTCATTTACGAATGGTTGTCAAGTTAGTTGTCAGAGAGACGTGGGAAGTGACAGGTTCGCTTACATTTCTACAATTGATGTTATTTCCTGAAGAAGGTCCTAGCGCGTGACAAAGGCAGGCGATGCGGTTTACGGTCACTATTAGTGCCGGTAGTGGTAAATCTATTCTCAACCCCAAATGAATGTAAGAAACCCTTGCTGCTGTGGAGGAATAACTTAAGAAATGACATTATTCAATAATGGAAATGTCAGTAGTTCTGATGAGTATTGTTCGTTAAGGAGCAGTGACTTATAGACTGTGTCTAATTGAAAGGGTTGGACTTTAAGAAACATTCTCAACCCCAAATGAATGTAAGAAACCCTGGCAGCTGTGTAGATATAACTGAAGACATGGCATATTCTATAATGGAAATGTCAGTATTCCTGATGAGTATTGTTCGTGAAGGAGCAGTGACTTATAGACTGTGTCTAATTGAAAGGGTGGACTTTAAGAACCATATTATCGACAAAAACTTGAAAATACTATAAATACAGTAGCTCAAGCCAGAGGAGGAACACTTATTATTATTCATTCAGTCACGCCAGTAGTCCTACGTACTGGGAGTCAGTTTAACGTGAGTTGGGGGTCGCCATCAAGCCGTCGTTCCCTGAGCATCGACCATCCAACATTATACATTCAGAGGAAAATATCAGCGAGGCATCATGCAGGAAGTACTACAACATGTCAACTACGGGACGGATCAACGAGGACATCAGTCATATTATCTATATATATGACAATACTTCAAGAGGTGAGCGAAGATCATGATTTATCTCACGTCTCTCAGGCCATGTAAAATCAAGCTTATGTTCATTTTTAGTTAAATCCATTCATTATCCTTTATCTGTTGAGCCGCAGTAAATTTTCTTTAAATTCAAATTTGTAACTATTCTTATTGTGTTTTTCTTTTTATATTTGTTACCTAGATTCATTAAATTCATTTAAGTCAATGTCAGGACCCTCATTTATAGTAGTTAGTAATATTATATAAGGCAAACCCAACTATCCTTCATAATGCTGAATCGGTTTGAGTACTACGGTTTCACTTCGACCGGGGATAAGATATCTTGTTTTCTGCCAATGAGTAGCTGTGCAATCCCCTTCTTTTGACTATCTAATTAGTCTGGCGCCCATACCAAATCATATCATTTTTAGTGTACAATTCAAGGTAAGTACAAAACAAAAGTGCATATTTTAATTGTGTCTCATTTTCATTTCATTCATCATTTTATGTTAATTTATTTCCCACATATCTCTCAATACGCCCCATTACAATATGTAGGTCTTAACCAGTTGTTTTCTAAGGCTGAGGGACATCGAGCGTTGGCAAATTAGAGAATGCTTTTCACGGAATGCCTGCTTGGCCATGGCTATACGGCTCTGATTTCAACTTCACATTGTAGGTCTTCTGTGAAGATCTGGCCAAGGTATTTAAAACGATTGACCTGTTGTACTGGTTCTTTATTTATGGTAATATTTAGTTCGTGTTGATACTTACTTATCACCAGAATCTTGGTCTTCTTAAAATTGATTTTCATTCCATATTCTGTAGCTGTATCATTTAAACATTGCAACATGTTTGTTAATGTATGCGGATTTACTGCAAGTAATGCCAGATCATCAGCAAATTTAATATTCTGGGTAAGTCTTCCACCAACTTTCACTCCCATATTAGAACCTTTAAAAGCCCACTTAGTTATAGCTTCAGCGAAGGCATTGAACAGTCCAGGGGACAGCAAACACCCTTGTCGCACACCTTTGCGGATCTTAGCGGGTTCTGATACGTCATTTCCAAGCCGAACAACAGCAGTTTGATTTATATACAGATCAAATATTAATCTGATTAATCGATGGGGACAACCTATTTGATTCAGAAGAGGAAACAGCTTGTGCCAGCTGACTTTATCAAATGCTTTTTCAAAGTCCACAAAGCACACGTAAAGGTTTCTGTTTACACTTAACATCTTTTCTCCAAGACATCGCAAGGACCCGATAGCATCACGTGTAGACATGTTCTTTCGAAAGCCAAATTGAGAGTTGTCTAGATACTGTTCGATGTATATTTCCATCCTTTTCCTTAAAATCTGCAGAAGTATCTTTGATGCATGAGGGATGAGACTAATGGTCCGATAGTCACTACATTCAACTGGTACAGTCTTCTTTGGAATTGGAATGATGATGCTGGTGTGAAACTCCTGAGGCCATTTACCTTCTTCGAAAATTCTTGCTACCAATTTGAATATCCATTCAAGTGTACTATCCCCACTATTCTTGATTAGTTCGGCAGGAACATTGTCAATACCTGGTGTTTTACCCATGGATATTGATTTTAGAGCTTCATCGAACTCTGATCTAATAATTCTATCTTCTGCAATTGGCCTGTCTTCCTCGCCACGTGTTGGCAAAAGGTATGGAATTGGTTCTGCGTATAGATCTTCAACATATATCCTCCAGTGTTCCTTCTTGTAATTCAGGTCTGATATAGGATTCCCATGTGTATCACGGAACTGTCTAGTGCGGAATCCTTTTTGTTTCTTAGTAGTTTCCCTGATCTTTCGGTAGGCTAAATCTGCTCTTCCTTGTTTTTGCAGAAATTCGATCTCTTCGCATTTTGACTGCCACCACTCCATTTTCTTCTCCCGACAGAGTCGATCAATCTGGTTCTTCAGCATTCGGTAGTTATTTCTGCCTACTTCTGAAGAGTCGTTTTTAAATTTTCTTCTTTCATCCATCTTTAAGAGAATGTCCTGTGTGATCCATGGTTTGCGATTCACTCTTTCCACAAATCCCACATAGTCTTCATCAGCCTTTTCGATGGAGAATTTGGCTATTGACCATAAATGATCAACAGTTTGTGAGTTGTTTGCATATGATGATATGTTGTCATCAGTGGCTTCCTGATATTGCTTTTTAGTCCGCTCGCTTTTAAATGCTTCAAGATTCCACTTCTTTGTTGGTTTTCCCTGAATCCTGCGTTTAAATTTCAGTTCCGTACTCATTACTAGTAGAGAATGATCAGAACAGATGTCAGCGCCCGGATATGCCATGGATTTCTTCACTTGATTTTTGTATCTTTCCTTGACAAGAATATAGTCAATCTGGTAACGTTGATCATCACCTGGCTTTTTCCAAGTATATCTCCGCCTCTTTGGTGAGGTAAACCAAGTGTTACTTATAACGAACCTCTCTTGTTCACAGAATTCGAGAAGACGTTGACCACGTGAATTTCTTCTACCAAGACCATACCCTCCTACTGCAAATCCTTCTTTTCCCTCACCAATCACTGCATTCCAGTCTCCCATTATAATAATGTTCTCGCTAGCCTTTGTCTTACGCTGTAATTCTTCCAGCTTCTCATACATTTCTTCAACCTCATCATCATCACTGCTGGACATAGGCATATATACCTGCACCACAACTAAATTTACGGGTGTTGCCAGAAAACGTGCTATGATAATTCTGTTTCCAACTAGAGACATAAAAAATAGCTACTTTTCGTTACTTTCTGTTACCGGCAAACACCTTCTAACTTTCCTTTCTTTTTCATTGAAATATATATATATATATATTTCGTGATAATGTAACTATTCCGTAATAATTTCCCCTTTGACCGTAATGCCGTAATCGTGATGTGAAATCCGTAATAGTTGGCACCTCTGCTGATGGCACGTTTCCTCATGGTCGGTCTCTCCACCTTATCCGGTCTTCAGCAGCACCTTTCATCAGCTCTTAAGATTTATCAATCTTGATGGAATCCAGCATCTGAAAACTTCTTCTTCCTCTTGGAATTTTCCCTTAGACTGTCCCTTCTAATGCACTTTTCACTAAACCATGTCCTCATAGGCAGTGTCCAATCCAATTCATTTTTCTTTTCTTTAGCATCATCCTTTCTCCGTCCCTTAAAACAACAATAACTAACTATTTCTTCTTCTACTTTCTTTAATACTTGCTCATTTCTCACTTTGTCCTTCCAACTTATTCTCTCCATTCTCCTCCATACCCACATTTCGAAAGCCTCTATTCTTCTTTCCTAAGTGTCCAAGTTTCCGCTCCATACATTGCTACACTACAAACAAAACATTTCATTAAACGTAATCTCTTCCTTAGGCTTACTGTACTTTCATTGCTCCATAAAATAATTTTCTTTTCTCACTGAAGGCTTATTGCAATCCTTGTTTTTATTTCTTTAGTGCATAACATTTCTTGTGTAACCCAACTTCCGTGGTATTTAACCTCCAGGCGCTCGCGCACAAGGCATTTGGACAGCACATTTATCATTTTGAATACTGCTGCTTCGTGGCGGGAGGGAGACCAACGAGACCCACTGCTAATCCTCAACTAGGATGTTGGCTGACAAATGGCACTAGCAGCGAATCTCTATATTTACAGCAATCAGTGTGAATGTTAGTGAACTCACGAGTGGACGTTAGGTGCGGTCCGGAAGCCACTGCGCATGTACAATGGTTTTACAAAGAGCATTGCGAGCGACAATGTAAGTACATATCTCTTGCTTACTAATTCCTTTTTCCTCAGAACTTTTGTGCATAGTTTACTGTTTAGATCAGGTGTGTCCAACCCGCGGCCCTCGATCCCATAGCATGTGGCCCGCAGTGATATTTGTAAGTATAATATTATTTATGAAATAAGTAGTTAATTCTATTTGGAATAAGATAAACTTGAAAGAGCAAGACTTTTTCGTTCACAACACATGTGTTTGTGAAAGTTCATCTTACTCAAACCATGGAGATATACATCCATTTTAAGAAATTCCCAGCCCAGATTCTCATCTATGATCCTACCTACCGCGCATCGCTTTGAAGTCTCTTGCATTGTTGACCGTGCGGTAACGTTACTACTTTCAAAGGCCAGATGTTTTATTGTCATTAAATTGTAGAACTTTCAAATTAGTTTACTGTTTGCTCACACAGTCAGTGCAAGTGAGAGGTTTGAAGAATATAATTAATCCTGTGATTTTTATGTGCTAGTAAGAGATTTGAAGAATATAACTAATTCTGTGTTTTTTTTATAAGTGATAATATGGCTTCTAAGTGTAGCGGCAAGAAGGTAGATCATTTCAAATAAAGTGGGCAAATCAGTACTATTTTACTGAAGTAAGCAAGAAAGCAGTGTGTTTAATTTGCAGTGAAACAGTTTCAGTGTTTAAGGAGTATAACATAAAGCGACATTACGACACCAAACATGCGTCTTCATATTATGATAAATTTGAGGGTCAATTTCGTAAAGACAAGGTATCTGAACTTAAAATTAAACTTTCTTTAATAATGTGTCACTTCAAACTGAATCTCTGGTAAAAGCGAATTACGCAGTAGCAGAAATTATTGCAAAAAAATCTAAATCATTTTCAGATAGCTAGTTTGTTAAAGAATGCATTGAGAGTGTTGCTGATTATGTCCTGATAAAAAAGCGCAGTTTGTAAAATTAAGCTTGTCGCGACAGACTGTAGCTCGCCGTATCGACGAATTAGCGTCCAATATAGAGAGAACTTTAATATACCGAACCACAAATTTTCAGTTCTATTCTCTGGCACTCGAGAGTAGTTATGCTAGCGATACTGCCCAATGAGAAATTTTCTTAAGGGGATTCACTATTACAGATGAATTAGCTGCTCTTGTCTCTCTTATAGGCACCACTAAAGCCAATGATTTAATGGCGGGTGTCACTGAAACCTCTTACCGGCTTGGCTTGAAATATACAAATCTATCTTGTGTAACAACAGACGGAGCTCCTGCATTTGTAGGAAAGCGAGAAGGGTTTGTTCAATTACTGCAAGCAGAGGCAGCTAAAGTAGGAAACATTTCTGTAATGCAATATCACTGCTTAATACACCGAGAAAACCTTTGTGCTAAATCCCAATATTAAGATAGTGTTTTGAAAGCCGTTGTAAAAGTAGTGAATTTCATTCGTTCACATGGCTTGCGACATAGAGAATTTCAAAATTTCTTGCAAAATCTCGATTCAGAATTTAAAGATATTGTTTATTATACTGAAATAAGATGGCTGAGCCATGGGAAATTCTTGAAGCAAGTGTTTGACAAGAAAAAAGAAATATAAACATTTATAGAGGAGAAGGGCAAACCTATTGTTGAATTTAAAGACTCAGAATGCATGTGTGAGTTTACCTTTCTGGTACGAACTAAATTCATGTCTCCAAGGTAACGAACGACCAATTGATCACTACTATTTTTGATCACGTGAAGGTCTTTGAAACAAAATTGCGACTATGGAAATCACAAATAAAAAACAACAACTTTGTGCATTTCCCAGCCCTACAAAACTGTAATAATCAAAATTCTCAAAAGTACGCAGAAATCATATCAGAATTAAGAACCGAATTCCGCATTAGATTTCAAGACTTCAAGGAGAATGTTATAAGTTTCAATAGGTTTTCTCCCCCTTTCTCCATTAAGGTTCCTGAGGACCTGCAAATGGAGTGCGTTGATTTTCAATGTACGTCAGACCTAAAGAGTAAGTTTAACAATGTCTCCTTACTACAATTCTATCGTGACTACTCTCCCAGAGAAAATTATCAGGGCATTAAGGTAAATGCACCAATGGTCGTCATGTTAAGGGAGATTTAGACAAGAAATCATATACTCCGTACACATTTTGGTAAATTTAATCAACAAAAGCACTGTACCTAACCTCAAACTCTACTCAAACACTAGGAAAGACCAAATATCAAAGATATTTGTTTTAGGAAAAATGACGTATTCTTTTAAAAAAGTGTGTCTTTGCGCCAGTGTTCGGCACGATGTATTTGGATTTTTCCTATATTCGTCACCCGTTTGCACCAATTGCCGTCACATTGTTAATTTTCCTTGTCTGCTGTTTTTAATGGCATTTCTGTCAATTGTTGCGTAATACACCGATTTATTGACTTGGAGGCTAACATTTACGAATAAAACAGTACCAGTAACTATGTTTTTTAATAAAAATTGAATATTAAAAAAAAAAAAGACTGCAACGGGAAGCGGGATTGGTGGGTAGAAGACATACGAGCGGGAAAATATCGTAATTCTGCTCTAAACAAGTGAGACCACGGCATAACAGCCCGGAAAATGACCATTCGCCGAGGCCTAACACCGATTGTTGCCATAGAAACCCTCTGAATTCGCCACTCATGTACATTTTTCTTCCAGGCAGTCTTTAGTAGCTTAAAAACCCCTACATCCGTGGGTTGAATTACATGTGTGACATTAGGTAGTAAAGCGACCAAAACAATTCCATGATCCTCACAAAATTTACTATTATGTATGGTCAAGTGTGAGAAGTGCCCGTCTATGAATAATGTCAGGGAGAGGAATCTCCTTCTCAACCAACCCAGGATGAAATATGTTACTGAGAAATTCGTAAAACACTTCCCTCCGTCATTCACCCGTTTGGTGATTTGCCAATGCCCCAGTGTGCTGGCATTGAGACAATAATGATGTCTTGCGGCAGACGTTCATACTTGAACACTACAAGGGAAGGAGAAATATCGCCGTGGGCATTGCCTGTTAGAAGTACCGTCAAGCATTCTTTCTCATCCGAATTCACTTGCTAATATATTGTCTTGTAACCCCTGTTCGCCAGCACTTTGTTATCTTTCGGATTGATAAAGAAAACCGTCTCGTCAGCGTTGAACAGTCACCGAGGGTCTGACAAAATAGACTGGAAGTCGTTTTCCACTGAATAGCTGTAGACTTCTGAAACCCAGGTTTTATTTTGATGTTCTGTAATTGCAGCACGGCTTACTGTCAAATTTTGAGGGGTTCGTAAAAGACGGACCTGGATTTCTTTTTATGAAAGATTCATGTAATTTCCTTCCTGGCGGCCATCTTTGAAAGGAAAGTCCCTCTTCAATTCTTGTGTAAGGCACTGGACGCTATTGCAAATCATCCTTTGTTACCGGGACCCCGCTTTTCGTAGTGAGATTACCCATTGAACTAGCATAGCCTCAGCTTCCTTTGTTAAAATGGAACTTAGCCCCATTTTCCTCTCTCTAGGAGATTTTCCTTTAATTTTTTCCGAGAGGGTGTTTCTCGGAACACCATTCCTCTCCGCGGCCTTTTTAATACTCACGCCGTGCCGGCCTTAATAGCAGCTTCCATTTGCTCAATATCATAATTCAGAACTGTGCGTTTCGACATACTGCCTGGGGCAGATGACATCGTAGTTCCGCCCCTTAAAACAACTATAACTATCTAGCATATTGCCTGAAAGCAAAGATTTAGTCTTAGAATAATATATTATTTATCATCTCAATAAAAATTTAAAAAATCCTCTGTAGCACGCCTAGCCAAAAAAAAACTAGGCCTACTGAGGTGCGGCCGTCAAGAAGAGAGACCTACCTAATCATAACAATACCCTGTAAATGATTATTGGCTGCGAAACGTTAACACAAACATTAACATTATCGTGCACTAGTGTTCGTCACGAATGTGCTCTAAAGTTCGTCAGCTATGATGACTACTGGACACGATGATCAAATGATAATTCAATTAATACAGGGTACATTAGAGCTACATTATAAGTATATTGCCGCTGTTAGTTAGGTCTTGCAAGGAGAAATAATGACAATGTGCCAGTTTTCGTCACAAATGACGAGCATTGGTAAAGTGCATTTTTTTAAATCCAGTGTTAGTCACCGGCATTTCTAACAAAACTAGGCACGTGAGCACGAAATAACAAATCACATATGTTACAGAAACAATTACCAACTATATCACGCACTTGTAACATTTTAAAATGTCGGAACATAACACGCATGCACATAATTAACTCGCGCGCGTGCTTAGCACATGCAAGAAGCAAATGGCGCGTCAAGACAGCTCAGCTCACAGCAGATGTTTGACGCAGGGAATCGCCTATTACATCGCACGCATAATTTCGCAAAGTTGCTCCTTATCGGCAAGGAAGGTATGACGCATCTCGTAAGACTTCGTGCGTTGAGAAAGACCCGTTGACATGCTTATTTTCTGTACTTAAATATGAGAGTGACGAAGACTGGATCAGTGACGAAAACCGGTACAGTTACCTTAATAGACATGCACTTCGCTTTGCAAAACTTTTCGGTAGCACATACATATGCGAAGAAGTGATCTCCAGGATGAAACATGTAAAATGCACACCGAGAACGCGTATTACCGACACTCATCCGGAGAGTTCACTTCGAGTTGATACAAACCAGATATTGGATGCCTTGTTAGTGAGAAGCAGTGCCAGGTGTCGCATTGAAAGATAAAATATTAATTCTATTATTTTAATTTAACATTTATATATATTTAATTTAATTTTTAAAATAACTTAAGTAATATAAGATTAATATTTTAATAAAAAACATATCAATATATAAGCTATTTTTTAAATGAATTGGTTTATCTTAGAATTTAGATCCTATTTAATACAGTAGAAAAAATAGAATCATGTGGCCCGCAAACCAATTCACCGTAACAACAGTGGCCCTTTTCCAAAAAAGGTTGGACATGCCTGGTTTAGATGGTAAGTACATTACCGGAGAGGGCAGGGAGAGCTGTGGGGAGGTTAGGATTGGTATGTAAGAATGAAAACATTTTATATAAATTTAAGTTTCAAATGAATAGCGTTGCTTCATTTTTATAGGGAAAGATTATCACATCCTGATGAAATTTTGCGGATACTCAATGATATGTCAGAAGAAGAGGGGAAGAGGAAATATTGGACGATCCTTATGACATTGATTATGAAGCAGAAGCAGTCGAAGAAAACATCCACAGTAGTTATTCTGATCATTCTGTGGAAAGCGATGAAGAGGCAAGTAAAGACACTGATAATAGTAATATGAGGGTCTATATAGGCAAGGATAAGGATACACTGTGGTGTAGTGAAGTTGGTACTAATACTAATGCCAGAACGCAATCAAAAACATAGTGAAGAAATTTCCGGGCCCAAAGGGACTCTCGACAAGCTTTATGCAAATTATGACACCTGACTTGATTGGTGACATTGTAAGGTACACCAATATTTTTATAACCAAAAAACTATCTGAAATACATCGAAATCGGAAAAGAGATTACAGACTAACATCCCAAAGTGGTGGGACTTTTTGGTGCTCTTTTATTGATTGCTGTCAAGAAAGAGAACCGTGCTAATAGCCTAGAATACTTTAGCTCTGATGGGACAGGTACGACTATTCTTTGGGCTAATTTCAGTGAAAACCAATTCCCTTTCTTGATGAGGTCCCTCCGATTTGACGATGTCACCACTAGAGCTGAACGCCAACAGAATTATAAATTGGCAGTTATTAGAGAATTTCATACCATATTTGTTTCCCATTGCCAGCGGAGATACACAGTTGGCGAGATCATAACAATTGATGAGATACTAGTTGCATTCCGTGGCCGTTGTAGTTTCATACAATATATGCCGAAGAAACCAGCTAAATACGGCATCAAGTTGTATGCAATGTGTGATAGCCGAACGTTTTACACGTATAATCTGGAGATCTGCTGATGGTCGACTTGTCGAAGAGGTCAATGCAATGATATCCGCAGCTTGGATGAAATGGCGAACAACTGGCATCACTTGCGACTGGAGGATAAAAGATCACCTCAAATCCAAAATCTATTGTACTGATATCCGACCAATCGCACTGTATGGTTGCGAATGTTGGCCTACTACGATTGAGATGGAGCGTCGACTGGGAGTCATGGAGACCAGGATGCTGCGGTGGACAGGTGGTGTTACTAAACTGGATCGCATACCCAAGGAATGCATCAGGGAGAGATTTGGCATTGCACCCATTCCCAAAAAAATGTGCAAGAGTCGTTTAAGATGGTTTGGTCATGTGCTGAGGACGGACACTATAGCAAAGATGGGTTACATGTTGGAAGTCGCCGGTAACAGACCAAAAGGATGACCAAAACAGCGATGGGCCGATACCCTTCACAAAGATCTGAAGAGCGTCAATCTCCACCCTGACATGGCCCTGGACAGAACTAAATGGAGACATCGAATCCATGTAGCGGAACCTGCCACCAGGCGGGACAAACTCTGAAGAAAAGAAGAAGAAGAATCTGGAGATATACTGTGGGAAACAAGACTGTTGGGCCATACATCTCTTCAAACAAACCTTTCGATGTTATGGACAGATTGATTGAGCCAATTAAAAGATTGAACAGAAACATGACCACGGATAACTACTTCAGCAGCTATCCTTCGGCCGAACACCTTTTGAAGAACTGTCTGACCTTTTTGGGGACCTTGAAGAAAATCAAAAAAGAGATACCACCCGAATTCCTCCAGGACAAACCACGTGAAGTTGGTTCCAGTATGTTTGGCTTTCAGAATGATAAAAGCTTAGTGTCTTTCATAACCAAGAAGAAGAAGGCTGTACTTTTATTACCTTCAATGCATGACACTAATGAGCTGGACCATCACACAAACAAACCCTCGCAGATCACAGTCTACAATTCAACAAAGGGAGGTGTTGACAGTGTCGACCTGCTTTGTGCAACGTATAATACCTCTAGGAAGACAAGAAGATGGCCAATGGCACTTTTCTTCCAGGAACTTGATATCACAGCCATCAATTCCTACAAGATTTTTCTTGCAAATTGCCCACAAGAAACCTGTCGGAGAAGGGAATACATCTACGAATTAGTTATGAGCCTGATGGAGGAAAACTGGAAGAATAGGGCAGAAATGTCCAGTCTTCCTAAGGAAATTTTCGCTTTACTTTCAAAATTCAGGGAAGAGTCGAATCCTGAAATTCCAGCTCCCATAAAAACTCTTCGTTTCAGGTATCGCCCCCTTCAAAAGCCGCATTAGGTTGGCGCTGCAACCTAACGGTAAATTAATACACAGTATATCCTGTATGCGTCTGAGTATTGAATGGGCAGGCAGTTTAAAACAGCCCGGAGGGATGCGATCCAGCTGGAAGTTAAAATGCCGCGGCGATCACAGTGGGTTGGTGCTGTAACCTATCTTGTCTTGAATGGACAGGCAGTTTAAAGCAGCTTGGAGGGATGCAATCTAACTGGCAGTGGGTGTAGCATGGCCTCTTACCGAGATAGATGGAAACCTGGTGGTCCCGTCTTGAGCTACTGTTGCCATGCTGCCAGGAGGGATGCGATCCAGCTGGCAGTGAAAATGCCGCGGCGATCACAGTGCGTTGGTGCTGTAACCTATCTTGTGTTGAATGGACAGGCAGCTTAAAGCAGCCAGGAGGGATGCGATCCAGCTGGGAGTGAAAATGCAGCGGCGATCAGTGCGTTGGTGCTGTAACCTATCTTGTGTTGAATGGACAGGTAGTTTAAAGCAGCTTGGAGGGATGCGATCTAGCTGGCAGTGGGTGTAGCATGACCTCTTACCAAGATAGATGGAAACTTGGTGGTCCCGTCTCGAGCTACTGTTGCTATGGAGATGGCCGGCCTTGCTATTACTTCATCATTTTATTTTCTGCTTTTATTAGCCTTTGCTTGAGTGCAAAAAAGCCGAAATCAGAAGAATGAGAAAGACTATCGAAAATTCATGTAGCCAGCCATTCTTTCTGGGTCCTAAGCTATGTGTAAGCAAAATATGGTTGAGATTGGTGGACCGGTGTGGATTTGTATACAGAACAAATCCACCCACCCACCCACATACATACATACTTTCACTTTTATATATAAGATAAGTATGTTCTTAAATTATAAGTTGCTAATTGTTAATTCTTTTTATAGTTATAAATATGTTATTAAATTACAAGAATTTTTTTCATGCCTATTTTGTTGCCTATTTTACATGTTAGTGCCTATTTACATGCCTATTTTGGCTATTTTAAGAGCCTATATGCCTGCCTATTTTAAATGTTTTTAGTGCCTATAATTCTCGTCTCTAGTAATGAGACAAGTGCACAATCCATTGCAACTGGTTCAAACTCAGTGCACTGTCAAGTAAACAAAAGTTTGGTGCTTTTCAGTCGGTCAACACGAATGTACCCAAATAGAGCTGAACACACTTTTATGGAGAGTTCACCCCTTTTCGCTCTACTAAAAAACACACCCTGTCGAAAACAAGACACAACTTAGCGATACAGCCAAGCTAAATAAAAAGGGGAGAAAATAGCGGTGGTTATAGGTAAATGTTATTTGGATCAGGGTACTATGTACTTTTTCTACAATAAACCTAGGCCGATATGCGCGGCAGTATTAAAGGTGCCGGGACGTCTTTAATAGACTGTGTACCGCTTAGTTTAAATGGCTTTTTTAGTCCACGCGTGGCGAAGATAGTTCCACGGTCTTTAATAGTTGCAGATTCCTGTATTCAATAGCATACATTCTTATCTAGATTTGGCAACGTCACACAATTAAACATGCCACTGACCTCAGAAAGAACATAGCAACTAAAGGGGGAGAAAAGGGAAAAACCAGTTCCGCCCAGTTAACACCCGGGGTAGTCTACCATAACTGGTGCCTAAGGAAACGCGCAACTGTTTCAAGTTCCAGTTAAGGAGACAACCCGATAACTATAAGCCTGTATTATTACGGTATAACCATAGTTGATTTTGTATAACCATATAATCACCCCTAACACACAAATTCCGGATTTTTATCACTATTTTAGAAGTTCACCTTACATTAGATATACCACATTTAGCATACACCGACTGTTGCATTACCAACACTGCAACTAAATAATTGTACATAGTGTATATATTTTTCACCTGTAGTCTCAAACATAGATGTTATAGCCTAAGTGTAATGGATCTGATGATGATCGCTTGACGATCAAAACTGGTCATCCTAGTGCATTTATTAATCCTACGTAATTTATTTCAGGATTAGGGCATAACCCAGCTCTATTTGGGTACATTCGTGTTGACCGACTGAAAAGCACCAAACTTTTGTTTACTGAGGCAACACTGAAAAATGGCTTCAAACCTCACAACTGTCGAGTAAACTCGGCGCTATTTCGTTTCACGGCACCGCACATTTACAAAGTAGTACTGTAAGTGCAGGGTTGGCAATACTCTACTAGTGCATAATTAATGGTGGACACAGCTGGAATTTCATCTAGGCCTATATAAGTCGTCATCGTATTTGGCACGGCAGGTGGGTTATATAGAGCGGAGGAGTAAACATCTTACTACACCATCTCCAGATTCGTTCCAGGTATTGTAATCGCACCAGGAGATGGCAGTTCAACACGCTGCGAAGGGGTACGGGGGCTCTTGCAGTACACATGCACGGTCCGCCTATTCAAAACCAAAATATAATTCTTTACGAGAGGGTTTCACGACATGAAATAAAAGGCAAAACTATTGGCCTGGATAAAGATTATTGATGCGCGACTTCCCCCACTGTGCGTAACAAAAACCAGGGATGTTATCTATTAGCTAACGTGGCCCGCAGGGCCGCGCTATCAATCCACCATTGGTCTGGACGAAAATATTGGTCTAGGCAAAACCATTATGAAACCCTCTTGTAAAGTTTTACCAATATATCTGCTTCCTGCATGCCAGTGGTTGTTATCGCAGCAGCAGACGACACGCAGCCAGTGAAAGAAGGAATTTGCTGGGCGAGTGAAGCAAGTAGTGACCAAATTAATGTTTTTGAAATGTATGATACGCAGTGAGCAGGAAGACATCTGCAGTTCAAACCCAACTGCCATCTCCTGGCGAGATATCAATATTATGGTTAATTTTTGTACTTCAGAACAGTAATAGGCCTATGCCATTCTAAATTCCCACAAACACCATAGGCTTATCTATTTTTCACAATTCCACCACTGATGTAAGACAAAGTTAAAATGGCACCAATTAGAGCAATTACTAACTAAAAATAAGTCATCTCAACATGCAATTTAGCTCAAAATCCCAGATGCCATTTGTATAGAAAGCCTAATAATAAGGTATCGGCAAACGAAAGGAGAGAAACTGAAAAAGGAGTTGGTTACTTACTTTGCTACGAGATTCGCTAGTTCTGGATGCGAATTACCTCCGATGATCATGATATCGCTCGACATTGGAAAATCCATGGTTCACTGTAAGGTATATAAGAACCTTTGTATGATCGCAACAGAAGCCTGGGAACAATCAAGAAAGTCAACAGGGCGTAAGATCATTTCATCCCCGACAACGCTATAACAACATGACTAACATATATATATATATCCCCAGTCTTTGAACCATCTACTTAAACAGCAACATTGTCTTTCAACTATCGCAAAGAACTCGGATTTATTTAAAATATGAAGGATATTCTTTCGATATCTAATAATATGCTCAAGCAGTCTCAACCTTGTTTACCTGATACGTACCAAAGAGTAAATAAACAATAAATATCTGTCAGAGTGGTCAGTCACTGACCGTCAGAGTGATCCTTGGCCGGTAAAACCGAGCAATCGATTTAAACAAGATAATTGAATCCAGGATTGGGAAAAGCAACCTGGGGCGCTGCGATCGGTTCAACATGGCGGGGATAGGTAGGATAAAACACTAAATAACACAGGATTGCTATGGAACACTTTCGTATTATCCTTTTATAATCAGTAAATGTGATCCCTGCGGCCTCCATGGCTTAGGCGGCAGCACGCCGGCCTCTCACCGCTGGGTCCGTGGTTCAAATCCCGGTCACTCCATGTGAGATCTGTGCTGGACAAAACGGAGGCAGACAGGTTTTTCTCCGGGTACTCCGGTTTTCCCTGTCAAATATTTCATTCCAGCAACACTCTCCACTCACATTCCATTTCATCTGTCATTCATCTAATCATTGCCCAAGAGGAGTGCGACAGGCTTCGGCAGCCGGCACAGTTCATATCTTCGCCGCTTGATGGGGGCTTCATTCATCCCATTCCTGACCCGGTCGGAGACTGGAAACAGGCTGTGGATTTTCATTTCAAATGTGATCCCTAACTTAGTGATAGTCTTATATTAAATACAGTGCGACACACGCGATCTAGTTTGTGTGTTCCATTGTATTTAATGTGTGAATTACGTATTATCAAGCATTGATTGTATGCTCGGATTTGGCTTTGTGGATTTCGAATCTTGACGCTGATACGCTTCAAAGCTATATTGGGGTCTGTTAATTGCACCATAGACTCCAGAAACTTTACATAAGGGGTAGAAGTGTTATTTACAAATATGTCTTGTGAAATAGTACGGTACACAATGATGAAATTCTTTGGTCGATTTACGCCATGACAAAGAAATTTCTACACATATTATATAAACAATACCACACAACACCTGAATTCAATTTATACTACAAAAATACACTAACATATTAAATAAGGTAAGAAGACTAGCAAAGAAAATGCATAATTATTATTTTATTTCCCAATCATCTAATAAAAACAGGGCTATGTGGTCAGTGATAAAGAAATAAACTGGAAAATCTGCTAAAATACAAAGGAACATTACTCTGACCAGCAATAGTAATGACTTTTAATGACTATTTTCTGGAAATTCCACAAAATATATTAAATAAATCACAGGTAAATACACTAAATTCTAATAATAAAATAAATATATCAAGTGATTCTTTATTTATAAATCATGTCACAAGTAAAGAGGTAAGAATAGTTATATTTTTATTTTTTTTAATTTATCGTATGGCTTTTAGTGCCGGGAGTGTCCGAGGACATGCTCGGCTCGCCTGAGTCTGTAGCTGCTTCCAGCGGACACCCTAATGGGTTATAAAATAGATAAAACATAAACGCTGTGCTGGCAATGATGGCATCCCTGATGCAATTTTAAAGAAATGTGCAGAAAATATAATAAATCCACTTACGCACTTAATAAGCCGTTCAATTCTCTCAGGAACTTACCCGGATATTTTGAAGTTATCAAAAGTAATTCCAGTGCACAAAAACGGTTCAAAAGAAGAATTAGATAACTATCGTCCTATTACCTTACCAACTGGTATTGCAAACATTGTGGAAAAAATCATGTATAAGAGACTGATAAGTTTTATAGAAAAAATGAAATACTATCAAACTCAAAACATGGATTCGGAACAGAAAGATCTACGCAGACAGCAATGTATGAATGTAGTAATAGCATACTGAAAATAATTGACAATAAGGAACATGCAACTGGCCTATTCTTGGATTTATCGAAAGCATTTGATGTTGTTGACCATAAAATCCTCCTTAAAAAAAACTAAATCAATATGGTATTAGAGGTATAGCTAATAAATGGATAGAGTCTTACTTAACACGGCGTAAGGAAATAGTAACCTTGAGACACAAGGATGATGTAACCAAATTAGTAATGCAACATTATCCAATGAGGGAATTATTAAATTTGGAGTTCCCCAGGTATCGGTTTTGGGCCCACTACTCTTTCTTCTATATATCAATGATATAACACAGAACCTTCGTTCTCATAAGGATTTTTTTTTGATGGACGATACGACACTAAAGGTGAAACTAAGCATGTCTTACAGCAGTCTGCTGACTCCGTTACAGAAGAGTTAACCAAATGGTCACAAGATAATCGCCTCATAATAAACTATAAAAACAGTATCTCTAAATGTCCACACTATATAGAATAGGAATCCTGCGGCGCCCAATATAACATTAAATGGTCATCAAATAGAAAATAAATCAGAAACAAAGTGTTTAGGACTATGGATACAACAAGACTTGAAATGGAATAAACATATACAATATCTGAATACTATAGTGAACTCGATGTCCTTTGCGTTACGTATTTTGGAAACTTGCACAAGCATGCACACATTAAGAAATACTTATTTTGCTTATTTCCATTCATACTTAAGATATGGGGTCATATTTTGGGGTATGTCACCAGTTGTACTAAGCACGTTTAGGATACAAAAGAGGGCGATTAGAATTATGGCAAATGTAAACACTGGAGAATCATGCAGACCTCTGTTTAAAGAGTTAAACATTCTCCCACTGCCCTTCATTCATATCTTGGAAAGTTTTATGTTTTTTAAAAAGAATTTAAGGAATAAAGACTTTTTTCATAAAACAATGATGTGCATAGGCATAACACAAGACAAAATCAAAACATTCATATTTCACACACACACACACACACACACAGTATATAAAATTTGCCCCAAAAATAAAAAACCTTTGTAAGAATGTTGAAAGGTTACCTGCAGTGCCATTGTTTTTACTCTGTAATTGAATATCTTAGTGTATAGAAACGATGAAATCTATAATTATATTTTACTTTTCTATTTTAATTGTAATACCTATGTAAATAAATAAATAAATAAATAAATAAATAAATAAATAAATAAAAAATAAATAAGTTGTTGTATTTATAGAATTAAGTTTTCATATTGTAATAATAGAGTAAGGTGTAAAAATTTGTACAACAAGATTGTATCTCTTAAGATCTATTAGTATAATAAGTTATAAATAGCTATTGTATTAGTAATTTATACCTGTAAGTTCTTTTATTTTATAGATGTAATTTCTGACATGTCCTATATCAAAAATGTGTTGTATACATGTAATTGATCAAATGAATTAATAAAAATCTAATCTAAGTTACCTATGGTTAACTTAGGTTAGTTTAAGTTAGGTTAGGTTCGGCTAGGTTAAGATAACCTATGGCCACCATCTTACAATTCTCTGAAACTTTTTGATCACACCTCGTAAAGGTAGGTTAGCTTAGATTAGGTTAGCTTAGGTTATGTTAAGCTATAACCACCACCTTTATATGAAATGCGCACCATCTATGTGAGTGATTGACACTTGGAACTTTTTGATCACACCTCGTAGGTAGGTTAGGTTAGCTTAAGATACGTTAGGTTATGTTAAGTTATGTTAAGCTAGGTTATGTTAGGCTAGGTTAAGTTAAGGTATGATCGCCATCTTGATATTCTTTGAAAACTTTTGATCACACCTCGTAGGTTAGGTTAAGTTAAGCTATGGCCGCCATCTTGTTAGGTTAGGCTAGGTTAAGTTAAGCTACGGTCATCATCTAGAAGGTGAGGAGGAGGCAATGTGGAGGAATGTGGAGGAGATGGATATTTTTATGGAAGCCGTACAAAACCGCTACTGGAATGCACGTGCAAGACAAAGTTGATACTTCAATGGTAGCAAAGCAGCTTCGGTGGCGTAATTGGTAGCATGCTGAGCGTCTATGCCCAAGGTCGTGGGTTCAAACCCGGCCGAAGTCGTCGGATCTTTTAAGAGGGTTAAAAAACCTTCAGTATGACTTCCATTGGAGGGGAAGTAAAGCCGGTGGTCCCATATCATATATTTATGGCATGTAATAGAACCTTCCACTAACTACCCTTGTGGGAAGCTAAATTATAGCTTAGATTTGACTAACGCTCATAGGTTCCAACGTTCGTCGCCAGGAGCCGACTGAGGTGGCATCTAGTAACCAAGTTCAGAACTAGTTGTCGTTGATGGTGGCGTTTAGTAGCAAAAGTAGAAACAACTTGTAAATGTAATGTCTGCAGTCCTTACTTGAATTAAAAACAGATAACGCACACTAGTATGGCCATCACAATTAACACCGGTTATCAGACAGATTTTACACACAACCAAAATACACGGGGCTACATGACCGCGTTGTCACAGCCTCTAAACTGAGGAACCAACCAGCAATGGCGGCAATGAATGATAAAAGAAAAATTGGCAAGCTTTTCCTCGATACAGCAATAGCACTGTTCAAGCTAAAAATCACACCGATAGTACCATGCGTAGTGGACAACTTATTATTATTATTGAAATAGCGCACAAGGTGCAAAATACAAAACTGAGTAACCAGCCGTACATTATTCCAATCCCAATTGGGTTATTGATGAAATCTATCTAGGCCTAAACGATAAAGAAACAAAGAAAGAAATAATGAGAAACCAATTCTATATTGTATTACACCATGCTTATACTATCGATGATTATGTTACGTGCCCCCCCCCCCTCCAGTGGCACTTTTGTTAACTGGATTACGGTGAGTTGAAGCACAACACAGATTGTTCCTTTAAAGAAATAATTAACTTTATTGCGGCCAGAAAGATACACTACTCATCAGCAAATACAAGCAATTAGAACCTTACTCCAGTTTCCTCAAGTCTCTTCCTTATGGAGAGCTCTTGCCCCCTATCACTTGTCAAAAACAACAGAAGTTAATCCGTGCTTATGAGTCCGGTGGCCTTGATAGAAACTACCTGCACCTCTCCCTTATGTACACAAACTACAGTTACTTACGATAACCTACTACACGCTGCTTCGCTGCCCACGAGCCGGGAAACAATGTCACTGGATTTCGTAACTCGCACGGTACTCCACCACAATACCTCTGTCGCTCAGTGAAATCTCACTCGCTCAAAACACAGGCAGTCCCCTGTATGCTTCTCACTCCCTCGCTGTCAAGAGAATCGGCTTCACTAGGGGTTTCGCAAATCACCACAATTCTGTCGCTCAGGATAAACGCTCGCACTAGCTCGTAAAAACACTCACTCACTGCTTGACAGGTCGCTCTTATATATCAGGCCGGTGACTCAATAAATGCTTCTAGACCCATCCAGGGTTCACGGCTTCTCGAGACTTCCATCGCTGGCTGGATCACGAATATTCTGGACCATCCCTTTGTCCTAGTAGACCTGTTGCATAAGGCGCACGCAATACACTGAGGCAGAGCACAACCCAGCCCTGGGGCAGTTGTGACTCATGCGGCGAGCGATGAAACAAACTCACAGCCGTAACACCACCCCCTTCCTAAAAAGCTGATCGTCCCGATCAATCATTGGTCCGTCTGTGTCCCTCCGTAGGCTGCCAGGCGATCTCGATGCACCATCTTCATCTTCGCCCTCGGGCTCCGCTGGATCCTGTAGACGACATCGTTGATCCGTTTCACGACTCGGTACGGGCCCTCCCAGGACTTCTGCAGTTTGGGCGACAGGCCTTTCTTCCGTAATGGGTTGAAGAGCTAGACCAGGTCGTCCTCGTGGAATCCGCCGGCATCCGTCTGTTGG
The DNA here is from genome assembly GCA_946902985.2 of Meconema thalassinum. Taxonomy (NCBI): domain Eukaryota; kingdom Metazoa; phylum Arthropoda; class Insecta; order Orthoptera; family Tettigoniidae; genus Meconema; species Meconema thalassinum. The sequence continues at coordinate 38,364,796 of OX336394.1, forward strand.
TCGTATCGAGTCTTCATTCGGTTGGTCTCGATCCGCAGTTTCCTCCTCGCGAACGCGTGCACGTCCTCCAGTTGGTCAATCAGTTCTTGACAATACTGGCTTACCGGGACCGGATCATTCCCAGGTCGGCCGAAGGCAAGATCGACAGGTAGACGGAGCTCCCTCCCAAACATGGCCCGGGCTGGTGTGCACCCGGTGGCTTCAAGCACGGCGGCGCGGTAGGCCAGGAGAAATAGTGGAAGATGTTTGTACCAATTCCTCTGGTGCTCGCTGACGACTATTCGGAGATGGTTCTCGATGGTGCGATTGAATCGCTCTACCATCCCGTCGGACTGAGGGTGTAGCGGCGTTCTCCTTGTCTTCCGGATTCCCAGCAGCTGGCATAGGTTCTGGAACACCTGCGACTCGAAGTTCCTCCCTTGGTCGGAGTGCAGCTCCAGGGGTACTCCATACCGGCTGACGAATTCCTTCACCAGGGTCTCTGCGATCGTCGCGGCTTCTTGGTTAGGGAGCGCATACGCCTCCGGCCATTTGATAAAGTAGTCGCTGACGACCAATATGTAGCGGTTCCCTGCCTCGCTTAACGGGAATGGCCCAGCAACATCGATGGCCATTCTCTCCATGGGGCCGCCCACGTTGTAGGTCTTCAGTGGACCCCTTCGTCTTCGTCCTGGGCCCTTGCTGGCTACGCAATCGTGGCACTTCGCACAGTGGTTCTCCATGTCAGTTCGGCATCCGATCCAGTAGAACCGCTGTCTCAGCTTCTCCAGGGTCTTCTTTATCCCTAGGTGTCCACCAGATGATCCTCCATGGACTTCCTTCAGGACTTCCTCCGTCATAGCCTTTGGAACGACGACTTGTTCCCGAGATGTCTTCCCGTCGGTGCTCTCCCAGGCGCGGCAGATGAGGCCATCCCTTACAATCAGCGAGTCCCACTGCGCCCAGTAGGACTTAAACTTTGGGCTGCAGTCACTCACATTGTTCCACCCGGGTCCGGGGACACAGGCCCTCTTCCATTCGGCTATCAGTCCCAGGTCATCATCTTCTGCTTGTGCCCGCGTGAAAGATTCGCGGCTCCAGTTCCCTTGAATTTCCACGGTAGTCTTTCGGCAATGTATCCCGGTGCTCTCCTCCCTTCGGGCACAGAAAGTGCAGTCTTCGGGGCACGGTCTTCGTGACAGGGCGTCAGCGTTAGAATGCAGTTGGCCTTTCCTGTGCTGGATCTCAAAGTTGTACTGTTGAAGCCTCTCTAACCACCGCGCGAGTTGACCCTCGGGATGCTTTAAGTTCAGGAGCCACCGCAGGGATGCATGGTAGGTCCTGATAAGAAATTCTTGCCCGTACAGGTATTTGTGGAAGTGTTCAATGGTCTTCACGATGGCGAGCAGCTCCTTCCTGGTGACGCAGTAGTTCCTCTCTGGCTTTGACAAGGCTTTGCTGAAGTAGGCCACTACTCTCTCCTCGCCGTCCACTATTTGCGACAGGATTCGCCCTATACCGAAGTCACTGGCATCGGTATCGACGATCAACCTTGTTCCAGGTCTGGGGTAGGCCAGAATAGGTGCGGTGCACAGAGCCTGCTTCAGTTGTTCGAAGGGACTGCGGCATTCTGCTGTCCACGTGAAGAGTTGGTCCTTCTCAGTCAGTCGATGCAGTGGATTGGCGATGTCGGCGAATCCTCTCACGAAGCGACGGTAATAAGTGCAGAGTCCCAGGAAGCTTCGTAGTTGGGACTTGTCCTTCGGAACTGGCCACTCCCGCACAGCTGCGGTCTTCTCTGGGTCGGTGCGCACCCCTTCCTCGGAGACGATATGCCCAAGGTACTGGACCTGCTTCTGGAAGAGCTGACACTTCTTGGGGCTCAACTTCAGCTGGGCAGCCCGTAGCTTCATCAAGATCTCCTTCAGGTTGCTGTAGTGCTCCTCGAAGCTTCTTCCCAGAACGATGACGTCGTCTAGGTAGACCAGGCAGGTCTTCCAGTGAAGTCCCCTCAGGATGGATTCCATTAGCTTTTCGAAGGTCGCAGGGGCGTTGCACAGACCGAATGGCATGACGGTGAACTGCCAGAGCCCGCTGCCCACAGAGAACGCAGTTTTCTCGCGGTCCTTAGGGTGGACCTCCACCTGCCAGTAGCCACTCTTCAAATCCAAGGTGGAGAACCATCTTGACCCTGATATGGTGTCCAGGGTGTCGTCGATCCGGGGTAGAGGGTAGCTGTCCTTCGTGACGTCATTCACCCGCCTGTAATCCACGCAGAACATGGTGGAACCGTCCTTCTTCTTCACTAGCACGACTGGAGAACTCCAAGGACTATGTGATGGCTCGATCACTCCTTGCTCCTTCATCTCTTCTACCATCCGGTCGACTTTGGCTTGCTTGGCGAGCGGGACACGTCGGAATGGGGCCCTAATCGGGGCGCTGTCCCCAACGTCGATTCTGTGCTGGACCAAGCTTGTCCTGCCGAAGTCTTTGCTCCCCACGGAGAAGACATCCTGGAATTCGTGTAGCAGATCCCGAAGTTGGCGTGATTGTTCCTCGTCTAAATGGTCCTGGGATCCTTGGTACAGCTTCTGTAGTTCTTCTGGCAGGGCGCGTCTTCTTCGGTTGTCCGTCTGCAGGTGTCCGTCCGTCGTGTCTGTGATGCGGGCAATCCAGGTAACGGGCTCGCAGACTCCTAGGTTGGTGTCCAGGTGAACCGTAATATCGTAGTCGTTCAGGTTGAACAGGCGGACGTACGGCCGAGACGTCGTGTTGATGAGAGTCTTGGCAACTAGCAATCCTTTTGTCTGGATGTCCTCATATTTTGGCTCGATGACAGCCGCCACTCCCTCAGCTGTTTCGTCGACAATTACGGCAGCGCTGACTTCCGTTCTGGCGGGAACGATGACGTCCTCTCTCAGCCTTACTCGTCGTGCGGCGACGGCCTCGTGTGCTGGTTGCAAAGCAAGTTCCTCACTTCCGAAATGCAGAGTGTTGGTACTCAGATCCAAGATGATGTTGTTCTTGTCCAGGAAGTCCAGTCCGATGATCACTTCGTTTGAAACGTCAGCCACAAGCACTGGATGCTTCACCGCCCGTCGACCAATGACGAACTCCAGTGATGCTTCGCCATGTACCGGTGCGGTCTCTCTGGTCGCGGTTATTAGCTGGAAGTTCCTTTGTGTGGGTTGCACTCTCCACTTCGGGATCACGGTGAGATTGACGATGATCCTCGACGCTCCGGTGTCGATCAGCATGGGCCAGCTCACTCCGTTGACGACTCCGTCGACCATGAGGCTGCTATTGTCCGTCCGTAACTGCGTCACACGAACTTGGACTGCCGGGGCTTGACGACTGTCACAAGCCAACCTTTGCCCCCCAAGGCTGGCTGATACTTGCTTTCCAGGCCGCGCGGTTTCCCTACGACTGATTGTCCTGACGGAAACCCTTGGCGGCGGCGATCACCGCAGTCTTTGCTCAGGTGGCCTCTCTTACGGCAGGTCCAGCAGGTCGGTAGTCCTCTTCCGGGCCGCCTCTCCGGATGTCATTCGGCTACGTTTTTGTTGGTGGTACTGCGACTCTTGAAGAAACGGCTTAGCGCCTCCATCAATTCGTCGGCCAGGGGCTTGGTCTCGTTGGTTTTTGCTGGTTCGTCGACGTCCACTTGACGCACCCGCGCGTGCATTCTAGATGCCTGTTTTGCCGTCTCGAACTCAAGTGCGTGGCTCAGCGCATCTGCCTGGATCTTATTGCGCGCGAGTCGCAGCGCCTGTTGAGTGTCCGAGTCCCGTAGCCCGTCGGTGAAGGTCTGCGTCGCAATCTGTTCCAGAAAGTCGGCCGGCGATGTTGGATAGGCGAGCCTTACGAGGCGTGCGATGACCATCTCGAACTACTGCAAGGTTTCCGCGTTCTTTTGTACCCTGGTCCGGAGCTGCATCTGGTAGGCCTGCTGAAGATGGCTATCTCCATATCGGGACTCCATATGGGCGATTAGTGAAGCGTAGTCCTGGGATCCAGTCGGGATGGCCTGAAGGACGTTAAGGGCGTCACCTCTCAGCGCTACAATGAGAGCAGTAGCCTTTTCTGTGTTGTTCCAGTTATTTATGGAACAGGCCGCCTCGAACTGACGTAAGTATGTGCTCCACGGGACCTTTCCGTCGAAGGTTGGGGGCGTCACTCTGCTCTGTCCCGGTCCTGACGTTCCCGGTGTACCTGTGGGCGGGCGTCGGCGCAGCTCGGCAACTTCCTCTTGAAGAGCGTTGAATCTCGCTTCAATCCCCGTTGGTGGGCGTTGGTTCAGCTCAGCAATTTCCTTTTGTAAAGCGTTGAATTTCTCTTCCACCCCCGTCAGTAGGCGTTGGCGCAGTTCGGCAACTTCCTCTTTTAAGGCGTTGAATTTCTCCTCCACCCCCTATCAGCGGGCGTCGGCGCAGCTCGGCAACTTCCACTTGTAAGGCGTCGAATTTCTCCTCCACCTCATCAGTGGGCGTCGGCGCAGCTCGGTAACTTCCACTTGTAAGGCGTCGAACTTCTTTTCCACTGCCGTGACTTCCTCACGTAGGCCCTGTTCTAATTTCTTCAGGTCTTGTGCTAGCTTAGTCTGGCCGTCTTCCATCTTCTTCTGGCCATCCTTCAGGTCCTTGGCTAAGTTCTTCTGGCCGTCTTCCATCTTTTCCAGGTCCTCCGCTAGCTTATTTTGACCGTCTTCCATCTTCTTCTGGCCGTCTTCTAATTTGGCAGTTAGGTCCTTGCTTAAATTCTTCTGGCCGTCTTCTAATTTGGCTTCCATGCCACTTAACCTTTCTAGCAATGCTGCCAATTGCGCTTCCATTTTGGTTGTTTGTCTTGTAAAGGGCATGCACTCACAGGAAAATTTAAAAAAAATTACCTGTTCGGGTTTTGAAACCAGGACCGTCAGGTGTTGTGCTTGTTTTTGAGTTCGTAATCCGGCTTCTGACACCAGTTGTTACGAGCCACCCCCCCCCCCCCCTAGTGGCACTTTTGTTAACTGGATTACGGTGGGTTGAAGCACAACACAGATTGTTCCTTTAAAGAAATAATTAACTTTATTGCGGCCAGAAATATACACTACTCATCAGCAAATACAAGCAATTAGAACCTTACTCCAGTTTCCTCAAGTCTCTTCCTTATGGAGAGCTCTTGCACCCTTTCACTTGTCAACAAACCACAGAAGTCAATCCGTGCTAATGAGTCCGGTGGCCTTGACAGAAACTACCTGCACCTCTCCCTTATGTACACAAACTACAGTTACTTATGATAACCTGCTACTCGCTGCTTCGCTGCCCACGAGCCGGGAAACAATGTCACTGGATTTCGTAACTCGCACGGCACTCCGCCACAATACCTCTGTCGCTCAGTGAAATCACACTCGGTCAAAACACATGCAGTCCCCTGTATGCTTCTCACTCCCTCGCTGTCAAGAGAATCGGCTTCACTAGGGGTTTCGCAAATCACCACACTTCTGTCGCTCAGGATAAACGCTCGCACTAGCTCGTAAAAACACTCACTCACTGCTTGACAGGTCGCTCTTATATAGCAGGCCGGTGACTCAATAAATGCTTCTAGACCCATCCAGGGTTCACGGCTTCTCGAGACTTCCATCGCTGGCTGGGTCACAAATATTCTGGACCATCCCTTTGTCCTAGTAGACCTGTTGCATAAGGCGCACGCAATACACTGAGGCAGAGCACAGCCCAGCCCTGGGGCAGTTGTGACTCATGCGGCGAGCGATGAAACAAACTCACAGCCGTAACAATTATTATACATAATGTATTTACACTAATAGTTACCTTCACAACTTGTTACAAATATACTGTATGAATGGTAGAAAAGATTGACATGGACAAGATCACGCTGATATGCCGTTACTCTGTGTGAAAATAAATGGTAGATAGTGTTCAAAAAAATGTCTGCTCTGTTGGAATAACACTTGAAAGGAATTTTTCATTTCTTAGAATTTTGACTTTCACACTGCCCTTGGGAGATTATATAAACAGGTTACATACATTTAAATTTGAAATGTACATTCATACCTGTACCTGGGAGTAATATACATGGTTCTCCTCTAATTTTACTTCCCCATCTATATATATAATACGCTAAGGTGTATGTTTCACAAAACTCAAACTCCTAAATCAGAGGGAGTTAGAAGGTGTGGTCTGTACCAAAATCTTCCCAATTGTCTCAATATTACAGGAAAAATCTTGCATTTCTTGAAGAGTCAACAGAAATATATTTATTTGTTTATAAAGTGCTTTTGAACAAATAAACAAGATGATAGCCCCTGGCAGAACTGTGTCGCGTACAGCCCACATAGCAATAGAGCCGGGCGGGTAGTCTGTACACATGCGGCACACACAACTCACTATGCGAGAGTCCTTGCTCGGGTCCGCTAGTTAATATTTATGTACAAATATGGGATCTTGCATAGTTTCCTTTCAATAACAGGTTTTTCCCGGCACGAATACGGACATTTGATCTCGTGAAGAGATGGAAACCCTTCTTGATGTTCCCGTAGAGCAATCCCGTCTGGACAGCAGCAGAGCCATGGTTGTTCATGTTTTACAAGCAAGCCAACCTGCCTTACCAAACATTGGAACAATGCACAGAATTCAATTAACGCATTCGTTTCATTATTACCTAACTGCAGGAGTATTTATGTCTTTGGAGAATTACAGACGCTAGTTTTTGGTAATCCCCACTTTGTAATGTTATGATCCTGTGCACATTCTGACTGGCGGAAATTCGAATCAATCTCTGCTGAACCCACAAGTGTTATCGAGACTGTGTCATTGTCTCAAATGCAATTTCATATGTTTTCAAAATATTGATTTTTACTTTGTCTCAAAAAAATCTCAACACTTCACTAGACAACATATCTTCATATTCTTTTTTGACTAGCACTATCTTACCACCGCCCTTGTGAGTGATTTCATAGCACTGATATGGTACTTGAGATTGGTTGTCAAATCCATGGAAGCACTGAGTCACAGAGGCTTTCTCAGCCAGTCCTACAGCACGCGTCACCCCAATATCTGCAGGCCGAATGGCAGCGGTCGCTTAGTCGGCCTTAGCCCGTCATGGGCTGTATAGTGCCAGGGGTTGACTTGACTTTGAGTTGAATATCTTAGTGTATAGGAACGATGAAATCTATAACTATATTTTACTTTTCTATTTTAATTGTAATACCTAGCTGCAAGTTGTTGCATCTAAAGAATTAAGTTTTCATATTATGCTAATAGAGTAAGTTGTAAATAGTTGTCCAGTAAGATTGTATCTCTTAAGATCTGTTATTATAATAAGTTATAAATAGTTATAGAACGGTATTAGTATTATACACCTATTAGTACTTTTATTATATAGATGTAAATTCTGACGTGTCCTATATCAAATGATTAAATGGAATTAATAAAAATCTGTCTATAGACATAGTATCGGCAGTTGACGGAGCATCTCGGATGTCTCCGTCCGTGCCTTCGCCTCGAATTCTTTTTTGCAGTCGGCGGGCAACGTCTAGCCGTGTTAACTGTTGGGATAGGAATTACTCGGTCTAGCATCTCTGCAATACTCTTCACTATTGAGATCTGGTCGGTGCTTGGGCCTGGCAACGACCAAATGGACGAGCGCTTCTAGCGTGATCAGCGCGTCGGGTCCCCTCGGCCGTTAATTTTTGTTTTCGTGATCGGGGCGCTGTCTCACTGTCAGACAGTTACTTAATTGTCCTCACGAGGCTGAGTGCACTCCGTTCCAACCCTCACGCCAGTTTTAAAATCCCTGACGGAGCCGGGGATCGAACCCGTGGCCTCCGGGTGAGAGGCAGGCGCGCTACCACAACACCACGGGGCAGGCAAGATATTCAACTACAGAGTAAAAACATTCAACATTCTATCAAAGGTTTTTATTTTTGGGGCAAGTTTTATATACTGGGGTAGTTTAATGTCTAATTTAACTCCTGTGTGAAAAGTTCCTTTTTGATATATGCTTGTGTGTGTGTGTGTGAACTATGAATGTTTTGATTTTGTCGTGTGTCATGCCTATGAACTTCATTGTTTGTTTTAACAAAAACATCCTTATTCATTAAATTCTTTAAAAAAAACATAATACTTTCAAAGATATATATGCAGGGCAGTGGGAGAATGTTTAAATCTTTAAACAGAGGTCTACATGAATCTCTAGTGTTTACATTTGCCATAATTCTAATCGCCCTCTTTGTATCCTAAACGTGCTTAGTACATCTGGCGACATATCCCAAAATATGACCCCATATCTTAAGTATGAATGGAAATAAGCAAAATAAGTATTTATTAATCTGTGCATGCTAGTGCAGGTTTTCAAAATACGTATCGCAAAGCACATCGAGTTCAGCTTAGTCTTCAGATATTGTATATGTTTATTCCATTTCATGTCATGTTGTATCCATAGTCCTAAACACTTTGTTTCTGAATTATTTTCTATTTGATGACCATTTAATGTTATATTGGGATTCGCAGGATTCCTATTCTGTATAGTGTGGAAATTTAGACATACTGTTTTATTATAGTTTATTATGAGACGATTATCTTGTGACCATTTGGTTAACTCTCCTGTAACGGAGTCAGCAGACTGCTGTATGACCTGTCTAGTTTCAACTTTTATTACGAGTGTTGTATCGTCCGCAAACAAAATTTCCTTATGCGAATGAACGTTCTGTGTTATATCATTGATATATAGAAGAAGGAGTAGTGGCCCAAAACCGATCCCTGGGGTACTCCAAATTTAATAATTCCCTCATTGGATAATGTTTCATTAAGTAATTGGTTCCATCATCTTTGTGTATCAAGCTTACTATTTGTTTACGCCTTGTTAAGTAAGAACCTATCCATTTATTAGCTAGACCTCAAATACCATATTGATTTAGTTTTGTAAGGAGGATTTTATGGTCAACAACAACAAATGCTTTCGATAAATCCAAGAATAGGCCAGTTACATGTTACTTATTGTCAATTAATTTCAGTATACTAATAATACATTCATAAATTTCTGTCTGTGTAGATTTTTCCGTTCTGAATCCAAGTTGTGAGTGTGATAATATTTTATTTTTATCTATAAAACTTATCAGTCTCTTATACATGATTTTTTCCACAATTTTTGCAATACCAGTTGGTAAGGTAACAGGACGATAGTTATCTAATTCATCTTTTGAACCGTTTTTGTGCACTGGAATTACTTTTGATAACTTCAAAATATCCGCGTAAGTTCCTGGGAGAATTGAACTGTTTATTAAGTGTGTAAGTGATTTTTTGTATATTTTCTGCACATTTCTTTAAAATTGCATCAGGGATGCCATCAATGCCAGCACAGAATTTATTTTTAGCTCTTTTATAACTATTCTTACCTCTTCACTTGTGACATGATTTATAAATAAAGAATCACTACATATATTTATTTTGTATTTACCTGTGATTTATTTAATATCTTTTGTGGAATTTCCAGAAAATAGTCATTAAAAGTGTTTGCTATTTCCTCTGGATTATTAGTCACTTTATTATTTCTGGTCAGTGTAATGTTCCTTTGTATTTTAGCAGATTTTCCAGCTTCTTTCTTTATCACGGACCACATAGCCCTGTTTTTATTAGATGATTAGGAAATAAAATTATCATTAAGCATTTCCTTTGCTAGTCGTATTACTTTATTTAATATGCTAGTGTATTTTGTAGTAAAAATTGAATTCAGGTGTTGTGTGGTATTGTTTATATAATTTGTGTAAAAATGTCTTTCTTTGACATGAATTTATAATCCCTGTTGTTATCCAATTGCTAGTTTTGTTATTTTGAACAGTTCTTTGTCTAAAGGGGAATGCTGTTACAAAATAGTGTTTTAGGGTACTGTTAAATGCATTAAATTTATCATTTACATTTTCTAGTTTATACATTTCTGACCATGTTTCCTTATTTAATAAGTCATTGACATATGTAACATTTGTTTCAGTGAAAGACCTGCTCTTTGATTTTACTCCATGATCATTATATTTGATTGTTTCGGGTACTTCAAAACTCAGTATTTTTCCATGGTGGTCACTAAAACCCGGACAATAGACTTCTATTGAATGGTGATATTTATCTGTTTTTTTTTTAAATTTGATCAGGAGTGGTTTTACTAAATTTTGTTATTCTTGTTGGGGTATTTACTGTAGGTTTCAATCCATAGGAAATTAGTAACTGTGTTAATAATTCACAATTTCTATCAAATTTTAAGAAATCCACATTTTCATCCCCACAAATTATTATATCGAAATTTACTTTGCTCATGTTATTGAGTTACAATTCTAATTTATCTATAAATAAAGGAAACTTTCCTGACATAGAACGGTATACGCATACAATTATTAACTTAAACAGCTGTATTTTTACGGCAGAGAATTCAAATTCCTGTTCCATAATTAGATAATCATGAGCTGTTAACTGTTCATGATCTAAATTATTTCTTAAGAAGATACAAGTACCACCACGGCTAATATTAGTTCTAGAGTATTTATTAGCTTGTATAATTCCTGGGAATTGAATTAATTCGAGTTGTTCCTCTTTCAGCCAATGTTCTGAAATACATAGTGCTGAGATGTCTTAAAGTTCATTTTTAAGCATTAGATTTGAGTAATCAATTTTATTATAGAGAGACTGAACATTCTGGTGGTAAATTTTAAATTTGTTACTTTTGAAAGCTTGTGTTGGTGATTTATTTACATTGTTACTATCATAATTGTTATTATTATTGTTGCTAGACAAATCCGAAATACCATTGTTGGACTCGGTTAAATTTGACATCAAATGATACTCATCTGAATGCCAAGCCTCACGTTTGGCTTCTTTTACCAGTTTCCCTGCTTCCACTCTAAAGATATTACTGTTGAACTATTCTTACCATTTGAATTTACAATTTTTCAGATTTCATCACTAAGATACTCTATTCCTAACCTATTTAAGTGTAGGCCATGCTGAGTGTGGAACTTCCTGTCTAATTTACTTACATCTATAATTTGGACATTTGGAAAACTCTTACAAATTGTATGAATTTTTCCATTTATAGCCTCTATCGCTACTTTTACACATGATTTGGGAATTAAGTCGAATCTTTGCGGAATGTTTACAATGATGACATTTGTGTTATGCATGGATGGCAATGTACCCTTTAAATTTTTCATTACCTTTTTACTCTGGTGTCTATAGACGTCGTTTGCTCCAGCGATGATAACTGCGTAGTCCTTTGAAGTAAGGGATGCACACTCTTCTACCATCCCGTTCGTGACCGCTGCAATGGGTGCTCCTGGCTTTACTGTCGAAGTGACCTCCATTTCTCCGCTTCTGTCCAATACGCTTGCTGCTATATCTCGCCCGTGACTATCCGCAAATATCCGCATCTTCCTGGATTTTCTCTTTATCACTTTCTTCTTGAAGACAGTCATCATTTTCTTCGACGAGCTCTCCAAATGAATTTGAGACGGGAATTTCAATTACATGTACCGGTACACCATTTATAGGCCTAGGCATATTCTATCTTACCTTACCAGCAACCACTGTCGACCAAGGTTCCATGCTTTCCTCTCTGTTTCCTTTTAATTCATTCAACTCTTTCTTTAACTTAGTAAATTCTTCCTTTAGCAGCTTTATAATTTCATCTTTTGAGGACAGTTCGTTTCTCAGGTTATGACATTCGCATGCCGATACCGGTAGGCCTACATTACGACAATCGGTTTCATTTTTCTCCTCACTCAATTTTACCTGAGATCTTGTGATGATTTTATTTGCATTTTTACTATTATTTTGCACGACGAGCATAAATCCGTAACGGTTACAATACCTGTCGAGACACTAACACTGTTTACTGCCGACATACTAGAGATCTAAGTTAGCCTTTATGTTTACACCAAATTACACTACATTTATTTTAATTATTACTACCTAAATGAATTAATCTAATTACCTACCAATAAAGAAGAATGTGAAATACGTATATCTTCCAATCGGGTGAAAACTCATAAAAGCACCACTGCTCTACTTGGTTCGAACAGTGATTGAAGAAGTCACCGAATCTTTGGATACACGTTCCCACAACTTAGTTTAAGTTTATTAAATTATCAATAAGAATTCATAAATACTATCAATATTCCATATTTCACATGACCTAAGGAAAGTAACTTTATAGATTTTAAACCTCTGTTATAATATTTTACCACTTTTATCAAATATTTACACTAGCTGCTATTTCACTACACTTTCACTGTGACGCCATCTTGCCGCATCTTGCAATGTTGGGCGTACTTGTGACACTCGCAGTTCTGGCCCTCGTATATAACTTACGTGGTCTTGTTCTCATGAAGGTTTTCATGTAGACTAACTTATAATTAATTTAATCCGATGAAAATGTAATGTCTCTGAACTGCGGCATTCGTTATGAATGAGGTACATCCATTTTACCGCGCGATTGAATACAGTTTTCTCCGATATCGAGCAGTCTTTACCCTATTACCTCATGGGCGCCCGCAGGAGGCGGGGGGAGGGGGGAGAGGGGGGGGGGGCAAGGAGAGGCCGTGGCCCCACCCCCTGAAATCCCGAGGATATTTCGATTGTTCATTGTCACACCAGTTCATTTCATAAATGTAAGTTACCGATGGTTAACTGAATTAGATGTAGGGATAATTCCACAGTTTTACTTAACTTGGTAATTTGGGAATATTTGAGAATATCTTCAGTTATTTAAAAACTCGGCGAACTGGATTAACTTTAACATTTTAATGAACTGCTTGATTTTTACTTTTGTCGATACCTGGTGATACAAATGTCCTTTACCTGTTTTTAAGAAATGAACATTATGACGATGATTCACAAAGAAAAGCGAACTCCAATGGACAAAAACTCTGAACTAAATAAATAAATAAATAAATATATGTATATATATTGAACCCGCTGAGCTAAGGTCCATGTGATATTTATCATGACAACAGATTTATGATGGGATGTACTACCTTTGAACACACCCAGAAAGCTACGAGAAGCTCAGAGCTTATACAATTCTCTTTGGAGTAGCGAAGAATCGCACTTTTGACTTTGGTGAAGTCTGCTAATTATTTATCTGAGGTCTTATTATCAACTTTATCTTTCTACGAGACTCAGAATATTCCATTTCGTCATTCTGTATTATTGAAACATTTTGGAGAATGTTTTTTCACTTTAAGGTATGGTAATATCATTGCAGATACGCAAATAGGAATGTAAGTAGTCGCTCAACGACTCAGTTTGACGACTTGATTCCACGAGGAACACAGTTCCGGGCACTACGTCTTGAGAATCCGCCCTGTTGAGGCGTGTTACGATATCCGTCGTGTTAGACGTGGGAAATGTCCGCTTTTTAGCGAGGAACCTTTATCAAGTGCCATCGAGCACAATTGTATTGCGAATCACAGTTGTTGATGTGTAGTGATCAGCACGAATAGTTAAGTGAACTTATTTGGCAAGTATTGTGAATTTCTACATTTCTGTAGCACCACATTCTTATACCCACGTGATCTGTGGAGGGCCAAGAGCCTGGTGCGAAATATACAGGTAAATGTGATATTGTTACTTTAGACAAGTGTTATATTAAAAATACATTGCATATAAATTGCTACGGTGGATTCATCCATAAGAAAACGACGCCTATTTCACGGATGCCACGTGATTGCCAAAGTAGCGTCTGCGCACGTGTGAAACAGCAGATCAGTGCATGGCCATTTATTAATGATATCTGCAAAGTGTAGAGGCTGTGTTACCAGATATATGTTTAAAGCCTGTGATATCTACGAAGCATACTGTAATTTTCAAATAATGATGAACTACATGATGTCTTATATTACCGACCACGTGTTCGACATTTACAACACCATGTTCGAGTCGGAGATAATGGGCTAAGTACCATTATGGTATGAGGGAGATATCTCGGACGGAACGAGCATGATTATGGAACTTCAAGAACGTCGAACGAGAAGGAAGGAATCGTGGATGCCTTTCCTAGGCATGTCCAACCCATTCACGATGTCAACTACAGGGACAGACCCAACCCTGGTCTTTGGGACAGCCAAGATGGAAGTTCTGATAAGGACGATGCCAATCCTGAAAGCCAGAGGTGCTTTGGTTCAACCCTTGTCGTTGGACAGAGAGCTAAGTGTGGACTCCTTCATATCGTGAGTTTGTACAACCCTTCTTTGTTCTAGTCATTGGTGGTATAGTTAGATTAGTGTAGATTGTGAATCAGCCGAACTTAGTGACAGCCATTTCATGGGTAGGGAATGTAATTAGTATAGTTAGATGTCATTTATTTACAGTGATTGTGAGTCACCCTTGGGTTTGATATTTTGTTCAACCCTGGTGCAACCTGATGGACGTCATAGGACGCCAATTTCTGTCCATTGCTAAACTGTAGTAATTTTGAGGCTACTTTGTTTAACCCTATCTGGGGTGATTTTCAAGTCTTAGCAGACTCCTGTTATGGCAATCTGATGCCATGGTCATGATTCTTTAACTGCACTTTTTGCAGCCAGTCAATGTTACGCCCCTGACTTCATTAGAGTAGTCGTATCATTTGGGTAATCGACTGTAATTACCAGTTTTGTAACTGCATTTATATTTCATTCGAGATGTGCTCAGAAGCCATCCAGGTCAAGTGTGGACCTTATAAGTAAAAGGGACGTTTCGTTGTTGCCTAGCATCGAACCCAGTTCCCAACGTATCATTAAGCAGATCCAGCAGAGAGTGGAGTTTGCGCCATAATATTGTTTTGTTAGTGTCAAATGTGATGACACGTGATTTATTTGATGTTTGATACAAGTAACAAATGAAGTATTTTATCTTTGAAAGCAGAGAGCTCCAGCAATGAGTGACATTGCTATCTTTTAAACGTCTTTGCTATGAAAGACAGAGTTATATGTTTGTATTCAGCTTTATAGCGTGCTTTTAATGCACACATTCTTCGAGGTTTATAACCTATGGTAAAGGTATTATTATGAGGCCAGTTTTACTGTTATTCTCTTGCCAAAACTGCCGGCCCAGTTAATGTGTTGTGTCATACAGTACAGGGAGCTTGTAGCCCGCTGTGACAGGAACAGGTTTTTGAATACTTCCCAGCGTCCGACTGAGAGCGCTTGCTTCTAAGTGAGACAGACTGATGTTAACACAGGACAGAATGCTTGTAGCATTCATTTATTTTTCATTGCATTGATAGCTCATGGAACCCAGTGTCCACTTCTGTGTCTGAGCATATGTTCTTTAGATTGTCATTTGTTAGTTAAACGCCTTTTGCGTGTACCGTTGTTTTGACGAGTACATTTATGTCAGGTTTCTTATAGTATGTTGTAGGCTAGCCCCGTGACGGAGGTTTTTCAGGTATGAAGGTATTTTGTGTACCATGTCCGGGACTGTTCCCGTGGACCAGATATTTAAGGAGGGTAACTGATGTGTCCAGGCCCGTCCCAGAGTTATTGAACGCGAGCTGTGCGCCGCTGGTACCTTGTGTTATTGTGTGTCCGAGTTGTTATTGCTCGTTGATTGTATTCCGACTTTTGAGTCGAGGCTTTTTGGCAGAGATGATCTCAGGGAGACGCTCCGTGCCAAGGCTTGTCAGCTATTATTCGCCATAAACCAACGATAATCTAAACCGACATCTTAATAATAAAACGCATAATTTTTATAAACAAAATATAACTAACGAATCCTTTCTATTTAACCTTGTTCATTTGCATTTGGAACCTGCTGACATAGCCGTGCTAATGAAGGTATTTCCTGGAGGAAATGACTTGAGGACAGCTGACACTCTTTGTAGCGACTGAAGCTTGCTCGAACCTTTAGTTCGTAGCTCGTGGAGCGCAGGCCATACGATGTTAGACGTAGTCTTCACTACGCAGTCGTCACCGTAATTACACACGTTAAATGACTATGGCTTACAAACAGTAAACCAAGGTGTAGGCAGGCTTTGAATAAAACTGTGGTCTTGTATTGATTTATTTGTTGATGTAAAAGTGTACGAATCCTCTATGTTACCCTTTTGTGTGCTGATTAGCACCTAGTTCGTAAGAATGTCTTAGATGTTTTTTTATGGCTTGTCACATAGCTTTGATTGTAATTGTTTGATATTACGGACGTCACCGCCGTAAATTTTGTAATGAATGGATAGGACTTAGCTAGATGAATTAATATTAAATGTAAATGTGGAGATGGTATCATCCTAACTTAGATTTGTTTTGCTACCCTGTTAAATGTAAATTCCGATATTAGCTTGATCTTGTAACTTGGCCTAGGGTTTTTCGTCGTACCATTTTCCTAGTGTTGCTGTTGTTGCTTTATTATTGTGAGCCAGATCTTTCGTGAGGGTTTACTGTAACTTCACAGGTAGGGACCTGCTCTTTATTTTTGATTATTTATTAGCTTGCGGATTAGCCGATAGAAACCCTCCGAACTAGGATAGGGGTTTGTCAATTTTGCAATAAATTTTCACGATGTTTTACATAAGTCTGGATGTTTCTTTTCTCTGTCTAGCTTTTAAGGTGAACCTTTCCTTAGGCAGTCTATGACCTTTCGTCACCATGTACCACGATCCCCGTGGACGATAGTTTTTCGTGCCGCTTTGGCCTATTTGGTAGTTCACCTGATCCTCTCGGCAGTTTGGTCCGGCGGATGAGATGTTAGGGAAGTCATTGCGGTTGTTGGCTGTCCTGGCAGCTCCTCTGACGGGCTCATAACATATTACTATTATTTTAAATGGCGCCCAACTCATGTGCCAACGTTAACGTGGTGACCGTCAGTTCCATGCTATTTAAGAGGATCTTAATATTGATCAATGGTAAATTGACCGTACTGGGACGAACGTAGAAAGTCGTACTGCAGATCAATTAACCGCATGGCATTCATGTTTGATACAAGTCCATGGGGTGAGGCTTTTGTTTTAGATAAACGATGGATAGGATTTTCTTTGATGATGCCTCATCCTGAGTAAATGTAATACTTTGCTTTGCTCGCCGTTGTCTTTGTAAATGTAGAAGCACTTAGTTTGCATACTCCAGCTGTACTCGTGATGTTTATTTAAATGAAACAAGCTTTATACCACCAAGTAACTAATCATAGCTCTAAGTTCCATTAGAGATTGATCCCTCTCTTTCTCAATAATTTCTTGTCATGGATGAGGAAACAATTCGTCGTGTGTTTGGGGAGATGATGGCAGGTGTCAATGCCAATCTCCAGCAGATTACTGCTGACTTAGGTGAAGTCAGGCAGGAAGTAGGTACTGTAAGGACTGACTTAGGTGAAGTCCGAGGTGACTTGGGTGAGAATACCCAAGCTGTCAATAATGTCCGGGGTGATTTAGAAGTTAACACCCGATCAATTAACAATGTAAGTGGTCATGTGGACCAAATTAGACAAGATATTGAGGTTAACACCAAGTCAATTAATAATGTTAGGGCTGATCTAACGCTGGTCAGGGCCGACATGGACGCTCATAGAATAGAGGCCAGAAATGATCTTACGGCAGGTTTAGCGGCTGTTAGGGTTGACGTAATACGACACCATCAGGTGGCTAACCAGCGTATTGATAGTTTAACAGATCAGATGAATAGAGCTAGGGAGGACGTGCAGACCCGATTAGAGGAGCACACCGATCAGATTCAGACAACGATTAATAGAGTCCAGATTGATATGAGGGCCGACTTAGAGCATACTCGAGAGGAATTTGGAACTCGATTAACTCACGTCGAGGGATTCATGGACAACGTCAAGAAGGACATGGCTACCATGAACATAGGACTCATACTGATGAGAGGTGCAGCGAACGCCGTCAGCAATAACGTCAAGACGATCGTCGATGGTATGATCGAGGTCAAGGACGAGTTGAATTCAAACCGAAAGGACATTACGGAATTAACCGATACCGTAACAGGGCTACGAGAAACAGTAGACATGTATCGAGAAGAGAATAAGATCGATGTAATGCTGTTGAGGGGTGACCTTAATGAGCATAAGACCATTATGGAGGCGAAGGTAGCCGAGGTCAAGGATGACGTAGGTAGGATCCAGGACACCATGTCCAAAGTCGAGGAAGAAATTGACTCGCTACAGAAAAGATTTGAGGAAGTCGCGATAACCGAGAGGTTAGACCTCAGTTACAACTTGAGGACAGCTATTCGTGAAGTCGACACCAACCTTAAAGGAAAAGTCGAGAGAATTGAGTTGCAGCTCAACGATTTGGGAAATAAGGTCGCAGCTAAGACTATCCCAGGGCTCGAAGTTATCGAGAGACGTCTCGACCGACTTGAAACTCATCCAAGAAAGATACATTTACCTCCACAGATGGGAAACTCTCAGGCAACACCAGGACCACAATCCGCGGGGATAATGCCTGCACACTTTCAACCTAGCGCACCCATGGAACCGCAACCGTCTCAATTTACCGGTTCAGCGCCGAGTCAAGCGTTAAATTTTGACGCGCATCCAATCCAACCCGCACCTAATTGACAAAGTCAAGAGACGAGTACGCCAACGCATAATTACATGCAGAGTTCATTCAGACCCGCGCACACACAGGGGAACGTGACAATCATCCGTTCGCGAGAAGAGCAGCCAGCTCGATTCTCAGGCACTGGAAGTGGCATCACTCCTGTAGAATTCTTGGCGAATGTGGAGAGCTACTTAAGAGACACAATGGTAACTCCGGAGAGAGAACTCCGAGTCATTGAGCGTTTGCTTGAGGGGCAAGCCAGCACTTGGTTCAGGGCCTTCCGTTATTCATTCGTAGGCTACCAAGATTTCAGAGAGCCTTGCTGACGACTTACTGGTCAAGCGACATCCAGCAAAGTATCAGAGCTGAGATGTACACTCACCGATACAGCTCGAGCACTCCGACGCGCTATGCGAACTACTTCGCAACCCAGCTTGCGAAACGTCGTTGTTTACAACCCCCACTGTCAGAGCAAGACCTTGTGAACACCATCGTCTGGCAATACCCTGCAGACGTGCAACGAGTATTGATCGCTGCAGGAGCATCTACATTCCAGCAGTGCGATTGAATCTTGCGACGATTGGACGCCAATACCGAACAGTTTCCAACACACCGTCAACAGAAGGCTGACAGGCGTGAAGAGCGACACGTTAACTTGACGACTGTAGACAAAGTGTGCCAGACGCCACAGCAAACACAGACTCAAGAGAGCTCTGAACAGCGCAATGACTATAATCGTGGTCGGAGAGATTGGAATAACACTCCGTATGCTAGAGACCGGAGAGATGACCGTCGTAGTTACTGGAACCGACGCTTTGATCGAGGCACGAACGACGACCATCGTCACGATAACGACCGTCGAGGGAATAACAACCGGAACCCACAGCAGGGAGGTATCCGTAGAGATTACCGCTATAGCAGAGGATACAATCGAGATCGGGACCCCAGATACCAGACCGATCGAGACTGGAGAGGAAGAGCACGGGAGAGTCGTGAATACCTTCAGCAACTCCGAGAACTCCAAGAAATCCAAGAAGGGGGAGATCAGAACCCGACTTCGCGGGAAACACGAATTATTCCGGCGGAAGAAACGGAGCGAAACCAGCCCGGTACTTCCCGCCAAGAGAGAAAAAAGAACGCCGAAAAACCTGTAGATTCTTACCCGATTGAGCACAGAGTAACTGCCACTATCTTACTCTGGGAGCCGATTCAGGAAGATCTATTAGACGAACGACAAACGACGAACCACAACTACGAATTGACGCGTCTGCCGAATATTGTAGCTACCCTGAATGGATGTGACGTAGTCATTCTCATCGATACTGGAGCGATGATATGTGTCATTTCCGCCGATTGCCATGCCAGACTGAAAGCAAACTCTGAGGTGACAGAGCTGCAAGTTTCTGCAGTAAGAGTCAGAGGAGTTATACCTGACCGTGTCGTAACGTGCAACATTCAGATTTTATGCACTTTAGAAATTTCGAGCCACGTGTACTTGCACGAATTTCTAGTGATGAAAGGCTTGCATCATGATGCCATAATGGGTGCAGACTTCATTCGGAAGTACGATGGAATCATTGATATGGGACGTAATACGGTGGAGTTTAAGCCGAACGAACCCATCCAAATGAATTTAGTAGAGGAAGAACCGGAATTTGAATCCGAAGTCAACGTTGTTGAGAATTTAAATGGCAAGGAAATTGAGGAGACACAAGATGCCGACGAAGAGGCAGAACAATTATCAGCACCCGTACGAGAGAAACTAGATGCAATATTAAGCGAATACGAGGATATATTCGACACCACACCTGGTGAAATATTGGACTACGAGTACGATCTTATACTACTGGATGATTCCCCGTTCCAGAAGAAGATTTATCCTATCGCAGAGAAACACCGCGAGGAAGCTGCTAAGAAGATCCATGAGATGGAAGCAGCAGGTACAATCAAGAAGTCACCGACTCCTTTCTTGAATCCTATAACACCTGTGGTTAAGGTGGATGGAAGCTTGAGACTTTGTTTCGATGCAAGGGCCTTAAACGAACGCTTAGCTCCTGAGCATGACCGACCGCCCAAGATTAGGGACATCCTCAGAAAATTTAAGGGAAAGAAGATATTTTCGTCATTGGACCTAGTACAATCCTACTACCATATAAGATTATCTGAGCATACTCAGAAGTATACAGGGTTTCTGTTCGATCAGACCACCTGTGTCTTTCGAAAACTACCCTTTGGAGTGAAAAATGCCGGAGCAGCATTAATTAGAGCACTTGATGCGAAGCTGACTCCTGAAGTAAAACAGAAGGTGATATGTTACGTGGATGACATCATCATAGCTTCGGAAACGGAGGAAGAACATTTAGCAACTTTACGCCTTGTTTTGAGAATCTTCGACAGGCTAATTTCAAAGTGAAGTTCGACAAGTGTCGATTCTTCCAGAGAGAAGTCAAATTTGTGGGACACATAATTAATGGAGATGGATACAGGCCGAATCCGGCAAAGATCAGAACCGTTGCTGCATTTCCGACACCAACCCGTGTGAAACACGTGAGACAATTCCTGGGAATTATCCAATTCTTTGCTGATCATTGTGAGAGGTATTCTGAGACTGTCGCACCACTTCAAGGTTTGCTGAAGAAGAATTGCAGATGGGCTTGGGACGACGAGTGCGAGACAGCTTTTAGAAAAGCTAAACAGATGCTGGTTGATTCGATTCAGGTAGATTATCCAGACTACTCCCGGAATTTTATTCTTGAGACTGATGCATCTGCGATTGGAATAGGTGCCATCCTATTGCAGGAGGATGATGAGAAGGAACGTCATTACATCGCTTTCTTAAGTCGACGTTTGAGAGCGCATGAATCTCATTATTTCACCACTGAGATTGAAGCACTTGCGATTGTTTACGCGCTTGAGTACTGGCAGAAAGTTTTGTTAGGCCAGAGAATTATCGTGAGGACCGATCACCATGCGCTGACCTTCATTTTACGAACAAGACTGGCAAGCGACAGGATCACACGTTGGACGCTGTTTCTCCAACAGTTTGACTTGGAAATTGTTTACCGATCAGGCAGAGAGAATGTGTTGGCCGACATTCTCAGTCGGAATCCTGAAGCCACTGTGAATGCCATTGACATCGAGGGAGAATGCGAGGAACACCTTCGCCGACTTCGTCATCTACCAGAAGGACAACGACGTGAGGAGGAACTCAGGAACATTATCCGCTTCCTGGAACGACGAATTGATCCACAGGATGCTCACTATGCGAGGACAGCCGCTCTTGCAGATGACTATTTGATCTATCATCGTGTCTTGTATAAGTTTGTGGACGAGGACCACACTCAACTGCGTGCAGTCATTCCGAGGAGATATCAAGAATCTGTCATTCTTATGGTTCATCTATCCATTGGACATGGTGGGACTGACAAGACCATTGCAACCATCAAGGAGTCTTTTACTTGGAAAAGGCTAGGAATCACCGTTAGACAGTGTTTACGTGCTTGCGACGCATGCCAGCGGAACAAGTACACGTCACACTTGTTGAAGGAACCTCCTAGGCCAATACTCCCAACTCAACCTAGAGAGTTATACGCACAGGAACTTTATGGCCCGATACCAAAGGCCCGCCGTGGGAATCGCTTCATTGTTGTAACCATTGATGTGTTCACGAAATACATGATGCTTCATCCAATTCAGAAAGCTACCGCACACCAGATTATTCAGAGAATTAGACGACAAGTGATACCGGAGGCAGGAAAGCCACAATTCCTGTTGACTGATCATGGATCACAGTACACCTCCGCAGAATTCGCCAATGCTATGAACGAGTTGGAGATAGGTCATGTTTTATCGTCTATTCGCCATCCAGAGAGCAACCCAGCAGAATGCGTCATGTCTACTATCGCAAAATTCTGTCGATTGTATTGTCAGGAAGAACACTGGCGTTGGACCGAAGTCCTAGTTATCATGGCAAAATGTATTAACTCAACAGTCCATGAGAGCACTGGTCAAATACCCATGGTTTTGCATTTGAACCAGATGCCGATGAGAATATGGAATCGTGTGATTGTAAATCCACCTTGTTTACAACCATCACACGCCAGCAGACTTTTAGCTGCAAGGGACACTTTGGACAGACAAGCTGCGAAACGTCTGAGAAGAACCAGACGCCAGAGATTCAGAGAACCACTAGTCGCGGGAGACCTTGTCCTTATAAGTAGACCCGGAATTTCAAGTCCTATAGACCGCATCTATGGGAAATTTCTGTCTTTATATTATGGCCCCAGTCGTGTCCGACAACCTCTGAACAATGGAAGTTACGTGATTGAAGGCATTCGGACAGGAGAGCGCATTGGAACCTTCAACGCAGCTAATCTAAAAAAATATTACTTATGAATGAACTTTGAGTCAAATAAAAATGTCGTCCCTACATTTTATTTGAAACGACGGAGATGCAGATGAACCCGCTGAGCTAAGGTTCATGTGATATTTTTCATGACAACACATTTATGATGGGATGTACTACCTTTGAACACACCCAGAAAGCTACGAGAAGCTCAGAGCTTATACAATTCTCTTTGGAGTAGCGAAGAATCGCACTTTTGACTTTGGTGAAGTCTGCTAATTATTTATCTGAGGTCATATTAATCAACTTTATCTTTCTACGAGACTCAGAATATTCCATTTCGTCATTCTGTATTATTGAAACATTTTGGAGAATATTTTATCACTTTAAGGTATGGTAATATCATTGCAGATACGCATATAGGAATGTAAGTAGTCGCTCAACGACTCAGTTTGACGACTTGATTCCACGAGGAACACAGTTCCGGGCACTACGTCTTGAGAATCCGCCCTGTTGAGGCGTGCTACGATATCCGTCGTGTTAGACGTGGGAAATGTCCGCTTTTTAGCGAGGAACCTTTATCAAGTGCCATCGAGCACAATAGGGATGTAGCGGGAGAAATTTCGCGCCAGATAGCGCTCGTGTAGTACTGGGTAAGCGCAAGGCGATCGTCTTATGATTCTCCCAGTCAGCTGCGAAGAATGTATAAATTGTGACCGAGTTTTCTAAGCTAAAGTAAATTATATCTTCTTTAATTTTACTCCAAGTCTATATTAATTACTTCTATAGGTATATCTTCTAATATATTATGGACGATTTTCAGCGTTTAAGCGTTAAACAGCTGCAAAATGAGCTACAGACTAGAGACACTAAAACTAGCGGGAGGAAGGAAGTATTAATGGCCTACAGCGGTAATAAAAAAAATTCTAACACGCTTTATTATTCAAATAATGAATATGATTCAGCATGCTTTCTCCTAAAGATTACAATTACTAGAGTATTGTAGGCCTATATTGATAAATATATCTCCATAAGACTTAAATCATAAACAGAGATTTACATATTCACTTGCTCCCCCTGCTTACAGACTTCGATTCATGTATTTTTTAGGTTGATGGCTTACATGAAACTGTCGTGTTTTAAGGTAAACATAATCAAAGAAAGTTGATACCGGTAATGTGTACCTCGAAAATGCATCGGAACGTTTGGTTCTTATGTAATTTTGTCAATTTCTCAATAAGAATCGTTCCCTTACCCCTGGAAAAGGACTTGGGGGTACAATTTTTTTAAAGTTTGAGAATCCCTGCTTTAGAGCCACGAACTGTTTCCATTCATCTGACTATGTCTCAAGAATGTACTGTAGAAGTCAGTCGCTACCACATTCTCCGTCGGGCAGATGGAAGTTGACGATTAATTCTGATTTCAAGAAACCAACCATAATACGTTTGTGACTGTTAATGTTGCGACATTTATTCTTGAAGTATTTGACCGAGTAGCCTATTGATGTCTTTGAAAATGGGAGTCAGAAATGTTACTTTCATTTCTTCGTGTATATTGACGATTTCTTCCCGTACTTCAATGGAGATTATTTCTGCAGATTCCGATTTTGTAGGCTTATCGTGATAATCCGGCAATTTTCTTGTGTATGGCCTCTTCCTAAATAATTCTTTTTGTTGTGTTCGTGGTCCACGGAAAAAGCGATGGAACAGCGCCCGGTTTTTATCTTGCTCTCTCACCTTCAGATACAAACGCATAAATTCAGTGATTGTTATCGAAATGTTTAATCAGTTTATAGGTACAAAACAGGAATTATTTTCCTTTGTAAGTCACACTAATCCAACACAGTTTTCGTGAAGTCATCGGGTTGTAAATGATGGAAACACACTTTAATATATTCGGTCAGATTTTTCTGACCGAAATTTTTCCTTCTGATAACATGTGACCATTTCTTCCTCATTTCTTTATTTTGTGGAAATTGGTGAAACGAAAACGGGCTTCCCTGATTTTTGCAAAGAGGAACACTGCAATAGCTCGGCTTAGTCACGAAAATAACAATTTAAACAACTTAAATTCGTACATATTAGCGGCATGAGAACACAAGAGACAAATGAAGAGTGCCGTGCGCTTACCCAGTACGACAGCAGTGTGCTCTGTCGGTGCTAGTTCTATACATCCCTATTGTACTGCGAATCACAGTTGTTGATGTGTAGTGATCAGCACGAATAGTAAAGTGAACTTATTTGGCAAGTATTGTGAATTTCTACATTTCTGTAGCACCACATTTTTATTCCCACGTAATCTGTGGAGGGCCAAGAGCCTGGTGCGAAATTTACAGGCAAATGTGATATTGTTACTTTAGCAAGTGTTATATTAAAAATACATTGCATATAAATTGCTACGGTGGATTCATCCATAAGAAAACGACGCCTATTTCACGGATGCCACGTGATTGCCAAAGTAGCGTCTGCGCACGTGTGAAACAGCAGATCAGTGCATGGCCATTTATTAATGATACCTGCAAAGTGTAGAGGCTGTGTTACCAGATATATGTTTAAAGCCTGTGATATCTACGAAGCATACTGTAATTTTCAAATAATGATGAACTACATGATGTCTTATATTACCGACCACGTGTTCGACATTTACAACACCATGTTCGAGTCGGAGATAATGGGCTAAGTACCATTATGGTATGAGGGAGATGTCTCGGACGGAACGAGCATGATTATGGAACTTCAAGAACGTCGAACGAGAAGGAAGGAATCGTGAATGCCTTTCCTAGGCATGTCCAACCCATTCACGATGTCAACTACAGGGACAGACCGAACCCTGGTCTTTGGGAGAGTCAAGATGGAAGTTCTAATAAGGACGATGCCAATCCTGAAAGCCAGAGGTGCTTTTGTTCAACCCTTGTCGTTGGACAGAGAGCTAAGTGTGGGCTCCTTCATATCGTGAGTTTGTACAACCCTTCTTTGTTCTAGTCATTGGTGGTATAGTTAGATTAGTGTAGATTGTGAATCAGCCGAACTTAGTGACAGCCATTTCATGGGTAGGGAATGTAATTAGTATAATTAGATGTCATTTATTTACAGTGATTGTGAGTCACTCTTGGGTTTGATATTTTGTTCAACCCTGGTGCAACCTGATGGACGTCATAGGACGCCAATTTCTGTCCATTGCTAAACTGTAATAATTTTGAGGCTACTTTGTTTAACCCTATCTGGGGTGATTTTCAAGTCTTAGCAGACTCTTGTTATGGCAATCTGATGCCATGGTCATGATTCTTTAACTGCACTTTTTGCAGCCAGTCAATGTTACGCCCCTGACTTCATTAGAGTAGTCGTATCATTTGGGTAATCGACTGTAATTACCAGTTTTGTAACTGCATTTATATTTCATTCGAGATGTGCTCAGAAGCCATCCAGGTCAAGTGTGGACCTTATAAGTAAAAGGGACGTTTCGTTGTTGCCTAGTATCGAACCCAGTTCCCAACGTATCATTAAGAAGATCCAGCAGAGAGTGGAATTTTCGCCATAATATTGTTTTGTTAGTGTCAAATGTGATGACACGTGATTTATTTGATGTTTGATACAAGTAACAAATGAAGTATTTTATTTTTGAGAGCAGAGAGCTCCAGCAATGAGTGACATTGCTATCTTTTAAACGTCTTCGCTACGAAAGACAGAGTTATATGTTTGTATTCAGCTTTATAGCGTGCTTTTAATGCACACATTCTTCGAGGTTTATAACCTATGGTAAAGGTATTATTATGAGGCCAGTTTTACTGTTATTCTCTTGCCAAAACTGCCGGCCCAGTTAATGTGTTGTGTCATACAGTACAGGGAGCTTGTAGCCCGCTGTGACAGGAACAGGTTTTTGAATACATCCTAGCGTCCGACTGAGAGCGCTTGCTTCTAAGTGAGACAGACTGATGTTAACACAGGACAGAATGCTTGTAGCATTCATTTATTTTTCATTGCATTGATAGCTCATGGAACCCAGTGTCCACTTCTGTGTCTGAGCATATGTTCTTTAGATTGTCATTTGTTAGTTAAACGCCTTTTGCGTGTACCGTTGTTTTGACGAGTACAGTTATGTCAGGTTTCTTATAGTATGTTGTAGGCTAGCCCCGTGAAGGAGGTTTTTCAGGTATGAAGGTATTTTGTGTACCATGTCCGGGACTGTTCCCGTGGACCAGATATTTAAGGAGGGTAACTGATGTGTCCAGGCCCGTCCCAGAGTTATTGAACGCGAGCTGTGCGCCGCTGGTAACTTGTGTTATTGTGTGTCCGAGTTGTTATTGCTCGTTGATTGTATTCCGACTTTTGAGTCGAGGCTTTTTGGCAGAGATGATCTCAGGGAGACGCTCCGTGCCAAGGCTTGTCAGCTATTATTCGCCATAAACCAACGATAATCTAAACCGACATCTTAATAATAAAACGCATAATTTTGATAACAAAATATAACTAACGAATCCTTTCTATTTAACCTTGTTCATTTGCATTTGGAACCTGCTGACATAGCCGTACTAATGAAGGTATTTCCTGGAGGAAATGACTTGAGGACAGCTGACACTCTTTGTAGCGACTGAAGCTTGCTCGAACCTTTAGTTCGTAGCTCGTGGAGCGCAGGCCATACGATGTTAGACGTAGTCTTCACTACGCAGTCGTCACCGTAATTACACACGTTAAATGACTATGGCTTACAAACAGTAAACCAAGGTGTAGGCAGACTTTGAATAAAACTGTGGTCTTGTATTTATTTATTTGTTGATGTAAAAGTGTACGAATCCTCTATGTTACCCTTTTGTGTGCTGATTAGCACCTAGTTCGTAAGAATGTCTTAGATTTTTTTTATGGCTTGTTACATAGCTTTGATTGTAATTGTTTGATATTACGGACGTCACCGCCGTAAATTTTGTTATTAACTGATAGGACTTAGCTAGATGAATTAACGTTAAATATAAATGTTGAGATGGTATCATCCTAACTTAGATTTGTTTTGCTACCCTGTTAAATGTAAATTCTGATATTAGCTTGATCTTGTAACTTGACCTAGGGATTTGTGTCGTACCATTTTCCTAGTGTTACTGTTGTTGCTTTGTTATTGTGAGATAGATCGTTCGCGAGGGTTTTCCGTAACTTCTCAGGTAGGGACCTGCTCTTTATTTTTGTTTGTTTATTAGCTTGCGGACTAGCCGATTGAAACCCTCCGAACTAGGCTAGGGGATTGTGAATTTTAACAATAAATTTTCACGGTGTTTTACAAAAGTCTGGATATTTATTTTCTCAGTCTAGCGTTTAAGGTGAACCTTTCCTTAGGCAGTCTATAACCTTTCGTCACCATGTACCACGATCCCCGTGGACGATAATTTCTCGTGCCGCTTTGGCCTATTTGGAAGTTCACCTGATCCTCTCGGCAGTTTGGTCCGGCGGATGAGATGTTAGGGAAGTCATTGCGGTTGTTGGCTGTCCTGGCAGCTCCTCTGACGGGCTAAATATATATATTTATATATTCATCCCATTCATGGTATAAATTCCATGTACCCAACGGTTTAAGAACAGTCAAATAATGAATGTCATGAAACTAGTAAGAAATCAAACGAAAATTGTAGGGGGGGGGGGGGTTACGCGTCAATATCACCTAGTGACATAAGGGTAATGAAATAAATAATAAATGCCCCCCACCCTTCCCATAGAAAAATTCTGCGCGTGCCCATGAACCACCTTAATGAAAATAGTTCCACACCCAGAACAATTATCCGCCAGCCGCCACTGAATCTCATGTAATATTTGTTTCAAGATTAGGCAACATCGCATCACAATTGGGTATAATCCTGTTGACAGACTGAAAAGTATCAAATGTCAAGTTTTATAAGAATTGCAATAAACATATTTCTCCTGTGTTTGCAGGTGGCTTCGTTGGCGTAGTTGGTAGCATGCTGAGCTTCTTTGCCCAAGATCGTGGGTTCAAATCCGGCCGAAGTCGTCGAATTTTTAAGAGCGTTAAAATCCCTCGGTGTGCCTTACTTCGGAGGGGATGTAGAGCCGGCTGTCCCATGTCATAGATTTATGGCATGTTAAAGAACCTTCCACAAATTACACCTGTGTGAAGCTCAATTGTATAGGTTAATAATTTAAACAACGCTCTTAGGTTCCTACGTTCGTTGTCAAGAGCCGACTTCGGTGACGTCAGTTAGCTAAGTTCTGAACTAGTGGCGTTTGGCAGCAAAAGTAGGAAATATTTGAAAAAATCAAAAGTCTTCTGTCCTTACATGAATTAAATAACAGTTAACACACACTAATACAGTCATCACCATTAACACCGGTTATCAGACAGATTATACACACACCCAAAGTACACGGGGCTACATGACCGCTTTGTCGCAGCCCCTAAACTTAAGAACCAACCAACCTGTGTTTGCATGTCATTAGAGAGCATCCACTTTTCTTCGTTTGTTCTCTTGCCAGGTGACGCGCCACCGTCACCATCTTATGCATAACCAGCTTCCGGTTTAGTAGTCAGGTAATGGAAACAAATGACACTGTGTATTGCAATTTTCCTTTGAAAGTAACTGAACTGTTGTTTGGAAAAATAAAAGTTGTAATACGCACCAAGTATGAAATGATCTTCAACTGTGTAAAATGAGAAAACTCAACTCGTGTTAATTCCTTATGCATTAGTGATGCGATATCAGCTAATGTTGTGCCTCAGTACAACATTCGTTCCCTATGTTGCACATTTCCCCGTCAATTTACTATAGTAGGCCTACCGGTATATGTTTGAAAATTATTTAAGATCGTGACGACGAAAGCGCTTCTCCAAACTGGAGAATGTATTTAACTGTATGCACGTAGTATGTCTTGACAAAGTTGAACTTTTCACAGAGCAATTTCACACCATAGTAGGCACGCAGATTTTTGTATTTAGTTTTCTGGAAA
Organism: Meconema thalassinum; assembly: GCA_946902985.2. Taxonomy (NCBI): domain Eukaryota; kingdom Metazoa; phylum Arthropoda; class Insecta; order Orthoptera; family Tettigoniidae; genus Meconema; species Meconema thalassinum. Next base: position 38,394,574 of record OX336394.1, read on the forward strand.
AGTGTCTTTAATTACTGACCAAAACTGATATTGTAACTTTCCGTCGGTCAACACAAAATAACTCAAATTACTGGAATATATGAAAGAAACCTGAACTAAATTACATGTTGTTGAAGTAAAAGGCAGGAGAATGACGACTGGGCGGGTATGCAGGATGCATGTTTAATACGAACTAACCTATTGGGTCACATACAGGCGTCACATACAGGCAAGAACATTATAGTAACTAAAATCGCCACAAAGGGCATTGCGCTTCTTGGCGCTTAATTTGAACCATAGATCAGTATTGGGTTACATATTTCTAATACATCCACTTAAACCAATAGCTGATTTAGAATGTAATAGACATTTGTCAACCAGACTTCAATCATATAGTACCCTACGTAAACATAATACAATTTCTGAGAACAGTTTTGAACACAATTTATACTTAAATTACTAATCAACAATTCAATCCCATTCCTTGGGTACAATACACATGTTTTGTTTTAGGTAAAGGTTTGGTGAGAATATCTGCAATCATTTCTCGTGTGGGCAAATAGTGCAATGGATTTTTTCTCTCTTGAACCTTTTCCCTAATGAAATGATGTTTGGTGTTGATGTGTTTAGTGCGCCTATGAAAAACAAGATTTTATTTTTGCAATTTTCTGTGCACTTTGACTGTCATTATACAAATCAATTTCTTGATTACAATCCATCAACACACATTGCAAAGCACATTCACCTTTAACAAATTCAATTTTTATTGGACCTTGATTAGAACAAATCAAATCAAACATCAGAATCTTAAGATAAACTGCTTCCTTCGCAGCTTCTGACAAATCTACATACTCAGCCTCTGTCGATGAGGTAGCAACTGAGCTATGTTTGCGAGCTTCCCATTATATGGCAGCATTAGCAAGCTTGAAAAGATAACCATTATATAACTTAATATCACTATCTGCGGAAAAACTGGTATCTGCAAACCCTATCAATTCTAAACCAGTGCTCTTAAAAATGAGTCCTTGGTTTATCGTAATTACTTTAAGATACCGAAGTACCCTTTTGGCTGCAAGCAAATGCTCCTCACTGTGGCAAGAAGTAAACTGACTTAAATGTTACAATACATAGGCAATATCTGGTCTAATACACGCACTCAAGTACATAAGTGAACCTCTCAGCTGCTGATAAGGTTTATTATCCACATTTTTGGCTTTAGACAATTTCATATTTACATCCATAGGAGTACCCTACCGATGGGATTAACATCAGTCATCTCAAACTTATTGAGCAGATTCTTTATGAACTGTGTCTGAGAAATTTTGAGTATATTGTTATCTGTATCCCTTTCTATATTCATACCAAGAACCTGAGCAGCAGATCCAAGGTCTTTCATCATGAAATTTTGTTTCAAGACATCTTTTAGTTTGCTAACTTCCTGTGGATTATTGTGGAACCAAAAAAGTCATCAACATACAGAGAAACAAGAATTACAGTATTGCCAATACTCATTCTATAAACATATGCCTCATTATGACTGTTTGTGTAGCCCGAAGCAGACAGAACTGTATGAGCCCTTCTGTGCCACATATGAGCAGCCTGCTTTAGTCCGTAAATGGCCCTTTTGAGCAATCAAACATGGTCTTCCTTTCCCTTCACCTGGAAGTCCTCTGGCTGACACATAAATATTTCCACCTGTAACTCTCCATTGAGAAAAGCAGTCTCAATGTCTAGATGATCAATATGTAAATTTAATTCAACCGCTAAAGCAAACAAGATTCTGAGTGTGCCTTGCCCAAAAACTGGTAGAATGTCTCAACAAAGTCAATGTAAAATTGCTGTGTAAAGCCCTTTGCAACCAACCTTGCTTTATATTTTACAACATCACCATTTGTCTTACGCTTAGCTTTAAACATCCACTTATTCTTTTCAATGGTTTTACCTTCTGCCTTAGGAACTAAAACCCACGCCTTATTAACCATCATGGAATCCATTTCGCACGTCATGGCTTTATGCCATTCCTTAGAGTAAGGTGATAACAAGGCTTCACTTACTGTACATGGTTCATTTGGTTCAGAACAATGAGTGTAATGCAGAATGTAATCAGGATATTGTCTTGATCTTCTTTCTCGCTGGGGGTAGTGACGCGCTTCCTCATCGTGGATTATCTTGATGATCAGGCTAAACTTCCAGTTCTTCATTATGCTGTGGAGCTGGATCTGGAACATCCCTATCACATGCAGTCAATAGTGGTTTACTGACTTCAGGGGTTAGGGGTATTATTGTATTCCCTGGTACCACAGGAGGTTCTGTTAGAACAGAGAAAGACATCTCATCAAAAATCACATCTCTCGCTGTGATTAATTCATGGGTTACTGGATGCAGGAGCCGGTACGCCTGTTTCTCATCCGAGTACCCAACAATACCATTCTCTCAGTCTTGGGATCAAGTTTTCTTCTCAGCTGATCTGGAACATGAACGTAGGCATTACAACCAAACACTTTTAAGTGCGTCAGGTCTACTTTCTCTCCAGTCCACATTTGTTCTGGTGTTGAATTTGGTGTTTTCCGTGCAGGAGACCTGTTGACAAGATATGCAGCTGTATTGACAGCTTCTGCCCACATCCGTTTGTCACAAGCTGCACTTTGCATCATGGCGAGTGCTCTCTCATTCAGAGTCCTGTCCATGCGTTCTGCAGTTCCACTTTGCTCTGGTGTGTACCTTACTGTTATCTGATGCTTGATGCCACGCTGTTTGAAAAACTCATCCATAGCTTTATTACAATGCTCCCCACAATTGTCAGAGCGTATGGCCTTGATTTTCCTTTCACACTCAATTTCAACAGAATTAGCAAATTGTTCAAAGATTTATCTTACCTCACTTTTTCTTAAAAAAAAAAAGACAAAACCCTTGCTTATGTGGCTATCGATGAAGGTGAGAAAATATCTGCCTCCTCCCCGGGATTCCTCAGGCATCGGTTCACGCAGGTCCAGTCGGTTCTTGGGACGATGCTTGGTGGCCTTGAAGGGCTGTTGAGCTTGTTCCCCTTCTATACTTGTAACACAGAGCTGATATTCACCCGATAAATCAATACCAGTAGCCAAACCATTTTGTAACAAGTTCATCCCCACGTGATTGAGATGGCCTAACCTTTTGTGCCACAATTATCTGGAATTAGAACTTTTTGAACAAACATTTTTAACATCACTTAAACAAGTCATTGCTGATCATTTGCACTTATAGAACCTGAGTTATTCAATATATAAAGTCCATTTGACTCTTCAATCATTAATTGCACATCACCTGTAACTTGACATTCGTTGTCTTGAACCACTTAAGAACCTTCTTTATCAAAAACAATAGGCGCGTTTTGGCGTTACGATTGGTATAGTTTGGTTAATACAAAAGCTAACCAGACCGTTTTGGCGAGCTTAGGTTTTAAATAGTTTGGTTATAACCAGGCTCTTGAAATCAGTAACCAAGCTACTACTGCGGTTACTGATATTTTAATCACTTTAGAAGCGCCAATTCAAACACAATCTGAAACTACTATTGAAAGTACGAGATATGAAATCATATTTAAACTTGAATCACTCACACTCAACAAATACAATCATAAATAATATCAAATTCTTAGAGGTTTTTGCAATGTAATATTTGACGATTTCGAAATCGAGCTGTTGTGACGTTGGTTGGTTCCTCAGTTTAAGGGCTGCGACAACGCGGTCATGTAGCCCCGTGTACTTTGGGTGTGTGTAGAATCTGTCTGATAACCGGTGTTAATTGTGATGACTGTATTAGTGTGTGTTATCTGTTTTTTAATTCAACTTGGTCAGTTGATAGACGGCCTACGTTCTTTTCAGGATTATGGTGGCTTTTTTAATACCGTATGTAGCGCGCTACGAATCTCATCAGTTGTTGCTCTTGCTTATTTTTAGAAATTGCAATATCGCGATTATATAGCCTCTTGTATTTTTGGTTGTGTGTGTAATTTGGCTTATACCATATGTTATTGTGATGGCTGTACTAGAATGTTTTTTTAATTTGTAAATTGGGGATGGGATTGGGAAGGAGTTGGCAGTGGCTATCCCAGCATTTGCCTTGAGTAAAATTGGGAAACCACGGAAAACCCCACTTCCAGGATGGCTAAGGTAGGAATTGAACCCTCTTCTCCTCAGTTTAGCCTAACGAGGCTGAATGTACCCCGTTCCAGCCCCCACACTACAATTCAAATTTCTTGACAGAGCCAGGAATTTAACCCGTATCTCTGCAGTTGAAGCGATCGGCTAAGGTCACCATTGAGCCTTCTTTTGCCAAATACTACCATACTACCATGACTATTTTCTGGAAATTCCACAAAAAATAAATAAATAAATCACAGGTAAATACACTAAATTCTAATAATAAAATAAATATATGCAGTGATTCTTTATTTATAAATCATGTCACAAGTGAAGAGGTAAGAATAGTTATAAAAGAGCTAAAAATAAATTCTGTGCTGGCATTGATGGCATCCCTGATGCAATTTTAAAGAAATGTGCAGAAAATATAATAAATCCACTTACGCACTTAATAAACAGTTCAATTCTCTCAGGAACTTACCCGGATATTTTGAAGTTATCAAAAGTAATTCCAGTGCACAAAAACGGTTCAAAAGATGAATTAGATAACTATCGTCCTATTACCTTACCAACTGGTATTTCAAAAATTGTGGAAAAAATTATGTATAAGAGACTGATAAGTTTCATAGAAAAAAATAAAATATTATCAAACTCACAACATGGATTTAGAACGGAAAATCTACACAGACAGCAATTTACGAATGTAGTAATAGTATACTGAAATTAATTGACAATAAGGAACATGTAACTGGCCTATTCTTGGATTTATCGAAAGCATTTGATGTTGTTGACCATAAAATCCTCCTTACCAAACTAAATCAATATGGTGTTAGAGGTCTAACTAATAAATGGATAGAGTCTTTCTTAACAAGGCGTAAACAAATAGTAAGCTTGAGACACAAGGATGATGGAACCAAATTACTTAATGAAACATTGTCCAATGAGGGAATTATTGAATTTGGAGTACCCCAGGGATCGGTTTTGGGCCCACTACTCTTTCTTCTATATATCAATGATATAACACTGAACGTTCATTCACATAAGGAAATTTTGTTTGCGGACGATACAACACTAGTAATAAAAGGTGAAACTAAACAGGTCATACAGCAGTCTGCTGACTCCGTTACAGGAGAGTTAACCAAATGGTCACAAGTTAATCGCCTCATAATAAACTATTAAAAAAAACAGTATGTCTAAATTTCCACACTATACGGAATAGGAATCCTGCGAAACCCAATATAACATTAAATGGTCATCAAATAGAAAATAAATCAGAAACAAAGTTTTTAGGACTATGGATACAACAAGACTAGAAATGGAATAAACATATACAATATCTGAATACTAAACTGAACTCGATGTGCTTTGCGTTACGTATTTTGAAAACCTGCACTAGCATGCACACATTAAGAAATACTTATTTTGCTTATTTCCATTCATACTTAAGATATGGGATCATATTGTGGTATGTCGCCAGATGTACTAAGCACGTTTAGGATACAAAAGAGGGCGATTAGAATTATGGCAAATGTAAACTCTAGAGAATCATGTAGACCTCTGATTAAAGATTTAAACATTCTCCCATTGGCTTGCATATATATCTTTGAAAATATTATGTTTTTAAAAAGAATTTAATGAATAAAGATGTTTTTCTTAAAACAAACAATGATGTTCATAGGCATAACACAAGACAAAATCAAAACATTCTTATTTCACACACACACACACACACACACACAAGCATATATCAAAAAGGAACTTTTCACACTGGAGTTAAATTTTACAATAAACTACCCCAGTATATAAAACTGGCCCCAAAAATAAAAACCTTTGATAGAATGTTGAAAGCTTATCTGCAGTGCAATTGTTTTTACTCAGTAGTTGAATATTTTAGCGTATAGGAGTGATGGAATCTATAACTATATTTTACTTTTTTAATTTAATTTTAATACCTAGCTGTATGTTGTTGTATTTATAGAAATAAGTTTTCATATTATGATAATAGAGTGAGGTGTAAATAGTTGTGCAATAAGATTATATCTATTAAGATTTGCTATTATAATAAGTTATAAATAGTTATAATCTTAGTAATATATACCTGTTAGTTCTTTTATTTTATGCATGTAAATTCTGACGTGTCCTATATCAAAAATGTATTGAATGCATGTATTTGATCAAATGGAATTAATAAAAATCTATCTATCTATCTATCTATCTATTAAATTCCAGTTTTTTCTTAAATACCATTTCTCCCCCTAATGAGCACACTACTTTGACTATGGAAAGTCTCGTGAGTCACCCTAAAATGAATATGAAAATCAGTTTCACTGTACAGCGATATCCAATATTCGCTAGGCTATAGGCCTACAGTGAAGGTCTTAAGTGTCCGTTATCTTGACGCATTCAGAGCCATTGCGGTATTTAAAAATTAGTTTCGCCCTCTATATACTAGGTATTGTACGAAACAAATCTGGTCGACATCATCATAATTATTTATTCACCATATCAATACCAATATTTATTCACCATACCAATTCCAATACATCTTTCGCCGCCATATTGTACGGTAACTTTTCTTTACCAATTTTGTTTTGGCGAGTGTAACCGCAGACTGTAACCAAACCTAACCCAGGTTAAAACCAGAGGGAGCGCCAAAACACGCCTAAACATGACCCTTTTTAACAATACTGTTCACAGAGTGCAAGTTTGCTGTAAGGTTAGGTACATACATAACATCGCTCACCTTTGTAAAAACATTTGCTTGTACTGGAACATCACCTATGCTGCCAATATACAGTTTACAATCATTTGCTACGGTGACTTAGTAGGGGGGGGGGGGGGGTGAGGCCGATTCCAAGCCACCCGGCGTTGCTCGGGCGGCGTTCATATTAAATAATTAATAACTCCCGAACCCGTGGTCGGAGATTCACGAATGAGGTGTCGTTGGACTCGGGCTGACGGGGGCTTTGCTATAGACCACTCATTTCAACCCCTAAATAAAACCTACCCCTACTAGGGGGTGAAATTGTATTATTTTTAGTGAAAGTCTCTTTTGAAATGCGACATGTATAAGGTGCGCTGCTAAAATGAACTTAAAGGTTGTTGCTCATATCGCGCATGTGTTTCTCTGGATGCCGCTATGGATTAACATTTTGGTTTTTGTTTTATACGCATGCGCACTTGGGATTTTTGTAAGAGGGCAAGCTCTTTGAAAAAAAATGATTGATAAGAAGAGGTTTTGGTGGTGAGGAGAGAACCAGATAGTCGCCTACTTTCCTACGAAGTTTGCCGATATCTCTCGAACGCAAGGTTGGTTTTGGACGTGTGACGTGTCAAATTGCTTGTCTCAAAGCCCTATATATTTTATTAATAGGTTAAAGTTTTGAGAATGAGGGAAACAGGCTTTTTGGGGATAAAACCATGATTTTAGACTTTTTCCGATATCTCACGAGTGCATGGTCGGATTTGGTCCTATGACGTGTCAAATGGCTTGTCTCGAAACCCTCTTTATTTTGGTAATAGGTTAAAGTTTTTGAGAATGAGGGAAACAGAATGTTTTGGTGTAAAACCGTGATTTTAGACTTTTTGCTATATTTCGCGAACCAATGATGCCAGAGGCATGTACGACGGGTCCAAGGACTCGGGGTGACTTCCTCATTGCTATGGACCACTCGTTATAATTTTTAAAAAATATTGGAAACTCGATTTTGGGTTAAACACGTGTTTTTGTGATTTTTGCCGATATCGCACGAACCAATAACGCTAAAGACGTGTACGAGGTGTCCTAGGACTCGGGCTAACGCCCCCTGTTTGAAACTATGTTTGAAATTTTGACAAAGGGCCTAACGACACTTTTGTAGAAAAAAATATTAATTTTTCTTTACATGTTTATAATGTTCATGGAGCGTGTTGTTGAGAGAGATGATACTGCTGGGTGTGTGTGTGTTTCAACGAACCTGTCTCTAACCACAAGGACCATGCTTAATAGAACAATCGCTATTTCGGCGGGTCGGTGTATGACAGGGCGAGGGTTCGTTTTCCGATATTTTACCTTTAACGTGTAAACGGTGATGAGAACTTGGTTCTATGTTGGTCGAAGCGAGTAGAGAAAACAAACTTGCAGACGAGCAGGAGGTGAATGTCATTTGAGCTTATTAGAAGGCGCTGATCTGACTTGACAACAAGTGCAATGGAAAAATGTGACGCTTGAAGGTGAAATAATCTGACCATCGTGGTGGCAGGGAAGAGAGAAAGGCATGTGAACACATGTGAAACCACATGAGGGCTAAACCAGTGACATCCTGTTTTGCTTCGTACGTGACAAAATGCAAGTTCATGTGAAATTTGACCTGGCACAGGTGTTCGCCTGGGACGTTAGCTGTTCACGTGCGCGATAACTGTTAACAAGTTACATTCTGTTTGCTTCGTACGTGACAAAATGCAAGTTGACGTGAAATTTGATCTGGCACAGGTGTTCACCTTGGACGTTAGCTGTCCACGTGCTTGATAACAGAATGTTCAAAGCGTGGGAATCGCTGAATCAGTAAAAAGTATGATGCAACTTGTGGGAATGATGTCACAACCAATAGATAGGCAAGAGCTGCGAACAGCAGTGGTGGGAGGTGAAGGGAGGGAGAGGGGGAGGGGTGAAGTATGAGAGAACACAGGTGGAAAGAGAAAGCAATATGTGGAGCTGAGGACTGTACACATAGAGCTATAGGTGGTGTACAAAATGTGTGAATAAATAAACTAAAAATTGCACAGGTTCACACAACATGAAATTTATTGGTCCAAGAATTAAACGTAGAGTTAAACCCTAACCATTTGACATATAGTTTATTTCCTTTTTGTTTCGCGTACGAACATGTGTGATGTTTACCATGTGTGATGAAACATAGCTAGGTAGAGAAAGAATTAGTGTAGGCTACATGTATGGTGACTGACAAGTCTTTTACCATTGAAACTTGTTTTTCAGATCAAACTGCAGTATAGAGAGAGTATAGGTTGCAGGTATGGGTTAATAAATGACGAACGGTGTACACAAACTCGGATTTATCGATTCAAGAATTAAGAGTAGACTATCTTTAATTGATTGGTTAAAGAGGATAGCTAAAACACAAAAAGAATGCTCAGTGGTTACCGGGACAAGATGGTCGCGACACACAACAAGCTTTAAATACTTGAGGCTAATAATCTATACACACACACTCGCTTGTTCTAAACTAAACTGTGTTGCTGTCAGTGCTCAGACAGTAGGCCGATGACAAAATGCATTGCTAACAGAAATATAATCATTTCCGGTTGTATAATGTTACCAGCTATCCATTTTGTGTTGTAGTGTTAAGCACTTTTAGCTCTTGTACTGGTGGTCTTAACTCGATTTCCAGGTCTGAGGCCTAGAACGAGTCAAACTAAGAAACAAGGGCATGTTGGTGTAGTGGTTAAGCTGTTAGCCTTTTCACCAGGGTTCGATTTCAGGTTAATATGCATGCCATAAACATATTAAACAAAACAAAACAAAACAAAACAGAGATAACGTTTAAAACTGATTACATTTATGTCTTTTCAAATTATTACTTGGATTACAAATACAAAGGTGAACTGGGTTTGATATACAGTTAATGCTGTCTATCACACACTAGACTGTAAGAAAGCCAAATAGCAAAAGGCGTAGGTAGAGCAGTGGTAAAATTGCTATATGTAGAGAACTACCTAGCGGTTTTATGAACTGGCAAAGCTATATCGCATAAACAGTGCAGGATACAATCCAGCAATCAAATTTGTGTTTTGTGGAACAGAGAAAATGCACTTTTACCTTCATGGATAGCAAATGAGTGCAGATGAATGACCTATGCATTAGCCTACCATAGGGTTATAACCACGAGGTGGAGGTGTGACTTTATATTTTATTGTTTAGAGACATGGCTTTTTTGTAACCAGTAGATTTAGTATTTTGTAAATATTCAGTTTTGTAATTGTAAATAGTGGAAACATTTTTTTGTAATAGTAAATGTTAAATGTATAACTAAAAGTTATTTGGGATAAGTGTGCATGTCAAGGATAAATAGCGTGGTTGTATTTGTTTTCAAAGACAGGTATGGTTGTGTGAATGTATGACTATAGATAGAATGATTGAGAGAGAGAGAAAGCTTGTTTGTGTGTGAGTGTGTGTGTGTATGTGTGTGTGTGTGGGTAGCATTGATTTTTCAACCAAAGCAAACACGGCAAGGTAGGATGGTGGGGTAATTAATGTATATAGCAAATGGTAAATAGTATACTGTATTTTTTAAAACTTGTGTTTTTTTTAATGCAGCAGTAGATAGGTGTTATTTTGTAAAACAGTCTTACCTACAGTAGTAGTAGTAGTAGTAGTAGTAGTAGTAGTAGTAGTAGTAGTAGGCCTATATGTTTTTGGAAACAAACAGAAAGAGAATGCACTATTGCCATGGTCAAGCACTTCCATTGAGGTGATTTCAAGAAAATTTTAATCAGCAAATGTGTGTTTTACAAAACCAAACTTTCAGCATGGACTAAATCATAAACGTGTCGTCTGTGATATGGAAAAAATAGGAAATCCATGTTTCCTTATCAACACAATTTAAAAACTTAAAACTGACATTTAAAAAATGTAAATGGGAAATTGACAAATGTGTAAACAACAAAATGGAAAATTCTTGTTTCCATATCATGAAATCCAAAAACTTTAAACTGACATTTTCAAATCGTGTACATGGAAAATTGACAAATGGCCATGTGTGAAATGTGAAAATGAAAAAAAAAATGAACAAATGGCTATCATTATTTAAAAAAAAATAAAAAACCGTCGTGTTCTATCGTTAAAGTGTGAATCAAACCACATCTACTTATTTGGATCACCCGAGACTGAGTAGACCTGTTTTAGTCCTAATATACTTTTAAAATTTTATGTTAAAGCTCAAATTGAACTCAGGAGCTTTAGAGTGCCAGCTAACTATTATAACCGTTACGTCACAAAGACAACTTTACACTACTCTTAATGAACAATAATAAGAAAAAAGAATAATAAATGTTGAATTTTTTTAAGGATGAACATGGTGACACTGTTTCTGTTGCACAGTCTGCTAGCTACTAGCCAGCAGCTGGGGTCTTAGAAAACGATACAGTTGACATTTTGTAATGAGATGTGACATGTTTCAAAGTACAGTATTATGGGTTGCTGTTGAGTAAAAACTAATCCTGTACAAGGAAGCAAGGGTTCGAACCCCTTACCTAACATTACTATTGCCTGAACATGGCTTGACGACACTGTATTATTATGATACTCGGTACAAAAACCATAGATAGAGTGTATTGTTTAAGATCACTTTCTTTCTGAACATAGGCGGAGACTGTTGAGTGTTAACAATGGCATTAATATAGTAGGACGTGGGTATAGCAATTAAGAATAAACAGACAATACCCATACAATATTTTTATTTATTTAATATAAGTACTTGTACAATAGTTACATTCAAAATACATTTCTTTTTTCTCTATTAATATTTAGTCCTTTTTGATTCTCTTGCATATGAAGGGTAGATAACCTTGTAGTTCAGCCCTTTAAAACAACAACAACACAACCTTTTGCATAGTCTGTGATGTTGACGACTCTTGAGATGTGGAAGATGGATTAAACATAACTTTTACAGCAGGGGTTAAATGTTGCTCAATAAACACTGCACTATTTTGAGTAGCAAAATTTTTTTCTTGTACTATCTTTTTAGCATTGTCATGATTATTTGTTGACACCAACAGTGTTTCATCTGGTACACCACATTCATGATCACTCACACTTAAAACCTCACCATTTCTACTTTTTAGATTGCCTCGACATCTTTTTGACCTCTCTTTTGAGCATCGCCAAAATATTATTCCTTTTACATTTTGACGATTATAGTTATAAGAGTAGCCTTTATAGAGTACACGTTGTTTACCTTTGTTAGTTGTAGTAAGTTCCATAGTAGCAACTAACCTGTTAGTATGATTTGCTCACTACAAAGGTTATAACTGTTCTGATAATAAAATCATTTAGCGTTAGCTTTTATATTTAATATGTACAGTTTGAAGTGATAGCAAAAGTGAGAGCAAAATGGTAGCAGAGTGGTAGAAAATATAACATGTATTGTTAAGAAATAGTTAAGCGGTTATGTGGATCCATTACATAATAATTTTAGCACGACGAAGCTCATTTTCTATATCCAATAGTTCTTCCTCAAATTCAGTATAACCAGCCTGTTTATAGACATGCAGTTGCTGAAGCCGCCGGATTAGCTTACTTGGATTGTTCCAGTAGACAAATTTAACAAATGATTTTTAGGTGTAAACAAAGCATTACCATTATCATTATTATCTTCATCATCATCATCATCATAATCATCATTATAACCATTATCATTATCATCATCATCATTATCATCATCATCATGATCATTATAATCCTCATCACTATTACTATATAGTCTTTTTTGATCCTTTTGCAATACCACATTTTTCACCAGTCTGTGTTGCCTTTGATAAAGTTGGTAGTTTTTCAGACATTGACAACTGTCCTAACACGACTTGCTGAGGACATGATACATGCTTCTTAACAAACAATTCACTGTCTTGAGCTGCAATATCTTTTTCTGGGACAAGTGTTTTAGCATTTTGAAGATTTTTTTTAAACAGCAACGATGTTTTATCTGGTACACTACATTGATGATCACTCACACTTAAGACATCACTATTTTTACTCACCTCGACACGGTTTTGAACGCCAAATAACAGTTCCATTTTTATTGGTTCGTTTTACAATATATGTATATCCTTTATAGAATGCGTATGGCATACCATTGCTATTTGTTGATACTTCCATGTCAATTGTCAAGCATGAACTAATATCTAGCAAAGTTCACTCGATAATATAAATAATAGTTTAAAGTCAGAGGAAAAGTGCAAGAGTGGGTGCAAAAGTGGGTGCAAAAGTGGGTGTAAAAGGGAGTGCAAAAGTGAATGCAAAATTGAATGCAAAAGTGGGTGCAAAAGTGGGTGCAAAGGTGAGTGCAAAAGTGGGTGCAAAAGCGAGTGCAAAAGTGGGTGCAAAAGTGGGTGCTAAAGTCAGTGAAAAAGGGAGTGTAAAAGTTAGTGCAAAAGTGGGTGCAAATGTGGGTGCAAAATTGGATGTAAATGTGGGTGCAAAAGTGGGTGCCGCTTATAGTAGGCATGAATTTTACTAGAATGTGATTTGAGTAAATGTAATTTCTAAACCCCAGTAGTGAATAGTCAGTTGGTTTTGATCTATGCAAGCGTAAACATGTCACAAACACTGGTGATGGATACTCAAGGCTTTAAGGTCAATGAAAACAAGTACAGTATATATTTAAATAGGTGGCTATCATTGATTGCACAACACGCGGGTTACCATATCTTTTTTTCGGACTAGTGTTTTAACATTTGAAGAGTTTCTTAAACAGCAACGATGTCTTATCAGTCACACTACATTGATGATCACTCACACTTAAGATCTCACTATTTTTACTTTTTAACTCACTTTGACACTGTTTTGAACGATGTTTTTAACAACGTCAAATAACAGTTCCATTTTATTGGTTCGTTTTACAATATACGTATAATCTTTATAGTATGCATATGGCTTACCATAACTATTCGTTGATACTTCCATATCAATTTTCAAGCATGAAATAATCTCCAATAAATTTCGCTCGATAATAGAAATAATAGTTTAAAGTAGGTGCGAAGGTGGGTGCAAAAGTGGGTGCAAAAGTGAGTGCAAAAGTGAATGTAAAATTGGGTGCAAAAGTGGGTGCAGTTTATAGTAGGCACCATTTTTACTAGAATGTGATTTGAGTAAATGTAATTTCTAAACCCAAGTAGTGAGTAGTCAGTTGGTTTTGATTTATGCAAGCGTAAACATGTCTCATACACTGATGATGGATACTCAAGGCTTCTTGGTCAACAAAAACAAGTATATAGTTAAAGAGGTAGCTATTATTGATTGCACAACACTGAATCTATTTTTGAAATTCTGACAAAGGGTCTAAGTGCACTTTTGTTAATATCTCGCGAACCAATAAGACTAGGGCATTGTATGAGGTATTGTTGGACTTTTTGCCGAAGACTGCTGGTAAACACCTATGTTCCCACGACCTTTTTAAAGATGGCGGCTGACCCACGAGAGGTGATTAAAAAATATTCCAAGCGGCGCTTGTGGATAAGCAAACCAATAATCAAAGGGGGTATGACAGAGCTTGAGGCGATAACCCCTTTTGATTGATCCCTGTTGATTTGCCCCTTTGGACTGGTCCCCGTTGACTAGTCCCTCTGGACGCGTCCTTTTTGAAGGGAGTCATTTATGACGGGCCCCTGCTGACGGGTCACTGTGGGCGGATCCCTGTGGACGGGTCCCTGTTGACAGGTCCTTTTGACTAATCCCTTTGGACCCGTCCCTTTGGACTGATCCCTATGGGTTGGCCCATGCATTTATCCAAACTTGCATTTTGTCACGTACGAAGCAAACAGAATGTAACTTGTTAACAGTTATCGCGCACGTGGACAGCTAACGTCCCAGGCGAACACCTGTGCCAGGTCAAATTTCACATGAACTTGCATTTTGTCACGTACGAAGCAAAACAGAATGTCACTGGTTTAGCCCTCATGTGGTTTCACATGTGTTCACATGCCTTTCGCTCTTCCCTGCCACCACGATGGTCAGATTATTTCACCTTCAAGCGTCACATTTTTCCATTGCACTTGTTGTCAAGTCAGATCAGCGCCTTCTAATAAGCTCAAATGACATTCACCTCCTGCTCGTCTGCAAGTTTGTTTTCTCTACTCGCTTCGACCAACATAGAACCAAGTTCTCATCACCGTTTACACGTTAAAGGTAAAATATCGCAAAACGAACCCTCGCCCTGTCATACACCGACCCGCCGAAATAGCGATTGCTCTATTAAGCATGGTCCTTGTGGTTAGCGACAGGTTCGTTGAAACACACACACACCCAGCAGTATCATCTCTCTCAACACCACGCTTCATGAACATTATAAACAGGTAAAGAAAAATTAATATTTTTTTCAACAAAAGTGTCGTTAGGCCCTTTGTCAAAATTTCAATCATAGTTTCAAACAGGAGGCGTTAGCCCGAGTCCTAGGACACCTCGTACACATCTCTAGCGTTATTGGTTCGTGCGATATCGGCAAAAATCACAAAAATCACGTGTTTAACCCAAAATCGAGTTTCCAATATTTTTTAAAAATTATAACGAGTGGTCCATAGCAAAGAGGACGTCACCCCGAGTCCTTGGACCCGTCGTACATGCCTCTGGCATCATTGGTTCGCGAAATATAGCAAAAAGTCTAAAATCACGGTTTTACACCAAAACATTCTGTTTCCCTCATTCTCAAAAACTTTAACCTATTACCAAAATAAAGAGGGTTTCGAGACAAGCCATTTGACACGTCATAGGACCAAATCCGACCATGCATTCGTGAGATATCGGAAAAAGTCTAAAATTATGGTTTTATCCCCAAAAAGCCTGTTTCCCTCATTCTCAAAACTTTAACCTATTAATAAAATATATAGGGCTTTGAGACAAGCAATTTGACATGTCACACGTCCAAAACCAACCTTGCGTTCGAGAGATATCGGCAAACTTCGTAGGAATGTAGGCGACTATCTGGTTCTCTCCTCACCACCAAAACCTCTTCTTATCAATCATTTTTCTTTCAAAGAGCTTGCCCTCTTACAAAAATCCCAAGTGCGCATGCGTATAAAACAAAAACCAAAATGTTAATCCATAGCGGCATCCAGAGAAACACATGCGCGATATGAGCAACAACCTTTAAGTTCATTTTAGCAGCGCACCTTATACATGTCGCATTTCAAAAGAGACTTTCACTAAAAAAATACAATTTCACCCCCTAGTAGGGGAAGGTTTTATTTAGGGGTTGAAATGAGTGGTCCATAGCAAAGCCCCCGTCAGCCCGAGTCCAACGACACCTCATTCGTGAATCTCCGACCAAGGGTTCGGGAGTTATTAATTATTTAATATGAACGCCGCCCGAGCAACGCCGGGTGGCTTGGAATCGGCCTCACCCCCCTACTTGACTTCATATCCAACCTCCCTTTTATCATCAAATTTTGACATCCAATCTACTCTACTAGTCATGTGTTTGGAGGCTGCGGAGTCCATGTACCAGCTGTCTGCTGAGTGGGTATCAACTCCATGTGCTGTGAGAAGAGCCCTACCCTTCTTCTTTTCTTCTTTCTTCTCTAGTGGCTTAACATCTGCTTGATGTGCTGCTGTCTTGCTTTGGTGTTTGCAATCTTGTTTCCTGTGGCCAGTTTTGCGGCAGTTCCAACAGAACGGTTTCTTGGGTTTAGTATTCTTGAATCCACTCCTGTTGGTGTAGAGTGCTGTTTCTTTGCTGAAGCTGGGTTTGTCTTCCTGTAGCAGTTTACATTTCACGAAGTCACTATTCAACTCTGCGTCTGAATTTTCTTATGCCATAATCGTAGGTTTATAGTCATCAGGTAGTTCCTGCAAGAGCAAGGCACATAGAAATTCATCATCAAGAGTATTTTTAACTGCTGCTAGCCGCTGGGAGAGCCCCAAAACTGTGGTGATATATTCTTCCATAGTACCATATTCTTCAAGTTTGTGAAACACAGTTGGCGATGAATTCTTGTGTGCCTCTTGGCACCTTTATCTTTATATGCCATTTTGAGCGAATTCCATGCTGCTTTCGCCATTTTTGCTTTCATGACATACGGAAAAACACTCTTTTCCACCATAAGATTAATCTTGCACAAGGCACCTACGTCGCACCGTACCTTAACCTATGCGCCCGTTTTATCTTCTGAATAACCAGATATGCACTTCCAAAGATCATCGTGCATAAGATGATTCTTCATCTGGAAACGCCAGTCAATGTAGTTTTCTCTCCCCTTCAGTTTCTCGAAGTTATAAAGAGAACCGGTGCAGGATTCCACCATGATGCACACACTTATTGCACGCGATCACAATTTTGTTCATCAAATAGAATCACACTAGTCAGAAAACTATACACTTGTCAATGATCCTGGGCCCATAACCTGTTGATGTAAAAGGCAGGAGAATAACGACTGGGCGTGTATGCAGGATGCATGTTTAATACGAACTAACGTATTGGGTCACATACAGGCAAGAACATTCTAGTAACTAAAACCGCCACCAAGGGCGTTGCTCTTCTTGACGCTTAATTTATCCGTAGATCAGTTTTGGGTTACATATTTTTAACATATGTGATTAATATGTATGTGTGTGGCTGCAGTAACACAATTTCCCACCAGGTACAGCCCACGGGCGGAGAATAAGGTGTGGCGGCCGTAATACAGTTTGCCACCAGGTGCCACCCACGTGCAGAGACAAACAATCCAAAGACGTTAGTTTTCACTAATGTTTGCTGTTTCCTTGACAACAGTTTTCTAGTTATTGATAGACTGGCATTAGACAATCTGTTCTTGGTACATGTGACTGTATCTTGCTGTCGCTAC
The DNA here is from genome assembly GCA_946902985.2 of Meconema thalassinum. Lineage (NCBI taxonomy): Eukaryota > Metazoa > Arthropoda > Insecta > Orthoptera > Tettigoniidae > Meconema > Meconema thalassinum. Next base: position 38,412,225 of record OX336394.1, read on the forward strand.
AAACTCGCGTTGTGGTTCGCACAAATGGAAGCCCAGTACAGAATTTCCGGAGTAATACAGGACGCCACTAAATATGCGTACGCGGTCTCCCAGCTGGACAGCCGCTATGCAGCGGAAGTGGAAGATATAATAACTAATCCGAGACTCCAAGACGCGTACACACATTTACGTAATGAACCCATTCGACGCCTTTCCCTGTTAATAGAACAACGCGTTTGGTAATTGTTAAAGGAGAAGGAGCTCGGTGACCGTAAGCCACCCCATTTTTAAGGGACATTTGAGATCCTTAGTGGGTGCTACGCAAGTTCAAGACAACTTACTCCGCCAAATATGGATTCAGTGCCTTCCCGCGCAAGTCCAAGTCATCCTAGATAAGGTAGCTGAGTTAGCCGACAAAATTTTGGATGTTTCACCACCACCTCTTAACGCTAGTGTTCACGCCATCAACCATCCACCGGACAGCACGCTCAGCCAACTAGCTCAGCGCATTGATGAACTTGCTAAACAGATGGCAGCACTTCAAACCATCATTTCGCCCGCAGCAGCCGTCAGAACAATCCAAGTAACACACGCTCCCGATACCCATCGCCGAGAAGAGACCCACCAGGTGCCTGCTGGTATCACCACCGGTTCCGTGATGAAGCCATGAAATGTGAGCAGCCATGCAACTATCAGTCAAACTCCAACAGCAGCCTGTAATGGCGGTAAATGGCTGCCCAACGGGGCTGGAAGCCAACTCTTTATCACGGACAGAAACAACAAGTACAAATTCCTTATCGACACTGGCTCTGATTTGTACAGTTTCCCCCCAAAATTCTTTCAGGGGCGTCGTCATCATAGCCATTACGACCATGTGGTGTGCGAAAACTCCACTATTCGCACTTACGGAACCTTGTCCTTGAAGCCCAAGTTTGGGCTCCGGCGTGATTTCCCCTGGAGATTCGTTGTGTCTGACGTCACAATTCCCATTATAGGCTCAGATTTCCTCGCCTACTATCACCTCCTTCCAGACTGTCACAACACGCGCATAATAGACGGCGAGGAGTGGTGCATGGGAATATTTGACCCGCGGTTTAAATAATATTTTTGTTTTGGTTAGCCCACATTTCCTGTCGCTTACTGTACATTCCTCCATAGCCTTGAACTTCACCCTGAAAAAGTAACATGACCTTCACCTTGTGAACACCCAAGTTATTTCTATATTATTTACGGTAGGGTCAGATTTACCCATGGCGCCAGTCCTAGTATGACAATTTTCAGCTTACGTTAGTCAGAACAATCTGTAAAAACTAAGGGGAGAAATCCACCTATTTTGATGCAGCACAATAACATAGCTCACGTTCTTGTTGATCCATGTTTAGGGTCTAGGGACACCTTGGTCATCAGCTCCTTCGTTCAGAAAAATTGAGATGACTTTTTTGCTGCCACTACCAAGGCCAATTGTCAGGACAGCAATAAAACTACCCGTTCTATTCTTCCATTCTTCTTCCTTACAGGAGGTAGCCGACGATAAAACATCTTTTGTTTTTCTCTCCTGGTTTACCTCTTCTTGATTTACGACAGAATCGGACTTTGATCATTCTTCTTCAGAAAGTTTGAGCCTGTTTGGGCCCTCCCACCAGCGCAAATCTAATAGCTTTTTTTGTGTTACAGCCTCTGGAAGGTAGATCAGCAGGGTTTTCTTGGCCAGGGATATGGCCCCAGTCACTAGGGTTGGAGTTGATGCAGAATTCTTTTACCCTGTTCGTAACAAATGTTCCCCATTGCCCTTCTCTAGTGATCCAGTGCAAAGCAGTAGTTGAATCTGTCCAATAATACATCCTCATGTCTGTAACATTCAACCCCTTCTTCACTTGCATGGCTAGACGTACTCCTATTAGACACGCCAACAATTCCAACCTAGGAATGGTTATACGTTTGAGTGGAGCAACTCTCGATTTTGCTTGTAGAAAACTTACAGTTACTTGCTGTGTATTTTCACACCTCAGGAATACAACCGTTGCATAGCATAATTTTGAAGCATCGCCAAAGATGTGTAAGGAACAGGAGTCAACATTTGCCAGTGAGGTCCATCTAGGGATTCGTACTGTACCCGTAAATCCGGAAAGTAGCCTGTTGGAATATCCATTGCCCCAGCTGGATTGCCTATTTCTAACAGCACTGGCCAATTACTACATTAGAAATCGCTCCAACATGATCTTTAGGGATTTACATACAGCAGTTACAAGCATATTGTGGATCAACAACAAACTACACGGGGCCCACTTACATTTACTTACGTTCTCGGGGACTGAGAACTCAGCTTCGCCTACAATGCATCCACAATACTCTAATCCTTATATTTAAAATGAATCACACGTCAGCACCGACAGATAACGAACTGAATAAATTTATTAACAATGGTAAACTAACCTAATATAAATAAAATAACAATAAACTAACTTAACAACAAAAATAAATAAAACCATACAATCATACACACTTCCTTTCTACAACACATTTTATTACAATACCGTGCAAAAATATCAGCATAAAAGCCTTGGCAGGTTTAGGCCTACACTACATAAAAAGAAAAACTTTTAAGGGATGCTCTTACATTCATGGCATTCCTGATAATTGGCCACCTTCATTGGCACGCGTCTGAAAACGCACGTGCACTGGCTTGCTCCATGAATGAGCGATAGCACAGCGTTGCGCTCGGAACTATATACATTTCATACAAGCCTGTGAGTCTCCAGCTGTTCACACCAAGTCCTCCACTCCTAACGGTGAATCATTCTGTCTGGCCTGCATTGAGACTGCCTTGTGTGCGTTTAAAATACACGTAAAATTAACATTCAGATCTTACAAAAATGCTCATAACTTCTATGTTCCTTTAACAATCATTCTGGAATTTTCATACAATCTTTCATTCGCACCCCTAAATTGTTCTAGACCAATTCGGTTCAACAATTACTCTTAACAGTGGGCATTCATTCATACAAAAACATCCGCTCACAAAGCACACGCTATTCCAAAACATTCGATTAATAAATCCTACCAAAATTATTTAACTAATTAAATCATTTCCGAAAAATATTTACATGTAATTTGTTCATAATAATTGACACTATTTAACGTTGCTAACACGTTACTTTCAAGATTCTGGCTTCTCGGTTACAATACAACTCTCAATTAATTATGAAAATGAAAATCCACAGCCTGCTTCCAGTCTCCGACCGGGTCAGGAATGAAATGAATGAAGCCCCTATCTAGCGGCGAGGATATGAACTGTGCCGGCTGCCGAGGCCTGACGCACTCCTCTGGGGCAATGATTAAATGAATGACAGATGAAATGAAATGATAGTGGAGAGTGTTGCTGGAATGAAATTTTGACAGGGAAAACCGGAGTACCCGGAGAAAAACCTGTCTGCCTCCGTTTTGTCCAGCACAGATCTCACATGGAGTGACCGGGATTTGAACCACGGACCCAGCGGTGAGAGGCCGGCGTGCTGCCGCCTAAGCCACGGAGGCTTCCCTCAATTAATTATATACACTGTTTTTCCACATAATCATTTTCTAACACTCCGTAGTTTCCATATACTGCTTACACATCGTCTTATATAGGTTTCCTTACATTGTCGGTCTAATACCGTCGACTGACTAAGGTTAACTGTACGTAATTACATAACTTCGGGTTTAATAAAATATAATAATAGTATCATTGACATGAGTAGACAATCGTTCTCTAGTTGTATTTCCGCTAAAAACCCTTCTGTCAACACAGCTAAAACGTTACTTCACACGAACTGGACTACTTGTATACAATGACTCTTATCATGATCCATGCCTTTCTTATCAACGAACAATAATACTTTGACTTCCTTTAAAATGCGGAAATTCCTTCGTAAGTGCTCTACAAATCCTCATATAACAATATATACGGCATAAACAATTATCATCCACAATGTAAAACAATAACCAAAAACGGATTAATTGTCATTAAAATTTCTTCTGTAGGAACTTTTCTCAAATAATGGCATGACCCTCAGTATCGTTTCACATGACTACTGATCTACAATAAATACATACTTAAGTTCTTCAAACGAAACTTCCAATCGTAATGAACGATATTAGACTGTCGTGATTGACCTCCTAAAGTTTACTCCACAAAAAGATAATTAACTGTTAACTCGTCTGTCCCAAATACATGTAATAAAAATAATACTCCTGTCTCATCTCACTTATCGAGCTTCAAATTGTATGTCGTTGTAATATCAGGTCTCCATAATGACGTGATATTACACAAATAGTGTAAAATAACACACATGTTATTTAAAGTGTCAAATAGAATTCAATCTTGACCGGGATAAACTAGCTTTGAATTCCTAGCCAAAGATTTTAATAATCTTCTATCAAAAGATATTTCCTCTAACATATTAAATGAACAAAGCTCTCAGCTTTACAAGTAATAAAAAGGTTTGTCAACGTCGTAATGTTTTTCCACTCTACACAAAGAATGTTTATAGGGATTAAGTCTTCGGTCTTATCAAACGACTAGTATTTCCTAGATCGTTGAAAGTTTATGTGGAATAATGATATAACAATAGCATTCGATGTTTCTTCTGTTCTTGAAGTTTGTTGTTCTTACATTAAAGTTCTCAAATTAAATTTAAAAAGAATTTAATTTGAAGCTATGACACAATGTCAGAATACTTGGTTTAAATCTAATTATTAAAATTCGAGAGTTGAAACGACTAGTCTTCTATGAAGCGATATGATTCCTCAAACAAAATGTTTAATGTCACTTCCACAACTGATCCGTAGAATAAAATTGAAAAATAGATGAAAGGCAATCAACTCCTAAATAATCTTTAAGCATAAAACTCTTAGCACACATCTGAAGTGTAAAATACATGAGAACACTGAAATACATGAAATGTGAAAATATGGAGTAAGATCGTTGGCTCAGGATGTCACTAATCAAGCTCTATACTAAAATTAAGAGACACAGCTACCTTATTTGGACGAAAACTTGAAGATCTATGTAAGTATTCACACAATACGTTAGATGTTTCCTCAGTTCAAGATACTGAGATGGATCTGCATTCGAACCTTGGATCTGCGACCTCAGAGATAGGAAAAACGTTCCCTCTCCGGAATTCACCAACATTCGCCTGGGCTCGAACGACATCCTTCTGGCAAATTCTTCTATTGTTGCTGGGCTACCCCTGGCATCTTGACAAATCTCTTCTGTAGAATCTTCATTCTCCGTCGCAAATTCGTATCAGCCTCATCATTGAAAATAATTTATAGAAATATTCATATAGATGGTGAATGAAATATTTCTATTGCTAATTGATGTTACATTAGTGTTCGTAGACTGACGAAAATGTACAAGATGGACCGTACACTACGTCTGTATTCAAGAATACGTCGAACGAAGTTCCATCGTTGTATCTTAACTTCTGTTATCGAATATGTCTCTGGCACATGACTATTTAGTTCATCATATCAACAATGTTAATTATATTGAATGAAACCACTTGAAGAATAATGATAGTCATTATGATAATGTATATTTGCTGCGCCAATGTTAAAAGTTCTTCGCTACTGTTCACTTGGACTGCGTCCGCCAACTTCACGTTGCAATCTAAAATAATATTCAGCTTTATTTCCAACACATTTGAAAATCTGTCTTAACAGGCTTATATTGTCGAAACGGTAAATTTGAGAACGCTCGATTTTCAGCAGAATGTAGTCTTCGACCTGTTCTTTATATATATTCACTTAGTTGAACTCAAATCTCAATTATATAAGAGATATACTATTTTCAATGTTCCTCACAACTTCACTTAAAATGTAAGTGCGGTAATCTCCAACGTTCTACCTAGCTATTCTAGCGTCTCCACAACTCGACAGTCGTCGCACTCGGACAAAGCTTTGGGATCTCCGTTAACCCAGTAAAAACACTTCCTCACTCTTCAAAGACTGCTGGAATAAGAACCTCGATCCTAGGATCTCCCCCTCCAAGTCGAAATTTTGGCGGCCATATCAATCTCCCACCATAATTTTAGCGCGTAGATTACTAATGCTTATTACTGAGTAGATTAACCGATCTGCGGTTTTTAAAGTATCAGACATAATTTCTTTTAATATTTTCTTCATTACCAAATAAGAAAATCATCTTCTAATGGCCTAAATGCATAATTTCACCAAATTATGTAGTTGAAGTTGATCCCGTCTTCAATAAGACCTCTTCTCATTGGCTCTGGGCTGGGATCCAATAGCATAATTTATAACAATATTTATAATATTAATTTCCAAACTCACTGTTGCTACGCCAATTTCAGCCTTCTAGAAGCGTCTATTGTGCAATATGTCACGTGATCGGGCTCTCCCACGGCCTCGAGCTTGTAACACTACCCTCCTGTGTCACACTTCCAGAATTTATATTTGCTGGTTAAATTTTATCATGGGGACGGAAAATACTCTCATTTTGTCCCAGAATAATTCAATTTTCGGGGGCAGTACATCCTTAAAAATAGGTAGTCCTCCAACCCATTTCAGAAATTTTGACTTTAATTCTTCTGCTAACTCGGGGTCCAAACTCAACTTGGCCTTCCAGCTTTTTTGCAGGAGTAATTTAGGGAAGAGAGTGACGGGAGAACTGAATCCGATGGGATCGAATATTCTATGTGTCATCCGCAAAATAGTCCTCCACGTTATTACTCCTCAGTTTATCTTCATTCTTGTCCCACAAGAGTCCAAGGACTTGTGCCGGTCTTAAATCTTCTTTGCTTGGTAGTAAGGAAGTGTTCTCCCAACCCCTCAGCTCAAATTTACCTTCAGCCATGATACTGGTAGATTGTCCCACAAATGTCTTAAGTTCCTCTTCTGAATCAACTGATGTGACGCAGTTGTCGACATGAAATGAATCACTCAGTTTCCCCGCCACCTCCTTTTGATATGATTTACATTGATACAAATGGTGTTGTATGACAGCTCCCAGAAGAAATGGGCTGCAGTTCACTCCAAAAACTACTCTGCAGTGTCTCATGACTCTTATCTTCTTCTCCTCGAGATTCTCCCTCCAAAGAAACCTCAGATAATCTCTGTCCCGATCGTCAGCAGAGATTTGAAGAAAAGCCTTCTTGATATCCGAAATCACACCGATCCTCCCTCGACGGAACTTCAGAAGGCTTGAGGGGATTAAATCTAACAGATTCGGCCCTTTAGCCAGGCAGTCATTTAATGAAGGCCTTCCCTTCACCTTACAAGGAGCATCAAACACTGGTCTTATACCTGTTGTCGAGTTCTCTTTGAACACCCCACGATGAGGTAGATAATGTCCAGGTCTGTGCACTTCATCTTCTGGAACGATTTGTGTTACTCCTTCCATTAGCCAAGTTGGTAACACTTCATCATAGCTCTCAAGTTTCCCAATAGCACAGAGTTTTGATGTCGTCGAGATCAGTCTCTTCTCTGCCACCCCTCGATTATCAGGTAATTCTTCGACACTATTTATCCAAGGGAACTTCACTTCATATTTACTCTCAGGGTCTTTTTTCACAGTTTCTTTGAAATGGTTTTGTACTGCAGTCTCTACCTCTTCCTTTGTTCGCCCTTCACAGGGGTCTGTGATACCCAAGACATCCAAATTCCAAAGATCTGGTAATCGATAGGTGTGGGTGAGGAGCGTAAATTGCATAGTGGCATGGATTATGGACTCAGTTTCCGTAATAAACTTGCCCATCACAACCCATCCCACTGGTTTCCACAGCAGTAAGGCCACACTGCAGTTCCTTTATGGTACCAGTGTACAATTTTCCAAACGCATCTGCTCCTAACAGTATTTCAACAGGTGGCTGTCCGACTCCTAGATCAGTAAGATGAACCCCCTTCGCTTTCAGTTCTTCAAGCCAGGAAACACCTTTAGGGCAGGCAATACCACCGCATATTAGGGGCTGATCCAACATCTGGACCTCACATGAAAAGTTTCCTGTCAAACTCTTCAATCTAATGTTGTAGCGCTTGTGTTCCTTATTTTACGTTGAACCTCCCCCAAACAGTGCATGCATCACGGTTTCAGACTCAACCACTCTATATCCCAGTGCCTCCGTAGTTCTCTTCAATATATACGATCTTTGGGAGCCAGTGTCAATAAGTGCCCTTACAGTACGCAATTTTCCGTCGTTCTCAAGATGCACTAAAAGGGTCTGAAGAACTACTTCTGAGCTCGAATAATTTGACAGTGAAACGTTCTGCATTTTCGCCGCTATTTCTTCTGATGCTTTCTTCTGCTTGTCTTCCAATTGGGGACATACAATCGTATGATGCGTCCTGTAACAAACAATGCAACTTACTTTGTGTTTACAATCCATTGCTCGATGCCGTGAATTCAAGCAGACGAAGCATCAGTTCTTCTTTCTCAAGATATCTTGCTTTTTCTCCAGCGGTAATCTTTGTGCCTGGAAGCATTCTTTACTTTCATGAGACTTGTCGCAAAATATACAGACAACTCTAGTGTTCTTGTATTCACAGGAGAGTAGATCCATTGCAGATGCAGGGGCTTCGTCCAGGGGCATGTCCTTTTTCCTGTTTCTTTGGACTTTGTCTTCACTTAATTTAAATCCAGCCCAAGCCAGCGAGATTCTTTCTCTATTTTCTACTTCCTTCCTCAGAAATAACATCAAATGTTTTAAGCGATCTCCATAGACTCGACTTCCATAATCGTTAATTTCCTCACGATCTGTTGGCTGTTTTCGTAACCAGATCTTCAGAATATCTTCTGGGATGGAAGATTCTACAAGTGGAAACAGCATGGCTGCAAACTTTTTCGATGGAATGCCGATAGATTTCAGCGCACGCAGGTGAGCTTCTAAGTTGTCATACAACCGAGAGAGGTCGCGAACGTTCTTGCTTTCTGCATCGACAGCTTTCTTAATCACTAATGACAGCAGTTCCCGCACATAATATTCCGTTAAAAGTTCCTCTCTATCAAATCGATTTCGCAGACTTTCAATAGCATTCTCATAGTTTTCCGCGATGGCAGGGAAACTATCCACAATCTCTCGCGCTCTTGAGCCCTCGACAGTTGCTTGGATCAAATACTGGAACTTGTCTTCATTTTCCATCTCTTCGTCCTCATGTATTCTCTTAAACTGACTCCAAAAGCTTAGAAAATCTTTAATATCGCGGCTAAACGTCTTTAATTCTATTTTCGGAAGCCTTAATTTTCTCTTATTTGCATTCGGTGATGAAGCATTTGATTGCGCCACACTTAAGAATTGTACCTGATTAGCCTCAGTAAAATTCTCCATCTTTACCCTTGCACGATCCATCTTTTCTTTATATTCTTCAGAAGTTGAACACTCGACCTCAAAGTTAGCATTTTCATCCTCCAGCATGAACGAAATGACGACATCATCTAGGTTGTGTAGGTCAGCCGCTAACCTCTCCACAGTCGTAAACTTCGTTTTCACAACTTCTCTATCGGGATTTTCACAGTCAATTACTTCAATAAACTTATCGTAATTCTTAGTAAAAATTGTCCTTACTGCTTTGCGTCTTTTCACGGCTGCTATCATCTTGCGAATTTCACTTTGTTATAATAATGTAAGAATATCGACTTACCGATACCGGCTTTTAATCACGTCGGGGTCACCACTAAATGTCAGGACAGAAATTCTTCCTCTTGGTTTACGTAGGTATATAAGGACAGAAACAAGACTACAGATTTTATTCTTCCACTTTATTTATTCATATTAACAGCTTACAACAAGGCACACAGGGGTTTGGTTGAATTCTGCGGTCAAGTTCTCAGAATAAGCATGTTGTCAAGGAACAACACAACGTGGGGTAACATCATCTAACACCAATTATACTGTTACGGAAATTATTGTCATTTTTTCTGCATGTTAAATCTGAAAAATATAAATAAACCTCATTTTATATTGGGAATAGTTTATAGGAAGACACCAGGAGTAAAATTACTTCATTAAAATCCGTACGACTACGACAAAAAGGGAGTGACACACTATGGGTCAAAATGACCCGGCGCCAGTCCTAGTGCTATATTTTTTCACGCCAGTTCTCAAGGGTTAAATCACTCGACCTCGTGTCCACAGCTCACAAGATCCCGCAAGAGTTTCCCGTCTGGAACGCCACGTGATATAAAGCACTTCGCTGTACATTTCACCCAGAAGGTCGGGTTCGATTCCTGTCATGGGAACCACCCACCCGAACCACCCACCGTGGGTGGGTGGTGTGTCAGAAGTAACACAGTTTGCCACCAGGTGCTGCAAACAGGCAGAGACTAAGATGTGGCCACAAATCTTCAAATCAGATTTCAGTTCAAATTAAATTCTTCACAACTCCGTTATCTTTCAATTTCAAATAGGTTTCGCTCACGTTTCTTAGATGTTTAAAGTTTATAACGTAGGATATACAAGGATATCCATGTTTAGAATCCGGGATGTCTGTTGTCAGAGTGCTGTTTCGTCGATTTTACTTGACCGTCCTGTTAATATTTGATAGAAAAATAGCACAGTAGCGCCACCTGGCGAAATAGACATGTACAATAAAGAAGAAAACAAAAGACGAGTCAGTGCAAAGTCTGTGCGTGTTCGCGTCACATGTGACAAGCGTCTCAAAAGATGATTTGTATTTTGTATTTTATTTCTCACTTGATAAATAAATATTTACATTAAAACTAACAGGTTATGGACCCAGGCCATGTGTAAATGGTATTACCACGTGAGTGGATCTGAAGCTGACCGCCTGTGGAACACGTGCTGTATTTTTTGTGAGTTAAGGATAACCTCAAAATGGCAACCGGCAGTGACTACAAAGTTCAAGTGGATAAACTTGAAGGACCTGAAAACTGGGCAAAGTGGAAATGGCATGTGTTGATGGTTTTGCTGTCGTATGAACTGCAAAATATTGTTGATGGTTCGAAAAAGTGTCCTGTGTTGACGTCAGATGCAACTGCGCAACAAAAAGCGGCATATAAGCAGTGGTTGAATGAAGACGCGAAAGCGGTCAGTTTGCTAGCAGGTGCGCTAGGAAAATCTGTTGCCAAGCTCGTGTTGACGTGCACCAATGCCAGTGAAATATGGACAAAATTGAGCGCATGGTTCGAACGAAGCAGTACGCAGCGACTGAACATGTTGATCGAGTCATTCTTCCGAGTGGCACGTGACGACAAGGAGGACATCAGCACCCATGTCACGAAGTTACAGAAGCTTTATCAGGATCTGAACGACGAACTCCAAAAGCACAACGAAAACACGTTATCTGAAAGGATTTTGAACGGTCAAATTTTATCCACGCTGGGAAAAGAATATGATAATTTCAAGGATGTGTGGGACACGATTCCGACGGAAAATCAAACTGTGAACTTGTTGATTGAAAAATTGTGCACGATTGAACTGCGTGACAAAGGAAACGTGGAATCGACTTGCTTTGTGGTACGCAGTGCTCGCAAGAAGCATTCCCAGTATGGCAGGGGGCAAAGGCAGCGCTGATGACAAGTCGAAGAAAAATGTTCAACGAGTAAAGCAGAAGTTTCCATGTTTCAAATGTAAGGAATCGGGCCATTGGGCAAGTGAATGTCCAGTGAAGAAGAAAGAGGGTGACACTAGAAACAAAAATAAGGAGAAAAATGCTTCGTTTCTGACACATGCTATGAGTTCGTTAGACGGCGACTTTGTTCATGCCGACGAGTGGTACTGAGACAGTGGCGCCACAAATCACATCACCGCGAACAACTAGTATTTTACAACATACGTCAAGTTTGCTGCTCCAGAGAAGATTTTGCTAGGAAAATGAGGTGTGAGCATGCTAGCTCACTGCAAAGGAACTGAAAACATTCAAGTGCGGCTGAACAACGCTTGGTTGAGTGCTAAGATGACTGAAGTTTTGTATGTTCCCGATGCAATGGTTCATCTGTTTTCTGTGAAAGCTGCTGCAAGAAAAGGTTTTTGTGCAAGACTGTTAGAATTGAAGACAAGGTTACTGGAAAGGCGATGATGGCTGGACGTGTGAGTCATGGTCTGTATGTACTTGGCGCGTCATGAAACCGGCGCAAACCATTCAAGTGAATTTAGCTCCATCGTAGGACAAACTGCAGATCTACCATGAACGATTTGGTCATCAACACAAAGCGCATGTCAAGAATGTACTGAAGCAGATGAACATCAATGTAGACATGGGCAAAGAGGATTTCTGCGATGGATGTGCACTGGGAAAAATGCATCGACGGTCTTTCAAGACACGAATGAATCGACCAACAGCCACCGGTGAACAAATCCACGCCGATGTGAATGGACCAATGTCTACTGAATCTCTTGGAAAGGCACGCTACTACGTATGTTTCAAGGATGATTACAGCAAGTTTCGACGAGTTTTCTTTTTAAAGCACAAACGTGAAGTGTACACCGTTCTGGAACAGTTTCTGAATGAAGCCAAAACAAATGGACACGTCGTGAAGCTGTTCAGGTGTGATGGAGGAAAAGAATTTGATAACAAGAAGGTTTCTGAACTACTCGCAAGCAGAGGCATAGAACACAGCATTACTACGCCGTACACACCACAACAAAACGGAGTTGCGGAACGTGAAAATCGGACGATTGTGGAGTGCGCAAAATCTATGCTGAATCCCAGCTAGTTAACGAAACAACTTTGGGCTGAAGCCTGCAACACTGCGGTGTACCTCCTGAATCGCACTAGGAAATCATCCATTGAAAACAAATCTCTCTATGAACTGTGGTATGGACGACCAGTGGGAAGTCTCAGTCATCTGAAGATCTTCGGAACAGAATGCTACCTGCATATCGAAAAGAATTTTAGCTCAAATTTCAAAGACAAAGTTGTTTTTGGACATCTGGTTGGGTACGTGAACGACAGGGATGGATTTAGAGTCTGGATTCCAATTCAGGGAAAGGTTGTTCTAAGCCATGATGTGAAATTCAAACCTGAAGTTGTCTGCACTCTGCGCGCCAACGCCGGAAAGGTTGAAGTCACGCTTGAAGAACGTGTGGAGAGGAATCAGTCTAATTCATCGTTTGATGTAGGCCTACAGAAGAGGTCAGAGCCAGATGAGAACTTAGCGAAATTGAAGATTTTGCTTCGGCCTCCAGTTCCGGAGGAAGCGAAGATGAGGAAGGAGGAGAGACTTAAGAAACAAGGAAAAGCAAACGTGAAAGTAAGAAGCCATCATGGATGATCAGTGGAAATTACATGTACATGGCTGGACCATCTATCGTTGAAAAGAATCCTGACTCATACTCGGAAGGGCTGCAGTCTAGTGATAAAAATCAATGGCTGAAAGCAATTAATGAAGAATTGGAGTCCTTAAAGGAAATTGGTTGAGCGTCAAAATGGTGCACGGGTCCTGAAAAATCGGTGGGTTCTACGACAGAAGACAACGGACAGTGGAGAAGTTCGCTTCAAGGCACGATTGGTAGCCAAAGGCTATGTGCAACAGCAGGGAATCGGTTATGAAGAAACATTCAGCCCTGTGCACGGTATGATACCATTCGAGCTCTGTTGGCAGTAGCTATTGAAAAGGAGATGAAACTTGGTCAATTTGATGTCAAGACGGCATTTTTGAACGGCGAGCATGAAGAAGATGTGTTCATGGAACATCCAGAAGGTCATCAGGATGGTACTGGCCGAGTGTGTCATCTAAAAAGAAGCTTATATGGTTTAAAACAGGCTCCACACTGCTGGAACAAGCGTTTCAAGAAATTCATGGAGAAAGCTGGATTCAAAAACAGCAAAGCTGATCCTTGTCTCTTTTACAGCAACAAAAATGGAAAGTGGTTGGCTGTTGTAATCTTTGTGGATGATGGTCTGGTAATTGGCAACGAAGAAGACATCGAGCAGTTCATGTAAAAACTTCAGCAGGAATTTCAAACGACCAGAGGATCTCTCAACAATTTCCTGGGCATGAAGATACAACAAAACCATGATGGATCAATTGCAATCAGTCAAGAGGATTATACGAGGAAAATCCTAGAAAAAATTGGGATGGCCGAGTCAAATGGAGTGTCTACCCCAGTTGGACGCGAAGAAAGTGAAGACGGAGAAAAGGTTTCGGCCAGGGTTCCTTATCGTGAGGCGGTGGGATCCTTGATGTACCTGACTACAGCTACACGTCCAGATATCGCATTCGCGGTCAACAAAGCTGCTCGAGCCATGGAGAGTCCTACAGTTCAAGACTGGAGTCAAGTGAAACGGATATTTCGATATTTAAAGAGCACATTGAACCATGGAATCGACTATAGGAAAGAAGACGTTTTGAAGGTCTACAGTGATGCTGACTACGCCGGTGACAAGAGGACGAGACGTTCAACGACGTGTGTCATTTCGACCTGCAATCATGGAGCTGTATCGTGGAGAAGACAGTTACAGAAGTCTGTGTCAACATCGACAACTGAAGCTGAAATTGTGTCTGCAAGTGAAGGAGCAAAGGAGTTGATTTGGCTGAAAAGACTGTTTTCTGAATTACTGGGAACTGCTGGCAAACCTCCTACGCTTTACATAGACAATGCTGATGCAGTTAAATTGGCTAAAAATCCGGAGTACCATCGAATATCCCAGCATATTGAGGTACGTCATTTCTATGTGAGGGAAAGATTTTTGGACGGAGACCTTGAGCTGGAGCACATCAACGGGACCAATCAATTAGCTGATCTTCTAACTAAACCTCTGGAGAGGGTCAGATTCGAGATGCTGCGTGAGAGAATTGGCGTGCAGAAGATGACATCTTAGAGGCTGAAAAGTGTTCAATAGTTCATCTTGTTTATTTTTTTCATTTGTATTTGATTTTTCTTTGGAGGAAGTGTTAATATTAGAAAGAAAAATAGCACAGTAGCGCCACCTGGCGAAATAGACATGCACAATAAAGAAGAAAACAAAAGACGAGTCAGTGCAAAGTCTCTGCGTGTTCGCGTCACATGTGACAAGCGTCTCAAAAGATGATTTGTATTTTGTATTTTATTTCTCACTTGATAAATAAAGATTTACATTAAAACTAACACGCCCCCTTAAAATAAAGGATTAATAGGCCCTAAGTACGGTGCAGTCTATCAGACTACTAAATGGAAAGTTCCATGCTGTATTCATCGACTTTACAAAGGCATTTGACTGAAGAGGAAGAGTGAGGAGAGTGTGCGTCCCTTACTTCAAAGGACTATGCAGTAATCATCGCCGGATCAAACGACGTCTATAGAAACGAGAGTAAAAAGGTAATCAAAGATTTAAAGGGTACATTGCCATCCATGCATAACACAAATGTCACCATTGTAAACATTCCGCAGAGATACGACTTAGTTCCCAAATCATGTGTAAATGTAGAAATAGAGGCTACAAATGGAAAAATTCATAAAATTTGTAAGAGTTTTCCAAATGACCAAATTATAGGTGTAAGTAAATTAGATAGGAAGTTCCACACTCGGTATGGCCTGCACTTAAATAGGTTAAGAAAAGAGTATCTTAGTGATGAAATCTGAAAAATTGTAAATTCAAATGGTAAGAATAATTCAACAGTAATATCTTTAGAGTGGAAGCAGGGAAACTGGTAAAAGAAGCCAAACGTGAGGTTTGGCATTCAGATGAGTATCTTTTGATGTCAAATTTAACTGAGTCCAACAATGGTATTTCGGATTTGTCTAGCAACAATAATAATAACAATTATGATAGTAATAATGTATATAAATCACCAACACAAGCTTGCAAAAGTAACAAATTTAAAATTTACCACCAGAATGTTCAGTCTCTCTATAATAAAATTGATTACATAAATCTAATGCTTAAAAATGAACTTAAAGACATCTCAGCACTATGTATTTCAGAACATTGGCTGAAAGAGGAACAACTCGAATTAATTCAATTCCCAGGGTTTATACAAGCTAGTAAATACTCTAGAGATCTAATATTAGCCATAGTGGTACTTGTATCTTCTTAAGAAATAATTTAGATCATGGACAGCTAACAGCTTATGATTATCTAATTATGGAAGAGGATTTCGAATTCTCTGCCATAAAAATACAGCAGTTTAAGTTAATAATTGTATGCGTATACCGTTCTCCGTCAGGAAAGTTTCCTTTATTTATAGATAAATTAGAATTGTTACTCAATAACATGAGCAAAGTAACTTTCGATATAATAATTTGTGGGGATGTAAATGTGAATTTCTTAAAATTTGATAGAAATTGTGAATTATTAACACAGTTACTAATTTCCTATGGACTGGAACCCACAGTAAATACACCAACAAGAATAACAAAATTTAGTAAAACCACTCATCAAATTTTTTAAAATACAGATAAATATCACCATTCAATAGAAGTCTATAGTCCGGGTTTTAGTGACCACCATGGACAAATACTGAGTTTTGAAGTACCCGAAACAATCAATAATAATGATAATGGAGTAAAATCAAAGAGCAGGTCATTCACTGAAACAATTGTTACATATTTCAATGACTTATTAAATAAGGAAACATGGTCAGAAATGTATAAAATAGAAAATGTAAATGATAAATTTAATGCATTTAACAGTCCCCTAAAACACTATTTTGAAACAAAGAACTGTTCAAAATAACAAAACTAGCAATTGGATAACAACAGGGATTATAAATTCATGTCAAAGAAAGAAATTTCTACACAAATTATATAAACAATACCACACAACACCTGAATTCAATTTATACTACAAAAATACACTTGCATATCAAATCTATATATAAAAAGCACAAAGTTTGTCTGTCTGTCTGTTATGTATACAAATCTACACCGTTTCACCGATCTGAACCAAAATTTGTATACTTACCCTTTGGAACCCGACTAGTAACCCTGTCAACTTTAAATTTCGGACAGACCACCCCATTTCCTGCATTTAGGCCCTTTTGCACAAATCTACACCGTTTCACCGATCTGAACCAAAATTTGTATACTTGCCCTTTGGAACCCTGCGAGTAACACTGTCCACTTAAATTTTCGGAAAGATCACCCCATTCCCTGCCTTTAGGCCCTTTCGTCCAAATCTACACCGTTTCACCGATCAGAACCAAAATTCGTATTCTTACACTTTGGTACCCTGCGAGTAACACTGTCTGCTTGAAATTGCGGACAGACCACTCCATTCCCTGCATTTAGGCCCTTTGGCCCAAATCTACACCGTTTCACCGATCTCAACCAAAATTTGTATATTTACCCTTTGGAACACTGCGACTAACACTGTCTGCTTGAAATTGCGGAGAGGCTACTCCATCCCCCTACATTTAGGCCCTTTGGCCACTTAAAATTTTGGACAGACCACCCCATTTCCTGCATTTAGGCCCTTTGGCACAAATCTACAACGTTTCACCGATCTGAACCAAAATGTGTATACTTACCCTTTGGAACCCTGCGTGTAACCATGTCCACTTGAAATTTCGGACAGCCAACCCCATTCCCTGCATTTAGGCCCTATTGCACAAATCTACACCGTTTCACCGATCTGAACCAACATGTGTATACTTACCCTTTGGAACCCTGCGAGTAACACTGTCCACTTTAAATTTCGGACAGACCACCCCTTTCCCTACATTTAGGCTCTTTGGTCCAAATCTACACCGTTTCACCGATCAGAACCAAAATTCGTATTCGTACCCTTTGGTACCCTGCGAGTAACACTGTCTGCTTGAAATTATGGGCAGACCACTCCATTCCCTGCATTTAGGCTCTTTGGCACAAATCTACACATTCACCGATCTGAACCAAAATTTGTATACTTACCCTTTGGAACCCTGCGAGTAACACTGTCTGCTTGAAATGTTGGACAGACCGCTCCATTCCCTGCATTTAGGTCCTTTGGCCCAAATCCACACCGTTTCACTGATCTCAACCAAAATTTGTATATTTACCCTTTGGAACACAGCGACTAACAATGTCTGCTTGAAATTGCGGAGAGGCTACTACACCCCCTGCATTTAGGTCCTTTGTCACAAATCTACACTGTTTCACCGATCTGAACCAAAATGTGTATACTTACCCTTTGAAACACTGCGAGTAACACTGTCCATTTAAAATTTCGGACAGACCACCCCATTCCCTGCATTTAGGGCCTTTGACACAACAAATCTACACCGTTTCACCTATCAGAACCAACATTCGGATACTTACCCTTTGGTACACTGTGAGTAACACTGTCCACTTGAAATTTTGGTCGGACCACTCCTTTCCCTGCATTTAGGACCTTTGGCAAAAATCTACACCGTCTCACCCATCTCAACCAAATTTTACATACTTACCTTTTGGAACCCGACGAGTAACACTGTCTACTTAAAATTTCGGACAGACCACTCCATTACCTGCATTTAGGCCGTTTGAGAGAAATCTACACCGTTTCACCCATCTTAACCAAATTTTACATAACTTACTTACCCTTTGGAACCCAACGAGTAACCCTGTCTACTTGAAAATTTGGGCAGACCACTCTTTCCCTGCATTTACTTTTAATTTTGGGCAGACCACTCCTTTCCCTGCATTTAGGCCCTTTGGCAAAAATCTAAACCATTTCACCCATCTCAACCTTAGGCCCTTTGCTAAAAATCTACACCGTTTCACCCATCTCAACCAAATTTTGTTCTTGCTCGACTGTGATTCATTATTACTATTACGTTAGTTTGTAAGTTTGACGTGCCAATTCAATAGTTGTAGTGTATGTATGTCCCCTTTGCGTTCATATACCATTCATCCGATTGCGATGATACTTGGGTCTGTTGTTGTGTGGAATCCAGGGAAGGTTTCTAGCTACAAATTATGTACGTAACACAAAAGGGTGAGGGACTTAACAGGAAGTTTTAAATGCCCCAGTAACCCAATTGCACAATGCCAGTTGTGATGATGATGATGATGATGATGGTGATGTTTAAAGGGGCCTAACATCGAGGTTATCACCCTTAATGGTTTGGGGGATCGTGAAAATGAAACTAATACTAAAACTATCTACAAAACTTATGGGCTAGAAGAAGATAAGGACAAAAGAAAGGAATAAGGGAAATAAAAGATAGGAGGAAATGAAATGCCATCAACCCTAGATAAATGAGAATTGAGGACTTGGAAGGAAGGAGAGCCACGAAATGCAGATAGGAAAGGGAAAGAGGACAGGGTCCATCCCAAAGGCAATGGAAAAAAGGGGTAAAACCGGACCCAGCTCAGGAAACCCTCAGGGTTGCCAGCTCCCGAACTCACCAGCCATGAGCCCTTGAGGACGTAGCACTATCCAGGCTGCACCAGAAGTGGTGGGGCTACACACGCCCTGCCTCCTTGAGTGCCGTGAGCAGAAGACATGAGATATTAAGAAAAGAAAAAGAAGGCTGACACCTCTAAGAATGAGGCTATCAGGAATGATTAGACAAGGGTCAATTAAGGCCGGAAAGTGAAAGAGTCGCTAGGCCTCGGACACCCTGATACCATAGGGGTCGGAAGAGAACAAGAGTTTGACCAAGGGAGGCTGACTGGAAAGAGAACTGAAAGGAGCCCGGCACCAGTAAGTAGAAGCAATGCCGGACTCAGCCGGGGTCCCGTGGTCGCAAACCCACGTCCGACAAGTTGTGAGATCCTGGGGGGTGGAAGGTTGGAGGAGGGGGGCAGGTGTGAGAATAGCTTGCTGATTCATCGCGAGGTGACATGAGAGGAGTGTCCGGAGGCCGCCGTGTTACCAGGTATTGCTGACTATGCTGATGTTCATACAGGGCCTTTGCTCAAACCACTTTAGTGTTACGAAAGAGTGAGTGATTCACCGGCCAATGTATAGGACCGGCACCCCCCCCCCCCCCCCCCGAACGTCTGTCATCATATATCGTCATCAACTGTGATATTCTCAGGTTCGTGCAGCTTGGACCCGAGCAGTACTTCATCAGCTTTTTCACTAGACGCTTCGAGTATAGGCCTTAGCCAGAAAATAAGGTTCAGACTTTGGAAGACATCGAAGGTATAAATCTGAATTACCTATATCAGATTTAAAATTACACCATGTTCGTTTAGTAGTCATTTTTCATTACCTTATTATTATCATAATAAGGGAAAATGACCTAGATGTTACGCCCATTATACCACTAATCACCACACACAATACGTCTTCATCGCCTGTGAATTTTGAAATATTTCTATCACGGTAGTCTGTAAGTTTGTCGTGTCAATTCAACAGTAGTTTTCATTATCATCCTCATCAAAAGGGCAAATGACCTAGATGTTACGTCCATTACACTACTAAGCAATACCACAGTCTTCATCACCTGTGATTTTTAAAATGTGTACTTCCATTAGTTTGTAAGTTTGATACACCCGTTCAGTAGTAGTCGTCTTCATTATCATCCTCATCAAAAGGGCAATGACCTAGATGTTACGTCCATTACACTACTAAGCAACACCACAGTCTACGTGATTTTTAAAATATGTATTTCCATTAAATTGTAAGTTGGATATACCCGTTCAGTAGTAGTCGTCTTTATAAATAAATAAAATTTATCACGTTGAGTGTTAAGGAGACTGAGATATTATCATCATTCCACCAGGCGAAGCCGGGTACTACTGCTAGTAAGGTAATAAGACTAGCAAAGGAAATGCATAATGATAATGTTATGTCCCAATCATCTAATAAAAACAGGGTCATGTGGTCCGTGATAAAGAAAGAAACTGGAAAATCTGCTAAAATACAAAGGAACAATACACTGACCAGAAATAATAAAGTGATTAATAATCCAGAGGAAATAGCAAACAATTTTAATGACTATTTTCTGGAAATTCCACAAAAATTATTAAATAAATCACAGGTAAATACACTAAATTCTAATAATAAAATAAATATATGTAGTGATTCTTTATTTATAAATCATGTCACAAGTGAAGAGGTAAGAATAGTTATAAAAGAGCCAAAAAATTAATTCTGTGCTGGCATTGAGGGCATCCCTGATGCAATTTTAAAGAAATGTGCAGAAAATATAATAAATCCACTTACACACTTAATAAGCCGTTCAATTCTCTCAGGAACTTACCCGGATATTTTGAAGTTATCAAAAGTAATTCCAGTGCACAAAAACGGTTCAAAAGATGAATTAGATAACTATCGTCCTATTACCTTACCAACTGGTATTGCAAAAATTGTGGAAAAAATCATGTATAAGAGACTGATAAATTTTATAGAAACAAATAAAATATTATCAAACTCACAACATGGATTCAGAACGGGAAAATCTACACAGACAGCAATTAATGAATGTATTAATAGTACACTGAAATTAATTGACAATAAGGAACATGTAACTGGCCTATTCTTGGATTTATCGAAGGCATTTGATGTTGTTGACCATAAAATCCTCCTTACAAAACTAAATCAATATGGTATTAGAGGTCTAGCTAATAAATGGATAGAGTCTTACTTAACAAGGCGTAAACAAATAGTAAGCTTGAGACACAAGGATGATGGAACCAAATTGCTTAATGAAACATTGTCCAATGAGGGAATTATTAAATTTGGAGTACCCCCAGGGATCAGTTTTGGGCCCACTACTCTTTCTTCTATATATCAATGATATAACACAGAACGTGCATTCTCATAAGGAAATTTTGTTTGCGGACGATACAACACTCGTAATAAAAGATGAAACTAAACAGGTCATACAGCAGTCTGCTGACTCCGTTACGGGAGAGCTAACCAAATGGTCACAAGATAATCGCCTCTTAATCAACTATAAAAAACAGTATCTCTAAATTTCCACACTATACAGAATAGGAATCCTGCGAAGCCCAATATAACATTAAATGGTTATCAAATAGAAAATAAATCAGAAAAAACGTTTTTAGGACTATGGATACTATGACTTGAAATGGAATAAACATATACAATATCTGGATACTAAACTGAACTCGATGTGCTTTGCGTTACGTATTTTGAAAACCTGCACTAGCATGCACACATTAAGAAATACTTATTTTGCTTATTTCCGTTCATACTTAAGATATGGGGTCATATTTTGGGATATGTCGCCAGATGTAATAAGCACTTTTACGATACAAAAGAGGGCGATTAGAATTATGGCAAATATAAACACTAGAGATTCATGTAGACCTCCGTTTAAAGATTTAAACATTCTCCCACAGCCCTGCATATATATCTTTGAAACTATCAGCCGCGGCTCGTGGTGTTGTAGCTGGGGAAGGCTCAGCACGTAGTGGCAAAATGCTGGTATAACGCATTATACGACACCCACATACACGGCTGCAGGATTTTTAATTTCACGGAGAAAGGTGGGGGAGCTCAGAACAGACTTACAGATTGGCACCATTATGTTATTTTATAAAGCATTTTTTTTCCCTTATTAAAATGAATGTACTTACCTAGTTTCAACATTCAGAAAGAGGCAATGCATTCCGTTTCTAATTTAACCTACTCCCCATTCTAATTAGTCCCGATCAGAGGAGTCTGTTTCACGGTTGTAGACTACCAAACAATCGCAATTTACTTAGAAAACATTGTGCTTACCAGCTAGAACTGTAAGGGAATTGATCTGTAACATAGTCCGAAAGTGAACCCGATCTTGAGGGATAAATGGAAACAAATAAATAAACACAATTGTAGATATTAAGAGCAGTGAAGCTACTTGCTATTACTTTATATAAACACACATGACCTTTAATTCATAGGTTTGTAAGAGAAGTCTGCCCTCCTCTCCTTTAGAGCTGCAAAGCGGTCAATGACAAGCTCATTGAAGTTCGGTGACTCCAACAATTCCTTTTCTGTGGAACACATTGCAAGTGCACAGTCGGCCTTCCTTCATTGTGTTTCGTAAAAATGTTTTCACTCGTTTTAGGGTATAGAAACACTGCTCTGCCTCTCCTGTGACCCTTCACAATCAGCCTAGTTTCGTGGTCGAGATTTTTGCCCGATACGCTACTAACTGAATTCATTGTCTTGTAGACATACACTTACCACTACTGTAGCTGGGGTTGCCAGACGTTCCGTTTTACCCGGAACAATTCCGTTGTTTCTTGTTTTGTTCCGCGTTCTGTTTTAATCTTTAACGGAACGCTAAATATTCCGTTTTTTTTTTTGGTTCATTTGATAGTATATTCAATTTTGCACCAATTTTCAAATATCCCGCTTCATAATTGATTGTAATATCTAGCTTGTTTTCTGGTGATACAGGTGCAAGTTTGAAAGAGAAAATGACTTCTATGTCTGTGTTAGATAGATGGATACATGTTATAGATATATTAGGGGCAACAACATTAAGGAGTATCGTAGTCCATGTGAAGTTAATACTCAGCATTTCCCCCTCCAATGCATTTACGGAGAGAGTTTTTTCTGTCATGAATATCAATTGGAGAGATTATACAAACAAACTCCATTGTTCACATATTATAATTATGACGAAAATTGTAGTGAATTTTATCAGAAGGTACTTACAAATAAAAGATGTTTGCAAAGGTTTGTTCAAATGAAAAGCATTTGTAAGTTGCTGGTGCCATAGGCCTATATGATATGTGTATTTGATTATGCAATAGTAGTGGGATGATGAGAGAGCTGTCTACTAACTTATTGAACCCTCCTCGTATTTGCCCCGAACCTGATATCTCGCTAACCAAACATGGGATTAGAACATACAGGGTGTCCTAGCACTGCTAGTAATGCCCCCTACTTTCCTATAGGCTCTTTATTTGATTAAAAGACCAAAACTAAAAAGGTCATTCGCGAGTAGTGGGGTAGTGTTGGTTTCCTGAAGTCGCGCTCGTGCTTGAATATGTATGCCTATGTTGGGAAAGGGTTAGGTGGTGGGGGAGGAGTAGGGTCGAGTGAGGGGTCGTTTAGATGGTATTTTTTCCGCTCTAGATGATGGTGAGGTTATTTTTTAAAAATGGATGGAATTGGGAAACGCCATTTGGGGTAAACATGTTGTTTTTTGACATTTTGGCGATGAATGTTTTTTTATACGCATGCGCACTTGAGGAGTTTTGTAATAGGGCGGGCTTTTTAAATGATGATTTATTAATGAGTGTTTTTAATATGTATTGAAATAAACCATAAAAACTAATAGGTCATCGGCTTTTGACTATCTCGCTAACCAATAATCGGATTTAAACCTATGAGGTGTCGTAGGACTCGTGGTGAACTCTCCTTTTCCATGGACGGGGTATATCCACACCAAAATAAAAACGTGGTAAGGGGGTGGGGAGCTGCACTACTTAGGAAGTTGTGAGCCCCCGCGACCTTGGAATGGAAGATTCATGCTAGGAGGGCGTGCTTGGATTCGATTTTTTCATTTCGTTATGCTCTTTACGGGAATGTCGGTGTCGAAAAGGTGAAGTTAGGGTTTTGGGTCAAAACGTGCGTTTTTCACATTTTTGCCGATTTTTGGAAAACGGGCCATGCTAGGAGGGCGTGCTTGGATTCGTTTTTTTCATTTCGTTATGCTCTTTACGGGAATGTCGGTGTCGAAAAGGTGAAGTTAGGGTTTTGGGTCAAAACGTGCGTTTTTCACATTTTTGCCGATTTTTGGAAAATGGGCCATGCTAGGAGGGCGTGCTTGGATTCGTTTTTTTCGTCTCGTTGTGCTCTTTACGGGAATGTCGGTGTCGAAAAGGTGAAGTTAGGGTTTTGGGTCAAAACGTGCGTTTTTCACATTTTTGCCGATTTTTGGAAAACGGGCCATGCTAGGAGGGCGTGCTTGGATTCGTTTTTTTCGTCTCGTTGTGCTCTTTACGGGAATGTCGGTGTCGAAAAGGTGAACTTAGGGTTTTGGGTCAAAACATGCGTTTTTCACATTTTTGCTGATTTTTGGAAAACGGGCCATGTAGGAGGGCGTGCTTGGATTCGTTTTTTTCGTCTCGTTGTGCTCTTTACGGGAATGTCGGTGTCGAAAAGGTGAACTTAGGGTTTTGGGTCAAAACATGCGTTTTTCACATTTTTGCTGATTTTTGGAAAACGGGCCATGCTAGGAGGGCGTGCTTGGATTCGTTTTTTTCGTCTCGTTGTGCTCTTTACGGGAATGTCGGTGTCGAAAAGGTGAACTTAGGGTTTTGGGTCAAAACATGCGTTTTTCACATTTTTGTCGATTTTTGGAAAACCGAAAACGTGAGAATGACGTGTGTGATAGTATTTATTTCGTCTCTTTATTCTCTTTACGTGGATATAGACATGAAAAAGGTAAAAAGCTGGAAACATGGTTTTCTTATGGAAAAGGTGTTTTTTTTTTGTTCATTTTCGCGTTATTTGGAAAACGAATGAGGCGATTTTTATGATGGGCATGTCGATGTATTTGTGTCGTTGTTCAGTTTACGGGAATGTAGGTATGGAAAACCTGAAATCATGGTTTCCGTCATATTTTTTTTCGAGATCGTTGAGGAAAACGGGGAAAAAGTAAGAAACCAGATTTGAAGTCACGTTAGGTTATGCGCTTTGATGTTAATAAAACACTTATGCATTATTATTATTATTATTATTTGTCTTGACTGGTCAGGGCTCACACGCAGAGAGAGAACTTGCTTAATGCAATGAGAATTGAAAGCATTGAGGCTGGCCCATGTCGAGCAGACAGACACAGGTCTTATCATTGTACGTGCCTCGCAGCAGAGAGAGATAACAGCCTGTTGTTCACATGCAGGTGGCTGTTATCTGACCCAGACGTGTTACCCGATATCTCAATAAGGACATACAGCTCTGTCGAAAAGCTGATCATTGCATTCCCACACATACTCATGCAGAGATTGCAAAAGCTTGTGAGAATCGGTCTGACTTGTGCGCTCCATGACATCCTACTCGTAGGAACAAAAAAAAAAGTAAAGTGTTAACTTTGCATCTTGTTGAGGAGACATATATGTTCTGAGGGTAAGAGAGACTCATCATTCTCGTGTTCATCTTTGAAGGTGACGGATGCAAGTGCCTTATGCTCTTTGTGAAATATTACGTGAACTGCGGCCATACTTGTACTAAGGTAGGTTCATTATTGTTAATTATGGCATGATTGGTTTTATTGTTATTTTGTGTATGCATGAAAAGTAAGTTAGTGACTGATGGTATTTTTGGGGGATTTCGTTTGTTGCAGATTTTTAAAAACAACATTATTAAGTCTGGGAAAGCAGACAGAGAGAGACAGTGACAGTGACAGTGACAGTGGCGGCAAAGAGCACATTTGCTGAAAGTATTATAATTCATTATATGGTGAGTACATGTTGTTCCGTTACTTTTATTGTTGTTGTTGTTGTTAAATGCATGCCATTTATTTCACGGAAATTTATATACTTATGGCGTGTATTTATTATTGTTTCAGAATGAAGATATATATGGAGTGAATAGGTTTTAACTACCTTGACGCTTTCGATATTAAAAAAAAGAGGTGAGTCTTTGTAAATGACTTTGTTATTTTCGAGTGAGTGTCTTATTTATGTGTGCACACTTGAAACCTTTTGTTTTTAGCAAGTCTTATGAATGAATGAATGAATGAATGAATGAATGAATGAATGCACATGTTTAATGTATATAACCATGACTAATAACGGATTGTATTGGTTTGTTTTTCAGATAAATCATTGGAAACAAAAAACAAGATAAACCTTGTCGTTGATATTAAAACTATATCAACTTTGTTGGTGATCATTTCCTGCTGGGGGCCCAAATTACTACAACCATTGTGTACCTATGAACGAGATTGTGTGCCAGTCAGTAAAAATCAATAAGTGTGGCCGTTTGGAATTGCAGATTTTGGATTAACCTATTTTAAGGTAAGGGTTGCACGTTTATTAGTCCATTTTATAATCATGTCTATATCAGAGAGTGAAGTGTTAGTGTGGCAGCCTTTGGCCAAATGTTTCAAAACGCGAGTATGCTCAGGCCGAATTTACAATGCGAATCACTGTCTGTCGCCTAAAGATTTTGTGGAATTATGTTTTCCCATTTTTTTGAGTGAATGTGAACAAGGCTTAAGATTGCATCAGGCTTTAAAAATAAACTTCGAACTACTATGTGAATTTACATTGATAAAAAATAATGTTGAAGAGAAACACACCTTCAACCTTTGTACAAAAATGGAGAAAGTACTGATAGCCGATAATTTGGAAACGTGGTATCAGGAGAAAGCTATTCAAGCGCTTATCACTAAATTTGATAAGTTGCAACAGGGTCCCAGTGGCTTGGCCCTCAATAGCATTGCCTATTTGCAAATCAATATTTGTAAATACAATCCATTGAATGCAGGAAGTAGCTATATTGCCACACCGAGCTTTATCGCATCCAGAAAGGCAGTGATCAACATACGCAACAAAGATGATTACTGCTTTTTATGGAGTATAGTGAGCTGCCTGCAACCCTGTCAGGGCAGTAATTGTGATTTGCCAGGGAAGTACAAAGATGTGTTTAACCACATGAAACAAACTCTCAATCTCGAGCGTGTTTCATTTCCCATGCCTCTAGATAAAATTCATTTATTTGAGAAAGATAATCCAAATTTCTCCTTCATGGTGTATGGCATCGAAGGATCCAATATTGTGGGCCCCTTGTATGCCACCAAACAGGTAAAGCAACATCACATTCACCTGCTTTTCCTGTCTGATGGGGATAAAAGCCATTATTGTTGGATAAAGAATTTAGGAAAACTAGTAAGCAGCCAAGTGTCTAACCATAATGGTAAGACACATATTTGTGAGCGCTGCCTTCAGTATTTTACAACTGATGAACTTTTGAAACGACATACAGAAGACTGTGAAGGGCAGACGGCAGTAAAGCTAGTCTTGCCCGAAGGGAATGACGCAGTCTTAAAATTTAAGGCCACTAATAAACAAGAGATGGTACCATTTACTGTTTACGCTGATTTTGAGGCCCTTACTGTTCCCATTCAGGGATGTGAACCAAGCCCCCATACAAGCTCAACCTATCCAGTGCAGAAACATGAGCCTTTTGCTGTAGCCTATTATGTTGTCTGTCACTATGATAATTCACAATGTGAGTATGTAAGTCATAAAGGTCAGGATTGTGCGCGGTGGTTTGTTGATCAAATGGCGGCTTTAGCAGGCAAAGTAGAAACTATTTTGAACAACCCTGTACCAATTCAGATGAATGACGTACAGCAAAGAGAATATGATCAAGCCACCACCTGCCACATATGTGAAAAGCCAATCTTAGGCGGAGAAAAAAAAGTAAGAGACCACTGCCACAGGACAGGGCATTTTAGAGGTGCTGCCCATAACGAATGCAATTTGAAGTACTCTACACCTCGCTTCCTCCCTGTCTTCTTACACAATTTCTCCCGGTATGACCTTCACTTCATTGTAAAACAATTTGCTCATGTAGATAAGAGCAAATTCAGCATTTTGGCTAAGAACCATGAGAGCTTTACCTCACTTTCATGGAGAAAAGGAAGCATGAGCATTCGCTTTCTCGACTCATTCAAGTTTATGTCTAGTTCGCTGGATAGTCTTGTGAAAGGCTTAAGCGAAGATGAGTTGAAACATACCCATTCCCACTTTACGGATACAAATCAATTTAAATTGTGTGTTCGTAAAGGCCATTTTCCATACGATTATGTGGAAAGTTACGAGGTGCTTGAAGAAACGACTTTGCCGCCAAGAGAAAAATTCTTTTCTCAATTGACTCAAAGCACCATCAGTGAAGAAGACTATGCCCACGCACAGCATGTTTGGCGAGTGTTTGGCATAGAAACCATGGGCCAGTATGCTATGCACTACTTAAAATTAGACGTGTTGTTGTTGACCGACGTTTTTGAAACGTTTCGTCAGCTATGTCACACGATTTATGGCCTTGACCCCGCTCACTACTATACCAGTCCAGGGTTAAGTTGGGACGCCGCCCTCAAATTTACCCACATTGAGCTTGATTTACTGACGGATCCCGATATGGTACTCATGATGGAAAAAGGGATTCGTGGGGGATTCGTATCGCTCAATCAGCGACATGCCAAGGCAAATAATCATTACATGCCTGATTATTGTCCCGAAGAACCAGAATCCTATCTAATGTATTTCGACGTAAACAATTTATACGGTCACGCTATGAGTCGACCACTGCCGTACAGAAACTTTGTCTGGCTGTCTGAGGATGAAATTAAAGATTTTAATGTGCATAGCGCTAGCAAGCAACAGGACGTAGGGTATGTTCTTGATGTCGACTTAGCTTATCCCCCCATCTCAGACAGCGTCATGGTGATTTCCCCTTTTGCATAGAGAAAATGGTGCCGCCCGAGAGTAAGGGCAATCATAAGAAATTGATGGGTACCTTGTATGATAAAAATCACTATGTGTTGCATATTGACATGCTGGTAGAATGTTTAGCTCAGGGCTTAACCCTGAAAAAAATCCATAGAGGTATTTCTTTTTGTCAGAAACCGTGGTTGAAACCATACATGGATTTAAATACCAGTCACAGACAAAGTGCCACTCAACCATTTCAAATCAATTTTTTTAAACTGATGAATAATTGCATCTATGGCAAGAGTTTGGAAAATGTACGGCAGTATAGGGACATTAAATTGGTCAACACATGGCATGGACAATGGGGAGCTCGAAAATATATTGCAAAACCAAATTTCAAATCTTTAAACATTATTGATCATGATCTACTGACTATTGAACTTGCCAAAACTAAAGTGGTCATGAATAAGCCTATCTATTTAGGCCAAGTCATTTTAGATTTTTCAAAATTGCACATGTATAAATTCCATTATGGTTTTGCAATACAGCGATTTGGTACCATTTCCTTGTTATATACAGACACGGATAGTTTTATTTACCATATCCGTGACTGTGATCCGTATGTCGTTATGAAACAAAACCCAAAATGGTTTGACACGTCCTCGTTTAGTGACAAGAACGTGTTCGATATCCCCCGTCTGAACAAAAAAGAAATTGGTTTAATGAAAGATGAGTGTTCAGACACTATGATGACTGAGTTTGTAGGTCTCGCTCCGAAAATGTATAGTTTTCGACAGGTGGATCAATGCGAATCTATGCGAGCCAAAGGGATTAGCCAGCATGTGGTTAAACGTCTCTGTGTGGATGATTATTTACATGTCCTTCAGACCCACACAGCCATGGCACATAGTCAGTTTAGGATTCTCTCAAAAAATCATGATTTATTTTTAATGAAGCAGCGAAAACAAACACTCGCTTTGTTGGACGACAAGAGACAGTGGTGTCAGGATATGATGACAAGCGTCCCATTTGGTTACAACCAGTAGTGGTTGTAGCTATTGTTGTTGTACAACACGGCAAGTGTTTGGTTTGGTTGCTATCAAATGCGAGATGCCATCTTGAGCCTCGGAATAAAAATAAAAAATTGTAGTGTATCATATAATTTTTGTTTTTTAACCTGCGTGCATGGGTGTATGCATGGATGTGTGAATGCCTGTAAATAGTTGTACATAAACTGTATGTCTTGTGCTATTTGCCTGTCAACGCATAAAGAGAGCCATGCATCAACGTTTCCATGGTTCACTGTGCACAGGCTAGATTAAAAACATGTTGACTTCTTTAGGTTAGGTTAGGAAAAAAAACAAGTAGCCACCCTCACTATTGTTGTCGCTTAGTAGGCCTCATGTTTCAGCAAAGTGACCATTCACCCTCAGTAGGCATGCGGTTTAATAGGCCACACTAGGGTGTGGCTTAGTAGGTCTCATGCAAGAACAAAAGAATAATAATAATCTGCTGCTTTTACTGTGGACAAAACTCTCACTTTATGGCTAGAGTTATGAGTGGTGATATATTTGAAATATCTGAACAGAAATTGTTTCTTTAACCTGTTACATGTTTTTTTCCTAACCTAACCTAAAGAAGTCAACAGACAGATGGTTATTTATTTGTGTTTTGCTTATTTTTTATTTTATTTTTGCCATTGACTTAGGGGACAGACAGTGTATATAGTACATAGTATTTTTATTTATTCACTTAGTAAACGGCAACGACTACTTTTCAGATTCAATCATGAGCCATGATGAAGATCGTTTTATCGTCACAAAACACACCACGTTCAATGAATATGCCACGATGATGTCTCATAATCCTCAACGTGTGGCCTATCCTTCAGAATATAGAAACACGAAAGTACGCATTGATACCATGTTTTATGACATCATTATGGATGATGACATAGTTTATGATCCAGGGCATCACTTTTGTAAATCCTGTATGCTAAATTTTGGCTTTGAAAATAATGTATCCACGCAAGTGATTCATAAAGCATGGTACGGTTTAACCATGAATCAAGTGATTGTTAAATTAGCTGACGAGGATCATTTTCCAGATTTCTGGTGTACAATATGTACAAAACCCCTGTTTAATGTTTATTTTCCAATAACCTCTCAAATGTTTTGTTTTCATTTTTATAAATTTCCTGCTGAGGAAGCAATCACTTCATATCGACAACAAGCATTTCGCCAACTTTGTCTTGGCTTACCTATGAATCAATATTCGCCTCATAGAATGAGATTTGTTAGAAACTAGCCACATGATGTAATGATTATCGCTTTTTTTTGTTTACATTCGGCTTTCAGGTGCATACTTGACGTTTAGAATACATTTGGCTATTTTGTTTGTTTGTTTGTTTTAGTTTATCGTGTATACACATTGATAAACACATACACACTGGTTTAAATTTGTAGTTTTGAACTTTGTTTTGTTGGATGTAGACATGGTTATTAAATGCATAGCGTGTTAACTTTGCCTTTTATAGGTTACCAAAAAAGCATTCCATGTTTGCTCTTAGTATTTGTTGATACTATTTATTTAACAGAATGTTGTGTGAATTTGCACAACAACAGAGCAAACGAATACAAGTCATTCGAATAGGGAATGATAGGCTAATTCCCATTCACAACAGAGACATGCATTTACCTCCAAGAGAGAGAGATCTTGAAAATGATTCACACACTTAATTTTGATAAAACATTTCCTATTAAATAATTTCCAAATGTATGTTTTGACTGAAAAAATGATACAAACATTATTATTATATTTTTATCCAATACTATCTATCTACAAATTCAGGTCATAAACACTCAGGATTTAAAAAAAACAACACACTTTGATGTACAAAGTTATTGTTGTTGTAATATAAGAACGAGAGTGTTAGAAAGTAACACTCTTTTCTTTGGTTATAGACAACCATGGACGCCTTGAACGCCATTGGTCAAGATTGTGGCTTTGCACGCAAGAAAATGAGTGAATTGCCTACGCAAACACCCTTTCGCATACATAAAATTCAAAAACTGATAACCAAATTTGGTGAACGAGCTCTTTGCATTTGTCAAGACTTTGAGACATTTCTTCCCACACGATTTAATAACCTACCTGATAATGTTATGGAAGATGTCAATTCCAGTATTCACCCTGTCTATTTAATTTATGAGGGTGAAAAAAATAATCGATGCATGGTTCGTTTTGTAAAAATTGAAAACGAATAATCATTGTACGCTAGCCGTAACTTTTATAATAATAATGAAACTATTAGTTAAAATGATGGACTTTTGTCCTTTTTTTATTGTTTGTGATTTAAAATAGCATTTATAGCAATTTTTAAGCAATTTTTATTATAATGATTATAATTTATAATGATCAAATTCTAGTAACATGTTATTTTATTCAATAATAATAAGCGTTTAACAAAAAAAAAACTGGTTCTAGAGTAGATAAAAGATTTCATGCTGTCATTCGTTCTGCTAGACTGCCATTTGAAGCTGATGAATAATGATGGACTTTTGTCCTTTTTTTGATTGTTTGTGATTTTAAAAAAATAGGTTTAGTACAATTATCATGTATATATAATTTTTTATAATAATAATGATGAAACTATTAGTTAAAATAATGGACTTTTGTCCTTTTTTATTGTTTGTGATTGAAAAAATAGATTTACTACAATTAGTAATATTTTTTAACGATGCACTGCTGTCCCTTTTTTATTGTTTGTCATTTATAATTATAATAATGAAACTATGAGTGAATAATAATAATGGAAAAAAACACAACATGGACTCTTGTCTTTTTATTTATTTTTTTGTCATGATAACAGTGATACTATACATTTTTTTAAATAAAATCATTACGTTAAAGTCCATATCTAGATAAAAGTAATTTGCTCTTCATAGCACCAATCACTATAAATGCTGCCATTCGTTCTGCTAGACTGGCATCTGAAGCTGTTAATCGTTGCTTGGCAATGCTTAACAAGACTTTGTCGGCAATGCGTCTTAGTGTGGGATCACTGTTTTCATAGGCTTTATCGTGATTAAGGCATGCATGATCCAAAGCATTGATTCCCATATCCCCTCTCCTCAAACGATCTTGAAGACGAGTACCAGGGCCGCAAAAGCTGTAAGCAGGTAAGTGAGCTTCGAATGGTAAGTTTTTAATAATGTTATCAATAATTCCACGGCCAGTACACCTGGGACATAGAGGTTTCAATCGGTGAAAAACACTTTTTTGTTGTTCTTCTTCTTCTTGTTCTTGTTCTTGTTCTTGCTGTTGTTGTTGTTGTTTGTCGGCAGCTCCTGACGAGCATGGTAGGTGGTGGTTGTTTTCCGCATGACAGCCATGGAATGATGAAACAATGTCTTTACACTGAGTTTTATGACCATGATATAATTTCATTAATTGGCATGTGGCACACTGTCGAATGGAAGGTATTTTTGCCATGGTTAATTGCTTGTGATGGGAAAAATGACTGCATGGTTGTAGTTCACTCAATACAGAGTCGTTAGTCCACTCGGCAGGCGCCTTTTCCCAAATTTCTTTGACAGCGTTGGCAGCAACATAAAAAAGAAATGATTTAGGTAGTGCTAATAATTCATGTTGTGTAAAGCTAATCAGTTTTTTCTTGCACACAAAGAACTTTCCAATAGCCTTGTCGATTGTAGTGGCGTCCATGTCTATAACGTTGATGTTATCACCTCACGTGTACACGTCTCACTGCTATCATTGGACGATACACTTTCAGTTTTCATTTTATTGAACAACTCCCAACATGCACTCGTGGTGAGCCAATGAAACAATTGCCATGCATGCGCTAAGGCTTTATTCTGAATATTGTCGCAAGGACAAGTGTCCATGAGCGTTTGCAGGGATGGACAACCCAGATCTAAAAGGTCAATACATTGACAGTGAGAGGGTAGAAATGGTTCAAGCCACTGGCGTTTTTCACTCCCTTTAACAAATAAGACATTGGCCGAGGACAAATGGGCTTTCATGACAATGTCAAGATACTTGTAAGAAATATCACCCTTGTTCCATGCTAACTGCAAATGATTTTCAATCCATTGGCTCTTTTTTTTATCTTTTTCACTAAGCAACTCGAAAGCATAGGGAGGTTTAAACACCAAATGAATAGGGTTAGACACCCAAAACGTACTACAATCGATAAAAGCAACTTCCTTAAATATAAATTTGTTGTCTGCAATTTTAAACCCCTGACAATCCACGATGAGTGTACGCATCATGCTTTTTTTTATTTTTACTTGTTACCTCATTGACGTCTAATCAACAACTAACCCATGCCATGGTTTAACATGGCAAAATCAAAGGACTTTAGGGGGAAAAAAAGGAAAAAATGAATTGAACAACAGCGAAATATTTGTTGAGGTTTTATTCATAACAAAAAAAACTTACACTTTTATTACAAACAAGTGTGTTGGCTTAATTTGGAACAGCATTCAAATGAATAGTTTGCACATACGGTCCACAGGTATCTCCTAGTTTTGTAGGGTCTGGTACAATAACCGGATAATTCAAACTCCATGGAATATTGCCCACATCATAGCGATTGAGGTAAGGGCAGGATGGACTCCATCGCTGATGATCGCTAAAGGGTCGATCCCCTATTTCCCAGTTTCCAATTTCAATGTTGCAAAAAATACACTTGACCACATCCCCACGTTTTAAGTAATAAAATCCGCTCGCAGCCAATTCTCCACAATCCATAAAGGGAACTGTCCATGCTTCAAAAGTTTTCAAACGATTAAATTCACATTTTAAATTCCATGGTTTGTCTGTCACGTTGTTATTGCTGTTGCTTATTGAGGGACACATGATGTTTTTTGTTGTCGTATGTGCGCACAGTGCCAGAGCGCAACAGATACTGTGCATGCAGACGCTTATCATCAATCCTATGAATGATGATCTTTTTTTGTTTTCATTCGACCACAGATGGCTTACATGCTGGTGACATAATTGGACAAAGGATGATATTTCACTTGTCTAGCATGAATAATCAAACAGTAGGCACTGGTATGGTCTGGGACATTTTCTTGTGTTTCAAAATCTATCCTTAAATCAATGGTGGTGATTTTCATAGATTCTTCTAGATACGAACAGTCGAAAACAATCAGTGGTGCTTTTGCTTTAAACCCTTGTGGCGACAACATAGGACAATCCTGTTTTTCATAATAAGACGATTGAAATTTAGCGAACATGTCATAAAGGGGACCGAACTTATTTTTTGAAAAATTGAGTTCCAACCCCTCATAGGGAAAGCAAACATTATTTAAAAATAGTCGTATATTTCTCAAGTGAATGTGATCAAACAAGGTGACATCTTTGCTTTGTTGGTATTTTCTATTGGTTTGAAAACCAATAATAACATAGAGGGGTCTCTCGGTAGAGCGAGCCGATTTGACACTCCAACTATGAGTGTCAGTGGTAGGTAGCAAGGGGTATTCATGCAGACACCAACTTCGAAAGGCGATAGGCAAGGCTTTATCTTTTTGCACTAAATTTAACATGCTTAGCTTTTTACGATCCGATAGCGTCACATGGGGCACTTTCCATAGTAATCGAAGCAGTTGAATTTTTGAGTCTATCACTTGGTCAGAGGCTCCTTTCAGCGCATTATAATCACTGCGGTCTCTCACTAGATACAAACTTTGTCTTGCGTTTAAAATAATACGCTTGTGATCTTCGGCAAAGCCAAGGAGTAATTTTAAGGGTAGGAAGCCTGTAAAAGTGCCATCGGTATGAACTAGCCAGTTATTGCTACTGTTGGGACACCATCCTGCCATAGAAAGCGTTTTACTTTCCTCCTCGCTATAGGATGGATATAATTTCATAAGACTAGTCATGCCCACATTTCGAGTCATATCTATGACAATATCATTTATCACATAACGTACTTCAGAAAACAGAAAAGCCAAACCATGATTCGCCAACGCAGACGTTGTGGGCGTACTGCCATCTGCTTTCATCAATTTACCCTCAATTTGAAGGACACTTTCATGAGGTAGAGTAAAAATATCTTGATTGTTAATGATGAAATGAATCTCGTCATTGTTATTCAGTCCTGTTGCTTGAGGTTGATAGGAATGCATATCAATGCGCACGACGCCATCTTCCACTTGTATGGGATTTAACACTTGCAACAGCTCTTTGTTCATGATTGGGGTGTAGCGTATAACCAAGGCGTTGTAAGCGTTGTCGGTTTACTCGTGTCAACCGTTTCATACACGGCGGGCAACTAACCGAGCTCGTAGACGTTGTTGTTGCTTTATAGATAAATTTCATAGCGTCTTTAAAACCAACTTGTAGGTCACAGGGGTGTTGGCGTCCAAAGCAATCAGTTGTTGGTTTCTATTCACTAAGCGTAAGGTAATATTACTAATATCACTGACACACACAGGATGATAGAGAACCACTGAAGGGTTTTCACGAATAATATAGCCGCAAGGAGAGGTGACAATAAAATCATACAGGGAATGGCTTTGTTCTTGATTCGTAAATACGTCTCTAATAATATTGCAAGTTACAGAAATGTGATGGTCCTCGATGAATTTCACTGGATAATCTGATTCATGGGGTTGCTGAGCTGCCAACACTCTTGGTTTAAATCCTAATAAAGGACCAATAGAATGAACTCGTGTTTCAAAGTCAATGTTAAACGTAGAGAAAATGCGACAGCGATGAGTTATTGTATTGGCTGTAAGTTCAAATTTGTGTGTCCCATCCGCAAATGGTTTGACACCAAATTGTTTTATCATCGACACGCTAATGGCCTCATGCACATCGTCTATAGTATAACCTCCAGGGGGTAGTGTCAACATATAATCATCATAATAAAATTTGTCATTAATATCCACTTGAATATTGTAAATTCTGTTGTAACTTTCCAAAGAAATTAATCCTAGCACATAGGATTGTTCTGATTGCAATTCAATGGGAGGGAAAAAATCCAGGGACACTTCAGGCCCGCGACTGTGCACGGTAAAGGTCTTGGCGTTGACATTCATAATGATGAAACTGTTGGCTTAACGCGACCTCTTATATAAAAAATGTAAACTCAAACGGCCACACTCTTGACTGTCAAAGGTTTGTTGGCGATTCACATTATAGAATATCTTTACTCGGTTTCCCAAATAACGTAGCAACTCGATCGGGGGTGGTAAATTTCCATAACTGTCAAAGTACCATACTGTGGAACCTTGTTTCACATAGGCTACAAAATGGGTTCCTGGGCCTGCATCATCATCTAAATTCATCATGGCTCGTTCTTCTTTCCACGGTGCTTTAGGTAATTCATTTCGCATAAATACACCTCGAAAATGAGAAATCTTTAGTTGTTTGGCATAGCTTTCCACTTCTTCATGGGTCATGGCATGACGAGGCAGTTGGCTTAAGCGCTTATCGATGATGGACATTTTTTTTTTCTTTTCTTAAACGGTAGGCCACTACCTTGTGGATAAAAGACTGGCTTTAAAGGGTTGCCATTTCTAGCTCCCATCGCAATGGCTTCTAACGTTTTATTGTGTCGCTCGCTTTCTTTGAGTTGTTGCTTGCCTTGCTCGACGGCTTTTATGGTTTTCGCTACAGCGCTGGCACCACCCAAAAGGGACCCCAAAGCTGCCAACCCTGCAAATAAAGCCGGCAAAAAACCCCCACGCTTAGCAACAGGAATGACTCGCCCACGTTTTTGCTTTCTTTCTTTTCTTTTTATCGATACATAATGCTGCGATTTCGGAGCTGTAGACAATCGCACCGCTTGTAAAGCTTTTTCGATAGCCACTCTTTTTAGATTTTTTTTAGTTTTTTTACGTTTTAACACTGGGTGTGAGGCCGATCGACTTGGTTTCCGACCTGGCTTTTTTCTCTTTTTGAGATTTGATTTTTTCATGTTCATAGCATATCTTTTTTTCACCATGCTGCTACTTGGTGAACCTTTCACAGCAAACATTCGATAACAACTAACGTAGAGAACCTTATTTCATAGCAGTATATTCCAATTCTATATAAAGCGGGAAATCATTCACCGTTTTCCCAGCTTCCTTTTCCTCAAACGTAAGCATAAGATGAAAGGATAATTCATCTCCCACATTTACTCTTTGATGGTTGTGGGCCAACACTCTATCACCGTTTAGTTGTATTTTTAAATGTTTCTCATCAGGCATGACATATTTAATATGAATGACACCATCATAATGCAGTCGATAACGACTTAAACCGGAAGCAAGCATATAGGTAAGATCATCATTCACCAGTGGTGGTGGTGGTGGGGAATGGTTTCTGTCATTGTCCAGTTTTTGATTTGACAGGTACACTAAAAATACAGATGGGACAAATTTATAAAGCCTTTTCATTTGATAGGTCACATAACGTTTCGTGCAGACATCATTTTCGTCTCGAGGCTCTTGCACATCAATAATACGATGATGATTGGCTGAATAGCCCTCAGCGGTTAGTCTCGGGGCCATGTGATAGACACTTTGCACTTTGCGATCGACATAGCTTTTTGTTGCCACCTCTCGTGACAAAGAGGCGGCCGTGGCCATGGTTACACGAGCTCGCCCAAACACGTCCATGGTGATAGACGTTAACTAACCTTTCTTACTCACCGTTTGCCTATATATATAAACCTTATACACACATGAAAAAAACTCAGTCATCGACACAATGGAATTAATGAAACAACCCCATGCTTTGCCCGTCTCTGATTTGGTTTCAGAGCTATCACTGTCCGTGTGCGAACCTAAACGTCATGGCACCCTATTCCCATCTACCGTTCGATGTATTATGGTAGGGCCTTCGGGTTGTGGAAAGACCAATGTTTTGCTGAACATTATTACCGCACCTCATGGCCTACGATTTCAAAATATTTATATTTTTGCCAAATCCTTGTACCAGCCTCTGTACGTGTATCTGGAACAAATTATGTCTTCGTTAAATAAAGAAGCCATGGGCTATTTTACATTCACCTCACCTCAAGATGTCATTCAACCAGACCGCATTCAACCAGATTCCATTATAATTTTTGATGATATTGCCACTCAACGACAGGCCATTATTCAAGAGTATTTTAGTATGGGACGCCATAAACAAGTGGATTGTTTTTATCTGGCTCAGACCTATTCCAAAATCCCCAAACAGTTGATTCGTGACAATGCCAATCTCATCGTTCTCTTTCGCCAAGACTCTAGAAATCTCTATCATATTTTTCAAGATCATGTGAATCCAGATATGTCCTTTACAGCTTTCACGCAATTGTGTGCTTCGTGTTGGAACCATCATCCCCATGCCTGTTTGGTCATAAATAAACAGAGTGAACGATGTGAGGGACGTTATCGCTTGGGTTTTGATCATTTTATTTCTGTTTAAAAAGACCCAGGGTTGGACATTTCCTGTTAGTGTGTCTTTACCTTTACCATGGCGAACGCCATAGGGTACAAGAAACATGTTCAAATCATGCAGCGTATTATTGAGGCACGAAATACGATTCGACATAAATTTCGTGAATTGCAACGTTTAAAAAACGTCAATCCTTTACCCATGATAAAACATGCTCCATCATCGGTTGATCCCATGAGATTTAAACCTAATGCTTCTGCTGCTACTGCTGCTGCTGCTACCTCTCAAACCAAACCCATAACAAGTTCAAAATTTACTCAAACAGAATCCACACGACAGGTAAAATCCTCCTCTTCCTCCTCCTCTAATGTTAGTGAACAAGAACATCAAGAACATGAAAAGAAAGAAGAAGAAGTGCATGAACAAAGTGAAAGTGACAGCGAAAGCGTATTTAGTCCTGAAAGAAAAAAGAAATCGTCACCCCTTCAACAGTTTCTAAAAACAAAACAAAAATCTTCCGTCATAGCGGCAACACCGTCTTCCTCCACATCGTCTCCGTTTTCACAAGTCTTGGCAACCCCTCAAAATAAAGCTCAACTCAAAAACATTTTAATCAAACATTATGGGGCAACCCTGGAACCGTATTTGACCCTTCTATTTATTGGAAAGACAGATACCACGCATGGTTTTCGCTATGAGAATGACAGTTTTAAAATTGGGGATTCATCCATTAAATTTGCTCGTACGAAAGCTGTCATTAAAAAGATCAACTATAAATTAACACCAGGTCTGTTAAAGCTGCTATTTTCTCGCACCCCCTCGACACAAGATTTTACGTCCGAGGACCTTGCTAAATATAAATCCATTTTATTAGACACCAACGCTCACAAAAGAAACTATAAATCCTCTCAGCAGGTCAATGCCAATATATCCCAAAAATATAAGACCATCATTGCAAACATCTTTGGTAAGCAAAAACATCACTCTGCCTCTGGTGTAAGG
The DNA here is from genome assembly GCA_946902985.2 of Meconema thalassinum. Taxonomy (NCBI): domain Eukaryota; kingdom Metazoa; phylum Arthropoda; class Insecta; order Orthoptera; family Tettigoniidae; genus Meconema; species Meconema thalassinum. The sequence continues at coordinate 38,452,799 of OX336394.1, forward strand.
TTTAAGAAATTAAAACCCTACCTAGATATAACCTTTTGGAATAATCCCAATCAGTTAGTAGAGCGCTTATACTTGCTTCATGCATCAAAACAAGCTGGTCACACTGGACATGAGGCGGAAATCGCTCACATTGAACAACAACTCCGAGATGCTAAAATTATCATATAAGCCATCCCCCATCAAAGTGGGCATTGCTCATGAATTGCATAAACCAGCCCGACGCATTTATGAACGTCGTCGTGTCATTTCCAAAGGAATCGATGAACTTTGGCAGGCAGACCTGGTTGAAATGATACCTTATTCTAACGTTAACGACGGTGTACGCTATATGTTGACTGTCATTGATGTCTATTCCAAAATGGCTTTTGTTCAACCAGTAAAAAATAAAACTGGTATCTTAGTCACAAAGGCCTTTCAACATATTATTGAACAATCAAAACGTCAACCTCACTTGTTACAAACCGACCAGGGGAAAGAATTTTTCAACAAGGATTTCTCCAGTTTTCTCAAATCTAAGGATATTCACCATTATACCACCTATAGCAATCTCAAAGCCAGTGTGGTCGAGCGGTTCAATCGAACATTAAAAAGTTATATGTGGAAAGAGTTTACAATACATGGTTCCTATCGATGGATAGACTGGTTACCTCAACTTGTGTCTCGCTACAACAACACCATTCATTCCACCATCGGCATGAAACCTCGCCTCGTCACCAAGAACCTACCCAGACTCAATAGACTGTTTAACCCTATAAAAAGGGTAGACCCAAGGCGACATCGCCTTAAAATTGGAGATTTTGTTCGCATTAGTAAACATAGAAGTGTGTTTTCAAAATCGTATACTCCACAATGGTCGACAGAAATTTTTAAAATTCGCCAAGTCAAGCTAGGTCAACCAGTGACGTATCTCTTAGAAGATCAGAGCGGTCAACCCATTCAGGAACGATTCTATTATGAAGAAGTGCAAAAAACATTATATCCCAACGATTATCTCATTGAACGAGTAATTAAAGTCAAAGGTGCAAAATATTTTGTAAAGTGGTTAGGTTTTCCTTCCACGTATAATTCATGGGTCAATAAACATAATTTTTTGTAATAAAACCCTATTTAATTATTTTGAAAAAAAAATGTATCATATGACCCTTCATTATTCCCACCCTTTTGTTTATTACATGTCCAATAACCGCTTTGTTCGAGCCCATGCCAATCTGTTATCATGATGTTATACACTCACTCATTGTTTCAAACTTTGCGTTGCATGATGAGTCCATAATGAACCTAGGCTATGACATACACAGTATAAATCCGCACACTGTATAATGACACCAGCCTCTTATCTCTCTCTACTGCGAGGCACGTACAATGATAAGACCTGTGTCTGTCTGGATCGCCGTGGGTCAGCCTCAATGCTTTCAATTCTCATTGCATTAAGCAAGTTCTCTCTCTGCGTGTGAGCCCTGACCAGTCAAGACAAATAATAATAATAATAATGCATAAGTGTTTTATTAACATCAAAGCGCATAACCTAACGTGACTTCAAATCTGGTTTCTTACTTTTTCCCCGTTTTCCTCAACGATCTCGAAAAAAAATGACGGAAACCATGATTTCAGGTTTTCCATACCTACATTCCCGTAAACTGAACAACGACACAAATACATCGACATGCCCATCATAAAAATCGCCTCATTCGTTTTCCAAATAACGCGAAAATGAACAAAAAAAACACCTTTTCCATAAGAAAACCATGTTTCCAGCTTTTTACCTTTTTCATGTCTATATCCACGTAAAGAGAATAAAGAGACGAAATAAATACTATCACACACGTCATTCTCACGTTTTCGGTTTTCCAAAAATCGACAAAAATGTGAAAAACGCATGTTTTTGACCCAAAACCCTAACTTCACCTTTTCGACACCGACATTCCCGTAAAGAGCACAACGAGACGAAAAAAACGAATCCAAGCACGCCCTCCTAGCATGGCCCGTTTTCCAAAAATCAGCAAAAATGTGAAAAACGCATGTTTTGACCCAAAACCCTAAGTTCACCTTTTCGACACCGACATTCCCGTAAAGAGCACAACGAGACGAAAAAAACGAATCCAAGCACGCCCTCCTAGCATGGCCCGTTTTCCAAAAATCAGCAAAAATGTGAAAAACGCATGTTTTGACCCAAAACCCTAAGTTCACCTTTTCGACACCGACATTCCCGTAAAGAGCACAACGAGACGAAAAAAACGAATCCAAGCACGCCCTCCTAGCATGGCCCGTTTTCCAAAAATCGGCAAAAATGTGAAAAACGCACGTTTTGACCCAAAACCCTAACTTCACCTTTTCGACACCGACATTCCCGTAAAGAGCACAACGAGACGAAAAAAACGAATCCAAGCACGCCCTCCTAGCATGGCCCGTTTTCCAAAAATCGGCAAAAATGTGAAAAACGCACGTTTTGACCCAAAACCCTAACTTCACCTTTTCGACACCGACATTCCCGTAAAGAGCATAACGAAATGAAAAAAACGAATCCAAGCACGCCCTCCTAGCATGGCCCGTTTTCCAAAAATCGGCAAAAATGTGAAAAACGCACGTTTTGACCCAAAACCCTAACTTCACCTTTTCGACACCGACATTCCCGTAAAGAGCATAACGAAATGAAAAAAACGAATCCAAGCACGCCCTCCTAGCATGAATCTTCCATTCCAAGGTCGCGGGGGCTCACAACTTCCTAAGTAGTGCAGCTCCCCACCCCCTTACCACGTTTTTATTTTGGTGTGGATATACCCCGTCCATGGAAAAGGAGAGTTCACCACGAGTCCTACGACACCTCATAGGTTTAAATCCGATTATTGGTTAGCGAGATAGTCAAAAGCCGATGACCTATTAGTTTTTATGGTTTATTTCAATACATATTAAAAACACTCATTAATAAATCATCATTTAAAAAGCCCGCCCTATTACAAAACTCCTCAAGTGCGCATGCGTATAAAAAAACATTCATCGCCAAAATGTCAAAAAACAACATGTTTACCCCAAATGGCGTTTCCCAATTCCATCCATTTTTAAAAAATAACCTCACCATCATCTAGAGCGGAAAAAATACCATCTAAACGACCCCTCACTCGACCCTACTCCTCCCCCACCACCTAACCCTTTCCCAACATAGGCATACATATTCAAGCACGAACGCGACTTCAGGAAACCAACACTACCCCACTACTCGCGAATGACCTTTTTAGTTTTGGTCTTTTAATCAAATAAAGAGCCTATAGGAAAGTAGGGGGCATTACTAGCAGTGCTAGGACACCCTGTATGTTCTAATCCCATGTTTGGTTAGCGAGATATCAGGTTCGGGGCAAATACGAGGAGGGTTCAATAAGTTAGTAGACAGCTCTCTCATCATCCCACTACTTGCAATGCTTATTTAATACATGAAAATGAAAATCCACAGCCTGCTTCCAGTCTCCGACCGGGTCAGGAATGGAATGAATGAAGCCCCCCATCGGTAGGATATAGACTGTGCCGGCTGCCGAGGCCTAACGCACTCCTCGGGGCAATGATGAAATGAATGACAGATGAAATGAAATGATAGTGGAGAATGTTGCTGGAATGAAATTTTGACAGGGAAAACCGGAGTATCCTGAGAAAAACCTGTCTGCCTCCGTTTTGTCCAGCACAGATCTCACATGGAGTACCGGGATTTGAACCATGGACCCAGCGGTGAGAGGCCGGCGTGCTACAGCCTAGGCCACGGAGGCTTGCTTTATGTGTATTATTTATTACAACGTTTGACGACCTTGATTTAAAAAATGCAATGGCAACCCTAACTGTAGTCCATAACACGCAAATTAAGACTTGCCACTGACAAACAACATAATTAATGAACTAATTAAGTTACACCAACGATATTAACGCGCGAACACTTGTTTACGAATACGCAGCATGGGCGGTGGCATATTTTAAACAGAATACTTCCCTTAAGTCTCGGTAGATGGCTCTGCTACCCCCTTGCCACCTCATGGTGCTATCTGGCGGAAATATTTTAGTTATTATACATTAAGGGATACCATTTGAGTTCTCAATAATGATTATCACTTATTAGTCATATCTAACTGTTTCTGGTAACTTGTCATTATTAATCGTTCGGAGAGTGAAAGAGGGAAAAGATAAACTTTCATGAGAGTGATTTCAGTCTCCTTGAACAACTTTGAATGCATTCCACAGAATAAGAATATCTTGTCGTCGTTGGCAAGCCTGGCTTAGGCTGTAGTCGCCTGAGCCTTCAGCGATACAATAGGGATGTAGCGGGAGAAAGTTCGCGCCAGATAGCGCTCGTGTAGTACTGGGTAAGCGCAAGGCGATCGTCTTATGTTTCTCCCAGTCAGCTGCGAAGAATGTATAAATTGTGACCGAGTTTTCTAAGCTAAAGTAAATTATATCTTCTTAAATTTTACTCCAAGACTATATTAATTAATTCTATAGGTATATCTCCTAATATATTATGGACGATTTTCAGCGTTTAAGCGTTAAACAGCTGCAAAATGAGCTACGGACTAGAGACACTAAAACTAGCGGGAGGAAGGAAGAATTAATGGCCTACAGCGGTAATAACAAAATTCTAACACGCTTTATTATTCAAATAATGACTATGATTCAGCATGCTTTCTCCTAAAGATTACAATTACTAGAGTATTGTAGGCCTATATTGATAAATATATCTCCATAAGACTTAAATCATAAACAGAGATTTAAATATTCACTTGCTCCCCCTGCTTACAGACTTCGATTCATGTATTTTTTTAGGTTGATAGCTTACATGAAACTGTCGTGTTTTAAGGTAAACATAATCAAAGAAAGTTGATACCGGTAATGTGTACCTCGAAAATGCATCGCAACGTTTGGTTGTTATGTAATTTTGTCAATTTCTCAATAAGAATCGTTCCCTTACCCCTGGAAAAGGACTTGAGGGTACAATTTTTTTAAAGTTTGAGAATCCCTGCTTTAGAGCCACGAACTGTTTCCATTCATCTGACTATGTCTCAAGAATGTACTGTAGAAGTCAGTCGCTGCCACATTCTCCGTCGGGCAGATGGAAGTTGACGATTAATTCTGATTTCAAGAAACCAACGTTTGTGACTGTTAATGTTGCGACATTTATTCTTGAAGTATTTGACCGAGTAGCCTATTGATGTCTTTGAAAATGGGAGTCAGAAATGTTACTTTCATTTCTTCGTGTATATTGACGATTTCTTCCCGTACTTCAATGGAGATGATTTCTGCAGATTCCGATTTTATAGGCTTATCGTGATAATCCGGCAATTTTCTTGTGTATGGCCTCTTTCTAAATAATTATTTTTGTTGTGTTCGTGGTCCACGGAAAAAGCGATGGAACAGCGCCCGGTTTTTATCTTGCTCTCTCACCTTCAGATACAAACGCATAAATTCAGTGGTTGTTATCGAAATGTCTAATAAGTTTATAGGTACAAAACAGGAAGTATTTCCCTTTGTAAGTCACACTAATCCAACACAATTTTCGTGAAGTCATCGGGTTGTAAATTATGAAAACACACTTTAATATATTCGGTCAGATTTTTCTCACCGACATTTTTCCTGATAACACGTGACCATTTCTTCCTCATTTCTTTATTTCGTGGAAATTGGTGAAACGAAAACGGGCTTCCCTGATTTTTGCAAAGAGGAACACTGCAATAGCTCGGCATAGTCACGAAAATAACAATTTAAAAAACTTAAATTCGTACATATTAGCGGCATGAGAACACAGGAGACAAATGAAGAGCGCCGTGCGCTTACCCAGTACAACAGCAGTGCGCTCTGTCGGTGCTAGTTCTATACATCCCTATTGAAACGAATGGAGCTTTCATAACCACGCCTCCCGTCCCTGTTACATAGGAAGGAATAGGACATCGAAGGCACAGCCTAACGGCGCTACTATCCATTTGAAAAACATTCTTTATCAACAGTTCCAAATATATTGACTCGTGACTGAATGAAATGAGTGAAATTAATAAATGTTTCCAATCAATATAAATTATAAATTCCTCAATTAAATACGGTATGTATATTTATAGAATCTTTCAGGAGAGGCTCCCCCTAAGAGCCTTTAATGACCAGCCGCGCCTGGAAACTATTATGTTTTTAAAATGAATTTAATGAATCAAGATGTTTTTCTTAAAACAAACAATGATGTTTATAGGCATAACACAAGACAAAATCAAAACATTCATATTTCACACACACACACACACACACACACACACACAAGCATATATCAAAAAGGAACTTTTCACACAGGAGTTAAATTATACAATAAACTACCCCAGTATATAAAACTTGCCCCAAAAATAAAAACCTTTGATAGAATTGAAACGTTTTCCTAGCTCCTAACTGTTGGGTGAGAAATGTAACTGTTTACCTTTGCCTAAGCTATGTTGTTTTAATGGGCGCCAAGACCTCAACGCAATGTTGAAATCTAAATTTGTATTTAACAACGTCTAGCTCTGGCAGAACACCTTCAAGACTCTATTCACTCAGATCGTGGTATGATTTGATCATTAACCCAACAAACAATTGTATCAGGAGAAGGAATTGGTCTATATCTAATGCTACCTACTGAAAGCAAAGATTGCATTGTAAAAGAAATGAATTTATTATATAAAACAAGAATAGCAAAATTAATAATAATAAGTATAAAATTTAAATTGGAGCGTTGTGATTTGAATATTACCGATAGAAAATTACGTGAAAACGGAGTCTGATAAATTGATTTTACTCTTATTTCCAAGCTATGAAGTTACTGAAATATGACATGTAAAACAAAGAAAATGAGAGATTGCGTATTTCTGCGTCATTGGCGCTTACCACTGGAAATTGCCAAAGCATTTCCCTCGTTCTTGATGATGTTGTGAGCTTCCCACAGTCTCCTGGACGTCGTCATCTCCGTCGGAATTTGATGATATTCTGGTAGATTAGATAATTCCATGGTCCGTACCTCGGACCCAAACACTCGTACAACCAAGTTTTACAAAAGTTCGTCGCTAACTCCACTGAACATCGGAGCGACACGCACTTGCGACCGTACACCTCAAGTATTTCACAGATAGTCCTTGTTTCACGGCGCGTCGAACGATATAACCACACGCCGGCTCCCCACTCTTCAGTCCCAACTAGCTTACGTCGTCTCCCCTGATTGGCTGACCCACCACGCGATCTTCTCCTCCACTCGGCGGGAGGGTTCCGTTCCAACAATTCGTCTTTTCTAGACCTTGCGACCCAAGATTGCGTCATGCTTCTCGACAAGATTAAGCGTGTACTTGAAATCCCAGTGAGTCACGTCTCTCGATATACCCTAACTGACGAAAACTCCGTAAAATTCCGTAATCAGATAATTTTCTATGATATCGTCGTTCGTAATAATTTGCTGGATAGCGTTTTCTAAGACATAGAAAACCTATCTGAATGCTAATAATTTTTATAAAATGCTCCGAAAATACCTAAATAATAATTATAATAAATTAATAATAATAATAATAAATTAACATGAAAAATTCTCTTGGCTGAACAATTTGCCGCGTAAATAAATATAGAATGGCTTCCTACTGACTTATACCAGTTGCATAAAACCCCTCGAAAAACACGTTACATATTCGCCTCGGATCATCGGATGATTTACCGTGACGACGGTCCATTATCCGATTATCCCAGACACGTTAATAAACCCCATCCAAAATACATATTACATAAATGAAATCACCCTAAATTACAGATATATACACTCATATTTTTTCTTCACGCACTTTGCGTCAAAGTTTGTTGTCACAATGGATTGCACTTTGCAACCAGTCCAATGTTTTACATATGGAATAGTGTTCCACGGATATTTCCGCCTCTCAAATTTCTCTATGTTGGAGAAATCGACATAATTAATGTGTGAGCACTATGTATTTATGATGTCATATCACACGCATTGAAGGTGTTCTGATATATTATATCACCCTAGAACTTCCTAATTTCACTGGAGGTCCCCTCCTTATGGTGACATTTAATTCCACTTATCACTGAGCACACGATCACACTATTGTGGCAGCGCCTCGTGACCATAATACTTAATCTCTCTTTGAAGTAGATTAAATTAATATTGACTTCTGAAAAAAAGCAGTAAATGTGCATTACATATAACACCAAATATTTCTGTGCCGTAATCGCCCTGTCTTGTTAAGTTCCCGTTAACCATATTCTACTTAATACTAGTTCTCAACACAGACCATTTCTCCTCACACAAATAATACCATTGTAAATATTATCTTAAATTACACACTTACAAATCTTACATGGCGAGGCCGTAAACAGAAATCACGTGTGCTGATATGTATGAGTTTCATGAAGGACTGTCTCGCATTCTGATGGCCCATCTTTTATCTCGTGGACGCCTTAAGCTAACAAGCCCTATTCAAGCGCTCCCCCATCTCTTGGAGATAAATGGGAACCCATCAGCGCTGCCAAAATGGCCTTGGTGCATCGAGACAATTTAGTGCTCAACAGCATCCGACAATCCCGTCATATTTCCCTGTACCTTAAAAACTCTCATTTACTTACATACTACCCCCCTGTGTGACTTCTGATACGCCTGCCTTAAGACCAGATCTTCCACGCACCAGACACCACACTTACTCATTTGATAGGCTGGCTCGCCAGCTAAACACACTCACTTTATGACACATATTTTCGTAGACTATGTATATTATACGTTCCGTATAATCTGTTTCCCTCACTATTCTCCAGCACATATGCTGTTTTCCCAATACGTTTGGAAACTATAAATGTTTCTGCGTCACCTGCTTCCAACCTTGCAAGTGGCTCCCTTAAATGAACGTCATCACGTTGCTCTACCTAGCATTTTTCTCAGTATCTGTAACGATGCCCTGTTGCTACTGTCCACACATGCTAACCCTACTTTCCTCTGGTGTAACACCTCTACTCGACACTCTATGACCTAAAAATGTCACTTCTGACTGACAGAATGACGACTTAGACAGCTTCAAAGTGAACCCTGCCTGATCTAACTTCTGAAAAACTATATTTAAATGACGTAGATGCTCCTCAAAACTGCGTGAACTAATTACCATATCATCTATGTAAATGGTTACAAACTCTCCTGTGTCATCCCCTAATGCGATGTTTAAAACCCTAATTAAAGCTGCTGAACTACTCTTTAACCCATAAGGTGTTCTACAAAATTGATAAAGGTTATATTTATGACTAAAAGCTGTAAATGGTCTATCTTCGTACATAAGTGGCACTTGCCAAAAACTGGAACTCAAATCTACACAAGTGAAATACTTCTTCCCCTCAAATGTTTGCATTAATTCCTCTATTGACATAGATTTCAGCTGATCTGAACTAATTCTACTGTTAACCAAACGAGCGTCTAAACAAATACGAACAGTGCCGTCGGTCTTGGGTACCGTGATCAAAGAATTAACATATGGACTGTTAGAGTGCTCAATAATCCCATCTTCAAGCATCTGATTAATTTGTGCCTCAACTGCACTCTGATAAGCGAAAGGTACAGGATATCTATGTCCTGTGAATACTGACCTATCAATAACGTTCAATGAATGTGTATAGCAATTGGCCATACCAATGCGATTCTCAAAAACTCTCCTATTACACAATAACACATCATAGAGCCGAACACATTGTTCCACCTCTATATTACCCTGAAATGCAGCCTCACGTAACGAGTCCTCTAGACTTCCGTTCGTAATCACACTGCCCACAAAACATGGAGAACCCCGCTCTACGGCTGGCGATATCTCATTTAAAGTACAAATCACACCTACAATACTACTCCTCTGAATATGGTCATTGAACGCTACTTCTACTTCAGAATCTCCCCATTTAAATTTCAAACTCCCTACATCATAACATAAGTTACCAGACACTCTACTTAGCCACTCTGAACCCAAGATAACACTGAATACTAAATTTGGAATTACAAGGCAAATCTGCTTCTCTACATGATTATTAATTTTAATGTCTACTAAAACTTGCTTAGAAATTACTTTAGACCTCTTCCCAACAGCTGTGATAACAAAAGTGCTTTTAATTGGCATCTCCTCAAAATTTACTCCAGTTCCTTTCATTTTATCATAAAATGCACTACTTATGCAACTCTTCATACAACCACTATCAATTAAAACATCTGTGTACGCCTCGGACACGTTAAATTTAACTATGGGGCTCTTACTAACCACTTCCTGAATAATACCTTCATCATTTAGTTCATGTAATAATTCATTTCTCACATTTAGGTCATAGGGTTCCTGTATAATTGTATGGACAGGGCATGCTACAGACTGAGATTCTGACCTTACTTCGCAGCCTGGTTCGCGTTCAAAGAACCGCTACAGCTGGCCGTAGTACTAGTTACTACTGCACTGGTCTGGTTGTTCTGAGTTGTGTTGTCATTGTTTGGCTGTATATTACTACCACTAGGCTGTCCTCTTCCTTGACCCCTATTCTGGTTGTAATTATTGTCATTATAATTTATCCCTTGATTTCCCCTGAAATCATTGTTTCTCCCTTGATTTCCCCTGTAATCATTGTTCCTCCCTTGATACTGATTACCATAGCCATTTCCTCTGTTCTGATTTAGCTGATTATTATTATTTCTATTTTGAGCATTGGCCCCTTCGCCACCGTTCCCTTGAACTTCCTGATGCCTGGCTTCATTAGGTCTATTATTATTATTACCCTGGTTCCTATTGAAATTGTCCTCATAACCCCCTCTCCCTAGTGCATCAAATGTGCTTAACAAATTTTCTACTTGTGATATAGTCTTTACATTCTGGATACAAGCAGCCTCCTTGATCCTATAGGGAAAGTGCCTAAGTAGCAACCTTACCACATCACTTTCCTCCTTCAAGCCATCCAGATATTTACACACTAATACCTGCCCTAAAAAGTATTCGGTCATGGTGGAGCTTCCTTTAGGGTTATATTTACCACACACTACTCCCTCACGATGCTGCGACTGAATAACCTCATTCCAGAACTTTTCACAGAATTTCATTTTAAAATCATTCATATCAGTAAACTTGTCTCTGTAGACAGCAAACCAATTCCTCGTTTCCCCCACAAACACTTGTTCTAAAATTTCAACTACCTGGCACCACTCAATACTACCATTTTCCAACCTCTCCCCGAATTTATTTTCTATAGTGTTCATGAACTCCATTGGGCACCCCTGTCGATTGCTGAACTTACCCAGTTCTACCTCCCTGTGTGTGCTATTCACAAAAACTGGTCTATTCTGACTATTTTCTTGCCTGATCCTAGCTTTTAATTTTAATTCTAATTCTGCGATTTTCTCCTCAGCCTTCCTCTCAATACTGTTTACTGTTAATTTAATGTTTCCTTCTGATTCTTCTACTTTATCATATAGCTTTGCTTGTTTCTCCTCAATCTTGCTAATGCTCTCTCTATTACTCTCTCTTAAATCATTTACTTCTGCAACTATTTGTGAGTGGACTTTCTCAATTCTACCCCCCAGCTGTTCCTTAACCTCTTTAGTAGCTACCTGAATTTTGTCAATTTCTCCCCCCAATTGCTTTTTGACCTGCTGTGTTTCCAGTTGCACTAGTTCTTTTAAATTTTCAGCCTGTGTACTGATTCTTATTTCCAACTCCTCCTGTACTTTTCCTAATTTTCTGTCTACATCTGCAATAATCTCTTTAGCCTTTTCTTCCATCACCCCCCTGATCTCACCTCTAATCAGTTCGAATTTGTCACTCATTTCCCTACTGTTTTGTTCTAATTTAGCATTTAAAGTTTCAGTACTCTCTCTATTTTCCTTACTGTTTTGTTCTAATTTAGCGTTATTCTGTTCTAACTTTGCATTTAAAGCTTCTGTACTTTCTTTATTTTCCCTACTGTTTTGTTCTAGTTTAGCGTTATTCTGTTCTAACTTTGCATTTAAAGCTTCTGTACTTTCTTTATTTTCCCTACTGTTTTGTTCTAATTTAGCGTTATTCTGTTCTAACTTTGCATTTAAGGCATCACTACTAACTTTGTTCTGATACATAAACTCGAGAAGTAAAGTTTTTAATTCTGGTTGGCCGCCTACACTCCCTGTTTCAGTATCGGGATTTACCTCCGCTACCCCGGTACTACCATCACTCGACATACTGCTCGTATCATCACTCTCCCGTTGATGACCACTACGTAACCTCATCTGTCTTTCTTTCTCATCCCCCATAATGATATACACTGATACAGACAAATAACCCCCAAAATACAGGCACAGAAATATATACCCTTCTCCTTCCACAAATGTTATTAGGTTTTCAGCCCCAAGTTGTCGGCGACAAGTGAAACGTTTTGCTAGCTCCTAACTGTTGGGTGAGAAATGTAACTGTTTACCTTTGCCTAAGCTATGTTGTTTTAATGGGCGCCAAGACCTCAACGCAATGTTGAAATCTAAATTTGTATTTAACAACGTCTAGCTCTGGCAGAACACCTTCAAGACTCTATTCACTCAGATCGTGGTATGATTTGATCATTAACCCAACAAACAATTGTATCAGGAGAAGGAATTGGTCTATATCTAATGCTACCTACTGAAAGCAAAGATTGCATTGTAAAAGAAATGAATTTATTATATAAAACAAGAATAGCAAAATTAATAATAATAAGTATAAAATTTAAATTGGAGCGTTGTGATTTGAATATTACCGATAGAAAATTACGTGAAAACGGAGTCTGATAAATTGATTTTACTCTTATTTCCAAGCTATGAAGTTACTGAAATATGACATGTAAAACAAAGAAAATGAGAGATTGCGTATTTCTGCGTCATTGGCGCTTACCACTGGAAATTGCCAAAGCATTTCCCTCGTTCTTGATGATGTTGTGAGCTTCCCACAGTCTCCTGGACGTCGTCATCTCCGTCGGAATTTGATGATATTCTGGTAGATTAGATAATTCCATGGTCCGTACCTCGGACCCAAACACTCGTACAACCAAGTTTTACAAAAGTTCGTCGCTAACTCCACTGAACATCGGAGCGACACGCACTTGCGACCGTACACCTCAAGTATTTCACAGATAGTCCTTGTTTCACGGCGCGTCGAACGATATAACCACACGCCGGCTCCCCACTCTTCAGTCCCAACTAGCTTACGTCGTCTCCCCTGATTGGCTGACCCACCACGCGATCTTCTCCTCCACTCGGCGGGAGGGTTCCGTTCCAACAATTCGTCTTTTCTAGACCTTGCGACCCAAGATTGCGTCATGCTTCTCGACAAGATTAAGCGTGTACTTGAAATCCCAGTGAGTCACGTCTCTCGATATACCCTAACTGACGAAAACTCCGTAAAATTCCGTAATCAGATAATTTTCTATGATATCGTCGTTCGTAATAATTTGCTGGATAGCGTTTTCTAAGACATAGAAAACCTATCTGAATGCTAATAATTTTTATAAAATGCTCCGAAAATACCTAAATAATAATTATAATAAATTAATAATAATAATAATAAATTAACATGAAAAATTCTCTTGGCTGAACAATTTGCCGCGTAAATAAATATAGAATGGCTTCCTACTGACTTATACCAGTTGCATAAAACCCCTCGAAAAACACGTTACAGAATGTTGAAAGATTATCTGCAGTGCCATTGTTTTTACTCTGTAGTTGAATATCTTAGTGTATAGGAGCGATGAAATCTATAATTATATTTTACTTTCTATTTTAATTGTAATACCTAGTTGTAAGTTGTTGTATTTATAGAATTAATTTTTCATATTATGATAATAGAGTAAGGTGTAAATAGTTGTCCAATAAGATTGTATCTCTTAAGATCTGTTATTATAATAAGTTATAAATAGTTGTAGTATTAGTTATATATACCTTTATTTTATAGATGTGAATTCTGACGTGTCCTGTATCAAAAATGTATTGTGTACATGTATTTGATCAAATGGAATTAATAAAATCTATCTATCTATCTATCATTTCCTGGAAACTTGATACCGGTACTTTAGTCGAGGAAAATATGGTACTCTCTCATCTGGTCCATTAACATGCTGCAGAGCAGCACAATCATAATTTCAGACAAACTAATAACATCTGAAGAGATTACTCAGACCAATTGCTTGCTGTAGGGGGACCCTCTCAGCCCTGTACTGTACCTATGATATCGTAAAAGGGATAAGAGGAGAAAGGAAGAATATATCTCTTCACTGACGATATGGTACTAGTTTCAGAATACATCACAGAATAACAAAAAGTCTTAATTTGTTTTGGAAGCCTGGGCGGACCCTAATCATTTAGCAGTCAACCACAAAAGACAGAACCCATGATCTTCAGGAAAGGTGGGTGGGTTTCCCCTCTAGACGTATTGCTATATAAATAAACACGAGGAGCTACGAATAGTAAACAATTTCAAATACCTTGGCTAAACCCTACACCTCAGACTACGAGCAACAGCGGCAGTAAAAGCAATATAAGGTACGACATCAAACTTCTTAATCTCTGAAGACTGTCATGGTGCTATTTAACGCCAAAATTTTCCTTATCCTGATTTATGGGTATGAGATTATGTGGGATAAGCTAACGAAGACCGACCTCAAGACGCTAGAAAATGTCAAGCCACGCTTCCTAAAGACAGCCATTGGAGTATCCAGATATAGAAGATCACGACCTTTCTTTATCAGAACACTGAGACCTTGGCTACCTTTACCTTATGTTAGGTTCTATTCTCAATAAATCACATAGACTCCTCTAGAATGCATATATTATTGTTTGTTGTGGAAAGGTTCAAAATTCACACAATACACATTGTATTGTTTTTGACACTGAACTTCACTGATCAAAGACTATGTCAAAGATACTGCACTACACTCTTGTGCTTGCTGCCAACTCAACATTCTCCCACCTTGAGTTGTGGAAACAATTCAACAAAACAATAACATAACATATTTTTTTCTTTTTCTCAAAATAAATGAACACAATAATAAATAAGTCACTCAAAATATCTCTTTGGTTTAACCACCATTCTCCCACTATTGGTTTTGATGAGATCAGAAGTATTAGTTGATGGTTTAACTGTATTTGGATTTTTCTCCTTCTTCTCATTTTCATTCCTCTCAACTTGCAGTCTTAAAGCATGATCTTCTCCAGATGTCACTTCAAGTGGATACACCCTCTGTACTGGCCTCAGTAGCTCTCCTTTTGTAGTCGCCAAGCGAACAACTCTCACGACACCACTTTTGCCAGGGATAACCTGTCACTCTTGCCAGCGGCCAGTCTAGTCTATTCGTGTTGTCACTGGCTACCAGTACTACTTCACCTACGCAGGGTTTGTGATGACTTTTCCTAATGTGGTTCTTCTGTATTAGCTGTCCAAGATATTCATTCCTGAATCTTACCCTTAATGTTTCCTTTACTTTCTGTCTGTACCTGAATCTTCTGTCAAGTTTTATGTCCTCTATCATGTCGATATCGGGCATTCCAATCTCCTTGACTTCTTGTAGGAACATTGCAGGAGTGATAGCCATCAAGTCTTCTCCATCATTGGACAGGTAAGTAAGTGGTCGTGAATTCAAGACAGCTTCAATGTCACACAGAACAGTCATCATTTCTTGGTACGACAGACATGACTTTCCCAGAACTTTCCTGAGCATTTGTTTGAGGACACCAATCAGCCTCTCCCACCATGCTGCAGTGGGAGGATTGAATTTCCATTTTATTTGTTGTACAGAACTATATTCAAAAATTTTATCCCACTGAATTGTCTCCAACATATTGCAGGTGCCTTGAAAGTTTGTCCCATTGTCACTATAGACAATCATTGGCCTTCCACTTCTGGACACGAAGCGCCGAAAAGCTTCGAGGAATGTTGCAGTAGCCAAAGATGTTACTAGCTCCAGGTGTACTGCAAAAAAAAACGCACACGTGAACAGACAGACCCCGGCTTTCTCTCCACCTTTCAAAATCAGAGGCCCGGCAAAGTCGACCCCTGTTATTTCAAAAATTGAGGCTTCTCTCACTCTGTCTATGGGGAGATGAGTTTGTTCTCCTTCAAGATGTTTTCCATGGTACCTTCTGCAGACAACACATGTTTTAATTGCACCCTTCACTGTTCTCCTTCCTCCAAGGATCCAATATTTCTGTCTGAGCCCACTGAGCAGAATCTGGGTTCCAGCATGACATAAGTCGTTGTGCTTCTCCCTAATGAGAGCGTGAACTGTTGTGTGCTTCGCAGGAAGGATAGCAGGACAACGGAAAGCATAATCGTCTTTGCGCGATATAATTTTTGTTTTCAGTCTCATCATCCATGAAAACACATAGCGAGTTGAATCTTTCATCGTTTTCACCAACAAAACACTCCTTTTGTATGAACTTCATCACGACTTTTTCTGCTTCTGTGGTTTCTTCAATGGATAGTTCGGTAGTTCTTCTCCTATTATTTTTCTGTCGACAATTATACAGAAACCTCAAGATCCATCCTATCATACGAACTGTTCTACGGAAACTTGAGAAATAGTCAAGGTGCCATTCTTGGGTATTGGACTTGTCTTCTAACACCGTCATAGTGTTGACTTTCGTTTTTCTTTCTTGGAAGACTTCATCATCGTTTGGTGAAATTTCGGGGCTAGGCCATTGTGTAGTGGATTGTTTTAGCCATTTTGGCCCTTCCCACCATCTCTGTTGAAGTAACTGTTTTGTGCTACATCCCCTTGATGCCAGGTCAGCCGGATTCATGGTTCCTGGAACATGACGCCACTGTTCTATTCTGGACAGTCTTCGAATTTATTGCACTCTGTTCCACACGAAGGTCCCCCAAGGTTCGTCTAACTTGATCCAGGACAACACAGTCGACTCCAATAATAAGTAACTATTTCTTTTTCAGTTAATGTTGGCAGTACTGACGTCACTAGTCGAACCCCTATTGTAGCTGCTAATAATTCCAGGCGTGGTATGGTGATAATCTTCTTGGGTGCCACTCTTGTCTTGGCTTGTACAAATCGTAGCTCTATATTTTCAACCCTCTGTATTCGCAAGAATATAACTGCAGCATACGCAGTTTGACTGGCGTCGCAGAACACGTGAAGAGATATATCTTCAACCGACTGAACACTACCGATCAAACATCTAGAAATCTTAATCTCAGACAGCTGAGGTAGTTCTGCCAACCACTTCATGAATCTTCTCTTTGTTGTTTCGTCTACTCTGGTGACTCAACCCAAGTCAGTGGCCCATAGTTCTAGCAAGATTAATTTTGGACAGAGAAATACCGGACATGAGAAGCCAATAGGGTCCAACACCTTTTGTGCAGCTCCTAGTATAGCTCTTTTGGTGATTACATCGTATTTGAAATCGTTAACATGAGTTAGATTCAGTTCAATGGTATCTTCTCCTTTATTCCAAATGAGCCCTAGCACATGAGTAAGATTTTCAGCTGTACCATCCTCAGAATACTCCCACCCTCGGAGATTGAAAGATGCCTTATCCATTATTATGCTTGCCTCTCGCATGAATGAATGGTCATTTCTGTTGTTAACACTAATAGCACAGTTATCCACATAAAAACATTCTTCCAATCTTTCTATTGTTGAAGTTGAGTAGGAACTATTATCGACTGTTTGTCTCTTCAACTCGTTCAAGTGGAGTTTGATGGTTGCTGACAATAGGAACGGAGAACATGCAAGTCCAAAGACAACTCTATTGTGACAGAACACTTCTACGTACTTCCCTGTACATTCCTCCTCCCACCAAAGGAATCTCAGAAAATCACGGTCTCTAGGATTAACACTTATTTGAAGAAATGCTTTTTCTACATCGGCCGTCACACCGATCTCATTTTCTCTGAACTTCAGTAGTGAACTAGGGATCAATTCTATGAAGTTAGGCCCTTTTTCAATACATTCGTTCAGAGATTGAGCGTTTCTCTGCTTCGCCGAGGCATCAAAAACAGGCCTGATCTTGGTGGTGCTGTTTTCTTTGAAGACAGGTCGGTGAGGTAGATAGTGTCCACCATTCTTCAGTTCTTCTTCAGGTACCCTCTCGATGATTCCTTGCTCCAACCAACTTCGTAAGACATTATCGTACTCCTGATAATGTTGTTCAGCTTGTAGTTTCTTTGTAGTGATTTCTAATCTGTGCTGAGCAATTTCTCTGTTGTCAGGGAGAGGTGGATGTTGTTCACTCCAAGGCAGGCACACTTCATATCTGTTATCTTCATACAGTCGTGCAGTCTCAAGGAAGTTATTTCTAACACGCTCATTCCTCTCGACGATAGATTCTTTCACAACAGGGTCAGTTATTCCAAGAATTTCTAAGTCCCAGAGATCAGAAATTCTTGTATGTTGGGAAAACAATGATGACACTAATAATGATGCCAAATCCCTTTGGGCCTTGTTACCTATGACTTTTCCCATTAGTGTCCACCCTAGGGAAGTCTCCACCAAAACTAGGCCACATTTTAGTTGATGTTTCCTCCCAGTGAGCAGTTCACCCGCCTTATCGGCCCCAATCAGAATCTGCACAGGCCCTCGCTCTCGTACATCAGTTAAACATATTTTCAGATCCCTTATCTCTTCACTCCAAGAACCATTCTTAATATATAGGACATCTTCACAAATAATCTCTTGGCTTAAAACTTCCAGCTCCTTGGAATAGTTTCCCTCCAATCGCTTTAAACTTATTCTGTAACAGTCGTGTTTTGCTTCTCGAGAACGTACTCCACCAAACAAGGAATGTATTAACGTTTCCTTCCTGATTGACTGATACCCCATTTCTTCGGCTAGGTCACGTGCAATGTAGGATTTAGTAGACCCAGTATCAATGACAGCTCGTACAGTTTTTTGTTTACCCTTTCCTTTAACGACAACTGCCAGGGTTTGTAAGTACACCTCAGGAGAACAAGACACATTAGCTAAAGCCTTATCCACATTATTGCCATCCTGGTGAACCAAATTCCTGTCTCCCTCGTAATTCTGTTTGGACACACTTTCATTTTCTTTGTCACGGGGCTTATAACACATTAATACCTCATGTCTACCACCACAAACAATGCATCTGACAATCGATTTAAAAGCTCTACTGGCATGGCCCTTCTTTAAACAATTGAAGCAACAGTGTTTATCAGTTAAGATTTTCCTTTTCTCCGCTACAGTCATTTTTGAGCTTTAATGCACTCTGGGCTCGAATGAGGTTTAAGACAAAAAACACACTCCTGTCTCTTAGAAACATCAGCAAACAAAGCAGAAGCAGTAGGTATATTTGGTTCAATGACATCCCTTGGTTTCTTGTCTCCCTTAATCTTAGATCCTTAGGATGGGCTAATACTAAACCCTTTCATAGCCAATGAAATTCTTTCTTCACTTACTCCTTCATTTTGAAGAAAAGCCATGAGCTGCTGCAAACGATCTTTGGATACGGAATCACACCTGAAGGAAGTATTCCTCTGCCATGCTCTTAATAGGTCTTCTGGCAAAGATGATTCAATTAGGGGATACAGCATTGCAGTACATTTTTCTGTAGTAACGCCTAAACTTTACAGCGATCTGAGATGTGACTCTAATTTATCATACAAGCTACTCAGTGTTGGCCTTTCTTTGGAATTGACTGCATTCGTCAATACTAGTTTGAGCAATTCACGAACATAAACTTCCACCTGCAAGTCCTTTCTACCGAATCGAGCTTGAAGACTCTCTATAGCTTTGTCATAATTCTCGGCAGTGGGTGGAAAACTAGTAACTAATTCATATGCTCTGGAAACTTCTGTCATAGCCTGAATTAAATATTGAAATTTATCTTCCTTCCCAATGTCCTCATCCTCGTGAATTTTACGGAACTGGCTCCAAAAATACAACCAATCAATTATTTCACCAGAAAATTTCTTAAATTCTATTCTTGGAAGTCTATATTTCTTTTTATCACAAACATTGTCATTCACTACACTTTGTGGAGGTGTAATGGAAACAACGGGATTCATAAAACGTGTTGCTTTTGTTCTACAGCTAAGGAATTTGTGTTTGTAATCATCAGCTGATTCACATTCCGTTTCTATTTCGTCATCATCACGCTCGTCGCCTATCATCTGTTGAAATATTAATCCATCTAAATTAGAGATATTATCATACTTCTCTTAAACAGACCCAGCCTGGGGCTGGAAATTGTAAAAGATGATGATGATGAGCATACTTCTCTTGAAGGATTTCAAGTTGCACTTGCACTTTTTCAGTTTCAGTTTGATCATCTTCTAACGACGCCATTAGTTGATTGTGTGAGCGCGTAAATAACCGCCGCTTTACGGTTCTTTCTTTAGCGAATCTTTCTATCTTCATTTTTCACGGGAGCCTTTTACTATGAATGAGTCGTGTCACTGGTCGCCACAAAATGTTAGGTTCACTTCTCAATAAATCACATAGACTCCTCTAGAATTCATGTATTATTATTTGTTGTGGATAGGTTCACAATTCACACAATGCACAATACACATTATATTGTTTTTGACACTGAACTTCACTGATCAAAGACTATGTCAAAGATACTGCACTACGCTCTTGTGCTTGCTGCCAACTCAACACCTTATATGGATAGTTGGAAAAGGCTACTGCAGGAAAGGGACGAGGAGAAAGCCGAGATCTGAACTGAATTCTACTGAACAGAGGCTATGGTAGACACGTCATGGGCGCACACTGTCCAGGAGGGCTTCAATGGCCGCCCATGTATATCATCACAGAACTTGCAATTTAAAATCCTTTCACGACCCAAGTGACAAGTCCGTGTGGGAATTATGTGATAATCCCTGCGGACGTTGTGAATTGAAAAAAAAAAAAAAAAAAAGCTAGTACAAGTCAATATTAGAGTTTTGTAAGAGTGACCATCTCGATATCACACTGTGATCCTCTATACTGAATGAAAACTTGTACGATCTATTAAATAAATAGTTAGTTATTGGAGTTTTAAAGGGGCGGAACAGTGAAGTCATCTGCACCTTATTAAATAAATAAATTATTATTATCTTAAGTGACTAGACTGTCCACCGACGTCCACTCCAGCGGCTTCGGTGGTGTAGTTGGTAGCATGCTGAGCTTCTATGCCCAAGATCACGGGTTCAAACCCGGCCGAAATCGTTGGATTTTTAAGAGCGTTAAAATCCCTCAGTATGCCTTCCTTCTGATGGGAAGTAAAGCCGACGGTCCCATGTCATAGATTTATGGCATGTTAAAGAACCTTCCACATGTGTGAAGTTAAATTATATAGGTTAAGTTTAAACAACGCTCTTAGGTTCCTACGTTCGTCGCCACGAGCTGACTGCGGTGGCGTTTAGCAGCCAAGTTTTGAACTAGTAGTCGTTGACGGTGGTGTTTGGCGGCAAAAGTAGGAACTACTTCAAAAATTTGATGTCTGCAGTCCTTACTTGCATTAAAAACAGATAACACACACTAATACAGTCATCACAATTAACACCGGTTATCAGACAGATTCTTCACACAAGCAAAGTGCACGGGGCCACATGACCGCGTTGTCGCAAACCCTAAACTGAGAAACCAACCAACCAACGTCCACGCCAACTATATTTCAACTCCTTCCTGTTCTCCGTAGGCTATTTATTCATATCATCCCTTGTCGGCCATTGCTATTTGTATCTTTTGTAAAATAATGTAAACGTATATCTGTAGCCCTTATCTACATCGACTTGCAGCCCTCAACACAGCAATGGCTATTCCTCATTTTGTATTATAACACTTAGTTAAACTAAATGTGTATAAAAACACAAACAAATTAACACGCTCTGTTCTCTCATGCAAGGGGCAGATGACCTCGCTGTTCCTCCCCTAAAACCTCAATAACTAGTTTTGGTTCGTGCAGCAATATGAAACTATCACAAACTGTCAGGCGCATGCGCCCCTGTACATGAAGCGTTCGGGAATTCGGTATTCTGACTGATAGTTTGCTGTTCTTGCACGTTCCTGCAGATGTGAAGGAACCCATGCAAGGAACAATACAAACTGTCACCACGTGGCAAATTTATCCTTCATAGTAAGATTCTCAGTTTCACCGCTAGATGCCAAATCTGAAAGCTGGTGTTGCAAGCATGGTTGCAAGTTCAGTTGACAGTATCGTGTAACCTTCCGAGTGTAACGGTTGACGTATACCTGCTCCATAGAAATACTTGTTGGTGAGAGTATCCAATAGTTTCTGTGTGTCCTACCTTTTGATTCTCTAGTGTGTGTGTTTCCTTCCTGTGTGGGTAAGTAACCTACCAGTCTTCTGCCGACAACATGGGCGATAATAGTGGAGGGGGCGAGGATACACGTCCTCCGGAAGAAGGAATGGAATATATTACTACTGAAGTAATTCATCTCAAGGCACCTGTCCTTAATGCGTCCCCTACGATTCCCTCGCATGATACACGACCTACACAACCAGTCTCTAATGCTCCCATCATGGCACCTACTGTGAATGAGTCACCCAGAACGTATTATGAGATCCATACTGGGCCATATTATGTCATGGTGGAATCCTCTGATCCCACCAATCGGATCGGTAATTTACATCCAACGGGCCTCAGTAAACTTTTCTATGAACGTAAGATTGTTGGAATACAAGAGATACACCGCAAAGGTAGAAATAGAATTCAGGTCACTTTGAGAACCTCCCAGGATGCAAATAATTTTCTTCTGAACCCTCTCTTCGCGGAAAAAGCTTAAAGGCGTTTATTCCCTCCGTTAATATACATAGAGTGGGTCTGATCCGCGGGGTTGATACTTCTCTCTCGTCTGATGAAATATTACAATATTTGGAGTCTCCTTGCCCCATTGTAAAAATTCAACGCATGAACAGAAGAAAAGTCACGAACGGGGTGGTCGACTTAATACCAACCAGTACAGTGAAGATCGTCTTTGAAACTCAAACATTGCCTGCATATGATTCTATCTTTCATGCTATGATAGAAACTCAGGTTTTCATATTTCGCCCTATTATTTGCAACCGATGCCAAAGATATGGGCACACTGGACAGAATTTTAGATCTCGAGCACCGAGATGTGGGCGCTGCACC
The DNA here is from genome assembly GCA_946902985.2 of Meconema thalassinum. Classification (NCBI taxonomy): domain Eukaryota; kingdom Metazoa; phylum Arthropoda; class Insecta; order Orthoptera; family Tettigoniidae; genus Meconema; species Meconema thalassinum. Next base: position 38,475,889 of record OX336394.1, read on the forward strand.
CAGGGACATGAAACAACACAATGTACTCAGGCTTTGGTGCGCTGTGCACATTGCGATGAAAATCATATGAGTAGCTCACCGAGGTGTTAGTACCACGTAAAACAAATTGAAATTAAAACTAGGTTGTGCACTGAAAACAAAACCTATCAAGAAATTGTCAATTCCATATCAGGACATCCGTTTCAACCCCTTTCAGTCCCGCAGCAATTTCCTCCCCTTACACAACTAGCCTCTTCTACACCGAATTCTGTACCAAAGAAACGTAAGTTTACCACGATAGTCACGAGTACTCCTAAGGTCATTTCCCCTTTGGGGTATGACCGACATGCATATTTGTATATTATCCGTGGGGACAAAGCCTCAAGCTCTGTGCCCCCTCCTTCATCTTTGACACCGTCCCAGGTGGGGCCACCCCACTCCCCCACTTTCAGTGCCTCCCGCCAAGGGTGTGCCTCAAGATATCACAGAGGATGTTATGCATTTGATGGAACTATTGGGTACCAATGTACAACGGGTCCATTTACTCAAAAATATTTATGAAAAGATTTCTCTCTTATCCATTCCTGATGAACCCCGACCGTCTCCTGGTATAGAGACTCCGTCTGTTAGTAATTATGTTGCCTCAACATGAAAATTCTGCAATGGAATGCTCGTAGCATTCATAACAAGAGACATGAATTACTACTTATAATCCAAGAGCACACCTCTGATATCATTCTCATTCAAGAAACATGGCTATCCCCAAATTTATCTTTTCATGTTCCACGATATAACATTGAAAGCCAAGATGGACCGCAATGTGGTGGTGTCCTAACATTAATCCATGAAAGGCTTTCATACCAGGTTACCCCGTTTCTTTTTCCTCTCCCCAGAACATATGTGCTAACCATAACTGTTTCCTCCCTACATATCACTAATTTGTATATTCCTCCGGCTATCAAAGGTAATTTCCGACAATGGCATTCCTTTTTTTCCTACTGTAATTCCTTTACCTCCCACGTTATTGGTGGGGATTTCAATGGCCATCATATAGCCTGGGGTTGCGTCCGCACGACATCATGACAACAGCTCAGCAGTTCCATCTCCAGTAAATGATGGTTCACCTACTCGTATTTCTCCTCCTCAGGCCCCTAGTGCGGTTGACCTAACGTTTTGTTTCCCTTTCTCTGGCACACAGAATTATATGGCACACGACCCCTGATTTACACCAAAGTGACCACTATCCGATCTTGATGACCTTTGATTCTGTCCCTCGTCCTAGTAATACATTGCATACTCCGGTTTTTACTAGGAGTTTCAAACGTTTTGATTCAGCTCAATTTTTCAACTACATCCAACAGCACTATTGTCATACGGCACCCCCGATACGTGACTCCTATAATTTGCTCCTTACCTCTATTGTCCAATATTTTGACACCTATCATCCGCTAATTCCCAGTGCACGCACCCCTGGTAAGAGAAGGTCCTTGCTACCCTGGTGGGACGAGGAATGTGCACGAATGGTGAAGAGACGAAAACATTTATTACGACTTTTTCGAACGTACAATACCCCGTATACTTATCAACATTATAAAAAGTTTGTTGCAAAGTGCCAACAGTCCTTTAATGATAAACGACGATCAGCTTGGCGAGAATACGTCTCTCATATACACCATCAGACGCCCATTACTCAAATATGGACTGTGTTAAAAACCTTATCGCGACTCCACTTATGTCCAAGTCTACATCGTTTGAATTATGATCAGACAGTATATTTTTATCGCACTATGACTCCTGCATTTGAGGAACAGGAAATTATCTTTCCATCCCAGGAACACAACCCTATGTTTTCTTGTCTTTTGCATCCGGTAACTGTTTCCGAATTACAATTAGCCTTAGCACAAAAAAATCTACTACACCGGGACCAGACTATATATCATACCACGTCATTAATAGTCTCTCCAATACTGCACAACAGGTTCTATTAGATGTTTTTAATTCTGTCTTAGGCTCTGGCAATGTCCCAGAGGATTGGAATGAGTTTTTATTAGTTCCTATTTTAAAACCAGGAAAAAATCCAGATTTAGCAGGAAACTATCGTGGTATACATCTTGGATCCTGTATTAGGAAGACTTTCTCAACGGATTTTGCTGACACGATTGGTATGGGCTTTAGAATATTATGATATGTTTCCAAAAACTCAATACGCCTTTGCTAAACCGAAATCTACTACGGACGCCTTGAATATTTTTCTTCTTGATGTAATTTTGTCATTTTGCCGTAAACACTCCACCTTAGCAGTCTTTTTTAGATATTAAAGGTGCTTATAATAATGTGAATACCGTCCTTTTACTGCAAAAACTCCATCAACAGCAATTTCTGATCAACTTTATTAAAATCATCTCGGCATTTCTCCGGCGAAGGCATATCACACTTTCCACCTTTCCTACGGTGTTAACTTACAGGTATTCGTCTTATGGTCATTTATACAAGTGAGATCGAACAGCTTTTACTTCCTCATGTGTGCCTAATACAATATGATGATGATATACTCCTATATTGTTCCCATTCTGATATAAATACGTGTCGGCATATCATGTCACGTGCTCTCACGATATTACATTCATGACTGTTCTCACATGGTCTTGATACTGTTCCTCTCAAAAATGCGACTCTCCTCTTCACTCATAAACGTGTGTGTGACCGGTCGCCGATCCGCTATAATCAGAGTACCATTCCTATTGTACACCATACAAAATATTTAGGACTCATCATTGACGATAAGTTGACCTGGACGCCTCAAATTACTCACTTAAACGCTCATGTGTCCCAGAAATTAAATATATTAAGGTCATTAATTCGTCGTACTTGGGGAGCTGATCCTCAGATCTTATTGTTATTTTACAGAAATCTCATTAGATCTGTACTAGATTACGGTAGTCACTATTATGATGTCATGCCAAAAACTCGCCTCAATGAATTGGATAAGCTACAATACTCCGCCCTGAGAATTGTTCTCGGGGCACTTTCTTCCACCCCTACGGTACACAAGCTCTTCTCGTCGAGGCGGCAGAGCAACCTCTTCACCTTAGGAGACGTTATCTTTCTTCACGATATCTCCTCAGACAAATGGCAATATTAACAGCATCCATTCTTCCTAAACTACAACTTCTCTCCGAATATCATCAACAAAGGTTATTAAAACGCTATTCACCTCCCTCTATTCTCCTATCTTATATGGAGCTTTCGGGCTTTCGCCTTCAAATTCTTCAAACATGAAAACCCATTTGTTATAATGCACCGCTCTCGGTATTAATGTTCCAACCCGATGTTGTGCAACATTCCTCACATTTATCGCGTATGTCTTCTGTGCTTACCCCTTCCATTGCCCGCAAATATGTCTATAATCTCGCAGCGAATCATCAACAATATACAACAATTTATACAGATGGCTCAAAATTTCCCTCTCCTTCGAGTACGGGTGCTGCTTTTTATATCCCCTCTATATCATATATCGGCTCCTTTAAATTACCGCATACTCTCTCTATTTTTTTTTCGGCAGAAGCATTTGCTATTCGACAAGCACTTCTGTATATTAAAAGGAATAACATCCCAGGGCCTTAATTCTATCTGATTCCCAAAGTGTACTACAGGCTTTACATCATGTACATACTTCGAATAATTGGTTTGTATTTAATATTGTAAATTTAACGTATGAATTATCTCATTTGGGCTACCGGATAGTTTTTTCATGGATACCGGGACATTCCAACCTATCTGGGAATGAATTTGTTGATAAAGCAGCAAAGGAAGCGGCCATTGACGAATGTGGCTACTCCCGCCTCCGATTATATCCATGGTGTAACTACAATGGTGAGGCGGATCGCTCCCTCCCTCTCATGCGGATGACGTCAGAACGGGGGCAACTGCGAGTTGTGGCTATAGGCGGGAGTCAAGCGCGTGATCAGCAGTCGATTGAAACATGCTAATGTTGACAAGTGTGTGCGTTGCTAGTGAAAGTATTGTATTTCTTAATCTCTGTCGACGGAAAGTGGGATGCAATGCCGAATTGTGCTATGTATGGTTGCAACAACTACTCCAGGAAAACAAAAGGGTCTAATATAAAATACTTTGTATTTCCACAAGACAAAGATGTAGCGAGCTCATGGGTCAGAGCTTGCAGGAGGGAGGACATGTTTAATTTAAAGCATGGTAAGTTATGATTTCTAAAACTAATCTGTCTGTTGTGAACAGAACAGTAAATCATTCTTTAAATTATTTCTCTCTAAAATTAAAACATTGCAATAGCTCTGGACGCATTTTCAAACTGAGATATTAAAGAATATTATAGAAATGAATAGGCAAACCAAATAACAATTACGAGTGGAGATTATTAGGGTCTATAATTATTATTAGCATTATTATTATTATTAACATTATTATTATTATGATTTCAGCTCGAGTATGTTCTCTTCATTTCACTAAAGACAGTTTTGCTATTCCACTTCGACAGCAATTGTTGAACTATACTCCAGTGCACAGTAGAACTTTAAAATTAGATGCCATTCCGACTGAAAATCTACCAAAATCCACTCAAATTACACAAAGGAAAAGGAAAAGATCTCTGGAAGAAGCTGAAAGTCGGTCGATAAGGCTGGAAAAGAGGCGTCGTAAAAGTGTTATAAGTGAAATTATACATAACAATGAAACACTCACCGAAGGAATACAATCTAAACATACCTGCTTGAATGCGAAGGAGTTAATAAGGTAAGCTTCTTTTTGTTTTTGAACATTGAAGTCTCATTTAATAATAAAAGGTGAATTTGTTTATTTTACACGCACAATACAACTAAGGTCCATTATGATACTTGGAAGAGAGGTAACTAGCGGAGTAAAGCACTGCTTTCACCTGATCGTTGAGACATTGATATCATGAGTTTAATTAAAGCCTGGTGTAGCTATAGTATTAATCTAATCTTGACCTTCATGCAGCCGTAGTTTAGTGGTCATATGAAAGAAATATTGCTCTTGTGAATAGAAACGTAGGCTACTCTAGTTCCAATATAAGTTCAAAAAATAAACCTGATAATTCAACGAATGTCTTTCCTTTTAAGCACTCGTTCTCATGAAGATGAGGTCAACACTTTGAAGAAATTAGTTGAGGAGGTACGTGATGAATCCGAAGCTTGGAAACAAAAGTACGATGATTTATGTGCAGACCATTCAGCGTTGAAGAAAGAAATCGCCGATCTGAGGAACAGTCGTTGCAAAGAAATTCAGACGATACTGGGTAAAGTCTTCACTCCAGGTCAAATAAAACATTTATGAAGTACAGAGAAACGTAAGAAAATTAATTGGTGTTCTGACGATATAGCGGCGGCTATATCACTCAGAAGTGTGAGCCCTAAAGCCTACCGGTTTTTAAGGGCTAATAACTATCCCTTGCCAGGACTGACGACGTTACGTGATTGGGCTAAATGTTTGAATTTAGAGCAGGGTGTTTTGCAAGATGTTGTGAAACTAATGAAATATAAATCAGAGGACTAACCGAATTGGAACGCTTGACTGTATTGACATTTGACGAAATTTATAATTCAAATCGCATGTGTATCGACAGAAGCAACCAGCAGAAAATTGGCCCTCACAAAACTTGCCAAGTTGTCATGGCACGAGGTTTGATTGGTCAGTGGAAGCAGCCTCTTTATTATGCCTTTGACCAAAGAATGAAAAAAGATATTATTCTTGGAATAGTATCGAATCTACATTCTGCAGGCTTCACTGTTGTAGCAATTACAAGTGATGTGGGGTCTGGGAATATGGGCTTGTGGTCAGAGCTTAATATTGGACATAATAAGGAATGTTTCTTCAATCATCCAAGCAACGATTCCTTAAAAGTGTTTGTGTTTGCAGACATTCCTCATTTATTGAAACTTGTGAGAAATCATTTGTTAGATCAGGGATTTGTGCTGCTCAATGGGAAAAAAGTGAACAAGGAATGTTTGGAACTACTAATTTCTATGTCTTCTTCTGAACTCACTATTGCGCACAAAATTAGCAGATATCATTTAGATTTAAAGGGATCAGAGAGACAAAAAGTTCGGCCTGCAGCTCAAGTACTTTCAAACCAGGTATCAAAGGCTCTTGAATGGTGTGGAGGGAAAGGGTTGATGAAAAACATTGACTGGGAAGAAGCGGCTAGATGTATAAAATTAATAAATGACTGGTTTGACTTATTTAATGCTAAGAACAAATTTGGGAGTCATTCTGAAAGAAATGCATTTGGTACTGATTTAGACAAGCAAATCAGTTTGCTAAATAATGTTAATGAGTTGATAACGTCCATGAGAAATGGCCGACATAAAGCCTTACTCCCATTTCAAAAAGGAATTCTACTAATCAACACGTCTCTAGTTAACCTTTTTAAATATTTGAAGCCGATATACCAAGTCGAGTACATAATAACTTATCGTCTAAATCAAGATATTTTGGAGAACCTTTTCTCGTATATTAGAGGAATGGGAAGCTCCAATGATCACCCATCTCCTCTGGACATTAAATATAGATTGAAATGGTACATTTTGGGCAAGCACTCTGCTTCAATTTTTACTGTAAATAGAAATACAGAGGAGGATATTGACGAAAAGTGTCTGATTAAACCAATGGAAACAGAAACTGACACCTGTTTCTCGCAGACTGCGTTAGTGAATGTTGCCAAACGTATTCCTGATATCGTGGATGCTCCTGACGAAGAAAAACTAGTTTCTACTTTATTTGTTGAATCAAATTACGAAACTGAGGAAATGAACATGAGTTTGTTTGAAATGACCGATCATCAGAATGAATTGTTCGATGAATTTGATCTCTCGGATTTTAAAGATGAAATGAACCACGAAGGTTTAAAATACATTACAGGATATGTAGCACACAGATTCAGGGATAAGTACAAAAACTTGGGAACATTATCTCAAGAACTTGAACCCAGTAAAGAAGGCCCAGATTGGATCCAGTTTATTTCGAGGGGAAATCTTTTGTATCCCTCTAATGAACTTATGGAAGTTGCAAAGACAATGGACGCTGAGTTTCATAAATTTCATGGCAATTCGCTATCAACTGATAAGTTTATATTCAATGAATTAACCAGCAGGACCTTGAGAAAATTGCCTCATATTGATATTGCATATGAGGTTATTCACTGTTTAGCTCGAACCCGAACATATATTAGGTTGCGTGACTTAAACAGAAAAATAAGTTTCGGCAATTCACAGAGAAAATTGAATCGCCAAATGTGTAAATTCACCAATGTGGAAAAATAGTGGATCTCGTTAAAGGGCCATTGCTATTGTTTAGAGATACGCCGTATTCATAATCACCAACATTATTATCAGTGTTTACAATACAAAGTATGTACAGTGTTATAATAAATGCTTTTATTAATGCCTTCAAGTTATATTATTATGACTAGAGCCGCATTACAGAGTGCTGTGTCACCGAACGCAACGCTCCCATTGTGACGTCATCCGCACGGAGAGAGGGAGCGATCCGCCTCACCATTGTAGTTACACCATGATTATATCCCCATTCTCAAATCTCAATTACTTAATGTTTGGTTACAACAATGGCAGGATTATACACGCACGAAAGCCAGGTTATATTCTAGAATACAACCCACCATCCCCAGACACCCATGGTTTTATAATGGATCTTACACTAGACGTCATATTATTACTATTATCCGTTTACGTTTTCATCATGCATTGATTTCGATATGTATGGCCAGCTGTAAGCTTCGACCTTCGGATCTCTGCGACTGTTCTATGGCATTCGGTACTATTAATCATTTAATTTTTCAATACCCTCTTTATGACACTCAAAGAGCCCCCTTTCTACACACTTTACGTTTGTTAGGTTTCCCCTCCCTCTCAACATTTCTGTTCTCCTTCATTCTCCCATTCCTTCTGTTATTCATGCCTTCCTTATATTTCTGCATGAATGCTCCCTTAATTTTTAATTCCATACCCTTACGTGTGATGATGTCATGTTTGTGTTCAAGTAGTAAGCCACTAAGGTACGTCGCTTGGTGTGAAGATTAGAACCTGTCTATGTCTTGATAGATAGATAGATAGATAGATAGATTTTTATTAATTCCATTTGATCAAAGACATGCATTCAATACATTTTTGATATAGGACACGTCAGAATTTACATCTATAAAATAAAAGAACTAACAGGTATATATTACTAATATTATAACTATTTAACTTATTATAATAGCAAATCTTAATAGATACAATCTTATTGCACAACTATTTGCACCTCACTCTATTATCATAATATGAAAACTTAATTCTATAAATACAACAACATACAGCTAGGTATTACAATTAAATTAAAAAAGTAAAATATAATTATAGATTTCATCGCTCCTATACGCTAAGATATTCAACTACTGAGTAAAAACAATGGCACTGCAGATAAGCTTTCAACATTCTATCAAAAGTTTTTATTTTTGGGGCCAGTTTTATACACTGGGGTAGTTTATTGTATAATTTAACTCCAGTGTGAAAAGTTCCTTTTTGATATATGCTTGTGTGTGTGTGTGTGTGTGTGTGTGTGTGAAATAAGAATGTTTTGATTTTGTCTTGTGTTATGCCTATGAACATCATTGTTTGTTTTAAGAAAAACATCTTTATTCATTAAATTCTTTTTAAAAACATAATATTTTCAAAGATATATATGCAAGGCAATGGGAGAATGTTTAAATCTTTAATCAGAGGTCTACATGATTCTCTAGAGTTTACATTTGCCATAATTCTAATCGCCCTCTTTTGTATCCTAAACGTGCTTAGTACATCTGGCGACATACCACAATATGATCCCATATCTTAAGTATGAATGGAAATAAGCAAAATAAGTATTTCTTAATGTGTGCATGCTAGTGCAGGTTTTCAAAATACGTAACGCAAAGCACATCGAGTTCAGTTTAGTATTCAGATATTGTATATGTTTATTCCATTTCTAGTCTTGTTGTATCCATAGTCCTAAAAACTTTGTTTCTGATTTATTTTCTATTTGATGACCATTTAATGTTATATTGGGTTTCGCAGGATTCCTATTCCGTATAGTGTGGAAATTTAGACATACTGTTTTTTTAATAGTTTATTATGAGGCGATTAACTTGTGACCATTTGGTTAACTCTCCTGTAACGGAGTCAGCAGACTGCTGTATGACCTGTTTAGTTTCACCTTTTATTACGAGTGTTGTATCGTCCGCAAAGAAAATTTCCTTATGTGAATGAACGTTCTGTGTTATATCATTGATATATAGAAGAAAGAGTAGAGGGCCCAAAACCGATCCCTGGGGTACTCCAAATTCAATAATTCCCTCATTGGACAATGTTTCATTAAGTAATTTGGTTCCATCATCCTTGTGTCTCATGCTTACTATCGGTTTACGCCTTGTTAAGTAAGACTCGATCCATTTATTAGCTATACCTCTAATACCATATTGATTTAGTTTGGTAAGGAGGATTTTATGGTCAACAACATCAAATGCTTTCGATAAATCCAAGATTAGGCCAGTTACATGTTCCTTATTGTCAATTAATTTCAGTATACAATTACTACATTCCTAAATTGCTGTCTGTGTAGATTTTTCCGTTCTGAATTCATGTTGTGAGTTTGATAATATTTTATTATTTTCTATGAAACTTATCAGTCTCTTATACATGATTTTTTCCACAATTTTTGCAATACCAGTTGGTAAGGTAATAGGACGATAGTTATCTAATTCATCTTTTGAACCGTTTTTGTGCACTGGAATTACTTTTGATAACTTCAAAATATCCGGGTAAGTTCCTGAGAGAATTGAACTGTTTATTAAGTGCGTAAGTGGAATTATTATATTTTCTGCACATTTCTTTAAAATTGCATCAGGGATGCCATCAATGCCAGCACAGAATTTATTTTTAGCTCTTTTATAACTATTCTTACCTCTTCACTTGTGACATGATTTATAAATAAAGAATCACTGCATATATTTATTTTGTTATTAGAATTTAGTGTATTTACCTGTGATTTATTTAATAATTTTTGTGGAATTTCCAGAAAATAGTCATTAAAATTGTTTGCTATTTCCTCTGGATTATTAATCACTTTATTATTTCTGGTCAGTGTAATGTTCCTTTGTATTTTAGCAGATTTTCCAGTTTCTTTCTTTATCACGGACCACATAGCCCTGTTTTTATTAGATGATTGGGAAATAAAATTATCATTATGCATTTTCTTTGCTAGTCTTATTACCTTATTTAATATGCTAGTGTATTTTTTGTAGTATATATTGAATTCAGGTGTTGTGTGGTATTGCTTATATAATTTGTGTAGAAATTTCTTACTTTGACATGAATTTATAATCCCTGTTGTTATCCAATTGCTAGTTTTGTTATTTTGAACAGTTCTTCGTTTAAAGGGGAATGCTATTTCAAAATAGTGTTTTAGGGTACTGTTAAATGCATTAAATTTATCATTTACATTTTCTAGTTCATAAATTTCTGACCAAGCTTCCTTATTTAATAAGTCATTGAAATATGTAACATTTGATTCAGTGAATGACCTGCACTTTGATTTTACTCCATTATCATTATTATTGATTGTTTCGGATACTTCAAAACTCAGTATTTGTCCATGGTGGTCACTAAAACCCGGACAATAGACTTCTATTGAATGGTGATATTTATCTGTATTTATAAAAATTTGATCAGGAGTGGTTTTACTAAATTTTGTTATTCTTGTTGGGGTATTTACTGTAGGTTCCAGTCCATAGGAAATTAGTAACTGTGTTAATAATTCACAATTTATATCAAATTTTAAGAAATCCACATTTACATCCCCACAAATTATTATATCGAAAGTTACTTTGCTCATGTTATTGAGTAACAATTCTAATTTATCTATAAACAAAGGAAACTTTCCTGACGGAGAACGGTATACGCATACAATTATTAACTTAAACTGCTGTATTTTTACGGCAGAGAATTCAAAATCCTGTTCCATAATTAGATAATCATAAGCTGTTTTCTGTTCATGATCTAAATTATTTCTTAAGAAAATACAAGTACCACCATGGCTAATATTAGATCTAGAGTATTTACTAGCTTGTATAAACCCTGGGAATTGAATTAATTCGAGTTGTTCCTCTTTCAGCCAATGTTCTGAAATACATAGTGCTGAGATGTCTTTAAGTTCATTTTTAAGCATTAGATTTATGTAATCAATTTTATTATAAAGAGACTGGACATTCTGGTGGTAAATTTTAAATTTGTTACTTTTGCAAACTTGTGTTGGTGATTTATTTACATTATTACTATCATAATTGTTATTATTATTGTTGCTTGACAAATCCGAAATACCATTGTTACACTCCGTGAAATTTGACTTCAAAAGATCTGATTGCCAAACCTCACGTTTGGCTTCTTCTACCAGTTTCCCTGCTTCCACTCTAATGATATTACTGTTGAATTATTCTTACCATTTGAATTTACAATTTTGCAGATATCATCACTAATCTATTTAAGTGTAGGCCATGCCGAGTGTGGAACTTCCTGTCTAATTTACTTACATCTACAATTTGGACATTTGGAAAACTCTTACAAATTTTATGAATTTTTCCATTTGTAGCCTCTATTTCTACATTTACACATGATTTGGGAATTAAATCGTTTCTCTGCGGAATGATTACAATAATGACATTTGTTTTTTGCATGGATGGCAATGTACCCTTTAAATCTTTGATTACCTTTTTACTCTCATTTCTATAGACGTCGTTTGCTCCAGCGATGATCACTGCGTAGTCCTTTGCAGTAAGGGACACACACTCTCCTATCATTCCGTTCGTGACCTCTGCAATTTGAGCTCCTGGCTTTACTGTCGAAGTGACCTCCATTTCTCTGCTTCTCTCCAATACGCTTGCTGCTACATCTCGCCCGTGGCTATCCGCAAATATCCGCATCTTCCTGGATTTTCTCTTTATCACTTTCTTCTTTTCTTCTTGAGGAAAGTCGTCATTTTCTTCGACAAGCACTCCAAATGAATTTGAGACGGGAATTTCAGTTACATGTACTCCATTTATAGGCCTAGGCGTGTTCAATCTTACCTTACCAGCAATCACTGCCGACCAAGTTTCCTTGCTTTCCTCTCTGTTTCCTTTTAATTTATTCATCTCTTCCATTAACTTAGCAATATCTTCCTTTAGCAGCTTTATAATTTCGTCTATCGGGGACAGTTCGCTTCTCAGGTTATGACGTTCGCATGACGGTAGCGGTAGGCCTACATTACGACAATCGGTTTCACTTTTCTCCTCATTCAATTTTACCTGAGATCTTGTGATGATTTTATTTGCATTTTTCTCTTTTATTTTGCACGACGAGCATAAATTCGTTACGGTTACACTACCGGACGAGACACTAACACTGTTTACTGTCGTCATACTAGAGATCTAAGTTAGCCTAGATGTTTACACCAAATTACACTAAATTTATTTTAATTATTACTACCTAATAGAATTAATCTAATTTCCTACCAATAAAGAAGAATGTGAAATACGTATATCTTCCAATCGGGTGAAGTCTCGTAAAAGCACCACTGCTCTACTTGGTTCAGACAGTGATTGAAGAAGTCACCGAATCTTTGGATACACGTTCCCACAACTTAGTTTAAGTTTATTAAATTATCAATAAGAATTTCTAAATACTATCAATATTCCGTATTACACTTGATCTAAGGAAAGTAACTTTATAGATTTTAAACCTCTGTTATAATATTTTACCACTTTTATCAAATATTTACACTAGCTGCTATTTCACTACACTTTAACTGTGAAGCCATCTTGCCTAGGCGTGTTACATTTTTCCAGTAGTTTATAGTTCAAATATTGGGTACTTTTCACGTCGAATAGTATTTTTAGGGCTGTGACTGGGTTAAGAGCAAGAGTGCTATGCCCATTACCTAACCTAAAAAGTTCAGTTGAATGAAAAGAATACCGTATGAATGATATTTAGAAATGGAGTGAAATCGGCAGCCAAGGATTTTATAACTTATACAAGAGAAACTATAATAGCATCGCCGTGTTTAATTCTCAAGCCGTGCCTTTGGTAGAATTGGGATCGTACACCAGAGTACGTAAATTCTATAAACACGTAAGGCCACATGCTAAGTTTTATTCTTAAATATATTTTATTTTGATATGACAGCATATGCAAGCAGTTCGTACTGGCTATTTCAACACCCGTGAAATTCCTCGTGGTAAATCAGACTTGCAGAAAGTTGTAGAAGTGAGTATTTCCCGTATTACGTTGCATGAGTAACCAATACTTGGTTATGAATTTAACCAACAAATTCCTCACTAATATTCCATGAAACTATTTCAGATGCCTAGAAAGTGTTTTGTGCCGGGCTGTAAGTCAAATTATAGCAGCATTATAAAAACAACAGGTCATATTACTACGTTTCTCTTCCCTAAAGACGAGGTAAGAAAACGGGCCTGGATTCGCGCCATTCCACGTAAAGATTGGCAATCAACATCAACGTCAAGTGTCTGTACACACCACTTTGATGAAAAGGACATATTAGCTTTTGAAACTTGGGTGAATATCTTCATGTGGCCTCTATATTCCAGCACATTATAACTGTGGTCAATTGGCAGGTGTTTTTTTAGGTTAAGTGACCAGTGGAGCATTATAATAGCTAGACTGACAATATTGAGCTTGGAGGCCTATTATGACGATGATGAGTGTATCTGTGGACAAAATGTGAAGAATTTAGTTTCAAAGGCAGTCTCTAAGTTTGTAAGAATGATATTAAGAGCCGGCCGGAGTTGGGCCGGCCGGCCGCCAGCTCAGCTCTTGTTGTAACATGGGTCAAAAGTTTGTGAAACCATTTATAAAGAAACGGGACAAAGTAAAATTATTTTGTTTCTATAGCGTGCTGTAGTATTTTATACACTTTTCATCAGTGCAAAAGCATATCGAACAGGAATACAAAGATAGTTATAAAAAGTGTAGTTAGAATCACAATTCTCCATATAAAATAGAGTTCTGAACTGCGTTTTTCCTAAACTCTACTATGTCTTCAGATGATGTTGAAAACAGAAACAAACTCCACTGCAAGGCAGCTTATAGTTTTCTCTAGAACGCTACTGAAACATATTTTAAAATTAAGAACTCTGTATATGTTTAATCGTGATTTTTAAAAAGATAAGTATATAGACTCGTTAATGCTAGCCAATGTTGAGTGCTGGTAGTTCATCCGGATTCCGTCAGGTGTCGCGTCGCCAAGTCCTGTCCTTGAAACAGGATTAAGACAGGGACAGAGAGAGTTTGTCTCAGGCCAGCTCAGGCTTTCCCTCGTGCAGGGGAGTGGGTACATCACCACACGCCTCTCTTTTACAACGAGCAGCGGACAAGTTCATTCCACGACGGTATTGCTATTGTCTTATTAGAAGGTGCAATATAGTACTGGACAGCTGCACAGAAAAAAAACCTTTTGTTCCAAACACTGTGCTATGGTTGGCTTTTTGTAAATCGTTAGAAAAGCTCAAAAAAAAGCTTAACTCTGAATTGTAGAATAATTTGCACGATCATTTTGTCGGAAAACTCAAAAACATTGAAAAGCGTTTTCTCTGAATCGACGTATTTTAAAAGAAAAGTTTTTTAAACAAAAAATGTAGAGGACATTGTCACGTACAATTCGTCTCATTGAGGTCATGTCATACGTTTTGAAATGCAGAAGCTAGGTGGCGCCAAAGTTTCCAAAAAAAAGTGTTTTTTCACTTTTTGTCCTAGAAAAAATGTTTTGTTTACAAAAGAGCGAATCAGAAATTTGTCCCTCTCAAAATTGTCTACAACATTTATTTTTCCTCCGACTTACCGTTCCAAAGTTATAGTCTGCCGAAGTGTGAAAATTGTACTATTCAGATGGCACAAAGGTTAATATGTGTACAGTTATGATTGATACGTTGCGATTGAAATAGATATGATTGTTTGAGCTAATTAACAAACACAGCCCGCGTCCTGTTTGACCGAGCCTTAGGCAGCTGTCCGACACCGGTCCCTGTCTAAATTATGCCCACCGCTCTCTCCGCAGTAACAATAGTAGCCTTGACTGCGCAGCGTTGCATTTGCTGCGCTATAACTTTGGAACGGTAAGTCGGAGGAAACAAACGTTTAAATAAATGTTGCAGACAATTTTGAGAGGAACAAATTTCTGATTCACTCTTTTGTGAAAAAAAAACCTATTTTTTCTATGACAAAAAGTGAAAAAACACTTTTTTGGAAACTTTGGCGCCTCCTAGCTTCTGCATTTCAAAACGTATAACATGACCTCAATGAGACGAATGGTAGGTGACAATGTCCTCTACATTTTTTGTTTAAAAATCTTTTCTTTAAAATACGTCGATTCAGAGAAAAACGCTTTTCAATGTTTTTTTTTTTTAGTTTTCCGTCAAAATGATCGTGCAAATTATTCTAAAATTTAGAGTTAAGCTTTTTTTGTGCTTTTCTAACGATTTACAAAAAGCCATCCATAGAACAGTTTTTGGAACAAAACCATTCCAGCTGTAGGCCTACTGTACTAATAGAATTTTAATGTACACGTTATACCTTTTACCGTTCAACATGTTTTAAGAGTAAAGTGACTTTAAAAAAATAGAAACACTGTGTAATGTGCCCGGGTGGACTTATTGGTGAATACGACGTTAGGTAGATTTCATTAGAAAGCTAACTATTGTAATGGATGTTTCGACTTCGGGAAAATGTCTACATATCCTCGCGTTTCACATCCCCCAGACCCCAAAACCACCGTCAGTTCAAAAGTTTATATATAATTTATATATGTATGTATATATATATATATATATATCAGCTTTTTGTGGACACGATAACTGCCGTAATTTTTCACCAATCACTTTGAATATTTTACGTAATATGTACGCCTTTAGAATCTCGGTTGAGTTCGTTAACGGGCAAAATCGGTCGAAGGGGGTGAAAATGGGGGGCTTTTTTTTCCGAAAAAAGTGAAATATCGCCATAACTCTCTTAATACGTGAAATATCGAATCCATTAAAAGTTCATACTATGTGTCGGATAAGGGCCAAAAATTTATGTTTAAAAAGTTTTTTGATAGCACCAAACATTTACCAAATGGGTGGGGAAAAGTGGGTTTCTCGGGAAACATTAATCATATCTCTCTTAATAGGCACACTATCAAAACCGTACAAAATGGACAATATTCCCCTAATAATTACCTTAAACTTTTGTTTGAAAGCATTTTTGATATGACCCACCATTACGCCAAGGGATGAGAAAAATTATTTCGGAATTATAAGAAAATGCAAAGAGCCATCAGAGGTTACCATAACAACGCTTCTAGATTGATAAGGGATGAGCTATCAGAGATTGCCATGACAACGCCATTGCACGAGATCACATTCAGTTTTCCATCTGACTCTTTGGAAGCGGCTTAGGTGACGTAACTGGTAGCATGCTGAACTTCTATGCCCAAGGTCGTGGGTTCTAAGCTGGCCGAAATCATCGGATTTTCTAAGAGTGCTAAAAATTCCTCAGTATGCTTTCCTTCGGAGGGTAAGTGTCAACGTTGCTGGTTGCGGTGGCATCTAGTAGCCAAGTTCACAGCTAGGTGTCGCTGACGGTAGTGGTAGCAAAATTGCGAACTACTACTTGAAATTGACTGTCTGCAGTCCTTACCTGAATTACAGACTAATACAGCCATCACAATTAACACCGTTTATCAGACAGATTCTACACACACCTAAAGTACACGGGGTTACATGACCGCGTTGTCGCAGCTCCTAAACTGAGGTACCAACCAACATCTCTACGGGAGATAAAATTTTGCGTGATGAAGTAACAGACTTTAGATACTTACACATCAGTGTCGAAACCTTGCATAAGGACAGTGTGACCACAAGTATAAAAATGGACCCCAAATGACAAGAAGGTTACCGTGCCCATAAGACAATAAAATGTTAAAAATATGCATGGAAAGACGAAAGACGGTGAAATCTACCTCCGCCTTCCGGCGTGCCGAGAGGACATTTTTAGCCTATTTTCAATTTTGAAAAAAATAGGCTTATGAGATCACCTTTTGTCCGTGTGTGTGTGATTCGTGTGTGTGTGTGTGTGTGTCCCTAATAAAATCTAAACGGCTGGAGCGATTTCAATGAAACTCGGTAAGTTCATAGCACTATTCCGGACGACCCCAACCGTGCCCTTCAAATTTTGTTACGCCTCACCAATCCAACATGGCGGCTGTGCGAAATATATCACAAGCATTCAATATCTCCGAAACTATTACCGATATTACCCTGACATTTTGTATGGTGATAAAGGGAACTACTATAAGTTCACTTATATGACCTTTGAAAACCTGGTAACTACAAAACCAACATCGCAGCCAAGCAAATTTGCGACTTTTAAATAGACGTTTCTCGCGATTTAACCACCCAAACGCAATGAAACTTGGTACAGTATATGTTTATATACATTGTAATGCACCGACATCTAACTTTGCTCAATTGTTTACATAACCACAAGATGGCGGATGTGCGAAATATTTCACCGGCATTCTATATCTCTGAAACTATTAGCGGTATCTCCCTGAAATTTTGTACGGAGATAAAGGGCACTACTGGAAGTCTATCTATAAGACTTTTAAAAACCAGTTAACTACAAAACGAACATGGCGGCCAAGCGAATTTGAAAATTTTAAATAGACCTTTCTCGCGATGTAATGTTCCAAACAAACTGAAATCTGGTACAGGAAATATTTATACACATTGTAATGCACTGGTATCTAATTTAGTTCAATTGTTTACATAACCTAAGATGGCGGCTGTGCGAATTTTAAAATTAAGTTTTTATTTCTTGTGATGTAGTCATGCTATCGAAGTGCAAGTTTGAATAATGAACCTACGCAATAATTTTCCTTTAATGGTACATGACTCTATGGCCAATACATTTAACAATCCAACATGGCGACCATCCGAAATATTTAGTCGGCTCTGAATATCTTCGAATCTATTACAGCAATCAAACTGAAATTGAGTATGTTGATAGTGGCAATTAACATAAGTAGGATATATGAAAATAGGCTGTATAGTTCTTCACGGAACTACTTGTTTTTAAATCATATGCCTATACACGAACCATTTTATCACAGAAGAGGCTATACAATTAAAGTGGGGGGGAAAGGAGAAATAGGAAACTTCGACATCAATCACAATTTTTACTACCTTACTCAAGGGCAGTTTCATACTACAAGAAGACAATGTTGTCTGTTTGCAGTATGGAACCCAAAAAGAATAACAACGGAACTCATACAGAGAGATGATGAATTTTGGGAGAGTATTCTTCCCCGTTACTTGACCGGTCTTACAAACATGTCATCCTTCCCGAGATTATGGACTCAAGACAGAGTAGATGTATGCCAATATGAAACTCGGTTAACATTATTAAACACCCTCTATTTTACTGAGTACTGGTAATGTTCCAGGCGCTGCCGGAGTGGTATGTTTATATGCTATAAAAACATGCACGACAATTATTACGCAGTGTGTATTCACTCCCGAAATCAATTCCTCACTTCTGTGTGGTATAGCTTTCTGAAGATTGTTAGGACTTGGGTTCAGATTGTTATATATTTCAAAATATATTATGGCCCAAATACAATACGTATATTAAGAAACCAAAGATCTATTCCGGCATTATTTTTAAACACAAATGGTTTATTCTAATTCATTATCTGTTCATAACGTCTACGTATCTAGTCGGGGACTATACGATTCCGACGTTACTTCATTTCTTTGGGGAACGTAATGGTGCAGTGGTCAAGCTGCTTGGCTTTCACCAAGGTTCGATTCCCGGCGAATGAGATTTTCGAAGTGGAATATCACGTCATGTGGTTCAGATTCCACGTAAAAAATGAAGGTTCCGTAGCTCTGATCGCGAGATTAACGGTCACGTAAAACTACAAGCTTCATTCATTCTCCATGTCTATGAAATTGGTGGGGCGGGGGTGGAGTCTAGACGCTTATAGCATAATTTTTACAACTATACTGTTTCTTGATATCCTCTTTTAATACATACTGTGCTATGGATAAACCAGCTCGTGGCGCAGTGGCCAGCAATGTTGGCTGCTACCTCAGAGGTCCCGGTTTTGATTCCCGGCTTTGCCAAGATTTTAAAAGTATTGGTATGGTCTGGTGCGGGGTCTCCCAGTCACGTGATGCTAAGTGGGAGCCTGCCGGATGCTGTGGCTCATATTTATAATATTGGTTTTACGTCCCTTTTAACAACTGTGGCTTTTAGAGACGCCGGGGTGCCGGAATTTTGCTCCGAAGAGGATCTTTAACGTGCCAGTAAATCCTTCGCATTTGCGCACCCTCAAATGCCAACTGACTGAGCCGGGGTTCGATACCGCTACCTTGCACACAGCAGGCGAGAACGTTACCGCTGAGCCACGCAGCCAGTCGCCTGTTAGTTGTCCCTTGATACAGCCAGGAACTCTAATTGGGTATCTACTGTATATCCCTTGTGGATATGTCACTCATTGATCTTGAGGTATATACACAATTCTTCATTATTTGGGGGATAAAATGTGTACGACCCAAATGCACACTTCATCTCACGAATGTTATGGTCTTGAGGTTCTTTACATTAGGAGGCAACGCGGTCAGGTTGAAGTATACTCAGGCATAATCATTGGCCGAGAGTAAGATGGATGAAAACCAGTGTGGTTTTAGACTACAACGAGGATCAGGATCATTTTTTTTTAGTATTCACCAAGTGATTGAGGAATACTACGAGGGGAATAGACTTTTGTGTTTTGTAGATCTAGAGAAGGCGTAAGAAAGAGTACCAAGGGAAAAGAAACTGAGGATTCTGAGGGATTATGGTATCCAGGGATGGCTGCTACAGGCAATCAAAAGTACCGTATTTGTGTTTATAATCAGTGCCGGCCCTAGGTATTTTTGTAGTGTAAGCTAAGAACATTTCCCCACCCCCCACCTATACTCATCAGAGTACCTTTACTATTTTTACTAAACGTATTATATGGCCAAAAGGTAATAGGCAAAGGGATACACCAAAAATAACTTAAAACCAAACATTTATTTACAGGTCAATATTATTACATAGAATTACAATTTTTGTTGATTTTTTGCACACTGTTGAAATCTTTTAAAATTAATACGAGATTTTCCTGGCTTTCATTTTAGAAAACTCGTTCAGCAGCAAATCTGTTTCCATTTCATTTTTCAAATCACTTTCAATGGCCAAAGTGTTCTTGGCTTAAAGTTGATCGCAAGTATGTTTTTATAAGTTTTAACTTCGAAAAACTTCTTTCTCCGCTGGCCACTGATACCGGGAGCGTTAGCAGAATCCTCAATGCATCAAAAACATTTGGAAAAATGTCCACATAACCACGTTTGGTTATAAACGACAAGGCTCCAGCTGGGTGACTTCCAGGGGGTAGCATTGGTGAAAAAATTTGCAGTTCTTCGAACAGATCATCTCCGTTCACATCACAGTCTCCTCCATCACTCAAAACGGTTTGAAGGTGCTTACAGGCTTTCTTCAACTCTTGTTCGTTCAAATTCTTCTCGAAGCTAGCAATGTCATAAAGACATTTGAAACTTTCACTATGGTGTTCCATTATCTCAAATCTCTCCCTTAATGAGGCTATTGCTGCGTCAAGTACGACAAAGAAGAAGTTAACTTTAAATGCATTTTTTCCAGAACTTACAGCTTCATCTTCACTCTCATAGGAGAATTGATTTTTACTTTTCTTGGCCGAAGTAGGGTTTCTTTTTCAAAGTTAGCATCAACCTCGATTTTTTCTGCAAGTTCTTTTGCATCTGTAATGACGCTGTTTAGTCCTTGATCTGACCTCACCTTTTCTAGAAATGATTTTACACTTTTAATGAGATCCATTGAACTTTGTAGGTCATTTGTGACCTTTTGCAACAGTTTACTAACCATATTGGTTTTATGCAGGATCTCATGCCATGTCACTAAGCAGCATAGAAACTTGAAGTTTTGCAGTTTTTTTAGTCCTACGGCAGTGTTCCTACCAAATGCATCAAGTTTCTGATCTTGAGAAGCGTCATATAAGGCAACATACACTTCTTCAATGTGGTACCTTAACGGCAACAATGCCTCAATTCTACTTTCCCATCTAGTATTGCAGAGTGGTTTTACTGTCAGACTTGAAACATGTTTCAGCAAAATATTCCATCATTGAGTAGAACTGGAAAAAAAATATTTCTTGAATACTGCTGAAACAGTCCACAGCAATGTTGCACGACAGAGCTGCATCATTAACGACCAAGTTCAAGGAGTGGTTCCCATACGGTACTGAACCCGCTGAGCTAAGGTTCATGTGATATTTTTCATGACAACACATTTATGATGGGATGTATTACCTTTGAACACACCCAGAAAGCAACCAGAAGCTGAGAGCTTATACTATCCTCTTTGGAGTAGCGGAGAATCGCACTTTTGACTTTGGTGAAGTCGGCTAATTAATTATCTGAGGTCTTATTAATCAACTTTACCTTTCTACGAGACTCAGAATATTCCATTTCGTCATTCAGTATTTTTGAAACATCTTGGAGAATGTTTTTTCACTTTAAGGTATGGTAATATCATTGCAGATACGCAAGAAGGGATGTGAATAGTCGCTCAACGACTTAGTTTGACGACTTGATTCCACGAGGAACACAGTTCCGTGCACGACGTCTTGGAATCCGCCCGATGGAGGCGTGTTGAAATACCCGTCGTGTAAGACGTGGGAAAAGTCCGTTTTATAGCGAGGAATTTTTATCAAGTGTCATCGAGCACCATCGTACTGTGCATCACGATTTTTAAAGTGTAGTGATCAGCACTACGTCTTGAGAATCCGCCCGGTTGAGGCGTGTTGATATACCCGTCGTGTTAGACGTGGGAATAGTCCGCTTTATAGCGAGGAATCTTTATCAAGTGTCATCGAGCACCATCGTACTGTGCATCACGATTTGTAAAGTGTAGTGATCAGCACAAATAGCATTGTGAACTTATTTGAAACATATTGTGAATTTTCTACGATTCTGTAGCACCACATTTTTATACCCACGTGATTTGTGGAGGACTAAGGCCTGGTGCGAAATATACAGGTAATTGTGATATTGTTAAATTAGACAAGTGTTATACTAAAAAATACATCGTATATAAATTGCTACGGTGGATTTATCCACAAGAAATCGACGCCTATTTCACGGATGCCACGTGATTGCAAAAGTAGAATCTGTGCACGTGTGAAACAGCAGATCAGTGCATGGCCATTTATTAATGATATCTGCAAAGCGTAGAGGCTGTGTTGCTAGATATAAGTGTAACGCCTGTTATAGCTACAAAGCACACCGCAATTTTCAAGTACTAATGGAATACATGATGTCTAATATTACCGACCACGTGTTCGACATTTATAACACCATGTCCGAGTCGTAGACAATGGGCTAAGTACCGTTATGGTATGAGGGAGACGTCTCGGATGGAACGAGCATGATTTGGAACTTCAAGAACGTCGAACGATAAGGAAGGAATCGAGGATGCCTTTCCTAGGCATGTCCAATCCATTCACGATGTCAATTACAGGGACAGACCGAACCCTGGTCTTTAGGAGAGCCAAGATGGAAGTTCTGATACGGACGATGCCAATCCTGAAAGCCAGAGGTGCTTTTGTTCAACCCTTGTCGTTGGACAGAGAGCTAAGTGTGGGCTCCTTCATATCGTGAGTTTGTACAACCCTTCTTTGTTCTAGTCATTGATGGTATAGTTAGATTAGTGTAGATTGTAAATCAGCCGAACTTAGTGACAGCCATTTCATAGGTAGCGAATGTAATTAGTATAATTAGATGTTATTTATCCACAGTGATTGTGAATCATTCTTGGGTTTGATATTTTGTTCAACCCTGGTGCAACCTGATGGACGTCATAGGACGCCAATTCCTGTCTATTGCTAAACGTGACCGTAGTCATCTCAAGGCTACTTTGTTTAACCCTATTTGGGGTGATTTTTTAGTCTTAGCAGACCCCTGTTACGGCAAATTGATGCCATGATTATAATTCTTTAACTGCACTCATAGCAGACAGTAAATGTTACGCCCCTGACTTCATTAGAGAAGTCGTATCATTTAGGTAATCGACTGTAATCACCAGTTTTGTAACTGCATTTATATTTCATTCAGGATGTGCTCAGAAGCCATCCAGGTCAAGTGTAGACCCTGCAAGTGAAAGGGATGTTTCGTTGTAGCCTAGCATCGAACCCAGTTCCCAACGTATCATTAAGAAAATCCAGCAGAGTGGAGTTTGCGCCATACTATGTTTGTGTCAAGTGTGATGACACGAGATTATTTGAATGTTTGATACAAGAGACTAATGAAGTATTTTATCTTTGAGAGCAAAGAGCTCCAGCAATGAGTGACATTGCTATCTTTTAAACGTCTTTGCTATGAAAGACAGAGTTATATGTTTGTATTCAGCTTTATAGCGTTGCTCTTATTGCACACATTCTTTGATGTTTATAACCTATGGTAAAGGTATTATTATGAGGCCAGTTTCATAGTTATTTTCTTGCCTGAATTGCCGGCCCAGTCAACGTGTTGTGTCTAATAGTGCAGGGAGCCTGCAACATGCTGTGACACAGACAGGTTTGTGAATATTTCCCAGCGCACGAGTGAGAGCGCTTGCTTCCAAGTGAGACAGACTTATATTAACATAGGACAGAATGCTTGTAGCATTAATTTATTTTTCATTGCATTGATAGCTCATGGAACCCAGAGTCCATTTCTGTATCTGCTCACATGTTCTTTAGATTGACATTTGTTAGTTAAACGCCTTTTGCGTGTACCGTTGTTTCGACGAGTACAGTTATGTCAGGATTCTTATTTTATGTTGGAGGCTAGCCCCGTGATGAGGGTTTTTCATGTGTGAAGGTATTTTGTGTACCATGTCCGGGACTGTTCCCGTAGACCAGATATTTAGGGAGGGTAACTGATGTGTCCAGGCCCGTCTCAGAGTTATTGAACGCGAGCTGCGCGCCGCTGGTAACTCGTGTTATTGTGTGTCCGAGTTATTGCTCGTTGATTGTATTCCGACTTTTGAGTCGAGGCTTTTTGGCAGAGATGATCTCGCGCAGACGCTCATTGCCAGGCTTGTCAGCTGTTATTCGCCATAAACCAACGATAATTTAAACCGACATCTTAATAATAAAACGCATAATTTTGATAAACAAAATATAACTAACGAATCCTTTCTATTTTACCTTGTTCATTTGCATTTGGAACCTGCTGACATAGCCGTGCTAATGAAAGTATTTCCTGGAGGAAATGACTTTAGGACAGCTGACACTTTTTGTAGCGACAGAGGCTTGCTCGAACCTTTAGTTCGTAGCTGGTGGAGCGCAGGCCATACGATGTTAGACGTAGTCTTCACTACGCAGTCGTCACCGTAATTACACACGTTAAATGACTATGGCTTACAAACAGTAAACCAAGGTGTAGGTAGGCTTTGAATAAAACTGTGGTCTTGTATTTATTGATTTATTGATGTAAAAGTGTACAAATCCTCTATGTCACCTTTTGTGTGCTGATTAGCACCCAGTTTGTAAGAGTGTCTTAGATATTTTTTTCTTATGGCTTGTCACATAGCTTTGATTGTAATTGTTTGATATTACAGACGTCACCGCCGTAAATTTTGTAAGTAATTGGTAGGACTTAGCTAGATGAATTAATATCAAATGTAAATGTGGAAATGGTATCATCCTAACTCAGATTTGTTTTGCTACCCTGTTAAATGTAAATTCCGGTATTAGCTTGATCTTGTAACTTGACCTAGTGTTTCCGCCGTACCATTTTCCTCGTGTTGCTCTTGTTGCTTTAATTATTGTGAGATAGATCTTTCGCGAGGGTTTACTGTAACTTCTCAGGTAGGGACCTGCTCTTTATTTTTGATTATTTATTAGCTTGCAGATTAGCCGATAGAAACCCTCCGAACTAGGATAGGGGCTTGTCAATTTTAAATAAATTTTTACGGTGTTTTACATAAGTCTGGATATTTCTTTTCTCAGTCTAGCTTTTAAGGTGAACCTTTACTTAGGCGGTCTATGACCTTTGTCACCATGTACCACGATCCCCGTGGACGATGGATTCTCGTGCTGCTTTGGCCTGTTTGGAAGTTCACCTGATCCTCTCGGCAATTAGGTCCGGCGGATGAGATGGTAGGGAAGTCATTTCGGTTGTTGGCTGTCCTGGCAGCTCCTCTGACGGGCACAGTACACAAAAAGCTCTAGGATTTAAATCAAGGATTCTCTTCTGGACTCCAACATGTTTTCCCTTCATTGCGGAACCATTGTCGTACCCCTGGCCTACCATGGCTTTTAAAGGAATGCCTCGTGCTTCTAACTGTTTGAGCAATACCTCTGTGAGGCCTTCACCTGAAGAATCTGTAATGGGAACAAAGCCCAAAATATGTTCCTTAATTGAAATATCCTCATTTGCTAAAATTTTTACAAATCTTACAACAAGAGTCATTTGCTCGGTGTGGCTAATGTCTGGAGTACAGTCTAATATAATAGAATAGTACGCTGCTTGCTGTATCTGTTGTAAAATGTTAGCTTGGATCTTGGCCGACACAAACTCATTTTGGATACTCTTGCTCAAGTAGTGTATGCGTGTATCTTTTGAATTAATTCTTCTCACATCTTCAGCCATAAAACCATCAAATTTATCTATGTGTTCTACCAGCTTTAAGAAATTTCCATTATTACGTTCAAATAGGGTGTCTTTTTTTCCCTCTAAAGGCCAATCCTTGAGTTCCCAAAAAATGTACAATACACAGTAGGCATTTTAGAACTTAATTCCAATGTTCAGTTTCAGCACGAATAAGTCTTTCATTTTCCTCGTCAATAGTTTTTTTTTTAAAACGTAAACATAAAGAGAGGTCGCGCCAACATTTGCAGTTTTGAATATGAATAGGGGATTTCTCATGACTGGTCAATGTTTTGCTCAAGTTTTGCCAGTCAGAATACCCTTGGCCACCAGCAAGAAGAGAATTATCATTTCCAAAAAGTTTGCAAGCAAAACAAAACACTGCGTTTTTCAATATGGAATATATTAACCAAATCCTGCGGACTTGCTCTCCGTTGCAAAGCTTCCTTGTGTAATGCTTTGAGGAAAATCGCCTACCTTTAAGGTCCACAGGAAATTCTTGGTCTGTGACCTGCTGTGGTCCTCGCTCAACAAGAATTTTTCGTACATCATCGTTTATTTTGGGTGGCCATTCTCCACAGTCATTTGAAATAAACGATGACGTTTCTGCGCTCAGTTTCTGCAAATAAACCACCGACCTTAAAACTTTTATCTTTAGCTATATATAGTTTAATAAAAGCCGTAATTCATAGAGACCTTAAACTTTGCATTCATAAATATGGGTCCTTGATGAGTAAATTAAACTAAAATTGTATTAATATTAATAAATATTTGCATTTTCAAAAAAAAAATTATTACTAAAAAAATGGTAAGAAAAAATTGAACATTTTCGAACTGTTAAAAATAAGTAGAGTGTATAAACTTTTATAACAATTTTCGTTTATCAGGAAGATATGGATGTAGTAAGTTAATAAGTTTATAAAATTTTGGAATAGTAGGTTCAGTGGTTTTATTTGATATGTACTTAAACTTTGAAGAAATCTTCATTAAAAGCATTGAATCGGAAAAGGTACAGTCTCCCCTTAATACAAAAAAATATAAGGTACCCCTTTTCCTTCTCTGCCTTCTTTCCTCCCTCAACCTAACAGAGGCTAAACTAACTATGGACTACTAGGCCTAGTTATATTTTAACAAAACCTGTACTCCGTTATCTAAGATTCAATTTACACCATTGTAAATTGTAATTCTTAAAGAAATACCTAATAAACAACCCATTGTATTGTATCAACATAAACTTACAGTTTCAGTTTCAATGGCTTGTTGACTTGTAGACGCCAGGTCTGTAAGTTCTGATGAATCCTCGTCAACACCTTCGGTTCCGGTTATGTCATAGCCAATTGGTAGTGCCAATGGTGTTCCTGTAGTCAGTGTCAGATCCTCATCCTGCAATAAAAATAGCTGTTGGCCAAGTGTACTTAAGCACCAATATCTTTTAAAGCTACCTTAATTCCTAAACTTATTTTCTAAATATACAACTTAAGTATAAATTAATTCTACTTAAGTATTAGTGCTATAATACTTAAAATAAATTACGACAGTATTCAGTAAAGTAATGCTATTAAATCAATAATATTATTATAATTTACATTATAAGGGTGAATTGTTTATACAAATGCTCATCAATTTAGATTAAATTAATTTAGGCATTTAGAGTCATTAGCAAAAAAATATAACTTAAAATTATTTACAGTTACACTTACTTTTTTGAGGGATTCTTCACTCATTGATGGTCCAGGCAGCTTTGATATTGGTAACTTGTCGTTATCCTCATCGTTATGAACGGATTCAGTAAACGTAGTTGTTTCGTCGATCATTCTTGCACATGACGATGAAGCCGAAGGCGCAAAAAACCTTTTCAGCGCTTTAGATTGATTCTCATCTTCTTTAGAATGCTGCAACTTTCTTTTACGGTGAAATGCACCTGATGGCTTTTTATTACGGGACATTTCGCATGTCTAAAAGATCATCTCCTCATGTAAGAAGGGGCAATAACACAGTGCAGCTTACGTCAACACATCAACGCATTACAACAATGAGTGAAGGCTGTCAGCTAGCTGGCAATAATGACAATGAGCCACTGAGCGGATAAAGACAAGAGACGTATGATTCACGCGGACGAGTCGAAGTCATTAGTGGAAGGGGTGTTCTCCCTTTCGTGAATTGCGAGCGGTCATACTTCGACCGAACGGCTCCAGGTACTCCGTAATAGTTCTAAGTTTGTTTCATAAGTAGCATCACCCGTAAAGCGGCGACTCATTGAAATTTTCAAATATTATTTCGTTTTGTTTGTTAGTGAAATCTATACTAATATAATAAAGCTGAAGAGTTTGTGTGTTTTGTTTATTTGTTTAAACGCGCTAATCTCTGGAACTACCTGTCGGATTCGAAAAATTCTTATTGTATATGATAGCCAGATTCGAGAGAAATAGTTTAGGCTATGTAGCATTATGTTACACCTCTCAGGTAACCATAAAGATTGATTTTTGTTCAGTAAGTTGGAAGAACAAACGCTCCCGGATACTTCCAATAATACCCAAGTCTATTGTTGCCTGATAATGCGGGCTGCATCACGTCGCCCCTACCAGTGTTCTGGTGCAGAATTGCGAGCTGCTTAAAAATTGCAGTCACGGGGAGTAATTCGTGCAAAAAGATTTCTTAGGCCCTTTAAAACAGTTATCATCATGACAATAGTATGCCTCTGTATAAGGGTGATGGTGTTGGTGCAGTATACTGAGGTTATCAGCTGCAATAAGCGTTGGTGTTTTCGAATTTACTTTCATCAAATTCCGGTCCTTATCCTTGAGCGCTCCAGTTCTGTGAAAACAAATCCGCCGGGCGAAGCCGGGCACTACTGCTAGTAGTAAAGTAAAACTGAAAAGACGAAACAAACAGAATGGTTATGTTATCAGGTTACATTGATTATAATGTAAACATTACAGGTTGTTAATGTTGTAACAATTAGAATTCGTTATGTTTACAACATTACAAACTAGCTCCGGGCGCCCCTAACTTGATATTTCGGCGCGCCGCGGCGCCCCCCGTCTCACGGCGCCACCCGCGGCCGCGTAGTTTATAATGAAACTGCGGTGAGAGTTGATGGTATGATGAGTTCTTGGTCTAAGTTGTTACAGGATTAGGCTGAAATCTTTCACCACTATTGTTTTTTTTTAATATAGGCTATACTTGTCTTTTGTAGCTTTTCAGTCGGTCAACACGATTGTTGGGCGGGGTACAAGATATAAATATGTAAAAAACGACTGGAAAAAATACATGTATTAGTTAGCCTAATTAGCACAATTGCACCATAATTGTTAATTAATAGTGATGTGATAATCGTGGGAAACAGATTTTTGTTTTCTTTCCCTAGAGCAACTGAATTTGTAGTTTATACACATTTCTTGATTGTTGGCGAGGAAGAGGCAATGCGAATGGAAGAGCTGAAGCAACTCAGTCCTGATAATAATATGCTATAGCTTATCGTTGAAGTTAATCCTTTATGTTGAGAAATGTAATTTCAAAAAATAAATTCTACATTTTGTTTAAATATCTTCTTTGTTAAGAATAAAAGAAAAATAACTTTTCATGGTGACAACAACACGTAAATTTAATTCTAGGAAATCAACAGCAGTTTTTCTCCATAATACTAAGTTACAGGTATACTAGGGAGTAGGATTCCTTACGTATCTCTTCGATGTTATCGTAAACACGATGAGTTATATTTTGAAATATTAAAAAAATGTTGAAAATTTAGTTTTCAACTTTTTTCATGAATTAGTTTAGTCTGGACGATTCTTAATCACAATTAAGGTTAGTATGAAGATGTTTATGAAAGTAAATGATTGAATATACACAATCTAATGGAGCATAAGCAACAACTACGACGGCGTGAAACCTTATTGTGTTACCGTTTCGAACTTCGCATCATAGGCAGTTTTATGTAAGGGAGGTCTGTAGGGAAATGGTAGAGCTTAGAGAATATCATTCGAATTTATTTCTGCATTATCACATTAAGCATAACATACTGTTTCAAAGACTATATCGTGGTGTAGCGTTCTTGTGTGTCACCCCGGAGGCAAGGCCTTGGAGAGCGGTGATAGAACCTGGGGCTGGAGTTTCCTGGCCGCACCCCCTCTCACCCCCACCTCTATTGCCGAATTATGTAATATTCATTTATAATCCTCCTAAATTTGCAGAAACTGATAGTAATTTTAGAAATATTATTAATAATAATACTATAGGGCTAAACAGGCGGGTCCACACCGGGCAAGATCCTGATGATAATAATAATTATAATAATAATAATTACTATTATTATTTTAATAATTAAGACTTACCAAGATAATATAAAATATAGACTGCATAATAGGAATGGAGTTCAAAATTGAAACAAAAGCCCACGGGTTCTAACCCACTTGTTTACCGAGTTCGGAGATAGCTTGGGACCCATTACCTTAGCAAGTGTAGCTACTGCGGTCGGTCACTGCGCATCCTTATAACCACCTGTAAAACACGTTTCACCGGGCGAGGACTAGTTCCCGTATTTTTTTGAAACTCATTAGCGCATTTCAAAGTAGTTGTTGCGGCATCGTGGTCATCTAGCCCCGTGTACTTGGCGTGTGTTTGGAATTTGTCTAATTACCCGTCTTATTGTGATGGCTGTATTAGTGTGTGTATTTGTGATTCAGATGAGGATTGTGAAGGAGTCAGCTGAATTTGCCTGGAGTAGAAGTGATAATAATAATAATAATTGTATTGTTTTACGTCCCTTTTACCATCTGTAGTTTTAGGAGACACAGTGGTGCCGGAAGTTTGCCACAAAGGGGATCTTTAACCTGCCAGTAAATTCACTGACACGGCTCCCTCGCATTTGCGCACCCTCAAATACCAGCTGGCTGTGTCAGGAATCGATCCTGTAACCTTGGGCACAGCAAGCGAGAACGTTACCCCTGATCCACGCAGTCAGCCGAGTAGAATTGAGAAACCATGGAAAACCACTTCCAAATTGGCTGAGATGGGAATCGAAACCACACCTTTTCAGTTTTGCCTCACGGGGCATTCCAGCCCTCAGACAAGAATGAATCGAATTTTTTGTCAGCGCCGGGAATCGAACCCGAACCTCTGGGGCGACAGCCAAGAATACTAGCCGGTACATCACGAGGAAGACTAAGCATATTTCAGTCACTTGTGAATTCGGTAGTTTAAGTACAGTATTAGCTTATCTATATCAAAATATTTCGGCCATTCAATTGAAAGTATACAATCACTTCGAACTTTCTAGTCGCGTTATTCCTGGGGCACAATGCCACGAGACTGCAATAATTCCCCTGTGTTCGGACCTTCGAGCATAAATACAATAGAGTGCGCATTGCCACACTGTGCCTGTACTGTGACGTGAAACCAACATCTCGATCAGCTGACTAAAGGGAAAACAGAGGAACTCGTAATGGAAGGTGATAGGAGTACGTGGGAAAATGTTTTTTAATGAGGGTTTAAACAAACATTTTCGTAATTTATACGACATTGGGAAAGCATCGCATGTTTCTTTACGTACCGGAAGGTAGCAAATGTTAAGAATGTAACATATTTGGTGTTAAAAGTGGCTGTCGTGTTCCGTAATATTCATACATTCAGGATCCCCTATTGTAATTAATTAATAACAAATCCAATTCTGAATTAAGCCTACTGATTTTTGAACAGAATTGGCAACTCCATCTATCTGATATGACATCTAGCGGTAAAAATGAGAAACTTACCAAGTAGGGTACATTTGTCACGTGGTGACTGTTTGTATATGGTTTATTGTATTGGTGAACAGATCGTGGTAAATTCTTCGTGTTTATACATAAGTAATAAGTTTTACTCGTTGATAAGAGTGCAAAATGAGTAAAAGCAAAGTATATTGCTCAGTTTACGGCTGTAAGTCGATGTATAAGAGGGCTGCGGATATACGTTTTCATCACTTCCCAAAAGATGCAAATAGCAATAGCCGAAAGGTGACGATACTAAATAAATACGGGCAACATGAGTGGGTTGGACCACTCACTGACGACAGGACGGGTTGTTCACTTACGCCGAGCCAAGCCGCACCTAGATAGCCAAGCACAGTCTCGCCGAGCCAAGCCGTACCATGACAGCCAAGCCTACACCAGCCGAGGACAGCCAAGCTTCATCAGTCAGCATCCTTCCCCGCTCCGTAGTTCATTTCCAATAACCCTACCAACCGTCATCACCTCGCTCTGCTATATCCGAGTCATATAGGCCTAATTTGACTTCGCAGGGTTAATACCTACCATCCAAATCAAGCAATTCCTGTCTACCCCGAGTTTTAATACAAGTTAAACTCATCCCTTCGCCCGACCAAGCAGCAAATAGTTTCTAGAGTCTATGGTACAGTGAGCAAACTCAAATATAGCTTTTAAACGTAACAGCGCCATGACTCGAACTGCACAGAAACAAATACCAGCAGACAACCGATGCTTGATAATATGCAATTGACACATAAAATCCAGTGGAACACACACATTAGATCACGTGTATCGCACAGTTATACATATATACAATTGAAAATAACACTGTCATTATTTTAGGGACAACATTAACTGATTATAACCGAAAAATAAAAAGTGTTCCATATCTAACGCGTGTTATTGAGTACTTTTACCCTACTTATCCAGACCGACTGCAGCGCCCCAAGTGTTAGTTTGAGTTGCCAATAGGGATGTAGCGGGAGAAAGTTCGCGCCAGATAGCGCTCGTGTAGTACTGGGTAAGCGCAAGGCGATCGTCTTATGTTTCTCCCAGTCAGCTGCGACGAATGTGTAAATTGTGACCGAGTTTTCTAAGCTCAAGTAAATTATATCTTCTCTAATTTTACTCCAAGACTATATTAATTAATTCTGTAGGTATATCTCCTAATATATGATAAACGATTTTCAGCGTTTAAGCGTTAAACAGCTGCAAAATGAGCTACGGACTAGAGGCACTAAAACCAGCGGGAGGAAGGAAGAATTAATAGCCTACAGCGGTAATAACAAAATTCTAACACGCTTTATTATTCAAATAATGAATATGAGTCAGCATGCTTCATCCTAAAGATTACAATTACTAGAGTATTGTAGGCCTATATTGATAAATTTATCTCCAAAAGACTTAAATCATAAATTGAGATTTAAATATTCACCTGCTCCCCCTGCTTACATACTTCGATTCATGTATTTTTTTAGGTTGATAGCTTACATGAAACTGTCGTGTTTTAAGGTAAACATAATCAAAGAAAGTTGATACCGGTAATTAAATGTGTACCTCGAAAATGCATCGCAACGTTTGGTTCTTATGTAATTTTGTCAATTTCGCAATAAGAATCGTTCCCTTACCCCCTGGGAAAGGACTTGAGGGTACAATTTTTTAAAAGTTTGAGAATCCCTGCTTTAGGGCCACGAACTGTTTCCATCCATCTGACTATGTATCGAGAATGTAGAAGTCAGTCGCTACCACATTCTCCGTCAGGCAGATGGAAATTGACGATTAATTCCGATTTCAAGAAACCAACCATAATACGTTTGTGACTGTTAATGTTGCGACATTTATTCTTGAAGTATTTGACCGAGTAGCCTATTGATGTCTTTGAAAATGGGAGTCAGAAATGTTACTTTCATTTCTTCGTGTATGTTGACGATTGCTTCCCGTACTTCAATGGAGATGATTTCTGCAGATTCCGATATTGTAGGCTTAACGTGATAATCCGGCAATTTTCTTGTGTATGGCCTCTTCCTAAATAATTATTTTTGTTGTGTTCGTGGTCCACGGAAAAAGCGATGGAACAGCGCCCGGTTTTTATCTTGCTCTCTCACCTTCAGATACAAACGCATAAATTCAGTGATTGTTATCGAAATGTTTAATCAGTTTATAGGTACAAAACAGGAATTATTTTCCTTTGTAAGTCACACTAATCCAACACAGTTTTCGTGAAGTCATCGGGTTGTAAATGATGGAAACACACTTTAATATATTCGGTCAGATTTTTCTGACCGAAATTTTTCCTTCTGATAACATGTGACCATTTCTTCCTCATTTCTTTATTTTGTGGAAATTGGTGAAACGAAAACGGGCTTCCCTGATTTTTGCAAAGAGGAACACTGCAATAGCTCGGCATAGTTACGAAAATAGCCATTTAAACAAC
This sequence comes from Meconema thalassinum, assembly GCA_946902985.2. Taxonomy (NCBI): domain Eukaryota; kingdom Metazoa; phylum Arthropoda; class Insecta; order Orthoptera; family Tettigoniidae; genus Meconema; species Meconema thalassinum. Next base: position 38,509,859 of record OX336394.1, read on the forward strand.
TTAAATTCGTGGATAATAGCGGCATGAGAACATGGACAAATGAAGAGCGCCTTGCGCTTACCCAGTACAACAGCAGTGCGCTCTATCGGTGCTAGTTCTATACATCCCTATTGTGTTTGTGTAAAAAGTGGCTGTCGTGTTCCGTAATATTCATACATCCAGGATCCCCTCTTGTAAATACTTAATAACAAATCCAATTCTGAATTAGGCCTACTGATTTTTGAACAGACTTGTGTTTGTGTAAAAAGTGGCTGTCGTGTTCCGTAATATTCATACATCCAGGATCCCCTCTTGTAAATAATAAATAACAAATCCAACTCTAAATTGGGCCTACCGTACTGATTTTTGAACAGAATTGTGTTTGTGTAAAAAGTGGCTCTTGTGTTCTGTAATACTCATACATCCAGGATCCCTTCTTGTAAATATTTAATAACAAATCCAACTCTGAATTAGGCCTACTGATTTTTGAACAGAATAATTAATAACAAATCCAACTCTGAATTAGGCCTACTGTATTTTGAACAGAATTGTGTTTGTGTAAAAAGTGGCTGTCGTGTTCCGTAATATTCATACATCCAGGATCCCCTCTTGTAAATAATTAATAACAAATTCAACTCTGAATTAGGCCTACTGATTTTTGAACAGAATTGTGTTTGTGTAGCTGGTCATTTTTGATTGTACGCCCGAGAGCTCCAAACAAGTTCAATCTATTACTACATCATTTCCTAATTTATTTTTCATCATTAGAAAATGTATTTTGGCCAAATTCAGTACATTACTTTACAAAATGTTATCGTAGGATTAGCTCTTATTCAGCGTTACCTTTCACTTCAGTATTTTATGAAAGTAAACAAAACATGGGCAAATGGAAATAAGGAAGTCTATTGATTTAGTAAGCGTTGCTTTTTAATTACCGTATGCATTACATTTGCTACAAAGGAAAACATTACAAATAATGAACTGTTTCCTTTTAAATTCCATTTTCCATGAATCATAGAAACCTTCGCAAAAATAACCCAGAACTTTGAAATTATACGAAGAATTGACTAATTTAGGTCTGCATAAATTGTAAGAAGATTCTGAAAATTTCCGCAACCAAACCCACTGTGCATACGTTTAATAAATGACAAATATTACCTCAGCGTATTTATTATCGAAGACTACATCGTCACATCAGTAGCATAACCTGCAATTTGACACTGAACATGGTTTAAAAGGAAGGTTCTTTGATGTTGTGATGGTCGTAATTTTGCTTCATAGGCCTGTTCAGTGGAGCAAGGGATAGGGTAAATTTTAATAATTTGTAATAAATGTCAGCATTTACATGTTAAGTTATTTTTCTTTCATCTTTCGGAGTTAAGAGGAAACGTAATGAAATGCAAGTAGTGAAGTCAAGAATTTTAGGGTTATTTTACAATGAATTAACTTAGGCCTATCTATGGAAAGAAATGTCCGATCATTTTCTAAACGTCTCCTTACATCCATACGCTGCACAGTAATACACCACTCTGGCTTAGTACGTATTATGTATCTAGTTTATGTCCTCTATGGAACTTGGTCGGAGTGGATATATGCTTTTACTCTGTGACAATGTTAGTTGTAATTTGTTCATCGTGTTAAGATGTAGATTCAGATGTGTGTGCATATTAAAGTGCTATAATATCCTTTATTCAAAACATAATAGCTATAATGTGCTTTATTCAAAACCAGTGGCGGCTGATGGATAATTGTTCTGGGTGTTGCGCTATTTTCATTAAGGGGGGGGGGGTTAAGTTGGTACATGGGCACCCGCAGGATTTTTTCAAGGGTGGGGGAGTAATATGTTTTTCATTTCATTACCTCGTCACTAGGTGTTATTGAGACGTACACCCCCGCCCAATTTTCGTTTCATTTCTTACTTGCTCCGTGATATTCATTATTTGGCTGCTCTTAAACAGTTGGGTATATGATCTTTATGGCATGAATGGGAGGAATATTTTTTTTAGTTCAGAGTTTTTGTCCATAGGAGTTCTTTGTGAATCATCGTGATAAATCATTTATTTTAAACAGACAAAAGTAGTTGTATCACCATGTAGGCCTACCGACAAAAATAAAAAGCAAGCAGTTCATTAAAATGGTAATGTTAATCCAGTTCGACGATTTTCTAAATAACTGAAGATATTCTCAAATAATCCAAAATGTCTAAGTTAAATAAAACTGTGGAATTATCCCTACATGTAAATCAGTTAACCATCAGTAACTTCAATTTATGAAACAAACTGGTGTGACAATGAATAATTTCAGGGAGGGGGGGGGCGGCACGGCGCCTCCCTGTTCCCTCCCCCCCCTCCTGCGGACGCCCATGAGGTGATAGGACTGCTTGATATCGGAGAAAACTGTATTCAATTGCGCGGTAAAACGGATGTACCGGTACCTCATTCATAACGAATGCCGCAGTTCAGAGACATCACATTTTCATCGGATTAAATGGAATAAAAGTTAGTCTACATGAAAACCTTCATGAGAACAAAACAATGTAAGTTATATACGAGGGTGAGTATCACAAGTACGCCCAACATTGCAAAACATAGTATCGGCAGTTGACGGAGCATCTCGGATGTCTCCGGCCGCGCCTCGGCTTCCTGGTTGCAGTCAGCGGGCAACGACTAGACGTGTTAACTGTTGGGATAGGGCTTACCCGATCTAGCATCTCGGCCATACCCTTCACTATTGAGATCTGGTCGGTGCTTGGGGCTGGCAACGACCAAGCGGACGAGCGCTCCTAGACGGCTGGCGCGCTTCGCTTTCTCAGTCAGTTCACAATACTGTAACTTACCATGAGATTTCCTGAATTTTTAAAGAACAGAATTATGAATTTCTATACATATAACAGGAAATATACAGCTTTTATTACTAAAAATATTATCGCGGTATTAATTGTTTTTCATGAATTAAACTGGTCGTTGTGCAACACTGCAACCTTATTACCGGCCGCCACTGTTCAAAACATAATAGTTGGCGACGAGGAATTGGGACTTGATTCTCCGGTTCAGATATAGCCTACATCAATGAAGTACGGTATTTACGTCGTCTGTTTCAACGGCCACGTGAGTAAAATCAAGAATCAGGCAAATCGACATGAAATGTACAGAGTACTTGTAAACGATCCTAAGCAACACATCGTATATTCAGCTACGTGTGCCTGCATGCCACATATTCAAAATAATATGTATCGCAGTTCGAACTTTGAGGTTATGCAATGTTTTTTTTCTCTCAAGCCCAGGACAATATTCGGTCATCGATCACTACCCAGTGTGTTTTAAATCTGTTATCTTGAAACATTTGAACTGCGATTTTTAAAAGTATTTCGAAGTTCCGTCAAGATGGACGCAAATCAGTTTCAACAATTACTGAACATGTTTACTAATTCTCAATAGAAGTTACTTGAAAGGTATCAAGCTCACCAGCCCGTCACAACCCCACAAGCCACTAACATCACACCTTTTGAAAATTTTGATTCTGAAAAGGAAAAATTTGTGTCGTATTTAGAACGATTTGAAAATCACGCAAACTTCAACAATGCCACCGATCCAACAAAGAAAGCTCAATTCTTGTGTACATCAATAGGGGCAATTCATTATAACAATCTCTCTGCATTTTTAGGCCCTGATAAACCAATCAAGTCTCTCGGTTATAATGACCTAGTAAAGCATTTCAAGCAAATACTGTCACCTCAAGTCTCAACCGTAGTTTCCCAACACTATTTTTTGAACGTCAATCAAAAAGAAAGTCAAAATATTGCAGGATTTGTTGCCACTCTTAGAAGCCACTTACTAGACTGTGACTTTTATATTCAGTGTTCATGTGACGCCAGAATTTCAATTGCGGATGTTTTTCTTCGTGCACAATTTATACGTGGCTTGCGAGATAATTGGTTCAGAGAGAAACTTCTCCAGTCTAATGACACGAAATTTGATGATCTCCTGAAGAAGGCTATAGCCTTGGAAGCATCGCGGTATGAGAGTAATCAGCTGTCAAAACAGCTCACTGCACCGTCAGACACTATAGAGGACACAAACAAAGTAACAAAAGCCACAAGTTCATATAATGACCGAAGTATGAATCAATATAGCAGTGATACTCAGTCACGTTTTGTTCAACAGCCTAACCCAGGCTCTCACTCACGTTCACAGTGCAAGGGCCGCCGTAGTTCTGTCAATTATAGAGCACTAGGTATTGATGGATTATGCCTGATTTGTGGAAATTCAAACCACAGGTCAAGAGATTGTCGCACAAACAGAAACTCTCTTAAATGTAGGTCATGTAGGAAAGTGGACATGTTGCAAAAGTTTGTATCACTACACTTCTTCAACAGTCAAATACACACAACATTGCAACTGAGAACATAGATGACAACTTGCATGACCACCCCGAAACCAATTTCGGGATAGGACAACTGGAATGCATCGAAGATCTCTTTGAAGGAGGACAAGAATCAGATAAATATTTTATCTCTGTTAAACTCAACAATAAATCACAAAGATTTGAAGTCGACACGGGAGCAAAATATTCACTCATCCCAGAGAACGAATGTTCAACCTTGGGTCTTGGTTTGCCATTGCAGCCAACAAATGTCTGTTTTCGATCATATTCTGATCATGTTATCAAACCCAGAGGAAAAATTGTTGTCACGGTATCATACAAAGGAACAAAAATTGTTGCAGATCTTTTTGTAGTTTCGCAAGGTCATGCCGCATTGCTTGGTCGTGTTTGGATCAGGGGCCTCGGCGTTGATCTGAAGGAAATTGACAAGGACACAAATCAATCACTTCAAACTGAATCTGTCAACTCAGTGCAGTCAATTCAGGATATTTTACATCAATATAGTACAATCTTTGAAGAAAAAATTGGATGCGTTCCCAATATTGAAGTAAAACTGCAACTCAGAGAGGGGGTAAAACCTCTCTTCAATCGTGAACGTGATGTCCCTTTTGCTCTTCGGGAACGCGTTGAAAAGGAACTCGTTCATTGGAATCAGGAGTTATTTCTCCCACAGCTTTAAGTGATTGGGGATCGCCTCTTGTTGTTATCCCAAAAACCGGATGGGGGAGTTAGGTTATGTGTTGACTACAAATGTGGAGTAAATTCAAGGTTGATTTCTGCAAACCATTCCATAAGACCAGTAAATGATATTCTACATAGTCTTAGAAACTCAAAAATTTTCTGCAAGTTAGACTTATACAAGGCATATCTACATCTGAAGGTTGATGAAAAAGGTAGTATGATTCAAACTATATCCACTCACAAAGGAACCTTCAGGATGCACCGACTGAGTTTTGGCATCAAAACTGCCCCCTCAGAATTTAATAGGATATTATCACAGATCCTTCATGGTCTTCCAAAAGCTGAAGCTTATTTTGACGACATCATAATACATGGTACAACGAAGGAGGAGTGCACCAAGAACTTAATAGCCTGTCTAGAAAGCTTTCAAAAAATAATCTGCATTTGAACAAAAGCAAATGCTCATTTTTTCAAGGAAAACATAGAATACCTAGGGCATATTGTATCATATAATGAGATCCGAAAGTCACCAGAGAAAGTTCAAGCTGTGTCACAAATGCCACGCCCTAAAAACAATGAAGAAGTGAGACGCTTCCTTGGAATGGTGACTTATTATGCAAAGTTCATTCCTAATTTTTCAACGAAGTCCCGCCCATTACGGCAGTTATTACGGAAAGGTGAACGATATTTCTGGTCTGCAGCCTGTGAAGCAGATTTCTTGAATCTCAAGTCCGAGTTATGTAGTGAACGTGTCCTTACCCCATTCAACCCATCACTTGTCAACCGATGCCTGTCCTACTGGTGTTGGAGCAGTATTAAGTCATGAGATGGATGGCCAAGAAAGACCCATCGCCTATGCATCTCGTGCCCTAACACCAGCAGAATGTAATTACAGTCAGCTTGACCGGGAAGCGCTGGCAATAATTTTCGCCACAACACACTTCTACAACTATATTTTTGCAAGAAATTTCATTCTTGTGACGGACAATGAACCTCTGTCTCGTATTTTTCATCAGAACAGAGGCCTGCCACAAATGACATCCGCAAGGCTCCTAAGATATGCATCGTTTCCCTCCGGGTTTGACTACACGGTAAGAGTGAAAAAAGGGAAAGATAACGAAAATGTTGATTGCCTATCCCGAGCCCCTGTTGCATCTACCTCGCCAAACATTGAAACATCAATAAATGCAGAAGTTTCACAACTCTGTGCTGAAACGATTCTTCAAGTGTCAAGTGAAGCCATTACGTATGAAACTATCCGTGATGAGACTATGTTAGACCCAGAACTTAGGGCCACCCTGCAACGTCTTCAACCTCAATCCTTGGATGAACCATATACAGTTCAAAATGGTATTCTATTCCGTCAAGACCGAATTGTTATCCCAAAGAAACTACAAAGAAAAATTTTGGAAGAGTTACATTTAACACACCTCGGCATTGTGAAAACCAAACAGTTAGCGTGACGATATGTCTACTGACCGCAATTAGACAAAGACATTGAAAAGCTTATCAAATCTTGTGAAGAGTGCGCGCAGACCCGTTCAAATCCACCAAAAGCTCCAATACACCCCTGGGATGAACCAGAAGAAAATTGGGAACGCATACACATTGACTATGCGGGGCCATTTGATAACCACCATTTCTTGATGTGTGTTGACGCGAAATCCAAGTGGGTCGAAGTACGAATGGTGAAAGACGCTCCATCCACTGCAACTACTATCAGTCTGCTTGACAATATCTTTACCGTACATGGGTACCCGAATGTCCTTGTGTCAGATAATGCCACTATCTTCACGAGTGATGTATTCAGATCCTATTGCAAGGAGAGAGGTATTTTTCAGAAATATATTGCACCAGGGCACCCAGCAACCAATGGGTTAGCCGAGAGAAACATCCAAACTTTGAAGAGGCGACTTCGTGCTGCTGTAAATGACCCGGCACCATTATCGACTAAGTTACAGAACATCTTGTTTCAATACAGAGCAACGCCATTGGCATGTGGGCAGTCTCCAGCTGAACTATATTTGAAACATCGGCTACGTATCCGGTTGGATGCTCTACTTCCAAACCAAAAGAGCTTGACTACATCCAGTTTCTCACCCCCTGTTCGCTCTTTCAAAGTGGGAGAGAGAGTGCAAGTCCGAATTCACCAGACAAACCGTGATATTTGGCAGTTTGGTGTTATACAAACTAAACTCGGCCAGCGTCACTATGATGTGAAATTGGATTCGGGACGAATTTTAGAGCGGCATGTTGACCAGTTATTATTGACTCTCGTGCCAAAGAAAGATATGCATGTCACTTTTGCTCCAACAAATCCTCCAGTGCGTGGTGATCCAAACATACCAACACCAACCCAGTCAAGACTAGAAAATGAGGATATTCCTCCTGCAACCCACACTTCAGATGATACAAGGCAGACCATCCTGCAACCAGATGAACGCCCTGATCGAAACAGCCTTCCACTACCTGCTGATAATTATTTAAGAAGATCAGCCAGAGACAGGTGACCTCCTCAGTATCTGCAAGACTATGTGCTCAAATGAATATGAATAGTTCCTTTTATTTGTTTTTATATAAGTGGGGGAGACTATTATGTATCTAGTTTATGTCCTCTATGGAACTTGGTTGGAGTGGATATATGCTTTTACTCTGTGACAATGTTAGTTGTAATTTGTTCATCGTGTTAAGATGTAGATTCAGATGTGGTTGGTTGGTTGGTTCCTTAGTTTAGGGGCTGCGACAACGCGGTCATGTAGCCCCGTGTACTTTGGGTGTGTGTAGAATCTGTCTGATAACCGGTGTTAATTGTGATGACTGTATTAGTGTGTGTATCTGTTTTTTAATTCAAGTAGAGACTGCAACTTTGAATTTTCAAATAGTTCCTACTTTTGCCGCCAAACGCCACCGTCAACGACTACTAGGCCTAGTTCAGAACTAGCTACTAGACGCCACCGCAGTCGGCTCTTGGCAACGAACGTAGCAACCTAAGAGCGTTGTTTACATTCTTAACCTATCCAATTTAGTTTCACACAGGTGTAATTAGTGGAAAGATCTTTAACATGCCATAAATCTATGACATGGGACCGCCGGCTTTACTTCCCCTCCGAAGGAAGGCATACTGAGGGATTTTTAACGCTCTTAAAAATCCGACGGCTTCGGCCGGGTTTGAACCCGCTATCTTGGGCATAGAAGCTCAGCATGCTACCAACTACGCCACCGAAGCCGCAATTCAGATGTGTGTGCATATTAAAGTGCTATAATATCCTTTATTCAAAACATAATAGCTATAATGTGCTTTATTCAAAACATAATAGTACGGTAATGAATACAATAGAATAGCCCAATTCTATCATCACGTGTAGTATTTCAGTGCTACAAACTATCCGCAGTTCCCGCAGTTCCCTTTAGTCAGCTGATCGAGATGTTGGTTTCACCAATGTGACGTCATCAGCCACCTATTGTATTTATGATCTAAGGTTCGGTCTCAAGCAGTTTGGACTTTCTTGAACGCGCGACCTTGAAACACCCTCACCATAACGAATAGAATATAAAGTGTGATCTCTTCTCCCTCAATAGCATGTAATGAATACGGATCGGGTTGGCACTCGCCGCTACGCAGCGCTACAGTCGATTTGAGATTGTTGATTTCCACATATGTTTATGTGTTTATGTGCGATATATTAAGTATTTAATCGATCGGAGTGTTTTGGTGGTGTTCTGTGCAAACGTTTATTGATATACAAGTGCTTACACTATTACTTCATAGTATTAATACCTGAAATGCTATTATAGGAAGCATTAACTTAAATGGAATTTAATTTCTTGTCGTGTGTTGACGTTATCTTCGTGTGTTAATTTTATTGTTATTTAATATAAGTAAACAGCAGTTTAGCCTTTACATTTCCATGAGTGCTTAATGTGAGTAGTGAAGATGCCTTGCTCTATTGTACTAGGATGCAGATCTAGCTGTGGGGACTGTAAAGAGGTCAGATGGTTTTTCAAACCTCCTAAAGATAAGGAACGTTTTATCAAGTGCAAAACGGCCATACCAGGGAAGGATAGGAACTTAGGCCTACGTAAAAGTCCTACATCTGTGATGCTCACTTTTCAGAAGATTTAATTGTTAAATTTGACAAATTTGTGATAGAAGGGAAGGTAGTAGTACTTCTCCCAAGAACCAACTGGCGATTGAAAAACATATATTTCCTAATTTGCCTAAGTATTTGTCCAGTATGCTGTAAATAAAAATGCTCTTGATGCCATTAAAGACTACTTCTGTGAAGAAAGGGATGAAAATAAAAAGACAATGAGTTAAAAAAACATATATGTACCGTAATGCTGAAGGAGGCGTGATCAGTTTTAGGCAATAGCCTACTCTATGAAGGGGTCATAACTATGCATTCTATGTCTGTTTAATGTTAAGTTCTTCTGAAATGATGGTAGTTTACTGAATTTGGTGTTTGTGGAGGGAAATTTATGGTTATTATTGAATTGTATAGTAATCTACGGTAAAGTTGAAAATTGCGTTCGTACGGCATTTTTTTCTGTGTTGCAAGTGTGTTAAGGGAATGTAAAATGTGTAACAATGTGAAGAAATCCTTTCTGATAGCGAGGTTAATTGTTCCGTTCTTTTTTAAAATTTACCGATAGCTGGCAAAACTAATTGCATTTTGAACTTGCTCTCTGTCTTCGCTTATTGTCGAAACTGGACTAATACAGGAGACGACTTATTAAATTATAATTGGGCACAGTAAAGTAAGTGGAGATGTCGACTTATTAGCGCCTATGAGGATATCTTGCGGTGTTTTAACATGTAAAACAGGTCGCAAGGTTTTAAAAGTCTCGTAAGCGCCAATGCTAACTTACATCACAGATCGGAGCCAGCGCTGCGCTGCGGCGGACCAGGCGTACTAGGCCAGTGATATCACTTCTTAGGCTGTGTTTCTATCTCCCAAAATTTTAATAATGGCACCCCGTCGCGTTCGTTAAGCCGCCATTTTGGACACGATTACGGCCTAGGGTGGGGGTTTAACGAAGCCCTGAGAATCAAAACGATCTAAAAATTTTCCGAGCATGGTCTCCAATCAAAACGTCCCTGATTGGCTGAGCACTTATTGGGTCCTTCCCGCCACACAGCCGCAATCAAATCCGCCATTAACCTCAATTTAACATAACCTAAGTTACTTAAATTACAAATATTAATAATGTTGGTGAAGGGTGGGTGACTTGTGGATTAGATAAGCCATTTTTAGTGTTGCCTTCTATAGATTTGTGGTTTTTAGGCAATCTCGTTATCTTGTAGACATTAAGATAAATAGTTATATTTCGGGGGCCTATCACTGAGTACCGGTTTATCACAACAGTAGCAACTATTACGAATAGCTGTACTATAGTAAGATTTTTCTGCACCTTCGCGAAATAGTGGCGGTGGTTTGAGATTATTTTTGACTACCATTATGGGGGTTTAATAGTTTTTCATAGAGCATTTTTGTTGTCTTGTAGGCATGATTGATTTGACAAGTTAGGTCTGCATGTAGCCTAGTTTTTTTTTCTGGTTTTTGGAATAATGCTCATTCTCATTAACATTAAGTGCAACCGTGTTGACCGACTGAAAGACATTGAATATTTCGTTTAATAAGGCAGCACTGAAATATGGGTTCCGACACGATATGAACTTGGAACTTATGTTCGCTTAACAAAATAACGATACATCAACAAGTCATCCTTGTAATCTCTGCAAATAGTAAAAATATTTCCCATCCACTATAGGCCTATTCATGTTGAACGGTAGAAAGTTATCAACCTTTATTAAGGCAACACTGAAAAATGTTCATTTTGATCTAGCCTACTTACTGGGAGTCATCTGCATCAATGTCCCTAGAGGTTCAGTTTTTTTAAATTCTCCCTTTCTATGGTCAAATAACACATGGATGTTCCCTATATTTCTTAAGGGGATTCAATGATCTTATGCTGAACTAATTAAGAATAGGGCGGCATGTATCAGGATAAAAATAATGTCCATAACCATCAGAAACTTGAGAACACAGATCAGGAGAATGTTGATCGACCATGGATGCAAGACCAGAAAGTCTTAAAGAGGAGTGTTTCATTTAGAGGCTTGGAACATCATGGTCAAGACCCCTGTACTTGGGTGTGTGCTCAATTTGTTTGAAAACCCGTTGACAGATCATAAGTTAATCTGTGGCTGGAATCTACTCCGTCCTATGCTAAGCTGTGCGTACTGGGCACCATTAGTGTTCTGTGACTACTGTATCAATTTCTGAAAATTGTGTCATAGGCCTATGCATAGACAAGTCGCTGAGAATGTTCTCTGAATGGTGAATACCAGTAGGCTAGCCTACTTAGCTGCCTCCTTCACTAGCATTTCCAGGCACCTGGTTAGTTGGTAAAATGAAATAGAAAAATCACTTGAATGATTCAAGTTGTCCTTGATTGCCCTCGAGGGACAGTGTACCCCATTCCAGATCTTAGTTCAGAATTAGTTTCCATGACAGAGTTGGAGAAACAGTCACAATACGTATGGTACTACTAGACCTAGTACGGTACATGTAGATGGAAGCATTCTGAGACCAACCACTAGGTAGCTTATGTCCCATTAGTTGGGAGTGTTGGGGAATGGGAGATTGGTTCAACATTTCAGCCTATGTTGTTGTATATTTCATTAATATATGAGATCTAAAAGTGTATCATAGGAATATTAAAGCAAACCATAATATATTACCAGTTGGTCAATTGGATACAACAATTCAATGAAACATTCTGTTAATAATTAGGAAGTGTCGTAGGCAACCAGAGAAGCGATACAAGAAAAAACACCCGAGTCTCCCAGGCAGTTGTCATCAACTGTATTTCACATAGAGAAGAATGACTAAAATGGTTCCTCATGAAAAAAACAACTGGTCAATGGCTTGAAAGACAGTAGTAAGGACTTACATGCTGTCAGTAAAAGTGGAGTTAAGAAAGATGTCTGGAATATTTAAATCAGTAGTTGATAGTCATGATTTTTAAAATTACCCTAGTTAATTGCACCTTAATATGATTAGTAGCCTACCGGTATGTGCAAGATTTTAAATGGTAGGTTTTCCTGTGAACCAAAAAACAGCTCTTAACATGGATTATGTTCAGGTTAGGCCTACAAGTTATTGGGAGGGAGGTTTATTTTACATACCTGTTGCACATAAAATGAGCTTATGATTAGAGCTCTGTGGGAATGTTTAAATGGTTTGATGATACAGGATTTATCAAGCCTCTTTCTATGCATCTTTTAAAAACATTTTAACAATTCATAAATTACTGTCATCATTGCTAATGCTGTAATCTGTCATGTTTATTTATGCAGCATGAGGAATTAGGAAACATTGGTAGGATTGGTATATTGAGTAGATATATAGTAGGATAAAATGCAACTGTGTCATGGAAACCTAAGATGTATTTTTATTTCTCAACTTTATTTTCTGTAGACTCCAACACAGCCCACCACCAGGGGAAAAAAAGTGTTGGTGATGTTTAATGAGAGCAAATCTTGAAATACCGTGATTTAAGTGGTTGGTATCAAAAGCTGTATAGGAAAAATCAAAATGTGAAGTCACGCCCAAGTTTAAGAAGCCTTGCCAGACTCGGCTGAAATTATCTTCGATGCAAATCAAGTCTCAATAGTTAAAACTTTAGGACGACCTTTGACATGAGCACTATAATAGGCCTACATTTAGGATCGACATAGCCTGCAGTAGGTCTTGTGCTACTGTATGCACCAGGGCATGTTTAAAAAAACTCAGCCTGCAGGTTAATAAGGTAGTATATTACTATAAATCTATCTCAAGCAAATCCAAGAAGTTACCAGACTGAGAAACTACATATCAATATTTAAACAAAAAAAGGGTGGCAGTGCAAACTGCACTTTTAATCCTTGCTTCATTAGTTAAACCATAATATTTGTACATAAATACAGTAAGGACTTCACATTACAAACGGCCACTTAAATTATATGCCTTATTAGGCATAACCTACAAATTACATTTCATGAAATTGGTAAATATAAGCAGACAGCAACATCAATATGCAATGGTCTATATTGTAGTTTTATAGTGCACAAAAGGTTATTGTACTGAATGTATTTCGAACTGATGAATAAAACTGGTAGAAACGACAGCCAATTGATTTACATCCATTACATCCAAAGTAGTAGAAACTTTCAGTTGATTGGCAAGAGTGTTGATTTGTACTTTTATTTTCACAAATTTTGATGAACAGTGTCACGCGTCAATTTAAATATAAACGCACATACAATTCCTCATCAATAAGTGATTTGCACTTCATACTGTCATGAACTGGAATAGATTTCTAGCAATTTAATTGATGTAGAAATCTATTCTTCTCGCGACCATGTTGGTGATAATTGTAAACGAACCCGCGGGCAGCCAATGGCTGGTAATAATTGCCAGCCAATAACAAGCCAGGATGACGCGGATCATAATTCGCGTTTCACTCTCATTGCGTTTTAACTTGAGATTTCGGATCAGCTGTTCGTTAACGCCACGGGGTGCCATTATTAAAATTTTGGGAGATAGAAACACGCCCTTATTCTATTCGTTATGATCCTCACTATTAGGGGGTGGGGGTAGTCCGTGCTGATACCTATGTACAGGCCATGTAACTACTAGGCGAGAGCGACTACAACGAAACTAGTGGCAATGTTTTGAAATGAAAGGTGAAATAGGATCTGAGTACGACCGCCTCTTAAATATTTTTCTGAGCGCGTCAATGACGGCAGTGAGCATAGCAGCAAGAAAAGAAAACTTCAGACATTGGACATTGAGGTACAGTACAGACTGGTATTATTACCTTATCGGGAATTGACCGTACATAGCATGATAATATATATCATTTATTTGTGATATTTGTGTGTAGATTTAGCGGACTTTATGTTCTGTTGTATTTTCGTAACATTTGGCGTCAAAATGGATGTGTTTACGGAGTGTTAGCCACAGATTACCTACTACTAGTGTTAGCAATTGTTGTTGTTGTTTGGGTAGCGTTGCTGGACACAGAAGCCTCTTCGCCCAATAACATCCGGCTGAGAATAGACTACAGTAGCCATCGCAGTAAAATGCCGCAGAAAATGGGTCCGTATGTTTAAAAACCACTAATCTCTTGGACTTCGTTTGTCACATTGAAACTGATGTCCACATAATCCTCTTCACTATCGGAGCTGATCTTGAGCACTGATGTCAAAATTTATATAGTTATCGCACTCGCCAAATATGAGGAATAAAGGAAACAAGAGCTATACATATATATATATGGGTGACCAAAAGCCTAAAAACCACACCCAGGAGCACCAGAACAATAACTGGAAGGACCCCCCAGGAGCCCACCTATGAATTTACAACTGAAATGGAAGGTGATCCAAATATGACATAATGGCATCCACCAATGGAACTGTAGAACTATGTACAAGTGACGCGATATTTAAAGGCAAGGGATAATCAAGTCACCTCAATTTCTCCAACATAATTTCCCGCTGCGGATTGAAGGTTTCACACTGAAACAATATGTGATGCAATGCACCTCGTGCCCTACCACATACACACCTATCAATGTCCCTGAGATGCATGCACTCCAAAGCTACTGGTGTAAGAGCGTGCTGGAAACGCATTCGAATGATGGTAATAATATGACGCCGTGAATATTTTCCGACCCGGAACCAAGGCGCTGTAGTTACGGATGGTTTTATTAAGAAAACATTTTTTGCTTTACATTTTGCTATCTCGGTCCATTCATTTTGCCAAGCACTGACGACTCGCTGATGAATTATCGGTACTATATCCGGATACGGTCTCCCGATATTATAAACAATTCCCTGACCGCATGCCGCATTCTTTGCCCAGAGATCTACTGTTTCGTTTCCCGCTATATGAGAATGCCCAGGAATCCACATGATGATCACATCTTGTCCTGTGAGTGTGAATGTATGGAAATACAGCACTATTTGGTAAAGATACCAATTATTTGAATGTAGAAAAAGAGGTAAGGCATTAACCCTGGAGGGGGCGCGTCACGGTCTTTTCGACCGGGTGCAGAGATAAATGTTTATAGTTCTTAACGTAGTGGGCCGTTAGTTTCCATCCCCTCAGTACCTTACATTGGACTCGTCCACTGTCAATGTGCGTGAACAGTTCACCCCTCCCGCTCCTCAGTTTCAGTCAGAGTGCATTGTTGAACGGACCCGGTCTAAACCTTCTGGCGCGCCCCATGACGTATGTGTATTTAAGAGTTAAGTTTTACTTTTATTTTTCAGTTAATCTAGTGGGAAAGTTTCCTTCCCCTCAGTACCTTACATTGGACTCGTCCACTGTCGGTGTGCGTAAACAGTTCACCCCTCCCGCTCCTCAGTTTCAGCCAGAGTGCATTGTTTAACGGACCCGGTCTAAACCATCTGGCGCGCCCCATGACGTATGCGTGTTTATGAGTTAAGTTTTCCTTTAATTTTTAGTTAATCTTTTATTGTTTAAGTGACTTTGAGCATTATTTATAAGTTGGTTCATTATTATTTACTTGTTTTGTAACAATAAAAATAGTTTTTGCGTCATTTGTGTTATTTTTTCGCGACCCGGTCGAAAACACCGTGCGCGCCTCCTCACGTTCGCGCCCTCTCCAGGGTTAATAACACTCAAAGAGTCCGTGCATATCAGCACGTGATGTAAACGATGGGCATGAATATAGTGACAAGCCTGGCGTATAGCAAAGAGTTCAGCTGTAAGATTGCCAGATGAGGGGGGAGGCAATAAGTACGACTAACCAGTAAGTCAGGAGAGTAAAAAGCCGACCCCACGCGATCCGGTCGAACCATTTTTGAACCATCCGTATAAAAAATCGTATAATTGGAATACAAATCCTGAATATCTCGAAATGCACGAGAAATGATATTCGGATGATGCTTGAACATTTGAAATAGCAATGGAAAGGAATTATGCAGAATCTTAGGTTGGGTATGCAAAACCCTGTATGGGATTGTATATGGAAGTGCTAAACGGGTTTGTAACACATCCTTCCTGAAGGGTTGTAAAATCTCATAAGCCATGACAAGTGCAGGTTTATGTGAGCGATCTTAACGATTTTGTGCGTAATATTCCGTCAGAAGTTGTAATTTAGAGATAATCGGAGACGCCACTAACGACAATTTGTAGACTAAATATTTGCCCGCTATAAATGTGCGTCGATGTGATAAAGGTTAGTCACCGGCTTCCACCAACAATGCACTCGTGGGGGTGGAGGCCAAAGCCCCTAGAATTATGCGGATGGCTTTATATTGTAGTCTATCTAACATTAACAAGCGACTGTTCGCCATTACATCGTAAAAAAACTGCTGTAATCTAATTGAGAACGAATAATGTTCTTGTACACTGCCAATAATAATGCGGAGTCCGCTCCCCAACGACGCCGTGTCAAAGCTCGAAGGACCTGTAACCGTTTTTCGATTTTAACTTCAAGATATTGTACCTGCCGTGTCCACTGGAGTTTATCGTCAATATAAATGCCTAAATATTTGATATTGCGCACAACATCTATGGTACCCTGTCGAAATAAAATAGGGGTCCGATCGTACCGCCGTTGATGCGTGATAATTATAGCAGAGTTCTTACCCGGAGATGTTTCCAATCCATGATTAAATAGCCATTCATGGGCTAGAGTTAAAGCAAGATATAAATCTGTTCGACATTGATGTAAAGTGTCACGGGAACAATAAATCATAAAATCATATGATACGGGCATAAGGCAAAATCACCGCTTCTAATTGTTGAGTATAAATGGAAAACAGAAACCCACTAAGTATGTCCCCTTGCGGCAAGCCCTGAGACGTCTGACGGTAGTCCAGCATCCCCTCGGGGGTACGTAATATGAGACGCCGATGAGTTAAAAAATTGTGAACAATACAAAGAGATGGAGAGGGGAACTGACGCTCCTAAAGTTTCCGTAGTAAAATCATGGGATCTACGGCATCGTACGCCCCCTTAATATCCAGACAAACAACAATGGTATGATGTTTGCGTCCTTTAGCTAATAAGACATCAGTTAAGAAAATAGAAAGAGCATCTCAGTATTGCTACGTTTACGAAATGCGAATTGATACTTAGAGAATAAGTTATAATATTCCATACACCATTGCAAACGTTGCAATAATAATTTTTGAAATATCTTCCTAACACAGGAGCCTAAATTGATCCCACGATAATTCTGAGGGTCACGTGCGTCCTTCGAAATTTTTAGGATAGGAAGGACCTCAAAGATATTACACTCAGTGGGAAACGTGCCAAACCATAAAACTTCATTATATACAGAAATAAGCATCTCCAGTGTCTTATCGGGAAGATGGGCAACTATCTGATATGTTATGGAATTCACACCCGGACTAGTCGATTTCGTACCTCGTAGGGCAGATTGAATTTCCACGTGCGTTATAGGTTGCAGTAAAACGTTGAAATTATCTGAAGCTGTATAAGACGGAAGCGGGCCCTTATTGATAACTGTATCTGGCGTGAGATTTATATAAAATTCTTGAAAACCCTTCCGGCTAAGTCCTATAGACGGCCCCATATAACGCCTATTGGACAAACGTTTTATGGTAGACCATAACTTAGTTAAAGAGGTTGTGGCATTTAATGAGCTGATGCGATTCTTCCATGCATCGCGTCTCTTTTCATTAAATACTCGTTGGATCGTGGCTGTGACGCGCTTATACATGATGTAATTGTCAAGTGTACCATGTTTCCGATATTTTCGTAAACACGCCTTCCGTCTTTTTACTAGTAAGGCGCACTCTACATCCCACCACTGTATATTCCCAGGACGTTGGAACCTACTATACGGAATTGAACGCTTCGGGTGATAACAATCCGAATATTGCTGAATAAGGTGATACAAAAGAGAGTATTTCTGACGTGGGTGAGGCGGGATGCGGCCCAGATTATCCTGAATGAATGTCTGAAAGAAGTCGAAATCAAAATATTTTAAGGAACGAATTATTTTAGTGCCCCGGTGTATCGATGGTGCTACCCCAGTACGATCATAAAAAATTAAAATAGGGAAGTGATCACTCTGATGCGTGTCCCCGATCGTGCTCCAATCTAATTTATGCGATAAGTCCGGGGTAGTCAGAGTTAAATCCACCACACTTTCTGGACTGCCCGGGGGTGTCAATCGCGTAGGAGAACCGTCATTTAACACAGTTAAGGAAAATGTGGAAATCGCATGAGCAATATGTCTTTCCTTTGGCATTGGTTCGTTCACTGCCCCAGAGTCCATGGTGTGCATTAAAATCTCCCAGAATCAAATGTTTAGATCTTTGAGACACATATTTAAAATACATGTGCCACTGTTGTTGCGTGCCCTGAACACGTGGTGGGCAATTGATATGACTGACATATATATCTCCCACCCGAAAAAGTTGATGATAACAAAAAGGGAGTTGATAAGGCAAGGACACCGGAGTTATTTGTAAATCCGTTTTACAGAGGGTTATTAAGCCTCAGTATCCCGGACCATCTTCACGAAAGACCTATAATTGGGAATTTGAAAACGATAATGTGGGTATAGCCACGTTTCTTGGATAAATACGATCTCAGGCTGATATGTCGATATTAAATGAAGCAAATCATGCTTCTTATTTACCACACTCCGACAGTTCCATTTTAGCAGCCACATCCTTCACCTATGAACGACATGAGATGAAGAAAGAGACCAAACGAATACAATCCAAAAAAGAAAAGAAAGACACTATTGACAAACTGCACCAGTGCCCCTTGGTAGTGGTTTTTCGAGGGGTGGAAGTAATGGCAGTATTTTATCTAATAAATTTTTAACACAGTGCGCCCACTGTGCATTGTGGCCTAAAAGATCCATGAGTTCTGTAAATTCGTCGAGGATGATTTGAGTAGGAGCAGACTTATCGTGCCCCGAATCGGGCTCCAGGTGCCGGACACCGGATGTGCCCGGTTCGCTGGGCTTCTCAAGGGGTGATATCCGTTCCACGGTTGGGATCAGTTGCAGATATGCCGACCTATCATATCCCAAGGGTGTAATCAATTTCGGAGCCGGATGTATCAACTCAGTAAATTTACGCTTGCGCGGAGGATCAGATCGTTGCCCACTAAACGAAGCTGCCAAAGGGGGGAATTGTTGGGAGAGTGCTAAAGGGTGAAAAGGGGTACTTGTCTGGCGCTTCACAATTTCATTGTATGATTTGTTCTCAGTACACATCAGCCTCTTTATCTCCATTTGCTGCTGATGCACCTCACAGCGCACCACCCCTGCCATATGATTTCCTTGACAATTAACGCACTTGAATATCACTTCTTTACAGTCACTCGTTAAATGCTCCTGCGCACATTGTCCACATCTAGGGCCCCGAGCCCGACAGTGAAGTTGCACATGTCCATACCTCTGGCACTTCTGACATCGAAGAGGTGAAAAAATGTACAAGCTTACTTCTAAAAGAACATTGAAGATGCTGACATGAGTCGGAAAGTTTTGAGTTTCGAAAAAAAAAATCACAGTGCTCGTTGCTATTTTTTCCGATTTTCCATCTAAGGTTTTAGTACGAAAAAAAAAAACGTTGTAAGCGAACGATAGGTACGGGAGAGTCAATGAAATGCATTAGTTACTCCTGCGTAAAGGAGGTATCTACCCCCCGAATGAGTCCCACTCGTATGCTTGACGATGGAATGAAGGCCATTAGATTTCTATCTTTTAATACCGGATGTTCCAAAAATGCATTGGCATCTCGAAGTGACTTAAATTGAATTTGAACCCGATTGCGCCCTTTTCGTTGGATTTCTTGAATTCCTGGGATTTTACGTTCGTAAAACAAACGTCCCAAAGCCATTGGATGCAGATGTCCAATCGATTGAGGCTCAACGCCTTGAACGAAGACTATATACGGTCCCGTATGATTTGGGGAGTAGCGATAGTCACAGGGAGGGGTACGAGGTTGTACAGGGTTTGTACCACAGGAGTGGCCCGAACTTCCGACGTTGTAGTGTTCTCATGTTCATCCACAATATTCATTGATTCAATGTTGGCGTAACCATCAATAATAACCGCAGACGAATTATCCGGTGGGAGGCCTATTTGACCTCCCCCACTCTTCTCCGACATTGCGGCGAAGAATTTCCGAATGTATAGTACTGTACTTACATAAATCGTAACCAAGCACAAGGAAATAACGACAAAGAAACACACTTAAATATGGATAGCAAATCGCACACCACACCGCTCACCGCACACACAAACACCAGACTAAAGCGAAGGATATGTTACTGCGTTCACAGCGGACGAGCAACTAAAGAGGTTAGCAATTACCACGGCTTGCGATAGGCCTCCCAGATGACAGATGGGCGGTGTTGCCAAACCTTATGACATGGCTTGAGAATTGTAGACGGCGATGATAATTCGCAACTCCAGGTATCTGATATGACATCTGGCGGTAAAAATGAGAAACTTACCAAGTAGGGTACATACAGAACGAATAGAATATAAAGTGTGATCTCTTCTCCCTCAATAGCATGTAATGAATCACGGCCGACTGAATGCGCTCATACCGGCCTAGACAATGAGACCTTTTTCATGAAATCTTGTTAGTTACTCAACTGCTCACACAGCGCTGTTCACCAAGCATTGCACGACTAGGACTTATCTCTACTTAGTGCAAAACGAAGTCCCCGATTCATGGATATCACGGGTAATCTCGAGAACCACTTGATGGATTTTGATGCGGCTTTCACCATTCTGTACAGGTAATATCGAGGAAGATTTCTGTAGAAAATAATTTATTTATGATCAAAGGGAGCCAAGCAGTAACGATTTTAGATTTCAGTGAATAGGTCGAAGAAAGAGCTTGACGTCCGTGCGCTTTTTAAGCTTACGCTGGACAAACCGTTAAAAATATCAATATACTGTGAGTGTAAGAATTGTTCAGCATGAAAAATTGTACAAAAAAGTCCGCTATAAGTGTTTTTAGTTTGGACGGGAGGGGGATTTGGCTTGCACCTCGCCATTCTTAAATTACGTCTGACAGGAATTCCTTGCACATTCATAACTGTTCCCGGGCGAAGTGACACTATTATATTATCATTATAATTCCCACAATATCAAAATGCAAATTATATCACAAAATAAAATAGCGTGCTAATAAATCTAAGAGAAATTTGACATACCTTGCACCTCGTTACAGTTGAATTCGATCAGAATCACTCGGTTTTCATTAAAGTTTATGCATTTTTCTGCTGAACGGTTTGGAAGTTCGGCAACGGGAAACTAGGACTGTTATTTACTTAAAATATTCATTTTTGTATTTTTGTACTATTTGTGTTCGTGATTTCATTACATTGTCAGAATTACCGACAGTAGTGGCTACGCAGGCTAAAGCGCAGCGTTAGGCCATGGGGCCAAGATCTCTGCTGACTCGGTAGACGCGTGTGTTCGAGCCCCACCGTCGGCCGTCCTTGAAATGATTTTCCGTGGTTTCCCATTTTTCAACACCAGGCAAATGCTGGGACGGTACCTTCTAACAGGCCACGGCCGCTTCCTTCCACATCCTTGCCCAGTTTCATTCATCTTCATCCATTCCATCTCTCATCCTGACGCGCAGGTCGCCCACGGGCGTCGACTAGAAAGACCTGCACTCGGCCTCTCAGGAGGCCACACGAAAAAAAATATGTCAGAATTAATGCTTTAATTAGTAGGGTATACTATTCAGTGTACCTATTATAAATAAAAACCGTGAGGTTTCTCACCTCCCCATAATACGAAACCCGGTTGCCTAATACGGGGAAAGTGCACTTTTAAAGTTAACAATAATATCAGAGGGTATTACAACATCAAACGTGCCCATATTTGTAATATACATAGTATATCGCCTGAGGTTTACATTGGTGAGAAAACCAAAATTATTCCGTTCCTTCTTATGTCTAATGTGAGCCCTATAAAAAAACCTCCCCATATTTGGCGACTTTCCTCTACCCATTTTTAGAAGATACCTTATGCACTGGACAGCTGAATCCGTGATTAATTGTATAGGTAGCTTCGTAAGTCTCAGAACTGAGGAAGTCCTTTCTAGCAGCGTTACTAGCAGCTTTCAAAGTTTCAAGGTAAGAAAGAAAATATTCCTCTAGCCAGTTTAGGCGACTGACATTTAATGAGAAAAAATGCCCTTTATCTGGATTTCTAGACTGAATATGATGATATGTGATGCTTACGTCATGCATAGCGAACCATTTATTAACGTTTTTTTTTTAAATGGTTGCTTCTGCGTCAATGAATGTGTACGCTTCCGGGTGCATGCCTATATTTTCTTTCAGTGTACTAATGGCACCAATAACTTCTGACGAGAACACTTCCTTGGCACGCCGAACATTCATTTTTTCAAATTTAGTGGGTTCGATGTGTTTTTTAGTGAGGTGTCTGACCGGTTTGACGATCTCACCCTTTTGCATTGTGTATAGTAATGACAAGTATTTCCCTGAAATTATTCCAGTACCATCAGTCATCTCTCAGTTACAGAAACTGCGTTCTAATGTTTTTTTTTTTTTTTTTTTTTTTTTTTTTTAGAATGTGACAATTATCAAAACTAGGGAATACATTCCCAGACTCGTCGTATGGGTGATTGACCATTGGTTGCAAATTCCCTCCCCCTAAATGCCTCATCATTGTAGTGTTAGTTTTGTGATTATCAGAGACAGTTATTATAATTATGAAACCGCATTGTTCAACCTCGAGAATAAGGTCCAGCAGGAGTTTATGTAAGTCCCGTCCTGACAGCTGCTTCGTGAAAAAGAAGGCACACGGTATCTGATAATTTGTCGAAAGATCTCTTAGCACAAAACACAACACACGATTAGCTGCTACTTGTTCCCCTCCCGTCCAAACTAAAAACACTTATAGTGGGCGATGTATCGAAGATAGAGATATGCTCTCGCGGACTTTTTTGTAGAATTTCTCACGCTGAACAATTCTTACACTCATAATATGATATTTTTAACGGTTCGCCCAGCGTAAGCTTAAAAAGCGCACGGACGCCAGGCTATTTTTTCGACCTTTTCACTGAAATCGTTACTGCTTGGCTCCCTTTGGTCATAAATAAATTATTTTCTACACAAATCTTCCCCGAGATCACCTTTACAGAATGGTGAAAGCAGCATCAAAATCCATCCAGTGGTTCTTGAGATTACACATTTAATATACGTACTGTACAGCTGATTCCTTATCGCGCCTATAATGGGAAGGGAGTGCGCTCTACCGGCAACGAGTAGAAACTTTCCAATTACATGTTATACATGGGTTCTGACTGGGAATGTCAAGGCCGGTATAGAGCGCAGCTCGTATTCAGTCGGCCGTGAATGAATACGGATCGGGTTGGCACTCGCCGCTACGCAGCGCTACAGTCGACTTGAGATTGTTGATTTTCACATGTTTATGTGCTTATGTGCGATATATTAAGTATTTAACCAGTCGGAGTGTTTTGGCGGTGTTCTGTGCAAACGTTTATTGATATACAAGTGCTTACACTATTACTTCATAGTATTAATACCTGAAATGCTATTGTAGGAAGCATTAACTGAAATGGAATTTAATTTCTTGTCGTGTGTTTTTAGCCCTTAGATTTTCATGAGTGCTTAATGTGAGTAGTGAAGATGCCTTGCTCTTTTGTACCAGGATGCAGATCTAGCTATTGGGACTGTAAAGTGGTCAGACGGTTTTTCAAACCTCCTAAAGATAAGGAACGTTTTATCAAGTGCAAAGGGGCCATACCAGGGAAGGATAGGGAACTTACTGAAAAGTCCTACATCTGTGATGCTCACTTTCCAGAAGATTTAATTGTTAAATTTGATAAATTTGTGATAGAAGGGAAGGAAGTAGTACTTCTCCCAAGAACCAACTGGCGATTGAAAGACTATTCTGTTCCACATATATATCCTAATTTGCCTAAGTATTTGTCCATATGGTGTAAATAAAAATGCCCTTGATGCCATTAAAGACTACTTCTGTGAAGAAAGGGATGAGAATAAAAAAGGCAATGAGTTAAGAAAACATATATGTACCGTAATGATGAACGAGGCGTGATCAGTTTTAGGCAATAGCCTACTCTAAGAAGGGGTCATGACTGTGCCTTCTATGTCTGTTAAATGTTAAGTGCTTCTGAAATGATGGTAGTTTATTGAGTTTGGTGTTTGTGGAGTGAAATTTATGGGTATAATTGATTTTTGTAATATTCTAAATAAAATTGAAGGAGCCGTGATCGGGTTTAGGCAATAGCCTATTCTATGAAGGGGTCATGACTATGCCTTTATGTCTGTCTAATGTTAAGTTCTTCTGAAATGATGGTAGTTTACTGATTTTGGTGTTTGTGGAGTGAAATTTATGGTTATTATTGAATGTTATACTAATCTACGGTAAAGTTAAAAGTTGCATTCGTAGCCTACGGCTTTTTTTTTTGCTGTGTTGCAAGTCTGTTAAGGGAATGTAAAATGTGTAACAATGTGAAGAAATCCTTTCTGATAGCGAGGTTATTTTTTTCGTTCTTTTTTTTTTAATTTACCGATAGCTGGCAAAACTAATTGCATTTTGAACTTGCTCTCTGTCTTCGCTTATTGTCGAAACTGGACTATTATGTATCTAGTTTATGTCCTCTATGGAACTTGGGCGGAGTGTATATACGCTTTTACTCTGTGACGATGTTAGTTGTCATTGCTCAATGTGTTAAGATGTGTGTGCATATTAAAGTGATATAAAGTGATTATTCTAAACATAATAGCTATAATGTGCTTTATTCAAAACATAATAGTTGGCGACGAGGAATTGGGACTTGATTCACCGGTACAGATATAGCCTAAATCAATGAAGTACGGTATTTACATCAGGTCTGTTCCAACGGCCACGTGAGTAAAATCAAGAATGAGGCAAATCGACATGAAATTTACACAGAGTACTTGTTAACGATCCTAAGCAACTCATCGTATATTCAGCTGCGTGTGCCTGTATGCCACATATTCAAAATACCGTAATATTTATCGCAGTTCGAACTTTGAGGTTATGCAAAGTTATTTTTTTAAATCTCAAGCCCAGAACAATATTCGGTCATCGATCACTACCCAGTGTGTTTTAAATCGGTTATCTTGAAACATTTTATTATATTTGAACTGGATTTTTAAAATTATTTCCACGATCCGTCAAGATGGACGCAAATCAGTTTCAACAATTACTTAATATTTTTACCGATTCTCATGCTCACCAGTCCGTCACAACCCCACAAGCCACTAACATCACACCTTTTGAAAATTTTGATGCCGAAAAGGAAAAATTTGTCGTATTTAGAACGATTTGAGAACTACGCAAACATCAACAATGCCACCGAATCAACAAAGAAAGCTCAACTCTTGTGTACATCAATAGGAGCAATTCATTATAACAATCTCTCTGCATTTTTAGGCCCTGATAAACCAATCAAGTCTCTCGTGTATAATGACATAGTAAAACATTTCAAGCAAATACTGTCTCCTCAAGTCTCAACCGTGGTTTCCCACCACTGTTTTTTGAACGTCAATCAAAAAGAAAGTCAAAATATTGCAGGATTTGTTGCCACTCTCAGAAGCCACTTAGTCGACTGTAACTTTTATATTCAGTGTACATGTGACGCCAGAATTTCAATCGCGGATGTTTTTCTTCGTGCACAATTTATATGTGGCTTGCGAGATAATTGGATCAGAGAGAAACTTCTTCAGTCTAATGACACGAAATTTGATGATATCCTGAAGAAGGCTATAGCCTTGGAAGCATCGCAGTATGAGAGTAATCAGCTGTCAAAACAGCTCACGGCACCGTCAGACACTGTAGAAGACACAAACAAAGTAACAAAAGCCACAGGTTCATATAATGACCGAAGTATGAATCAATATAGCAGTGATACTCAGTCACGTTTTGTTCAACAGCCTAGCCCAGGCTCTCACTCACGTTCACAGTCCAGGGGCCGCCGTTGTTCTGTCAATTATAGAGCTCTAGGTATTGATGGATTATGCCTAAATTGTGGAAATTCAAACCAAAGGTCAAGAGATTGCCGGACAAACAGAAACTCTCTTAAATGTAGGTCATGTAGGAAAGTGGGACATGTTGCAAAAGTTTGTATCACTACACTTCCTCAACAGTCAAATACACACAACATTGCAACCGAGAACATAAATCACAACTTACATGACCACCCCGAAACCAATTTCGGGATAGGACAACTGGAATGCATCGAAGATATCTTTGACGTAGGGCAAGAATCGGATAAATATTTTATCACTGTTAAACTCAACAATAAATCACAAAGATTTGAAGTCGACACGGGAGCAAAATATTCACTCATCCCAGAGAACGAATGTTCAACCTTGGGTCTTGGTTTGCCATTGCAGCCAACAAATGTCTGTTTTCGATCATATTCTGATGATGTTATCAAACCCAGAGGAAAAATTGTTGTCACAGTATCATACAAAGGAACATAAATTGTTGAAGATCTGTTTGTAGTTCCGCAAGGCCATGCCGCATTGCTTGGTCGTGTTTGGATCAGGGGCCTCAGCCTTGATCTGAAGGAAATTGATAAAGACACAAATCAATCTCTTCACACTGAATCTTTCAACTCAGTGCAGTCAATTCAAGATATTTTACATAAATATAGTACAATCTTTGAAGAAAAAATTGGATGCGTTCCCAATGTTGGAGTAAAACTGCAACTCAGGGAGGGGATGAAACCTGTCTACAATCATGAACGTGATGTCCCTTTTGCTCTTCGGGAACGCGTCGAAAAGGAACTCGCTTCATTGGAATCAGAAGGAGTTATCTCTCCCACAGCTTTAAGTAATTGGGGATCGCCTCTTGTTGTTACCCCAAAACCGGATGGGGGAGTTAGGTTATGTGTCGACTACAAATGTGGAGAGAATTCAAGGTTGATTTCTGCAAACCATCCCATAAGACCAGTTAATGCTGTTCTACATAGTCTTAGAAACTCAAAAATTTTCTGCAAGTTAGACTTATACAAGGCATATCTACACCTGAAGGTTGATGAAGAAGGTAGTATGATTCAAACTATATCCACTCACAAAGGAACCTTCAGGATGCACCGACTGAGTTTTGGCATCAAAACTGCCCCCTCAGAATTTAATAGGATATTATCACAGATCCTTCATGGTCTTCCAAAAGCTGAAGCTTATTTTGACGACATCATAATACATGGTACTACGAAGGAGGAGTGCACCAAGAACTTAATAGCCTGTCTAGTCGGCTTTCAAAAAAATAATCTGCATTTGAACAAAAGCAAATGCTCATTTTTCAAGGAAAGCATAGACTACCTAGGGCATATTGTATCGTATAATGAGATCCGCAAGTCACCAGAGAAAGTTCAAGCTGTGTCACAAATGCCACGTCCTAAAAACATTGAAGAAGTGAGACGCTTCCTTGGAGTGGTGACTTATTACGCAAAGTTTATTCCTAAATTTTCAACGAAGTCCCACCCATTACGGCTGTTATTGCGGAAAGGTGAACGTTTTTTCTGGTCTGCAGCCTGTGAAGCAGCTTTCTTGAATCTCAAGTCCGAGTTATGTAGTAAACGTGTCCTAACTCCATTCAATCCATCACTGCCTATCATCTTGTCAACTGATGCCAGTCCTACTGGTGTTGGAGCAGTATTAAGTCATGAGATGGATGGCCAAGAAAGACCCATCGCCTATACATCTCGTGCCCTAACACCAGCAGAATGTAATTACAGTCAGCTTGACCGGGAAGCGCTGGCAATAATTTTCGCCACAACACACTTCTACAACTATATTTTTGCAAGAAATTTCATTCTTGTGACGGACAATGAACCTCTGTCTCGTATTTTTCATCAGAACAAGGGCCTGCCACAAATGACATCCGCAAGGCTCCTAAGATATGCATAGTTTCTCTCCGGGTTTGACTATACGGTAAGAGTGAAAAAAGGGAAAGATAACGAAAATGTTGATGGCCTATCCCGAGCCCCTGTTGCATCTACCTCGCCAAACATTGAAACATCAATAAATGCAGAAGTTTCACAACTCTATGCTGAAACGATACTTCAAGTGTCAAGTGAAGCCATTACGTATGAAACTATCCGTGAAGAGACTATATTAGACCCAGTACTTAGGGCCACCCTGCAACGTCTTCAACCTCAATCCTTGGATGAACCATATACAGTTGAAAATGGTATTCTATTCCGTCAAGACCGAATTGTTATCCCAAAGAAACTACAAAGAAAAATTTTGGAAGAGTTACATTTAACACACCTCGGCATTGTGAAAACCAAACAGTTAGCGTGACGATATGTCTACTGGCCGCAATTAGACAAAGACATTGAAAAGCTTATCAAATCTTGTGAAGAGTGCGCGCAGACTCGTTCAAATCCACCAAAAGCTCCAATACACTCCTGGGATGAACCAGAAGAGAATTGGGAACGCATACACATTGACTATGCGGGGCCATTTGATAACCACCATTTCTTGATGTGTGTTGACGCGAAATCCAAGTGGGTCGAAGTACGAATGGTGAAAGACGCTCCATCCACTGCAACTACTATCAGTCTGCTTGACAATATCTTTACCGTACATGGGTACCCGAATGTCCTTGTGTCAGATAATGCCACTATCTTCACGAGTGATGAATTCATATCATATTGCAAGGAGAGAGGGATATTTCAGAAATATATTGCACCAGGGCACCCAGCAACCAATGGGCTAGCCGAGAGAAACATCCAAACTTTGAAGAGACGACTTCGTGCTGCTGTAAATGACCCGGCACCATTATCGACTAAGTTACAGAACATCTTGTTTCAATACAGAGCAACGCCATTGGCATGTGGACAGTCTCCAGCTGAACTATATTTGAAACGTCGGCTACGTATCCGGCTGGATGCCCTACTTCCAAACCAAAAGAGCTTGACTACATCCAGTTTCTCACCCCCTCTTCGCTCTTTCAAAGTGGGGGAGTGAGTGCAAGTCCGGATTTACCAGAAAACCGTGATATTTGGCAGTTTGGTGTTATACAAACTAAACTCGGCCAGCGCCACTATGATGTGAAATTGGATTCGGGACGAATTTTAAAGCGGCATGTTGACCAGTTATTATCGACTCTCGTGCCAAAGAAAGATAAGCATGTCACTTTTGCTCCTACAAATCCTCCAGTGTTTGGTGTTCCAAATATACCAACAACAACCCAGCCAAGACTAGAGAATGATGATATACCTCCTGCAACCCACACTCCAGATGATACAAGGCAGACCATCCTGCCACCAGATGAACGCCTTCCACCACCAGCTGATAATTATTTAAGAAGATCAGCCAGAGACAGGCGACCTCCTCAGTATCTGCAAGACTATGTGCCCAAATGAATATGAATAGTTCCTGTTATTTGTTTTATATAAGTGGGGGAGACTATTATGTATCTAGTTTATGTCCTCTATGGAACTTGGGCGGAGTGTATATACGCTTTTACTCTGTGACGATGTTAGTTGTACTTGCTCAATGTGTTAAGATGTAGATTGAGATATGTGTGCATATTTAAGTGATATAAAGTGCTTTATTCAAAACATAATAGCTATAATGTGCTTTATTCAAAACATAATGTGGACTATTACAGGAGATGACTTATTAAATTATAATTGGGCACAGAAAAGTAAGTGGAGATGTCGAACTTATTAGCGCCTATAAATAAAAAAAATTATTAAAGCACAAAATATGCAGTATGATATTACAACTAGTTTGAACAGAACTGAGACAGAGATAACCTCCTCTGCCCACACCACATCACGTGGTACCGATCACATCTTGTACCACATAGGGCACATACACAATTTAAGTCTGGCTGATGAAATCTTCTGTTATTACACACTTTGAAGTGGAAACCATGTACCGAGAATCTCGTTACCAGGTGCCTCAGCTCGTAGGAGCTCTCTGTCCAGTCCCGTGATGTCATCGCATCAGTCGCGTAAAATTCTTGCCAGATGATATCTTTCTTAGACTTCATTTCCTGAACTAGTGTCTCAAAACCATGTGTTGTTGGCAAAAGCATCTGCAGTCTCAGTTCTTCAACACAGGGAAGCTCACTTGAGAGTTCATAAACCAAACGAGAAAGAGTAAATCGGGAGAGGCATAAGACTTTCTTTAGGTAGACAGCCTTGACCTTCTCTATCTCCACTAGATGCTTGTACTTTAGGTGGGACCAAACGTTTTCCAGACCATAAGTAATTATTAGCGCCTATGAGGATATATTGCGGTGTTATAACATGTCGCAAGGTTTTAAAAGTCTCGTAAGCGCCAATGCTAACTTACATCACAGATCGGAGCCAGCGCTGCGCTGCGGCGGACCAGGCGTACTAGGCCAGTGATATCACTTCTTATTCTATTCGTTATGGTACATTTGTCACGTGGTGACTGTATATGGCAAGGAGTGATAAGGAGGCGCCCTGTCAGCGCTATACTTAGATCATAAATCCAATAGATGGCTGATGACGTCACATTGTTGAAACCAACATCTCGATCAGCTGACTAAAGGGAACTGCGGGTAGTTTGGAGCACTGAAATACTACACGTAACACTTGTTGATAGAATTAGGCTATTTAAAGTGAGTTCTATTCATTACTAAGCCAGAATGGTGTATTACCGTGTCGCCTATGGATGTAAGGAGACGTTTAAAAGGGATCGGGCATTTCTTTCCATGCGTAAGTTAATTCATTGCAAAAATAACCCTAAAATTCTTGACTTAATTACTTGCATTTCTTTAGCCTACGTTTCATCTTAACTCCAAAACATGAAAGAAAAATAATTAAACATGGAAATGCTGGCATTTATTGTAAATTATTATAATTTACCCTATCCCTTACTCCACTGAGCAGGCCTGTATTTATGCTCGAATGTATCAAGTATTTACATGTCCATGCCACGGTATGTGAGTGGATATCGTGTCGGTCTACTAACCCCAAGATTGTAGGTTCGCACCTGGCCGTGGTAAGTGATTTTTGAAAGGCGGCAAAAATACGATACGCATGTCATACGATGTTGGCATGTCAAAGAACCCATTTGAATTCAGTAGGCCGGGTTCATAATGGCAAAATTAATCTCGGGAGTTTCCGCCAACACAAAGTTCCTCATTTCTCTACTAGAAAGCGCTATAGTGTTCAAGGAGGTTAGATATCTAACATCTAACCTCCTTGACTTTCATAGTCAAGGAGCAACGAAATTCGACATGCAAGCTACCCTCTGGGTGTCAATAACAAAGCTTGCAACCGACACCCGAGGCCATACGATATAAAACATGTCCATAGACGTTTTTCTTGGTGTTTTGTTGAGACTGCTTGTAAATGCTTTATGCCCCTATGCTGGATTAAATGTAGTGTGGACTACACAATGCAGTCGTCAATCATGTTCAGTTTCAAATTGCAGGTTATGCTACAGATGTGACGTTGTAGTCTTCGATAATAAATACGCTGAGGTAATATTTATCATCTTATTAAACGTATGGACAGTGCGTTAGGTTGAGGAAATTTTGCGATTCTTCTAGGATACATTGCATCCCTAATTTAGTCAATTCTTCGTAGAATTTCAAAGTTCTGGGTTATTTTTCCGAAAGTTTCTATGATTCATGGAAAATGGAATTTAAAAGGAAACAGTTCATTGATTACAATATTTTCCTATGTAGCAAATGTAATGCATAGCTGTTAAAAACCAACGCTTATAAATCGATAGACTTCCTTATTTCCATTTGCTCATGTTGTTTTGTTCACTTTCATAAAATACTGTATTGGAAGGTAACGCTGAATGAGAGCTCATCGTACGATAAACTTTTCTTAAGTACCGGTACTGAAATTAGCCAAAATACATGTTCTAATAATGAAAAATAAATTAGGAAATGATGTAGTAATATATTGAACTTGTTGGGAGCCCTCGGGCGTACAATAAAAAATGACCAAACACAATTCTGTTCAAAAATCAGTAGGCCCAATTCAGAGTTGGATTTGTTATTAATTATTTACAAGAGGGGATCCTGGATGTATGAGTATTACGGATCACGGCAGCCACTTTTTACACAAACACAATCCTGTTCAAAAATCATTAGGCCTAATTCAGAGTTGGATTTGTTATTAAGTATTTACAAGAGGGGATCCTGGATGTATGAGTATTACGGAACACGACAGCCACTTTTTACACGAACACGATTCTGTTAAAAAATCAGTAGGCTTAATTAAGAATTGGATTTGTTATTAATTATTTACAAGAGGGGATCCTGGGTGTATGAGTATTACGGAACACGGCAGCCACTTTTAACACCAAATATGTTACATTCTTAACCTTTGCTACCTTCCGGTACGTAAAGAAACATGCAATGCTTTTCCCAATGTCGTATAAATTACGAAAATGTGTGTTTAAACCCTCATTAAAAATCATTTCCCCACCTACTCCTATCACCTTCCATTACGAGTTCCTCTGTTTCCCCTTCAGTCAGCTGATCAAGATGTTGGTTTCACGTCACAGTACAGGCGCAGTGTGGCAATGCGCGCTCTTGTATTTATGCTCGAAGGCGCTATAGCATGAGGAGAGTTGAAGCACTGACCTCGCCCCCATACTTGCCCGGTTCGAGCGGTAAATTCAGTTTACGGTACCGTAGACTTATTTATTAGTGGGATTTAAGTATGATTACCAGTAAAGGATTCGTGTTAGTTAGTTAGTTATTGTTGCTTTAAGGGCCGGAACTACGAAAGAAAAAGATTCGTATGCAGGTAGGCCTATACTACGAAATTGTAAGGTAGGCCTATATGACGATGGAAATCAAGGAATATTTGTTGATCTTTGCTGGCTAGTGTGAAGTGTACACCAGTCACAATACTTTTCGTCGCAATCGAGAATCATGTAAACTGCCATAAAACGTTTATTTTTACGATATAAACTAGAGCAATACACCGATCTGAAATATAGTATAGCACATGGGAAATGAATGTATTATACCGGTATGCAGTTTTTATGACCTGTAATTATTGTGGGATTTCAGGCAACCAGACACCCATCACTATTCTTAACTTATACCAAATAATAGGCAAATAATTACCGAGATACCAGTAGGCCTGCCATTATATTCACAAGTGTGTATTAAATAAATTAAATAAATTTAAAATATTAAGGCATGCGAACTAATTGGGTGGTGGCGTTGTTGTTTTTATTGCACGATGATTTTAAAAATAGGCCAGTTCAGTTCCGGTAACAAACTAAACAAGGTCTAGGCTGAGGTTTGAGATTAACACACTAAAATATGCAAATAATGTCATATCAATCTTCTAACACCCACGAGCAATAAATCTAGAACTCAAGCCACGTTGAAAATAGATTGGGGTGATTAGATTACAGTAATACCGTTCATTAATTGACAAGCAGAAACTATTTCCAGTAAGAAACGGAGGAAAATATCCGTAATTAATTCCTAGCAATCGAAATAATTATATTGGTGGACATGTATGCCAATATTTGAACATTAACGAATGATACTAGTGTACGCTACCCTCATCCCCTAAATAAAATCCCCGACAAATCCAAATTCCAAACAATTACTTTAAAAACCTACAAATAAAATTACAAAATTATAAGACTAATAAGTTATCGCCCATATGAACTCAAGTAGCCTCGTGTCCCAGGCCATGACCTTAGAAAGGACTACGACTTAGGAGGATTGTACGGATTCCGCAGACGTAGCATGAGAAACCTATAAAAAAAACGGAGGCCATGCACCCGGGATCAGTCTGTCTTAGTGCTACCGACGTGACGAACCGCTGCTGTTAGCTGAAAGGGTAAGTGACTCAAGCGATCACTACACGCACAATCACACTACACTCACATCCCCCTATGCTTGGACTGTAATAATTCTTTATTTTTATTATTTGAACTGCTATTTGCAAGCGTACCTCAAAATCGAGGTACACATTAAATTTAAAAGTAATAGAAGTCACTGGTCTTATCCTTTATTCAATTAGCTGATAAGATCCTACTTTCTTAGCTTCCCCATCAGGTAGGATCTAGAATTAGCTTTACTGTCTACTGTTTAATTGTTTAGTGACGTCAGCCGAGTGCTACCGCACAGCGCTGACACAAGCAGGCTATCAGACCGCCTGCGTACGACTTGCTTTAGACCGCTGGGTATCGCTAGCGCGCACAGTAGTAATTAAATTACCTTTCCAAACACCCCCTCACCCGGAACTACCCTGTCAAACAGTACATTGGGGAGTTCTCCTTGCGGATCGTACTGACGATCGCAAATCACTAAATAATCCATACCTCTTACAGCAATTGCCAAGCTCACCCCCTAATCACACTAATTTCATCCCTTAGGTTAATTCTTTGTACAGGCCACCCCCACAGGTATATGTGAATGCCATCTACGTGGGAAATGGGGCTAGAAATTCCACTAAATGTGGCGTTTTAATTATGGAGTTCAAGAGGGATAAAATGCGCGGGGGGGGGGGATATTAATGCGCTATCGCTGTAAATAAGTTTGCTCGTCCAAATCTGGAAGAGAATATTTTGTTCAATATCGCTGTACCGCAAATAAAATAATTTAAAACCTCCTAAGTGGGAAGTAGATTTATATATTTATATGGTCGCGGAGACATGCTGGTGTTTTCCTATGTTGGATGGCGTGTCTATATAAGGGTGTATTCGAGGGCAAAAGTATATTAAAGCCCGCTGAAAGATAAAATACGGTGTATTTTGTGTGACGCGGCGCTGTGTGAATATCACCGATAATACTGGCTTCTGGCCGTGAAATATGCTGTCCCGGTGTTAAGTATTGAGGGATGAAGGGGGTGAACTAAAAGAAAAATATTTGGTTACCCTGCTGTGCATAGTATATTCCGAGAATTATATGTCTCGCCCTTACTGTCGTTTGAATTGAGCGCGCGAGAGTAGGCCTATATCCATTATGGCTGCCTGCTAGTTACTCGTCACGTGAGAGGCGTGGCTGGTGATAACGTGTGTATATGGAAGTTATCAGGTATCGCTACTGCGAGGCGTTATCTGAAGCGTTGATTGGCTGGCGAGCTGTAGTAGTGCATGTTTATCGTGGCGCTATTCTGATTGGACCTGAGCTCTAAGAGTGGGTGTTAATCACGGCGCTCTGTTATTATGCAGTAACTAAACTGTCAAAAGCACGTGTTATGTGTCAAATGGAGTGGTCATCAATTATGTATCGTCAAATGGTATACAGCCTGTGTATTATGTAATCTGGGTGTAGGCTATTGACTGCCCGTCTATGCATCGGGAATCTACGCATGTTTTTCTGTTGGGGAATTCTAATGGGATTACGCTGTCATCATATCGTATTCAAATGTGGCAAACGATATGTATATAACTATTGTGTTTCTTGTATACTATTTATGGAATATGCTGGAGTGTGTTATGCACGTCCGGAAGCATATGGCGAATTCCTGTGGCTGTAAAAATTCTGGGTGTCACTATGTAGAAAAGTGTTTCAGTGGTTTGCACTCGTCTACTTCGGGAAAGTGAAAAAATAATGCGGGGTGCATTAATATGCTGGGTGTCCATCTATAGACAAATGTTTCTGTGTTTTACTTCCACTTCCTGCGGGAAAATGGAAAATGGTGTATATACAAAATATTGAGTTTTCCTGTACTTAAATTACAAATTGTACTATTGGCAACTCAAACTAACACTTGGGGCGCTGCGGTCGGTCTGGATAAGTAGGGTAAATTTACTCAATAACACGTGTTTGATATGGAACACTTTTTATTTTTCGGTTATAATCAGTAAATGTGGTCTCTAAAATAATGACAGTGTTATTTTTAATAGTATATATGTATAACTGTGCGATACACGTGATCTAATTTGTGTGTTTCACTGGATTTTATGTGTCAATTGCATATTATCAAGCATCGGTTGTCTGCTGGTATTTGTTTTTGTGCAGTTCAAGTCAGTTCTAGTCATGGCGCTGTTACGTTTAAAAGCTATATTTGAGTTTGCTCACTGTACCATAGACTCTAGAAATTTTACGGAAGGGGAAGAAGTATTATTTGCCAAACATGTCATGTTATGTGGAAGAGTGAACAATGATGACAATGTTTGGTCAATTTACGCTCTTGTGCTCCAGACGTCGGCTTTATCCGCTCCGCCACACGTGGTCACAGGAGAAATTGAAAGGAGAACGCTCACAATTAAACAGTTTCAATGTTCATGCAAGGCAGGTGCATCAGAATGCTGCAAACATGTTTTAGCAGTCCTGCTTTTCTGTCACAGGTAAATGGGCCTTTTAGTCCTTTATTATTATTATTACTATGTAAAAGTAACTGACTGTTATTGATACCATTAAAGCAAATTGATGAGTATAATAGTGTGTGAATTAATAGGTTCTGATGTATTTGCATTTGACAATTTTCTTTCTTTTCATTTAGAACAGATATGAACTCGCTGGAAGTCCTGTCTTCAACAGACAAGAAGTGTCTGTGGAGTGAGCTGAAGGGGACAGCTCTTCAAAGATATCAAATAGCAGAACCAGTTACCACTTTCTGTTGCCATAAAGCAACAGAACGGAGGGTGTTAAATTTGCACCGCGAAGAAATTTACCAACGGGCTGTTGCAAGACCCCCAAAGTCTGCTTTGGCGATGCACGCAGCAGGTTCGAACACAAAGGTAATGGAAGAGGAGTGGACTGAGGATGTGCCTAATGAAACTGTGAAGATTATCATATCTCAGTCAAATTCATCCAATCTGCTTGTGGAATTAACAAGAGACTGCTATATTGATGAACCCCAGGATTGTTGTAGAGAGTTTTATTTGCATAATGTTGTAATTTATAATGCATACGAGTTGTGTGTGAGAACTCTTGAGAGAAGCGAGTGGAGAAAGGAAAGGAGCTACAGAGTTACGGGCAGCCGCTGCTACGGCTTGTATACTTATAAAGGAAATGACTGGCAAGGAAAGACAATGCGTGTCTTTAATGCCAGAGCATTTTCTAACAAGTGTATTGAACATGGCATTCTGCAGGAGCCTGCAGCTAGACTACACTATGAAGAGGTTAGAAAGTGCAGAGTGGCCGAGTGTGGGTTAGTGGTCAGTGAATGTGAACCTTGGTTAGGTTATTCACCCGATGGAATGATAATGGACAATGGCAAGCCAGTGGGTTTAATTGAAATTAAGTGCCCATACGAGGGAAAGGACAGTTGTATAGAAGAAGTGTTGCCCAAATGCAGTTTTCTTTCACACAATCCTGACAGTGGGTATTGTTTGAAGAGGAAACATCCATACTATGGGCAAATTACCTTGGGTATGATATTGACGAATGTTTTTGTGTGTGATTTTGTTGTTTATTGCAGCAAAGACAATAGTATGTTTATTGAACGAATTCACTTGGATACCAAATTTGGTCAGTTATTGGTATCTGAATTGAAATTGAAATATTTTAAACATATGTTGCCAATATTTTGTAAAAATCATTGAAAAGTTAGTGTTAAGTAAATATGTGTATGTTAGTGCAAACACACCAATGTTTTTCATATAAAATAAGACAGTTCAAGTCATAATTTTGAAGCATAGGTATTAATTAGGCTACACGTTTATTGTCAGTGGAAACATAACAGCCGATAGTGGTTCATGTACTGGAACTGTTCAATGCATCACTTAACAAACAATTTCCATTTAAAAACATCATTTAATTCTGATTGCTGTGCATTCACGCTGTAAAGATTATGCTACAATCATTGATCTATCGAGGTTTGATCTAGTCGATAGCACAACCATTGGGTCTATCAAGCTTCCCATATGCTAAGCAAGCAGAGGATGAGCGAAGAGCGGCTATCATGCTTGCTATTATAATCATAGGCCTACATTTGAAATTGATACCTAGTCATTTAAGCTTATTTCATGTACAATGAAAGTAGGTCAAGTGCTTTATTTAAAGATTAAATAGTAATGTTCATTGAAATGCCACAAAATTTTCTCGATTTGGCCATAAATATATATATTCTTGATATTTCATGTAAGTTATATACCGTGATTCCTATATGTAGGCCTATAGGGGAAATTTTTAGTTCAGTTGACAACGCATGGACGTTGATGTAGTGTTCAGAATTGCCGCTATCTTATGCTGATGAATGAAGTTTTAAAAGGTTAGTCGTTACATGTGGATGCAGTCACATTTGTTCAAATGAGAGGTTTGGTCGTAAATAACGAATGTTCATAAATTACTTTTAGTTCAATTTGAAAATTGCTCTGCATTCTTCGGTGAGGCAATACCATTGGTCACTACTATGCGAGACGAATATCGGGACAAAACCCTTGGCTGCGACTAGGTTCTACTACAAACGACAGGATCTGAGTCCTAAGCCCCAGGTTAGGTTTGTGTTTTAATGTGAAGCCTTTTCAACACACATAATTTAACATAATTTACAAGGAAAAATAACTTACTTGCTGCTTATTTTGTAATAAACAATGCTATTCAAGGCTATAATGTGAGGAGGTTAGGTTATTCCAGGTCGATCGTAGTACAGCCTGGCTCGTTAAGGCAACACTTACAAACCTTTAGTGTGCTGTATTTTGTGTCTGGGGGGAATTGTTTAGTGTGAGGAGAAACAATCTATTCTATTGATTAACGTTGGTGTGTGTTTGCATTGACCTTCCTGTAAATATTGTAATGTAAATAATTTGCCTTTTAATTTATCAACTTGTTTACATGGCTATTCATTTTGGAGACTGAAGTTTTATTTTCTTGCAATAAAAGAATCATATTCCGCAAAGAAGACATGTCAAGGTATTAAGAATTGTGTATGAAGGCATCAAATTTAACTTTTCAGATACAAGGAAAAATACTTGCTGCTTATTTTGTAATAAACAATGCTATTCAAGGCTATAATGTAGTGAAATTTGTAGCATAAAACAGTCTCGCCTTATACCAGCTCCTGCATGCCATGTCTATCCCAGTTTGGTCCAGGGCGTACCTACCCCTTGTTTTAGTAACAACTTGAAAAGTTTGGCTTAAATGTACAGTTTGCTCCATTGTTTTCTGTTTGTGCTTTCTGGTTGCATTTTGGGGATATCAGATGAGCTGTACGCCTCAAATTCTGGGGCATGCATGCTGACACATTGTCAGTAAGGCAGAGAGCTTGGCCATGTCAAGATTGTGGAGAAACCATGTGCTGCGTGCCTGCTGAAGACCAAATACATGTCTCAGAGCTTCCAGTGGACTCGAGAATATGCTCTAATGCGCGAGCTGTTGAGGATACTGGAAACAATTGGAGGAGCAAACTGTACATTGCAAGATGCGAAACATTTAGTGATTCTCTCACAGGTAGTGAGGATTGAAGGAAACCCAACTCTAACCTTGCTTTGGACGAAAGGGCGCAAACGAGTGGTTAGACATATTTGCTGAACAAGTTGGAAACTGGAGTGCAATTTTAGCTTGCTAACAGTCGCATGCAGTGTATCCATGGGCCATTTATTTTTTTCTGCCATATTTTCACATAATGCATTGTTTGGTGTAAGCATGTGTGAAAAATGCCCTGACCCCTCATGTTAGGTGTACAGAAAGGAATGAAAGGCTTGCTGGGGCTCCAGTACACTAATGGAACAGTTTTATTTTTGCAATATGATGGATGATGTGCCTAGTATATTCCTCAAAAGTTCCATCACTGTGGGAGAAATTAGGTCCAATGCTCTGCCTTATTTTAGTAAGGAGGTTAGGTTATTCTAGGTCGATGGTAGTACAGCCTGGCTCGTTAAGGCAACACTTACAAGCGTTTATTATTTGATTATGTACAAGGCGAGCCCCTATAAGTGTTGATAAATGGAGTTAGGTCACAGCCACGCCACGCCTTTCTCGTACGCCTGTAAAAAATGATTTAAAAATCAAATTGCACTACTAGTAGAGAAACTTACCTCATTACATTAAGTATTGAAAATGCTCAGCCTGTAGATATTCTGGTTCACACACTGGTGGTTGGTTCCTTAGTTTAGGGGCTGTGACAACGCAGTCATGTGCCCTGTGTACTTTGTGTGTGTGTAGAATCTGTCTGACAACCGGTGTTAGTTGCGATGATTGTATTAATGTGCGCTATCTGTTTTCTTTCGCTACAAAATGCTACCATCCATGACATCGAGCTGTGAACTCCGCTACTACTAGATGCCATCGCAACCAGCACCCGGTGACGAACGTCGGAACTTAAGAGCATTAATCAAACCTAACCTACAAATTCTGGCTTCACACAAGTGTAGTAAGTGGAAGGTTCTGTTTCATGCCATAAATCAGACATGGGACCACCGGCTTTACTTTCCCTCCAAAGGAAGGCATACTGAGGGATTTTTAACGCTCTTAAAAACTCCGACGACGGTTCACACTCTGAAACTCGGCCTTGGTGAGGGGCTTCGACATCATGGTCATTTTGTAGATTTTGTCTGATAACCTGCGATGCCTGTAGTAATGTGTGTATTTGTAATTCAGGTGATGCTTGGGTATGAAGTGGCCATGGCCTTAAGTTAAGAACCATCCTGACATTTGCCTTGGCCTCTTGACTCTTCAAATTTTCTGTGTGAATTGCATATTTCAGTTCCTCTATGGGTGGTGGATCTGTGATTATTTCTACTCTCTCTAGTCTTTGAAATTGCCCCACAAGTAGAAGTCGCATAGAAGAATATGAAACGTCACTTTGCTTTAAAGGATTTTTGGGTGGGATCGCTCAGATCTTGAATTTTTTAATCAGTTTTAATCCTTTCATGTAGAACCAAATCCAGATCTCCCAGTTGAGGCGTTAAATCAGGAGAGCACACTGGTCATAAACCTGCTCTATTTATTCCATGCAATGATTGCTGAAAATACCCAAGTCACCTTTCCTGTTCAGCCATTTCAGTATTAGAGTACAGACAGTATGTGGTGAGGCTTTAAGGTCGCAGTACAGTATGAATGGTGGAGCGTTCCCTTAACTGTGCGGAGCTTAAGACTATGGCAGGCAGAGATTTTAAGCATTAAAACGCGATGTTGACAATACAGCGGGCTGAAACATGACTGGGAATCTGTCTGCCCAGAGCAGTCAGCTTGTCCTTTAAGCCTCACTATATACCGTCCATACTCTAATTCTATGTATTGGTCAGAATGGATGGGGTCGTTAAAAAAAATCTGCCCTACAATATATTTAGCACACCAAACTCCTATTTTAAGGTCATGATGTGGAGTTTTATGAATTCTCTCGTGATCAGTACCAGTTATTTTGTAAATTTACCCATCCATACAGTGTTGTTTACGTGTGGCTGGTGTTCATTGATTTAAATTCCAGTTTTCTAACCACCTGTCGTATGGAAAAATATGAAACTTCACTTTGCTTTAAAGATTTTTTAGGTGGGATCGGTCGGGTATCTCACAGATATCTTGAATTTTTAATTAGTTTTAATCCTTTTAGTTTGAACCAAATCCAGATATCCCAGTTGAGACAACTCTCTCGTTACAATGTAAGAGAGTGCCAAGCCATTGCTGGCTTAGATTGGGCATTGGCTTATTGTCACACTCCAGTGCATGTTCCAAGGGAAGTCTATGAATTAAGTGTCATGAATAGAAACAAAGGTACCGTAGGTTTAATTTGTCCTCCAGTCTTCGACCAATTGAAAAGTTTGTCTTCAAAGAAACTACACCATTAGGCAAAACAAGGAATATAAAGCTACATGACCGCGTTGTCGGAGCCCATAAACTAAGGATTAGAAACAGTTTGGCATACATGAAGGGTTTTCAGTCAACACAAATTGTGCCCAATGACATTAAATATTTATCAGTATACTCTGTATTCTCAAT
The DNA here is from genome assembly GCA_946902985.2 of Meconema thalassinum. Classification (NCBI taxonomy): domain Eukaryota; kingdom Metazoa; phylum Arthropoda; class Insecta; order Orthoptera; family Tettigoniidae; genus Meconema; species Meconema thalassinum. The sequence goes on from OX336394.1 coordinate 38,551,787, forward strand.
GTCATTAGACTCCATATTGGAATCTGTTAGGTCCGTATTGACAGTAAAATTACCAAGACAAATATCAAGGAACTCCGTCAATCAATACAATATAATTTTTACACTTGAGGGTACATGTTTCAAGCTCATACAGCCCTTCTTCAGCTTTATGAGCTCGAAACATGTACCAAAAGTGCAAAAATTTTGTAATTATATTGTATTGATTAACGGTGTTCCTTGATATTTGTCATAGTAATACTCTGTGGATTACCAATAATGAACACTGACGTCTGTCAAAGCTAGCACGTGGGGAAATGCTGCGTTGCCACTGAGACAGATCATGGCTCATAACATTCCAAGAGGCTTGCAGGAAGACACAAATACTGGGAAAGTTAGCTCCCCTGCCTGGCGATCTAATGACAGTGACGAGTCAAGGCACAATAGAACACTGCTGTGTCCGCATACATTGCAACACTGCTCGCTCTTGCCATGGAGACAGTTGCCACTCTCTTCTTCTCACCTCGCCCTTCAAGGGGATGACAACCATCACCGTTCACCTTTCGTAAATCAGAGTATAAAATAACTAACTTTTTAGTAAAAAATAAAAAATTGGTAAGCTTTTGCCGCAAAACAATGCTGCGATTTGTTTTGGTCAGATATTACTTGTTTTAATTGGCAGAACTACGAGGTCATCTACCCCCCTTAACACAAAATTATGCAAATTTGGATTATAAACTTAAATTTTGAGGGGGATACCTAAATGTGTAAAGACTGAAAATTAATAAAACAAAAAATTAAATAAAACTAATAGGTATAATTATAAACACACAATTACGGAAAACAAAAAGGAACTAAGTATTTGAGTCAATGAACACTTGTAAATTTAGATTGGACTAGATCAGCAGCTACCACGTCATCGGCAAACCGAGGTTCCTTCGTATGTCAGCAAGATTACACACTCATTTAAAATGTAGGCCTCGGTGAATAAGTCACCAAGGTACAAAGTGGGTAGTCTTCCCTTTTCATTAGGTACAAGTGGCTGGATCTTGCATGACCTATCCTTAGTCTTCACAAAATGACGGACTCCCTCCGTGGCCGGAAAGAGCTCCACCACATACGTGTAGTTCGCTCTCAGTTTATTGAGCATTGGGTCAGCTAGCCACTGACTCTCCCAGAATGCCAGTTCTTGTCGGCATAACTGAGAGCGAATATCTCTAGCGGGTCGAGGTGATCCGCTAACTTATTTCCCGCAATTCCCACGTGGCTTGGAAACCACAGAAAGGCGATTCAAGTGTCAGCGCGGGACAACCCAGCTAGTAGGCTGTAGATTAGCTGCACTAAGGAGTGTTGCGGAAAACATGTACAGGCCAGACGTTTGTTTTAGACGAGTGAAAAATCTTAATGGAAGCCTGGAGGCGAGTTACTACAGCACCTGTGTTGTTGTCACCTGTCCCATGCGGTCAGATGATTGACATATCGATCTCACGCTTCTGCTGAAGAACTGTGGCGTTACAGTGGTATTGGATAAGGTTGATTATGATTCCAAGATCTCGTCTTTGTTATCAGATCCTGTATATAGGATTAATAGTCGTGATCCTACTACTCGCTACTCAAATGTCACCGTCAAATTGATCAAGCAATCATCTATTCCAGCGGATGCAGCGAAGACTCTCCTTCCAGGGGATGCTATTCCTCCGAGACTCTATGGTCTTCCTAAAATACATAAGGAAGATGTTCCTCTTAGACCTATTGTTAGTACGATTGGTTCTCCTACATATGCCCTTTCCAAATACTTAGGTAGACTACTTCAGCCGCTTCTGGGTAACACGCCTTCGTACATTAAGGATTCCACACACTTCGTGGAAAAGTTAAAAGCTATAACACTTCAGCCGGGTGATATTCTAGTGAGTCTCGACGTGGTGTCTCTGTTTACGAGAGTACCTATTGATGGTGTTATGTCTCTCATTAATGGTTTTTTTCCTGAAGACATCACAAGACTTTTTTTTATCACTGCATGACCTCCTCCTACTTTCTATGGAATGGGAATTTTTATTAGCAGACTGATGGTGTGGCCATGGGTAGTCCTCTCTCTCCTGTTGTGGCTAATTTCTTCATGGAGAACTTTGAAGAGAAAGCTTTGTCGTCGGCTCCTTTCAAACCGAAGATCTGGTGGCGTTATGTGGATGACACGTTCGTTGTTTGGACGGAAGGTGAAGAAAATCTTAGCCATTTCCTGGATCATCTTAATCTCCAGCACCCTTCTATTTGTTTCACCATGGAAAAGGAATCTGACGGCAAAATACCTTTTTTAGATGTTCTCGTCACCAAGAAAGAGGATGGATCTTTAGGACACAGCGTTTTTCGTAAGCCAACACACACCAATAGATATCTCCACGCAAGTTCTCACCATCACCCTGCCCAGAAACATAGTATCCTTACAACTCCAACTACCAGGGCTAGGAGGATTTGTGAAGTGTCTTCTTTACAAGAAGAAATTAACACCCTGCGAACCACCTTTGAGAGCAACGGTTATAGCAAGGCTTTGATTTCTACGGTTCTGAAACCAACAAATACTAATAGGACGTCAGTTGAGAAAAGAGATGTAAGAGGAACTGCTTACCTTCCGTACATACATAACACAACGGATCGTATTGCTAAAATCCTACGTCGGTACAACATACGGACTGTATTTGGAACTTCTGTTAAGATTAGGCAACTCCTGCGACCAACTAAGGACAGTTTGCCTAAATTGCAACAACCGGGTATCTACAGAGTTCCCTGTACTTGTGGCAAGGTATACATCGGGCAGACTTCGAGAACAATATGCACTCGCATTAAGGAACATAATAGATGTATCAGGCTCATTCAACCTGATAAATCAGCTGTTGCCGATCATGCTTTAACACCTGGCCATGATGTCATGTTCCAAGGAGTGGATGTTCTTGCCCGTATAAAGCAATATCGTCCCAGAATCATCAGGGAGGCGGTTGAAATACGTAAACACCCAGATAATTTCAACCGCGACACCGGCTACAATCTCAGTGAATCCTGGCTACCTATTATCAGAACCCTGAGAAAGTAATTCACTGCTGCTTTCCGTTGTCCCTAACATGGGGCTATAATGGCCTCCATCTTTGGGCACCTTCTATATGTTCTTCGTTGCTTTCTCTTAGCAACATTGTCGTATTCCAGATTATTCCTGACGATGAAAGACATGGTTTCTTTCGAATCGCGTCGAATATTAGTATAATAAAACACGGCATAAGCCCAAAATTCAACATTATGAATAGTAACACGGGCAGTGAAAGTCTAAATGACAATTTTAAAGTAATTGTTAGGAATTTGGATTTGTCGGGGATTTTATTTAGGGGATGAGGGTAGCGTACCCTAGGGGTACAACACTAGAACAGTACCGTGAGGTGGCTACTCGAAGGATGAAAACTTAACACAATAAATGGCAAATAAAGTTGATTTACTTGTGAAATTACATTACTTTGGCAGGTGGGAGTTCTGTTTGTGCAAACATATGCCCCATGTGTCGACATTTCGACCCACACGCGAAATATCACCACTTTTAAGTACGTACGTCACACCATTACATGCTTTTCTTATGAGACTACCGCAATGTTTTGAGCATAAGTGAAGGAGCAACTTCTGGCTTCACTTCCTTGCCGTTAGGGCCTCTCCTTATTACTCCTTGGTATATGGTTTCTTGTATTGGTAAGCAGATCGTGGTAAATTCTTCGTGTCTTTATACATAAGTAATAAGTTTTACTCGTTGATAGAGTGCAAAATGAGTAAAAGCAATGTCTATTGCTCAGTTTACGGCTGTAAGTCGATGTATAAGAGGGCTGCGGATATAAGTTTTCATCACTTTCCAAAAGATGCAAAAAGCGGGTTGGACCACTCACCACTACACACACTGACGACAGGACAGGTTGTTCACTGTTACGCCGAGCCAAGCCGCACCTAGACAGCCAAGCACAGTCTCGCCGAGCCAAGCCGTACCAAGACAGCCAAGCCTACACCAGCCGAGGACAGCCAAGCTTCATCAGTCAGGTATCCTTCCCCGCTCCCTAGTTCATTTCCAATAACCCTACCAACCACCATCACCTTGCTCTGCGATATCCGAGCCATTCAACTACGAGTCATATAGGCCTAATTTGACTTCGCAGGGTAAATATCTACTCTGCAAGAACCTGCTATCAGTCCGATATTCAACACCAAACCTACCTGCTAACCATCCAACAATTCAAGCAATTCCTGTCTCCCCCGAGTTTTAATACAAGTTAAACTCATCCCTTCGCCCTACCAAGCAGCAAATATTTTCTAGAGTCTATGGTACAGTGAGCAAACTCAAATATACGGTAGCTTTTAAACGTAACAGCGCCATGACTCGAACTGCTCAAAAACAAATACCAGCAGACAACCGATGCTTGATAATTTGCAATTGACACATAATATCCAGTGGAACACACAAATTAGATCACTTGTATCGCACAGTTATACATATATACAATTTAAATAACACTGTCATTATTTTAGGGACCACATTCACTGATTATAACCGAAAAATAAAGTGTTCCATACATAACGCGTGTTATTGAGTATTTTTACCCTACTTATCCAGACCGACCGCAGCGCCCCAGGTGTTAATTTGAGTTGCCAATAGAGATAGGCAGCGCGCATGGGGGAGCCTGTAACCCCTAGAGGGCGCGTCCCCAGGTGGCGGATAGGGGGCCCCTACTTCTGTAGGGCTGGTTGAAATACCCAATACAACCCGCGGACCAAACAGGCAGCCCGGTTCCTGGGGGCTTTGATACTGGGACACCCTCTCTCCAGGGGTCATAAATATAGAGGGCCCAAGCCCAGGGTTATGGGTGAAGCCCCAACGGTATCGGCGGCGGAGAGGATGGACTTCGGTACGGCGTCGATGGCGGAAGAGGGAATTCTGTAGCGTCTGTACTCCAGAGGAGCGGCTGCAAAAGGCGTCTGTTATCCAGTGGATCGGCCTAGAACAGCACCTGGCAGTAGGTCATAAAATGCCTTTGAGTGTGGCGAGCTCATCGTACTAATAGCCTATAGAATGAGTAAATGTGAATTGAGGCCTCGGAAAGGGCTAGGGCGTCCCCTGCAAAAGACGCGCAGTTCTCAGGGGTCTGTGGGAACTGTGAGAAGTGGGCTACCAGACACTACAAACATAGGATTCATAAATCTGATGAGCCTAAATGGCAAGACAGAAGAATTGGTGGACTACATGGAAAAGAAGGAAATAGCAATGATGGGAGTCAGTGAAGCGAAATGGAAGGGAAAAGGTGAGAAAGAAATCAAGAAAGGGAAGGGATATAAAATATATTGGAGTGGAGGAAAGAAGGCAGTGAATGGTGTTGCAATAATATTGAGAGAAGACTTGGTACAGTATGTTGAGAAAGTAGAGCAAACTAGTGACAGACTACTGAAAATTAGATTAGGACTTGAGAGTGGAACAAAGGACTTCATACAGATTTATGCACCTCAAACAGGGAAGGTAGATGAATGTTTAGAGGAGTTCCTAGAAGAACTGGAAAAGTGTATAGAAGACAAAGGGGTTATAATAATGGGAGATATGAATTCACATGTGGGAACAGATAGGCAGGGAAAAGAAGAGATAATTGGCCCGTTTAGTTATGGAAATCAGGATGAAGAAGGGGACCTTTTAATAGATTTCTGTAGAAGGAATGGATTAATTGTTGGAAATACATGGTTTAGGAAGAAGAACTCTAAAAAAATAACTAGGTATGGATGGGGAGACAGAAAGACAAAGACAATGATTGATCTTATCCTGGTGGAAAAGGATAAACGAAGACAACTGGTAGATGTGACGGCTATGCCAAGAGGAGATTTTGAAGGAGACCATAAAGTGGTGATAGCCAAATTAAGGCTTGGGAAAATCACAAAGCTTGTGGAGAAAAGGGAAAGAAAAATAAAGGTGTGGAAGCTAAAAGAGAGGGAGACAATGGACAAGTTCCAAGAGGATTTAAAAAAGGAAGTTCCCAAAGATGAAGCAAAAAGTGTAGAACAGGAATGGGCATGTTTTAGGAATGGTTTTGTGAAGTGTGCAGTAAACACTTGTGGAAGATTATCAGGGAAGAAAAAGGAAAGGGAGACTCCTTGGTGGAACAACAGGGTAAAGGAAGCTGTTAAAGAAAAACAAATGGCATGGAGGAAGTGGATAAGCTGTAAAAATGCAGAGAAATTACAAAAATATAGAGAAGCAAAGAAGGCATGCCAAAAAATTGTACAAGAAGAAAAACGGAAAAGTTGGGAAAGATTCACAGAAACTTTGAAGGAGGATATCCAAGGAAGTAAGAAGGTACTATATGGATTCTTGAAAAACAGTGTAAAAGGTAGGGAAAATACAAAATTTGTAAAAACGGAAGCAGGGCAGATATTGTACCAAAGAGATGATATATTAAATAGATGGGAAGAATACTTTTCAAAGCTACTAAATGTGAAATACATCGAACTGGAAGATGAAAGGGAACAAGAAGAAACAATGGAAGAGGAAGAAGAACAAGAAAAGCAGATAACTATGCTAGAAATAGAGGAAGCCATACAGAAGATGAAGAGTGGTAAAGCAGCAGGAGTGGATGAGGTGACCACGGAAATGATAAAAGCAGCGGGACCAGTAGGGATACAGTGGCTGTATAGATTATTTAGAATAATTTGGAAGAAGAAAGAAATTCCAGAAGAATGGGGAAAGGGTTTAATTATCCCGATTTTTAAGAAAGGCGACAAAAAGGAATGTAATAACTACAGAGGGATCACACTTATTGCTCATGTAGCTAAGATCTTTGAGAGAGTATTGGAAGGCAGACTGAGGAGGAAGATAGAAGGAGAGTTGGAAGAAGAACAGTATGGTTTTAGGAAAGACAGATCAACATTTGACCTAATCTTTACATTAAGGCAAATGATGGAGAAAAGATGGGAACTTGGAAAAGACATGGTGATGACATTTATTGATATTGAGAAAGCATATGACAGTGTGCCTAGACAGGTGGTTTGGGATGTATTAAGAAAAAGAAGAGTTATCAGAGCAGAAGTCCAAATGTTAAAAGCTATGTACAAAAATTGTGTCAGTAGCGTGAAGACCAGTATAGGAGAAACAGAATGGTTTAAAGTGGAAACGGGTCTCCGACAGGGAAGTGTATTGTCCCCATTATTATTCATCATAGTCATGGACGAAATCCACAAGAAGGTCAAACAGAGATTGGGACAAGAAGCAACAAAGGCCATGCTGTTTGCAGATGATATAGTTATATGGGGTGAGGATGAAAAGGATGTACAAAAACAACTAGATGTATGGAACCAAGAGAAAGGAAGAGGAAAGATAGAATTGAATGGCAAAATTCTAGAAGTCGTTAAAAGTTTCAAGTATTTGGGAAGTGTGATCACAGAAGATGGAAAGATAACTGAGGAAATTGGAAAGAGAATACAACAAGCGAACAGTTTTTATCAGAGTGTAAGGGGTATTGTGTGGAACAGAGATGTCCCAAAGAAATGCAAAAAAGTATTATATTCAACCTACTACAGACCCATACTAACATACGCAGCTGGAGCGTGGACTACTACAAAAAGAGAGGAGAGTAGAATACAAGCCGCAGAGATGAAATTCCTAAGAGGTATAGAGGGCAAGACCAGAAGAGATAGAGTTAGAAATGAAGAGATTAGAGAAAGGACAGGAATATTGAAGCTGCAGGACAGGATAGAAACAACAAAGTTAAAGTGGTATGGACATATGATGAGAATGGGAGAGGAGAGATTACCAAAGAAGACTTTCTGTGAAAAGATGACAGGGAAGAGACCACGAGGTAGGCCCCGGAAGAGATGGGCAGATACAGTGTGGGAGTGTGTAGAAAAGATGGGAGAAAAACCCGAAGATGTACTAAAATCAGGAGAGGAGTGGTGGAGAGACAGGCAACGATGGAGGTCCTTAATTCACAAACCGACCCAGGAAGCTGGAAACGGGAAATGAAGATGATGATGATGAGGAATTTCACTTTATTGTGTTGGTGACAATGTGTGTTACGTTGCCAAGGATCATTGAATATTCGTTGCTAAGGTGAAATTGTTTACAAATGTCCGAGGATCTTTGGAATACAGAATACGAGCAGCATGCCTGACTGTCGTGTTTCAAGTTCTACCCTGACTAAGCTTTGTAGCAGTCTTCAGAGTGACGACAAAAGAAAAAGAAAGAATGCTCTCCTAGAGGTCCGAGAAAGTGTTTTTTGCGAGAATTCTGAAATCACTGTTGATGAGAGAATTCAGCAAGTGTTCAAGTCTATTTTGCGTTGCTTATCCGACCAGGCCGAGGCTTGTCGAGAACTGTCTGTGGTAATACTGTTAGATATTGTGAAACATGTGTCTGAAGATGGTGCACAATATTTAACTTATATAATCCCAGTTTTACTTCAGAGATTAGGCTGTGATGAAATTCAAGAAAAATCGGAGGAGGTCCGCTTATCATTAATTCAATTGCTTCAATTTATGTTGAATAAGTTCACGCCTAGTGATCTTGCCTGTTATGTAAATGATTTTTTGGAGATTTTTACTAGAACCCTATTGGATCCCTATCCTAAAGTGAAAAAAGCAACCTGTGAATGTGTATCAGATTTAGCGAAAGTAGTTCCTGCACAATTTTACTCTCGTTCTTCATCTGTAATTAAGCCTCTTCTGCAGAATTTTTCTCATCAGCACTCAAAAGTTCGTCTTGCTGCAATTTCAGCCATTGGTAAGACATATGGTATTGTTTTATGTAGCCCAAATATAAATCTATCAACTAGATTTCCACCTGAATAGAATCATTCCCAAGACATTTAACATGCACATGAGTGGTTTTTATGACATATGTAGAGAAGGAGGGGACACATTTGAACAGGGGGCACCTTTGAACAGTTTGTATTTCCCACCTTAGTATATAATGTTCATGAACTTTCCAGTACTGACTGCAGTTGGCTGCTCTTCTAATATACCGGAACTGGCTGCCTTGTTCCCTCCATTTCATTGTTTGTAAACACAGTGGATGTTTCAGTGCTTAGAAAGTTTTTTTTTAATTCTATAAGGTTATATGCGGAAGCTTCAGAGGTAATTACTTTTTATATATTACTAGCAACCCTCCCCGGCTTCGCCCGGAAACTGAAGCATCATTTTGTATAATTTATGGAGGAATCATAATTCATAGCAGAATTCTCTTTATCGGACCACAAATCATGAACATTTCTTTCCGGTGTCAAAGGAATGTTGGCGATGACTCCCTTTGTCTTTGTGAATTCTTTCTTTATCTCTCTTGTGACAATCGAGAAATTATTTGTTGCTCAGTTTCATTGTTATGTGATAAGCATTTTTTTTTTTCGATTCAATGAACTACGACCTATATCAGTTTTCCGTCTCGGCATGATGGGTTAAAATCACTGACTGGACTAAGTTTACTGTATTAATTATATTATCATGGAGATGTGCAATGAATTCTTGTCAGACGTAATTTAAGAATGGCGAGGTGCATGAAACACAAATCCCCCTTCCGTCCAATCTAAACTTGACTGTGTATTCTGCGGAACGAAAAGTTCACAGGCGAAGTAAAGGAAAGCCGAGTTGCACTTCCAGGGAAACTCCAAACACGTCCACTCTTCTCTGAAGTCTTAACTCGACAGTGTCTGGGGTGATAGGCTCGCTCGCCAGCCAGCTATAGCTCGTAAACTGTCTCGAAGCTAGTAATTGAATGGAGATTGTTGGAAGAAATGAAAACATAAAAACACTTATAGTGGGCGATGTATTGAAGATAGAGGTATGCTGTCCTGGACTTTCTTGTAGAACTTCTTACACTCTTAGTATATAGATATTTTGAACAATTTGCCCAGCTTAAGCTTCAAAAGCGCAAGGAAGCTAGGTTTTTTCTTGACGTTTTCACTGAAATCATTACTGCTCGGTTTCCTTTGGCCATAAATAAATTATTTTCTACAGAAGCCTTCCTCGAGATATCATTTACAGAATGGTAAAAACCGTATCAAAATCTATCCAGTGGTTCTCGAGATTACTCGGAACATCCAAGAATCGGGGACTTTGTTTTATACCAAGTGGAGATTATTAAAGCCTATCCAAGGCTCTCTTTAAATGTTACTGCACAAACTAAATATTTCATCCTTTTTTCTAATAATGAAGGATTGAACGTTTTAGGGTCATGTGGGGCACATTTGAACACTGTTCAAAACTACCTACTATGTTAGTTTATGTTGTGACTAATATTTTTTAAATGGCAATTTTCTAGGCTTGCATTCAGTGATGAAGATTTTGACTGACAGGGGTAGGCCTGCCGCCCATGTGATGAAAGAGCTGTGACACCAGAGCCCCTGAATGAAAATGAAGAAATGTCTGGTCCTAGCACAGCTGCCTTCTCCCAAGAAGATTATCATAATGCTGCACCAAGGTGTCTCCAAAGATGATTATGATGATTATTGTTGTTTTAAGGGGCGGAACTACGAGGTCATCAGCCTTGTCTCCAAAGACCTAGAAAGTTAAATCACACATTTTGACTGAGTCTCCCATTCAAAAACTACACCAAAGAGGAAACTATAGCACGAAAATCCCGGAAGAAAACATTTTTCCAGTAGGCCTAAGGAGTCTTAGCAAAGTCTAGATCTCCATGAAATAAAATGTCAGTTTCTACCAGTTGTGACAGTCGATTCAAGACAGTTCAGATGAAGTAACTTTAAAAGATTTAATAACCATTAGAAAGAAATGACAGTAAAGAAATTGTTGCCGATGACTCCGTGCTGATGGATTTGCAACAAAGAGAACCAAAGTTTTGTACGTTGGACATGTAGAGGAGGTAGATGGACTCGCATGCAGAATCCAATTTATGAGAAGGTTTTCACAAACTTACGAATTTACATAGGCCTATCCTGAAACTAAAGACTGCAGTGAGAGAGAAGTGATACTGTTATGAAATTGCCACAAGCGGAGACTTCAGGCGGAGCTGCTCGCACTATGACAATGAAACACTTTGATGTGGACTTAAGTAGTTTTAAAGAGATCGTCTCATGACGATTTTTTGAGTTAATTAGGCCTATTTCTTTAGCAGGTGATTTGATCAATGTTCAAAAGTGTTCAAAGATACCCCATTCACGGGGCAGTTTGGTCATATTCGAATATAATAATGTTCAAGATATGCTTAATCTGTGCAAAAAATATTTGTTAGCTCTTTGTTACACAAAAACTTATGGTTCCGTGCTATTTAAAGTTAGAAGTGTAACAATGGTTGTAAGTAAACAATTGTAAATGAAAAACTTTTCAAATGTGCCCCCTCTTCCCCTATTCTTGTTAGTATTTGAAGCATTTAGACTTATCAAACAAAATGCTAGGGGGATGGTGCAGAGTGGTCAAGTGGCTTGGCTTTCTCCAAGGGTTCGATTCCCAGTCAATGCATGTGAGATTTTTGAAGTGAAATATGTCCTGATATTCTATGTAAGAATGGAGGTCCAGTTGTTCGTGATCGTGAGGGTAATTGTCAGGTAAACCACTAGCTTCTTTTTTTTTTACAAAATCCTACGCTGACATGACATGTATTCAAAGAGCATATTGTTATGCTATGCTCTGTGGTAATGCCTAGTGAGGGCAGATTGCCAATGGGACAGTTCTTATCCTGACTAACTTATAGTACAGGATGAAACTCTATACCGAATAAAGTGATGTTCCCTGTAGGCCTAACCATTCAGGGAGTTTTAAAATCCTGGAAAACTCAGGGAATTATCTGGGTATTTTAATGACACTCAGGGAATTTAGTTTTACAAGGTCCAAAATTTGAATAATTGGAAATTAAGCATTTAAATTTTGATGGGGGAAAAGTATGTTCTGGTGATGATTATTGTAGATGTATGTTCGTACTGACGTTAATTCTGGAAACTCTCATTTCTTGCACGATAGAGCACACATATTACATATGTAGACTGTGTATTTGTATATAAATGTGTAACTGTATGATTTTTGAGAGCATTACTATTGATGAGCTACTTTCAATACTCGCAAGTACAATAGTTTTTTGGGGGGAAAACTTTTGAAATTGGCAAAATATAGAAAAATATACTCTTCTGTATTTTTTTGTGTTTGTTTTGGTCTTTTCAACGTTGTCATGCTACCCTTTATTGTTCAAGCACTTTTTGAAATGCTCTTTAAGTACAAACTTTGTTTCATATATTTATTATGGCCGCTACTGTTACTCAGGGAATTTTCTGATTTATCCTGGAAAAAATCGGGAATTGTCAGGGAAATCTGTTAGTTATTTATTTATTTATTTACTTATCGTATGATGAATATAATTATGTACAATATATACAAAGAAAATGTGCACACACAAGTTCATACAATCTCACAGTTCAAAGTCAAGGTCCCTGACCCATTCAGCGGCCTCAACTGATGCTTGATGGACATCCGTCAACGTCCCATGGAAAGCTCGGAGAGGGCATTCAGCGACAATGCGATGGATTGACTGTAAGGAGGCACCACAGTCACAAACTGCAGAGCTAGACCAGCCCCATTTATGCAGTGAACACTCACATCTGCCCTGTCCTGTGCATATCCGATTTTTGATCCTCCATTGGCGTCTGGGAAGATCAAATCCATGTACCCGTTCAAAAGGGTTCCCAACTAGATGTTTGTTGGTTACTGAAGAATGCTCCCACTGGACCTTCCAAGAGTCATTCACATTAAAGGATGATCCCTTAAGGCTAACTGCTGTGCGCCGTGGTGGTTTCCTTGACTTCAAACGTTGGTGTACTATTCGTGTAATATCTTGATGAATGGGCAAATAGGGATTCTGCTGGATTTTCTTCCATGTTTTTAAGGGTGCCTCTGATCTTCTCAAGGCTGGTGGAGGAATGTTGCAGAGGACAGGCAGCCAAAGTGTGTTCGTGCTCCGAATACAACCTGTAATTATACGCATTGCTTGGTTGAGCTGGACATTTATTTTCCTTGTGTGAGCGCTATTAATCCAGGTTGAACAGCAGTATTCAGCAACAGAATAGGATAGGGCTAAAGCAGTGGTTCTTTGGATTTGAGCTTTAGCTCCCCATGATGTGCCAGCAAGTTTGCAGGATATTATTTCTCGATTTGATTTTAGCAGCCACATTTGAGAGATGTTGTTTGAAATATCTATTGAATATCTATCCAATGATATTCCCAAATATTTAGGCGATCTACTGTATGGCAATAAAAGGCCTCTGGCTCTGACTTCTGGTTTATAATTAGACTGCATGTTGCGTAGATGGAATGCCGATATGACTGTTTTCTGGGGATTTAAGTGGAGGCACCATTTCTCAAAGTATACAACCAAGGTTTCCAGATCTGAGGATAAAATAGTTTCTGCATCCAAAAAGGTAGAAGGTTGGGACACCAAACAAATATCTGCATAAATGAATTTCCTTGAAGATGTTTCCGGTATGTCGTGAGTATATAGATTGAAAAGGAGGGGAGCCAGGACAGATCCTTGTGGGAGACCATGATTTAGTGTAAATACTCTAATTTTGTCATTATCAGAATAGATCTGAAAGTACCTATTACTTGACATGTTGTTGAGTAAGGCTATGAGCTTACGGCATGGAATGACATTCACAAATTCCAGTAGGAGTCCATCACGCCAAACGGTATCATAGGCAGCTGATTAGGTCCGAAAAGGCAGCCACGGTCATTAACTTCTTCTCATACCCATTTTCACTTGATCATTACAACTTCTACCATATCTAAATCCTGCTTGATCTATAGGAATGTGGTTGTTTATTATTCCAGAAATTCGTTTATAGATCAATCGTTCAAGTAGTTTGTATGTGACACTAAGAAGTGCTATAGGACGATAGCTTTCCACTTTTGTAGGATCCATATTTGGTTTAGGTATAGCTATTATTTTAGTTCTCTTCATCAGAGGTGGGATGTTTCCAGTCTGCAGGATATTTGAGAAAGTGTTGTTTAACCATTTAACTGTAGCAGGTCCACAGTGAGCCAAAAATTCAGGATATATTCCGTCAAAACCTGCTGCTTTCCTAAGTTTCAAACTTTTGATAGCCTCCATAGTTTCTTCTACTTGAAATGGAATGGAGAAGTCAGAAGTCTGTGGGGTTGCCCTTTTCTTGGAGTTCAACTGAAATTTGATTTCTCTTTTGATTTTCCTGTCTTTTGTGTTCTTAGAGACTGATATAAGATGTTTTACAAAATCATTCAGGTCAATGGCAGTTGTTGATATTTTAGTTTCAGAACTTGATGAATCTAATTTCCTAATGATGGACCAGGCTTTCCTGCTAGAGTGGGTGTGATCAAAGGATTCCACCGTTTCAAGCCATATCTTCCTTCGTCTATCATCCAAAGATTGGAGGAGATCAGTTGCATTGTCAGAATTAGGATGTTCTTCATATTCACACAGTAAATCTTCACTTTCTGCGCTCTAACCAGGGATATACTCTTTACGATATGCTCTAGGAATGCATCGTTTGGCTGCACTTTTGATAACCCCAACAAATCTGCTGTAGTTGTTGTATGTTGGTTTGATCCATCTGATGTTGGAGTCTTTTTGCTTTGCCAATTCAGACCAGTTGGCTTTCTGGAAGTTCCATCTTGGTTTAGGGTATGAACATATAAGAGGAATAGACATTCCTATTTCCAAGATAATGGGTCTATGTTGACTATTTCCAAAATCATTGAGCACTGTTCGACGCACTTGACTACGTGAATTATTAAGTTGAGTTGTAAAGCATAAGTCTGGAGTAAAGCCTCGAGACCAGCGAGCTGAGTGAAAAGTAGGCAGATCTTTTGCATCATATATTAGCTTTGGGTTTTCAGTTTCCATCCACCGTTAGTCATTTTCATTGTGCCCCCAGAGATGATGGTGACTGTTGAAGTCACCAAGGAATATTGCAGGGTGATGCTGAGATGATAGAGGGGGGGGGGGGGGTGCTAGGCCAATTAATGCCCGGTGGTTTGTACTCATTTACTATCGTCAGGTTTTCAACTTGAACTGTGGTAGTATATATGCCATTTCCAGAGTTTTCTGGCAGCGATTTATAGTTTGTTATGCGATCCCTGACGTAAGTTGCAACACCATAATTTTGATGGTTGTTAGAGGCTATCAATTTAAAGCCTGGTATTTTCCCTCTGCACTGAAGCTTAAGTTCGTCCGCTGTGTGTGTTTCTTGGAGCACAATGATATCGACTGAATATTTATTTAAGAGTCAGAGAAGATATTCACATTTCGCTCGACTAATCCCTTCTATATTCAATTGACAAATGCACAGAGATGGTCCAATTCTACGAACTTCAGGGTCCTTAAAAGGACCGCACATTTCTTTCCTTTCTTTGACCGAGAGGTCGTTTCCGACAGTTCGGTGTCATCTTCGCTGTTATTCTTAGCACCACCCGGGGGACACGTGAAGGGTTATTCAAGGTTATACCTACGGACGAGAAGCAATGTTGTCTCTTTGTTTGTTTTAGGAACTGTTCTACGTTATGGCAACAACAAATTTGTTGGAGATACAACTGTGCCTCTAGCGGAACATCTGTTCGATCAGGCTCCGATCGTGAGGCGGGAAGTGTTCCGGGTTATCAGCTACTGGTTGTTGGAGCTGCCAGACCGCTACTCTTTCTTCCAGAAACTTATACCATTGATGCTTACCAGGTAAGTTATGGAGGCTTTTATTAGGTAAGTGCTACCGAGATGACATTGGATCAGAAGTATTCTATATTTATTTCAAACGAATGAGTATTCAAGAAGAAGATGTTTGTATGAGTTTGTTGATTGAAAGTATCCTAACATTACCAGTGACATCTGTAAAATATAGTGGTGCACCCTCTGAACTCTTGCCCATATTTGTGCCATTGTTCTAGTGAATAAAACTCTGTTCATTGTTGACGTTCCACAGTTGTCTAACAGTTTTCACAGGTTAGATTCAAAAGTTGTGCCAAGCAGTGTATTTTACTATTTGCGGGTCAACTAAGCAATCACAGCCTACTTTATTATTATTATTATTATTGTTGTTGTTGTTGTTGTTGTTTGAGTCTTCAGTCTTTTGACTGGTTTGATAGAGCCCTCCATGCTTCCCTGTCCTGAGCTATTCGTTTCATCTCTACATAGCTACCATGACCTACATCCGAGGCAATCTGTTTAACACATTCCAACCTTGGTCTACTCCTGCATTTCTTATCCTCGACCCTTCCTTCCGTAACTGAAATGAAAATGAAAATCCAGTCTCCGACCGGGTCAGGAATGTAATGAATGATGCCCCCATCTAGCGGCGAGGATATGAACTGTGCCGGCTGCCGAGGCCTGACGCACTCCTCTGGGACAATGATTAAATGAATGACAGATGAAATGAAATGATAGTGGAGAGTGTTGCTGGAATGAAATTTGACAGGGAAAACCGGAGTACCCGGAGAAAAACCTGTCTGCCTCCGTTTTGTCCAGCACAGATCTCACATGGAGTGACCGGGATTTGAACCACGGACCCAGCGGTGAGAGGCCGGCGTGTTGCCGCCTAAGCCACGGAGGCTTTCCTTCCATAACTAACTTTGCTATTCCTAGGTGTCTTAGTATGTGTCCTACCAACCTATCTCTTCTCTTCATTATTAGCAGTCACCAGAAACATCTCTCCTCTCCCAATTGGGGCTGATAACCTAGATGTTAGGCCCCTTAAAACAACAATTATCATCATCATCATCTCCCACTCGTCTTAATACCTCTTCATTCGTAACCCTATCTACCCATCTGATCTTCATTCTCCTGTAACACCACATTTCAAATGCTTCTACTCTCCTCTTTTCTGCTGCACCAATAGTCCAAGTTTCACTTCCATAGAGCGCCACGCTCCAGACAAAGGCTTTCAAAAATTACTTCCTAATACCTAAATCTATATTCGATGTCAACAGATTCCTTTTCTGTAGAAATGCTTTCCTTGCCGGTGCTAACCTACTTTTTATATCCTCTTTGCTTCGTCCCTCACTGGTTATTTTGCTTCCTAAGTAACAGAAGTCTCCTACTTCCTTTAGCTTTTCACCTGACAATTCGACATCAATATGGGTTCCTGATTTCTTTCGGCTGCATTCCAACATCTTTGTTTCACATTTATTAATTTTCATCATGAATTCTTTCCTCAATACAGAATCCATACCATTTACAAACTCATTCAAATCCTTTGGTGTGTCGGCTAAGATGACAATATCATCAGACAATCTTAGAGTTGAAATTATTTCTGCTTGAATCTTTACTCCTACTTTGAATTTTCCTCCAGTTTCCTTCATTGCTTGTTCAATGTATAAATTGAAAAGTATCGGTGATAAGTTGCAACCTTGCCTTACACCTTTCAGAATACCAGCTTCTCTCATGTTCTTCGGCTCGAATAACTGCTGTTTGGTTTCTGTATAGATTGTAGAGCACCCTCCTATCCCTGTACTTTATTCCAATCGTTTTCAAAATATCAAACAACTTACTCCAATCAACGTTATCAAAAGCCTTTTCTAAGTCTACAAGTGCCATGAACGTTCTCTTATCTTTCCGTATTTTATATCTTCCAAAATCAGTCTAAGACTTAGTACAGCTTCCCTTGTTCCTAAGTATCTCCTGAAGCCGAACTGGTCTTGACCCAACTCTGTTCCTATCTGTCCTTCCATCCTCTTGTAAATTATTCTAGTCAGGATCTTTGAAGCATGAGTGATCAAGCTGATTGTACGGTAATCTCCACTTCTGTCAGTTCCTGTTTTCTTTGGTATAGGGATGATCACATTCTTCTTGAAATCAGAGGGTACCTCGCCTGTCTCATAAATCCTACACACCAAGTGAAATTACCTGATCAGACCAGCATCTCCTTTGCAGCGTAGCAACTTGACCGGTATATCATCTATGCCTGGTGCTTTGTTCCTGCTTGAGTCTTCCAATGCTCTGTCAAATTCTGATCTCAATATTAAATCTCCTTTCTCATCCTCATCAACTTCCTCTTCCCTTTCCATTACATGATTCTCAAACTCCTTTCCCTTATACAAACACTCTATGTAAACTTTCCATCTCTCAACCTTTTCTTCCCTACCTGTTAGAGGTTTTCCATCTGTGTCCTTAACATTACAGCACTTAGTCTTCTTTTCCCCAAAAGTACTCATAATTCTTTGATAAGCTGTGTCTACTTTTCCTACATTCAGACAATTTTCTATACCTGCACATTTCTCTTTCAACCATTCTTCTTTCCCTTCCTTGCACTTCTTGTTAACCTCATTTCTCAGACGTCTGTATTCTGCTTTTCCCCTTTCATCTCTTACATTCTTGTGCATCTGCCTTTCGTCCATTAATTCTAGTATATCCTGTGTGATCCACGGTTTTCTACCTATTCTTTCTTTCTTATTACCCTTTCACGAATTGATTGCCGGCGGTCGAGATGGGAACTATTCCTTGTTTACTTGTGTCACACGCCAGCCTGCTTCGTTGACAGGTACTGTTGCGCGAGTAGGATATGACTCAGCTCCAGTAGCCTCAGTCATCGTTTAACTGTTCGTGGTGATATGAGCTCCTGTAACGCACAATGCACTGTGTTCCCCGCTTCACCCCGCGGGGCAGCTGCTACAATAAACAACAAACACTGGCACAGCGGCGATCAAATCTTAAATGGATAATGCCGATGTTTTCTTCTGCGGATTTTGTTATTTCATTCTTCAAAAGTGCCCATTCCTCAGCAATTGAAGTTTGTTTAAGGTTTTTCATTAGTCCATTATACTCGCCTTGAATCGTTTGTTCACGTCCTTCTCTTTCAGTCTGTCTATTGCCCACCATTTTGGCTTTTGACTTTTCTTCAATTTCTTCAACTTAAGTCTGCATTTCATAACAACCAGATTGTGGTCCGAGTTTGTGTCAGCACCGGGATATGTTTTGCAATCCAAAATCTGGTTTTGAAATCTCTGCTTGACCATAATGAAGTCGATTTGGTAACACCCTGTATCTTCTGCTCTCATCCATGTGTATATTCTCCTATTGTGGTTATTGAATAAGGTGTTAGCTATTACCCACTCATGCTTGGTGCAGAAATCCATCAGCCTGCTTTCTCGATCATTCCTTTCACCTAATCCAAATTGTCCAACTATCTTCCCTTCTCTTCCTTTTCCTACCACAGCATTCCAATCTCCCATTACTATAACATTTTCATCACCCTTGACATACCTCAGAACTTCATCTATTTCTTTGTAGACCTTTTCAACATCTTCATCTTTATCTTCACTGGTGGGCATATAGACTTGTACCACTTTGGTGCACGTAGGTTTTGTATTGATTTTAGCTATAATAATCCGTTCACTATATTGCTCATAAAATTCTAACCGCTGTCCAAGTTTCCTAGTCAATATGAGACCAACCCCTGCTTGGCCATTGTTTGATTTAGTGCTAATGATCCTATAGTATCCTGATCAAAAGTCCTGTTCTTCCTGCAAGAGCATTTCACTAATCCCAACCAAATCCAACCTCAACCTATCCATTTCCCTTTCTAAGTTTTATAACCTTCCACTGCCTATCAGACTTCTGACATTCCACATTCCGATCGGTTATCAGATTTCCTCTTTGTCACTCCTGTGATGTTAACCCCCTCTTGAGTAGTCCCCACCCAGAGATCCAAACGGGGGACTAGTTTACCTCCGGATTTGAATTTTACAAGAGAGGAGGCCATCATCATTAAAATGCATTTTAAAATTTATTTAGCAGTGATAGCATTGTAAAACATGTGCATCAATATTATCCAAAGCATTATATGCACAATTCAATAAACAAAAGAGAAACAGAAATTACAAAAATGAAAAAATGGAAATGATCTAAGTCCGTCCAGTTATTTCCTGCTAACTGAACTAAGGATAGGGGGCGCTAAAGATTAAACACTCAAAATGTCATTGTAAAAACCCCTATTTTCTTCATCGATGAACTCAAGCATATTGCGAATGTCTTTCTTTTTGTTTTCAGGCAATGGTTGCACTTTAGGTAAGGTGGTTAGTTGAGCTGACGGAATATCATTTGCAGTACCGGTAATTCCTCTTCTTAACACACAGCATTTCTCCCATTCCACTAAGTCACTGAAGGTGTTCTTCTTGTACATAACAAAGCCAGGATTATCTTTGGTCACTCGCAGGCAGGACACTTGAGTAATACCTAACTTTGCTGTGTCAATATACATAGTTGAAGCTTTATTGAAATCTAAAAAAAATTCACTCGTATGTAATACCCGATAAGGTCTGGTAGGTCTTGCTGTAGTTATCACCTTCTTAACATCATTAAGTGTCTGCATTTTCGAACGTTTTGCACGTTTTTCAATGAGAGCAAAATCTCTTGAATTAACATTGTCATCCATTGCAAAACAATAACACGTCTTATTGTGGCGGCAATGTAACTCGCTACTGTCACTTAGATCAATTAGCACAGCAGGAGCTCTGGACATATAGGTTCGGCCATCTGTTGACGCGTATTACAACTACCAGGAAAATAATTGGAACTTAGATGATATAGCACTGCATTGTCACTGCCACATAGATCACTTTAGGGAGAAAAACTAAAAAAGCTACATTTTGGCACTTAGATCCCTTAGCACTACTACTCTACACATGTAATTATGCATAGAGAGGTGCATATCCTCAGGAAGAGCATTACGGCTGTAGCTTCCCATTGCTTTGAACCGTGCAGCAGAACACAGTTTAGCCATTAGTTGGCTAATATTATCAATATCTTAGTTGAGAGCAGACAGTGAGGGAGTTAACTGCTCTCACCAGGACCGCGTACGACTCAACCAGATAAGTAGCCTGTACAATACAATCTGAACTGACCATTTAACAATAATCACATATTCACACTAAGCAAGCAAACTTTTGGTGGTCATCACCAATCATCTCAAGAAAACTTCACATAGACTATAACTAACAAATACTGACGAGTTGCATTATCTTGACTACGACTGCAAGTAAATAAGTGTACACTTTGTAAATACTTTCAGACATAGATTTTATAGCCTAAGTGTAATGGATCTGATGATGATCGCTTGACGATCGAAACTGGTCATCCAAGTGTATTTATCAATCTCATGTTAATTTTTTGTTGGTATTAATAACTCATCACAGTTGGGTACAATCGTGTTGACTGACTGCAAAACATCAAACTTCGTTTTAAACAAATATTTAAAATTCCCCCGTATATATTTGAATACATTAATATCCGTGTGAAAAATATTTAAAAATATTAATATTGATATGTGATGTTTCAGTCTGAGTGATCCAGTTCCTGAACTTCGTAAAGAAGCCTGGGATTTGTGGGACAAAGTTGGTCGTCAGTACCTAAAAGAGAATGAAAAGGATCTAAAGGATAAAATAGATTACCTAAAGGTGGACCCACTGCACTATCCTTCAAATGGTACGTACCATCTGTCACAAATGTATGTTTTATGACGGTTGAAGTACACTAATGTTAGTGAAAATTGCAATGCCAAGAAGGATACATATGATTGAAGTGAATTTCATGCTATACATAGATACATGACAGTTCACAAAAGAGCACAGTACATGATCTCTGTATGCTGCGTTCAGAGCCTCTAAACAACATGGTAGGGAATCAAAGAGGACCTAGAATGTCCCTAGGAAATCTCCGTCCAGAGTCTGTAGTTTGTATGCACCAACAGTGGTTGCTAGGGAACTGTGATGAACAAGTTGCTGACCAGCTTTATCCCCGACATGTTCAATGAGGCAAAAGTACCCATTGTTCTTCGAAAAAGGCTTGTCTCCTGCTGAAATATGGCTTGTGGAGTTGCCTGAAGGAGGGACAGTACCTCAGGCTACCCTTCTGGATGTTGCAAATGCTGTTCAAATTGCCCTCACTCAATACGTAAGTGTTCACATGTGCATGTTGTATCCAATGGTTTCCTGAAGTATCACATTTGGTGTTTGTCCATTATACCAGTCTGCCTGATTGCGGTCAACACAGTAGCCCTTAACTCATATCTGGCAATCAGTATGGGACTGTTTGAAGTGAAACTTGTCCAGAAACACCACTCAACAGGCCAGTGATAGCGATTACATGGCCATTGCAATCCGAGATGTTTGTGGTTTCTGGACAATAAAAGTTGATGCAAGGCTTGTGTGCCACTAGTCTAACCCACTGCAGACTGCATTGAATCATCAGCACAGACGGGCCCACACCCATTGCAGTGCAGCCAACATTGTGGACAAAGCAGTACAGTCTGTTACAGACAAGATGGTGGTCATTCCATCTTGGTTACACTGTGGTCCCAAACCTTCTCATCGTTGCGTACAACCTTCTTCTATTCACTGCTTCCACACATGCATCGTTGTCTTAACACCACACCCTTTATGCCAATATGACAAACCAGTTTCCCAGAGATCGATCGTTCTACCCCATTCTAACTCACTCGCAAGCTGATATTGCACCTTTTGAAGTCAACGAGGCATTCTGTCACTTGCATTTGACGACTCTTCACTGACTTAGCTCGGTGTAACACTGACCTTTCCAGTTATACAAGAGAGGGCACTGTACACCATTGCTGGTGTCACATCCACCAAGTTGGGATTCGTTTAGTCCACACATTAGTGTACTGCATTGTAGCACTGCTCAAATCTAAATGCGAGACCCATGTAAGAAAATATGTTGAACCTGCACTTGGAGAGAAACAACATGGATTTAGACCACAGAGATGAACTGTGGTTCTCATTCTTGCAACAAGAATGCTCTACGAAAAGTACTGGGAGAAAAGTAAAACACTTATAACTGTTTTTCTGGACATCGAGAAAGCATATGACCATGTACCACGCATACATATATGGGAATGTTTGAGACTTATGAAAGTGCCCAAGGACATCATAGCACAAGTATGATTATTCGATGAAACTAAGAGCTCTGTACAGGTCCAGGATGGGAAATCAGGTTGGTTCAAAACAAAGAGCTGAGTCCAACAGGGAAGTTCCCTTTCACCGCTTCTCTTCATTATCATAATGAATGAAGTTTTAAAAGCTAGGATCAAGAAACTAATGCCTTAGTTTTCGCCAACGATGTCTTGGTGTGGGGCGAGTCAGAGGAGGAGTTGGAAGCTAGATTAGATCTTTTGCAGAATGAATATGTGACCTTGGGTCTTAAAATCAGCAAATCCAAGTAAGGTGGTTTTGTGATGAGTAGAAACCCTTCAGTGGTCCATCTAAGACTTGGAGATCAGGAGATAAAAGTTGTTGACAAATTCCAGTATTTAGGTAGTATTTTTTCCTCAGACAATACCGTACATCAAGAGATTACCAACAGAATACAGAAAGCTTCCAATTTCTATCAGCCAGCTACTTTGTGATGAAACATTTCCTCAAGCTTCCAAGATTAGTTTGTTCAAGATGTACCTAACACCTATACTAACGTATGGACTGGAAGCAGCAACCCTTACTTGACTAACAAACAGTCTTCTTCAGGCAATAGAAATGACATTGCTCAATTCTTGTCTTCAAAAGAGCAAAATGGATAAAATAAGGAATTGGGGATATCTAACAACAACTGGGATTGGAAAAGAGCCTGCTGGAGACACTCAAACTCAAGAGATTGAGATGGTATGGTCGCATGAAGAGGATAGCTCCTCACAGGATCCCTCGAGTGTACTTTGGCCAGAGTGTCCCTGGGAAGAGACCAAGAGGAAACAACTGGTATCAAATACAGGAACAACAGTTATGGATGTACAGGACAAATTGGAGACAGCTCATATATAACCGCACCCGGCTTGCTGGAGCGAAGAAATGATGATGATAGAAAATCAGAATGTTTGCAATGAAGAAAAGAGTTTGTCAGGACACTGGGACATGGCCCAGAAAAATTAAAAATCCAGGACTGTCCTGGTAAAATCGGGATGTCTAGGACCCCTGGTGCAACTCTAATAATTAAAGAATAGGATTGGGTAGGTATCCTAAGACTCAAAATTAGGTACCATACCAGCATTTTCCTGGAATGTATGGAAACCCCCAGGGAAGAAGTGAATTTCAGATGAGTTGCAGAATATATTCATGTGTTTTCGTCAAGGTGTATGACAGTACTGAAATAATGGGAGTTTCTTGCTTCACCGTGGTAGATGTCTTCTTTTCGTGTTTTGTTAATTACCCATTCATGCTTTTTTAACATGATATGTTTTTGTGCTGGGGGCAAGCCAAAATTTGTGTAATACGGTCTACCGAGCACTTTGCCCCTAAGCGGGCGTGCAGATACTACCTGCATGTCATTGCTGCTTCTGTCAGGCAAGAACCAGGAGCGCATATAATACACTGGCCGGCAACTAAAAAACGATCCCTTGAAAAATTCAATTTATTTATTTATGCGTATGGCATTGTATATAATAAAGGAGAAACTGTTCAGCCTAGTCAATACATTTATTACAACAAGTTATAAACTTGCTATTATATGGTACATGTTTTGGGGCCTCTAGTACTGGTCCCTTCTTCAGCCATAAATTAAGTTGCAAAATCCAGCATAATTAAAGATATCATAATAAAAAATACACAAAATGATGAGTGAATGGATGAAATGAGGTTAAAAAGAACATATTAATCATGAGAAGTAATATGAGTGCGCATCAGTAAAAAGTAACACCATTGGTAGTGCTAGGTTCTTGAGAATACACTTATATAGCACTGTTCTAATGTTTGTGCATGTGGAAATCACTTCACTTGGGATGTATGGCCTGTTGTTTACAATGCTGCTGACTGAAACTTGCTGTTCAAGCTGGGGCTTCTGAGCTTATAGTCTCTTATTAGAGGGAAAAACGCTGATTGTCATGTAATGAAATACATCATCATGATGAGGAGACGTCCAAGCACCTCTTAAAGCGGAAGTAGTTAAAAGGGAATGGAAAAAATTACTATTAGCTAATTATCACTATTAAATGGGGCATTTTACATGTATTACTAACACTAACCAATAGAGATAACTGTAAACTCCAGGCAGCCGAAATGAAATTCCTACTTACTATGATTCAGAAAACCAGGAAAGACAAGATCAGGAATGAGAAGATTAGAGAAGAAGTAGGAATAGATGATTCTCTCCTCAATAAGATCCAGATCTCAAGACTGAAGTGGTTTGGTCACATGAAGAGGATGCCACCAAACAGAACTGCAGGGAAGGAATTTGAGAGAAAAGTAGAAGGAAGATGACCCGTGGGAAGGCCATGAAAGAAGTGGATAGATACAGTCAAGAACAATGTACTGCAGAGAGGTCATGATTGGGACAAGTTGGTGGAGGAGGAGTGGTACAAGGACAGGATGAAATGGAGGGCGCTCATATACCACACCCGGGCAACTGGAGTTGGTTCAGGATGATGATGATGATGATGATTTACATGTATTACTACGGTAATTATCACTATTAAATGGGGCAATTTAATAGTGATAATGAGCTAATACAGATATCCCTCGATTTACGCGATGAATTAGTTCCGAGTAATCATCGCGTAAGAGGAAAAAGCGTGAAGTGAATGTATTATAGTATGGGTTAGATAGGAGATACGGATTATTTCAAGGGAAAAATAAAAAGAGTATGAGTGTTAAAGAAATGCAATTGAGTGCTCGTGGGTACTCAGAATGATAAACCAACAGGGGTTTGATTTTATGGTCTCAAAACGCATTTCCTCCTAACAACAAAGTAAGGAGATCTTTGGAGACTTTCAAGCCAGGGGTCCTCTTTTATCGTAATGACAGAAATGTTCTGGTCGCACTTTTGCAGCTTTCTTTAATTTTTTCTGCTTGACTTCTTATGGTTCTAGGAGTTGATTCCGAGATCCCTGTAGCTCTGACAATGTCCACAGTGTGCTCATAGCGTTCATATCGCTTTATAACTTTCAGCTTTTCTTCAAGTGTTATTGATTTTCTTTTCTTTTTGTTATTGGGAGCATTTTGATCACACTTTCTTTTCTCCATAACGTTTTTAGAAACAATAAAACACAGCTTGTTAACTCAATGCTCTCTTTAATAATGACCACATGCCACCAGTCAACACTGAAACAACTCAACCCAGCCACTCAGCACTCTCCTTGAGACTGACTACACACCTTGCAGCGCTCGATCACGGAATCGTCCGAGCGAAGCGCGCCATGACGCGTGATGGAGCCCATCTTGGCTACGCTGTAGAGCTTTCACCGGAGCGGCTAACTGGTGAACCATGTCTTAATTCCCCGTACAAATACAAACTGTTATAAAATAAGTGAATTAATTTACGTATTTCAGTCATACAGCATAACCTTTTTGATGTATAAGGATTACAGTGCAACCAAGAACTACATTTTCCAACGACCCCGAGCCGAGAAAAAGTTACCTTACAAAAATGATAACAGCATTCGTTGTTGAACACACAAAATTTTGAAATTAATAAACCAGTTATACAACATTCTAATGTATATTGTGTTAAAATTTGGATTCGATCTGATGACGGGTTTGTGAGATAATAATTGTTAAATGTGATGCATGGTTGAAACACGCTTAAAAACGGGCACTTTTTGTGTTCCAACTGTGATAGAAAATATTACAATATAAATTTAAAATTCCAAACCTGCATGAACCAACGTACAATGGAACGATGAAAATGATGATGTTATTGGATTTTATGTAGGTCTATTGGTTACTTCACAAACAACCTTCAAACTTGAGTGCACATAATATTTTGGTCGACAGTAGTGGTGAACGTTGGAACTTTGATAGAGCTTCACACAAGTTTAGTCTGTGGAAGGATCTTTTACATGCCATGAATCTAGGACATTGATGGACTGAAGAGATACAAATAACTATTTTGTACAGGCAACACAAAGAATGGCTTCAAATCTCTACATAATGCAATACAGTATTAGGCCCTACAAAATACAGAATACAGCTGATTGAGACTGATGGGAGGTAATGCGAGTGAAGGTTGTCAAGTATGCAGGCCTTGGGAAGGGATAGAGGGTGCAGGTGAATCACAACCTGCCGCTAGCTGCAGCACAAACTGCATAGTTCACAACTTTATACTGTAATTTATTGCATTTATGCATTACAAATTATTAAAGGGCTGTCCGGATTAATGAGGTTTCACTGTTCGAGGATCACAGTGTAATTTACCCCACTATCAGCAATTTGGGGGGCAAGAATGCCCTCCCTCTTTCTGACACAGGACTTTAGTTTGGTGACGGGGATATGTCTTCCTGTCCTTTGTGAATCAATGACAGGAAATGAAAGCAAGTAAAATGTAAAACACCACTTTTTACTTCATCTTCTAGTTTCCAGCCTCTGGCTGGGTCTGTGTGGAACATAAGCCTCTCCATCGTTTCCTATCCTCCCACCACCTTTCACTCTTCACTCTGTCCCACTCCTCTCCTTCCTTCACACCCACAATCCACCTATCTCTTGGTCTCTCACCCTCCATTTCCATCTCTTGCATCCTCCTTGGTATCCTGCCTTCCTACATTCTCCTAACATGTCCGTACCAACTCATTCTAGACTTCTCTATGCTCTCTTGTAAGTGTTTCTCTTCCACAATCTCTCTCACTCTCATTTCTTACTCTAGCGGCTTTGGTGGAGTAGTTGGTAGCATGCTGAGCTTCTATGGCCAAGATCGCGGGTTCAAACCCAGCTGAAGTCGTAGGATTTTTTAAGAACGTTAAAATCCTTCAGAATGCCTTTCTTCAGAGGTGAAGTAAAGCCTGCGGTCCCATGTCATAGATTTATGGCATGTAAAAGAACCTTCCATTAATTAAATTTGTGTGGAGCTAAATTGTAGGTTAGATTTTGTTGAAACACTCTATCAAAGTTCCAACGCTCACCACTAAGTGTCAGTGACATCGGGTAGTGAAATTTGGAACTACTTGAAATTGAACGGAACTTGTAGCTCACCCCATGGGTGTCCGCGTTGAAGCACCTACAGCCTCTGGCGAGCCGAACACTCCCGGCTCTAGCCATACGCTAAATAAATAATAAAGAATTTCTTACTCTACCCCTTCTTGTTATTCCTAATCTGCGTCTTTGACATTTCATTTCGCAAACCTGGATCCTGCTCACCTGTCTCTTTTTCATAACCCACGTTTCTCATGCGCATTGGGACATACAGGGCCGGATTTACCCGATTTTTATGATAAGGCATAGCCACTCGCATGAGGTAAGGTTCGGAAAAAAGGAATAAACAGATATATGGCTGACGGCATAAGTTTATGCATGAATTTTTATGCAGGGAAAACATAGTCAATTCAATAAAAAAACAGCTTGGAGTAAAACTACAGCGGCATAGAGCGAAGTGGAAGGGCATGGGCAGGCATGCGACAAAGACACGATATTATTTCTAAATGTCTCTGCTCATTTCTCAATATTTATTTTAGCATGTATACTGCTATAATCCTAAATTAGCACATTTAAAGCCCTAGCAAAGAGGGCGCCTGACGGCGGTGCCCTTCGGGGTGCCTCCAGAACAGATAATTGCCGGTTGCCTAACCGAAGGGGCGCCTTGTGGCTATTTTGCCTTACGGTAAATCCGGCTCTGGGGACATACGTTCAAGACAATACCCGTTTGATCTTCTGGGGTTCGTCCCTGCTCCATACCAGACCTTTCACACTCTGCAGGAATCCATAGGCTTGCCTTCCTCTCTCACTGATCTCCTTGTCATTTCTATTACACTCCCTAGATACTTGAAACTACCCACCTTCGTTGGTACTTCTCCTCCTATCATTATATCTGTTGTCACTCTTCCCCTATTTCTCATTGTCACCATTGTTTCACACTTCTTTGCTTTAAATTTCGAACCATACTGTTTTACTGTCTCAACCCATACATTCAACCTTTCTTGTACCTCTGCCTCTCCTTTTTACTTGTTTGGTTAAATATACAATCAATTCCAAAAATATCTCTGAGAGTCACCTACTGATACAGAATTGTCGTTCCAGTTCCCCGGCCAAATCTTGGTTGCCGCACTCTGGTAGAACGCAATCTGTTTCATGTTGTGCCTGCATTGGTTCGTGAGCTTGACGATTGGTTGGTCGATATCCGACTTAAATCTTCGGAACTCCTGTGTTGTATCATTCTCCATTCCGAAGAACATATCATTCACCATTTGGAGAAACTTCTCGTGGGCATGTATCGTGCCAGCAATGATGAAGACTCAAGGATACTTGAAAATGTGAGTATCAGAAATTGCGTAAGTGTATAGCCCTTTTAGCCAACAAATTTTGCATCATTAATCAATCATTAATCATTTTATAAGGACAACATTTTTTAATGGATTAAGTATGCATGAATAATTTTAATGTGTACTAATGTTATTTTTATGTTAACTTATAAGAGATGTGATTAAAATTTTTGATTTTTGCTGAAGGGAAGCACTAAGTTGTTCGAAACATGTACAAAATAATTTGTAATTAGTACCGACTGTGTTTGAGTCTTCAGTCTTTTGATAGGTTTGATGCAGCCCTCCTTGCCTCCCTGTCCTGCGCTAATCGATTCATCTCTACATAGCTACCACGCCCTACATCCGAGGCAATCTGTTTAACATATTCTAACCTTGGCCTGCCCCTACAGTTCTTGTCCTCAACCCTTCCTTCCATAACTAAGTTTGCTATTCCTGAGTCTTGTGAGTGTCCTACCAACCTACTTCATTAGCAGTCGCCACAAACATCTCTCCTCTCCCACTCGTCTTAATACCTCATGATTTGTTACTGTAACCTGTCTGATCTTCATCATTCTCCTGTAACACCACATTTCAAACTCTTCTATTCTACTCTTTTCTGCTGCTCCAACAGTCCAAATTTCACTTCCATAGAGCGCCACACTCCAGACAAAGGCTTTATAATACCTAAATCTATATTTGATGTCAACAAATTTCTTTTCTGTAGAAACACTTTCCTTGGCCTTCTGAAGAAGTTTCTTTCATTCTTCCCTGTTTGGTGCCAAACTCCTCAATTGCTAATCTTAAGGTTCTTAACATCCTATCTCACACCTTCTTCCCATATAAGGTTTGGTCTTCCATGACCTGTACCACAAGACTAAAGTGTTGTAATAAAATCCTTTAAAATGACCAACATATGACCTAAAAAATCCAGAATAATTGTATACAATCATTCAAAAACCATGAAATGAAAATGAAAATCCACAGCCTGCTTCCAGTCAATCGACCGGGTCAGGGAATGGAATGAATGAAGCCCCCCATCTAGCGGCGAGGATAAGAACTGTGCCGGCTGCCGAAGCCTGTCGCACTCCCCTGGGGCAATGATTAAATCAATGACAGATGAAATGAAATGATAGTGGAGAGTGTTGCTGGAATGAAATTTGTGACAGGGAAAACCGAAGTACCCGGAGAAAAACCTGTCAGCCTCCGCTTTGTCCAGCACAAATCTCACATGGAGTGACCGGGATTTGAACCACGGACCCAGCGGTGAGAGGCCGGCGTGCTGCCGCTTAAGCCACGGAGGCTCGCTAAAAACCATGAAATATCATCTGCTATTATGTGAATAAAAAGCAAATCTAATAAGAACTGTATATGTTTTCAGTGCAGCCTCCGTGGCTTAGGCGGCAGCACGCCGGCCTCTCACCACTGGGTCCGTGGTTCAAATCCCGGTCACTCCATGTGAGATCTGTGCTGGACAAAACGGAGGCAGACAGGTTTTTCTCCGGGTACTCCGGTTTTCCCTGTCAAAAATTTCATTCCAGCAACACTCTCCACTATCATTTCATTTCATCTGTCATTCATTTAATCATTGCCCCAGAGGAGTGCGTCAGGCCTCGGCAGCCGGCACAGTTCATATCCTCGCCGCTAGATGGGGGCTTCATTCATTCCATTCCTGATCCGGTCGGAGACTGGAAGCAGGCTGTGGATTTTCATTTTCATATGTTTTCAGTCAATATAAATTTATATGAATTTATGAGAGACTACTACATAATGCATAATAATTATTATGTACAGATTGCAGAGTCTTGTATTTCCCATGTTGACCGACTAAAGGTTGTTAATATGGCAACGCTGAAAATTATTTCAAAGCTTTCTAGAATTTGTTTTTTCTACGACGTGACACTACTACAAAATTAGCAAAGATTGTTTGAAAATGGTGTTCCTGTCATGATCCAATATATCTGGCCTAGCAGTGACCATCTTTAAACAAAATGTAAACATAGATTATTAGAAGGCATTGATTAAACTGTAAAAGGATCAGATGAGGAGCTTGTTGGACTTCCAAATGATTGTTCTAATGTTACTGCAGCATAGCACATACTTGGGAATCCTCCAGTATGCATTAAGTTGCCTCATGTTAATGATGCTTATCTTCCATCCCTATCAAAACTAAACCACATGCTAACCAAAGCCATGGTAGGCAGATGCAGAAGGACCTTAGATACCTTGACAAGGTCTATACTCAGATGTCCCTCAAACTAATTCAAGAGACACCAATAGAATGGGACTTTGCTGGCTTCGGTGACGTAGTTGGCAGCATGCTGAGCTTTTATGCCCAAGGTCGCGGGTTCAAAACCGTCCAAAGTCATGGGATTTTTTTAAGAGCGTTAAAAATCCCCCAGTATGCCTTCCTTTGGAGGGGAAGTAAAGCCGGCGGTCCCATGTCATAGATTTATGGCATGAAAAAGAACCTTTCACTAATTACACTTGTGTGAAGCTAAATTGTATAGGTTAGATTTGACTAATGCTGTTAGGTTCCAACGTTTGTCGCCAGGAGCCAACTGCGGTCCCATCTAGTAACCAAGTTCAGATGTGTGCGGTCCTTACTTGAATTAAAAACAGATAACACACACTAATACAGCCGTCACAATTAACACTGGTTATCAGACACACACTCAAAGTACACAGGGCTACATGACCGCGTTGTGGCAGCCCCTAAACTGAGGAACTAACCAGAATGGGACTTTCATGCTCTGAATGGATCAATGTAGCATCTCTTTTACTGGGCCGATGTTTCAGCACAGCGGGCTGCCATTTCCCGAACGGTGGCAAGGTTGAAAGTCTTAGACACGTGCTGGAATCATGCCCCAAAAGTAAACTGTTGTAAATGCAAGAGATCACAAAGTGAGGAGCACTTAACCCTTGAGAGGGCGCACGGTCGATAGCACCGGGTTCATTCATTATCACTCAGTATCGTGATGGCTACTTAAGCTTACCTCCCCTCTCTCAGTATACCTTTGGATGGACTCGTCCTTTGCCGGTTGCCCTTGGGTCGGGTGATTAAGTTCTATTAGATTTACCGACAGGCACTGATGTCTATCAAACTTGTCTTTAAGACCGTGCGTGACTCCTCCAGTTTTGTTGACCCGGTCAAATATACCAAATACAAATACACACAACAGTCACTTGCAAACCATGTCTCAGATATTGGCACAGACGATGACTAGGAGCCTAGGAAATGTGAGTGAACAACAACTATTATGGAAAAAGGATGACACTTTTGTTTTGTTGATAGTTTCACTTGTGTGCGACTTCTGGAAACAGTGGTATGTTTTAGTGATTATAGAAACGTACCAGTTATAAAATCCATGTAAAAATAAAGTTGTGTGTGCAGGTATGATTTTTTTTGTTTTGTTTCTTCCTAAACCCAGTCTAAACCACCGTGCGCTGTCCTCGAGTAATAAATAAGGACGCGCCCTCAAGGGTTAAGCTTCATCTTTAAGGTCATGAAGTACAGTGCAAATCTTGAGATTGGTAGTTCAGAAAAGCTGATATTGTTGCAGTCAACAGGGATATTGGAAAAACCAACAATACATTTTGTATTTTGCTGCTTTTCAGTCAGTCAACACGATTGAATTTTCACTGTTGTAAATTCACTACTGTGGTCCAATAGCACGTCGTTGGATGATTATAGTATAATGTTTTGATTCGTGGTTTGAATCTTGTTATACGTTAGGTTTGTTTTGTGAATCACGTGAGTAACAGTGTGTATGCGCGTGTATACACTTTACATTATCACACTGTAAGAATAATCAATCAAATAACAAATGTTAGCATGCACTAGAAAAAACTAATTATAATGTACACTTAACTTGGTATTGTTCTCCTCACAGCGGCGCTCACTTATAGACCTCCACACCGCAGTGTTTGATTTATTATTATTACAGTGTGATATTCCAAATTGTATACACGCGCATATATACCGGTACTCATGTAATTCACAAAACCTTGCAACACAAAACAAACCTAACATATAACAAGATTCAAACCACGAATCAAAACACTATAATATAATGATGTAACGACGTGGTATTGAACCACAGTGAAAATTAACCTTAACACAGTGCTCAGGATCTGATGATGGCCACTTGAGGGTCAAAACGAGTAATCCTAAATTGCCCATTTAAGTGTGATAACTAACTAATACATGTAATATTTTCCAGGAGTGTGTTTACATATTTATAACTTGCACCCCACCCAATTCATTGGGCACGATCCTGTTGACCGACAGAAAAGCAGCAAAAGACAATTTGTATTGGCAACATGAAAAAAGAATGGCTTCAAATTTCCACAACAATACACTTTGAAATAGATCAGCATCAGGCATCTGACATCAACAGTGAAAACAAGTCCACTTATTACCCTTGCCTACCCAATACCGTATCTCTGCCCGCTATTGTATTCCACTGAAGAATTAGTCTAAGTGGGACGCTGTTCCTTAGCTCACCTGGAAACATCTGAAGAACCACAGACTGTTCCGAAATGGCATTGTCATAAACATTATTGACAAATCTCTCAATATACAGGGTCGTCGATAAAGGTTGCAGCAATTTCAAAAAATCATAGCTCAGGAACTATTTGACATATTAAAACAAGTACTTTCTCTTAAATTCACCAACCCAAAAAGTTATTTTTTCTCATACTTGATAATGTTTCTATGTGCACTTGGTTGCTCTGCAAACATCCAGTTGATAGTCGATTTTGGCCCAAGTGCGCTGGATCATCTCGGGCGTGATTGTAGCAACAGTAGCGGTGATGCATTGCCTTAAATGTTGCAGATCTCTGACCGGTTCACTGAATGCAATGTTTCTTACGTATCCCCATAAAAAAATGTCTAGGGAGGTCAAGTCGGGCCTTCTAGGATGCCATTGGATAGGGCCGACATGGCAGCTTCCTGTCGCGCACTCATGCTGCGCATTGGCTGTGGGTCACGGGTGGAGTACAGTCACAACTAAAACTCGATGAGTTCCTGATTAGTTTTCAGGTCGAATTATTAATTTATCTCATAACGGGAGAAATGATTTTGTGAAATTGCTGCAACCTCTTTCAATGACCCTGTACTGTACTACACTACCACAGCATGGAAGTTATTGCTGTACCAAAATGTATTTCACTCTGCCAATGCAAGAAATTGT
This sequence comes from Meconema thalassinum, assembly GCA_946902985.2. Taxonomy (NCBI): domain Eukaryota; kingdom Metazoa; phylum Arthropoda; class Insecta; order Orthoptera; family Tettigoniidae; genus Meconema; species Meconema thalassinum. Next base: position 38,586,126 of record OX336394.1, read on the forward strand.
CATAGAATTTCAGGATCCCTATGGTCACTTATGAGTTGTTACTTGATATCTCTCTTGGTCTGTATTTATATCTTTTATTATTATTATTATTATTATTCATGTTTACTACTTTGCTTTTTCCTCTATTTTTGGAAATTTGGTGTTGATTCAGGTGGAACATGCAGCCAAACTCCTGGGGCACTTTGTCCCCCCCGAGGCATACTGCAAACTGCTTCTTCCGACCATAGAGGACTCATGTACTGCAGGTCATCTGAGGATCTTGGCGGGTGTTTTGAGTGGCAGCCAGAGGTGTGCATTGCAAGGGAAACTTGTACAGGTAGCGGCCTTCTTGCGCACACCTGAAATATGCCAGAGCAAAAAGGTAGGTGTGTAGGAACAAGGAGAGGGAGAGGCCGTGGCCAGTTCTCCTATCATGGCATGGGAAGGAAACTAAGAGGTGTCTGTGCCCTATAAAGGAATAGCAACAACATGATCATCATTTCCCCTTATCCAGCTCCTGCCGGGTCGGGGTATTTATGGCACTTCTCCACTTTCCTCTTTCCTTCCACCATTCTTCTTCCACGATCTTGTCCCAGTCTAGATTTCTTTTTCTTACGCTGTTCTTCACTGAATCAATCCACCTTGTTCTAGGTCTTCCTCTTGCTCTCTTACCCTTGCACTTTGCCTCCAGCATCTGTCTTGGTATTCTATTTTCCTCCATCCTCTTTACATGTCCAAACCACCTCAGTTTATTCTTCTCAATTCTCTCATTTAGTTTTCCCATCCCAACTTCCTTCCTAACATCTTCATTCCTCACTCTGTCTTTCCTTGTCTTTCCTATCATACTTCTTAGGAATTTCATTTCACTGGCTTGGATTCTACTCTCTTGCCTGCTTGTTAGGGTCCAAGTCTCAGTTGCATAAGTTAATATGGGTACATAGTACACTTTATACATTACCTCCTTGCTTTTCCTTGGTACTTCCTTATCCCAAACAAGTTTTCTTACACTTTGATAGAATGCATTGCTCTGCTGTACTCTTCTGCCAATCTCCATGTCCAACCTACCAGTTTGCATCAATTCACTTCCTAGGTATTTGAACGTGTCCACAATTTCCAAACTCTGACTTCCAATTTTCACAGTGCCCTTTCCTTGACTTTACCCTCTTGGCATCACCATGGTCTTGCTTTTCTCTATACTGATTTTCAGGCTGTACTTCTGAATATTTTCGTTCAGTGCATCTAGTTGTTTTTGCACTTCTTCAATGTTCCTTCCCCAGACCACAATATCATCTGCAAATAACAGTGGTTTCATTTCTTTATGTCCATATGCTTCCTTTGTTTCCTTTACAATTTCATCCATCACCATTATGAACAAGAGAGGTGACAGCACACTCCCCTGTCTTAGTCCAGTCTTGTTCCTAAACCAATCTGTCTTTCCAACTGGGGTCAGTATCCTGCTAACACAGTTGTTGTACATTGCTTGCACCATTTCCAACATTTCTCTTCCCAGTCTCTTCTTAACCATGGTTTCCCATACCTTCTCTCTGGGGACACTATCATATGCCTTTTCTAGATCTATGAAAGTCATGATCAAATCCTCTCCATATTCCCAGTTCTTTTCCATCACCTGCCTCAAGCTAAAGATTGGGTCCACTGTGGATCTTCCACTCCTGAAGCCATACTGTTCCTCTTGCAACTCTCCTTCCACCTTTCTTCTCATTCTTCTTTCTAATATCCTTTCCAGTATTTTTACTATCTGTGATAAGAGGGTGATCCCTCTATAGTTATCACACACCTTCTTGTCCCCCTTCTTAAACACTGGTATTATTAGCCCTTTCTCCCAGTCTTCTGGTACACATTTCCGTTTCCACACACACTTTACCAGTCGATACAACCATTGCATACCAACAGGTCCAGCAGCCTTTATCATTTCTACACTGATTTCATTCACCCCTGTTGCTTTTCCCATCTTCATTTTCTGTACTGCTAATTCCACCTCCAGCATTGTTATATCATCTTCTGTTATAGAGTCGTCAGGTTGTGTCACTTCCATCTCACCAGTACAATTGCTCACATTCAATAGCTTATCGAAATACTCCTTCCATCGTCCCTTTATCTCTTCTGGGTGTGTTAACAACTCTCCATCTTCCTTTTTCACAAGCTTGGTAGTAACTCTTTCTTTCCTCTTACTTCTTAGAAGCCCATACAGCATCCTTTTACTGCCACTTACATCTGTTTCCATTCTTCGTGTAAATTCTTCCCTTCTTTTCTTCTCTTACCACTTTCTTACACCTCCGTTTGCTGTCGTGATACTTCCTTTTGCTTTCTTCTGTTTGATCTCGGTTCCATTCTTTCCATGCAGACTTCTTTTCTTTCAGTGCTTTCTTCACTTCCTCATTCCACCACGGTGTCTCCTTCTCTTTCACTCTTGTTGACGTCCTACCACAAGCACTCTCTGCTGCACCAGCAAATGCCTTTTTAAAGTGAGACCATTCCTCTTCTATGTTTTCCACTTCAGTAACTGGAACTTCAATTTCCATACTTTTATTTTACTTTCTCTGATCTCCTTTAGGTTTTCCAATTTTTCCCATCTAAATGTTGCCACCACAGCTCTATGGTCCCCATCAAATGCTTCTCCTGGTAAAGCTGTCACATCTATCAGCTTTGTGCGATTAGTCCTTTCCACCAGAAAGTAGTCAATTACTGATTTTGTTCTTCTATCGCCCCAGCCATATCTCGTAATTTTCCTGCTGTTTTTCTTCCGAAACCATGAATTACCCACTATCAGTCCATTCCTTTCACAAAAGTTTACAAGTTCCTCTCCTTCCCGGTTCTTTTTCCCATATCCATATGGTCCAATGACTTCTTCCTTTCCTTGTCTCTCGTTTCCGACTTGTGCATTCATATCTCCCATGATCACCACTTCTACATCTGAAATTACTCTTTCTACATCCTCCAGGAATACTTCAATATCTTCTTCTCTGTTTCCAGTCTGTGGTGCATACACTTGTATGAAGTCCATCACATCATTTTTCATCTTCATTCTAATTTTCATTATTCTGTCACTCACACACTCGACCACTTCAACATACTCCTCCAGTTGTTTCGAGGTTATCAGTCCCACGCCATTTTTTGCCTCTTGGCCACCACTCCAGTATAATGTATATCCTTTCCTCAATTTCTTCCTACCTTTACCTTTCCATTTCACTTCACTCAGCCCCATCAATCCAACATTCTCCCTCTCCATGAAGTCTACCACCTCCTCCACCTTGCCTGTCAGGGTCATTACATTCATGATTCCCACTTTCATTTCGGTTACTGGTCGCCCATTCCTCACAGTTCCCCCAGTACCAAAGGAACTGCGCGTCGCCTGCAGGGTACGCCCTAACCTTCTACGAATCATTTGAAGTGCCATTTCCATTTTAGGCTATTATTACGATGGGGTCGCCACTCCCAAAGGCATTTTATGAAGCTACTGCCAGCTATTATACAGGCTGCCCCTAACATGGGAAACAGGCGCCCTTGCAGCCGCCCCTAACCTGGGAAACAGACGCTGCCGATTGATGCTGTACTCATACTATTCCCTGAGTACTGGGTTGCCTCTTCCGCAATCTCCACCGTTCCGAAGTCCATCTTCTCCGCTGCAGATTCCGTTGAGGTCTTCGCACGTAACCCTGTGCACGGGGCCTATGTTATACCCCATAGGACTGGGTCCTCACCAGAACTTAGCCGGTACTGTAGTTCCATGTCCATGGTATATTACAGTACCGTTGCCCACCCCCGCGACGTGGACGCGCCTGGCAAGAATTATCCATGTAGCCAATTATAATTGCCTCATGGACCGGGTTAAGGAGCTGTAGTGTATCGTCATCTGTAATTGAGCTATATAGGCCAATTATAGATTTAGATACGATATTCTTAAAATCTAACCTGAAATTGCGAAATTTGTATATGCATCGGGATCTTTAATTGAGCTATTTAGGTTAATTACAGATTTCGATGCAATGTTTTTTAATTATGAAATTAAAATAATTACGACGTGTATCGGAATCTGTAATTGACCTACATAGTCCAATTACAGATTTTGATACCGTACGGAAAGTTTAAAATATCACCTAAAATTGCAAAATTTGTTTATGCATCGGAATCTTTAATTGAGCTATGTAGGTCAATTACAGATTTTGATGCAATGTTTATCATTATGAAATTAAAAGGAGCTGTCTGAATCCAGCCTCCAAGGCAATAGCAACAACAATTATTATTAATTGTTTCAGCTGTAGTCAGTTGTTGTCAATGTTTGGCAAAATGCTTGTCCCACTATACTCATCAATGCAAACAGAAAACTTGTGTCGATATTGATACGGTTGAAAATTCTTACATGTAATCTTTCTCAGAGACTACAATATACTTGAAGGTCTTTCTGTCCAGTAGCAAGAAAGCTCAAAAAGCAAGCAATGAGTGATAAAAGAGGACAGTATTCAGTTGTAGTTAAGTAACTCAAAACCAATTTACTGTTCGTTTTAAACTTTAAACAACATCCTATTAAATTGCTAGGACGTATATTTAGCTAATCAATTTTTTTCTTATTGTGCAAATGACTGAGATTTTCGTCAAGCGACCAAAAACTTTCTCTCTCGTACGAAGCGAATCGGTGAGATTTTAGGCCTAAAAGTGGTGGTGAGAATTTGAGGCAAACTAGGTAATATTGTGACAGGTTTATGCAACCGGCAGTCTGAGTTCCCCCGTGCCACACCCATCTTGGTAGCCGTAGGGCTGTCCTCGCCTACAAAAGCCCCGGTGAATCATGTGAAATCAGTGATGCACCAAGAGTGTTCCGTTTCTAGTTCGGGGCACAGTGGCGAGAGAGAAACGACGAGTGCCCCATTAATGAGTATTTAAAGACCTGCAAAGTGAGGGATGGGCAGTTTAGAGTTGACAGTTCACTTGAGAGCAGTTAAGGAGTTCAGTGTGACAGGGTGAGCAGCGGAGATTGGAGTAGGCTAGTACGTTTGTGTAAGTGAGTGTTGTCTGCCACGGAGCGTTGTGTGGAAGGTTAGTAGTGGACAGAAGGAAGGTTAGTAGTGGACAGAACTGCAGACCCTAGGTTCGGCGCGGCGTGTGGACTTCACAGTGGAGCATCACCGGGCTATGAACTGTGGACTTGGCAGCCTGCTGCATGAGAATTGTGTAGAGTCGTAATAAAGTTTAGTGACTAAGTAACGCACGATACCAGCAGTATTCAGATTTTGTAAAGTGAACTCTGATTCCCATCACAATAAATTGATATCGTTGTTTTCTAACCCTGATTGAAAGTGGAAATACTGCTCTCAATTGTTTATTATGGAATCGTATATACTTTTTCCAGAAAATTTTGATTTTAAGTTGTAAGGGAATTCCTTTAATGGCAAAGGAAAGTGGCAAACTGAAAAGAACTGTAAAATTGTTAACAATAATTTATTGCAGGGTTGCGACCAATATATATTTCAAAGTACCTCAAAATTCCATAAAAATTTGCAACAATCACTATTTTACCAAGAAAGAAAGAAAAAGAGTTTCTGTTAATTCATTTTAAGGATCATAGGCCTAATGTGTGTTGAAATTGTCTGATAACCTGTATTGCTGTATCTGCAATACAGCTGTAATCAAATACCTAAAAAATCTAAATATTCACTCAAGAATGCCAACAAACATGAAAGAGAATTATTCATATTTCTTCAATTGAAATCTCGTATATACTGTAGAGGAAACAAAGCTAATCACAGATAATACAAGATCATTATCTAAGATGACCACAATAATCTGGCCAGATACTGTATAATGCTTAAATGACAAGAGGTGATGTTATCAATAATGCATCAGGCTACCATTGTTTCAATACAACAGGTAGTGCTGTTTCCGTAAGTTTGTAAGTTAGTTTTAAGTTACAGTATTTAATAGTGGTAGTCAGTAGTTGCACCAGTGAGTTGATATACTCCGATATGTTTCAGGCAGCATATCAGCTCCAGCTTGTGAAGTGCTGTAGGGCTTTGATGTCAGTTTGCCAAGATGACTGCAAGGAGGTTGCTCATCATTTGTTTGAAGTTCTCCTCACTGTCACCGCACTAACGGCAGAGGAGACCATAGACAAGCAGGCTAAAGGTATGTACTACTCTCTTGAGCCGATTGAAAACTAACCTTCACAGAGCATCAAATTAATCTCAAAGAAAATGAAAAACTTTGAAAAATATTGATCTAGGTAGTTCAAACGAACCCAATAATATCTTTTAATACCAATATTCTAACCCATGGACCATAGTCTTAACCAGTGCTTTTTTTTTTTTTTCTAAAAAGAAATTAAGGGGTTCTCTCAGTTGTAGTTGACAAAACATCACGATGTTGCAATTTTCAGCAATTTGCCAAGTCCGGTCATTGTTTGTGTTCGAATCATTCACTTTCAGCTTTTTCGATGCCTGGGTGGATGTTAAATAGTTCGTTATTTTCTTCATCCTTCAAAACTAACCACATGCCCAAAATAACAACCTGCCCAAACAATTGCCTGCGTGCTTATAAGAACGGAGTGCCGAGTTGCCGACCAACAGAAACTGATTCTATGGATCGATTTAAATCGAGCATTACTCGAAATCTCCTCCAGCTGTTGTGAACAGTGCGCTGACGCCAGATGATCGATGAACTTTCAAGTCGGAAATTATATTTGCCGGACTAGATACAAATGTAGTCTACCAATATTTTTCCTTAAACAGTTTTCGAATGTTTAAGGGGTACTCGTACCCCGTGTTCCCCCTGAAAAAAGCACTGGTCTGAACTATGGTACAAGTAGTTTTGCTCAGTTTCATGTTATTACTGAAAGGGAAGTGATCAAGGTGGTGATGAACCTCAGCTGTATGAGCCCAAATTAATATTTAATATTTTTTTTACAATATGAAATGTGAAGAAATACAGGTGGAGTCAGTGGAAGGGCTCCCAGGAGCTCACAACTAGTGGATGTGGCTTGGCAACCGTGGCCCCCAGCTGAGTGGGATATTGCTTTCACTTACTTGTGCTGAGCTCCTCTCTTTCATCTTTCCTGTCGCCCTCCTTGGTCAACTCGCTCTTCCTTATGATCCCAACAATATAAGGTTTCCGAGACATAGGGTGTCTGAATTGCATGTTGTCTTTTCTGACTTCCTCACTTTTCGAACAGTTGAAGGCAAAGGGTGTTCTTCCCAGTGATATTACAAGTGAGCCGTCTGTTATCAAAACAAGACACATCACTATTTTTGCGATTTTAAGATTACGGCTGATTTAACAAGTCCGGAATGCCCTCTTTACTTGTGTGAACAGAAAGGTATTCAAAACAGTACACATCATGGTGTTTTTAAATGCTGAAATAGTCGGTTGGTTTAAAAATAAGACAAGTAGATGAATGAGTATCAAAACAGGACACATGTTGGCAATGTGTATTGCGCATCAGCCGAAAGAGCGCTCTCTGTGTGCTGTGTTCTGTTAGTGCCGGTGAGTTTACATTTGCATTGCTATACTTGTGAAGAGTGATCATTCTATTTTCAAAATAACACACATCCGATTACTGAGTTGCAAAACAAGATACATCAGCAAGTTTTAAAACAAAATAAGACACATCAAATATTAAAATGCTTATAAAAAAGGAAAATAAAACAGCATGAGTTATGAAACTTTCGGAAAATATTTGTCTATATCTCTCACAACTTTCAAAAACGAGGCATATTTATTTTTCAGTAAACAAAGGACTTATTCAGTTTTTTGTGTCTCCTGAAAATTTTTGTTGAAGTGATGTGTCTTGTTTTGATACCAGACGCCTCAAGTGATGATGGTCTCCTCTCCTGTTCGGATCTCTGGGTGGGGGGATTACTGGAGAGGAGGTTAATATCTGAAAGGTAACAAAAGGAGAAATCTAACATTCTATGGGTTCGATCAAGGAATGATAGAAATCTGATTGGTAGTGGTAGGTTAGAGAACTTAGAAAGGGAAATGGGTAGGTTAAAGTTGGATTTGGTTGAGACTGGTGAGGTATGCTGGCTGGAAGAAGAGGACTTCTGGTCAGGAGACTGAAGGATCATTAGTACTGAATCAAACACGTCTCATATTGATTAGGAAACAGGGACAATGGGTGGAATATTATGAGCAGGTAGTGAAAGGCTTGTTGTAGCTAAAATCTCTACGAAACCGAAGTGCACCGCTGTAGAATGAGTCTACATGTGTAGCAGTCAAGCAGATGATGAAGAAGTTCTAAAGGTCTATAATAATAATCTTGTATGGCCTCGGATGCTGGGTGCAAGCTTTGTTATTTGACACCCAGAGGGCAGCTTGCATGTCGAATTTTGTTGTTCCTTGGAATGCTATGAAAGTCAAGGAGGTTAGATATCTAAGTTCCTTGACATTATAGCGCTTTCTAGTAGAAAAAGGAGGAACTTCTTTGTGTTTGCGGAAAATCCCGAGATTAATTTTGCCATTATGAACACTGCCTACTGAATTCAAATGGGTTCTCTAACATGCCAACAACGTATGACATGCATGCCTTGATTTTTGTCGCCTATAAAAAAAATCACTTACCACGGCCAGGAGCGAACCTGTAAGCTTGGGGGGGTTGGAAGTCGGACACGATAACCACTCACCCACCGTGGCAAGCCTAAAGGTCTATGAAGAATCAATGAACTTCTGAGTTGGCGATATATTATACCCATAGTAATGGGAGACCGGAATGCTATTGTGGGGAAAGGAAGAGAAGGATAGATAGTGGGGGAATTTGGACTGGGCGAAAGGAACGATCAAGAAAGAAGACTGATAGAATTTTGCACCAAGCTCAAGTTGGTCATAGCTATTTCATTTTTCAACAACCTCAACAGAAGAATATACACATAGATGAGAGCACGAGATACAAGACAATTCCAAATTGACTTCATTATGGTCATGCAGAGATCCCTAAACCATTGTGCAATTCATTCAGGTTTCGATTTCATGCCTTATCAGAGGTGGAAAAGAATTACATGGTGGACATTCAATCAACTTATGTTTATTTTGAAGAGAAGCTTTAAGGTGTACTTAACTTTCATCAATAAAACCATGGAGGTGGATTTGGCTTGTAGATTATTCTGTAAGTACAGTGCATGCTAGATTTTGAATTGCAAAATATTTCCAAGGCTGAATTTAACTCTGAATACAATCTGGTTGTTATGAAATGGGAATTAAAGCTGAAGTAACTTGAGAAAAGTCAGAAGCCAAAAAGGCTGACAATAAACAAACGGAAAGAAAACGATGTAAATGAAGGTTTCAACAGGGGGATATTGTTGTCCTTAATTTGGTTTAGGTGCTTCAGACATGTTGGTCATCAGCTCCATGTACTTGGGTGTGTGTTGAATCTGTCTGATAATAATGTGTGTTTCTGTAGTTGTAATTATTATTGTCGGGGATGGGGTAGATGACCTTGGACTTGAAGTAAGGTACTCTCCCAGCATTTGCATGGAGGGAGTGTGGAAAGCCCCTAGGAAATACCTCACTGTCAGTGTCAGCTGTCCATTGAGGCTATGCCCCTGGGTGTAAGAGGAGTATCAGGCAGGGCCGGATTTACCCAAAGTTAGGCTATAGGCACCTCTCCATTGGGCGCCCCTCATCACTTGAGCGCCCCCCCCCCGAATTTTATGATAAGGCATAGCCACTCGCATGAGGTAAGGTTCGGAAAAAAGGAATAAACAGATATATGGCTGACAGCATAAGTTTATGCTTGAATTTTTACGCAGGGATACATAGTCAATTCAATAAAAAAAAAACAGCTTGGAGTAAAACTACATGAAACAGTTTAACTTTTATGCAACCGAAACACTTTATGAAATACCCTTTCCAAAAATAATGTCTAGCCTTAATTCATACAACAAAAATGAAGAGTAGTTTCAAAAATAAAAACATAATTTACTACTGTAACTGAATGAACTGCGGTAGCACGAAATATAATTTAAAAAATAGTATAACACACACTAATTTTAAAACGCATGAAGACCAGTGGTACAAACGACATTTTAAACTGAACAAAGCGCCTCTAAAATACAAATAAGGCCAACTGCATATCTTCCTGCAATATCTTTTAGAGAAATTAAAGTGCAGATTAAAAACATGAATGAAGACATAACGGGGCCTGCCTCAAGCACAACGAGAACTACTTCAAAAGTTTCCTTCTTGCCTTCTTTTCGGCAAATTCATTAATTATGGCACCGCAGTTCAAGTTTATCGTCATATCTTTTTCAATCGCTAGGAGTGCAATAGAGTTTAACCTTTCTTCTTTAGTGACTGACCGCAAATAGTTATTGACGCGATTCAGTACCGAAAATGATCTTTCTCCAGAACAATTGGTCACTGGAATGGTGAGAAGTATCCGTAAAGCAATGTTTACGTGTAAATCTTTTCCATGAAGGAAAGTGCTGAGCTCAGAGGCTGACTTACGGTACCTTTAAAATCTGCAATTTTTAAATGTTCCTTTAAATGCAAGCACTCGTCAGCCAGCGCACTTTCTAATTCATCCACATACTTTTCTGAGAGATCATCAGCGAATTATTTTATCATTGGTCTAACAGGTTTTCTAGAAAATAAAATCTCTTATGGAGGACTTTGTAAGCCTCACTAAGCCTCTTAAGCTCAGCAATTAGTACAGCCAGAATTACATAAAATACATTGACGTGAAAATTTTCTGAGCCCTCTGACGGTACATATTCTCTTGGCTTTGTCTCATCATTCCTAGTCTTTCGTTCCGGTCTTCTCTTTAGGTCGTATGAATATTGAGCAATACCGCTTAATTCTTTGGCTTCTTTCTCATAGACATCGAAATTATCTCTTAAACTTTGCACAAATTCCGCTAACGAAGCGTAACATTCTACCACAGTTCTCAAATTAGTGCTAACTTTTTGGAGCTTCTGGCTGACAGTATTAAATCTTTTTAGAATGGTACTCCAAAAAACAACTAGGAAAGCAGTTTATAATTGTAGGATATTGCTTAAGATGCCTTTGGCTTCACTTCGAGTGTTTGCCTTTTGATTTCTGTCTTCGTGTATAATCTCAAGAGCTGCCACGACGCCAAACCAGCCTTCCCTCAGAGCTTGACAAGCGTCATATCGTGCCGACCACCGAGTCACTGACGGGCTTTTTAGTATGCGCGCAATAAATTTCTTTAGAATTTCCCATCCGTAGGTCGAAGCAGTAAAAAAGTTGTACAGTTCTTGAGCTGTTAAAAATACCTTACAGATTCTGAACAAGATTCAGCGGCATGAGTTGCAACCAAATTTAGTGATTGGGGTGAGCATGGTGCATAGAGAGCTAAGGGATTCGAGCTTGCAACCCGGAATATTCGCCGGACATATTACTTGCGTTATCGTAAGATTGGCCTCGAATATCCTCCACTTTCAAATCCAGATCTTCCAACTTAGCCTTTACTGCATCAAAAAGCTGCTCTGACTTGTGCCCGATGCTCTCCATAAGACCTAGAAACCTTTCTTTTGGTTCACCATTGGTCGTAACATTTTGTTTGTCCGCTGAGGCAAATTTAATTTTTTGTTCTTTCTCCCCCTAAGGTGTCATTTGAATTAAATGTAGGCCTAGAATTGTCATTCTCTTTTTCATCAATTTTGGCTTGTTGGAGCTGAAAAGGAAAATCCCGTATTAATTAGAGCACTTCAAACATAGTAAATTTAAAAAGAACAACTTTTAATATACTCTGCAGGCACGGTACGGTTTCGAGGCCAGTCGGAGTTTTTACGTATGTTGCTTTGTGCAACAGTGTATCAAGGAATCGCCTATAGGGAAAGGCCTACTTTGCGTAAGTAATTCGTGAACGGTAGCTTACCTCAAGTTGCTGAACTCCATCGCAGTCAATGTCGTGAACCGCAGAGCAAGAATTGTTATTGTTATCCGAATTTGTCGTAGGAGGTGTAGGATTCACACGCCCACTAAACATCTCATTTATTTTCCGACATTTTGATAGTGTAACCTTGGCTTTCTTATCCTCTTCAGCTTTGCGGACACGGTTTTGGTAACCAGACAACCTTTTGCTGCCCATAGTTTAAAACATTTACTTGCAGATCACATCACAACAAAACAACACAACGCAAGCTCGAACTCGCACACAGCACAGGCAAGGGGGGTGGGGCGCGGGGCACTTCGATGCTACTACAATGCAAGCAAACCCAGCTACCGCAACAACAGCGCGCGCAGCACAGCTCCGCTCGTCCGCCTCCCCGCCCCTCTCACACTTGTCGGGACGAAAGGGCGTCGAGCGGCATAACAAAAAGCGAAGAGGAAGGGCATGCGACAAAGACACGATATTATTTCTAAATGGCTCTGCTCATTTCTCAATATTTATTTTAGCATGTATACTGCTATAATCCTAAATTAGCACATTTAAAGCCGTAGCAAAGAGGGCGTCTGACGGCGGTGCCCTTCGGGGCGCCTCCAGTAAGGATCATTGCCGGTTGCCTAACCATAGGGGCACCTTGCGGCGCCCCTTGAACTGCGGCGCCCCTAGGCACGTGCCTATTTTGCCTTACGGTAAATCCGGCCCTGGTATCAGGGAAGAACCAAGATAAACCCTGAATGAACCTCCAATGGGCACTTTAAGACAACTCCACAGAAGAAAACATTGGTAGGAAGGAAAGAGAAACTGCAGAAGGCAGAAGCACAAGAAAGCAGAATACAGATGTCTGAGAAAGTAATTTTCAGTGTTGCCTTAGTAAACGAAAGCTCGATGCTTTTCAGTCGGTCAACACAATTTTTCCCAAAAGAGACGGGTTGTTCCCTAGTCCTGAAAAAATTATTGCATGAAATTAACAAATACACTTGGATGACCAGTTTTGATCGTCAAGCGATCATCATCAGATCCATTACACTTAATCCCTAAACTTTATGTCAGAAAGTATAGGTGAAAATATTTACAATATGTTCACTTATATAGTTGCAGTATGAGTTGAGATAATTCAACTCATTAATATTTGTTAGTTGTGGTCTGTGTGGTGTTTTGTTAAAATACTGGAGTTGATTGATCTCCCAACTTGTTGTTTGGAGTGAATATGTGATTGTGGTTGACTGGTCAATACACCACCAGATAAGTAACCTGTACAATACAACCTGAATTAACCATTTAACCACAATCACATATTCACTCCAAACAACAAGTTGGGAGATCAATCAATTCCAGTATTTTAACAAAACACCACACAGACCACAACTAACAAATATTCTTCTTCTTCTTCATCTTGTACAGTTTCCAGCCCCAGGCTGGGTCTGTTTGGAACATAAGCCTCGCCACTTAGTCCTTTCTTCCCACCACCTCTCCGCTGTCACTCTGGTCCAGTCCTCGCCTCTCTTCTTGACACATTCCTCCACTCCTTTCAGCCATCTATCTCTTGGTCTTCCCCTTGGTCGTTTCTTCTGCATCTGCATCTCATGTATCCTCTTGGGAATCTTCTTCTCATCCATTCTCTTTAAGTGTCCATACCACCTCAGTCTTGATGTCTCAATCCTACCTTGCAAGGGCTCCTCTTTCACCATTTCCCTGATCTTTTCATTCCTCACCCTGTCTCTTCTTGTTACTCCGATCCCACTTCGCAGGAACTTCATTTCACCTGCCTGTATTCTGCTTATGTCTCTTTTCTTCATTGTCCACGTTTCTGAAGCATAGGTCAGTATCGGGATATAGTAGCTTCTGTATAACACTTCCTTGCTTTTTTGTGGGACATCTTTATTCCACACTAAGCTCCTAATGCTTCTGCCTGTCTGCCACGTTCCGTAATCTCTTTGTCATTTCTCCCATTTTCCTCCACTATACTTCCCAAGTACTTGAGACTTTCCACCTTCTTCAGCTGTCCACCTCCAAGTGTTATCCCACTCATTGGTCTGTCCTTTTTCCTGGTTGTTAACAGGATCTCACATTTACTGATGTTGAACTTCCATCCGTACTCTCCCACTGTTTCTTCCCAAGCCTTCAGTTGCTCCTGGATTTCCTCCTCCTTGTTTCCCCAGACCATGAGATCATCTGCAAACACCATTGCTTTCATCTTATCTTCTCCTATCTTTCCTGCTATCTGTGTCATTACCTCGTCCATAACCACAATAAAGAGAAGGGGTGTCAGCGCACTACCCTGTTTCAGGCCACTCATTTGTCTGAACCAATCTGTTCTTTCCCTCCAACTTTCACACAACTCACACTTCCACAATACATCTCCTTCACTCTGCCTACAGTCCCTTTTTCCACTCCCATGTTTTCCATTGCTTTCCAAACCTTCTCCCTACACACACTATCATAGGCCTTTTCGATGTCCAGGAAGGTCATCAACAGATCCTCTCCAAATTCGTAGTGGTGTTCCTGGAGCTGTCTCACTGAAAATATGAGATCCACTGTTGATCTCCCAGGTCTGAAACCATACTGTTCCTCTCTCAATTCTCTCTCCACTTTGGCTCGTATTCTACTTTCTAATATCTTTTCATATATCTTGGCACAGTGAGGTATGAGTGTGACTCTCCTGTAATTTCTGCACTCCTTTCTGCTTCCTTTCTTAAATATTGGGACAATTAATCCTTTCTTCCAATCTTCTGGGGTCTTTTTCTCCTTCCATATCACCCTCATCACACGGTACAGCCGCTGTTTCCCAACCTCCCCTGCTGCCTTCACCATTTCAACACTCACTTCATCCACACCCGGTGTCCTTCCTCCTTTCATCTTGTCTATAGCCATCTCCAGTTCTCGCCAATTCAGGTCCTTTTCCATTCCTGTGTTGTCTTCTCCATCTTCCAATACATTGTCTTCCTCCCTATGACCATTTGGATTCAGCAAATCCTCAAAGTACTCTTTCCACACTGTCTTGAGTGTTTCTTTGTTGTGTACCTCATTTCCATTTTTGTCCATCATTACCACATCCTCTCGCAGAGCTCTTCTCTTACTATTGACCATTCCATAAAGTACTTTCTTATTTTCTCTGCTGTCTTCCTCCATCATCTCTGTCCACTTTACCATCCACTTCTTCCTCTCCTCTGCGACAATCTTGTTTGCTTCTTTCTTCTTTATCTTATAATCTTCCCTTGCCAGATCAGTTCTTTCCTGGAACCACACTCTGAAAGCCTTGTTCTTCCTTCCCACAGCTTCTTTTACTCTCTCATTCCACCATGGTGTCTCTTTACACCTCTTTCTGTTGCTAGTTCTTCCACGTACTGCCACTGCAGCTTCTACCATTGTGTTCTTGAATTGCTTCCATTCTTCTTCCCCTGTTTTAGGATTGTCTGTTTGCATCCTTTCCCTTATTATCTTCTGGAATTCTTCCTTGACTTCCTTTTCCTTGAGTTTCCATACTTTGATTCTCCTTTCCTGGTACTCTGTCCTCTTGCTATCCTTAACAACTCCCAGGTTCATTACAAGTATTCTGTGGTCGCTATCTAAGGCCTCTGATGGTCTTACCTTTATATCTCGGACACTTCTCTTCATTTCCCAGTCGTACAGCATGTAATCTACCAAAGATTTCTTTGTTAAATCACTGCTGTACCACGTTACCTTGTGGCTTTCTTTCTTCCGGAACCAGGAGTTGCCTACCACTAAACCGTTTCTCTTGCAAAAATCCAGCAACTTTCTCCCTTCTTCATTCCTGCTACCCCATCCTTCTGCTCCCAATACATTTTCATATCCTTGCCTTTCACTTCCTACATGTGCATTCAAATCTCCCATGACAATGATGCTCTGACCATTCAACTGCTGTTGTAGCTCCTCCTCAAAGTCTTCCTTCTCTTGAGCTGTACATCCAACTTGAGGGGCATATACCGGTACCTGGGCTATCTCCAGGCTTCTTCCCTTTACAGTTACTCTGATCTTCATGATCGTGTCACTTATTCCCTCTACCTCTTCCTTCATTCCATCTCTCACAACTACTCCTACTCCGCTGCTCCTTCCTTCACTGTTCCCACTCCAGTACAACCGGTACCCTTTCCTCAGTTCTCTGCGACCTTCTCCTTTCCATCTTGTTTCTGCCAAGCCCAGTACATCCAGTTTTCTTCTCTCCATCACATCTACAATCTCCTCCACTTTTCCTGTCAGTGTCTGTATGTTTAATGTCCCAACTCGTAGTCCATTAGCATATCCGGGTCGTCGTCGTTTGCATCCGTCCTTTCAGAGGCCTGTTCCTGTTTTGAAAGCAAATATGATATCCACTACTGGCTTGCTAGGCCTATCGTAGCTTCACCAGTCACTTTTCAGGGTTCCCATAGAGCCTTCACAGCTACCGTAGCGGTCCCGGGGCACACAAAGTCCCCACTGTACTTCACCCCTAGTTCATGCCGTTGCCCGACTCCCACCACGTGGAGGAGGGGTTGGACTTGTGGGATTTGTTATAAGTAACAAATATTAATGAGTTGAATTATCTCAACTCATACTGCAACTATATAAGTGAACATATTGTAAATATTTTCTCCTATACTTTCTGACATAAAGTTTAGGGCCTAAGTGTAATGGATCTGATGATGATCGCTTGACGATCAAAACTGGTGATCCAAATGTATTTGTTAATCTCATGTAACAATTTTTTTCAGGATTAGGGAACAACCCATCTCTTTTGGGAAAAAAGATCAGTCTGAGAGACTGGACATTATATCATTTCAAATGACGCATGCTACAAATGTTAGAAAGGCTCAGGAGGGATCTTTCAACAGACTCCCATTACCCATTAACTTAGGCTTCCCGCGCGGGCAACGGAGAGTGAGAGGTGCACTCGGCTGCATGACGTCACGCACTCGCCGTCTCCGTATCGCATAACGCCAGACCCCAGCAGTAAACTCAGACTCGGTGCATATGCACTGAACAACATGATGACATCACACACGCCGTAACCGTAACGCATAACGGTAGACCAAAGCATAACGATGGAAGTCGACAAGATCATTTGAAATGATAAAATCGTGTTGACCGACTGAAAAGCATCAAACTTTCGTTTCTGAGAAATAAGGTAAACTAAAGATGCAAGGAAGAATGGTTATACTAGAAATGTGCAAGTATTAGAAAATTGTTTGAAAGTAGGAAAAGTAAATTTAACTTATCAAAGGATTAAGAGTTGGCCTTGGTTGCAGTGGTGGTTGTGGGGAGGGAGAACCCAATTACCAGGTCACCTGGCGAAACTATCAGAGATTGATAAAAAAAAATGCCCTCCATAGATTTAGAAAATGTAAATAGTTCATTTGTGATGCAAATATTGTGTTTGCCTTCATAGTCCAACTCCAGCTGACAGCTCTCTCACTGGCATGCACTGGATATTCTCATATTTCCCATCGTGAAATAAATGTTACAGTAATTTCCTTACCACTCTGGAAAACAGGGAATACTCAGGGAATTTTTAAATCCTGCAAAACTCAGGGAATTATCAGGCTATTTTAATGACACTCGGGGAATTTTGGTTTTACAAGGTCCAACCTTGAATAATTGGAAATTAAGCATTTAAATTTTGATGGGGGGAAAATATACGGTATTGTGGTGAAGATTGTTGTAGATGTATGTTCGTACTGACGTTAAATCAGTAAGCTCTCATTTCTTGCACGATAGAACACACCAATTACATGTGTAGATTGTGTATTTGTATATAAATGTGTAACTGTATGATTTTTGAGAACATTACTATTGACGAGCTACTTTGGTAGGTTCTTAAGTTTAGGGGCTGCGACAACGCGGTCATCTAGCCCTGTGTACTTGGGGTGTGTGTAGAATGTGTCTGATAACCGGTGTTAATTGTGATGACTGTAATAGTGTGTGTTATCTGTTTTTTAATTTTAGTACAGACTGCAACTTAGAATTTTCAAATAGTTCCTACTTTTGCCGCCAAGCGCCACCGTCGGCGACTACTAGGCCAAGTTCAGAACTTAGCTACTAGACGCCACCGCAGTCGGCTCTTGGCAACGAACGTAGAAACCTAAGAGCATCGTTTACATTCTTAACCTATTCAATTTAGCTTCACACAGGTGCAATTAGTGGAAGGTTCTTTAACATGCCATAGATCTATGACATGGGATGGGCTACTTTCAATACTCGCAAGTACAATAGTTTATCTGGGTGAAAACTTTTGAAATTGGCAAAATATAGAAAAATATACTTTTCTGTCTTTTTTTTTTCTATGTTTTGGTCTTTTCAACTTTTCATGCTACCCTTTATTGTTCAAGCACTTTTTGAAATGCTTTTGAAGTACAAACTCTGTTTTATTTATCATGGCCGCTACTGTTACTCAGGGAATTTCCTGATTTATCCTGGAAAAATCAGGGAATTGTCAGGGAAATCTTTTAGTTGGTTTTGGTAGACACCCCGAGTAATGTAATATTGTTGGCAGAGTTGCTTGAAGAGCTGAGCAAGCTGTGTGGGCTCCAGTCACCGGGTGATCTCTACAAGGAACATATTCGAGCTGTTTTAGAAGACCTTGCAACCAGTGTGGAATCATGGTCCTTATGTAGTGCTCAACGCTTTATATTCGAAGCATTGCTTTTACAGGCAGGTATGTGTGTGTGATCCATAACATACGCTCGTTTTTAGATTCTGGAAAAATTATTCCATACAAGCTAAATGTTTATATACTCACCATAACACTTGGATTTAGCTAGAATGTGAGATTTTCTAAATGCTTTTGCATCTACTCTTTTTATTGTGAACAAGATTTGATAAGTTGCTAAAGGTGATGCTAACATCTTTGTCAGTTATTTAAATACCATACAAACAAACCACCTGGCAGTTGGAAAATTGGTGGTTACGATACTATGTTAAAGTTACACACATCTGTTCAAAGCTTCAGGGTTTACACATGCTTCATTTGTAGAGAGGAGCAGATGACCTTGTTGTTCCTCCCCTTAAAGGAACAATCATTATAATCATCATTCATTTATGATCATTTGTGATGATAATTATAAATTGGTGTAAAATCCTTTTCTTGTTCTCTGTGCTTGGGCATGAAAACCAAGAACACTCCTCTGTCTGACGCTAGCTGAGATGGTCTGTACAGACGGCAAGCTGGTTCCATCGCCTGACGAGTAGAGGCCTATATCGTATTTATGCATGTATGCCACATACTTTTTTTTCTCCAAAATGTCAAGTCTAAAATGTGGAATGCACATCATACATGAGGAAACTGTATCACTATCGTGATGTAAGTACCAACATCTGTTGAGCGAAAGACCATACTACAACATTTTAAAACAATGATAACAGTGGGGAAAATGAAATGGCCGGAGCACGCTTGACGTTCGAGCAGCGAAAGTACATTCTGAAGTGGTTTATCAGGTTTGGTAATGCCGTTGAAGTGCAACGTCAGTGGAGGAGGTAGTTTGAAACAGAATCCCCAACACGCCTAACAATTAAACGCATTACTGGGAAGTGCACGGCATAAAAGATAAGATCGTAAAGCGCGGGAATAAAGCTTAATATGTTTGAGAAAGCCGTAGAAGAAGGAAACAGTGTAGGACCAATTGACCATTAATATTGTAACTTTCAGTCGGTCAACACATCGACATCGTGTATTCAAATTATTACGATAAACACATGCCTTTTTATTTGCTTCATTGTACCAAAGTTTTTCCCCCTGAAGGCAAGTTAGCAAAACAGGGTGCACAGCTTACAAGATGGCGCGGTATACATGCGTAAATACGGTGTTATCAATAAATGATAAAAATGGTCCGGTTAGCTCAAACAATGCCAGCGTTTCGCCCCAGTGTGCCGTTGGGCTCGTCAGTTGGTACAGACACACCTACCAATACGCGTGGCTAGCACATACTGAGAAGGCCATGCAAGACACAAAATACAAGCAGTATTGACGTCACGAGCATGCCAATGTGCTAAAACCTTATTTGGATTGCCAAGGTAAGGCTTTTGTTTTTATGAAAGGGAGTTTTACTCCCGTAGCACATTGGCATGCTCGTGACGTCAATACTGCTTGTATTTTGTGTCTTGCATGGCCTTCTCAGTATGTGCTAGCCACGCGTATTGGTAGGTGTGTCTGTACCAACTGACGAGCCCAACGGCACACTGGGGCGAAACGCTGGCATTGTTTGAGCTAACCGGACCATTTTTATCATTTATTGATAATTCATCCGCTCAAATGGAAACTACATCATATTCCCTTCGGGAATATTCAAAACCTTATTAAATACGGTATATTGAAATATTCATGGACATCTGTGCTTACATAATACAATTACTTCCTCAGTCTTGATTTACTGGTTGATTACAACCATTTAGTGAACAAGGAGCCCAGTATAAAATTATGTACAGGGAAAGTGAATCTGGATGTTGTAGCATATACCATAACAATGCATAAAACATACATTTCCCCTCAGGGCTGAAGGGGTTGTTGGTGATTTGTTCAAATCCACAGGTGGTAATTTATATTTAATTTTACTCTTTACGTAAAATGACCAGAGTGGCAGAAGTGATTGGCAAAAGAAGGATGAAAGTAATGGCGTTTGCAGATGATTTGATGATCTGGGGAAACAAGGAGGAGGAAGTACAGGAGCAGTTGGATGTATGGGAAGAAATAGTACATGGATATGGGATGAAGTTTAGCATAAGCAAAAGCGAATGGGTGATCACAACCAGAAAGAAGGAGAGAGTCACAACAGGAATAACAATTGGTGGGGAAGAATTGAGGAAAGTAGAGAGTTTCAAGTATCTGGGAAGCATGATACAAGAAAATGGAAGATACGACAGAGAAATAAATGAGCGGGGTAGAGTATGGAGTAAGGATGTCCCTCAATACAGCAAAAGGGTTATGTATAGGACGTACTATGTTCCAATCCTGACGTACGCCTCGAGACCTGGGTTATGAAAGGAAGGGAGCGAAGCAGAATACAGGCTAGTGAGATGAAATTCTGAGAAGCATTATTGGAGTGACAAAGGTGGACAGGTTAAGAAATGATAAGATCAGAGAATTAGTCAAGGAGGGAGCATTATAGGCTAGGATAGAGGAATCAAGGCTTAAATGGTATGGGCATTGTAAGTGAATGGATGGGAGGAGGATACCCAGGAAGACACACGAGATGAAAATAAAGGGAAAAGGACCAAGAGATAAGTAGCTGAAGGGTTTGGAGGACTGCGTTGCGAATGAAAGGAGAAGACTGGACCAAGGTGGTGACGGAGAGATGGTGGGAAGACAGAAGACTATGGAGAGGCTTATGTTCCAAACAGACCCGGCCAGTGGCTGGAAACTGTTCAAGATGATGATGTTGACAAAAAAAAAAAAAAAGATTCAAGTAATAATTCCATTACAGTATAACCTGTCATATCCGGACTAATGTGGCGACCGGCCGATCCGGATATGGAAAAATCTGGATTTCACAAGGCTATTTTTACAAATAGCTAAGTGACCAGAAATAATTCACGAGTTTGTTGTTGATTAATTTTAATGTTTTTAACGGTTTAGTATCATTTTGTTAACTGTATAATGTACATAGGCTAAGAAATAGAATTGCTTTAAACTAAATTAAAATACAGTAATTAAATTATAATAATATGCTTTACAGTACATGTACTTACATAAATACACTGTACATTCTGCTTCTACATCTAACCTTTTTAGAGCACGGAACTTTTCTTCCATCGTAACAACAGTTTTTTTCCTTTTTTCGGACATTTTAGCAAAAAAATCAAGGTTTAAAGATAACAATAACGATAACAACGGTAAACAATAACAGTAACAACAGAAACACACTCGCAAAACAAACTGTCGCTTCAAGACTCACGCACAGACTGAAGGGTAGAAAGAGAGGCAGCCTCGTGTTGACGTTGGTGGCAGGCAGAAGCCGTGACTGGAATATCGCTTATTCACACAAAGGGATCCTTTCCACCCTTCACAAGTGGGGACTCCGTGGTAACTTACCGACTTTCATTGCGAATTTCATGTCCGTCCGACTCTTCCGTGTAAGGGTCGGTAGGACATTATCGCAGTACTATACCCAAGAAAATGGAGTTCCTCAGGGTTCAGTGCTGAGTGTCACCTTGTTCGCGATTGCCATTAATGGCATTGTTGCCGCCGCCGGGTCCGCAGTAGTTCCATCGCTGTATGTAGACGATTTAGCTCTGCATTACAGCTCTGGAAGTATGGCAGTCGTGGAACGGCAATTGCAGCTAGCTATCAACCGGGTCGACGGGTGGGCTCACGACCGGGGTTTTCGTTTTTCAGCAGCGAAAACCTCCGTCGTCCATTTTTGTCGGCTACGGAGGCTACATTTACACCCTGAACTACATCTCAGGGATGCTGCGTTGCCGTTGGTTGACACTTATCGCTTCCTGGGGCTCCATTTTGACAGCAAGTTAACGTGGCAGCACCAAATACGGCAATTGAAAATGACATGTCTCAGGAAACTGAACATGCTCAGGTTTCTTAGTGGCACTACGTGGGGGGCTGACCGTGCGGTGCTGCTACGGTTCTACCAAGCCCTCGTCCTGTCCCGGCTAGACTATGGTTCTGCGGCATACGGTTCAGCAAGGCCGGCAACCTTGAAAATGCTGGACAGTATCCACCATAGTGGCGTTAGGCTGGCTACCGGTGCCTTCCGGACCAGCCCGATACCCAGCCTACTCGCCGAATCGGGTGTTCCACCTTTAAATTATAGACGCCAACATATGCTTTTAGCATATGCTGCCAATGTGCGTCAAATGCCGCAACACCCGACCTATCAAGCTCTCTTCGGTACCCAAAACCACCAGGGTTACGCCAACCGGCCTCGTGCCACTCGGCCGGTTGGTATTAGACTTGATAGCTCGTGCACTGAAATAGGAGTGGCTGTAGGTCCCTGTATGATCCGGACATCTAGCGAGGTGCCTCCGTGGCAAGTCCCGCGTCCGTAAATTCGGTTAGATCTTCACCAAGGTCCTAAGGTGAACACGGATGCGTCCGTTTACCGGAGGCAGTTCCACAGCATAGTTCACCAATTTCCGGACGCTGGTATTCTATACACGGATGGTTCGAAGGTGGACGAGAAAGTGGGTTGTGCTTACGTTATTGATGGTGCAAATACCAAGATCTCTTTGCCTGAGGCCTGTAGTGTGTTTACTGCGGAGCTCGTTGCCATCTATGAAGCTCTGCAGTTTGCACTACAGGATGCACGAATCCACTTTCTCGTGTGTACCGACTCTTTGAGTTCGTTGCAGTCAATTGCTACATGTTTCCCGCAACACCCCCTAGTGCAGCGAATCCATGACCTACTAGCCGGGCTGTGCCACGCTGACACTCGAATCACCTTTCTGTGGCTTCCAAGCCACATGGGAATTGCGGGAAATGAGTTAGCGGATCAAGCTGCAAAAGAGGCGGTATCACTACCACCTCGACCAATGGAGGTACCCGCTAGAGATATTCGCTCTCAGTTACGCCTACAAGTTCTGGCTTTTTGGGAGAGTCAGTGGCTAGCTGACCCACTGCCCAGTAAACTGAGAGCGATCAAGGGAACTACTCGCGTGTGGCGGAGCTCCTTCCGGGTCCGGAGGGAGTCCGTCATTTTGTGTAGGCTAAGGATAGGTCATACAAGATCCACCCACTCATACCTAATGAGAAGGGAAGACCCCCCACTTTGTACCTGTGGAGCCGTATTCACCGTGGCCCACATTTTCACCGAGTGTGTGGATCTTGCTGACTTACGAAGAAACCGTGGTTTGCAGACGACACTCAAACTTATATTAGCCGATGACGTGGTGGCTGCTGATCGCGTTATCCGCTTTAGAAGTGAGAGTGGGTTAGGGCCAGCAATCTAAATTTTCCAGTGAACATTGACTCAACGACTTGTTCGTTTTTGAATGATAATGTTTTGTTTTTTCCGTAATTTTTGTTAATTTTTATAATTTTTATTTTTTATTTAATTGTTTGTTTTTGTTTTATTAATTTTTGGTCTTTTGAAATTTAGATGTCCACCTCAAAATTTTAAATTCAATTCAAAATTTGTATTCTTTAATCTGTGTTAAGAGGGGCAGATGACCTCGTAGTTCCGCCCCTTAAAACAACAATAACTAACTAACTAACTAAAGGGATGAGTTTCCGGGAAGATGTCGTTGACCGAGTCAGGCCACAACCCCTCGCGGTCAAGCACGCACACAGCCTTCCAGCGCTGCAACTCCCTGGCTAGCACAATAATGTATCCTCGCTCTCAACTACGGCTTAAAAATTCATTCGGAGATGTGTCCGGATATGGGAGGTTTCGGATATCACAGGTCCGGATGTGACAGGTTGTACTGTATATCCATTTTCTCCACTTTGTTCTGTTTTTTAAGGATTTGTTGCAAAAGGATGGTATAAGGAAATGTTGTTTATAAGAAATGAATTATATTGATGCTAACCTCTATAATTAGTAGATTACATAATTATTTCATGAAAAACTCAATTGAAAAGGAGAAGAATTTTGAGAAATCGTAACAAAGTCAATCATAATTTTAAGGGATAATGTATTGCATTTCATTTCATTTCATTCATATTACTTACAGCCATTTTCAGCCTTTCATGATAAAGGCAAAGTTATTGAGAAATGTCTCATGGAACAGACTCCATTTTGTCATCTACCATCAGCCATTGCCTGCTGTGCTTTCAGAAGCTTGTCAGTTAAATATGTATTTTATATGTTTCTTGCACATTGTGTTTATCTGTCAAACATATTGATAGTCTGTCAGAAGCCTGTATAAACACAATGTACTGTATACGAAAAAGGAATAATTGATGTTTTTGTAGCAAATATCACCTGTTTTACTGAGCAAAGCATCTTCCCATGTACAATGTACATTGGAGTAATCAATGTACTTGTAAAAATATAACTACAATAATTGTTATTATGGTATGAACAATTTCTTGCATATTTTATGCAAAATAATTAATATTAATGAAGAGGAAGAAATGCGCACAGTTGAAATCATTATGGTATTCTATTCAGGCACAAAGGCTGCAATGCTACACCATATTTTCAGATTCTATTTTCCCTTAAATAATTTTATATTGGCCACTGTTTACGTTGTCATTGTCGGCATGAGTAAACAAATAATTCTATGTTGTAATCAAAGATATCTATGAACACTTCAATGTACAGGGTTCAATGTTTTACACAATGAACTGGCTTGCCATGTGAACAGACTATCCCAGCTAGAATCAGGCGGAAGAGTGTACTTGCTTTTGATGCCACAAGCTGAATATAGAGCAGCATAATATTAAATATTAAAGCTTTCTCCCATGGAATGGCTTACATGTGGGATGCACCCTCACACTCTGCTTGTCTATGACAGGTGATGCCATTGGTCTCCATCTGGACATCATAGTACCGATGGTTGCAACGGTGTTGAACCCCAACAGCGATGGGGAAATGAAACTCAAAATGTTCACAGTCCTGTCGACCATTCTACAGGACCCCAAGACCCTCAAGTTGGCTGTCGATACAGAACCTTACATGGAGAGGTTGATCAAAGGTTTGTATGATCCTCTTGTATCTACCATTGTCTTGTCAGCTAATCTGGATTCCGACATGGTCCGTATTGACATTGAAGTTATATATATAAATGTGGTAAAATTTCCGTCTATCAATACTCAAATTTAAATACAAATTAATGTCACTTACAGTAAGCAGGACATGTTTCCGGGCGTCACTGCTCCCTTCATCAGCCACTTGTATATCTCAAACTGTGTTGTCATCCTTGCTCAAAATATACATTACAATTAAAATCACATAATTGTTCAGTTAAAAATGTCTCCTTCCACTCACGTTAATAATAAAAATAAAACCATTTCAAAAACACTGGCGAGCCGAACATGTCCTCAGACACTCCCGTCACTAAAAGCCATACGATAAATAAATAAAATCAATAAGACCATGGTGGTGGATTTCGCTTGTAGATTACTCTGCAACATTTAAAAAACACTGCTAAAATAAATATGCATGCATAGTACGATATCTGGACATTGAGAAAGCATATGACAGTGTATGCAGAAACAAAGTATGGAAGTCCCTGGAGGATAGAGGAGTAGAAAAATGGACTGTAAGGAGGATAAAGGAGATGTACCAGGGAAGCGTGAGCTGTGTGAAAGTGGGAGGAGAGAGATCGGACTGGTTGGAACAGAGAAACGGCCTGAAACAAGGAAGTGCACTGTCAGCGTTACTTTTCATTGTGGTGATGGATGACATAATGACCCGAGTGGCACAAGTAATTGGGGAAGGAAAGATGAAAGCAATGGTGTTTGCAGATGATTTGATGATTTGGGGAAACAAGGAGGAGGAGGTACAGGAACAGCTGGATGTGTGGGAAAGAATAATACAAGGATATGGGATGAAATTTAGCATAAATAAGAGTGGGATGGTGATCACAACAAGGAAGAAAGAAAGAACCACAACGGGAATAACAATTCGTGGGGAACAGCTGAAGAAAGTGGAGAATTTCAAGTCTCTGGGAAGCCTGATACAAGATAATGGAAGAAACGATAGAGAAATAAATGAACGGGGGAGACAGGCAGAAGCATTCCGGAGGAGCGTGAGAAGCATGTTATGGAGCAAGGATGTCCCTCAGAACAGCAAAAAGATCATATATCGGACGTACTATGTCTCTATCCTGACGTATGCCTCGGAGACCTGGGTTATGAAAGGAAGGGAGAAGAGCAAAATACAGGCCAGTGAGATAAGGTTCTTGAGAAGCAGTATTGGAGCTACAAAGATGGACAGAATAAGAAATGAGAGGACCAGAGAATTAATGAAGGAGGAACCATTACAGGATGGTATAGAGAAATCTAGACTTAGATGGTATGGACATGTAAAACGAATGGAGGAGAAGAGGATACCCAGGAGAGTACACGAGACGAAGTGGGAAGGAAAGAGACCGAGAGACAGGTGGCTGAAGGGGGTGGAAGAAAGCGTGAAGAAGAGAGGAGAAGACTGGACAAGGGTGGAGGCTGAGAGATGGTGGGAAGACAGAAGACGTTAGAGAGGCTTGTGTTCCAAACAGACCCGGCCAGTGGCAGGAAACTGTGCAAGATGATGATGATGAGTACGATATCTTAAAAACTTAATCTATTGACATTTGATCATTCGTCTGTCAGTATCCACGTTAAAATATTTAAAAACTATGTGCATGCATGCACATTTATTTTAGCAGTGTTGTTTAAATGTTGCTGCTTCACAAAACCAAAAGGATGGTAGTTGGAGGGTGCCAAGTATGGACTATAGGGAGGATTCAGCATAACCTCCTATCCAAATTCTGTTGAATGTTCTCTCTGCTGAAACGAGAGCTGTTGGGGCATGCGTTTATCATATTGCAGGATAATGTTCTTTCCAGGATGTTTAACACGCAATGCTCGATGAAGCTTGTGAAGTGTTTCAATGTAACGGGCAGCATTTATGGTTTACCCAGATTCAAGAAATTCAGCCAGAACGACACCCTCTGCATCCCAGCAGACTGCACTTTCTTTGCTTCTTTTTCCAAATGGTGCATTATAATGCTTTATCGTTTCTGGTTCGTAATGGTGAAAACAGCTCTCAACGACCGTGACAATACTCATCTAAAGAATCATCTCCATTTCCTTAAGGTAGATGGCGACGGAGGGAGGAACACAGCCTGGCAGACACAAAGGTAGATGGGGACGGAGGGAGGAACACAGCCTGGCAGGCACAAGGGTAGATGGGGACGGAGGGAGGAACACAGTCTGGCAGACACAAAGGTGGATGGGGACGGAGGGAGGAACACAGTCTGGCAGGCACATAAGTAGATGGGGACAGAGGGAGGAACAACAGCCTGGCAGACACAAAGGTAGATGGGGACGGAGCGAGGAACACAGTCTGGCAGACACAAAGGTGGATGGGGACGGAGGGAGGAACACAGCCTGGCAGGCACAAAGGTAGATGGGGACGGAGGGAGGAACACAGTCTGGCAGGCACATAGGTAGATGGGGACAGAGGGAGGAACAACAGCCTGGCAGACACAAAGGTAGATGGGGACGGAGCGAGGAACACAGCCTGGCAGGCACAAAGGTATATGGGGACGGAGGGAGGAACACAGCCTGGCAGACACGAAGGTAGATGAGGACGGACGGAGGAACACAGCCTGGCAGACACAAAAGTAGATGGGGACGGAGGGAGGAACACAGCCTGGCAGGCACAAAGGTATATGGGGACGGAGGGAGGAACACAGCCTGGCAGGCATGAAGGTAGATGAGGACGGACGGAGGAACACAGCCTGGCAGACACAAAGGTAGATGGGGACGGAGGGAGGAACACAGCCTGGCAGGCACAAAGGTAGATGGGGACGGAGGGAGGAACACAGTCTGGCAGGCACAAAGGTATATGGGGACGGAGCGAGGAACACAGCCTGGCAGGTACAAAGGTAGATGGGACGGAGGGAGGAACACAGCCTGGCAGGCACAAAGGTAGATGGGACGGAGGGAGGAACACAGCCTGGCAGGCACAAAGGTATATGGGGACGGAGCGAGGAACACAGCCTGGCAGGCATGAAGGTAGATGAGGACGGACGGAGGAACACAGCCTGGCAGGTACAAAGGTAGATGGGGACGGAGCGAGGAACACAGCCTGGCAGGCACAAAGGTGGATGGGGACGGAGGGAGGAACACAGCCTGGCAGACACAAAGGTGGATGGGGACGGAGCGAGGAATACAGTCTGGCAGGCACAAAGGTATATGGGGACGGAGGGAGGAACACAGCCTGGCAGGCATGAAGGTAGATGAGGACGGACGGAGGAACACAGCCTGGCAGGTACAAAGGTAGATGGGGACGGAGCGAGGAACACAGCCTGGCAGGCACAAAGGTGGATGGGGACGGAGGGAGGAACACAGCCTGGCAGACACAAAGGTGGATGGGGACGGAGCGAGGAACACAGCCTGGCAGACACAAAGGTGGATGGGGACGGAGCGAGGAACACAGCCTGGCAGACACAAAGGTGGATGGGGACGGAGCGAGGAACACAGCCTGGCAGACACAAAGGTGAATGGGGACGGAGGGAGGAACACAGCCTGGCAGGCACAAAGGTAGATGGGGACGGAGCGAGGAACACAGCCTGGCAGGCACAAAGGTAGATGGGGACGGAGGGAGGAACACAGCCTGGCAGGCACAAAGGTAGTTGAGGACGGAGCGAGGAACACAGCCTGGCAGACACAAAGGTAGTTGGGGACGGAGGGAGGAACACAGCCTGGCGGACACAAAGGTAGATGGGGGCTGAGGGAGGAACACAGCCTGGCAGGCACAAAGGTGGATGGGGACGGAGCGAGGAACACAGCCTGGCGGACACAAAGGTGGATGGGGACGGAGCGAGGAACACAGCCTGGCAGACACAAAGGTGGATGGGGACGGAGGGAGGAACACAGCCTGGCAGACACAAAGGTGGATGGGGACGGAGGGAGGAACACAGCCTGGCAGGCACAAAGGTAGATGGGGACGGAGCGAGGAACACAGCCTGGCAGGCACAAAGGTAGATGGGACGGAGGGAGGAACACAGCCTGGCAGGCACAAAGGTAGTTGAGGACGGAGCGAGGAACACAGCCTGGCAGACACAAAGGTAGTTGGGGACGGAGGGAGGAACACAGCCTGGCAGGCACAAAGGTAGATGGGGACGGAGGGAGGAACACAGCCTGGCGGACACAAAGGATAATTTCTCACGATTTCAGTATATAGCCGTATTGGATATGTTGTATACACATGACGCTCATCGTAAAATTACGATACCAAGTTCGCAAATGCTCTAGTTTTCTCAGTGCCTTAGGCTCATGAGTGATGCTGGTATTATTTCTGGACTTAATAATGGGATACCAACTCCCATGGGTGCCAAATGATTTCTGATGGGGAATCTTTTTATAACCTTTGAACTAACTCACCTCTGTGTCATCATCATCCTCATTTTTTTAATGTAATTTTAATTGTTTGATGCTCACCCAATGGTGTCATGGACTTTGAGAATGCTTTAGGGAGAAGAATGTTCCAATAGAACCGAAACATGTATCACATGAGAACATAGATTCTCGACAAAGTAAGTAGTATTGTAAAGTGGGAATCATCATCATCATCATCATCATCATCATCATCATTTCCCCTTATCCAGCTCCTGCCGGGTCGGGGTATTTATGGCACTTCTCCACTTTCCTCTTTCCTTCCACCATTCTTCTTCCACGATCTTGTCCCAGTCCAGATTTCTTTTTCTCACGCTGTTCTTCACTGAATCAATCCACCTTGTTCTAGGTCTTCCCCTTGCTCTCTTACCCTTGCACTTCGCCTCCAGCATCTGTCTTGGTATTCTATTTTCCTCCATCCTCTTTACATGTCCAAACCACCTTAGTTTATTCTTCTCAATTCTCTCATTTAGTTTTCCCATCCCAACTTCCTTCCTAACATCTTCATTCCTCACTCTGTCTTTCCTTGTCTTACCTATCATACTTCTTAGGAATTTCATTTCACTGGCTTGGATTCTACTCTCTTGCCTGCTCGTCAGGGTCCAAGTCTCAGCTGCATACGTTAATATGGGTACATAGTACATTTTATACATTACCTCCTTGCTTTTCCTTGGTACTTCCTTATCCCAAACAAGTTTTCTTACACTTTGATAGAATGCATTGCTCTGCTGTACCCTCCTGCCAATCTCCATGTCCAACCTACCAGTTTGCATCAATTCACTTCCTAGGTATTTGAACGTGTCCACAATTTCCAAACTCTGACTTCCAATTTTCACAATGCCCTTTCCTTGTCTTTCCCCTCTTGTCATCACCATGGTCTTGCTTTTCTCTATACTGATTTTCAGGCCATACTTCTGAATATTTTCGTTCAGTGCATCTAGTTGTTTTTGCACTTCTTCCGTGTTCCTTCCCCAGACCACAATATCGTCTGCAAATAATAGTAACTTCATTTCTTTATGTCCATATGCTTCCTTTGTTTCCTTTACAATTTCATCCATCACCATTATGAACAAGAGAGGTGACAGCACACTCCCCTGTCTTAGTCCAGTCTTGTTCCTAAACCAATCTGTCTTTCCAACTGGGGTCAGTACCCTGCTAACACAGTTGTTGTACATTGCTTGCACCATTTCCAACATTTCTCTTCCCAGTCTCTTCTTAACCATGGTTTCCCATACCTTCTCTCTGGGGACACTATCATATGCCTTTTCTAGATCTATGAAAGTCATGATCAAATCCTCTCCATATTCCCAGTTCTTTTCCATCACCTGCCTCAAGCTAAAGATTGGGTCCACTGTGGATCTTCCACTCCTGAAGCCATACTGTTCCTCTTGCAACTCTCCTTCCACCTTTCTTCTCATTCTTCTTTCTAATATCCTTTCCAGTATTTTTACTATCTGTGATATGAGGGTGATCCCTCTATAGTTATCACACACTTTCTTGTCCCCTTTCTTAAACACTGGTATTATTAGCCCTTTCACCCAGTCTTCTGGTACACATTTCCGTTTCCACACACACTTTAACAGTCGATACAGCCATTGCATACCAACAGGTCCAGCAGCCTTTATCATTTCTACACTGATCTCATCCACCCCTGTTGCTTTTCCCATCTTCATCTTCTGTACTGCTAATTCTACCTCCAGCATTGTTATATCATCTTCTGTTATAGAGTCGTCAGGCTGTGTCACTTCGATCTCACCAGTACAATTGCTCACGTTCAATAGCTTATCGAAATACTCCTTCCATCGTCCCTTTATCTCTTCCGGGTGTGTTAACAACTCTCCATCTTCCTTTTTCACCAGCTTTGTAGTAACCCTTTCTTTCCTCTTACTTCTTAGAAGCCCATACAGCATCCTTTTACTGCCACTTACATCTGTTTCCATTCTTCGTGTAAATTCTTCCCAACTTTTCTTCTTTTCTTCTCCTACCACTTTCTTACACCTCCGTTTGCTGTCGTGATACTTCCTTTTGCTTTCTTCTGTTTGATCTCGGTTCCATTCTTTCCATGCAGACTTCTTTTCTTTCACTGCTTTCCTCACTTCCTCATTCCACCACGGTGTCTCCTTCTCTTTCACTCTTGTTGACGTCCTACCACAAGCACTCTCTGCTGCACCAGCAAATGCCTTTTTAAAGTGGGACCATTCCTCTTCTACATTTTCCACTTCAGTAACTGGGATTTGTTGCTTCAATCTCTCCAGAAAATCTTCCTGTACAGCTTTGTCTTTCAATTTCCATACTTTTATTTTACTTTCTCTGATCTCCTTTAGGTTTTCCAATTTTCCCCATCTAAATTTTGCCACCACAGTTCTATGGTCCCCATCAAATGCTTCTCCTGGTAAAGCTGTCACATCCATCAGCTTTCTGCGATTTGTCCTTTCCACCAGGAAGTAGTCAATTACTGATTTTGTTCTTCTATCACCCCACCCATATCTCGTAATTTTTCTGCTGTTTTTCTTCCGAAACCATGAATTACCCACTATCAGTCCATTCCTTTCACAAAAGTTTACAAGTTCCTCTCCTTCCCGGTTCTTTTTCCCATATCCATATGGTCCAACGACTTCTTCCTTTCCTTGTCTCTCATTTCCGACTTATGCATTCATATCTCCCATGATCACCACTTCTACATCTGAGATTACTCTTTCTACATCCTCCAGGAATACTTCAATATCTTCTTCTCTGTTTCCAGTCTGTGGTGCATACACTTGTATGAAGTCCATCACGTCATTCTTCATCTTCATTCTAATTTTCATTATTCTGTCACTCACACACTCTACCACTTCAACATACTCCTCCAGTTGTTTCGAGGTTATCAGTCCCACGCCATTTTTTGCCTCTTGGCCACCACTCCAGTATAATGTATATCCTTTCCTCAATTTCTTCCTTCCTTTACCTTTCCATTTCACTTCACTCAGCCCCATCATTCCAACCTTCTCCCTCTCCATGAAGTCTACCACCTCCTCCACCTTGCCTGTCAGGGTCATGACATTCATGATTCCCACTTTCATTTCGGTTACTGGTCGCCCATTTCTCACAGTTCCCCCAGTACCAAAGGAACTGCGCGTCGCCTGCAGGGTACGCCCTAACCTTTTCCGAATCATTGGAAGTGCCATTTCCATTTTAGGCTATTATTACGATGGGGTCGCCACTCCCAAAGGCATTTTATGAAGCTACTGCCAGCTATTATTCAGGCCGCCCCTAACATGGAGAACAGACGCCCTTGCAGCCGCCCCTAACCTGGGAAACAGACGCTGCCGATTGATGCTGTACTCATACTATTCCCTGAGTACTGGGTTGCCTCTTCCGCAATCTCCACCGTTCCGAAGTCCATCTTCTCCGCTGCAGATTCCGTTGAGGTCTTCGCACGTAACCCTGTGCACGGGGCCTATGTTATACCCCATAGGACTGGGTCCTCACCAGAACTTAGCCGGTACTGTAGTTCCATGGTATATTACAGTACCGTTGCCCACCCCCGCGACATGGACGCGCCTGGCAAGAATTATCCATGTATCCAATTAGGATTGACTCATGGACCGGGTTAAGGAGCTGTCTAAATCCAGCCTCCAAGGCTGTAAAGTGGGAATATTGTAATTAATTAACTACATATACCCAGGCACAAGATTATGCTATCTGTTAGGGCCTTTGTAATGTTATTATAGCGTGTTATTACCACAGTTACAAAAGTTGGCATCTCTCTCTCGGACAAGAAATGACCACAGATACCCTGAAGAGGATTCGCAGAGCTCAAAAGTTTTGATTCCGAATTTTGCAGCTTTTAGGGTAATATAGATTTGTATTCCAAGTCAGCATTTGTGGATGTCGGCTGTCTGAATATTTTTGTGTATTTTGAAAAGCTTTTTAGGCCTCGTATATGTATCTCGTGTATAATTGTCAACAAAGTGTAAATATCACAATATTAGTCCAAACCTGTCCCTTGCCATTGTTTGAGGGAATATGGGGGTTTCTAAAAATCCATCCCTGGTGAAATCGCTCTTCAGGGTGGTTTCTGTATTATCTCCATCAACATTGCAAGTCCCAAGAACACAAATTTCCTTCCCTATCACTGGCTCCCACTTCCTGGCATGCGACCTTGGTTTCAAGGACGCGCCGAGTATACATTCTGCTACGTGCCTATTTTTTTCTCGAACAATTAGTTCAATCACTTTATCATCGATCAGCAAAAAAGCATCTAAAACAGACGTTAAATGCTTTCTTGTACCCGTGAAGGGGATCTTTATGTGCTCGTGATGAGATCTACCTCTTTTCACAACCACTGAACAGCAGATGATGTTATTACAGCTGAAGCTATTTCTTCTTAATCTGCACTGTCTGCCACTTCTCCAGTAACCTCATGCTATGCATAGTCTCTGTCCATATCACTACCAAAAATATCGCTTCCCAATACATCACTTCCAGTACTGTCATCTATCAAATCAATAATCTCTGCGCCCGCAGGAGATTTCCTCTGCGCTTGAGTAGCCTCTAGCCTGCGAAGCAAAAAAATATCTGCGAAGTATTTGCCTTCAGTAATTGCCCTTCATAAGTGGCAAGAATTTTCAAGTTAGATATAGTTCAAAATCATTCTCGAGATGGCAGGATAGGGCGTGGTACCTCCTAAAGAAACTAACTTGAAACTCAATAGAGTGCATTTCATTTTCTTTCCCTGATCAATATGAGTCTAAAGCAACGGATATCGATCAATTTTGTATTAGTTCTAATTATGAAACAGAGATGGCATGAAAGTACATAACTTCTCAATTCATAAGGTGAAAAATGATCCCGCCAAGCAGCAGTGTTTCATGTGTAATAGGCATTCTAACTTCCACCCGCACCGGCTGTTTGTGGTACGTCGAACCGGCTTGAGGGGTTAAGAAGTATCACTAAATGCATGTGTGAAGTTTCAATGCTTTGAGATTAATGGTAGCCGATAGGAGAAAGGTGACCTCAGTTCTAATGAAGATGAATGAAGCTGGGCGAGGAGTTGTGGCCTGTTGGAATTTACCGTCCTAGCTTTTAAGTAACATTTTCCCATTGAGAAAAATAACTAACCCAGTTTTACATGTACCCATCCATGCATTCTTTTTCCACAGGAGAAAATTTATTTGTTTTGATTCAGAACACTTAAGATGGCTGTCGAGTTCTTCCGAGTTTTCTTTGAATAGAAGGCATGGAGATCATTGAAAGTTTTGATGCAACTTGCTCTCCCTTGTTTTGATTTTAGCTGTGATATATTTCATTCCAAAGTTCTTATTTTAGCTCAACAACCATTGTTGGAAATGATGTTCTCAGCATATCGTAGCCGAACTAAAACCATGCCCAATGTTTTACATTGTTCTCAGATCACCTCATTGATTCTTGAACTGTTCCAACTTCAAGAAGTGAAATCTGATGGCTCAATATAAACATATGGTAAACCTCTTTCTAGCAAACAATTTTCTTTATCATCAGGTTTCACACATTCTTTGTTGTTCCCTTGAGAGAATTCAAGGGCTTGAAATTTCCCTCATACCTCGAACTAGTTCCAGTGATAGGAATTGAATTCCCTTCAGCAGACATTTATTTTGCATAGTCAGGTGAAGAGAATATTTGCAAACTAATTAAAAGTAGATGTAATAATATAGCCTTTTTTAAAATTTTATTAATATCATAACATTGTGAGAATGTTCACCTCATATTGTAGAACAGAATGCGGTTAGGATGGAAGCTGAGGATCTGCTCTGGATTTGGAGATCTGACATTTGAATCCTAGGCATCCTAAATAAGGGTTTTCTATGCTGCCTCCAAGCAAATACTGGGATGGTAACTAGGCGCAGTTATGCAGGAAGGATCCAAGTTGATTTCATGCTACAGGTACCATTTAGTGGAGTAGATATGTTTTAAGGGAGTAAAATTTCATGAATTTCATTTTAACATGAATTTAAAACACAATGTTTTCACGATTAACTGAACTGTTGACTTATTTCTCGCAAAACTACAATGTGGTGCTTATTTAATGTCCTGGGCCATCTAATAAGTCCGTCTAACGTTTGTGTGCGGTTTAGTTGATCTATGTCAGCTGCATTCTGAGAAATGTGTATCTACAGTAAATATATTTAAAAAATTCTCACAAAAAAAATATTTTAGTTTAAAGTTAAAGATCATTTTATAGAAATTAGAATTTTGAATCATAACAATATTCTTTCCCTGAGTTAAGGAGGTATCACTAAATACATGTGCGAAGTTTCAATGCTTCGAGATTAACAGTATAGGAGAAAGTTTGCCTCAGTGCTCAGTTCTAATGTTAACTCTTTCATGTGTCTTTAAAACATCAGAATTAATAAATTGTATGTGACGTCTCATTTGCAAGAGCCACAAGGCTATCAGATTGAGTATTAAGTACAATTGCCATATTGAACACCATAAAATATTGAAATTTAAACTTAGAAATTCAATATTTAGCAAAATGAAAGTATTAGATAGGAGATTGACTCTAGTTACAATCATCATCATCATGAACCGGCTCCAGTTTCCCGGGTGCGGTGAATGAGCGCTCTCCATTTAGTTCTCTCCAAGAATGTCTCCCCCTCCACGACCTGCTGCAAATCCAGACCTCTCCCTGCAAGATCATTTCTAACCTGGTCGATCAATATCTTCCTCGGTCGACCTCTTGGTCTCTTGCCTTTCAGTTCTTTCTCAAACCACACTCTAGCTGTTCTTTGTGTGTCCTTTCTCTTGAGATGACCGAACCATTTCAGCCTGGCTTCAACACAGATCTCATTAAGAGATTTTTCTACTTGAACAAGATGGCATATCTCATCATTTTTTATTTTGTCCCTCCTTGTCTTCTGAATCATAGTTCTTAAAAACTTCATCTCCACCGCCTGTAGTTTCCTGGTATTTCTCTTGGATTGGGTACAGGTTTCTAAGCTATATGTAGTAACAGGTACAATGATGGGGTTATAAAGAATCAACTATTTGAGCAGTGTGACATTTCATCTCGGTACTTAAAATCCTAAAATATTATAGTTAGTTTGTAAAACACACTGCAATTCTGTAAATTTTATAGAAAACCGTGAATGTTGGCACGTATGCAAATACCATACCTTCTAATGGGCAATGACTGATTCCATGCAACTCCTATTAATCCAGAAGAATAAATGTTTTGCAGACATCTCAATCTGGTTCGATTCCCGATTAATGCATCTGAGATTTTCAAAGTGAAATATCGCGTCCTGTTATTCGGATTCCACGTTATAATGGAGGGCTCGTGGCTCATCATCGCGAGATTAATGGTTATTTAGAGCTGTGATTCCTTTCATCTCAATCTAGTTGTCAGTGTTTAGCCGTGGTGTGGTACACGTGCTGAGAAGGCTACTGCCACCCTGAGCAGTGCCAATGTACTGCATTTACCGTATCTGTTTGTAATGCCCCAAGTAAACTGGATAGTAAATACCAACGGAAGGTTCAGCTCAGAAGAACATCATCTGACTTATTTCCTGTTACTAGGGTTGGTTGGTTGGTTGGTTCCTCAGTTTAGGGGCTGCGACAATGCGGTCATGTAGCCCCGTGTACTTTGGGTGTGTGTAGAATCTGTCTGATAACCGGTGTTAATTGCGATGGCTGTATTAGTGTGTGTTATCTGTTTATAATTCAAGTAAGGACTGCAGACATTCATTTTTCAAGTAGTTACTACTTTTGCTACCAAACGCCACCGTCAACAACAACTAGTTGTGAACTTAGTTACTAGATGCCACTGCAGTTGGCTCCTGGCGACGAACGTTGGAACTTAAGAGCGTTAGTCAAATCTAACCTATAATTTAGCTTCACACTTAGTGTAATTAGTGGAAGATTCTTTTACATGTCATAAATCTATGAACCCGCAACCTTGGGCATAGAAGCTCAGCATGCTACCGAAGCCACAATGGTTCAACGCACAGGACACTGCATGAAAATGTCAGACATGATCCAATAAGATAGAATACAACTAAAAACATGTATGTTCTTTAAATATTCAAATATGAGGAGTAACTGAACCATTGATTCAGAACTTTGATAGTATCGAAGCCAACTTCGAAGGGCCATTGCTCTGTTGCTACAGCTTTTATCCACTGCCATGATAGCAGAGGCTATTCAATGACTATGGTCTTTGACAATAGCCACATTGCGAATTGGATATTTACAACCTCATTGATGACTTGACCCGATCAATAGGTGAAAGTTTCCTTGTTTATGAATGTTAGTTCCTCAAAATGTAGAATATTTCAAATTTACCAGAAAATTAGCCAATACACAAGGTTAAAATGAAGGTTATGTCTGATAACCCTACCTGTTACTCCAACATGGAGCATGGGCACAAACTGTGAGCCTGTTGGCAGCTCGGCTTAATTCTCTGCCCAGCTCCTGTATCCTTTGCAAGATATAGCCAGTCCAATTCCAATTCCTCTCCTCTCCCTTTTGTTGCTGGGTGACTCTTAGGCAGCATACTCCCAGCATTTGTCTCAAATTCTTGTTACTGTCTGATATCCAATAAAAGAGAACAGACTTTACTTTTGAGTCAAAGGCTTTAAGAGATTACAAGATCTGCACACTGGTCGTAGCTAAGCTGATCTGTTGCCCTCTTTGGTGTTTACCACTGTCTGTAACTATACTTGCTAGGTAACAAAACTTGTTCACCCTCCCGAACTCTGGGCCTCCTGGGTAAGAGGCAAGCTAGCTACACCACAATACCAACTAAGATGTTTTCAAATCCCTGTGACTTCCAAAGAAGAAACAAGAAAAGGGAAAAAAACATTGCTCGCACTCTTAGAGTGGAACATAAACTGAAAGGATAAAAAGTGGATTTTGAAAGCTTCAGCTTATCTTTTAACTGATATGGTTCATGTGAGAGACTCGTCAGTGAATATACTGTCACATTACAGATCCCCTCCACTGCAAAATTCCGACGTCCTGGCATATCTAAAACTACAACAAATAACAGAGGCATTAAACTCATAGCTGGTAAAATTAATCTATTTTGGGTAGATTTTTTGCTGGACTAGTACAGAGTTCACATTTATTAAATTCCTTTGTGGGTATCTATATGTAGGTATTCACAATTAACGCAAGACTGCTCTTGAAAACTCTGTTTTATCTCCTCCAACAACTAGGCAGGAACAACAAGAAATATATATATAAAAACAAAAGAAGGTAGTCTCTCTTCTTCCATTACCGCACATCTTTGGTTCGAAGATAGTTCACTTCCACTACACCTTATTTAAAACTATTTTTTGAGAAATGAAATACCAGTTCACAAAAAACTACACCAATAACCGTTTTGTTCTAGGTCACTACTGCTGTTGATACATTTAGGAACTTCACAACATTGTCATGTAGCCCCGTGTACTTGGGCGTGTGTGGAGTTTGTCTGATAACCTGTGTTATTACTACTAGTTAATTTTCACGATTGTAAAAAGTTAAATGGTACAGACTGTAGCAATAAGCCTTTTATAGGGCATTAATTGATAGCAAAAGGAGATGTGTATGTCTCCTAAGCTGCAAGTTATCCACAAGGTGACACAGGAGGCTGGAGTGGTCCCTTCCCCTGTTATACCTTCCTGTCAATGTGTTTGTTATTTCACTATGCTTCTTTACTTCAGTTTCTATTCAATATTGGTATAGTGTTAATTTGTAACCCTTCAGTCGGTCAACACGATTGTGCCCAATGAATGGGCGGGGTACAAGATATAAATATATAACGACACTCCTGGAAAGAATGACATGTATTAATTAGATTATCACAAATAATAGGGCAGTTAAGGATTACGCGTTTGGACCCTCAAGTGGCCATCATCAGATCCTGATCACTGTGTAGCGGTTCAAGTTTACACTAAATAATGAATTAATTAAATTTAGGTTGCTACTGCAGTATTGTAGTAGGTCGTCTTGGTTGTATAATTTCGGTGAATCTCGTTTTTGTCTTGAATTGAGTAATAAAAATGTTTAAAAAATGTATATACACTTGTGTACAAATAAAAACAAAAAGTCAACAAACAAAACTAACAAACATGAAGCTAGCATGCACTATCAAAATACTATATGCACTGTACTTGCAGATCTGATGATCGGCACTTGAGGGTCAAAACACATTATCCTAAACTGCCCCATTATCTGTATGAAAAATCTAATTAATACATGTCAATTTTTCAGGAATGTCGTTACATATTTATATCTTGTACCCCGCCCATTCATTGATCACAATTGTGTTCACCGACTCATGAGCTACAAATTAACAATTTATAGGCAACACTGAAAATGTATGGCTTTCAAATCTATACATATTGGTACATATTGTGCAAAACCAAAGATTGGCAACCTTGTTATGATGGCAGCATTTTCTCATTAGTGATTGTAAGTAAACAGCCTGTTTCAGTAAATCAATAATTAAACACCCGAGTTGTGGCAGATACAATGAATGCTTCCTTACTCTCTCCTCTCTACCCGCTAAGCCATGCTACTCACCACATAAACGAGTAGGAACAGAGGGATATTTTTCTCAGTTCTTGAGGTGATGAGATGTTTGTTGCAGATGCGTTTGTTCCGAGCCTTGTCTGGCATGCAGGAAGAACTGCCGAAGCCATCCGAACAGCTGCTGTTGTGTGCTTGTATACTGTGCTTGAGAACCCTCCGAGCTCTGTCAGGGACATCTGGAGCGAGCTTGTTCCGCAACTTGTAGCGCTGGTGGAAGACTCGTCCAAGAAGACACGCCTCTTTGCTCTACGCACCATCATACGATGGGTGCGTCTCATTAGGGGACACCAGCTGTATAAAGCGGATCACGTCCTCAAAGTATTCCCAGGTACATATTTGTTAAATTTGAGTAAGATTGTTTGCAATTGACATATGAAACCAGTCAGTTCATCATCATTTTACAGCTCCAGTTTCCCGGGTGTGGTATACAAGCGCTCGCCATTTCCTTCGGTCGGAGTCGAGTTGCTATTCTTCTACATCTTCCCATTTCACATTCCGTTTGTTGACCTCTCACTTCACTGTGTCTTGGTCTTCCTACCGGTCTCCTCCCTCTCACCTCTCTGTCGTAATAATTTCTTGGTGTTCTATTTCTGTCCATTCTCATGACGTGTCCAAACCACTGTAAGAATGCTACCTTTTTTCTTTTTAATGTCCGAGATGGTAGCTTTACCCACTCCATAATGTTTTGACAAAGACGAGCCACTTTCACCTCTTTCAAGTCTATTTAATATTTTGAGTTTGGTTTCTATAGTGGAAAGAATGGAACCGAGATCAAACAGAAGAAAGCAAAAGGAAGTATCACGACAGCAAACGGAGGTGTAAGAAAGTGGTAGGAGAAGAAAAGAAGAAAAGTTGGGAAAAATTTACATGGAGAATGGAAACAGATGTAAGTGGCAGTAAAAGGATGCTGTATGGGCTTCTAAGAAGTAAGAGGAAAGAAAGAGTTACTACCAAGCTTGTGAAAAAGGAAGATGGAGAGTTGTTAACACACCCAGAAGAGATAAAGGGACGATGGAAGGAGTATTTCGATAAGCTATTGAATGTGAGCAATTGTACTGGTGAGATGGAAGTGACACAACCTGACGACTCTATAACAGAAGATGATATAACAATGCTGGAGGTAGAATTAGCAGTACAGAAGATGAAGATGGGAAAAGCAACAGGGGTGGATGAGATCAGTGTAGAAATGATAAAGGCTGCTGGACCTGTTGGTATGCAATGGCTGTATCGACTGTTAAAGTGTGTGTGGAAACGGAAATGTGTACCAGAAGACTGGGAGAAAGGGCTAATAATACCAGTGTTTAAGAAGGGGGACAAGAAAGTGTGTGATAACTATAGAGGGATCACCCTCATATCACAGATAGTAAAAATACTGGAAAGGATATTAGAAAGAAGAATGAGAAGAAAGGTGGAAGGAGAGTTGCAAGAGGAACAGTATGGCTTCAGGAGTGGAAGATCCACAGTGGACCCAATCTTTAGTTTGAGGCAGGTGATGGAAAAGAACTGGGAATATGGAGAGGATTTGATCATGACTTTCATAGATCTAGAAAAGGCATATGATAGTGTCCCCAGAGAGAAGGTATGGGAAACCATGGTTAAGAAGAGACTGGGAAGAGAAATGTTGGAAATGGTGCAAGCAATGTACAACAACTGTGTTAGCAGGGTACTGACCCCAGTTGGAAAGACAGATTGGTTTAGGAACAAGACTGGACTAAGACAGGGGAGTGTGCTGTCACCTCTCTTGTTCATAATGGTGATGGATGAAATTGTAAAGGAAACAAAGGAAGCATATGGACATAAAGAAATGAAACCACTGTTATTTGCAGATGATATTGTGATCTGGGGAAGGAACACCGAAGAAGTGCAAAAACAACTAGATGCACTGAACGAAAATATTCAGAAGTACGGCCTGAAAATCGGTATAGAGAAAAGCAAGACCATGGTGATGACAAGAGGGGAAAGACAAGGAAAGGGCACTGTGAAAATTGGAAGTCAGAGTTTGGAAATTGTGGACACGTTCAAATACCTAGGAAGTGAATTGATGCAAAATGGTAGGTTGGACATGGAGATTGGCAGGAGGGTACAGCAGAGCAATGCATTCTATCAAAGTGTAAGAAAACTTGTTTGGGATAAGGAAGTACCAAGGAAAAGCAAGGAGGTAATGTATAAAATGTACTATGTACCCATATTAACTTATGCAGCTGAGACTTGGACCCCGTGTGGGTGCGGGTTAGAATACACCCACGGTATGCCCTGCCTGTCGTAGGAGGCGACTAATAGGGCCGACATGGCCGAATAACTTGCCAGTTTTGATTTGTTCAGACCCCCTGTGGATGGGGAGGGCAGAATTCATCCACGGTATCCCCTGCCTGTTGTAAAAGGCGACTTAGAGGGGGCCTTATAAAGGTCAATTTTGGTTTTCTGGTCCCAGCTCTGGTTTGACCAATAGAAATAAACATGCGTGCTGTTAGGGGAAGGGCCACCAGCTTGGCCATCAGGCCAGAAAGCCTAGACGGTATGCCCCATCCCGTCAGGTGGGTGCGCCATGTACCCTACAGTAGTATCCGCCTTACAACGAAGGTCCCTGCATGGCCGAATACTGGAGCTGAATACAGTAAAACTTCTTTTATACGATTCACACTTATACGTTTTCTACACTTAAACGATTTTTTTCTTGGTCCTGGCAAAATCCCTATACTTTCCATGTTAATTTATTTCCGATATACGTTTTACATTTATTCGTTTTTCACGCTTATACGATCATATCTTACGT
This sequence comes from Meconema thalassinum, assembly GCA_946902985.2. Classification (NCBI taxonomy): domain Eukaryota; kingdom Metazoa; phylum Arthropoda; class Insecta; order Orthoptera; family Tettigoniidae; genus Meconema; species Meconema thalassinum. The sequence continues at coordinate 38,629,260 of OX336394.1, forward strand.
CCCCGAGAGAAAAATGCGTCGTTTATACGTTTACAACGGTTTCCCTACCTAAAATCTCTAAAAATATTGGAGCCAGAAACTTATGACACGCACTGTACGTTTCTCGGAAACCATCCCTCGCGCGGCGCTATGTTGTGGCGAGAGCGACCTTGAAGTTGCGTGTGTTGCGAAATACAACATCACTTGCTGCAGTCATTGTTCTGCCTTGTTCGGTGCTTCACTTGTGGTCCTATATTGTTCTGTGGTTGTGGTTAACCTTGATAGCAGTGAACATGGGTGAAAGGAAGAGGAAGTGCATTACGATTGCTGTTGTTCACTTCTTAACGGGGGCCATCGCTCGCCGCTCGCCCGCGCTGCGGGCCTGTCTCCCGCCAGGCACTTTGCCGTAATGCGTAGCTCGCGCGGCCTATAGCCTATACTGTAGTTCACAGCTGGTGCTGAAAATGTTCGCCATTCACTGCTACACATCGCTGGCACCTCTTTATGAAATTGTCATTTACGTTCTGAAGTTCCTCACCACCGATTGACTGTATTTCAACTGTAATATAGTCTTTAAGCTCATTTTCGCGAAAGATTTCCTGTACTTTATGAAGGTATTTACACACGTTCACGTAATGAAAATCGCATTGGAACATCACACTGAGCACTAAAGACGTGAACAATTGACTAAACTGAACCCCACACTGCTAAAGCACACTGCAAAGGAGGGAAACTTGTGGCGCCAAGAAGCGCATTACGGCCAAGTGCTTGACGGGGGACCGGCTCGCGGCAGGCGCGAGCGAGGGTCCGCGTCGCATATAACACAAGTCCCTGTATAACCCATAATGTCACATACATTTTGCAGTTTTTATTTAGCGACTTTCATTTACGCGTTTTTCATGCTTATACGTTTTTTTCATTTGGTCCCTTGAAAATCGTATAAGTGAAGTTTTATTGTAAATCCTGTGCATGCCGAGGGGGAAGTGCCTGTTCGAGGCACTGGGACCCCGGGCAATATCTGCTATGCCAGGTAGGTATTGCCTTGGCTGGGTGGCGCCCACAGTGATAGCCCCCGTTCGGAGTGGGCAGTATTCGGGGAGGATTTCGTCCGGGATGCCTAGTAAGCGATCACGGACACCTGCACAGGGTGGCACCCTTAAAAAGCCGTCTCTGGAGTGTAGACCGAATCCCAAGGTGTATACGCCTTGGGATGAGGCATTTAATAAGAAGTTCCCTGTTGACAGGTCTCCTCGCTACCTGGTAGCTACCAGGACAGACGGGGGAGATTTTAAACAGGTAAAATCGATCCTATTTTCAGAGGAAATCGAGGGGAAATATCGCGACCTTAACGGGATTTCCAAGCTCCGGAACGGGCAGCTCCTGCTGCATACCGTTGACCGGCAGCAAACCGAAGCGTTGCTGGAATGCACGCATTTCGGCGAAATTCCCGTTAAGGTTGAGAAGCACGATACGCTAAATGAGGTCCGTGGAGTTATATTCCATCGCGACCTCATTTTAAACAGCGACGCGGAATTGATGCGGGATCTGGGGAAGCGAGGCGTCACCAGGATTAGGCGCATCACCCGGAAAATTGGAAATGATAGCGTCGATACTGGAGCTTTCATTCTCCATTTTGAGGGTGATGTAGTGCCTAAGCAGGTGAAGGTCACGTCGTACCATTGCGATGTTAGACCGTACATCCCTCCACCTATGCGCTGCTACAATTGCCAGAAATTCGGTCATGTTTCTGCCAGGTGCACTGCCAAGGCGGTGTGTAGAGAGTGTGGCAAGGGGACACATGACGGTGTGGGGTGTACGCCTCCCCCGACGTGCCCTAACTGCCAAGGAAGTCACTCTCCGCGGTCGAAGCAGTGCCCTGAGTTCTGCAAGGAAGCAAAGATCCAAGAAATCAGAACATTGGATCAGCTTTCATATCACGACGCTCGAAAGAGATACCGTGATATGACTGCACCCGAATTTCCGGTATCTTTCGCGGCTAAGGTGATGCCACCTATCACCCCTGCCACTTTCGTTCCCCATGCTGTACCCTCGACGACGAACTACTCTGAGATCGTAAAGTCTCCCCTCGCTGTCCAAGCGAGACCTGTCATCCCGAAGAAGGTTACACAACCTTCTTCGGCCATTGTGAAAAAGGCGCCGGTTATACCATCTAAACCGGCGCAATCGGAGAAGAAGTCATCTTCCTCTCCGAAACGGTCGGAGAAGAAGTCTTCCCCTGCCAACGAGGCAAAGAAGACTTCTGCGACCGGGGCTGGATGACCTCCTGATAAGACAAAGATAGTGGAGAAGAGGGGGATGGAGCGGCGCCGTCTCTCTCGACCTCCGGCTGATGGGATGGCTCCTTCATCTGCTGGGCCTTCAGCTCACTCGACCATCAAGGGAGTGATGCCCGCAGAAGCCAAACCCATTAGTGTGGAGGAACTCCCCTATAGGAAAAATAAATCACCGGCGGAGAAGAGAGGGGCGGTTCAGCGCCGTTTCTCTTCCTCTCCTGCATACAAGGCAGCTCAGCCATCTGCTGGCCATTCCGCTCCTACCATCACCAAAGGAGCGGTGCCAGCTGGAGCGGCCTCGTTTTGCAAGGACCTGACGTCTGTGGGGAAGGGACCACCTACTTCCCCGAATAGACGTCTGCGTCGGTCTAGAAAGAAGCATGCTCGGGGTGTGTCGGGGACAAGTACCCAGTCTTCGGACAGGGAGAAAGTCCCTAGACACCGCTCTCGCTCTTCTCCAAGAGCGAGACTCGTGAGGTCCGACGACGACCGCGCGCAACCCAAGAGAGCGCCCGCTCCATTTTCTTCGTCTTCGGAAGGAGATGTGGAGATTGAGGTGTGCTCTCCTGCTCCATCATCTCCAACTAGAGATGGGGAAGGGTGGCAAACGGTCAAGCATAAGTAGAAGACCCACTTCTACTTAAGTCCACACCATGGCACTATTACAATGGAACTGTAATAGCTATTCTGTTCATCTCGCTGAGTTACGCCAATTAATATCTTCGTTTTCGGCAACCATTGTCTGTCTTCAGGAATCCAGGTTTCGTCCTGGACATGAAACAACAATGCGTCACTTCAAACTCTTCTCTGGAGACCGGGTGGACAGAGCTGTGGCCGCTGGTGGCGTCTGCACTCTCGTCCACTCTAGCCTCTTTAGTGAAGAGGTGCAGTTGCATACTCAGCTAGAGGCAGTTGCAGTTCGTACTTCGTTGCCAGTAATGGCAACAGTATGTAACGTGTACATCCCGCCTGATTCTCAGCCGGATTACGACCAGCTGGTGGATCTAGTCTCTCAGCCCCCCCCCTCCTTTTCTCCTTCTGGGAGATGTTAATGCCCACAACACCATCTGGGGCTCCGCTACCACTAGCGGTAAAGGGAGATATTTTGAGAGGCTGATTAGGCGGCTGGACCTGTGTCTGTTGAACACAGGGGAACCTACGCACTTCTCTATTGCACACGGTACTTATTCAAGTATCGATATTACCCTGTGCAGTCGTGCGCTGGTTCCCCTGCTACAGTGGGGTGTACACGATGACCTTTGTAATAGTGACCATTTTCCAATTATTGTTACTCTTCCGAACCAAAGAGCCATCGAGTTACCAAGTCGATGGCTTCTCCGTCGGGCTGATTGGCCAACTTTCACGGCACGTGCGGTGTTTGCCAAAGATACCTTTGAGAGTGTCGACGATCATACCATTCACATAACGAATGGTATTTTGGCTGCTGCTGAGGAAACAATACCTTCCTCATCCGGAAACTCACGCCGGAAGCTTGTCCCTTGGTGGACAGCCGAGATTGCAGCAGCCATTAAAGATCGTCGACGTGCTTTCAAATGCTATCGGAGGCAAAACACCATGGCCAACCTTATCACCTTCAGAAGGATGCGTGCCAGAGCCCGATATCTGATTCGGGAGAGTAAGAAAACGACGTGGGAAAAGTATGTGTCGTCCATGACGGCGCATACTCCATCATCTCAAGTGTGGACTAAGCTTCGTCGGATCTCCGGACTCCCGACATCACTGTCGATACCCGGAGTGTCCATCAATGGAGACATCATCACGGACCATCTCGCCATTGCCAACAGCATTGGCTCGCACTTCTTCGATGTATCCTGCTCCGGGAGTTACGATCCTACATTTCTGACTCTGAAGCGGGAGGCAGAGACTCACCCCTTGTCCTTTGCCACTGCTGCTTCGGAGTCCTATAATGTACCATTCTCTGAATGGGAACTGCGCAGTGCGCTTGCACTGTGCAGGGATACGGCTCCTGGACCGGATAACATACATAATCAAATGTTAAAGCATCTGTGCGAATCCAGTATAAAACAACTGTTGATCCTCTTTAATCGTATATGGATTGAAGGGGAGTTTCCATCTCAATGGCGAGAGGGGATCGTGATACCGATTCCTAAGGCTGGAAAGGATCCCAAGTTTGTAAGCAGCTATAGGCCCATTTGTTTGACAAATGGCCTATGCAAGCTGCTCGAAAAGATGGTGAACCGTCGACTGGTGTGGTTCTTGGAGGATAAAGGTCTCCTGTCTGAGTACCAATGTGGATTTCGCTCTCATAGGTCCACCACTGACCATCTGGTGCGACTTGAGAGCGCCATACAGGAGGCTTTTTTTCCGAAAGCAGCACCTAGTCACGGTTTTCTTTGACCTCGAGAAAGCCTACGACACCACATGGTGCTACGGGATCCTTTCCACCCTTCACAAGTGGGGACTCCGTGGTAACTTACCGACTTTCATTGCGAATTTCATGTCCGTCCGACTCTTCCGTGTAAGGGTCGGTCGGACATTATCGCAATACTATACCCAAGAAAATGGAGTTCCTCAGGGTTCAGTGCTGAGTGTCACCTTGTTCGCGATTGCCATTAATGGCATTGTTGCCGCCGCCGGGTCCGCGGTAGTTCCATCGCTGTATGTAGACGATTTAGCTCTGCATTACAGCTCTGGAAGTATGGCAGTCGTGGAACGGCAATTGCAGCTAGCTATCAACCGGGTCGACAGGTGGGCTCACGACCGGGGTTTCCGTTTTTCAGCAGCGAAAACCTCCGTCGTCCATTTTTGTCGGCTCCGGAGGCTACATTTACACCCTGAACTACATCTCAGGGATGCTGCGTTGCCGTTGGTTGACACTTATCGCTTCCTGGGGCTCCATTTTGACAGCAAGTTAACGTGGCAGCACCATATACGGCAATTGAAAATGACATGTCTCAGGAAACTGAACATGCTCAGGTTTCTTGTGGCACTACGTGGGGGGCTGACCGTGCGGTGCTGCTACGGTTCTACCAAGCCCTCGTCCTGTCCCGGCTAGACTATGGTTCTGCGGCATACGGTTCAGCAAGGCCGGCAACCTTGAAAATGCTGGACAGTATCCACCATAGTGGCGTTAGGCTGGCTACCGGTGCCTTCCGGACCAGCCCGATACCCAGCCTACTCGCCGAATCAGGTGTTCCACCTTTAAATTATAGACGCCAACATATGCTTTTAGCATATGCTGCCAATGTGCGTCAAATGCCGCAACACCCGACCTATCAAGCTCTCTTCGGTACCCAAAACCACCAGGGTTACGCCAACCGGCCTCGTTGGTATTAGACTTGATAGCTCGTGTACTGAAAAGGAGTGGCTGTAGGTCCCTGTATGATCCGGACATCTAGCGAGGTGCCTCCGTGGCAAGTCCCGCGTCCAGAAATTCGGTTAGATCTGCACCGAGGTCCTAAGGTGAACACGGATGCCTCCGTTTACCGGAGGCAGTTCCACAGCATAGTTCACCAATTTCCGGACGCTGGCATTCTATACACGGATGGTTCGAAGGTGGACGAGAAAGTGGGTTGTGTTTACGTTATTGATGGTGCAAATACCAAGATCTCTTTGCCTGAGGCCTGTAGTGTGTTTACTGCGGAGCTCGTTGCCATCTATGAAGCTCTGCAGTTTGCACTACAGGATGCTCGAATCCACTTTCTCGTGTGTACCGACTCTTTGAGTTCGTTGCAGTCAATTGCTACATGTTTCCCGCAACACCCCCTAGTGCAGCGAATCCACGACCTACTAGCCGGGCTGTGCCAAGCTGACACTCGAATCACCTTTCTGTGACTTCCAAGCCACATGGGAATTGCGGGAAATGAGTTAGCAGATCAAGCTGCAAAAGAGGCGGTATCACTACCACCTCGACCAATGGAGGTACCCGCTAGAGATATTCGCTCTCAGTTACGCCTACAAGTTCTGGCTTTTTGGGAGAGTCAGTGGCTAGCTGACCCACTGCCCAGTAAACTGAGAGCGATCAAGGGAACAACTCGCGTGTGGCGGAGCTCCTTCCGGGCCAGGAGAGAGTCCGTCATTTTGTGTAAGCTAAGGATAGGTCATACAAGATCCACCCACTCGTACCTAATGAGAAGGGAAGACCCCCCCACTTTGTACCTGTGGAGCCGTATTCACCGTGGCCCACATTTTTACCGAGTGTGTGGATCTTGCTGACTCACGAAGAAACCTTGGTTTTCAGACGACACTCAAACTTATATTAGCCGATGACGCGGTGGCTGCTGATCGCGTTATCCGCTTTATAAGTGAGAGTGGGTTAGGGCCAGCAATCTAAATTTTCCAGTGAACATTGACTCAACGACTTGTTCGTTTTTGAATGATAATGTTTTTGTTTTTTCCGTAATTTTTGTTTTTGTTTTATTAATTTTTGGTCTTTTTTTAAATTTAGATGTCCACCTCAAAATTTTAAATTCAATTCAAAATTTGTATTCTTTAAACTGTGTTAAGAGGGGCAGATGGCCTCGTAGTTCCGCCCCTTAAAACAACAATAACTAACTAACTAACTAACTAACTAACCCTGACAAGCAGGCAAGAGAGTAGAATCCAAGCCAGTGAAATGAAATTCCTAAGAAGTATGATAGGAAAGACAATGAAAGACAGAGTGAGGAATGAAGATGTTAGGAAGGAAGTTGGGATGGAAAAACTAAATGAGAGAATTGAGAAGAATAAACTAAGGTGGTTTGGACATGTAAAGAGGATGGAGGAAAATTGAATACCAAGACAGATGCTGGAGGCGAAGTGCAAGGGTAAGAGAGCAAGAGGAAGACCTAGAACAAGGTGGATTGATTCAGTGAAGAACAGCGTAAGAAAAAGAAATCTGGACTGGGACAAGATCGTGGAAGAAGAATGGTGGAAGGAAAGTGGAGAAGTGCCATAAATACCCCGACCCGGCAGGAGCTGGATAAGGGGAAATGATGATGATGATGATGATGGCAAAGTACACTCCTTGATTTTCTTGGCCACATCAAGATGCAAAGGGCGGTAGAAATCTCTTGAGGTTTTGTTAAGTGTTATTTGTACGACAAGATACTTTCGTCACCTCCCATATAGAACCTGGATTCATTGCTAAATATCATGGATAAATGTACCAGCATAGACAACAGGAGATTCGGGTTTACATTTCGACTGCTATGATGTGATCCTCACAAGGAGTTGTAGTAGTACCTGAGAAGCACCGACTTGGTTATCACTGGATTATAAATATAGTGTCTTGTGTCTAAACACAGGAATCCCATCAATAATAAGACATTTATTGCAATTTATTTTTTTCTTCCATGCAGTGGATATTCTGATAATGCATGATTGACATGAGGCTAGAAGGGATGACGGTAATGCCAAACGTTCATGTTGTTATGGCTATTCTCATCCAACAGCTCAGTATTGTACCCGATTGTCATCATGTGGACCATGTGTTCGTATCCCAACTAACTCACGGTCTTTCGAGGTATGGGACGTTCCTGCCCACTATACGACCACATGCTCAGGATTTGAGTCTACCAGGTAACTACTCTACAGGAAATACACAACATTTTCCTAAATGAACTATTTACTGGTCTAAAATCATGGCTATACAACAAATACAAATAAAGGACAAATTATATTTAATTCCCACAAATAAAATATAGGGTTATTCTGTGAGTTTTCTTCTTAAAATAGTGCTACACTGCACTCAAATCTAGCATCCTGTCAATGAGATTTTTAGACTTCCATGGGTTTCCATAGTGTTCATCATGTGACACAATTTTAGTTAATGGGAGTATCATAACACAAAAATCACATATCACATAAAAATGATATTAATAAAACATTACTCCATTTCTTATGGCATTTACCTTGATTAGCATGAATTCATTATTTTCTGCAATCATTAGCAAATATTTGTCGTGTCGTGTGAATCATCTTCCTCCTTTCCATCCATATGAACGCTTTAAGAAAAGTGGTACTTATCCCTTCCAAAATAAACATGGATAGAATATTTTATAGTTTCACCCTATAACGATTTTCTGGGTCTTGTCGGGCTTATCATCGTTACAAATGTGTCATGTTCTGGGAAAACACATACCCGTCTGCATAAATTAGCAGTAACTGGCAAAATGCACTCTAAAGAAGATGCCTACATTATTTTGGTTCAGCTTTCCTCCTCAGAGAATAACTGAGCCTAATATTATCTGATTTCTATGATCCAACAACGTATGTGAGTTGCAGCCCACCGTTCAATTCAATTGGCATCATCAAACACTCAAATCTTAATTGCATATTGAAATATCGAGATTCCTCAGTGTCCTATTGTGACTCTAACTTACAAGGGACCGGTCGAACGACCTTCCTCCCCCTCAGCAGGCAATAAAATTCGTTCCAGCTGGCTAGCTAAAATGGCCGCCGCAGAAGTGGTCTACAATCCCCCCTCTCTCTGCTGTCAAGATCAAGGTCAGGTTTGTTTACAAACGCAGTACTGGAGTAACGCTAAGTGTGGCTCCTAAGTAATTGAGTCATTTAAATATTTAACACCTATCTTTAGTGTCTTGGGCTCAACTGGCTCCTTAATTAACATTCATGGCTGGGGTGGAATTCTAGTGATAGCCTTGCCGTTCTATGGTGACTACTAGTGGCTTTTAGACGCGCATCATAGTGAAAATCCACGACTTTCACCAGCAGCTGTCAATAAAATATAAGGAAAACTGCGTTCCTAAACGACGAATATGATCCTTACCTCAGGGTAGGTCATTAATACACACATGCTCACTGCGTCTCGACGGACGTCATTAGTGGCATAATTCAAGCAAGCGTTGGATACAGACAGGCTCTGTCCAATTCGCTGCGTATAATACAGTATGCTCAAGGGCGATACTACTCGTAGATTCAGCCAACTTCTCACCTAACGCGCAAGCTATACTAGTTTGTCCCCGCAATATTTATTACGTAAATCACTGGATTCTACGTTAATTCTGCACGCTTACATGCGGCTCAAACAATACTTCACATATATGACTCAATCATTAAGGCACCCGCGCTCTCTCTGTCATACCACTTAAGCCAAAGCTTTACATAGCTCCTAACAAAAATGTAATACATTTACTGGCTTACTTTACTTTAATGGTCTTCAAACATAATCCTAAGGATTGACCATATCAAAATATTCATTCATATTTCACTGACACTGAAAAAGCTCTCGTATTTCTCTATATTTCACGTTATACTCTTACTGTTTACCAAATACAGTATCTTTACATTAGACATGACACTATTTGAACATTATTTAGGCCAAAAATGCCTATTACTTTACTGTTGCCGACCCCATAATATTATTATTATTATCATTCATTTAACGTTACCGTTACATCCATCACTATTTTTGCCTGAATGGCCTTAAACAAATCACCTTCCAAGCCATATTTTATTCAAGACGAGTGGTGAAAACTCGTTCAGTAAGTGACTATTACATATTATTCTCAAAGTGATAAATCGTTACATGGTGAACTATTTAGTTATAATGACATTATAAAATGGGTACTCACTTTTTCCTCTTTGCTGGATAGTGCCAGCGCTTCAGCTTTAGCGCTACCATGACGCTTGAATTAAGCCATCATGTTATCCTTTACACAACACTTAGATTCATACACTTTCCATATGATACACATATTTTTATCAGTGGCCCTTATCACTGCTGTACACTGCATATTAATCACTATACACATGAACACTTTAAATCACTATTTCACAATTTATATACATTTATCCACTACATCACATGTTGATCCTTAAATTGGACTTCTCCTACGCCTGATCTCAGAGATGCGATGCAATTATGACAACCGCTGGTCTCCGTGAAAATCTAACAGCGTTTTACGGACGTTCGATTCTCGTTCCCTGCAATCTTGTTCAGCTCACTATCCAGATTAGGTGGCAATGATTTCCAAGCTCCCATCATTGTAGTGATCCTGATGATGATGTCATATATAATTCTGACAATACCTCCCGGTATAAGAACTGTTCAAAAACATTATAAGTTCCTTTTCGCTGTGGCGAATTTATATTTGCGTCAGATAATAGATAAATATCTGTAATAATTTACTTTCGACGCACTTCATGATTACTTATGAAGCTTATAACTTGCTTCTATTGTTCTTCGACGGCGGAGCGTTGATACTTTAACATTTTTGGCGTGCTTACTGACAGCGTCTTAGTTACGTGTATACTGTAGAACAACTGTAGAACAACTGGCTTGGGTTGCCTTGCTCCCCCTATATAAAGGTTTCTCGTACAAAATAGTCCACTGGACACATGAGAGCGACTCCTTTCTTGAAATAATACCTCTTCAGCCAAAATGACATCTACATCTTGTTTATTTAGGTGTGGAGGTTTCAAAAACATTCGCGTGCCGGCGATCGCTTCGGCCAATTAATTACAATTAATTGCCTTAGTTCAGCGCGTGGGTACGCCATCGTGGTAATTCCCCGTTGACTGGTCACAAAGTCACTGCTCTTGAGCGTAGGCTAGGTTGTAATTCGTTCATTTGGAGATATAGGCCTTAATTTAGGTGAAAAACCACTCCTAAATTACCTCTCCGTGAATATATTCACCTGGGTGTATATTTCAATGCATTTCAATGCTCCACTTGGCTGTAATTAATTAATTTCCATGAGCCATCATCCCTACCCTAAGTTTCACCGTTGTCAAGCGGTGGATACCCGGGTCATTAATTTTGAGCTGTCTTCCTGCTCCAGACGTAAATAGTACGGTCGGCGCCTAGGCTCTCCGCCCACTTGCTAAAGGTCATTTGTAAAACTTCAAACTGGCCTCCTCTCATTTTCGTATGCTCTGAAAATGTATATTTTCTTGCATTTGGCTACAGTTCTTCCCTTAAATTGCTATGATATTCACCTATAGATCGTGAAATCACGCTACCTTGTTATATGTCAGTATACCTCTCATTGCTCTTTGGGTTCCCTGAATCGCTCCCCCGCAGAGATCAATGGTTCGACTCTAGGCATAACCATGTGCCTGGTCTTCTCTGATGAGACCTGAGTTCGATGCCAGACTGCCGTGACTAATTGGGCACAGTATGTAAAGACAGATGGCAAAAATTCTGGAGCCTGTCCTTAGTATTGAATAGCAGAGACCATTGCCTTAGACCAAAAGACGAGGAATGGACTTGTGTGTTCTTCCCTTTCTCCTTTACGGAGCACAAACGTGGTCATTAACTAAAAGCAAGCCTTGATGTTAGAAGTGTGCCAGAGGAAAATGGAGAGAAAACTCCTGTAGAGCATTTCTCGTAGCTGCCTGTCAACTGTCTCAACTCATTGTCCAACACATTAGCCACTACAATGTACTTTCCAGGATTATGTTTCAAAAAATATTTTAAACAGACCTGTTTGAGCTGTTTTGAATGGTCCATGATGATGGTAATGTGGCCTCAACAATCTGGTGAGTTGGAGCCATTTAGGCAATCTGCTTTCCAGTTTTGATGTTCCATATGGCACTGCCATCTTGTAGCAAAAGCAGTAATGCATTGGCTGAGATTTAATCATATTTTTCTTGTAATCGACAAATGTATTCAAGAGATTTTTTTCGAGTCCATAATGAGTGAGGATATAGTTATCTGAGGAAATAGTGAGATGGAAGTCCAGGAAAGGCTGAATGTCTGTAATGATCATTTGAAAAAAATATGGACTGAAAGTAAGTGCTGCAAAAACTGCTGCAATGTCTGTTAACAGACAGAGAAGTAAAGATAATACTGTATAATGCTGGAGGGCATACAATTGGAAACAGTAAACCAGTATCAGTACCTTGGATGCTTAATATCAAGTGACAACAGAATACAGCTTGAATTAAATCAAGTCAATTCTATCAGCAAGTTCGATATCTACTCTGGAATAAGCAAGTGCCACTAAGATCAAAACAAACTCTGTTTCGAACATACTTTGTCCCTATATTGACTTATGGGTTGGAAACATGCACAACTACCAAAAAAGATGACTGCAGACTTCAGAAATGCAGTTTCTAAGAATTATGCTTCAAGAAACTAGGAAAGACAAAGTAAGAAATGAGAAGATTAGAGAACAAGCTGGAATAACTCAGTCCCTGAAGGAGACCATAACTAGGGCACGTTTGCGATGGTTTGGTCACGACAAACATATGACAGAAAGAAGAATTGAATTGTTACCCCGAATAATGATCTAACCCACACAAAATCTCAAGTTGAGCTCTCGGTGGAATCATGATCTATCTGAATGCACTCACGGTTTCGTGAACGGAAAACAACATAAATGTCTTTGAAAGCAGAGTTATTTATTTTTCAAAGTTGGCATCCCGGCGAATACTGATCTATCTGTAAGAAAATGGCAGATGAATACAAGAAAGTTCTTAGCAGCAGTACTGAAAAACAAGGGTAGAAAACGCAGAATTAACATATCTGAATGGATGGATAATAGAAAGAAAGCATTGAGGAATGCTGGGGAGCCCCATAAAAGCAGGAAATGACTTTTCGTGCCAGGAAAATGATTATCACAACAGGTGAGTGGAACAGTGATCTAACCCTAAAGTGTACTGTAAGTTGTTTACATAGTTATATCTATGTTCATAAACACTTGCAATGTTAAGTGACATATTTCAGTAAAGCATATTTAATTAAAGTTTTACTCAGTACACAGGAATGATGATTTGAGATATCAAAGTAATTTAAACATATTATTTTTAGGTTTACTTTCGTGATACTTCGAACCTACAAAAGAAGCTCCAACTACAACAACTTCCCTCAGGTCTATGTCAACTGTATAATGAAGGTATTGCTAAAAAGAAAGCAAAGAAGAGGGATTTTATGTGCAAGTTCGTCCCACTCCAATACCGCAAGATCTATCAGAATCTGAAAGAAACGGAGTGAGAGTGACATAACGACTTGTTTATATCTATAGCAATACCCAATTTATTCATTGTTGCTTTTTTATTGTAGGTTTCACTTCATTGTAGCATTTATATTGTAATTATAGCTTAGATCACTTTTCCACTCTTTACAGATAGATCTCTTTTCCACTAAATTTTGCATTCTTATGTTTGTATCTATGAAAACTGTATTATTTTTCCTAATGTGTGACATACATATGTTTTTATATTACATAGACAGTTGATAAATTAATGATTTACTGACAAGATTAAATTCAAATTAAAAATAAACGTTTTATTTTGTTTCCCAATAATTTTCTATTTGTGGGTTAGATCTTTATTCGGGGTAATCATTCAATTGCAAAACAATGATTGCATACTGAGATTACTGGAAAAAGACCTGTTGGAAGACCTAGGAGGAGATGGCTGGACCACGTGAAGGGAGATATCACATCCAAGGGAATCAACTAGGATGAAGTCTTGTAGGAACAGTGGTACATGAATAGACTAAAATGGAGAGCGCTCGTAAAGCACACCCGGGAAACTTGATGATGATGAATGAGTGAGGCGTGCTTTGTTAATATAGGTGTCACCTTTCCTTGCTGGAGACAACTGTGTAAGCTTCTTTTCCATAAGGGCATATGACCTCGCTGTTCCACCCCACATTATGTACTTTTTTTAAGGGGCTACTAAGGATCCAATATTTTTTCAATTCAATACTTCCCAAATATAGTCAATGTTGGAAAAGATTTGACATCAAAACTGATTCTGTGGTGTGCCACATGGTGCTGCTACAACATGAAAATGGCAGAATATTGAACTGTCACTCTGTGCAGTTTTAAGTTATATATATATATATCTTATACAGGGTGTTTGCCTTTGAGTGTGGCGAACTCATCGCACTAATAGCCTATAAAATGAGTGAGTGTGAATTGAGGCCTCGGAAAGTGCTAGGGCGTCCCCTGCAGGCGACGCGCAGTTCCCAGGGGTCTGGGGGAACTGTGAGAAGTAGGCTACCAGACACCACAAACATCGCCTTCATAAACGTGATAAGCCTAAATGGCAAGACAGAAGAATTGGTGGACTACATGGAAAAGAAGGAAATAGCAATGATGGGAGTCAGTGAAGCGAAATGGAAGGGAAAAGGTGAGAAAGAAGTCAAGAAAGGGAAGGGATATAGAATATATTGGAGTGGAGGAAAGAAGGCAATGAATGGTGTTGCAATAATATTGAGAGAAGACTTAGTGCAGTATGTTGAGAAAGTAGACCAAATTAATGACAGAATGATGAAAATTAGACTAGGACTTGAGAGTGGAACAAAGGATTTTATACAGATTTACGCACCCCAGACAGGGAAGGTAGATGAATGTTTAGAGGATTTCTTAGAAGAACTGGAAAAGTGTATAGAAGACAAAGAGGTTATAATAATGGGGGATATGAATGCACATGTGGGAACAGATAGGCAGGGAAAAGAAGAGATAATTGGCCCATTTAGCTATGGAAATCAGGATGAAGAAGGAGAAATGTTAATAGATTTCTGTAGAAGGAATGGATTAATTGTTGGAAATACATGGTTTAGGAAAAAGAACTCCCAAAAAATAACTAGGTATGGATGGGGAGACAGAAAGACAAAAACAATGATCGATCTTATCCTAGTGGAAAAGGATAAAAGTAGACAACTGGTAGATGTGACAGCTATGCCAAGAGGAGATTTTGAAGGAGACCATAAAGTGGTGATAGCCAAATTAAGGCTTGGGAAAATCACAAAGCTTGTGGAGAAAAGGGAAAGAAAAATAAAGGTGTGGAAGCTAAAAGAGAGAGAGGCAATGGAAAAGTTCCAAGAAGACTTGAAAAAGGAAATTCCCAAAGACGAAGCAAAAAGTGTCGAACAGGAATGGGCATGTTTTAGAAATTGTTTTGCGAAGTGTGCAGTAAATACTTGTGGAAGACTTATCAGGGAAGAAAAAGGAAAGGGAGACCCCTTGGTGGAACAACAGGGTAAAGGAAGCTGTTAAAGAAAAACAAATGGCATGGAGGAAGTGGATAGGCAGTAAAAATGCAGGGAAATGGCAAAAATATACCTAGAGAAGCAAAGAAGGCATGCCAAAAAATTGTACAAGAAGAAAAAAGGAAAAGTTGAGAAGGTTTCACGGAAACTTTGAAGGAGGATATCCAAGGAAGTAAAAAGGTTCTATATGGATTGGTGAAAAACAGTGTAAAAGGTAGGGAAAACACAAAATTTGTAAAAACTGAAGCAGGACAGATATTGTATCAAAGAGATGATATATTAAAAAGATGGGAAGAATACTTTTCAAAGCTACTAAATGTTAAATACATCGAACTGGAAGATGAAAAAGAACAAGAAGAAACAATGGAAGAAGAAGAACAACAAGAAAAGGAGATCACTATGTTAGAAATAGAGGAAGCCATACAGAAGATGAAGAGCGGTAAAGCAGCAGGAGAGGATGAGGTGTCCGCGGAAATGATAAAAGCAGTGGGACCAATAGGTGTACAGTGGTTGTATAGATTATTTAGAATAATTTGGAAGAAGAAAGAGATTCCAGAAGAATGGGGAAAGGGATTAATTATCCCGATTTTTAAGAAAGGTGACAAAAAGGAATGCAATAACTACAGAGGGATCACTCTTATCGCTCATGTAGCTAAGATCTTTGAGAGAGTTCTGGAAGGCAGACTGAGGAGGAAGATAGAAGGAGAGATGGAAGAAGAACAGTATGGTTTTAGGAAAGACAGATCAACATTTGACCTAATCTTTGCATTAAGGCAAATGATGGAGAAAAGATGGGAATTTGGAAAAGACATGGTGATGACATTTATCGATATTGAGAAAGCGTACGACAGTGTGCCTCGACAGGTGGTTTGGAATGTATTAAGGAAAAGGAGAGTTAACGGAGCTGATGTCCAAATGTTAAAAGCTATGTACAAATATTGTGTGAGTAGCGTGAAGACCAGTATAGGAGAAACAGAATGGTTTAAAGTGGAAACAGGTCTCAGACAGGGAAGTGTATTGTCCCCCTTACTATTCATCATAGTCATGGATGAAATTCACAAGAATGTTAAACAGAGATTGGGACACGAGGCAACAAAGGCCATGCTGTTTGCAGATGTTATAGTGATATGGGGCGAGGATGAAAAGGAAGTACAAAAACAACTAGATGTATGGAATCAAGAAATAGAGAAATATGGGATGAAAGTAAGCACAGAGAAGAGCAAGACAATGGTAATGTCAAGAGGCAGGAAGGAAGGAAGAGGAAAGATAGAATTGAATGGGAAAATTCTAGAAGTGGTTAAAAGTTTCAAGTACTTGGGAAGTGTGATCACAGAAGATGGAAGGATAACTGAGGAAATCGGAAAGAGAATACAACAAGCGAACAGTTTTTACCAGAGCATAAGGGGTATTCTGTGGAACCGAGATGTCCCAAAGAAATGTAAAAATGTATTATATTCAACCTACTACAGACCCATACTAACATATGCAGCTGGAGCGTGGACTACTACAAAAAGAGAGGAGAGTAGAATACAAGCCGCGGAGATGAAATTCCTAAGAGGTATAGAGGGCAAGACCAGAAGAGATAGAGTTAGAAATGAAGAGATTAGAAAAAGGACAGGAATCTTGAAGCTGAAGGACAGGATAGAAACAACAAAGTTAAAGTGGTATGGACATATGATGAGAATGGGAGAGGAGAGAGTACCAAAGAAAACTTTCTGTGAAAAGATGACAGGGAAGAGACCACGAGGAAGGCCCCGAAAGAGATGGGCAGATACAGTGTGGGAGTGTGTAGAGAAGAGAGGAGGAAAACCTGAAGAAGTACTAAAAACAGGAGAGGAGTGGTGGAGAGACAGGAAACTTTGGAGGTCCTTAATTCACAACCCGACCCACGAAGCTGGAAACGGGAAATGAAGATGATGATACAGGGTGTTTCAAAACTCGACGGCAAAATTTCGGGAATGGGTTCCTCACAGTAAGATAAGAAACAAATGTTATGACAACATGGGTCTGGAAACGGATACTTCCGGAGTTATTCCCCTTGGCAGGAATGAATGAATGTTAGTACATAAATGTCCATTACATGTCCTGTTTGGTGTAAAAGAGATCGCGAAACCGGTTTCAAATGGTACATGTAGGCATGTTGTGAATGGAAGTGATGTGCGTCGTATTAAAGACCTTAGCACTCATATATGATATGGGATCGTCTTACGGTTTAGCCGTTGCCGAGAACACGTCTGTTATCTGTGATTAGTGATAATGTAGTGAAGTGAAGTGTGAGTTTCGGTCTGTTTAACACGTCTGGCATCTGTGATTTGGATTGTGGTTTTCCGTCTGCGTTCGTACGTAACGGAGGTAAGTACGTGAAGGTCATTGAAGTAGCCGTATGTAAGTTGTCCGTGGTTAACAGTCATTGTACAGTACTGTACTGTTATTTGTGGTTTGCAGGCCGCTCTGACGTGCGCATGTACACGAACACAGAGCTTGCGAGCATGCATTACATGTATGGTTTGGCGAATGGGAATGCTTCGAAGGCACGTCGCTTGTATCGGGAACGATACCCCAGGCGCAGACTGCCGGACCGAAAGACATTTGAACCCATCCATCGCCGCCTCTGTGAACACGGGAGTTTCGCACGTCCACCAGGAACCGGGGGACGGTCAAGCAGTACAACAGTTGAGGAGGGGGAAGCCGTCCTCAACGCTGTGTTTGAACGTCCTCATGTCAGCACTCGGTGGTTAGGCTTGCAGCGGAATAGGCCACACACGACTATCTGGAGACTGCTACGAGGAAACCTGTTGTATCCGTGTCATCTGCAGCGTGTACGAGCCTTGTCGCCTGCGGATTTTCCGGCAAGAGCAACGTTCTGCCGGTGGTACCTACAACAGTGCGGCGTGGCGCCGAACTTCGCTGCGTATGTGTTGTTCACAGATGAAGCGACCTTCACAAGAGACGGAATACAGAATTTCCATAATCAGCACAGGTGGAGTGATGCAAATCCGCATGCGATCATCCCATCTTCTCATCAACAGAGGTTTGGCATTAACATCTGGGCAGGCATTGTTGGTGATTCCTTGTTGGGACCGTACGTTCTTCCGCGTAGGCTTACTGGACAGAACTACACGGATTTCTTGCGGACACAATTGCCTGAGTACTTGGACGACCTGCCACTTGCTGTCCGTCAATCAATGTTTCTCATGCATGATGGTGCTCCCGCCCATTTCAGTTTGTTGGCCCGCAGGTACCTGAATACCCATTTCCCTGGGCGCTGGATAGGTCGAGGAGGACCGATTGCGTGGCCACCACGCTCTCCGGACTTGAACCCCCTGGACTTCTACCTGTGGGGACACCTTAAGTCGCTCGTGTATGCGAATCCTGTTCCTGATGAAGCTACGTTACGTGAGCGCATAGTGGCCACCTGCCAGGCAGTACGCACTACACCAGGAATTTTTGATCGCGTGCGTAATTCCATGCGACGACGAGCGGAGGCTTGTATTCGAGCGGAAGGCCGTCACTTTGAACATTTCCTGTGATACCTGCTGATACGGTGAAAATGTACAAACGTGTGAATAAATCTGAAAGTATCCGTTTCCAGACCCATGTTGTCATAACATTTGTTTCTTATCTTACTGTGAGGAACCCATTCCCGAAATTTTGCCGTCGAGTTTTGAAACACCCTGTATATTAAAATAGTTTTCAAAAAATTTCACCCTTTACTAAAACTAAAATATCTCGGAAAGTATTTGCGCTAGGGCAACGTTTGATGTCTTAAAATGTAATGCCCGTCAAGCACCGTCGATTCATACCCACCTTACTTGATTATATCATTCGAGTATTAAAATAATTGCGAATATTACTTCCTTCAAGGTCTCACGAAAATAGAATCGAATGACTTGACGGACATATTGTCGCTAGGCCACAACGACTAACACTGTATCATGATATTCAACGCTGCCCTAATAATAAATCTAACTTGATATTTACAGCGAGTTCCCTAATTACGTCATGATATCGTTAACTTCTACCTGCTCCACTCGGGCGCCAATGTCGCATGTATCCATACATGATATCGTTAACTTCTACCTGTTCCACTCGGGTGCTAATGTCGCATGTATCCATACAATAAGTAGAAAGGGATTCTGTGCACATAATTTAATTAAAACTTCGCAAAGAATGGATTACTTTGAGAATGAAATGCTCATGCACAATCAGCAGTCATTTTGCTAATGACACTGTCATGTTAACATCTCTTTGAATGACAACAAATACTGTATACGAAAGACAACTAATTTCACGAAGATGCCGCTACAGTCAAATGTTGGAACCACCATTTCATATTGTGTATCCGATCTTTCTGTTATATAGTCTTTGATCTCACCAGCTACAAACTGTCTTCTTTTCGTTTCATCATTCGTCCTTATAGGTTGTGTGCTCAATCAATACAATGAATCATATTATGATGAATGAGAGGCGACACTCAATTACAAATGTTATTAAGATTAAAGGCGACGGTAATTGTCTGTTCAGGTCATTGGCATATTGTGAGTACAACAATCAGAGTTTATGTACACAGGTTAGAAAGCGAATTGTAAAACATGTTACAGACAAGTGGAATAATTAGTTGTTTCCTATGGCTAGCCCTGATTCCAATCCATCAGCTTAAATAATAATTATAATTATTCTTCCTTTATTGTTGGCAACAGTGATATGTACGAAACTGCTATCAATACGAGCGATGATTACAAAATGTATATGTCTATGAATGGTGTTCATGGAGGTCATGTTGAGTTAGTTGTCGCTGCTCAAGTTTGCAAAATGGATATTATTTTATTCGTGGATTACTACTGTCGTATGGAAGGTGACTGGTTAAAATATATACGTCATCATACTCATCAACAAACGAAGTTACGAGTTGATACATATGCCGGTTTAGCAGACGCCTTGCATGTACGAGCAGAAAATGAAAATCTCAGAGTCGGTCGTATTGTAGTTTTGCCATCTTCTTTTACAGGTAGCCCAAGGAAAATACTGCAAAATAATCACGTTGCGATGGCAATAGTGAGGAAGTTTGGAAAGCCAGATTTATTCATTATGTTCACTTATAATGTGGGCTGGCCAGAAATATTTAACAGCATTCATCTCTGGGAAACGGCTAATAATAGGCCTGATATTGAAGTGAGAGTTTTCCATTGCAAAGTAAAGGAATTGCTACGATTGATTAATGTTAAGGAAATTTTCGGTAAAAGCATATCTATATACAGTGGAATTTCAAAAACGAGGTCTCCCGCACATCCATTTACTCTTAACATTAACGGAAGATTGTAAGTTTCGAGAAATTTCTGACATTGACAGTGTGGTGTCAGCCGAAATACCAGATCTCGAGGATGAAGCGCTATACGAGTTGGTAAGGCATCATTTATGGTACATGGTCCTCGGGGATCTTTGAATCCTTCTTCAGTCTGTAAGAAAGATGGTGTATGTAAGAAAGATTTCCCTAAACAGTTTCAGGAAGAGACCAAAGATAATGCCAATGGTTATCCTTCGTATAGGAGAAGAAATAATGGACGGATTATTATAAAAACAATTCGAGGCATTGACATTGAAATCGATAGTTGATTCATTGTTCCCTACAATCCATTTCTTTTACTTTACTTGCAAGCTCATATTAATGTTGAAATATGCTCAAGTGTTCGGAGTGTTAAATACATCCACAAATATCTTATATATTAAAATCCACAAGTATGTGTATAAAGGTCATGACTGCTGCATTGTTAAAATATGTCCTGAAGGCGAAACGGTGAACTACAATGAAATTACTTCTTTCCTAAATGCTAGATAGGCCTATGTTGGTCCAACAGAAGCCGCATTCATGATATTTTCATTTCACATGCATGAACAGTCACATTCTATTGTGCGATTACCAGTTCACTTGCCAAACTTACAAAATATCTATTTAAAAAATGATAACGCTCCTGATATTTTACTTCAAGCACAGTTGCGCAACACGGAATTACAAGCGTGGTTCAAGTTAAATCAAGATTCGCAAGCCAGAAGTCCATATATATATCCTGAAACACCAGTACATTACATCTGGAATAAGAGCAACTGCCAGTGGCAAAAAAGAAAAAAATGTTTCAAAAACTATAGGCAGAATGTATAATGTTTCACCTACAGAAACAGAAAGGTATTATTTACGCCTATTATTGCTTCACGTCAAATGGCAGCGTTGTTTGGCAGAAGCGTCACAATTTCAGATGCCTTCTCAGTTACGACAACTGTTTTCTTACATATGTATCTTTCAGACCCCTTCAAATGTAAGATAGTTATGGGACATTTTCAAGAATTCATTATCAGAAGATTATCTGCAGTTTCACGAACCTAACATTGCATATCAGTTCACTCTTATACATATTTCTAATACATTAAAGCTCCATGGTCTTCCCATTACTTCTCTCGAATTGCCAGCTATTATTGATAATTTCCCTCAGACAAATTTACCAATGAATTATCCAAAACTTAATGAGGATGAATTAAGTCGGATGATAAACCAAGCAAATGGAAACCAAACGGCTATAATTACAGAAATTTTGGGGTTAGTACAAAACAGCAATGAAAGGACGAGTAATGCATATTTCATTGACGGTCCAGGGGGGCACCGGGAAAACAGTTCTTTACCAATGCTTGATTCACAATTGCACAAATTTGGGGTTAAATGTAGTTTCTGTTGCATGGACTGGTATTGCAGCAATGTTACTACACAGCCAGTTCAAGTTACCTCTACATTTACATGAAAGTTCTGTATCAGGAATAAAAGTTAACAGCAAGGAAGCTTTTTATATTCGTTCATCAAAACTTATCATCTGGGATGAAGCCCCTATGGCTAATAAGCACGCGTTGATGTGTGTAAATCGGTTGCTCAAGGACATCATGAATAACGACGTGCCTTTGGGAGGAAAAATTATCATCTTAGGTGGAGATTTTAGGCAGGTATTGCCTGTTGTGCCTCACGCATCTAAAGCAGCATCAGTCCAAATGTCAGTAAGGTCCTTTGTGGCCATTATTCAAAATTTTTAAACTGAACAAAAATATGCAAGCGGATACAGATCAACTTGACTTTGCAAACTTCTTGATACAAATTGGTAACGGTGAATACCCTCACGTAGATGGAAAAAATTCAGAATTGGTCCCACGCTGAAAAATATTTCACGCTTTTCAAAAATAGCGATTTTAGCACCTAAAAATGAACATTGTAAAGAAATCAATGACAAAGTTTTAGACCTAATCCCAGGATCATCGAGAACTTACATCAATGTGAATAATTTGATTACTGAAGATGAGAGTGAACTTCTACGATTCCCAATAGAATTTTTAGATAGCATAGGCATAAGTGGATTGCCACCTCATATCCTTCGACTAAAAGAAGGCTCAATTGTGATTTTGTTGGGAAATATTAATGTTACCCAAGGTCTGTTGAACGGTACTAGACTGTTGGTTTGGAAGATGCATGACAATTGCTTACACCTGGAAATTATTACTGGCGTAAATGTTGGAAACAATGTCCCACTCCCTCGCCTTGACCTTACGCCATCAGATACTTCTATGCCATTTTCCTTCAAAAGGAGGCAGTTTCCAATACGTTTGGCTTTTTGTATAACTATCAATAAAGCTCAAGGTCAAACACTAGATCAAGTAGGCATTTATTTACCTCAACCGGTGTTTAGCCACGGACAACTTTACTGTATGCTGCACTATCGCGAGCAAAATCCTTTCATGACGTCAAAGTTCAAATAGAACCAAAAGGCAAGCGAACAGCAAATGTTGAATGGAAGGAAGTACTATTAGAATTTTGAAACTAATGTTGCAGAGGAGCACAGACCTCAGCAAACGGGGCACAGATTAAATAAGAATTATACAAGGACGTCCGCATCCCTAATACGATAACTGTCCTGTCATCATCATCATCTTGCACAGTTTCCAGCCACTGACCGGGTCTGTTTGGAACACAAGCCTCTCCAACGTCTTCTGTCTTCCCACCATCTCGCAGCCTCCACCCTTGTCCAGTCTTCTCCTCTCTTCTTCACGCTTTCTTCCACCCCCTTCAGCCATCTGTCTCTCGCTCTTCCTCTCGGTCTCTTTCCTTCCCACTTCGTCTCGTGTACTCTCCTGGGTATCCTCTTCTCCTCCATTCGTTTTACATGTCCATACCATCTAAGTCTAGATTTCTCTATACAATCCTGTAATGGTTCCTCCTTCATTAATTCTCTGGTCCTCTCATTTCTTATTCTGTCCATCTTTGTAGCTCCAATACTGCTTCTCAAGAACCTCATCTCACTGGCCTGTATTTTGCTCTTCTCCCTTCCTTTCATAACCCAGGTCTCCGAGGCATACGTCAGGATAGGGACATAGTACGTCCGATATATGATCTTTTTGCTGTTCTGAGGGACATCCTTGCTCCATAACAACATGCTTCTCACACTCCTCCGAAATGCTTCTGCCTGCCTCCCCCGCTCATTTATTTCTCTATCGTTTCTTCCATTATCTTGTATCAGGCTTCCCAGATACTTGAAACTCTCCACTTTCTTCAGCTGTTCCCCACCAATTGTTATTCCCGTTGTGGTTCTTTCCTTCTTCCTTGTTGTGATCACCATCTCACTCTTATTTATGCTAAATTTCATCCCATATCCTTGTATTATTCCTTCCCACACGTCCAACTGTTCCTGTACCTCCTCCTCCTTGTTTCCCCAAATCATCAAATCATCTGCAAACACCATTGCTTTCAGCTTTCCTTTCCCAATTACTTGTGCCACTCGGGTCATTATGTCATCCATCACCACAATGAAAAGTAACTGTGACAGTGCACTTCCTTGTTTCAGGTAGTTTCTCTGTTCCAACCAGTCTGATCTCTCTCCTCCCACTTTCACACAGCTCATGCTTCCCTTGTACATCTCCTTTATCCTCTTTATAGTCCATTTCTCTACTCCTCTATCCTCCAGGGACTTCCAGGAAGGCCATCAGTAGATCTGTTCCATACTCATAGTGCTTTTCTTGTAACTGCCTTACAGCAAAAATCAAATCCACCGTAGATCTTCCTGCTCTGAAGCCATGTTGTTCTTCCCTCATCCCTCCTTCTATCCTTGTCCTAATTCTCTTTTCCAAAACTTTCTCGAAGATCTTTGCACAATGACTCATCAGTGTTATTCCCCGATAGTTTCTGCAATCTGTTCTACTACCTTTCTTGAAGATCGGGACAGTTATTCCTTTTTTCCAGTCCTCTGGGGTCTTCCTTTCCTTCCATGCTGTCCTCATCACTCGGTACAACCACTGTATCCCCACCTCTCCTGCTGCTCTCACCATCTCCACACTCAACTAATCCACACCCGGTGCCTTCCCTCCTTTCATCTTGTTCACTGCATCTTCCACTTCTTTCCATGTTAAGTCCTTTTCTGTTTGCAGTTCATCTTCCTCTTCCCCGATTTCTTCCTCCTCACCATCTTTTCCATTTGGGTTCAGAAGTTCTTCAAAATATTCTTTCCACATTTTCTTCAGTTCTTCCCTATTTTCTATCTCTTGTCCCCTTTTGTTCTCCATTCTAACATAATCCGTAGGATCCTTCCGCCTCTTATTTTTTACCATCCCATACAGAACCTTTTTTGTACCTTCACTATCCTCCTTCATCATCTTTGTCCACTCTTCCATCCACTTTCTTCTCTCCTCAGCCACTACTTTCTTCGCCTCCTTCTCTCTTTCCTGGTACTCTTCCCTTGTCTCTACCGTCGTATTTTGATACCACCTCCTAAAGGCTCTATTCTTTTCCCTTACTATATCTTTTGTCTTCTCATTCCACCTTGGTGTTTCCTTCCACCTCTTCTTACTACTTGTCCTCCCACATACTGTTTCTGCTGCACCTACTAGTGTCTTCTTAAATCTAGCCCATTCCTCTTCCACCCCTCTTTCTTCATCTGTTGGACTTCCTTCCTTTACCATTTTGAGGTACTCGACCCTTCTATCCCCTTCTTTCAGTTTCCATATCCTTATACGTCTTTCCTGGTTCTCAGTCCCTTTCTTCTCCTTACTCCCTCTCAGGTTCATTACCAGCAATCGATGGTCGCTATCCAGGTTCTCCGATGGTATAACCTTGATGTCCGTGATGTTCTTATTTAGTTCTTTCTCATACAGTATATAGTCGACTTCCTGGTCAAGTCATCACTGTACCATGTAATTGTGATAACTGTCCTGTGGTAATGGTAAAAAAAAAATACTACTGTCCTACATCGGTGATTACTATCCTACATCCTGTTATTTCATTCCCTCAGTTCTATAACAAAGATATACTCAATCCAAGTTACAGCTTAATAAATATTAATTCCTTCTGTGTGAATTATCTTTTCATTTCTCATCAATCGCCTTTACTTACTATTCTATCTGTAGGGGTGGAGGCGATAGCTGTCTTTACAGAGATGTGCAAATTATTAGATTCGATGTCAGTTTTTCAAAATTGCATTTTTACTTTTCACGGTTTAATGCACTAAGTATGTTTACAAGGCGATGAAATTACTTCAAATGTTTAACCAAGACCCCTAATTATATTTTCATTTAAGAAACTCAAATTAAAATTATTTTTTAGAATTTCCACTAACAGAGGAGCATTGCAAATGCAAAATGCCACACGTTTCGTTTTTATTACTTCACTCTACTTTATGTGTGAATTTAGAGCGGAGGGATTTGGGGTCTTTTAACTGATGAACGCTATTGAACTATTCAAAGATTCATAAACTATGCATTGAAATCACCTGACTTGAATTGTAAAGTCAATGAAAAATTGAAAATGGACCCAGCTCAGATATCCCTCGGAATCTGTAAGTTTCCAGATGCAATTCCTTATGGGAAAATGTGTAATTCCACGGGAGAGGAAACACTACTAAGTAGGACAACAAAAGAAGTTGGTCAATAAAATGATTTTGAATAAAAGTAATTGTGACTAATTAAAATTATTTATTTAATTCTATTAATTTGCACACCTCTATATGTTAACCAAGAGTTGCATCTCTAAATTCAAATATAAGAGACCCATCTTTTATTTTAAATTTATACCATTGTTCATAAATAGACAAAACACCAAATTGTACCGCTGTAGCCTTAAATTGTGTGGATATCTCTATCTACTTAGTATAAAACAAAGTTCCCAATTCTTGGATGTAACGAGTAATCTCGAGAGCAACTTGATGGATTTTGATGCGGTTTTCACCATTCTGTAAAGGATTTCTCGATGAAGGATTAGGTAGAAAAACATTTATTTATGACCAAAAGAAGCCGAGCATTTACGATTTCAGTGAATTGAGTTGAAGAAAAACCTAACGTCCATGTGTCTTTTAAGGTTACACTGGGTAAACCGTTAAAAATATCGATATTCTCTGAGAATTGTTCAGCATGAAAAGTTCTGCAAGAAAGTCTGCGACAGCTCCCACATCGACCACTGTAAGTGTTTTTACGTTTTCATTTCTTCCATCAATCTCCATTCAGTGTAAATTTAAATTACTAGATTCAGAGTGAGTTTACAAGCTTGCGAGCGACCTATCACCCTAGCCTCAGCCAGCATCAATACTGCCGAGTCGTGTCGAGTTAATTCTTCAGAGAAGAGTATAGCTTATGTGTTTGGAGTTAGCTGTTCACCTCGGCCTGACGTCCGTGCGCATTTTAAGCTTACGCTGGGTAAATAGTGGGATACACATACAGAGGACAGGCAGACACCCACACATTTGATCTCATAAGTCTACATCATTTACCCAAAAGCGACGGTACCGTAAATGTCTGTTCAGGTCACTAGCATGAAGACATGCGATTGTCATATGGACAGAAGTGCTGTAGGATTGTTGAAGTGAATGCTGCGGAGCAGCACGGGTTTTCTAGTATATATATAATCTAACTACAATTAGGAGGTGCATGAATCGGCACTTTCAACGAACACTCAATTTGCTCAAAACTCATTGAAGAAATTTTGGGTCCGAGTGATATTTAGGGTTGATTTCAACCATTAAAGTTTGAAGCAGTACTCGCCATGTTCCAAACACTGCAAACTTCACTTGAAATCAGCCCTTAATGTCAATCGGGGCCAAAACTGTTTCCATGTATTAGTAGCAAACCACCTCAGCCAACAACCCATGCGACCCGAGTGAAATCCCACATTCAAGTGAGTTCAGCGTTACTCGTTAGCTGAGATATTGGTTAGCTATTTTGTGATGAGTATCCATGTTATTTACAAAATAGAGTATTTCACCGAACTCGAGGCTACAATTCAATTTACTGAAGGTCAGGATACCAGGTTTATTTTGTACAATATCCTTGCATTGATTGATTCCTTCAAAGACTTGTCAAGAACATGTTTTAATTCCTGGGCACGTGTTGGGTAAGCTGGGAGACTGATATGGTTTCGCTGTCTCACTGAGACATGGCACGACTCAGCCGTTCTCCGTCATGCAACGGTAAAGCTAGTCTTGTAGCTTAAGAACACAGTTATCATGTGGTACATCGATTTATTGTAGTGGTCATAAACTTTATTGCCATGAAAGTGTACTTAATTCTAGTAAGTTATGTTCTAATTCTATTTCAATGCCCTTTTAAAACTTACAAATTATTGAAAGCAATTTGGCAAGAAAACTTGATAAGTGTTGAATTTCACAAATCTTTGATGTGTGCAAGGGGCTCAAGTCAGAGCATAAGCTGACAATACCACTTACAGTGAATCATGAAACATCCACATTAACATCACACAACAAAGCAGGATCACTCATGCTTTCCAAGAAAAAGAAGCTTCATTTATACATTTGTCAGAGGCATAAAGTAAAACATATAACTGAAAGAGAACAAGGTATCGGAAATAAAATTGAATAAGTGTAAAAAATGTATAAATGTGTAACGTATAAAAGGAATTTTACTGTTCTTTTGGTTATTTAATCACTACCGTACATCATGGAACTGCAGGGCTGGTAGTTGTTGGGTGTGTTAAATCAAACAACAATCACAGCACTTGAACTTACGAGATGCTTACAAACTGCTAATAGTGTTATCTTGTTCCAGTGGTTCTCGGTCGCTTGGATGATATCGATGATGATGTACGGCTTTCATCAGTCCAGACCCTCTCTGCTCTTTTTGAGAAATTACCATCTGATTTTGACATACAAATTACAAAAGCTCCAATAGAAGTTTTGTTTGATACGTTGCTCCTACACTTGGACGATCATGACGAAAGCTTCCAGTCATCAGTGCTGGGTACGTATCTCCTTGCAATACTGCCGTTCTTACGTAAACACTTGCTTAGATACTTTTTTGTGCAGTGAGTTCCTTAAAAGAACACCTTATTTTAAACTACAATCATGCATCTCTTCCTTTCAATTTTTTATTTATTGATGGGACACATATCCTTGGCCTGTGCATGAATTGCAATAATATACATTACACCAGGTGGATTCTTTATGTTTTGTATGAAAATTAACAATTTTGTACTCCAATGGAGCTGAATCAGTATCTATGAAAATTTCAAAGAAATTTCAGATATTTCCATCAATATGCCACCATTTTGTTCCACTGGGGGTTATTTCTACTTTTCCAAAAGGTGATAGCTCTTTTCATGTACTCTTCCATTACAGACAAGAGGCAAACCGGTATCTGCCTATATTCCCTAGAGCGTAATTGTCATCGTCAATGACTTCCTGCTCCTTTGAACTAGTGGAGCTACTTGGCTATTGTAACAGTAGTGCAAAAACAGCCTAATTATCGTTGTCATTGTCCTCTCACGAAGAACCATCGAATGTCGGTCCACTATTTTCTTCTGTATCTAGCACATTTTCATTCATACGGTTGTTGATGATATCTGCATTGAAATCAAATGCTATAACTAGTTCACTAGTTGACTATACCAAACAAAGAAGAACTGTGAACATGAGGGAGGAGTCTGATTCACTCACCCGCCCCCGCCAGCAACTGGTGTTGCAGTGCTCTTTCTTGCTGTGCTGTAGGATATCGTTATTTCTCTCCATGCACCAAAACTAATACAGATTCAATAATGGCTGTAGTCAGCCATCTGTAATTGTTTCTGAACCAAAATGAAATAATTATGTCACCTTAGTGTTCAGTGAAGGAAGCAGAGATGCACGGTGCTTGTTGTCCATTACATTCTGCCCCCTATCTGAAGCTTCATTAATATGTCTTGAAACTTAAGGGGTACATGAAAATGTGAAGATTATCCTAAGCTTACCTAATATTTTGAAAAACGGCTGTTAAAGGTGGACATACAGGAAAGGGAGGATAGAGACGCAGATAAAGGACAAACTGACAGGAAGATGCAGGCGGAGGGTGAGAAAGAAGGGGTTGGTGTTATTGTTGTGTTTTCCTATATAGATTTATATAATCTTAACATGGTTTGTTTCTTGTTCTGTGTCTCATGTTGTGTAGATGTAACGCACTGTAGTTCAGATTCCACACAAAAAATGGAGATCCTGTAACTCAAGATTGCAAGATTAATGATCATGTACCGGGTCCTCAATTTAAGTCTTCCCTTCGATACCAATCAAGGCTCTGGAAGCTCTCGCACCGACACCTGCTCGCTGGTTCAACTAGCACTTCACAATCTTACGACACTGGAGATACTGACAGCTTATTGCAACATTGCCGGGCTCAGCGCACTTGTTCATTGGGGAGATAAGGCTGTGCCTGCCAAGGTCACTTTTACCAACCTACTTCCTCTCCTTTCATGTTGTTTTGTTACCTGTTTTACTTTCAAGACAGAAGATCTTGTTGGACGCCACCCTGCTATGCACTGTTTTGGGTGACAGGAGAACTTGGTTGTTACCCGTCCTCCTGTTGAGACTGCCTAGAGCATCCAATGTATCAATGCCTTGATTGCCCAACTTAGTAGACAGTGGTATATCCGAATCTGGAGATTAACAGTTTTTTTAAATTTGTATTTTTCCCCATCTCTCTCTCTCTGCCTGTACCTCCTGTCATTGTGTTTGTCCTTCATCTGTGTTTCTATCCTCCTGTTCCTGTCTGTTGATTTATCCTAATACTTTAATGATTGATATTAAGGTTAAAACACTAAAAATGAGTTGTACACAGCACTATCACTTGTAAACCTTACATTTATTTCTTCTTGCCGTAGCTGCCTTGAAACAGGTAAGTGTCGTCTGTCCAGAACTGCTGTTAAAGAGAGCCAATATCAAGAAGCCTAACTTACGTAATGCCCAAGGCTGTGCCGAATTGTTGTCGTACTTGAACAGTGTTATTAAAAGTGAAACAGATATGTAATGTGTTGTACAATTTTGTTTTCTTAATAAAGTGTAAGTAGTTTGTGAAAACCTCACATTTCTGCTCCCATGTCGAGTCTTGACTTTATGGCTCCTGTGCCAACTAACCAATGTAATGAATACAGAGGTATTTAAGGGAACTCGTTCAATTAAAGCAGTTCACGACAACCAATTTTTTTCAAGTACCCTGCATCATTGTATGATAAGCAGAGCCTTTTTGTGAGGAAAGGAAAATGGGATATACCTGTTGATCACTATCACACCACCCTATACCGAGATGGTGATTTTTTGTTAAGTTTGTGGACTTTCAACTAGTAACAAAAGTTATTTCCTGCATGTGAATATAATATGGTGGTGGAAGTAAATTATGAGACGAATAACAGTTCTAGAATAACTCAGATTCAAATATTCAATTTTTAGGAGTGAACTTTATTGAGGAAATATGCATGGGGTACTCGTGAAAATACACTGTTTTATTAGCGTATGACCATCGTCTTTGTTGCTAATTTAACTGCTTCTTGAAGAATAATTTGAAATGTTAAGTGTCTCTCTTTACTTACTAGGTTGGCCACACAAACCGTAGTCGGTCTTTGGCCTCGCCAATCAGTCTCCTCCACCTTCTTCGGTCCATGTATCCTGCTCATGTCCCCTCTGACCCCATCTCAGCCTTGGTCTTCCCTTTGGTCTTTAGCCTCTGATGTCTTCTTCCACCACCTGCCTGGTTATCTGGCCTTCTCGACGCATACCACTTCATCCTCCTCTCTTTAATCACTGCCACAATGTCCAGCGATTTGTACAATTCCTGAAGTTCTAGGTTTTTCCTTTACCCCCACTCTCCTTCATCCTTCGCTGGCCCAACAATCTGTCTCAGCACAGCATTCTCAAATGTCAGAAGTTTTCTTTCTGTCTTTTGGGTCAGAGTCCAGGTCTCTGCTCCATATAGGACCTCAGGTTGTATTACAGTCCTGTAGATCCTTATCTTCGTGTGTCTCGATAGAAGCCGGGACTTGAGCAGCTTTCCAACTGCAAACCTTGACTGGTTTTCTGCTTGAATTCTAGCAATTACCGTATTTCCTGGTCTATCTCATTCCTTTCACTGAATACTGCCTCCAGATATTTAAATGATTTTACCCTTTCAAAGATTCCTCCATTCACATCTAGGGATCTGTTATTGTTCTCTCTGCTCACTAAAAGGTATTGGTCTTTTCCATGTTCATCTTTAAGTCTACACTAATCTCTTTACAGATATTTAATCAAATAGGATTTGATCGTAATTTCGTATGGCTACCAAGAACTTAAGCTTAAAGGTATAATCATCATCATCATTTCCCCTTATCCAGCTCCTGCCGGGTCGGGGTATTTATGGCACTTCTCCACTTTCCTCTTTCCTTCCACCATTCTTCTTCCACGATCTTGTCCCAGTCCAGATTTCTTTTTCTTACGCCGTTCTTCACTGAATCCATCCACCTTGTTCTAGGTCTTCCTCTTGGTCTCTTACCCTTGCACTTCGCCTCCAGCATCTGTCTTGGTATTCTATTTTCCTCCATCCTATTTACATGTCCAAACCACCTTAGTTTATTCTTCTCAATTCTCTCATTTAGTTTTCCCATCCCAACTTCCTTCCTAACATCTTCATTCCTCACTCTGTCTTTCCTTGTCTTTCCTATCATACTTCTTAGGAATTTCATTTCACTGGCTTGGATTCTACTCTCTTGCCTGCTTGTCAGGGTCCAAGTCTCAGCTGCATAAGTTAATATGGGTACATAATACACTTTATACATTACCTCCTTGCTTTTCCTTGGTACTTCCTTATCCCAAACAAGTTTTCTTACACTTTGATAGAATGCATTGCTCTGCTGTACCCTCCTGCCAATCTCCATGTCCAACCTACCAGTTTGCATCAATTCACTTCCTAGGTATTTGAACGTGTCCACAATTTCCAAACTCTGACTTCCAATTTTCACAGTGCCCTTTCCTTGTCTTTCCCCTCTTGTCATCACCATGGTCTTGCTTTTCTCTATACTGATTTTCAGGCCATACTTCTGAATATTTTCGTTCAGTGCATCTAGTTGTTTTTGCACTTCTTCGGTGTTCCTTCCCCAGACCACAATATCATCTGCAAATAACAGTAACTTCATTTCTTTATGTTCATATGCTTCCTTTGTTTCCTTTACTATTTCATCCATCACCATTATGAACAAGAGAGGTGACAGCACACTCCCCTGTCTTAGTCCAGTCTTGTTCGTAAACCAATCTGTCTTTCCAACTGGGGTCAGTACCCTGCTAACACAGTTGTTGTACATTGCTTGCACCATTTCCAACATTTCTCTTCCCAGTCTCTTCTTAACCATGGTTTCCCATACCTTCTCTCTGGGGACACTATCATATGCCTTTTCTAGATCTATGAAAGTCATGATCAAATCCTCTCCATATTCCCAGTTCTTTTCCATCACCTGCCTCAAGCTAAAGATTGGGTCCACTGTGGATCTTCCACTCCTGAAGCCATACTGTTCCTCTTGCAACTCTCCTTCCACCTTTCTTCTCATTCTTCTTTCTAATATCCTTTCCAGTATTTTTACTATCTGTGATATGAGGGTGATCCCTCTATAGTTATCACACACCTTCTTGTCCCCCTTCTTAAACACTGGTATTATTAGCCCTTTCTTCCAGTCTTCTGGTACACATTTCCATTTCCACACACACTTTAGCAGTCGATACAGCCATTGCATACCAACAGGTCCAGCAGCCTTTATCATTTCTACACTGATCTCATCCACCCCTGTTGCTTTTCCCATCTTCATCTTCTGTACTGCTAATTCTACCTCCAGCATTGTTATATCATCTTCTGTTATAGAGTCGTCAGGCTGTGTCACTTCGATCTCACCAGTACAATTGCTCACGTTCAATAGCTTATCAAAATACTCCTTCCATCGTCCCTTTATCTCTTCTGGGTGTGTTAACAACTCTCCATCTTCCTTTTTCACTAGCTTTGTAGTAACTCTTTCTTTCCTCTTACTTCTTAGAAGCCCATACAGCATCCTTTTACTGCCACTTACATCTGTTTCCATTCTTCGTGTAAATTCTTCCCAACTTTTCTTCTTTTCTTCTCCTACCACTTTCTTACACCTCCGTTTGCTGTCGTGATACTTCCTTTTGCTTTCTTCTGTTTAATCTCGGTTCCATTCTTTCCATGCAGACTTCTTAAAGGTATAAATGCCTGCATATTCCTGAACCCTTGTCACAATCATCCTACCTGTCTGGTCAAGATATACAGATTCTGTTTGAAAAGTAATCAAACTTATTTCAAAGATGGTTTTAGTTTTACCTGCAATTAATACAGCAGATGGGGTTTGACCCAGATGTACCGATTTGACTCATCGGTAGATGTCGGTGCGCCTTGTCTAGATGCTTTGTGGGATAGCCAGTACTTGCTGTCTCCCCCCCCATGAAGTGCATTGCAGTGCTTCTTGGCTACAAGAGCTAAGAGCTTTTACCTTCAACTAGTGTGCTTCGTGTCTCCTTTGAAGCCCCCCCCCCTCTCTCCTCTATTAACACATTCTTCACAACTGAGACTAGTAAAGTGGATGGGAAAGCACAGCTTTCAGCAGCAATGATTATAGATTGAAAAACGCCTATCAATACATATATTTATTCTTTAAAAAATCCATCTAAAGATCAGTGTACATTGAGATGGATTCTTCTTCAACACACATTAATCAAAGAAGTTTAAAAATAAATACATGTGCCGTATTTCCTCGTGTAATCGTTGCCGGTGCACCCCACTTTTCAAACACCAAAAATTGGCTTATTAAGTTTCATCGGATAATCGTCGCATAGCATGGTTGGTTCCTTAGCTAAGGGGGTGCGACAACACGGTCATGTAGCCCCGTGTATAGTTCATCTACTGTAAGTTTGCACTTTTTTGACAGTTCTCGCAGGAACAAGTAGTCCAACAGAACATATCAATCCGCCGCTCCCACGTGCATTCTAGCCAATGAGCCATCACCCACATGGCAGCCAGAAGTTATGAGCTGCCTAAACCTTCATTCATCTCGCAATATCAATTCATTGTCCCTTTTAAAGGAAACTTGTATTTCTTTGTGGAATTTATCAAATAATCGTTCTAACAGCACACCTAAAACCCACTGACGGCTCGCTGACAGAATGTTACATCATTGTGCGTGCTATGACACAGCAGCTGATAACTTAAATGTTAGAGTGGAATTATTCTTATAGTGCGGGACAAACCAATGGAAGCCTGAAGGTCAACCGGCTCTCCGCTCCGCTCTCTACCCCGCGCCCGGCGGTGTTGCCATGCTATTGCATCGTACCTTCAGTCGCGTGCTAGATGCGAGAACGTACAGGACAACAGCGCACCGACTACGCGTGACCTTCAGGCTTCCAATGGTTTGTCCCGCACTATAGGCTCATCATTTCACAGCTCAAGGAAAATGCTTACTAAGGTACGGTGTAAGATGTCCTTGAGACGATGAGATCATTACTTGACCTGTTGGGTTGATATTAAAATAAAATATATGAAAAATTTCACCATGTAAGTTAACTTTTAGGCCTACACAACAACTCATATTTTAGGCGTAATTATTTGCACAAATGAAAATGAAAATTATTCACCAGGGCAATGTCCTTGGGGAAATCAATAGTTCTGCAGCCTTTTCTTTTACCTTCAAAAAGAGAGAAATAAAATAAATATCTTGAACAAGAAATTCCATATCTGCTTCAGACTCGATACTGTAATCAAAACAAAGATGCCCGACCTGGAGACACCTCAGGCTACATATTTACTCAACATTTAAGATAACCACTATAAATTTATCTGAAAAGTGAATATGCGTTCAAATGGAAATAATAGGCCTACTTTCAGACGACTTTGCGCAATATTATCAATTATAATTATTATTATTTAATATAATTATCACGTTATTTGCACAAGCGGATGAACACGGTTAAGCGTCCATTGCCAACTGCACACCCGTACCACGAGCACGTGGCAGTTCAGTTTGATAATGTAACTTTTCAGTCTGGCCGACAGAATATGTTGTCAATATATTCACAATTACTGGGACAAGCGAAAAAATTACCTGAAAAACTCACATGTGATTAAAACATGTATATATTTGTTATTGACTACAGGTTATAAAGAGAGTCTTTCCTTATGAAGGTTGGCAACCCTAGCTGTCAAAAATATACAAACTTACAGTAGATGAACTATACTTTGTGTGTGTGTAGAATCTGTCTGATAACCAGTGTTAATTGTGATGGCTGTATTAGTGTGTGTTATCTGTGATTCAGGTAGAAAGACTGCAGACGATTAATTTTTTCAGGTAGTTCCTACTTTTGCTACCAAATGCTACCGTCCATGACACCTAGCTGCGGACGTGGCTACGAAATGCCATCGCAGTCAGACCTGGCGGTGAACGTTGGAACTAATATAGAGTTATCAAACTAGCCTACAAATTTTAGCTTCCACAAGTGTAGTTAGTGAAAGGTTCTTTTGCATGTCATAAATCTATGGGATTGCCGGTTTTACTTCCCCTCTGAAGGAAGGCATACTGAGGGATTTTTAACGCTCTTAAAAAATCCGATGACTTCGGCCGGGTTTGAACCCGCGATCTTGGGCATAGAAGCTAACCATCGAAGCCGCCCGTCGCATAGCATATTCGTATATGTGCGCTGGTCGGTTGCACATGCTGCCATGAGCTTATAACCTGGCGTGACTTTGTCCGAAGAAAGGAGTCCCTGCCTCTGTGCTTGCAACCTATTACACATGATATGCAAGCGGCCAGTATCATCACATTGCACATGCTACCGCGAGCTTATAACGTGACATGATCTTGTCAGAAGAAAGTAATCTCATCTCTGTGCCTCCAGGCTGTGACCAGGTGATGCGAGTGGCCAGCATTGTCATTTAGCACGTGTATTTGTGCGATGGTCGGTTGCACATGCTACCGCGAGCTTATAACCTGACATGACCTTGTCAGAAGAAAGAATTCTCATGTCTGTGCCTGCGGCCAGCATAATCACTTAGCAGGTTCACATTTGCGTGCCAGTCGGTTGCACATGCCAAAAACTAGTGTCCGGGCCATTCCTGCCTTATACACAGGCCTATACTGTTATTCTCGGAAGGGGGGGGGGGGGGGAATATTAATAACAACTTACCAATCAACCAAATACATAATATTCTCAGTATCCAAGCGATTCAAGTATTATACATACTTGTAAAAGTGACCTTCCGTAGATCTGTCAACAGTGGCAATCGGCCCCATGTTCAAACCTATCTACACTAGCGCCGAACTGGTTCCTGCTCGAACTTGGTAAGTGACTTCACTGTCTAAATTGTTAGAATAAATAATAATATCGTATGGCCTCGGGTGCCTGGTGCAAGCTTTGTTAATTGACACCCAGAGGGTAGCTTGCATGTCGAATTTCGTCATTCCTTTGCACGCTATGAAAGTCAAGGAGGTTAGATATCTAAACTCCTTGACACTACAGCGCTTTCAAGTAGAGAATGGAGGAACTTTGTGTTGGCGGAAAATCCCGAGATTAATTTTGCCATTGAACACGGCGTACTAAATTCAAATGGGTTCTTTAACATGCCAACAACGTATGACATGAGTATCGTGATTTTTGTCGCCTTCAAAAATCACTTACCATGGCCAGGGGCGAACCTGCAATCTTGGGGTTGGTAGTCCGACACTATAACCACTCACCCACCGTGGCAAGCTAATTGTTAGAAAAATTCTATCAATAAGATTCATCTGCCTTGTCAATACATAAACTCGTACTTTGGTTTATGCCCCTAATGGTGGCTGTGTTATGTCCCTTCACCACCCTATCAATGAACTGTATCTTAAACACAAAAAATCAATACTCCACCATAAACATTCACTTGTGTTAATTCTCATGATCTTGGGGCACTTTTCAAGCATTTACTTGAGATCTTGATTGTTTGATGTAGCTTCTCTTGTTCACATGGAAAAATATAGAAGAATTCAGTTGACAACTAGGTTAATTCTTAAGACAACTAAGCAAAGCAACATTTAAAAAAATCAAGATCTCAAGTAAATACCAGTACCGGTACTTGAGAAGTGCTCCAAGATCAAGAAAAATGAACAGAAATAGTATTCATCACAAAGTGCTATAATGATTTTGTGTGTGATGTGTTTAGAGCTAACACAATCATGTATCATGAGGAGCTTAATAACCCCACCAAAGTGAAGTTTTAAGTATTGATAAGGCATGTCAATCTTATTAATAGAATTCAATTTGTCTATACAGAACCACAAATTAAGGTATTTACCATGATTAAGTATCCACTGTGTCTTCTAGAATTGTGTTACATGAAACTTGAGAACAATCCAGCAGAGCATAACCCTTGTATTGAGAAATAAGGAGATTACAGATCTCACTTTCTTTACAAATATCACAGCAGTTCACACACATGAGTCCATGCCTACTTCTTGACCACTTGGATGACATCTTCATCATTCATCACATGGTGGAGGCCAACCCGCTGAGGAGAATACTTGGTGCTTGTTCCCTGTGACACACAAACCAAGCACAATTACATCTTAAGAACATACAAGGTTGAAATTCAAACCCCATCAATGGGCAAATACAATAGAGAAAAACAAGGACAAACGCACAAAACGGATAAGGACAATTTCCACAGCCGGACACACCGCCGCAGTCTTCAAAAGTGGGCATTCTCACCATCAATGCAATCAATAGCTCTTCAATGCTATAACCCCTTATAAGCTTGTTTTGAAGGGCAAATAACCTCGCTGTTCTGCCCCTTGGAACAAAAATCATGATCAAACTTGGTTCGTCCTCCTGGCCTTGTAAGAAGGACGGACATCAAACAGTTCTTCTGTTGTTCAAAATATTGTGTAGCAGGGACATTCTGCAATAATAATAATGCTATTTGTTTTATGTCCCTCTTAACATCTGCGGATTTTAGAGGTGCCAGAATTTTGCCCTAAAGGGGTCTTTAACGTGCCAGTAAATCTACAGACACGGCTACCTTGCATTTGCATACTCTCAAATGCCAGCTGATTGCACCAGGATTCGATCCTGCAATCTTGAGCACAGCAAGCGTGAACATTACCGCTGAGCCACGCAGCCGGCCGTATTCTGCAATAAGATCTTCTGTGTACATGCTGTGTACTTC
Source organism: Meconema thalassinum (assembly GCA_946902985.2). Lineage (NCBI taxonomy): Eukaryota > Metazoa > Arthropoda > Insecta > Orthoptera > Tettigoniidae > Meconema > Meconema thalassinum. The sequence continues at coordinate 38,667,945 of OX336394.1, forward strand.
TGGGTGAAACTGTGCAACATACACAGAAGAACCTTGAAGATTTTCAGGTGTTAATTAATTGGCCATGAAAGTCAACATTCCATCCTTTTCATGTTTATTTATTTATTATAGAGATAGACCGAGAATGGATAGTCCAAGAATAATCCAGGTCTGGTCGAAGTGTGTCCGTAAAAGTCAAGGGATTGTTGTGCAGGATTGTTTGAAACGAACCATTAATAATATCAAGCCACGCACTCAGGAGTGGCTGCCCAGAAAAATACACACGAAGTTAATAAGCTTTCTGAGTGAAAGTTAGACAATAAAGCATACAATCCATTAGAAGTTGAGAAGCTTATTGATGCAGGTGTTCGGCAAGTAACAGCGAAAGACGGGGAGAAAGTAGTGTATATATTCGAAGAAGAATTCATTGCAGGTTCCGTGTTGACGTTTAGAAATGACAATAACAAAAATACAAAGTTTCCGCCTAATCAACACAATTTGATGCTATATTATCGTCTCATGGGTACATGTTTCGGAATTTCTAATAATTCCTTCTTCAGCCCTTTACATTTATGTTAAGGGGCATATACAGCTCAAGGAGCCACAACAATAACGATTTTAATATTATGACTGTGCCTGACACAAATCTTGTACAACAATGATATCTGCATATTAAGGCTTTCACGGCCCGGATTATTATATAAATAATTCATGCTTTTGGGCTAATGCCGTGTGTATTTTAAATTTATACCATACGTTTCGGAGAAACCTTGCCTCCTTTTTCAATGGAAATAAACAATGTGGCCAAAGAAAGTATTTCAATGAGATTACAAAAAGATATAGATAAATTCCTCTGTTCGTCACCAGAGAGCAGCTGCCAGAAATTACTGTATGGACCATGGTGGAACGGCGGACAGAGAAGTTAGTAACGAGAAGGTAAAGGGGGCGGTGTGAAAATATAGAAACTCCTCGAAGAATGAGGAGGGGGGGGGAGGGGGGAGGGTTAGATGGATATAAGGACACATAAATAAAAGGGAAGTGTATCTGAACGATACCTAACGTCATACAGTCAACGGCGAAAAAACAGATGGAAACTCCTCCAGTGACGAACAAAGGAGATCAAATCCAGGCTCTGAGCCCTAGAGGGAAAATGTACAATTTTAAATATGTGAAGAACAGAGAGACTGAGAGGAACTATCTCCCTAGATCCTTAATAACTGGTAGCCAAGTGTCACTTAGCTGATATCCAGTGTCTCTGTTAAAATTATTGGGATTTTTACGAATTTCAACTGCCTCCCTTATAATTCTAGACCAGTTGTGCTTAACAAGGGCAAGCGCATGAACATCCTTGAAACATACATCGTGCCCTGAAGACAGGGCATGTTCAGCTATAGCTGATTTGTCAGGTTGGTTTAGACGGATGTTCCTTTGATGCTCTTTGATGCGAGTTGCAATAGAGCGTCTTGTTTGTCCAATGTAGACTTTTCCGCAAGTACATGGGACTTCATACACCCCAGGTTGTAGTATTGGGGACAATTTATCTTTGTTTAATGCTAAACGTTGACCAATTTTCGTCATAGTTCCGAAAACTGTTTTTATCTTGTGCTTGCGGAGAATCTTAGCAACGCGGTCAGTGATGTTGTGAATATAAGGGAGGTAAGCAGTTCCTCTCATGTCGGAGCTCTGAGAAGGTTGTCTATCCCTCCTTCTGGGATGTAGGGACCTATATATAGTGGATTCATTATAGCCATTACCCTTAAACATGGTTTGTAAGGCATGTAACTCTTCCTGAAGAGTTGATGCCTCACAAATACGTTCCGCTCTTTTGGCTAGAGTTGTTATAATTCCTTGTTTTTGTGCTGGGTGGTGGTGGGAGTCCGCATGTAAATAACGGTTAGTGTGAGTTGGCTTACGGTAGACGCTGTGCCCCATGGAGCCATCCGCTTTCCTCCTCACAAGAACATCCAAAAAAGGTAAGCATCCACCTGACTCTAGCTCCATTGTGAAGTGGATTGAAGGATGCAGCTGATTTAGGTGGTTCAGAAAGTGGTTCAGTTTCTCAGAACCCTCCTCCCACACCACAAACGTATCATCCACATACCTCCACCAAATCACAGGTTTGAAAGACGCCGAAGATATAGCCTCCCCCTCAAAATGTTCCATGAAAAAATTTGCCACGACAGGCGAGAGTGGACTTCCCATGGCCACACCATCAGTCTGCTCGTAATATTTACCATCCCACAAGAAATAACTGGAACACAAGCAGTGGTGGAATAATCGGGCAATGTCCTCAGGAAACAAATCCTTGATGAGTGACATGACCGAGTCCACCGGCACTCTGGTAAACAAGGACTCTACATCAAAACTCACCAAAATAGCATTTGGTTGAACGGCGATGGTTGACAATTTTTCGACGAAATGGGTTGAATCCCTAATGTAGGACTCTGTGCGCCCCAAGTGCGGCTGAAGCAACTTGCTGAGATATTGCGCAAGAGCATAAGTTGGAGAACCTATTGTGCTAACAATTGGTCGAAGAGGGACGTCTTGCTTATGGATTTTTGGAAGACCATACAATCTCGGAGGAACAGCATCTCTCGGAATAAGACATCTTCCCTCTTCTTTTGGAATAGATGACAGTTTAACAAGCTTAGCAGTGGCATTGGATACACGAGTGGTTGGATCACGAGTGCACAGTCTGTAGACAGGATCAGATAACAGAATAGAGATTTTACTTTTATATTCAACGGTATCCATCACCACTGTCGCATTTCCCTTGTCAGCATGAAGAATAGAAATGGTGTCATTATTTCTTAGTTCCTTCAATGCCTTTCTTTCACCCCGAGTTAAATTGGGTGCGGGTACTTTAGAGGATCTTAATATCCTCACACTTTCTTGTCTAACTTCTTCAGCTTCATCTGGAGGTAAATTGTAGATGGCAGCCTCAACGGATGTGATCAACTCCTCTGTAGGAATTTTGGAGGGTGCGAGAGCAAAGTTGAGACCTCTGCTTAGTAAAGTTGTTTGATAGTCATCTAAAGGGGTATTAGAAAGATTGACTACAACTTTACTAGTATCAAGAACCGTACGAGGAGCTGTTTGTCTCGAGGACAATCGAAGGAACTTAGCTCTTTGTCTATCTACAGCCCGACAAAAATTATTCTCGGCCTGAATAGCGGAGATACGTTCAAAGAACAGCCACAATTCCTCTGAGAGAATGCTACTAAGAAGCAGATGTAAGTGTAATAACTCACGGGAAACTGCGTCCAATTCACTACGAGAGTTCTGGATCCTCTCGATAACGAGTGCCTTGCTAGCGCGCTGATAAATTCTCTTAGCTTTTTGAGTGTGTATAGTTTGCTTCAATTTTACACAGTTGGGAATGATGTTATGATCCCTGCATCTAAGAAAGAAGGACAACGATGAAAGGAGAGAGCTCCTTCTTCGCCTCAACTTACTAAATTTAGATGATTGTCGAACAACTTCCTCCCCATAGAGGTTTCTAATTTGCATATTAAGGCTTTCACGGCCCGGATTATTATATAAATAATTCATGCTTTTGGGCTAATGCCGTGTGTATTTTAAATTTATACCATACGTTTCGGAGAAACCTTGCCTCCTTTTTCAATGGAAATAAACAATGTGGCCAAAGAAAGTATTTCAATGAGATTACAAAAAGATATAGATAAATTCCTCTGTTCGTCACCAGAGAGCAGCTGCCAGAAATTACTGTATGGACCATGGTGGAACGGCGGACAGAGAAGTTAGTAACGAGAAGGTAAAGGGGGCGGTGTGAAAATATAGAAACTCCTCGAAGAATGAGGAGGGGGGGGGGGAGGGGGGAGGGTTAGATGGATATAAGGACACATAAATAAAAGGGAAGTGTATCTGAACGATACCTAACGTCATACAGTCAACGGCGAAAAAACAGATGGAAACTCCTCCAGTGACGAACAAAGGAGATCAAATCCAGGCTCTGAGCCCTAGAGGGAAAATGTACAATTTTAAATATGTGAAGAACAGAGAGACTGAGAGGAACTATCTCCCTAGATCCTTAATAACTGGTAGCCAAGTGTCACTTAGCTGATATCCAGTGTCTCTGTTAAAATTATTGGGATTTTTACGAATTTCAACTGCCTCCCTTATAATTCTAGACCAGTTGTGCTTAACAAGGGCAAGCGCATGAACATCCTTGAAACATACATCGTGCCCTGAAGACAGGGCATGTTCAGCTATAGCTGATTTGTCAGGTTGGTTTAGACGGATGTTCCTTTGATGCTCTTTGATGCGAGTTGCAATAGAGCGTCTTGTTTGTCCAATGTAGACTTTTCCGCAAGTACATGGGACTTCATACACCCCAGGTTGTAGTATTGGGGACAATTTATCTTTGTTTAATGCTAAACGTTGACCAATTTTCGTCATAGTTCCGAAAACTGTTTTTATCTTGTGCTTGCGGAGAATCTTAGCAACGCGGTCAGTGATGTTGTGAATATAAGGGAGGTAAGCAGTTCCTCTCATGTCGGAGCTCTGAGAAGGTTGTCTATCCCTCCTTCTGGGATGTAGGGACCTATATATAGTGGATTCATTATAGCCATTACCCTTAAACATGGTTTGTAAGGCATGTAACTCTTCCTGAAGAGTTGATGCCTCACAAATACGTTCCGCTCTTTTGGCTAGAGTTGTTATAATTCCTTGTTTTTGTGCTGGGTGGTGGTGGGAGTCCGCATGTAAATAACGGTTAGTGTGAGTTGGCTTACGGTAGACGCTGTGCCCCATGGAACCATCCGCTTTCCTCCTCACAAGAACATCCAAAAAAGGTAAGCATCCACCTGACTCTAGCTCCATTGTGAAGTGGATTGAAGGATGCAGCTGATTTAGGTGGTTCAGAAAGTGGTTCAGTTTCTCAGAACCCTCCTCCCACACCACAAACGTATCATCCACATACCTCCACCAAATCACAGGTTTGAAAGACGCCGAAGATATAGCCTCCCCCTCAAAATGTTCCATGAAAAAATTTGCCACGACAGGCGAGAGTGGACTTCCCATGGCCACACCATCAGTCTGCTCGTAATATTTACCATCCCACAAGAAATAACTGGAACACAAGCAGTGGTGGAATAATCGGGCAATGTCCTCAGGAAACAAATCCTTGATGAGTGACATGACCGAGTCCACCGGCACTCTGGTAAACAAGGACTCTACATCAAAACTCACCAAAATAGCATTTGGTTGAACGGCGATGGTTGACAATTTTTCGACGAAATGGGTTGAATCCCTAATGTAGGACTCTGTGCGCCCCAAGTGCGGCTGAAGCAACTTGCTGAGATATTGCGCAAGAGCATAAGTTGGAGAACCTATTGTGCTAACAATTGGTCGAAGAGGGACGTCTTGCTTATGGATTTTTGGAAGACCATACAATCTCGGAGGAACAGCATCTCTCGGAATAAGACATCTTCCCTCTTCTTTTGGAATAGATGACAGTTTAACAAGCTTAGCAGTGGCATTGGATACACGAGTGGTTGGATCACGAGTGCACAGTCTGTAGACAGGATCAGATAACAGAATAGAGATTTTACTTTTATATTCAACGGTATCCATCACCACTGTCGCATTTCCCTTGTCAGCATGAAGAATAGAAATGGTGTCATTATTTCTTAGTTCCTTCAATGCCTTTCTTTCACCCCGAGTTAAATTGGGTGCGGGTACTTTAGAGGATCTTAATATCCTCACACTTTCTTGTCTAACTTCTTCAGCTTCATCTGGAGGTAAATTGTAGATGGCAGCCTCAACGGATGTGATCAACTCCTCTGTAGGAATTTTGGAGGGTGCGAGAGCAAAGTTGAGACCTCTGCTTAGTAAAGTTGTTTGATAGTCATCTAAAGGGGTATTAGAAAGATTGACTACAACTTTACTAGTATCAAGAACCGTACGAGGAGCTGTTTGTCTCGAGGACAATCGAAGGAACTTAGCTCTTTGTCTATCTACAGCCCGACAAAAATTATTCTCGGCCTGAATAGCGGAGATACGTTCAAAGAACAGCCACAATTCCTCTGAGAGAATGCTACTAAGAAGCAGATGTAAGTGTAATAACTCACGGGAAACTGCGTCCAATTCACTACGAGAGTTCTGGATCCTCTCGATAACGAGTGCCTTGCTAGCGCGCTGATAAATTCTCTTAGCTTTTTGAGTGTGTATAGTTTGCTTCAATTTTACACAGTTGGGAATGATGTTATGATCCCTGCATCTAAGAAAGAAGGACAACGATGAAAGGAGAGAGCTCCTTCTTCGCCTCAACTTACTAAATTTAGATGATTGTCGAACAACTTCCTCCCCATAGAGGTTTCTAATTTGCATATTAAGGCTTTCACGGCCCGGATTATTATATAAATAATTCATGCTTTTGGGCTAATGCCGTGTGTATTTTAAATTTATACCATACGTTTCGGAGAAACCTTGCCTCCTTTTTCAATGGAAATAAACAATGTGGCCAAAGAAAGTATTTCAATGAGATTACAAAAAGATATAGATAAATTCCTCTGTTCGTCACCAGAGAGCAGCTGCCAGAAATTACTGTATGGACCATGGTGGAACGGCGGACAGAGAAGTTAGTAACGAGAAGGTAAAGGGGGCGGTGTGAAAATATAGAAACTCCTCGAAGAATGAGGAGGGGGGGGGGAGGGGGGAGGGTTAGATGGATATAAGGACACATAAATAAAAGGGAAGTGTATCTGAACGATACCTAACGTCATACAGTCAACGGCGAAAAAACAGATGGAAACTCCTCCAGTGACGAACAAAGGAGATCAAATCCAGGCTCTGAGCCCTAGAGGGAAAATGTACAATTTTAAATATGTGAAGAACAGAGAGACTGAGAGGAACTATCTCCCTAGATCCTTAATAACTGGTAGCCAAGTGTCACTTAGCTGATATCCAGTGTCTCTGTTAAAATTATTGGGATTTTTACGAATTTCAACTGCCTCCCTTATAATTCTAGACCAGTTGTGCTTAACAAGGGCAAGCGCATGAACATCCTTGAAACATACATCGTGCCCTGAAGACAGGGCATGTTCAGCTATAGCTGATTTGTCAGGTTGGTTTAGACGGATGTTCCTTTGATGCTCTTTGATGCGAGTTGCAATAGAGCGTCTTGTTTGTCCAATGTAGACTTTTCCGCAAGTACATGGGACTTCATACACCCCAGGTTGTAGTATTGGGGACAATTTATCTTTGTTTAATGCTAAACGTTGACCAATTTTCGTCATAGTTCCGAAAACTGTTTTTATCTTGTGCTTGCGGAGAATCTTAGCAACGCGGTCAGTGATGTTGTGAATATAAGGGAGGTAAGCAGTTCCTCTCATGTCGGAGCTCTGAGAAGGTTGTCTATCCCTCCTTCTGGGATGTAGGGACCTATATATAGTGGATTCATTATAGCCATTACCCTTAAACCGTTGTGATTTTAATTAGTCTTTCTATGAAACTTTAACATATTTTTTTGAGTTTGCTCAGAATAAAAATGGAAATAATGACGCTTAATTAATTAATAATAAGAAAATATGCGAGACTCATTTTGTAGCAGAAGGTTTAACACCCACATTAAAAAAAGAAAACTCCAAAAATCCCTATAAACACGGGAGATATCAGGGAAACGGTGAAGGTCAGCACAAAACAAGAACCAATTTTGAAAAAATTGATTAAAATAATTATCATTTGAATTTTGAAAATTTTCATCTTTGCTTCTAATAGCAAGGTGTGTGTGTTTCCTTGGATATGTATATCATTGTTGTACAAAATTTGTGGCAGGCACAGTTATAATTTAAAATCGTTATTGTTTTGGCTCCTTGAGCTGTATGTGCCCCCTTAAGAAACACCATTCCACAGAAAGTAGTGTCTAATGCTCACAAGCCGTTGGGATACACAATAGCTTCTTTCATATAGGTACAGTTTCATGCGACTTAAAACTTCATGTAAATAACCTACCATATGATATTGTCTTTTCGTTTTGAATTTTCTTTATAATAGTTATCTTAACATTGTTGGACATATCCAATACCTATCAATTGCTTGTAACATAAGATCTTATAGGATGCAATTTTTATTGCTTCTTAGATCGTGTAAACATACAGTGATATTGATCATGTGAAAATAAGGAAGTACCAAGGTAAAGATTGATAGATTGATTCATTCAATAGCCGTTCCCGTCCGTTTGTTTGTTCTTCACCAAGAGTTATGACAGTTGTGAAGATGAGGTTATGTCCACGATTTGTTTCGTATCATAGTTGTGTGGTTTAACATTTAGGTTTTGTATCATGTGCGCTTGTGTTAACGTAACACTGTTAGTTGTAACTCTTCAGTCGGTCAACATGAATTTGCCCAATGACAGGGCGGGGTACAATGTTATATAATATGTAAATGACATTTCTGAAAAAAATTAAATGCATTAGTTATGATCACTATTATAATGGGGCAATTTTAGGATTATGCGTTTCCACCTTCAAGCGGTCATCATCAGATCCTGATCACTTTATACACAAATATAAATTGTCCACTGAGATAAGTAACCATATACTGTACGTAATAGAATTCAAGTGCATGCTCTCATTTTATTTATTATATTGTGTTGTTCTAAATTGTAAACATGTGCATAATACCGGTACTCATACATAATTCACAAACCCTTATAACAAAACAAACTAACCTTATAACGAGATTCAAACTGTGAATCGTATTATAAACACCAATAATACGCACTACAATTTGTTATAGTTAGATAATATAATAGTGTATAAATTTAAACATTCGAAACTTGGAAACATTCTAGTTCAAATGGATGTTACGCAAAACTACAAAACCCAATAAAATATAATGGGTGAGTGGTTAACGTGTCGGACTATCAACCCCAAGCTAGCAGGTTCGCCCCTGGCCGTGGTAAGTGATTTTTGAAAGGCGACAGAAATCACGATACTCATGTCATACGTTGTTGGCACGTTAAAGAACCCATTTGAATTCAGTAGGCCGTGTTCAATGGCAAAATTAATCTCGGGATTTTCCGCCAACACAAAGTTCCTCCATTCTCTACTAGAAAGCGCTGTTGTGTCAAGGAGCTTGGATATCTAACCTCCTTGACTTTCATAGCATTCAAAGGAATGACGAAATTTGACATGCAAGCTACCCTCTGGGTGTCAATTAACAAAAGCTTGCACCCGGCACCCAAGGCCATACAATATTATTATTATTATTATAGTTTAGAACTAAGTCCAAGACAGCACAACGGCATCAACACAAGCAGTGCCCTATTATTCAACTTGACCGATATAAAACTTGTGTTGACCAACTAAAAAGTTCCAATTTCATTTTAAAATAACTCACAGAAAAATGGCAAAGAGAGCAGGTTGTTTATGACAAGTTTGGAGCAAACAAATATTAAGATATCATCAAGTGTTGGGACGGTTCTAACACAGTCAATAAACCTGAATACAGGGAATGGAGAAGCATGTTATGCAAAAGAAGAAAGGAACAATAACCGCAAGAAACACGATAAGACCAATAGCAAATGGTGAAGAAGATATGCTCAAGGAGCCACATTGACTCACCCACACAAGACCATATTTAAAGGCTGCGACAAGAGTGCGATGAATGGCATGGCACACGTGTTCCACGGTCACTCCCCGCCGTAGAATTAAACTGTCGTCAAAGTCAGGAGGCTGGCCGGGTTTCTTCGTGTAAACTCGGATGAGGGACAGATACTCCCACAGCTGATCTAACAGGTAGTCCAGGTTCAGCTTCATGTTGCAGCTGGAACACAATTAGGTCTATAATAACCCCAGACAAAGGATAAATATCCACGGTGTACTTGTTTCACTGACAATAGAAAAATATAATTCTGAAAAAAATTCTTAAGGAAGGTTCGAAATTTCTAAGAGCAAAGAAAGTTATGAGATACTGGTGAAGTCTAAACCTCGAGTGACTTTAATTAAAACAATTTCTTCTTCTTCTGCGCGAATGGGTCTCCTAGGACCACAAGGAATCAACATTTATTGCCCTTGATGTTTGCCCAATAACTCTTCATGCGCAATGATTGAGCGAGTTTTCGTTGCTGCGACCAGACGTGTCTGGTAGGTCTTCTATCTTCTCCCACAAAACCCTGTGTATGAGTAATTTTCCTAATTTCCTCTCGATCCTTGAGATTGGGAAAACCTAATTCAGCCAAGTCCTTTTCTGCCTGTTTGTACCAATTGGACCTTGTTGCCTTTTTCTGAAAAAACATATAGATTTTAATGTGTTAACATAGTTGGGTCCATTCTGTCCAAATGTCCCATGAATTGGATCCTTCTCATACGGACTGTGTCTGTGATTTTAGTACCGTATTTACTCGAATACGACCCGCCCCCGAATAAGACCCGCACCCTGATTTTGAAGAACAAAATTTAAAAAAAAAAATGTTTACTCAAAATTATTTACTATCTTAACTAAATAAACAGAATTGCATTTATCCAAAATAGTTTCCAACAGTTTTCAAGTCGTCCTAAAATAACACACATCAAACTATTAAAAATACAAATAAAAGTACACAAACACGTCATTCATCGTCATCAGAAGTACCAGCTTCGGAACTTTTATCACCATCACTTTCCCACTAAATGTCGTCATCACTGCCTCCATAGCATTCGAAATACTACATTTTTTGAAGCTCTTCCGTATGAGATCTCCAGAGATACGATTCCATGCCGTCAAAATCCACGAACACAGCAGCTGAACTTTCGGGCGCTGAATACGACCAGTTGGAGTTGGTGTGTGCTTATCGGCCGCCATCCGCTCCGTATACAGCTGTTTCAAGGCTGCTTTGAACGGGCGGTTCACGCCGACATCCAGTGGTTGTAGCATAGACGTCATCCCGCTCAATCACGAATACATGACTCGTCAATATCATATTTCCTACCGGGCACGATTTCCAATAACTTCAGCTTCCCTCACAACTTTCAATTTCTCACTCACAGTAAATGACCGCAAACGTTTCGTAGCATTCATGTTTACACTCAGAGAACGTGCGCGGGACCTGCGCGGGACTGTATGACGACGCGTGCGTACGGTAAAACAAAGTTATAGCCGGAAGAAGGCTAGCACCATCTAGCGGATACTCGCAACACCCGATATCGCGCGCGGCGGGCAATTTAGATCTTTCAAATTTGGATGACTCAAATAAGACCCGCACCCCAATTTTTCACGTCCGAATTTGTTTAAAAATGTGCGGGTGGTATTCGAGTATATACGGTAATTGTCAAATGGACTTCAGCATTAGGTTTTGGAAGGTGAATTCCATCTTTGATTCTTGGTCCCAAAATATTTGCATGATTTTGTGTTCCTTAATCTCCAGTTGATTTCTCAGTGCTTTATGTTGTAGATTAAGTGTCTCTGCTGCGTAAAAGGCTGCAGGTAAGACTAATGTTTTACAATGTTGAATTTTACAATTCCAAGAGAGATTTTTTTTTGTTATAAACTTGTTTTGTCAAATGGAAAGCAGATTCCATTGTCTGTAGTCTTGCTTCTATTTCATGGATATCATATTCAAGTTTTTTCCACTTTTCAATATACAATAACTTCTTTTTCTTTTCTCGATCTTGGCCATCTTAGGACAACGTAAGATAACCCACTGTAGTGACTTCCTTTTTATCCTGCTTCCTTTCTTGTTTGCCAATATTTCTTCATTACATCACTTTGCTTTTTCTTCCTCTCCTCTGTGCAGATGTAGTTTCGTTCATTCCTTAATTTCTCCTGGAAAAACCCTGAAATTTTGTGTTAATTTCTGAAAGTTATTCTGTCCCGTGTTATGTCTGTTGTTATTCCCATCTCTGCCATATCCTTCCTTATACTCTGTATCCACTGGTTACCATTCTTACACTTGTCAACATGATTAAAACTTTGCTTACTGTCGACCGAAGAATTATGTGCACTCGAGTTTGAAGGTGGTTTGTGAAGTAACCAATAGGCCTACATTGGATTCAATAACATCATCATTTTTGAAGTTTTATTTTTCGTTAGCTCATGTAAGTTTGGAATTTTTAATTTATATTTTAATATTTTGTATCGCAGTTGAAACACAAAAAGTGCCCGTTTTTAAGTGTGTTTCAACTATCTCAAAACCCGTCATCACATCGAATCAAAATTTTAACACAATATACATTGGAATGTTTTATAACTGGTTTATTAATTTCAAAACTTTGTGTGTCCAAGAAACAAAGTTGTTATCATTTTAGTAAGGTAACTTTTTCTCGGCTCGGGGTGGTTGGAAAATGTAGTTCTTGGTCGCATTGTAATCCTTATATATTAAAAGGTTATGCTGTATGACTGTGAAATACTTAAATTAATTCACTTATTTTATATCCGTTTGTATTTGTACGGGAAAATAAAACATGGTTCAGCAGGTAGCTGATACGGGGAAAGCTGTATAGCTTTGCCGAGATGGAGTCCATCACGCGTCATGACGCGCCTCGCTCGGAAGTGATGGGCTTCATCTCGGCAACGCTGTACATATCCACCCAAAACTGTGCCTGCATTACATCGTTTTTCAGGACTGAAGCAACCTATGTTCCAGAATATGTTTCAAAATCTGCGTGATCGTTATGAACACTGTCTACAACGCAATGGAGCACATTATGAACATTTACATTATCATCCCGATAACTAAATAATAACAATAACAGTAACATAATTTTCAAGTACTGTATATTTTGGCACATACTGTATTTATTTTACCTTAGTAAATTAATTGAATATACTAAAAATTGGCACTTGATGATGTTTAAATACACAGCATAGCCGATTGTTGATCTCTAATGAAATATAGACCGCCACGTGGTGCAGTGGATAGCATTGTTGACTGCCATCACAGAGGTCCCACGTTCGATTCCCAGCTCTGTCAAGAATTTAAAAAGTCTTGGTATGGTCTGGCACATAGTCTCCTAGCCTCGTGATGCTAAATGGGCACCTGCCGGATGCTGTGGCAGGAGGAGGATTAGGAAGGATCCGTCCATCCTGCCGCATGTAAACACAGGCTCAGGACGCCTGATTAGTGATCCTTTAGCACAGCCAGGGACTCGAATCAGGTCACCTACATCCCTTGTAGATATGACACTCTTCTTGAATGCAATAGCACTAATTCACACGAAATTCATAATAGTTTTCTATTATTATTATCATTATTATTAAGCATTTTATGCCACATCAATAGAACGAGAAATGGTAGTGGAATACAGAATTAGTTGTGCTTATGAACCAACAACAGAAAATCCACATTCCATTCACTCACAACCTCAAAATCAATAAAATGTCCAAAAAAAAAAAAAAAGGCGACAAGTTATCTAAAAAATAAATATGGCTTGGGAATAATGATTATTTTAACGGGGTAACAGGGCAGATCATTTCAAAATGTTGGAAACTTTCAGAAGATCTCCAAAGCTATCAGGTTGCTAGTCCCTAATCTAGTGCAATAAGTTTGGGTGATATACAGGTTTCAGTTTAACCTCTCAGGCCAGTTCTATGTATGCGAGTATGCGCGGTTGTAGTTACTGCACTGGCGGTTTGCCATACGGTATACGCTGCGCACAGCATTTCGCGAGAACTGTGTTTGTGCGCTATCTGTTGGGCTCATATGTGAACTGCTTATACTAATGTATTTTAAAAGCCTTGGCCTTGCAAACCGTGTAATCTTACATCAAATAGTTCATAGGTTTCCCGTTTTTTTTTTTTTTGGAGTGGGGGTGGGGGGGGGGGGGGGAAACATATGAGATTTATCTTGCCATCTATTGAGGCAAAAAAGAAATAGACGACATGTTGTCACTCGCTGTGTTCTTGACTGCCATCTGTGGAAAGAATTTTAACCTCTTGTAAATGATACGCGTGGATCGAAATATTGTCAGGGGTAGTCCCTAACAATTCCGAGAAATGGCAGGGTCTTACATCTTACGGGGTTTGAAAGTGCTCTGATAGGTGAGGAAGACAGTACTGTAAGTAGTTTTGCTAGTGATTCCGGTAGTGTAGAAAGTGACGTAGATTATGCCCAAGAAGAATTGTTGCCTCTTGAAGAGGAAGATGAAGAATTAGGACGTGTCAATGTGCCATCAGCTGATGGTGACATTCCGTGGGAGTTGCGCACGTTGCATGCAGCTAACATAGAGCAGAAAATAAATTCCTTTCACTGGGCAACTGGGCCCACAGAAGGATTTCGATAGTGTTTTAGATGCGTTTTTACTATTGTTTGTGTTGATAAAACACTCTGCAATGTACAGATACATAATAAATGGACTATTTGTGAGGTGTATACGTAGGTATATTGTGCATAACACACAGTGACAGTGAAATAGATACTGGTTCGGCCACTGTCTTGGCAAACCAGTTTTGTGTTTCCCTATTTGTTTCCACTCTGTGTGGTTGTACATATATTTATTATTTGTCTTCATTGCATTTATTCATTGTCAAGTTTGTTTTGTTTATGTTGGTTAGTTGTCATGATTCATTTGTTTTGATTACATGTTGTATTCCCACTGCCGTGTTTCCAGTAGGATATTTTTGCTTAGAAGGTATTTTGGTGTTCTAAGTTGGCGACATTGATTCTTCTTTATTCTCTTTGACTTGTCTTTGAACTCTCTACTGTGATTGGCTGCTTTCAGCCTATCAGAGGCCTCCTTGCTGTTTGTAGCGACCAATCACGTGTTTCTTCTTCGTTCTCTAAGTCTGCAGCCATGACGGAATGTTGTGCTTCAACGCTGGTTGTGATTTATCGACGAATATCCAGCTAATCATTTCTATAATTGGTGCTATCTTCATAGTAACCGTGCTTAGTAATCATGTCCTATGCACATGATTCATATTTTGTTAGGGCAGTGACATTATGGTGATTTTCGGTCTCATTAGACCATGCTTGATGTTGCTACGCGCCATGTCGACGAATCCTTCAATCCGCGGCGTCGGATAGTTTGTTGTAACATGTTTACTTCTATCTTCATCTACTGCCTAACAATTTGTCTTCACGCGTATGAATAATGATGTTGCTTCGTGTGATAAGTAATTCATCGTTTGTCTGGAAGCATGTGCCACAAGGCCAGGCACCATCACTAAATGGAGGTTGACGCTAGGCTAAACTGCTTTACTATTGTGACAATGCCGTGCGCTTGGCATATCCCGGTATTTGTATGACAGCAACTACTTTGACTTCCTGCGTTTCACACATAATTTGTTTTATTAACAATTCATTTTTTGGGCTTATGGTATCGGCGCATCACTGTAAGTCAGTCCTGGTTCGACGACACATTCTCGTTCCATGCGACCTGTTTTTTCATTATTTGTTGCAACTCCACTTGTGTTGCAAATTCAAACTATATCATTCTTTGGAACCGCCGTGTATTGCATGCCGTTCTATGATGTACTGATCTGCAGCTACGTTCAAGACAATATATGTGTTTTAGGCTCAAGACTTAACGTGTGTTAACTCCATACGAGTGTTTCTTCAATTGTGTAAATTTGTGCCAGTGTTTCTCATATGTTTATGTGCCACCTTTGAGTATTTGTTTTATGTGCCACCTATTTGATAATATATCTTATTATTAGTTATTGGTGGTGTTGTGTCCTTTATGCCTTCCTGGACCTCCTTATTTGGTGACAATAATATTGTCTGGTCCTCCACATGTTTGCTAAATTGTCATGCGACCTTTGTAAAGTCAACCCTTTTATCATTACATCTTATCTAATGCTTTGGCCAACAAACCCTTATACATTGTCCACTATTACCAGAATACTCTTAGTGGGTTGTTGACTTCCCGAGTTGGCCATTACAGATACACTCAACACCCGCAATAAGAAACGAACCGGCTTCAAATGCATCCGCTATTTACAGCCAGGGTTGTTCAAGACACCGTTGGTAAGTCATCCTGAAAATATTGTGTTATTAGCTTGTATAATTTTTGAGATATGCAACATTATTTGAAGTTCTCCAAAACTCACTCTCCAAGCCAATTTAAATACCGCCTGGAGTGCAGACGCTCGCCTGAGAGGTTAATGGACAATACACACATCAAAAACCTATGAATTCGGCTATATAGGGCATGACTTGGAGCATCACAAATGACCTTGACGCATGACGTATAATAGAGTTGCATATATTTCCCTAGGAGACCACAACTATGTTTTCTCATTGGGAGGTGACATACTAACCTTATACCATGGTATATAAATAAATACCCCTCATAAGAACTGTGTCTACATTTTTTCGCCCCTTATTCTGGACCCTTAAATTTGACATAATGCGGCCGATATGTGAGTTGAGTTTCTGAAGTGTAAGAGTTGAAAATGAGACTGCTTCATTACTCGAGAGAGCAAGGTCCACACACACATGCTCTGCTAGAACATGATGTAGTTACCTCACAACAACACTGTTGGGTTGCCGGGCGATGCGATCCACTTCCTCTATGGAGATCTGATCTATTTTATTGTATACATAAACACATGGAAGATAAACTCGATTCGCACAGATGACATCGATCAGCTCGTCAGCATTGCAGTCTTCACGAAATAAAACCTGGAACACACAAAATATTGTAATGTAGAACACTCATTTCTATTTTAATGATTCTTGAAATAATTGAAAAATAAACTTTGGTTGGTTGGTTCCTCAGTTTAGAGGCTGCGACAACGCAGTCATATAGCCCCGTGTACTTTGGATGTGTGTAGAATCTGTCTGATAACCGGTGTTAATTTTGCCTGGAGTTGAAAATGAGTAAAAGATGCAAGACCATGAATCCATGACCTTTTGTGCCTTAGGGTGCTTAGGTACTGCAGTCCATATTTATTTAGCGTATGGCTTTTGGTGCCGGGAGTGTCAGAGGACATGTTCGACTCTCCAGAGGCTGTAGCTGCTTCAAGCGGACACCCATGGGGTGTGCTACAAGTTCCGTTCAATTTCAAGTAGTATCAACTCTTGCTACTAGATGTCACTGACACCTAGTGGTGAATGTTGGAACTTTGATAGAGCATGTCAACGAAATCTAACCTAGAAATTTAGCTTCACACAAGTTATTGGAAGGATCTTTTACATGCCATAAATCTATGACATGGGACCGCCGGCTTTACTTCCCCTCCGAAGGAAGACATACTGAAGGATTTTAACACTCTTAAGAGACCCGACGACTTCCGCCGGGTTTGAACCCGCGATCTTGGGCACAGCAGTTCAGCATGCTACTAACTACGCCACCGAAGCAGTATATATATTTTTTGTCAATCCATTAATAGGATGGATTGCAAGATGTTATAGACATTTCAGTTCATATAGTGGAGATTAAGACCTTTCTTATTCTTAATGGGACCTTCCTGTCCTCTATTTTGAGAGCCTGAGATTAGGTTTAGAAATGCATCTGACAAGTAGGTAAGCCATCATCACCATCTTGAACAGTTTCCAGCCACTGGCCGGGTCTGTTTGGAACAGAAGCCTCTCCATCGTCTTCTGTCTTCCCACCTCTCTCCGTCACCACCTTGGTCCAGTCTTCTCCTTTCTTTCGCACACAGTCCTCCACACCCTTCAGCCACTTATCTCTTGGTCTTCCTCTTGATCTTTTTCCCTCTATTTTCATCTTGTCTATCTTCCTGGGTATCCTCCCATCCATTCACTTAACATGCCCATACCATTTAAGCCGTGATTCCTCTATCCTATCCTGTAATGCTCCCTCCTTGACTAATTCTCTGATCTTCTCATTTCTTAACCTTTGACACTCCAATACTGCTCCTCAAAAATTTCATCTCACTAGCCTGTATTCTGCTTCGCTCCCTTCCTTTCATAACCCAGGTCTCTGAGGCATACGCCAGGATTGGAACGTAGCACATCCTATATATGTACCTTTTGCTGTTTTGAGGGACATCCTTACTTACTCCATACAAGGCTCCCAACACTTTTCCTGAACAATTCTGCTTGCTGCTCATTTATTTCTCTGTCGTTTCTTCCATTTTCTTGTATCATGCTTCCGAGATACTTGAAACTCTCTACTTTCCTCAATTCTTCCCCACCAATTGTTACTCCCGTTGTGACACTCTCCTTCTTCCTGGTTGTGATCATCCACTCGCTTTTGCTTATGCTAAACTTCATCCCATATCCATGTACTATTTCTTCCCATACATCCAACTGCTCCTGTACTTCCTCCTCCTTGTTTCCCCAGTTCATCAAATCATCTGCAAACGCCATTACATTCATCCTTCTTTCGCCAATCACTTCTGCCACTCTGGTCATTATATCATCCATCACTACAATGAAGAGTAGCGGTGAAAGTGCACTTCCTTGCCTCAAGCCATTCTTCTGTTCCAGCCAATCTGATCTCTCTCCTCCTACTTTCACACAGCTTATACTACCATTGTACATATCCTCCATATAGTCTGCTTTCCTACTCCTCGCTTCTCCAAAGCCTTCCATACCTTACTTCTACGTACATTATCATATGCTCAGGGCCGTGGAGAGCGGCGGCGGGCCCTGGGGCTGGAATCTCCCGGGCCCCCCTCTATATCCAAATTTTTAAATTTATTTATAATCCTCGAAACACGAAATCAATTACAAGAACATAAAAAACCAGCAAGCAATAATAATAATAATTGTAGCATGCTGAGCTGCTATGCTCAAGATCGTGGGTTAAGTCCGGCCGAAGTCGTTGGATTATTTTAGGGCATTAAAATCCTTCAATATGCCTTGATTCGGAGGGGAAGTAAAGCCAGAGGGCCCGTGTCTTAGATTTATGGCATGTAAAAGAACCTACCACTACAATTGGTAGTGTGTAGCCAAAATTTGTAGGTTATTTGATTAGAAACGTTCTGGGTGTCAGTGACAGTGGCGTCTAGTAGCCAAAGTTGGAACTACTTGAAATTGAACTTGTTGTGGAGCCCACGGGCGTTCAATTGAAATGTCTTGATATGACCATTGGCTGCAATACATACTCTATATCATACTGTATTAATAATATTTTCAATTATATATTCCACTAAATCTAGGCTATACCGTATTTATTATCCTAAGCATCGCGTGAATTACTATCAATATATATAAGTTAATGCTGTTTTATATAATTTACAACTGTGAAACTGGAGGAATGCATGCAACATTATTTGCATATTCAATGTTTATACCTAACAAGCGCGTGCCAATGCATTATTTTCAATTAACAAAAATAAATATCACTAGTAAATCCATATAAAAGTAGGTAATATTTTTCATTAAATCCACTATACTGTTTAGTTTTGGCGTTTGACAGATCTAAATTTGTCCCGATGAGGTAACAATCTAAGCATGCACAGTGTTAAGGTTTAAAGTTCTGAAGATCCTCTTTGATATAATTTTAGAACATCAGTGATACTCGTAAAAGTAATATGCTCGTTTGTTGTACACAAATTTGAAAAAGAAATGCATTTACCGGACCGTAATTTCAACGCTTTTACAGTATTTAACTTAAAAAAATCACATTCAAAAAAGCTGTTGTCCATGAACCGGAACAGGTGGGTTCGAATTTCACCGTCGGTGATTCTAAGCTTATTTTCCATGATTCATCGTTTTGACACTATAGCCAAAGGCTGTAGTTGCACCATCGTACATTCATTTTCTCCCCAATTCTATTCCAAATTAATCAAAAATATATGATCAACTTCAGATATAGATAGTCAGACAGAGTTCTACACGCACAGTAAATAGAAAGGATTGATGACCACGACGTCCTAAGACCCAAAAATTAATCAACAGGAAGTTCAGTTCACTGAACAGAGGTGGAAATGCTATACTGTACACTGTGCAGTGGTACGAGCCTCAGTGACTTATGACGTAATCTCTTTTCATAATGAAAACATGATTTTTACACAAAGTCAAGACGTATTTTAAAATACGTTTTACATATAGGATTTTTATGTTGACATTCTTAAAACTTGCTGACCTTGAAGAGTCACATCCTTGGGTCTAAGTCTAAACACTGATAAGTGTTTTGGTTGAACGGCGATCACATAATATTGTACATTAAACAAAGCAAAACATATTTTCATAATAAACCACATGTATACTAATACGTGAGTCAAGTTATTTATTATATGCTATCAGTAGATTGCAGCTGATCAGTGATTGTTTTCACAAAAGAAGAAAATGTAAATTAGAACTATATTTTATAATTTGCAGTCAGTGGAGTTGTTATAATTTGATATTGTCTTTGCAGTAAGCAAAACTAGAGCCAGGTTCTCCTTAAAATCCCCAATCCTATCTATGACCTGGTGACCATCGGTGGTGGATTTAAGCCAAGATTATAGGGGAGTGAGCACACGGGGATCTGGGGGTATGGAATATCACCAAGCTCAGAGTGGGGTCCGGGAGTCCTCCTCCGGAAAATTTTGCAAAAATTAGGTCCAAATTATTGAGTTATAGGCCATTTGGGTGATTATTTTTGTGATATTTAAGAGTAAAAATTTGGTGACCATTGACATTTAGTGGCTATAGAAAAGAATCTCCGATATTGAAGTAAAAGCTCTCGCACCTTCTGTGGTGTAGCTCACCAATAACCGTGATGGGAGTCTACAGCAAGTCTGCAGATCAGAGGTGCGAAAGTGAATTAAGTTACTAGGAGAAGATGATTTCGCTGTTTCGCCCTTAAATCAACAATAACTATAAAGTGAATTACTGTGTTGACGGTACTTTAAAATTTATTTTACTTACCTGACTGCACGGCATTCGATACGTCTAGCTAGGCAATATATTCATTTCAGACACTAACACCTCTAAATATCTAACTTAAGCTCAACGTGATGCACCAAACTTGAAACTCTTGAGCTAGCTGACCAAACACACCAGGGCAACACAGGCTCTCGTGGCGTTGGCGAAATAAGTGAAGGGATGAGGAAGTTATTTGAAGGATTGGTGTATAAGCCGAATAAGCTAAATTTAGAATAATGAAATGGTCTCTCTGTCTTCAGGTATATTCTGAGCGAAGCCCCATCGCCTAAGTTGACCACTTTGAGACAATTGTTCTTCCCACAACCGCTTGTAAAAGAAAATATTGTCCACTTGACAGAATACGTTTTTAATCCTTGTAACATTGTTCACAGACAGTTCATTGCATTCACTAAATGATTGCCAGTAGCAAATTCAAGTCACGTCATACAGGCAATAATAAATCAATGCCCGAAGGTCCATCCTCCTTGGACGCCGGGCCCCCTGGCTGGGTCGGGCCCCGGGGCACCAGCCCTGCCTGTCCCCCCCTCTCCTTGGGCCTGCATATGCTTTATCAATGTCCAGGAAGGCCATCAGTAGGTCTATTCCATATTCATAATGTTTTTCCTGCAACTGCCTTACAGCAAATATTAGATCTACTGTGGACCTTCCTGCTCTGAAGCCACATGTTGTTCTTCTCTCATCTTTCCTTCTATTTTTGCCCGAATTCTCTTTTCCAAAACTTTCTCAAAGATCTTCGCACAATGGCTCATCAATGTGATCCCCCGTTAATTTTGCACTCCTTTCTGCCACCTTTCTTGAAGATTGGGACAATTATTCCCTTCTTCCAGTCCTCAGGGGTCCTCCTCTCTCTCCATACAGCCCTCATTACTCGATATAGCCATTGTATCCCCACCTCTCCTGCCGCTCTCAGCATCTCTACACATATCTCGTCCAGACCTGGTGCCTTCCCTCCTTTCATCTTCCTCACTGCATCCTCCACTTCCCTCCATGTTACGTCCTTTTCTGTTCCTGGTGACTCCCCTTCTTTCATCTTCCTCACTGCATCCTCCTCTTCCCTCCATTTTAAGTCCTCTTCTGTTCCCAGTTCCTCTATTTCTTCATCAGGGTCACCATTCGGGTTCAGGAGTTCTTCAAAGTACTCCTTCCACATGATCTTGAGTTCATCCTTATTCCCTACTTCTCGACCACTTTTGTTCACCATTCGAACGTAGTCCGTCATATCATTTCTCCTCTTAATTTTAACCATCCCATATAGGACCTTTTTGTTACCTTCACTATCCTCCTCCATCATCCTTGTCCACTCTTCCATCCACTTTCTTCTCTCCTCAACCACCACTCTTTTCACTTCCTTCTTTCGTATTTGGTACTCCTTTGTCTCTATTGTCCTATTTTGGAACCACACCCTAAAGGCTCTCTTCTTCTTCTGCACTATATCTTTTGTTTCCTGATTCCACCATGAAGTTTCTTTCCATCTCTTCTTGTTGCTTGTCCTTCCTCATACTGCTTCTGCCGCCCTTACTAGTGTCCTCTTGAATCTACCCCATTCCTCTTCTACTTTCTTCATTTCATCATTTGGGATGCTTTCCTTCACTATTCTTAGGTATTCTACCCTGTTTTCTTCACCTCTCAACTTCCATACCCTTATTCGTCTATCCTGATTGTCTGCCCCTTTCTTATCCTTGGTCCCTCTCAGGTGCATTACCAACAGCCGGAGGTCACTATCCAAGGCCTCTGATGGAATTACCTTGATGTCTATGATGTCATATCACTATCGTACAGGATATAGTCAACTACCGACTTTCTAGTCAGGTCATTGCTATACCAGGTAATCTTGTGGCTCTCTCCTTTCTTGAACCAGGAGTTTCCCACCAACAAGCCATTCCTTTTACAACAGGTAAGTACAGTCTTAACATTTGGCAATAATCATCAAACCTTATCTTTGATATAACTGCAATATATTGCAATGTATTGGGAGCAGAAGGATGGTGTAGCAGGAATGAAGAAGGGAGAAAGTTGCTGGAGTTTTGCAAGAGAAACGGTTTAGTGGAAGGCAACTCCTGGTTCCGGAAGAAAGAAAGCCACAAGGTAACGTGGTACAGCAGTGATTTAACAAAGAAATCTTTGGTAGATTACATGCTGTACTTCTGGGAAATGAAGAGACGTGTCAGAGATATAAAGGTAATACCATCAGAGGCCTAAGATAGCGACCACAGAATACTTGTAATGAACCTGGGAGTTGTTAAGGATAGCAAGAGGACAGAGTACCAGGAAAGGAGAATCAAAGTATGAAAACTCAAGGAAAAGGAAGTCAAGGAAGAATTCCAGAAGATAATAAGGGAAAGGATGCCAACAGACAATCCTAAAACAGGGGAAGAGGAATGGAAGCAATTCAAAAACACAATGGTGGAAGCTGCAGTGGCAGTATGTGGAAGAACAAGCAACAGAAAGCGGTGTAAAGAGACACCATGGTGGAATGAGAGAGTAAAAGAAGTTGTGGGAAGGAAGAACAAGACTTTCAGAGTGTGGTTCCAGGAAAGAACTGATCTGGCAAGGGAAGATTATAAGATAAAGAAGAAAGAAGCAAACAAGATTGTCGCAGAGGAGAGGAAGAAGTGGATGGTAAAGTGGACAGAGATGATGGAGGAAGACAGCAGAGGAAATAAGAAAGTACTTTATGGGATGGTCAAAAGTAAGAGAAGAGGTCTGCGAGAGGATGTGGTAATGATGGACAAAAACGGAAATGAGGTACACAACAAAGAGACACTCAAGACAGTGTGGAAAGAGTACTTTGAGGATTTGCTGAATCCAAATGGTCAGGAAGACAATGCATTGGAAGATGGAGAAGACAACACAGGAATGGAAAAGGACCTGACTTGGAGAGAACTGGAAATGGCTATAGACAAGATGAAAGGAGGAAGGGCACCGGGTGTGGATGAAGTGAGTGTTGAAATGGTGAAGGCAGCAGGGGAGGTTGGGAAACAGTGGCTGTACCGTGTGATGAGGGTGGTATGGAAGGAGAAAAAGACCCCAGAAGATTGGAAGAAAGGATTAATTGTCCCGATATTTAAGAAAGGAAGCAGAAAGGAGTGCAGAAATTACAGGGGAGTCACACTCATACCTCACTGTGCCAAGATATATGAAAAGATATTAGAAAGTAGAATACGAGCCAAAGTGGAGAGAGAATTGAGAGAGGAGCAGTATGGATTCAGACCTGGGAGATCAACAGTGGATCTCATATTTTCAGTGAGACAGCTCCAGGAACACCACTACAAATTTGGAGAGGATCTGTTGATGGCCTTTCTGGACATCGAAAAGGCCTATGATAGAGTGTGTAGGGAGAAGGTTTGGGAAGCAATGGAAAACATGGGAGTGGAAAAAGAGATTGTAGGCAGAGTGAAGGAGATGTATTGTGGAAGTGTGAGTTGTGTGAAAGTTGGAGGGGAAAGAACAGACTGGTTCAGACAAATGAGTGGCCTGAAACAGGGTAGTGCGCTGACACCCCTTCTCTTTATTGTGGTTATGGACGAGGTAATGACACGGATAGCAGGAAAGATAGGAGAAGATAAGATGAAAGCAATGGTGTTTGCAGATGATCTCATGGTCTGGGGAAACAAGGAGGAGGAAATTCAGGAGCAGCTGAAGGTTTGGGAAGAAACCGTGGGAGAGTACGGATGGAAGTTCAACATCAGTAAATGCAAGATTCTGTTAACGACCAGGAAAAGGGACAGACCAATGAGTGGGATAACACTTGAAGGTGGACAGCTGAAGAAGGTGGAAAGTCTCAAGTACTTGGGAAGTATAGTGGAGGAAAATGGGAGAAATGACAAAGAGATTACGGAACGTGGCAGACAGGCAGAAGCATTAGGAGCTTAGTGTGGAATAAAGATGTCCCACAAAAAAGCAAGGAAGTGTTATACAGAAGCTACTATATCCCGATACTGACCTATGCTTCAGAAACGTGGACAATGAAGAAAAGAGACGTAAGCAGAATACAGGCAAGTGAAATGAAGTTCCTGCGAAGTAGGATCGGAGTAACAAGAAGAGACAGGGTGAGGAATGAAAAGGTCAGGGAAATGGTGAAAGAGGAGCCCTTGCAAGGTAGGATTGAGACATCAAGACTGAGGTGGTATGGACACTTAAAGAGAATGGATGAGAAGAAGATTCCCAAGAGGATACATGAGATGCAGGTGCAGAAGAAACGACCAAGGGGAAGACCAAGAGATAGATGGCTGAAAGGAGTGGAGGAATGTGTTAAGAAGAGAGGCGAGGACTGGACCAGAGTGACAGAGGGGAGGTGGTGGGAAGAAAGGACTAAGTGGCGAGGCTTATGTTCCAAACAGACCCAGCCTGGGGCTGGAAACTGTACAAGATGATGATGATGAATACTGCTGGTTAAGCACGTGCAAAACATGCTTAAATGCTGCCGCGAGCTTATAACTAGAGCCCTACTGGGATAAATAAAACGTTATCCGCATGACTAATATCCGCATCCGCACGACTTTTTCCCGCATTCCCACGTTTGTTATCCGAATCTACTGGCATTAAAATAATATTTTTAATTAGATAAAGCATAAATTACTAAAACGACATATTTAGACATTTGCGTAAAGAGTCGTTGCCCTGGGCTTTGTATGTTATGTGCTATGTTTTTAAAATGAATGTTATACAGCCAGAATTGCAACCCTTTCCTGTTCGGAATGTTAGTTGTGCTTAATGACATAATTTGAATGAGATTAACTTAAATTTGTCATGAAAAAGACATAACAGAAAAATATGATATGTCATAAACATCCGGGTCCTAATAATGATATTAAACAAGTTCGGATTGTATTCTAAAAACTATCCGCAAATTTTCTCCAAACATTATCCGCAGCTTATCCGCTATCCGCAAAGTCATGCAAACTATATCCGCATGGCGAAAAATTTTGAGAATATCCATGGATATCCTCATCCGCGCATGGTCATGCCAGGTTATAAGGAAAGCCTTGTTAGAAGAATGTAGTGCCTGCAGGCTATGACTCACGCTATGCGAACAGTCGGCACGCTAGACAGCGCTCAGCGTCAGTCCAGGGGAGTGAAACTTGTATGGACCCATTGCTTCCACGATTTGGCCTCAGAATGACAAGATTCAATATTATAGATAGGATAGAAGTCATTTTTTTTGTAATTTGTTACTGTTCGGGAATATGAAAGTAAAATATATTTATGCCAATGAAATAATAAGATCATACATGTCAGTTATTGAGGTTTCAAGGGTAAATGACAGCAAGGTCATTTACCCCAATCATACATGTTACTAATACCCATCTCTGCATAATGAATTCTCAGACTTCAACGCTACCACTTGTGCCACCAAGTCACTGGAGTAAGAGCTTACACACAATTACCAATACAAAGCAGCAGAATGACCAGCAAGGTCTCGCCTCAGATCCCGCAAGAGTTTCCTTGAGAGGACTCTGCTGCTGGAGAAAACACCAGAGACAACTCATCTTAACAGATGGAGGAGCTCACTGCCCACAGACATGTCACCAAAGGAAGAACTGGCTCCTTGCGCCAACCTACCTTACCCTGTGTGGAGGTCCCTCAACCGCTTAAGAGTGGGTGTCCCTCGATGCAAGACCAACCTGCAAAATGGGGGATCCTTCCAGCAGACGCAGACACCTCTTGTGAATGTGAAGCTGAACAAGACCCAAGCCTCCTACTTATCTGCCCCTTCCTGGACAACCCATGCACAATAGAAGATGTTTTTAGAGGAATCAACAAGGCCATCGCAGCTGCAGGTTTTTGGAAATGCTGACTGGACATGGAAATGAATGAATGATTACCAATTTCCCCAAATGTTTTGTTCACATCATATTACACTTGCTATGAATAATTTATAATTTTCTGCCAGAATAGCTCGAAGAAACATAAACAATGATGAGTGCTACATAGCTCTTGGTCTGTTCGCCATGTCTCTCCTGGGCAAAAGTGAGCTAGAAAGTTTATGTACCATAAATAAATTACGAGCCGGAAAGCCCTGGTGAAAAGCATCAAGGATAACCGAGCATTAACTCTTGTATTCAAATAGGAATTTACTAACAAATCATTGATAAAGAGCTGGTGAAAATGGCCCTTAGGCTAACCTGGGTGGAATATTGTAGGGGTACAAAATATTATACTACTTACTTCAGCATTGAATATTTTATATTCATGTAGGATCAGCTGCACCAGCTTCTCATCCACCCTGGACAGAGGGCATGTTGAGTTGAAGGACAGCCCACCACCCTTTTTCACCTGCAAAACAACACGAGGTCATTTACTGACCGTATTTCCTCGCATATATGTCACACCCTATTTTTAAATTGGAAATTGCAGGAAAAAGTATTCCTCGCATATATCTCGCATTAATTTCTGACGCCGTCATAAAGATGATCGTATGGTAGTAATTTTAAAACACGTCTTGCCTGCGATGTTATTGTTCGTTTTGGCACCGGTGCTTTCCATGGTGTTTGTTGTCTGTCTGTTGCATTGTTGATAAGTAGGCCTAGCAGCATTGTCTTCAAGTTCCATTCCTGTTTCTCAGTTAAGTGTGATTGTTTTCTTGTGGAAATCGATCTTTTAGTTATGTAAAAACGCGGAAGTTATACGGCTGGATTTAAACTCAAACTGATCAAATACGCAGACGACGACGGTAATAGAGCTGCCGGTCGAGAATTCATTGTGAATGAATTTGATATTTGCTACTGGCGAACACTTATTTTCGGTGAGAAAAGTGCGAGTTATATGTGAGCAAATACGGTATGAGATACTGCCACCTCCCTATGTTTGCAGCAACTCATTTTCCTTGTCTAACATCATTTCCTCTTCTCATAAATAACAGTGTCCACCTCATAGTACTGTGGCTAGCACTCTAGGCTGTCACCGCGGAGACCCGGGTTTGATTCCCGACTCTACATAGAAAAGTAATTCTGATCTGAGGGCTGGAACTGGATACATTTATTTATTTATTGCCACAACAGGGCAGTGCTCCAATTACAATAGCAAACAATTGTTCACACACAGATAATACACGAAAATACATTAAAATACAAGATAAAAATACATTAGAATACAAAATAAAAATTGATAATTAAAAATTGATAATTGAAAATTAAAACTTAAAAATTGAAGATTAAAAATTAAAAATTTAAATTAAAAATAAAGAAATTGTTAACAAGGAATATACACAAGTAAATGAAGCATGATTTGTAATATTTGGTCACATAAAGTAAAACTAGATTCATATGTTAAGGTACTAATACAATAGCAATGGAAGATGGTAAGAAAGTGAAACCTAAAACGATTAGCAGCTAAATTTAATATCTTCGTTATAGTGCATCATTTGGCAGCTAAAACTAAGTGTAATTGCCTTCTATAATTTGGCAAGGACATTCCAAAATCTAAATTGTTGTCAGCTGAGAGCCTGTTGTAAGTGAATTTTTATGGAAATTTGTATTAGAAATTTTAACTATTAGGAGTTCTCGTTTTCGGAGACATTTCTTTCTCACGTTGAAATTTATTTGCCCTAAAGTTTCACTCGTGTCTGAGATACCATTGATAATTTTATACAAATATATCTGCTGAGCAATAAGCCTGCATGTTGCAAGTTTAGTCATTTGGAATTCTGACAACAAGTTAGAGTAACGAATTCTACAACGGATGGCTGATACAGAGTACTTCTTGTAATATAGGAAGCGTAACAGTTTCTTTTGCAGCCTTTCTATGTTATTTATATGTGACTCGTACATAGGAGACCAGACTACCGCATTAAACTCCAGTTTACTTCTCACATATGCATTGAAGAGCATAATGATTGTCTTGGCATTCGTCAACTCCTTGGAATTTCTAAAAATAAAGCCCAGAGTTCTAAGTGCATCATTCACTACCTTATCAATATGATATTTGAAACTCAAATCATGATTTACATACAACCCTAGATCCTTGACCGTATTCAGTCTAGTTAAAAGATTTCCATCCATTCTGTAGCTCGATTCCAAGCATTGTCTTTTCCGACTGAAGATGATGAAATTACATTCTTTTTATATTAAACAATAAGTCATTGTCTAGGCTCCATTTGTGAATGTTATCTATATCATTTTGCAATTTCTGGACATCCTGCTCATTTTTAATAACTCTGTACACTTTTAGATCATCAGCATATAGGATACATTTTGATTCCTTGATAGAAGTGGGAAGATCATTTATAAAAATCACAAAAAATAACGGACCCAAATTTGAGCCTTGCGGCACACCAGACTTAGCAATGTAGGAATTAGCTTCACTATAGGACACATACTGTTTTCTGTTTGGTAAGTAAGATGCCACTAATTCTAACATTTGATTCGAGAATCCTAAGGCTGATAATTTCCGTAATAATATACCATGCTGAGTTACAACTACACAACTAATACAGCCATCCTGAGTTACAAGTACACAACTAATACAGCCATCCTGAGTTACAAGTACACAACTAATACAGCCATCACAATAACACAGGATATCAGACAAATTCCACACGGGGCTACATGGCCACGATGTCACACAGCCCGTAAATTAATCAACAAGAAACAACATAGCAGCCTAGCTGATTTCAAGATTTGTGGTTCTTAAAGGGTTTTTAAAAACTATGTATGCTGCACACTTCAAGTCTAAAATATGGGATGCACATCATACATGAGGATTTTCTATATGTCCTTGCGTTACTGGAGTATATGGCTTATCATTTAACTAGCGTTGTTTAAATGATGCGGCAAACGGAAGTCAAAACAACGCATTTAAATAATAATTAAATCAATTTTCCTTTCGCATCAGTTGCTTGTCTTTTATTCTCCTGATAAAATTGATGTGCAAATTATATAAATAAAGTAACATTCAATCAATATTACACGATTATGATACACACTTCCGGTGATCACAGGGGTCGGTGATTGGGCCTTTGTTGTACATGGTTTTTACCCTCGACCTTCCAAGCTATGTGACGTCCACGGTGGCACAGTATGCAGACGGCTCAACAATTTACAGAGCCATAAAAAATAATGATGACGTCCAAGCACTACAGGAAGATCTGGACAGTGTGGCACTGTGGTGTGATGTAAATAAGATGACCTTGAATGTACACAAGTGTAAATATATTCGGTTAAATAGGGCCAGACAGCCTTTTGCACGTAGCCATTCACTGAGTGGCAAAATTCTTCCCATGTGCAATTCACGGCAAATGCTGGGAATACACATTTCTATCAATTTGAAATGGAATGTACACGTTGAGGAATCTAGGTGTAGAGCATTTAGAATTCTAGGATCTGCAAGACGTAATCTTCTGGGATTCAGAAGCCGTGCACTCCGAGCGGGGTATCTCTCCACGATACGGCCTATTCTTCTGTATGGTCTTCCAGCCTGGCAACCCACTACCGAGGGAAACATGAGGAAGTTAAGTGCAGTCCAACATCGAGCAGAGTGACTCATTTACAAACAGGGTAACAAAGTTTTGACAAAACCATGTAACCAAATAGATCTCACCTTTCTCCGAAAATCTCTAGCGGCACCATTAAACTGTCCCCATTTCACCGCCTTCAGCTATCATATCGCTCAGTCCATAGAGCACAGGGTGGCACCCTCCTTGGGCTGTTCCTCCATTTGCTAGGACAACAGATTATCAATCTGGGTTCTACAATCGCTCTGCTCGACTTTGGAATGACCTGCCTCATGCAATAAAAGACCTTCCACCACAACGATTTTGAAGCAAAGTGAAGTGGTCCACGAGAGCTTCGGGAGTAGTCCGCGGGAAAAAATGGTCCACCAGCACACATAAAGAAAGTGGCCAATAAATGGATATTTCGAAAACGATGTGTGTTGAACAAGAATCGTCCGAATGTATCCGCGGCGATGACTAACAAGTTTTGAATTGACATATCTGTAAAATAAGTGTTATTAGAATATAATACAAAATAATTTTCATAACGTATGTTTAATAGTCACAAATAAACTTTCACCATCATTAAACAACCAATAAGTCACAGGGCAAAATTAAAATTATTGTGGTTATTATTATTTTGCAATGTCCTTTTCAAACAAAATTGTTGCTTGAACATAAATTTGCAATTGAGACTTTTCATATTATGTAGGCTATATAAAGTATTATAAAAAAGTTATTTTCTTGTATTAAATAATTTGTAATTTAGTTGTACTGTACACTAATTAATAGTAATAATAAATAATGTGTTATAAAAACTGTTTTGCTTAATCATCTTTGAATATTCTTATGGCGAAGGTGCTGAGGAAGAATCACAACTGATAATGTGTAGCCTACCAGCGGAGGGGGAGGGGGAGGGGGGAGGGGGGGTCCGTACATGATCCAATTTCAGGCTGAGTGGTCCACGGACTTCTACGGGTTCAGAACCACTGCTCTAAAGAGACAAAAACCCCATGTAAATTGAATTCATATACAATATAACTTTGTGTATGAGTGGGAGTGTGTGCATGTATCCTCACTTTTATTTAAGAATTTTATGACATACACAGTTGACACTCACAAGTCATATTCGGTTCATGCATTGCAGCTACCAATACAAATTGTCTTGCCATCTTAAATCAATGTTAACCCTCTTAGTGCCAAGCCATTTCCTGAAATACTTGCCAAGAATGCCAAGCCATTTTCAATGGTCATGCAGACTATTCGAAAAAATGATCATAAATACCACATTTCCAACGATAGAATCATTATCTTTGCTTTGCATTATAAACAATACCTCATTCTTTCAAACATTAAGTTCATAAAAGAAAATACGGCATCTAAACCTTTTTAATCAAGGTTATTCTGATAATTGTTCATTTTTTGTTGTTGTAAAAAATCAGTTTAGAGCTTAAATTAAGGACACCTGAGTCATATTTGAAGAAACACTACGTTTCCAGCTGTAGAAAGTTCTTAGATACATCTGTAGGCAGAAAACTTCAACAAGAAGAATGCAACTGCACCGCAATTTTGGCGGAACACGCGTGATTGGGGGAGCGCAAAAACTCAAACCTATAGCGTAACGGACTTCGGAAGGAAAATGTAAACAACGCACAGGCAAGCTTGAAACCTCACCTTTCCAACAGTACGAAATAATCATGGATACCGTATTTACTTGAATAAGACCTGCACCCTGATTTTGAAGAACAAAATTTAAAAAAAAAATTTTTACTCAAAACTATTTACAATCTTTACTAAATAAACAGAATAGCATTTCTACAAAATAGTTTCCAACAGTTCTGAAGTCGTCCTAAAATAACACACAGAAACAATTAAAAATACAAATAAAAGACACAAACACTTCATTCATCGTCATCAGAAGTACCAACTTCGGAACTTTTTTTCACCATCACTTTCCCACAAAATGTCGTCATCACTGCCATCCATAGCATTGGAAATACTACATTTCTTGAAGCTCTTCCGTATGAGATTTCCCGAGATACGATTCCATGCCGTCAAAATCCACGAACAGAGCAGCTGAACTTCCGGGCGCTGAATACGACCAGTTGGGGTCAGTGTGTGCTTATCGGCCGCCATCCACTCCGTATACAGCTGTTTCAAGGCTGCTTTGAACGGTCGGTTCACGCAGACATCCAGTGGCGGTAGCATAGAAGTCATCCCACCCGGGATGATTGCTAGGTCGGTTTTCCCATCCTTGATGAATTTCTTCACAGCGTCTGTTGTATGGCCGCGGTAACTGTCCAGAACAAGCAAGCTCTTTCGTCGTAATAATGCAACACTTTTTTTTCTTTCTCCAATCTCGAATACATGACTCGTCAATATCATATTTCCTACCGGCGGCACGATTTCCAATAATTTCAGCTTCCCTCACAACTTTCAGCTTCTCACTCACAGTAAACGACCGCAAACGCTTCGTAGAACTCATGTTTACACTCGGAAAGCGTGCGCGAGACTGTATGACGCCGCCTGCTTACGGTAAAACAAAGTTATAGCCGGAAAAAGGCTAGCACCATCTAGCGGATACTCGCAACACCCGATATCGCGCGTGGCGGGCAATTTAAATCTTTAAAATCAGGATGACTCAAATAAGACCCGCACCCCAATTTTTCACGCCCGATTTTGTTTAAAAATGTGCGGGTGGTATTCGAGTGTATACGGTATATGCCTACAGAAATCTACAAATATTAGATAAACAGCGCGCCGATTGAATTGGCTTTGGCACTTTTGGCGCGAGCAGCGAGAGCCAATCTGATCGGCGCATGGCACTGAGAGGGTTAATAAGTTCATCACTTTAACTAAAGTGACTTGCAGACTGTGTTATGTATAATATTTTGTATAGGATTGAAATTTTATGGTTTTCAGTCGGTCAAAATGATTGTACCCAATTGTGGTGGGTTGTTGCCTAATCCTGAAAAAAATTTACATTAATAAATACACTTATGTATTTCGATTTAGATTACTAAGGCAATGCTGAAAAATGGCTTCAAACACCACAATGCTTTGTATAGGATATAAGGAATTATATATGGTAATTAAAAATTGTCTGAGGCTGAACCGTATTTGCTATCATTTTAGGCTATTAGGGACTAGTATGGAACAAGGATATACCAATTAAGGCTAAAGAAGTTATGTACAAAGCATATTATGTTCCTATAATGACATATGCAGCAGAAACTTGGACAATGACTAAGAGGGATGAGAGCAGAGTACAGGCAGCTGAGATGAGATGCCTGAGAAGTATGGTCCAGAAAACGAGGAGAGACAGTGAGAAATGAAGATATATGGAAAGAACTGGGAGTACAGAAAGTAAATGACAAACTGGAGCAAAACAGATTGCGATGGTTTGGACATGTCAAACGGATGAATGAAGTAAGGCTACCAAGACGAGCACTGGAACGATGGATGACAGGGAAGAGAGGGCGAGGAAGACTAAGAATGTGCTGGATGGACTCGGTGAAGAATAGCATTAGAAAACGGAACCTGGATTGGAAAACTGTGTCGGAAGAGGAATGGTGGAGAGGAACCATATTTGCCCCCACCCAGTGTCAGCTGGAAAAGGGGAAATGAAGATAATGATGATGAATTATGAAAAACATGTGCCTTTTTATTCACTTCATTCTACTTTTTTTTTTCTTTCTTCCTGAAAGCAATTGAAAGTAAAAACAGGGTGCGTGGCTTACACACGTAATTACAGTAGCTGATTCTGAAAGTAAATGTTACACTGACCTTAAAGTAAATGTTAGGTTTCCTCTTGTTCAGTCTGATGCCAACACTTTCCAACTCCTTCTCTAGAAGCCCCCGCTGAACATCCTGCTTCGTTGCATCGAGCATCATGAGCACCAGGTCTGCAGTACGAGCCACTGCAATCACCTAGGACATCAATACAGCAATATTAACATACAATCCAAGGAAGCTGAGCAATATAGTTACATAAGTCACCAAAATTGGTTTACCATTAGGAGAATGTTCTTCAGTCAGATTCACTTCAAAATGCATCCTTGTTTCCCATTAAAAGGTTGGTTGTCAATGACTTGGACTAAATTTTAGAAATATAACACTGCAGTCAGAGTTTAATACATTCTGCAAGGAAATGAGACTTAAATGTTTGTTTATTATTCCCACTTCTACAGCGTTGGGAATGAGGGGAGATAAGTTTTTACAGTTGGATGTCCTTCTGATGCCAACCTCATCGAGGAAATTAAGGAAGATGAATGAAGCTGGGCAAGGAGTTGGAAGGAAGTGGCCGAGACCGGCTCATTATTGGAAATGAGAAACCACAGGAAAATATTATTTATGAAGTCCAAAAAAGCATTTCACTCTCACCTACTCAGAAGCTTCTATGGGACACGAAGTTCCCATGCACATCTCACGAAATGCCTCCACTGAACTCTGTTTTGGAAGAGTTATTACCAGTTGTCCACATTAAAGATGTCTACAAAGTGTGGAGATTTCATTTTTCTAGGAACTTTGTGCTCTTCCTACTGGCCTTTTTTCCTCTTGGTTCTTCTTTAAAGATTTGTAAGACCATTCTATCATCTTTCATCCTTAGTAAATAACCAGCCCAATGAACTCTTCTGGAGTTAATGATGTTGAGTAATGGTACTTGCTGTGATAGTGAGTTTATGTCTTTATTTGATATTTTTTCCAGCTTTGAGATGTGGGGTCAAAAAATGATCCAAAAATTTTTCTATACACTTTATTTTTGAAAACCTGCAAGTGGTGTTCTTCCTGTTTTGTTAAACTCCATGATTCTGCACCATAAGTTAGAACTGGCCTAATGATGGTATTGTTTATTTTCAGTTTTGTATTTTTCGTCAAAAATTTGGATCCCAATAAAAACTGCGAGTAGTACACTTTGTTAGCATTCTGTATTCTAACTTTACTTTCCACTTCTCTCTTCATCAATCATGACTCCTAAGAATTTTGAAATGTTCCACCTGCTCAAAACTATGCTTGCCAATAAGAAAAGGTAACTGATTCCCAAACATGTCAATATTCCTCTTCTTTACTATGTACTGAGTTTTTTGGTCATTAATTCTAACGCCTAATTTTAAAGCTATCTCCTCAAATTCAACAAACAATTTCCTTATCTCAATCTCATTCCTTCCTATGAGTATTTCAGAGCTATTAATCCCTATCTGACAATCCTTACAGAAAGTAGCCTATATCATCCCCAATTAGCATAAGTCAAGTTATGCACTTACAAAGGTGAAACGGGTGGGTGGCAGTAACACAATCCCAAAAGTAAAAACAATGTCAGAGAATAAATACAAGAAAAATAAATGCAAAAGAGGTTTTTTTCTTCTTTCTCAAAACTCTCCATCTTAAATGAAGCTACTCTATTTCTCAGCTCCTCACATCCAGGACTGTAGAGACTTTAATTTACCAGGAATCTTCTTTTCTCCTGACATATCTGCCTTTTAGGATAAAATTAAAATACAAATTCGCCCCAAATTTCAATAAATGGTAACCCATTGTTAGATTCCTGAAACACGGTGAATAAAATTAAGAAAAAAAAGGTGTCAAAAGCTTTGTCATGGCAGTGGTAAATTAGAGAGAGAAAAAAGGGTCCTTTGAGTTGATTTAATGCTAAAACAAAGACAGCACATTACATTATCTAAGCTAATGCACATATGCTGTAGGTGCAGAATGAAAACACATATTTAATTGCAATTCCCAAGTTGTGATACTGTTTCTAACACGTTATTCCATCAGAACAGTTTTCTCGTGTTATGGTGCACACTTGAGGAGTGATTGAATAGAGCCTTGTCAGATTGGATTCACAGAGACCCCAGATTGATCGTATGAGCTGGTTGGCAGTTTCCACACTGTTCCTATGATCTTGAGGTACAGTATATTGTCGGTAAGGTACACACACTATTATAAAAAATAAAAAATAAAAGAATCTATTAAAATTCACAGCAATTCCTGGTACAATATTTTCACCATTAGGCTAAAATCTCACTGTTCAAGTCGCAAGTATTTGCAACAACAAATTGATGTCATTAAGCAAGAATCTCATTGTTTGAGTTTGCAAGTATTTCCACTGTTGTACTTACATCATTAAGCGAGAAGCTCACTGTATGAATACGCAGGCATTTCCGTTATATATCGTGAATAGATGTTTTCCCGACAAATTTAGATGAATTTTGCAAATGTTAAATTAATTCAATTTGATTTACAATACTTCATACATAAAAACTACTGCTTTGAGACTATTTGAAAAATTTGCAGATAAAATTATTCATAAAATTGTTTTGTTCTACTTGATTTATTTTATCCAACAGTTCTGATAGTTTCTCCCGATTTAAATTGAGTTACCTCAATAGTGAGCAAGTTCACTCGCTGTGCATTAGCTGTATGTACGAGGGCGGATCGTAAAATAAGGTCTCCACAGCGCTGGAGCCACAGAGGGAGAGTTTAGTCGAGAGTTGGCAACACGACCATGTGCAGTCATCTCCCTTCTCTCGATCCCACCTTGACTGGCTTCGCTACGTCGTACAGCCGTCTGTGATGGAGGTCCTGCTTGCCACTACCACCAAGTGCAAAATTCATACCGTAAGGGGTCCATTTATAGACATTTATCGACAATAGATGGAGGTGTGTGCTGAAAAGTGTATGGCCGTTCAACAGGTCCACAAATGGTGTCGGACGGTCGCATGGACATTCAGGATACAGAACGGAGCGGAAGATCATCGGTTTCTGATGAGAAAATCTAAAAGGTTCAAGGAATATTGCTCAAAGATCAGAGGATCACTATCCATGACCTTGCTCTTTGGATTTCTGATATGTTGCCTGCCACAATTGAGAAGATAGACAAGTTGGGGTATCGGATGATGTGCGCTAAGTGGGTCCCGCGAATGCTCACGGACATTCACAACCAGTAACTGAACCACTTTCTTGGTTCTTTCAACGTAATCTAATTATATATTATTTGTATTTATAATTTTCTCCATTTGACATTTCATATTTCAATTTACAGCCCACCTCTTTGATTGGTACATATGCCAATACCTCTCATTGGTTAATCTTTCTTTTATTCATAATTTGGTAATTTTTTTAATTTTAAGATTGGTTCTAACCTTTCTGCTCGTCCTAACTTAGTGTACCTCACCACACTTCCCTCCTCCCCCCTCCCCTGTATCTGACAACCAGGCATGACGTTTATGATGTAAAGTCTTTTGTATTGCTCAGGCGACAATCCCACATGGTTTAACTTTTCTATCGTGATGTTGAGTGCATACCATATTGAAATTCCTTGTTTATTATTTGTGTTTATCTTTGTACATCCTTATTTTGTGCTATGCTAATTTTACGGAAACCACATCATGGTGAGTTACAGAAATGTTTGTTTATTATTAATATTATTTTACCTTCTTCCATACCTCTTGAGTATTATATCTGGCCACCTTTGTTTGTCTGGGTTCACTTACTTAATTTGTCTAGAGGTCCTGGATGTGACTAAATAGTGTGCTTTCGCACTGCCTTCATCCACACATTTCCCGGACACTCGTACGATTTGTGCCTTGTTCTGTATCTGTGGTATGTGTGCTTAGCCTCGATCTCTTGGTTCAAAGCACGTCTTTACACTTACGTAAAGGGATTACTAAAATGTCACATTTACAGTTTTATTTCCAGAAGCAAAATATGAGTAAAATTTACATTTTCCAAACAGTAATGAATACAAGTAAAAACGCCCCAAAAAAGTAATTGTTACTGTAATCCGACTACTTGTACACAATTACTTCCCATCACTGCTTTCAGCACACACGCAAGAGTAGAGATAGCCAGTGCAATTAGCTTAGTGAGCAGACAAGGGGTAAAGCCTGGATACTAGCTCCCATAACTTGACCGTTTCACCCTGACTACCAACACCTGCTCCAGAGTGGATTTTCAGAACCCCACACCCTCTTAACAAAACCAAGTGGGGTTATCCCATCACCATAGTACTGCAGGTTCAATCCCTGGGGAATTGAGAGTGTTCCAAGGTTTGATGCACTGACGCTTTCAGAAATACAACAATACAGACTAACCTAGGTCATGCACAAATTCTCATTATGACACGTCATGTATAATAATTAAACTAGATCCTAACACACACATACCTGTCTGCCTCGCCCTTTGCCCTGAGATGCTCCCTCGATGATCCCCGGCAGATCTAGCAACTGAATGTTGGCACCCTTGTACTCAATCACACCCGGTATACACGTGAGAGTAGTGAATTCATAAGATGCTGCTTCACTCTCCGTGGCCGTCAGAGTACTCAGAAGAGTAGACTGAAACATCAACACACATACTATATTGATGTTCAACTATTTCCATATTTATGGCACTTTATATCAATTTCTTGACAGCACACACTTGGATGTGTGCAATATACCGGTATATATACCGTAGAACCTCGTTAACACATCCCTCATTAG
This sequence comes from Meconema thalassinum, assembly GCA_946902985.2. Lineage (NCBI taxonomy): Eukaryota > Metazoa > Arthropoda > Insecta > Orthoptera > Tettigoniidae > Meconema > Meconema thalassinum. The sequence continues at coordinate 38,706,562 of OX336394.1, forward strand.
TACGTTTTATCGCATATCATGTCGTAATTTTCAAATCCCGATTTTTATCTAATGAAAATAATGTAGAAAAAACAAAATGTATGACAAATATTAAAAATGCTCCAGACACCCTAATAACAAAAAATGTTTATCTAAGAAATTGAAAATACAGCACTATAGAACAGTAATTAAACCAGAATGCTTATATGCCAGTGAATGTCTAACAATAAATTATAAATTGGGGGTTTGCCTGTTCCTCTATGGGGCGTCCCAGGTGGCGGATAGGAGGGCTCGCCGGACTTGTCCGGTGTGTTTGAGGGAAATAAAATACCTCTCGCGGACCAAAAACAGGCCCCTTGCCAGGGTTATGGTGAAGCTACTGCTACGTTAGGAGTAGCAAGCCAGTAGTGGATATGGAACTGCTTTTAAAATGGGAACTAGCCTCGAAAAGGGCAGATCTAAAGGAAACAGACCTGGCTATGGAAATGGACTACGAATTGAAACTCTGAACATAACGACATTGACAGGAAGAGTGGAGGAGATTGTGGATATGATGGAGAGGAGAAAACTGGATGTACTCGGACTAGCAGAGACCAGATGGAGAGGGGAAGGAAGGAAAGAACTAAGAAATGGCTTGCAGCTATACTGGATAGGAAATGAGGAGGGGAAGAGAAATGGAGTGGGAATGGTGGTGAGAGAAGGGCTGAGGGAGGAAGTAAAGAGGGTAACTGATAGAATAATTAGAGCCAGAATCACAGTGAAAGGTAGAAACCTGGACATTCTACAAGTCTATGCACCACAGGTGGGATGCACAGAAGGCAAGAAGGACGAGTTTGAAGAAGAGTTACAGAAGCAGTTAGTAGGGAGAAACCTGATAGTCATGGCGGACCTAAATGCCCATGTCGGAACTGATAGAAGAGGTTTTGAGGAAGTGATTGGTGGTGAAGGATGGGGAAACAGGAATAAGGAAGGAGAGAGATTGTTGGAACTGTGCAAGATAAATGGGCTAATGGTTGGAAACACATGGTACAAGAAGAGAGAGAGCCATAAAATTACTTGGTACAGCAGGGATTTGACTAGGAAATCAGTGGTGGACTACATTATATGCGGGAAGGAGACAAAGAAGAGTATCACGGATATAAGGGTAATACCTTTAGAAGCCCTGGACAGTGACCACCGTCTGCTGGTCACCAAGGTGAGAGGACTGAAGGAAAAGAGGAGAACAGAGAACCTAGAAAGAAGAATAAGGACATGGAAGCTGAAGGAGGATGGAAATAAGGAGAAGTTCCAGATATTAGTGAGGAACAAATTACCGAAGGATGATCCGAGAACAGGTGAAGAAGAATGGAATAGGTTCAGGGACGTGTAGGTAGAAGCAGCGGAAGTCGTATGTGGCAGAACTAGTGGAAAGAAAAGGTGGAAGGAAACACCATGGTGGAACCCCAGAACTAAGGAAGCTGTGAAAAAGAAAAATGAAGTATTCAGGGAATGTTTCCAACAGAGGACAGACAGAACAAGAGAAGAATACCAAGAGCGGAAGAAAGAAGCCAGAGAAGTAGTGAAGGAAGAGAAAAAGAAATGGCTGGAGAAATGGACAGAAATGATGGAGGAGGACTGTGATGGCAGTAAGAAAGTGTTGTATGGAATGATAAAGGCAAAGAGAAGAGATACAGGGGAAAATGTCAGAATGGTGGACAGGAATGGAAAGGAGGTTGAAAATATGGAAGAAGTAAAGGTTATCTGGAGAGAATACTTCAAGGAACTCCTAAATCCAACTAAAACCAGCGTAGTGGACATTGTGAAGGAAGAAACAGACAGTGGCCAAGAAATTTCAGAGAAGGAATTGACATGGAAAGAAGTGGAGGAAGCATTAAAGAAGATGAAAGGGGAAAAGGCACCGGGAATAGACGAAGTGAGTGTGGAGATGGTGAGAGCAGCAGGGGTGATAGGAACACAGTGGCTCTTTCGAGTAATGAAAGTGATATGGAGGGAGAAGAAAATACCAGAGGACTGGAAAAGAGGGATAATAATACCCATATTTAAAAAGGGAAGTAGGAAGGAATGCAAGAACTACAGGGGAATTACACTCATGTGCCACTGCGCCAAAATATTTGAGAAGGTACTGGAGAGAAGAATTCGGACGGAAGTTGAAGATGGGCTGAGGGAAGAACAGTATGGATTCAGGCCAGGAAGGTCAACAGTAGAGCTCATCTTTGCTGTAAGACAGCTACAAGAACACCAATATGAATATGGGAAAGATCTGGTGATGACCTTCTTGGATATTGAGAAAGCATGTGATAGTATTAATAGAAACAAGGTATGGGAAGCAATGAGAGCAAAAGCAGTGAACAAGGAGACAGTGGCAAGAGTGAAAGCAATGTACGAGGGAAGCAAAAGCTGTGTAAAGGTGGGAAGGGAAAGAACAGAATGGTTTCAACTGGAGAGTGGTCTGAAACAAGGAAGTGCCCTCTCACCCCTGTTATTTATAGTGGTGATGGATGAAATCATACGTTAAGTGGTAAATAGCATTGGGGAAAGGAAAATGAAGGCAATGTTGTTTGCTGATGACCTTCTGGAATGGGGAGAGGATGAGGAAGAAGTACAAGAGCAATTAGATGAGTGGGAGAAGGTAGTGTTATCATATGGGATGAAGTTCTCAGCACCAAAGAGTGAAGTGCTCATCACAACGAGGAGGAAGAACAGACTGGATATGGGCATAACACTTGGAGGACAGCAGTTGCAGAAAGTAGAATGCTTCAAGTACTTGGGAAGCATAATTGAAGAAAAGGGAGGCAATAGGATGGAAATAAATGAAAGGGGAAGGTGCGCAGATGGATTTTTCAAGAGTGTTAGGGGGATGATATGGAATAAAGATGTATCACAAAAATGTAAAGGAATCATCTACAAGACCTATTTTCTGCCAATTTTGACGTATGGTTCAGAAACATGGGTGATGAAGGAAAGGGACAAGAGTAAAATACGAGCAGTGGAGATGAAGTTCCAGAGGAGTAGGGTAGGAGTGACAAGAATGGACAGAGTAAGGAATGAGCGAGTCAGAGAGATGGTAAGAGAGGAACCATTGCTAAATAGAATAGAGCGATCTAGGCTACAATGGTATGGACATGTGAGGAGGATGCAAGAGGAGAGGATACCGAAGAAGATGTTTGGAATGGAAATGAAGGGAAGGAGGCCAAGGGGAAGACCAAGGGACAGATGGACAAAGGGAGTTAAGAAGAGTGTGGTGGATGGACAGGAAACGATGGAGAGGCTTATGTTCCAAGCAGACCCGACCAGCGGCCAGAAACTGCTCAAGATGATGATGATGAGAAGTATCAGAAAGAAAAATTATATGCAAAATTCTCGGTCTATTAAGAATCTCATTACAGTGTTCTATTTGCCTGTATAGAAAAAAAACCTGATACATTAGCAACTATGCATGAGGGAAATCACAGGTTTGGATGGAGTTTATTCCTTAGAACTTTCTGTTATGAGTACAAATTTCAATCTGCAAACTTTTGTACTTCAAAGAAAAATGGGAAAATGCATGAAGTGAATAGGAGGCTAGTGCATTCCAAGGAAGGAAGATTTTAGTTTTACGTCACCGTTGATCTCAAGATCATAAGCCACAGGACCTCCTATTTACGTGGAATCCGTACCACAGAACATGGCATTTCACTTTGAAAATCTCACATGCATTGACCGGGAATCGAACCCGGTCCGCCATGGTGAGAGGCCAACAGCTTGCATTCCATTAGAGCAGTGGTCACCAAACTGGTTGGTTCCTCAGTTTAGGGGCTGCGACAACTCGGTCATGTAGCCCCGTGTACTTTGGGTGTGTGTGTAGAATCTGTCTGTGATGGCTGTATTAGTGTGTGTTATCTGTATTTAATTCAGTAAGGACTGCAGACAAATTTCAAGTAGTTCCTACTTTTTCCGCCAAACGCCACTGTCAACGACTACTAGTTCAGAACTTGGTTATTAGACGCCACCGAAGTCGCTCCTGGCGACGAACGTTGGAACCTAAGAGCGTCGTTCAAATTTTTAACCTATACTTTAGCTTCACACAGGTGTAATTGGTGGAAGGTTCTTTAACATGCCATAAATCTATGACATGGGACCACCGGCTTTACTTACTTTAACCTTGTCACGACCAATAAGTTGGTAAAATTCCAAAATTAAATCACAGTATTGTTTTTAATAATTTCACGCAATATTTTCTTGAAACAAAATCGACAGGCTACTACAGTCAATGAATATGGGTAGGCTGCTCTCTCGCGGATACATGGTGAATTAGTGCCGTCATGCGTGCATGCGGTACATACGGTTGGTTCCTTAGTTTAGGGGCTGCGACAACGCGGTCATGTAGCCCCGTGTACTTTGGGTGTATGTAGAATCTGTCTGATAACCGGTGTTAATTGTGATGACTGTATTATTGTGTGTATCTGTTTTATTAATTCAAGTAAGGACTGCAACTTTGAATTTTTCAAATAGTTCATACTTTTGCGGCCAAACGCCACCGTCAACGACTACTAGGCTACGTTCAGAACTTAGCTACTAGATGCCACCGCAGTCGGCTCTTGGCAACGAACGTAGCAACCTAAGAGCGTTGTTTACATTCTTAACCTATACAATTTAGTTTCACACAGGTGTAATTAGTGGAAAGTTCTTTAACATGCCATAAATCTATGACATGGGACCGCCGGCTTTAGTTCCCCTCCGAAGGAAGGCATACTGAGGGATTTTTAACACTCCTAAAAAATCCGACGGCTTCGGCCGGGTTTGAACCCGCTATCTTGGGCATAGAAGCTCAGCATGCTACCAACTACGCCACCGAAGTACATACGGTAGCGGCCGTTTTAATACCATGACTAAAAAATTACATGGTAAAGGCCTGATGTGTCAATACTGTGTATGATATCTCCACTGTGCCCCTCGTCAGTCAGGCGAGCCCCGACATAACGAATTTCTCGTTCCAGTCGTGTGTCGGGCCACCGCCGCCTGCTATGCTCTAATGCCTCCTCACTTCACTCCAAATAACGAACATGCATGAGTACTAAAATTCTCAACGCAGCGCTAGTAGGTTGATACACCAGAGATTACGTCAACACAATATAAGATTGGTATTTACATTAAATAAACATACCCCACGAACCTACTACGTTGTCGTAGGAAGGCGGAGAGGTGATACTCCGACGTGGCGCGTCCCAGGTGGCGGATAGGGGGGTCCTCACCAGTTTTGCTGGCAGACTTGAGCGAAATAAAATAGCTCTTGCGGACCAAACACACTCCCATTTCTCATCAATCATCCTATCATATTCCATTAATCACCTTTCCAGATCACATCTGGAATTGTAATCCCTGACTACGGTCAGATCATGGGTCCTAGACCAGACAATCAACTCAAGTATGAACAGTCTTCTAATGAACTCTTCCAGCGCAAGGCACCATTCGGATACGGTGGGGTGCCGCGTAGAAGAGTCAGGTGAGTCGGAGCGCCTGGAAACCCGAAAGTCCAAATACAAACTCAAAATTAACAAACATGGGGAATTTTCATTCTTTGCAACATTAAACATAAATTCGTTAATTAAAATTGGAAAACTTAAGCATTTAACCGATATATTGGACCAACATAAGATCTTAATAACAGCACTTCAAGAACTTAGAAACACAGATCAAGACCCCATTGAATCTGGAGGATACCATCTCTACAAGGGACCTCCAGGACCACGAGTTATGAAAAATGTCCCCCAATTTGGTATGGGATTTTTAGTACATACCAGTATTATTGATTCAGTGGAAGACTTTTCGTCGAACTCATCAAGGTTAGCAACTTTAACAATTAGGACAGGAAACAAAATATACTCTTTGATAAACGTTCATGCCCCAACTAATGACAAGAATGTCAAAAAATTTAGAGATGAAATGGACAATTTTTGGGAAGAACTTGCCTTACTAATATCAAACATTCCAGACACTCATGTTAAAATCTTGCTTGGGGAATTTAATGCAAAAATTGGTCAAGAAAGAAAATTTCGTCCAATAGTAGGTAAGTGGCCAGCTCACAAATTCACTAACAAGAATGGTCAAAGATTAATCACCCTTTGTGAAGAACATGGCCTACGTCTCGAAACTAATAGATTTAAGCGAAGACCACACAAACTTATGACCTGGAAATGCCCTAATAGTGCACTAGGGGAATTCCAGATAGACCATGTTGCAATGGATAAAATGTTCTACAAAGAAATATATAACGTGAAGGTACTACGTGGGGTCGATGTTGACTCTGATCATTATATATCCAAGATAAAGATCAAGTTAACTCCACGGCGTAAACAAAAATCGTCAAACTCGACCATGCAAAGGCAATATGACCCTAGTTATTTAATAAATAATGTGTCCTATAAGGAAAAGTCTAAAACTTTCTTAAGTGACAAGCTAGAAACGATGGTTGACACACTGAAAACCGTTGCTGTCGAAATTGCCCCTATTAGGAAAAGGAAAAAGCATGCATGGTGGAATGCGGAATGTGATGCTGCAATTCGGAAAAGACACACAGCATGGCTCAATGATCAGCAAAAGAGGACCACACAATCGCGAGAAGAATTGACCATTGTTCGAAGGGAAACTGCCAAAGAAATTAGGAGAATTAAAAGAGAAAATCAAAAAAAGTCCATACCAATTATTGATGATTCCTTTAAGCAACACAAAACAAGGGACTATTACAGGACATTTCGTCAATATCATTCTAAATACAGCCCTCCTACACTATTAATGAAAGATAAATCAGGTAAACTAGCCCACAATGATACTGATAATGCTAAAATTCTAGCAGATTATTTTAGAGAACTACTAAATGCTGATGAACCTAAGGAATATCTTGATTTTGAGCCTAATCCAAAAAATAAAACAAATTTACAGAACATTATTCCTCCTGACTTGACTGAAGTATGTGCAGGGATTAATTGGCTAAAAAATTATAGAGCAGCAGGAGAGAATTCATTGGTAGCAGAACTATGGAAATATGCAAATGAACAAACCATCTCCAACCTCCATAAACGCCTCATCGATGTATGGAATTCGGAACAAATACCAGAGGCTGTAATCCACCCAATTCATAAAAAGGGTGATAGATCAGACCCGAACAACTACCGTGGGATTTCTTTGCTTGATGTAACATACAAGATTCTATCTAGAATTATCTTGACAAGAATTCAACAACAACTCGATCAAGAACTAGGAGAATATCAAGGAGGGTTGGACCAGGTCGCAGCTGTCCGGATCAGATCATCAGTCTGAAATGGATAATGAAATATCATAGAATGAGACAAAAGGATTTGGTCATTACTTTTGTGGATTTTAAGAAAGCTTATGACAGTATCCATCGAGGGTCATAACTTAACATCCTTAGGGAATTTGGGTTACATCAAAAGCTTATCAACCTTATCGGCGTTACTTTGAAAGGTACTAAATCAAAGGTTAAATTTCGAGGCGCCTTGTCTGAACCATTTGATATCCGGACTGGACTTCGACAGGGAGATGGTCTATCACCGTTATTATTTAATTGTGTTCTTGAAAAGATCATGCGTGAGTGGAACAAAACTTGTCCTCCAAATGTAAAGATTGGTACTAATATAAAACTGAATTGCTTGGCCTTTGCGGATGACCTTGCACTGCTTGCAACCAGTATAGATGAGGCTAAACACCAAATTGAAGAACTTGGGTCTATTGCAGCAAAAGTAGGACTTCAAATTTCATTTGAAAAGACTGAAATAATGGCATCCTTTGATGTGGAAACACAAGCTATTACATTGATCAACAATAAAGAAATTAAAGTTGTACGTAAATTTAAATATTTAGGGGAGATTATAACATGGAATTTGAATGAGAAAGCGTCAATCGAAAATAGAACAACAAAGTTAAGACAAGCGCAATATATTACTTGGTCTAGTTACAAAAAAAAACCACTCTCCATAAATGCCAAATTACGACATTACGAATCAGTTATTAAACCGGAAGCAATATATGCTTGTGAAACACTTTTCAAGTTAAACACTCGATCAGTTACTGACACATTACAGAAGATTGATAGAAGAATTCTCAGAACTATAATTAACTAGCTGTTACCCGCGGCTTCGCCCGCAATAACATTTGGAATCCCGTTATAACATTAGTTTCCTAGTGGAAAATAATTCTATCACCTGAAACGAAAAATGCATGGGACGAAAAAAAATATCAAAATATCATGTTGGTTTCGGACCCTAAAAGACGTGAAAAATATAATAAAAGTATTAAAAAAAACTATTTTTTTAAATTTCATTCGAATCAATTTTTATGTCATTCCTGGGACTTGGAAAATTCCGGCCAAAAAGTACAAAATCATTAATAACTCCGTAAGTATTCGTCGTATGATGAAATAGCAAGAGACAAAAAAGATGTAATTTGTTATTGTCTACAACATGGGCCATGTATAATTTTACACTCAGACATATTACGTCCCTCCCCCCATAATTTCACCCCTCCCCATGGGCCCCTTAAATTGGATTTATGAAAAAACGGTCAAACACCTATTTACTTATTTTTTATGCTGATTTTTTCCCGCTGAGTTCCAAACTCCTGGCCTATGTCGTTTAAGGGATACACGCGCCGTTAGGAATCCTTCAACCCCCACTTTTCACCCCTTTCACCTCATAATATACACCACATCGAAAAACCCTCAGACACGTGTCTTCTTATTTTTAATGATGAGTTTATATGCCGAGTTTCACATCCCCCTATGAAACCAATCGGGAAATATTGCTATTCAATGAAATGCAGGTGTACCCCCTTAACTCCCCTTTAGAACCTGAATATCCAAAAATCCTTTCTTAGTGGGCGTTTGCGGCCCTTGAGGAAGCTGCATACCAAATTTCATTCCAATCCGTTCGGTGGTTTCTGAGATTTCGTGATGAATGAATCAGTCAGTCAGTGGTATTTGAGCTTTATATAGTAGATCACCAGCACAATGAAGAAGAAAAGAATTTCATATTTTTTTCACATCTTACGGCTTCCAGAAAACAGAATTGTACGCCAACTGGTGATGAGAAATCTAGGAAAGAAAACTGGAGGAAAATGGATCCAAGAAATCCAACAAGATCTCAAAGCAGTTGGACTCAAGATAACAGATGCCGAGGAGAAAAATAAAATTAACACCATTCTTAAAACTCACAAATTTTCTGCAGAAATGACACATAGAAAGCCTATGGAGATTTCAGATGAGTTGAGAAAATCCCGATCTGAAAGAATGAAAAAGTACTGGAAAGAGCGCAAGAACCAAGCAGTACTACCTTCAAAGAAGAAGTGATTGTGGAACGACTCAAGTGGTCCAATGTGACCAATCAAGATTAATAATAATAATAATAGATAAAAAACATCAGGTGGATGGTCAATGGCATCTATTACCAAATGAAGTGGTTTATAAAGAAACTGAGTCTATAGTCGATACTATGCGAAAAAGGCGAATTGCTTTTTGTCATATCTCACGCCTGCCGGATACCAGACAGTTAAAAGTATTATTTAATTATTTTTTCAAAAGTAAAACAAAGAACTCTTGGTTTATGGAAATTCAAAATGATCTGGATGAACTCGGCTTGACAATGTCCCAAATTGCTAACAAAGATGAGAAGAATATCGTGAAAAACAAGAACATCTGACTTCCCTTAAATACCTTTACCCGCGAAACTTACACCATAAGCGATGCAGAGAGGGCGGCAAGGTCGGCTAGAATGAAAATGTTTTGGGAAAAGAAGAAAAATAAGAAGCTGAATCTTTAATATTGTTTTTGAGATATGTATATACTTGTTTTGGTTAAGTGCTCCAATGAGGGCGTAACATACGTAAATAAATAAATAAATAAATAAATAAACATACCAGTCTGTATATTCCATATGCATGACAACATTATGGAGTCGTAGTGAAAATACTGTAATACAAAATATCAACACATCAGCACCAACACTTAGTGAACACCACTGCACTTCTCACATTACACAACTTATGTAACAAACAACAAAGGTATCAGATTAAAATTAGAGATGTAAGCGGAATTGCGCGTTTGGACAGGCTCACAATCGGTTCAACCTAGCAGCGCTACTCTCGGGAAGATCGTCTAGTAGGGGATGTTCGTTGCTTAGCACACAACTTGCGCTGAATGGAAAGGCGTTAGAGCATAGCAGACGGCTATGGTCGGGCAGGCCCCGACAAATTATTCATTCCTATTTGGTGCTGCGATCTGTTGGTTGCGTGAGGAACGTCGTGAAATCTCGATATTGCGACGCAGGCAACCGTTAAACTCTTATTTGGAAAGCAGTGCCACCTGTCAGTTGCTACTCGGCGACCGCCAGATTGATAGTATTTCAGAATATTATTATTATCCATGTTTGGTCCTTATTGACAAATTGACAAATGTAAATAAAGCCAAGTATTGATTAATCTAGTAAGCAAACATGGCCAATCAGACTTTGACAGAGGATGAAATACGGCAAGTTTTTGATGACAGTGATATATCATACAAAGTTACAGTATCGATAGGTAAAACATAGTGGTATCTTTGAACTGCTGGCACTCAACACTGAAGTATTATCTGTGCATACAATTTATTTTTATTCTGCAGTGCGGTTGTTATTAATTATTTTCACCTAGGGATGATGACCTACATGTTTATGGCAAAACTACTTCATGTATGCATGTTGTTTGTGACTGACAGTGTTTCTGTTGATAAAATTTCTAAAAGTTCAGAAATTAAATACGAGCTGTAGGGATAGCTAAGAGAATTTTAATTCGAAGGGTAAGGGTTAATAATTAATATAACATTCATCATAACAAAAGCTGTCGGTGCTCAATTGTTACAGTTTTTACTTTATCTTTCTAAAATTTCTGTGGTAGATTTAGGAAGACCAAAAAGAAATGGATGAACCAAATCAAGGATGATCTTGAAGACAAAGGGCTAGACTGGGGCTAGACTATTCATGTATAGGAAAAGGTGGTGAGGACTCATTAACAGCACCCGGGCAACTGGAGCTGGAATTTGATAAACCTGAAAAAGGAAAATAGTTTTAAAAATGTTTAAAAAAAATACATATCTCCACAATAAATAATGTGGCATCAAATTGCAGCTACTGAATGTTGTATACTGGAATTAGGATGAGTTGTTTACTTTTTTCATTTATTTTATGCCCACATTGGAGCACTATAATCAATCTATGATCAGGTTCAGGTATTGCAGTGCATTACCACCCCCAAATACTTGGGTGTAACGTTAGACAGATCCTTAACGTACCGATGCCATCTCGAGAAACTTAAAAGCCCTAACAACTTGCTGGGTAGATTAGCTGGAACTACATGGGGGTGCAGATGCGAATACGCTTCGTATAACTGCTTTAGCACTTTTAAATTCGTCTGCCGAGTACTGCTCTGCTGTATAGTTGAATATCTCCCACACTCGACTGGTAGATGTCCAGTACGTCACTCAATGAGAGTTATATCTGGTAAATTACACCCCACTCCTGCCCAGTGGTTACCGGTTCTGAGCAACATTGAACCTCCTTACATTAGACGAAAGAGATCCCTTGCTAGATTATGGTCGAGGATTCTGATGAACAGCTCTCTTCCCATCCATCAGGACATAGACGAAAATGCCGTAAGAGACTGAAGTCCCGGAAACCCGTTAGGAGGACAGCCAAGAAATTAGCTGCCATGCCTTTCAGACCTAAGGAGGCTTGGAAACAAGAATGGTCTCAATCATTCTCGTCTGGCATTTCTATCAGGGATCCAACAATAAAACTGGCTAGGTTCTATCTCCCTCGCTCCACCTGGATCAAGCTTAACAGGATACGCTGTGGTGTTGGAAGAAGTGCTTCTGTTCTCCACCAGTGGGGTTGGCTCAAGTCTCCTGCTTGTGACTGTGGTTCTGAAGAGCAAACCATCATGCACATTGTGAAGGACTGCCCTTTGCGAGCATTCTCTGGATCAATCGAAGACCTCCATCGTTTAACCCCTGATTCACACACATGGTTGGAGAGACTGGACATACGTCTGTGAGAGGCCACCACATTGCCGAAGCCTTTTTCACATTTCTTTGTTTTCTTATATTGTTTATATATTTTGTGACCCGATTGTCAATTGTAACATCATACGCTAATAATAATAATAATAATAATCAATCTATATTCAGTCAAGTCTTAGGAATATTAGTTACAAATTTGGCTTATGTTTCTTCTTCTTCTTCTCCCAGAACTGTTTCATTCTGTCTGACCCAGTGGCCCGTTCTTCGTCCATTATGATATATTGTTTGCGTGTAGAAGTTTTTAGACTAAGTCTCACGTCTTTGTTTCTCAGGATCCTCTTATCTTCCCGATGTTCAATTTGTTGCATTGTCAAGCCTAATTCATCTAGATCATCTGGGACTTCTTTGAACCAAAGATTTTTGGTTTCACTTTTCCAAAAATATTGGAATAACTGTTTGAGTATCCTAGTCTCTGGTAATCATGAAATGTGACAGAAAAAAGCAACTCTCCTTTTCCTCATTGTATCTATTATTGACTCAGTTTTCTGGTATACAATTTCATTAGGTAGTAATCGCCACTAGCTATCTACTTGGTGTCTTTTGTTTAAAATTGTTCTGAGAATTCATCTATCTATCTTCTGTAATTTATTTCTAGTTGATTTAGTGTTCAGATTGAATAGGGTTTCACTAGCATAGGTTGCTTCGAGTTTAATAGCGGAGATGTAGAGTTTAAATTTTGCATCTATCGAGAGAGATTTCCTCTTGTAGGTTGGACCAGTGATACGTTGTGCTTGTTTCAATTTAGTTCTTCTATTTTCAACTGATATTTCTCATTGAAGTTCCAAGTTATTGTCTCCCCAAGATACTGAATTTGAATTTAATTTGTTTGTTATTAGTAGGGATAGGAATTTTTCGGTGATTTCAGAGTGAAGAAAGCGGTATTTTAAAGTGGCAAATTCGGTGTTTTCAAGTGCACTTTTCGGTACTTTCAAAATGTTAAATTTTAGGCGGTATTTTTTAAATATCATGGATAACATAACGCATTTCAGTCATCCTTCAAAGTATACTTCAGTGAAGAGATCCAAATTCTCTTGTGACAAACGGTAACATGTATCACTTAACGTGCTAGTGTAAGCTGAAAAACAAGTTCACAGTTAGCGTTTGAACAGGGGATCCAAATGGTCTTCAGCACAGATTCTGAGAACTTTGGAAATACAAATGTCATTCCTTGCAAAACTCGAACAATATCTGTCTTGGTCCTGTCGTGCATCTGCCTCTTGATTAAAGTTTGCAGTTCGTTGTATCCTCTAATGACCTCACTTTTTTCCAGTGTTCCACAGAATGACAACTTCTTTATTTTCTTTTCTCATTGATGTTCATTGGCACTATTTCTGCTGGATCAAACGCACACATTTGTAAATCTTGTTGCCAGGGTCAACGTATCTCAGGCTGATTAATATTCTAAGAGCATGGGACCCAGCGTTTACTAAAACTGGATGTATTTTCTCTCCTTTTAACTCATTTCCACAACCCTCCAACAGCTCCTTAATGTTGGTACCGTAATTTCCAGAAACAGCAAGTTTAAGGGCTTGCTGAATTCTCCGTAGATGTCCATCTAGAAGGTGAACAGTCTGATAAGACTGGGATGAGTTTAGTGATGTCTGTGCCAAATTCTTTGAATCTCAAGTATTTCGTCATGTGAAACATTGTTCAGGAAATCAACACCAGAGTTATCAGTCCCTACTACTTCATTCATAAATTGCACGATATCTTTCAAGTAAAGCCTCCGTGGCTTAGGCGGCAGCACGCCGGCCTCTCACCGCTGGGTCCGTGGTTCAAATCCCGGTCACACCATGTGAGATCTGTGCTGGACAAAACGGAGGCAGACAGGTTTTTCTCCGGGTACTCCGGTTTTCCCTGTCAAAATTTCATTCCAGCAACACTCTCCACTATCATTTCATTTCATCTGTCATGCATTTAATCATTGCCCCAGAGGAGTGCGTCAGGCCTCGGCAGCCGGCACAGTTCATATCCTCGCCGCTAGATGGGGGCTTCATTCATTCCAGACCCGGTCGGAGACTGGAAGCAGGCTGTGGATTTTCATTTTCATCTTTCAAGTACTCTGACAGGTACACTACAGAATGAAACCAAGAAGACCACCTGGTTAAGACTGGTTCAGGAAACAGTGGCACGTTTGGATATGGATACTTGCCATCTAGATATTCATGTCTGAAAGGCGCACTATATGACGCCACGCGTCGAGTAGTTACTAGGATGAAGGGGGAGGTGACCTTGCTGTTCTGGTCCATAAAACCTCAATAAGTTAGTAACTTACCAGGATGAGATTGATAAAGATCGCTGTATGCAGAAAGCGAGGTCCGCTATCTACCATTAAGTTTCCGATCATTCCGTGTTTGTTGGATGCTCTCCATGCAGTCAAGTCATGAGAGAAAATTACCGCTACTACACTCGCACAAAAACAAGCCTTTGTCAGCTTCTGTGACGACGATATTTTAAATCGGCAAGGTGGTCTCACTACGATGACATTAGGGCAAAACCTGGATGAATGCCAAGATGCAGAAGAAAGTGACATTCAGTAGTTAGACTTCGATAAAGACGATCATGGTTTCAGACATGAAAGGGATGAGGATATTGTACGGAATTTGACTGTCGGTGAGGTAAACTGAGATCCAGTGCATGTCAAGTGAAGGAGTGATGCAACGGAAATCCCGAAAGTTCCCACAGTCAAGCTAGTGTGTCTATAGTCACACTTATCTCTTATATAGAAAATCGAGATGAATTTTCGTTCTCATGTATTGTTTTCTTCAGAATTGTACAACCTAAAACTAGAAAAAATAAACTATCTAAGAAACAAAAAGTGATTACAGTCAATTCTCTTAGTTTTTAATATTGGTGTAGGCCTAAGAAAAAATAAACTATTTAAGAAACAAAAAGTGATTACAGTCATTTCTCTTAGTTTTTAATATTGGTGTAGGCCTAATCTTCGTAGTGTGTCTTACAATACTATGTTGTAATAGTACATTATGCAACGAGCCTATAATGGCGATAATTAAGACACGAGTAAGTTTATAAAACGAGCGTATGCGAGTCTTATAATTTCCATACGAATGTCTTAATTACCATTATAGGTGAGTTGCATACGACTGTTTATGTTCGACGATAATTATTATAACTATTTCATGTTCGAACATAAATATTCATAAATATCTGTAGAGATTTCACCAGTTTTATGTACTGAACAGAGCGCATGAGATGCAGAGAATGCCTTGTATTTGACCATGGCCTCCTCGATTACCCTACTATGACACTAGGCCAGGCAGTGACATTTAAATTAGAAGGCCGTGGAACTCAGTGCATCTAATTATCTAATTGGTCAAACAACTGTTTCTTGAGCACTGATTGGTGAGAAAAACTGTTTCATAATGCAAAATAGTGTTATAATGAGCCTCATTATAGTACCGTTTTCTGACACATAATAGTCAGGGTCGAACATAAAGTATTATAATTATTTTTTTCTGCGTGTTCTTAAAATACATTTCAATATTTTAACCTATAGATTTCTTTTTGCCTGGCTTAAAAACATTATTGCAGATAATTCGTGGCTTTCAAAAAATCGCGGAAATTTGTGCATTAATTGCCGCGAATTATCGGAAGAGCACTATAAAGGAAAAAAACTAAAAAAGCTAAAATTCGCGTTTTCATGCGAAATTCACGAAAATTCGCGTTTTATGCGAAATTCGCGAAAATTCGCGAGCTCAAAAACATTTATTTTTGCCATTTTTAGGGTTATTATAACACATTATCACCTGTGTATGACTTCTTTTAAAAATTCGCGAAATTCGCCATCGCGAATTTTTCCTATCCCTAGTTATTAGTCAGCTCACACTGCAAATTTTCAACATCTTCCCAGATGTCAACATTTGCCAGCTTTTAACCTTAATTTAACGTATTAATCATTATCTTAAGTCAAAATCTATGTTTCTAAATTAAAAATCTGCATTGAAAAAATAATTTTGAGAAAATCAAAGAAGAAGTTATACAATGAAATTTGGGCAAGACACACATACTTGATTTTATTAAAACAGCCCTGCACCATAAGTCACTCATTCAATGTTCTTCCTCCACCTCTGTTTCTCCTGGCGGGTAGAGTGGTATGAGCCTTTCACTATGCTCACCTTGTCTGCTTTCAATGCCCCTCTCAAGGTGTACTTCACTTGGAGTATGTCCATTTTAGTTAAAATTTCCATGTCTGCAATATTCCATTTAAACAGCATAGCTCACATAGCCAGCGCACTGATCATAACCCCCCACCAATTTAAACCAAAACAACAAAGTGTTAATAAGGATTTTACCTTAATAAATTTCCCACCAAATCAATACTGTTTGTTTGGAGAATTTATATTATTTCATTGGTAAGAGTACATGTTTCGGGATTATTACCATCCCTTCTTCAGCTTCTTAAAAACGGCATACAAATATCACAAAGATATGTTATGGAATTACATGCAATAAACAGTGCGTGTTCAACATGCCAATACACAGGAGCATATTTCTACATCTATACAATAGATTGGACGTCGTAAAAGCTACTATTCATGAAATTACGTTCTGTTAAAACAACAATGAGGAAGGAAGCTTGTAGTTTTGTGTAACAATTAAACTCACAGATATGAACCACAGGACCTCCATTTTTACATGGAATCCAAACCACACGACGTGATATTTTATTTCAAAAATCTCACATGAATTGACCGGTAATTGCCTTGGTGAGAGGCAAACAGCTGATCACTACACCATCACGTCCCCAGCATCATCGTCAAGTATACAGTACTATATATTGCTTCCATATTATATAAAAGAGTAGCAAATTAATTACACTACGCCCATTGTGGCGGCCGTGGTAGGAAGAGGAAGAAAGTGTGGGAACAGCTAGCAAGGGGTCCAGGGGTTATCAGCATTTTAAAGTGAATTGGCCTGCCATCTACGAGACTAGGGCAAGTTTAGTAAAGTGACGAATACACTCTCCACTCTCTTTGGTTTACCCCCTCCCCTATAGATGACCCTACCGATAGTCTTCCCAGTTTCCTGACCATGACTAGACTCCACTAGAGGCTGATACATTCAGTTTAGCAATGCGCACAGGACTCTTCAGGGGTTCAGTAAACCATAGTGTACTTGAAAAATATAATCAGCAGATAATCTAAATGAGAGATGACATACTGCGTGAACATGATCAGTTCCAATATGTATTGGAATTTGCAGAATAATGCTGAACTTTATGCGACCAGATAAAATTTAGGCACCCAAAGCGTTCTGAATTGATATAGATATTTACCTGAACAAGTACATTGAACTACTTGACCACAATGTTGCAAAGCCCCTAAATCAACAACAAATATTCTCTAATTGTGTATATTAAATTAGGCCTACATCCAGTTCTATGGGTAGAAATATGATGAAATAATGAGGAAACAGGCTCTTGTATAACCAACCAACAGCATGGACAGCAATCTATTGCTACTGATGTTATCTGAATTAGTAACATGCAATACAAATTCACAAACAATAATATTTCATATATTCAGGCAATTCGGCTATTTTAAGGGAGCACTATATCCCAAAATCGGTATATTTAATGCTTAGCTTTTCGAGTAAGTATTTTGTCTCCAAGGGATAGTTGATATAACAGTTGATATAACTCTTGCAAGAATGAATTCAGGCAGCCAGCTCATTTTAAAAAAATCTACTTCTTTACTTTAATACAAACTATTTTGCACAAGACTCAATACGACGGTATTCCTCATAAGTATTTATTTTTTCCAAATTCAATAATGATTATACCTCTCATCTTTTGCATTCATCTACCCCCAAAGCAACAGCCAACGGCACATCATAAACATCCACATTTATTTTTACTTAGTTTTTATTCTTGTCCTCTATTTCCCTTCCCCTTCTCCCCTAGCAAGTCTTTGGACAATCAAAGGAGTGATATTTGCGAGACACGCTTTCGATCTGCTGTTGTTCGTGCCCAAGCGCACCACATGGCACGGCTGCAGGGATCCTTTGTTTTCTTTGCCATGATGTTCGCCAAGGGCAGCATGGAGACTAGTTCGAACCTACGATGACGCAACCAAACAGCGGTTTTTAGTGCACCCAGGCTTAGAAATCCAATAAGATCTTCTATGGAGAGTCGAAAACATTTGATTGATGAACTTCGCATTATTTATTTCATAAACTCTATTCATGTCACTTATGTACTTGTAAAGGAAATCAATCTTTGATATTTATTGTACAGGCTGAGGAAGACGGAGTTAACAACCCTCAAAACATGTACCTGTGAGTAGGTTTAATATATGTATTGAAAAGGCAGACATTTCCTTCTAATATATAGTGACCCCTTATTGATTTGCCGATCAATAAGTCTTCATGATTTTTATTATTATTATTACTGATGCCCAGGCAGTACATGTTGAAGGTTGACAAAGGGGAGACAGGTAGTGTGTCGCAACGATTACAACAGAAGTAGCGTGGTAGTTATTCCTGACGATGACCGGCTAAGCCGAGTTCAAGGACAAATTCAGGGCGAACGCGCACCCGAGTCGGCGTCATTATGGGCGTGCCAGAAGAGAAGTTCCAACCGATACACGATTGAATCAGCAAATCAGGAGAGAGGACGCCTAAACCACGCGGTGGGTCGCGTACCTTAAAAAAGCGTGCTAAAACACATGTCATTGTAGTAATTTGGGACATTTGGTCCAGATGTTTACGATCTCTCCTGAGATCAGGCCTAGTTTGGCAATTTTTAATTCAAGTGGGTGTCATTTGGGAGACCTTGGTTTTTTTTGTTTTTATTGTAAATAGTGTAAATTTGTTGATCTGTTATTAAATTCATATGTTTTAATCCTGGTATTCACTTTTTCCTGCATGTTATTTTGTTATATGTTACCCTGCATGTTATAAGAAGCGCTTAACAACAACTTTACGTAATGGACTGTTACACCCCCCGAAACTGAGTCTCATATGCTTCTTTGCAAGGGTTCATGTATCAAAAATGGCTGCCCAAGTGGGGATTGTTGTTGTTGTTGTTGTTGCTTTGTTGACCTCATATTTATTTCGCTGAGAAATGATGCCAGGTCAGCAGGACAAGAGTAAATTCAGTAAATTGAGGCGAAGTTGTACCGCCATGTGTATTAGTAAAATCACTGAGTTCTTAAAGTTAGAAATGTTGAACAAGGTTACAAGTGATATTGTATTTGTTGATAACTTGTTCTGGCGCCCGGCTTAAAATTAGAAAATTTGCATATTTAGTGAACTCAGTCAAAAGCAGGAAGGTGTTGCCTTACTTTACATTTAATTAACTTCGGTTAATGAAAGTGTTGTTCGTAAATTCTGTTAGTTAGGAATTTAAAAGCAGATCACAAGGGAGTTATTTTGTTGTTTGGAAATAAGAGTCATTATTCAGTAAGATTTTGATTACTGAAAATTTATTTAAATTAGAATCAATGTAATATTTAAATATCAAGACGTGTGTGTACGACTGAAATTCCATTGCATGACCCTGTTTTCTCAGAATATATTTGTGTGTTTTGCGATGGCTAGCATCGAGGAGATTAAAGTGTTGATGGAGCAGATGTCTGTGCAAATGTCTGCTAAGACGGAGGAACAGTTAAAGAACTTGAGTGAACAGAGTGATAAACAATTACAGGACGTGAACAGTAACATTACGGTACAATTGCAAATTCAGAAACTGGATACCGACAAACAATTACACGAGTTGCGTGAACATAATGATAAACAATTAAATTACATAACTACTCAATTAGGTACAGCATTCATTTCAGGTTCCGTATTGACCGTATTTACAATTTAACACTTGGATTTTCCGCCAAATCAATACTTTTACTTATGTAAAAAATTATAGGTACATGTTTCGGGGATCTTACTGTCCCCTTCTTCAGCCCTCCTTTGTTGTTACAAACATCGTGTCACATTCAACATCCCATAATAAAACAGAATACACAACATAAATTACACAACCACAACATATTAAAATTACTAGCTTAAAACTACACTTAAAATCCAATAAACAATCAAGGATAAAACTTGTGATACACTTCGTATTTTTCAGTCCATCAGTTCAATTTTGAATTTGTGTCCTGGGACACATTAAAATATACTTAAGCACAGTATATGTTTTGTCCACTTCGTTTTCGAAGCATAAAATTCAAAGCGATTAATCTACGGAGGAACTTGCTGATTTGACTGCATCTAAGATTAGCCTATTGTCATTTTTACATATGTTGTTTCAAGTAGGACACAATAACACCTGATGTTCTACTTGAAACAACATATGTAAAAATGACAATAGGCTAATCTTAGATGCAGTCAAATCAGCAAGTTCCTCCGTAGATTAATCGCTTTGAATTTTATGCTTCGAAAACGAAGTGGACAAAACATATACTGTGCTTAAGTATATTTTAATGTGTCCCAGGACACAAATTCAAAATTGAACTGATGGACTGAAAAATACGAAGTGTATCACAAGTTTTATCCTTGATTGTTTATTGGATTTTAAGTGTAGTTTTAAGCTAGTAATTTTAATATGTTGTGGTTGTGTAATTTATGTTGTGTATTCTGTTTTATTATGGGATGTTGAATGTGACACGATGTTTGTAACAACAAAGGAGGGCTGAAGAAGGGGACAGTAAGATCCCCGAAACATGTACCTATAATTTTTTACATAAGTAAAAGTATTGATTTGGCGGAAAATCCAAGTGTTAAATTGTAACTACTCAATTACGTGAACAGAGTGATAATAATAATAAACAGTTAGCTGAACTAAACCACAAGTTATCGGAGCAGGCAACCTTACAAACAGTTCAATTAGAGAGGATCACACTTGAAATAAATCAGAGTACTAAAGTAGAACTAGAGAAACTGGCAGGAGAGGTGGCAGAAAATAATTCGAGGCAGTTAGGAGAAATTAAGAAGCTAGAATCTAAATTTGACGACAAACTAGTACAGTTAGATGGAATGGTAGCCGCCAAACTGAAACAAATCGAGACAGCATGCGTGAACAACACGGCAGGGATCAAAAGCACGCAGGATGAATTACAGGGGCAATTCAACAGAATAGAGGCGAAAAATGTAAACATACAGGAGCAGATTAATTCAGTCGACAACAATGTGTTAGGATTGATAAAGGAACTTGACAAACTGGAGATAAAAACGGAGAAAGAACGGATGCACTTGCGCGAAAACTTGGAAGACCAGTTAAATAAGAATCAGAAGGAAATGGGAGAACAATTAATTAAAACTCAGCAGCTGATACAAGAGCAAATAGGGGAACAGCTTGAGAAGAATCAGGAGAGCAACGAAGAAAAAATTAACAATTTGAAGAGTAGGATCCAGAAAGATTGGGAACAACAGGTGAATGAGACTAAAGGAGATAGGCTGATTATATTAAAGCGGCTAGGCGAGAATAACTCTAGAATACAGGCTCTGGAGGAAAGTATTAAGTCCAAGCTCCAAGAACACGCAGACCTCATCGTTAAGAATGAGATAAGATCTTTAGAGAATGCCACTTTATTCTCTTCAGAAAATGCAGTAGGGAAACATGGAAGTATTGGAAGTCCGGAGGGCTTGAAGCTAGCTGAGGATACGAGCCGAGGTCAGAGTCCAAAGATAACTTGCGACACATTCCAAAATTACAGAGGGGAGACGTCAACTCCACAACCTGGTCTGGCACCTGCCCAAGTCATACAAGTAATTAGGGGAAATTATTTTAAACCGGGCAAATTCAGGGAAAATTCAGGATCTACTCCAAAAGCATTTTTGCGCCAGCTGGATGATTATTTTAATGATCAACACGTCAGTCCTGCAAAACAGCTTCGTCTGGTGGAGAAATTTTTAGAGGGCCCAAGTTTAATCTGGTTTCAAAGCTTCAAGTATACGTTCAATGACATGGCCCAGTTTAAAGAGGCATTTTTGAGGAAGTTCTGGAGTCCTTCACTGCAGCAGGGATTGAGGATGAACTTATATACCAGAAAATACCATAGCACACACCCTACAAGGTTTTCTGAGTTCTTTAGTCAACAGCTAGTGAAATTCCGCGATTTTGACGAGCCGCCTTCTGAAGAAAACATGGTTTTAACTATCGGCAAGCAGCTTCCAATGAACATACAGCAATTTTTAGTGGCAGGAAATATCAAAACCGCAGTTCAGGCCGAAGAGATACTCCGCCACTTGGATGAAACGAGTATGGTTAGTCCGCAGACCGGGAGACGGAATATGGAGTACGTGAATACTGCAGAAATAGTTCAAGGGCATCAAAACGGTCAAAGTCAGAACAATCAGACGAAGACACAGTCCACTAACACACAATTTACGCCCAGACGACAGGAGTTCGACGGTCGAAACCAATATAATAATAATAACAATAGGAACGTCCAAAATCGCCATGATAATTACAATAATCAGAACAATAATCACAATCAGAGGACGTACCAGCGAGAATATACTAACTGGCGGAGAAACCAAAGGCAGGGTAGACCATACCAAAGGAACAGGGACGGCAGATGGAATAATCAGAGGAATTATCGGCAAGATAACCAGGGAGATTATCGTAATGACTGGAACGAGCGTTACGCTGAGTCACAAAAATATTTGGATGAATTAAATGCAGAAGAAACGGAGAAAGAGAAGTGGGGACGTGCGATGGCAAATAGAAAAAGTCCAGATAATCACCAGGATGCGGGGGCGGAAAGTTTATTACGTCAGCAGGAGAGACGCGATGACAACCGGCGAAACTCAACAAATGGGGCGCAGGATAAAAAAAAACACGATTACATCAAAACCAGATAGCCTGAAAACTGAGGAAAACAGGGAACGGGAGGAGTTGATTGTTGCGAATATTGAAGAGTGGGTAGCATTCCCGGACGATTGCCTGGAGGAAGTGGTGAAGGACCGAGAGAATGTAATCAGATAATTGCCAATTATTTATGCTCATATTGGAGGTCTTAGAGTGAGGTGCCTGATCGATACGGGTAGCCAAGTGAGTTTAGTCACGGAAGCATTGTTGAAAGAAATTGGAAATAAACAAACCATTCCAATTATGCCTGTACCATTAATGAAAGTCTGAGGGGTCATTCCTGACAAGACCATAGTTTGCAAGCACCAAGCATATTTAGATCTGGAGATATTAAACCATACATTTTCACAAACTTTCATCGTGATACCAAAGATGAATTATAATGTTATTCTGGGAGCCAACTTCATTTGTGATTTCCACGCTATAATTGACCTACATAATAACACTGTGAGTTTTAAACAAGTTGAGGGCTTGAGTCACGTTGGTCTGAACATGGAAGAGAGTCCACTAGAGAGAGAGGCCAATACTTGGGTCATTGAAGAATGCACTAATGAGGCGATCGAAGATAAGGACTCGACGGAGGGACGAGTAATCGAGACAGCAGTTATTGAAATTGACGGTCAAGATATTTCGCAGGAACTTTGGATACATTTGGCGGAGGAAGAAATTAGCGGGTCCAAATTTGAAATTTTACTTCAGGAGCGCCTTAAGGAGGCAATAGTAGGGGAACCTGACAGAAGCAAATTAGAAGAGATTTTGAGACATCATAAGGGAGTTTTCGACACGATCCCTGGAAAAGTATTAAATTTTCAGTATGCCATGCAAATTACCGATTGGACCCCATTTAAGAGTAAATTGTTCCCGATCCCAGAGAAACATTTTGCTCAGGTCAAGGACATTATTACTTACCTATTAGATTCTAGAATGATTAGAAAAGCAGCAACCCCATATTTAAATGCAATATTGGCTGTGGCCGAGCCCAATGGATCAATCAGATTCTGCCTAGATGCACGGGTTTTAAATAGCAAACTGTTAGTCGAGCACGACCAAGCACCAAGGATCATGGATGTATTCAAGGGCTTCCGTGGAAAGAAGATATATTCTAGCGTCGATTTAACGAATAGTTTCCACCACCCGGAACTTGAGGAAAAATCCCAGTTATTGACGGGGTTTTTATTTGATAACCAAAGCTATATCTGCTCTCGCATGCCCTTTGGTGTAAAAACAGCAGGATCTGCATTGATAAGAGCACTAGACAGGAATCTAACTGAAGAGGTCAAAAGCTTCACTACAAGATATGTTGATGACATACTCATAGCATCGGAAACAATGGAGGAACATTTGGTAAACCTAAACAAACTTTTGGATAATTTGAGAACCATGAATTTCAAAATTAATTTGAAGAAATCGCACTTTTGCCAGAGCGAGATTCTGTATTTGGGTCACATAATTGATGTTGAAGGCGTGAGGCCAAATCCGGCGAAAATAGACGCAATTAAGAAATTCCCTACGCCAACTAAAGTGAAACATGTTAGAGCATTTTTGGGAGTCACAGGTCTCTTTAAGGAGAATTGTCCTGGGTACACGGAAACAGTAGCGCCGATGCAAGAGATGCTAAAGAAATCCAATCGATGGTCATGGAATGAGGAGTGCGACAGGTCCTTTAGAGCCACGAAAGACCTACTGGAGAATTGTGTGAAGTTAGGATAACCAGACTTCGCGAAGAAATTTGTGATCCAGGCTGACGCTTCGTTGATTGGGATCGGCGCCATGCTTTACCAAGAGGACGCTGATGAACCCAAGAATCGATCATATTTGGCATTTACTAGTCGTAAACTTAGGAAGTACGAGAGAAACTACACTGTTACAGAACTTGAGTTGTTAGCGATTTTGTACTCGTTGCAACAATGGCGCAAGATGGTCTTCGGGTACTCCATTGTTGTCAGAACTGACCACCATGCACTGACCTTCTTATTCAAAACAATGATGGCAAGCGAAAGAGTTACGCGTTGGTCCATTTATATACAGCAGTTCGATATTACCATAGAACACTGCCCTGGAAGGATGAACATCATACCAGATGCTTTAAGCAGGAACCCTGAAGATGAGAACGAGACAGCAGTAGATGTACAACACATAGCATTAACACCTAAGGCTCGTGAATTTTTGGATAAGTTGAAAGAAATTCAGAAGGAACAAGAAAAGGACCCATGGATGATGATGATGATGATGATGATGATGATCAAGTTTTACAAGAAGGAACTACAGCCAGATTCACCTGTATATCGAGAAGCCCGTGCGAAGGAAGCAAAATTCCACTACCTCAATAATCTTCTTCACAAGTTCGTGGATGATGATCACACCAAACTTCGAATTCTAGTTCCAGCATCGTTACAGAGAGGACTGACATGGCATGTCCATGAAAGCTTAGCACATATCGGCACTGATAAAACTGAAGCAACAATAGCAGAAACTTTTACTTGGCCAAAGATGCGATATACCATTGTTGAAGTAATTAGAACTTGTGACGCGTGTCAGCGTACTAAGCCCAATAATTTCATACTGAAACAGCTTCCAAAACCTTTATTACCACAGAAACCGTGCGAACTGGTCGCTATTGACTGTTTTGGTCCTCTAGTTAAAGGAAAAAGAGGATGCCGACACCTTCTTGTGTCGATGTATTTTCCAAGATGGTGGTATTATGTCCAATCCAGAAGACGACATCAAAGCAAGTCCTCAGCAGAATCCAGAACAAAGTCATTCCGACGCTTGGGAAGCCGGAATTCATCTTATCGGATCATGGAAAATATTTTACAAGCAATGTTTTTAGACAAGGTCTAGTGAATTTAGGAATAAAGCATGTTCTATCTAGCATTCGCCACCCTTGTGGAAATCCAAGCGAAAGAACGATTCGCTGTGTTGCCAAATATTACCGCGTCATGATTCCAAATGATCATAATAAGTGTGCATGAATACTACGAAGCACGAGTCGACAGGTCAAGTCCCACTAGTTGTACACCACAACAGGATGCCTGAAAGATCTTGGGATAAGATTATTCCATGCCCAAGGGACCCGCTGTTAACACATGAGCTGCGTATTCAGAGAACCAGAGAACACATGAGGAGCCAAGCGGACCGAAGATTGAGGAGATACAGAGAGAAGAAATTTCATCGTGAACTTCAGGAACAGGAACTA
Source organism: Meconema thalassinum (assembly GCA_946902985.2). Classification (NCBI taxonomy): domain Eukaryota; kingdom Metazoa; phylum Arthropoda; class Insecta; order Orthoptera; family Tettigoniidae; genus Meconema; species Meconema thalassinum. Next base: position 38,732,668 of record OX336394.1, read on the forward strand.
GTGTTTGTTCGGAGACCACCGATATCAGATCCTAAGAACAAAGTATTTGCCAAATTCTGTCCAAAATTTATCGGCCCGTTCCGTATTATCAAGAATTTGGGTAATAATGCTTATAGACTTGAAGAATTGAGCACTGGCTCTAAATCTGTTTTCAATAGTGCTAATCTCAAGCCGTATTACAGAAGGGAACCATTTGATGAATAATCAGGGCAAGGAATGCAGAATCATATTGCGAAAATTAATTTGAGAGCCCACTCAAATGTACGTGGCTACGTGGTACCTGGGAGAGCGAGCTTTGTTTGTAAACAAGACAACAGGTCTGGCAGAAGTTGTAATTGTGTGAGTGAGAGGGGGAAGGTCTAGCGAGACGTGTGAATGACATCTCAGTGGGACACATTGCAGCGAGAAGCGCACACACTAATTGGGACAGTGGAATGTACACTCAGGCAGACGAGTGAGGTACTTAAGTGATGTTATCTATACTACTGTGGATCATCATCATCATCTTGTACAGTTTGCAGCCCCAGGCTGGGTCTGTTTGGAACATAAGCCTCGCCACTTAGTCCTTTCTTCCCACCACCTCTCCGCTGTCACTCTGGTCCAGTCCTCGCCTCTCTTCTTGACACATTCCTCCACTCCTTTCAGCCATCTATCTCTTGGTCTTCCCCTTGGTCGTTTTTTCTGCATCTGCATCTCATGTATCCTCTTGGGAATCCTCTTCTCATCCATTCTCTTTAAGTGTCCATACCACCTCAGTCTTGATGTCTCAATCCTACCTTGCAAGGGCTCCTCGTTCACCATTTCCCTGACCTTTTCATTCCTCAACCTGTATCTTCTTGTTACTCCGATCCTACTTCGCAGGAACTTCATTTCACCTGCCTGTATTCTGCTTATGTCTCTTTTCTTCATTGTCCAAGTTTCTGAAGCATAGGTCAGTATCAGGATATAGTAGCTTCTGTATAACACTTCCTTGCTTTTTTGTGGGACATCTTTATTCCACACTAAGCTGAAAATTTTACCTTTGCCATGTATTTACATCTTTGAACTTCTATTATTTGTCAAACAAAGCTTAGGAAATGAGGATATCTTTGAGATGAACTCAAATATACATAACTACCAGACCAGACAAAAGAACAATCTTCATGTACATGCTGCAAATACAACAGTATGTAAAAATGGTGTATTCCATGCAGCTATAACGCTATATAATCATTTGCCAAATAATATTAAAAGTACAGCAAATTACATAAAGTTCAAAATAAAAACTAAAGAGTTCTTGCTGGAGCACTGCTTCTACTCAGTTAAAGAGTTTTTAGAATATCAATAGTTATGAATTCATAGGACTAAATGATGTAAGGTTATCCTTGTGTAGGCCTATATTATTATTGTGATTGTAAATTAGTATTAGTATAATTTGTGAATTGACGTGTCCTATATCATTGTACAATGTACATTATATGATTGAATGGATGAATAAAAATACAAATACAAATAATGCTTCTGCCTGTCTGCCACGTTCCGTAATCTCTTTGTCATTTCTCCCATTTTCCTCCACTATACTTCCCAAGTACTTGAGCCTTTCCACCTTCTTCAGCTGTCCACCTCCAAGTGTTATCCCACTCATTGTTCTGTCCTTTTTCCTGGTCGTTAACAGGATCTCACATTTACTGATGTTGAACTTCCATCCGTACTCTCCCACTGTTTCTTCCCAAGCCTTCAGTTGCTCCTGAATTTCCTCCTCCTTGTTTCCCCAGACCATGAGATAATCTGCAAACACCATTGCTTTCATCTTATCTTCTCCTACCTTTCCTGCTATCCATGTCATTACCTCGTCCATAACCACAATAAAGAGAAGGGGTGACAGCGCACTACCGTGTTTCAGGCCACTCATTTGTCTGAACCAGTCAGTACTTTCCCCTCCAACTTTCACACAACTCACACTTCCACAATACATCTCCTTCACTCTGCCTACAGTCCCTTTTTCCACTCCCATGTTTTCCATTGCTTTCCAAACCTTCTCCCTACACACACTATCATAGGCCTTTTCGATGTCCAGGAAGGCCATCAACAGATCCTCTCCAAATTCGTAGTGGTGTTCCTGGAGCTGTCTCACTGAAAATATGAGATCCACTGTTGATCTTCCAGGTCTGAATCCATACTGCTCCTCTCTCAATTCTCTCTCCACTTTGGCTCGTATTCTACTTTCTAATATCTTTTCATATATCTTGGCACAGTGAGGTATGAGTGTGACTCCCCTGTAATTTCTGCACTCCTTTCTGCTTCCTTTCTTAAATACTGGGACAATTAATCCTTTCTTCCAATCTTCTGGGGTCTTTTTCTCCTTCCATATCACCCTCATCACACGGTACAGCCACTGTTTCCCAACCTCCCCTGCTGCCTTCACCATTTCAACACTCACTTCATCCACACCCGGTGCCCTTCCTCCTTTCATCTTGTCTATAGCCATCTCCAGTTCTCTCCAAGTCAGGTCCTTTTCCATTCCTGTGTTGTCCTCTCCATCTTCCAATACATTGTCTTCCTCCCTATGACCATTTGGATTCAGCAAATCCTCAAAGTACTCTTTCCACACTGTCTTGAGTGTCTCTTTGTTGTGTACCTCATTTCCATTTTTGTCCATCATTACCACATCCTCTCGCAGACCTCTTCTCTTCGAATTTCAAAACCTTGCTGAGGATAAATGAACCCTTATTGATTTGCCGATCAATAAGTCTTCATGATTTTTATTATTATTATTACTGATGCCCAGGCAGTACATGTTGAAGGTTGACAAAGGGGAGACAGGTAGTGTGTCGCAACGATTACAACAGAAGTAGCGTTGTAGTTATTCCTGACGATGACCGGTTAAGCCGAGTTCAAGGACAAATTCAGGGCGAACGCGCAATTATGGGCGTGCCAGAAGAGAAGTTCCAACCGATACACGATTGAATCAGCAAATCAGGAGAGAGGACGCCTAAACCACGCGGTGGGTCGCGTACCTTAAAAAAGCGCGCTAAAACACATGTCATTGTAGTAATTTGGGACATTTGGTCCAGATGTTTACGATCTCTCCTGAGATCAGGCCTAGTTTGGCAATTTTTAATTCAAGTGGGTGTCATTTGGGAGACCTTGGTTTTTTTTGTTTTTATTGTAAATAGTGTAAATTTGTTGATCTGTTATTAAATTCATATGTTTTAATCCTGGTATTCACTTTTTCCTGCATGTTATTTTGTTATATGTTACCCTGCATGTTATAAGAAGCGCTTAACAACAACTTTATGAAATGGACTGTTACACCCCCTGAAACTGAGTCTCATATGCTTCTTTGCAAGGGTTCAATAGTTAGTCAATACAGACCTCGGTTGGTTCCTAAGGTTAGGGGCTGCGACAACGTGGTCATGTAGCCCCATGGACTTTGGGTGTGTGTAGAATCTGTCTGATAACCAGTGTTAATTGTGATGACTGTATTATTGTGTGCTATTTTTTTTTTTTTTTTTTTTTTTTTTTAGTGCAACTTACAATTTTTCAAATAGTTCCTACTTTTGCCGCCAAGCGCCACCGTCAACGACTACTAGGCCAAGTTCAGAACTTAGCTACTAAACGCCACCGCAGTCGGCTCTTGGCAACGAACGTAGAAACCTGAGAGCGTTGTTTACATTCTTAACCTATCCAATTTAGCTTCACACAGGTGCAATTAGTGGAAGGTTCTTTAACATGCCATATATCTATGACATGGGACCGCCCGCCGGCTTTACTTCCCCTCCGAAGGAAGGCATACTGAGGGATTTTTAACGCTCTTAAAAAATCCAACGGCTTCGGCCGGGTTTGAACCCGCTATCTTGGGCATAGAAGCTCAGCATGCTACCGACTACGCCACCGAAGCCGCTAAAATACGGACCTCAATTACTGACATTATGATTCCTCATAAGTGAATCAATTAATAATGTTTTATATTTATCAAATGTAAGAATGAGGAATCATTTACATCCTGGGGTTACAGAGGGCTTTGACTTGGCACGTGTGGCAGCCTGAGTGAGTCTGATTTTTCCTTTAAATCGGCACTGTCAACAATCAAGATTAATTGGAGGATTATCCATTTCACAAGGTCTGTATTGATGTGTACAATGACGATTCTAATGGGTTGAGGGGGTCTCCGCCCAATCAATACAATTTATTATTGGCAATTAACAATTTATTGCCTCTGGGGACATGTTTCGGGCCTCATGGGCCCTTCTTCAGCTGCAAAGATTATGTACATATTCACATCCGTCATATTAATTAGACACAAATCATGCATATTTTGAGAAAAACATTAAAAAGTAACACTCTAAAAGCTAATTCTAAAATATCATCTTAACCATATTATAAAAAACAAAAACAAGTACAGCTAGAAGTGACACATGTGGTCTTAGTGATCAAAACATTAAGAAGGTCACTAAGACCACATGATGGATGTGAATATGTACATAATCTTTGTGGCTGAAGAAGGGCCCATGAGGCCCGAAACATGTCCCCAGAGGCAATAAATTGTTAATTGCCAATAATAAATTGTATTGATTGGGCGGAGACCCCCTCAACCCATTAGAATCGTCACTGTCAACAATGCCGAGAAAAAAAAGAGTTCCGGTATTAACAAGACTGAGTAAGTGGAGAGACCTGACCTTAACCTTCATGCGGTCACGCCCGTTCATGTAACACACGCGGTCACAGGACGGTAATCTACTGTCCTCCCATTATTTTTTCAATTGTGAGATTCATTTCACTTTCAATGGTTGATCGAACAGGTAATTGACATACAGAGGTGTAAATATAGAAACATTTATTCAATAAAAAGCCGTAATAAGAGAGAAAAAAAGAAAGCTTGTAGTTTAACGTGACCGTTAATCTTGCGATCATAAGCCACGGGACCTCCGTTTTACGTGGAATCCGAACCACAGGACATGGCATTTCACATCGAAAATCTCACATGCATTGACCGGGAATCGAACCCGGTCCGCCGTGGTGAGAGGCATACAGCTTGACCGCTGCGCCACCACGCCCCTCGTAATGAGAGAGACAACGGTGGTGGCAAAAATGAAAAAGCACTGTATGGCAGCTTTAAAGATAGTGTTGTGTGCATGTTTGGGGGAGAATGAGCAACTGGGCTATCAATAGTGAATGAAATGTGTTACAAATAAGTAAATACTATGATAAATATTCATATTTTGTTTTGGGCGGTCGGCAAAAATAAATGCATTTCCGGTCGTGCGCGACGGTAGTCTACCGCTCAACTGTGCCCTTGGCACTTTGATGAACAACTGAGCGAAAACGTCGCCATCAAGAACCGCTACTCCTTTGTGATCTAGCAAAGGATATCGTACCTTGAGAATACATGTGGCTTTTGCGCACTTTGTAATGATCAGAGGAGCTCTACGCGTGTTCTCTTCAACAGGACGGTAATCTACCGTGTGTGCGACCGGAAGAAGGTTAAGTGCACGTGGTGGGGGATGACACCACCCAGAGGGCAGCTTACGATACCGATTGGAACTAATACTGATTTGCAAGGCTTTAGTGGCCATGCCCTGAACATATCACCTCCTTAAAGAAATGTTGCATAATATACCTTTCCAACGGAAGGGAATCCTATTAACGCTACCCGGGCATCTCCAGACTTCAAAACATCGAACCCTTCTCCTTTCTCTGACTTCTTAGGAGGCTCCAGAAGTTGAGACCTATACTTGGCTAGTTTTGCCTTCAATAAGCCAAGATGGTATTCAGTGGCTGAAATGATAAAAAGCATGATTAGCAGACACAACACATGTCCTAAATTAGTAGAACCAGAAATTCTTTGTCAATTAAGAGAGTATCAATTCAGAGCATGCAAACATTCTAGTTTCCTCTGGAAACATATTTTTCACATTGAACTGCCAGACAGGCAATTTCTGGAAGCGGATATTTTTTTATCTCTAGCAGTACCGTACATTGAAACATTCATTTTTCTAAATCAACATTAATACTGTACTGTGTGAAACAAATTCTAATTTCTTACAGAAACATACATTTTTAGGTCAAAGATTGTAGGACATGTTAGAAATATGTAACCCAACAGCTGATCTGTGGTTTAAATTCAGTGCCAGGAAGCGCAACGCCATTGGCGGCGGTTATAGTTTCGAGAATGTTCTCGTTGATTCTTTTGTATGTTTTTGTATATATACGCCTGTTTATAACCTTGCCGTTCAGTTCGTATTAAACATGTATACTGCATATACGCCTAGACGTCTTTCTCCTGCCATATACTCCTACAGGTTATGGGCTCCAGCAGGATCATTGACGAGTGTATAGTTTTCTGACCAGTGTGATTCTATTTGAATTAACAAAACTGTGATCGCGTGCAATAAGTGTGTGCATCATGGTGGAATCAAGCACCGGTTCTCTTTATAACTTCGAGAAACTGAAGGGGAGAGAAAACTACATTGACTGGCGTTTCCAGATGAAGAATTATCTTATGCATGATGATCTTTGGAAGTGCATATCTGGTTATGCAGAAGATGATAAAACGGGTGCAGAGGTTAAGGTACGGCGCGACGAACGTGCTTTGTGCAAGATTAACCTTAAGGCGGAAAAGAGTGTTTTTCCGTACGTCATGGAAGCAAAAACGGCGAAAGCAGCATGGAATTCGCTCGAGATGGCATATCAAGATAAAGGCGCCAACAGACACACAAGAATTCTTCGCCAACTGTGTTCCACCAAGCTTGAACAATTCAAGACTATGGAAGAATATGTCACCACAGTTTTGGGGCTCTCCCAGCGGCTAGCAGCAGTTAAAAAACCACTTGATGATGAATTTCTAGGTGCCTTGCTCTTGCAGGGACTACCTGATGACTATGAACCTATGATTATGGCATTGGAAAATTCAGGCGCAGAGTTGACTAGTGACTTTGTGAAATGTAAACTGCTACAGGAAAACAAACGCAGCTCCAGCAAAGAAACAGCACTCTACACCAACAGGAGTGGATTCAAGAATACTAAACCCAAGAAACCATTCTGTTGGAACTGCCGAAAAACTGGCCACTGGAAACAAGATTGCAAACACCAAAACAAGACAGCAGCACATCAAGCAGATGCCAAGCCACTAGAGAAGAAAGAAGAAAAGAAGAAGGGTAGGGCTCTGCTCACAGCACTTGGAGTTGATACCCACTCAGCAGACAGCTGGTACATGGACTCCGCAGCCTCCAAACACATGACTGGTAGAGTGGATTGGATGTCAAAATTTGATGATAAAAGGGAGGTTGGATATGAAGTCACCGTAGCAAACGATTGCAAACTATATAGTGGCGGCATAGGTGATGTTCCAGTACAAGCAAATGTTTTTACAAAGGTGAGCGATGTTCTGTATGTACCTAACCTTACAGCAAACTTGCTCTCTGTGAACAGTATTGTTAAAAAGGGGCATGTAATTGTTTTTGATGAAGAAGGTTGTAAAGTGTTTCAAGACAGTGACTGTCAAGTTACAGGTGATGTGCAATTATTGATTGAAGAGTCAAATGGACTTTATATCTTAAATAACTCAGGTTCTGTAAGTGCAAATGCATCAGCAGTGTCTTGTTTAAGTGATGCTAAAAGTGTTTGTTCAAAAAGTTCTAATTCTAGAGAATTGTGGCACAAAAGGTTAGGCCATCTCAATCACGTGGGGATGGACTAGTTAAAAAATGGTTTGGCTATCGGTATTGATTTTTCGGGTGAAAAGCAGCTCTGTGTTCCATGTATAGAAGGGAAACAAGCTCGACAGCCCTTCAAGACCACCAAACATTGTGCCAAGAACCGACTGGACCTGTTGCACAGTGACCTGTGTGGACCGATGCCTGAGGAATCCTGGGGAGGAGCCAGATATTTTCTCACCTTCATCGATGACCACACGAGGAAGGTTTTTGTCTTTTTTCTAAAAAAGAAAAGTGAGGTAAGAGAAATCTTTGAACAGTTTGCTAATTCTGTTGAAATTGAGTGTGAAAGGAAAATCAAGGTCATACGCTCTGACAATGGTGGGGAGTATTGTAATAAAGCTATGGATGAGTTTTTCAAACAGTGTGGCATCAAGCATCAGCTAACAGTAAGGTACACACCAGAGCAAAATGGAACTGCAGAACGCATGAACAGGACTCTGAATGAAAGAGCACTTGCTATGATGCAAGGTGCAGCTTGTGACAAACGCATGTGGGCAGAAACTGTCAATACAGCTGCATATCTTGTCAACAGGTCTCCTGCACGGAAAACACCAAATTCAACACCAGAACAAATGTGGACTGGAGAAAAAGTAGACCTGACGCACTTAAAAGTGTTTGGATGTAATGCCTACGTTCATATTCCAGATCAGCTGAGAAGAAAACTTGATCCCAAGACTGAGAGAAAGGTATTTGTTGGGTACATAGATGAGAAAAAGGCATACCGGCTCCTGCATCCAGTAACCCATGAATTAATCACAGCGAGAGATGTGATTTTTTATGAGATGTCTTTCTCCGCTCTAACAGATCCTCCAGTGGTACCAGGGAATACAATAATACCCCTAACCACTGAAGTCAGTAAACCACTATTGACTGCATGTGATAGCGATGTTCCAGATCCAGCTCCACAGCATAATGAAGAAGTGGAAGTTGAACCTGATCATCAAGATAATCCATCACAGCACAATGAGGAAGCGCGTCGCTACCCCCAGCGAGAAAGAAGACCAAGACAGTATCCTGATTACATTCTGCATTACACTCATTGTTCTGATCAAAGTGAACCATGTACAGTAAGTGAAGCCTTGTCATCACCTTACTCTAAGGAATGGCATAAAGCCATGAAGTGCGAAATGGATTCCATGATGGTTAATAAGGCGTGGGTTTTAGTTCCTAAGCCAGAAGGTAAAAACATTGTACAGAATAAGTGGGTGTTTAAAGCTAAGCGTAATACAAATGGTGATGTTGTAAAATATAAAGCAAGGTTGGTTGCAAAGGGCTTTACACAGCAATTAGACATTGACTTTGTTGAGACATTCTACCAGTTTTTGGGCAAGGCACACTCAGAATGTTGTTTGCTTTAACGGTTGAATTAAATTTACAGATTGATCATCTAGACATTGAGACTGCTTTTCTCAACGGTGAGTTACAGGAGGAAATATTTGTGTGTCAGCCAGAGGGCTTCCAGGTGAAGGGAAAGGAAGACCAGGTTTGTTTGCTCAAAAAGGCCATTTATGGACTAAAGCAGGCTGCACATATGTGGCACAGAAAGGCTCATACAGTTCTGTCTGCTTCGGGCTACACAAACAGTCATAATGAGGCATGTGTTTACAGAAAGAGTATCGGTAATACTGTAATTCTTGTTGCTCTGTATGTTGATGATTTTCCACAATAATCCGCAGGAAGTTAGCAAACTAAAAGATGTCTTAAAACAAAATTTCATGATGAAAGATCTTGGACCTGCTGCTCAGGTTCTTGGAATGCAAATTGAAATAGAAAGGGACACAGATAACAATATACTCAAAATTTCTCAGACACAGTTCATAAAAAATCTGCTCAATAAGTTTGAGATGACTAATGTTAATCCCATTGGTACTCCTATGGATGTAAATATGAAATTGTCTAAAGCCAAAAGCGTGGACGATAAACCTTATCAGCAGCTGATAGGTTCACTTGAGTGTGTGTACTAGACCAGATATTGCCTATGCATTGTCATATTTAAGTCAGTTTAATTCTTGCCACAGTGAGGAGCATTGGCTTGCAGCCAAAAGGGTACTTAGGTATCTTAAAGGTACGATAAACCAAGGACTCATTTTTAAGAGCACTGGTTTAGATTTGGTAGGGTTTGCAGATGCCAGTTTTTCCACAGATAGTGATAGTAGGTCCTATACTGGTTATCTTTTCAAGCTTGCTAATGCTGCCATATCATGGGAAGCTCATAAGCAGATCTCAGTTGCTACCTCATCGACAGAGGCTGAGTATGTAGCTTTGTCAGAGGCTGCAAAGGAAGCAGTTTATCTTAAGAATCTGATGTTTGGTTTGATTGGTTCTAATGAAGGTCCAATTAAAATTGAATTTGTTAAAGGTGAATGTGATTTGCAGTGTGTGTTGATGGATTGTAATCAAGACATTGATTTGTATAATGACAGTCAAAGTGCACAGAAAATTGCAAAAAATCCTGTTTTTCATAGGCGCACTAAACACATCAACACCAAACATCATTTCATTAGGGAAAAGGTTCAAGAGAGAATCATTTCATTGCACTATTTGTCCACACAAGAAATGATTGCAGACATTCTCACCAAACCTTTACCTAAACCAAAACATGTGTATTGTACCCAAGGAATGGGATTGAACTGTTAATTAGTATTTTAAGTATACATTGTGTTCAAAAAAATGTTTTCAGTAATTGTATTATGTTTACGTAGGGTACTCTATGATTGAAGTCTGGTATACAATGATGATGATGATGATAATTGTTGTTTTAAGGGGCCTAATATCGAGGTTATCGGCCCCGGTATACAATGACTATTACATTCTAGATCAGCTATTGGTTTAAGTGGGTGTGTTAGAAATATGTAACCCAACAGCTGATCTGTGGTTTAAATTCAGCGCCAGGAAGCGCAACGCCATTGGCGGCGGTTATAGTATGCCTGTTTGTAACCTTGTCGTTCAGTTCGTATTAAACATGTATACTGCATATACGCCTAGACGTCTTTCTCCTGCCATATACTCCTACAGGACATGGGTATATATATTTATTTTATGTCAGAAACATCTTACCATATACAGAATATAAACAATAACTGGTGTTATCAAAGAGTATCCAGTGTTGCAACAGGTGCTTGTATAGATCCACATATCATTAAATCCACATGCAATCTCTGCCAATTGCACCTCGTAACACACATCTCACTTATGACACTATATGTTGTATGAGGCTTGCTTTTTCCCCTGGCCTTCCATAAATTCTTTTAGGATAAATAAATAATCAGAATAAATAAATAAATGAACCAATCAGGAGAAATCTTGCATCTTCCGTGCCATTCCATCATCCATCCAAGCTTACTGATGAGCCTATACCAGTGCTTCAGTTGTCCTGAGGAAGATTTTCCTTCCTTTAGGATATCATCGTTGGCTTAAGAGGTAACAAACGCAGCCATCAACACTTAACATAATATTATTACTTGAGAATAAAATAGGAAGATTTACAACTTCTCAAAGAATAAGGGTATTGGAATTTAAAAAAAGGACAAAAATAAAATTAAAAACAAAAAAGTAACAGTAAGAAAATTAAGGACTCAAGGTTTTCAGATGACTTCATAGCATCAAGGTCAAAAAAGAAAATATGTTGACCAAGGAAAGTTGCCTAGGGAAGGGAAAGCAATGCCTGACACAAATGGAATTCTGTGGTTGACGAACGATATCCCACAAGACGTGAACTACTGAATGCCAATAAAAAATTACCACTTCTTCAAAACTCAAAAATGGCCATGTTAGTGATGCACCTTAATGTAATTAGGTAATATTTCTAAACCTGGCAGCCTTCACAAAAGCTATAAAGATTGTTTATACCCTATAGCCTACCTACAGCAAGAGAATCATCTCAGGATTAGCAGGAAGAAGGAATCCAGCTGCACAGAACAGAATAAAACCTTGCTTGAGCAAGAGGCTCACAACTCCTGTGCCCAGGATAGCAGCATTGCACACCGTTTAAATGGATTAAATTTAAAAATTCAGTGGTAAGAAAATGTCTTGCAAACATAAACTAAGCCAACAAACCTGTGCTTTGCACAACTGCCCTGTGTCTGAACTTGTGATAACTGGGTGATATCGGTAAAGATGTCACTACCCATTCAGCCTGCCAAATATCTGCCACAGTAGTCATAACTTATACCGTTAAATGCAAGAAACCTGTCCCGATACAGTAGATTTACCATATGTTCAAAACCTCCTTCTAGAGACAAATTGGATTCTGCTGTGTCTCTGGTCCACAAGAGTCAAATAGAGTAGATTAATTCATCATTAACTAAACCAAAGTAGTAAGGAGTTTGGACCAGAATTAAACTAAAAAAAAAAACTAGCACCACAGACCATGAACGGCCTACCAAGTTAGTTATTGTTGTTTTAAGGGGCGGAACTACGAGGTCATCTGCCCCAGACGGCCTACCAAGCGGCTGCTGTCCAGACCTCACATCAGTTTCTAAAATCCCTGATGGAGCAGGGAATCGAACCCAGGACCTCCATGTAAGAGGCAGATTAACGATTCCCTATTAAAAGAATTTGGAATTTCAGAGAGACTGTCTTTCACAATAAGCAGGATAACTTTCCCATAAGTGCGAGGAGCTAGTTCAATGGACAAGCTGATCATGGGAAGAGAACTGAAACTACTTAGTACACACAAGTCTAGTATAATAAAATTTGGGAAATCCACCTGATCAATACACAATATTCACCTATATAGGGCTATATTAAACCCATTTGGTACATGTTTCGGGGCCTATTATGATGGCCCCTTCATCAGCCAAAAACATACAGATCATCAGTATAATCACAGGATACATCACAAAGGTAGATCTAACATGAAAAAGAATGGATGAAAATAAAGCATAATAATCATGAAAGATGATGTGGTGATAAAACACTTGAATGTGACAAATTAGAGAGACACTTAAAAATGTTACGAGCGACAGATGAAAAAACACATTAAAATAACATTTTAAAAGGGGGCACTTTAAGTGCTTTATGATTATTATGTTTCATTTTCATCCATTCTTTTTCATGTTAGATCTTCCTTTGTGATGTATCCTGTGATTATACTGATGATCTGTAAGTTTTTGGCTGATGAAGGGGCCATCATAATAGGCCCTGAAACATGTACCAAATGGGTTTAATATAGCCCTATATATGTAAATATTGTGTATTGATCAGGTGGATTTCCCAAATGTTATTATACTTGATTGTCAATCAATACTACACACAAGTCTACCACAAAAAAATCCACCGAGGATGAATTCGCTTCCACAAAAGTCATAGAAGGCGACATATCAGCTATGCTTCCTTTGAGCACATTTTAATTTGAAACAGTTGATAATCACAATTGCCTACAGGTGATAAGGATACCATTGAATACAGCTCGGAGCAGCTCCACAATAAACTGCTGAGGTGTGATTCATCACAAACATCCCAAGATTCAATTATCAGTGGCTTGTATATGCATCAACTATGGCCGACATTTCAAACCGCTGCAACTTGTATTTAGTACTAGCCTTTTTAACAAATTTAATCAAATGAAACAATCCAGGTTAGACTGCTTATCTTATACTGGCTATCAAACCATATTGCACAAATCTTACAAGAAATGGCCTATAATTCGACAAGCTACGTGCCGTGTTGATAACTGCAATAAAAACTTTCATGAGGATGGAGGAAAAGCAGTAGGGATGTATTATTATTATTATTTCCATTTCAACAGAGTTGGGAATGAGATGAGATGAATTCCTATAACACAAGTGGTTCTTACAGCTGGATGCCCTTAATGATGCCAACCTCATGGAATGATTCTAAAAGATGAAAGGTTCCATCTCAGCATTTACCTGGAATTGAAAACGAGAAACTATTACAAGAATGGTTAATGGAGGGGTTCGAAGTCACTACTCTACCACTAATATGCAAAGTCTACAGGTAACTTGGCCCTAAGACCTAACATTGTACCATGGCAAGCACCACTATAGTCTGAATTGTGTAAGAAGAATGCTGAAAGCTGTCAGTCAGCAAGTGGGAAAATGCTGCATTGCCACTGTGACAGGTTATCTCAACAGCATCTGTTGCTGTATGCACGTGTAACACAACCACCACTGGGACCTATAGGATGTTCCATCCTCTGAAAGAATAAGCAAATACACTTGATTAGTTACACGGGGAGATAATACCGACAGTAAGTGTGGCAAGGAAAATGGGTCAGGCCGAGTTATCGCTGTTGTCCATGAGTACCTTCCAACATGCCTCATTGTTGCTATGGAAACAATTACCCCCCCCCTGCTCATCAGCACACCTCACCTCTTACAGCCGAATGACAGCTTGTCAGCATTTTCCTTTCGTAATATAGGCTATCAGTATACAGAATCTACAGGCAGTTTGGCCCCATGGCCAACACCACCTAGAGAGAAGGCCATGCAATACGGTTTGAATATGCGAGTGACGTCACTGCCCAACGGCTGTGTGGCCATGGAGACACAGGAATAATATTCGTGTTGATGGTGTGGTTTCCACGTTATGTGTTTAGTGTTTACGGTCCCGGTACTGATTTTCTCGGAATTCCTATTCTCTTATACTTCATGGTTATGAGTGCAGTGTGTTACGTTATGCCTAATAAATGCAGTGTGCCAAATTGTTAAGGCAATTAAACCAATGGACCTTTTCCTAATTTTGAAGGGAAGAATTCGAAATCGATACCAGCTATTCACCTACTCACCGCAATATATTCCTACAAAACATTCCAAGGTATGTATAAACCGAGACTGATTAAAGATTAGTAAACAGATAGTAAGGCTAGCTCCTCTGTTCGTGAAAATTCATTCAGTTGTAAAATTCAGAATTTTCTAACCTAAATTATGTGCTACCGTACAGGTTATGTCGTTAGGCCGTAGCAGGTTCTTATTAATCCGTTTTTCTATTCCACTAATCTCATTCATTACATTTATTATTGGGGCGGGGGAAGAGAGGTGTGTGAATCAGGTTTGAGATTGAATACATTTAGAATAAAGTAACTAACTTAATGTAATACAAGGTGACAAAATTATTGTTTCGTCATGTTCGAATGAAATTCCTAGGAACAGTCCCTTCTCGGTTCCACAACTGCCCAGAGTATTTAACTGGCACTTGCAATATTGTCTGCCGAAAAGATCCAGATGATAGGACGTGTAGGATTGAAAATGAAAGTTTATCATAGGCTCTTGCTGAATGGATGCAGACATTGGCGAAGAATCTGGAAGCAGTTTTATTTAGCAACTTTCAGGAACTGAAGGTGAAATTAAACAGTGCGTGTCTTCATCCTGAGGGGAATTACATTAAAGAGGAATCGTGCATCTTATATATTTTATTTTAATTTACACTTGAATGAACACTTGCGTTGCTGCATTAAGATAACAGAAGGTTTGAGTGCCTCCTTGTATGTATAAAATACAGAAGTGAAACATTGTAATAACATACTGTATATTTACCAAGAGAGTTAGGTGCAATGCTAGAATTAGGCGGCAGCACGCCGGCCTCTCACCGCTGGGTCCGTGGTTCAAATCCCGGTCACTCCATGTGAGATTTGTGCTGGGCAAAGCGGAGGCAGACAGGTTTTTCTCCGGGTACTCCGGTTTTCCCTGTCACAATTTCATTCCAGCAACACTCTCCACTATCATTTCATTTGTCATTCATTTAATCATTGCCCCAGGGGAGTGCGACAGGCTTCGGCAGCCGGCACAGTTCATATCCTCGCCGCTGGATGGGGGCTTCATTCATTCCATTCCTGACCCGGTCGGAGACTGGAAGCAGGCTGTGGATTTTCACTTTTTTTTTTTTTTTTCACACGGAATGCCCATTCAGTGTATGCACATGAGCATCAAAGTGTTGAGGATACTGTACCTGTTATACCTGAATCAACAAGTTTGTTCTTTGGTAAATGTTCTCATGTCTCCTTAAGACTGCTGCTCTGTTCCATTTCAGTAGGTAGCCTTTTCTGAGCCCAAGATCGCGGGTTCAACCCCGGCCGGAGTCGTCGGAGTTTTAAGAGCGTTAACAATCCCTCAGTATGCCTTCCTTTGGAGGGAAAGTAAAGCCGGCGGGCCCATGTCATAGACTTATGGCATGCAAAAGAAGCTGAATTTGTAGGTTAGATTTGATTATAGCTCTATTAAGTTCCAACGTTCGCCGCCATAAGCCGGTTGCGGTGGCATCTAGTAGCCAAGTTCATAGCTAGGTGCCGTTGACGGTAGCATTTGGTAGCAAAAATAGGTACTTGAAATTGATCGTCGGCAGTCCTTACCTGAATTACAGATAACACGCACTAATACAACCACCACAATTAACACCGGTTAGCAGACAGATTCTACACACACCCAAGGTACACAGGGCTACATGACTGCGTTGTCGCAGCCCCTAAACTGAGGAGCCAATCAACCAACCTTTTCTGTCATAGGCATTATAATTCTTACCAGCCTGGTTTCTTATCACGGAGGAAACCTTTCCGTGTCTAATTGTTGTTGTTGTTGCTTCGTGAATGGGTGAGGATATCACTGTCATCAGCCATGTGTACTCGGATACGGGAAGAATTTGTATGTGGTAGTGTGTGTATTGTGATCCTAGAATTGGCAAGGAAGTGACCATGGTCTTCTGTTAGGAACAATCCCAGCATTTACCTGGAGGAGAAAGGAGAAACAAACCCTTTTCTTGTAGTCGACATTTCACATTAAAATGGGCTGAATATCTTCCAAAGTTTTTGATTGAATACTTCTATATATGGCATTTATTGCTGAGACAACAGTGTCTTCGGTAAAGTTCAAAATGCATACTTATCTAGTCTGATCGAAAACGTCGATTTATTTGTGTAATTTACCGATCGCATCAACTTCTGACCATGTTTCATTTATGGTTTCGTTATTTATTTATTCGCGTCTGTAGAACGTAATTTTATAAGTAAACACTCAGCCTCGTTTCCTCACAGCTTGTTCATAGCTGGGTAACACGCTCGCTGATGGCCGGAAGGCTATGACGTCATAAATCCTATTGCAAGGCCTTTTCTCTCGGTGGTGTTGCCATGGCCTAACACTGTGCCTTGACGAGCGCCACTTGTCAAAATTTAACCTGGCCCTATGGCCTAACACTGTGCTCTGGCAAGTGGAGTAAGTTAAGTGTTAAAGCTGGGAATAATTGTAAACTTAATTGGAATATTTTGTACTGCCCCTACAACACACAGTGCTTTGTGAAGAAGAATATTTTACATTCCACTTGTAGGCCCATGCCTTCTCTTACTTTTTCTTTAAATCTGGTCACCGTAATTTAAAGGGAATGGCATAATGCTGTTGTTACTCCTCCATATAACAATCTTTGGCCATCGATGCAGTCTTGAAAATCCTATTCCTGGAGATATGGAATTAATCAGCCGCACCTATTATAGTACACAAGTATGAGCAATTTGGTAACCTAGAGTTACGGTAGTGTCATTACTCCCTGGACAGTAGGCAAAGCGAGTGTTGATGTATGCATTTAAAAAGGTTATATAGAATATCAACCAAGTTGAAGGATTCAATTCTGGATACATATGCAGTATTTTCACAACATGACAAACACTCCTAATTTTTAAGTCCGAGAGAGAGAGAGAGAAGTGAAGAAAGCGAAGATTTTAAGGTTAGGACATGACTGAACTGGATTAAGATCTAACCTTCCACTTCAGCGAGCATGCAAATACGGGGGCAAATCAAGGCAAAAAGGGTAAGGAGGTTCTAAACGCAACCAATTTAAATGCTTTACCGCACAAAATGAAGCATCAACTCGGGCTTTAAAATGACGAAACCTATCAAAGAGTGCAAGGAAGAGAGACATTTTTTCTAAATTTCTCTAAGTTTTCTGGAAGCCCACCTTTGTTCTTCTGAGTCCTAGCGATTTCCTTCTCGATTTCTGATATTTTTTCCAAAATGCCCATTTTTATCACATGTGAAACTACTTTAAGACGTCCCACAAATACAAGGTGCTCAATTCGTTATTCAATTTTCAGAATTATATTAGGGGAATAAAAGCTAAAGTATTGGTAGCATTGCAATGGCGTTAAGGCCAAGATATCAGATGTAGATCATACACTTTTTATAGTTCATTCACTCGCCGTTGGAGGCGCTACCAGCGTATGGTTATGGCAACACAAACTAACTGGGGCGCTGCGGTTGGTCTGGATAAGTTGGGCAAAAATACTCAATAACACGCGTTTGATACGGAACACTTTCTATTTTTCGGTTATAATCAGTAAATGTAGTCCCTAAAATAATGACAGTGTAATTTTTAATTGTATATATGTGTAACTGTGCGATACACGTGATCTAATTTGTGCGTTCCACTGGATTTTATGTGTCAATTGAATATTATCAAGCATCGGCTGTCTCCTGGTATTTGTTTTTGAGCATTTCGGGTCATGGCGCCGTTACGTTTGAAACCTATATTTGAGTTTGCTCACTGTACCACCGACTCTAGAAATTATTTGCTGCTTGGTAGGGAGAAGGGATGAGTTTAATTGTATTAAAACTCGGGGGAGACAGAAATTGCTTGATTTGGATGGTTAGCACGTGTGTTTGGTGTTGAATATCGGACTGATAGCAGGTTCTCGCAGAGTAGATATTTACCCTGCAAAGTCAAATTAGGCCTATATGACTCGTCGTGGAATGGCTCGGATATCGCAGAGGGAGGTGATGGCGGTTGGTAGGGTTATTGGAAATAAACTAGGGAGCGGGGTAAAATACCTGACTGATGATGCATGGCTGGTGTAGGCTTGGCTGTCTTGGTACGGCTTGGCTCGGCGTAACAGTGAACAATGATAATATATTATCAAACTCACAACATGGATTCAGAACGGAAAAATCTACACAGACAGCAATTTATGAATGTATTAATAGTATACTGAAATTATTTGACAATAAGGAACATGTAACTGGCCTATTCTTGGATTTATCGAAAGTATTTGATGTTGTTGACCATAAAATCCTCTTTACAAAACTAAATCAATATGGTATTAGAGGTCTAGCTAATAAATGGATGGAGTTTTACTTAACAAGGCGTAAACAAATAGTAAGCTTGAGACACAAGGATGATGGAACCAAATTACTTAATGAAACATTGTCCAATGAGGGAATTATTAAATTTGGAGTACCCCAGGGATCGCTTTTGCGCCCACTACTCTTTCTTCTATATATCAATGATATAACACACAACGTTCATTCACATAAAGAAATTTTGTTTGCGGACGATACAACACTCGTAATAAAATGTGAAACTAAACAGGTCATACAGCAGCCTGTTGACTCCGTTACAGGAGAGTTAACAAAATGGTCACAAGATAATCGCCTCATAATAAACTGTAAAAAACAGTATGTCTAAATTTCCCCACTATACAGAATAGGAATCCTGAGAAGCCCAATATAACATTAAATGGTCACCAAATAGAAAATAAATCAGAAAAAAAGTGTTTAGGACTACGGATACAACATTACTTGAAATGGAATAAACATATACAATATCTGAATACTAAACTGAACTCGATGTGCTTTGCGTTACGTATTTTGAAAACCTGCACTAGCAAGCACACATTAAGAAATACTTATTTTGCTTATTTCCATTCATACTTAAGATATGGGTTCATATTTTGGGGTATGTCGCCAGATGTACTAAGCACGTTTAAGTGTTCTAATTTCCTTGACCAGACGGTGTTTGTTTGTCCTTTTTTCCGGTCTGTGTGTTATCCATGTAATGGCGCTTCGTCACGTTGCATTAAACTATTGAGTTTCACTAAGCGTTTTATTAACATCTGGCGACCTTGACAAGATTAGGAAGAAATGGAAAAATTAAAACGGGAACGAGGTTTAGAGCGACGTTTATACACGAAATCATTGAACGTGTTTAAACAGAAATCGGACGTAGATCCGCGCGTGCCAGACGACGTAACAACTGCATTCAAATTTCTAGAGGACAAAGCAAGGCGTCTCTTCACGATAGAAGACAATATACGGGATCTATGGTTCACGGCAGAAGATTTCGATGAACAAATTTTTGAAAAGGAGTACGAAGCCGGCGAAGCATATAAAGAAGAATGGATAGCAGCCAAAACCAGGTATGAGAATGTACTTCTTGATCGAGGGAATGTCGTATCAGAAAGTGGAAGTGAAGCAAATTTCTCATCTTCGCATAAAAGGAACTCACGATTACCTAAATTGGAACTGAAAGCGTTTGATGGTAATGTGAGAAATTGGTTAGGTTTCTGGGGACAGTTTCGCAAGATTAATGATGACGAAACAATTGCTGATGAGGACAAGTTCCAATACTTAATACAAGCAACAGTGCCGGGATCCAGTGCTAGGGAACCTGTTGAGAGCCTTCCCCCTTCAGGCCCTAACTAGTGTAAAGCCATCGAACAGCTGAAATCAAGGTTTGCTCGTGATGAACTACTAATAGAGATATACGTTCGCAAATTACTTGGTTTGGTGATGACACATGATGTTATATCTTTAGCAAAACTGTATGACAGATTAGAAACTCAACTTAGAGCCTTAGAGACGCTAGGAGTAACGAGGGAGAAGTATGCTGCCATGTTGTATCCGTTGGTTGAGTCAGCTTTACCTGATGATATCCTAAGAGCATGGGAAAGGGCACGTACGGTAAATAGAGCTGAAATTCATGATCCTAGTGACAGTCTAGCTAATCTGCTGGAGTTCTTGAAACTTGAGGTCGAAAGTGAAGAGCGCCTTCAGTTGGCTCGCAGTGGTATTTCTAGTAATAGGGGTGTCGCTAGTGATAGTATTGACAATGGTTAAACAAGCAGATTACCTACTGCAGCGTTCATATATTCAGGGAGTTCTAAACAACAAAGCTCAGATACAAAATGTGTGTGGTGTGATAGAACTTCGCATGCAGCTACAGAGTGCTTTAAAGGAAGAATGATGTCGTTGAATGAAAAAAGGAATTTGCTCAAGAAAAGGAATTGTTGTTTTGTATGATTAAAAGCTGGTCACGGTGCTAAGAGGTGCCGGAACTTCGTCAAATGTCTTGTCTGTTTTAGGCGCCATGTGACAGTTATGTGTCCAGAATTACCCATCCAGAGTAAGAAAACTGAAAGTGTTGAAGTAGGCCTAAAGAGTGCGGAGTCACAAGCTCTCTTATCACAGAAGTCAGGGTACACTCTTTTGCAAACAGTAATGGTTAATATTGTCCATAATGGTAAGGTTAAACTAGTACGTGCACTTTATGACAGCGGTGCTCAAAGATCCTATATTTCTACAGATGTTGTGAGAGAACTAAATATAAAACCATCTGGGAAGGAAATGTTGAGCCACAGTCTTTTGGGGGGAGTTGAAACCAGTCAAGAGCAACACAACCTCTATGACATTATTTTGAGAAGTGTAAATGGTGAATATCAAGGATCTATAAGTGTATTAGAACAGGGCAACATTCGTGGTTATGTACCAAGAGTTGAAAGTCAAAACCTGTACCCCAAACTCAACGAGAAAAGAATAATTCTGTCTGACACAGGGAGGAATCCACCTGATATAGGATTGCTGATAGGAGCAGACATTTCAGGATCATTCTTAACTGGTTCATGTGTACATTTGGATGATGCTCTGGTAGCAATTGAAACACGATTAGGTTGGACGATTCAGGGCCCCAGAACGACTGCAAATAATTATCTAGCTGCCATAACCTACAACTGTAACTTGGATTTGTCAGATTTATGGAAGTTGGAGGTTATAGGTATTAATGAATCGGAGGCCGTGAAGAAGACAGAAGATTTGAATACTGATACCCTTCAGTTTTTCAACCAAACTGTGAAGGTTAATGAAGAAAACAGATATGAGGTGTGCTTGCCGTGGATGGAAGGTCATCCGGAACTCCTGGATAACAAAGCTTTGGCAGAAAAGAGACTTATCGGAGTGACAAACCGCCTGCGTGCTTCTGGGAAATTAAAAGAATATCATGGAGTGTTTCAAGACTGGCTCCAATCTGGCATCATAGAGATAGTTCCTGAAAATGAAGCTAGAGGGTACTACTTGCCACATGGGGCTGTCATCAAGGCAACTAGTCAGACCACAAAAATACGCTCGGTTTTTGATGCTTCAGCTAAGGACAACAAAGGAACATCATTGAATGACTGTGTTTGTAAAGGTACGAATCTAATCGAGTTGGTTCCAAAGCTACTGTTGCAATTCAGGAAATGCGCCATTGGTATTACTGCTGACATCAAAAGGCATTTTTACAAATAAGCCTATCATCGAGGGATAGTGATTTCCTGAAATTCCTGTGGTGGAGCAGTGCTGATGCACAAGAAATGATCACATTCAGACATCGACGTGTAGTATTTGGAGTGTCTTCGAGTCCTTTCTTGCTAGGAGCTACCATCAACCATCATCTAAATCAGGCACCAGAAGACATGAGAGAGACAGCAACTATTTTGAAGCAGTCGTTCTATGTAGATAATTGCATTACTAGCCTTGAAACTGAATAATCAGTTAATAAATTTGTTCGGGAATCCACTCAGTTGATGGCATCTGGACAGTTTGAGCTTAGAGGGTGGGTAACTGCTCCTTTGTTTGGCAATGTGGTTGAGAAAGACAAAGAAATTGCTCCAATTTTAGGCGTATCATGGGACATTGTAAATCATATTTTGTTTTGTGATGTCAGTGGACTTAAATTAACGGGAGAATCCATTACGAAGAGAGTTCTGCTGTCTATAACCCAGAGTATATTTGACCCCGTGGGTTATACCAGTCCCACTACACTCATTCCAAAACTGTTCCTGCAACATAGGCCTACGTGGAAATTGAGATGTGGTTGGGATGTTGAATTAACTGAAGAAATAACCCAGCAATTTTCTGCATGGTTAAAGCATTTGCATCATTTGGGTAACTGCCAAATTCCCAGAAGACTGTCTTTAGAACCCTTCATGGACTGTGAAAAGACTTTTCATGTGTTTTGTGATGCCAATAAATTGTCATTTGCCACTTGTGTCTTCCTGCGGGCAGAGTTTGCTGGAAAGGTTTCAGTTCGCCTTGTGGCATGTAAGGCAAGAGTGGCAGCCGTAAAACAATTGACAATTCCTAGACTGGAATTGCTAGCAGCAGTCATAGCATCTCTACTTGCCTACCACGTTAAGAAGAGTTTGGATCTTTCATACTGTAAGACCTACTACTGGAGTGATTCAACGGTTGTGCTAGCGTGTTACAAAGGGAGGGAGATTGGAACACGTTCGTTGGCAACCGAGTACGAGAGATCAAGCTGCATAGCCATCCTACTGACTGGCGTCATGTTCCCGGAATTTTGAACCCTGCAGACCTTCCCTCAAGAGGCTGTAATGCAAAGATATTGAAAGAAAGCCAATGGTGGGAGGGGCCGCCATGGCTAAGGAAAGAACAAAATGAATGGCCATGGTCCAAAGAATCTCCACCAGCAGAAGAAGAAGAAGAAGTAAATGCTGAAAGGAAGAAAACTGTGGATTCCAGTACATCTTGTGAAAGGACAAACTTCACTTCATGGCTCGCCTACTTTTCGAAGTACTCGAAGATTGTAAGAATGATAGGATGGATATTTCGATTTATTGATGGGTGTCGCAAGAACAACACAAGACGTGGAGAACTGAGCTATGAAGAAACTCAGAGAGCAGAGAAGAAATTAATGAGGTACATACAAAATGATAGTTTTGATAAGAAAGAGGCAAGATTGATCAAAGAAATGCAGACCTTTGTTGACGAAGAGGGACTCTTACGAGTCAGAACGAAACTTCTATTAGGGGATGAACATAACCATTTTAAATGTCCAATATTGCTGTCAGGCAAGCATGTGTTAGTGCAAAGATTGGTCTTTCAAAAGCACTGCCATTTACAACATGCAGGATTGCAAACACTGTTCTCAAATCTACGCGAGAAATACTGGATAACGGGCATAAGGAGACTAGCCAGGAAGGTGATCACCCAATGCGTCACATGCAAGAAGCTTCACGGAAAAGCAGTTGAAACTCCATTTGCTCCACTACCCAAAGATCGGATAAAATATGCGGCTGTATTTCAGGTCACTGGCATAGACATAGGCCCCTGTATCTGAATGGGGGTGAGAAGGTTTGGGTGGTACTCTTCACTTGTGCCATCTACCGAGCAGTGCATCTAGAACTTACAAAATCACTCAGTACAGATTCATTCGTCATGGCTCTCAGGAGGTTCATTGCTCGAAGAGGGAGAATCGATACCATCTATACCGACAATGGAACCAATTTCACTGGTACAAACAATGCTTTGAAAAGTCTGGACTGGAATAACATAATGTCGTTCTCCTCAGTACATGGGAAAAAATGGAATTTCAACCCACCTACAGCTGCTTGGTGGGGCGGTTGGTGGGAGCGCCTTGTGAGGACACTCAAGGAGCTACTAAGAAGAAACTTAGGAAGAGCAACACTCACCTATGAGGATTCGGGAACTGTGATTTGTGACTGTGAAGCCACAATGAATTCCTGGCCTCTCTCTTAGGTAGAAGATGAGTTTGAGAAATTGATGCCTCTGACGCCAGCTTGTTTTCTACAAGGTTTTCCCCAAACTGAGGTCCCAGACTTGGACATCATAGATAACAGGAGTCTTAACAGAAGAACACGGTACTTACAGACTTTAGAGCAAACTTACGTCTGCGATTTCGTAATGAATACTTAGCCCTGTTGATTCACAGAGGCCAGAGACGACAAGATAATGTCAATGTTGGAGATGTGGTGTTGGTCGAGACTGACAAGAAGAGGATCAACTGGCCACTTGGTGTCATCCTGGAGGTCTATTCAGGGACAGACGGCTACATAAGGGTAAGACCGGTGCAACGTCTGTATCCCTTAGAGGTGTCCGCAAGCTCAGATAACACACCTCCCCTGGAACAAGTTGTTGGACACCAGCCCAAAACATCTGTTCCAGGACCGAATACTACCAGGTCAGGAAGAACAATTCGAGTGCCCCAAAGACTTGATTTGTGATTGTGAGAAGGTTGCAATTTAATTTGCCTGTAAATTGCAAGGTGGGAGTGTGTTTTAAGTTCCTTGACCAGACGGTGTTTGTTTGTCCTTTTTTTCCGGTCTGTGTGTTGTCCATTGTAATGGCGCTTCGTCACGTTGCATTAAACTATTGAGTTTGACTAAGCGTTTTATTAACATTTAGGATACAAAAGAGGGCGATTAGAATTATGGCAAATGTAAACACTAGAGAATCATGTAGACCTCTGTTTAAAGATTTAAACATTCTCCCACTGCCCTGCATATATATCTTTGAAAGTATTATGTTTTTTTTAAATAATTTAATGAATAAAGATAAAGGATACAAAAGAGGGCGATTAGAATTATGGCAAATGTAAACACTAGAGAATCATGTAGACCTCTGTTTAAAGATTTAAACATTCTCCCACTGCCCTGCATATATATCTTTGAAAGTATTATGTTTTTTAAAAATAATTTAATGAATAAAGATGTTTTTCTTAAAACAAACAATGATGTTCATAGGCATAACACAAGACAAAATCAAAACATCCATATTTCACACACACACACACACACACACACAAGCATATATCAAAAAGGAACTTTTCACACAGGAGTTAAATTATACAATAAACTACCCCAGTATATAAAACTTACCCCAAATATAAAAACCTTTGATAGAATGTTGAAAGCTTATCTGCAGTGCCATTGTTTTTACTCTGTAGTTTATTATCTTATCATGTAGGAGCGATGAAATCTATAATTATATTTTACTTTTCTGTTTTAATTGTAATACCTAGCTGTAAGTTGTTGTATTTATAGAATTAAGTTTTCATATTATGATAATAGAGGAAGGTGTAAATAGTTGTCCAATAAGATTGTATCTCTTAATATCGGTTATTATAATAAGTTATAAATAGTTATAATATTAGTAATATATACCTATTAGTACTTTTATTTTATAGATGAAATTCTGACGTGTCCTATATCAAAAATGTATTGTATACATGTATTTGATCAAATGGAATTAATAAAATCTATCTATATATCTATCTATCAACCCATCCTGTCATCAGTGAGTGTAGTGGTGTGTGGTCTAACCCGCTCCTGTTGCCCGTATTTATTTGGTATCGTCACCTTTCGGCTATTGCTATTTGCATCTTTTGGAAGGTGATGAAAACTTATATCCGCAGCCCTCTTATACATCGACTCACAGACGTAAACTGAGCAATATACTGTTTTAGATCCCTTAGTTGGGGGTGGTTAGGTCTAAAACAATAGTGTTAGTGTACTGATTTGGAAGGTGATTCCTAGAGAGGGCAGCTTACCGTGGCTGGGTAAGCTCACCAGTGTAGAGTGTTGTATGACGTTTAAATGATAGGGGGTGCTCCTGTAAAGACGTAAGTGTCGCTTATGGGGATGATCTGCTGGGCGCAGGTTAATGTACTAGACTCCCAGCTGGTCAGAAGGAATTATATAACAGTCCTGCTTGTGTCAGCTATGCTGGCGGCTTGCAGCCAGCGGTCGCGTGTGAGAGACACAATAGAACTTGAGCCGGCGATTACAGGCTACTGTTGTCACGCTTACTCGTGACGAGAGTCGGGAAGGGTGTTAGGATGTGAAGAGGCGTGTAATTACGAATACAAGGTGTAGTTTACTGACCAAGTATTTATTGGTCAGTGATGTATGAAATTGTATGTCCCTTTTAGGGAAGTGTGAACAATAGTGCAAATTAGGTGTACAAGTTTGTGGGGTAGGTTTTACAGAGTATAGGATATAAAAGGAAGCTTGTAGTTTAACGTGACCGTTAATCTCGCGATCATAAGCCATGGGACCTCCGTTTTACGTGGAATCCGAACCACAGGACATGGCATTTCACATCGAAAATCCCACATGCATTGACCGGGAATCAGAGTATAGGATATCTGAACACTGCTGACTCACCTGATGATAACAGCTAGGGCCTCCGGCTGACACACTGTATGACTGATAATCGAGAGAGAGTGTGTCCTCATTAAGGCCTTCCTCTTATAGGCTTTGGTGTTGCTTCGTCGGCATTCCATCGATGTAGGTGTCCTAGTTAGCCATTGTGTAGGTGTTTGTGATTGTGATGCAAGTGTTTGGCAAGCCTTCCAAGCTGGTCGGCCGCCCTAGCTGTGTAAAAGATACTGTTCTGGACTTATGATGTTTGCCAGTTAGGGATGGTTTTAATAGATGATGGAGGGTGGCTTCCAGGGGGTGCAACCCCCTGGGGGCCTGTACAAGCCTCCTCCTCTGATAAGTTCGCGTCCCCGCGAACGGGAACGGAACGTGGAGTTGGGGTGTCGATGTATTAGGTTATTCTTGAATCTTCCTTGTATCTCTTCTTTGTTTCTTCTGTGTCGTGTAGAGGTAGTGATGTCGTGTTGATGTAGCGATGTCGTGTAGATGTGAGATCAGCTCGTGTTCAGAGGGGTGGATTTTGGGATATACATATACATTTGACATTTTAAAACAGTTCATGAGAAAAAAAATGACATTTGCAATATATAAAAAGTTCAAAAAAAATACTTGGTTTTGATAATATATTGTTGTTGTGCAGGGAGGAAAAAACCCAGGGCTGGACGGGTGATTGTGCCGTCCCGCTCTATCTTGGGGAAAAAATTGCTCCCTGCAATGAGAAAGATAGAAGAAGTAGAAAAAATAGGAGTTCCAAGGTATACGTTACGGGAAATATTTAAAATATGTTTATTGTTTTGAGATAAAACGGAACACCTTCACAAATTTGGCCGTTAGAAGAAAGAAAATGAAAGAAACAAATCATAATCATCGTGTACATGTGATATTAATGTAGAGAGTATACTGTTTAATATGTAACTTTGATATGCGCATATATTAAGATTTATGAATACCATTTATCCCCTCCGCAGACAATGTGGGGGTGCGAAGTATTATTTATACATTTATAGAAGAATAACTGCCCGTGGGCGCATTACTTTGTGCTAATTTACAATTTTACAATTATCTTACGGACTAACTAAGCGCGCTAAATTTCTGTTACTCTAATCTATGTGGTACCTCATCGTCATCATTTCTAACAAACTTATGCTAATAGCGTTGCCCCCTGTGGGTGGGCGCGACTATCATGGCGGCACAACCCGTCCTTTACATGAGGAGTCCGCGTTGTGTGGCCGTATGTCACCTCTCATATTAGGTGAGATATCCATTAAACGTTGATCCGACCTGCGGTGGGGTATATCCCACAGGCATATCTCCCCCGTGGTGCGGATTTATTACCTGTAAGCAAAATTTATTGAGGTGTGTAGAGGGGGGGGGGGGATTGTGTGTGTGAGTGGGGGTTAGCAAGACGTGTATGGGCGTGGGCAAAATATTTACAGAGGGCTATATACAATGTCGCCACCTGTTGGTAAAGAAAAGAAATTATTGGACATATATGTATATGTATAGGGTGTTTACCCTTGTCATCCTGTGTATTGGCCTGTAAAACATGACAGTATGAGCATGGTGCTCAACACGTGGTTGCTACATGGTAGCGGTTGCCTGTACCCAGTGGTCGGTTGTCGGCGCTGGACCGATACCTGGCGGGGTACAAGAAAATATAACATGATATGTAAGCACAGTATAATAATGATATTGCCATATAAAATCTGGAGAGTGACCATATTGGCGCCACTCTCTATGCTGACAAAAATAAATGTCCATAATGATGGAGCACCCTATATTGGGAGCGGGTGTCCCACGTTGGAGCTCATGGCTGTAAAGGAAGCATATATATATAATTAATATCACTGTCCATCTGTATGTCTACTCCTGTCTACCAACGTGATAGTGTACTCCTGTCTACCAACTAACCCTATGTCTATTTATAGACTACTCTTAGGGATATATAAAAAGTGGCTCCAAATATTGCCTTAACCTAGTGTTGTTGGGCTTACCCTGGTACCGATTTTTGGTGACCAAGTGCCGGAATATTCTACCTTAGTCTATTTATGTTAATGTGTTATCTTAATACCATTTATCTTAATATGTTGTCGGGCTTACCCCGGTAGCGGAATTTTTGTTACCGGGTGCCGAAATATTTAGCCTACATCTGACTTATTCTAGTGTGTTATCGGGCTTACCCTGATGACGGGTTTGTTCGTCATCAGGTGCCGAAATATTCTACCTTAATTATGGTAGTAAAAATGTTTGCTATTTATAAGCCGAATGGTTGACCTTACTTTATTGCCGAAATATGCTGTGCTATTATTTAGCAACAGCGGTTATAAAATTTGCTTAATTCTAAGTTGCGTACCAAAATGCATCTGTCTTACATGCTAAAATTTTGACCAGAGCGATCGCCCGGGGCAGTTTTACCTCCCCAGATCACCACCCGCACGTATCCTAGAAACACCGGTTGTCTCTAGAATCGCCGGATTCCGCTCCCTTAATACTAGTTGTCGACATTTATGCTAATGATTATTAACTAGTATTAATATAGTCGCAGGCGGCTTACGGTGCCACTAAGCAAACCGCTTCGCCTGCTGTATTTGCCTGCTCATTGCCGTTGCCTTTGCATATGTTGTCGTTGTTGGGTCTGCCCACTTTGACCCCTGTGAGTTGCTCGCGATGCTCCTCATTTAATGCCCTTGGCTGCCCGATGCGTCACCATTTATGTGGGCATTGGACATCGTCCAATGGCATAATATCATCTTCGCCCTTATTGGCAGTAATAGTATCCTCTTCGCCCTTATTCGCAGTAATAATAATCATCCGGGAATTGAGCGTCCGGGTCCTCTTCGCCCTTAGTGGCAGTAATAATATCCTCTTCGCCCTTATTGGCAACAATAATGCTTCACTCCCGCGCATAGGAGTCTTGCTTCTCGCTCTAGAAGCCCTACTTACTTATATACTAAACTAATAGTCTAGTCATAATTTGGTCGTCCCTAGGGTCATCTCCTGAGTCCGGCGTGGAGCTGGCTATTTCTCCCACCATCCTCAGAAAGTCTCCCCTGCAGGTCTTGGCTTCGACTACCGTGGCACATAGTGGGTGTAACATCTTTTCGTCCTAGGGGCAGGCTAGGCACACCTAGGATTCCGAAGTTTGCCCGTGCCGGGCAATGAATGCCTCAACCTTACGTAGTTCGTCTGTTTGGTCTGGGTCAGTATGTTAACTAGGGTAAGGCTCAACATCGCCTTACCCAGCTCTGCTTCTGTGTGGTGCCTCTTCCCTTCAGCTTACGCTGTCATCATCAATCAGCGTGTCACAGATTCCTTTTTATATATGGAAAAAATAAGTGTATTGTGTAAATAATTTATTGTGTATAAAATGTAAAATTTTTCAAGTGTTTTGGGGTTGTAGAAACTTCTAAGTGCATAGACTACTTTAGGTCTACTGTGCTATGTCGGATTTCCAGCTGTAATGCTTTGTTGATTTTCCTGGAGGCGTTAGTAGGGTTTATGTCATTAGGTTCCCTGTTATTAGGATCCGGGGGTATTATCCGTTGAATAGGCTTTAAGCATGGTAGGATGGGGTTGCGCATCTTTGGGCTCCATATTAATGGTGGCCTGGTGCCGGTGATGCTGCTGGGATGCTTCTACAATGAGTGGACGGGGGTAGGTAATTCCCGGGATTGCAAAAAGTTTAACAAAGTGTCATCCAGGTTCAATAGTAATAACCCTTGGTATGTGGATGGGATATTCCATGCATGTGTCTGGATATGAGGCGTATCCGCTCTCATTTAAGGATGGGCTTAGGATGAGGCGTAATAATACTATGTCCCTTTCATGCGGGATTATTTAAGAAAAAAGAATTGTTAGTATATAATTTTGGCCTCATCTCTTACTTGGAGATGCGCATTACACTTAATTGTCGTTTTCCGACACACCCCTAATACTCAGGTGTTAGCATTGAGATCCAGGGCGTAGTGAGCCCTCTCTTTAAACGCATGAAGTCTATCAACCCCGATGTGTATCTTGTCATGCAGTTTATCTGTTTTTATGTGTTTATGTGTCTGTGTTGGCTAATGTTGTAATGGGGAGGGTTATGGAAGGATGAGGTGGTACTATGTTGGCCTGTAGGCGGTATATTGGCTGTCTGGCTGGCCTTATCCACCTGTGTTCCTGTCATCCCCACCTGGTCAATCTGTTTACTATCCGCTCCTTGGGATAGTAAAGTATGGTGACGCTATAACGTCACGACCTAATCTGGTCATTCAGTTGCAATGTTAATGCAGCCAGTGGTCGTAGTGCGACTGGTCATGTCCTGACCGTCTATGATGGTGTTAGGATTTAAAAGTAAGAAGAGAAGTGTTTATTGGGGAGGTCTGTTCCCTCAGAGTCCCTGTCTTTATTCGCCCCTGATTAGTGAGCGCGTGTGTGTGTGACTATGTTCCGTTACACCACGCGGGCGGGTGGGCTGTTATAGCCTAAGTCCTATCTTGTGTCGCGTGTATGGGCAGGAGGTGCGTGTGGCCTGTCACCATCTCTGTAAACATGTTCCCATGGGCCTAAGATAATATGGCCCACAGTATCTGCATATTGCTAAATGCCAGGCCTATTGTAACATTGTAGAATTCTGTGTCAGTATCCGTGTGTCCTGTATGTTAGTGTCGCAATGCTTCTAGAATGTGCAAGTCAATGTTATTACTTGTGTAAGGGCAGGCTCTGACGTCACGCATGTCGGCTGTCGGAACGTGCCTTTTCGCGAACGTCGGCATGTTGTTATTGCTTGAGATTCCGGGAGTGCCAGTGTGCTAATCTGTCCCGCTTTTGTTAATCGATTTATTTATTTATTTATTTATTTATCGTATGGCTTTTAGTGCCGGGAGTGTCCGAGGACATGTTCGGCTCGCCTGAGTCTGTAGCTGCTTCCAGCGGACACCCTAAAGGGCGAGCTACAAGTTCCGTTCAATTTCAAGTAGTTCCAACTTTCGCCACCAGATATCAATGATACCTAGTGGTGAACGTTGGAACTTTGATAGAGCGTTCTGACGAAATCTAACCTAACAAATTTTGCTTTACACAAGTTCAGTCTGTGAAAGGATCTTTAACATGCCATAAATCTATGACATGGGACCGCCGGCTTTACTTCCCCTCCGAAGGAAGGCATACTGAAGGATTTTTAACGCTCTTAAAAAATCCGACGACTTCGGCCGGGTTTGAACCCGCTATCTTGGGCATAGCAGTTCAGTATGCTACCGACTACGCCACCGAAGCCGATCGATGTTATGTGTACACTGCTTTCGCAAGACTTTGTTTTGTGTAACCATGTGTAATCCATGTCTGGGAAGGCTATTGTGATCCCCTTGGAGGCCTAGAATTTGCGGTACGCCCTCTTGTTGGGAATTCCTGGGTTGCCACTGCCGAGGTAGGCTGTTGTAGCGAGTATCCTGGGGCGAATCTATGCTCCATTATGTATGGGCAAAAAGAGAGAAAGAAGAGAGAAGAGAAAAAACCTCCTATGTCTATAGGCATGTGTCTGACCCAGTTATTTACTTATCTGTGGCCAACTTCAGTGTAATTGGGCGTCTGGATTTCTGTTTCCCATGGCGTCCAATTTTTGCTGGGATTCGGACCCGTGATCATGTAATTCTCCGTGTTCTATGTCTGCGTTGTGATTTTGGGATTTAGTTGTCCTCAGTGTGGTTTTTGATTGTGTCTTTCGTGCCAAAAATACCATTGGTTAGTTAGTTTTTGGCACGACTGTGTAGTGTGGTCGTGGGCTCGGTCCGGGCTTGCTGTAAGGACCTGGTATGACGATGTCTATGCCGTATATACCATGGCACATGTATCGTGTATTTGAAATGCGCAGATGAAAATACGCATTCCTGTGAAGAGCTTGTGTCTTTGGGAATGGTCCTCGTATTGTAATTTCGGGAGTTATAAGGTTTTGGATCTGACGTGAATGATGGCGTTTGTTCCACTCTCAGAGCCGCATGCATACTGCTGTCTGTATGTGTGAAGGTCGCCCAGTCACGAGTGTCTTATCGCTGACGGCGATAGTCTCTAATTTCATTAACGTGTGCGCTATCGTATTACTTGTTTGACAATGCTCCGTGTCCGGCACGTGTGTGTGTCTGGGCCTGAGTGCTATCTCTGTAATTGTGATCAGGGCTTTCCGTAATGTAAAAGAACTTTCCACTAACTACATTTGTGTCCTCTAGTTTTGTGTTTACTGTAAGCGTGGGTCGCGTATATCCCTATTAATGGTACTAAATGTCGTTATGCACGAGTGTCTCTGGGCCGCTAGTCGCGTGTTTGGTGACTAGATGTCGGATGTGATTTTATTGTTTTCCGCGTATGAATATCTGTTAGTGTAACTTTCCTATCCTGCAACTGGATAGCTACCCGACCTTACATTCCTGGTATTCAGAAGGTTGCGGGTTCGAGACCGTCTTTAACCAGGATAATTATTTCTGGTGCCATTCAGGCTTGTGTCTTCTGGACAGTTCTGCCAAGTGTTAGGGTCGTATCCCGGTGCGGTCAGCGAGGTCCGAAGGCTATTTCTTGGCCTTCTTTCCACGTCTGCCAGTGGGATCACTTCCCTTCCTCTTGACAGTGTTCCCGCCTTTACGTGTGGGTGTGGGAGCTTTGCGTGTATGATATGCCTTCATACGGCGGGCGTGAATAGTGTCTTTAATGAGCTTGCGTCCATGGCGCACGTTAACGATATAGTTTACGTCAGATACCTTCCTGCAGACTTTGAAGGGACCTGACCAACGTGGCAGGAGGAACTCAGACACATTTTTCTTACGGGCGGAATTGGAAACCATAACCAATTGCCCGGGTGTGTATTCCACGGTCTTTCTATGCCGATCGTACCGTTCTTTTTGTTTTCTCTGCGCCGCGGCTATGTTCTTTCTAGCGTCCATGCGAGCTATCTGCAAGTGCTCTAGCCGGGCGGCATTGTCTGTGTGAGTGTCCTGTGGGATGCATATGTTGTCTATGGGACTTCTGGGCGTGTATCCGTGCAATAGGAAGTGTGGAGAGTGTTTTGTAGCCGTGGATATGGAAGTGTTATAACTAAAAGTGATGGGCTGCAGATAATCATCCCAGTCTGTCCCTGCGTCCCCTGTGAATTTAGCCAGCGCTATTCCAAGTATTTTATTCATACTCTCCGTGAGTCCGTTGGTTTGCGGGGAAAAAACTCGTGGTAGTGTATGCCTTAATCCTGAGTATCTCCAAAAACTGTTGGAGCACTCTCGAGGTGAAAATAGTACCTCTGTCAGATAGTAAGGTTTGGAATAGGCCATATCGTGTAACTATGTCAAATAAGAATTCGGCTATGCTGTTCGTGTCTGCTTTGGGAACAGCCTTCGTAATCATGTATCGGGTGAGATACTCGGTGGCGACCAGTATATATTTGTTGCCTTTCTGAGATGTCGTAATAGGGCCTTTAACATCTATTCCGACTCTGTGAAATAACTCTCCTACGGGAATTGGGTTGAGTAATCCATGAGGCTTGCCAGGCCTTGTTTTGAATCGCTGGCAAGTGTCACATGTCTTTACGAAGGTGTCTATGTCGGCCTTCATGTTTACCCAATTATACTTGTCACGGATACTAAGGTATGTTTTATGCGTACTTAATGTGCCCCTGCCAGTGGGCTATTGTGGTGTCCGATCATGATATTCTCTTTCAATGACTCCGGAACCGCTATAGGTGCGTTATCGTGCATGGCTGTGGGCTTAAATTTCAGTACCCCGTCTTTGTCTAGGAAAGATCGCCTAGACAGCCGTGCTGTCTTGGAGTCCACCTTATCCAAGTTTTTTAATGCCAATAGAATCTGTTTCAAGTACGGATAACTTTCTTGCTACTGTTTGATGTTAATCACCGTCAGGGCAAAAGTGGGCATGTCGTCCCAGTCATGGTCCTTACTGTCATCCGGGGGATTGGCTACCGGGAGCCTAGACAACCCATCTGCGTCTAGGTGTGTAGCGCCTTTCTTGTGTTTGACCACGAAGTTATATTCATACAGGCGGAATATAAACCTGTTGAGCCGCGAATTTGGGTTTTTAAATTTGTCCCAAAAAAGCAAGCTCGCGTGGTCAGTCACTACCGTGAACTGGATACCATAGAAGTATACCCTAAAATAGTTCACTCCCCACGAAAATGCCAGCATTTCCCGCTCTGTGGCAGAGTATCTAGTCTCAACGGCCGTTAGTTTCCTGCTAGCGAAAGCTATGGGCCGTATGCGCCCTTCTGCATCTTCCTGCAATAGGGCCGCCCCGAGCCTGTACTGACTGGCATCCACGTGTAAGAAGGTGGGCCTATCACTATGGAAGTGTTGCAGTAATGGTGGAGAGGTCAATAGTTGCTTCAGTGTGTTGAAGGCATCTATGTGTTCCTGTTTAATGCTGAAGGGCGTCTTTTCACGTGTGCGCTCAGTTAGGGGGTGGGCGATGTGCGCAAACCTGTGGATATACTTGCGATAATACGAGGCCAGCCCAATAAAACTGCGCAATTGTTTCAAATTTGTGGGCATTGGGATGCCCGTTATTGCGTCAGTTTTCGCTGGGTCGGGAATAATGCCCTCTCTGTTTACAATATGGCCCAATATGTTAATCTGCTGCCTGGCAAATTGACATTTCGCAGGTTTAAGCCTTAACTTGGCCTCTCTGATCCTTGCGAAAGCCTCCTCCAAATGTACGATATGTTCGTCAAAGGTATGGGAGAAGACCGTTATGTCGTCCACGTAGACTAATACGGAACGCCATTTTAGACCTGAAAATGTCTTATCCACTAGCTTTTGGAAGGTTTGGCTGGCGTTACGGAGGCCCATTGGTAACTTTGTGTAGGTATATAGACCGTTCTCTGTAACGAACGCCAGCTCGTGCCTATCTGGTTCATAGACGGGGATTGAATAGAATCCACTATAACAATCCATCGAACTGAACCAGCTAGCTCCGCCAAGGGCATCCAAATAGGTGTCTGCCCTTGGTAGTGGAGAACTATCATTTTCGATTAACTTATTGAGCCTACGGTAATCAGTACAAAACCTGTGGGATCCGTCCCGTTTTTTGGTCAGCAAAACTGGAGAGCTGTAACTTGAAATAACGGGGACAATGACTCCTGCCTCGAGCATCTCCGTGATCTGAGCGTCGATGGCGTGTCTCTCCTTCTGGCTCACCCTGAAGGGAGGCTGGTGTACTGGCCGGTCACTGGTGAGTGTGACGTGGTGTTCGATGAGGTCTGTCACAGCGAGATCCTTCATCGAATGGGCAAAAATATCCCTGTTGGTCTCCAGGAGCTCCGTGAGCCTTTTATTTTGCTCCGGAGTCAGGTCCTGTCTGTGGGGGTGTTTGGCCGCCTTATCTGTGTGTGTGTCTGTGTGTTGGCTGATAGTGTGCAGTGCAGAGGCCTGGTGCTCGTGAATTTCTCGCTCCGCTCGAATCCCATCTGTGTTCCTGGTGTATATCATGGGATGTGTGGTGAGCCTCTGGTCGTGCTTTAAAAGCATCTTACCGCTAGCGAAATTTATGCTAGCCTCATACTTGGCGAGGAAATCCATGCCAATTATGGCTGACGCAGAAAGATGTTCTATAACGAACATGGGGTGTGTTGTGGCAAAATGGTCTAGCTTAAGATGTATGTTTGCCACCCCCGTGTTTTCTAGCGTCTGAGCATTGGCCGCTACCAGCCGGATGTCACCCGTGACATCGTGTATTTGGCCTTCGGTAACGTGCCTGCTATTTACACGACTTACCGCTGCCCCAGTGTCAATTAGGGCCTGCACTCTGTGCCCGTTTATGTTGGCGTGTATCGTGAGGGCCGATACCTGGAATCCATTGCCCTGCACCGATGTGTTGTGTAGGATGTATGTTGTTGTTGTTGCTACTGGCGTAACATCTGTACTGGGAAGGCATGGAGCTGGCCGCTTATCGTACCTGGCACGTTTCGCCTCTCGGCTTACTTCCTGTCCCGAGTACTTTGGCTCGGTCAGCAAAGTGCGCTCACCAAGTACATTGCCAGCTCTCTTAATCGCCCGGGCTGTGGAAATAGAAGTCTGCTGGCGAACGTTTAATGCACTGACCGTTCCCAGTTTTTGTGTAGGTGTGCTGTTGTTTCCTTCCTCTTGGGAAGGTGTGTCTGAGAATGTGACCCTGGGCTTGCCCTTGTTACCCCGTTTTTTGTTCCAGGCGGTCGCGAGTTCGACTCCTGTTGCTGGCTTCCCAGTGCCGAGTGAGCTCGCGTCCTGCGCCTGTGTGTGGTCACTTCCCACCCTGCATTGTGGTGTAGGGTGTATGGTTTTCTGTTTGGAGGGTGTGGATTTATTCTCAGTCTGTTTGTGCGTAATTATGAGGGGTGTATAATGTCCCGCCTTAGGGTTCCCTGTAAAAAGTATGTGCAGGTCCCTGTCAAATCCCGCAGTGGTAAATAGCGGGGGCGAGTGCACGTCAGTGTATACGTGGATATTGGCTTTAAGCACCTTGCCGAGAGCGGTCACCTCTACGGCACTGGCATAGGTGCCGTCCCTACCCATGTATTTTCTGTAATCCGCCCCGGTCTGGAATGGGTTTTCCCGCTCGTCCGACACAAAGTCCCGGTACTCTTTCCAGTTGGCCAGGATGTGTTTGACCGTTTCCTGCCTGTATTCCTTATGATGGTCCTCGTTATGCCGAACCAGGAAGCTTATAGTCCTAAACAGGCAGTTGCCGTCTCCTTGTACGGGGTGTGTCTGGAAACGGCCCGGGGGCGGATTGTCAGCCTTAGCTTTAGCTGGCTGCTTCTTCCCCTTACTCTTACGAGTTTGCTTGGGGGAAGGGCCTTTCTGGTGTTGTGTTGGGGGAGGAACCTCAGCCGCTTCATCAGCTGGCCGAACCTCCCCGTTTAGGCGTTTTTTTTTTTTTGAAACGTAGGTGTGCGCCTGCCTGTACTGTATGTGCGCCCCCCCTCGGGGTGGCTGCGCCAGCTCCCCGCCTGCGGTGTGTGGCTAGGTGTGGGGAGTCTTGCCCCCCTGTCTGTCCGGCGGGGTGCCTCATCCCTGAACTCCCTCGGGTGTTCGTCGGGGAGGGGGTAGTGTTCCGGACCCTTTGTGTATGTTTCTGTATTTTCCCGTCCTCTTGTAGTTTTTCTAGCCTGTCGGTTATTGCCCGGTGGTCCGTTGTCCTGTCTCCGCCAGGGTGGGGCGTATGTCTGCTGCTGCGGGGGTGGGTTTTCCCGTCGATTCCCCTTTTCCCTGTACCGGGAGGCTGCATACCCCGGTCTGGTCGGGGGTGGGTTTCCTCGACGGTCCCCATTTCCCCTGTACTGTGGGGGTGCATAGCTTTGCCTGCGTGGGGGCGGGTTCTCCCGATATTCCCCATTTCCCCTGTACTGCGGGGCTGCATAGCCTTGCCTGCTTGGGGGTGAGTTTTCCCGGTATTCCCTGTCTGCCCTGTATTGTGGGGCAGCGTAGGCCTCTCTACTTGGTGGCGGGCTGTTTCGTCGGGGGATGGTGTGCTCGTACTCCTCAGGGTAGTATTCCTGTGTGTACGGGGATGGTGGTCGCCGTGAGGGGTATGTCGGCTCTGTGTCCGTGTACGATACCGGTGAATACCGAGGAGGGTAGTGTGGCCTATCCTGTGGGTGAGGTGTTGTTGGCCGCTGTGGAGGGTAGTAATTTTCCTCCCTCCCGTAGTGTCTCATCTCGGTGTACCCCCTATCCCTTTCAGGATAATAGCGCTCTTGTGTGTCTACGTGTTCATCCCTTGGCGGTCTCCCGCCTGCTTGGATGGCAGCTATTGTTAACTTCTCCATCCTGTCCACTAATTCGTCCATTTTATGATTAGTGTCGTCCTTTTGTGTCTGAAAGTGCTGATCCACGGCTTTCTCCGTAGCTTTTTCCGTGATCTTTTTCCCTTCCTCTATGGTCTTTATGTTGTTCAACATGTGTTGGACCGTGGGGTTGTTCATAATACACAACTTGTCCACTATGGATGGTCTGAGGCCCTGCATTAACAGCTTGACTTTCTGCTTGTTCGTCATAGCTGCGTTATATTTGTCGCACATTATCAACTTTACGTTGATGTATGCCTGGGCGCTTTCCTTAGGTCCCTGTGACCTCTGTCTAATTTGGTCGTACAGGTCGTCATCATCTGGTATGAGCTGGAATTCACTTTTCAACAATAAAGTGATTTCCTCCCATGTGGCAGCTTCTAGTGTGTCCTCATGGAGCTCATACCATGTCATAGCCGCCTTTGTGAGGTAAGCAGGAAGGAGCCGTTTTCTAACTTCCTCGCTCCAACCATTGATCCGAGCCGTTCTATTGAAGGCCTTGAGGTATTCCTCGGGATCCTGGCCTTCCCCCGTGAACTTTGTGGGGTGGATCATGGGGTACTCAGTGTGTCTGTTCATCTCGTGTTCAGCTGTCTGTTGTTGGCTGTGTAGTGATTGTGATCTGTCTATGCTGTTCGCACCGCTATCTTGTGCCGAGGTGTTTGGGCTATTTACAGGGGAATTAGCCTCGCTTCCCGTGTACGACACTTGTGTTACGTTACCAGGTGGCTCGTCACCTGATAAGTCGGTACTGATTGATGGCGTGTTGTCGTACTGTGTGGATTTGACTACGTGTACAGTCCTGTCTAAATCCTGTTTCACTGTTTCCAGAATAGTGTGGATGTCTAGAACTGCCTCTGTCGTGTGATTATCTGACTTAACAGTGTCTGTCTCTAGTAACTGTGTAATGCGCTCGAGCAGATTACTAGTTTTCTGCTCTGTGATTTTCAGTTGCTGCAACAATAGGGGGTGGAGTGTTGGCAGGCAATCTACTTCACTAGCGCTGGACATTGGTGACTCTTGTCTGTGTTCACTGGCCTGGGATCGTGTAAAGTGTATAACTTGTGCTGCCGCTGCAGGGTGTTGAGCGCGGATCTCTGATGTCTTGAATTCGAGTTCCCTAAGAAGTTGTACTGCAGTCTGGTCAGTTATTAAGTCACTGTTCTTAATTTTTAGCTTCGGCAGGAGTGGAGTTGTACTAGCCGACAAATGGTGCGCAAAGTCTCTTAGTGTGGTTCTAAATGTGGGCATTTAATTTCCACTGACTTTGCACTTTGGGGCGGATGGGGGTGGGTGTGATAATACAAACTCCTATGTAACAGAAAAAAAAGTGTGGGACGTAATATGGGATTTTAAAAAATTCTTCCCAGTCTCGCTTGGCTGTATGCGGTACGGTAGGGGTCGTTTCTACTACGAGGGCTCGTTGTGTGAGTCCCACCCTTACTGTGCGTAGTAGAGGCGCCTCCACCAAATTGTTTTAGATCCCTTAGTTGGGGGTGGTTAGGTCTAAAACAATAGTGTTAGTGTACTGATTTGGAAGGTGATTCCTAGAGAGGGCAGCTTACCGTGGCTGGGTAAGCTCACCAGTGTAGAGTGTTGTATGACGTTTAAATGATAGGGGGTGCTCCTGTAAAGACGTAAGTGTCGCTTATGGGGATGATCTGCTGGGCGCAGGTTAATGTACTAGACTCCCAGCTTATCAGAAGGAATTATATAACAGTCCTGCTTGTGTCAGCTATGCTGGCAGCTTTCAGCCAGCGGTCGCGTGTGAGAGACACAATAGAACTTGAGCCGGCGATTACAGGCTACTGTTGTCACGCTTCTCGTGACGAGAGTCGGGAAGGGTGTTAGGATGTGAAGAGGCGTGTAATTACGAATACAAGGTGTAGTTTACTGACCAAGTATTTATTGGTCAGTGATGTATGAAATTGTATGTGCTTTTAGGGAAGTGTGAACAATAGTGCAAATTAGGTGTACAAGTTTGTGGGGTAGGTTTTACAGAGTATAGCATATCTGAACACTGCTGACTCACCTGATGATAACAGCTAGGGCCTCCGGCTGACACACTGTATGACTGATAATCGAGAGAAAGTGTGTCCTCATTAAGGCCTTCCTCTTATAGGCTTTGGTGTTGCTTCGTCGGCATTCCATCGATGTAGGTGTCCTAGTTAGCCATTGTGTAGGTGTTTGTGATTGTGATGCAAGTGTTTGGCAAGCCTTCCAAGCTGGTCGGCCGCCCTAGCTGTGTAAAAGATACTGTTCTGGACTTATGATGTTTGCCAGTTAGGGATGGTTTTAATAGATGATGGAGGGTGGCTTCTTTGGGGTGCAGCCCCCTGGGGGCCTGTACAATACTTTGATTTTACTCATTTTGCACTCTATCGACGAGTAAAACTTATTACTTATGTATAAAAACAACGAAGCATTTACCACGATCTGCTTACCAATACAAGGCCATATACAAACAGTCACCACGTGACAAATGTACCCTACTTGGTACCGCTAGATGTCATATCAGATAGTTGGAGTTGCCAGAGAGGCTAAGGGACCGTTCACAGTGCTCTTAGCGGAAGATATTGGTAAGAACGTCCACCATGTTTTCCGGAGTCATCGAGTCAAAAGATTCAGGCCCGTTCTTACAATCTCCAGTAAAGTGACAGTAAACTCTAACTGACAGTTGGCTTTACGGTCGGAGTAAAGTCCCGGTAAACATTCGATGTTCTGGTTAATGTTTACGGTAGGTTAGCAGATCTGTGCATAATTTTCAACAGTTGGTACATATTTCTGGTTCCATTTGCAGATTTCTTAACACCTCTCAATGGTTGGCATGAGTGGATCTGCGTCAGGGAGTTCAAAGACACTGACGTTAAGGGCTTATTCTACTCCAACATATAATACTCTCTTAGGCCCGATCTTACAATCTCTAGTCAAGTGACAATGGTAACGAGCTGTAGGATAAAAGATTCAATTCCTCTTGTCGAAATTTGCGGTGATTCCGATTCTATTAAAACGTTGGGAGTTCACTGGTGAACTCGCAGTGACAGATTAG
The DNA here is from genome assembly GCA_946902985.2 of Meconema thalassinum. Lineage (NCBI taxonomy): Eukaryota > Metazoa > Arthropoda > Insecta > Orthoptera > Tettigoniidae > Meconema > Meconema thalassinum. Next base: position 38,774,160 of record OX336394.1, read on the forward strand.
ATTTGTTTTTTTTATTAAATCCATTTGATCAATTCCAAGTATACAATACATTTTTGATGTAGGACACGTCAGAATTTACATCTATAAAATAAAAGAACTAACAGATATATATTACTAATACTATAACTATTTATAACTTATTATAATAATAGATCTTAAGAGAAACAATCTTATTGGACAACTATTTACACCATACTCTACTATCATAATATGAAAACTTAATTCTATAAATACAACAACTTATAGCTAGGTATTACAATTAAATAGAAAAGTAAAATATAATTATAGATTACGCTAAGATATTCAACTACAGAGTAAAAACAATGGCACTGCAGATAAGCATTCAACATTCTATCAAAGGTTTTTATTTTTGGGGCTAGTTCAGAGGCGGATCTAGTGGAGAGCGAGGAGGGCGACCGCCCTGGGCCCCGCGGTCCGGGGGGGCCCGCGCCTCCCGTGACCGTTTAGCAAGTTTAGCTTTCAGTGAAATCATAGAAGACTGCAGCTGGGAAAAATGTCGCAAAGTTATATTTTAATATTTCATACGGTAGTTTATATAATATTCGTCAAGGGGACTTCAAGGTTTCTTTTATATTAATAAAAATGTACTGTAGTGTATTAAAAATATTTTAACCATTCTTTATTTTATTATTATTGCAAAACTATTTTACATTTGATTTTTTTTATTTCCTATTGTTGTGGGCCCCACCTTATTATATCGCCCAGGGCCCCGCAAGGCCTCGATCCACCCCTGGGCTAGTTTTATATACTGGGGTAGTTTATTGTATAATTTAACTCCTGTGTGAAAAGTTCCATTTTAATATATGCTTGTGTGTGTGTGTGTGTGTGTGAAATATGAATATTTTGATTTTGTCTTGTGTTATGCCTGTGAACATCGTTGTTTGTTTTAAGAAAACATCTTTATTCATTAAATTCTTTTTTAAAAACATAATACTTTCAAAGATATATATGCAGGGCAGTGGGAGAATGTTTAAATATTTAAACAGAGGTCTACATGATTCTGTAGTGTTTACATTTTCCATAATTCTAATCGCACTCTTTTGTATCCTAAACGTGCTTAGTACATCTGGCGACATACCCCAAAATATGACCGCATATCTTAAGTATGAAAGGAAATAAGCAAAATAAGTATTTCTTAATGTGTGCATGCTAGTGCAGGTTTTCAAAATACGTAACGCAAAGCACATCGAGTTCAGTTTAGTATTCAGGTATTGTATATGTTTATTCCATTTCAAGTTATGTTGTATCCATAGTCCTAAAAACTTTGTTTCTGATTTATTTTCTATTTGATGACCATTTAATGTTATATTGGGCTACGCAGGATTCCTATTCTGTATAGTGTGGAAATTTAGACATACCGGTACAGACTTTTTATAGTTTATTATGAGGTGATTATCTTGTGACCATTTGGTTAACTCTTCTGTAACGGAGTCAGCAGACTGCTGTAAGACCTGTTTAGTTTCACCTTTCATTACGAGAGTTGTATCGTCCGCAAACAAAATTTCCTTATGTGAATGTACGTTCTGTTTTATATCATTGATATATAGAAGAAAGGGTAGTGGGCCCAAAACCGAACCCTGGGGTACTCCAAATTTAATAATTCCTTCATTGGGCAATGATTCATTAAGTAATTTGGTTTCATCATCCTTGTGTCTCAAGCTTACTATTTGTTTACGCCTTGTTAAGTAAGACTCCATCCATTTATTAGCTAGATCTCTAATACCATATTGATTTAGTTTTGTAAAGAGGATTTTATGGTCAACAACATCAAATGCATTCGATAAATCCAAGAATAGGCCTGTTACATGTTCCTTATTGTCAATTAATTTCAGTATACTATTGCTACATTCATAAATTACTGTCTGTGTAGATCAGTCCGTTCTGAATCCATGTTGTGAGTTTGATAGTATTTTATTTTATTCTATAAAACTTATCAGTCTCTTATACATGATCATTTCCACTATTTTTGCAAAACCAGTTGGTAAGGTAATAGGACTATAGTTATCTAATTCAAATTTTGAACCGTTTTTTTGTGCACTGGAATTCCTTTCGATAACTTCAAAATATCCGGGTACGTTCCTGAGAAAATTGAACTGTTTAATAAGTACGTAAGTGGATTTATTATATTTTCTGCACATTAAAATAAATGCATCTGGGTTGCCGTCAATACCAGCACAGAATTTATTTTTAGCTCTTTTATAACTATTCTTACCTCTTCACTTGTGACATGATTTATAAATAAAGAATCACTGCATTTATTTATTTTATTATTAGAATTTAGTGTATTTACCTGTGATTTATTTATTAATTTTTGTGGAATTTCAGAAAATAGTCATTAGAAGTGTTTCCTATTTCCTCTGGATTATTAATCACTTTATTATTTCTGGGCAGTGTAATGTTCCTTTGTATTTTAGCAGTTTTTCCAGTTTCTTTATCACAGACCACATAGCCCTGTTTTTATTAGATGATTGGGAAATAAAATTATCATTATGGATTTTCTTTGCTAGTCTTATTACCTTATTTAATATGCTAGTATATTTTTTGTAGTATAAATTGAATTCAGGTGTTGTGTGGTATTGTTTATATAATTTGTGTAGAAATGTCTTTCTTTGACATGAATTTATAATCCCTGTTGTTATCCAGTTGCTAGTTTTGTTATTTAGAATAGTTCTTTATTTAAAGGGAAATGCTGTTTCAGAATAGTATTTTAAGGTACCTATAAATGCATTAAATTTATCATTTACATTTTCTAGTTTATAAATTTCTGACCATGTTTCCTTATTTAATAAGTCGTTGAAATATGTAATTGTTTCAGTGAATGACCTGCACTTTGATTCCATTCCATTATCATTATTATTGATTGTTTCGGGCACTTCAAAACTCAGTATTTGTCCATGGTGGTCACTAAAACCCGGACAATAGATTTCTATTGAATGGTGATATTTATCTGTATTCATACAAATTTGATCAGGAGTGGTTTTACTAAATTTTGTTATTCTTGTTGGGGTATTTATTGCAGGTTTCAGTCCATAGGAAATTAAAGTAAAGGACGCTTGTAGTTTAACGTGACCGTTAATCTCGAGATCATGAGCCACGGGAACTCCTTTTTACGTGGAATCCGAACCACAGGACATGGCATTTCAAAATAGGAAATTAGTAACTGTGTTAATAATTCACAATTTCTATCACATTTTAAGAAATCCACATTTACATCCCCACAAATTATTATATCGAAATTTACTTTGCTCATGTTTTTGAGTAACAATTCTAATTTATCTATAAATAAACGAAACTTTCCTGACGGAGAACGGTATACGCATACTATTATTATCTTAAACTGCTGTATTTTTACGGCAGAGAATTCAAAATCCTGTTCCATAATTAGATAATCATAAGCTGTTAACTGTTCATGATCTAAATTATTTCTTAAGAAGATACAAGTACCACCATGGCTAATATTAGATCTGGAGTATTTACTAGCTAGTATAAACCCTGGGAATTGAATTTATTCGAGTTGTTCCTCTTTCAGCCAATGTTCTGAAATACATAGGGCTCAGATGTCTTAAAGTTCATTTTTAAGCATTAGATTTATGTAATCAATTTTATTATGGAGAGACTGAACATTCTGGTGGTAAATTTTAAATTTGTTACTTTTGCAAGCTTGTGTTGGTGATTTATTTACATTATTATTATCATAATTGTTATTATTATTGTTACTAGACAAATCCGAAATACCATTGCTGCACTCAGTTAAATTTGACATCGAAAGATCTGAATGCCAAACCTCACGTTTGGCTTCTTATACAAGTTTCCCTGCTTCCACTCTAAAGATATTACTGTTGAACTATTCTTACCATTTGAATTTACAATTTTGCAGATTTCATCACTAAGATACTCTTTTCCTAACCTATTTAAGTGTAGGCCATGCCGAGTGTGGAACTTCCCGTCTAATTTACTTACATCTATAATTTGGACATTTGGAAAACTCTTACAAATTTTACGAATTTTTCCATTTGTAGCCTCTATTTCTACATTTACAGATGATTTGGGAATTAATTCGTATCTCTGCGGAATGTTTACAATAGTGACATTTGTGTTATGCATGGATGGTAATGTATCCTTAAATCTTTGATTACCTTTTTACTCTCGTTTCTATAGACGTCGTTTGCTCCAGCGATGATTACTGCATAGTCCTTTGAAGTGAGGGTCGCACACTCGCCTACCATCCCGTTCGTGACCGTATGGTTTTACTGTCGAAGTGACCTCCATTTCTCCGCTTCTCTCCAATACGCTTTCTGCTACATCTCGTCCGTGACTATCTGCAAATATCCGCATCTTCCTGGATTTTCTCTTTATCACTTTCTTCTTTTCTTCTTGAGGAAATTCGTCATTTTCTTCGACAAGCACTCCAAATGAATTTGAGACGGGAATTTCAGTTACATGTACTCCATTTATAGGCCTAGGCGTGTTCAATCTTACCTTACCAGCAATCACTGTCGACCAAGTTTCCTTGCTTTCCTCTCTGTTTCCTTTTAATTTATTCAACTCTTCCATTAACTTAGCAATATCTTCCTTGAGCAGCTTTATAATTTCATCTTTTGAGGACAGTTCGTTTCTCAGGTTATGACATTCGCATGACGGTACCGGTAGGCCTACATTACGACAATCGGTTTCACTTTTCTCCTCACTCAATTTTACCAGAGATCTTGTGATTATTTTATTTGCATTTTTTTTACTTTCATTTTGCACGACGAGCATAAATCCGTAACGGTTACACTACCTGACGAGACACTAACACTGTTAACTGACGCCATACTAGAGATATAAGTTAGCCTAGATGTTTATACCAAATTACACTAAATTTATTTTAATTATTACTACCTAAATGAATTAATCTAATTACCAGCCAATAAAGAAGAATTTGAAATACGTTTATCTTCCAATCGGGTGAAATCTCGTAAAAGCACCACTGCTCTACTTGATTCAAACAGTGATTGAAAAAGTCACCGAATCTTTGGATACACGTTCCCACAACTTAGTTTAAGTTTATTAAATTATCAAAAAGAATTTCTAAATACTATCAATATTCCATATTTCACTTGACCTAAGGAAAGTAACTTTATAGATGTTATACCTATGTTATAATATTTTACCACTTTTATCAAATATTTACACTAGCTGCTATTTCACTACACTTTCACTGTGACGCCATCTTGCCGCAGGACACTCTAACTTACAAAGTTTCTCTCTCTGAAGATCTTCCGAACACCAAAAGACACGTGTTGTCTGAAATTGCTAAACTTTTTGACCCTCCTCAATTTCTCGCTCCAGTCATTGTCATAGCTAAGCTGTTCATGAAGGAGTTGTGGTACCTCAAGTGCGAATGGGATGAGGCAGTTCCCACTTCATTTCGTAACAGATGGCTTTCGTTTTGCCATAGCGTACTTAATCTTTCTACCATTCAAATTCCAAGTGTGCTAATTGGTACCTCCTCTAGTACTCCCATCCAGCTTCACGTTTTCGCCGATAGCTCTGAAAAGGCGTACAGCTGCTGCGTTTATCTTGTCTACCGTACTTTTTAAACGGATTCTTGCTCTCGCCTGATTTGCTCGAAATCTAAAGTACTCCTCTGAAGACTAATACCCTTCCTTGGCTCGAATTATGCGCTGCTCTTTTAGCCGCCGAACTGTCTGACAAACTACATCATGTTCTGAAAATTCAGTTCTCTCAAATTTTTATGTGGAGCGAATCTATGATTACTCTTTCTTGGATAGCCAAAACTCCTACTCATTGGCATACTTTTGTAGCAAACAGAGTGGCGAAAGTTCAAAATTTCTCTCAAGGTTGTTAATGGAAACATGTTCCTAGCACTGGCAATCTCGCTGACATCATCTCTCGTGGATGCACACCTTCCTTCCTAGCTGCATCCGAATTCTATTGTAAAGGCCCCGCATGGCTTACAGACGATCCTAGCAATTGGCCCCCTAAACCTCATGTTTCAGTTTTGAATTTACCTGACGCTAAAGCTCTCAAACCTCCCTCTTCCTGTAGTGTTGCTACCACTTCTGCTTGTTTTTCTTTGTTAAAGTTATATTCTTCTTTCTACAAACTGGTCCGTGTATTTGCGTACATTCTAAGGTGGAAATACTTTGGAATCGATCAGCCCGTGATTTCTAAGTCTTACTTAACTAACAAGGAATTTAACTTAGCTACAACGAAAATCTTGCAACTTACTTAACAAGAAGTTTTTTCTTCTGATCTTTCTTTGTTAGCGCAAAAGAAAGATCTTTCGAAATTTAACCGTCTCCACCCTCTATATCCGTTTTTGGATGATGAAGGTTTAATGAGAGTTGGTTATAGACTTTCCTGCTCCATTCTTCCCGAAAACAAGAAGCACCCGATTATACTACAATCTAAGCATCACGTTACTATACTTATCATACGTGAGTTCCACTATCGTAATTTCCACATCGGTACGTGCTCGCTGCTCTGTCTTCTCCGAGAAAAGTATTGGATTATTAATGGCGTCCATGAGGTCTCCTCTGTCATTAACACATATATTCCTTGCTTTAAGCGGGGATATCCATATTAAAAGAGGAATAAATAATGGCAGTATGCATTTGATTGTTGAACTTGCAACAATTATTGTTGACAAATAATACTAATATCACAGCAATGACACGCTTGTGGCAACCAAAAGCAATTTTTATAAAGTCTAAATTCCTATCATAAGAGTTTTTTAGACAATTTTCAAAAGTTGCCAATTTGTTTACCGTGCATCATAGTTTCCGTTAGGCTATACAGTATATCCCAAGTTTATAAGCAATTTCCTACTTTTCTTTTTGAATACGTTTATTACATCAGCACGTCCAGATCATTGGGATTTATATTTCTTTTTTTGTACTGTATTTATTCTTAAAAGAACTATTTTCAGCTGCTCTGAATAAAAATGCAATAAAAGTACTTAATATAGAGTTTATGTTAGTGATTGAGGTACATTTTGTTGGTGCAGATGCAGTTCACACTTAAGAAAATAAAAGTAGGATATTTCTTATAAACATGGGATATATAAGGGAAACTATGATGCACGCTAAAAAAATGGCAAATTTTGAAAATTTTCATAAAAACTCTTACCATAAAAATTTTGACATTATAAAAGTTGCTTTTTGTTGCCACAAGCTTGCCATAACTGTGATATGAGTATCATTTGTCAACAATATTAATTGTAGCATGTTCAAAAATTGAATGGATATTGACATTTTATTCCTCTATTAAACTGGATCTCCCCCTTAAAGTGAAGCCGAATGTCAACATTCAACTCATGAGTGACCTGCCATCATTTCGCTGTTCCCCTGGCCGACCCTTTTCTTTGACTGGGGTGGACTACATGGGTACCGGAAAACTTTATATTTCTCTCTTTGTTTGTATGGTTACCGGAGCTATCTTGAATTAGTAACGAACGCCTCCACTTCGTATTTTCTTTCTGCTGTTTCTTGTTCCACTGCTCGGCACTGTGTTTCTTCCGAAATGTTTTTCGACAATTCTACCACGTTTCAAGGCGCAGCTTATTCTTGGAATAAAGCACTTACGTCACCTTCCGCTATGAATCAGATTTCTCATTTATCTTATTCTAAGGGTTTCAAATGGAGATTGATTCCTCCTTACTCTCCCCATCATGTTGGAAGGTGGGAATCCTGTGTTAAACTTACTAAAATACACCTGAAAAGGTTCTTGGTAATCGCATTCTCACCTACGAAGCATTTAATTCTCTCACTATTCTCATAGAAGATGTTGTAAGCTCTCACCCCTTAACCCCTCTGTCCAATGACCCCGGGGGCCGATAACCTAGATTTTTTTTATCGTATGGCTTTTAGTGCCGGGAGTGTCCGAGGACATGTTCGGCTCGCCAGTTTTGTAGCTGCTTCGAGACGGACACCCAATGGGTGAGCTACAAGTACCGTTGGGGAGGAAAGTTGGAAGGGTGGGTCGAGGAGTTGGAAGGTAGCGGCTGTGGCCTATAGTTAGGGACCAACCCCGGCATTTGCCTGGAAGGAAGATGGGAAACCACAGAAGACCATCTTCAAGGTTGCCGGCTGGGGGATTCGAACCTCCTCGCCTCCCGGATGTGAGCGACTGCCAACAGTCATGCCGCAACGACCTCGGCTAACTCACCCGGTGATAACCTAGATGATAGGCCCCTTAAAACAACAATTATCATCATCATCATCAATGATCCCGACGATTTAATTCTCTTACTCCTAGACATTTTCTTATAGATTCTCTATCCGCTCCTCCTCCTTTACTCGATTCTCGCAGAGACATATGTCTGCCTATTTTTTGGCGTCAAGTTGAAGTCCTTCGTAACTCTCTTTGGAAACGTTGGAGGTTGGAATACCCGACTTCGCTTCAGAGGTGGCATAAGTGGCTTCTCTCTAACCCTAGTGTGAGAGAGACCTGGTGCTCATCAGAGGTCCATCTCCACCCCTTGTTTGGATCTCGGACAGGGTAACCCAGTGCTATCCTGGCCAGGACGGCAAGACTCGAGTGGTAAAGATCCTAACTACTCACGGTCATATTGTAAGACCAATTTCATTGATCTCCCCTTTGCCATTCGACTCTTGATTCTGTTTTCTACTTCTTTCTGTGTTGGTGGTTTCAGCCTTTGCTTCCCCAGTTCGGTATATTCCTTCCGAATGTACATTTAATTGATTAGTATTCTTGCGCCCACTTGGGTTCTCTTCGATCTTTTACTTTCCATCATTCTTTCTCTTCCATGTAAACCACTAACATACGTTTTGATTTTCTCTCTTGTTTTGCAGTCTCTCATGTTTTTTGAAAGTGTGTTTCAGAGTTCGAGATATTTCTCCTTGCTTAGCTGCTATTTCCAGCATCTATCTGCAGTGCTTCTTGCGGGAAAACGCTGAAGTTACTGCTCCTCAACCGTTGATGGACAAATTCTTACAAGTTCTGCTCATCTCCATCAGAGGGCAACCTTCTCGCCTTTATTCCGTGAAACTACACCTTTCCCTCACTACACATTAAGACCCGAATTCTTTACTAGTGATATGTTTGTGTTTCTATGTTGGCGTTTAGTACGTCACTTCCCCTTCAGCTGTACAAATCACTGTGCATGCCAAGGGGTATGTGCCTGATCGAGGCAGTGTGCTCTTACACCGTGTGCGGGTCGGTCTTTCTGTGCGCTTGTAAGTTAGAATCGCCTCGTGTCGGGGAGTGACGGCTACTGCTACGTAGTGTGTCCGTGTGTGTTCAAGTCTATTTGTGTGTGACTTCGTGTGTATTAGTGGATCTGTGAATAGTAGACCCATTCCCGGTTCCACATATCGGTGACATGTCTGCAAATAGTGGGGGTGCGGAAAATCCGGGGCCCTCTGACGATGACATGGAAGTTATCCTTACTCAGACGGTGCCTTTGACTGTCCCATTTATCCCAGCCTTATCTTCTGGTATCCCGCCATCCGATACGAATTTACCTCTATTAATTTCGACTACCTCAACTCCATCAACTGGGGCCTGTCCTCCGAGACCGTACCCCTTAAACCACTCTGGGCCCTATCACTTTAATATCGAGTCTGCCGACAACGCGCATATTGGTAATTTACACCCTATGGGTTTAGGAAAACTTTTCTATGAGAGAAAAATTGAGGGAATTGCGGCCATTCACCGAAAGGGGTGCAATCGCATACAAATTACCTTTACCACGGCTCGAGCCGCCAACCTTTTTCTACAAAACCCTTTGCTTGGCGAAAAGCATCTGAAAGCTTTCATCCAATCCTCGAACATCCAACGGATAGGTTTAATCCGTGGTGTCGATTTATCTTTATCGAATGACGACATCCTGAAGTATATCGAGCCTCCATGCCCTATAATCAAACTACAACGCATGAACCGCCGTAAAATGATAGATGATAAAGTTGAGATGCTCCCCACGGGTACGATAAAACTTTTTTTTTCGAAGCTCAGACTCTCCCACAATATGTCTCCATTTTTCAAGTCATCCTTGAGGTTCATATTTTTATATTTAGACCGATCATATGTAATCGCTGTCAGCGGTATAGACATACCGGTCAAAATTGTCGTGCACGAGCTCCCCGCTGTGGACGCTGTGCTCAAGGCCATGAAACTTCGACATGTTCCCAAGTCATGGTGCAATGTGTGCACTGTGATGAGAACCATATTAGCGGCTTCGGTGGCGTAGTCGGTAGCATGCTGAACTGCTATGCCCAAGATAGCGGGTTCAAACCCGGCCGAAGTCGTCGGATTTTTTAAGAGCGTTAAAAATCCTTCAGTATGCCTTCCTTCGGAGGGGAAGTATAGCCGGCGGTCCCATGTCATAGATTTATGGCATGAAAAAAATCCTTTCACAGACTAAACTTGTGTAAAGCAAAATTTGTTAGGTTAGATTTCGTCAGAACGCTCTATCAAAGTTCCAACGTTCACCACTAGGTAGCATTGATATCTGGTGGCGAAAGTTGGAACTACTTGAAATTGAACGGAACTTGTAGCTCACCCTTTAGGGTATCCGCTGGAAGCAGCTACAGACTCAGGCGAGCCGAACATGTCCTCGGACACTCCCGGCACTAAAAGCCATACGATAGATAGATAGATAGATAGATAGATAGATAGATAGATAGATAGATAGAACCATATTAGCGGTTCAACCCAGTGTGTGTACCATCAGAACGAAGTTGAGATAAAAACACGTATGTGTGTTGAAAATAAGTCGTATCAAGAAATTGTTGCCCCATTTACTAATCTCTTTCAACCACTCAACGTTCCCCAGCAATTTCCCCCACTTTCCCAAACGTACCCCCCTGCTCAACCTACGTTACCTAAATACGTAAATTTACGTCCATTGTTCAAAGTCCACCCAAAGTGATAGCACCTTTGGGTTATGATCGTCAGGCTTATCTCTCGATAGTTCGGCATGACCGTTCGCCTCGTCCGGTGCCCTCTGACGTCCCTCCGTCGACGTCTAACATGCACTCCAGCCCCTCACCTACCCCTCCTGTGCCACCCAAAACAGGTGTGTCCCAGAAATAACTAGAGATTGTCTTCAACTCATGGACCTTTTGGGCACGAATGCTCAATGGGCCCACATTAAAAAAAATATGTATGATAAAATAGTTCGTCCCCCATTCCATTCCCTTCCTCGCTCCTCCCAACCCCTTGAGTCACCCCAGCATGTACCTTCATTTCCCATCCCATGAAGATCCTGCAATGGAATTCCCATAGCATATTAAACAAACGGCATGAAATACTTCTTCTCATACAGGAATACCAGCCAGAGATTATCCTGTTACAAGAAACATGGTTGTATCATTCATTATCGTTCAATATACCAACATATGTAGTTGAACGTCACGATGGCCCCCCACTATCGTGGTGTGCTTACTCTCATTCACGAGTCACTTGCCTATAATGCCATACCCTTTCTTTTTCACCTTTCCCGCACTTATTTTCTTACCATTTAAATTGACAAGTATCATATTACCAATCTTTACATTCCCCCAGATGCCAAGGGTAACGAAAGACAGTGGAAATCCTTCTTTACTTATTGTCAATCCGTCCCGTATCATATTCTGGGCGGTGATTTCAATGCCCATCACACGGAATGGGGCAGCGCCCGGATTACTCCTAAAGGTCGTCATATATGGACGTTGTCCCAACTTGCTTCGTTTCATCTCCTCAATGATGGTTCTCCCACCCGTCTTTCCGTTCCCTCGCAAGATCCCAGTGCTGGCGACTTAACCTTTGTGTCCCTTCCTCTAGCGCACCTGTTCTTTTTGCAAACGACTCCGCATCTGCATCTCAGTGACCATTATCCCATAATAATTACCGGTTCTTCTATAACCCTGTCCCCACCCCGTGTGCAAACTCCTTGCTTCTTTCGACAGTTTAAATATTTTGAACAGGTGTTGTTTTACGAGTATATCCAACAACATTTTTGCCAAGCCGCTCCACCTGTTCGCTCTTCTTATAAAGACACTTTGACACTTATCAACCACTTATTTCTTGCCGAGAACGATCTGGTCAAGCAATTTTTCACATCCCCTGGTGGGACGCCGAATGTACACGCTTGGTCAAGCTTCGCAAAGCGTTACTTCACCTCCTTCGTATATACCACACCCTAAATACCACACCCCGTATACTTATCTGCAGTATAAAAAGTTTGTTGTAACTATTCAAAGCACCTTCAATGACAAGCGTCGCCCTGCTTGGCAGAAATATGTAAATTCCATTAACCACCTAGCTCCCCTTACTCACATCTGGAATTGTATACGAACCTTATCGAAGAGTACAAAATATGCGCCTCCACATCGTCTTTATTTTGAAAATTCCTTATGCTTCTATCGTAGTTTAACACCTGATTTTGTTGCATTTGCCTCACCATCCTACCAATATGTCACGACTTCCAAATTTACCTGACTCATCCAACCTATTCTAACAGCCGAACTCCGCCAAGCCCTTTCTCTCAAAAAATCCTCCACCCCCGGTCCCGACTACATTTCTTACCAAGTGCTCAATAGTTTACCTTCTTACGCTCATCTGGTCCTCCTCGAATTTTATAATGCTGTCTTACGTACGGGTCATATTCCTTCCATATGGAATGATTTTTTAAATTACTTCCCATCTTAAAACCCGAAAAAAAACCGCCCTACCCAGCAGTTACAGGGGAATTCAGCTTGGTTCCTGTATCCGCAAAACGTTTCAGCGAATAATATTGGCGAGGCTAATATGGGCTCTAGAGTACCACGATTTGGTTCCAAAAACCCAATTTGCTTTTGTAAAACGCAAATCGACCACTGATGCTTTACCGATGCCTTACCGATCTCCTCTTGGCCAGCTGTCGTTAACATTTTACGGTAGCAGCTTTTTTTTTAGACATCCAAGGCGCATATGATAATGTAAACGTCTCGTTGTTGTTGGATGTACTATGTAAATGGAAATCCCCTCCCCCCCTTATTAAATTGATTGCCGCCTTTCTCCACTACCGGTACCGTCACGTCATTCTTGCAACTTTCCCCACTGCCCTTAATTCGCGTTTTTCGTCTTCCGGTTTACCACAAAGTGATATTCTTAGCGGTATCCTATATCTCCTTTATACCAGTGAGATCGAGGAACTATTACTCCCACATGTCCGGCTTATTCAATATGCCGATGACCTTCTTTTATATTGTTCGCACCCCGATTTATCTCTGTGTAGACAACATATGTTCCATGCCCTCACGATTTTACATTCCTGGCTCTTTAATCACGGTCTTGACACAGTACCCCCAAAAAAATCTGCCTTATTTTTTTACTCATAGACATCTCTACGACCGTACCCCGCTTCTCTACCAACAGGGCTCTTTTGCCATCATCCATCAAACCAAATACCTAGGGCTTCTGATAGATGATAAGTTGACATGGGCGCCCCAACTGGCTCACCTAAAATTACACGTTACAAAAAATACATCTTCTTCGATCGTTAACGGGCCGTTCTTGGGGAGCTGACCCCCAAATTTTGTTACTTTTATATCACTCTATCGTCAGGGCCTCCCTGGAGTACGGTTGTCATTTTTATGACATCATGCCCTAGTTTCTTCTCACGGTATTAGATAAATTACAGTATGCCGCTCTGCGAATTGTCTTGGGAGCTCTCACCACCAATCCCACGCACGCCCTTCTTATCGAAGCTACCAAGCCGCCTATTGGTCTCCGACGGACGTATCTGTCTTCTCGCTATCTCCTTCGTAAAATGGCTCTTGCTGCTTCTCCCATTGTACCGAAATTACATTTACTACAGGAGTATCATCATCAACACTTATTTAAAAAATATTCCCCCCTCTCTATTCTTCAATCTTTTATCGGCCTTACTAGTATTCCTCCTAACATTCTCTAAACCTGGAAGCCACTCTGCTATAATGCGCCCTTACATCTGTATCAGTTCCTTCCTGATGTTATTAATCATTCCCCTACTTTTCTCAAAAAGATTCATTTCATTCCCACCCTATCGCCCGTCGATATGTCTGTCAACTTTAAGAAAATGCTCCCTGTTGTACTACCATATACACCGATGGCTCTAAATTCGGCTCCCCTCCTGGCGTGCAGCAGCCTTTTATGTCCCCGCCATCCAACATCTTGCTTCCTTTACGTTACCTCATAACTTATCTATTTTTTTCCGCTGAAGCTTTCGCTATCCGACAAGCCCTCCTAAATGTCAAAAGGAATGTTATATCTCGCTCACTCATTTTATCCGACTCAAGAAGTGTTCTCCAGGCCTTGCAAAATGTCTCTCACACCGACAACTGGTTCATACTTCATATCCTCAGGTTGACGTATGATTTGACTCAGTCGGGATTCACGGTTGTTTTTTCTTGGATCCCCGGCCACACGGCTATTTTAGGGAATGGACACGCTAATCAGGCCGCCAAACGTGCTGCGCGTGGCCACGGCATCCCCATCGTCATCACCACTCCCGCCTCTGATTTTATACCTCATCTGAAAAATCAATTGAAAGATGACTAGTCTCTACAATGGCGGGGTTATTCTAGAGATAAGGCAAAGTTTTATTATAATCTATCACCGTCGATACCCCATCTTCCTTGGTTTTATAATGGTCGCTACACTCGCCGTCATATAATTACCATTATTCGCTTACGTTTTTGAGAGAAAAACCTAGCGTACGGAGTGAATGAATTAGCGTAGTACTACGCTAGATTTTTCTCTCCCCTTAACCATTTCGGTACTTCTTTATTCCCCTAAAATTCCCGTCCTAACTGCTGTATTGAAATATCTTTCCGACTGTCACTTGCCTCTTTAACTTTTTCCCTTATGTGTGACGCCTCGTGTTTGTTTATACGTAGTAAGTCCCCAAGATGCGTCACTTGGGCGTGAAGTTTAGCACCTTATTGTGTCCTTGTTTGTTTATGTGTCATCCCCCTTCAACGTCATACTCCTGATTCCTCTTCTACTCTTCGTCGGATAATAGATCATTTTTGACAATCTGCGGATTAGTGACTGGGTAAAGAGTTCACTACGCCCAAAACCCCTAAAAAACAGAAGAAGCCGGTTCGAGGCACTGGGACCTCGGGCAATACCTGCTCTGCCAGGTAGGTATTGTTTTGGCTGGGTGGGCAACTCAAACTAACGCTTGGGGCGCTGCGGTCGGTCTGGATAAGTAGGGTAAAAATACTCAATAACACGCGTTTGATATGGAATACTTTTTATTTTTCGGTTATAATCAGTACATGTGGTCCCTGAAATAATGACGGTGTTATTTTCAATTGTATATATGTATAAATTAATGTGCGATAGACATGATCTAATTTGTGTGTTGCACTGGATTTTATGTGTCAGTTGCATATTATCAAGCATCGGTTGTCTGCTGGTATTTGTTTTTGTGCAGTTCGAGTCATGGCGCTGTTACGTTTAAAAGCTATATTTGAGTTTGCTCACTGTACCACAGAATCTAGAAATTATTTGCTGCTTGGTAGGGCGAAGGGATGAGTTTTACTTGTATTAAAACTCGGGGTAGACAGGAATTGCTTGATTTGGATGGTAGTTATTAACCCTGCGAAGTCAAATTAGGCCTATATGACTCGTAGTGGAATGGCTCGGATATCGCAGAGCGAGATGATGGCGGTTGGTAGGGTTATTGGAAATGAACTAGGGATCGGGGAAGGATACCTGACTGGTGAAGCTTGGCTGTCCTCGGCTGGTGTAGGCTTGGCTGTCTTGGTTCGGCTTGGCTCGGCGAGACTGTGCTTGGCTGTCTAGGTGTGGCTTGGCTCGGCGTAAGTGAACAACCCGTCCTGTCGTCAGTGAGTGTAGTGGTGAGTGGTCCAACCCGCTCTTGTTGCCCGTATTTATTTGGTATCGTCACCTTTCGGCTATTGCTATTTGCACCTTTTGGAAAGTGATGAAAATGTATATCCGCAGCCCTCTTATACGTCGACTTACAGCCGTAAACTGAGCAATATACTTTGCTTTTATTCATTTTGCACTCTTATCAACGAGTAAAACTTACAACTTATGTATAAACACGAAGAATTTACCACGATCTGCTTACCAATACAAGAAACCATATACAAACAGTCACCACGTGACAAATGTACCCTACTTGGTAAGTTTCTCATTTTTACAGCTAGATGTCATATCAGATAGCTGGAGTCTCAATTATAAACGCCAGCATATGCTCTTAGCATATGACGCACTTTGGAAGCATATGTTTTTAGCAAAATCCGCGCTATCTCTTCAGGACCCAATACCACCAGAGGTACGCCAACCAGTCTCGCGCCGCCCGGCCTGTTGGTATTAAACTCGATAGCTCGTTTACTTAAATAGGAGTAAATAATAATATTTTTTTACGTCTCTTTGAACTACTGCGGTTTTTAGAGACGCCGGGGTGCCGGAATTTTGCCCCGAAGGGGATCTTAACGCGACAGTAAATCTACAGACAGAGTTCTCGCACCCTCAAATGCCAGCTGACTTCGCCTGGATTAGTTCCTGCAACCTTTGGCACTGAAAGCGAGAAAGTTACCGCTGAGCCACGCAGCCAGCCCGAAATAGGAGTGGCTGTAGGTCCCTGTAAGATCCGGACATCTAGCGAGGTGCCTCCGTGGCAAGTCCCGCGTCCCGAAATTCTGTTAGATACACAGAGGTCCTAAGGTGAACACGGATCCCTCCGTTTACCGGAGGCAGTTCCACAGCATAGCTCACCAATTTCCGGACGCTGACATTCTCTACACGGATGGTTTGAAGGTGGACGAGAGGGAGGGTTGTGCAAATGCCAAAATCTCTTTGCTTTAGAACTGTAGTGTGTTCACTGCGGAGCTCGTTGCCATATATGAAGCTCTGAAGTTTGCACTACAGGATGCACGAATCCACTTTCTCGTGTGTACCGACTCTTTGAGTTCGTTGCAGTCAGTTGCTACATGTTTCCCGCAACACCTCCAAGTGCAGCGGATCCACGACCTACTAGCCGGGTTGTGCCGCGCTGACACTCGAATCACTTTTCTGTGGCTTCTAAGCCACATGGGAATTGCGGGAAATGAGTTAGCGGATCAAGCTGCAAAAGAGGCGGAATCACTACCACCTCGACCAATGGAGGTATCCGCTAGAGATATTCGCTCTCAGTTACGCCTACAAGTTCTGGCATTTTTGGGAGAGTCAGTGGCTAGCTGATCCAATGCCCAGTAAACTGACAGTACATAGCATGATAATATGTATCCTTTATTTGTGATATTTGTGTGTAGAGTAAGCGGACGTTATGTTCTGTTGTATTTTATGAAACATTTGGCGTCAACATTTATGTGTTTACGCAGTGTTAGCAATTACCATGTGCATGAGCTAGGCCTCCCAGATGACAGATGGGCGGCGTTGCCAAACCTTATGACACGGCTTGAGAATTGTAGACGGCGATGCCTAACATCATTAGTTTCAGGTTGGGCATACTGCTGGTATAATCTGACGACACATCGAATGTAGGCATCTCAGCTTCGCTCTAATGTTGACTGCATACAGGAAATTAATCAAATACACAGTACCGGTACATGTGAAACTTCAGGAACACTTCTAGCTCCAATATTCCGCCTTGATACCGTACAGTGGTAATGGGCAGCCCAGACTTAACTACTCTTTCAATGTTATCTTGCTCACAAGAGTACGGTATATAATGTAGGCATGGTTTGTTTGTAAATTCACCAACTCCTTTACAAAATCTTCATTATCCTCACAACGAGCATGTCAGTCACTCGGCCAAACAAATTTTGGACTTGAGCCTTTATACACTTAATTGCATCACTGCATGTCAACTGTATGAAGTTCGCTAAATTCACATCTTGGGAGACCTTCAACACAAGCGTGGACTTACTCCTTTCCAGGTTCTCGTTTCTAAGAACAGGTGGGCATACAAGTATGTTTCATTGAATCAAGGGGTAATTAATTCTGTCTGCATCCAAATCTCCAGAAAGGCGCAGGCCACGGACAGCCAATTCATACTGGCACGCTGCTAATAAGTCAACTCTCCGTGCCGCCAATTTTACATGAAACAGGTTATATCAAACTTTAGAAGCAGCCCACCTTAGTGAGAAGCAAACAGTTTGGCCATTGCAACATCACGCCCACCGTGGTTATATAGTCCCGTGTACTTGCATGTGTGTGGGGAGAAGTTTTGTCTGATAACCCGTGTTATTGTGTTGACTGTATTGATATGTGAATTTTGTAATTCAGGTGAGAGTGGGCAAGGAGGCGGCCTTGGCCTTAAATTAGGAATCATTCTGGCATTTGCCAGGATTATAATTTGGAAACCAATGAAAACTACTTCCAGGTTGGCTGCGTTCCCTCCACAAACATGCCAGCAAGGTTTTGTTTGTTGGCAGATGACCTCTCTGTTCCTCCCCTTAAAACTCCAATAACTAACTAAAGTTTTGGTATATTGGCTTTCACTGCCAGTGAATTAAACTCAGCAATTCTTTTAGGTTTGTGCCGTGTCTTGTGTGTCTTTTTTGCCAAGGACACCAAGCTGGCTCATAAGCGGGCTCTTGGTGTCTCCGCCCGGACCCCCACAGGAGTAGCGAACTGCGTGCTACCTCTCTTTATAAGAAGTGCAACTGCACCACTTTACTGCGAGAACTAAAAGCTCAAGCAGCCTCAACCTTCCTATGAAGGCTTCCAAAAAGATGGTGCCAGCTTGTTGTCCTAGGCGAAACCACACACAAGACACCGTACAAACCTAAAAGAATTGCTGAGTTTTAACTAAAGTTTTGTTGTTGTTTTATGTGAGGGGCTTGGCCATTGCGATCATTTAGACATTTTAGACCCATACAGTTGGGTGTGTAATTGTGTCTGATAACCTGTGCTATTGTAATGATTCTAATAGTGTGTTAATTTGCAGTAGCGTAGCGTCAGGGTAGACAAGGTAGACACTGTCTATCCAAATTTACGAAACAAATGACAGGTTATATTATTATTTATTGTAATGTTTTTCTTCCAAGTTCTTAAGCCTTAATAGTAATTTTCATGATTTAAAAGTTTCAACACTTGCATCCTGCGTACCAACAGCGAGGCAGTTAGACACTTGGGAGGACGTCTTCCCTGCCTTCTTATTCAAGCGTGCAGGATCGTGCTCGCGCCACCATCCCCTCCATGCCCCTCCACGCTGCCTGCTGTCAACATAATAGACATGTATTTCTGTCGCGATGTGGTGAACGTTTCGTGATCCTGTACTTACTGTGCCTTTGTTTCTAGTTATATTAACCATGGGAAGTGATGAGCTATTAGCTGACGTGAACAGTGTAACCTTGATTCTGTAAGATTTCTTCATAGTAGTCTAATTCACTATCATAATAAACACTTGAACAAAAGTTGAAACTAAAATCTAAAATAAATGGCACTCAGTTGGATTTGTCCCAAAAAGATGGCAAAGTTAGCCTACAAGAAAATTTAAAAGTAGATGCCATTCGAAATATAGATGGTTATGTGGTTCTCAGCACACAAAAGTAGGTAATATAAGGCGGTTCTGGCACAGGGGCTAATGGTCAACATGCCGCCGCGCGCAACCAGCCCTTTGTTATTCTTATGGAGGGCACAGTCAGAGCTGGCACAGGGGCTAATGGGCAACATGGCCGCCACGCCCTGAGACCGTCAATGACTTCACAGGGAGAGGTCGGCCGTGTAGTTGCCAAATGGAATATTTATTATTATTATTTTTATTATTATTAATATTATTATTAGGTAATTATTTACTGATCATGTACAATCAAGACCAGCCTTATATTGTTCACATCGTGGTGTAGGGGCTAGTAATCTTGAATGGAACCGCGGAGACCCGGGTTCGATTCCTGGCTCTGCCAAGAAATTTAATTTCAGGTCTCACGAGTGGAACGGGGTACACTCAGTCTTGTGAGGCAAAAGTGAGAAAAGGCGGGTTTAATTCACACCTCTGCCATTCAGCCTAAACCAACTTCATTTAACCATGTGAGAGTACACATAATAAACTAAGTTATAACCTAACCTAACCTAACTTCACTAACCTAACCTAACTTCACCTAACCTAACCTATCTTCAAAGTTAGAGCAAATATGAGAGCAAATGTGAGAGCACACTTAATAAATTAATTTATAACCTAACCTAACTTAACCTAACCTAACCTAACCTAACTTCAAAGTCAGAGCAAAAAAGTAAGAGCAAATGAGAGAGCACAAATAATAAACTTAGTTATAACCTAACCTAACTTCAAAGTCAGAGCAAAAAAAGTAAGAGCAAATGAGAGAGCACAAATAATAAACTTAGTTATAACCTAACCTAACCTAACCTAACACACAGAAACCTTATTTAAAGATTTTAGATTTTACATTTTAACATTTTACATTTTAACATTTTAGATTTTTATTTTTATTTTACATTCTTAGATTATACATTTTACATTTTTGATTTTTTTGTATTTTAGATTTTAGTTTTTTTTAGATTCTACATTTTAAATTTAAGATTTTTTGATTTTAGATTTTACATTTTACATTTTCCGAAAAGAGCAAACTACAAGGTCACATACCTAACCTCACCAAACCTAACATAACCAAACCTAACTTAAGCTAATCCAAAGGCTAATGCACAAACACAAAGTATATAAGGGCACATGCAACTATCCTTATGCTAGTCTTATAGGCTACTGTACAACATGATCACTACCCCAACCGGGGTATTTTTTTTCATTTTGTTGTTTACACATTTGTCAATTTTCCAATTTCCCATTTACAGTTTTTAAAATGTCAGTTTAAAGTTTTTCAATTTTATGATATAGAAACATGGATTTTCCAATTTGTTGTTTACACATTTGTCAATTTACCAAATTCACATTTTCAGTTTTAAAAATTTCAGTTTAATGTTTTTTCTATTTTTTCAATATGGAAACATGGATTTTCCAATTTGTGTTTTACATGTTCATTTTGCATTAGGAGTGGAGAGAGGTGGGTAGTAATTAAAAATGTACAAGCAGTGTCCATACAATATTTTTTATTTTAAATACATGTACACTATTTACACATAATACATTTTTATATATTCTTTATTTGTTATAAATTGTACAGTTGTTTTTATTTTGTTTTCTATTTTATTTATTTTTGTTTATGAATTTTTTTATATTTATTTTTGTAGTGCTATTGTTTTATTTCCTAAATTGTTTTGTTTTATGTATTTGCTAGTTGCAGGCAGAAGATTTTGATATTCATAACTTAACTCTTTAAGCATGGTTAATGATTGAGTAATGACCATAGGCATGTGTACCTATACCTTCAGCATCAATCACTCTTTTATCATCACCAGGACACAAAGCAATTTTGTTTAGTCTTATAGATGATATGTCATGTTGTTTAGAAGCGATAATGTTCATTGGTATTCTTTTTACATTGTTTTTCATGACACAATCCTTATAATCTTGAAAGCATATACAATTTTTGACAACACCTCTGTTAATACCTTTAATCTTTTTGATTTATTTACCATTTATGTCTAAAGCGTACATTTTAGCTCTAAGTCCAACAAATGTTTTTATAATTTGTCCACAAGCCTCGTCTTTAAATTTCCCCAACGTTTTCTTGTTTGATGTAGAGTAACATATGTGATTAGTAGCATAATCTGATGTGTCCAGGTGTTCTAGGAAATCCAACTTGTTTTGATATACATCTGGGGTGTTAACCAAATAAATGAACGAGTCGGTATCCATATACATGAGTTTAAGATTGTTCATTCCATAATAGGGTAGCAGGACATCATAGGGCTGGGAATACATTACAGTTTTTGAAATATCCAGTATACACATTCCAATATATATATAGGCATATTGAATACAATGTTGCGTTTAGCCTTGTGGAAAGCAGCTAGGTTAGGACCATACATTGTTCTGTCAATAAATGTCGGCTTTGCTATTAGCTTTTCTGCCTTTTTGCTGTCAGTCATAAGACGTATGTCTATTCTTTTACGGATATTTTCCATTGTTTTTCCAAAAATGGCATTGTTGAATAATTTGTACAGATTTTTCTCAAAATTATTTTTGGCTTGTTTTCGAAGGTTGTTATTAAAATCAACGTATGCTTTTAGCCAAGGTCTTTGTTTAAACTTTAACACACGATGAACTTTTATCAATTTTATTCCATGATCTAAAGCCTGTTTTAATGCCATGTAGTGAACAACATATCGCCTTCGATTTCCAAGATGAGGAATTAGTTTTTTCAGAGACGAATCCTTAGGTCGTGTACACTTGTAGGAAAGGTAAATCGTTGTGTAGATCATGAAGGTCAGATGGGTTATCAACATCAACGTCTAGAATGTATCCCACAGGATCGTCTTCCTTTAGTTTTTCTAGATCAACAGTATCTGGAGAAACCCACTGAAATCCGCCATAAGGAAGAGAGTGGCACATAGCCCACCCGTATTGGTTGTTGGCATCATCATAGGTAATAAACTGCGATGGTTTCTCAGAATCACAGGTTTCCATGTATTTATTGTTAGCTTCAGCATACCGATGAGACACCTGGCATATGCCTCCACGTATTCCAGACTCAATTAGAAGAATCTGATCGTAATCCCGTAGCAATTCCAGTTCAATTCCTGCGTAAAGGAGCATTGCCTCGAAACTTAAACCAGGCGAAGTAAAAAGTGTGCAGCATCAACTCGGTGTATTTCTAGTGTTTTGTTTCTAAACGTTTCAAAGCTGTCTGCAAGAAGGAGTACATCTGAAGTTAGGTAGAGGTCACTATATTCCCCTAGAGTTTTAATGTTGAACTGATTCCAGACATTTTTGGCATGTTCATAGTCTTCTTGACTAACATCTTCTTGACTTAATTTGTTAAAGAATACCTCTTTTGGAGGTAAACACGTTTCACTTAACTTTTCCCATTAGTCAATGTAGTCATAACAAAATACCCCTTTACGAGTCATGAGCATTGCATTTTCTTTTTCAAAGTACTTATCTGTTTCAGGGTATAATGTTAAGTTGGAAACTAAGTTTTCCAAACTACTTGCCATTAACCGAAACGTGTCCACAAATCTAAGCTTAACATTTCCTACATATTTGGTAAAGGAAATGTACGTTTCTTTGGAGTTAGCGATAACATCCACTCTCTCAGTAGTACATCCTAATTGCTTTACAATGAAATTTGCGTCGTAGCCACTCATATTATGTAGAAACTAAGGAACGGGGTTACGTGTTTTACACCTCAAATTACAGTTATTGTGAGCACTTGCACGGTATTCCCCTGTAATATGGCAGTGGTCTCGAACTTTCCAGTCCTCTTTGGTAAATTGTTTTTGAAACAAATAACAGGTTTCAGAACATTGGAACTCTGCTTCTTGATCCTGAGTTAAGGCCTTTGGAACATTTAAGCTGCAGACAGCTTTGAAACGTTTAGAAACAAAACACTAGAAAGACACCGAGTTGATGCTGCACACTTTTTACTTCGCCTGGTTTAAGTTTCGAGGCAATGCTCCTTTACGCAGGAATTGAACTGGAATTGCTACGGGATTACGATCAGATTCATCTAATTGAGTCTGGAATACGTGGAGGCATATGCCAGGTGTCTCATCGGTATGCTGAAGCTAACAATAAATACATGGAAACCTGTGATTCTGAGAAACCATCGCAGTTTATTACCTATGATGATGCCAACAACCAATACGGGTGGGCTATGTGCCACTCTCTTCCTTATGGCGGATTTCAGTGGGTTTCTCCAGATACTGTTGATCTAGAAAAACTAAAGGAAGACGATCCTGTGGGATACATTCTAGACGTTGATGTTGATAACCCATCTGACCTTCATGATCTACACAACGATTTACCTTTCCTACAAGTGTACACGACCTAAGGATTCGTCTCTGAAAAAACTAATTCCTCATCTTGGAAATCGAAGGCGATATGTTGTTCACTACATGGCATTAAAACAGGCTTTAGATCATGGAATAAAATTGATAAAAGTTCATCGTGTGTTAAAGTTTAAACAAAGACCTTGGCTAAAAGCATACGTTGATTTTAATAACAACCTTCGAAAACAAGCCAAAAATAATTTTGAGAAAAATCTGTACAAATTATTCAACAATGCCATTTTTGGAAAAACAATGGAATATATCCGTAAAAGAATAGACATACGTCTTATGACTGACAGCAAAAAGGCAGAAAAGCTAATAGCAAAGCCGACACTTATTGACAGAACAATGTATGGTCCTAACCTAGCTGCTTTCCACAAGGCTAAACGTAACATTGTATTCAATAAGCCTATATATATATTGGAATGTGTATACTGGATATTTCAAAAACTCTAATGTATTCCCAGCACTATGATGTCCTGCTACCCTATTATGGAATGAACAATCTTAAACTCATGTATATGGATACCGACTCGTTCATTTATTTGGTTAACACCCCAGATGTATATCAAAACAAGTGGATTTCCTAGAACACCTGGACACATCAGATTATGCTACTAATCACATATGTTACTCTACATCAAACAAGAAAACGTTGGGGAAATTTAAAGACGAGGCTTGTGGACAAATTATAAAAGCATTTGTTGGACTTAGAGCTAATATGTACGCTTTAGACATAAATGGTAAATAAATCAAAAAGATTAAAGGTATTAACAGAGGTGTTGTCAAAAATTGTATAAGCTTTCAAGATTATAAGGATTGTGTCATGAAAAACAATGTAAAAAGAATACCAATGAACATTATCTCTTCTAAACAACATGACATATCATCTATAAGACTAAACAAAATTGCTTTGTGTCCTGGTGATGATAAAAGAGTGATTGATGCTGAAGGTATAGGTACACATGCCTATGGTCATTACTCAATCATTAACCATGCTTAAAGAGTTAAGTTATGAATATCAAAATCTTCTGCCTGCAACTAGCAAATACATAAAACAAAACAATTTAGGAAATAAAACAATAGCACTACAAAAATAAATATAAAAAAATTCATAAACAAAAATAAATAAAATAGAAAACAAAATAAAAACAACTGTACAATTTATAACAAAAATATATATAAAAATGTATTATGTGTAAATAGTGTACATGTATTTAAATTTAAAAATATTGTATAGACACTGCTTGTACATTTTTAATTACTACCCACCTCTCTCCACTCCTAATGCAAAATGAACATGTAAAACACAAATTGGAAAATCCATGTTTCCATATTGACAAAATAGAAAAAACATTAAACTGAAATTTTAAAAACTGAAAATGTGAATTTGGTAAATTGACTAATGTGTAAACAACAAATTGGAAAATCCATGTTTCTATATCATAGAATTGAAAAACTTTAAACTGACATTTTAAAAACTGTAAATGGGAAATTGTGAAATTGATAAATGTGTAAACAACAGAATGCAAAATCCATGTTTCCGTATTATGAAATTGAAAAAAATAAAACTGACATTTTAAAAAAGCTGAAAATGGGAAATTGGAAAATTAACAAATGTGCAAACAACAAAATGCAAAATCCATGTTTTCATATTATGAAATTGAAAAACTTGAAACTGACTTTAAAAAAACTGAAAATGGGAAATTGGAAAAATGACAAATGTATAAACAACAAAATGGAAAAATTACCCCGGTTGGGGTAGTGATCATGTTGTTCAGTAGCCTATAAGACTAGCATAAGGATAGCTGCATGTGTCCTTATATACTTTGTGTATTTGCATTAGCCTTTGGATTAGCTTAAGTTAGGTTTGGTAAAGTTAGGTTTGGTGAGGTTAGGTATGTCACCTTGTAGTTTACTCTTTTCGGAAAATGTAAAATGTAAAATCTAAAATCAAAAAATCTTAAATTTAAAATGTAGAATCTAAAAAAACTAAAATCTAAAATACAAAAAGTCAAAAATGTAACATGTAAAATCTAAAAAATGTAAAATGAAAAAAATCTAAAATGTTAAAATGTAAAATATAAAATCTTTAAATGAGATTTCTGTAGGTTAGGTTATAACTAAGTTTATTATTTGTGCTCTCTCATTTGCTCTTACTTTTTTTTTGCTCTGACTTTGTAGTTAGGTTAGGTTAGGTTATAACTAAGTTTATTATTTTTGCTCTCTCATTTGCTCTTACATTTTTGCTCTGTCATTGAAGTTAAGTTAGGTTAGGTTAGGTTATAACTTCGGTTATTATGTGTGCTCTCACATTTGCTCTCGTATTTGCTCTAACTTTGAAGTTAGGTTAGGTTAGGGTAGGTGAAGTTAGGTTAGGTTAGTGAAGTTAGGTTAGGTGAAGTTAGGTTAGGTTAGGTTATAACTTAGTTTATTATGTGTGCTCTCACATTTGCTCTCACTTTGAAGTTAGGTTAGGTTAGGTGAAGTTAGGTTAGGTTAGGTTAGGTTAGGTTAGGTTAGGTTAAATGAAGTTGGGTTAGGCTGAATGGCAGAGGTATGAATTAAACCCGCCTTTTCTCACTTTTGTCTCACAAGACTGAATGTACCCCGTTCCACTCGTGAGACCAGAAATTAAATTTCTTGGCAGAGCCTCCGCGGTGCCATTCAAGATTACTAGCCGCTACACCACGAGGTGGACAATATAAGGCTACTCTTGATTGTACATGATCAATGAATAAATACCTAATAATAATAATAATAATAATTATTATTATTATTATTATAAATATTCCATTTGGCAACTACACGGCCGACCTCTCCTTGTGACGTCATTGACAGTCTCAGGGCGTGGCGGCCATGTTTCCCATTAGCCCCTGTGCCAGCTCTGACTGTCCCCTCCATAGAATAACATAGGGCTGGTTGCGCGCGGCGGCCATGTTGCCCATTAGCTCCTATGCCAGAACCGCCTTATATTAAGTACTCACAAAGTACCGACAGCGGTGGCTACGCTCGCTAAAGCGGAGCGTTAGGTCATGAGGCCAAAGTCTCTGATGACTCAGTAGATGAGTGGGTTCGATCACCACCGTCGGCCGTCCTTGAAATGGTTTTCCGTGGTTTCCCCATTTTCCTTCTAACAGGCCACGGCCGCTTCCTTCCACATCCTTGCCCAGTTTCATCCATCTTCATCCATTCCATCTCTCATCCCGGCGCGCAGGTCGCCCACCTGCGTCGACTATAAAGACCTGCACTCGGTCTCTCAGGAGGCCACACGACAAAAGAAAGCACCAAAAGTCACTTCATTGTTAATACTGTTTGATAATTGGGGGCGAAGAAGCATGGGCCCGTACGGTATCACAACAATAAAAAATGAGGCAAAACTCTATAAAACATTCAGGGACCAAGAAACACATCAATAATGCGGAGATGTTTCACATGCTATCAAGAAATAAATTTGAGCATTGTTTAGTGGAAACAACGCCATTAGCAGCTGTGAAACATAATGAAAATGTAACTCGAAATAGACGAATAGTGGGTCGCCTAATAGATGGTGTGCCATCTCGGGCGGCAAGAACTTGCCTTTAGAGGGCACAGAGAAGGCCACAAATCTCTTAATAAGGGCTATTATTTGGACATCCTCGATTTGCTGGCAATAGAAGAATATTTTATGAAAGTAGGCAGCTCTGTTTTTGAAGGAACGTCTCGAGACATCCAAAATGATTTAATCCAATCTGTCACTAATGCCGTAAGGGAAAGGATTTCAGAAGAGCTTTCGTCATCTAAATTTGTGGCCAATCAGGCAGATGAGACTAATGGCGTGTCCTTCAAAGCTCAATTAAGTGTAATTGTGCGATATATCAGTAACTCGAGAGTTGAGGAAATATTTGTAGTTTCTTCGATGTAGGCCTATCATTAGATAAAATTGCACAGGGTTCGGAAATACACGCGTAATTTTCGATCTGGAAGAATATCAGTAGCGTAGCCAGGATCGACCAATGGGAGGGGTTATAGGTACTCAAGCCAAATTCTACAAGCATTTCGTCCAGCGGCGTAGCCGCATTCGTCAAACGTGCACCATGGTCGCAAGGGCAGCTGTGGTATGTTAAAACATGTTAGGTTGGCAAGGGTTATAACCGAATATTTTTATGTTATGATGGTACTTATTATGTATGTTATTTTGTTTTCAAGAAAAATAAAAGAGTAGTACACTGCTCTGCCTTGCAAGTGAAAATGGTGTGTGAATCTTTGAGTGTAGTGAAACCTAAAATATTATAAATTAGAGAAAGCAGACTGAATCAGTTTACTAAAATATCAAATCTAGAACAGATTATGGGCCCAGATGCGCCAAATGCAATGGGTAAACTGTGAAACAAGATAAATAATCAGCGTGTTGAAGAAAAACAAAAGACTAAGGCAATGGCATCAGAAAATAGTGAACTACACAGCATACAAAAACTCAGCAGCCCTGACACATTTCAACTGTGGGATTTTGAAATTCAAATTCTATTTAAAGCCAAGCAAGTATCGGATGTTGTTAATGGACAAGAACCTCTCACTGAAATACCACAAGATGCAGCTCAAAGGAGAAAGGCATGGTTGGCCAAAGATGCTAAAGCTCAGTATTATATTCTGAGAACAATTGACAAGGTGGTGAAAAATCATATTCTGACATGTACTACTTCCAAAGAAATGTATGAAGCACTCAGAGGTGTATTCAGAAGAGATACCAGTCAACAAAAACCACAGCTGCTCATGGACTTCCATGGTTTTAAGTTTGATAAAACTAAGGGAATGATGATGAACATCAGCCATCTAAGAAATATTGTCTTCAAACTACAACAATTCAAAGAAATATCTGAAGAGATGGTTATGGCAAAAATCCTTTTTTCATTGCCTGAGCAATATCACTATTTCTCAACTGCATGGGAATCTACACCTACTTCAGATAGATCCATTGAAAATCTTGTGGCTAGACTTTGTGTTGAAGACTACTAGTTGTCAAGTAGGCCTAAGTCAGAAGAGACAAGTGTTGTTTTTGGTGCACAAAATAAATACAAGAGGTCAAAAGGGTCTCAAGTGAAGTGTTATAAATGTGGGGGAGAAGGGCATATTAAAACAAGATGTCCAAAGAAGAAATATTGCAAGATCTGTAAACGTGACACTCACAATGAAGAAGAATGCTTCAAGAAAAGAAACAATGTGCTTGACAGTAAGAAATGCATTTACTGTAATAAATCTAATCATGTGTCTGACAACTGCTGGTTCAAAGAAGAACATGAAAAGAAGAAAGACAAAGTATCCTTCCTTGCAGACTCTGAACAGTATGGTGAAGTGTTATTCTGTGAAAAACTAAATGAAAATATGTTTGTGGTAGACAGTGGTTCTACATCACATCTGACAAATAAGCGTGACATTTTATCAAATACTGAATATCAGAAGCTAAAATATACAGTGCAAAGAGAGGTGAAACAATGAACGCTGTGTTGTCAGGAGACATTGAAACTGACAACGTGTTGTTTAAAGATGTGTCTTATGTGCCACAACGTACCAGAGACTTACTCTCTGTCAATGCCATCACTGAAAACAATGGAGAGGTAAGATTCAAAAATAAAGAAGTTTTGTTTTTAAAGGATGATAAAGTTGTGCTTACAGGAAAGAAAACTCCAGGTGGATTGTTTGTTGTGGACTTAATCACTCAACATCAAGAAGAAACACTCCTAATCCAAACTGAAGAAGAACACATGGTATGGCACAAGAAATTAGGCCATATTAGCTTTGGAAATCTACAGAAACTTCCTAACCTATGTCAGGGAGTGCCAATTTCTCTAAGTAAATCCAAAGTTAACCCTAGATGTGAAATATGTGCTATAGCAGAACTCAACAGAAATCCTTTTAACGCAGTGCGACAAAGAGCAGCGAGACCTTTGGAAATTATGCATACAGACCTGTGTGGTAAAATTGAACCACCAACTTTTGACAACAAGAACTATTTTATGTTATGTATAGACGATTTCATCCATTTTGTACAAGTGTATTTGCTAGAAACCAAAGACGAAGCTGAAGGTTTTTTAAAGGACTATATTGCTGAAGCAGAAAACCATCATAACCTAAAAGTGTCTAAAATAAGAGTTGATAATGGTGGAGAATATCGGTCTAATGACTTCAAGAACTGGTGTAAGGGTAAAGGTATCAAATTAGACTATACCATACCTCATACACCTCACTTGAACGGCACTGCTGAAAGGATGAATCTGACTCTAGGAAACAAAATGAGAGCGCTACTGTATGATGCAAATTTTCCCAATGAAATGTGGGGAACTGCAGCATATCTTCAAAACAGGAGTCCAACGGTAACAGTTGACACCACTCCTGCCGATAAATGGTACCACAGAAAACCAGATCTCTCTCGCCTTTAACAGTACGGTTCTGTGGTCTACACCAAGAGTCTCGGGCATCTGAAGAAACTAGATCCTAGAGGTAAGAAAGGTTATTTTGTCGGCTACTCCAATAATGGATACAGAATCTGGGACAAGGAAGATCGGGTGATCTATATATCCAGAGATGTGAAGTTCTTTGACACAGAAAATGACAAGAAGCCTGCATTACAAAACCAAAGTATCACCATTGAAAATTTACTTGAAAATGAAGACAACCAGGAAAATGAAATAAACCATGAAAGTCAAGATGAAACAGATAGTGAGGAAGCAAAAGATGAAGATACCGGATCGGATTATGAACCCTCAAGTGATGAAGATGATGCACCAATAAATCCACAACCAAACCAAAGACCAAAAAGAGACATAAAATGCCAAAGAAATATGAAGATTATGCATTGCTTACAGATGACTCACCTCTTACATATGAAGACTGCATGCAGAGTCAAGATAGAGAAAAATGGCAGAAGGCCATACAAGAGGAAAAGGACTGCCTCAAGAAAAATGAAACTTGGGATTTAGTCAACGAAGAATGTGCCAAAGGTAAAGAAATCGTTAATAGTCGCTGGTTGTTCAATATTAAAGAAGACGGTCGCTATAGGGCAAGATTGGTTGCTAGAGGCTTCCAACAGAAAAAGGGCTTAAACTATGAGGACATTTTCAGCTCAGTAGTACAATCAAACACTCTGAGAATGTTATTGGCTATTGCAGCTTTGCATCAAATCTGCTTTCTTGTACGGTGACTTACAAACTGAGATATACATGCGCCTTCCAGAAGATTTTAATGTCTCAGGAAAATATGTTAACTAAGAAAAGCACTATATGGTCTCAAACAGGCACCTCAACAATGGTTCAAACGTCTGACGGACTATCTCAAAAGCGAAGGTTTGAAACAAACTCAAACAGACCAATGTGTGTTCAAGTCCACTTCAGGAAAGAAATTATTTGTTGCTCTCCATGTGGATGATGGGATGATGATAGGAGAAGATGAGCAACAAATTATAGAACTAATGACGATAATGAAGAAGCAATTCGAGACTTCCATAAATCTCGAACCCAAGACCTACCTGGGAATGCAAATTTCTCAAAACAAAGATGGAGTATTCATCAGTCAAGAAAGATATGCTCAACATGTCATTGAAAAATACAACATGGAAACATCAAAACCAACAAGTTCTCCAATCTCACATCAAGATAATTCTCATGATGATGCAAAAACTTCCCAAACCAGCTTTCCATATCAAGAAGCAGTGGGAAGCCTGCTGTACCTATCCTGCAAGACAAGACCAGATATCAGCTATGCTGTCAACTATGCCAGCAGATACACAAGAATTCCTACGAAGCAAGACGTTGTCAACATCAAAAGGACACTAAGATACCTAAAAGGATCCATTGAACAAGGTATTCACTACTCAAACAATGTCAAGAATGTAGGCTACATACTCTAGAAGTATTCTGCGACTCTGATCATGCAGGGGACAGAAAGGGATGCAAGAGTACATCAGGTTACATAATGTACTACGCTAATGGTCCAATTGCTTGGTGCTCTCGTAAACAGTCTATTGTAGCTCAATCATCAACTGAAGCTGAGTACATTTCAGCCGCCCAATGCTGCAAGGAAATGAAATATGTGAAATCTGTACTTGAGGAGGTACTGGAAGAAACTATCAACGTAAACTTGCATGTGGACAATACCAGTTGCATAGAAATGATTCAAGCAAACCAGTTGACCAGAAAGTGTATCTATATTAATGTTAAATATCATCTGGTTAAAGATGAATACAAGAAAGGATGGTTCAAGATCCTGTATTGTTCTAGTGATCACAACGTTGCAGACAT
Organism: Meconema thalassinum; assembly: GCA_946902985.2. NCBI lineage: Eukaryota > Metazoa > Arthropoda > Insecta > Orthoptera > Tettigoniidae > Meconema > Meconema thalassinum. Next base: position 38,806,313 of record OX336394.1, read on the forward strand.
TTTAACTAAACCTCTTCTTCCTGGTAAATTTGCAAATCTTACAAACCGTGTTACGGTATGTTTAAAGTGTGATTTTTTAGAGTTTATTATATCAGTGTCATTTCCATTATGTAAGTGGAAAACAAAACAAACAAAAAACAAAAAGAATGACAAAAAACTATTTGATTACACCCTTGAGGGAATGTGTTAAATCATGTTAGGTTGGCAAGGGTTATAACCAAATATTTTTCTGTTATGTTGGTACTTATTATGTATGCTATTTTGTTTTCAAGAAAAATAAAAGAGTAGTACACTGCTCTGCCCTGCAAGTGAAAATGGTGTGTGAATCATTGAGTGTAGCGAAACCTAAAATATTATAAATTAGAGACAGCAGACTGAATCAGTTTACTAAAATATCAAATCTAGAACATGGTAAGTATGAATATCGTAGGTTCGAATCCCGGTGCTGACAGCGGTTATCCTGAGTGTGTTTTTTCCCCGGGTTTTGCCACACTCCCTACAGGAAATTTCCGGGATAGTGCCTTGCTCAAATCCCGGAGCGTCTACTCCATCCCTGTCCCAGATACATTTACACACACAACTACAATCATCACAGCAATACAGGTTGCCGGACAGCTTCAACACACTCCCAACTACACGAGATTGATGACCAAGGTGTCTCAAGCCCCTCAAATGAATTAACAACAACTCTACAAGTATTTCCATTTCTCTATGAGATATTATTACACAAGAAAAGTTTCATGTATTTTGATCCCGAATTTTTCGAGTAATACAATATGCTCAAAAGACAAAAACAAATCAGTTCTTTAAAAAATTAAGTTAACTTTTGACTAAAATATCTCACCTCAATGGTAAATCTAGAACATTCCTGTTCCCCTAACAGGAACAAAATAACTCAATATCTGTGCTACCAACATGAAGACAGCGTGTCTCTCAACAAGAGAAATTATTTACAGAGGTCTCAGCAAAAGTGGGCATGTCCTCTCACGATGTATCATGTTGATTTAAGATATGAGTAATTCAATACCGGTACACATTTTTATGTTCATTCAGTTTTTCCAACAAGATCCTGTGCTTTATATTGCAATTAGTGCTGAATACCTAAAGTATCATTTTCGAAGATTTTTGTCACCTACCAAGGTCCTTCTTACCTTACAAATGCTACATGCAGCCGGAATAAGGTTTAATTGCTTATACTACTCAGGCAACAAATTGCACTCATTCGTAACTGGGAGATAACTGTAATTCGGGGAATTGCTGGACATAATATTTACGTAATATGAAGCAACTCGGCGGATGGTTATCTCATGCTCAAGATGTTAATAATTATCCCAAAATTAGTGTTAATGTACCCATAAAATTTTCTAAGTCTTTATTAAAAGCGCGTTATTTTAAATTAAAACTAGATTAATTTACATATAACTTCTCTCCCGCCAAGAAAAAAAAGCTAATATTATCCCGCTGTGTGCGATTCTAAATTATTTGGGGCTAGCCTCAGTTTGAAATAAGCTATAAGTTATTTCACGGGGGAAAAGTAAGATTGGCTACCCTGGGAGGACGGAGTTGTATTACCACAGTCTAAAATACACAGTCGCGAAGCTCGCTGCGTTACGTAATTACATCCTCTTTGTAGGTGAAGCGACACTAGCGCTCGCGGCGGCCAGCAAGTTGGCAATTGCCTTATTAAGCACGTTATTCGCGGAACAGATGATTTCATTTTGCAAGGGTTTTTTGAATTTTAACTCACCTGAGCGATAATTTCCATTTTAAACGTAAGTCACGTTAAATCACCAACTACTACAGAAAAAAGCCACAATGTTGATATACTGTACACTTTTAACTCATAGCAACATAAAAAGAATGCTCCGTTTTTATTAGTTCAGTCCTCTATAAGTATCTCTAGGTACAGTTGTATGACGTATATAGTGAATCTTACGTAGAATTCATAGTCCATACTAGTTATAAATTCATGTATTGGTTTAATGATAGTCGCTGGCATCCCTACATAAAACCAAGTCCACGATTCCTGGATGTAACAGGTAATCTCTAAATCCACTGAATGGATTTTGCTGCGGTTTTCACCATTCAGTAAAGAATTTCTCGAGGAAAGTTTCTGTAGGAAAACACTCACTTATAACCAAAGGAAGCCGAGCAGTAACGATTTCAGTGAATCGTGTCGAAGGAAAATCTACGGTCCGTGCGCCTTTTAAGCTTACGCTGGGTAAACCATAAAACATATCCATGCACTATGAGTGTAAGAATTGGTCAGCATGAAAAGTTCTACAAAGAAGTCCGCGACAGCATATCTTTATCTTTAGTACTTCGCCAACTATAAGTGATTTTACGTTTTAATTTCTTCCAACATTCTCCATTCAGTGGAAATTTAAATTACTAGCTTCGGAGCGAGTTTACGAGCTAGCGAGCGAGTCCATCACCCCAGCTTCGACCAGTATTAACTGTCGAGTCCTGTCGAGTTAAGACTTCAGAGAAGAGTAGACTATAAGTGTTGGAGTTTCGCTGTTCACCTCGGCTTTTCTCAATTGCGTCTGAGACCTACCGTCCGTGCGCCTTTTAAGCTTACGCTGAGTAACCCCTTTAAGATACCAGGCGATGCCGGGGTGGGTTGATACTATGGGTATAATACAATATCAAATTCTTAACCATATCAAAAGCTAGTTATTCCGTAAAATTGAGTAACATTATAGTTAATTAGTAGATAGATAGATAGTTTTATTAATTCCATTCGATCAAATACATGTATACAATACATTTTTGATATAGGACACGTCAGAATTCACATCTATAAAATAAAAGTACTAATAGGTATATACAGTAATACTAATACTATAACTATTTATAACTTATTATAATAACAGATCTTAAGAGATACAATCTTATTGGACAACTATTTACACCTTCAGAATCAGAATCTGAATCACTTTATTTGGCGTTAAACACAAGTGCAATAGCCATCGTCAGGTTAATAATACAAAACAATAAAATCAAACAATCCTACATTACTTAGCCTACTTATAACAGTATATACAAATAGCTTATTATCGTTATAACAAAATGTAACCTACTTCTATTGCACTAAATATTACACCAATCTGCTTCCATACATTCTTCCAGGGAATACCATGGATTCATCAGCAACCACTTTTGCAGCTGTTTCTTAAAGATTTTGGTTGGTAGTTGTTGGAAAGACAAACTCAGTTTGTTAAAAAAATTTATGCCAAGAATTTCATGACTGTTCTGTGTTTTAGAAAGCCGACACCATGGTACCTCTATCTGGTGTGAGTTTCTTGTGCTGTATGAGTGAATTGTTACCCGCCTGCCTGGCAATTCATGTGGATGTTTATTTTTCATATACATGAGGATATTTAAAACAAAAAGATTTATAACTGTTAGTTTGGAAGATTTAATAAATAAAGGTCTACAGGGTGTGTTAGGAGGAGCATTTGCAATAATACGGATTGCCTTTTTCTGTAATTTTAAGATATTTACAATGTGTGCACTATGTCCAAAAAATATTAATCCATAGCTAAAGAGACTTTGAAAGAAAGCAAAGTAGGCTGTGTGTAAATATGTCGTAGGAACCTCATTTTTTAAATGACGGAGTAGATACACCACCCTTGCAAGTTTATTCGAAAGGTTATGAATATGAGGTTCCCATGTTAATTTTGAGTCAAAATTCATTCCTAGTAGCTTGGCTTCTTTTATATCATTACTTATGTTTTTAAGGCTAAATATTAAATTTTGAGTTTTAGTTTCATTTAAGTGGAATCCATTCTCACTGAACCATTTCCTAGCTTCTAGCAAGCACTGACTTGATAAATTTTGTAATTCACTTATACATTTGCTAGAACACAAAAATGTAGAGTAATCTGCATAAAGAATTGTTTTTCCAGAAACATTTACTGCTAAGTCATTCATCATAACGACAAAAAGAAATGGACCCAGAACCGAGCCTTGGGGTACACCATACCTAACTTCTCATGCATGAGATTTCCTATCCCCATTCTCTACAAACAGTGCTCGGTTTGTTAGATATGATTTAAAGACTTCATACTCTGATCCTTTAATTCCGTACAGTGCTAACTTTTGCAGAAGTATATCATGTGACACACAATCGAAGGCCTTGGATAGATCACATTTTATTATCATAATATGGAAACTTAATTCTATAAATACAACAACTTACAGCTAGGTATTGCAATTAAAATAGAAAAGTAAAATATAATTATAGATTTCATCGTTTCTATACACTAAGATATTCAACTACAGAGTAAAAACAATGGCACTGCAGATAAGCTTTCAACATTCTATCAAAGGTTTTTATTTTTGGGGCAAGTTTTATATGCTGGGGTAGTTTATTGTATAATTTAACTCCTGTGTGATAAGTTCCTTTTTGATATATGCTTGTGTGTGTGTATGAAATATGAATGTTTTGATTTTGTCCTGTGTTATGCTTATGAACATCATTGTTTGTTTTAAGAACAATAATAATGCATTTTATTAATCCCTTAACGAGTCAAGGACTCATATACAAAGGAATCGTACAGTTTTATATTGTTGGCGACTAATTACAATTCAATGTTTAGTTTACAAAGATTTCAGTATGAAAATATATACAACATTTTGTAGCTTTCATAAGTTTTTGTACAAAATATAGTCTTCTTTTGTCTTCTCAGATTTTGGAATTTCTTCAAACTGACATTTTATAATCATTCCACATAAACGGTTTTAGCCTCCTTTTAAAGATTGGTAGGCTAGGTGCAATTTTTATATTTTCTGGTAGTCTATTGAACTTTACAAAGGCACTATGCTTAATGCTATTACTGCCATATTGTTTGGAATTGATATGGAAAAGTGATATGTCATCTGCATGTCTAGTTTTGTAAGCGTGTAAATCAGATTGTTTAGTGAAGTTTAAATTTCTGTGGATACCTTTGTGTTGGATTTGGTACATCAGGATATTTGATTTGATTTCTGCATTTAGGGCTACTGGTTGAATTTTACCCGTAATATAAAGGTGTTTGGTTGGTGTTAAAAAGGGTAGTTATACATATTTCTTATGGCTCTATTCTGAATTACCTCAATTTCCTTTTTTAGGTAATTTGAGCATTTTATCCAAATTGTATTCAAATATTGTGAGTGGCTATGTATTAAGGAAAAATACACTTTCCTGAGTAGATATTTTGGGATATAATAGCTCATTTTTTTATCATTCCAGCAGCAGGTGATATTTTTTTAACTAATGCATCAATGTGCTTTTGCCAGGAGAGATTTTCATCTATTATCAGGCCTAGGTATTTGACAGATGAGACCCATTTAAAACATCCTTATTAATTAAATTCTTTTTAAAAACATAATACTTTCAATGATATATATGCAGGGCAGTGGGAGAATGTTTAAATCTTTAAACAGAGGTCTACATGATTCTCTAGTGTTTACATTTGCCATAATTCTAATCGCCCTCTTTTGTATCCTAAACGTGCTTAGTAGGCCTACATCTGGCGACATACCCCAAAATATGACCCCATACCCTAAGTATGAATGGAAATAAGCAAAATAAGTATTTCTTAATGTGTGCAAGCTAGTGCAGGTTTTCAAAATACGTAACGCAAAGCACATCGAGTTCAGATATTGTATATGTTTATTCCATTTCAAGTAATGTTGTATCCATAGTCCTAAAGACTTTGTTTCTGATTTATTTTCTATTTGATGACCATTTAATGTTATATTGAGCTTCGCAGGATTCCTATTCTGTATAGTGTGGAAATTTAGACATACTGTTTTTTTTAATAGTTGATTATGAGGCGATTATCTTGTGACCATTTGGTTAACTCTCCTGTAACGGAGTCAGCAGACTGCTGTAAGACCTGTTTAGTTTCACCTTTTATTACGAGTGTTGTATCGTCCGCAAACAAAATTTCCTTATGTGAATGAACGTTCTGTGGTATATCATTGATATATAGAAGGAAGAGTAGTGGGCCCAAAACCGATCCCTGGGTTACTCCAAATTTAATAGTTCCCTCATTGGACAATGTTTCATTAAGTAATTTGGTTCCATCATCCTTGCGTCTCAAGCTTACTATTTGTTTACGCCTTGTTAAGTAAGACTCTATCCATTTATTAGCTGGACCTCTAATACCATATTGATTTAGTTTTGTAAGGAGGATTTTATGATCAACAACATCAAATGCTTTCGATAAATCCAAGAATAGGCCAGTTACATGTTCCTTATTGTCAATTAATTTCAGTATACTATTAATACATTCATAAATTGATGTCTGTGTAGATTTTTCCGTTTTGAATCCATGTTGTGAGTTTCATAATATTCTTTTTTTTTCTATAAAACTTATCTGTCACCTATACATGATATTTTCCACAATTTTTGCGATACCAGTTGGTAAGGTAATAGGACGATAGTTATCTAATTCATCTTTTGAACCGTTTTTGTGCACTGGAATTACTTTTGATAACTTTAAAATACCAGTGTGATTTATGAAACGAAAAGTGTAAAAATATCTTAAGGTCTTCAATGACTCAATTGTAGGTACTTCGTATTTTTTCTGTGGGTTTGAAACCATTCATTCCTGAATTTGACAAAATAATACAGTGCCAATTTTACAAAATATCGGCAATAACAATTGTGTACCATACCTTCACAGCAGCCATGTGGGAGACCAGGTATTTCATAAGAGAATTAACAAACAGTGTACCACATCTAAGTTTGTGAGCATTATCCAGACGACATAAATTGGCATGCTTCCAAAGGATTCGAGAATAAGTTTATATTATTGTTCAAAATCTTTATTTATTAAATCAGCTCTCTGACTATTAAAAAGCCATTTTCTACATCTGAAAATGAAAATGTCGGCACGCGTTTGAGATGACATCTTGTACGTTTACGGTAGGCTAACTACCGTATGTCTTAATTTTCAAAATGCATAGATATTTTTATTTGATTTGCAGCCAATGGCCATAGCAGGGCATTTGACATGAACGCCCGTAGGTTCCCCAATTTTGATGTCAAGTCGTTCCAACTTAAGCTACCAGAACTGAAACCCAACGGCGAACGTTTGAACTTCATAGAGCGTGTCTAACCCAATAGCCTACAAATTTTGACTTCACACTACCAATTTTAGTTGTAAGTTCTTTTACGTGACATAAATCTATGACATGGGCCCGACGACTTCGACTGGGTTTGAACCCGCGATCTTGGGTATAGCAGTTCAGCATGCTACCGACTACGCCACCGAAGCCATGAATAGATATCCTACCGAGACATGCTTCTGATTTATAACCAACTGGCTCCGTGGTTCAGCAGTAACGTTCACGCCTGCTGTTCCCAAGGTTGCAGGAACTAATCCTGGCGCAGTTAGCTGGCATTTAAGGTTGCATACATACGAGGGAACCGCGTCTGTCGATTTACTGGCACGTTAAAGATCCCATTCAGGGCAAAATTCCGGCACCCCGGTGTCTCCAAAAGCCACAGAAGTTAAAAGGGATCTAAAACCAATAACATTACTATTGATTTATAACCAGTTAAAGACCTAGTTCCGTTGTTTGATTGAAAAGCTTTATAATACTTTCTACTGCGTATCCCAATTAATTGGGATCGCCGGAGCTAATCAGGCTCATTTTGGTTTTGGCCGGGGATTTAAGGCCGGATGCCCCTCCTGACGCCACGTAACTTTTCATGTGAAAATTCCACTCCACTGTCACCGGGATTGGAACTCCGGCCGTCCGGGTGATGGACGAGCAGCTAAGCCACAGCACCATCACGCTCCCCTTGAAAAGCTTTATAATACTAGCCTAAAATCCATGGATCAAATCTTACCTTTTAGGGTCCTTTGGAAACTCGGGTGTCGTCTTGCTATTTGAACTGAATAGTCTGACTTCCCAGTCGGTCAACACGAATACACCCTATTAGATTGGGCGAGGAGTAACTAATTTCCCTGTGTACCGGTAATTCATAATACAATAATTATTTATACATTTAATAAAACGCTTCTCAAACCCCCCCCCCCTTATGTGAGAAGTGTTTTATTATGTGTATAAACTATTCATGTATTTTTATTTTAGGCATTGGGAGATAAATTGCCACTGCCCACCTAATCTAATTGGGTACCGTACACTCGTGTTGACCGACTGAAGAGTGACCATATAGGTTACTTAGCAACACTAAAATATTGCTTCTAACATTAGATCTATTGTGTATATTAAGGCTTTCACTGCCCGGATTATGTAAATAATTCATGTTTTTTGGGCTAATGCCGCGTGTATTTAGATTACGTTTCGGAGAAACCTTGCCTCCTTTTCAACATGAATTATTTATATTAGATCTATTTATTGAACTGCACATCTCCTCTTGTAAAGCACGTGTTAAATTAATGAAATATCCTTTACACAATGTCACATATAGTAAATCCAGCAACAATAACATACACCAACATAGCGCAGTCGGCTCATTCTTGCTGGCTGCATGAGAGCATTATTGTCTCGCGTTAGAAAAATATAAGCCAAGCTTCTCGATCTGCAGGTAGATTGTGGTTATACGTTGTCACGAAGACGCGAAGACGTGTGTCGACACAAATGGGGACCCGGGCCTAAAGGCGACAACAGTACATCACCACAGATACAAATCACAACCTGGCAATATTGCAATGGGAGGGGTTCTAACACCCCCGTGGCTACGCCACTGAAAATGAAAATCCACAGCCTGCTTCCAGTCTCCGACCGGGTCAGGAATGGAATGAATGAAGCCCCCATCTAGCGGCGAGGATATGAACTGTGCCGGCTGCCGAAGCCTGACGCACTCTTCTGGGGCAATGATTAAATGAATGACAGATGAAATGGAATGATAGTGGAGAGTGGTGCTGGAAAACCGGAGTACCCGGAGAAAAACCTGTCTGCCTCCGTTTTGTCCAGCACAGATCTCACATGGAGTGACCGGGATTTGAACCACGGACCCAGCGGTGAGAGGCCGGCGTGCTGCCGCCTAAGCCACGGAGTCTTCGAAGAATATAAAATAGATATGAAAATAGCCCGCCCCTTAAAACCTCAATAACTAACTGGACATATGCTGGAGCTACTGTCATGTCGGGTAGCAACAATGGTCTTCAAGCAATTATCAGACAGCATTGTCCCATGGAATTATTTGTACATTGTTACGCTCATCAATTAAACTTAGTTCTTTTACATGGGGCCAAGAGAATATGTAGTATGTAAGATTTAAGTTAAAACTGTAAACATTTTCTCTAAAATGTGTTACTTCATTTTTTCTTTTTATTTGCGTCTACCCAATTATTTTCCTCAAGCTACGCTACTGTTAATTTGTAATTAAAATGAGGTTTGGGAAGGAGGTGGCTTTAGCCTTTTATTAGGAACTGTCCCGGCATTTGCCAGGGGGTAGAAGGGAGAAACCACGGAAAAACATTTCCAAGATGGCTGAGGTGGGATTCGAATAAGCCCCGTGTTCTTGGGGCTGCGCCGTCGCTAGAGAGTACGCGAATCACGAATATTGCCGCAATCCGTGAAATCGTGCGCTTATAATTCGCAGGCTGAAGATGCCAATTATCCAGCATTGTCTTGAATTTACAATTGTTGCCATATTTTGTTAAAACCAGAAAATATCTTGTATCAAAGTTTCGCTAATATATATGGGGAATTTAAGTAGTTGCATTCAATTCAGAAAGCTGAGATAAAGATTGTTGTTGTTGTTGATTTAAGGGGCAGAACTACGAGGTCATCTGCCGAAGATTAAGATTATTTCGTGTTATACTTTCTCGTTGTTCCCGGCACTGTCAATGTCTTTATTCTGAGCACTGCGCATGCGCGTTGTTTATTGACTTTCTTTCCTGTACGTGGATGGTTGCGGGTTATAGATTTTGTGAAGAGTGGATTAGTAAAGATGACTGCCCACGACCAGATAAGGGCAATGCTGGACCAGCTTATGGGAACAGGACGGAACGGTATGTGAAATTTGCTTTGATTTTGACTACGAGGAAGTAATATACCCTTCATAAGAAGGAACGACGCCTAACGATTAATGCCATATAAAATGGCGGTTTTATGTACGTGGTACTCTTCAAATTTTTAACAGCCCTGCGGCACAATTTCAGATTTTTTATACGGTACTGAAATATATATACAAGAGAAGAATTGCCCGTTTAGACTTGGGTGATTGGTTATTCAAATACGGTAATAAGTCTAAGATGTCGACTACGAGAATAACCTTGCAAAGGGCTTTAATGCTTGGCATAGGTCTACCTGAAATCACCTGGTAGCTTTATAGTCATGATTTCCTAATTTGACACCTATGTTTGTATTTTTTATTACAAGTCTTGTAGGTACAATTTCAAAAATCTTAAATGCTGCTTGGATGCAGGCTTGGTGGGGGTAAGACTGAAATGGGACGTTCTATCCTTGATGTGATTATGGACTACATTTAAAATATTGATAAAACGTAAAAGGTGGGGTCATTCTGCGACAACATGGTAGTGGAAGGACTATGTGCGACATAAGTGTGTTGCTGATTCGGGTTAATGGTCGGAAATTTCATGTAGCTCTGCATGTTCTGACCACTAGGCTAGCCTGTAACAGGGTTGATGGACATGGTGTTAGCGGCTTCGGTGGCGTAGTTGGTAGCATGCTGAACTTCTATGCCCAAGATCGTGGGTTCAAACCCGGCCGAAGTCGACGGATTTTTTAAGAGCGTTAAAAATCCCTCCGTATGCCTTCCTTCGGAGGGGAAGTAAAGCTTGCGGTCCCATGTCGTAGATTTATGGCATGTAAAAGAACCTTCCACTGCTTACACTTGTGTGAAGCTGATTTGACTTACGCTCTTGGGTTCCAACGTTTGTTGCCAGGAGCCGACTGCGGTGGCATCTATTAACGCAAGTTCAGAACTAGTTGTCGTTTATGGTGGCGTTTGGTAGAAGTAGGAACAACTTGAAAATTGAATGTCTGCAGTCCTTGCTTGAATTAAAAACTCATAACACACACTAATACAGTCATCACAATTAACACCGGTTATCAGACATATTCTACACACATCCAATTTATTTATTTAATCGTATGGTGAATTACATAAAAACAAATCCAAGTTCAAGTTTTGGAGCCATTCCACAGTACATTCTCGAAGATGAAACAGATCACTAGGGCTCCCGGAGTAGGCGTGTAGAGGGCAGCGCTGGATGATATGGTCCATGGTCTGTTCCTCCTCATTGCATTGACACAATGGGGAATCTATCCAACCCCACTTATGGCATAGGTAATTGCAACGGCCGTGCCTGGTTCTCAGTCTATTGAGGCGACACCATAATTTTCTAGGAAGGTCAAATCCTTGTATTTTCACCGTTGGGTTGATCTCCTGGGCACTAGTTCCAGACGTTGAGTTTGACCATTCGTCCTGCCAGCATTGGTTTAGGTTGAATCGATTTGCCAGAAGTTGGTCGGCCAATAAACTGGTTGGTCTCCTCGAATGAAGTCGCTTCGGTGGTGGGTGGCAGAATTCCTGGTGTATTGGTAATGAGGGAGAAGCATAGATCTTCTTTGCTTCTCTGATCAGAGCTTCCTTCCTCCTCGGGTGAGGTGGTGGAATGTGGCTGAGTACTGGTAGCCAGTGGCGAGGGGTTGATTTTATGGTGCCGGTTATGCAACGCATAGTGTCATTCAGCTTGGTATCCACTTTATGCACATGTGCACTTTCCAACCATACTGGAGCACAGTATTCCGCTGCAGAATAGACTAGACTGATACCCGTTAATCTTAAGCAGTCCACCGTGGCTCCCCATGAACTACCGCAAAGCTTGTGCAGGATGTTATTTCTGGTGGAAATTTTGTGAGAGAGCTTGGTGAGGTGTTCTTTGTAGCGCAGAGTTCGGTCCAGCGTGACACCTAGGTATTTCGGGAATGGGTTGTATTTCAGTTTTTCACCACGAAATACAACATTTGGCTTGTAGTTTGCTAGTCGGTTGGCAAGATGGAAGCATGAAACCTCTGTCTTAGACATACTTGGGATCAGTCGCCAGGACTTGAAGAACGTTGACATTTTCTCCAGATCGGTTGTGAGAGTGCCTTCTGCATCTTCAAAAGTTCTGCTTTGAGCTACCAGTGCAATGTCATCTGCGTAAATAAACTTAGTAGCTGTTGTTGGTGGCAAGTCATGAATGTACAGATTGAATAGAACTGGGGCCAAAACTGATCCTTGGGGTAGACCATTATTTAGTTTCCTTTTGCGACTTTTAGCATCATCTAGAAATACTACGAACTCTCTTTCACAAAGCACGCTAGAGATAAGATTTGCAATTTCCAAACAGGGGATAGCTTCCAGCACTTGGAGGATCAGTCCATGTCGCCAGACAGTATCATATGCGCTAGTCAGGTCGATAAAGACAGCTGTTGATTTTAGCTTCTTTTGAAACCCTGCTTCAATGTGAGTGGTGAGGGCCAAGACTTGATCAGTACAGCTTCGGTTTTTCCTGAATCCAGCTTGTTCTGGTGGGGTTACAGCTTCAATGAGTGGTGCTATCCTGGCAAGAAGGACTCGTTCTAAAAGTTTATAAATGCAGCTAAGAAGTGCTATTGGACGGTAGTTTTCAGGTCTCTGCTCCGACTTGCCAGGTTTAAGAAGGGCGATCACCTTTGACCGTTTAAACTGCTTTGGTAGGTTGTTAGTCTGAAGGATGAAAGTAAAAAGTGAAGTAAGCCAGCTGATGCTATGTGGACCCATGTTTCGCAGGAATTCATTATAGATGCCATCTGGACCAGCAGCTTTACCAGTTTTCAACATCTTGATAGCGGTTTCAACTTCCTGAACAGAAAATGGCCTAGACAGTTTCTCATTCTTCTGAGTTCTACGTTTGAGTTCGGTGAGCTTTTGTTTCACTGTTTTCGTGTGACATTTATCTCTTTTGGATCGTGTAATGTCCACCATTCTATTTGCAATGGCATCTGGGCTCAAGTTAGTATACTGCTTTTTGGAGACATGTTTTCCAGTAAGACGATTTAAGACTCTCCAAGCCTTTCTGCTCGATTTCGCGAAGTCCATGTTTTTCACTGTTTCTTCCCACTTTTGTTTCCTATTCTTCTCTAGTGATTGTAGCAGCTTCGAACCAACTTCATGATTGCCTGTTGTTAGATATTCTTCGTATAGCGCCTCGCTATCAGGGTTCCAGCCTGGCACATAGTCTTTTCTGAAACCTCTAGGGATGTTTAATTTAGCAGCTGAAATTACTAGGTTAACGAAGTCATCATAGTTATTGGCAATTGGCTCTAGTTTTGAATCAAATAGCTTCCGATCAAGATCTTCAGAGAATTTGTCCCAATTTGCACGGTTGAAATTCCACCTGGGTAGAGGTACTGAGTTCACCAGGGGTATCTTCGTGCCAGTTTCCAGAATAACTGGTCGGTGTTGGCTGTTTGGGAAGTTAGACAGTATTTCACGTGCAGTGTTAAGAGGCTGATCAAGACAATCCTTGGACACAAATGTTAGGTCGGGATTGTAGTCTCTTCCCCAACGAGCAGAATGGAAGGAGCCTTTGTCTTTCGCGTCAAAAACTAGATGCAGATCGGATATTTCTGCCCATTGAGTTAGTACCTCGCCATCATCATCTACTGTGTCATACCGCCAGTTTGTGTGGTGGCTATTAAAATCCCCAGTATATATGCAGGGATGGTTGAAGGTGGGCAAAACTTTCGAAGTCCATCTGATGCAAGGAGGCTTGTACACATTAACGACGATTAGGTCATTAATTTTTACTACTATAGAGAAGATAGATCTTTGTCACTCGATTCAACAACTTGTACTCCAGTCAGGCCAGATTTGGCGTAAGTGGCAATTCCATACTGTTGATGATGGATGGCTTTAACTAATGTATAGCCCAGTATTTGTCCTCTTCTAGCAAGGTCCTGTTCATCTTTTGTGTGTGTCTCCTGAATGTTGACTATATCAATGTTGAGGCTATTAAGCTGTTTGTGGAGGTAGTCACACTTGGCAGAACTTATGCCTTCAATATTTAGTTGGAGAATGCGGACGGAAGGTCCAATGTCTATGGCTTGGTGGTTCTGAAAAGAACCGTTATAACGAAGATTTTGAGACATTGTAATTTGTTCAGTTTCACCGTATGTCGTTGCTCGCTTAGCACCACCCAGGGGACACGTGCAGGGCAATTTATAGGTAACTCCTGCGGACGTGAGCAACGGTACAATGTACATGGGGCTACATGACCGCGTTGTCGCAGCACCCTCAACTGAGGATCTAGCCAACCAACATGGTGTTCCAAGCCCCTAAAACATAGTTCACCAGGTCTGTTGAGGATGGGCTAAGAACGTCTGAATATTTAATGAAGCTCAAGGTCCGTGGGCAGTCAATTGTGATCGAGAACATTTGTGGCAGTATGGCAATGTAATTTTCCAAATGTTAAAAATGTGGGCTCTCGTGAGGTGCTGCGTTTCAATAATCTCGCTAGGTAATTGGTTTTGTCACATACAGTGGGAGTACTCGTGCATCAGTAACCTTTAACCAGACCAATTGTTTTGCCAAATAATGCTTTTTCACACAATTAAAGAGTGTAGGCTATTTTGTATCCCATATGCTGGAAACAGTAATGCGACGTCAATGTGTGTGCATCAGTAAGTTAACTGTTGGAGAGACCTGATTCGCCAAACAAAAATGGTAATTGTTGTTGAATGAATAAGAAACAAAAACACATTTATTTAATTTAGCACATATTGCCTGTGCATTAGTGATAAAGGACAGTAATTTCAATTGGTAACGACTCCCAGAATATGAAATAAGGTATGGAAATCCTGAAAATGACTTTTATTATTATCCAAGGGCACGTGTAGAATCCAGGTTCACCATTTCTGAACAATCGTAGTTTTAATATCCTCCAGACCTAACCGACAATGGCTATAGGCTCAGTGCGTATACTGAAGTGGTGCTGTAAACGGTCGTCCCGAGAAGCTGCTACATGCCGTGATCAGTTGAGTATTGATGTACATCGAAAACGTGCGAGCATTTATTCTATTATTTTGTACAGCAACGATGTCAAAACGTTGTGTAGTATTGTTGGTTGCAACAATAGATATTCAGGGTGACCGCTTTCTGGAAAACTCATGGAATTTAAATTGCATAGAATAAACAAGGGAAAAATTTGGCGCGGTGAAAAAAAAGTTTTGTCGTATGATTGGGCTTAATAATGCATCGTTGGCGTTATCTTGCGTACAAGATTAAGTACCGTAGTTAGACCGTTCTGCCATTTCTTCTTTTCAGATGTTCGCCTTTCAGAGTATCCAAAGTCAGAAAAATTAGCTTAGCAAGAAAGAAAAATGACTCCGATGTTTATACCTTATTCCATATAAGTTGAAGAGTAATTACAACACGCCAGAGCCGCGAAGAAGAGCTCTTACCTATACGAGTACACTACATTCGAGTGAAATATTAGATACCGTATCAATTGTAAACTGGCTTTAACTTCACATCAGTAAGAGCTCTTCTCTGCGGCTCTGGCGTGTTATTGACGCTCAACTTATATGGAATAAGGTATAGTTGGTTGTAATGTGATTCACTGAATAGATGGCACAAAATCTGAATTGAGTTTACTTATGTCCCAGGCATCCTACCTGTACTGTCGACTTGTGTACATGTAAATGATTTGTAGACTGTCGAAGCGTTTTTTTTTTTAATAAGTGATGAGCGAAGTGACATTCAGGTAAATGGAATTTCTTTGGCTATAATGAGTAATAAAACAAATACTGCTATGACAATGGTTTACATAATCTAAAATTCATTCGTCAACAATTTACACTTTTGTATTAAGTATTTTTTGAAGATCGTGGAGGGATCATGAAAATTCAATCCTGAATAGCTGCAACCTTCAAAGTACCCAGATTTTCAGCCTTGGCTAGAAGAAGTTCCCAAGAATGCAAAACATGCATTTTGTAATGTGTGCAAAAAACAGATAGCTTTGAGCAACATGGGCAAGAGAGCAAGGATCACCAGCCAGCATGTGACTGCGCTTTTGTCAGATCAAGCCACTCTTCAGTTCGGTCGTTTTATATCCCGTGTCAACAAGACTGAGCTTGAATAATTTGATAGGAGTAAATCTCGCCTGGATCATTTTTATATTAAACAGTTCAAGGACTTGGAAGAATATAAAGATCTGTGGCAGAACATAGAAATCTTCCTCATCACCTTTGTGTGTTTTTTTTTTTTTCCATTAACAAAGAAATGTTACTGGAAAATATTCACGAGGAAACTCTCAAAGCGATGAGAAGAGCATGGGATGGAATTCAGGATGCAGGTGGAGAAGATGGCATAAACATTGATGATGAAATGGTTCGTTACGCTTGTGGGGCTAAGGCTAAGGAAAAAAATTGCTGTCGAAGAACGAAAACGATTGGAAACAGAAATAGAGCAGTTGAGTCGGCACGAGAAAGAGAAGAAGAAGAGAGAGGATGAAGTGTTAATGCCATTAAATAAAGAAAAGGAAGAATTGCGCACAAAGCAACATGAGCTGGAAATTAAAATAAAAACATTGAAGAAATGAGAACTTCAAACTTATTCAAAGTCGCCTAAATATCTGTGATGAAATATTATACCTAAATAATTGTGATTATTTTGAAATGTGATCAATGAAACGTGTACGGTATTTAATTTGTGAACGATAAACTTTGTCGTAAGAGACTAGGCTATATGTATTTTACGTTCTATAATAAATAAATAAAGGTATTTACCGTACATACATTTTGTTTTATTTTATGAAAATAAACATAAATAGCCTCCTTATAAGTATGTGTGTTAATAAATGGTTAAATTTAACACAGGGAAAGTAATTTTAGGTAACCAGCAAACACCCTGATATTGTAATACACAGAAAAATGTAATATTCTACATACGGTACAGTCATTCGGGGTAACTTTGAACTGCATATTTGAAATTATTTTCCCCCCTCTTGTGTTGTAATGTTATATACAAGGGAAATGTATTAAAATGAAAGAACTAGTCCTAGATTATAGTTTTTTTAAATTCAGAAAACATAAAATAATAATTATATATGGACTACTAGATTTTACCCCGGTGCAAAGTTACACTTACATTCGGGGTAACTTTGAACCTCTGAACAAAATTCCACGTTAAATAGATCATTTTAATCAAGTTAGCAGTTAGAATAACATCAAACCAGCAGAAAAATTAAGCTACATGCTGGATAATTCAAGTTCAAGCAATATTTTATAAAGTTGTAGTAGATGTGAAGAATATATGAAATCACAAATATGGGCAGTATTTTATTGTGAGTGATCAGCTTGAAAACCGCTCACAAATTACAGCATCAACACACCAACTTACAAATTAACTGATACAAAGGTGTTACAACTTCAGTTCTGCCAATTTATCTTCTCAGAAAATAAAGTAAAAATCAAGCTTTCAAATTATATCTTCAGAGTGCGATACTTACTATTATATTGTCTTAAAAAAAGAAATAACACGTAAAAGTGAGGGTGGTGCGAAGTTAACCCCTATGGTTCAAAGTTTGCCTGAATGACGAAAAAAGTAATATTCTACATATGGTAGTTTCCCTTCACGAACTCACAAAATTGATTTGAAAAAAAAAACTGTGTAGGCCTATATTGACATTGAATCACAAGCAGTAAGCTTAAATTTTGCATTTGGGATTAAATTAGCCTAACTCGAACTAGGTTTGCTGATGTTAAAAGTTAGTTTAAACTTTCAGCAAATATTTTTGCTCAGGGAAAACTATGGGTCATCGCTTTGGAAAACCAGTTAACCTATGGGTGAAAATATGCTTACGCCGAACTGCTTCTGAAACCCAATTTTGAAGCTCATCAGCTCGGATCCCTAGCATAACTTTTAGATATTAGATTTTGGGGACATCGGCTTCTCTGGTACCCAGTTTTAAATTTCTAGGATACCTAGAAGTGTTGCGTTAATTCAAGTCTATTGTCATTTTTGTATTTATTATACATCGTTACACCACGACATTATCTCCTTAATATAGTGGCCATTTTCGTCAACAATTCTTCGGGGTTTGATGTTAAAACTTAGTTTTTGACATTCAGGAAATGTTTGAGTTCACAAAAGCAATAGGTCATCGCTTTGGAAAAAGGTTTCATTTACGGTTGAAAAAAATGTTTGCTTACACCGTTCTTCTCCGAAGCCACCATTTCAAATCCCTCCATCACTGTCCCCTCGAAAAATTTAGAATATTTTACTCTTTTAGCGATCTTGATGTTTCTAGGATGTCTGGAAATCCCTCAGTGATCCATGTTTATTTTCGGAATATACCTATACATCGTTCCACCTCGGCCATGGTAACATCTCAAGCTTATAAATTTGCCTACTCCTAGCACAGCGGTGCATTTCTCACCCAACGCTCGGAGCCTATAGGAGAGTGTAGTTTCATCCTGAAAATGGCAGCTTTGCCCGATCCAAGCCTAATTCCAACATGGCGTCCTGTTTTTCTTTCAGTCGGTGTACTACTGCAAAGGTAGATTGTTACTTCCATTTTAAAATGTGTGTGTATAGTTTCTTGAAAGCAGGTAGCCTCTATATTCTAGCACAGTTGAATTAACACCTTTCAGCAGTCTAGAGCTGAAAGTAAATCTCATCGACTCGAATTATGACAAACCTGTATTGTTATTGATTGAATTATGTAACGCAGGGCACTCAGCTGCTTAAGTACCTGCATTTAATTATTAATTTTATGTACAGTATATCATTCCTAAAGTAGGATAAGGCAATGCTGCCAACTTCTTCTACCTTTCAGCAGTCGAGAGCTGAAAGTAAATCTCATAGACTCTGATTATTACAAACCTGTATTGTTATTGATTATATTATGTAATGCAGGGCACTCGGCTGCTTAAGTACCTGCATTTAATTATTAATTTTATATATATCATTCCTAATAATAACAGCACTTCAAGAACTTAGAAACACAGACCCCATTGAATCTGGAGGATACCGTCTCTACAAGGACCTCCAGGACCACGAGTTATGAAAAATGTCCCCCAATTTGTTATGGGATTTTTAGTACATACCAGTATTATTGATTCAGTGGAAGACTTTTCGTCGAACTCATCAAGGTTAGCAACTTTAACAATCAGGACAGGAAACAAAATATACTCTTTGATAAACGTTCATGCCCCAACTAATGACAAGAATGTCAAAAAGTTTAGAGATGAAACTGACAAATTTTGGGAAGAACTTGCCTTACTAATATCGAACATTCCAGACACTCATGTTAAAATCTTGCTTGGGGATTTTAATGCAAAAATTGGTCAAGAAAGAAAATTTCGTCCAATAGTAGGTAAGTGGCCAGCTCACAAATTCACTAACAAGAATGGTCAAAGATGAATTACCCTTTGTGAAGAATTTGGCCTACGTCTCGAAACTACTAGATTTAAGCGAAGACCACACAAACTTATGACCTGGAAATACCCTAATAATGCACTAGGGGAATTCCAGATAGACCATGTTGCAATGGATAAAAAGTTCTACAAAGAAATATATAACGTGGGGTCGATGTTGACTCTGATCATTATATATCCAAGATAAAGATCAAGTAAACTCCACGACGTAAACAAAAATCGTCAAACTCGACCATGCAAAGGCAATATGACCCTAGTTATTTAATAAATAATGTGTCCTATAAGGAAAAGTCTAAAACTCTCTTAAGTGACAAGCTAGAAACGATGGTTGACACACTGAAAACCGTTGCTGTCGAAATTTCCCCTATTAGGAAAAAGAAAAAGCATGCATGGTGGAATGCGGAATGTGACACTGCAATTCGGAAAAGACATATACAGCATGGCTCAATGATCAGCTAAAGAGGAACACACAATCGCGAGAAGAATTAACCATTGTTCGAAGGGAAACTGCCAAAGAAATTAGAATTAAAAGAGAAAATGAAGCCTCCGTGGCTGAGGCGGCAGCACGCCGGCCTCTCACCGCTGAGTCCGTGGTTCAAATCCCTGTCACTCCATGTGAGATCTGTGCTGGACAAAACGGAGGCAGACAGGTTTTTCTCCGGGTACTCCGGTTTTCCCTGTCAATATTTCATTCCAGCAACACTCTCCACTATCATTTCATTTCATCTGTCATGCATTTAATCATTGCCCCAGAGGAGTGCGTCAGGCCTCGGCAGCCGGCACAGTTCATATCCTCGCCGCTAGATGGGGGCTTCATTCATTCCATTCCTGACCCGGTCGGAGACTGGAAGCAGGCTGTGGATTTTCATTTTTCAAAAGAGAAAATCAAAAAAAGTCCATACAAATTATTGATGATTCCATTAAACACAAAACAAGGGACTATACAGGACATTTCGTCAATATCATTCTAAATACAGGCATCCTACACTATTAATGAAAGATAAATCAGGTAAACTAGCCGACAATGATACTGATAATGCTAAAATCCTAGCAGATAATTTTAGAGAACTACTAAATGCTGATGAACCTAAGGAATATCTTGATTTTGAGCTTAATCCAAAAAATAAAACAAATTTACAGAACATTATTCCTCCTGACTTGACTGAAGTATGTACAGCGATTAATTGGCTCAAAAATTATAGAGCAGCAGGAGAGAATTCATTGGTAGCAGAACTGTGGAAATATGCAAATGAAAAAACCATCTCCAACCTCCATAAACGCCTCATCGATGTATGGAATTCGGAACAAATACCAGAGGAATGGAGAATGGCTGTAATCCACCCAATTCATATAAAGGGTGATAGATCAGACCCGAACAACTACCGTGGGATTTCTTTGCTTGATCTTGACAAGAATTCAACAACTTGATCAAGAACTAGGAGAATATCAAGGAGGGTTCCGACCAGGTCGCAGCTGTCCGGATTAGATCATCAGTCTGAAATGGATAATGAAATATCATAGAATGAGACAAAAGGATTTGGTCATTACTTTTGTGGATTTTAAGAAAGCTTATGACAGTATCCATCGAGGATCATTACTTAACATCCTTAGGGAATTTGGGTTACATCAAAAGCTTATCTACCTCATCGGCGTTACTTTGAAAGATACTAAATCAAAGGTTAAATTTCGCCTTGTCTGAACCATTTGATATCCGGACTGGACTTCGACAGGGAGATGGTCTATCACCGTTATTAAATTGTGTTCTTGCAAAGATCATGCGTGTGTGGAACAAAACTTGTCCTCCAAATGTAAAGATTGGTACTAATATAAAACTGAATTGCTTGGCTTTTGCGTATGACCTTGCACTGCTTGCAACCAGTTTAGATGAGGCTAAACACCAAATTGAAGAACTTGGGTCTATTGCAGCAAGAGTAGGACTTCAAATTTCATTTGAAAAGACTGAAATAATGGCATCCATTGATGTGGAAACACAAGCTATTACATTGATTAACAATAAAGAAATTAAAGTTGTACATAAATTTATATATTTAGGGGAGATTATAACATGGGATTTGAATGAGAAAGCATCAATCGAAAATAGATCTAGAAAGTTAAGACAAGCGCAATTTATTACTTGGTCTAGTTACAAAAAAAAATCACTCTCCATAAATGACAAATTACGACATTACGAATCAGTTATTAAGCCGGAAGCAATATATGCTTGTGAAACACTTTTCAAGTTAAAGAATTCTCAGAACTATAATTAATAAAAAACATCAGGTGGATGGTCAATGGCATCTATTACCAAATGAAGTGGTTTATAAAGAAACTGAGTCTATAGTCGATACTATGCGAATAAGGCGAATTGATTTTTTTTTTTTGTCATATCTCACGCCTGCCGGATTCCAGACAATTAAAAGTATTATTTAATTATTTTTTCAAATGTAAAACAAAGAACTCTTGGTTTATGGAAATTCAAAATGATCTGGATGAACTCGGCTTGACAATGTCCCAAATTGCTAACAAAGATGAGAAGAATATCTTGAAAAACAAGAACATCCGACTTCCCTTAAAAACCTTTACCCACAAAACTTAACCATAAGCGATGCAGAGAGAGCGGCAAGGTCGACTAGAATGAAAATGTTTTGGGAAAAGAAGAAAAATAAGAAGCTGAATCTTCAATATTGTTTATGAGAAATGTATATACTTGTTTTGGTTAAGTGCTCCAATGAGGGCGTAACATATGTAAATAAATAAAATAAATAAATATCATTCCTAAAGTAGGATAAGGCAATGCTGCCAACTTCTTCACTTCACCCCTTAAAACCATTTTCAGGATGAAACTAGACTCCCTATGCCTAGAGGATTGTCAGGACTAAACTAGATTAGACCACTGTGTGTATGAAAATTGCTGATTGTTGTGTTCAACATATCGTTTATCGGTCCTCTGAAAATTACTGTTGCGAGCATGGTGGGTCTGTGGTTCAAGCCTCAAATTAGGCTTGCTTTTATGAAAAACAAAGGGCGACACACAAAAAATTAAAAAGGGAACACTACTGATTTTCCCCCGCTTTCACCACACAAAATATTGTTTGCGGCTCATCTCCCCCTGCAGTTGTACTACACTCCCTCTTTCTGCCAATGTTCAGTAGGGGAACCTTTGATTTTAATCTCATTTTGTAGAAATAACAGTATTAAGAGACTCCATGATTCATACTGAACACCAATTCATGCGATCTAGTGCAAAACTAAATCATGTTTCCCCTACTGAAGAAATTTAATAAGTTCCTCTTGCGATCAAATGTAGGCCTACAACTTCCTCTCATTGAGTTTACTTATTACCTTTAATTTTTGCAGATTTTCATGGCGGCCAGCTACTTAAAGCTGTCTATTTCCATTCTAGAGTGCATGGAAGTATAGGAGGATGTTTGGATTTTGTTTTGTTTTTAAGGTTCAGCAGGATTTAGACCAAGTCCGTAGCTTTGACAATGCTCATGATCTATACTCTGTATTACGAATGAAGAACCGTGAAAGCTGTCATCCGCTTGGGTGAGGTGTGGAGAAGAGATATCATATGTGGGGTAATGGTCTCCATGGAAACAGCAAGCGGTGTTGCAATGTATTCAGGGACAGTGGCGTGCACATAGTTTGTGGCAGTGTTCTATGCTTTGACTCGTCACTGTCATTTGTATTATCCCATGTACCTATTAAAATGCATTTGCTTATTCTTTCATAGGCTACAGTTATCGTTCTGTGTTTGTTGGAGACATGTGTATATCCAGATTTTGATAGGCTTTTTCTTTTATTCGCATCGTGTTTCTATTTTCGTTGCGTAAAAATGACATTGGTACGTGCTCGCGGGAGGTATATGATCCATTCTACACTACAAAGAACTACTTCAGGTCGTGGCACGACTCTCCATAGCCAAGCAAGGGAGACGGTATGTGCTGTGAGGAATTTTGTGGAGGAAGAAGAGGAAAGTAGGTGCTTACGGGAGGAACCTCTGATTCCATTTGTTTATGTGATTGGGGGGGGGGGGGAAGAAAACTACAAAGGCTCATCGTGTGAGTGAAACCACTGTGTACTGAGTGACGAAGGAGAATTCCCCTCTGGTGATGCTGGCTCGTCTGTACTTTCAACTCCAGGGAAGACGGTTTCAGCAAACCATTGGCCTACTGCTTGATCTCAGTTCAACATTTAACCTTTTCAATGCTAATATTGTGAGAGACTATCAAACCCCTCCATGCTGAATAAATTTTTAAAAGTATGTTATTCAGATGAAGTTGCCGACGAGATATCTCGGGCGCAGCAAGGACGTGACGTTCTACCGCACCCGAGATATCTCGGGCGTAGCAGTGTAAAGGTTAATACACAAAATCCTTCCTAGCAAGGTGCTATAGGTAAGAATGAAAATCGCATAAATCGGTTCAGTGGTACATACGGGGTACGTGCATAAAGCAACAGATGCCAGTGGATTTTACCAATCCCAACCTCACCCTTTCCATTTCCCTTTCTAAGTTTTCTAACCTTTCAATGCCATTCAGTCTTCTAACATTCCATTCTCTGATCCGTAGAATGTTAAGATTTCCTCTTTGTCACTTCTGTGATGTCAAGTGATGTCAACCCCCTCTTGAGTAGTCCATACCCAGAGATGGGAACTGGGACTAGTTTACATCCGGATTGAAATTTTACAATAGAGGACACTGTATGTTACGCCAGTATACGACACCGCACTATGTTATGCCACTGTATTATTTGTTACAAGAAGAAAGGGACAAAAAGATAAGAATGAATAATGGATGTAAAAGACGGAAAGGAAACGCCCTCAACCCTTGTAGAATGAGGACTCTGAGACGAATGAAGTAGAGCCATGATAGGCAGATAGGGGAAGAGGAGAGTGTCCGCCCCTAAAGACAAAGGAACAAGGGAAAAACGGACGCAGCTCAGGATTCCTTCGGTGTTGCCAACTCTGAATTCGCCAGCCATGAGACGTATTATGTTGGTCTTTTAAGAAATTGCACGCAATCTTCTGAAATCCTCTGATAATGTGATTTGAGCTGGAACCCTATGTAATGATGCTAATGTTGTCTGTTTTAGGGGAGAATAACAGATTCCAAGTGAAGTTCTCTGATCCTAAAGTGTGCAAGAGCTTTCTGTTAAGCTGCTGCCCTCATGAGATTCTCTCCTCCACGGTAAGCTTTCACTATTTACTTCATTGCTTTTCATTCATATGAGTTAACTTCAAGTCACTTTTTAAATTTGCTTTATTTTTCTTTACAAGATTTTTGAAGGGCTCATTTACACTAATGTGATTCATTGTATCTTGTTAAACTAATTGTGATTTGAACTCAATGTTTATTAGAATCAATTTTCTTTTCTTGATCTGTTCATGTAATTTTTAATGATAAAGAACATAATTTTTTGTTTTGAGTTTTTTTTTCTGATTTTCTTAATTTACATTTCCACTGGTGTTTTACCAGAATAACCTGTAACCAATGTGATATAGTATTAATGCAAGAAACTGTAGTTCTTTCCAGAATATCACGCCTTAAGTTGAGGATATGACAGGTTGAGTTTGAGATTTAGATATCTGTAAGTACAAAACACTGTATAAATAAGTGGCTGATGTCAGGTACGGTACTTTATATTTTGTTGGTGGAAGGTGACTCGACGATTCCTTGGTAAGTAAGGTGGTAGTTACTGTAAGGTGACAAAATCAGTTAACATTTAAAAGCAAATGAAGTCACCGCTTCCCTAAAACTAAATTGAACTGTAGTCTTGTAACTTTCATACTAAACAAATGATGGGTGGCAAAGAGCTTTCAGTGTTCCAGAAGCTTCAGTCTGTAAGTAACTCAAACTCGTTTGCATGGTGCTCTTAGTAGTTCCGAAATGCAGTGGAGAGTTTGGCTGTGAGTATGTTCGCTTTGTTGTTCCCGAACGATGCCGAGGGTTTGCGGACTTCATTCGGTGATGTACCCTCAATCTTCTTCAACAATTATCCCACAATTTAAAGAATATTGTTTGTAACGTATAGTGTTTAAAAATTGCGACTCACATTTTGCAACTGGTCTCTTTCACCCTTAGGGAGATAAAATAGTATTTGACACACACCCATGCGGATAGATTTTGTCACCATTACATCATTCGGCGTCACCAATCGAGTTTCAAGAGAGTCTGTAAGTTTCATAGACTAAACACAGGACGGCTAAGTTCTTGTATTTAACTTGTTCAGGGCTAAGATAAAGGGTATATAAAAAATAATTTTTGGCAGTTGATCAAATCTGATGATTCTGTGTACTGAACATTGTGCTATGGGTGTAACCATTACTGGTATTAATAGATGTGTTTGTGTCTTCTCCTTCACATCCTTCCTCTGCTTCCGCCCATTACTGTTGCATTAGTTGTCGTAGTTGAACATGTGACAACCATTGCATAGAGGAAGAAAGTCGCACCTCTTTACTTTCCGAAGTTAGGGTATTTGCAGACAGCCATGGGAAAGGAATTGCTGAGTATATTAAAGAAGTTTTTTTATAATACTTGAGTGCATGTCTGGTGTGGAAAAGCCTGGAACCAAAACCAAAGAAGTGGTATCTGTAGAGGAGAAAGTGATACAAATTATGGTTTCAAATGAAGAAAGAGAATGTATAAATTATCAAAATTAGTAAACTCTGAACTAATAGTTTATATTCTTCATAGAAATGACCTTGTGAAGTAATCTTGTGTAAGGGAGGTCATGAATTCAATTAAAAATTTGGAGATCTTGGCAAAATTTTCAAAAACTTTTGGTGTGAAAACAAATAATTTAGGTGCATGCTATGCACCGTTAATTGCTCAGCCAAGGAAGCACTAAGGTGTGCATATATACAGCATTCAATTGACCATTTTCTGGAAAAATTGAAATAATTGAAGCCCAAAAAAATTAGAGAAAACACAGGAAAATGGATGGACATGTCAAGAAACTATACACAGTTATAGATAGTGTGATGAGCTCACAGTAGAGAAAAGGGGATAAAAAGAAAGAAAGATCTCTGCAAACCAGCTAATGAAGGCAACACATGATGCATTCACACAAAGATAGTAAATAGATAATGTACCTGTTCCGCCTAGTAGACACAATTATTACTTTTGAGAATATTAAAATATTACATGTTGCATTAACTAATGTCTAGCAATTTTGAAAGTGATGCAGGTGGTGATATTGACCCAGGGGTAGATGCCATAAAAGTAGACACTCAATGAGAAAAGCATGGCTTATGAATTGAAACTCAGCAATTTTTCTAGGTTTGTGCCCTATCTTGTGTGGGGTTTCGCCTAGGACACCCAGCTGGCTCATCAGCGGGCTCTTGGTGTCCCTGCCCGGATCCCCCAGGAGTAGCGAACTGAGCGCTACCTCCCATTTTATGAAGCGCACCTGCGCCTCTTTACTGCGCTAGCTAAACGCTCAGGCAGCCTTAACCTCCCTTTGAAGGCTTCCAAAAAGACATCAAGAGCCCACTGATGAGCCAGCTTGGTTTCCCAGACGAAACCCCACACAAGACATGGCACAGACCTAGAAAAATTGCTTGAGTTACAAGCCAGATAATTTCATTTTATTTTATTTTGATTTTCAGTTCACCCTTTCCCTTGGCCACCATACCCGACTCCTACATAGCCCAGCAAAATATATGTAAGCAGACTACAATATGAACGAAAACTGAATTGTCACAAATGTGCTAATTACTTTTCTCCTATTACTTTTACTGTTCTCTAGGGGCAGATGACCTTGTAGTTCAGACCCTTAAAACAGTAACTAACTATTACTGTTTACTAACAGTACAATATAGACAATTACTAAATCACCAATGCACAGTTATGGTAATGTTGAAATCAACAAGCGATCACATGGTACAAGCTATAGGAACAGCTGACCAGACACTGAAACCACGTGGGCTGCGAGATTGCAGTGCAGGGTACAGTGGAACTTGGATAATTCGAACCTCGAGGGACCAGCAAAAAAATCGAATCATCCAAAAATTCGAATTAAGAAAGTTCTTTGGAAAGGGTGGAGAAAATATTCAAATTTTAAGTTTTCATCCAAGAACCTTAATTAAACATATTACATTGGTTTTTAACAAATAAAGTGATTTCGTTCCTTGAAGCCATCTAGCCACCCAGTGCTAGCTTTAAAATTTGATTTGCCTAATTCGATAGCAAACTGTTCAGCTTTGCCTCTTAAAAGTGGACCACTAAGAGGAATCTTCTTATCCCTCGTTTGTAAAACGCACCGGTCCACGTCTGGATTTTCCGGTTCCCTCAAACATTTTCAGCCTTTGCCACTCTCACTTTCACAACCGAGAATTTTGTCTTTATTTTTTAGGTATGTTGACGTGTTTGAAGGAACACCGAAAGCCTTTGCAATTTCAGATTTTTTCTGCATTCCCTTTTCCACTTCTCTAATCACCGCTATTTTCTCCGCCAAAGTCAAAGTTTTGTATGGAATCCGAGGCTTTGATGACGGCATCTTAGCTCTGTACACACACTTTAAAACACAGGCAAAACTAAACTTCTCAACAACCACAAGTCAAATATAACCATCAGAATACTGCAGTTCACAGCACGCACTACCAGACAAGTGTAAGGGATGACACTGTTATGAGTTATGAGATATAGAGCGTTGCAAAACAATGTGAGGGGGAGGGGTTGGGCTTTGACCTCGGAAGGAGCGTCGCAGGCAAAACAGCCAATGATACAACTTGGTTTTTCGGGAATTCTTAACCCAACTGTCTGGCTTTCGATCGGCTTTTTACACGTAAAAACTTCGAATTGTCCAAAATATAATTCGAATTAACCACGATTTTTTAGCATTGATTGTATATAAAATGGAAGGGACCAAGATAAAAATTCGAATTAAAGAAGATTTCGAATTAGCCACGTTTCACTGTATTATGACATCAACTATGCAAACTTGGATTGGGAAGCCGAGGAGTGATGGCTGACATGGAGTTTCTACACAAATATCAATCCCATTCTCCAAGCTTACAGAGTATTATACTATTACGTAAACTTTCTCACCCAATTATATCCATTATATAGCTTTGGGGCTATTAGGTAGAGTGGAAATGTTAAGTACCGACGTTTCTAGACAACTGCTTTGTCAAGGTTTGTAATGAAGGAAGGAATGCGTCAACAATGGCGTGTAGCCTCCATAAAAGGTATAAGATGGGAAGCCATGTCATAATAAATAGTTACTCCATGATCTACTTAAGGGATAAACTTCACCTCTTTTAAAGTTCTTTAGTTAACTAATTAGCGGCTTCGGTGGCGTAGTCGGTAGCATGCTGAACTGCTGTGCCCAAGATAGCGGGTTCAAACCCGGCCGAAGTCGTCGGATTTTTTAAGAGCGTTAAAAATCCTTCAGTATGCCTTCCTTCGGAGGGGAAGTAAAGCCGGCGGTCCCATGTCATAGATTTATGGCATGTAAAAGATCCTTTCACAGACTAAACATGTGTAAAGCAAAATTTGTTAGGTTAGATTTCGTCAGAACGCTCTATCAAAGTTCCAACGTTCGCCACTAGGTATCATTGATATCTGGTGGCGAAAGTTGGAACTACTTGAAATTGAACGGAACTGGTAGCTCACCCTTTAGGGTGTCCGCTGGAAGCAGCTACAGACTCAGGCGAGCCAAACATGTCCTCGGACACTCCCGGCACTAAAAGCCATACGATAAATAAATAATAAGTTAACTAATTTTTATCGCCTCCCGAATGATTTGAGTTGTGAAATGTTTCTCCATTCAGATGACAAAAGTTACATCAAAAAGAATTTGATGGTCATTCTGTATGGCATGTTCAGCCACAGCAGACTTCTCTGGTTGGCAAAGACGTAAATGCCTGTGATGTTCCTTGATCCTTGTTGTGATTCTCCAACATGTCGGACCAATATACCGTATACGTCACCACAGGAACATGGAACATGTCACGAAACGTCTGTACTTAACATTTCCACTCTACCTAATAGCCCCAAAGCTATATAATGGTTACAGAGTATAAGTCTTAAAATGGAAGTATGTTTTGTTGATAGCTGTTGTGTAATTATATTAAACCAATGTGTGATAGGTATTGGTAATACCATAGAAATAGCTGCATAATGAAGGAAATTTGATTTCTGAGTAGAGCAGTTGAATCACGAGCACAACCACTCCCGGCTTAAAATGTTCAGTAGTACCTTTTTAATTTTGCTGTGATTACAATCGTATTAGAAGAACTTTGACTGTTTATACATTAAACAAACATATGCAAACATGCAACACTAACTGTTAAAACTTTGTTTAAAAAACAAAATACATTTCTGTATGTATGCCTGGTCTGGTTATTTTTTGAAAATTCTTAACTCCTGGCGAGAGATTTGATGGTTTGGAGGAGGTGGTATTCTCCTCTGAATTACTACACTGACCGGAAAAAAAAGTGGAACAGTTAAAAAAAGTAATATAAATAGTATAAAACTAGCCATGAAAAAGATTTAATCACATTTTAAAAGCTTTTCATGCATTAGAACAAACAACTGAAACATCCGTGAATAGAAATTGATAATATGACATTTCTTAGGGTGGTTTATTACCACGAATTACCCCCAATCTTCGATGAGCCTATCTTAATTATTTTATGGCGGGAAGCGGACTGTATCCTAAGCGTTTAAGGTTTATGAGTGTTGCCGCTCGCTTATTGTTGTTCTAGGGATAACAACTGGCATTTTTTGAACACGTGTGAACCATTGCCACACATTTTAGCAAGTTATCCATTTGCAGTTCACAATAAAACATGCCTCTTAGCCGTGAAGAAGCTGCACAGGCATTTGCATTGGTGGAGGATGGCCGCAGCTTCCGTTATGTTGCTGAGGTCATTGGATCATCTCTCGGTAGCATACATCGTGCAGTGCAACGTTACAGAGAGCTCAGAACATACGACAGGAGACGAGGGTCAGGCCGTAGAAGAAGCACAAGTGCCAGGGATGACAGATTTCTCACCCTCCAAGTTCTGCGTGATCGCCATACCACAGCAGTCCAGGCACGAAATCAACTGTAGATGTCAGAAATGTGAGAGTGAGTGAGCGAACAGTAAGAAGGTTTGAAGAAGCTGATCTTTCGTCCAGGAGACCTGCACGTGGACCCACACTCGAACGACACCACAGAGAGGCGCGTCTTCGCATGGCAGCATCTGGGATGGACCCACGAGCAGTGGGCCTCTGCTCTCTTCACTGACGAGTCGCTTTAACCTTAGATCTCCTGATGGAAGAGAAAGAGTGTGGAGAAGGCACGGGGAGAGGTACAGCCCTGTTGCTTTCTCCTACAGGACTCCATTTGGAGGTGGCTCGGTTATGGTGTGGGGTGGCATCAACGTTATGGCCCGCACTGAGTTGGTGTGCATCGATCACGGGACGCTCAATTCCCAAAGGTACGTCGAAGAGATCCTGATGAACCATGTGATGCCCTTTGCGCCTTTCATTGGTCAGAATTTCATGCTGATGCAGGATAATGCCCGCCCTCATACTGCTCGCTGTGTTGTACAATATCTGTAGGATGTGGAGATTCAAACCCTGGACTGGCCAGCTCGTAGTCCTGACTTGAACTCCATCGAACATGTATGGGATATGCTTGGAAGGAACGTCAGACAGCGTGACCACACCACCTTGGCACAACTGAGAACATCGCTGCTGGAGGAATGGGATCGCATCCCGGCAGATGCCATTCGACGAGTTGTGAACAGTATGCCTGAGCGTTTACAAGCTGTCATAGACGCTGCGGGCGGAAACACTCGTTTTTAGTGACCAGTGTTCTCGTGCAGTGCAGTGCAAACATTAATACTGTATTGTTTGGCAATACATTTGATAAACACCAGCCCAAAAGAGCATTACTAAAAAATAGAAAATTGTAAGATTTGCAAAAGTAACGAAATTTGGGAGTTAAAGCGTGTTGTAAAACATGTTACGGTATTTTCTGTTGCCAACCATCTAAAATTTGCATGAATAATGCAAATATTGGAAAATCAATACATTTTAGTGGGATAAATTAAGAAATTACATAAAAAATTAGTGTTCCACTTTTTTTGCCGGTCAGTGTATATTTGAATTGCAACCCATGGCCATAGAGGGGTATTTTAATTGAACACCCATTTTCTCTCCCCCATAACGTTCAATTTCAAGTGCTGTAGTTCCAACTTTGGCTACCACAGATGCCACTAACACTGACACTGAATTCATTTTCAGTTTAGGTCGAACACACAACCCCGAAGTTGTCCATATGACCTAAATTGAAAATATAATTCAATATTATAGAGAATACCTCCACCAATTTATCAAGTCCCGTTTTCTGCAGCTAAGAATTTTCAAGCAAGACGAACCAGGTGTACTGCAAGAAAATGTATTTCTTTTGTGTTTTTAACAGGTTCCACAGGAATTGTGTTGCCTGTGTTTGTTAAATGTATAGATGGTCAAATTTTTTTCAATATGATGCCCAATTGTTTTTTTTTTAATAGATAGTGTTGAAGACAACAACTAGCTGTCAAAACATCTACTATTTCGGGTGTGATGGTGTAGTGGTTAAGCTGCTTGCCTCTCACCAAGGCAGACTGAGTTTGATTCCCAGTCAATGTATGTGAGATTTTTGACGTGAAATGGTTTTGATCAATGTTAAAATGGAAGTCTCATGGCTCATGACAGCTACTATTTAAAATGACGGACCTGCGAGATTTTACCGTATTTTGTGATTAAAGGGAATTTATTTCCTGGTCGTCTTTCCATTTTTCTTTTTTTTTTTTTATTTTTTTATTTATTTTTTCTTTCTTTCTTTCTTTCTTTCTTTCTTTCTTTCTTTCTTTTCATAATGCCCAAGGTTGCAGGTTCGAAACCTGGCGCAGTCAGCTGGCATTTGAGGGTGCGCAAATGCGAGGGAGCCGTGTCAGTACATTTACTGGCACGTTAAAGATCCCCTTCGGGGCAAAATTCCGGCACCCCGGCGTCTCTAAAAGCCAGGGTAGTTAAAAGGGACGTAAAACCAATAACATTATTATTATTATTATTATTCTTTTCATAATAGATTTGTAGTCCTTTTTTTGGTGTGATTTCATGTAGTTTTTCCAATTATTATTATTATTATTATTATTATTATTATTATTATTTGAAATATGAAACTGAAAGTTTTGCCAGAGCCAATGTATCGACTGTGATCTTGGATTTTATTGATAACTCGTCCTGATAAAAATCTCCATCCCCCATATAAATTTGAGTCTGTAGAAGCTGTCATTCTGACCTAGCTATAAGTTTTAGGGGAAACCTGCAACAGAGAAAAGGAAGAGTCTAGCAGCCAGGGTGAGTTAATACTGTTAAATATATTACAGCAATATTGAAGCTAACTTCATTTTCAACATTTTCTTTTTCCCCAGCCAACTTGGGCTCTATAAATTTGTAAATCAATTATTAAGATTATCAAGTCATTGTCTAACTTTTTGGCTCAGCCCTATGTCCTTTAATGGTGTTCAAATGCTACAACCTTGTCAGTAGATTTTCTGGCACTTTTGTAGAGCCGATCGACTTGTATTCACTAGCTCTGAAGTGCCTGCCCAAGAATAGAGAAAAAATGATGCAAGCAATGAACAGTCTAAATGAAATTGAATATGCAAGACTTGTATAGTTTTGAAAATGGATTTTTGAATCATTTTGTGATTATGTATTGTGTTTGGTATGTTAGGCATTCTGTCTATTTTTTTTATTATAATTGTTTATTATAGTAAAATTGCACCTTTAAATATGACTGAATTTGCATGTATATTTTTTATTTTTTCATTCTTTCTTTTAAATTTACATTGCCACACTGTTAAGGTGTTTTCAGCTCTAGTGTTTCTCAGATTGATCAACTGGCCAAAAATTCTAGTTATTTCTGTGATGCAAAACAGAAGTGACCAACAATGTGAGCCCTGCATGCTGCTCACATAGTGCATTTCTGTTTTGTAGGTATTTTAATAGCCTTAGAGATAGTTTGTGTTTACTGGGGCATTCTCAGACTCATTGTTGTCAGTGTAGCTTGATGATCCTTACTATTTGAACCACTTGTCATAGTACTAAATTTCCTATTCCTTGAGTTTATACAAGATCAAGTCAATGACCATGCAGTTAAACCCTTAATGCAAGAAGAGTTCCTGTTTATCACAAGCTCTGAGAAGTGTCTTACCGACAGCTCATGTGATTTGCTCCCTGTTTAGTATTTAACAGGTTATGCATTAACTGGATGCTAAAATTGTATGATTTAGAGCTGTTATTATCAATTGGTACAGGTTTTGTGCTCTGTTACTGCCACAGACATGTCTCAAAGAGGAATGAGGCTGGATGTTTATCACATTCTTGGCCCTTGTATCATTAAATGGGATGCCACTGACCAGTGTTAAATTTCAAATTTAAATATTTCTTGAATGATAATGGGCCTATTTCTCTAGTATTTGACCCATATTACATAGCATGATGT
Organism: Meconema thalassinum; assembly: GCA_946902985.2. Taxonomy (NCBI): domain Eukaryota; kingdom Metazoa; phylum Arthropoda; class Insecta; order Orthoptera; family Tettigoniidae; genus Meconema; species Meconema thalassinum. The sequence goes on from OX336394.1 coordinate 38,840,210, forward strand.
TTCCAACAGAAGACAGTAAAGGCTCAGCTATTATGTTGTGTAATGAAGTTGGAGAACTAAATGTCTGGCCCCAGCTGGATTTAAACTCGTGGCCTTCGTTCTTTTCGCCAGTGCTCTGATCACTGAGCTATTGGGGGACACTTTAATTTTCATTATGGTAACGATACATTGGACGATAGTTGGTCAAGTTGATCACACCTATGGATGATTTTGACCGGCTTAGTGTTATGTTGTATTTAAGATTGATATTAATCTGGCATGAATATGGTCGGTCTTTATTCATAATGAATAAAATAATAAACATTTCTGCCTCGTCATTCTGGTCCATCTTTCCCCACCCTTTTAGGTAGATTTCATTCGAATGCTAACTATTGCAATGGGTACCATGTTTCGACATATCTTCGCGTTTCACAGACCCCAAAACCACAGTCAGTTCATAAGTTTATATATAATTTATGTATATATGTATCAGTTTCTTGTGGACAAGATAACTGCCGTAATTTTGCACCAATCACTTGGAATTTTTTACATAATGTGTATCCCTATGAAATCTCGGTCGAGTTCGTTAATGGGAAAAATCAGTTGAAGGGGGTAGAAAAGAGGGTTTTTTTTTCTTCGAAAAAGTGAAATATCACTATAAATCTCTTAATATGTGAAATATCGAATCCATTCAAAGTTCATATTGTGTGTCGGATAAGTGCCAAAAATATTTGTTTAAAAAGTTTTTTGATAGCACCAACTGTTGACCAAAGGGGTGGAAAAAGGTGGGTTTTTCGGGAAACATTTATCATATCTGTCTTAATAAGCACAATATCAAAACCGTACAAAATGGACAATATTCCCCTAATAATTACCTAAAACTTTTGTCTGAAATAATTTTTTATATGACCCATTACACCAAGGGATGAGAAAAATGATTGCGGAATTACAAGAAAATGCCAATAGCCATCGGAGGTTACCATGACAATGCTTTTAAATTGATGAAGCATGAGCTATCAGAGGTTGCCATGACAACGCTATTGCACGGTATCACATTGCTTTCCATCTCTATCTGTGGGAAGTGGCTTCGGTGACATAACTGGTAGCAAGCTGAACTTCTATGCCCAAGGTCGCGGGTTCAAAGCCAACCAGTCATTGAATTTTCTAAGAGCGCTAAAAATCCCTCAGAATGCTTTCCTTCGGAGGGGAAGTCCAACGTTCGTTGCAAGTTGCTGGTTGTGGTGGCATCTAGTTGCTAAGTTTACAGCTAGGTGTCGTTGACGGTAGTATTTGGTACCAAAATTAGAACTACTACTTGAAATTGACCGTCTGCAGTCCTTGCCTGAATTACAGACTAATACAGTCATCACAATTAACACCGTTTATCAGACAGATTCTACACACACCCAAAGTACACAGGGTTACATGACCGTGTTGTCGCAGCCACTAAACTGAGGTACCAACCAACATCTCTGCGGGAGATAAAATTTTGCGTGAAGAAGAAACAGACTGTTAGATAGTTACACATCAGTTCCAAACCTTGCATAAGGACAGTGTGACCACAAGTATAAAAATGGACCCCAAATGACAATAAGGTTACGGTCCCCATAAGACAATAAAATGTTAAAAATATGCATTGAAAGACGAAAAGGAAGTTAATTATGCTCCAAGTACATTGTAAAATACTTTCTCGCAATAAATGAGGTCGGATCCTTCAACGAAAACCTGCATCTTTTGCCTATTATAGCTTATCCCCTAGTTTGTCCGGTGAAATCTACCTCTGCCATCAAGCGTGCCGAGAGGAATTTTTAAGACATGTTTTGGATCTTAATTAGGCTCTTCAGCTAAAATATGCCTTCTACTTTTTTGCACCCATTTAAAGAACACTTACTTTAAATAAGTATGTCGGACTCGTTGTTTCTCTTATTCGGAATGTCTGATTGTTACAAACTTAACACAATTCCATTTATATAAATAACATTAAAACTTTTTTACTTTTAATATTGACACATTTTCACAATTAAAATGCCAAACACAGTGCTGCTGGAAACAGCAGGATGGAGTCAGGATTATAAGCACATCGGACTCCCATTGTTCCTCTTGTTCAGAATATCTGTAGAATCCTTGCAAACCTTTTATTGTCTCGTTTATATTAAAACCATTAAAACTTTTTCCTCTTAATATGGACATATTTTCACAATTAAAGTGTCTGATGCAACGAGTTAGCAGAGAATTGGAGGATGAAGCAAAGATCTACAACGAGAATTTAAAGTGATATCGTGGTTTATATTTTTCAAAGCTGCTGGGCACTAATTTAAAGCAGCGGTTTTCTACTAGGGAGGAACTCAGTGGAGTTATCCAGGTGTCCAGCTTTCCAGGAAGTCCAACCAGGGTCCATAGACTACTTTGAGGAACTGCAGAAAATTGTTTGCCAAAGTGTCTGAACAGATTTGCTGGTGTGCCTTTGCTGAGCTTGAATTAAATCGTAATTGGAATCGTGTGATCTTCTCTGGCGAGACTTTTCTTTCAGTTCAGCACGGGTCGGGCTGGTTAATGTTTACAGGCCACAGGGAACCCAATGCGGCTAAAGATATATAGTTGAGTGTTCGAGTATCTGTGTTGCATCTGATGGGACTGGAGTGCTTCATTGGTTAGATGGGCATCTCACATGGGACTAATATTTGCACATTCTACAGAATTTTATGGTTGCAAGTGTGAGTGAGCACTATCCAGATGAGGTAATATAGCTCGTGCAAGAAGACTCCTGACTCCACATGAGCTGTAGTGTTTGCTGTTCAGAACTCATTTGAACTATGTAGTAGGGAGGGGGGGGGGGGGGTCCTTTCAGCTCCAGATTTGAACGCCATTGAACATGTGTGAGCGAAGTGGAAATTCCATATTAGGAAACACTAGCCTTGCCCTCCCTGCATTCACACAATGCTTTGTGGGGCGTTATGTAGGACGCATGGGAGGAGTTCGTCCTTGACAAGGGATACTATAGAAGTTTGTCCAGTCAATGCTATGTCAGCTCAGACAAGTAGTTCAAGCCGATGGATGCTGGGCGAGGTAATGAGTCATGTCTAAAACGGTCCTTCTCAGGATTGACAATAATAGAAGCACAATACTAAATTTTGCCATGAATTGAAATACTCACATATTTGGTTAAGTATGGTGTGGGTACAGAATAGATTAACAGATTCCAGTGAAAAGAAAAAATTGCAGAGCCAAGTTTTCAAACCCCATATTTCGTGGTTGATCAAGGATCTCTCTACGCTAACACTATCACATTGAGCTTCACTAGCCAGACATTTATCTAACCATTTTGGCAGTTCCTTGTCTTACTTACTTTCTTTTCTTTTTTAATGTGCAGACAGTTGCATTATGTATAGTCTTATTTCATCAGGACTGTCATGACTATTATGGTATATACGAAAATAATTTCATGCGTTAATATTTCGTTGTTAATCTGTACATCAAATTCAGAAAAGTCAACTTCAACATCGCCATTATTTCATGGTAACTCGATTACAGCATCTAAAAAATTTGTTCTAATTTTACCTGCCAAACCATGTACAGATTGATTTAATTTTTGTGTTATAATAATAATATCGTATGGCCTCGGGTGCCGGGTGCAAGCTTTGTAATTTGACACCCAGAGGGTAGCTTGCATGTCGAATTTCGTTGCTCCTTGAATCACTATGAAAGTCAAGGAGGTTAGATAATAGATATCTCAGCTCCTTGAACATTATAGCGCTTTCTAGTAGAGAAATGAGGAACTTTGTGTTGGCGGAAACTCCCGAGATTAATTTTGCCATTGTGAACTCGGCCTACTGAATTCAAATGGGTTCTTTGACATGCCAACATCGTATGACATGCGTATCGTATTTTTGCCGCCTGCGTATCGTATTTTTGCCGCCTTTCAAAAATCGCTTACCACGGCCAGGGGCGAACCTGCAATCTTGGGGTTAGTAGACCGACACGCTATCCACTCACCCACCGTGGCAAGCTAAGTTTTGTGTTGACTGAAGATGTCAGTACACTCATGTTTCTGTTATTTCTTTTGTCAGCATTCTCCCAATGAACTACCGTACTTCTTGAAATACAGAAAATAGTTAAATTACTTATTATAATGTCTAATGCCATCGAATTATTATAGCTGTAACCATTGCACCCCCGCTGGAAGACTGCCACAAGTCAAAGAAAAAAAAACATGAATTTTGAAGTATGTGGTACTTATAAATGCATATGATCAAGTCCGTGCCCTGTAAAACTGCCACAACTCAGATCCTATAAATAGCAATTCTACGGCACTGAATAGAAAACTGCCATAACTGAAAATTATTATTATTTTTATTAAACACATAATTATAATCCATGAAAGAACTTTGTATGCTATTGTATAACTTAGTACTAGACAATGTTACAAGTTAGTAATATGTTACATTCATTTTGATTATGTAAATATTTATACTTTTCCCATTAGCTCAACAACTTTAAATGCTTCTCCTGAAAATGTGTCCTTTTTGACTTGTGGCAGTCTTCCAGCGGGGGTGCGAATATAGAGTAATGCAAATGAACAAATTTACGCATTGAATACAATACTATGATAAAATTTACAATATAAAAATGTCCATTTCATCCCAGGACTTAAAAGCAGTCATCACCCTATTTATTACATATATTTTGCTGAATTTTATATTTATCTCAAATAAATAATTTGGTTTTTCACTTAAATTGGTTACCCTGAGAATTCAACTCAGAAAACAGTGAAATTTGAGCTCTGCATGATGTTTCATCTTGCTTGTATATGTAAAATTTATGTCAAATTGAAAAATCCAGCCTTTTGAATAGAGAATCTACATTTAGAAAATGTAATTTGTATTATATCTTGCAATAAATTAAAATAATTAGCTATTTTATTAGTGGAAATTTTCATCAACAATATGTGCCTGTTGTAAAAAAAAAAATACCGTATTTCCTCGCATAATCGTCGCACTTTTTTAGCCAAAAATTCGTGGAAAAAAGCAGGGTGCGACGATTATGCGAAGAATATTTAAGTTCAAAAAATATACTGTATCATTATTTGCTGCACGGGCCAGTCATTCGCGTAGCGTGAGTCTTAGCCTGCAGTCAGAGACAGGCTTCTTTCTTCTAACAAGGTCACGACAGGTTAACGCTCGCGGAATGTGCTGACGAAGCTAACCATTCGCGTCGTGGTTCATAGCCCGCAGGCATAAAGACGAGATTACTTTCTCCTGACAAGATCACGCCAGATTAGGCCTATAAGCTCGCGGAATGTGCGCTGGCCGTGCGTGTCGCGGTTCATAGCCGGCAGGCATAAAGACGACGCGATATTACTTTCTCCTGACAGGATCACGCCAGATTAGGCCTATAAGCTCACGGAATGTGCGCTGGCCGTTCGCGTCACAGTTCATAGCCCGCAGGCATAAAGGCGATATTACTTTCTCCTGACAAGATCACGCCAGATTAGGCCTATACGCTCGCGGGATGTGCGCTGTCCGCTCGCGTCACAGTTCATAGACCGCAGGCCTAAAAATGAGATTACTTTTTGCTGACATGATCACGCCAGATTAGGTCTATAGTTCGCGGAATGTGCGCTGGCCGTTCGCGTCATAGTTCATAGCCCGCAGGCATAAAGACGAAATTACTTTCTGCCGACAAGATCACGCCAGATTATACGCTCGCGCAATGTGCTAGGTGACGAAGCTTGCCGCTCGCGTCACAGTTCATTGCCCGCAAGCATAAAGACGAGATATTTTTCGTCTGACAAGTCTCGCCAGGTTATAAAGTCGCGGCAGCATGTGCAACTGACCGGCGCACAAATACGAACATGCTATGCGACGATTATGCGATAAAATTTTATAAATCTATTTAAGTGTTTGAAAAGTGGGGTGCGACGATTACGCAGTGGCGACGATTATGCGAGGAAATACGGTACGATTCTTACAGTAGTCGCATATGATGTGTAACATCTGACATAGAAGAAACCTCACGTGAAATTGTTTATACACCGGTATTTTATACTATTATTGGCACAAATATTAATCTATTGTAAAAGGGAGTGTTTTACAGATATTGTAGTTTATAATACAGAACTCATTTTATTAGATGATTTGTAACTTCCACCAGCACTAGCCTAAATAAAGAATACGATATGGATCAACTAGATTAATACACGCGACACCGCTCATAACCTTAAATTCCTTATAAACAGGTCCTCTTCATTTGCAGACCAACACGTAATTTCATATGGATTCTGTTAAAATGAGTCCTATTGATATGATAAATATCGTTTAAAATGATAATCTGGCAGCAAAAATATCTACCCCGTCCGGGATTCGAACCCAAGATCTCTAGATTCTGTCATAAGCACTAACTCCTCAGCTTTTTCGACTACGCAAATTTTGTGCACAAGATGGTGACTTATTTCCACGTTCCAATAATACTGCATTACGGAATTAAGTTTCATTTATATTTTGCTTTTTTCGATAATGTTCCTGCGTCAAATTGAGTTTAAAATGCCTTATGAACAGGCCCTCTTGAGAGTAAAGAGAATGTATTCAGTAATAGTTCATGAAGGCTTGCTCAATTCTCGTATAACCACAACGATATTATATTGATGACTGCATTACCGTTATGTGGGTTAATATTTGAATAGCCATTGTGCAGAAACATAATACCGGCAATGCCGACTACTTATAATGTTTGATATTAAGGCATTTTACCATTTAAATACTGATACGAAGACTTCGAACATGTACCATGTGCTTTGTTTCAATCACTTGATACCAGAGTTCGCATGAGTGTTTTCCGTTCAGTATGTCATATTCATTCCACATGGCTGAGAGTACGTCATGATATCAATTTCAAACACTGCACGCTCATTGTTTCTCGTACCACTGCCAGTTGGGTCTTACCACTGCTTGTTGGATCGATCGAGCGGGCAGAGCATACTTCCGTTTTCCACCACTGCCAGCTAGTACACGATCGATCGAGCGGGCAGTGCATACTTCCGTTTTCCACCACTGCCAGCTAGTACACTTGCGATCGATCGAGCGGGCAGTGCATACTTCCGTTTTCCACCACTGCCAGCTAGTACACTTCCGATCGAGCGGGCAGTGCATACTTCCGTTTTCCACCACTGCCAGCTAGTACACTTCCGATCGATCGAGCGGGCAGTGCATACTTCCGTTTTCCACCACTGCCAGCTAGTACACTTCCGATCGATCGAGCGGGCAGTGCATACTTCCGTTCGATCCACCCCTGCCAGCTCGATCGTTCCTATCCACTTCCGTCCACAATTTTCAAAATCACTCCCACTAAGCTATCCAGCAACCGAGCGGAAAGATGTTACACATCAAAAAAAAATCTAATTGTTTGGTCCACTTCATCCCCAGTGGCCCATCGTCCCATTTGATGAGAGTTTTAGAAACTGCAAGATTTGCAACCACAAATCCTTCTTGTAGCTTTTGGTTTTGGCCTCAAATGACCTAACTGCATGGTCCATGATAAATGTGATTCTTTCAAAGAGTATTGCCTGTAGTCCTGCCCAGAGAGTTGTTACCTATTTTTATAACATAATAGGTTACGCATTGAGGAACAATTCACTTATGGTTAGTTTCCTCTATTCTGCACCGTAGACATTGTTCTGTTGGCACTACATATCACCTAATATGGGTGAACAGTCTTTGGGGAGATGATGGAAGGGAGCTGTGTTATTACAGCAGGTTTTACAGCTGTAGGGACAGATTGCAGTTTCTCTTCAGGTATCTTGTCAGCTTTCTATTGTACCACTTTAAATTTCTGATGTAATGTAGTTTTAAGCAAGCAAACTAAAGAGCAATTAGGGTTATGGGAATGATGGTCAGTGTTCTGTTTGAGCTCGGCAACTGCAACTGAAACCCAGGAAAAAATGCGAACTGCAAGCTCGCCGTGCTCTCGGCCTCACTGGTAGACGGAGCTAGCGCTCACATAGGGTCACACTTTCAAGTTGCTGAGCTCGAGTAGCTTTTCACTCCAGCAATTCAAGATTTTTTAAAGATAGTCCTGTGTTTACAGTCTAGCTTCTACATAACACTTAAGGCTTCACAGCTTGCTTTAGGTCACATGAGGTTCTAAGATTTCTGCTGTATCTGTCATTTTGATGTGTATTAAAGAGTAACATATTATAGTACAGGAAATGTAAATAAAATTAGTAAGGAATAAGTAAGTGGTATTGAAGGTCTGCAACAATGGGAGAGGAGGGGCCCAGAAAGTCATTATTGATATTTAAATATATGAACAATTGTTTACATATTAATAAATATTTAATTCAAAATGCATAAATATCTTGTCTAGTTTGCTTGCAATTATTGTAAATATATGCTTCGAACGTCAAGCCTTTAATCCCATCGGTGTATATGTTTTACTTAAATGTAAGATACATTTTCTTCTAAACTAGACCTGAAATTCATAAGGTGCAATTTTATTAAAATCCTTGTTGGTTATGTAATATACTAACAGCTATAAAGAAAATTGTCTTTCTAATGCTAATATTTCAGGAGAAATTGTTCCTTACATTTGTTATTGCTAATATACTCGTGACATTCTGGGTCCTTTACTTTGTCTGGCTGGAGAATGAAGGGGAAGGGGTTAAATTTCAGCTGCTGCTTCAGGTTACTTGTAGAGTTAATGTGCTGTACCAGTGAGTCTTGAATGCTCCACACTAGACATAAGTATTACATTCTATTGTTTGGGCTATTATGTGCCAATCACTAATGGTGGTTTATTTTGTGTCTTTAGCGTATGGATCTAGGAGAATGTCCCAAAATTCACGACCTGGCACTTAGAGCAGATTTTGAGAAAGCTAGTCGCACAAAGGATTACTACTATGATATTGATGTAAGTATCACTTCTCCCATTCTAAGTGTACGAAGGTATAATTTTAACATTTTGAAGATAGCCCTGCATTCTTCTCCAACACTATACAAGGCGGGAGTGGTCATTTTACTGTACGAGTGGGCAAACAGCGGGAGTAAATCTGGGTTGGCTTATGTTAAAGAACAAGCTTTGCTACGACCAAATGGGGACCAGCTGTACGTGGAATGTGTAGTGGCCACTTGCTATTATCAACGGTTTTATTGATAATTGAATTTTCTTTGCATGAAATCTGTGTTTTTAATGAGATCTTTATGCACAAGAAAGTGTGGTTTTGTTTCCAGGCAATGGAGCACTTGCAAGCTTTCATTGCGGATTGTGATAGACGCACAGACATGGCCAAACAGCGACTGGCTGAGACTCAAGAAGAGCTGTCTGCAGAAGTAGCTCTTAAGGCCAACAAGGTCCACGAGCTGGCTGAGGAGATTGGTAAGAAGTTGGCTCGTGCGGAGCAACTCGGGGCAGAAGGCCTGGTCGAGGACAGCATGAAGCTCATGGAGGAGGTATTGTATTCTAGGTTGCATGGTTGAACTTTATTTCTGTAAAAGATAGTATATTGGTAGGGATAGGAAAAATTCGCGATCGCGAATTTCGCGAATTTTTAAAAGAAGTCATACACAGGTGATAATGTGTTATAATAACCCTAAAAATGGCAAAAATAAATGTTTTTGAGCTCGCGAATTTCGCATAAAACGCGAATTTTCGTGAATTTTGCATGAAAACGCGAATTTTAGCTTTTTTGGTTTTTTTTCCTTTATAGTGCTCTTCCGATAATTCGCGCATACCTGCCAACTCTCCCGATTTAGGCGGGAGACTCCCGATTTCAGACCATTTCTCCCGCCCTCCCGCTTAACGTATTAAATCTCCCGATTTTTCAAAAACCCCACGCGTAATTTTGGATTTAATGTGTCATCTATCGAACGGATCGACTTTACGTGTTTTGAAGTTATATCTCGATACCGCAGTTTCGCTCTGTATCGATAATCGACAACTGCGTACTAACTCCCGCGTCGCGTCCTGCTGTTATAAAAAGTTGGCTTCGAATAAGTCTTCGTTTGAAATCGGCTTCGAATAAGTCTTCGTTTGAAATCGTCGAAGGTTAATTCAGCGCTTGTTCCTAGATGTGTTGCATAATGACCAGTAGGTGATAGGTAGTTGTACGCTGCGGAATATTGTATCTGTTTCACACGTGAAATTATATGATTTGTGTATAACTTAGTTTGATGTTGTTGGCGTTAATATGCCGGTAGGTTATTGTGATTTTTCGAACTGAGTGATTGCGTCGGTTCCTCGGTAATAAGGCGAAAAGATATGATGTGACATTTAAAAGTGTGTACAAAGATAACATTCCCAGGGTGTCTACCGATAACGGAAGTAACGAATTTTACAAATGGGTAACGAAAAAGTAACGAATTTTACATACGGGTAACGAAAATTTTCCGAAGGCGGATTGAATCATTTAAACTCGCGCCTCTAGGCTCAGAGATTGCGAAGGAGCGAGTTTCACGCAAGCGGCGCCAATTGCATAAGCTATATTTCCCCGTGCCCGACCTCGAGGAAATGCATACTGAGGATACCCTGAGTGGTATACACCGTTCAGCGTATATTTTCGGCATCAAGATGACTTTTTAGTTTTGTGTGAAATATTTATGTGTTATATTAGGAAGCCTGACTTTTCGCGAGACGTTTATTCGTGAAAACTTCTGAAATTATTCAGAAACCTCGCATTTTTCGCATTTATTTGGAGACTGTTAAATTGAAGTCCAGAAATAACGCTAAATAATTTAATGTCGCGATCTTGCGAAATGTTACCGTTTTGAAAAAGATTCGAAATACGTAGACAGTAACTTATTTTAAAAATGTGTCTCGTAAATTTGCGACATCCAGTATGGTTAATTCGAAATTCCGTTATATGTCGATTTTTCCTTCTAACTTGGGTTCCATCGGATATTTCGAAAACTTGTATAACTTTTATAATTCGTGATTCGCATTTGAAAGAAAACGTGTCCTCTAGTCGTATTATTCGTGCAATCCTCTCCGAATAATTCTTAATATTTGATACCTACTTCGAACATTCATACTCAAGACGGCCGGCTGACTTGCCTGCGGGAATCTCGTCAAATGGACCGAGATCGACGTCAGTAGCGTAAAATCAAAAAACCCGTCCCCTATCGTGAACTTGTGACCACGAGGTCTGCGGGAATCCCGTCAAAGATGATTGGGCACCAATCACGAAACATTCCGAAACCTACTCGCTACTTTTCCCATGACCGTATACTTAAAAGCGTACGGGGAGCGAGAAGTGCATCTACCCACTTAGAAATGACAGCCTACGTAGCGTCGCGATACTAATTTCTCCTCGTGATATACCCTGAACTGATGAGCTCCCAACCACAGCATAGGGACATCGGGAATCACGGCGCCGGCCATACAACTTGTCCATAACTACTCGTGAATTTTAATCATGCCCAACCCTGAGCTTGCATCCACCATTCTGTGTGGACGAATAAACAATCGTTCAACGGCCGGGTGCGGCGCGGTATGCATAATATCGCGAGGACAACTTGAATCTCGTAAAACGGCTGAGAGCGGCAGCGATTGCGATACATCGCGATATTTCTCCGCATTCAATGACGAGAACAACTGTATTTTTGTCAAACGGACAGCAAGTGGCGCCGATAGCATAATAATGCTATATTTCCTCGCGCCCGACCTCAAAGACAATGGAAATCTCGTCGAACGACTAAAAGTGACACCGATTATTAAATCGCGATATTTATCAGTGTTCTACCGCGAATACAACGGGAATCTTGACAAACGGGTGAGACCAGCGCCGATCGTGTAACATCTTGAAATTTCGCCGTACTTGACTGTGAAGACAGAATTCGGTTACAATCATATAACGTCTCATAAATTTCTTCGTGATCTACCGCGGGGACAAAGGAAATCTCGCCACGGTCAAGAGCAGAGCAGAGCAGAGCAACCTCTTGGCAATTATAAAAACGCCTTGTGCACAAGACGACATATTAGCTGAAACAACTCATTTGATAATAAATATCTAGTATTTATTTATGATTTTTAAAATTGTTGTAACTCCCTAAGTGAATTGTATTTACCGCTTTAAACACAGTTCATTGCTGTCTTTCTCCACCGCGTGATGAGCCCATTTGCTTGCAGACCGCAGACGTATCTTGAATTCAAAGGTAACTAAAATTAACTAAAAGTTAACTAAAAGGTAGCTAAAAAGTAACTAATTTTTACTTCATCCTTCCAGTAGACACCCTGATTCCGCATATAACTGAGTCAAGAAGAGGCGCAACATTTGCATTTTGTAGTGTCTGTAGGTGTGATTTCAGTATCTCACATAGTAGAAAGGGGGACATTTCATTTTCCAAAATTAAGTTTTTTGTAAATAAATTTCCTAGCATGTTAACAGACACTCAAGACAATTTTAATGAGGAAATGGATGCTTTACATTCCCAATTTTGTAACTTCCAACTTGAGGATGTGACATCTATTGAAGAAGAAGAGAGAATTGATGTGAAGCGGGCACTGGTAGGCCAAATGATTATGTAGTGCTGGGGTACTCAAGTTATGCTTTCCATTCTGACCATTCCGCATAGTAATGCAGAGTGTGAGAGGATGTTCAGGTCATCTCTCTCTGACAAGACTTTTGACAAACTTATAACTCTGAAGTCGATTCAGAAAGGGAAGTGTTTTGAGCAAGAATATAGCAAGACCTTTTTGAAGAGGGCAAAATCAGCCTCAGTCACCTGCAACAACGACCAATAATATGATCTTCGATACGTCACTAGTTTTGTATGCCTGAGTGTGGTCGAAAGACAGCTATGCTTGTTTGATAGACTAGTGAGAATTTAAAATTACTCAGTCTTAAGTACATTTGTAAACTGGGATGTCATATCATGTTAGTCATTTACAGTTTAATAAATGGTGTAACTTATATACTTATATATTTGGTGCAATGTCTTAGCCTATGTGTATGTTTTATGTAGCGTCCCCCCTCGCCCCCCCCCCCCCCCCCCCCCCCCGTCGCCGCGTCGAATCTCCCGATTTTTCACTTTGAGAGGTTGGCAATTAATGCACAAATTTCCGCGATTTTTTGAAAGCCACGAATTATCTGCAATAATGTTTTTAAGCCAGGCAAAAAGAAAACTATTGGTTAAAATATTGAAATGTATTTTAAGAACACGCAGAAAAAAATAATTATAATACTTTATGTTCGACCCTGACTATTATGTGTCAGAAAACGGTACTATAATGAGGCTCATTATAACACTATTTTGCATTATGAAACAGTTTCTCCCACCAATCAGAGCTCAAGAAACAGTTGTTTGACCAATTAGATAATTAGATGCACTGAGTTCCACGGCCTTCTAATTTAAATGTCGCTGCCTGGCCTAGTGTCATAGTAGGATAATCGAGGAGGCCATGGTCAAATACAAGGCATTCTCTGCGTCTCATGTGCTCTGTTCAGTACATAAAACTGGTGAAATCTCTACAGATATTTATGAATATTTATGTTCGAACATGAAATAGTTATAATAATTATCGTCGAACATAAACAGTCGTATGCAACTCGCCTATAATGGTAATTAAGACATTCGTATGGAAATTATAAGACTCGCATACGCTCGTTTTATAAACTTACTCGTGTCTTTATTATTGCCATTATAGGCTCGTTGCATAATGTACTATTACAACATAGTATTGTAAGACACACTACGAAGATTAGGCCTACAGCAATATTAAAAACTAAGAGAAATGACTGTAATCACTTTTTGTTTCTTAGATAGTTTATTTTTTCTTAGGCCTACACCAATATTAAAAACTAAGAGAATTGACTGTAATCACTTTTTGTTTCTTAGATAGTTTATTTTTTCTAGTTTTAGGTTGTACAATTCTGAAGAAAACAATATATGAGAACGAAAATTCATCTCGATTTTCTATATAAGAGATAAGTGTGACTATAGACACACTAGCTTGACTGTGGGAACTTTTGGGATTTCCGTTGCATCACTCCTTCACTTGACATGCACTGGATCTCAGTTTACCTCACCGACAGTCAAATTCCGTACAATATCCTCATCGCTTTCATGTCTGAAACCATGATCGTCTTTATCGAAGTCTAACTACTGAATGTCACTTTCTTCTGCATCTTGGCATTCATCCTGGTTTTGCCCTAATGTCATCGTAGTGAGACAACCTTGCCGATTTAAAATATCGTCGTCACAGAAGCTGACAAAGGCTTGTTTTTGTGCGAGTGTAGTAGCGGTAATTTTCTCTCATGACTTGACTGCATGGAGAGCATCCAACAAACACGGAATGATTGGAAACTTAATGGTAGATAGCGGACCTCGCTTTCTGCATACAGCGATCTTTATCAATCTCATCCTGGTAAGTTACTAACTTATTGAGGTTTTATGGACCAGAACAGCAAGGTCACCTCCCCCTTCATCCTAGTAACTACTCGACGCGTGGCGTCATATAGTGCGCCTTTCAGACATGAATATCTAGATGGCAAGTATCCATATCCAAATGTGCCACTGTTTCCTGAACCAGTCTTAACCAGGTGGTCTTCTTGGTTTCATTCTGTAGTGTACCTGTCAGAGTACTTGAAAGATATCGTGCAATTTATGAATGAAGTAGTAGGGACTGATAACTCTGGTGTTGATTTCCTGAACAATGTTTCACATGACGAAATACTTGAGATTCAAAGAATTTGGCACAGACATCACTAAACTCATCCCAGTCTTATCAGACTGTTCACCTTCTAGATGGACATCTACGGAGAATTCAGCAAGCCCTTAAACTTGCTGTTTCTGGAAATTACGGTACCAACATTAAGGAGCTGTTGGAGGGTTGTGGAAATGAGTTAAAAGGAGAGAAAATACATCCAGTTTTAGTAAACGCTGGGTCCCATGCTCTTAGAATATTAATCAGCCTGAGATACGTAGACCCTGGCAACAAGATTTACAAATGTGTACGTTTGGTCCAGCAGAAATAGTGCCAATGAACATCAATGAGGACCTTGCAAAGAAAATTAAGAAGTTGTCATTCTGTGGAACACTGGAAAAAAGTGAGGTCATTAGAGGATACAACGAACTGCAAACTTTAATCAAGAGGAAGATGCACGACAGGACCAAGACAGATATTGTTCGAGTTTTGCAAGGAATGACATTTGTATTTCCAAAGTTCTCAGAATCTGTGCTGAAAACCATTTTGATACCCTGTTCAAACGCTAACTGTGAACTTGTTTTTCAGCTTACACTAGCACGTTAAGTGATACATGTTACCGTTTGTCACAAGAGAATTTGGATCTCTTCACTGAAATATACTTTGAAGGATGACTGAAATGCGTTATGTTACCCATGATATTTAAAAAATACCGCCTAAAATTTAACATTTTGAAAGTACCGAAAAGTGCACTTGAAAACACCGAATTTGCCACTTTAAAATACCGCTTTCTTCACTCTGAAATCACCGAAAAATTCCTATCCCTATATATTGGCTTTCATGACTAGTGATGTGGGACGGGTAAATACCCAGTGGGAAGGTAAATATAAATTGGGTATTTACCCAGTGGTCTTTTAAATACCCAAAATGAGGGTATTTTCAGTTTTTGAGCTTTGTACAACACTTTTTGATGTGTTGGTGAAGTGTTGGACAAACAAGGACTGAAACACAGGTATTTGATGCCTTAAATTGAAATCAGGAACAATCATCATCATCTTGCACAGTTTCCAGCCACTGGCCGGGTCTGTTTGGAACACAAGCCTCTCCAACGTCTTCTGTCTTCCCACCATCTCTCAGCCTCCACCCTTGTCCAGTCTTCTCCTCTCTTCTTCACGCTTTCTTCCACCCCCTTCAGCCACCTGTCTCTCGGTCTTCCCCTCGGTCTCTTTCCTTCCCACTTCGTCTCATGTATTCTCCTGGGTATCCTCTTCTCCTCCATTCGTTTTACATGTCCATACCATCTAAGTCTAGATTTCTCTATACCATCCTGTAATGGTTCCTCCTTCATTAATTCTCTGGTCCTCTCATTTCTTATTCTGTCCATCTTTGTAGCTCCAATACTGCTTCTCAAGAACCTCATCTCACTGGCCTGTATTTTGCTCCTCTCCCTTCCTTTCATAACCCAGGTCTCCGAGGCATACGTCAGGATAGGGACATAGTACGTCCGATATATGATCTTTTTGCTGTTCTGAGGGACATCCTTGCTCCATAACATGCTTCTCACACTCCTCCGAAATGCTTCTGCCTGCCTCCCCCGCTCATTTATTTCTCTATCGTTTCTTCCATTATCTTGTATCAGGCTTCCCAGATACTTAAAACTCTCCACTTTCTTCAGCTGTTCCCCACCAATTGTTATTCCCGTTGTGGTTCTTTCCTTCTTCCTTGTTGTGATCACCATCTCACTCTTATTTATGCTAAATTTCATCCCATATCCTTGTATTACTCCTTCCCACACGTCCAACTGTTCCTGTACCTCCTCCTCCTTGTTTCCCCAAATCATCAAATCATCTGCAAACACCATTGCTTTCATCTTTCCGTCCCCAATTACTTGTGCCACTCGGGTCATTATGTCATCCATCACCACAATGAAAAGTAACGGTGACAGTGCACTTCCTTGTTTCAGGCCGTTTCTTTGTTCCAACCAGTCAGATCTCTCTCCTCCCACTTTCACACAGCTCACGCTTCCCTTGTACATCTCCTTTATCCTCTTTATAGTCCATTTCTCTACTCCTCTATCCTCCAGGGACTTCCATACTTTGTTTCTGCATACACTGTCATATGCTTTCTCAATGTCCAGGAAGGCCATCAGTAGATCTGTTCCATATTCATAGTGCTGTTCTTGTAACTGCCTTACAGCAAAAATCAAATCCACTGTGGACCTTCCTGCTCTGAAGCCATGTTGTTCTTCCCTCATCCCTCCTTCTATCCTTGTCCTAATTCTCTTTTCCAAAACTTTCTCGAAGATCTTTGCACAATGACTCATCAGTGTTATTCCCCGATAGTTTCTGCAATCTGTTCTACTACCTTTCTTGAAGATCGGGACAATGATTCCTTTTTTCCAGTCCTCTGGGGTCTTCCTTTCCTTCCATGCTGTCCTCATCACTCGGTACAGCCACTGTATCCCCACCTCTCCTGCTGCTCTCACCATCTCCACACTCAACTCATCCACACCCGGTGCCTTCCCTCCTTTCATCTTGTTCACTGCATCTTCCACTTCTTTCCATGTTAAGTCCTTTTCTGTTTGCAGTTCATCTTCCTCTTCCCCGATTTCTTCCTCCTCACCATCTTTTCCATTTGGGTTCAGAAGTTCTTCAAAATATTCTTTCCACATTTTCTTCAGTTCTTCCCTATATTCTATCTCTTGTCCCCTTTTGTTCACCATTCTAACATAATCCGTAGGATCCTTCCGCCTCTTATCTTTCACCATCCCATACAGGACCTTTTTTGTACCTTCACTATCCTCCTCCATCATCTTTGTCCACTCTTCCATCCACTTCCTTCTCTCCTCAGCCACCACTCTCTTCGCCTCCTTCTTTCTTTCCTGGTACTCTTCCCTTGTCTCTACCGTCCTATTTTGATACCACCTCCTAAAGGCTCTATTCTTTTCCCTTACTATATCTTTTGTCTTCTCATTCCACCATGGTGTTTCCTTCCACCTCTTCTTACTACTTGTCCTCCCACATACTGCTTCTGCTGCACCCACTAGTGTCTTCTTAAATCTAGCCCATTCCTCTTCCACCCCTCTTTCTTCATCTGTTGGAATTCCTTCCTTTACCATTTTGAGGTACTCGACCCTTCTATCCCCTTCTTTCAGTTTCCATATCCTTATACGTCTTTCCTGGTTCTCAGTCCCTTTCTTCTCCTTACTCCCTCTCAGGAACAATATTGATCTTAAAAAAAAAAAAAGGAAAATGGATGTCCAGGTATTTTTGGGTATTTATATGTTATGTTTTGACACTGGAACCTTGTCTTTATTTTTTTTTTTTTTTTTCCTTAAACTAAAGTAAAATATTTAATAAAACCTTTTGGTTGTTTTGTGTTATAAATATTTAATAAATACCAAGATATTGAGAAGGTAGTTTTATTACGATGCTGGAAATGAGCAACAAAGATGTGGGAAGGAAAAGCTACTTTTGTAGTAATAAGAGTAAGCTATTTGCATGTAAATTGAAAGTGTATGCCAAAACTCAAAAAGTAATAAAATATATTCAATAGAAAGGGCATTTGAAAAAAAAAAAGTGCTTAGTAAGAGTGCTTTTAAGTTATTTTTCATTCAATTTTAAATATTAAAGACATATTAATTTTTTAAATCATACTCTAAATAACACAAATGTATGTCAGGAAGTTTTTGTAGTATGTGGGCTCTATAATGGGTGAAGATGTATTGTATGCCAGCAAGCATATGGGTTGGCAACACTGCTTAGCTCATCCTACCCAGAATTCAAACTGACACTGTACTTCCCTCTCATTTTCTATTCTTTGTTTGATTTTCTATTTACTATTTACTAGCCTTTATGGTTATTTGATTATTTATTTTATATATGAACTAGCAACCCACCCTGGCTTCGCCCGGGAACAGTTATGAATGCAAGGTGTTAGGCTACTTCTAACGGAGGTCTTATAAGATATCCTTGTATACGACATTAGTCGTTTTCCCTCCAGCAGTGAACACGAAAAGATTTCGGTTTGATGTAACAAGCGATAGAGCCACGTAAAGCTGTCCATGAGAAAAACATTCTCCATTAAGATCAACTCCAGTCTCGCTAAGTGTTTGATCCTGTGCTTTGTTTATAGTCATGCCAAAGCAGACTCTTACTGGAAATTGTACTCGTTTGAAACGATCAGGCAAATCTGAAGGAATCATAGGGATTCTGGGTACTAAGACAGTTTCTCCTGTACCACAGCTAGTTAAGATAGTTGATTCAATGAAACAGTTTTTCAAAGTTTTCACTACCAATCGTGTCCCATTGCATAACTTTGGTGTTTGTAAATTACGTAGCAATATAATAGGCACTCCTACTTTTAAAATAAGCTTGTGTGGTTGCAAGCCAGAAGGAAATAAAGAATTTAGGAATTCTGTAGGGTAATGAACAGCTTCTTCACTATCGACTACTGCGTCTAGCCTACTGAGTAATATACTAGAGCCTGGGCAGTGAATTTGGAGAACACCAAGTCATTAGTTTTCACAACTTGTTCGTTTGTCGGCGATAATATTGCTCTTTCTTTAAACCATGAATGAGACTTGTTAGATAGGCCATGGATTTGAGGATAATCGCTATCAATCAATTCTTGAATACTGCTTACTAACGCACAGAAATTGTCACTGAGGGTAATTTTCCCGTCAATGACCGGTAAATCTCCATTTCCGACTCTAAGTAACAAATTAGCAAATAAACTATTATCTTCTGAAGATAAAAGTAGCCTACTCTCATGTTAGTTTTGAGTGCCAATTTGTTGTATCTGATCAGATGTAAGATATTTGTAATGAAGCGTACACTTCGTCGGCTCTCGTTCCTCTGGTAACAACTGGTAAGATTTGACGAAAATCTCAGGCGAACAAAACTGTGCAGCCACCCATAGGTGTGTTCCGATTCCTTAGATCACGCAAGGTCCTGTCTACAGCTTCAACGGAAGTTTTGTGCGACATTGTAGCCTCATCCCTTACAACTAAAGAACAATTTTGGATTAAACTGGCAGTGTTACTTTGTTTTGAAATATTACATACATTTCCATCATTACTGCTAACTTTCAAAGGAAGTTTAAATGTAGCATGTGCTGTTCTTCCTCCTTCCAAAAGAATGGCTGCAATTCCAGATGATGCGACGGCAAGAGCAATATTACCACCAGACTTCACTTTGGCGAGCAACACATAAATCAAGAATGTTTTGCCTGTGCCTACAGGGGCATCGAGAAAAAATATCTTACCTTCCTTCTTAGTGTTATAAGCTTGTTTCTGATCGAGGTTCAGACGGTGTTCTTCTTGAGCAACGGTTTGAAGGTGCCGAGAACGAAGTCTTTCTTTCTCTTGTGGCAATCTAGAAATTATTTGTTGCTCTGTTTCATTGTTACGTGATAAGTACTTTTTTATTTTGCGATGTCAATGAACTATGACCTATATCCGTTTTACATCTCGGCATGATGGCTTAACATCACTGACTGGACTATTAATTATAACGAATTCTTGTCAGAGGTAATTTAAGAATGGCGAGGTGCATGAAACACAAATCCCCCTTCCGTCCAATCTTAAATTGACTGTGTATTTTGCGGAACGAAAAGTTCACAGACGAAATGAAGATAAGCAGAGTTGAACTTCCAGGGTAACTCCAAACACAACCAGCCTTCTCTGTAGTCTTAACTCAACACGACTCGGCGGTTTGCCCGGTAGTTAGGCTGTAACAGGGGTGATAAGGCTAGCCCTTAGCTAGCTCGTAAACTGTCGCCTCAATATTGGAATGGACATGGTTGGAAGAAATGAAAACGTAAATATACTCTTATAGTGGGCGATGTATTGAAGATAGAGAAATGCTGTCTTGGATTTTATGTAGAACTTTTCATGCTGAACAATTCTTACCCTCATAGTATTTAGATATGTTTAACGGTTTGCCCAAAATAAACTTAAAAAGCGCTCGGATGCCAGTTTTTGTTTTTTTGTTTGTTTTCACTGAAATCGTTACTGCTCTGCTTCCTTTGATCATAAATAAATTATTTTCTACAGAAATCATCCTCAAGATATCCTTTACAGAATTGTGAAACCCGCATCAAAATATATCCAGAGGTTCTCGAGATTACCCGTGACATCCAAGAATCGGGGACTTTGTTTTATACTAAGTAGAAATGATTTTACAAACTGTTCTGAAAAACTGTCCATTACACCTTTTGTAGAATTTGGCCAATGCTCTGAATAAATTTCCCCCAACTTTTATCTCAATGTTTGCAAAAAAGCCTAGTTCAATTCTAACCCTGAGTTTTTCCGGTTATAACTTTTGAATTTTATCTCCTGATCTAATTCCCAATTCTAATTCTGTTTTTAAGTCCCAATTCTAATTAAATTTAATTTTTATTAACTATCTAATGTTGTTAATGTAGAATAGTTTGCATAGTTCCAGGTTCAACTTACCACGACACAGGTTTTTTAATGAAAAATCTAAAATACCCGGGTATTTACCCAAATCGGGTATTTACCCGGGTATATACCCTGGGAATTTACCCCGGTTTATAAATACCTGGGTATTTTACATCACTATTCATGGCCATGGAGTTCAAACTCAGCAATTTTTCTAGGTTTATGCCGTGTCTTATGCGGGGTTTCGCCTAGGACACCAAGATAGGCTCACAGGGTGTCTACTACTCTGGAAACAGGGAATACTCAGGGAATTTTGAAATCCTGGAAAACTCAGGGAATTATCAGGGTATTTTGATGACACTCGGGGAATTTGAGTCTTACAAGGTCCAACCGTGAGTAATTGGAAATTAAGTTGATGGGGGAAGAGTAAATTCTGGTGATTTTTGTAGATGTATGACGTTAAATCAGTAAGCTTTCATTTCTTGCGAGATCGAGCGCACAAATCACATGTAGACTGTGTTTGTATATAAATGTGTAACTATATGATTTTTTAGAGCATTGCTATTGACAAGCTACTTTCAATACTCTCAAATACAATAGTTTCTCTGGATGAACAATTTAGAAAATATAGAAAAATATATTATTCTGTTTTTGTCGGTTCAACTTTGTCATGCTATCCTTTATTGTTCAAGCACTTTTTGAAATGCTCTTTAAGTACGGACTCAGTTTTATATATTTATTATGGCCACTACTGTTACTCAGGGAATTTTCTGATTTATCCTGGAAAAATCAAGGGAATTGTCAGGAAAATCTGTTAGTTGGTTTTGGTAGACATCCTGGCTCATCAACTGTCCGTTTGGACACTGACACCAAGAGCCCTAAACACCTTAAAATGTCCCAACAAGTAAAACAATAGTGTTAGATGGTGGGGATAGCACTACTTCAGAATGAGGAAAAGGCTATCTGATTTGGGAGTGGACAAATAACGTACCTTATCAATGAAAATGACATAATGACCCGAGTGGCACAAGTAATTGGGGACGGAAAGATGAAAGCAATGGTGTTTGCAGATGATTTGATGATTTGGGGAAACGAGGAGGAGGTACAGGAACAGTTGGTAGAGACAAGGGAAGAGTACCAGGAAAGAAAGAAGGAGGCGAAGAGAGTGGTGGCTGAGGAGAGAAGGAAGTGGATGGAAGAGTGGACAAAGATGATGGAGGAGGATAGTGAAGGTACAAAAAAGGTCCTGTATGGGATGGTAAAAAATAAGAGGCGGAAGGATCCTACGGATTATGTTAGAATGGTGAACAAAAGGGGACAAGAGATAGAAAATAGGGAAGAACTGAAGAAAATGTGGAAAGAATATTTTGAAGAACTTCTGAACCCAAATGGAAAAGATGGTGAGGAGGAAGAAATCGGGGAAGAGGAAGATGAACTGCAAACAGAAAAGGACTTAACATGGAAAGAAGTGGAAGATGCAGTGAACAAGATGAAAGGAGGGAAGGCACCGGGTGTGGATGAGTTGAGTGTGGAGATGGTGAGAGCAGCAGGAGAGGTGGGGATACAGTGGCTGTACCGAGTGATGAGGACAGCATGGAAGGAAAGGAAGACCCCAGAGGACTGGAAAAAAGGAATCATTGTCCCGATCTTCAAGAAAGGTAGTAGAACAGATTGCAGAAACTATCGGGGAATAACACTGATGAGTCATTGTGCAAAGATCTTCGAGAAAGTTTTGGAAAAGAGAATTAGGACAAGGATAGAAGGAGGGATGAGGGAAGAACAACATGGCTTCAGAGCAGGAAGGTCCACAGTGGATTTGATTTTTGCTGTAAGGCAGTTACAAGAACAGCACTATGAGTATGGAACAGATCTACTGATGGCCTTCCTGGACATTGAGAAAGCATATGACAGTGTATGCAGAAACAAAGTATGGAAGTCCCTGGAGGATAGAGGAGTAGAGAAATGGACTATAAAGAGGATAAAGGAGATGTACAAGGGAAGCGTGAGCTGTGTGAAAGTGGGAGGAGAGAGATCTGACTGGTTGGAACAAAGAAACGGCCTGAAACAAGGAAGTGCACTGTCACCGTTACTTTTCATTGTGGTGATGGATGACATAATGACCCGAGTGGCACAAGTAATTGGGGACGGAAAGATGAAAGCAATGGTGTTTGCAGATGATTTGATGATTTGGGGAAACAAGGAGGAGGAGGTACAGGAACAGTTGGACGTGTGGGAAGGAATAATACAAGGATATGGGATGAAATTTAGCATAAATAAGAGTGAGATGGTGATCACAACAAGGAAGAAGGAAAGAACCACCACGGGAATAACAATTGGTGGGGAACAGCTGAAGAAAGTGGAGAGTTTTAAGTATCTGGGAAGCCTGATACAAGATAATGGACGAAACGATAGAGAAATAAATGAGCGGGGGAGGCAGGCAGAAGCATTTCGGAGGAGTGTGAGAAGCATGTTATGGAGCAAGGATGTCCCTCAGAACAGCAAAAAGATCATATATCGGACGTACTATGTCCCTATCCTGACGTATGCCTCGGAGACCTGGGTTATGAAAGGAAGGGAGAAGAGCAAAATACAGGCCAGTGAGATGAGGTTCTTGAGAAGCAGTATTGGAGCTACAAAGATGGACAGAATAAGAAATGAGAGGACCAGAGAATTAATGAAGGAGGAACCATTACAGGATGGTATAGAGAAATCTAGACTTAGATGGTATGGACATGTAAAACGAATGGAGGAGAAGAGGATACCCAGGAGAGTACATGAGACGAAGTGGGGAAGGAAAGAGACCGAGGGGAAGACCGAGAGACAGGTGGCTGAAGGGGGTGGAAGAAAGCGTGAAGAAGAGAGGAGAAGACTGGACAAGGGTGGAGGCTGAGAGATGGTGGGAAGACAGAAGACGTTGGAGAGGCTTGTGTTCCAAACAGACCCGGCCAGTGGCTGGAAACTGTGCAAGATGATGATGATGATCAATGAAAATCCGTAAATTTGTCAGAAAAGGTTGTGGCCAAAAGTTATATGAGCTTAAACAATAAAAATAATGTAATCAATTAAATGTTAAATTCTATAATTTAATTGGAAATAAGGCACATGAAAATGAAATGATTCAGTTAATTTCTTAAGTAACATGTTACAAGATCAAATTATTACCACTGAAAAGAAAAAAAAACAATTGCATAGATAAATATATAATTATCGTTAATACAGTTTCTGCGTTTCTCTGCGATGTAATTGGTGGGGAACAGCTGAAGAAAGTGGAGAGTTTCAAGTATCTGGGATGCCTGATACAAGATAATGGAAGAAACGATAGAGAAATAAATGAGCAGGGAAGGCAGGCAGAAGCATTTCGGAGGAGTGTGAGAAGCATGTTATGGAGAAAGGATGTCCCTCAGAACAGCAAAAAGATCATATATCGGACATAGTATGACCCTATCCTGACGTATGCCTCGGAGACCTGGGTTATGAAAGGAAGGGAGAAGAGCAAAATACAGGCCAGTGAGATGAGGTTCTTGAGAAGCAGTATTGGAGCTACAAAGATGGACAGAATAAGAAATGAGAGGACCAGAGAATTAATGAAGGAGGAACCATTACAGGATGGTATAGAGAAATCTAGACTTAGATGGTATGGACATGTAAAACGAATGGAGAAGAGGATACCCAGGAGGATACAAGAGACGAAGTGGGAAGGAAAGAGACCGAGAGACAGGTGGCTGAAGGGAGTGGAAGAAAGCGTGAATAAGAGAGGAGAAGACTGGACAAGGGTGGAGGCTGAGAGATGGTGGGAAGACAGAAGACGTTGGAGAGGCTTGTGTTTCCTTTTATTTATTTAAAATATAATAATCTGAATTAAAATTAAAGAACTTATGTGGAAGGAAAATGCCCACTAATATACCGTAGATTATAACGCCCAAATGAATACTTGTTCATACAATTGATGCAATAGATTCTTTTTCGTCAAAGATCAAAAACCAACAATCTTTAAACAAATAACTTCCCTTTAAATCAAAGGTTAGAAGAGAACCAAAGGTGTCAAGTCATTACCCTTCCATCTTACATTTTCAACTGCCAAATATGAAGCAAAACAATTGATTGTCCAAATGACTGAAAACAGAAGAATCTCAATCGAACAATGGCCAATCAATTAAAAAAGGAAGAGCAAGGTAAATCCATGAATAAGGAAGTTAAATTAAGTAGGGAAATGAATTACGTTTTAAGCTGAAGTAAATAACAGTTTTCAAACAGAGCTAGAGCTGGGTGTCTTGAGTGACTAAGCCACATGGAGGGGGCTGCTAGAGCGCCAAATGGCTGACAATGTCAGCTACAGAGTTATTCGATGCTTTCTCTCTGCTTCACTGATGGTTGGCCAGGCCGAATAGAATGTAGCCAGGGTGTCGAGCGATACGGGAATTATACGGGAATTTTAGTGACCCGGGAAAAATACGGGAATTATACGGGAAATTCGCACTTGATACGGGAAATCTTCAAAAGTCTCATAATGCCTAACTTCTTAGTCCCCGAATGCTCGGTAGAGTCCTCCCGCTCAGTCTTCTATTTCGCCTGCAGACCGCGCTGCCACCCGCAATTTTGCGCCACAGATAGAGCGCTAAGTAGGATGAGAACCCAGCCAACGTCGAATGCATGCTTTGCCTGGCCAACCGCCGCCCATACCCTCTCCGCGCGGGGTTACACGCGCCGCACTCGTTGCTGACAGTGATATACAGGAATCAGTCCGCAAACCTGGGTTTCTCGACAAGAGCAGCCCTTAAAGAAGCTAACAGCTCAAGATCTCAGAAAATTCCAGTCGCGGAAGTGCAGCAATTTCGCACCAACTGCCGAAAATTGTACATTCGTATCCTATGGCTGAAAAATCAAAGATAGGTCACCTCTTGCTCTCAAGATGACCCGTGCTATTTCCTGCCTGGAACCTATAGGGGTCGCTGAGACTCCTAAGTTGGCAGAAGTTAGGATCGTCATTGCCCTGGAAATTCTTTGTAATCAGAAGAATTTGCTTTCTGGCGCAATGACTGACCGCAACAACAGCTGCTACTCCGCACTTCTGAGACCGCCCTCCGTCACTTTGCGTTTGAAGCAGTTCGACGGAAAAGAGCCACGGCTCGACGTGCTGTGGTCTGAATTAGTGGCTTTAGCACCTTCTTCAGTTCCTGCCAAAAACGATCTCACAAGCTTCGTTAAAATGATACTGATTTTGTACCACAACAATGCAGCTCTAGACAGAGGTTTCTCCCTGAACAAGGAGTGCATGATCGTCAATCACAAAGAAGCAAGTCCAATTGGAATGCTTACTGTTCAGGACGCTGTGATGGCAGCTGGTGGAGTAGAAAAGATAACCGTGAGCATGAGCCCATACTGCACGAAACTCCTACGCCGTATTCAAGGAAGCAAAACAGGTGCGAAGCGACGGCTAAGGTGGCAGTCGAATTGAAGAAGAAGAAAAAAAAGGATATTGAACGACGCCCGTTCTGAAGCAGAGAAAATTGAAGAGAAGATGAGTTTCCTAGTGAAGCTTTAAATTAATAAATCCTTGAATATTGTTTGTTTTATCTTATTTTGTGTGACTAAAGTTCCTAACCACAATCTAGTATTAACAAAGTGACTTATTTTATTTTGTGTATGACTAGCCTACAGTTCCTATTCAGAAATTAGTACTGTCAAAAGAACTTAATTTTGTGCTGTGTATAACTGAAGTTCCTAGTAACAATCTTGTATTTGTCAGAGTGACTTATTTACTTTCGTTTTGCATTATTTTATTTTCTATTATCTACTTTGATAAAATAAATCTAAATTAAAAAGTATTTCCGGCGTGTCGTGTGCGGAATTGTACTGTTTTTAGCCTTTCCATGGTGTTCTTTCGCAGGGGAGATGCGCATACCAAATTGTTTTAAAGTCCGTGCAAACACTCATGCAAATGCGTCATACATTTCAAAAACTACAAACAATATCTTACAGCTCTCGACATTTTACTATCAAACACCCGTCACCAACATGTGGCTACAAAATACACCAAACAAGTGACAGAATTCTTCTCGTATGGGCAGGCATTGTTTCAGTCGCTTGTTAACCACTTTCTGTGTCGGATTTCCTTTCATTGTCATTGTTTCGTTACTTTTACTTCGCCGAAGTTCGACCCGAGGACTGGACACATCCCGTACAGCATGTACAGAAAGAAATACTGAAGGCGGTCTGGATATCGCGGTGAATGAAATGATTATTAACCTTTAAGTTGTTAGGTGGTTGAAAATGTCATAAGTGGTTAGGTGGGGTGCTGAGATCACCCCAAAGTTTTGCTGGAATATCTCGGACATACATTTTTCAGAAAATTTCTTACTTATTTTGCATACTATTCACATCCTTTTAAGCCAGTTTTAATTACCTTAGAACAATAAATTAATTCACTAAAGAAATTAAAGCCTTTGGAAGATATAACTATATTTTTTCGTTGCTTGATTCTACATGTTGCTATTTCAAGCATTTTGCATTGGCTCATTTCTTAGAAAAGTTCAGTTTTGTGTTTTACTAATCTAAACATAACACACATCCATAAAACAACACGAAATTAATGATATTCTGTTTTACAATGAGAAATTTAGAAAGAGAAGGAGACTGATAATCATTAATAAAAATTGGGAAGTTTCTGTCTTTAGTACCAAAGTTCATGTAAAAATCACTCACTAATGTAAAGATTACATTGTATTTTTAAGACACTTATGTCACGAAACCATTACTGAAATCTTAACAGTTATCAGTGTCATCAAAGGAAGAATCATTGCAGCACGTGCGGCATATACTCTCCATATGATTCAGGCACATGAACTCTTGACATCTTCTGTAGCAGAAGTGTATGGTTTTCTTGTCTGACTTCTTCAGTTTCTTCTTCAAGCATTCTCCTTATACGCTGTTTTTCCTTATCGGAAGACATGGTAAGGCAAACGAAGCTTCTACACAGAACTGGGTGTATAATCTAAAAAGGACTTAGCCAACAAATATATTACGCAAGTTGTTAGGTGGGGTGTATACAGCACCCCAGTGTCAATAAACGTTTATAGCATTCAAACAGTTTGTTACTTATGGCCAGCAATGAGTTTATTTCAAATGACAATGTTCGGTGAGAAGCTACTGAGCCCGCCACCATCGTAGCCAACTTAGTAACTTTACAACATAACAAATAATAATGCTGGGGTGTTGTGAGCACCCCACATAACCACTGGAGGGTTAACCTTGGCAATTCATCAAGCTCTGACGAAGATAATGATGGTGGTGATGATGATAGGGACAGTGAAGGGATGGAGGGTATCAAAGAAACCCTTGCCAAGTGACTGACTATAATTTATTTATTGGTGTCAGTTCGCTTGCGTCAATCGATAATGGAGCACATGCTATTGTTTCCCGTCATAGTGTTCAAAATACCGTCTGTCATTCAACAGCCTACAACTCGACAATATAAAACCACGGCAATAATATCGCCGCAGAGCGGCTTGTTTGAGTGCTCAGTGCTAAATATGTCTCTACCTTAACTTTACTTTTGTGTTATCACGAAAGCTAATATTAACCGTAGACAGTCGCGATTCAGTGAGTGTGCATGGGGTTGTTATCCGTCGACTACTGTAGTAAGCTGTGAACTACCTCCTCTCAGACTCTTGTTTCATGTTAAAGGATAAGTTAGCGTTTTATATTCATTAGCTGTAGAGTGTTTGCCCTCTTTGTCGAATTTATTGAATTGAATACCGATGATAAAGGTATCATAGCTTCGGTGTGTGATTTATTTATTCATCTAAAAGTATCGTATTTCTCTCTGTTTGAATGTCCTCGGCGTTGACTCAGGATCGTTTTTAAAATATATTACGTACAATTGTACAGAAATGTCTGAAGTGTATCACTGTGTATTATTCGAATCGGTTGATTTACAACAACACTAAAAACTTAGGAACACAGCTTAGCTGTTCCAAGCTCTCGGCATATCCTTCGCGTTGTTTCCTTCGAAACACAGGGTGTAGGTGAGAACCATGCTCAGAATTCTTGCCGTGTGGCGGTTGGACGTAGGGTCTTGTTATGCGGCGACCGTGGGTTGCGGAGAGGAAAAGCGGGGCAAAGTGACAGGAAGGCTGTCAGTACCGAATGCGCAGGGTTAGCAATACTGTATTTGTCCCATAATTTACGCGTGTAATAGCGGACACACCTCCAATTTTACTATAAAAGTCGTGATCTAAAAAGGGATAGTGGGTGGGTAACATCTATTACTACATGACCCCCAAAATTATTATTCATTATTACTAAGGGTATTTTGACTATTTTCAGTAGTGTAGAAAATTGTATCGCCTTGTTCCGGGCTCCTATAGAGCTTGCATTTTCTTTCGATCTTTCATTTGCCATAGGACGCGCCACCGGAGTATGACTATGCATTACCAGCTTCTGGTTTAGTAGTCAGGTAATGGAAGCAATGGGAACTGTGTACTACATTATTGTTGTTAAGAGAACATAAAATGCACCAAGAATGATATGATCTTGAGCTGTGTGCAGTGAGAAAGCTGTGCAGGCGTTCATTCCTTATAGGCCTAATGTATTAATGATGCGTAATGTCAGCTAACGTTGTGCCACATACAACACTCGTAGTCTCTAAATGTTGCACATTTTCCCGTAAATTACAGCAGTTTATGTTTGAATTGCTGATAAGATCGTGGCAAAGAAAGTGTTTCTCCAATTGGATGATTGTATTTAACTGTATGCACGTCGTATAATCTTGGCGAAGTGTATTTTTTTTTTCACGGAGCAACTTTACACCGTAGTAGGCACGCAGCCTTTTGTATTTAGTTTTCTGGCATCTTGTTTTAAATTATTGACTAACATATTTCCAAATGCAGACACTCCATACCTCCATTAGGATTCGGGTTCCATAATTCATGCAAAATGAGGTTCGTTCGTTTGTGAAATTGAGGTCATAGCCCCCCCACCCTTACCGTATGGTACTTTACGTAGACTAGGGTGAAGATGGAAATGAGCATTTAAAAATAAAATTGTCGCCAGTTGTTTGGTTTATTAACTTACGGTAATATTTTCCATAGGTACTGAAAACTAGGCACAGTTGGATTTTAAGGTGGAACCGCATGTGCTATCAAATATCGCTTTCTTGCAATACCTGGAATATGTATAGAATTATAAAATGATTATTAGTTAAATAAGGGTTAATAGATAGGCTATTATAATTATAATGATTAAATACATATTATAGAAGAAACGATGCGTTGTTAGTAAATATTAGGCCTACCGGTACGGCGAATAGCCTATAACTCGTAGCTTTCGTCACAATTTGGCATTTAAACTGGTTACGTTAATGCATAATATACTAACAACCGGATAGCAAATTATAATAATATTCTCACAAATAACATATTTAATTTGCACCAACGTAATTATTGTAGTCTAAGATATGATAGATCGCTTACGTTTTAAATGTGCAAATCGCACACTGTGTAGGCAAGCTGTTTGTTATGGTCATCTCTGATGCGAAGTTTTACTAATTACTCTTTTAGGAGACACTTGTCTTTGCAATATTCATGAAAGGCCAACCCTCTAGTTCTTATTTCATAAGTTGAACGTCTAAAAACAAAACCACAATCCGAAATAACAAGGAAGATAATCACGAACGAACGATTCACTGCCAATGAAAATCAAATGGAGATTCGCGGACTGGAAGTTCGCTATGCATAAGCTTCGGTGCCATTTTGACCCGTGGAAGTGGTTACGGTTACGGTACCATACAATTAAGTCACTTCCCGTAGACAATTATTATGTGACACTCCTCTATTATCTACTCTCCCAACCCTCCTCAGTAAAACAGTCGTTTATATCAGCTCTCCTCAGGTGAACGGTATTTTATTTGTGTTCGTAGCATTTCATCCTATCTGCGAGAGAGTTCACTCGCACACGCGCGCTTTGCTCACGCTACGGATTAGGCCTAAATCTCGCCATCACCCGTGGGTTGCGGAAGTATCTCCAAAAATGCTGTTACACTTACGCCAGAAAATCTTGATTCGCGCTTTAAGATTCATTGTTCAGCCATTCGGTACGCGAACTCTAGTCTTAGAGCGTTCTAAAATATACGGGAATTTGGTGGATTTTCGTACGGGAAATACGGGAATTTGAAAAAAGGTCATCGCTCGACACCCTGGTAGCGTACACGTACACTTCAAGGCCGACCAATCATTTACCATAACCTTCAACATTTCCGGGCATTTTTTCCTCACTGTGAAACCACCCCAATACCAATTATATAAATTATTTAAAGACTTAGAGAATGTGCCACAAATACCGGCCTGACGCCAGTTATACGGAATATAATTGTACTGCGCGCATACCTTCAACTTGCATAACATAATCTGGGAGTGCCATCTGATTTTATATTAGCTAAAGCATTTGAAAACTGTACTCGTCATCGCAAATAAATACAGTGTATATACATGTAATATAAAAATACGTATATCCACAAAAAATCAAAACAAGATTTGTAGTTTAATCGCATAGACGTTTCATTTTTGTAACAAAATAAGCTTTTATGACATGTTACATAAACATTTCAAATTAACAAAACTATAAATGCACCCGGGAAACTGGAGCGGTTACTTGGTGATGATTAAAAACAAAAGTATAGCTTTGGCTTAAAATAGGTTTCATTAATCTGTAGAGCATTGGACATGGCGCATTTGGAACCTACAATAGGCCTGCCCTTGACAACTTGCTTTTTGTAACTGTTAAGAAACACAATATTGTTTATAATTTCCCTCAATGATGCTGTTCTCCTCTCCGAAATATATCCTGGATGCTGGGATGGTACCGAACTTTAGGCCACGGCCGCTTCCTACCTCAATTACAAATACATACACCAGTACAGACATCACAGTGACACAGGTTAGCAGACACACCTGCAAGTGCACGGGGCTACATGACCACGATGTCGCAAAGCCCCTAAAGAATCGACAACTATTGTAATCAGACGATTCATGTGAATGAGAACATGTCGATGCCATAGAGAACATAGCAGAAAAGTAAAAGCATATTCCCTACTCTTTGAAGGACGATGATCTCCAGCTACGGAAACTGATTTTCTGATGTGCGCCCATCATTCATCGCCCTAGCCAAGCCGTAGCTCAAGGTCACAGAGCCGCGTGGTCCTCATCCAGCTGTGTGCAGTCACCATTGAATGACGTTCAACGGACGTATTGTCAAGCACCTCAGTGCTTCTCGGGAAATATTCATGGACGAGCCGAACGTTCACTCTCTCTGTCACACCCTTGCCCACGTGAAAGCCACGCGAACGCCCAGTGATCATCATCAGGTCCTTTACACTTAGACTATTAAATCTATGTCTACAAGTATGGGTTATATTTTTACAATATACTTATTTAGTTGCAGTAGTAATTAAACTAGCACAACTGGTCAAGATATGTGATTTTTGTTGAGATACAGATAGTGGTGATTGACCTTCAAGTTTCCTTGCTTAATGTGATTGTTATTAAATGGTCAGGTTAATATGGATTGTGCACTTAGCTGTTTGAGCGTTGTGTGGTCCGTATTTCCTGTCTTGTTACATTATCTCTTAACCTCCTTGGCCTTTCCCCCTGCATTCCTAACTGCCTGTGCTTATTGAGGAATTGTTTGTTGCCAAGTCTAGAACATCCTAATATGGTGTATTTTACTGTGTTCTGGACTTCTTCAACTATATTAAAGGCCATTCTTGCCACACGTAAGCTAAACAGCCCTATAACTGCTACCCAGTCTGAGTATGTCCTGGAACCTATACCGCTGGTTTATTGAAGATATGGTACGAAGTACATTCATTATCTAGCTTGGCTGCAATGTTATGTTCTTTTTCGTTTCAGTGTTTTGTAGTAGTGTAAAGAAGGGTGAATTCTCCATGAAAGTGTTGGTTAAGTTATTGTTGTTCTAAGGGGTGGAGCTACGAGGTGTGTTCGTAGCAATTATTAGGGTTGTTTATTTTAGCTAAGTGTATCTCGATAGCTTCCTTTATCTCAAGAGCTCTTCCTTTCGGTTCGTGGTGTATGATTTTTAAGTCTATTTCAATGTTGATGAAGCTGTGTCCCGCGTCGAACATGTGTTCGCATACGGCCGACTGTGTCCCGTATTTTATCGTTCGTTTTACCACTTTGGCCAATATAATTATCGTGACACCGTGTCTTGGCATATTATAGAATATATCCCCGACTTTGAATATGGGTCTTGTTTATTTTAATTACTGTTGTGCAGATTATTCCCCGAAGTTAATATTGGTTCCAAATATAATCCTTCAGAGGATGTGACGTCTCGACTGTTTTAGTTTATAGAGCTGTGGTATAAATGCTTTCAGATGTAGTATCCATTGGAGGTCGAAATCATTGATTCATTCCATTTGTTAAATGCGCATATAAGTTTTATAAATCCTGAGAAGGATCTCTCCATAATGGCAGGCCTTCCTGGCCCATCTCAGGTAAAATCCTCTTTCATGTTTCAGCAACAGAGGCAAACTAAGTAGCTATTACTACGTCGACACATATATGCTAATAGCCATCTCTCCGATATATATATATATATATATATCGATTTTTCGTCTGATTAACCTCGAAGATAGTCAATAAGCATTTGTGCTGCATTCATGCAAGTCATTAGGGAAACGTTCAAATCGAGCCGGAACATACACAGTTGACATATTTCTTTAATTATTACTTTAAGGGACCCATAGGAAGCTTGAGCGGTAGAAATAGTAAATCTGCCGGCTCAATTATAATAACCCAAGCTATCGAATTACCGATATCTTACTTGCACAGGCTTCTTTAAGTTCGCCGCGGAAATGCGACAGCTCTGTATAATTTTTCCACCTGTGCGCACTCTTTACATCCGATTTCAAGAATTAAATATACAGATGTATGATGGTAAACGTATCACTTTCTCTTCTTTCTGTTCCATAACAATGACACAACTTGAGAAACAAACATGTTGTTGTTAACTTCAATCTCACCAGAGAAGTTACATACCTCAAGGATGATTTTAACAAGATATTTGGTGTACATCATAAAATATGACAGAGGTTTGGTTCCAATTCCCCCTCCCCAAACCTTTTAAAAATGGTCGGAGTAAGTAATAAAATGTTGATCACACTCTCACCTAGGCACTCTAGTTGGGAATTGACTACAGAAACATGTCTGAAGTGTAGCTGCTACAGGAGCTAAGTATTTGGCATGCTTTATATCAAGAACCCTGATTGTGGGTGAGACCTAATCTCTTGCACACCTCAACTCACACAGCAGTGAAGTTCCTCCCACATCTTGTAAATGACTGGCATTTAAATGTTCTTGCTGATAAATCTGACCACACCCCTAACTCTGTGGAATGAGGAATAAAATAATTTTTGTTTTTGCCAGATTGAAGACTTGCGGAAGAGGAAGAATGCTGCCGAAGGTGAATATCGTAATTCTATGCCTGCCAGTAGCTATCAGCAGCAGAAACTACGTGTATGTGAGGTGTGCTCGGCATACCTAGGCATTCACGATAATGACAGACGTCTGGCAGATCATTTTGGAGGAAAACTCCATCTGGGATTTATCAAAATTAGGGAGAAGCTAGCAGAGCTCGAGGTAGGTATACCTGATGGATGATCAGAATAATTTATTAAGGGAATTGTTTAAAATATGAAACAGCTCGAGTGTAATGAGTACGATTGCATGCTCTCTCAGTGTTTATAGGCATCATTTGTGGTTTTTATTAACACTAGTGATAGAAGTGAATATCGTCCATAACTCACTTGATGTATCTTCATGGTTTAAGCTATTCTGAATTTCTGATTAAATTAAAAATATCTATTCTTTGGTAAAAGATATTTTCATGTTGGAGATTTTTGATATGAATCCCTTTTTATAGCCAAATACCAAAACGCTAATGCTTAAGTACTAAATCCAGTGTTTTTATTTTTTCAATTCATATATTTACATGTATTGTAATTTCGTAACGAGTATATTCATTCATCATCTTCTACAGTTTCCAGCCCCTGGCTGGGTCTGTTTGGAACATAAGCCTCGCCATCATTTTCTGTTCTCCCTCTACCTTCCACTCCTCACTCTGTCCCACTCCTCTCCTTCCTTCACACCCACAATCCACCTATCTCTTGGTCTCCCCCCTCCAATTCCATCTCATGCATCCTCCTTGGTATCCTGCATTCTCCTAACATGTCCGTACCAACTCATTCTAGACTTCTCTATGATCTCTTGTAAGGGATTCTCTTCCACAATCTCTCTCACTCTCTCATTTCTTACTCTATCCCTTCTTGTTATTCCTAATCTGCTTCTCCGAAATTTCATTTCGCAAGCCTGGATCCTGCTCACCTGTCTCTTCTTCATAACCCACGTTTCTGATGCAAAGGTGAGTATTGGGACAATATACGTTCGATACAATACCCGTTTGCTCTTCGGAGCTACGTCCCTGCTCCATACTAGACCTCTCACACTCTGCAGGAATCCATATTTCGGAACTACATTTTTTAATTAATTGCACTTGACCCTGGTTTCCAACCTATTTCCAAATCTGAAAAGCTTGGAAACTACATAATGCAAATTTTGTAATTCAAATACCAAGTTTTTAATTTTAAAATGCTAGGTAATTTAGCATCAGTGATAGATGAAAAATGTTTACAGAGCTAGTCATTTGATGCATCTTCATGTTGTATGACCTCGACATGTAGGTGCCAACAACTTTTAGTCCAAAATTATAAATTTTCTGCTAAATAATTACATCAATTTTATCTTCTGCACACCGTTGCTGTATTCGTTTGATAAATGGAAGAAAATTATGTAACATATTTATTTCTTGGTAAAATACTCCTTTGGATGGACTGTTTATAGAGTTTCAACAGGGGGTTTAAAAGGCAAAACATATGTTTAAGAAATGAACAAGGACCCTGAAACAACACACATTCAAGGACACATTAGCTTTCACGGCCATTAATAATACTCCAGCAATCTTTTTAGGTTTATAGGTCGTGTATGTGAGGATTTCGCCTAGTTGCTCCAAGTCAGGCTCATCAGTGGGCATTTTAAGTGACCTGCCCCAACCCCCACAGCGGTTGCCCCATATTTACAGCACACAACTGTGCTACTTTGCTGTGGAAACCAAGAGTTCTCACAGCTTTTCTCCTCCCTATAGAAGTTCCAAAAAGAGGGCATATTGGCCCATTTTCCAGCAATCCTTTTAGGTTTTAGCTACAGACTCCAGCACATCAAGTATATCTATACTCAGATTTACGAGGGGTGAACGGTGACGGCTGTCATCCGCTTGAAGGGTGAGGTGAGGAGTGGAGACGAGAGGGGTAAAGCGAGCAGTGAGCACGTGGCTTGAGTCAGTGTTCTACTGTGCCCTGACTCGTCAGTCATTAGAGCGCCAAGCAGGGGGTCAAACTTCCCCAGTATTTGTGTCCTCCTGCAAGCCTCTTGGAATGTAATGAGTCATGACTAGGGACCTGAAAATTTAGCATCTATTTTCCTTTAAATTAGCATTTATTTTTTCCCTTTTTAGCATCTATTTGTGTAAAATTAGCATCTATTTTTTTCTGGATTCTTACCGACTATATGACTTTATTGGCGGCACATTTGTTTTGATTTACATTTTAGGCCTACAGAAAATTGAAAGTAATGTAAATAAGTCTGACTTGCACTCTTTCAAGTTATATCTACTGTCTGCAACGACTGTATGGTAGTGCAATACAACACTCACTGTCTACATTGTTTCTTACATTAAACTAAGTACGGCACGTTGCGATAGCTGACTGTTGCCTAGATGCTACAAGCAGGCTGAATGCTAGCACTGTGTGGCTGTGAGGGGAGTTACTAGGGCGGACAGAGTACTGTTGCAGAGTCGGAACAATAAAAGCCATGATAAGCGTACTGCTGTGCTCTTTCATGCGCAGTTACAGCAGTACGTCCCATTTCTAGAAAAAAAACTTTGAACCTTGAAGTTCTTGAAGGTTGCGAAGGCCACGTGTTCGACAAACCACCAGTCGCCACGATGCGCCAAGTACACAAACGAGTTTCGTTTGTCAGCTGTCTGAATAAGTTATAGAAAGTCAAAAGTTCGTATCGATACAGAAATCGATTGTTATATCGACCAATATGCGTAGCACACTGCGAGTCCGAAGTGAGGTATTGCTAGCGAGCGATTAGGCCACCTACTAAACATTTTCTTTAGTTTAATAAACATATTCGCAAATAAATTAGCAGATTTAAAGTAATTTCGCTATAAAGTCGCACTTATTCGGTATTTTCGCATTTTGAGTCACAATTCGCATTTTGTCGCACTTTGATTTACGCTTTTTTTTTTACATTAAAATGAACGTAGGCTTGGATTCTGTACGAAATTTAAAAATTCGCATTTATCGCAAATGCGATTTTTTTCAGGTCCCTAGTCATGACCAGTCTCGGTGGCAACACAGCATTTCCCCAAGTGCTAGCTTTGACAGACGTCAGCGTTCATTATTGGTAATACAGAGTATAGTTCAATGCAGTGTGAATTGTGTGTAAATAGGCAAGTTTTATCTTTCTGATCCGTGCCGCTAGATATGCTAAAAAAGTTCAGTTTTGATGTCTTTAAGCCTTTATCATACAAACTCGAAAGGAAGAACGTTTTACAACTCATAAAGTTGCTGGTGTGTAGAGATATGAAGAAGCTTGTAGTTTAACGTGACCGTTAATCTTGAGATCATGAGCCACGGGACCTCCTTTTTACGTGGAATCCGAACCACAGGACATGGCATTTCACTTCGAAAATCTCACATGCATTGACCGGGAATCGAACCCGGACCGCCTTGGTGAGAGGCATACAGCTAGACCGCTGAGCCACCACGCCCCAGGTAGAGATATGAGAAAATAGTTGTACATTTTGTAGCATTTCATTTTTGAAAATGAAACATTCTTTAACTTCTTGAAATTTAAAAATTAGCATTTAAAAGGTATGATAAAAATTGAAGAGGTTCAAAATACTAAGCACAGAAACAAATTCCA
This sequence comes from Meconema thalassinum, assembly GCA_946902985.2. Lineage (NCBI taxonomy): Eukaryota > Metazoa > Arthropoda > Insecta > Orthoptera > Tettigoniidae > Meconema > Meconema thalassinum. Next base: position 38,878,286 of record OX336394.1, read on the forward strand.
ACATGCTCCGGATTGGATATATACAGTAGATATTTCTGATAAGCGGCATAAGGATTTAAAAAATTAATGTGGATTGTACATTTACTTGGTAAATCCCATACAATGGAAATGGTGAAATGTGTAGTGTCTATACCCCTCATTATTCCCTTTTCAATAGGGGAGGGATAAGGTGCATCGAATTTCTATTTGCCGGGTGGTTTAATGGTCAAATGCACTTCTTGATTCCAACCTCGTAAGATGAGTTATAATCAGGAGAAATAAAGGAATAAGTGGAATTTGGCATGGAGTTAGAAGGAAGCAGCTGTGACCTTGAGAATGGTAAACCATAGAAAAGGATTGTATGGACATCTTGCAGACTATTTGTCCACAGAGATCAGGACAGCCTGGTATTGATATCATCCCACCAACAGTTGCCACACGGTTAACTTCATAAGACCACAATTCACTTTATTCTAACAATCTGCACCTGGATATCACTCAACTAATACAACTTGCTGCTGGCCCTCCATGTTCTCTCAGGTTGTCTACAGGTGACAAAAGTAACGAAAAAGTAGCTAATTTTACAAACGGGTAACGAAAAGTTGCTAATTTTTATGTCTGGATAGTTGGAAGTAACGAAAATTCACTGCGGTCGGTTTAAATCATTTAAACTCTCGCAGATTGTGATGGAGCGAGTTTCACGCAAGAGGCGCCTATTACGTAATAAGAGCTATATTTCCCATGCCCGACCTCGAGGAAATGCATACTGAAGATACCTTGAGTAGTGTACATCGGTTCAACATATATTTTCAGCATGAAGAAGAGTTTTTTGTTTTGTGTGAAATATTTTTCTGTATTTTAGAGACTTTTAGTGACTTTTAGCGAGTAGTTTATTCACGAAAACTTCCTAAACTCAAGTGGAAGAGTAAACAGTGTTATATTACTTAAGTCCAGACAAGTTGATTTAGAGGAAGAATAAAATGGGTAGTTTTGTTTGTCCTAACAACAAGCTAGTATTGTAGAACTTATGACAGAATTTTGGGGAATATGGTGTATTAAAGCCAATGCAGCGATTTCTTGGTTTCAGTGTCCTGCAACAAACAAGTTAGTATAGCGATGAAACACGTTCTTCTTAAGACATCGTCTCCGAACAGAGTTTGACGGTCCACATAGCTAGCTGTGATCTTGACATTGCTGCATGAAAGACATCTGCATTGCTCAGTATTCGACCACCCTTGTGTGGGAGCGAGTGCTGGGTGGATTCAGGACATAAGATGTAGGTAACTGGTATGGGGGTAGCACAAATGCTTGATTGGACAAATAGATGGGAGCAATGGCCGGTGGATACTCAATGAAGAGTATGAACACGTTTGATGATGCTCGTGTGAGCTGACCTTAGTCAATATAGGGTGAAAGACTCGGAGGTAGACCTACAAGGCAACAGTTACCGTATATTCAGTGTTCAATGATTTCAAGGTGAGAGGGGTAGAAGCAGAGGTGGTCACATTGCTCATTCACAAACAGAGGCTTGGAGACTAAAACTGGATGCTTAGGGCAAAAGTCTAAAAGAAATAAAAAAAAGAATGAGTTATTCACCAAGAGTAAACGGTGTTATTTTACTTAAGTTCAGACAAGTTGATTTAGAGGAAGAATAAAATGGGTAGTTTTGTCTGTCCTAACAACAAGCATGTACTTGCTATATTCTGCGGGAGAACTAAATGGAGAGCGCTCATTCACCACACCCAGGAATCTGGAGCCGGTTCATGATGATGATGACATGGCTTAAGATTATGTATTGTATGGTTTTGTTTGTTTCAGTATTTAGATTGAAGAAAAGGTTTTATATTTGTCACTGTGAACAAAAGACTGTAATTTATAACTCACTATGAGAAAACTATAACACAAATTTTCCATGATTTTATTCACTTCTTTCCAGGGTCCCTTCTTAATAGATCATGAAGCATTTCTTGGGGCCACTTTAAGGTTTGTTTAAAAACTGTAAATTTACTTTTAGAATGAACCCTAATCAAGTACTTCCTGTTCTCTTCATATTAATTAAACTCTACACTTTGTTCTTGACAGTTCCAAGTACTTGTGTATTTTACTGTTTGCTAAGGCTCTGGGTTGATATTCGATAGTTGTACTTAGCTCTAAATTTAAATATTAGAAGCCATTTATCAGTGTTGCCTAATAACTTAGCTCTAAACCTATTACTAAATACTTATAAATGGTGGGTTTGTATTTTCCTAGATTTAAGGTACAAAAATAATTGATCCCCGGGCAAACTTTCTAAATGTGTTTGGAGTAAGAGTGTACGTAATCTAGCCTATGCCCTGTTACAGAAAACAGTGGAGGAACGCAAGCTGCAAAAGCGACAAGAGATGAAAGATAGGGACAAGGAACGGGAGCGAGAACGCGAAGATCGTGAGCGAGAGCGTGTGAAAGACCGAGAACGTGGAGTGAGTGGATCGCACAGCCGAAGCAGGGAGCGTGACCGTGAACGCAGCCATCGGCGCAGCAGGAGCCGTAGTCGTGGGCGTTCCCGGAGTAAATCACATAGCTCCAGGTAAGTGTGACTAAGAGAACATTGGTACAACCTATATTATTTAGATGAAATAATGGTAATAATTTGTGCCATACTGTAGTGGCACATTATCAGTGGAACCCTTTTACCAGGCCTATCTCTTAAGAGTGAGTTATAGGATAGAGCATGCCACAGAACTCTATACACCTCTGAAATTTTCATTACATCTACACTTGTTCATAAAATCACTAAAAGATTTTCCCCCTTAAAAGTGGAATTCTATTACCCTTGTCTTGATGGTAATTTTACAGAGATTGCCACAATTTTCATTTTTTTTAACCTAGAATTCCTAAAAGGCAAAAACATTAAAATTGGGATTTATTGTGAAGATCACAAATTATTTTAAATTCAGGGACATTTAATCTTCCTAAAACAAGAGCACTACCTAGAATATACTTATGGCTGCGTGGCACAGCGGTAACTTTCTTGCTTGCTGTGCCCATGGTTGCAGGATCGAATCCTGGTGCAGTCGGCTGGCATTTGAGGGAGCCATGTCAGTAGATTTACTGGCACATTTAAGATCCCCTTCGGGGCATAATACCGGCACCCCTGCATCTCTAAAAGCCGCAGTAGTTAAAAGGGGTGTAAAACAAATATTAAAATATACTTATAGTCCATTTCCCCTTTAATAAGTTGTTTTAAGAGCGGCTTTGGTGGCATAGTTGGTAGCATGCACCCGGCCAAAGTTGTTATTTTTTAAGAGCATTAAAAATCCCTCAGTATGCCCTCCTTCGGAGGGGAAGTAAATCCGGCGATCCCATATCATGATTTATGGCATGGAAAAGAACCTTCCACTAAGTAATCTTGTGTGAAGCCAAAATTTGTAGGTTAGAATTGTTAACGCTATGTTGTTTCCTATGGCTAGCCCGGATTCCAATCCATCAGCTTTCTTGCGTTCCAATAGAGTTGTGTGAGGTTTCCAGAAGTTCTAGCAGTCACATCAAGTTTGTTGCAATGTAGCAGGTGCCACTTATCCATTTTACTTCCAGGTTCGTGACAAAGTGTGCATTCTTCAGATCTCAGGATGTTGATTCGTTTCAGATGAGCTGCAAGGCAGTCGTGGCCAGTGTTAAGTCTGAAGAAGGCTACAGCTTCTCTTCTTGGTGTTAATTTATATTGATCCCATTTGGCATCAATGTCTTTCCATAATTTGTTTTCTGCTGTTTTCTTTGCCATTTCTTCATACCTGTTTTTGATAGTATTTTTCAAGATCCTTTTTGCTGACATAAAATCAGTCTGACTGACAGGTTGTTGTAGTGTGGTACCTTTTTTTGCTAATCTGTCTGCCTCTTCATTACCTGCTATTCCAACATGAGAAGGGATCCACTGAAATGAGATTGTTTGTGGAGTCTTTGAAGGGTTTTTATCATACAAAAAATTTATTTCAGTTCTTTATTTTGGGGCTTGTAATTTGACGAGATGGCTTGGATGGCTGCTTTTGAATCTGTAATGATAACACATTTTTGATAATCAATGTTTCTGCCTAATTGATGGAGTGCATGTGAAATTGCTCTTATCTCAGCATCAAAGTTTGTTTTGTTTTGGCCTACTGGGAAGTAGAGTGAGAAGAGAGGTGAATATATTCCTGCTCCAGTTCTATTTTCTTTGTCTTGTGAGCCATCTGTAAATATTTTTAGCCATTGATTAGATGGATATCTTTCTTCTATTGTACAGAGGGCCAATTGTTTTAGATCTTGTGGTGAAGAGTCTTTCTTGCAGACCTCTTCTAACAAAGTAAGATCTGTAGTCACTTGTATATATTCAATGGGGTTGACTGGCATACAGAGTGGTTCAAGTTTTATTTGCAGATTGCTCTTATTGATATATTCTTTGGCGAGACTTAAGGAATCTTTTTGTGTTTTAAGATTGGGGCTAGAAACTGGTTTTTTGATCCATGTCATTTGAGGTAGTCTTTGTATACTGAGATATGCATTGGCTGTTTGATGTCTCATCTCTTCTTCTATTGGTAAGTTGTGGGTATATAATTGCAAGGCGGTTATAGGTGTGGTTTTTATTGCACCTGTTATGATTCGTAGGGCATTATTCTGACAACTCTCGAGGCGATCAATGTTTGACTGGGGTGCTGTAGAGAGTACTTCACTGCCATATTTTATGATAGGTTTGATGTAAGTATTGTAGGTTTTGTTGAGTGTGTCTTGAGTGCTCCCCCAAGTAGCTCCTGCTAGTCTCTTCAGTAATTTCATCCGTTTGCTTACCTTATCCTCCACATGTTTTATGCGGATGGTCCAGTTCAGCTTCTTGTCCATGATGATACCTAAGTACTTTCACTTGTTAACGCTATATTAGTTCCAACGTTCGCTGCCAGGTGCTGGCTGTGATGGCATCTAGTTGCCAAGTCCACAGCTAGGTGTCGTGGATGGTAGCATTTGGTAGCGAAAGTAGGAACTACTTGAAAATTGAACGTTTGCAGTCCCTTACTGAATCACAGATAACACACACTAATACAACCATCATAATTAACACTGGTTATCAGACAGATTCTACACACACACAAAGTACACGGGGCTACATGACCGCGTTGTCACAGCCCCTAAACTAAGGAACCAAACGTTGTTTTAGGGGCGGAACTACGAGTTAAATGTTGTCAAGAAATAAATGGAGATAAATCTCATGTTAGTTCTGTTATCAGTTATGTCCATCTTCTGGTGTAGCGGCTGGCTGCGGCTTCGATCCCCGGCTGTGCCAGGAAATTTAATTCAGGTCTGAGAGCTGGAACAGGATTCACCCAGCCTCGTGAGACAAAACTGAGAAGAGGTGGATTTGGTTCCAACCTCAGCCATCCTGGAAGTGGTTTTCAGTGGTTTCCCACTTCTACTCCAGGCAAATGTGGGGATGGTTCCAAACTTAAGGCCATGGCCGCCTCCTTCCCAATCCTCACCTGAATTGCAAATACACACCCTGCTACAGACACAACAATAACAGGTTATCAGACAAATTCTACACTCCCAAGTGCATGGGGCTCAATGACCACGATGTCCAAGCCCCTCAAATGAAGCAACAACAACTTAACAAATGTGCAAGTTGTTTCAGAGGAAATCAACACATTGTTGTTTTCCTCAGAAATATGAATGTCAAAGGAATACTGTATTTACTCGAATATAGCTACAATTCTTTGACCAAAAATAAGTTGGAAAATTTTCGGTTCGTGATGTATGCGAGGATTTGTATGGGAAAGACCGTATTCTCACAGACGCTAAATTTGCATTATTGAAACAAGGCAACAGGCATACTTACCCTATTCATTATCACTGCCAATCCCAGAGTTGCTCTCACGTGCATCATTCTGGCCATAATCCCATACTTCATCGTCCTGACTTCCATATAATGCATTTCCCGTGTGACAGTCTTCTAGAAGTTCTTCACAACAATGTCCGTCAACACCATAACCCATGTTGTATAACCCAATCACACAATTGAAGGCCTCATTATTTTGCTTGCTGGTGTTAGCTCGTGCCTCCCTCCTGTCACCCAGTTGGTGTACAATTTATGAATGTTGTGCTTGAAGGGCTTATTAATGGAAACATCTAAGGACTGTAGCGTGTCCAACATGAATTACAACTGTACTGGTTTTGGTTTCTTGAAAATGTTTCATGTCTTTCACCAAGAGTCTGCTGAAACTGTCCCACATTAGCTAAGCTGGGCGTCGAAGTAGTGCCCCTGGCCGTGCAGACCCAGTCCTGGACAAGAGCCGCATCCATCCTTTCTTTTGAACCGATCCATGAATATCTTTTTTAAATAACGTAGCCTACGGTGGGAATTTTCTTCCATCTGCGGTTATTGTTTGCTTTAAACAAATTTCAATAAGAAAATTTGAAAAAATGGTCCGGTTAGCTGAAATCACTTCCCAGCGTTTCCCCCCGGTGTACCATTGGGCTAATCAGTTTGAACAGTTCACCTCACCCAGGCGCATGGTTAGCACACACTGAGAAGGCCACTGTAAGGCTCAAATGATGCCACTAGCAGTGCCAATGCTACTACATATGAGCGACGAGATTTTTTTTTTTTTTCAAAATAAATCCTTACCTTGAATATCTATCCATATTGAAAGTGACTGTTCGCGAAGGTTACAGGATGTTTATTTTCCAAATGAGCTAGTTATACTTTAACAAATTTCAATAAAAACATTTGGGAAAATGGTCTGGTTAGCTCAAATCAGTTACCAGTTTTTCACCCTGGTGTAGCATTGGACTCATTAATTGGTAAGGTACACCTCACCAAAATGCTTTGTTAGTACATGAAGGCCACTGCAACTTGCCACGCTTCTTCATTCACAATTATCATACTGTCTCGTGTTTAGATTTTACTGACGGAACCTATGGCACTACTGGGTATAGTTGAACCTCAGTTTTTTGTAGGGAAATTAAAACTCCTTACCATTGTAATGCCAATAACGGTTCGCTCATATTGGAGTGTTGATCATGGTAATAATAAGTGTTCCTTGTTTGCAGGTCACACAGATCCCGCAGTGGTAGTCGTGGCAGGCGGTCGCACTCTCACCGCTCTCGATCCAGAGAAGGGCGCAAAGATAGATCTCGATCAAGAGATAGGAAAAGAGATGGGTGAGTATTCATTCCACAGGTTAAATTATAATGCTGTGTTGTTTTTCTGAATGTAATCCATTGATTGTGTTACCAGGGAAAGAAGACATGGTGAAGAGGAAGCTGAGGAGAGTAAGAACGACTAGTATTCAAGAAGGCCCTACAGTTATTTATTTATAATTTGTTGATACTCAAAACAACCAGTTTAATTGAATCATTAATGTTATATGGCCGAATTTTTATATATATATCTGTATAGTAGAAAAGGTTTAAATCTAGGTGAAAGTCCAGTTGAAGTCTCAGGCTGATCACAGGTTTTAGCAGTTACGTTTGTTCATCAACAAATTGCTGAAGTAGTTAAGCGTTTTATACTGTTACGAGTAACTTCAATTTCATTGGTTCTATAAAATTATGTAGCTTTTATTCTTATTGATCGACTCGTATTTTCCCACCTGACATGGCACTGAAGCATTCTCAGGAATGAAATTATTCTGTTGCCTCGGTGAACGAGACTTGAGACCCAACTGGTTTTCAACTACTGGTATTCTTTCTTGTGTAAATTACAGCCCTCTGTATTTTGTGCCTGTATATGATAACTAAATAAAGATATTAGTACAGTAAAACATCGATAATTCGAAACCAGTTTATTTTGGAGAAATGTTTGATCCCCGCAACTCATGCTATGTCTTCGTGTTATTTAATCTCTTTATGTCGAAATGCGGATAAATCTTGACCTGAATTACTAATACACACGGTAATACAGCCATCAAAATTGACACAGCCCAACCTACCCCTATCATCATCATCATCATCGGCTTTAACTCTAATCTGAGTATAAATCTTCTTCCTTCAGTCCAGTTTGTGAATGTGTTTACGGTGACTAAAGAGTCCAATCATGGCATGGAACAAGCGTCCACACAAGTCACATAGTATTGCTGGAGGAGGACGGGGTTGGGCTGCTCGAAGCTTCCTAGCTTGACGCTTGGCCTCTTCATGTGTGCATCGATCCCTTTCAAACGTCTTTACAGTATCCGAGATGGTACGGCGCCAAGTTGAGCGGTCTTCAGCCAGCATGTCCCAGGTTTGTGAATCAAGACCTGTCAATTTCAGGGTCTGCTTAAATTGGTCCTTGTAGCGCCTCTTAGGACCACCATGAGGTCTGGTGCCATAGCATAACTCGCCTATTTGACGAGGTAATCTCACATCATCCATCCGATGGACATGACCAATCCATCTAAATTGGTGACCTATTATGGATGATTCTATGCTGTTGATTTGAGCCTTTTCCAGAGCAGCAATATTGGTAATGCGGTCTTTCCATTTAATCCTCAGGATTGATCGAAGTTTTTGTAGGTGGAAACGCTCAAGCTTCCTAAGATCACATCGGTAAAGGGTCCACGTTTCACAGCCATACAACAATGTAGAAATGACTACTGCTTTGTACACCATAAGCTTTGTACTCTTGGACAGATCTTTATTCATGAAGACCCGGTGCGCTAATCGTCCATATGCTGCATGGGCTGCGCCAATTCTCTTATCCACATCCTGCTCACAGGTACAGCTCACAGAAATGGTACTGCCCAGGTACGAGAAGTGGTCTACCTGTTCTAATGGCAAATTTGAGATAGAGATATTGAACTGAGGAAGAGGTGTGCCAAGACTTTGGTCTTATTGACATTTATGGTAAGACAAAAGCGATCACATGCACTTTTGTAACAATTAACTGACTCTTGCAGCTCTTCTGGTGTGAGAGTTGGTGACGCAGCATCATTTGCATACAACATGTTAGTAACCTGAGTTTTCCTCAAGGAGCGGAGACGAGTTCGGTTGAAAAGCCCTCCATCAAAACGATACTTGACCTCCACACCTGGGATGTTTGTGGGTGAATCATAAAGCATTGCAGCCAAGTACAGCGCAAAAAGTGTTGGAGCCAGTACACATCCTCGTTTCAGTCCACGGGTAATGGGAAATTCATCGGACATCTTATTCTGATGGCAAACCTGACCTGTCATGCCATCATGGAGAGCCTTGATTAGATCTACAAAACGCTGAGGGCAACCAAACCGCTTCAGCACTGCCCACATGGCTGGTCTTGGAACCGAATCAAATGCCTTTTCCAAGTCATAAAAGACTAAGAAGAGTGGAACTAATTCAAGCCGGAGGCCATTCCCTCAAAACAAAGAATTTTCATCCTTATCCTCAGAATATGGGAATCAAGAAAGGTACCTGGAGACCTAAAGAATGTCACTATCTTTAAAAAGGGTGATCGCAGTGTCTGTGGCAACTGCCGTGGTATATCACTGCTATCAATTGTGGGGAAGATTCTTGCAAGAATTCTACTTAACCGCCTCAAGGTTATCTCTGAGAGGATCCTCCCAGAGTCACAATGCGGATTTAGAACTTCCAGAAGCACAATTGACTTGATTTTCTGTGCGAGACAGCTACCCCTCTACCACTGCTGCCAATCCAGCGACTCAGTCGACAGTGCTACTAACAGAAGTCAACTGTCAGTCGAGCTGTAAGGCTCAATCACCTGGTAGGATATCTCACCGTGGCCAAACACTGAACTGTTGGTATTGCTAAAGTGTTCGGCATGCTATGGTGACTGTTCCAACTGCTGAAACTTAAAATGTTCCAACAACTAAAACACAATAGGTGGATGTTGGGGATAATCGTACTTCAAAAGGAGGAAAAGGCTATCAGATTTGCGAGTGGTGATGCAACATGCCTGAAATTCTGTCGGAAAAGATCGTGGTCAAAGGCTAAGACAAACAAGTGGTTTTCAAATAAAAATAGTTTATATAATTATTATTATTAGGGACACACGAATTTCTTGAATGAAATGGTGCTGAATTCTTGAGTAAAAAGAGAAAAAATTCTTGAGTAACTAGGGAAAATTCTTGAGTAGAAAACAAAAATTCTAGGGTAGAAATGACAAATTCTTAGCTAATATAGATCTTAGGGAAATAGAAATGCAGTCAGTACTTTCAAATATTTATATTGTAACTTCAAAATTATTGGTACAAAAGACAGAAATCACATACATTAAAAATAAAAAAAAGATACAAACTTTACCTCCCTTCCTCATTTCATGTTTTACATTCATAATTGTAGGATGACAGCAATTCCAAATTTGTCATTGTCAGATTAGTTCTGAAATTCGTCAACACAAGAAAATTTTGAAAAGAATCTTTCACGATTTACATTTGACACTGGAACCCACAGTGCCCTTGGTTGGTTGTTTCTTAAGTTTAGGAGCTGCGACAACGCGGTCATGTAGCCCCGTGTACTTTGGGTGTGTGTAGAATCTGTCTGATAACCGGTGTTAATTGTGATGGCTGTATTAGTGTGTGTATCTGTTTTTTAATTTCTTTTTGCTTAAAAAAAAAAAAAAGATCATATATCGGACGTACTATGTCCCTATCCTGACGTATGCCTCGGAGACCTGGGTTATGAAAGGAAGGGAGAAGAGCAAAATACAGGCCAGTGAGATGAGGTTCTTGAGAAGCAGTATTGGAGCTACAAAGATGGACAGAATAAGAAATGAGAGGACCAGAGAATTAATGAAGGAGGAACCATTACAGGATGGTATAGAGAAATCTAGACTTAGATGGTATGGACATGTAAAACGAATGGAGGAGAAGAGGATACCCAGGAGAGTACATGAGACGAAGTGGGAAGGAAAGAGACCGAGGGGAAGACCGAGAGACAGGTGGCTGAAGGGGGTGGAAGAAAGCATGAAGAAGAGAGGAGAAGACTGGACAAGGGTGGAGGCTGAGAGATGGTGGGAAGACAGAAGACGTTGGAGAGGCTTGTGTTCCAAACAGACCCGGCCAGTGGCTGGAAACTGTGCAAGATGATGATGATGATCTGTTTTTTAATTTAAGTGCAGACTGCAACTTAGAATTTTTCAAATAGTTCCTACTTTTGCCGCCAAACGCCACCGCAGTCGGCTCTTGGCAACGAACATAGAAACCTAAGAGTGTTGTTTACATTCTTAACCTATACAATTTAGTTTCACACAGGTGTAATTAGTGGAAAGTTCTTTAACATGCCCTATATCTATGACATGGGACCGCCGGCTTTACTTGCCCTCCGAAGGAAGGCATACTGAGGGATTTTTAACGCTCTTAAAAAATCCGACGGCTTCGGCCGGGTTTGAACCCGCTATCTTGGGCATAGAAGATCAGCATGCTACAGACTACGGCACCGAAGCCGCCACACAGTGCCCTTAATGCACCATCAACGAAGGGTTGATGATCCTCTCGCATTGCCTGAAGAGCATCTTCCACCGCTATTTCTGCATTCTTCTTCAGAATATCCTGATGATCCCTATATGCGAGCACTCCATCAACGGGAATACCCTTCAGTGACTGTATTTTGCTGAATAGAGCCTTCAGTTTGTCTCCTGCTGTAGACTGCGACAAGACATTCTGCCTGTAGAAGAGCTCAGACACTGGCTCCAAATATGTACGGGCTGGGTCCCCCAACATCAGGTTGTCCAACTTCGTATGCATATGGCCTGACGTCTTCTTTATTTCCTCCATCGCTCTGCCCCTAAGATTACCTTTCAGGGCATCCAGCTCTTCCTGGACCTTGTTGCCTAACATTCCTGCAGCAACCACTTGTAAACGCTTCTTCAAATTCTGAAGTTTGGGATACACTTCTGCAGCAATTGGTTTGGAATTCGTCTCCAGTCTGAGGTATAGAGGTTTCATCACTGATGCTACAGATTTAACGAAAAGAGCTTGCACATAAAGCACTTGTAACTCCGATTCTGTTATATTCTGCAGATGCGAAGATGCAGCGGTGGATGATTCTTTCCCATCATTGGTTTGGAAAAACTCGAAAGGAATGGTCCAGTTACCTGCCAACTGCTTCCAGCCAGGAATTCCACCTTGTGGCAACAGGAATTGGAAACATCCCAGCCCCCGATTCTTTCTCCTGCAGGAACTGTCGGAAGGCGTGTCGTTTCTTTCTGGCATGTAGAAATGTTTGCTTAACGGAAACAACTGATTTGTTCAGGGACGACAGACATTCTTTCACCACAACACCAACCAGATTGACCTTATGTGCCCAGCATTGAATGTGAAGAGAGTCTTCTGGCAAGAGGAGTGACAACCAACTAAAACACGGTCATGTATTTGGCCGAGTCAGTTACTAAGGCCACAACTTAGTCATAGTTCACTTTCGTGTCGCGCAGTGCATCTGTAATCGTTCGAGCACATGTCTGTCCATTTACTGCCTCCAACGAAGTGACTGCCACCACATACTGGTCCTGTGATGCGGAAGGCTCCACTGTAGATAGCAGAACAACTAAAATTGCCCTGCCCAGCTTGTCTGTTGATTCATCACACATGACCGCAACTTGTTTGTTATGTACGGCCATAACAACCTTTTCCTTCCTCGATTTTGCCAAGAGAGGCAAATAATCCCTACGAAGAACATTACTTCCTGGAAGGTCTCCACCGCCTACAACGTTCTTCTTCACCCATTCCTTGAAAGCTGGGTGATCTGCCTTTTCCAAGGGAATGTTAACTGATACCATCATCTCTACGGTCGAAGAGACAAAATCCAGTTTGGCAGCCTAATAAAGTCAGAAAAAATCAAATAATTAGTTTGTGCAATTATATTATCAACAATTCAAGCATCACAACCAACCACCACAGATACATAACATAAAATAGTGAATGCATCCCCAGGGCTGCCAGCGACTCACTTTTCTCACTATTCACTATTTTCAAAGCAGCCTCACTTTTCTCACTATTTGCTAAAATTACTCACTTTTCTCACTTTTTTTTACAAAACTGGTCACATTCTGCTTTAAAAATGTTCTCGTGCACAATCAGATTGCTAGAAATTACCCAAAATATACCCATGAATGGGTGGTTCGTTTTTCTGGCACCACTGCCAGAGCGCGCTGCCGACAGCGAGCCAGGCGGCCAGAAACATAAAAAGCTTCCACGGTGCAATACCACAGCCGGAGCCGTGCAGCGATCGACGGAAATTTTAACAAAAGTGTTGTGACGGAAAGGAGCGTGGCGTTTCCGTATATTCTAGTATTTCACAATTTATCAAAGGTAAGTCAATAGTTGGCCTTACACTGACTAATTTTCCGTCGGTTTTAGAATGACATACCGACCCCGCCGATCTGGACTGTCACGGTACAAAACTTTCTCAACTTGTACACCGCCATTCCATATCTGCTGAATAGTTCCAACATTTGATATGTAGGTATATGGTCAAATCTGGCTACTTTTCCGTGGTTATGGTTTGTCCATTGGTCTCTCGACGTTTAAGAAATATTTTTCGCAATTCCGAACGATTATAAACCACGTGACTTGTTTCGATTTGTGAAAATCTTAACAATTCTTCTTCTTTTTTTTTTGCATTAACCTTTAATTAAATATTAAATAATTGCGTATTATAATTAATATTTATTATAATTTTGCGTATTACCTTTTATTCACCACTTTTAAAATGTGTAAAAATAAAAATAAAACAAAAATTGCCATTATAGGCGCCTTTGGCTATCGTTGTGCAAAATTCTTCAAATCGTAAAGAAAGTTTCATTCCCGGTCCGTAATATACACATCGTATTTACTCGAATAAGACCCGCACCCTGATTTTGAAGAACAAAATTTAAAAAAAAAAAAAAAATACTCAAAATTATGTACAATCTTAACTAAATAAACAGAGTAGCATTTATCCAAAATGGTTTCCAACAGTATTGAAGTCGTCCTAAAATAACACACATCAAACTATTAAAAATACAAATAAAAGTACACAAACACTTCATTCATCGTCATCAGAAGTACCAACTTCGGAACTTTTATCACCATCCCACTAAATGTCGTCATCACTGACATCCATAGCATTCGAAATACTACATTTCTTGAAGCTCTTCCGTATGAGATCTCCCGAGATACGATTCCATGCCGTCAAAATGCACGAACATAGCAGCTGAACTTCCGGGCGCTGAATACGACCAGTTGGAGTCAGTGTGTGCTTATCGGCCGCCATCTGCTCCGTATACAGCTGTTTCAAGGCTGCTTTGAACGGGCGGTTCACGCAGACATCCAGTGGTTGTAGCATAGACGTCATCCCGCTCAATCACGAATACATGACTCGTCAATATCATATTTCCTACCGGGCACGATTTCCAATAACTTCAGCTTCCAGCTTCTCACTCACATTGAATGACCGCAAACGCTTCGTACAACTCATGTTTACACTCTGAAAACGTGCGCGAGACTATATGACGCCGCCTGCTTACGGTAAAACAAAGTGATAGCCGGAAGAAGGCTAGCACCATCTAGCGGATACTCGCAACACCCGATATCGCGCGTGGCGGGCAATTTAAATCTTTAAAATCAGGATGACTCAAATAAGACCCGCACCCCAATTTTTCACGTCCGATTTTGTTTAAAAATGTGCGGGTGGTATTCGGGTATATACGGTACACAAAAATTGCTACACCACAGATTTAAGCTGGTTTCCCACGTGCTTTTTAATGGCAATCAACAATTGCTTTGTTTTGAATGGGTTTATACACACCGCGCGCATGTTCGTAGTTTTGATCGATATTGTTGATATATATCGTAGTAAACAATATGTTTGTCAAATCAGGTTCATATTTTCAAAATCATTTATTATACGTATTTGTGTAATGCATAAATAACACACACTTCCAACTGTGTTCAATACAGTGGAATCTCGTTAGCACGTTACCGGTGCCATGTTTTTCCATTTAACTCGATGATTTTCTCAAGTCACAGTCCCATTCCTACCAAATACATGTTGATATATCCCCTTAATACGTCTTCTATTCCCACTTACGACGATCAATTTTTCGTTGTACTATTTCTTAGGTAACCGGATTTTATTCTTATTTCATTATAAAATTCGGCATCTTGATAACATGATGCAATATTGCTTCCTATTCTCTGATATTGACAGTGTAGACGATTATAGTGTGCTTTGACGGTGTGGAAGTGGCTTGAGGTATGACGCAACACAGAAGATAGCTGACGGTGTAGAAGTGGCTTGAGAGCTATGTCGCAACACAGAAGATAGCCGACGTGTCTCTCTCGCGCCAGTAGAACATGCAGGCTGAATACAAAATCGCTACCTATATCACATTCTTTTTTTTCGAAATACACCACAGATTGGCGTGCGTATGCCGGCCGAACACTAGCGTCGCGTCATTACGCGAATGCTGCAGCGTGCCTTTGACGACCGGTCGGCATCTCTCGTATCGTGCGTACGTCGGCCGGTCAGAAAATATTAAAATAATATAATATTATTAAAATATTATTTTAAACTGCAAACAACCACGATGTCTGCACAACTAAACTGTAAAATTCTAGATAGATTGTTTGATTTGAAAACTGATGGGAAATAATGATCGCAAATCATTTGCATCGAACGATTAATCGACCCGTATGAAACCGAAATAAAATGAGCCATTTTAAACCGCGGCAATTGAAAATCACGTCCGCCAGTTGAACAATTGCGTCGTGTGAAACCACTTTTAGTCCGTGACGGACCAAAACTGTCGGAAAATCTGTCTGTGTATTTATTTTATTTTCCGCCTTTTGTTCATGGCATTGCGGCTAGGGATTTCTTTTTATTCTTGTTCATTCTTAGATGGCGGCTAAGTGCTCGGTGCGGGACGAGTGGTTCAACAAAGAAGACGAACTGGGACAAAAGTAAGCTGTGTGGGCCGCACGAGCCAGCCGTACTACCATCTCGTGCAGGCTTTGTAACTGCATGTTCAGCATTGAGCAAAAGGGCTTCCAGGCCCTCCAACAGCATGTCAGGACGAAGAAGCATAAGACTGCCATGGAGGTCCAACTAAACCCGCGGCAACTATACTCCGTGAGCTACCAGAATAGGATTGACAGTTCTCGTCTCGCCTCCGCTTGTGAGCAAAGTCGTGAAAGCCATCCTACCAGCAGCTCATGGAAGCTCAGATGTGGAACGTGGATTTTCGGAATCAAGAAGTCAACTTGATAGAGCCGCAATGGAAGAGCGCACCCTGAATGCTCGACTGAACATTCGTGATGGTATGAGGGAGTTTGGTGGGCGGGCTGAAGCGGTTCCCATCACAAAGGCACTTCCGAAAGCGGCAGCAGGTGCTCACAGCAAATATGAAAACTATTTAGAGGTTAAGCGCAAGGAGGCAGAGGAAGAGGCGGAGGACATTCGGCGCAAGCAAGAAAAGCAGGAAAAAACTCAAGTTACAGAAAGTAAGGAGATAGGAAAATCACAGGAAGAGTTCAGGAAGGCAAAAGAAGCAGACGAAGAGGAGAGACAAGCTTCTGATTACGTAATTGATGAGGCCAACCACAAGCTAAAAGCTGCTTTGGTCAAGGGTGATCTGGAAAGTGCAAAAATTGCCCAAGGTATGCTCGAAGGTGCCCACAGCATGCGATCCTGGGCCGAAGATCTCCACAATAGGCAGGCAGAGCCACTAAGGAAGAAAGTCGAGAAACGCACCTCCACCCTACTTGAAAAGCTCTTCAAGAATCATGGGAAACGACGGCGTGATGAAAACAGCGACGATCCAGATGACCCTGACATTTGAATTAATTTTTAGACTGATGACAACTTGTGAATTTTATCTTAAGACTGATGATATCTACTTTTCTTTTTATGTGGCAGTACGACCATATTATTTGTTTTAGGTGTGTTTTTTTTTCTAGTAAGGAGTCTTAAGTCTATTATAACATAAACATTGTTTTATCTTAAGACTAATGATATCTATTTTTATTCTTATGTGTCAGTATGGCAGTATTATTTGTTTTAGTTTTTTTTTCTAGTAAAGAGTCTATTATAACATAAACATTGCTTTGTTTTCAACATTTATATTTTTGTTTTACGATTTAAATTTCTTGAGTGTTACATTGATTTTCCAATCCATTATTTCCAAGTGTCCTCTCTAACTACATGAAAAATGACAAACAGTACTCAGAGATATTAACATAGGCGCAATTTGGTCGACATTTTTTTTTGGGGGGGGGCTAATTTATTTTTCAGATACACATTCTTAAAAATGTTGTCTATTTCAATACAGTTTTGTCACATTTTTGGGGGGCTATGGTTGGTTTTGGGGAGTTTAGCCACCCAACCCCCCCCCTAATTGCGCCAACAGATATCAACAAACTTTAAAATTATGAACCAGATATACGGCCATAAATGCGAATAATGCTATGAATTTACTCACTTTTTCATACAAAAACTCACCTTTTTATCACTTTTTTGAAAAAAAATACTCACTATTTTTGGACGAGTGAGTGGATGGGAGCCCTGTGCATCCCTCCACAGAGGGGCTTGGCGGTGGGAAGGGCATCTGCCTGTGAAACAAGAGCCTAATCCACTTGTGCTTCACAGTTCGCACCCGCGACCCTACAGGTGTGGGAAAAGCGGAAGGAAAAGAAGTAGAAGAAGAAGAATATCATACAGAATTAAAAATACTGTATTTAGAACTTCCGCTTGCGATTGGAGTCAATTTGAAAAAAAAAAATAAGAAAGCATCATATTCCGCACTACGAATTTGCGTGTTCTAATTGCGTCCGTGCGCATGTGCGAACCGAAATGTTAACGAAAACATGAAAAGTTACTGGAAAGTTTCATTCACAAAAGTTAAAGATATTTTGTTTATCAACATGCTCGAAAAGTTAATGAACACGCTATTTTGTTTATTAACAGTCAAAAATGTCCCTAAACATTGTTTGTTAACAGTGTTTATTAACAAAGTTGACGAAAACATCTTGGTGTGGAAGTACCTTAACAGATCACGGTCATTACGTCACCCGCAACAAAATAAAAGTATCCACAAGAATATAACAATTGAATGTTACGTACCTTTGCTCCTTTTGAACATTCAGCTGCCTCGAACATTGTTGTCTGCCGCTTGCGTGTCTTTGCTGCTTCCACGTGGTGGCGGCTAGAAATGTGCTTTTTTACGGCATCAGAAGTTTCCCAAGGTATTCTTTTATTGCAAAAGCTACAGAGCATTACTTCTCCAGACCTCTTCATTCCGTCCTGCGAGAACTGTTTTATTCGTTCATCTAAGCACACTTTCGGTGGCATGGTGAACTATCCTGATAAATTTTCGTGCGACGAAGACCTCGACAAATGGTCTAGAACTATCGACTTGGGACGTGTTCTTGAACATTCTAAAAGCTGACTGGATACAGTGTAGTAGGACAGCAGTGCGAGAGCCGAGTTCAAGGTTACGCAGTGTTGCATGTTACGCGGCATCATTTCGTGATTTACAGCGTGACCGTTGTCTCTTGTTTCTCGAACCCACTCCAGAACTTTTATGTCCACATTTTCGTACTTTCCTTTTTACACACCGCGGAAGGGCTTACAAGTTTTCTTTGTTCCCAATAATTTATCCTCCTGGTTACGCCAATAACGAATCATACATGGCTGCACTTCATATTTACGACTCGCCGCTTTCACTCCATTTTCTGCGGCATATTCTAGCACTTTCAACTTGAAGGATGCCGTAAAACTTATTCTTTTCTCATTTTCAGTCGTTGTGTACTGCACGCTTCTTACACAACGCCGTGCGGTACGCGAGGCACGGAACTCGTAAGCAAGGCGGTAGGGAAAGAGAGTAGCCTTTTTTGTCGAGGTCAACAGGTGTTTCAGGCAGAAGCCCGGGTTTTACAGTTTCGTGAGTTGCGTGAACGGTAGCATGGCATCCAGCTAAAATGTATACTATAGATTTTGGTTATTAAGAAATGATTGTGTACCTTCTTGTGTTTTATTTAATGATATGTAGTAGAGTATTAATAGTATACATTTGTTTAAAAGTGACAAAAATAAAAATAAAAGTTTTTTTTTAAATTTCCATTCAAAAATGAGGGGGTGGGTATTCGGGTATATACGGTAATTAAAATGTATTAACATAATAATTGAACGTTTTACAAGAGGTAAATTAGGTGTAGGATGCCGCACATATGACTGATGTTACGCATCCACGCCTTGAAAAGGTGGTAATAAAAGTCGGATAACGGTTTAATGCATTATTTCTCTAGTTGCAATAAATTTCGCGAGTAAACCTAAAAATTCGTATATGGAGCCGAAATGCCAAAATTTCGCGAGTAGATAGTGTTCCAAATTACATTTAAATTCGTAACACATATCCTATATGCCTTTCTCCCATCATATTTAACACTTTTGAAAATTTCGCGAGTCGCGAAATTAGAGTGTCCCTAATTATTATATAAAGCTCAATGTTTATATGTCTGTTATTTATACAAATCTACATCATTTCACTGATCTGAACCCTGCGGATAACACTGTCCAATTTAAATTTTGGACAGACCACTCCATTCCCTGCATTTAGGCCTTTTGACACAAATCTACACCGTTTCACCGATCTGAACCAATATTTGTATTCTAGACTTACCCTTGGGAACCCTGCTGGTACCACTGTCCACTTGAAATTTTGGACAGACCACTCCATTCCCTGCATTTAGGCCCTCTGGCACAAATCTGCACCGTTTCACCGATCTCAACCAAATTTGACTTACCCTTTGGAACCCGACGAGTAACACTGTCTACTTAAAATTTTGGGCAGACCACTCCATTCCCTGCATTTAGGCCCTTTGGCACAAATTTACACTGTTTCACCGATCTGAACCAAATTTTGTATACTTACCCTTTGGAACCCTATGGGTAACACTGTCCACTTTAAATTTCGGACAGACCACTCCATTCCCTGCATTTAGGCCCTTTAGCACAAATCTACACCGTTTCACCTACAGTAATTGCACCGAATTTTACATACTTATCCTTTGCAACCCTGCTAGTAACGCTGTCCACTTGATATTTTGGACAACCCTCTCCATTCCCTACATTTGGATTAACAGACAAAAGGAACTAGAAAACTACTTTTTAAGGCCCTACCTAGATAGAACCTTTCATGTCCATAGTAGTGTAACTATAAGGCACCTTTCACACCGAAGATGCAAGACGCAAGATGCATGCATCCTGGATGCAAGATGCATGCATCTTAAACACCAGACTATGTAATTGAACGAGAGGTTTCACACCGAAGATGCAAGTGCGTCTAGCATCCTGGATGCAAGACGCACTTGCATCTTGAGAACCAGCCGGCTGGAGATATCAGCGTGCATCTTTGTTGTGCAGTCTTGTATACTTGCCCCTCCCGTGGAAATCTGACTCACCCGACTCTCGGCATCACTGAATGTGATTCACACCGTTGAACATGTGCTTGACTCGCGCCACATCTTTTGAGTGTCATTAATTTCAGACATCAATTAGACGTTGTGTTCCACGTACGAAACTTCCATCCACCCTTCAACTATGTTATCCGCCACGGAGAACTTCAACGTGACCTTTGTTAAAGCAGTTGAAGACTATCCTGCAATATACGATACTACAAGTAAGGAGTACTCAAATAGTGACCAAGGGAAATCATGGAAGGCCCTGGCACAAAAATTCGAATCAACGGATAAGAGAGCTATGTCTTCACCAACACCAGTACAATGAAAAGGTATGTGCTAAAATATATACGCTAGTTTCACTATCGGTGACTAGACACCTACTGCTAGTTGGCGTCTTTCCGTGACGAATTAATGGTATTAATTTTTAGAAAAAACAAATACTCGGCTTGTTAATAACAAAAAGTAAGCTACAGAATGTAGTGCCCTTATATAAATGATTATTATCATAGCTCATCATACAAATTATCTTTTCAATCGATTTTATCGATTTTTTAATTTTTACTAAGAAATATTCCCAAGAAATATTTACACGTTTCGAAAATGAGTTATACTATTCATGGGAAAATATAGTTACCGTACTTACCCCAACCAGGTAGTGGATTTTAGAAACAGATCTACCACTTTCGGAAACGCAATTAGCCCTGGGGTTCACTCAGCCTACACGAGAAATGAGTACCAGGGTAATTCCTGGGAGCAAAGACGGCCGGGCGTGGAGCTGACAACTCCATCCCATTTAGTACCGATGTCACAAAGTGTGGAAGCCTCTACCTTCCACTACTCCCGGCCTCCATGGCCTGTACGGAGTTGGCTTTGCTTTACTTACCTCAGAAATATCAGTAGTCTTTCGCAGATACACACAACCGATAATTTGTATCCCTACGACTCAGTGATGCTTCCATGAGATCCAACAACTTATAAAAAGTTGAAATCTTCATTTTATAATACGCCTGAAACTTTACCGGATGGTTCAGTAATTGCTGAGACACAATAGCAGGGCTATGCTCTCCAGCATTATCCCAGTATGGGTGCTGCCATAAACGATTCCTTCTTTGTCTTAGTCTCCTTCTGACTGCACAAGCCAGAACTGAAATTTCATCGTCTGAAGAGTCGGATAATTGATTATTCATTTCTCAAACTCGCGTACTAAACTCAACAGAGATAATGGATATTAAAAGAAGGTGCAAGTGGCACATGCATCTTGGGTGTGAAAGCGCTTTCATCAAGATGCAAGATGCATGCATCCTGCACCCTGCATCTTGCGTCTTGCATCTTCGGTGTGAAAGGGGCCTAAGAATATTTGAATAAGTCTATTGGCGGGCTGCATCACGTTACCCCTACCAGGGTTCTGGTGCAGAATTGCGAAAATAGTTACACGGACAAAAGATGATCTCGTAAGTCTATTTTTTCATAAAATGAAATGGCTAGAAAGAATTTCTTTTTAAACAGAACAACAGTTAAAAGCAGCCAATGGATTAACCAAAATGGGATGGGATCATTTTCAGCAGCAAAACAAGAGTAACTTGGAATTCGTGATGGACAAGAAAACCACTACTTTAGAAGCGCGACACCGTCGAATGGAAAACGACACAACCATTCAACAATCTATACCAGCAAATCATAGTTTTCAAGATCCAGTAATTAATTTAACTACAGTCGAACTCACTAATGAAGAACGATCAATGCTAGGAAACGGACCCAAACATAATTGGAACGAAGAAATTAATGAACGAACCATTGCCAATACAATTGCTGAAGTTGAGGTCAGCATTTTGTTTGATGGAAACAATCCAAGAAATCTAGTTACTATGAATCCTAGTTTGCCCAGAGCCCGAGCACTTCCGAAAACGCACAAACCAGGCAACCCCATAATAAACTTTAAAAGAAGCCCCACCAATCACCTACCCAAATACATAAGTTATATAAAATTCTGAAAAAACAAAATTTGATGCAAATTCCAACTTTATAAATTCAATAGACTTCAGCAATGAAACAAAAACCATAGAAGATAATCGCCCCATGCCAGGATATGTATTTGAATATTCCAACAAAGAAAGCCTTATGCCATTCAAAATAATCTTAAAGAAGTATGGCAACTAAAGTAAAATTGAAATAGAAGAATTAATTGATAACATTTTTATTAGAAAACACCACTTTTACCAGGGTGTCGAGCGATACAGGAATTTTAGTGACTCGGGAAAAATACGGGTAAATTCGCATTTGATACTGTAACGTGTTTTTCGAGGGGTTTTATGCAACTGGCATAAGTCAGTAGGAAGCCATTCTATATTTATTTACGCGGCAAATTGTTCAGCCAAGAGAATTTTTCATGGTAATTTATTATTATTATTAATTTATTGTAATTATTATTAAGGTATTTTCGGAGCATTTTATAAAAATTATTAGCATTCAGATAGGTTTTCTATGTCTTAGAAAACGCTATCCAGCAAATTATTACGAACGACGATATCATAGAAAATTATCTGATTACGGAATTTTACGGAGTTTTCGTCAGTTAGGGTATATCGAGAGACGTGACTCACTGGGATTTCAAGTACACGCTTAATCTTGTCGAGAAGCATGACGCAATCTTGGGTCGCAAGGTCTAGAAAAGGCGAATTGTTGGAACGGAAAACGACTTCTCCCTCTCGCGCGCCGAGTGTAAAGAAACCAGAGGAGGGGAACTAGCGGTGGGTCAACCA
Source organism: Meconema thalassinum (assembly GCA_946902985.2). NCBI lineage: Eukaryota > Metazoa > Arthropoda > Insecta > Orthoptera > Tettigoniidae > Meconema > Meconema thalassinum. The sequence goes on from OX336394.1 coordinate 38,901,375, forward strand.
ATCAGTGAGGACCACGCAAGCTGAAGCCGGCTGAAGAGTGGGGGAGCCAACGTGTGCATATATCGTTCGACGCGCCGTGAAACGAGGACTATCTGTGTAGAACTTGCGGAGTACGGTTGCAAGTGCGTGTCGCTCCGATGTTCAGTGGAGTTGAAGACTAACTTTTGCAAAACTTAACCAGTGCGGTTGTACGAGTGTTTGGGTCCGAGGTACGGACCATAGAATTATCTAAGCTACCAGAATATCATCAAATTCCGACGGAGATGACGACGTCCAGGAGACTGTGGGAAGCTCTCAGCATCAGCAAGTACGAGGGAAATGCCTTGGCAATTTCCAATGGTAAGCGCAAATGACGCAGAAATACGCAATCTCTCATTTTTCTTTGTTTTACATTTCATATTTCAGTAACTTCATAGCTTGGAAATAAGAGTAAAATCAATTTATCAGACTCCGTTTTCACGTAATTTTCTATCGGTAATATTCAAATCACAACGCTCCAATTTAAATTTTGTACTTATTATTATTATTAATTTTGCTATACTGGTTTTATATAATAAATTCATTTCTTTTACAATGCAATCTTTGCTTTCAGTAGGTAGCATTAGATATAGACCAATTCCTTCTCCTGATACAATTGTTTGTTGGGTTAATGATCAAATCATACCACGATCTGAGTGAATAGTGTCTTGAAGGTGTTCTGCCAGAGCTAGACGTTGTTAAATACAAATTTAGATTTCAACATTGCATTGAGGTCTTGGCGCCCATTAAAACAACACAGCAAAGGTAAACAGTTACATTTATCACCCAACAGTGTGGGCTAGCCAAACTGTTACATTTGTCGCTACCAACATGGGGCATTAAAAGACGCTACATTGTCGCCGACAACTTGGGGCTGAAAACCTAATAACATTTGTGGAAGGAGAAGGGTATATATTTCTGTGCCTGTATTTTGGGGGTTATTTGTCTGTATCAGTGTATATCATTATGGGGGATGAGAAAGAAAGACAGATGAGGTTACGTAGTGGTCATCAACGGGGGAGTGATGATACGAGCAGTATGTCGAGTGATGGTAGTACCGGGGTAGCGGAGGTAAATCCCGATACTGAAACAGGGAGTGTAGGCGGCCAACCAGAATTAAAAACTTTACTTCTCGAGTTTATGTATCAGAACAAAGTTAGTAGTGATGCCTTAAATGCTAAATTAGAACAAAACAATGCAAAACTGGAACAAAATAATGCTAAATTAGAACAAAACAGTAGGGAAAATAAAGAAAGTACAGATGCCTTAAATGCTAAATTAGAACAAAACAGTAGGGAAAATAGAGAGAGTAATGAAACTTTAAACGCCAGATTAGAACAAAACAGTAAGGAAAATAGAGAGAGTACTGAAACTTTAAATGCTAAACTGGAACAAAACAACGCCAGATTAGAACAAAACAGTAAGGAATATAGAGAGAGTACTGAAACTTTAAATGCTAAATTAGAACAAAACAGCAGGGAAATGAGTGACAAATTCGAACTGATTAGAGGTGAGATCAGGGGGGTGATGGAAGAAAAGGCTAAAGAGATTATTGCAGATGTAGACAGAAAATTAGGAAAAGTACAGGAGGAGTTGGAAATTAGAATCAGTACACAGGCTGAAAATTTAAAAGAACTAGTGCAACTGGAAACACAGCAGGTCAAAAAGCAATTGGGGGGAGAAATTGACAAAATTCAGGAAGCTACTAAAGAGGTTAAGGAACAGCTGGGGGGTAGAATTGAGAAAGTCCACTCACAAATAGTTGCAGAAGTAAATGATTTAAGAGAGAGTAATAGAGAGAGCATTAGCAAGATTGAGGAGAAACAAGCAAAGCTATATGATAAAGTAGAAGAATCAGAAGGAAACATTAAATTAACAGTAAACAGTATTGAGAGGAAGGCTGAGGAGAAAATCGCAGAATTAGAATTAAAATTAAAAGCTAGGATCAGGCAAGAAAATAGTCAGAATAGGCCAGTTTTTGTGAATAGCACACACAGGGAGGTAGAACTGGGTAAGTTCAGCAATCGACAGGGGTGCCCAATGGAGTTCATGAACACTATAGAAAATAAATTCGGGGAGAGGTTGGAAAATGGTAGTATTGAGTGGTGCCAGGTAGTTGAAATTTTAGAACAAGTATTTGTGGGGGAAACGAGGAATTGGTTTGCTGTCTACAGAGACAAGTTTACTGATATTAATGATTTTAAAATGAAATTCTGTGAAAAGTTCTGGAATGAGGTTATTCAGTCGCAGCATCGTGAGGGAGTAGTGTGTGGTAAATATAACCCTAAAGGAAGCTCCACCATGACCGAATACTTTTTAGGGCAGGTATTAGTCTGTAAATATCTGGATGGCTTGAAGGAGGAAAGTGATGTGGTAAGGTTGCTACTTAGGCACTTTCCCTATAGGATCAAGGAGGCTGCTTGTATCCAGAATGTAAAGACAATATCACAAGTAGAAAATTTGTTAAGCACATTTGATGCACTAGGGAGAGGGGGTTATGAGGACAATTTCAATCGGAACCAGGGTAATAATAATAATAGACCTAATGAAGCCAGGCATCAAGAAGTTCAAGGGAACGGTGGCGAAGGGGCCAACGCTCAAAATAGAAATAATAATAATCAGCTATATCAGAACAGAGGAAATGGCTATGGTAATCAGTATCAAGGGAGGAACAATGATTTCAGGGGAAATCAAGGGAGAAACAATGATTTCAGGGGAAATCAAGGGAGGAATTATAACGACAATAATTACAACCAGAATAGGGGTCAAGGAAGAGGACAGCCTAGTGGTAGTAATATACAGCCAAACAATGACAACACAACTCAGAACAACCAGACCAGTGCAGTAGTAACTAGTACTACGGCCAGCTGTAGCGGTTCTTTAAACGCGAACCAGGCTGCGAAGTAAGGTCAGAATCTCAGTCTGTAGCATGCCCTGTCCATACAATTATACAGGAACCCTATGACCTAAATGTAAGAAATGAATTATTACATGAACTAAATGATGAAGGTATTATTCAGGAAGTGGTTAGTAAGAGCCCCATAGTTAAATTTAACGTGTCCGAGGCGTACACAGATGTTATAATTGATAGTGGTTGTATGAAGAGTTGCATAAGTAGTGCATTTTATGATAAAATGAAAGGAACTGGAGTAAATTTTGAGGAGATGCCAATTAAAAGCACTTTTGTTATCACAGCTGTTGGGAAGAGGTCTAAAGTAATTTCTAAGCAAGTTTTAGTAGACATTAAAATTAATAATCATGTAGAGAAGCAGATTTGCCTTGTAATTCCAAATTTAGTATTCAGTGTTATCTTGGGTTCAGAGTGGCTAAGTAGAGTGTCTGGTAACTTATGTTATGATGTAGGGAGTTTGAAATTTAAATGGGGAGATTCTGAAGTAGAAGTAGCGTTCAATGACCATATTCAGAGGAGTAGTATTGTAGGTGTGATTTGTACTTTAAATGAGATATCGCCAGCCGTAGAGCGGGGTTCTCCATGTTTTGTGGGCAGTGTGATTACGAACGGAAGTCTAGAGGACTCGTTACGTGAGGCTGCATTTCAGGGAAATATAGAGGTGGAACAATGTGTTCGGCTCTATGATGTGTTATGGTGTAATAGGAGAGTTTTTGAGGATCGCATTGGTATGGCCAATTGCTATACACATTCATTGAACGTTATTGATAGGTCAGTATTCACAGGACATAGATATCCTGTACCTTTCGCTTATCAGAGTGCAGTTGAGGCACAAATTAATCAGATGCTTGAAGATGGGATTATTGAGCACTCTAACAGTCCATATGTTAATTCTTTGGTCACGGTACCCAAGACCGACGGCACTGTTCGTATTTGTTTAGACGCTCGTTTGGTTAACAGTAGAATTAGTTCAGATCAGCTGAAATCTATGTCAATAGAAGAATTAATGCAAACATTTGAGGGGAAGAAGTATTTCACTTGTGTAGATTTGAGTTCCAGTTTTTGGCAAGTGCCACTTATGTACGAAGATTGACCATTTACAGCTCTTAGTCATAAATATAACCTTTATCAATTTTGTAGAACACCTTATGGGTTAAAGAGTAGTTCAGCAGCTTTAATTAGGGCTTTAAACATCGCATTAGGGGATGACACAGGAGAGTTTGTAACCATTTACATAGATGATATGGTAATTAGTTCACGCAGTTTTGAGGAGCATCTACGGCATTTAAATATAGTTTTTCTGAAGTTAGATCAAGCAGGGTTCACTTTGAAGCTGTCTAAGTCGTCATTCTGTCAGTCAGAAGTGACATTTTTAGGTCATAGAGTGTCGAGTAGAGGTGTGACACCATAGGAAGGTAGGGTTAGCATGTGTGGACAGTAGCAACAGGGCATCGTTACAGACACTGAGAAATATGGTAGTAGAGCAACGTGATGACGTTCATTTAAAGGGAGCCACTTGCAAGGTTGGAAGCAGGTGACACAGAAACATTTATAGTTTCCAAACGTATTGGCAAAACAGCATATGTGCTGGAGAATAGTGAGGGAAACAGATTATACGGGACGTATAATATACATAGTCTACGAAAATATGTGTCATAAAGTGAGTGTGTTGTGTGTTTAGCTGGCGAGCCAGCCTATCAAATGAGTAAGTGTGGTATTTGGTGCGTGGGAGGATCTGGTCTTAAGGCAGGCGTATCAGAAGTCACACAGGGGGGTAGTATGTAAGTAAATGAGAGTTTTTAAGGTACAGGGAAATATGACGGGATTGTCGGATGCTGTTGAGCACTAAATTGTCTCGATGCACCAAGGCCATTTTGGCAGCGCTGATGGGTTCCCATTTATCTCCAAGAGATGGGGGAGCGCTTGTATAGGGCTTGTTAGCTTAAGGCGTCCACGAGATAAAAGATGGGCCATCAGAATGCGAGACAGTCCTTCATGAAACTCATACATATCAGCACACGTGATTTCTGTTTACGGCCTCGCCATGTAAGATTTGTAAGTGTGTAATTTAAGATAATCTGTACAATGGTATTATTTGTGTGAGGAGAAATGGTCTGTGTTGAGAGCTAGTATTAAGTAGAATATGGTTAACGGGAACTTAAAAAGACAGGGCGCTTACGGCACAGAAATATTTGGTGTTATATGTACTGCGCATTTACTGTTTTTTTTTCAGAAGTCAATATTAATTTAATCTACTTTAAAGAGAGATTAAGTATTATGGTCACGAGGCGCTGCCACAATAGTGTGATCGTGTGCTGAGTGATAAGTGGAATTAAATGTCACCATAAGGAGGGGACCTCCAGTGAAATTAGGAAGTTCTATGGTGATATAAATATATCAGAACACCTTCAATGCGTGTGATATGACATCATAAATACATAGTGCTCACACATTAATTATGTCTATTTCTCCAACATAGAGAAATTTGAGAGGCGGAAATATCCGTGGAACACTATTCCCTATGTAAAACATTGAACTGGTTGCAAAGTGCGATCCATAGTGACAACAAACTTTGACGCAAAGTGCGTGAAGAAAAAATATGAGTGTATATATCTGTAATTTAGGGTGATTTCATTTATGTAATATGTATTTTGGATGGGGTTTATTAACGTGTCTGGGATAATCGGATAATGGACCGTCGTCACGGTAAATCATCCGATGATCCGAGGCGAATATGTAACGTGTTTTTCGAGGGGTTTTATGCAACTGGCATAAGTCAGTAGGAAGCCATTCTATATTTATTTACGCGGCAAATTGTTCAGCCAAGAGAATTTTTCATGGTAATTTATTATTATTATTAATTTATTATAATTATTATTAAGGTATTTTCGGAGCATTTTATAAAAATTATTAGCATTCAGATAGGTTTTCTATGTCTTAGAAAACGCTATCCAGCAAATTATTACGAACGACGATATCATAGAAAATTATCTGATTACGGAATTTTACGGAGTTTTCGTCAGTTAGGGTATATCGAGAGACGTGACTCACTGGGATTTCAAGTACACGCTTAATCTTGTCGAGAAGCATGACGCAATCTTGGGTCGCAAGGTCTAGAAAAGGCGAATTGTTGGAACGGAAAACGACTTCTCCCTCTCGCGCGCCGAGTGTAAAGAAACCAGAGGAGGGGAACTAGCGGTGGGTCAACCAATCAGTGAGGACCACGCAAGCTGAAGCCGGCTGAAGAGTGGGGGAGCCAACGTGTGCATATATCGTTCGACGCGCCGTGAAACGAGGACTATCTGTGTAGAACTTGCGGAGTACGGTTGCAAGTGCGTGTCGCTCCAATGTTCAGTGGAGTTGAAGACTAACTTTTGCAAAACTTAACCAGTGCGGTTGTACGAGTGTTTGGGTCCGAGGTACGGACCATAGAATTATCTAAGCTACCAGAATATCATCAAATTCCGACGGAGATGACGACGTCCAGGAGACTGTGGGAAGCTCACAGCATCAGCAAGTATGAGGGAAATGCCTTGGCAATTTCCAATGGTAAGCGCAAATGACGCAGAAATACGCAATCTCTCATTTTTCTTTGTTTTACATTTCATATTTCAGTAACTTCATAGTAAGCCTCCGTGGCTTAGGCGGCAGCGCGCCGGCCTCTCACCACTGAGTCCGTGGTTCCAATCCCGGTCACTCCATGTGGATCTGTGCTGGACAGAACGGAGGCAGACAGGTTTTTCTCCGGGTACTCCGGTTTTCCCTGTCAAAATTTCATTCCAGCAACACTCTCCACTATCATTTCATTTCATCTGTCATTCATTTAATCATTGCCCCAGAGGAGTGCGTCAGGTCTCGGCAGCCGGCACGGTTCATATCCTCGCCGCTAGATAGGGGCTTCATTCATTCCATTCCTGACCCGGTCGGAGACTGGAAGCAGGCTGTGGATTTTCATTTTCATTTCAGTAACTTCATAGCTTGGAAATAAGAGTAAAATCAATTTATCAGACTCCGTTTTCACGTAATTTTCTATCGGTAATATTCAAATCACAACGCTCCAATTTAAATTTTGTACTTATTATTATTATTAATTTTGCTATACTGGTTTTATATAATAAATTCATTTCTTTTACAATGCAATCTTTGCTTTCAGTAGGTAGCATTAGATATAGACCAATTCCTTCTCCTGATACAATTGTTTGTTGGGTTAATGATCAAATCATACCACGATCTGAGTGAATAGTGTCTTGAAGGTGTTCTGCCAGAGCTAGACGTTGTTAAATACAAATTTAGATTTCAACATTGCATTGAGGTCTTGGCGCCCATTAAAACAACATAGCTTAGGCAAAGGTAAACAGTTACATTTATCACCCAACAGTGTGGGCTAGCCAAACTGTTACATTTGTCGCTACCAACATGGGGCATTAAAAGACGCTACAATACGGGAAATTTTGGAAAGTCTCATAATGCCCGACTTCTTAAGTCTCCGAACGCTCGGTAGATTCCTGCCGCTCGGCCTTCTATTTCGCCTCCAGACCGCGCTGCCATTCGAATTTCGCGCCACCGCTAGAGCGCTAAGCGGGATGAGAACCCAGCCAACGCCGAATGCATGCTTTGCCTAGCCAACCGCTGGCCGTTTCCTCTCCGCTTCGGGCTGCGCGCGTCGCGCTCATTGCTGACAATGCCAAGACAGGAATCAGTCCGCATTGTTGATAACAGAGAAGACCACTTGTTTTTTCAACCGTGCATAGCAGTTCATCTCAGAGATTACAGGTGAATATTATCTACTAAGTAGTGTTTATTTGTTTCTGCCTTCATGCTGGACAATGTTTCCTATCATAGAACTTGTTTAACGTTGTGATGCATTTTAGGTTCCGTCTTTTGTGCAGCCAAGAGGCACTTCATCCTATAACAAGGCGCACGAGGAAGAGTTCTCGTGGTCCGAGGCGGTACCAGGGAACCGCAAGAGTGCTCGATGCAAATTATGCTCTTAAGTTTTCAACATCGGCTCTATGGGTCGCACGGCTTTTGTGAGTCACTCTCAAAGCAAGAAGCATATTCAAGCAACTAGAGCCCGCCATACCACCCCATCAGCCGTGGCATTCTTCGGTGCTGCCACAGTGCCGTGCCGCCCACAGGTGCGTCACAATCCTGTTCACTTATTTTTTTGTGTTTCCACATGCCGCTAGGGAATATGACTGATTGCCTTTCCAGACTGGCTCTAAGTAGTTCTAAAAGTTTGTTAGAGAACTGTCAATAAGTGGTTGTCATTTCTGCGTTTAGGAAAACGCCAACGAATTGTTCGTATGTTAAAAACATCTGTTTTACCAAACAGTTTGAAAACATCAGATTATAAAATTCGTTCACAAGTCTATACACAGCGATAGACGAGTGAGTCACACGCACAACGAGCTGCGAGATAGGAAAGATATTTCACCACCTTTCACTCTAACTTGATTCGTTGCGTAATGTGTATACAGTAGACACTGACTGGCAGTATATTCATGAATAATTGAAGATTATAAAATATTATAATGTATGCATTAAAATCGTGCTCCGAGCTTCGGTGTATCATATTTGAATATTGTACTGTCGTTGGTGCAAGGCGTGAGATACAGTTATGTACAACAAGCAAATATTTTGGAAATATCCCGAATTTTGCGTAAATACACGCATGTATATGAGTTTTGTTACATGTGCTTGGCCTTGCAGAACTTTGTAGAGTTTTGTTACATGTGCTTGGCCTTGCAGAACTTTGTAGATCTGGCATCATCACGTTCAATTTAACACGTATGCCTATTGTCTTTTAAGGTAGAGACGCTCATTAGGCGAGACCGCGAGAGAGGACAACGCTGTGCGGCATGAGCCTGCAGGGCCGTCCCACAAGCAGAACGGCCCGCGTAATTTTTCATAGCGGTGCTGCTCTAGCGGCGCGCTCTCTTATTTTTATTTATGCCTCGGCATATCCGTCGTATATTTTAAGCCTACTTTTCGCATTTTGCAAAAATGATGAAAATAATTCTATACGTTTCTGGTCCATGTTAAATTCCATGTAACTTCCATAACATTCAGTGGATTACTACCAAATTTTGTATGTACAGTACATAAGAAATACTTGTGCATATTCTCAGTCCTGCCAACTGCCTAATAACTCTCGCTGAGCATTTGAGCCGTAGACTCTCAATATCTCAGAATCCATGCAAGAAAACAATTTCGAACATGCTGTAGGCTACTACTCTGTTAGGCAAATTTCATAATGCAAATCTTGAGCAAATATTATAATGCCAGGTCTAATTGGTCTAATTTGAGGTATAAGGATTGAATCTTAAATTTTAAGAAAAGTAAGCTCTTAAGTTTGTTACTGAACTACTCGTTTTCTTGTAGGTTCGGGCTTATCCAACGCCCCAATACTACTCGCAGCAGATCCTATCAAGCCGGCATCATCATCCCAGTCGATTCCAGTTGTTGAGGCGTCTACTTCGCAGTCCCTCATCAAGAAATATATGCTCAATGAAGCGATAACCAAGGCGGAAGTTATTTGGTGTCTGCAGGCGGGTACCAGGATTCATTCTAATCGGGCTGCTGCTGATTGTGCCTCCATATTTCCCCTAATGTTTCCTGACAGCGAAATAGCCAAACAAATGCAGCTACAGAGGGATAAGGTCGGGTACCTTATTGTTCATGGGCTGGCACCATTTTTAGGAAGCAACTTCTTGACACACTTGCAGTGTGCCATTATGTCACTGTGGGCTTTGATGAAGCATTGAATGAAATATCGTGTAAAAAGCAGATGGACCTCGTAGTACGGTATTGGGATCCAGCAACGGACTTAGTGAGCACCCGTTACTTAGCATCAGTTTTCCTCCAAAGTGCTGAGATTGGGCGTCAAAGAGGCTGTAGGAAACACAATAGAGGAGAAACTCCTGCAAATTTCAATGGATGGTCCTCCAGTTAATTTTAAAATGTTGAGGGATTACCAGAAGGAGTTAAAGGAAGATCATGGGACTGCACTTGTCGACCTAGGAAGCTGCGGGCTGCATGTCGTGCACGGGGCTTTCAAGACTGCCATAGAGTGTGTCGATTGGGAGTTAAAGGAATTCCTAATTGCATTGCATTACCTCTTCCACAAAGCACCCGCGCGGCAAGGCCATTTCACCAGGACTAGGTCTTCTGAGGTCTTTCCCATCTCGTTCTGTTTTACCCGTTGGGTGGAGAACGCTAAGGTTACTAGAAGGGCTGTCGCAATGTTGCCACATCTTAAGTCATGGGTTGAAGAGGTACGCCGTGAGGGAAAGGACAATCTTTTAAATAAGGGCCACAAACATTTTGACACGGTTGCAAGGGGTCTTAATGATAGGCTGTTGGGACCAAAATTGGCATTTTTTGTTTCAACAGCTGAAATTATAGAGCCATTTTTAACATCGTTCCAGTCAAACAATCCAATGGCGCCATTGTTATTCCGAGAACTGGAGTCCCTTAGTATTGCACTCTTGGAGCGCGTCGTAAAGAAGAGTGTTTTGCAAGAAACCTCCACTAGTGTCATCAATGTGAATCTCAAAGATGTCAACAATCTTCTGTCAGCTAAGGAATTCGACCTGGGTTTCTCGACAAGAGCAGCACTCAAAGAAGCTAACAGTTCAAGATCACAGAAAATTCCAGACGTGGATGTACTTCAATTTCGTACCAACTGCAGAAAATTATACATTCGAATTGCTGAAAAAAATCAAAATCTTGCTCACAAGATGACCCGTGCTATTTCCTGCCTGGATCCAATAGTGGTCGCTGAGACTCCTAAGTTGGCAGAAGATAGGATCGTCATTGCCCTGGAAATTCTTTCTAATCAAAAGAATTTGCTTTCTGGCGCAATGGCCGACCGCATCAAGAGCAGCTACTCCGCGCTTCTGAGACTGCCCTCCGTCACTGCACGTTTAAAGCAGTTCAACGGAAAAGAGCCACGACTCGACGTGCTGTGGCCTGAATTAGTGTCTTCAGCACCTTCCTCAGTTCCTGCCAAAAGCGATCTCGCAAGCTTCATTAAAATGATACTGATTTTGTATCACAGCAATGCAGCTCTAGAGAGAAGTTTCTCCCTGAACAAGGAGTGCATGATTGTCAATCAGAAAGAAGCAAGTCTGATTGGCATGCGTACTGTTCAGGACGCTGTGGTGGCAGCTGGTGGAGTGGAAATGATAACCGTGAGCAAGAGCATGGTCCATGCTGCACGAAACTCCTACGCCGTGTTCAAGGAAGCAAAACAGGTGCGCAGCCAGGAGGAAAAGGAAGCGGCGGCTAAGGTGGCAGTCAAAAGAAAAGCCACGAAAGATCTCCAGGAATTGGCAAAAAAGAGGGAGAAGATATTGAACGATGCCCGTGCTGAAGCAGCGAAGATTGAAGAGCGGATGAGTTCCCTAGAGAAGCTTTAAATTAATAATTAATGTTTGATTATTGTTTATTTTAACTTATTTTGTGTGACTGAAGTTCCTAACCACAATCTAATAATGCCAAAGTGACTTACTTTATTTTGTGTATGACAGTTCCTAGTCAGAAATTGGTAAAGGTACAGTCTAAAAAACTTAATTTTGTGTTGTGTATAACTGAAGTTCCTAGTAACAATCTTGTGTTTGTCAAAGTGATTTATTTTATTGTGTGTATTTTATGACTAGCCTACAGTTCCTAGTCAGAAATTAGTACCGGTACAGTCTAAAGAACTTGATTTCGTGTTGTGTGTAACAGAAGATCCTAGTAACAATCTTGTTTGTCAAAGTGACTTATTTAATTTCATTTTGCATTATTTTATTTTCTGTTACCTACTTTCATAAAATAAATCTAAATTAAAAGGTATTCGTAGTGTCTGGAATTTTACTGTTTTTAGCCTATTCATGGTCTTTGGGGAAAACATACGGCTCTTCTTTCGCAGGGGTGATGTACATACGAAATTGTTTTAAAGTCCGTGCAAATGTGTCACACGTGCATAATTTTCAAAAACTACGGTACAAACAATAACTCACAGCTCCCGACATTCCACTATCAAACACCCGTCACCAACATGTGGGTAAATACACCACACAAGTGACAGAATTCTTGTCGTGTGGGTAGGCATTGTTTCAGTCTTTTGTTAACCACTGTCTTTGTCAGAGTTCCTTTCATTATTGTTTCGTTTACTTATAAAGTCTGTCCACACTCGTGCGTTTTTATGTTCGTCAAAGGCATGCGTCATAGCGCAAGGTGTGAGGCAAGTGACGAACACGTTGCTGCGTGCGTCTTCGTTGTTGAACGAGGAGGAGGATCGTAGCGCACGCAGTTTTGAAAGCCGAACCGCACGGCTCGGGGATTTCGTGCCTCTCGCCTTGCATTTTGTATAATCCCAATATTGTGCACGTCAAGTCTGCCACCACGGAGGAAACTATACAATTTTTCGAGGATTACAGAAAACAACCTGCTCTGTGGGACGTATCCTGGAAGTTGTACACGAATAAAACAGTGAAAATGACGCATTGAGTGTTTTGGCTGAAAAGTTTAAGTTGGATATTCAGGGGCTGAAGAACAAAATGAAAAGTTTGAGATCTTAATCCCCAAAAGAGCATCAACGAGTAACGAAGAAAATGACGGGTTCCGAGGCTGATGAAGACTACGATAATTTCTGATATGCGGTACTTTGCTTGGATACTTTGAACAGATAAATAAAAAAGAGAAGCAAATGCATCATCTGTGGCCACAAACCCTAGCGTGATTGCCAGCCTAAATTCTGGAGGTATTGCTTCACGGAAATGTGTTCTTCTTCTCAATTCTTTTCTCAATCATGCTCAACAAAAGTTCGAAGTTGGCTTTGGACATCCTAGTAAAGTTCCCGAAGAGCATATTATCCGCACGCAGTTCTTTTAAGATCCCGTAATCCCGTTTTTTTTTCTTCAAAAAAATCCTTTATCCACACTAATTGCTGCCTTCTGGTTTTCTTCTTTTTTGCAGCATTTATTACTAAATTAGCGGCATTTATCACAAGTGAACTCGCGTCCGCAGCATCCATCGCGAATTCTGCAAAGAAACTGACGCATAAATGTGGACAGATATTGCTTGCGTTTCAGGCATGCTTGAGAGGCATGCCCTAAGAGGAATGTTGAAGGGAAAGAGGAAAGACACGTTGAAAGGGAAAGGGAAGTTGAAAAGGCACGAGTGTGGACAGACCTTTTACTTCGCCAGAGTTCGACCCGAGGACTGGACACATGCCGTACAGCATGTACAGAAAGAAATACTGAAGGCATTCTGGATATCGTGGTGGATGAAATGATTATTAACCTTGGCAATTCATCAAGCTCTGACGAAGACAATGATGGTGGCGATGATGATAGGGTGTCGAACCCTTGCCAAGTGACAGGATAATTTCTTTATTGGTGTCAGTTCGCTTGCGGCAGTCGATAATAGAGCACAAGCTATTGTTTCCCGTCTTAGTGTCCAATTACCGCCGTCAGTCAATAGCCTACAACTCGAGAATGTAAAACCACGGTGACAATATATAATGTTTGAGTGCTCAGTGCTAAATATTTCTTTACCTAACTTTCTTTACTTTTGTATTATCACGAAGTCGCGATTTAGTGAGTGTGCGTGATGATATCAGTCAACTACTGTACTATATCACTCAGTGAGCTGCCTGAATAGGATTGTCATTTAGCCGAAAATTCCACGTCAGTTATCACCCCTCTGCTTCTTGACCAATCCATGTTCGCATAGTTGATGTTGCAATATCACTGCCCACGTGCTTCAGTGCCTGGTCAGCTGTATGTCTGGCTTGTACAGTTTGGCAACCTCGTTCTCAGACCACATGGCGAGGCGACCTCCATCAGCGTGTGGTCGGCTATTGCCAATTTTATCTTTGACTGCCAACTACATATTTAAGAGCCAATCAGAAAAGATCACAAGCTGACGTCACTTTGTCATTTTCCCGCTAGTCATCAGCTGAGTAGTTGACTAGTTGTATTCGCGGTATATTTTTCGCATAAGTTCGTTGTTATATTATATACGGTATTAATTATATGAAAAGATGACTGAATGTGCTGACCTTGGGATAGAAGTTATATTCATTGGTCTTGTGAGGGAACGCCGTTGGCTGTATGATATGAGTGAGCCAAAGTATAAAGACAATCTCTTCAAAGATCAGACGTGGAGGCTCATTGCTGATGCAATGGGTTGGAAAGGTATGATCATTTATATAATGATAACTTTCATTATTTAATTTATTGACAAAAAAATTGACAACTTTCTCAAGGAATAAATTAAAGTTAAGTTATTATTTACTATTATTTGCTACCGACTTCCGACTGAAGCTACGGACTGTCAACTACCGTCTGCCGACTGCGCATTGTGAGTAGGCCTTAAATATAATCTCGCCATCAGCCGTGGGCTGCGGAAGTATCTCCAAACATGCAGTTAGGCCTACACTTACGCTAGAAAATCTTGATTCGGGCTTTAAGATTCATTTTTCAGCCATTTGGTATGCGAACTCTAGTCTTATAGAGTGTTCTAAAATATACGGGAAATTGGTGGATTTTCGTACAGGAAATACGGGAATTTGAAAAAAGGTCATCGCTCGACACCCTGTTTACGTTTAACAATAAGATTTACCAACAAAGTAGAGGATTGGCCATGGGAACCTCAGCTTCTGGCATCATTGCTGACATCTATGTGGAAAATACTAGCATAGTAAACCAATAAGACATTACGTGCAGGGGCAGATACGTAGATGACGTATTTGCTGTCATAGAGGAAAACACTATAAAAGTGGACCAATTACTAGACAAGTAGAACAAAATAGACAATTTAATTTACAGTACAATCACAAAAGGAACATTCTCTCAACTACTTAGACCTTGAAATTGTTAAAATCAACAACAAACTAGAATACGACATTTATTGAAAACCGAATCAAACGGACGTAATCATAAAACAAAGCTCATAAATCGCCCAGACAGCCAAAAAGGAGCAACTTTTTATAGCGTACTAAATAAGAGCTACTAACATACCTTAGAAAAAAGAAAACTTCAATAAAGAGTTAAGAATCATAGCTACAATAGCCAGAAATAATGGACACAAGAGGAATTTGTGGACAGAATCAGAAATAAAATTCAAAATAAATTTAAATCAACACTAACTAAAGAAAGTAAGAAAGACTATGGCAGATATGCTACTTTCACCTCCATCACTTCCAAAGTGCATTCCATTACAAATGTTTACAAGAAACATAAAAGTCACATATAAAACCAGGAACAACAACCAATATCATCTTCAACCATAATTAAGTTAAGAAGATAAACAAGATGTTCAGTAGAGAACATAGCCTACTTTCTCCTAAATGCATGGGTTTTGTTATAACTCTTAGTCCTTTTCAAGGAGTATAACTGAATGTTGGTTGTAGTAGCTTGTTGAAATACGTTGTTATAAGGATATTAAACATGAATATGAGGTGCCCTTTGCTAGTGCTAACTCTATACAAAATTTCATACAATTCGGTTTCACCGTGTTTGAATTGATATGGTGAATCGATTTGCACACATACATGGGCACTATCTGCAAACTATTGGGAAGATGACCTTGTAGGTCAGTCAAAAGATGCTTCCAACAAAAGGGTATGTTGTTGCAAAATGTGGTAGAGATCAAATGATTAGGTTGGTCGTAATTTGATTTAAGCTTTTAACATTTGGATGTCCGACATTCCGTCTCCATCAAGATGGCGGCGATATAAAACATGTCACTGAGGTGCCCTTTGCTAGTGCTACCTCTGTACCAAATTTCATTCAATTCGGTTTTACCGTGTTTGAATTGATAGTGGGAATCGATTTGCACATATGCATGGCTGCCATATGCAAACTATTAGACTGATGACCTTGTAGCATGGTCAAAGAACGCATCTCACATAAAGGTATGTTGTTGCAAAATTTAGTAGAGCTCAGATGATTAGGTTGGTCGTAATTTGATTTAAGCTATTGACATTTGGGTGGCAGCCATTACGTTTCCGTCAAGATGGCAGTGATATAAAATATGACACTGAGTTGCCTTTTACAAGTGCTACCTCTGTACCAAATTTTGTTCAATTCGGTTTCACCGTGTTTGAATTGATAGGGGAAATCGATTTGCACAAATACATGGCCTCTATCTGCAATCTATTGGGCTGATTACCTTGTAGTTTGGTCAAAAGATGCTACCATATAAAGGTATGTTGTTGCAAAATTTAGTAGAGATCAGATGATTAGGTTGGTCATAATTTTATTTAAGCTTTTAACATTTGGGTAGCCGCCACTACGTTTCCGTCAAGATGGTGGCAATATAAAACTTGACACTGAGTTGCCTTGTGCGAGTGCTACCTCTGTACCAAATTTCGTTCAATTTCGTTTCTCCATGTTTGAATACATAGGGGGAATCGATTTGCACACATACATGGCCACCATCCGCAAATTGTTGGGCTGATGACCTTGTAGTACAGTCAAAAGATTCTTCATTTATATAAAGTTATAATGTTGCAAAATTTGTTAGAGATCGCATGATTAGGTTGGTCGTAATATGATTTAACAGGGTTGATACGCGACCGGGAAAATTCAGGGAATTTTGTAAAAGAAAAGAGAGAAACAAAGAAAAAGAAGAAAAATATATTAAGGTTTGACAGTAATTTTTGGTTGTTAAACCAGGATGTCTACCGGTAACGAAAAGTAACAAAAAAGTACCTAATTTTACAAACGGGTAACGAAAGTAAAGAAAAGTAGCTAATTTTTTATGTCTGGATAGTTGGAGGTAACGAAAATTCGATCAGATTGTGATGAAGCGAGTTTCACGCAAGCGGCGCCGATTGCGTATGCTTCCCCGTGCACGACCTCAAGGAAATGCATACTGAGGATACCTTCAGTGGTACTGTCTACATCGGTTCAACGTATATTTTCGGCATCAAGAAGAGAGTTTAATTGTGTGTGAAATGTTTTTCTGTATTCGAAAACCTGACTCTTTGCGAGACGTTTATTCGTGATAACATCCGAAACTCAACAGAAACCTCTCATTTCTGATATCGACCTATAAATTTGGATATCTCAAATTGAAGTCCAGAAATAATGCGATATAATTTATTGTCGCGATCTTGCGAAATGATACAGTTTCGAAAGAAAATCGCAAAAATGCTCCGAAATACATATACGGCGGTATATTTTAAAAATCTATCCGTCTCGTAAATTTGCGACACCCAGTTCGTTTAATTCGAAACTCCGTTATATGTATATTTTTCCTTCGAACTTTGGTTCCATTGGATATATAATCTAACCGGTTATCTCGAAAACTTGTATAATATGAATTCGAAAGAAAAAAGTGAGTGAGTCAGTCAGAATTACTAGACTTTGTATCACTTTAAATGCTACAAATGCAGAAAAATGCTAGAAAGGCTCTTGACATGTAAGAAAATTATCTGCAAAATACTTATCTTGCTTATCTTGTTTCAAATTACTCGCGAACGGCAAGTGCAAACCAAGGGCAAAGCAAGGTCCAGCGCGCGAGATGCCGCACGCTTATCAGAGTGCGCGGGGACTTGCCCCTTCCATCCAGTCTAAAAACACTTTTAGTGGTCGATGTATTGAAGAAAGAGATATGCTCTCGCGGACTTTTTTGTAGAACTTTTCATGCTGACCAATTCTTACGCTCATAGTATATTGATATTTTTAACGGTTTGCCCAGCGTAAGCTTAAGAAGCGCACGGACGCCAAGTTTGTTTTCGACTTTTTCACTGAAATCGTTAATGCTTGCCTTCTTTTGATCATACATAAATTATTTTCTACAGAATCTTTCCTCGAGATATCCTTTACAGAATGGTGAAAACCGCATCAAAATCCATCAAGTGGTTATCGAGATTACCCGTGACATCCAAGAATCGGGGATTTTTGTCTTATACTAACGAAGTGTAGAGATTGTCGGGATACACATGCACCAAGCGGTACTGTGACGTCACACACCTCAGTGCATCTGGGAGCATTTCGTCCCGTAACGTAACGCCAGACCCCAGCGTAACGACGAAGTCGACAAGATCATTTAAAATGATAAAATGTGCCTCTTGTCGTATTATTCGTGCTATCCTCTCTGCATAATTCGTAATATCCGATACCTACTTCAAACGTTCCATCTCCAAAATCAGGGTGTCTACCGGTAACGAAAGTAACGAAAAAGTAACGAAATTTACAACTGGGTAACGAAAGTAACGAATTTTACAAACGGGTAACGACAATTTTCTGAAGGCGGGTTGAATCATTTAAGCTCGCGCCGCTAGGCTCAGAGATTGCGATGGAGCGAGTTTCACGCAAGCGGCGCCGTCCTTATTGCATTGTACTGAGCTATATTTCCCCGTGCCCGACCTCAAGGAAATACATACTGAGGATACCTTGAGTGGTATACATCGGTTGAACGTATATTTTCGGCATCAAGAAGACTGAAGTTTCGTGTGAAACATTTTTCTGTGTTAATGTATTAGGAAACCTGACTTTTCGCGAGACCTTTATTCGCGAATACTTCCGAAACTAAAAAGAAATCTCTCATTTCTGTTGTTTGGAAATTATGTCAAATTGAAGTCCAGAAATAACGCGAAACAATTTAATGTCGCAATCTTGCGAAATGTTGCCGTTTCGAAAAGAAAAAAATGCGAAAAATCTTTGAAATATATATAACTTACTAGCAGGTACCCGCGGCTTCGCCCGCGATCAAGACAATGGGGACGATGCATTATTGCGGATAATTGGTCGATTCTATTACAGCAATCGCGGCTACAGGTGTGTCCATTCTAATTCTGAATTATCTGATACATACAGTATATTGATATGATCAGCAAAGTGGGAATTTTATAGAGTTGTGAAGGTCTGCAGGGTTCGATGTTACAATATGTTAACACATTTTAAAATTACGTTTTTGGTTTTGACATCTTCTGCTGAGACATAACGATTTTGTTGTCCGGATGCTCGCGAGCACGCCACATACAGTTGGCCATGGGAAAAAATGGTTTTGTCTAAATGTACACGTGCTACTGTTAAGTGTGTGTCATTGCGCTTTGTTAAAGAAATTGCGAATATTGTTTGAAGAGTGAACTGCACTCTTGCACACCGGAATGGCAAATCTATCGGAATATGGGGAATTAAAAGTAATCTTTTCTTAAGCTATTCTGGATGTAATTTGGCCTTACTAATTGATGATTTTAACGTAAACATATCCCTATTAATAGACCTATAGGTAAATATCGCTCACCTTGGCCGCTGATGTACACTACGCAGTCTCTTCCAGTGTTCCATCCCAGGGATTGAAATTCTCTAACGACCCTTTTGCCCCACATGCCTCTCTAAGTAATTAAAATTCCTGATTGTTGTTGTTTGAGTCTTCAGTTTTTTAACTGGTTTGATGCAGCCTTCCATGCCTCCCTCTCCTAAGCTAATCGTTTCATTTCTACATAGCTACCACACCCTACATCCGAGGCAATCTGTTTAACCCTGGTTTACCCCTACAGTTCTAGTCCGCGACCCTCCCATCCATAACTACTGTCGACCAAACTATGTACTCGAGTTTGAAGTTTGTTTGTGAAGTAACCGATAGACCTATAAAAAATCCAATAACATCATCATTTTCGTCGTTCTATTTTACGTTAGATCATGTAGGTTTGGAATTTTTAATTTATATTTTAATATTTTTTTTATCACAGTTGGAACACAAGAAGTGCCCGTTCTTAAGCGATTTTCAACAATGCGTCACATTTAAGAATTATTATCTCACAAACCCGTCATCAGATCGAATCCAAATTTTAACACAATAAACATTGGAATGTTGTATAACAGGTTTATTAATTTTAAAATTTTGTGTGTCCAAGAAACAAAGTTGTTATCATATTTGTAAGGTAACTTTTCCTTGGCTTCGGATGGTTTGAAAATGTAGTTCTTGATCGCGTTGTAATCCTTATACATCAAAACGGTATGCTGTATGATTGTGAAATACGTAAATTAATTCACTTATTTTATATCGGTTTGTATTTGTACGGAGAATTAAGGCATGGTTCACCAGTTAGCCGCTCCGGTGAAAGCAGTACATCATTGCCAAGATGGGCTACATCACGCGTCATGGCGCGTCTCGCTCGGAAGTGATGGGCTCCATATCAGCAACGCTGTACAGCATTTCCCGGAGCGGCTAGCTGGTGAACCATGTCTTAATTCTCCGTACAAATACAAACCTATATAAAATAAGTGAATTAATTTACCTATTTCACAGTCATACAGCATAACTTTTTGATGTATAAGGATTACAACGCAACCAAGAACTACATTTTCCAACGACCCCGAGCCGAGAAAGAGTTACCTTACAAAAATGATAACAACATTCGTTCTTGAACACACAAAATTTTGAAATTAATAAACCCGTTATACAACATTCCAATGTATATTGTGTTAAAATTTGGATTCGATCTGATGACGGGTTTGTGAGATAATAATTCTTAAATGTGACGCATGGTTGAAACACGCTTAAAAACGGGCACTTTTTGTGCTTCAACTGCGATAAAAAATATTAAAATATAAATTAAAAATTCCAAACCTACACGAACTAACGTAAAATCGAACGACGAAAATGATGATGTCATTGGATTTTATGAAGGTCTATTGGTTACTTCATAAACAACCTTCAAACTCGAGTGCACATAATATTTGGGTCGAAAGTAAGCTTGCTATTCCTGGGTGTCATAATATGTGACCTACCCTCCTATCTCTTCTCTTCATTAGCAGTCGCCAGAAACATCTCTCCTCTCCCACTCGTCTTAATACCTCTTCATTTGTTACCCTATCTACCCATCTGATCATCCTTCTCCTGTATCACCACATTTCAAAAGCTTCAATTATCCTCTTTTCCGCTGCACCATTAGTCCATTAGTACAACTCAGCAACTTTTCTAGGTTTAAGCCGTGCCTTGTGCAGGGATTCAATGGCCGTGAAAGACAAAATACCAACTTTATTGAAATAAGATTGCCCAATTCCTCAGTAAGATAATTTAAGAAACAATAATAATTAGCGTGACAGCCGGTAAAATACGACACATTCGACTGTGAATATACGTTGCAGATCATGGTTAAAAACGAAAAAGAGCAGATCAAAATTGGCAAACAAAAATATTCAGTTAACAAAAAACAAATTTATAAAGAAAATGAAAGCATACCGTGCAAAATAGAAAGTATCTTAACGTTGTAAATTCGAGTAAACTTCTGAAAGCTCGCTTACAACAACCAGCTGAAAGAGTATAAAATTAGACTCAAAATCACGATCGTATCCGAGCCCCAAAAGCAACCTCTATAAATAAAATATATCTCATTTTACGCGTATCAATGCGAGGACAACGTTCGTGGTTAAAAGTGGGAACCGAACCCAGCGTTTTAAGGCCCTAAAACGAACGGTTTTCGAGATATTGCCAGAAAACTATCCCCGGTCTGCGATATTTCAGCGGTTGCCATAGTAACGTTGATCTGTTTCTCAGAGGGAACACAGTTATTTGGGAATATCTCCGAAACCGTTCATTTTAGGAACTTAAAAAGGGTGTTTCAGGGTCCCTACAGGACCTCCGAGTATTGTTTCTCGTATCTGGTGGCTTAAAATGAGCTAAATCCGAACTTTGTACCGACTGTCCTTGCTCAGTGCCAAAGGGCCGAAAAAAGTCACTTACAAATTGAATTTTCAAAAACCGTTTCTTAGTGGGCCTCTACATACTCGGATCAACCAACATGCAAAATTTCAGCTTTCTAGGTCTAGTGGTTTGAGCCCTGCGTCGATGACTAAATTTTGGATTGTCAATGCCAAAGGGCCGAAAAAAGTCACTTACAAATTGAATTTTCAAAAACCGTTTCTTAGTGAGCCTTTACATACTCGGATCAACCAGCATGCAAAATTTCAGCTTTCTAGGTCTAGTGGTTTGAGCCCTGCGGTGATGAGTCAGTTTTGGATTATATATAAGAGATTTAAAAAATATGTCTAGTAAATTTGAGACATCCAGTATGGTTAATTCGAAATTCCGTTATAAGTCGATTTTTCGTTCGAACTTTCGTTCCATTGGATATATAATCTAACCGATTATTTCGATAACTTGTAGATAATTCGTGGTTCTCAGTCGAAATAAAACTTGCCCTCTGTCGTATTATTCGTGCAATCCTCTCAGAATAATTCGTAATATTCGATACCGTTCCTACTTCGAACGTTCACCCTCCAAAATCGCATACACAAGACGGACGACTGACCGCACGACTTGTCTGCGGGAATCTCGTCAAACGGACCGAGATCGAAGTCAGTTGCGTAAAATCATAAAACCCGTCCCCTATCGTGAACTTGTGACCACGAGGACTGCGGGAATCCTGTCGAAGGTGATAGGGCACCTATCACGTATACTTAAATGCGTGCTGGGAGCGAGAAGTACATCAACCCACTTAAAAATGGCAGCCTACGTAGCATCGAAATACTAAATCCTCCTCGTGATCCACCCTGAACTGATGAACTCCCAACCACAGCCTAGGGAATCACGGCGCCGACTGAACAACATGTACGTAACTACTCGTAAATTTTAACCATGCCCAACCTTGAGCTTGCCTCCGCCATTCTGTCAGGACAGATAGACAGGCAGACAATCGTTGAACGGCCGGGTGTGGCGATGCTTTCAGAATATCTCAAGGATATGCCGAGAGCGGCAGCAATTGCGATACATCGCGATATTTCTCTGCATTTAATGACGAGGACAACTGTATTCTTGTCAAACGGACAGCAAGTGGCGCCGATTGCGTAATAATGCTATATTTTCTTGTGCCCGACATCAAGGACACTGGAAATCTCGTCGAATGACTAAAAGTGACACTGATTATATAAATCGCGATTTTTCTCCGTGTTCTATCGTGAAAACTACGGGAAGCTCATCAAACAACTGAGACCAGCGCCGATCGTGTAACATCTCGATATTTCTCCGTATTTGACTGCGAAGACAGAATTCGGTGACGATCGCGTAACATCGCATACATTTCTTCGCGACCTACCGCGGGGACGAAGGAAATCTCGCCAAATGGTCAAGTGCAGAGCAACCTCTTGGTACCGTAATTATAACAACATATTGTGCACAAGACGACATATTAGCTGAAACAACTCATTGAATATTAAATATCTAGTATATATTTATTATTTTTAATTTTTTTATGACATCATGTGAATTTCATTTAAAGCGGCTTCGGTGGCCTAGTTGGTAGCATGCTGAACTGCTGTGCCCAATATAGCGGGTTCAAACCCGGGCGAAGTCGTCGGATTTTTTAAAAGCGTTAAAAACCCTTCAGTATGCCTTCCTTCGGAGGAGAAGTAAAGCCGACGGTCCCATGTCATGGATTTATGGCATGTAAAAGATTCTTCCACAGACTAAACTTAGTTAGTTATTGTTGTTTTAAGGGGCGGAACTAAGACTAAACTTGTGTGAAGCTAAATTGTTAGGTTAGATTTCGTCGGAACGCTCTATCAAAGTTCCAACGTTCACCACTAGGTATCAATGATATCTGGTAGCAACTTGAAATTGAACGGAACTTGTAGCTCACCCTAAGGGTGTTCGCTGGAAGCAGCTACAGATTCAGGCGAGGTGAACATGTCCTCGGACACTCCCGGCACTCAAAGCCATACGATAAATAAAAAACCTCTTTAAAAACAGTTCATTGTTTTTTTTCTTCACCGCGTGATGAGCGCCTATGCTTGCAGACGTATCTTAAATTCAAAGGTAACTAAAATTAACTAAAAGGTAACCAAAAGGTACCTAAAAGGTAACTAATTTTTACTTCATCCTTACAGTAGACACCCTGAAAATCACATCCTCAAAACGGCCTGCTGACCGCACGACTTGCCTGCGGGAATCTCGTCAAACGGACCAAGATGGACGCCAGTTGCGTAAGTCATAAAACCCGTGCCCGGTCGCGAACTTGTGTCTACGAGGACTGTGGGAATCCTGTCAGAGGTGGTTGGGCACCCATCACGAAACATACCGAACCCTACTAGCCACTTTTCCCATTACCGTGTACTTAAAAGTGTGCGGGGAGCGAGAAGTGCATCAACCCACTTACAAATAACAGACTAAGTAGCATCGCGATACACATTTTTTCTCGTGATCCACCGTGAACTTCCAACCACAGCATAGGGACAGCGGGAATCACGGCGCAGACCATGTCCATAACTGCTCGTGAATTTTAACCATGCCCAACCTCGAGCTTGCCTCCGCCATTCTACCAGGACAGATGGACAGGCAGACAATCGTTGAACGGCCGATTGCATACTATCGCATTCTCAGTGTCCAACCGCGAGAACGTGAATCTCGTAACACGACCGAGAGCGGCAGCGATTGCGATACATCGCGATATTTCTCCAATTTCGATGACGAGTACAACTGGATTCTTGTCAAACGGACAGCAAGGGGCACCAATTGCGTAATAATACTATATTTTTCCGTGCCCGACCTCAAGGACAATAGAAATCTCGTCGAACGACTAAAAGTGACACCGATTATGTAAATTGCGATTTTTCTCTGTGTTCGATCATGTAAACTACAAATCGAATCAAACGGCTGAGACCAGCGCCGATCGTGTAACGTCTCGATATTTCTCCATACTTGACTGCGAAGACATGATTCGGTGACAATCGCTTAACGTCACATATATTTCGTGATCTTCTGCGGGGACAAAGGAAATCTCCCCAAACGGTCAAAATCAGAGCAACTTCTTGGTAATCATAACTTCTTGTACATAAGACGGCATATTAACTGAAACAACTCATTTGATATTAAATATCTAATGGTACAATAAAATGTATCAGTAGACAGTTTCTAGATACTTTTATTGTGATTGACTAGAAAGTAAGAATTGGTGATTGATTCCTTTCTTCACAGTTCCGGTTGCAGTCAACATACAGCTTGATGGAGAGTAAAAGTGCTACTGATATTCACTTCGACTCTCTATCAACTGTTATGAGAAACATCTCGAGTGGGCTGTAAAATAGTGTGTGCATTTTGTGTTTTTTCTATTTGCGTTTATTGATTGATTGAACATGTGGTTGAATGAATGGTTGATTGAATGTACGAGCGACTGAAGTAATGGTGTGTTTTTTTTTTTAGAATGTCACTCTTATATTACTTTTTTCCCAGTTTTCGATTTTTTCTTCTATCTTTCATTTTATGTTTTTGCCTTTTTCCGTTTACTGTAGATAGTTTTGTTTTTTCTGTAATTATTTCAATGTTTCTTGTACATAGTGATTGTATGAATGAATGCTTGAGATCGGATGTTTGAGTGCGTGTCTGTATGGTTGTGGTTGTTGATTTATAATAGACTAGTGTATTTCTAATTTTTTGTTCTTGTTTGCTGTTATTGTTTTGTTTATACTTGCACATTTTATTGTTAATTATTATATTGTCACTAGTGGATTCTATCTGTCTGACAATAAAGAATACATACATACATACATACATATTTTTTTTAAATTGATGTTAGCAAATTAACATTTATTGTAAAAATGTGTTCCTGTTCTTATCGTAATAAACGTTATTTCTTTTTCTTCTGCTTTTACGGCCTCATTGGACCACTTCAGTCAATCATTTCTTGGTCCTCTTCTTCAGTAAGTTTCCTTTCCGAGTCGCCCAGTAGCTCTTCATTCGCTCTGATCTTCTCAGGCGTTCCTCATCTGTAAATACCCTTTTTACTGTATTACGTTTGTCTATTTTAGCCTGAAATCTTATTTTTATATCTCTTAGTTTCTTTAATTTAATTGTTTTGTTTTGCAAGTCATCCAAGGTTATTTCCAATTCTTTCATATCTTCTCTAATTTCCTTAATCCATCCTACTTGTTGTTTCATATTCCAAAGTTTCACTACAATTTTTCTAGATAACCTGGTTTCTGGTGTCCTCATGATGAGACCAAAGAAAGAAAGCCGTTTCTTCCGAATAGTATCAGTAATGGGCTCCAGTTCTCTGTATACCACTTCATTTGGTACTATCCGCCACTGTCCATCTTTCTGATATTTTTTATTTATGCATGTTCTAGCTATTCTTCTTTCTACTTTTAAAATTTTGTCGATTCTGTTTTTCTGAGTAACTTTAAAAAGAGTTTCACTTCCATGTGTCACCTCTGGTTGAACCACCGTCTTGTAATGTTTTAATTTTGTTGCGATTGATAGACATTTTCTTTTATATGTAGACCATGTTAATTTTTGGGCTTTTATCATTTTAATAAACGTTATTTATTATAGTAAAAAACTGTTGTTTTAAATTTATGTTTTGATCGTGTTTTTATACTTTTAAAGAAACGCTTTAATTTATACAGAGAGCTACATATAAGTCCGGTTTATAAAATGAATCGTTGCTTGGATATTTTTTTATCACTATTATTTTCATCTACTACAACATTTCTCCTCGCGTCTAAGAATAGCCTTGCACAAATAATTAGTCTAAAATCAGTTTTTCTAACTTAATCTTGTAAATTAGTCCCTGTGGTTAATGAATTTTCTATACTGTACTTTGCTCTGGGAAATCGGAAAAAATCAGGGAAATAAATGACTCTGTGGTCAGGGAATCTCTTAAAATCTGGTCTGGAAAACCGGGAAAAGTCACGGAAATTTGAAATCCTGAAAGCGTATCAACCCGGTTTAAGTTTTTAACATTCGGGTGGCCGCCATTACATTTTCGTCAATATGGCGGCGATATAAAACATGGCACTGGGGTGCCCTTTGCTAGTGCTACCTCTGTACCAAATTTTGTTCAATTCGGTTTCACCGTGTTTGAATTGATAAGAGGAATCGATCTGCACACATACATGGTCGCCATCTGCAAACTATTGGGCTGATGACCTTGTAGTTTAGTCAAAAGACGTTCGCCATATAAATATATAAGGTTTTGAATATTCCCAAAGGGAATATGATGTAGTTTCCATTTGAGCGGATGAATTATCAATAAATGATAAAAATGTACCGACTGACGAGCCCAATGGCACACTGGGGCATTGTTTGAGCTAACCGGACCATTTTTTATCATTTATTGATAATATAAATATATGTTGTTGCAAAATTTGGTAGAGATCGGATGATTAGGTTAGTCGTAATTTGATTTAAGCTTTGAACATTTGGGTGGCCACCATTACGTTTCCGTCAAGATGGCGGCGATATTAAGCATGACACTGAGGTGCCCTTTGCTAGTGCAACCTCTGTATCAAATTTCGTTCAATTCGGTTTCACCGTGTTCGAATTGATAGGGGGAGGACAGACATTCAGAGTACACACACTCAGATGCACAATTTTTCGCCCTATGTTGATCTCATAATTCTACTTACATTTTTTGCAAATATCGAAAGTAGGCTAATACAATAGCTCAATTAAACAGGGCAAACCGGGAGGTCCTTCAAAATTAGATCATGCTGAACACGCCAACACAAAAAATTATATAACAAATTCGCAGCAATGGCGAACCACATAGATGAAGAAAAACACAATTTTGGCTCCATAGAAGATTTGAAAATCCTACTTATACAGTTTTTTTTTTGAAAATCCTACTTATACAGATTTTTTTTTTTGAAAATCCTACTTATACAGAAGGAGCTTTTGTGCCTTAGGCGGCAGCACGCCGGTCTCTCACCGCTGGGTCCATGGTTCAAATCCCGGTCACTCCATGTGAGATTTGTGCTGGACAAAGCGGAGGCAGACAGGTTTTTCTCCGGGTACTCCGGCTTTCCCTGTCACAATTTCATTCCAGTAACGCTATCCACAATCATTTCATTTGTCATTCATTTAATCATTGCCTCCAGGGGAATGCGACAGGCTTCGGCAGCTGGCACAGTTCATATCCTCGCCGCTAGATGGCGGCTTCATTCATTCCATTCCCGGTCGGTTGACTGGAAGCAGGCTGTGGATTTTCACTTATACAGAACAAGGACAAAATCATGAATATCTTAGAAAATATGGAAATACACGTCAGTCAAAGAATTGAGCCCATAAAATACTTGAACGACCGCAAGTACAATGAATTGTTCAATACGGTAGCTATGCCTCTCCTGCTGCACAACACGAGCTAGTAGCAGGCAGGCTGACATTTCAGCCAGTCGCCCACACGAAGGCACGCAGCACGGACCTCGGCTCGCTCATGTAAGTAGTGACGATACACTCAGGCAGTCCTTGCCATCAACTCAATCTGGTTTATCATTTACAGAATAACAACCAGGAGCACAATGTCAAACGGGCAACAGTAAACATGGAGCAACGCAGTTTTAGGATCAGCATAGTGTTTTAAATATTTTAATTATCATCCAAAAAGCCTCTGTGGCTTAGGCGGCAGCACGCCTGCCTCTCACCGCTGGGTCCGTGGTTCAAATCCCGGTCACTCCATGTGAGATTTGTGCTGGACAAAGTGGAGACTGACAGGTTTTTCTCTGGGTACTCCGGTTTTCCCTGTCATCATTTCATTCCAGCAACACACTACACATAATTTCATTTGTCATTCATTTAATCATTGCCTCCAGGGGAATGCGACAGGCTTCGGCAGCTGGCACAGTTCATATCCTCCCCGCTAGATGGAGGCTTCATTCATTCCATTCCCTGACCCGGTCGGTCGACTGGAAGCAGGCTGTGGATTTCATTTCAATTATCATCCATCATCTCAGTCTCGTTTTCACCACCATATTCATATCACGAATTGTAGAGAATGGCGGAGATTAGAGAAGATTGACGAGTTGCTGCAAACCAGCCCCAGGGCTGTTAATTTAAGGGAGCGATTTTTATGTATTTTAATGAGTGTGACGTTCACCAAAATGGTGACTATACTGGACTGAGATTTTGCTGAATCGGCTGAACCCTTCCATGGTTCGAAACGTGTACCCGACGAGGAGATAGCACCTCAAACAAAGTAAGTTGTGTTGCAAAGTGGAAGTAATATTTTAGTGGATTAGTTATATCAAAACAGAAAATAATCATAAAAGATATTCATTGCATTCCTTCATTAGTTTATTACATGAAATTAGTTTTCTGGGAATATCTCGGAAAATATTGGTTTTAAGACCATAAAATGTGGTTTTCGAGGACCCTTTAGGGCCCTGTGTTTTGCATATTTTCAGAGTCTGAAAATAAGCTTTGTCTCGTCCTTCTACGCCTATTTCAGAATGTATTTTAAGGAGTTCAGTCCCTGAAAATTTGATCCGAATTTCTCTGAAATTTGATGTGTTATCACGCTCATTTGGAGAAATAAATTTTCTGTATCCGATGGGAAACAGTTATTCCATTAATGGATAGCCAAGGTAAGGCTAAATTTTGGAAAAGGGAGCTTGTGTCTCAAAGTACATTGGCACTGCTCGTGGCATCATTTGAGCCTTGCAGTGGCCTTCACAGTATGTACTAGCCAAGACACTTGGTGTGTACCATACCAATTGACGAGCCCAATGGTACACCGGGACAAAACACTCGCAAATCAATGATAGATCAATTTTTTGAATTTGAAAATGTGATTTCATGCTCATTCGGAGAAATACATTTTCTGTATCCTTGGGAAACAGTAGTTCCATTATGGTAATAACTAG
Organism: Meconema thalassinum; assembly: GCA_946902985.2. NCBI lineage: Eukaryota > Metazoa > Arthropoda > Insecta > Orthoptera > Tettigoniidae > Meconema > Meconema thalassinum. Next base: position 38,930,889 of record OX336394.1, read on the forward strand.
GGGGTGGATTACTAAGAGAAGTCATATTTTTTCCCTTAACATTATATCTTACAGTCTTGTATTTTCAACACGTTTCCAAGCATTATGGTTCGGCCACTGTCTTGGCAAACCAGTTTTTGTGTTTCCCCATTTGTTTCCACTCTGTGTGGTTGTACATATCTGTATTATTTGTCTTCATTGCATTTATTCATTGTCAGGTTGGTTTTGTTTATGTTGATTGGTTGTCATGATTTATTTGTTTTGATTGCATGTAGTACTCCCACTGCCGTGTTTCCAGTAGGATATTTTTGCTTAGAAGGTATTGTGGTATTTCTAAGTTGGCCACATTGATTCATCTTTAACTTGTTTTTGAACTTTACTGTGATTGGCAGCTTTCGGCCTATCAGAGGCCTCTAATTTGGTTTTTAAACTCTCTACTGTGATTGGCTGCTTCCAGCCTATCAGAGGCCTCCTTGCTGCTTGTAGCGACCAATAACGTGTTTCTTCTTCGTTGTTCTCTAAGTGTGTAGCCATGACACAATGCTGTGCGTCAACGCTGGTTGTGATATATCAACAAGTATCCAGCTAATCTTTTCTATAATTGGTGCTATCTTCATAGTAACCGTGCTTAGCAATCATGTCCTATGCACATGATTCATATTTTGTTTGGGCAGTGACATTACGGTGATTTTCGATCTCATCATCACCATGCTTGATGTTGATACGCGTCATGTCGACGAATTCTTCAATCCGCGGCGTCGGATAGTTTGTTGTTAACGTGTTTACTTCTATCTTCATTTACTGCCTAACAATTTGTCTTCACGCGTATGAATAATGATGATGCTTCGTGTGATAAGTAATTCATCGTGTCTGGAAGCATGTTACAAGGCTAGGCATCATCACTAATGGAGGTTGACGCTAGGCTAAACTGCTTTACTATTGTGACAATACCGCGCGATTGGCATATCCCGGTATTTGTATGATAGCAACTATTTTGACTTCCTGCAACATCATTGGAATGGAAGTTGACGCTGGGTTTAACTACTTTACTATTGTGACAATACCGTGCGATTGGCATATCCCGGTATTTGTATGACAGCAACTACTTTGACTTCCTGCGTTTCACACATAATTTGTTTTATTAACAATTCATTTTGGGCTTACAGTATCGGCGCATCACTGTAAGTCAGTCCTGGTTCGACGACACATTCTCGTTCCATGCGACCTGTTTTTTCATTATTTGTTGCAACTCCACTTGTGTTGCATATTTAAATTATATCATTCTTTGGAACCGCCGTGTATTGCATGCCGTTCTATGATGTACTGATCTGCAGCTACGTTCAAGACAATATGTGTGTTTTAGGCTCAAGACGTAACGTGTGTTAATTCTTTGAGTGTTTCTTCAAGTGTGTAAATTTGTGCTAGTGTTTCTCATATGTTTATGTGCCACCTTTGAATATTTATTTATGTGTCACCTTTGGATATTTGTTTTATGTGCCACCTATTTGATAATATATCTTATTATTAGTTAGTGGTGGTGTCGTGTCCTTTATGCCTTCCTGGATTTCCTTATTTAGTGACAATAATATTGTCTGGTCCTCCACATGTTTGCTAAATTGTCAAGCGACCTTTGTAAAGTCAACTCTTTGTATTATCACATCATTATCTAATGCTTTGGCCAACAAATTTTTATACATTGTCCACTATTACCAGAATACTCTTGGTGGGTTGTTGACTTCCCGCGTTGGCCATTACATTATTTGGTCCTCTCCGGGCCGGATATTGAGCTGTTCACTACTTTGAATCATTAAGCTTTGCTTTGGCCATGTTGGGCCCTTGTTTCTTGCTATTTCACCAGGAAGGCCATAAATTTAAATTGTATACGTTCCCATTAACTTCCCAAGGACACAATACAGTATTCTATGTTCAGATGTTTGTTTACAACTTAATCGAGACCATTGTCTCAGTGTTTATTTTTTGTGTTAGTTAAGTTGGTTGTGTTAGTTAGGTGTGCAACTCTGGTAATTACATCTAGGCGGGCAATCCTAAAGTCATTATGGAGGATGCCCAAAAACGACCTTTAGTTAGGAAGCGTGCAGTCGCTAAGGCCATGCTTACCTCACAAGAAAAAGTAATTAGCAACTTTCAGGACATTACAGAAGAACAATATCAAATGTTAGTGTTACGCAAACACAAATGCGAGGAAATTTATAAACAATATAACGAAGCGCAAGTCGCTTTAGAGGATATTACAGACAATATCGACGAAGAAATAGCCGAACGTTGTGACTTCGAAGATAAATATTTTGAGTTGCTGGTTAAAATTAAACTACATTGTGACAATTTCAAAAAATCCAACACTACAGACAGTGATAACCCTTTGAATAATTTGCAGAGTGCACAATTTCCTACTGCTAACGTAGCTGCAGCGCATATAAAGTTGCCTGAAATTCAAATTCCGCAGTTCAGTGGCGACTTCACAGACTGGTTGAATTTCAGAGATAGCTTCAAGGCTATAGTAATTGATAACCATGCTTTGTCTGATATTGTTAAGTTCTACTACCTTAATTCTAGTCTTAGTGGTGAGGCCAAACTCCTCTTAAAGAACATTACTGTGTCAGATGATAACTTTATGGTTGCATGGAACTTGCTGACAACTCGATACAATAACATTAGGCTCATAGCGCACAATCATGTTACCAAGCTTTTCAAGCCCCCCGCATACGGTAATGATTCAGTGTCATTGCGTGCCATCATCGACCACTTTGTTTCTCATGTCAATGCGTTAGAAGCTTTGGACTTTAACGGGGTTCCCCTTCAAGACCTGTTATTGTCACATTTTATATTGGAGCTACTAGATAATGATAGCATCCGTGAATGGGAGAATCATGTTGATTCTGGGAGAATTCCCACTCTCCAGGACTTGGTTAGCTTTTTAGAGAAAAAATGCAAGGTACTGGAAATAACTGAAAAGAATGGGTCCAGGCCTGCATTACATACTGCTGTAACCAAACTTAAAGCTGAAGGTCATTCGCCTCAGAAACCCATGTTAACTACTACCAAATCTCGTTGTACATATTGTAGGAGCATTGATCACCAATTGTCGAAATGTGGTACCTTTATCAAACTTTCGTCCACAGCCAAATGGGATTTTGTCAGGTCTCGAAAATGGTGTTATAATTGTTTGCGTAATTTCGAGCCTAATCATCAATGTTCGAAGTACTCTTGTAACACTTGTTCCCGAAAACACCACACTCTTCTTCACTATGAGCCCTCCAGTGGCACTAGTAATGATGCTTCTCAAGCTCATGCTAACGTGGTAAACACTAGTTGCAGTAACGTCGCTCGTGACAATCAATTTTCAAGGACGCTATTGCCCACTGCCAAGTTGAATATATTAGCTGGCAATGGCTTACGTGTACCTGTCACTGCACTACTTGACTCTGCATCAGATTGTAACTTAATTTCGTCACACTTAATTAAGAAATTAAGACTCCACACCAAACCTATGAAGGTACACATTCACGGTGTTGGTCAAAATCAAAGCACTGCTACTGTTGTTGCTGATGTGAACGTTTTTGCCTGTGCTACTAATTGGTCTGCTAAGCTTGAATGTCTCGTGGTTCCCAATATTGCACTTGAGCTACCCGCTGCTGGTTTCGATACCTCTGAATGGAACATTCCATCACATATTGATTTAGCTGATCCTGATTTCAATTGCACTAAATCTATTGATCTTGTTCTTGGTGCAGAATATTTCTTTGACCTGTTATGTCCTGGTAAAATCATACCAGTTGGTGATTTGCCCATCATTCAAAATACCTCTGTGGGTTGGGTGTTTTCTGGGAAGCTGCCCAGTGCAAGCACCTCGCAACCATCGCACGTGGTATCAGCACTTACACTCTCACGCCCTCATGTAGAACAACAGCTGGAAGCGTTTTGGAACGTTGAAGAAGTTGAAACCCCAGTGTTGTCTGTTGATGAATCCATATGTGAAGAACACTTCGTTGCTACTACCACTCGCAAAGACGATGGTAGATTTGTGGTTAGATTCCCTCGCAAGGTAGACTCGGAGCCTCTAGGTGCCTCTCGCTACGCTACACTAAAACGTTTTCACTCTCTCGAAAGACGTTTGGCTCGTAACCCTGAGTTAAGGTTAGAATACACTGAATTCATGCATGAATATCTAGCCTTAAACCATATGCAAGTTGCCCCCCACCCGACTGATGGTGAAGTTTACTACATTCCCCATCATCCTGTTTTCAAGCCGCACAGTACTTCTACAAAGCTCAGAGTGGTATTTGATGCTTCGATGGCTACTACGTCTGGGTGCTCCCTTAATGATACCTTGTTGGTGGGCCCTGTAATTCAGCAGGATTTGTTCTCTATTTTGCTTCGGTTCCGTACTCACTTGATAGCGTTTGCAGCTGATCTGAGTAAAATGTACAGACAGATTCTTGTAGATCACAAGGATCGTGACTTACAGAGAATATTTTGGAGAGACTCTCCTTCAGACCCAATGGTAGAATATCAATTAAACACTGTTACATATGGTACTGCCCCAGCATCCTTCTTAGCCACTCGTGTGCTAAAGGAGCTCGCCCTCACTGATGGCACAGCTTTTCCAGCTGCCACTCAGATTGTTTTAAACGACTTCTATGTTGATGATTGTATCTCGGGATGTGATTCCGAGCATGACGCACGCATTCTGTATGAAGAATTGACCACTCTCGTGGTGCAAATTGAAGCCATTCTAAATTCTAGACCCATTTCGCCTATGACTGAGGATCCTACTGACTTGTGCTATCTCTCGCCAGGTCACTTTCTTGTTGGACGACCTTTGAATGCCTTGCCCATTCCTGACGCTTCTGAAGTGCCCATCAATAGGTTGTCTAGATGGCAATTACTTCAACAGATTATGACTTCATTGTGGCGTAAATGGTCCACAGATCATTTACTCTCCCTTCAACAACGTCGCAAGTGGAACCGTATGTCTCCTAACCTCAAGGTTGGCACGCTTGTGCTTATTATGGACGACAATGTTTCTCCTACTTACTGGCGACTTGGACGTATTCTTGAGGTTCATTGTGGTAAGGACGGCCTAGCTCGTGTGGTCTCTCTACATACCACCTCTGGACTCTTGAAACGTCCCATCGTCAAGGTGTCTCCCTTGTTGCCGCAGAACTAAACACTCTTGTATTTTCATAAACAACCTGCCTGTTGTTTCTGTGCGGGCAATATGGTTCGGCCACTGTCTTGGCAAACCAGTTTTTGTGTTTCCCCATTTGTTTCCACTCTGTGTGGTTGTACATATCTGTATTATTTGTCTTCATTGCATTTATTCATTGTCAGGTTGGTTTTGTTTATGTTGATTGGTTGTCATGATTTATTTGTTTTGATTGCATGTAGTACTCCCACTGCCGTGTTTCCAGTAGGATATTTTTGCTTAGAAGGTATTGTGGTATTTCTAAGTTGGCCACATTGATTCATCTTTAACTTGTTTTTGAACTTTACTGTGATTGGCAGCTTTCGGCCTATCAGAGGCCTCTAATTTGGTTTTTAAACTCTCTACTGTGATTGGCTGCTTCCAGCCTATCAGAGGCCTCCTTGCTGCTTGTAGCGACCAATAACGTGTTTCTTCTTCGTTGTTCTCTAAGTGTGTAGCCATGACACAATGCTGTGCGTCAACGCTGGTTGTGATATATCAACAAGTATCCAGCTAATCTTTTCTATAATTGGTGCTATCTTCATAGTAACCGTGCTTAGCAATCATGTCCTATGCACATGATTCATATTTTGTTTGGGCAGTGACATTACGGTGATTTTCGATCTCATCATCACCATGCTTGATGTTGATACGCGTCATGTCGACGAATTCTTCAATCCGCGGCGTCGGATAGTTTGTTGTTAACGTGTTTACTTCTATCTTCATTTACTGCCTAACAATTTGTCTTCACGCGTATGAATAATGATGATGCTTCGTGTGATAAGTAATTCATCGTGTCTGGAAGCATGTTACAAGGCTAGGCATCATCACTAATGGAGGTTGACGCTAGGCTAAACTGCTTTACTATTGTGACAATACCGCGCGATTGGCATATCCCGGTATTTGTATGATAGCAACTATTTTGACTTCCTGCAACATCATTGGAATTGAAGTTGACGCTGGGTTTAACTACTTTACTATTGTGACAATACCGTGCGATTGGCATATCCCGGTATTTGTATGACAGCAACTACTTTGACTTCCTGCGTTTCACACATAATTTGTTTTATTAACAATTCATTTTGGGCTTACAGTATCGGCGCATCACTGTAATTCAGTCCTGGTTCGACGACACATTCTCGTTCCATGCGACCTGTTTTTTCATTATTTGTTGCAACTCCACTTGTGTTGCATATTTAAATTATATCATTCTTTGGAACCGCCGTGTATTGCATGCCGTTCTATGATGTACTGATCTGCAGCTACGTTCAAGACAATATGTGTGTTTTAGGCTCAAGACGTAACGTGTGTTAATTCTTTGAGTGTTTCTTCAAGTGTGTAAATTTGTGCTAGTGTTTCTCATATGTTTATGTGCCACCTTTGAATATTTATTTATGTGTCACCTTTGGATATTTGTTTTATGTGCCACCTATTTGATAATATATCTTATTATTAGTTAGTGGTGGTGTCGTGTCCTTTATGCCTTCCTGGATTTCCTTATTTAGTGACAATAATATTGTCTGGTCCTCCACATGTTTGCTAAATTGTCAAGCGACCTTTGTAAAGTCAACTCTTTGTATTATCACATCATTATCTAATGCTTTGGCCAACAAATTTTTATACATTGTCCACTATTACCAGAATACTCTTGGTGGGTTGTTGACTTCCCGCGTTGGCCATTACACATTATAACCAAAATTAAACAGGTTTTATTGTGCATATAAATGCATATTTAGGCTTTCTTAAGTTTTATGGCATATTTCGAACAAAATATCATTATAAACGGCATAATTTGGTAATTTTCATTTGAATTTTGTTTTATAAAAATCAGAATAAGCTCTAGAAGTTATTGTTCAGGATAGACTGGAATATACTACTGAAGAACCATTCTAAAGTAGTGTATGGAATGTTTCCAACATGTAGGAGCTATTGTTGCTAGCTGGGTCAATTCCTGGAAACCAGGCTATTGTTTACACGGAAGCAGAGGTAATTCCGCAGTTATTTGTCATCGTTCTTATCTCTCTCCTTCCCCCTTCCCTCTTCCACCTTCAACACACTGAATGACCTTGGTCACTCATTAGGGAGCTTCACTCATTCAGTTCCTTTCAATATGCCTAAAACGAAAGTCTCAATTTGTGGGAAGTTGCGAAGTTTTGTTCACAAGTTAGGTGAAAACATGTTCAGTACGGATGGAGTAATAAAAGTGTTTCTATGTAACGTAGATGCTATTCATTAAGTCATATTTTGAATTTTATAGGTCATATTTTTATGTTTTTTAGGTCATAAATGCATACATACACTGAAGAAAATGGAAATTGCAACACCCAGAAGGAGTGGTGCTACATTGCTGCAATTGAACATGCAGGACGAGTGTTCGGTTGTGATTCGATGATTACACTTTCACGTCCCTCTGACCGCAAGTTTGGACAACAATCAATACAGGATGTGCCCACCACGAGCTGCAATACATTGATGAATGCGGCAAGGCATGGAGTCAATAAGGCCCTGGATCGCTTCCTGAGGAATTGTGGCCCATGCTTGCTGCACTGTACGGGTCAGTTGTTCCAGAGTTGTGGGTGGCTGAGGACGGTTGGCCAGTTGTCGACCCATCATGTCCCACACATGCTCAATAGGACTGAGGTCGGGGTTCTGGCGGGCCATTCTAAGGCTGTGATGTCGTGGAGAGCTTCTCTGGAGATGCGTGCAGTGTTAACCCGGGCATTGTCCTGCTGAAACATCCCATTAGCAATCTTCGCCATCATAGGGACAACCACTGGATTGAGTACCCTATCAACGTACTGTCGAGCAGTCATAGTGCCCTCAACAAGCACTAATTGTGATTTCACATTAAATCCAATAGCTCCCCAGACCATAATGCTTGGTGTTGGCCCTGTGTGCCTCTCGACAATATGGTCTGGACGGCCTCTCTCCCCGGTACGTCGGCGCACACGATTCCGGCGATCACTGCGGGCAAGATAGAAGCGCGATTCATCACTAAAGACGACCCTATGCCATTCGTCGACCCACGTCGATCGTTCTCGACACCAGGCCAGCCTTACACGGCGCTGTTGTGGGGTCAATGGAACATCTTCTGCAGGGACACGGGATCGTAAGCCAGCTACACGCAGGTGATTACCAACTGTTTGTTGTATAACGTGGGGTGCCACAGCTGCTCGAATTTGCGCTGCTGTTGCATGGGGTTCCATCCAGGCCATCCGAATAATGCTGCGATCCTCTTTCACAGTTGTCTGTCGCGCTGGGCCTGTGCCAGGTCTACGAGTGTGGGTACCTTAATTTGACCACTGCAGTAGGGGAGTGAGGCGGTTTCTAACCCCCCCCCCCCCCCCACCACTACTCCCAATGCGAGCCGATAATTCCCGAACCCGTTGTCGGAGATTCACGAATGAGGTGTCGTTGGACTCGGGCTGACGGGGGCTTTGCTATGGACCACTCATTTCAACCCCTAAATAAAACCTACCCCTACTAGGGGGTGAAATTGTAATTTTTAGTGAAAGTCTCTTTTCAAATACGACATGTATAAGGTGCGCTGCTAAAATGAACTTAAATGTTGTTGCTCATATCGCGCATGCGTTTTTCTGGCTGTCGCTATGGATGAACATTTTTGTTTTTGTTTTTTACGCATGCGCACTTGGGATTTTTGTAAGAGGGCGAGCTCTTTGAAAAAAAATGATCGATAAGAAGAGGTTTTGGTGGTGAGGAGAGAGCCAGATAGTCGCCTACTTTCCTACGAAGTTTGTCGATATATCTCAAACGCAAGGTCGGATTTGGATGTGTGACGTGTCAAATCGCTTGTCTCGAAGCCCTATACATGTTATTAATAGGTTAAAGTTTTGAGAATGAGGGAAACAGGCTTTTTGGGGGTAAAACCGTGATTTTAGACTTTTTCCGATATCTCACGAATGCATGGTCGGATTTGGTCCTATGACGTGTCAAATGGCTTGTCTCGAAACCCTGTGTATTTTGGTAATAGGTTAAAGTTTTTGAGAATGATGGAAACAGAATATTTTGGGGTAAAAACGTGATTTTAGACTTTTTGCTATATCTCGCGAACCAATCATGCTAGAGGCATGTTCGACAGGTCCAAGGACTCGGGGTGACGTCCTCTCTCCTATGGACCACTCGTTATAATTTTTAATAAAATTGGAAACTCGATTTTGGGGTAAACACATGTTTTTTGTGATTTTGCCAATATTTCACGAAGCAATAACGCTAGAGGCATGTACGACGGGTCCAAGGATTCGGGCAGACGTCCTCTTTGCTATAGACCACTCGTTGTAATTTTAAAAAATTTTGGAAACGCGATTTTGGGGGTAAACATGTGTTTTTTGTGATTTTTGCCGATATCTCACGAACCAATAACGCTAGAGACATGTACGAGGTGTCCTAGGACTCGGGATAACACCCCCTTTCAAATGTGGTAGATATTTTTTTTTCAAAAAATAATTCACATGGGTCTAACGCCATACATGTTGAAAAAACGTTTTCTTTTTCTTTGCCTGTTTATAATGTCCATGAAGCGTGGCGGTTGAGAGAGAGAGACGATACGGCTGGGTGTGTGTGTGTGTGTGTTTCAACGAACCTGTCGCTGACCACGGTGGCTGTGTTCAATAGATCAATTGATATTTCGACGAGTCGGTGTATGACAGAGCGAGCGTGCCTTTTTTGATATTTTACCTTTAACGTGTAAACGGTGATGAGAACTTGGTTCTATGTTGATCGAAGCGAGTACAGAAAACAAACTTACAGGAGGTGAATGTCATTTGAGCTTATTGGAAGGCTCCGATCTGACTTGACAACAGGTGACGCTTGAAGGTGACCATTGTGCTGGCAGGGAAGTGCGAAAGGCGTGCACACACATGTGTGAAACCACAGGCACGCTAAACCAGTCACATCCTGTTTTGCTTCGTACGTGACAAAATGCAAGTTCATGTGAAATTTGATCCGGCACAGGTGTTCGCCTGGGACGTTATCTGTCCACGTGCGCGATAACTGTTAACAAGTCACATTCTGTTTTGCTTCGTACGTGACAAAATGCAAGTTCAGGTGAAATTTGATCCGGCACAGGTGTTCGCTTGGGTGTTATCTGTCCACGTGCACGATAAGAGAATGTTCAAAGCATGGGAAAAAAAGATTATACATGCAACGTAGCATATATAAAGACACGTCGCTGACATTTCCACTCGCACTTATGTGACTACCTTTGAACACGCTACAGCGTTGTGTGAAACACTTGGCCTTGTTTAACAGTTTTGGTGTTGGTGGAAAATACTTATTCTTGTTGTGAGGTAGGTATATATTTATTCATTTATACATTTATTGATTTATATATAAATACATGCAATTATTTATTGATTAGGTAATTAATGATTTTATTTATTTATTTGTTTGCAGATAACCGGTATAGCCTACTTGTCGTGTGTGTGTGTGAACGATATTAAAGAAAGAGAAAGGCAGACAGATTGAAAAGAAAACCATTTCCACACTAGCCCACGAGACGAGAATATAGCAAAGCATTACTCGTCAAGGTGAGATTTGTTTTATTATATAATATAACCTGTTTGATTTTGTTTTTGTTTATGAAATGCATAAACGATATGGAATGGATATACTTATGGTGGTTTATTTTATTTCTTTTTAGAGTGTTGGAAAACGCTTGACCTTTGTTAATAACCAGGAACGTGTGTGTTTGGGACCATTGTCAAGCAGTCTACAGCTGAAAACTCAGGTGAGAGTGTTCTTTCTAAAATAATGTCTTTTGCCACTGCTGCGGATACGTTAACTTGGGAACCCCTAAACAGTTGTTTCAAATCGCGAGTGTGCTCTGGTCGTGTGGTCAATGTTAGAAAAAGTTTGATTCCCAAAGAATTTTTAGAATCTTGTTTTGAAATTTTTAAAATTGAAATTTGTACAGCGCAAAGGTTGCATACGGCTTTAAAAGTGAATACAGAACTAGTGTGCGATTTCATATATAAAAAGAAGAACGTAGAGCATAAAGAGACATTTTATATTTGCAGTAAAATGCAAGAGCTATTCATAGCCCATAATTTGGAACAGTGGTATGAAACCCACGTGGTGAATGCCTTGCTGTCAAAATTTGATAAACTGCAACAAGGACCGAGTGGTCTAGCCTTAGACAAAATTCATCATCTACAAATCAACATTTGTCATTTCAACCCGTTGAATGCTGGGTCTAGCTATATTAAAACACCACCAGCCATAGCTTCGAAAAAGGCTGTGGTGAATATTGAAAATTTTGATGATGAATGTTTTCTGTGGGCTGTGGCTGCGTACTTGCAGCCAGCACAACATCATGGTTGTCGACCAGGAATGTACAAGACCAAGTTTGATGAATTGAAACAAACGTTAAATTTAACTCGAGTATCGTTCCCTATGGACTTAACCGAGATCCATAGGTTTGAACAAGATAACCAGGACTTTTCGTTCATGGTGTATGGCCTTGACGGTGATGAGATTGTGGGTCCTCTTTATGCCACAAAAGAACCGAAACGACACCACATTCATCTTTTATATTTATCTGTAGGAAAAGTGAATCACTATTGCCTCATTAAAAGCTTGAGTAGATTGCTAAGCAGCCAAATGTCAAAGGACAAGCGTCCAAAACATATTTGTGACCGTTGCTTGCAATATTTTAAAACCCCTACGCTTTTGGAACGTCATAGGGTAGATTGTGTTACTCAGGAAGCGGTGAGACTGATATTGCCACAAGGGGACAAGGCTGTGTTAAAGTATAAGGACATTCATAAGCGTGACACTGTCCCCTATGTGGTATATGCAGATTTCGAAGCTCTCACTACACCCATGGCGGGATGTGAACCAGATCCCTCCATGAGCTCAACCACAGCCATTCAAAAACATGAACCCTTTGCCATAGGATTTAATGTGGTGTGTGCCTATGACCCCACACAATCCGTTTACAAATACCGTGAGGGGCCAGATTGTGCCAAATGGTTCTTGGATGAACTTGTCAAGTTGGCTCATGATGTACAGGAATTACTAAACCACCCAGTACCCATGAGCCTATCTCCAGAACAGCAGCAGCAGTATGAGCATGCCATGACATGCCATATTTGCGAAAAGCCACTGATCAGTGCTGAAGACACCGTTCGTGATCACTCACACTTTACGGGGCAGTTTCGTGGAGCTGCGCATAGTAAATGCAACTTGAACTTTCCAGATCCTCGCTTCATCAGTGTCTTTTTCCACAATCTGGCGAATTATGACATTCAATTTTTGATTCGTGAATTGGGACATGTCAACAAGGGCTCGTTTACCATTATCCCCCAAAACCATGAGCGTTTTACAGCCCTGACATGGAGGTTGGGCGACTTTAGCATTCGATTTTTGGATTCCTTTAAGTTTATGGCATCCTCGCTAGACAGCCTTGTGAATGGCTTGAATGAGGAGGAATTAAAAAATACTAGAATGCATTTTAATGATCCTGAGCAATTTCAATTGTGCATTCGGAAAGGTATATTCCCGTATGATTTCTGCAATAGCTGGGACGTGTTAAAGCAAAGAAAACTCCCACCACAAGAGAAATTTTACTCGAAACTAACACGCAGTACCGTTTCCGATGAAGACTATGCACATGCATGTCAAGTTTGGCGAGTGTTTGGCATGAACACGCTAAGTGAATATGCTTTGCATTATCTAAAACTGGATGTATTGCTGCTCACTGATGTGTTTGAAAAATTCCGTAACTTGTGTCAACACATTTACGGTCTTGACCCGGCTCACTATTATACGAGTCCTGGGCTCTCGTTTGATGCCGCTTTGAAATACACTCAAGTGGAATTGGATTTACTCACTGATGTAGACATGGTTCTATTTTTTGAAAAGGGCATTCGTGGCGGCTTTGTGTCACTTAACCAGCGCCATGCTGAAGCGAACAATGTCTACATGCCAGATTATTCACCAGACAAACCAGAATCGTACTTAATGTACTATGACGTGAATAATTTGTACGGTTACGCCATGAGTCAGCCTTTGCCCTATGGGAAGTTTGCTTGGCTGACAGACAAACAAGTGTCAGAATTTGATGTGAACATGGCTAGCCAAGAAACAGGCCGTGGATATGTGCTAGAAGTGGATATTGAATATCCCTCATCCTTGTATGATGAACATGCCGATTTCCCATTCTGCCTTGAGCAAATGGTTCCCCCTGACAGTAAAGTGAAAACTGAAAAACTCATGGGCACACTTTACAACAAAAATCGGTATGTGCTACATATCCAAATGTTGGTGCAATGCCTCGCCCAAGGCTTGGTGTTGAAGAAAATCCACAGGGGTATTTCTTTTGCTCAAAAAGCATGGCTTGAGCCATACATGCGACTCAACACAGAGCACCGACAAATGGCAACACAGCAGTTTGAAATTAATTTTTTTAAATTAATGAACAACTGCATCTATGGCAAATCCATGGAGAATGTCCGCAAATACCGTGACATTAAATTGGTGAATGTCTGGGAGGGGCAGTGGGGTGCCCGGCGGTACATTGCCAAGCCAAATTTCAAATCGATCAAAATTATCGATGAGGATTTGGCTACTATTGAAATGAGTAAGACCAGCGTGACCATGGATAAGCCCATTTACTTGGGTCAAGTCATTTTAGACTTTTCTAAATCGGTCATGTATCGATTCCACTATGAGTTTGCCAAACGCCATTTTGAGGACGTCTCTCTTTTGTATATGGACACGGACTCATTCATTTACCACATTCGCCAATGCAACCCCTATGACGTCATGAGGCAACATAGTGACTGGTTCGACACTTCTTGCTATAGTGCTGACAACGTGTTTCAGCTGCCCATAAAGAACAAGAAGGAAATGGGCGTTTTAAAAGATGAATGCGGTGATTCCATTATGACGGAATTCGTAGGTTTGGCTTCGAAAATGTATGCTTATCGCACACTCGACTCTAAGGAAGCCAAAAGAGCAAAAGGTGTAGGTAGAGCAGTGGTAAAATCGCTACGTGTAGACGATTACTTAGCGGTTTTACGCACTGGCAAAGCTATGTCTCATACACAGTGCAGGATACAATCCAGCAACCATCATTTGTATCTTGTGGAACAGAGAAAACGCACCCTCGCCTCCATGGATAACAAGCGTGTGTGGGCTGATGACCTGCTCACTAGCCTGCCCTGGGGTTATGATCGCAACGAGGAGGAGGTGTGATTTCACTGTTTAATCGTTTATGGGACATGGCTTTTTGTAACTTGTAGATTTAGAATTTTGTAAATATTGGTTTCTGTCATTGTAAATAGTAGATTTTGTAAATAGTGACAATTCACTTGGACCTTTTGCTCTTTAAAAAGTTCTATGCAACCTTATTTTTTTTAAATTTTTTGATTGGTAAATAGTCTGATTCTTTTAACGCTGTACAAAGTTGAGTTTTTTTGTAAATATGAAATAAGTAAGATTTTTAGTAACTTTAATAACTAGTATTTAATTATTTTTCGTAATGTAAATGATAAACTAAAAAAGTACTTTTGGGATGAGTGAGCATGTCGAGAATGTGCTTTTGGGAATAAATAAAGTGGTTGTGTTTGTTCCCAAAGACAGGTGTGAATGTATGAGTGGAGAGAGAGAAAGCTGGTGTGTATGATTGACCAGAGCAAACACGATGAAGTAGGGTGGGTGGGTGGGGAGGGGGTAAATGGTCACTTATATACTCATTTTGTTTTAAATAGTTTCGTTTTTTCATTGAAATGTGGCAGTCAAAAGACATTATTTTTGTAAAAACAGTCTTACCTGTAGTAGTCGTAGACCTCGACGTTTCTCCAAACACGCATCAGCACATTGCAGTATTATCAAGGTCAAGCACTCGCATCAACATCATTGTCAAATCTCAACTTTCGACATACACTAAATGGAAAAAATATGAAAACAGCAAAATGGAAATTCCATGTTTCCATATCACCAAAACAGCAAAACTTAAAACGGACATTTTTAAAAACTAGAAATGGCCATGTGTGAAATTTGAAAATTCAAAAACTTCAAACAGACATTGTTTAAAATGTGTCATCAGCAAAATGGAAAACTTCATATCATCAAAAACGTTAAACTTGAAACGAACGTTTTCAAAAACTGTAAATTGCAAAATGATAAATGACAGTGTGTGAAATGTGTAAAATGAAAAAATCAGCCATCAACATCACGATTTCTTAAAATTAAAAATAACAAAACATCGTGCTCTGGAAAACTTTTGTTTTTATTTCATAGTCATAGTGAATTGACAAAAGAAATATAGAATACAAACAAATCCCAATTCCTCACTCCTCAATGTTTATGTCCATGCATCATCAACTTTCCTTTCATAGCACTCATGACAATTAGGGCTGCCATCCTTTCACCTACTGAGGCATCACTGGATGTGAAACGTTGTTTAGCTTTCTTTAATAACAATTTATCTGCCACATGTCTTAAACCAGAATGACTATGGCGATAAGAAAGGTCATGTTCCTTGCATGCTTGATCCAAAAGATTAATGGGTACATCACCACGTTGTAAACGTTTTTCGAGACGAGTTCCAGGGCCGCAAAAACGATAACCTGGAAAATGGATTTCAAAAGGTAGGTATTGAATTACTTTGTCAATGACGCCATTGCCAGTACAGGTCTGGCATATCCTTTTCCATCGATGGTAAAAAGGTTTGGTCTTCCTCCTCCTCTGTGGACGATGTTTGTGTTTGTTGTTGTTGCTTTTTCTCGCCATGACACCCGTGGAATGATTCAACAAAGTCTTTACATGGACTTTTATGACAGTGATACAGTTTCACTAGCTGGCAAGTCGCACACTGACGCATAGACGGTATTTTTGCCATGGCCACTTGCTTATGGTGATCGTAATCCGTACAGGGTTGCAATTCACTCAACACAGGGTCTTGAGTCCATGATTTTGGTACATGTTGCCAGATTTCTTTCACTGCGTTGGCGGCCACATAATAAATGAACGACTTGGGCAGCGCCAAGAGTTCCTCTTTGGTAAAACTGTCTAGTTTCTTTTTGCACACAAAGAACTTGCCGATGGCTTTGTCCGTAGCATTGCCTTTCTCCATGGTATCACGTGCTGTAGATGTTTACACGTCGCTTGTAGAAATCTCACTGACGTCATTCACAGGTAAATCTTGAGTTATAATTTTGTTCAACAACTCCCAGCAGGCATGGGTGGTTAACCAATGAAAGAGATGCCACGCATGCGATAGGGCTGTATGGGTAATGTTGCCACAGGAACAAGTATCCATGAGCGTTTGCAGGGAGGGGCAGCCCAACTCCATGAGGTCGATACATTGGCAGTAAGACGCCAAAAATGGTTGCAACCATTGACGTTTTTCATTACCTTTCACAAATACCACATTGGCCGAGGACAAGTGTGCTTTCATAACCACATCCAAATATTTATAGGAAATGGTTCCCTGATTCCAGTCTAGTTGCCTATGATTTTCAATCCACTGGGTTTGTTTACGGTCTTTTTCACACAACAAATCAAAAGCATGGGGTGGTTTAAATAGCAAATGCGTAGCTTGCGATATCCAAAACGTGGTACAATCGATCATGGCCACTTGTTTAAATATAAATTTGTTGTCACCAATTTTAAACCCTTGGCAATCCACAATGAGTGTGCGCAACATGTTGACGCTTGCCTGGACCAAGTTCAACTGACGACTGACGGACGATCAGGTGTGATCATGACATAGACTTACCTGCCATGCTAGTTTCAAAATTGAGGTTAGGGTAGGACAGTGGGGGCATGCAAAATAAGAATTTAAGAATTACATCATTTTATTATCATAACACGTCTTACAGGCTTTTGTCATTTTAGGATAAGGACGATAGCAACTGATACAACAATATAGTCTCTTGTGTTTGTAACGTCCATAACACCGATGATGTCCCAATGTCTCTAAACTAGGCGTTTTTGATGGTGAGCTGCTCACCGAAGCACCATGGATACCATACGGTCCACACGTATCGTAACTTGTTTTTTTTTCATCACCCAAAGACACAAGCGAGGGATAGCTTGAATGACAGGGTATATTTCCCACTTTCATTCTGCACAGGTAGGGGCAGGTGGGTGACCAGCGCTGATGTTCCTGCATGGGTTCATCGCCCTCCTGCCATTGGTCTATGATGAAGGGACAAAAGGCACATTTCACTTCATCTCTTGTTTTTAAATAGTAGAATCCAGCGGCTGCCAAGGCTTGAGGGTTTATGAAAGGCACTGGCCATGTGGCAAACGTCTTGAAACGTTGTTCCTCAGAGTTTAAATTCATGGATGTAACGTCTCTTGAGGCTTTAAAGCAAGACATGACTGAGCGGCTTGACGTGGGATGACCTGTTATTTATACACTCGTCACTTGGTTGGACAGTGGATAATAGTTGACTTGTTTGTGATGAATAATCAAACAGTAGGCCGTCGTATTGGCTGGTACATTGTCATGCGTTTCAAAATCTAGTCGAATGTCGATATTGGATGGCTTGACAGACTCTTCCAGGTAAGAACAGTCAAAGACAATCAGTGGTGCTCTTGCCTTAAACGCTTGGGGTAGTAGCATGGGGCCGTTCTCTTTTTGATAATACGACCATCGAAATTTAGAAAACAAGTCGTACAGGGACCCAAACTTATTTTTTGAAAAATCCAAATCCAGTCCTTCATAGGGAAACACAGCTCCGTTGAGGAAAAGACGTGCATTTCTCAATTGCAGGTGATCAAATTGCGAGGCATCTTTGGTTTGTTGATACTTGCGATTCGTTTGAAAACCCACGATCAGGTAGAGAGGTCTCTCTGTATAGCGAGCTGTTTTTACAGACCAACTGTGTGTGTTGGTAGTGGGCAATAGCGGATACTCATGGAGTGCCCAGCTTCTAAATTCCATGGGTAGAGGCATATCTCTCTTTACCATTTTGAGTATGTCCAGTTTTTTGCTATCGTTAAGGGTCACATGAGGCACTTTCCATAGCAAGCGTTGTAGTTGAACTTTTGAATCGATGGGGGCATTGTCGGCTCCCTTGAGTGCATTATTATCACTCCTGTCTCTCACCAGATAAAGCACTTGCCTTGCGTTGACCACAATGCGTTGGTGATCTTCAGCAAAGCCTAGAATCAGTTTAAGAGGTAAATATCCAGTAAAGGTCCCATCGGTGTGTACCATCCAGTCATTGGTCGAGTCAGGACACCAACCTGCCATGCAAAGTGTTTTACCTTCTTCCTCACTATAAGAGGGGTATAGTTTCATGACACTGGAAATGCCCACATTTCGAGTGCTATCCACCACGATATCGTTAATGACATAACGTACTTCAGAAAACAGAAAGGCTAAACCATGGTTGGCCAACTTGGATGTGGTAGGTGTAGAGCCATCGGCTTTGGTGAGCCGACCTTCAATCTGAATGACACTTTCATGCGGTAGGGTGTAAATATCTTGGTTGTTGATAACAAATTGAATTTCATCATTGTTATTGAGTCCAGGTGTTTGAGCTTGATAGGAATGGAGATCAATTCTTACCACTCCTGGTTGCTCCTCGATGCGGTTCGCTATCTCTAGGATAGAATTCATCATGAGGGTTGGCGTGGTAACCCAAATGCTGTAAAATCTGCTTGTTCTGAGATGTTAACGTGTATTCACGTGGCAAACAACTAACACCATTCCTAGACGGTGTTGTTGCTTTATACACAAACTTCATAGTGGCTTTAGCACCAACTTGTAAGTCACTGGTGTGGTAGAATCTAGATCAATGAGTTGTTGATCTCTATTGATCAGTCTTAATGTTATATTACTAATACTATCAACAGCCACAGCATGAAAAAGCACCACTGGAGGGTTTTCACGAATAATATAGCCATTGGGCGATGTCACAATAAAGTCATAAAGTGAATGCGATGGTTCTTGATTGGTGTACACTTGGCTAATAATATTACACGTCACCGACACATGATGGTCCTCAATGAATTTCACTTCATGGTCTGATTCATGTTTTTTGTTGGGCTCCAACACACGTGGTTTAAATCCTAGTAATGGACCAATGGAATCGGGGTGTGTTTTAAAGTCAATGTTGAATGAGGAGAAAATACTGCAGCGATGAGTGTTAGTATTGCCTACAAGTTCAAACTTGTGCGTTCCGTCAAGAAATGACTTTAAACCATATTGATTGATCAACACCACATAAATGTGTTCATAAATGTCATCGATCGTGTATCCACCAGAGTTCAAGGTGAGCACAGAATCATCATAGTAAAACTTGTTGTTCACATTTTCACGTATGTTGTATATTCGATTGTACGTTTCAAGAGAAACAAGTCCTAAACCATAGGGTTTTTCACTCAATTCGATAGGCGGGTAAAAGTCTAGGCTGACTTCAGGTCCACGTCCATGCACTGTAAATGTTTTACTTTCTGCCGACATACTGGTGGCGTTTTAGCTTATGCTGCGTCTTATATAAAAAAATTAAACACAAACGTCCACACTGTTGGCTGTTAAACGTTTGCTCTCGTTTCACATTATAATATATCTTGATCCTGTTTCCAAAATAGGTCACTAGTTCCATGGGCGGGGGCAAATTCCCAAAACTGTCAAAGTACCATACCGTGGATCCCTCTTTGACATAAGCTACATAATGCGTTCCTGGTCCTCGGTGATCATCCAAATTGACAACAGCACATTCCTGTTTCCAGGGTCGTGGGGGTAATTGGTTTCGCATAAACACACCTCGAAAATGAGAAAGCTTTAGTTGTTTAGCATAGCTTTCCACTTGTTCATGCGTCAGGGCATGTCTCGCTATGGCAGAGGTTAATTTTTTTTTTTTTTAATATTTCGAAATGGTGAAATCCCAAATCCTTGTTGATAAAAGGCTGGCTTTAAATTGGCATTTCTAGCCCCCATGGCAATCGCTTCCATTGTTTCATTGTGTCGCTGACTTTCTTTGAGTTGTTGCTTGCCCTGCTGCGCGGCTTTAATGGTTTTCGCCACTGCACTGGCACCGCCCAAAAGTGAGCCCAGAGCAGCCAAACCAGCAAATAATGCAGGTAAAAATCCCGCTCGTTTGGGGACGGGAATCACTCGCCCTTGGTTTGAAACCTGTCGCCGACGTTTTGGAATAACCTGTCTCTGTGCTGCTCGAAGGGCTTTCCTTATGGTCAATACATTATTTTTTCTTTTTTTCTTTCGCAAGGGCTTGTCCTCGAATGTTGAAAACCCAGGCTTTGCCAAGGACAATGTCCTTTTTTTAGTCTTTCTCACTGCATAACTTTGTTTCACCATGATGATAATGACCCACAACCTTTCACAAGAAAGTTTAAATCACAACTAACGTCAGATGGTTATTTCATGGCTGTATATTCCAATTCCACATAAAGTGGGAAGTCGTTTATGGTTTTTCCCGCTTGCTTTTCATCCCATGTCAACATGAGGTGAAAGGATAATTCGTCACCAGCATTGACCATTTCATGGTTATGGACCAACATCCTATGACCATTTAACTTTATTTGTAAATGGTTCTCATCAGGTATGGCATATTTGATGTGAATGGTTCCATCATAGTGTAATCGATAGTGGCTTAAACCCGAAGCAAGCACATAGGTCGAGTGCTGATCATGGACTAGCGGTAAATGGTTTCTGTCATTCACAGGTTTATCATTTGTCAAATACACTAAAAACACAGATGGGATAAATTTATAAAGCCTTTTCATTTCATGGGTCACGTAACGCTTGGTACAAACATCGTCTTCGTCTTGTGGGTCTTCCACGTGAATAATCCGATGGTGATTAGCGCTATAGCCATTCACCATAAGCTGGGGCACTTTGTCATAAAACTCATACACTTTGTTATCCACATACTTTTTCGTAGTAACGTCTGTAGACACTTGAGGATGTTTTACATGGGTTAACCGCTTTCCCTTAAAGTCATAATCTCCCTGTTTTGTGCGTGGCACTACTGACCTATCCACATAGTGTTTATTAGCAGGATCTGTTTCCTGTTTAGGATCATGTATGAGGACAGGCCTATCTTTGGCCATCAACGCACGTCCAAACACATCCATCGTCAACCTGTAGTAGCAGTCTACTGTTTCTATGACAAGGTTCGGTGTCCTGTATATAGACAGCCTGCTAGCCTGTCTAAGCCTTAGTTGACATGAAGATTATTAAGCAGCAAGAGTCATTCCCCGTGGGGGACATGGTTTCCCATCTCTGTCCCACATCACGTGAACAACGCCATGGTTCACTGTTTCCATCTTCCATTCGCTGCATCATTGTGGGGCCTTCCGGCTGTGGAAAGACTAATCTTTTGCTAACGCTCATCACAGCGCCCAATGGTCTGCGTTTTCAAAATATTTATATTTTTGCAAAATCTCTCTACCAACCCCTCTACGTGTTTCTGGATCAAGTCATGTCTGGATTACAAAAAGAGAATATGGGTTATTTTACATTTTCCATGCAAGAAAATGTGATTTCACCGGATGAAGTAAAGCCTGATTCACTCATGATTTTCGATGATGTATCCACTGAACGTCAAGGCATCATTCAAAGCTATTTCAGCATGGGTCGACACAAACATATCGATTGCTTCTATCTTGGGCAAACGTATTCTAAAATGTCCAAACAGTTGATTCGTGACAATGCCAATGTCATTGTTTTATTTCGTCAGGACGAGAGGAACAGTCGTCACATTTATAATGAACATGTGAATCCGGATATGACCTTTCAAATGTTTACAGAATTGTGTGCCAAGTGCTGGAACACTCAACGTCATGCCTGTTTAGTGATTGACAAACAAAGTGAACTCAACCAAGGACGGTATCGCTTAGGGTTTGATCATTTTATTGCTATTTAAGGCCTTGTCTCATTCCCCGGCAAGTCATTTGCCAAGACACCATGGCGTTAGCAGAGTCAATTGAAAAAGCATATTATTAGAGCAAAAAATACTATTCGCCAAAAGTTTCGTCAATTGAAACAATCACGTGCCAATCATGCTTTGTTTATTCAGCAACATTTAGCACCTCCACTAAAAGCCATGTTGAAACCCTCTTTCAAGCCATCTGAAACGCTACCCACCGTTTCACAAGCCACGCAGACGCTGCACGAGGACCCTGAGGAAGAGGAACAGGAAGATTTGACTAGTGTTAGCGAAGTTGAGGATGAGGAGGAACATGTGTTTACGCCTCAAAAAAAGGCCGCACCCCTTGCAGAGTTTTTGAGAAAAAAGAAATCCTTGGCCATGGTCGAAACACCTTGCCCTTCCAGAGCGTCTCCGTTTTCACAACTCTTGGCCACCCCTCAACATAAAGCTCAACTGAAAACCATTTTAATTAAATATTATGGATCAACATTGGAACCCTATTTCACCGATCTATTTATTGGAAACACAGATACCACATATGGTGTTCGCTATGAGGATGATAGTTTTAAAATTGGCGATTCATCCATTAAATTTGCTCGTACTAAAGCTGTCATTAAAAACATCAACTATAAATTAACGCCAGGACTGTTAAAGCTGCTCTTTTCTCGGACCCCCTCTTCCCATGATTATACGTCAGAGGACCTTGACAAATATAAATCCATTTTATTGGATACCCATGCTCACAAAAGACAGTATGATCCCACGCAACAAGTGAATGCCAATATATCTCAAAAATATAAAACCATCATTGCAAAAATGTTTCCCACTAGTCAAAGTATTCGTCGTAAAGTGTCCGCTTCGGGAGTGACTTTTAAACCATTAAAACCTCTTGTGGATGTTACCTACTGGCACAATCCCAATAAGCTCGTCCAGCGGCTACAGTTGTTGCATGCCTCACGTCAAGCTGGCCATACCGGTCACGATTGGGAAATTCAAGAAATTGAACAAGAACTTCGAAATGCCAAAATTATTGTTTAAGCCCTCACCCATTAAAATGGGTATTGCTCACGAGTTGCATCGCCCAGCTAGGCGTCACTATCCACGACTCAAGGTGATTTCACGAGGTGTGGATGAACTTTGGCAGGCTGACTTGGTTGAAATGATACCCTATGCTGGCGTTAACGACGGTGTACGCTATATGTTGACCGTCATTGATGTCTATTCCAAAATGGCCTTTGTTGAACCTGTGCGTCGAAAGTCTGGCCCACTAGTTACCAAGGCCTTTCAACATATTATTCAACACTCCCAACGTCAACCTCAGCTGCTACAAACCGACCAGGGGAAAGAATTTTTCAACAAGGACTTCTCCAGTTTTCTCAAATCTAAGGATATTCACCATTACACCACGTACAGCAATCTCAAAGCCAGTGTGGTCGAGCGGTTCAACCGAACATTGAAAACCCATATGTGGAAAGCGTTTACCGCTCAGGGCAGTTATCGCTGGTTGGACATGTTACCTGACCTAGTGTCACGTTACAATGACACCAACCATAGAACGATTGGGACCAAGCCACGTCTCGTAACTAAAAATATTCAGCGATTGGATAAACTGTTTAACCCCATAAAAACAGCTGATCCTAAACGTCACCGACTGAACATTGGGGATTTTGTTCGTGTGAGCAAATTTAAGTCTGCCTTCAATAAGGGTTACACGCCTCAGTGGGGGACTGAACTATTTCGAATTCGTCGAGTCAACTTGGACACTCCAGTCACCTATTTACTCGAGGACCTCAACCATCAACCCATAAAAGGTAGATTTTATCTCCATGAACTTCAGAAAACAGCATTTCCTCAGCATTATCTTGTGGAAAAAGTGTTGAAACAAAAAGGAAATAAACTCTACGTCAAATGGTTAGGGTTTAACTCTACGTTTAATTCCTGGATCAATAAATTACATGTTGTGTGAACCTGTGTACTTTTTATTTATTCACCCA
The DNA here is from genome assembly GCA_946902985.2 of Meconema thalassinum. NCBI lineage: Eukaryota > Metazoa > Arthropoda > Insecta > Orthoptera > Tettigoniidae > Meconema > Meconema thalassinum. Next base: position 38,954,942 of record OX336394.1, read on the forward strand.
TGTTGTACACCACCTATAGCTCTATGTGTACAGCGCTCCGCGCTTCATGCATGTTCATACATGTTTGTCTTTCCCTTTCCTCCTGTGTTCTCTCATACATTACCCCTCCCCTCTCCCTCCCTTCACCTCCCACCACTGCTGTTTGCAGCTCTTGCCTATCTATTGGTTGTGACATCACTCCGACAAGTTGCATCATACTTTTTACTGATTCAGCGATTCCCACGCTTTGAACATTCTCTTATCGTGCACGTGGACAGATAACACCCAAGCGAACACCTGTGCCGGATCAAATTTCACCTGAACTTGCATTTTGTCACGTACGAAGCAAAACAGAATGTGACTTGTTAACAGTTATCGCGCACGTGGACAGATAACGTCCCAGGCGAACACCTGTGCCGGATCAAATTTCACATGAACTTGCATTTTGTCACGTACGAAGCAAAACAGGATGTGACTGGTTTAGCGTGCCTGTGGTTTCACACATGTGTGTGCACGCCTTTCGCACTTCCCTGCCAGCACAATGGTCAGATTATTTCACCTTCAAGCGTCACCTGTTGTCAAGTCAGATCGGAGCCTTCCAATAAGCTCAAATGACATTCACCTCCTGTAAGTTTGTTTTCTGTACTCGCTTCGATCAACATAGAACCAAGTTCTCATCACCGTTTACACGTTAAAGGTAAAATATCAAAAAAGGCACGCTCGCTCTGTCATACACCGACTCGTCGAAATATCAATTGATCTATTGAACACAGCCACCGTGGTCAGCGACAGGTTCGTTGAAACACACACACACACACCCAGCCGTATCGTCTCTCTCTCAACCGCCACGCTTCATGGACATTATAAACAGGCAAAGAAAAAGAAAACGTTTTTTCAACATGTATGGCGTTAGACCCATGTGAATTATTTTTTGAAAAAAAATATCTACCACATTTGAAAGGGGGTGTTAGCCCGAGTCCTAGGACACCTCGTACATGTCTCTAGCGTTATTGGTTCGTGAGATATCGGCAAAAATCACAAAAAACACATGTTTACCCCCAAAATCGCGTTTCCAAAATTTTTTAAAATTACAACGAGTGGTCTATAGCAAAGAGGACGTCTGCCCGAATCCTTGGACCCGTCGTACATGCCTCTAGCGTTATTGCTTCGTAAAATATTGGCAAAATCACAAAAAACATGTGTTTACCCCAAAATCGAGTTTCCAATTTTATTAAAAATTATAACGAGTGGTCCATAGGAGAGAGGACGTCACCCCGAGTCCTTGGACCTGTCGAACATGCCTCTAGCATGATTGGTTCGCGAGATATAGCAAAAAGTCTAAAATCACGTTTTTACCCCAAAATATTCTGTTTCCATCATTCTCAAAAACTTTAACCTATTACCAAAATACACAGGGTTTCGAGACAAGCCATTTGACACGTCATAGGACCAAATCCGACCATGCATTCGTGAGATATCGGAAAAAGTCTAAAATCACGGTTTTACCCCCAAAAAGCCTGTTTCCCTCATTCTCAAAACTTTAACCTATTAATAACATGTATAGGGCTTCGAGACAAGCGATTTGACACGTCACACATCCAAATCCGACCTTGCGTTTGAGATATATCGACAAACTTCGTAGGAAAGTAGGCGACTATCTGGCTCTCTCCTCACCACCAAAACCTCTTCTTATCGATCATTTTTTTTCAAAGAGCTCGCCCTCTTACAAAAATCCCAAGTGCGCATGCGTAAAAAACAAAAACAAAAATGTTCATCCATAGCGACAGCCAGAAAAACGCATGCGCGATATGAGCAACAACATTTAAGTTCATTTTAGCAGCGCACCTTATACATGTCGTATTTGAAAAGAGACTTTCACTAAAAATTACAATTTCACCCCCTAGTAGGGGTAGGTTTTATTTAGGGGTTGAAATGAGTGGTCCATAGCAAAGCCCCCGTCAGCCCGAGTCCAACGACACCTCATTCGTGAATCTCCGACAACGGGTTCGGGAATTATCGGCTCGCATTGGGAGTAGTGGTGGGGGGGGGGGGGGGGGGGGTTAGAAACCGCCTCACTCCCCTACTCACTGCTGCCATACACGTTGTACCGTAGATGCCTGTCGGCCAACATGTGCAGCGACAGTCCTTAGCGATAATCCAGCCTCACACAGCCCAATTATCTGAGCCCTCTCAAACGGCGAAAGTTGTTGATAGCGTGCTCTTCTCTGTCGTCGAGGCATGTTTGACGGCGAACACTTCTCTGCACAGACTGCAAGTCAACTATGCTACACCAGAGTCCGTATACTGGAGTTGATTCCTCCGCGACCAATCACGTGGGGAGACCTGTAGCAACAATCCAATGGGTCTGAAACTTTGATCGTTTACATACCTACATGGCATCGTTCCATATCTTGAAAATCAACACAAACGACCAATGCCTTCATGGTGTTGCAATTTCCATTTTCTTCAGTGTATTTCATACATTTTTAGGTCATAGAAATCCGCCCCCTAGAAATAACATTCCTGGTTATCTAGATGAATGTTGATGTATCACTATTAAAGAGGTTATTTGCACATAGCCTAAGTTTATAAAGTATTGATCAGGCAGAACTTTTAACCTGTTTATTATTCATAGAAAACTCTGCAACAGTTAACAAGGTGACCTCATACCTGCCAACCTCTCAAACTGAAAAATCGGGAGATTTTGAAGACGATCGATGCCTAATCATATTTCTTCGCCATATTACCGAGGAACCGACAAAATCACTCCACACACATAATTTCACGTGTTTAACAGAAACAATATTCCGCAACTTACAACTACCTCTCGCCCACAGGCTATTACGAAAACTTCTAGGAACACATGCTGAATTAACCATCCACTATTTCAAACAAACAGATATTCAAATCCAACTAAGAGGGGCACGTAGTTATGGAAATTATCTATAAATTATCGAATAAAGCGAAACTGCGGTATCGAAACACACTTCATGTAAAATCGAGCTGTTCGATGGATGACTGGAGTTTGTCATCAGACACTTTTAGTCCGAAATTACACACAGGATTTGAAAAAATTAGGAGATTTAATACGTCAAGCGGGAGGGCGGGTGAAACGGTGTAAAATCGGGAGAGTTGGCACGTATGTGACCTGTATAAATTTTCAATTGAGTGGAATGCAATGAAATGGTTGTAAACTGGGATAAAAGTTACCTATAGTAAAACATCTTCTTTAACATTTGTCCCACAAATTAACAGGGTCTGCTTTTTTGGTTCTCTGTCGCCATATTACACAATTGTGTGCCATGTCAGGATGAAGTTGGGCAATTTTTGTCATGTAGGGTGTTAAGCCAATGCTGTCTCGGTCGTCTGCTTCAGTAAAACATCTATAAACCAAAATACTGACCCGATTTTGGAAAGGTTAAAAACTGGTCCATAAGTTACATTCAAATCATTTAGTATTGTCAAATCTTAATATTATAATTATATCGTATGGCCTTGGGTGCCGGATGCAAGCTTTGTTATTTGACACCCAAAGGGCGGCTTGCATGTCGAATTCCATCGTTCCTTGGAACGCTATGAGAGTCAAGGAGGTTAGATGTCTAAGATCCTTGACACTATAGCGCTTTCTAGTAAAGAATGGAGGAACTTTGTGTTGGCGGAAAATCCAGACATTAATTTTGCCATTATGAACACGCCCTACTGAATTCAAATGGGTTCTTTAACATGCCAACAATGTACGACATGCATGTCGTGATTTTTGTCGCCTTTCGAAAATCACTTACCACGGCCAGGAGCGAACCTGCTAGCTTGGGGTTGGTAGTTCGACACGTTAACCAGTCACCCACCGTGGCAGGCATCTTAATATTGATCAGTAATCCTTTATGAGAGTATGAAATTTTCCTTGGATCTACTGAGGGACACTTGTTTTCATAACTTTTTTATTGTATGCTACTCTCAAAATCAAAGGAAAGAGACTTGGAACACTGTGGGTGTACATAACTTGGATAACCAAGCTATTAAGACTCCCGAGTAACAAACAATAACTATCCCTTATATTTTGTCCATTAACTGTTACAATTTTAAAAAAGTCCTCTCGGCACGCCGGAAGGCGGAGGTAGATTTCACCGGACAAACTTGGGGATAGGCGAAAATAGGCAGAATATGCAGGTTTTCGTAGAAGGATCAGACCTCATTTATTGCGAGAAAGTATTTTATAATTGGAGCTTGATTAACTTTGTTTTTCGTCATTTTATGCATATTTTAAACATTTTATTGTCTTATGGGGACGGTAACCTTCTTGTCATTTGGGGTCCATTTTTAGCCTATTTTCAATTTTGAAAAATTTTTGAAAAAATAGGCTTATGAGATCACCTTTTGTCCGTGTGTGTGTGTGTCCCTAATAAAATCTAAACGGCTGGAGCGATTTCAATGAAACTCGGTAAGTTCATAGCACTATTCCCGGCGACCTCGACCGTGCCCTTCAAATTTTGTTATGTCTCACCAATCCAACATGGCGGCTGTGCGAAATATTTCACTAGCATTCAATATCTCCGAAACTATTACCGATATCGCCCTGAAATTGTGTACAGTGATCAAGGGCACTACTAGAAGTTCACCTATGAGACTTTCAAAAACCTGGTGACTACAAAACCAACATGGCGGTCAAGCGAAATTGAGACTTTTAAATAGACATTTCTCGCGATTTAACTATCCAAACGTAATTAAACTTGGTACAGCAAATGTTTATACACATTGTAATGCACTGGAGTCAAATTTAGTTCAATTGTTTACATAACCTCAAAATGGCGGCTGTGCGAAATATTTCACTGACATTCTATAACTCCGAAACTATTACAGATATCATCATGCAATTTTGTACGGTGATAAAGGGTACCGATACAAGTTTACCTACGTATATTTCATAAACCTGTAAAGTACAAAACGAACATGGCGACCAAGCGAATTTGAAATATTTTAATAGACTTTTCTCGTGATTTAACTCTCTGAGCGCAGTGAAATGTGGTACAGTAAATGATTTTGCAGATTGCAATGCACTGCCATCTAATTTAATTCAATTGTTTACATAACCTCAAGATGGCGGCTGTGCGAAATTTTAAAATTAAGTTTTTATTCTTGTGTCGTAATCATGCGATCGAAGTGAAAGTTTGAATAATGAAGCTAGGCAATAATTGTCCTTGAATGGTACATAACTCTATGGCCTATACATATAACAGTCCTAAATGGCGAGCTTCCGAAATATTTAGACGGTTCTCAATATCTATGATTATTTTACAGCAACCAAACTGAATTTTTTTATGTTCATAGAGACTATGAACATATGTTCACCTATAGGACTTTCAGTGACCTGGTGAGCACAAATCCAACATGGCGACGACGCGAAGTATACATATTTAAATGGACGTTTCTCGCGAATTAACTATCCGAGTGCCGTGAAATGTTTCACGTTAAATGCTTATACAAATGTTGATCCACTGGCATGTAATTTATTTCAATTGTTTGCATAATCACAAGATGGCTGGTGTGCGTACTTTTAAAATCTCGTTTTTACTTCTTGTGTTCTAATCATGCGATTGAAGTTTGAATACCACACGTACACAATAATCTTAATGTAATAGTACAAAAATAAAAATCCATCCTGGCGACCATATGAAATACTTAGACGGTTCTCAATATCTACGAATCTGTTACAGCAATTAAACTGAAATTTTGTATGTTGATAGAGACAATTAACATGAGCAGGATATATGAAAATAGGCTGTATAGTTCTTCACGGAACTACTTGTGGTCACACTGTCCTTATGCAAGGTTTCGACACTGATGTGTAACTATGTAACGGTCTGTTACTTCTTCACGCAAAATTATATCTCCCGCATAGATTGAGTTGGTTCCTCAGTTTAGGGGCTGCGACAAGGCGGTCATGTAACCCCGTGTACTTTGGGTGAGAGTAGAATCTGTCTGATAAACGGTGTGAATTGTGATGGCTGTATTAGTCTGTAATTCAGGTAAGGACTGCAGACGGTCAATTTCAAGCAGTAGTTCCCAATGTTGCCACCAGATACTACCGTCAATGACACCTAGCTGTGAACTTGGCTACTAGATGCCACCGCAACCAGCAACTCGCAACGAACGTTGGAACTTCCCCTCCAACGGAATGCATACTGAGGGATTTTTAGCGCTCTTAGAAAATCCGATGACTTCGGCCGGCTTTGAACCCGCGACCTTGGGCATAGAAGTTCAGCATGCTACCAGTTACGTCACCGAAGCCGCTTCACACTTAGTCAGATGGAAATCTGAATCTGATCTTGTGCAAGTGCGTTGTCATGGCAACGTCTGATAGCTCTTGGCATTTTCTTATAATTCCGAAATCATTTTTCTCATCCCTTGGCGTAATGGTGGGTCATATCAAAAATTCTTTCATACAAAAGTTTTAGGTAATTATTAGGGGAATATTGTCCATGTTGATATTGTGCCTATTAAGAGATATAGGATTAATGTTTCCCGAAAAACCCACTTTTTCCCACCCCTTTGGTCAAAGGTTGGTGCTACAAAATAACTCTTCAAACAGAAATTTTTGGGCTTTATCCAACACATAGTATGAACTTTGAACGGTTTCGATATTTCACATATTAAGAGAGTTATAACAATATTTCACTTTTTCGAAAAAAGCCCCCAATTTTCACCCCCTTCGACCGATTTAGCCCAGTAACGAACTCGACCGATATTTTATCGGTAAAAAATTCAAAGTGATTGGTGCAAAATTACGGCAGTTATCGTGTCCACAAGAAACTGATATATATATATATATATATATATATAAACTTTTGAACTGACGGTGGTTTTGGGGTCTGGGGGATGTGAAACGCGAAGATATGTCGAAATTTTCCGGAAGTCGAAACATGGTACCCATTGCAATAGTTAGCTTTCTAATGAAATCTACCTAATATTAAATGTGTAAAATGAGTGTAGCATATATCATACAAATATACAGTATAATGCTATTTAATTTCCACATTTATTCATAAATTAAATCAGTTTCATTACCTGTATCTGAGTACCGTATATACGCGAATACTACCTGCAAGTTTAGTTTTCTTCCAAAAATTGGAAGTGAAAAATTATTTGAGTCAAGGTTCCAAACTCCTCTCACCTAATTTCGATGTCATTGGCTCGCCACACTCGATATACAATGAAAAGACGTTGACTGCAACTCCAAACATTCACGCACAAGAGGGCTTCCACTTTTATTAGTTTGTTCACTTGACGTGTGACACACCACCTTCGCTTCCCTATGCATTATGAACTTCCGATTTGTCAGGTAATGGAAGCAATGAGATTTTCTTTGCCACTAACTGAACAATTTGTTGTTGCTAGTAAAAATAAAAGTTGTAAAAGGCACCAAGAATGATGTTATGCAATTGTGTATAATGCGAATGTCCTAATTGTTATTCATTTTGATGTGAAATGCCAGCTAACATTGTGCCACAGTACAACATTTGTTTCCTAAATGTCACACATTCCTCCAGTTATTTTACAGCAGATTATGATGAAAATTATCTATAGTTGTGAGAAAGAGAATGCTTCTCCAAATGTGAGAATATATTAACTGTATGGACGACAAGGTTTGTTTTTCTACAGAGCGATTTACTTTCATAGGCGCGCCGGTTTTTATACTTACAAGGAGAGGTCGCCAAGTGGTTTACTAGAAAAGTGTTCAAATTTGGAGCGTTTGCTCTTCATAAGAAAATATTTTGGCTGTGTTTGAGCGTTTTTGCCAATGGCCCTTGGTGCGTTCAAAATTTAATGTTTAAAATCAAACCTCAAACTTGTGTAGTCCTATTCTCGCACACGTTCCCGTGGCGTAGTCGCTAGCGCATTGGCACAGTTTCCAGCCACTGGCCGGGTCTGTTTGGAACATAAGCCTCTCCAACGTCTTCTGTCTTCCCACCATCTCTCAGCCTCCACCCTTGTCCAGTCTTCTCCTCTCTTCTTCACGCTTTCTTCCACCCCTTTCAGCCACCTGTCTCTCGGTCTCTTTCCTTCCCACATCGTCTCGTGTACCCTCCTGGGTATCCTCTTCTCCTCCATTCGTTTTACATGTCCATACCATCTAAGTCTAGATTTCTCTATATCATCCTGTAATGGTTCCTTCTTCATTAATTCTCTGGTCCTCTCATTTCTTATTCTGTCCATCTTTGTAGCTCCAATACTGCTTCTCAAGAACCTCTGGCCTGTATTTTGCTCTTCTCCCAGGTCTCCGAGGCATACGTCAGGATAGGGACAGAGTACGTCCAAAATATGATCTTTTTGCTGTTCTGAGGGACATCCTTGCTCCATAACAGGCTTCCCACACTCCTCCAGAATGCTTCTGCCTGTCTCCCCCACTCATTTATTTCTCTATCGTTTCTTCCATTATCTTGTATCAGGCTTCCCAGATACTTGAAACTCTCCACTTTCTTCAGCTGTTCCCCACCAATTGTTATTCCCATTGTGGTTCTTTCCTTCTTCCTTGTTGTGATCACCATCTCACTCTTATTTATGCTAAATTTCATCCCATATCCTTGTATTATTCCTTCCCGCACGTCCAACTGTTCCTGTACCTCCTCCTCCTCCTTGTCTCCCCAAATCACCTGCAAACACCATTGCTTTCATCTTTCCTTCCCCAATTACTTGTGCCACTCGGGATATTATGTCATCCATCACCACAATGAAAAGTAACGGTGACAGTGCACTTCCTTGTTTCAGGCCGTTTCTCTGTTCCAACCAGTCTGATCTCTCTCCTCCCACTTTCACACAGCTCACACTTCCCTTGTACATCTCCTTTATCCTCTTTATAGTCCATTTCCCTACTCCTCTATCTTCCAGGGACTTCCATACTTTGTTTCTGCATACACTGTCATATGCTTTCTCAATGTCCAGGAAGGCCATCAGTAGATCTGTTCCATACTCATAGTGCTGTTCTTGTAACTGCCTTACAGCAAAAATCAAATCCACTGTGGCCCTTCCTGCTCTGAAGCCATGTTGCTCTTCCCTCATCCCTCCTTCTATCCTTGTCCTAATCCTCCTATCCAAAACTTTCTCAAATATCTTTGCACAATGACTCATCAGTGTTATTCCCCGGTAGTTTCTACATTCTGTTCTACTACCTTTCTTGAAGATCGGGACAATTATTCCTTTTTTCCAGTCCTCTGGGGTCTTCCTTTCCTTCCATGCTGTCCTCATCACTCGGTACAACCATTGTATCCCCACCTCTCCTGCTGCTCTCACCATCTCCCACTCAACTCATCCACACCCGGTGCCTTCCCTCCTTTCATCTTCCTCACTGCATCTTCCACTTCTTTCCATGTTAAGTCCTTTTCTGTTTGCAGTTCATCTTCCTCTTCCCCGATTTCTTCCACCTCGCTGTGGTTTCTATTTGGGTTCAGAAGTTCTTCAAAATATTCTTTCCACATTTTCTTCAGTTCAAACTAAACTTTATAAAAAAAAATTATTTAAAATTTTAAAGTGTTTTTTAAATGTGTTAATCAAGCTAAAATTAAGCCAATAAGATGGTCAACAAAGCAACGGGATCAATCTCGTATTATGGTGTCTTTTGTATTATGTTTCAATGCCTTGTTGGATATAGTTTTTTGAGTGCTTTTTCATATTTTCCTGCAATGTGCATGCTTTTTTTTGGTGATAATGTGTTTTTGATGGATGTACAACGTTCCAATAACTTATATGGCTGAAGAAGGGTCATTTTAGACCCGAAACATGTCCCATTGGCAATAAACCTCTAATTGTCCATAACAAAAAGTATTGATTGGGCGGAGACCCCTCACTCCATTAAAATTGATTTGTACACGTCAATACGGACCTTGTAAAATGGAAAACTTTCCAGCTAATCTATGTCTAGGGATAGGAAAAATTTGCAAATTATTAAAGAAGTAATACACGAGTGGTAATCTGTTTTAATAACCCTATAATTGGCAAAAAGAATGGTTTTTAAACTTGCGGAATTTTGTGAATTCAGCATGAAAACTCGAATTTATGCTTTTTATTTTGTTAACTCAATGGACTCCCGATAATTTGTGGCACAAACTTCCTCGAATTATCGAAAACCGCAAATTATTTGCAATTATGTTTTTAAGCCTAGCAGAAACAAAACTATGGTATTGGTTAAAATATTGAAATGTATTTTATGAACATGCAAAAAAAAACACCACTCTTTATAACATTGTATTGAAGACACAGATCAAAACGTGCCACTGTTTCCTGAACCAGGTAGCCTTCTTGGTTTCAATCTGTAGTGTACCTGTCAAGAGTACTTGAAAGATATTGTGCAATTTATGACTGAAGTAGTAAGTAGGGACTGATAACTCTGGTGTTGATTTTCTCAACAACGTTTCACACGACAAAATACCGGTACTTGAGATTCAAGTACAGTCCATGTTCATCAAAGAATTTGGCGCAGACATCACTGAACTCATCACTTTAGAAGGCCAGTCTTATCCAACTGTTCACCTTCTGTAAAACAAAAATATTGGATTGCAGTCGAAATAAATCAGAAACCCTTATGGATGTTAAATTGGCAGGTGAAATGCTAAAGGAAGTGCATTACTTCTGTTACTTAGGAAGTAAAATAACCAGTGATGGACGAAGCAAAGAGGATAAAAAAAGTAGGTTAGCACAGGCAAGGAAAGCATTTCTACAGAAAAGGAATCTGTTCGACATCGAACATAGATTTAGGTATTAAGAAGTAATTTTTGAAGCATGGCTCTCTATGGAAATGAAACATGGACTATTGGTGCAGTAGAAAAGAGGAGAATTGAAGCGTTTGAAATGTGATGTTACAGGACAATGATTAAGATCAGATGGGTAGTGTTGAAAATGAGAACTTTATTAGGGCTTTGGACTGAAAATGGCGTATTGTTATATTGTTGAACCAGTATGATGTATCTTGTTTATTCATGTTTTATTCTTTGCAGATCGATAGTTGTATCTTGTTGACAAACCAATTAATTAAAAGAGAGAAAAGCATAAGCTGCAACAAAATTTAAGAAGATACATGTTTTGTTATTATATTAGCGATATTGGGAAGTGGTGAATCGGGTAGATTCATCGACGTTCCAACATTTGGTGACCCCGGCGTGATCATATCCCATAGATACCGGTAAGTTCAAGTTTGAATATTTACGACAGTATTGGACGATATGGCGAGCTATATAAAGAAATGAACGCCAGTCAGAAAAGCATTCATGAAGACTTATGAGGCTCTTATGAGCGAATTGGTTGGGGAAAGCCCAAAAGAGAAAGTTATAAAATCAAAATTCGCGACCTTGGAAAGGTTATGTGGCGAATTAAATGTACTTGATGAGCAGATTTCTACAAAGTTCATGGAAGATGAGGATAAAACTGAGTCAGATTTTGACAAAGAATATGAATCGGTTGCAGAATATAGGGAGAAATTGGACTGTGTGCGCATGGAGATGGAGTCATTTACTTTAAGATGTAATCAGGTAGCACATCAACTTACTATTCAAGACGTCAGATCTTCCACAACCTACCAGACAAAGATGAAATTGCCCAAGATCGAACTTAAAAAGTTTAGTGGTGAAATTAAGGACTATTTTGCGTTTTGGAGTCAGTTCAAGCGTATTCACGAAGATGATGATTTAGCAGATGAAGATAAATTTCAATATTTAATTCAGTCCACTACAGAGGGCTCCAGGGCTCGTGGTATTATCGATAGCTTCCCATGCACTGCACAAAACTATAAGAAGGCTGTGGAGTGCTTGAAAAACAGATTTGGTAGAGAGGAACTACTAATTGAATACTATGTGAGGGAGCTTTTGTGTTTAGTAATAAACAATGTTTCGGATTCAAAGGGTAAACCCTACACAGCCAAAATGTATCATTCGCTCGCTTCACATCTGCGTGCGTTAGAATCTTTAGATGTTACCTCAGACAAGTATGCTGCCATGTTATTCCCTCTTGTGGGGTCATGCATACCTGTAGATATGTTAAGGGTGTGGCTGAGAAACACAAAAGGAGCCAGTGAAGAAAGTGTAAATAAACTGTACGAGGACAAATTAAACAACCTTTTGATTTTTCTGAAAGGTGAAGTAGAAGGTGAGGAAAGGATTTTACTGGCCAAAGCAGGACTTAGACTAGGCGAGGAAAATGACAAAGGAGAACGTATTGCTGAAGAAATGCTCCCCACAGCAACCAGTCTTCTATCAGGTGAGAAGAGAAAATGCTACAATTCTTGCTTGTTTTGTGAGAAATTGCACGAGAGCAAGGAATGCTTCTTGGCTCAAAAACTATCTCGTGAACAAAAGCAAGATGCTTTAAAAAGGAAAAATGGTTGTTTTGCCTGCCTTAGACAGGGACATAGGGCCAAAGATTGTAAACAGAGGCTTAGTTGTATCGTCTGTTTAAAGAGGCATTGCACAATAATGTGTCCTGATATACCGTCTAGACAGAAAATACAAGATACTGAAGAGGAAATTATGTCGAACCAAAATACTTCTCTATCAAATCAGTGTTGTTCGGAAACAATTTTACAGACGTTGTTGGTGAATCTAGAAAATAATGGAAGGACACGGACGATAAGAGCAGTCATTGACACAGGTTCACAGCGTTCATATATACTGAGAAGGAGTTTCCTTCCACCAAGTCTGAATCTGTGATACATGCCTTATTTGGGGGTGCCGTGACAAAAAATATCGAACACAAGTGTTACAAAATTTGCCTCAGGAGTATAACAGATGATTATTCTTGTTCAATTGAAGTGATGGACCAACCAGTTATATGTGGACCTATCAGACGACCAAAATCAAGTTTGTGGGTGGAAGAACTTCAAAGGAAGGGAATATTTCTCACTGATGTTGGACGTGGCCAACCATCGATCGAAATCTTGATCGGAGCTGATGTAGCAGGTCAACTGTACACTGGAAATATGCATGTATTAGAGTGTGGACTAACAGCAATGCAGACAAGGCTGGGGTGGGTGGTCATGGGAAAATTGGAATCTTCAAATAAAGCCACTCATGCCGCTTCATTAATCACTCTTCTGACCCATACTAATCTTCTACCAGAGTTGTGGAAACTGGACACTCTTGGAATAACGGATCCATGTGAAACAAAACGGAATGAAGAAATAGAAGCTGCAGTGCAAGATCATTTTAGGAGGACAGTAAAAAGGAATCCTGAAGGACGATATGAGATCAGTCTACCCTGGACAGAATTCTGTGAAGTACTTCCAGACAATCGAGTTTTAGCTGAGAAGAGACTGATATCTACAACCGCAAAACTGAAGGAAAAGGGGAAGTTTGATGTCTACAACGAAGTACTTCAAACATGGTTATTCGAGGGAATAATCGAAGAGGTCACTCAAGATGAAGAAAGAGATACTGCTCATTACTTGCCTCATCGAGGAGTTTTAAAGATAATTCTACAACAAGCGTTCGTCCGGTCTTTGATGCTTCGTTTAAATCTAAAGGCGGGCGTTCGTTAAACGATTGTTTGGAGAAGGGACCTAACTTATTGGAAAGGATTCCGGAAATTCTATTAAGGTTCCGTCAACGAAGATTTGGTGTCGTTTCTGATATTAGGAAGGCGTTTTTACAGATCTCTATCGCGAAGAAAGACAGAGATTTCTTGAGATTCCTTTGGTGGAGAGGCACTGAGCAAACAGAGATCAGTGTTTTGAGGCACTGCAGAGTAGTCTTTGGAGTGAACTGCAGTCCTTTTCTTTTGGGAGCAGTTATCAACCATCAAGCCTCCGTGGCTTAGGCGGCAGCACGCTGGCCTCTCACCGCTGGGTCCGTGGTTCAAATCCCGGTCACTCCATGTGAGATCTGTGCTGGACAAAACGGAGGCAGACAGGTTTTTCTCCGGGCACTCCGGTTTTCCCTGTCAAACATTTCATTCCAGCAACACTCTCCACTATCATTTCATTTCATCTGTCATTCATTTAATCATTCTCCCAGAGGGGTGCGTCAGGCCTCGGCAGCCGGCACAGTTCATATCCTCGCCGCTAGATGGGGGCTTCATTCATTCCATTCCTGACCCGGTCGGAGACTGGAAGCAGGATGTGGATTTTTTATCAACCATCACTTAGACCTATACAAAGATGATCTAGAGAATACTGCAAGGAAACTGAAAAGCTCATTTTATGTCGACAACTGTCTTGCGTCATTTGACTTAGAGAAAGAGCTACTGAGGTTCAAAGGGGAGTCAACTGAAATGATGGCTGAAGCAAAATTTGATCTGAGGGGCTGGGAAAGTTCTGCCTGGTCTTCCACAGAAGGTAATAGTGAGCCAATGCATGTGCTTGGATACCTGTGGGAAAGGGAAGGCGACACCTTATGTTGTGAAGTAAAATCCATAATTGGGAAAGAAGGGCCTGTAACCAGGAGAAGTATTTTGGCCACGGCGCAAAGAGTGTTCGACCCACTAGGCTTCTGTTCTCCTGTCACTCTGTGTCCTAAGTTACTTCTGCAAGAGAGTTGGAAAATGAAACTTAGTTGTGATTCTGAAGTTTCTGAATAAATAAACAAGAGGTTCACTAGATGGGTTGAAGAACTCACTTCCTTAAAGAATGTGAAAATTCCCAGATGGGTCTCGATTTCAGATGTGAAAACATATTCCCTGCACACTTTCTGTGATGCATCAAAATTGGCATACGCTTCTGTTGTGTACCTGAGGTGTACAAATGGGGAAGCAATTTCCATACAGCTGGTACAAGCCAAATCAAGAGTGGCACCGCTGAAGAAAATCACCATCCCAAGGTTAGAACTGTTAGCCTGCTGTATAGGAGTCCGCTTGGCGGCGAATGTGAAGAAAAGTCTAGGATTAAAAGACGTTAAGGAATTTTATTGGACTGACGCATCTGCTGCCCTGCTGTGGATAACTGGAGGAGGACAGTGGGGAACCTTCATACAGAACAGAGTGAATGAAATCCGTACCAACAGCAGAGCCGAGGATTGGAGACATATTCCGGGTCACGAGAACCCAGCTGATCTACCATCCAGAGGTTGTAATGTCAGTATGCTTCTGGAATCCCGGTGGTGGGAGGGACCTACCTGGCTTAGGTTAGAAGAAGACCGCTGGCCTAAGTCGGAACTCATCATCAACGAGGCAGAAGTGTCTCAAGAAAGGGAAGCGGTAGTTGCATTAACAGTTGGAGTCCAAGAAGAGATGTGGTATACGAGATATTTTTCTTCTTATACAAAGATTCTGAGAACGTTAGCTTGGATTCTTCGGTTCGTCAACAATGCTCGGAAAGGAAACCAGGTTCACAAGGGAGATGAATTGTCGGTCGAAGAACTGAATACTGCAGGAAAGACAATAGTGAAAACAACACAAGAAGCGGCGTTCACATCGAAACGGAAGGATGTGAACAATTTGTTAGTATTCCAGGATGCTGAAGGTATTCTGCGTGTAAAAACCAAATTAACGAGCAGATGCGAAAAGGAGTGTTTCCAGTATCCTATAATCCTTCCAAGTGATCACGATATAGTTGAACTAATGATTCAAGATCAACACCTGAAGCTGAATCATGCAGGAGTTCATATTCTTCTGATGACGTTGCGAGAGAATTTCTGGATCTTAAGAGCAAGGAAGACAATCAGTAAGGTCATATCCAAATGTATCAGATGTAGGCGTCACAATTCTAAGAGGATCGTTATGATCCCTGGAACGCTACCTGAAGAAAGACTCCGTGACGTGGGTGTGTTTGAAGTTACTGGAGTAGATTTGGCAGGTCCTTTGATGCTAAGAGATGGAAGAAAAGGTTGGATAATACTGTTCACTTGCGCTGTGTATAGAGCTATCCATTTAGAGCTTGCAACTTCGTTATCGACAGAAGAATTTATGCTTGGTTTGAGGAGATTCATTGCTCGGAGAGGTCGTCCCCGAATAATTTACAGTGACAATGGAACAAATTTTGTTGGTACTGATAACCTGTTTCAGTCTATTGACTGGAAGAAAGTTGAGAGTGAGACATCGATCAGAAGGATACAGTGGAAATTTAACCCGCCCACTGCTGCTTGGTGGGGCGGCTGGTGGGAGCGATTGATCCAAATGGTGAAGAAACTTTAGAGGCGAGTGTTGGGACAAGCTTCTCTCAGCTATGAAGAAATGATCAGTGTATTGTGTGACTGTGAGGCTACAGTGAATTCAAGGCCATTAACTTATGTGTCAGAAGATTCTGAAGACTTGCGACCTCTGACTCCGGCTATGTTTCTCCAGAGTGTGACAGAAGTAGGAGTGCCTGATTTAGATCACCTGGACCAATCCAACCTAAGCAAGAGGTTGCAGTACCGACAGCGTCTCACAGAGGAAATAAGAAAAAGATTTAGGGTGGAATACCTTGGTCAATTGGTCCAGCAGCGGCCAGAGAAGGATCAAACACAACTGAAAATTGGGGATGTAGTTCTGATAGAAAAGGATGATAAGAAGAGGACATTCTGGCCTATGGCACGTGTTTTGGACGTATATCCAGGGAAAGACGGCCATATTAGAGTCGCGAAATTGAAGACAGCTACAGGGTGTCGAGCGATGACCTTTTTTCAAATTCCCGTATTTCCCGTACGAAAATCCACCGAATTCCCGTATATTTTAGAATCCTCTAAGACTCGAGTTCGCATACCGAATGGCTGAAAAATGAATCTTAAAGCGCGAATCAAGATTTTCTGGCGTAAGTGTAAATGCATTTTTGGAGACACTTCCGCAGCCCACGGGTGATGGCGAGATTTAGGCCTAATCCGTAGCGTGAGCAAAGCGCGCGCGCGAGTGAACTCTCTCGCAGATGGGATGAGATGAATTGTATGGTACCGTAACCGTATAGAGCTTCCACGAGTTAAAATGGCACCGAAGCTTATGCATAGCGATCTTCCGGTCCACGAATCTCCATTTGATTTTCATTGGCAGTGAATCGTTCGTTCGTGATTATCTTCTTTATTATTTCGGATTGTGGTTTTGTTTTTAAGGCGTTCAACTTATGAAATAAGAACTAGAGGGTTGGCCTTTAATGATTATTCCAAAAGCAAGTGTCTCCTAAAAGAGTAATTAGTAAAACTTCGCATCAAAGACGGCCATAACAAACAGCTTGCCTACAAAGTGTGCGTTTTGCACATTTCAAACGACTGTGGTCTAACATATTTTAGACTACAATAATTAAGTTGGTGCAAATTAAACATGTTATATGTGAGAATATTATTATAATTTGCTATCCGGTTGTTATATTAGTAGGCTATATTATGCATTAACGTGGCCCGTTTAAATGCTAAATTGTGACGGATGCTACGAGTTATAGGTTATTCGCCGTACCGGTAGGCCTAATATTTACTAACAACGCATAGTTTCTTCCTTAGTATTTATTTAATCATTATAATTATAATAGCCTATCTATTAACACTTATTTAACCAATAATCATTTTATAATCCTATACATACTCCAGGTATTGCAAGAAAGCGATATTTGATAGCACATGCCGTTCCACCTTAAAATCCAACCGTGCCCAGTTTCAGTACCTATGGAAAATATTACCGTAAGTTAATAAACCAAACAACTAGCGACATTTTGTTTGAAATGCTCATTTACATCTTCACCCTAGTCTACGTAAAGTACCATACGGTAATCACTGAAAGGGTAGGGTGGATATGACCTGAATTTCACAAACGAACCTCATTTTGCATGAATTATGGAACCCGAATCCTAATGGAGTTATAGATTATCTGCATTTAGAAAAATGCTAGTCAATAATTTAAAACAAGATGCCAGAAAACTAAATACAAAAAGCTGCGTGCCTACTACGGTGTAAAGTTGCTCCGTGAAAAAAAGTACACCTCGCCAAGATTATAGGCCTACGATGTTCATACAGTTAAATACAATCTTCCAATTGGAGAAAAACTTTCTTTGTCACGATCTTATAAGCAATTCAAACATAAACTTATGTAATTTACGGGAAAATGTGCAAAATTGAGCGACTACGAATGTAGTTAGCTGACATTTCGCATCATGAATAAATGAGGAATTAACACATGCAGAGCTTTCTCACTGCACACAGCTGAAGATCATATCATTCTTGGTGCATTTTACGTTCTCTTAACAACAATAATTTGCTTATTTACATGCAAGGAAAATTGTAGTACACAGTTCCCATTGCTTCCATTACCTGACTACTAAACCAGAAGCTGGTGATGCATAACCATACACCGGTGGCGCGTCCTATGGCAAATGAAAGATCGAAAGAAAATGTAAGATCTATAGGAGCCCGGAACAAGGCGATACAATTGTCTACACTACTGAAAATAGTCAAAATACCCTTTGTAATAATGAATAATAATTTTGGGTGTAATGTAGTAATAGATTTTACCCACCCACTATCCCTTTTTAGATCACGACTTTTATAGTAAAATTGGAGGTGTGTCCGCTATTACACGCGTACATTATGGGGCAAATACAGTATTGCTAACCCCGCGCATTCGGTACTGACAGCCTTCCAGTCACTTTGCCCCGCTTTTCCTCTCCGCAACCCACGGTCGCCACATAAAAAGACCCTACGTCCAACCGCCACACGGCAAGAATTCTGAGCATGCGTCTCACCTACACCCTGTATTTCGAAGGAAACAACGCGAAGGATATGTCGGGAGCTTGGAACAGCTGAGATGTGTTGCTAAGTTTTTAGTGTTGTAAATCAACTGATTCGAATAATACACAGCGCTACACTTCAGACATTATTTCTGTACAATTATACGTAATATATTTTTAAAAAAGATCCTGAGTCAACGCCGAGGACATTCAACAGAGAAATACGATATTTTTAGATAAATAAATTACACACCGAAGCTATGATACCTTTATCATCGGTAAAAAAAGGAAGGAAGCTTGTAGTTTAACGTGACCGTTAATCTCGAGATCATGAGCCACGGAACCTCCTTTTTACGTGGAATCCGAACCACAGGACATGGCATTTCACTTCGAAAATCTCACATGCATTGGCCGGGAATCGAACCCGGACCGCCTTGGTGAGAGTTTATCATCGGTATTCAATTCAATAAATACGACAAAGAGGGCAAACACTCTACAGCTAATGAATATAAAAACACTCACCATGAGACCTTTATCATCGGTATTCTATTCAATAAATACGTCAAAGAGGGCAAACACTCTACAGCTAATGAATATAAAAACACTCACCATGCAATGATTATCCTTTAACATGAAACAAGAGTCTGAGTGGAGGTCGTTCACAGCTTACTACAGTAGTTGACAGATGCACACTCACTGAATCGCGACTCTCTACGGTTAATATTAGCTTTCGTGATAATACAAAAGTAAAGTTAAGGTAAAGACATATTTAGCACTGAGCTCTCAAACAAGCCCCTCTGTGGCGATATTATTGCCGTGGTTTTATATTGTCGAATTGTAGGCTATTGAATGGTAGACGGTATTTTGAACACTATGACGGGAAACAATAGCCCGTACTCTATTATCCATTGGCGCAAGCGAACTGACACCAATATATAAATTATCCTCAGCCACTTGGCAAGGGTTTCTTTGACACTCTCCATCCCTTCACTGTCCCTATCATAATCACCACCACCATTGTCTTCGTCAGAGCTTGATGAATTGCCAAGGTTAATAATCATTTCATCCACCGCGATATCCAGACCGCCTTCAGTATTTCTTTCTGTACATGCTGTACGGGATGTGTCCAGTCCTCGGGTCGAACTTCGGCGAAGTAAAAGTAACGAAACAATTACAATGAAAGGAAATCCGACACAGACAGTGGTTAACAAGCGACTGAAACAATGCCTGCCCATACGAGAAGAATTCTGTCACTTGTGTGGTGTATTTTGTGGCCACATGTAGGTGACGGGTTTTTGATAGTAAAATGTCGAGAGCTGTGAGATATTGTTTGTAGTTTTTGAAATTTATACATGTGTGACGCATTTGCATTGAGTGTTCCCACGGACTTGAAAACAATTTGGTATGTGCATCTCCCCTGAGAAAGACCATGGAAAGGCTAAAAACAGTAAAATTCCACACGCGACACGCCGCGAATACTTTTTAATTTAGATTTAATCAAAGTTGATAATAGAAAATAAAATAACCTAAAACGAAATTAAATAAGTCACTTTGACAAATACAAGATTGTTACTAGGAAGTTCAGTTATACACAGCACAAAATTAAGTTCTTTTGACAGTACTCCCCCCCCCCCCCCAAATCCTGGAGATCTTTCGCGGCTTTTCTTTCGACTGCCACCTTAGCCGTCGCTTCGCACCTGTTTTGCTTCCTCGAACACGGCGTAGGCGTTTCGTGCAGTATGGACTCTTGCTCATGGTTATCTTTTCTACTCCACCAGCTGCCCTCACAGCGTCCTGAACAGTATGTGATTGGCGATCATGCACTCCTTGTTCAGGGAGAAACCTCTGTCTAGAACTGCATTGTTGTGATAAAAATTCAGTATCATTTTAACGAAGCTTGTGAGATCGTTTTTGGCAGGAACTGAGGAAGGTGCTGAAGCCACTAATTCAGACCACAGCACGTCGAGCCGTGGCTCTTTTCCGCCGAACTGCTTCAAACGTGCAGTGACGGAGGGCAGTCTCAAAAGTGCGGAGTAGCTGCTCTTGATGCGGTCAGCCATTGCACCAGAAAGCAAATTCTTCTGATTACAAAGAATTTCCAGGGCAATGACGATCCTATCTTCTTCCAACTTAGAAGTCTCAATGACCCCTATAGGGTCTAGGCAGGAAATAGCACGGGTCTCTCATGAGCAAGGGTTGACCTCTCTTTGATTTTTTCAGCCCTAGGATACGAATGTACAATTTTTGGCAGTTGGTGTGAAATTGCAGCATATCCGCGTCTGGAATTTTCTGAGATCTTGAGCTGTTAGCTTCTTGAAGGACTGCTCTTGTCGAGAAACCAGGTCTCCTCTGTGAATAAAAATGCGGACTTATTCCTGTATGTCATTGTCAGCAAGGAGCGCGGAGATGGTACGGCCGGCGGTCGGCCGGGCAAAGCATGCATTCGACGTTGGCTGGGTTCTCATCCCGCTTAGCGCTCTAACGGTGGCGCAAATTGCGGGTGGCGGCGCGGTCTGCAGGCGAAATAGAAGACTGAGCGGGAGGACTCGACCGAGCGATCGGCGGCTAAGAAGTCAGGCATTATGAGACTTTTCAAGATTTCCCGTATCAAGTGCGAATTTCCCGTATTTTTCCCGGGTCTCTAAAATTCCCGTATTTCCCGTTTCGCTCGACACCCTGCAGCTAGTGGGGAGCCAATTCGACCTGTACAACGACTCTTTCCTCTTTAAGTAGACGTACCACTTCAAGCTGCTGGTGAAAGGGGAAGTATGGCAACAAAGATAGCACCACAGTGTTCATTGACAATGGCGGAAGCCACAAGAAGTGGCAGAGTGACAAAACTTCCTATGAGATTTTCTGAATGAATTGTGTGTTTCTTATTCATAATAATTGGTGTTTTGATTCATGTACATTTTAATCAAAAGGTGGGAGGATGTTGAAAATGAGAACTTTATTAGGGCTTTGGACTGAAAATGGCGTATTGTTATATTGTTGAACCAGTATGATGTATCTTGTTTATTCATGTTTTATTCTTTGCAGATCGATAGTTGTATCTTGTTGACAAACCAATTATTTAAAAGAGAGAAAAGCATAAGCTGCAACAAAATTTAAGAAGATACATGTTTTGTTATTATATTAGCGATATTGGGAAGTGGTGAATCGGGTAGATTCATCGACGTTCCAGCAGGTAGATAGGGTTACGAATGAAGAGGTATTAAAATGAGTGGGAGAGGAGAGATGTTTCTGGCGACTGCTAATGGAGAAGATATAGGTTGGTAGGACACATACTAAGACACCCAGGAATAGAAAACTTAGTTATAGAAGGAAGAGTCGAGGATAAGAACTGTAGGGGTAGACCAAGGTTAGAATATGTTAAACAGATTGCCTCGGATGTAGGGTGTGGTAGCTATGTAGAGATGAAATGATTAGCTCAGGGGAGGGAAGCATGGATAGCTGCATCAAACCAGTCAAAAGACTTAAGACTCAAACAAACAACAACACCTTCTAGATAGAGATCTCAAGAGAATTAAGCAAGCCCTTAAACTTACCGTTTCTGGAAATTACGGTAACAACATTAAGGAGTAGTTGGAGGGTTGTGGAAATGTGTCAAAAAGAGGGAAAACACATTCAGTTTTAATAAATGCTCTTACAAAATTAATCAGCTTGAGATCTGTAGACCCTGGGAACAAGTTTTAAAAATGTGTGTGTTTGATCCAGCAGAAATAGTGCCAATGAATATCAATGAGCATCTTGCAAAGAAAATTAAGAAGTTGCAATTCTGTGGAACACTGGAAGAAAGCGAGGTGATAAAGAGGATACAATGAACTGCAAACTTTATCAAGAAGCAGA
Source organism: Meconema thalassinum (assembly GCA_946902985.2). Taxonomy (NCBI): domain Eukaryota; kingdom Metazoa; phylum Arthropoda; class Insecta; order Orthoptera; family Tettigoniidae; genus Meconema; species Meconema thalassinum. Next base: position 38,977,368 of record OX336394.1, read on the forward strand.
TGCACGACAGGACCAAGACGTTGGAGTTTTGCAAGGAATGATATTTGCATTTCCAAAGTTCTCAGAATCTGTGTTGAAGACCATTTGGATACCCTATTCAAACGCTGACTGTGAATGTTTTTTTCAGCCTACACTAGAACGTTAAGTGATATGCGTCACTGTTTGTCACTATATATTTTGGATCCTTTCACTTTAGTATACTTTGAAGGACTGTGAAATGTGTCGTTAGTGTACAATTTTTTAATGCATATTTACCATGATATAAAAATATCCAAAAAGAGCTAAATTTTGCACTTTAAAACACCGTTTTCTTCACTTTTACCGAAAAATTCCTATCCCTAGTAATATCGTACTCTTGGGTTTGATCAGGGTTGCATTCATCGCTACCATGCACGTTTCTGGACCCCCAGCAGACACTAGAACTGGCATTTATATTGCAACTTGAAAGTTGGCAGCCATGTGCTGATTGCAGTGTCATCGACACCATTTCATGTTCACCAATCTTCTTTGGCCAGATAGTAGCATATAATACCGTATAACCTATAAAGAGAAACACATTGTAAGACATTGATACATTTCTACTCCATGTAGACTACTGTAGGTGTGTCCAACCCGCGGCCCTCGATCCCACGCATGCGGCCCACAGTGATATTTGTAAGCTATAATATTATTTATGAAATAAGTAGTCCAATTCTGTTTGGAATAAGATAAACTTGAAATAGCACGACTTTTTCCGTTCACAACACATGTGTTTGTGAAAGTTCATCTTACTCAAACCATGGAGATATACAGATACTGTCATAAATATTCGTACACGTACAATGTAATGCACTCTAATGCCAAATGCATGATTACTTCCAGAAAATAAACAGCGACAAGTGTTAATACCATCGCAATTAATTCCTTTAATTTAAACATTTAATATAACATTAACTGCGTAATTAATAGCAATGAAAACAACGGAACTATACTGTACCACGCCTGTCAAAAGTATTCGTACACCCGGAGAATTGTCCGTCTAAGGTCGTGTAGGGATACAGTTGTCGTGAAGGGAGTGAGTCACATGCACGCAGTGCGTACTAGTCGAGCAGTAGAACCCCTTTCCAGTGTGTCTGTAGTCAGTTGTGGGATTGCTCAGTCAAAATGGGTCGGAAAAGCAAAGAAACCAGTACCGAGTTGCGGAAGTTAATAATAAAGCTCCATAATGAGACAAAAACATTAGGAGAGATATCCAAGCTTGTCAGAAGAGCAAAATCTACTGTGCAGTCAATCATAGACAGATTTGGTGAGAGAAACACAGTGCAAAATATGCCACGAAGTGGACGTCCATGCTTGATTACCACAAGAACAGGACGACACATGGTGAGATTAATTCAGAAAACACCAAAACTAAGTGCCCCTAAAGTTGCAGTAGAGTTACGAAATGACGGTGTGCAAGTATCAGACTGTACTGTCCGCCGTCTTTTTAACGAAGCAGGGTATCATGGACGAGTGGCCCAGAAAAAGTTCTTCGTGTCCGAGACCAACAAGAAGAAGCGCTTGACATTTGCAAAACAGCACGTTGATAAAAGTCTGGCGTTTTGGAGGAAGGTAATTTTCTCGGACGAGAGTAAATTTAATGTATTTGGTTCCAATGGTTGACAAATGGTGTGGAGAAAGAACAACACACAGCTTTATCCCAAGAACTTGCTTCCGACAGTTAAACACGGAGGTGGGAGTGTGTTAGTGTGGGGGTGTATGAGCGCAGCAGGGGTTGGGAATTTACATATTATCAACGGAATTATGGACCATCGGATGTACATTGACATTCTGAAGGAAAACTTGGGGCCTAGCGCTGCTGGGATGGGTCTGGAAGGTGATTTCTTATTTCAGCAAGACAATGACCCCAAACATATGGCATATAACACCAATGCCCCAAAGCAGCTTCCCACCCCTCCACAATCACCGGACACCAACCCAATAGAACACCTGTGGAACATTCTTGCCTCAAGAATTAGAAAACGTCTAATTTCCAACAGGAGTGAATTAAAAATTGAGGTTCAAGAAGAATGGGCCTCTATTCCAGTGGAGATCACCAGAAAATTGGTCGACTCAATGCCAAGACGCATGAAAGCTATTATTCAAGCGAAAGGAAACCCAACAAAATATTAAAAGACATTGTAGAAATGTTTTTGCTGTCGTAATGAAGGTGTACGAATACTTTTGACACACCAGAAATTTGTCATATTTATTTCATTTGTTGTTTTCTGTACATAGTTTGTGTGTTATTTCGAGAACTGCAGCCAGTACAATAAAATAATTCACAGCAGTTATCATGTTATTGGTCCTGTATTTCTTCCTTCACTCAATTCTGTGCACCAGGTAAATAACTCTTTTCCCTACAGGTGTACGAATACTTATGACAGTATCTGTACATCCGTTTTAAGAGATACCCAGCCCAGATTCTTATCTATGATCCTACCTACCACGTATCGCTTTGAAGTCTCTTGCATTGTTGACCGTGCGGAAATGTTACTACTTTCAAAGGCCAGATGTTTTATTGTCATTAAATTGTAGAACTTTCAAATTAGTTTACTGTTTGCTCACATTGTCAGTGCAAGTGAGAGGTTTGAAGAATATAATTAATCCTATGATTTTTATGTGCTAGTGAGAGGTTTGAAGAATATTACTCATTCTGTGTTTTTTTTTATAAGTGATAATATGGCTTCTAAGTGTAGCGGCAAGAAGGTAATCATTTCAAATAAAGTGGGCAAATCAGTACTATTTTACTGAAGTAAGCAAGAAAGCAGTGTGTTTAATTTGCAGTGAAACAGTTTCAGTGTTTAAGGAGTATAACATAAAGTGACATTACGACACCAAACATGCGTCTTCATATTATGATAAATTTGAGGGACAATTTCGTAAAGACAAGGTATCTGAACTTAAAATTAAACTTTCTTTAATAATGTGTCACTTCAAACTGAATCTCTGGTAAAAGCGAATTACGCAGTAGCAGAAATTATTGCAAAAAAATCTAAATCATTTTCAGATAGCGAGTTTGTTAAAGAATGCATTGAGAGTGTTGCTGATTATGTCCTGATAAAAAGCACAGTTTGTAAAATTAAGCTTGTCGCGACAGACTGTAGCTCGCCGTATCGACGAATTAGCGTCCAATATAGAGAGAACTTTAATATACCGAACCACAAATTTTCAGTTCTATTCTCTGACATTCGATGAGAGTAGTGATGCTAGCGATACTGCCCAATGAGAAATTTTCTTAAGGGGATTCACTATTACAGATGAATTAGCTGCTCTTGTCCCTCTTAAAGGCACCACTAAAGCCAATGATTTAATGGCGGGTGTCACTGAAACCTCTTACCGGCTTGGCTTGCAATATACAAATCTATCTTGTATAACAACAGACGGAGCTCCTGCATTTGCAGGACCGTGAGAAGGGTTTGTTCAATTACTGCAAGCAGAGGCAGCTAAAGTAGGAAACATTTCTGTAATGAAATATCACTGCTTAATACACCAAGAAAACCTTTGTGCTAAATCTCTAAATTAAGACAGTGTTTTGAAAGTCATTGTAAAAGTAATGAATTTCATTCGTTCACATGGCTTGCGACAGAGAATTTCAAAATTTCTCACAAAATCTCGATTCAGAATTTGAAGATATTGCTTATTATACTGAAATGATGGCAGAGCACTGCGAAAATCTTGAAGCAAGTGTTTGACAAAAAAAACATTTATGGAGGAGTTTGTTGAATTTAAAGATTCAGAATGGATGTGAGAGTTTACTTTTCTGGTACGAACTGAACGAACTAAATTCACGTCTCCAAGGTAAGGACCAATTGATCACTACTATTTTTGATCACGTGAAGGTCTTTGAAACAAAATTGCGACTTTGGGAATCACAAATAAAAAAATAATTTGTGCATTTCCCAGCCCTACAAAACTGTAATAATCAAAATTCTCAAAAGTACGCAGAAATCATATCAGAATTAAGAACCGAATTCCGCGTTAGATATCAAGACTTCAAGGAGAATGTTATAAGTTTCAATAGGTTTTCTCCCACTTTCTCCATTGAGGTTCCTGAGGATCTGCAAATGGAGTGCGTTGATTTTCTATGTACGTCAAACCTAAAGAATAAGTTTAACAATGTCTCCTTACTACAATTCTATCGTGACTACTCTCCCAGAGAAAAATATCCGGGCATTAATAGACATGCACTTCGCTTTGCAAAACTTTTCGGTAGCACATACATATGCGAAGAAGTGATCTCCAGGATGAAACATGTAAAATGTGCAACGAGAACGCGTATTACCGACAGTCATCCGGAGAGTTCACTTCGAGTTGCTACACCATCAAACCAGATATTGGATGCCTTGCTCGTGAGAAGCAGTGCCACGTGTCGCATTGACAGGTAAAATATTAATTCTATTATTTTAATGTAAACTTTATACATATATTTAATTTTAAAAATAACTTAATATATGATTAATATTTTAATAAAAAACGCATCAATATATTAGCTATTTTTTAAATGAATTGGTTTATCTTAGAATTTAGATCCTCTTTGATACGGTAGAAAAATCGTATCATGTGGCCCGCAAACCAACTCACCGTAACGACAGTGGCCCTTTTCCAAAAAAGGTTGGATATGCCTGATCTAATGCTAGGTTATTGCAGCATGGTTTTATGTCTGTTACAAAAATAAATATCCATGTTGGCAGCATTGTCTCGGATGAGACATTTTCTTCTAAGAATAAATAACTTACTTTAAAAGCAAGATGATACCGACTCTACTAAGATTCGCGTAAAGCTCATGAATGACACCGACCTAATTTCTGGGTGTGTGTTTGCGATGCTGACTCCCTTGGTTGCTGAAACTGTTGACGACACCTAGCAGAACTTAAGTCTTACTTGAGGCGCATGACCTTGAGGGGAGGAGTTGGGAGACCTTAATATTATCAACTAATCTGAGAGCAAAGCCGTATTCATCGCGACACTGGCGCTCAAGGTCGATATAAACCGCAATCGTAAGACAGTATTTTCAATTTCCTTTTTAAAATGAAGCTGCAGGGATTATTCCATGGCGAGCAGTACATGTAATGGTAGTTAATAGTTGTTTTTTGGTTAAGCTTTGTCCATTTGCCCTTTAAACTGGAATATCTCTTTAACCAGAAGTGTTGAACTGGTACTCTTTGACACGTATGCACAACATTTGGAAAAACTTCAGCTCTTTTATCTGATGGAAAACTGGCTAATTATTTAAAATTTGTCATTTTCTAAGGAATTGTGCCCAGAAAATAGTTCAAAACATTATGAGTGAAACATCCATTTTGTGATTTAAGTAATATCATGTTAGGAGGTCAAGGAGAGAGGTTGAAAGGAACCACAACCAACAAAGCACATTTTTTCATATGATACTTTATTGTAATGTGAAAATCACTTGTGTAAATCAAGAGAATACCACACCAGGATATTTCTTGAAGCAGCTTATAAAAAGGCAAAGAGAAACCACGTACCACCAAGATGTGTACAATGGACATATTCCTGACCAGCTTGAATATGGAGGTTGTTATCCCCTAACCAAACAAGTTCCCTCTAATAATATAGTTATTGGTAATTTAAAAAATTATTACTTTTGTAGTGGAGGCAGATTACTACAATATCACACGAGGGCCTCTCTTCAACATTACACCAAAAAGCAGTCCATGATGTTCAACTGTACACTGCGAAATAAAACTAAATAAATAAATAGTTAATTAAAAAGATAAACAAGTTGGGTATTCATTTTAATTCACAACAAATGAACCAATTCAATGAAAACAAGTGCATACAATTTGTAATATAGAATCGGTGAAATAAAACTCTTGTTTCTGGGAGGAAGCTTAATTAGGCAATGCTTCCCCTGTGTCCTGTGTCATGAAGCAAGTAGCCGGAGGCACGTCACTGGTACACGCACTCACGCACACGCTGCACCCCAACCTCTAACACAAAGCACCTGTCTTGTGGCGAGATGTACCAGTCTTACAAGATTTATGTGCGTGTGTGTAATATACATATATACATAGCTTTATAGACACACACATAAACGTGATGTAGCTGGTCCACTTCTGTCTTGCCATGTCTCAAAATTCAGCTTATTCAATTACCTTGAGAACTTTACCTATAGCAATGGTTTTACCTGGAAAAAAAAAATCAGTACATTACAGATTAGTCAACTGCTGGTGTCTCCAAATAATAAAAGCACAACATTCTTAACCTTTGACATTTTTTTTTTTCCATAGTTAATCCATTTGGATATGTTGGCCATCAGCCCCGTGTACTTGTCTTAGGGTTGTAGGGTTAGGGATTGGGGTAGATGCCCAAATACCATCCCGATCAATGCCTGGAGCACACCACTATGCTGGCAGGTGTAGTTAAGTGAAACTTGACTCAGTTTTTGTCTGGGAACTAAGTATCTTGTAGTGTTTTTCAAATCAAGTGAAACATGGAGGTCCAGATCTTTGAAAATAAAACTGCATACAAGAATCACATGACTTTACTACACCAAATTCGCCACAGCTATTAAAATAATGTGTGTTTGTATACCATGGTTTAAAGGTAATGCGATACCAAATACAAATGATTTCTGCTAAAAATCACCGATTGTTAGGTGAATTTACGGAGGGGACAGACAGCAACACTCTTCCTCAACACTATTTTAAAATGTAATCGCATAGAATAGCTCTCGCGGACCAAACGCACTACAACGTCCCTCTAGGCTTAACAACCGTAGTTGTATATCGGAGCTTGCTCCACTTAAGCTAACTACCTTAGGAAGTCAAACATGCCAAGGTCTTTTGGGCAACAACTTCCATCACATTGCCTAACAACAATAAGGCAGGAGAAGACTACATCGGAATCCGCAGGTAGCCAACCAGAGGCAAGAAATGATTCGGAGCATTTGCAATCACCAAAACTTATATCAAAGTACAAGAATAGGATTAAACATAATCAAATGAATTATATTGCAACACAAAACATTAATTCTCTCTTAAAAACTGGAAAATCCAAGTTTTACAGATGAACTATATAAGCAAGACATTTTAATAGCGAGGCTTCAAGAGTTGTAAAATACAATAGAAGAACTGTTTTAATCTCAAGGATATACAATAAATAATGGGAAACCTGTGCAAGGGGTCGTGAAACAATGCCCCCAATTTGAAACAGGGTTTATAGTAAATATTAAAAAAGCTCCTATAAATGATTTTCAAGCCATATCACCAAGAATTGCATCTCTAATCCTATAAGCAATACACAAAATGTGTATCATAAATGCTCATGCCCCTAAAAAAATGTTCTTTTGAAGAGTAAGAAAGAAGAAGAAATATTTTGGGATCTCCTTGAGTGGACAGTAAACCAGGTAAATAAAAAATATGTGAAGATCTTAACAGGGGACTTCGATGCTCAATTAGGAAGAGAAACACAATACTGTGATATAATCGAGAAATAGGCTCCATACAAACATATTAACAGCCAAAGACCCACACATTTCTAAAGAAGACCAAACAAACCGAAAAATTGGAAACATCCTGAATGGAGAAAAGGAGTACAGTAGAATTCTGCTGTAACAAACACCAGTATAACAACATTTTCCGAATAACGAATTTCTTTTTGTTCCCTTCCCTATTCCCTATTTGTTGTGTGTTAAAGTATTTCATTTTAACAAATTTCGTAGTTTCAGTTTAACGAATTAAAATTGAGCTTTTTCTTTTACCAATTTGACCAAATTTTCTCAAATTAAAACTAAAATTCATCCTGTTTTATGACTAACATTTTTCTTGTTACATTATTTCGTTATTAAGACGATATGATCACCATTCTCCATGTATGCACCGTACATGATCGAGAAGAAAATCGCTTTTGTGTAATCAATATGCTTCACGCTTCATCCAATGTAAGACGTCACTTTATTAGCTGAGTAGGAGCGCCAAGTTTGCAATCCACCAATGAACGCTACGCTTTGTGTAACCAATACGCAATAGGCTTCGCCCGTTACACAATGTAAGACGTCACTTTATTGGCTGAGTAGGAGCGCCAAGTTGGCAATCAACCAATCAATGCTAGGGTTTCGTAGCTTTGTATAATCAATAGCCAATAGGCTTCGCCCGTCACACAATTGGCTGAGTAGGAGCGCGATGTTTGTAATCCACCAATGAATGCGACGGTTTCATAGCTTTACGTTGTTTTGTCGCATCATGCATTCCATATTTCTTCGTATTTAATTCGCAAAGCTACGTGTTTCTGTTAAGGTTATACCATTAAACTTGCAAAGTTCGTGTGCATTTCGTTAAATAATTAAGTTCATATCATCGCAAATGGATATGCAGAAGCGGCAGCAGTTTTCGTTGAGTGAAAAACTTAAAATACTTGCGGAAGTAGAGAAAGGAGAAGTAGCGAAGAAGTATGGCATTAGACCATCAACACTATCTAATTTTTAAAAACAGAAAAGTAAGATAGAGAAAACATTGATGCTGATGCACTAGGTCTACAGCGAAGAAAGACAAGGACAGCCGACTTCAAGGAGGTGGACCAAGCCATTTATACGTGGTTTGTTGAAATGCGGAGTAAAAACATTCCAATAAATGTCCCACTGCTATGTGAGCATGCGCGATCTTTCGCACATTCTCTTGGGTCACCTGAGTTTACGGGTAGTGCTGGTTGGCTTCATAGGTTCCGGGAGAGATATGGCATATCCCACAAAATTATAAATGGTGAAGTTAACAATGCCCCGAAGGAACTTGCGTCTTCCTGGAGGCTGGAGACTAACGGATGCCTTGAAGGAATATTTGCCGGCGGACATTTATAATGCAGACAAAACTGCGTTATTTTATAAATTAATGCCGAACAATGTTCATTTTTGATGTTCTTAAACCTATGCAAATGGAGATTCATACTTAGTGCTATCAAGCACTAGCACTCAAATTTGAAAGCATTTCATATTGTAACGCGTAATCTCACCTTAAGTTTTGTTTTCCCATGTCTCTTGTTCAGAAATCTTCGCGCCCTATTGATCGTTTTCAAGAACAAGTGCATACAAATTCCACTCAATAGTAATTTGTGGGCAACGTATATTTTTGGAGCATCCTGTCCTAAAGGAAAGAGGTGTTCTTGTCCAAACACGAGTCCGTGCGTATGCACGATGGATAAAAGTATATGAGCAAGATTTTCCTGTTATTTTTAAGTAGGTACTGTAAACAGATTTCATATAGTAGTTGCCAGGGCAGGATAACTTGTGCGTTATCAGCACCAGTTCAAATGTGTTTCATATTCGTAATGCAGTGAATGCCTTTACTTATTAGTTCCAACTGTCCCCTTGCGTGTCTGTTATGCCGAATTTCCGATTCTAAGCGCAAGCTAGCCTACTCAAATCCAGCTCGTTTCAAATAAGTGGTAATATTGCTGATAACTGGTCGAAATTTGAGCACTCTGTGCATTTGTGTGGAGATTCTTCTCATTCTTAGAGGCACAATCATGATTCCTTTGAACTCTCATGAATTAAGAAGCATACGCATACGATATGCATTGCACAAGTTTGACACTACTTTTGTTTCCACTACAGAATCGGTCCGTGAAATTGTATAATAAATCGTAAATGTACAGGGTTATTACAAATGATTGAAGCGATTTCACAGCTCTACAATAACTTTATTATTTGAGATATTTTAACAATGCTTTGCACACACATACAAAAACTCAAAAAGTTTTTTTTAGGCATTCACAAATGTTCGATATGTGCCCCTTTAGTGATTCGGCAGACATCAAGCCGATAATCAAGTTCCTCCCACACTCGGCGCAGCATGTCCCCATCAATGAGTTCGAAAGCATCGTTGATGCGAGCTCGCAGTTCTGGCACGTTTCTTGGTAGAGGAGGTTTAAACACTGAATCTTTCACATAACCCCACAGAAAGAAATCGCATGGGGTTAAGTCGGGAGAGCGTGGAGGCCATGACATGAATTGCTGATCATGATCTCCACCACGACCGATCCATCGGTTTTCCAATCTCCTGTTTAAAAAATGCCGAACATCATGATGGAAGTGCGGCGGAGCACCATCCTGTTGAAAGATGAAGTCGGCGCTGTCGGTCTCCAGTTGTGGCATGAGCCAATTTTCCAGCATGTCCAGATACACGTGTCCTGTAACGTTTTTTCGCAGAAGAAAAAGGGGCCGTAAACTTTAAACTGTGAGATTGCACAAAACACGTTAACTTTTGGTGAATTGCGAATGTGCTGCACGAATGCGTGAGGATTCTCTACCGCCCAGATTCGCACATTGTGTCTGTTCACTTCACCATTAAGAAAAAATGTTGCTTCATCACTGAAAACAAGTTTCGCACAGAACGCATCCTCTTCCATGAGCTGTAGCAACCGCGCCGAAAATTCAAAGAGTTTGACTTTGTCATCGGGTGTCAGGGCTTGTAGCAATTGTAAACGGTAAGGCTTCTGCTTTAGCCTTTTCCGTAAGATTTTCCAAACCGTCGGCTGTGGTACGTTTAGCTCCCTGCTTGCTTTATTCGTCGACTTCCGCGGGCTACGCGTGAAACTTGTCCGCACACGGTCAACAGTTTCTTCGCTCACTGCAGGCCGACCTGTTGATTTCCCCTTACAGAGGCATCCAGAAGCTTTAAACTGCGCATACCATCGCCGAATGGAGTTAGCAGTTGGTGGATCTTTGTTGAACTTCGTCCTGAAGTGTCGTTGCACTGTTATGACTGACTCATGTGAGTGCATTTCAAGCACGACAAACGCTTTCTCGACTCCTGTCGCCATTTTGTCTCACTGCGCTCTCGAGCGCTCTGGCGGCAGAAACCTGAAGTGCGGCTTCAGCCAAACAAAACTTTATGAGTTTTTCTACGTATCTGTAGTGAGTCGTGACCATATGTCAATGAATGGAGATACAGTGAATTTATGAAATCGCTTCAATCGTTTGTAATAGCCCTGTATATCATAAGCTACAAGGTGGAATATTTTTAGCACATGTAGTGAAGAATACGGTTTTCAAGGCTGTAAATGTGTGAAGGAAGAATTATGTGCGGTTCATACACGAAACAATACTTTATAGTTCCAATTTAACCCCTTGCGTGTCTAGGGACAAGTTAATTAGTTCAATTCCAGCTCTTTATTTCAAATGATGTGTTGTGATTGTTGTGACTGGACTTCTTGTTTATATATATTGTGTGTTTTACTGTGTTAGCAATGTTACATTGAGTTGGCTGCCCTGCTGGGATTAGCGCAGTCGGGCAGCTGGAGGGTGCAAGGAGAGGGCTATTTGTGCACTCCGTTGAGACAATGGAGAAGCATTCGAGTCATGCCCTTACAGCGGACAAGACACGCGTCCGTGGCATCCTAGACATGCCTTATTGAGTGTTTAATAGTTATTGTGTTGTATTTAATTGTAAATATATCTACAGTTCGTTCCATGCGTTGTTTTATTAAGTGTGTTTCGGTACCGGTATGTAATTCCTTACTTGCGAACCTGCACCACCTACTACATGCTACCAGAGAAATTGCATCCCCAACATATTGGACCTCCAGGGCCGGATGCGACGATTGTGTTTAACCCTGGAGAGGGCGCGAAAGAATAATCACGTGAGGAGGCGCGCACGGTGTTTTCGACCGGGTCGCGAAAAAATAACACAAATGACGCAAAAACTATTTTTATTGTTACAAAACAAGTAAATAATAATGAACCAACTTATAAATAATGCTCATAGTCACTTAAACAATAAAAGATTAACTGAAAAATAAAAGTAAAACTTGACTCATAAACACGCATACGTCATGGGACGCGCCGGAAGGTTTAGACCGGGTCCGCTAAACAATGCACTCTGGCTGAAACTGAGGAGCGGGAGGGGTGAACTGTTTACGCACACCGACAGTGGACGAGTCCAATGTAAGGTACTGAGGGGATGGAAACTAACAGCCCACTACGTTAAGAACTATAAACATTTATCTCTGCACCCGGTCGAAGAGACCGTGACGCGCCCCCTCCAGGGTTAAATACGTGAAGTTTGAATTATATTGTACAAGTGTGGTGAACTTGCTATAAACTGGAATTTACAAAGACAAACAACTGGCGCGTCATTCTTCACGCTACTCCGATGATCTCTGACTGCTGCCAAACAGCCACGATGCAGTCTTCACATCAGAACAGCTAAAGGTACCTAGACTGGCTTATTTATTTATCATTGCTCGCTCCTATTACTCATTGTTATATTATCCTACCCTTATTCCTAGTTTGTCAACATGGATGAGGCAAATAGAAAACGATTAATCACTACACGTGCTGTAGCTAAAGCCAGCCTCACGCGCATGGCAAAATTTGTGAATGAACTTCAGGAGGTAGATAATCAAGCCATAATAGTGAGATTAAAAGAATTGCCTGTCATACGTGATAAGTTCGAAGGGGCTCAAACACAGTTGGAAGTGTTTGAGGACTTTCAAATGCACGCTGAAGATAGGGATGTATTTGAAACTATGTATTTTGATCTGGAAACAAAAATGACCAAATTGACTGTTGCTAACAATGGCTCTGTTAGCGCTAGATCAGGTGACAACAATGTAAATTCTACTTCCAACCATAGTTCAGGCTCCAAAGGAATTAAATTACCTACAATTCAAATCCCTTCATTTAATGGTGACGTAACTCACTACAGGCATTATTACGACACATTCATGAGCCTTATTTTCAACAATGCAGATCTAGACAACATACAACTATTTCATTATTTACCGAGTTCATTGTCAGGCGAGGCACATGCTCTCATAGCCAACCTCCCAGTCACCAGCTCTATTTTTGAAATAGCTCTTGAAACAATTTCTAAACGATATGACAATCCTCGTTTAATTGCTTCTGCTCATATCAGGCAATTGTTAACATTACCATCTATGAGCAAGGCGTCAGCAAGTGATCTGCGGGCACTTCTCAACCAAGCATTGAGCAATTTGAATGCTATAAGGGCGTTACAATTGGACGTACCATTGGAAGACTTACTTGTGTCACAATTAATACTGGAAAAGGTTGACATATCAATACGCAGGGAATATGAATCAACACTTAACTCCAATACTTTTCCAACCTTGCATGAATTGTGTGAATTTCTCGAAACTAAGTGCAAATCAATTGAGATCATAAATTCTAATCTAACTAAGCCTAGTTTAACAAACATTAAGGGCCGGTTTTACCAGTTCCGCTTAACGAACTAAGGGTGGTTTAAACTATCCTCAAGGATGTGGCCCGTTGCACCAGACCACAAGCAATGGCTTAAACTAGGCTTAGATTGAGCGGCCATGCTCGGTGGTTTAAGCCGTTCACTCATACGCCAAAATGGCGGCCGGCCCCATTGTGTCTGATCCATATCTCAGTAGGTTGGAGGTGGTGTTATATAATGTAGTGAACGAAATAATAAAATATTATTAAATGGTTTATAATGATGGCACAATACACTGAAGAGATATTTTCTTCTGAGTGATCATTTGCTAAGCAGTAGTATCTATATCTGTCGATAAAGCAGTAACGTATATTGTCATCTATGGTCGAGTGGATAACATTACCGACTCCTGCCCGGAGTACCGGGGATCGATTACCTGCGGGGAGGAATATTTTTGCTTGACTTTTATTGTTTTTATGGTTTTATAATTACTCAAAAAAAAGTCAACCCCTGGCACTATCAAGCCCATGACGGGCTAAGGCCGACCAAGCGACCGCTGCCCAGCCATTTGGCCTGCAGATATTGGGGTGACACGTGATCAGCGCGTCGGGTCCCCTCGGCCGTTAATCTTGGTATTCGTGATTGGGGCGCTGTCTCACTGTCAGACAGCTACTCAATTGTCCTCACGAGGCTGAGTGCACCCCGTTCCAACCCTCACGTCAGTTTTAAAATCCCTGACGGAGCCGGGGATCGAACCCAGGGCCTCCGGGTGAGAGGCAGGCGCGCTACCCCAACACCACGGGGCCGGCTTTATAATTACTCAGTCGTTATAATATAAAGCATACAGTATGGATTATGCGATGCAAATTAAATATATATACGTATAACATTCTTTCAACGTGCTGCCACAGGGATTTCCTTCTCGTTCCTAAAATCGCGGTAGCTTGTACTACAGACATCATAGCTTTTGACAACGTAAAATGAAATACTCTTCTTTATATTGGCAGTAACACAATGTACATTTTTGGTTGTTAAACTAAATATTAGCCAAGGGACGGATGTAGAAATCCTTAGCCAATGACGAACTAGCCTATTGTGGATGCTTGCAATACAACATGCTGTGTCATTCGTATACATACTGTATAACTCATTAGAAAATACGCACTATATGTGCTTAATGCTATAATGTATGCGAATTTATAAAACAAGAGATATAATGAAAACCAAGTAAGAAAACATAACCTACGCAAGATGCGACCATCTCAATGTCGGGTGTAGTCAATAACACGTTCAGGAAGTACCGTAATGATAAGGAAAAATACACTGCATTATATTTCAACAACGGTTTTCCCAGCGTCTACTACAGCTGATGCTCACGTTTCGCAAACGCAGTAGGCAATTCTTACTACAACTAGTGGTCACTTCTGTGACAGTACGGTTGTGTATACTTCGCGACAGCCCTGTTTTACTGTTCCTTTTCTTGTCCCGAAAAACTTCAAACCAAATTTATGTTAATTAGTTCATTATATAGTAATTAATTTACTGATTTATTTATAAGCTTCAAATTTGTAAAGTTCTCACCTTGAGTGTTCCAGTCGCTCGCTACCTCAAGCTTCTATACTCCCGACATACAGGGCATCTACTGGTTGATCTGCTGTCTGCTGACATCACCGTGACCTTCGTTCGGCCAATGGCAGGTCTTTGTCTGGTCGGGCAATCTCCAGTTTCGAGATTGTTCTATGGTCACTATTTAAGACGCCACTTGCTGGCGTTCTTCATCACTTCTGATCAATCATCACTACTGATCACTTCAACCTGCTGGTCACCGCTGCTGCATCTCATGACACCATCGCTAGTCTCTACGCTACCTAGCAGTTACGTCACGAGATCTGCACCCTGACATCGTTCTAAATGGCAGGAATTATTGCCAGCTGTCGTACTCTGCAAGCCGTACCTTAGATGGGGTACTTTGATTCGTCTTTCGAAGCAGCCGCAGTCCTTTTGGCTGCCAACCAATTCTCAAAATGCTGCTGGATCATCACTTGGGCACTATAAGTGTCATCCTTTCGCAAGAGAAGAAGAAAGAGTTGACCTTTGTATCAACTGTGTACATATCTCTAGGCCATGTACGCCTCCTTCAGAAGAAACTGTGAAGACTTCTCAATCAACGCTTATGCTAGCTGGAACTTTTAAAGAGCTGGCTCTTCAACCCTTTGAGAAGATAAGTTCAATTTTATGAAGAATTCAAATCTTACTAGTTATCTTACAATCTTTATCAGTTTTATGGTTCCTTTTATAAGGTGTATTTTTTATGTTAAGCTCAACTTCTCTCAAATCAAGCAAGCTTGTTTCATTGGCATTTCCTTAATCAGGGTTTCTGTCATCAGGCCCTCACACTTTGTTCCATTTATAATTATTCATTTCTGTGATAAGCACTAAAGTGCAATTTGTTAATTGTTTATAAATTTATTATTAGAAATGAACATTGTTAATGTATTGCTACCTACATTGGTTTTCAGGTGATGTATTTCATGCCCACTACCCCGCACCGCTTCAGTCTAATTTTCTTGACCACAGTAGTTATTTTGTCCAGGCTCTCGCCTGATGCGTTCTCCCGTATGGGGAACTTTTAGGGCAAAACTTCTCTCCAACTAGTAATGTATTTTATGGTCGCCAACCCAAAAGTAGAACAGCTGTAGTCGTGGAAATTTATTGCGACGGCTAGAAACAAATGATAACCGTGACCAACATGACAAAGAAAATCAATCTCGGAGGATCAATACTGCCGAAATTATTTCATATTATATGTATGATGCGAATACAATAATAGCGTTCAAATAGCTCCCTAGATACTTAAGTTGTCATTCTTTCCTTATATTGCATATGATCGTTATGCAAGCAATTCTTCACGGCTGGGATTATGTTGGCATAACGGTAAGACTACGTGTTCTTTGCTGCAGGGAGCATTACTCACGCAACGAAGATCTTGACTCCCACCGAAAACTCAGTTCACCTAAGCGAAGTACGAGACGGGCTGGTGCAACACCCAGCCTTAAGCCGTTGTATTTAAGATCGCTTAACCGTAAACCACCCTTAGCAAAGGAGGGTTTAAGCAGCCTCGTGGTGAAACTGGCCCTAAATCTCCTATTCCCCACAAGCACAAACATGGCGCACATGTCCAACAATCATATGTTGCAACAAATTCACAATGCGTGTATTGTAGTCAGACGCATGCACTTCATAAATGTAGGAGTTTCGCACAAGTTCCAGTACATGTGCGAAGGGAGTTTGTAAAGAGCAAGAATTTGTGTTATAATTGCCTCAAGTCAGATCACAAGGTTAATGACTGTTAATGACTGTTGCATTTGCAACAAGTGGCACCATACACTAGTACATATGGATGCACCCCAACAATCACAACAAGGTAGTCACTCTTATAACCCTCCTAGGAATGGTAGCACAGAACAGCAAGGGCAACCCGAAGGAAGGTCAGGAACAATAAGTTACTGCACATTCAAGATAGAGCCAACCAGGCACATTCTCTTGTCTACAGCTTGTATCAAGGTTAGGGATAGTACAGGAAGATGGCAGATATGTCGGGTGCTGCTTGACCCTGGTTCTCAATCCTGTTTTATTACTGAATCCTTTGCTCAGCGATTGAATCTTCCTAGGCAAAACAGAAGAGTTCCAATTCAAGGAATAGGAGACACCACTTGAAATATCCTCTCACACCAACAATTACACTACATCAGTCGAATGTTTGGTACTTACTAAGGTCACTGACTACCTACCAGGACATGGTATTGATCCTACTGAATGGAACCTACCTAAGAATCTTCCTCTAGCAGATCAGTCATTTCATCAACCTAGTAAGATCGACATTTTGTTAGGAGCTGAAATTTGTGCATATATTTACCGATCTGGTAAGATAACCAGGGACTCCAATCACCCTGTCCTGCATGAAACCGAATTTGGATGGATTCTATCGGGGAGGTATGAAACAGGGACTCACCCTTCCACTATGCCACGGCGGCCGGTAGCATCATTCTTTGTGAAGACCGACGTTGATATTCAGAATCAACTTCAGAAGTTTTGGGAATTAGAAGAAGTGGGCCGGGCTCCGCTAACTAAAGAAGAACAACAATGTGAGGCACACTTAGTACAGCACACTACAAGAGATCATTATGGAAGATTTGTGGTTCGCTTACCATTCCATGAAGATCCGGACAAATTAGGCGATTCATTTACGATGGCATCTAAGCGATTTCAGCTACTTGAAAGAAGACTCAGTAGGCATCCTGATCTGAAGCAAGACTACGTGAAATTTATGGACCAGTATGAAGCATTAGGGCATATGGAGCCAGCCTGCGCGGCTACGGCATCTACATACTACATGCCTCATCATGCCATTCTTAAAGAATCCAGTTCGACAACAAGGACAAGAGTTGTTTTTGATTGCTCTGCTAGTTCCAGCAATGGTGTATTCTTGAACAGCTTACTTATGGTTGGGCCTACTATACAGCAAGATCTCTGCTCCTTAATTCTCCGATTTCGAGTTCATCCCATTGCATTCACTGCTGACATCGCCAAGATGTACAGACAGGTACAAGTAAACACCCAGGACCGTACCTACCAGCGGATTTTGTGGAGAAGAGATCAGACAGAACCCATCCAAGAATATCAATTAACAACTGTGACCTACGGGATGGCAAGTGCTCCCTTCTTGGCTACGCGATGTCTACAACAGCTTGCTTCAGAAGGCGCCCAGGTCCACCCCAAGGCAGCAGAAGTTATTGCAAATGACTTAAGTAGATGATTGCATGTCTGGATGTCAAAACATCGAAGATGCACTTGAAACGCAACGTCAGTTGATAGAATTACTCCAAGGGGCGGGATTTCCACTACGCAAATGGTGCAGTAATCATCCTGGTCTACTTGAGAGTCTTCCCGCGGAGCTCAGAGAGACCGAACTTCCTCTACGCCTCGACAATGATGACAACGTTAAGACTCTAGGGCTATTATGGCATCCTGCTGCAGATAACTTCCAAATAGTTAACAACATCCACTTGGTATCACCTACACATGAATTCACGAAGAGAACTGTGTTGTCAGTCATCTCTGCCATTTTTGATCCGTTGGGTTTCAACAGTTCAATAGTCATCCTTTGTAAAATGTTTCTACAGCAGCTCTGGCAGCAACAGATGGCTTGGGACGAACCACTGTCTCCTGAGTTATCACAGATTTGGCAATCATTGTACTGTCAGCTTCCTCTCATTGACAACATCCGCATTGCCAGGAGAATTCTTGTTGATAATCCTGTAGTCAACATCCAGTTACATGGCTTCTGTGACGCTTCAGAGAAAGCATATGGAACTTGCATATACCTGCGATCCACAAACCAGAATGGAATGACCACAGTGAAGCTCTATGTTCGAAATCAAGAGTAGCACCTTTGAAGAGACTGTCACTTCCTCGATTGGAACTCTGCGGAGCTTTATTGCTGGCACAATTGCTTAAGAAGGTAACCCGAGCTTTGAGATTGGGCATTTGCCAAACATATCTCTGGTCTGATTCTACCGTAGTATTAGCTAGATGGAAGACCTTCGAGGGGATTAGGGTGGCTGAAATACAAGAGAACACTACAAGTGCTGAGTGGAGACACGTACCATCAGCCGATAACCCAGCGGACATGATTTCTAGAGGAGTCTATCCCAATGATTTCATAGGAGATCAGCTATGGTGGGAAGGACCAACTTGGCTACGAGAAGGTGCCACATCATGGCCTACTCTAACTGATGCTGTTACACAGCAAGACACTCCGGAAGAGAAATGTAAGACGAGCTGCCATATCACCACAAGAATAAACGATGACATCACTACAAGGTTCTCAAGACTGACGAGATTGCAGCGTGTAACAGGATACTGTAATCGCTTGACAACAAACTGCGGACGAGCACGTGAAGAAAGAATAACTGGTGATCTTTCTCTGCAAGAATTACGACAAGCGTTGCACCAATGCATCAAATTGGCTCAACTTAATGCCTAAGGAAGGGAGATACGACAATTGGAACAAGGGCAGCCTCTTAATCACAAGAGCATACTTGCCAACCACTCAAAATGAAAAATCGGGAGATTCGACGCGGCGGCGGAGGGGGGAAGAGGGGGGGGGGGGGAAGAGGGGGGGATGCAACATAATACATACACAGGCTAAGACATAACAGCAAATATACAAGTTACACATGACTAACATGATATGACATCCCAGTTTACAAATGTACTTAAGACTGAGTAATTTTAAATTCTAACTAGACTATCAAGCAAGCATACCTTTCTTTCGACCACACTCAGGCATACAAAACTAGTGACGTATCGAAGATCATATTATTGGTCGTTGTTGCAGGTGACTGTGGCTGATTTTGCCCTCTTTAAAAAGGTCTTGCTATATTCTTGCTCAAAACACTTCCCTTTCTGAAGAGACTTCAGAGTTATAAGTTTGTCCAAAGTCTTGTCGGAGAGAGATGACCTGAACTGCGTTCTTGTTTTTCTGACAAGACTGAACATCCTCTCACACTCTGCATTACTATGCGGAATGGTCAGAATGGAACGCATAACTTTAAGACAACTTGTCATACTTGAGTACCCCACCACTACATTTCGCCTACCAGTGCCCACTTCACATTAATTCTCTCTTCTTCCTCAATAGATGTCACATCTTCAAGTTGGAAGTTACAGAATTGGGAATGCACATTTCTGCAAGGATGGCCAACGTTTTAGTTCTGGCTGAGCCGTATCTCCCGGCAATTTTTGAGTCTGGGAACATCTTCCTAAATAATGGACCAGCATGATCGGAACAATTGACAGGGAGGTTATGTTCAATAACTAACGATGTGAACAATACTTCTGCACGTGTTATACTGTCAGTGTCTTCCTCCTTACACTTGAAATAATCAAGTTTCTTGTTTTTCCCAACACATTGTATATTGTCTTTATGTTCCTTTGAGAGCACATGTTTTGAAATGTCGCCCTTTCCACCATGCGAGATACTGAAATCACACCTACAGACACTACAAAATGCAAATGTTGCGCCTCTTCTCGACTCAGTTATATGCGGAAAGTTATCTTTGTATACACTTTTAAATGTCACATCATATTTCTTCGCCATATTACCGAGGAACAGACGCAACCACTCAGATCGAAAAATCACAATAGCCTACAGGCATAGTAACGCCAACAACATCCAACAACGTTATACGCAAATCATGTAATTTCACGTGTGAAACGGATACAATATTCCTCAGCGTACAATAACTCTCACCCACAGGTCATTATGCAAAACATCTAGGAACAAGCTCTGAATTAACCATCGACGATTTCAAACAAAGACGTATTCGAAGCTAACTTTTTATAACAGCAGGACGCAACGCGGGAGTTAGTACGCAGCTGTCTATTATCGATACAGAACGAAACTGCGGTATCTAGATATAACTTCAAAACACGTCAAGTCGATCCGTTCGATAGACGACTGGAGTGTCATCTCACACATTCAATCCGAAATTACGCGTGGGATGTTTGAAAAATTGGGCGATTTAATACGTTAAGCGGGAGGGCAGGAGAAATGGTCTGAAATCGGGAGTCTCCCACCTAAATCGGGAGAGTTGGCTGGTATGCAAGAGCAAATTACTTTCTTTGAGTTCCATTCTAGATGGCATGCGTCTTCTGCGGGTAGGAGGTACATTGGAACACTCTGATCTTACCTACGATGAAAAACACCAGTTGATACTTCCTCGGTCATCACCTAACAAGATTAATCGTGGAGCACGAGCATCGTCGCATGTTACATGCTAGTTGGTTCGGCCACTGTCTTGGCAAACCAGTTTTTGTGTATCCCTATTTGTTTCCACTCTGTGTGGTTGTACATATTTATTATTTGTCTTCATTGCATTTATTCATTGTCAAGTTAGTTTTGTTTATGTTGGTTAGTTGTCATGTTTCATTTGTTTTGATTACATTTTGTATTCCCACTGCCGTGTTTCCAGTAGGATATTTTTGCTTAGAAGGTAATTTGGTAGTCTAAGTTGGCCACATTGATTCTTCTTTATTCTATTTGACTTGTCTTTGAACTCTCTACTGTGATTGGCTGCTTTCAGCCTATCAGAGGCCTCCGACTTGTTTTTGAACTCTCTACTGTGATTGGCTGCTTCCAGCCTATCAGAGGCCTCCTTACTGTTCGTAGCGACCAATCACGTGTTTCTTCTTCGTTCTCTAAGCGTGTAGCCATTGCAGAATGTTGTGCTTCAACGCTGGTTGTGATATATCAACGAATATCCAGCTAATCATTTCTATAATTGGTGCTATCTTCATATTAACCGTGCTTAGCAATCATGTCCTATGCACATGATTCATATTTTGTTAGGGCAGTGACATTACGGTGATTTTCGGTCTCATCAAACCATGCTTGATGTTGCTACGCGCCATGTCGACGAATTCTTCAGTCCGCGGCGTCGGATAGTTTGTTGTAATGTGTTTACTTCCATCTTCATCTACTGCCTAACAATTTGTCTTCACGCGTATGAATAATGATGTTGCTTCGTGTGATAAGTAATTCATTGTTTGTCTGGAAGCATGTGCCACAAGGCCGGGCACCATCTTCCTGCATCATCACTAAATGGAGGTTGACGCTAGGCTAAACTGCTTTACTATTGTGACAATGCCGTGCGCTTGGCATATCCCGGTATTTGTATGACAGCAACTACTTTGACTTCCTGCGTTTCACACATAATTTGTTTTATTAACAATTCATTTTTTGGGCTTATGGTATCGGCGCATCACTGTAAGTCAGTCCTGGTTCGACGACACATTCTCGTTCCATGCGACCTGTTTTTATTCATTATTTGTTGCAACTCCACTTGTGTTGCAAATTCAAACTATATCATTCTTTGGAACCGCCGTGTATTGCATGCCGTTCTATGATATACTGATCTGCAGCTACGTTCAAGACAATATATGTGTTTTAGGCTCAAGACTTAACGTGTGTTAACTCCATGCGAGTGCTTCTTCAATTATGTAAATTTGTGCCAGTGTTTCTCATATGTTTATGTGCCACCTTTGAGTATTTGTTTTATGTGCCACCTTTGAGTATTTGTTTTATGTGCCACCTATTTGATAATATATCTTATTATTAGTTATTGGTGGTGTTGTGTCCTTTATGCCTTCCTGGACCTCCTTACTTGGTGACAATAATATTGTCTGGTCCTCCACATGTTTGCTAAATTGTTATGCGACCTTTGTAAAGTCAACTCTTTTTATCATTACATCTTTATCTAATGCTTTGGCCAACAAACCTTTATATGTCCACTATTACCAGAATACTCTTGGTGGGTTGTTGACTTACCGCGTTGGCCATTACATTATTTGGTCCTCTCCGGGCCGGATATTGAGCTGTTTACTATTTTGAATTATTAAGCATTGTTGGCCATGTTGGGCCCTTGTTTCTTGCTATTTCACCAGGAAGGCCATAAATTTAACATTGTATATGTTCCCATTAATTTCCCAAGGACACAATACAGTATTCTATGTTCAGATGTTTGTTTACAACTTAGTCGAGACCATTGTCTCAGTGTTTATTTTTTGTGTTAGTTAAGTTGGTTGTGTTAGTTAGGTGTGCAACTCTGGTAATTACATCTAGGCGGGCAATCCTAAAGTCATTATGGAGGATGCCCAAAAAAAACTTTTAGTTAGGAAGCGTGCAGTCGCTAAGGGCATGCTTACCTCACAAGAAAAAGTAATTAGCAACTTTCAGGACATTACAGAAGAACAATATCAAATGTTAGTGTTACGCAAACACAGATGCGAGGAAATTTATAAACAATTTAACGAAGCGCAAGTCGCTTTAGAGGATATTACAGACAATATCGACGAAGAAATAGCCGAACGTTGTGACTTCGAAGATAAGTATTTTGAGTTGATGGTTAAAATTAAACTACATTGTGACAATTTCAAAAAATCCAACACTACAGACAGTGATAACCCTTTGAATAATTTGCAGAGTGCACAATTTCCTAATGCTAACGTAGCTGCAGCGCATATAAAGTTGCCTGAAATTCAAATTCCGCAGTTCAGTGGCGACTTCACAGACTGGCTGAATTTCAGAGATAGCTTCAAAGCCATAGTAATTGATAACCATGTTCTTTCTGATATTGTTAAGTTCTACTACCTTAATTCTAGTCTTAGTGGCGAGGCCAAACTCCTCTTAAAGAACATTACTGTGTCAGATGATAACTTTATGGTTGCATGGAACTTGCTGACAACTCGATACAATAACATTAGGCTCATAGCGCATAACCATGTCACCAAGCTTTTGAAGCCCCCTGCATACGGTAATGATTCAGTGTCCTTGCGTGCCATCATCGACCACTTTGTTTCTCATGTCAATGCGTTAGAAGCTTTGGACTTTAACGGGGTTCCCCTTCAAGACTTGTTATTGTCACATTTTATATTGGAGCTACTAGATAATGATAGCATCCGTGAATGGGAGAATCATGTTGATTCTGGGAGAATTCCCACTCTCCAGGACTTGGTTAGCTTCTTAGAGAAAAAATGCAAGGTACTGGAAATAACTGAAACGAATGGGTCCAGGCCTGCATTACATACTGCTGTAACCAAACTTAAAGCTGAAGGTCATTCGCCTCAGAAACCCATGTTAACTACTACCAAATTTCGTTGTACATATTGTAGGAGCATTGATCACCAATTGTCGAAATGTGGTACCTTTATTAAACTTTCGTCCACAGCCAAATGGGATTTTGTCAGGTCTCGAAAATTATGTTATAATTGTTTGCGTAATTTCGAGCCTAATCATCAATGTTCGAAGTACTCTTGTAACACTTGTTCCCGAAAACACCACACTCTTCTTCACTATGAGCCCTCCAGTGGCACTAGTAATGATGCTTCTCAAGCTCATGCTAACGTGGTAAACACTAGTTGCAGTAACGTCGCTCGTGACAATCAATTTTCAAGGACGCTATTACCCACTGCCAAGTTGAATATATTAGCTGGCAATGGCTTACGTGTACCTGTCACTGCACTACTTGACTCTGCATCAGATTGTAACTTAATTTCGTCACACTTAATTAAGAAATTAAGACTCCACACCAAACCTATGAAGGTACACATTCGCGGTGTTGGTCAAAATCAAAGCACTGCTACTGTTGTTGCTGATGTGAACGTTTTTGCCTGTGCTACTAATTGGTCTGCTAAGCTTGAATGTCTCGTGGTTCCCAATATTGCACTTGAGCTACCCGCTGCTGGTTTCGACACCTCTGAATGGAACATTCCATCACGTATTGATTTAGCTGATCCTGATTTCAATTGCACTAAATCTATTGATCTTGTTCTTGGTGCAGAATATTTCTTTGACCTGTTATGTCCTGGTAAAATCATACCAGTTGGTGATTTGCCCATCATTCAAAATACCTCTCTGGGTTGGGTGTTTTCTGGGAGGCTGCCCAGTGCAAGCACCTCGCAACCATCGCACGTGGTATCAGCACTTACACTCTCACGCCCTCATGTAGAACAACAGCTGGAAGCGTTTTGGAACGTTGAAGAAGTTGAAACCCCAGTGTTGTCTGTTGACGAATCCATATGTGAAGAACACTTTGTTGCTACTACCACTCGCCAAGACGATGGTAGATTTGTGGTTAGACTCCCTCGCAAGGTAGACTCGGAGCCTCTAGGTGCCTCTCGCTACGCTACACTAAATCGTTTTCACTCTCTCGAAAGACGTTTGGCTCGTAACCCTGAATTCATGCATGAATATCTAGCCTTAAACCATATGCAAGTCGCCCCCCACCCGACTGATGGTGAAGTTTACTACATTCCCCATCATCCTGTTTTCAAGCCGCACAGTACTTCTACAAAGCTCAGAGTGGTATTTGATGCTTCGATGGCTACTACGTCTGGGTGCTCCCTTAATTATACCTTGTTGGTGGGCCCTGTAATTCAGCAGGATTTGTTCTCTATTTTGCTTCGGTTCCGTACTCACTTGATAGCGTTTGCAGCTGATCTGAGTAAAATGTACAGACAGATTCTTGTAGATCACAAAGATCGTGACTTACAGAGAATATTTTGGAGAGACTCTCCTTCAGACCCAATGGTAGAATATCAATTAAACACTGTTACATATGGTACTGCCCCAGCATCCTTCTTAGCCACTCGTGTGCTAAAGGAGCTCGCCCTCACTGATGGCACAGCTTTTCCAGCTGCCACTCCGATTGTTTTAAACGACTTCTATGTTGATGATTGTATCTCGGGATGTGATTCCGAGCATGACGCACTCATTCTGTATGATGAATTGACCCTTCTTTTGAGATTAGGTGGTTTTGAACTGTGTAAGTGGAGTTCAAACTCCATGACTCTGTAATAGATAACATTCCTCTTGATCATCAAGAGAAACAACAACTCCGTAGTTTCGGCGATGGTGAAGAAACAGTCGCCAGAACGCTAGGACTTTATTGGCAACCTATCGATGACTTGTTGCGGATTCAGTCACCTATCGTGAACTGTGACACTTCAATTACCTTTACTAAGCGTTCATTTTTGTCCATTGTTGCCTCTATCTTTGACCCCTTGGGTTTAGTGTCACCTATTGTGGTTGCTTGTAAGATTCTCTTCCAAGATTTGTGGATTCACAAACTCGGTTGGGATGACCCCCTTCCAATGGAAATCGCGCAAGCTTGGCTGAATGTTTATAGCAATTTGCCTGCGATTTCTGAGATTTCTACTCCACGTTTGATTAAGCCTGCTTCAGAAATCAAATCTATGCAACTTCATGGCTTCTGCGACAGCAGTCAGCAGGCCTATGGAGCTTGTCTCTATTTATTGTCAATTGATACCAACGGCGTCGTCACTGTTGCTCTTGTGTGCGCTAAGTCGAAGGTTGCTCCTCTTAAACAGTTGTCTTTGCCCAGACTTGAGTTACGTGGTGCACTTTTGCTTTCCAAATTACTTGCAAAGGTGCAACCCGCTTTGAACTTGCTTATTGAATCCGTCTATTGTTGGACAGATTCCACTATTGTTTTGTCTTGGTTGGCTTCGCCCCCCTCAAAATGGAAAACCTTTGTAGCCAATCGAGTTGCTGAAATACAAAGGCTTACTGGTCACTGCGCCTGGAAACATGTCTCTTCCCGTGACAATCCAGCCGACATAATTTCCCGAGGCTGTATGCCCTCAGAATTGAAAAATAATCAGCTATGGTGGTATGGTCCAGCATGGTAGAAGGCCTTTACAAGCTCCAGTACTTCAGATATCGTTGACACTCCTGTGTCCGAATTGTCCGAGTGTAGAATTTCGTGCGCAAATGTATCTAAACCTGTTGACATTGAATTTTTAAACAATTTTTCTTCCTATCCAAGATTGTTGAGGGTCATAGCCTACTGTATTAGGTTTTTCTCTAATTGTAGAAATACCACTAGGATCAGTGGTCCACTCACTGCCATTGAAATTGATGTTGCACTACTTACATGTGTGAAAATGATTCAAGCTCAGTGCTACTCTACTGAACTTGCTGCTGTAATGAAGAATGAGCAAGTGCCATCCACTTCCACCATCAGCAATTTGCACCCTTTGCTTCACTCTGATGGCACTATTCGTGTGGGAGGCCGTTTGGAATTGGCCGACCTTCCATTTGATACAAAACACCAGATACTTTTGCCCAATGACCATCATTTCACTAAAGTCCTGGTCAGACATACCCATTTAAAGTTGCTTCATGGCGGGGTCCAGGTTGTGATTGCGACTATCAGACAACGCTTCTGGATACCTTCACTACGAAAACTTGTTCGTAGCCTATCTCGCTCTTGTGTTACTTGCGTGCGCTACGCTGCACGTCCTTCTGAACAGTTAATGGGTCAACTCCCAGCTGTTCGCCTCCATCAAACCTTTCCCTTTAATCACGTTGGTGTTGATTACTGTGGTCCATTCACTATCAGGTACGGTGGCCCCAGGTCAAGGGTCTCGACTAAGGCCTACATCGCAATGTTAGTTTGTATGGTTACGAAGGCTGTGCACACTGAAGTCGTCACTTCCCTCTCCAGTCATGCTTTCATTGTAGCCTTTACTCGCTTCTGCAGTAGAAGGGGCGTTCCCGCTCAAGTGTATTCCGACAATGGTACCAACTTTCAAGGCGCACAGTCTGACCTTGCTGATCTTGGTTCGTTGCTCTCCTCTGCAGATTTTCAATCTGTTGTTCAAGATTCTACCTCATCGCTACTAATTCAGTGGCACTTCAATCCTCCTAGTTCTCCGCATTTTGGTGGAATTTGGGAGGCAAACATCAAATCTTTGAAATCTCATTTAATAAGAATCATGAAGGCTCAAGTACTTACGTATGAAGAATTGACCACTCTCGTGGTGCAAATTGAAGCCATTCTAAATTCTAGACCCATTTCGCCTATGACTGAAGATCCTACTGACTTGTGCTATCTCTCGCCAGGTCACTTTCTTGTTGGAAGACCTTTGAATGCCTTGCCCATTCCTGACGCTTCTGAAGTGCCCATCAATAGGTTGTCTAGATGGCAATTACTTCAACAGATTATGACTTCATTGTGGCGTAAATGGTCCACAGATCATTTACTCTCCCTTCAACAACGTCACAAGTGGAACCGTGTGTCTCCTAACCTCAAGGTTGGCACGCTTGTGCTTATTATGGACGACAATGTTTCTCCTACTTACTGGCGACTTGGACGCATTCTTGAGGTTCACTGTGGTAAGGACGGCCTAGCTCGTGTGGTCTCTCTACATACCACCTCTGGACTCTTGAAACGTCCCATCGTCAAGGTGTCTCCTGTTGCCGCAGAACTAAACCCTCTTGTATTTTCATAAACAACCTGCCTGTTGTTTCTGTGCGGGCAATAAATATGGTTCGGCCACTGTCTTGGCAAACCAGTTTTTGTGTATCCCTATTTGTTTCCACTCTGTGTGGTTGTACATATTTATTATTTGTCTTCATTGCATTTATTCATTGTCAAGTTAGTTTTGTTTATGTTGGTTAGTTGTCATGTTTCATTTGTTTTGATTACATTTTGTATTCCGACTGCCGTGTTTCCAGTAGGATATTTTTGCTTAGAAGGTAATTTGGTAGTCTAAGTTGGCCACATTGATTCTTCTTTATTCTATTTGACTTGTCTTTGAACTCTCTACTGTGATTGGCTGCTTTCAGCCTATCAGAGGCCTCCGACTTGTTTTTGAACTCTCTACTGTGATTGGCTGCTTCCAGCCTATCAGAGGCCTCCTTGCTGTTCGTAGCGACCAATCACGTGTTTCTTCTTCGTTCTCTAAGCGTGTAGCCATTGCAGAATGTTGTGCTTCAACGCTGGTTGTGATATATCAACGAATATCCAGCTAATCATTTCTATAATTGGTGCTATCTTCATATTAACCGTGCTTAGCAATCATGTCCTATGCACATGATTCATATTTTGTTAGGGCAGTGACATTACGGTGATTTTCGGTCTCATCAAACCATGCTTGATGTTACTACGCGCCATGTCGACGAATTCTTCAGTCCGCGGCGTCGGATAGTTTGTTGTAATGTGTTTACTTCCATCTTCATCTACTGCCTAACAATTTGTCTTCACGCGTATGAATAATGATGTTGCTTCGTGTGATAAGTAATTCATTGTTTGTCTGGAAGCATGTGCCACAAGGCCGGGCACCATCTTCCTGCATCATCACTAAATGGAGGTTGACGCTAGGCTAAACTGCTTTACTATTGTGACAATGCCGTGCGCTTGGCATATCCCGGTATTTGTATGACAGCAACTACTTTGACTTCCTGCGTTTCACACATAATTTGTTTTATTAACAATTCATTTTTTGGGCTTATGGTATCGGCGCATCACTGTAAGTCAGTCCTGGTTCGACGACACATTCTCGTTCCATGCGACCTGTTTTTATTCATTATTTGTTGCAACTCCACTTGTGTTGCAAATTCAAACTATATCATTCTTTGGAACCGCCGTGTATTGCATGCCGTTCTATGATATACTGATCTGCAGCTACGTTCAAGACAATATATGTGTTTTAGGCTCAAGACTTAACGTGTGTTAACTCCATGCGAGTGCTTCTTCAATTATGTAAATTTGTGCCAGTGTTTCTCATATGTTTATGTGCCACCTTTGAGTATTTGTTTTATGTGCCACCTTTGAGTATTTGTTTTATGTGCCACCTATTTGATAATATATCTTATTATTAGTTATTGGTGGTGTTGTGTCCTTTATGCCTTCCTGGACCTCCTTACTTGGTGACAATAATATTGTCTGGTCCTCCACATGTTTGCTAAATTGTTATGCGACCTTTGTAAAGTCAACTCTTTTTATCATTACATCTTTATCTAATGCTTTGGCCAACAAACCTTTATATGTCCACTATTACCAGAATACTCTTGGTGGGTTGTTGACTTCCCGCGTTTGCCATTACACTAGTTGCCAACTTGTACTTGCATCGTTAAGGCAACGATATTGGATAGGAAATGGTAAATCAACTGTCAGAAACATTTTGCATCGCTGCCTGGTATGTCATAAGTTGAAGGCTCAACCTGCACATCAATTAATGGGGCAACTGCCACTTCCCCGAGTTGAAGCTGTCAGGCCATTTTTTAGCTGTGGCGTGGACTTCACTGGACCGTTTTATGTCAAATCCGGCTCCCGTCGATCAAAACTGAAGGAGAAGAGCTATATTGCCATATTTGTTTGTTTAGCTACTAGGGCAGTACATTTAGAAGTGGTGAGCAATTTATCTACCCAAGCATTTATGGCCGCTTTGAAATGATTTGTGTCACGCCGAGGACGGTGTAAGAAAATCTACAGCGACAACGGGTCCAATTTTGTGGGTGCTCAACGAGAACTTCGGGAACTGCAAGCTCTTCTGAAGTCCGAACTGCTGAAGACTGACATAAGGAACTTTACAAATACCGAGGGCATCGAATGGATCTTCATCCCTCCTCGCGCACCCCAGTTTGGTGGATTATGGGAGGCTGGTGTAAAGTCATTTAAGCACCACCTGCGACAAACTATGGGAACTATGTGCCTCACGTATGAAGAGCTGACCACCCTAACATGCCAAATCGAAGCATGTCTCAATTCCAGGCCTCTGATTCCTCTCTCGTTTGACCCTGCTGATCCCCAAATTCTTACTCCTGGCCACTATTTAATCAGAACTTCCATTACTAGCATTCCCCAGCCAGATCTAGGTACCACTAAGCTTAGCCTGTTATCTAGATGGGAAATATTGCAGCAGCGACTCCAGCTGTTCTGGCGCAGATGGTCACACGACTACCTCCATCATCTGCAACAGCGAACCAAATGGACCAGCTACTGCCCAAATGTGAAACCAGGTGCACTGGTCATAGTACGTGAGGATACCCTGCCGCTCTTATCCTGGAAGGTGGCAGTCGTCGAAGACGTTCATCCTGGTGCTGATGGACTGGTTCGTGTCGTAACCATGCTCACTCCGCATGGCGTTTTCAAGAGACCAATCACCAAGTTGTGCCCTCTCCCAGCGGATGGGGATGTGTAATTAGTGCTCATATTGTATTTACGTTCTTGATTTGACTTGTCTGTTTTATATATTTTTTATATTATTGAAGAAAGTGAACTTTCTTGGCGGCCGGTATGTTGTGACTGGACTATATTGTGTGTTTTACTGTGTTAGCAATCCCTCACTGTGTGCACTCAGTTTTCTGTTACATTGAGTTGGCTGCCCTGCTGGGATTAGCGCGATCAGGCAGCTGGAGGGTGCGAGGAGAGGGCTATTTGTGCACTCCCTTGAGACAATGGAGAAGCATTCAGGTCATGCCCTTACAGCGGACAAGGCACGCGTCTGTGGCATCCTAGACATGCCTTATTGAGTGTTTAATAGTTATTGTGTTGTATATACAGTAAAACTCGGTTAAGAAGTTCCCGCATAAAACATTTTTCCGCTTAAGACGTCCGATATTCTCGGTCCCGTGATTCGTCCCATAAGATACATGTATATTTTTCCCGTATAAAGTGTTCGTGCATAAGAGGTTTTCCCGGTTAAATAGTTCAGATTTTGTATTCCCTTAGAGTATAAGACGTTCACTGAGAGACAACTGACTTAGAATCAAAACTCGCCAATCTCCGCGGAAGATACATCCGGTGTTCTGAATGAAAGAATACAAGAGTTCCGAGTGTTCGCAGGTCTCTGACCGGGCCCGGTGTTCCGAATGAAAGAATACAGCCGTTCCGAGTGTTCGCGGGTCACTAACCAGGCGAGCATTTCAAGGCTGAATGACGTCACGCTATGACGACACCCGCTCAAGACCGACTACAATAAACAGCATCATGCTTTCATTCGTGGCCTCCTATATTCTTTGTTCGTGGCTTTTATCGCTGTTCTGTGTGATCTAACTTGTTAGCCAAGCATTGCCAGACGTAGCATAACATTATTGAGATTACGAGAATTGCGTCGTCAGTGAAGTAAAGTTTTCAAATCATTGTGAAAATGAGTGGTTCTCAGATGAAAGGCATCAAAAGAAAGGCACTTTCTATTAAAGATAAAGTGGACATTATAAGAAAAGTAGAGTCGTCTACTCTTTCACGTGTTGCTCTTGCGAAGGAGCTCGGAATGCAGCCGTCTACTTGAACGGCATCATAGCAAAGAAAGAAGGTATCTTGGCTTCTGCCGGGAATACTTCGGCAAGCTGCAAGAAGATTAAAAGCGGGAAATACGAAGACGTAGAACAAGCTCTGCTCGTGTGGTTTAAACAGCAGCGAAGTTTAAACATTCCTTTGAGCGGGATTATCGTGAAGGAGAAAGCCGAAGAAATCGCGTGTCGATTACAAGTGCCTTTTACTGCGTCGAATGGGTGGCTGGATCGCTTTAAAAATCGGGCTGGCATAGTTTACAAGACTATTAGTGGCGAAGCTGCGAGTGTAAGTACAGAGGAAACGGAAGCGTGGAAGGAAACACTGCTGCCGGCAAAAATCAGTAATTACAAACATTGTGACGTTTTTAATGTTGACGAATTCGGACTTTTTTATCAGGTTGTTCCGGATAAATCTTTGGTTTTGAAGGGAGAATCTTGCCTAGGAGGCAAATTAAGTAAAGTGCGAGCGACGGTGCTAGTTGGTGCGAATATGGATGGGACGGAAAAGCTGCCACTACTGATCATAGGAAAATCAAGAAAGCCCCGGTGTTTCAAAAACGTCAGAACTTTGCCATGTACTTACAGAAGCAATAAATCAGCATGGATGACAAGCTCCCTATTTGAAGAGTACATTCAAGCACTAGATGCCAAAATGGGGAGCCAAAACAGGAAGATTGTGGTGTTTATGGACCACTGCCCTGCTCATCCCAAACAGTGGCCTCATTTAAGAAACATTAAAATTGAATTTTTTCCACCAAACACTACATCGGTACTGCAGCCCATGGACCAGGGGGTGATTAAGGCTCTGAAGCAGAGGTACCGAAAAGCAGTAGTGTGTCGTATGCTGTCACGCATGGAAGCAGGTGGACCAATCTACAGGCCATCTCTTTTGGACTCCATGCATTTAATTGCCTCATCTTGGGATTCGATGGAGTCGACCACCATTGTAAATTGCTTCAAGAAAGCTGGTTTTGATGGTGTTACTAGTAGCAGCATTTGTGCGGAAGTCTGCGATGAAGAGCCAGGGTGGTGGAAAACCGTGCAGGAGAAGATGGAGATAACCAGCAGTTTCAGCGACTTCACTGCTGTTGATGATCTGGTAATAACTTGCGAGGAGCAGACCATTGACGACATATGCAAGGACATTCAGGCAGGAAATGAGGATGAAGAAGAAGATGAAGAAGGAGAAGAAGAGGAGAATTCTCCAAGGCCTTCTTGTAGTGAGGCAAGTGTCCATCTTGGAAAACTACGGAAATTCATAGAAGGTGCTGCTGGAGTGCCTCACCGCACATGGAAAGCCGTGTGGGAAATGGAGAGATTTATAGAACTAGAAAGCAGTAAAAAGCTCCAACAATCTACACTGGACAACTTCTTTTCAAAGTAGAGGCCTATATTTTTGTAGTGAGAAATACAGCATTTCTGATGGTGTACAGGTCAATTGACGTAAGCCACAAAAAGCCAAATTTTCCAGGACGGGCAAAAAAGTGTTTTCAATTCAGTCTCAGTTGTTTATTTACATTCTAAAATGTGTCTATAATTGTAGTTTGCTGGAATATATGGTGTGTGCTCAAACAGTCATTGAAATTAATTCTATTAATGTGAATTGTGATGGTTATGCCAATTTATTTCTCTTAATCTCTGGTCTGATAGTCAGATTTTAATACTGGGGCTTCTCTTTTTCTGGCTTTTATATAGGCCTATGTACAGTATATTGTAGGATCCTTCACAAACAACAAAAATGTGTGCGTTTCACATGCATTTCAGGCTACTACCCTTTTAAGAAGTTTCCCTGTTAAGAAGTTTTTTTTGAATGGTCCCTTGAAAAACTTCTTAACAGAGTTTTACTGTAGTTGTAAATATATCTACAGTTCGTTCCATGCGTTGTTTTATTAAGTGTGTTTCGGTACCGGTATGTAATTCCTTGCTTGCGAACCTGCACCACCTACTAAGGTAACTGTACCGGTTTTCGTCACTGATCCAGTCTTCGTCACTCTCCTATATAAGTACAAAAAATAAGCATGTCAACGGGTCATTCTCAACGCACGAAGCCTTACGAGATGCGTCATACCTTCCTTGCCGATAAGGAGCAACTTTGCGAAATCATGCGTGCGATGTAATAGGCGATTCCCTGCGTCAAACATCTCCTGTGAGCTGAGCTGTCTTGATGCGCCATTTGCTTCTCGCATGTGCTAAGCACAACCGCGAGTTAATTATGTGCATGCGTGTTATGTTCCGACATTTTAAAATGTTTAAGTGCGTGATATAGTTGGTAATTGTTTCTGTAGCATATGTGATTTGTTATTTCGTGCTCACGTGCCGAGTTTTGTTAGAAATGCCGGTGACGAACACTGGATAAAAAAAAAAAAAATCCACTTTACCAATGCTCGTCATTTGTGACGAAAACTGGCACATTGTCATTTCTCCTTGCAAGACCTAACTAACAGCGGCAATATACTTATAATGTAGCTCTAAAGTAACCTGTATTAAATTATCATTTGATCATCGTGTCCAGTAGTCGTCATAGCTGACGAACTTTAGAGCACATTCGTGACGAACACTAGTGCACGATAATGTTAATGTTTGTGTTAACGTTTCGCAACCAATAAACATTTACAGGGTATTGTTATTACGTAGGTCTCTCTTCTTGACGGCCGCACCTCAGTAGGCCCAGTTTTTTTGGCTAGGCGTGCTACAGAGGATTTTTTAAATTTATATTGAGATGATAAATAATATATTATTCTAAGACTAAATCTTTGCATTCAGGCAATATGTTAGATAGTTATTGTTGTTTTAAGGGGCGGAACTACGATGTCAATTGCCCCGGGCAATATGTCGAAACCCTCAGTTCTGAATTATGATATTGAGCAAATGGAAGCGGCTATTAAGGCCGTTGTGGAGGACGGCATGAGTATTAAAAAGGCCGCGGAGAGGATTGGTGTTCCGAGAAACACCCTCTCGGACAAAATTAAAGGAAAATCTCCTAGAGAGAGGAAAATGGGGCTAAGTTCCATTTTAACAAAGGAAGCTGAGGCTATGCTAGTTCAATGGGTAATCTCACTACGAGAAGCGGGGTCCCGGTAACAAAGGACGATTTGCAAAAGCTTCCAGTGCCTTACACTAGAATTGAAGAGGGACTTTCCTTTCAAAGATGGCCGCCAGGAAGGAAATGGCGTGAATCTTTCATA
Organism: Meconema thalassinum; assembly: GCA_946902985.2. NCBI lineage: Eukaryota > Metazoa > Arthropoda > Insecta > Orthoptera > Tettigoniidae > Meconema > Meconema thalassinum. Next base: position 39,012,395 of record OX336394.1, read on the forward strand.
AAAAGAAATCCAGGTCTATCTTTTACGAACCCCTCAAAATTTGACAGTAAGCCGTGCTGCAATTACAGAACATCAAAATAAAACCTGGGTTTCAGAAGTCTACAGCTATTCAGTGGAAAACGACTTCCAGTCTATTTTGTCAGACCCTCGGCGACTGTTCAATGCTGACGAGACGGTTTTCTTTCTCAATCCGAAAGGTAACAAAGTGCTGGCGAACAGGGGTTACAAGACAATATATCAGCAAGTGAATTCGGATGAGAAAGAATGCTTGACGGTACTTCTAACAGGCAATGCCCACGGCGATATTTCTCCTTCCCTTGTAGTGTTCAAGTATGAACGTCTGCCTCCAAGACAACATTATTGCCTCAATGCCTGCACACTGGGGCATTGGCAAATCGCCAAACGGGTGAATGACAGGGGGAAGTGTTTTATGAATTTATCAGTAACATATTTCATCCTGGGTTGGTTGAGAAGGAGATTCCTCTCCCTGACATTATTCATAGACGGGCACTTCTCACACTTGACATACATACCAGTAAATTTTGTGAGGATCATGGAATTGTTATGGTTGCTTTACTACCTAATGTCACACACACGTACTTCAAACCACGGATGTAGGGGTTTTTTAAGCTACTAAAGACTGCCTGGAAGAAAAATGTACATGAGTGGCGATTTCAGAGGGTTTCTATGGCAACAATCGGTGTTAGGCCTCGGCGAAGGGTCATTTTCCGGGCTGTTATGCCGGGGTCTCACTTGTTTAGAGCAGAATTACGATATTTTCCTGCTCGTATGTCTTCTACCCACCAATCCTGCTTCCCGTTGCCGTTTTTTTTTTTTATATTCCACTTTTATTAATAAACATAATTACTGGTACGGTTTTATTCATAAATGTTAGCCTCCAAGTCGATAAATCGGTGTATTACGCAACAATTGACAGAAATGCATTATAAACAGCAGACAAGGAAAATTAACAATGTGATGGCAATTGGTGCAAACGGGTGACGAATATAGGAAAAATCCAAATACATCGTGCCGAACACTGGTGCAAAAACACACTTTTTTTTAATACGTCATTTTTCCTAAAACGAATCTCTTTGATATTTGGTCTTTCCTAGTGTTTGAGTAGAGTTTCAGGTTAGGTCCAGTGTTTGAGTTGATGATATTTACCAAAATGTGTACGGTGTATATGATTTCTTGTCTAAATCTCCCTTAACATGACGACCATTGGTGCATTTACCTTACATGCTACCAGAGAAATTGCATCCCCAACAGTGATATTGCTGACAACTGGTCAAAATCTGACCACAGATTTGTTTTTTCATGCTTACATTCACTATAGTATGCTCGTCATTCTTACGCGTAGCACAATCACAATTCTTCTCAACTCGCATCCTGTTTAACGATACCTTGGAGGTGCATTGCGATCTATTGAATAACAGGTTAATATTGTCATATTGTTGAGTCACACCCCGACCCAGATTACTGTAACCGGGAAATGAATGAACAAAAAATAAATATTTGTCATATTGATTTCATAACTTGTATCAAATATTTGATATTAAATCCGAGTGGTAAAAGTTTTGAAAATAATTGAATATTCATTTTGTAAAAGTCTAATTTTATTAAGTCATCATCATCATCTTGTACAGTTTCCAGCCCCAGGCTGGGTCTGTTTGGAACATAAGCCTCGCCACTTAGTCCTTTCTTCCCACCACCTCTCCGCTGTCACTCTGGTCCAGTCCTCGCCTCTCTTCTTGACACATTCCTCCACTCCTTTCAGCCATCTATCTCTTGGTCTTCCCCTGGGTCGTTTCTTCTGCATCTGCATCTCATGTATCCTCTTGGGAATCCTCTTCTCATCCATTCTCTTTAAGTGTCCATACCACCTCAGTCTTGACGTCTCAATCCTACCTTGCAAGGGCTCCTCTTTCACCATTTCCCTGACCTTTTCATTCCTCAACCTGTCTCTTCTTGTTACTCCGATCCTACTTCGCAGGAACTTCATTTCACCTGCCTGTATTCTGCTTATGTCTCTTTTCTTCATTGTCCACGTTTCTGAAGCATAGGTCAGTATCGGGATATAGTAGCTTCTGTATAACACTTCCTTGCTTTTTTGTGGGACATCTTTATTCCACTCTAAGCTCCTAATGCTTCTCAGAAATGCTTCTGCCTGTCTGCCACGTTCCGTAATCTCTTTGTCATTTCTCCCATTTTCCTCCACTATACTTCCGAAGTACTTGAGACTTTCCACCTTCTTCAGCTGTCCATCTCCAAGTGATATCCCATTCATTGGTCTGTCCTTTTTCCTGGTCGTTAACAGGATCTCATATTTACTGATGTTGAACTTCCATCCGTACTCTGCCACTGTTTCGTCCCAAGCCTTCAGTTGCTCCTGGATTTCCTCCTCCTTGTTTCCCCAGACCATGAGATCATCTGCAAACACCATTGCTTTCATCTTATCTTCTCCTATCTTTCCTGCTATCCGTGTCATTACCTCGTCCATAACCACAATAAAGAGAAGGGGTGACAGTGCACTACCCTGTTTCAGGCCACTCATTTGTCTGAACCAGTCTGTTCTTTCCCCTCCAACTTTCACACAACTCACACTTCCACAATACATCTCCTTCACTCTGCCTACAGTCCCTTTTTCCACTCCCATGTCATGACGATTAGAAATAAACAGTGTCATCACTCCGCTACTTAAGCATTGTAGTTCATGGTCCAGCCAGTGTGTGGCGTGGAAGTCGCGACGAACCATAAGCACGTATGACAGTAACCCACGAGGTTAGTAATGTAATATCCTGTGCGCGAGAAGTCATATTATTCGAGGGAATTTGTTTCTTTGTAATAATTTACGAATGTCTGTGCAGTGCTCTGTGTGTGCAAACAACTAAGTTTTCTGTTGTTTCGGGAAAATGTCGTAAAGTTTTGTTCCTGGAAGTAAATCGGGTTACGAAGAAAATCTGATGGTAGACATTTTTCACACCTCCAAAAGAAACAAATCTGTTTTCGAAATGGGCGAGAGTTTTTCCGTGGAAGGATAAGCAATTGTCGATCAAAAATAGAATCTGTGACGAACGTTTTTCGGAAGATTTTATTATTATGAAGGCGGACTCTTTCGTAGTGAACTATGAGAACGTGAAACTTCCTCGCGTGAAGTGGAAATTAAAACCAGGATCAGTACCTCAAATTTTTCAACATTTACTGAAATATCTATCCACTGATGTAAAATCACGAAAGCCGCCCAGTAGGATACGGAATGAAGGCAGCCTTCCATGGTTACTTGTTCTATTTCGTGCCATCCTTACCTAAAACGAAAAAAAAATCCGTCTTAATAATAATAGGCCTAAAATAATAATAGTTGTTGATTCTTTAGGGACTTAACGACATCGTGGTCACGTATCCCCGTGTGTTTGGGTTTGTTTAGAATTCGTCTGATAACCTGTGTCAATATGATGCCTGTAGTAGTGTGTGTATTTGGAATTGAGGTCGGATTTGGGTAGGAAGCGGCCGTGTCCTTCAGTTAGGTACCATCCTGGCATTTGCCTGGAGAAGTGGGAAACCACGGAAATGCACTTCCAGGATAGCTGAGGTAGGAATCGAACGCGCCTCTTAACATTTTTGCCTCACGAGGCTGAGTGAACACCGTTCCAGCCCTCAGACCAGTATGAAATTTATTGGCAGAGCTGGGAATCGAACCCGGACTTCCGTGGTGATAGCCAAGTGGCCAAGAATGAGTCGGATATATAATAATGGCCAACCTGCCAATAAAATAAACGGTCATCCAATTCTTCGCTTCCGTTACCGTCCTCCTGTTCTTCGGATCTTGTTTCAACTTTGTCTTCAGTATCAGAGTCACAAATTCCTTTGAAATTACTGAATCATGAACTAGCTATTCGTTATCTTTCAGCAGAAGGTGGCACGCTTCATCTGCATCCTTAGTTTTTCGTAAGGCGCAGTCTCCTTACTGATATTAACTAAGGCAACATACTAAGCCAAATAATCGTTATAACAGCACACCTGCCACTCACTGACAAAATGTAACATCATTGGGAGCGCTGGTGCAATCAATCTCACGCTGACAAAATGTTACACGTGTTACAGTTATTTTTAGGCACGCTATTTCACAACTCCAGAAAAATGCTTAATAAGGTTTGGTGTAAGATGTCACGAGACGATAAGATCATAACTTGAACTGTTGGCTTGATATTAAAACTAATATAACGAACCATGGAGCTGACAGACCAACGCGCGACTAACGGAGGGTTTTAAACGATAGTTCTACATGGGGACAGAGAATATTAATGCTAACTTTTTGACAGTATTATTCATAAGTCTAAACACACAATTTGTTGTAATCAGCATAACCGCAGCCTTCGTAAAGAGGTTTACGTAGCCCAGCTCGTATCCCACTATTGAACAGCTGTCTGTGTAGCGTTGGGGATCAGCGCCGCTAGCGCTAGCAAAGCGGGGTGCGGTTGAACTCGGTGAGTGATAACACTATTTATTTCTATTCGTCATGCCCATGTTTTCCATTGCTTTCCAAACCTTCTCCCTACACACACTATCATAGGCCTTTTCGATGTCCAGGAAGGCCATCAACAGATCCACTCCAAATTCGTAGTGGTGTTCCTGGAGCTGTCTTACTGAAAATATGAGATCCACTGTTGATCTCCCAGGTCTGAATCCATACTGCTCCTCTCTCAATTTTCTCTCCACTTTGGCTCGTATTCTACTTTCTAATTTCTTTTCATATATCTTGGCACAGTGAGTAATCCTTTCTTCCAATCTTCTGGGGTCTTTTTCTCCTTCCATATCACCCTCATCACACGGTACAGCCACTGTTTCCCAACCTCCCCTGCTGCCTTCACCATTTCAACACTCACTTCATCCACACCCGGTGCCCTTCCTCCTTTCATCTTGTCTATAGCCATCTCCAGTTCTCTCCAAGTCAGGTCCTTTTCTATTCCTGTGTTGTCTTCTCCATCTTCCAATGCATTGTCTTCCTCCCTATGACCATTTGGATTCAGCAAATCCTCAAAGTACTCTTTCCACATTGTCTTGAGCGTTTCTTTGTTGTGTACCTCATTTCCGTTTTTGTCCATCATTACCACATCCTCTCGCAGACCTCTTCTCTTACTTTTGACCATCCCATAAAGTACTTTCTTATTTCCTCTGCTGTCTTCCTCCATCATTTCTGTCCACTTTACCATCCACTTCTTCCTCTCCTCTGCGACAATCTTGTTTGCTTCTTTCTTCTTTATCTTATAATCTTCGTTTGCCAGATCAGTTCTTTCCTGGAACCACACTCTGAAAGCCTTGTTCTTCCTTCCCACAGCTTCTTTTACTCTCTCATTCCACCATGGTGTCTCTTTACACCGCTTTCTGTTGCTTGTTCTTCCACATCCTGCCACTGCAGGTTCCACCATTGTGTTTTTGAATTGCTTCCATTCCCCTGTTTTAGGATTGTCTGTTGGCATCCTTTCCCTTATTATCTTCTGGAATTCTTCCTTGACTTACTTTTCCTTGAGTTTCCATACTTTGATTCTCCTTTCCTGGTACTCGGTCCTCTTGCTATCCTTAACAACTCCCAGGTTCATTACAAGTATGTAACGTGTTTTTCGAGGGGATTTTACGCCACTGGCATGAGTCAGTAGGAAGCCATTCTATATTTATTTATGCGGCAAATTGTTCAGCCAAGAGAAGTTTTCATGTAACTTATTATTATTATTAATTGATTTTTTTGGAGCATTTTCTTATAAAATTATAAGCATACAGATAGGTTTTCTATGTTATAGAAAACGCTATCAAGCAAATTATTACGATCAACATTAGCGTAGAAAATTATATGATTACGGAATTTTACGGAGTTTTGTCAGTTAGGGTATTATGAGAGAGATGACTCATTGGGAATTCGGCTACAGGCTTAATCTTGTCGTGAAGCGTGACACAACCCTGGGTTGCAGCGTCACAAGTAAAGGCGAATTGGCCTGGACCGGTAAACGACTTCACCCTCCCGCCGAGTGTAATGAGCCAGAGGTGGGGAAGTAGCGCGTGGGGATCAGCCAATCAGTGGAATCCGAGCGATTTGAAGACGGCTCCGGAGAGGGGATGCGGCGAGGGCATAAAGTGTTTGCGCGCCGTGGAAGCGAGGACTTTCGTTGTAAAATTTAACCAGTATGGTTGCACGAGTGAGTGGCTCCGATGTTCTGTGGAAACGGGGACTATCTTTGTGAAACTTAACTGTTGTGGTTGTACGTGTTGGTTCCGATGTTCGGACCATAAATCTTCTTATCTACAAATATATCATCAACTAACGAAGAAGATGATGACGTCCAGGAGGCTGTGGGAAGCTCTCTTCAACATCCAGTACGAGGGAAATGCTTCGGCAATTTCCAGTCGTAAGCGCGAATGACTCATAACTACGCAATCTCTCGTCTTTCTTGGTTTCATAATCAGTAATTCACTAACTTCATAGCTTGGGAATAAGAGTAAAATCAGTAATTTATCCGACTCCGTTTTCACGTAATTTTCTAGCGGTAATATTCAAATCGCAACGCCCCAATTTAAATTCAAACTTATTATTATTATTAATTTTGCAAACTTGTTTTATATAATAAATTCATTTCTTTTAACTATGCAATCTTTGCTTTCAGTAGGTAACATTAGATATAGACCAATTCCTTCTCCTGATACAATTGTTTGTTGGGTTAATGATCAAATCATACCACGATCTGAGTATATAGATTCTTGTAGGTGTTCTACCAGAGCTAGGAGTTGTTAAATATAAATTTAGATTTCAACATTGAGTTGAGGTCTTGGCGCCCATTAAAACAACATATCTTAGTAGAAAACATTACATTTGTCACGCAACAGTGAGGGCATAAGAAACAGTTACACTTGTCGCTACCAACTTGGGACTGAAAACCTAATAACATTTGTGGAAGGAGAAGGGTATATATTTCTGTGCCTGTATTTTGGGAGTTTTTCATTTATCGGTGTGTATCAGCATGGGTAGTGTTGAGGAAGAGATGAAGTTGCGTAGTGGTCACCAGTTGGATAGTGAAGATACGAGCAATATGGCTAGTCTTGGAAATGAAAGCAGTACAGGGATGTCGGAGGTAAATCCCGATACTGAGGGGGGTAATCAAAACAGTCACGCAGGGTTAGAGAGTTTGCTTCTTCAGTTTATGCAACAAAACAAAATTAGTACTGATTCCTTAAACGCTAGACTTTAACAAAATAGTAGGGAAAATAAAGAGAGTACTGAAACTCTAAATGCTAAACTTGAACAAAATAGTAGGGAAAATAAAGAGAGTAATAGGGAATTGAGCGATAGTTTAAATGCTAGACTCAAACAAAATAACGCTAAATTTGAACAAAACAGTAGGGAAAATAAAGAGAGTACAGAGGCCCTAAACGCTAAATTGGAACAGAGCAGTAAGGAAGTGAGCAATAAATTAAATGAGAAATTTGAAGAGAACAATCTAAAATTAGATAAGAAATTTGAGCAGATTAGTGGAGAAATCAGAGGGGTGATTGAAGAGAAGGCTAAAGAAATTGTAGCAGATGTAGACAGAAAGTTAGGAAAAGTACAGGAGGAGTTGGAAATTAGAATCAGTACACAGGCTGAAAATTTAAAAGAACTAGTGCAACTTGAAACACAGCAGGTCAAAAAGCAATTGGGGGGAGAAATTGATAAGATTCAGGTAGCTACAAAAGAGGTTAAAGAACAGCTGGGGGGAAGAATTGATAAAGTACATGCAGAAATAATCACTGAAGTTAATACTTTAAGGGAGAGGAATAAGGAACGCATTAATGAGATTAGTGAGAAACAAGCTCAGTTAAGTGGTCAAGTTTAGGCATCGGAAGGGAGCATTAGGTTAACTGTAACTAATATTGAAAGAAAAGCTGAGGAGAAAATTGCTGAATTAGAACAGAAGTTGAAAGCTAGAATTAGGCAGGAAAATAGTCAGAGTAGGCCAGTTTATGTCAATAGCACACACAGGGAAATAGAACTAGGCAAATTTAGTAATCGGCAGGGTTGTCCAATGGAGTTCATGAATACTATAGAAAATAAATTCGGGGAGAGGTTGGAAGATGGTAGTATTGAGTGGTGCCAGGTAGTTGAAATTTTAGAGCAAGCGTTTGTAGGGGGGACAAGAAACTGGTTTGCTGTCTACAGAGACAATTTTGAGAATATTTCAGATTTTAAAGTCAAATTTTGTGAGAAATTTTGGAATGAGGTGATTCAGTCTCAGCATCGTGAGGGAATTGTGTGTGGGAAATATAACCCGAGAGGCAACTACACTATGACCGAGTACTTTTTAGGACAGGTATTAACGTGCAAATATCTGGATGGTTTGAAGGAGGAGAGTGATGTAGTCAGGCTATTACTAAGACATTTTCCATACAGAATCAAAGAAGCTGCCTGTATACAAAATGTTAAATCTATCTCACAAGTGGAGAATTTATTGAGTACATTCGATGCTCTGGGAAGAGGTGGTTACGAGGAGAATTTCGGTAGGAACCAGGGTAACCATAATAACAGGCCTAATGAGAATAGGAGTCAGGAAGTTCAAAGGAACAGTGGCGAAGGGGCCAGAGTTCAAAATAGGGGGAACCAAAATAGTAATAATAATCAGCAAAACCAGTACAGAGGAAATGGGTATGGTACGAACTACCAAGGTAGAAATAATGATTTCGGGGGAAATCAAGGCCGAAATAATGATTATAGGGGTAACCAAGGGCAGTATAATAATAATAATAATTATAACGAGAACAGGGGTCAAGGAGGGAATCAGCCCAATGGTAATAACGGACAGAGAGATACCGTTAATACAACCCAGAACAACCAAACCAGTGCAGTAGTCAGTAGTACTACACCAAGCGGTAGCAAGACTTTAAACACGAACCAGGCTGCGATGTAAGGTCAGAATCTCAGTCTGTAACATGCCCTGTCCATACACTTATACAGGAACCCTATGACCTAAATGTAAGAAATGAATTATTACGTGAACTAAATGATGAAGGTATTATTCAGGAGGTGGTCAGTAAGAGCCCCATAGTTAAATTTAACGTGTCCGAGGCGAACACAGATGGTTGGTTGGTTCTTAAGTTTAGGGGCTGCGACAACGCGGTCATGTAGCCCCGTGTACTTTGGGTGTGTGTAGAATCTGTCTGATAACCGGTGTTAATTGTGATGACTGTATTAGTGTGTGTTATCTGTTTGTTAATTTAAGTACTGCAACTAAGAATTTTTCAAATAGTTCCTACTTTTGCCGCCAAGTGCCACCGTCAACGACTACTAGGCCAAGTTCAGGACTGAGCTACTAGATGCCGCCGCAGTCGGCTCTTGGCAACGAACATAGAAACCTAAGAGCGTTGTTTACATTCTTAACCTATCCAATTTAGCTTCACACAGGTGCAATTAGTGGAAGGATCTTTAACATGCCATAAATCTATGACATGGGACCGCCGGCTTTACTTCCCCTCCGAAGGAAGGCATACTGAGGGATTTTTAACGCTCTTAAAAAATCCGACGGCTTCGGCCGGGTTCGAACCCGCTATCTTGGGCATAGAAGCTCAGCATGCTACCGACTACGCCACCGAAGCCGCTGTACACAGATGTTTTAATTGATAGTGGTTGTATGAAGAGTTGCATAAGTAGTGCATTTTATGATAAACTGAAAGGAACTGGAGTAAATTTTGAGGAGATGCCAATTAAAAGCACTTTTGTTATCACAGCTGTTGGGAAGAGGTCTAAAGTAATTTCTAAGCAAGTTTTAGTAGACATTAAAATTAATAATCATGTGGAAATGCAGATTTGTCTTGTAATTCCAAATTTAGTATTCAGTGTTATCTTGGGTTTAGAGTGGCTAAGTAGAGTGTCTGGTAACTTATGTTATGATGTAGGGAGTTTGAAATTTAAATGGGGAGATTCTGAAGTAGAAGTAGCGTTCAATGACCATATTCAGAGAAGTAGTGTTGTAGGTGTGATTTGTACTTTAAATGAGATATCGCCAGCCGTAGAGCGGGGTTCTCCATGTTTCGTGGGCAGTGTGATTACGAACGGTAGTCTAGAGGACTCGTTACGTGATGCTGCATTTCAAGGAAATATAGAGATGGAACAATGTGTTCGGCTCTATGATGTGTTATTGTGTAATAGGAGAGTTTTTGAGGATCGCATTGGTATGGCCAATTGCTATACACATTCATTGAACGTTATTGATAGGTCAGTATTCACAGGACATAGATATCCTGTATCTTTCGCTTATCCGAGTGCAGTTGAGGCACAAATTAATCAGATGCTTGAAGATGGGTTTATTGAGCACTCTAACCGTCCATATGTTAATTCTATGATCACGGTACCCAAGACCGACGGCACAGTTCGTATTTGTTTAGATGCTCGTTTGGTTAACAGTAGAATTAGTTCAGATCAGCTGAAATCTATGTCAATAAAGGAGTTCATGCAAACATTTGAGGGGAAGAAGTATTTCACTTGTGTAGAATTGAGTTCCAGTTTTTGGCAAGTGCCACTTATGTACGAGGATAGACCATTTACAGCTTTTAGTCATAAATATAACCTTTATCAATTTTGTAGAACACCTTATGGGTTAAGGAGTAGTTCAGCAGCTTTAATTAGGGCTTTAAACATCGCATTAGGGGATGTCAAAGTCGTTCCCAGTGAAAGTCTCGACAGTGACCATAGGCTTGTTCTAGTTAGTATAACTGGTGTTAAACTGATTAATTATAAGATGGAAAAGAAACAAAAGATCAAGATCTGGGAGCTGGAGAAATCTGATAAACGTGAGGAATTTCAGAGAAGAATTTTAGGAAAAGTTCCAAAAACTGATACCAAAAGTGCAGAGGAAGAGTGGCAAAATTTTCGAAATGTCTTAGTTGAAGAAGCTAGAGAATTATGTGTCGAAACAAGTAGTAAAGTTCGACATAAAGAGACTGCCTGGTGGAATAAGGAAGTCAAGACAATAATTCAATTAAGGAACTAAGTAAAGAGAAAATTAGAAGTGGAGAGACAAAAGAATGACAGAAATGAGGATAAAATCAGATCACTTGCTCAAGAATATCGAGAGCACAAATTAAGTGTTAAACGCATAATTAATGAAGAGAAGGATAAGATTTGGGATGAATTTGCAAAGAAACTGGAGGAAGATACACAAGGTAATAAGAAATTACTATATAAAACTGTGAAAAACAATAAAAGACAACAGGAATCAGTTACAGCTTTGGAAGGAAATAATGGAGAAGTGATCAGAAGCATAAATGAAATCAGGAAATTAATGGGACAGTATTTTGATCAACTGTTAAATGATGCATCTAATAATGACAGTGGGGACACGAACATCAATTTAAGGGCCAATGATGAAAACCACCAAGAACCACCCCCAACCTGGTCTGAAGTGGAAGAAGCTTTAAAAGCTATGATCAAAGGGAAATCCACTGGAGTTGATGAAGTAAGTACAGACATGATAAAAGCAGCAGGAATTAATGGGATACATTGGTTGTACAGAGTATTACATGCTATATGGAAGGACAATAAGATCCCTGATGACTGGTCTAAAGGTGTAATAGTGCCATTGTTTAAAAAAGGAAACCGGAAAAAGTGTGAGAACTATCGTGGAATTACTTTGTTATCCCATGGTCTAAAGATATTGGAAAAAATAATTGCGAAAAGACACTTAGAAAAGGCTTTAGAAGAAGAACAACATGGCTTTAGACCAGGAAGGAGTACTATTGACTTGATCTTTGCTGCAAGAATGCTTATTGAGAAACATCTTGAAAAAGGGAAAGAATTAGTAATGGTATTTCTAGATATAGAAAAAGCTTATGATAGCATTGCAAGATCAAAAATTTGGGAATGTTTAGAAAGGCACAATGTCCCAAAAGGATTGATAAACAAGAACAAAATGATGTATGAGAACACAAGGGCATGTGTAAGAATAGGTAATGGGGAAAGCAGATGGTTCACAACAAAACAAGGAGTCCAACAAGGAAGTTCACTGTCTCCATTACTATTCATCACAGTGATGGACATAATCCTGAAGAGAATAAAAGAAGAACAGGGTAATGAAACAAATGCCCTTGTCTTCGCAGATGACGTCATGATTTGGGGAGAAAGTGCCAGAGAGGTACAAGAAAAACTGGATTCATGGGACAAGCTGTTCAAGGAGTATGGGTTGAAAATAAGCCAAAGTAAGACAGTAGTGACGACAACAGGACTGTCTAATGCAACCATTTACCTGAATAATCAGCCTCTACAAATTGTTGATCAATTTAAATATCTTGGAAGCACAGTGTGTAAGGATAACAACAACAACAGTGAAGTAACAAATAGAACTAGTAATGCAGCCTCCTTCTATGCACAAGTTAGAACACTACTGTGGGATAATAAAGTGCCCAGGAAGTGTAAACATATACTGTTTAAGACATACTACATCCCAATTCTAACTTACGGAGTAGAAACTTGCACCCTGTCCAGAAGAGAAGAAAGTAGGATTCAGGCATCTGAAATGAAGTTTATAAGAACAATGCTTCAAAGGACAAGGAGAGACAAAGTAAGGAACGAAACAAACAGGACAGAGGCTGGCATAGATATCAGTGCTACAAAATATTTGCAGAAGCAACGATTAGGATGGTATGGGCACCTTCAAAGAATGGGAGATGAGAGGACACCAAAAGCTTATTTCAACAAGATTATCCCAGGAAAAAGACCAGTAGGAAGACCAAAGAAGAAATGGTTGGACCAAATCAAGGATGATCTTGAAGACAAAGGGCTCAACTGGAGAAGGACCCATGAAGACCAACTATTCATGGACAGGAAAAGGTGGCGAGGGCTCGTTAACAGCACCCGGGTGACTGGAGCTGGAATTTGATGATGATGATGATAGGAGAGTTTGTAACCATTTACATTGATGATATGGTAATTAGTTCACGCAGTTTTGAGGAGCATCTACGTCATTTAGATAAAGTTTTTCAGAAGTTAGATCAGGCAGGGTTCACTTTGAAGCTGTCTAAGTCGTCATTCTGTCAGTCAGAAGTGACATTTTTAGGTCATAGAGTGTCGAGTAGAGGTGTGACACCAGAGGAAAGTAGGGTTAATAAGATACTAAACGCAGAGGTGCCCCAGAATGTTAAACAGTTAAAAACATACCTGGGAATTTGCAACTTTTTCAGGAGGTTCGTTCTTAAATACTCAGGGTTGATAGAACCATTCAAGGAATTGCTTAAAAGTGGGACTCGGTGGAGATGGGAGTCCAAGCATGATCAGGCTTTTAGAGCGCTGAAGGAAGGTTTTGAGAAAGCTGTAGTGCTGAAATATCCTTTAAAAGATAAGGAATATGTGGTTATGACAGATGCTTCACATATAAGCATTGCAAGAGTATTATGTCAGAAAGATGATGAGGGTAATCTGTGCATTGTATCTTTAGCCTCGCGAGGACTGACAGCAGCAGAGAAAAGATACACGATTACTGAGTTAGAGCTTTTAGGTATTGTTTTCAGTTTAGGGAAATTTAGAATGTATTTAGTAGGGGGGAAATTTGAGATCCACACAGATCACCATGCATTACTGTATATGAGAACTTGTAAACTCAGTTCTAACAGAGTTAGTAGGTGGATTCTTGCTCTGCAGGAATACGAATTCACAGTAAAATATATTAAGGGTAAAGATAACATTCTTGCAGACATGCTATCAAGGGACACTAATTTATGTAGGGATTATCCTGTGGTTAAAGCAGAGGACGGTATTTTAATATGTGCATGTGTGGACAGTAGCAACAGGGCATCGTTACAGACACTGAGAAATATGCTAGTGGAGCAACGTGATGACGTTAAGTTAAGGGAGCCACTGGCTAGGTTGGAAATAGGTGAAGAAGAGTATGTGAAAGTAGGACGGTTCACGTACAAGATGCAGGATGGGCTTCTTGCACGGAAATGTAGGAATAATCGGTGGGCAATATGTGTTCCTGCCACTTTGCGGGAGGAGCTAATTTGGTTCATTCATGGGGAATTAGGACACTTTGGTGCTGCCAAGGTCTTCAATGAAATTGGTCGTGACTTCATTTGGAGTAAAATGGGAAGGGATGTTAGGAGGATTTTAACTAAGTGTGACACCTGTCAAAGGAGTAAATATCCAGTTAAATATTTAGTGGGGGAGAGATCTGCAGTTCTCACCAGTAGTCCCGGCGAACTACTGTGTGTGGATTTATTTGGCCCGATCGTTAAAGGACAGTACGGCTACGAGTACATTTTTATAGTTATTGACGCTTTTAGTAAGTATGTCAAGCTATATCCGCTAAGGAAAGCCACGGGACTAGCGTGTAGCCGCCTGATCATTAATAAGTATGTACCTGAGTTTGGCCTTCCTCTCAGGATACTATCTGACAGTGGACCACAGTTTACGGCAAAGAAATGGAGAACCAGTATGCAGGAAGCTGGTATAACACATGTTCATTCCTCTGTAAGGTACCCTCAGGGTAATTCTGCAGAGCGTCCATTAAGGGAAGTGGCTCGTCTTTCTCGGACTCTAGTGCATGACAAGCATACGGCCTGGGTTGGACATCTTCCCAAGGTCGAGACTTGGCTGAATTCTGTCCAGCATGAGAGCACGAAATTGACGCCATACGAAGTTCACTTCGGAAAGAGACCACAAAATGAACTAGCGAGGGTGTTGGGATTAAATGAGGGTAAGCAACCGGGGATGGATTACATTGTCCAGTTGGCGAAACAGAATTTATCTAAGTCAGCACAAAAGAGAATTCGCCAACAAAAAGAAACTAAATTTGACCTATTCGAGCCGGGAGACTGAGTCTTACTTAGAGTGCCGAAACAGTCAAATAAGCTAGAGAAAGTCATGTCCAAGTTCTTTTATCTCTACGAGGGCCCATTTATAGTTTCCAAACGTATTGGCAAAACAGCATATGTGCTGGAGGATAGTAAGGGAAACAGATTATACGGGACGTATAATATACATAGTCTACGAAAATATGTGTCATAAAGTGAGTGTGTTTAGCTGGCGAGCCAGCCTATCAAATGAGTAAGTGTGGTATTTGGTGCGGGGAAGATCTGGTCTTCAAGGCAGGCGTATCAGAAGTCACACAGGGGGGTAGTATGTAAGTAAATGAGAGTTTTTAAGGTACAGGGAAATATGACTGGATTGTCGGATGCTCTTGAGCACTAAAATGTCTCGATACACCAAGGCCAGAATTTGGTAGCACTGGTGAATTCCCATTTGTCTCCTAGAGATGGGTGAGCGCTTAAACAGGGTAATTTTGCTTAAGGCGTCCACGAGACAAAAGATGGGCCATCAGAAGGCGAGACAGTCCTCCATGAAACTCATACATATCAGCACACGTAATTTCTGTTTACGGTCTCGCCAGGTAAGATTTGTAAGTGTGTAATTTAAGGTAATTTGTACAATGGTATTATTTGTGTGAGGAGAACTGGTCTGTGTTGAGAACTAGTATTAAGTAGAATATGGTCTACGGGAACTTAAGAAAACAGGGAGATTACGGCACAGAAATATTTGGTGTTATATGTAATGCGTATTTACTGTTTTTTTCCAGAAGTCATTAATTTCGTCTATTATAAAGAGAGATTAAGTATTATGGTTACGATGCGCTGCCACAATAGTGTGATCGTGTGCTCAGTGATAAGTGAGATTAAATTTCACCATAAGGAAGGAACCTCCAGTGAAATTAGGAAGTTCTGTGGTGATATATAAATAGCAGAACACCTTCAATGCGTGTGATGTGACATCATAAATACATACTGCTCACACATTATTCATGTCTATTTTCCCCACATAGAGAAATTTGAGAGGCGGAAATATCCGTAGAACACTCTTCTATATGAAAAACATTGGACTGGTTGCTAAGAGCAATCCATAGTGACAACAAACTTTGACGCAAAGTGCGTAAAGAAAAATTATGGGTGTATATATACAGTAGAACCTCGATGCATCGTTTTTCAAGGGGGAGGGGGAAAATGACGATGGATGCGGGAAACGATAAATGTGGGTAACATAAAAAAAATTGAGTAAAAAAATAAAGAAAGTACGGGTACTGTACTTGGACATATTTCTTCATGTAAACTTTATAGAGACATCAAAATATTGCAACCACGATGTACGCGATATGATTTCATATGTCATTTTATCACTTGCTCTTTTTAGTAAAAAAGTCATTGTTTTTTGTTTCGTCAAAGCTTTACGTTTCAGACGAAAGAAAGCCTTATCAACTTGCATAATGTTCTCTTCTTCACGATCACTGATGACATGCGAGTACATGAAGGATTTCATCTTCGCTAAGACGGCATGCGCTTCGGCGAAACTCGGTACGACTTGGGGCTCACGATCGTCTTCCCTTCATCACTCCTCTCCCCCTCGCCATCATCGCACAGCTCGCCAATCTCCGCGGGAGATACTACCGGTGTTCCGAATGAAAGAATACAGCAGTTCCGAGTGTTCGCGGGTCTCTGACCGGGCAAGCTATTTCAAGGCTAAATGACGTCACGCTATGACGACACCCGCTCAAGACCGTCTAAATGCTTTCATTGCTGTTCTGTGTGATCTAACTTGTTAGCCAAGCATTGCCAAACGCAGCGTAACATTATTGAGATTACGAGAATTGCGTCGTCAGTGAAGTAAAGTTTTCATTACAAACTACAGATAAAATTGTAATCGCCGCACACGACCAAGATACTACACGGGACCACTCAGAATGAAATGAAACAGCACAATGACGGCTTGGCGCTTCGAACAGAATCGTTGGCGCCTGAAGGCTCGTAGGCGTGGTTATATAGTGTGGTTGCGCGTAAACAATCTGCGCACTGCAGTCCAGCCTACTTGAATTTGCTTCAGCCGAGAAACTTGCTCAAGCCTAGGAACTCCTAATCGTTCGTACCTCGTACATTCTCGCGTAACAGGTTGCGCGAAGCTGCTTCAAATTCAAAAGAACTTTAGCATATATTTTTCACATAAACGATCAATGCGGGAAAATTGTGGCCAAGGACTAGTGATTTTTTGACGATCCATGCGAAAAAACGATAGTTCGAGGAACGATACATGCGGGGAAATTTAACATTAGTTTATATGGAAAATTTTCGGGACTAAATTAATTGAACGATGCATACGGGAAAACGACAGTTCCGGGAACGATGCATCGAGGTTCTACTGTATGTAATTTAGGGTGATTTCATTTATGTAATATGTATTTAGGATGGGGTTTTATTAACGTGTCTGGGATAATCACATGATGGACCGTCGTCACGGTAAATCATCCGATGATCCGAGGCGAATATGTAACGTGTTTTTCTAGGGGATTTTACGCCACTGGCATGAGTCAGTAGGAAGCCATTCTATATTTATTTACGCGGCAAATTGTTCAGCCAAGAGAAGTTTTCATGTAACTTATTATTATTATTATTAACTTATTATTATTAATTGATTTTTTTGGAGCATTTTCTTATAAAATTATAAGCATACAGATAGGTTTTCTATGTTATAGAAAACGCTATCAAGCAAATTATTACGATCAACATTAGCGTAGAAATCAACATTAGCGTAGAAAATTATATGATTACGGAATTTTACGGAGTTTTG
The DNA here is from genome assembly GCA_946902985.2 of Meconema thalassinum. NCBI lineage: Eukaryota > Metazoa > Arthropoda > Insecta > Orthoptera > Tettigoniidae > Meconema > Meconema thalassinum. The sequence continues at coordinate 39,030,015 of OX336394.1, forward strand.
TCAGGGTATTATGAGAGAGATGACTCATTGGGAATTCGGCTACAGGCTCAATCTTGTCGTGAAGCGTGACGCAACCCTGGGTTGCAGCGTCAAGGCGAATTGGCCTGGACCGTTAAACGACTTCACCCTCCCGCCGAGTGTAATGAGCCAGAGGTGGGGAAGTAGCGCGTGGGGATCAGCCAATCAGTGGAGACCGAGCGACTTGAAGACGGCTCCGGAGAGGGGATGAGGCGAGGGCATAAAGTGTTTGCGCGCCGTGGAAATGAGGACTTTCGTTGTAAAATTTAACCAGTATGGTTGCACGAGTGAGTGGCTCCGATGTTCAGTGGAAACGGGGACTATCTTTGTGAACTTAACCGTTGTGGTTGTACGTGTTGGTTCCGATGTTCGGACCATAAATCTTCTTATCTACAAATATATCATCAACTAACGAAGAAGATGACGACGTCCAGGAGGCTGTGGAAAGCTCTCTTCAACATCCAGTACGAGGGAAATGCTTCGGCAATTTCCAGTGGTAAGCGCGAATGACTCATAACTACGCAATCTCTCGTCTTTCTTGGTTTCATATTCAGTAATTCAGTAACTTCATAGCTTGGGAATAAGAGTAAAATCAGTAATTTATCCGACTCCGTTTTCACGTAATTTTCTAGCGGTAATATTCAAATCGCAACGCTCCAATTTAAATTCAAACTTATTATTATTAATTTTGCAAACTTGTTTTATATAATAAATTCATTTCTTTTAACTATGCAATCTTTGCTTTCAGTAGGTAACATTAGATATAGACCAATTCCTTCTCCTGATACAATTGTTTGTTGGGTTAATGATCAAATCATACCACGATCTGAGTATATAGATTCTTGTAGGTGTTCTACCAGAGCTAGGTGTTGTTAAATATAAATTTAGATTTCAACATTGCGTTGAGGTCTTGGCGCCCATTAAAACAACACATCTTAGTAGAAAACATTACATTTGTCACGCAACAGTGAGGGCATAAGAAACAATTACAAGTATTCTGTGGTCGCTATCTAAGGCCTCTGATGGTATTACCTTTATATCTCTGACACTTCTCTTCATTTCCCAGTCGTACAGCATGTAATCTACCAAAGATTTCTTTGTTAAATCACTGCTGTACCACGTTACCTTGTGGCTTTCTTACTTCCGGAACCAGGAGTTGCCTACCACTAAACCGTTTCTCTTGCAAAAATCCAGCTACTTTCTCCCTTCTTCATTCCTGCTACCCCATCCTTCTGCTCTCAATACATTTTCATATCCTTGCCTTTCACTTCCTACATGTGCATTCAAATCTCCCATGACAATGATGCTCTGACCATTCAACTGCTGTTGTAGCTCCTCCTCAAAGTCTTCCTTCTCTTGAGCTGTACATCCAACTTGAGGGGCATATACCGGTACCTGGGCTATCTCCAGGCTTCTTCCCTTTACAGTTACTCTGATCTTCATGATCCTGTCACTTATTCCCTTTACCTCTTCCTTCATTCTATCTCTCACAACTACTCCTACTCCGCTGCTCCTTCCTTCACTGTTCCCACTCCAGTACAACCGGTACCCTTTCCTCAGTTCTCTGCGACCTTCTCCTTTCCATCTTGTTTCTGCCAAGCCCAGTACATCCAGTTTTCTTCTCTCCATCACATCTACAATCTCCTCCACCTTTCCTGTCAGTGTCTGTATGTTTAATGTCCCAACTCGTAGTCCATTAGCATATCCGGGTCGTCGTTGTTTGCATCCGTCCTTTCCGAGGCCTGTTCCTGTTTTGAAAGCAAATATGATATCCACTACTGGCTTGCTAGGCCTATCGCAGCTTCACCAGAGCCCCGTCAGCCGTCACTTTTCAGGGTTCCCATAGAGCCTTCACAGCTACCGCAGCGGTCCCGGGGCACACTAAGTCCCCACTGTACTTCACCCCTACTTCATGCCGTTGCCCGTCTCCCACCACGTGGAGGAGGGGTTGGACTTGTGGGAGACAATTTTATAATGTAAGATAGAAAAATTTTAACCTCGCGAATTTTGGCTAGGGCTTAATATTCCCCCCCCCCACCCCCCGTAAAAGCAATAATTTATTAGGTACAAGATTATTATAAGTACCGTATTTACTCAGCTATAGGATCCCTCGCCTGTAGTACCCCCCCCCCTTAATTTTCAAGAGCCAAAATTCTTGGAAATTGACGAATTCATAAAAAAAAAAAAAAAATTATGACTGAAATTCATCCTCTTTTATGACAAAAATAATTTTCTTGTTACATTATTTTGTTATTCAGACGATATGACTGCCATTTTGCGTACACGATTGGGCAGGATATCGAATTGTGTAGCCAATAGGCTTCACCCGATATCCGATAGAAGATGCCACACTATTGGCCGAGTAGAAGCGCCATCCGCCAATGAAAGTTATGATTTCATATCTTGTCTAGTGTGTTTGCTGAATTCATTTGTTTTGTGTTCTTTGTATTGCATTTCGAAGTGGTATTCGCGGCTGCCTTCTTCTCAGTTTTATTTTAAACACATTTCATTTGTTGCAAGAACCTTCGGCGTTTGTGCGACACGTTATTGGTATATTAATGTGAATAATATGTATTGTATTGTATTTTTTATTCATCCATTCAATCATATAATGTACATTGTACAATGATATAGGACACTGGGTTGTGTTTACAAATGTTAGTGAGATGTGATCACTCATTCCCTAATTGATGCATTCTCCCTCCCTATGTTCAAATAAAAATAAAGTTTGCATTTCCATGTCTGATACTTGGTCCATTCCATTCTATTTCTTTGATACTAAGATTTTTGCTTAGCAAGGGATAGTAGAGAAAGTCATTGGAGGATAGCCAGGTATAATGGTGGGTAAGTGAGGTTATGGCAGTCTCATAATGTGCTGATTAAAGATGTAAACCTCGTTTATTTTTATTAAATATATCATAGGCGAATTGCTTTTTTTTTTGTCATATCTCACGCCTGCCGGATACCAGACAATTAAAAGTATTATTTAATTATTTTTTCAAAAGTAAAACAAAGAACTCTTGGTTTATGGAAATTCAAAATGATCTGGATGAACTCGGCTTGACAATGTCCCAAATTGCTAACAAAGATGAGAAGAATATCGTGAAAAACAAGAACATCCGACTTCCCTTAAATACCTTTACCCGCGAAACTTACACCATAAGCGATGCAGAGAAAGCGGCAAGGTCGACTAGAATGAAAATGTTTTGGGAAAAGAAGAAAAATAAGAAGCTGAATCTTTAATATTGTTTTTGAGATATGTATATACTTGTATTGGTTAAGTGCTCCAATGAGGGCGTAACATATGTAAATAAATAAATAAATAAATAAATAGGCCTACTATGTAACATCAAAATAAAATAGCTAATTTTTACTCTCTCCCTTTCCCAAAATAATGGATTACTGCGAAGTTCGCATCTGTAATACCCTCCCCCAATTTCCGAACTAAAAATTTAGAATAAAAAGGGGGGTTTTATAGCCGGGTAAATATGTATTTATAATTTTCCTGTGACCATCATTTGATTCTTAGGGTCCTGCCAAAAACTATGAATCAAGGTCTCACTCTAAATCATATGATCAGAAATACATACCTTCATCTCTAAGCGTAAATCTCCCCATTTGGGGAAAGAGTTTAAATTGCTCCATACAGATCACCCCCGCACATTCCACCCTCATAATGGCCACTTGGTCTTGTTTTACAAAGCGAGGTCGGGTCTTCGATTTATCACCAGTCTTCTTGTCTACTAGACATATTAAGGCCTGAAAGAGAAACTCCAGTTAATTTACTGTTCAAGAAACATCCTGTCACTATTCAAATCTATATTTCACACTGCGACTGTTGTCTATAGTAGCGCCATCATTACTTCCGACTTGAAGTTTCAGGGCAACGCTACAGCTATCTAGCGGTCAGAATTGAAATCACTTTACCCAATCACCAGGCAGCCATTCAAACCGATATATCACGACAAATCGAGTTTTGTTCACGATGTTGGGTTGGCGAACGACACTCGATTTTTCGTGATATATAGACTTGAATTGCTGCCTGTGATTTCACTTCTGACCACTAGATAGCTCTAGCATAGCACTGAAACTTCAAGTCGGATGTAAGTATGGCTCTACTTAAGTGCCCAATAGTCACTAACTAACATATTGCTCTCATACCAAGAGTAAATCAGAGAAACTTATAAAAGAGTACAGTAGAGCATCAAAAATCCGAACTAATTGGGACCGGGAGGGTTTTGGATTTCCGATTTGTTCGGATTTTCAAACATAATCTATAAATTCCCAGTTACACTAAAAATGTTAAGATAAATAAAAATGAACACTTTATGTACATACATATTGTACTTTGATTTATTTGTATCTTTAAGTCCAGAAAAATGCACTCATTCAAAAATTTACTACATATTTACATATGTATGTACTGTATGGATGTATACACAAAGGAATTAACACACTGTACGAAATCACTAAAATATTTTATTTGAAAAACTTGCTAATTTTGGGTTGTGTGAGTTTCGAAACTTGTTTTCTGCTGGCCAAATCCTTCATTCGCTTAAGTAGCAGGAGCTGAACTTGACTGCATTCGGGCTGCACTTCGTAGCAAGACATCACTGTCTCTAATGACGTAAAAGCATCAGAAAGTGAAGGTGCGTCGTCGTCTGCCGCGTCTTCTTCACTGTCACTGCTTTCTTCGTTTTCTGGCTCTTGCATTGAAGTTACAATGTCGTTATCATCCAGGGTTTCGTAGCCCATGTCATTTGTATCAGGATCCAACCATTCCACAGCGTCAGTTTTGTCTCTTTCTCGAAAGCCCGGAACTGACTGGCATAACATGGCCACTTCTCTCACACTCTCAAGGGTTTCAGACTGATTTTCTTTGGTGTCATCATCCAATTGTTTACTTTCTGACCAAAGTTTATTCCACGCTTTCATTAAGTTTTCTAGCTTGCCACGGTGGGCGAGTGGATAGCGGGTCGGTCTACTAACCCCAAGATTGCAGGTTCGCTCCTGGCCGTGGTAAGTGATTTTTGAAAGGCGGCAAAAATACGACACGCATGTCATACAACCATTTGAATTCAGTAGGCCGTGTTCATAATGGCAAAATTAATCTCGGGATTTTCCGCCAACACCAAGATCCTCATTTCTCTACTAGAACATCAGTTATCAGACAGATTCTCCACACACCCAAAATACCGCATTGTCGCAGCCCCTAAACTTAAGAACCAACCATCTCTACTAGAAAGCGCTATGGTGTTCAAGGAGCTTAGATATCTAACCTTCTTGACTTTCATAGTGATTCAAGGAACAACGAAATTCGACATGCAAGCTACCCTCTGGGTGCCAAATTACAAAGCTTGCACCCGGCCACAGAGGCCATACGATATTATTATTATATTAAGTTTTCTTTGGTTAGCAAGTCTCAGGAATCTGCTAACATGTAGAAAGAGTCTTGCAAGTTCAACTTTTTTTGAAAACTGAACGACACTTTCCTCATTATCTTCTGCAAAAAGATACCTGCGCAGCACTTGTTTCCTGTACATTCTTTTAAGTTTTACAATAACACCCTCATCCATTGGCTGACTCAGCAGCGTAACGTTGGGTGGAAGAAACATCACTTCAAATCCCTCATCAATCAAATTTAAAACTTCAACAGATAGATGCGTTGGTGCATTGTCCATGACCAGTAACACTTGTTCGTGAATTTCTTTTCTTTGCAGAAATTCTTGACATTTGGTAAAAAAATATTTTTATACCAGTCGGTAAATATTTCACTATCCATCCAGGAGCTATTTTGTGCTCTGTACGTCACTGGCAGCCGAGTCACATTTTTAAAACACCTAGGTTTTTGGTTTTTCCAATAATCAATAAAAGAAGCTTAAGGTCTCTACTAGCATTTGCACAGACCATCCCTGTAACACGCTCCTTACTAACCTTGAATCCTGGAGTGGCTGCTTCACGATGAGAGGCAAGGGATTCTTGAGGTAGAGTCTTTCAGTTTATCCCAGTTTCGTCACAGTTGTTAACATCTTCTCTCGAAAAGCCATTGGTAGAAACAAAATTTAAAAACTTCGTTTTGAAATCTTCTGCGGCAGAGCTGTCAGAAAACAAACTATCCCCTTGAACATTAAGTTCCCTTATCCCGTGTCTAGATTTAACATTTTTTTTTTAGCCAATGCTTTAAAGTCACTTGGACCCCCTAACTTTTTGTTAAAGTACAGAGCCTTTTCACAGATCAAAGGTCCTGACATGGGTTTCCCCTAAACATCGCCTCTGAGAAAACCATAAATACACAGCATCTTCTAGTCAACTGTCATTTGTGGTTCTTGTTGTTACTCTGACTTAGAAGCAAAAGTCAGAATGCTACACGTTTTCTTTTTAATGTCCGAGATGGTAGCTTTACCCAGTCCATAATGTTTTGACAAAGATGAGCCACTTTCACCTCTTTCAAGTCTATTTAATATTTCGAGTTTGGTTTCTATAGTTAGGAATGTATGTTTCCTCTTGAGTGTCCCTGATGACGTCATAATACAACACTGTACAAGGCATACACACAGTAAACAACTACACTACCGAACAAGTGAAGCAACTGGCCCGCTGGGGGGGAAGGGCAGTGGATGGTTCAAAACGAACACTCCCAAGGTCATTGTTCTCTCACAGCGCTGTGCAAAATACAGTTCACATGTTTAAAGTGGGCGATCAGATTATTGACGCTCTACTGTAATGCAATGGGTGAGAGCTTTCTAGAAGTCACAGGGTTCGTGTTGGAGGATTGTTATCAGAACAGATTATGGCAAGAAGGGCAGTAAATTGGGACCATTTATTGTTTCTAATATTTAAAAAAAAACTAACCTTTCTGTCTCAACATTCCGAATTTTTGGCAAAATGCCGTCTATATCCTGGGTAAGGTTTACAATGACCAAATATACACCTAGTTTAGTTTTTGTGTCATTTGTTAAGTGTTGGCGTCACAACTCCTGGAGCAAGTAGCATGATACTGTGTACTCAACTGTGAGGCAGCCTCAAATCCTGGGAGGAAGGCAATTGCACAATTGACATGAAGCTGTACACTCGAAACAGCTGCAAATAAATCACCACCCCCGCGATAAGCACATTCCTCTGTCCCAAGATACACCATGGCGTCTCATTGTTGCTCATTCCAAATAGCTATTAGTAGAGACACGATTTTATGGTGTATCGCGAAAATGCGAAATGTGTTTATATGTGCATCAAAGGTGTTTTAAATGTATGTTTAATATTGTTTGATCATAAAGCACTGAATTTGTCCTCACGACTAAACGCGAAATTCCACCTTATTTGCGATGTAGGTCCGTATTTGCGACATATCATGAAATCGGCTTGTTTATTACGTCTCTACACGATTTGGTGTGATATCGCGAGCCTTCAGTGGTTTTCACCTTGTTAGCATTGCTGGTAGAACCCAATTCAAATGTATTTTTTAGTTTTTAAAGCCTAAGCATATCCTAACATCACATAGCAGGAAATTACTACACAGTTTCAATATTGGCTATCCTGTCGTACTGGGAGACAAGTGAGAGAGTTGGGCCACGCATAGCTGACCACGTGGGTGCGCTGTGATTTGTAGTTGAAATTTCTATTTCTAATGTGAATTCGCAATGCCGAAAATAACGACGTTTTGATAGGGCTGACGAGTTTAAAGACGAAGGCTATCATGTTTTCGATGCGCGGCAGAAGATAGTTATGTGCAAATTCTGCATCATTAGACTAGATTGGAAGCGTCGCGATTCATGTGTGAAACACAACTTAAGTGAAAATCACAAAAAGAAGAAAAGGATTTTGTCTGAAGGAGGTACCAAAAGACAGATATCAGTTCAAGAGGCGGTCGGGAATGCCAAAAAGGTGAGAAATGACTCTGACAAATTTGTTATGTCAACAGTGGAGGTCTTTTTGAGTGCCAACATTCCTTTAGAAATTCTAGATCATCCAACAATGAAGGATTGGATGAACAAACATATACCAGGCGAGTTAATTTTTTTTTGGATGCCGCTACACTTACCACTATCCCGCAGCCCCACTTTTCGTAGCGATAAAAATAATAATAGGTGGAAAGACGTAGTTTTATGTAACGAATTTTATCAAGGAGGGAAGGTAATTCTTTTACGATTGCCGAGAATCCACAAACCCGCCGTGATATTTACAGCTGAAAGTTTTGTAGCCACCATGGAAACGTGATGTGGGATACTAGAAAGTGTAGTAATGACTTAGTTTACTTTTAAATACTTTTAAGTTCATATTATAAACAACAAATAAGTCTGATTTATTAATATTTTAAATTAAAATGATTTGCTTGCTACTAGATTTTTTCATTACACTGCTTTAGGAAGTGGAAATTTTTCCACACCTGACTGGTTACGAAAGAAATATTTTCCCCTATTACATCAAGAAAAAGAAGAATCAAGTAGTGAGAAATTAAAGAATCAGCATGTTATTCTACACTGTGATGAAACCACAGATAGGATGGGTCGAGCCGTGTTCATTGTGCTATTTAGAACTCTTCCCAAGGGTAGTAGCGAGACTCCTAAAGTGCTAGTAGGTGGTGTCCTAATGCTTCAGAATGTTAACTCGCAGGAATGTTCTCAAGCCATAGTGGAGGTTATTAAGAGACATAAACTTGAATACAAAAATATCATAGGTATTTCAACAGATGGTGCACGATATATGAAAAAGTGTGTGCAAACTTTACAAGGTTTGATATCGGACAACCTTCTTCACATTGAGTGTTGGGCACACAAGCTTGATTTAGTAGCAGGAATCTGGCCGAAGAAACTTCATCGTGTGAATGAGTGTGTTACCAAAACAAAGCAAGCTTTTCTTAACCCAAGAAAACGGAAGCAGAGGTTTATTAGGTTTTTGCAGCATAAGTATGGTGCAGGAGAAAAGGATATAAAGCTCTTTTCCTCACCAGTTATCACAAGATGGAATATGTGGTTCACATCAGTTTCCTACTTGGCAGACTATGTCATGGACTTGGTTCAGTATTTTAAAACAGTGGAGAGTGATGCTGAAAGTGATAATACTTTCAAAAATTAAGTAAAAGTGAAGTAAAATCAATTTTGTGTGAGGCAATTTTTGTGAAAGAACACTGTGCCTCAACTTCTGAAAAGATAACTTGCTTCGAGGGTTCTAATTATGCTTTGGCACATAAAGTTGTTCCAATGGTAAATGAACTCATTTCTGAGTACACGGTTATCGAAAAACTAGTGATGAAACCAGACACACTGAAGGCATTGAATGAACTATCAAGCGATAGAAAGAAAAGTGCTGAAAAAAGGTTCGTAGCCCTTGCCAATGCATGTCACACAAAACTCTCAGATATGCTGGCAAAAGACTCTGCTCATTAGATTTTTAATTCACTCTCCTCATTGTTTCATCTTCCCCTGCTAAGAACTGTGAATATAGAGTCATCTCTCTTCAACAAGATAGAGAAAATCCCCCTTTTTGCTGGAGTGAATTCTCATGACTTTTTGAAATTCTTCATTCAACTGCAAATCACCTGTAAATCTTTTTCATGTAGTGACGGTAATGTAGTTGAAGATGTATTGAAGGGAATGTTAGAGGAATATCCTATAGCTGTTAAATGTCTTCAATCTCTGTACATTTCCATTTCAAATGTTGACAGTGAAAGGGCCCTTTCTGCCTACAATGATATTTTGTCTGACAAGTGTACCAACCTGTCAAATGATAACTTAGAAACATTACTGAGTTACTACTTCAACAGCAAATGCATACTATAAACCAAGCCATACTTAGTGTGTTTGTTGTTTCCTTCATTGCAAGATAAGGCAAAAGTATGAATATAGTCTAGTAAACCGTTTTTCTACACCGTAAGCAATGGCATTTATTCACCGCTTTTATCCCGCTTTGCCCTTAGTTTTTACACCGCTATTGAGGTTTTTTATTCACCATAAAATCGTGTCTCTAGCTATTAGCATGTAGGACCTCCGTTTGCTACTATTAGAGAGTTAAACTTTGCTGAAGATAAGTTCCGATACATTAAAGGCAGATTTATATTTCCATTCTTCATGAAGCATGGTGAATAGTTGTTGGCTTCTTGGGCAAATTGATCTGGCACACAATCGACGCTCTAGTCCATCCCACAATTGTTCGAAGGGCTTTGAGCAGGCCTGTGTACCTGATGTTCTTCGAACCATGATGAAATGGTCCCTAACTTGTAGGCAGGAGCATTATCATAAGGATACGGAAACCAAACTTTTGGCACAGGTATGCGAAACATACTATTGTCTTGAAAGTTCATTATGCCATCGACCAAAACTAATGGTCCGAGCCACAGATCATCACACCATCGCCAACGAATTTCACTGTTGGCACTGTTTTCTAATGGATTAATGTCAGGGAAGTCCACTGACCACTCTGAGACATAAAAATGGTTCTCGCTGAAGAATTCCTTCACTTTCTTTGCAGTATAGCAATGGAGTCAAATCTTGCTGAAAAATTCTGTGACCATCTAGAAAACTCTTCTGCAGCTCTCCAACAACACTCCTTGCCAGTATTTGGATGTACCCGTCAGATTTAATTATCCCGTGACTGGTACTTCATGCGTGAAACGTTCCCAAACATATTCATGGAGTGTTTTAAGGTCACTTCCAAATACCGTATTTCCTCGCATAATCGTCACACTTTTTATGCCAAAAATTTGTGGAAAAAAGCAGGGTGCGACGATTATGCGAAGAATATTTAAGTTCAAAGAATATACTGTATAATTATTTGCTGCACGGGTCAGTCATTCGCGTAGAGTGAGTCTGGCGTGAGTCATAGCCTGCAGTCAGAGACAGGCTTCTTTCTTCTAACAAGGTCAAGACAGGTTAACGATCGCGGAATGTGCTGACGAAGCTGGCCATTCGCGTCGTGGTTCATAGCCCGCAGGCATAAAGACGAGATTACTTTCTCCTGACAAGATCACGCCAGATTAGGCCTATAAACTCGCGGAATGTGCGCTGGCCGTTCGCGTCACAGTTCATAGCCCGCACGCATAAAGACGAATTATTTCTGCTGTCAAGATCACGCCAGATTAGGCCTATAAGTTCGCGGAATGTGCGCTGGCCGTTCGCGTCGCAGATCATAGCCGGCAGGCATAAAGACGGATACAGTATTACTTTCTCCTGACAGGATCACGCCAGATTAGGCCTAAAAGCTCGCAGAATGAGCGCTGGCCGTTTGCGTCACAGTTCATATCCCGCAGGCATAAAGACGAGAGTACTTTCTGCTGACAAGATCACGCCAGATTAGGCCTATAAGCTCGCGGAATGTGCGCTGACCATTCGCGTCGCGGTTCATAGCCCGCAGGCATAAATACGATATTACTTTCTCCTGACAAGATCACGCCAGATTAGGCCTATATGCTCGCGGAATGTGTGCTGGCCGCTCGCGTCACAGTTCATAGCCGGCAGGCACAAAGACTAGATTACTTTTTGATGACAAGATCACGCCAGACTAGGTCTATAAGTTCGCGGAATGTGCGCTGGCCGTTCGCGTCATAGTTCATAGCCCGCAGGCATAAAGACGAAATTACTCTCTGGCGACAAGATCACGCCAGATTAGGCCTATAAGCTCGCGGAATGTGTGCTGGCCGTTCGCGTCGCGGTTCATAGCCGGCAGGCATAAAGACAAGATTACTTTCTCCTGACGAGATCACGCCAGATTATACGCTCGCGGAATGTGCTAAGTGATGAAGCTTGCCGCTCTCGTCACAGTTCATTGCCCGCAAGCATAAAGACGAGATATTTTTCGTCTGACAAAGTCGCGGCAGCATGTGCAACTGACTGGCGCACAAATACGAACATGCTATGCGACGATTATGCGATGAAATTTTATAAGCCTATTTTAGTGTTTGAAAAGTGGGGTGCGACGATTACGTGGTGGCGACGATTATGCGAGGAAATACGGTATTATTACAACTTTTCAGCCGGTCACCACAATAAATAATCCCATTTACTGGGACATGCAAACTGAACACACTGCCTCTGCACTTCAAAGGGACTCATCGCGATAAGAACGTTCTTCCAGTGTTCCATTTGGAGGCAGATGAACTCTTAGTTCTACCCCTTAAAACAACAATAACTAACTAGTATTCCACTAATAGAATTAGGCAGCACTGAAAAATGGCTTCTATTACTTCAATCAGGGATCCACGAGAGCCATTTCCTGTCAGAATTACTTTCCAGCTGTCAAACATCGAGGACGAACATTAGAAACATTTTCCTCGCCAGGAATTTGATTTGCTTCCGAGGAGAAAACGCTCATCAGTTGGTGTCATTTTCTTTTCTCTGCCATAATTTCCTTCTTTCTTTGGCGAAAATAAGTCGAACTATTTTTGCTGCTTAGTAATTCAATTTAAAGTGCCTACACCAAATGAAGTAGTAACTCTCTTGGTGACATGGAAGAATTTTGAGAGGTTACAAACGCACTAAACTTCCTGGGAATTTTATCCAAGACATAGGTATTACTAATCACACCAGGAAATGTCTATTTTCCTCAATAGATACACACATCGAAATAAATACACTTTTAACCTAAAACGAGTCACACAGATCATTACCAATGAATAAGAGAGTACACTGCTGCCAACTGCGCATCACACTGCCCTCACTACTGGCGTGATGGTCTGCGGGCCATTACACATGGCAGCTGGTCAGATCAATTAGGTACTTGATCAGGATTTGAATATTGGAGGCAGCCCTGTTTTAAGAAGGTAATTTCATAATTGTTTTTTTAATTTAAATGTTTGAGATGGCAATTGCTTCATCTGTGTTCGTATGAATGTCATGTGTGTAACTAAAAATAAACTTTCCTTTTATTAAAGCTTTTGCTGTGTTTTTGAAACCAATTATTAACCTCTTAGAATAGAATGTCCGTTGAAAACATCAAAAAATAGCAGAAATAGATAAAATTGCATAATGTCCCATCGATTACCATTATGTACAGTTGTGTTCCATCTCAGTTGAATTCGTGACAAAAGAAAAATATGAAAATATCCAATGTACCTTCTTTAATGTTTAGATTAATAGAAAATAATTTATGTAAATCATAATTGCAAAATTGATGTTCTTTTGAAACCTGATGTGCTACTTATCTTGAAGTGAAAATCCACAGCCTGCTTCCAGTCTCCGACCGGGTCAGGAATGGAATGAATGAAGCCCCCATCTAGCGGCGAGGATATGAACTGTGCCGGCTGCCGAGGCCTGACGCACTCCTCTGGGGCAATACTTATCTTGAAGTAACTGAACAAATTCTAAATTAAGATAAACAACGTCATGAACTCAAAAATTGTGTGCTACAGCAGTCACTGCTTATGATGCTACAAAATTAAATAAAACATTTGTCCTGTTCGCTACCGTGCAGCACCCTTGCCTCTAGGCATAGACAAGAATTATGAACATGTACTTATGCCACAATACTCACTTTGACTGTCACTTCTTCTGCTGCACAGTGGATATGCATAACAGCCGAGTAACCCGCACAAATTATACTTTTGTGTTCCAGAATTACAACCTGCAAACAGATGTGGTTACTAACAGGATGCTCATTAAAACAGGAACAATATTTCTAAAACAAAACAAAAAACCCAGCACAAATCATAAACCTACCTGAGCATCAAAAACTCTGCCAGTCTTGATTGGATTAGAATTATCACAGAGAACAAAGCCGGGGGACACGTCATCTTCTTCTATACCTTTGAGTTTGATCTTTACATTCTCACCAGGTCCTACAGCCGTCACCTCCTCGTCGTCCGACCACATTTGGTCCACGAGAACAACAGTCTGAAACATGAACAGCCCAAAGTTGAACAAACTTATAGTGGTGCCTTTGTTAAGGGTTCTGTGCCTGAGTCAACAACATAAACACCTTTCGCAAAATAGACTAGGAAACTTATGTGGTCACAAAGGATCGATCAACCACAAGGATTGCTGTTTTCAGGGGCAAAATACTAGGTTATCTGCCTCTAATGGTTTGGGCGAGTGAAAAGCTGACAACTACTAAATTTACTGCTGACAAACTTACGTACTAAAAGAAAAGGACTTAAAAAAGGAGTAAGGGAAATTGAAGCATGGAAAAGATATACCCTCAAACCTCAAAGAATAAGCACTGAGGGACTCGGAAAGAAGTAGAGCCATGGAAGGCAGATAGGGCCCAGCTCAGGAATTCCTCAGGGCCTTCATTGACTAGGATTGAAACAGACTCCAAACATGCAGTTGAGGTTGTCCACGAAACACAAATGATTCATGAGATAATACCAGCTGGCCGTAACTCCAGCATTCAATACAAAAATGTCATGGCCACGAATCTGAGACCACTCCAATCTCATCAGATTCTTTAAAAAAATTAAGCTATTCTCTTTTAGAAATGTGCTCAATAATATGGATTTTACTCTATTTTTTGGGGCAGATGACCTCGTAGTTCCGCCCCTTAAAACAACAATAACTAAACTTACTCTATTTACATGTAATGATGTCCATTAAAAATATGCTAGGAAAACACTAAATGTTTTGAGTTCAAATAGGATCGTGATTGGTAAACCTGAAATAATACTGCCAAATTTAACAATACCACCAAATGCTCATTATTGTGGTCTGCCCTTTGTCGCAGTGGCTTGTCACCGCTGAGATCCGGGTTCGATTCCAGGTTCTGCCAAGAAATGTAATTCTGGTCTGAGGGCTGAAACAGTGTACACTTAGCCTCGTGAGGCAAAGCTGAGAAGAGGGGGGTTCGATTCCCACCTCAGTCACCCTGTTTCCCAACCTCTACTCCAGGCAAATATTGGGATGGTTCCTAACAGGCCAAGGCTGCCTGCTTCCAAATCTTCACCTGATTACAAATGCACACACTACAATAAAACAGGTTCAGACACATTCTATACACACCCAAGTACACGGGGCTAAATGACCACGATGTCCAAGCCACTCAAAGAAGGACCTTCTTCTTCTTCTTCATTTCCCGGTTCCAGTGATCTGGGTCGGGGTGTGAATCAAGGACCTCAATACTTTTCTGTATCTCCACCACTCTCGTACATTCTCCACTTTCACTTCTCTTTCCTCAATGTTCTCCCTCACTCCATCCATCCACCTCAACCTTCCCCTTTGGAGCCTTCGCGTCAATACTCGCTTCGGGGCTGTCTTCTCCCATTTGCATCCCACGTCCATACCATTTTAGTTTACTGATCTCGCTGTAACTTTGGGAATCCTGCTTTCTCCTTTTTGATTTTGTCTCCGCGGGTCTTTCCAATTATACCTCTAAGGGACTTCATCTCTGCTGTCTGGATTCTACTTTCCTCCCATTTAGTTGTTGTCCACGTGCCTGCTGCATACGTCAATATAGGTATGTAATATGTTGAATACAAGATTTTCTTACATTTCTCAGGAACTGCCTGGTTCCACACTAACTCATTAGTATTTTGAAAAGTAAAAAGACTTTCACAAACCTGGATTACATGGGATTTACAACCAATTGCTTTTCCATCTGAAGAGCAATTCTTTCATTACAATAAAATAATTAACCCTTGCCAGGGTTATGGTGAAACTACGTTCGGCCTAGCAAGCCAGTAGTGGATATGGAACTGCTTTTAACATGGGAACAGGCCTCGGAAAGGACAGATCTAAAGGAAACAGACCTGGCTATGGAAATGGACTACGAATTGGAACTCTGAACATAACGACATTGACAGGAAGAGTGGAGGAGGTTGTGGATATGATGGAGAGGAGAAAACTGGATGTACTCGGACTAGCAGAGACCAGATGGAGAGGGGAAGGAAGAAAAGAACTAAGAAATGGCTTGCAGCTATATTGGATAGGAAATGAGGAGGGGAAGAGAAATGGAGTGGGAATGGTGGTGAGAGAGGGACTGAGGGAGGAAGTAAAGAGGGTAACTGATAGAATAATTAGAGCCAGAATCACAGTGAAAGGTAGAAACCTGGACATTCTGCAAGTCTATGCGCCACAGGTGGGATGCACAGAAGGCGAGAAGGACGAGTTTGAAGAAGAGTTACAGAGGCAGTTAGTAGGGAGAAACCTGATAGTCATGGGAGACCTAAATGCCCATGTCGGAACTGATAGAAGAGGTTTGAGGAAGTGATTGGTGGTGAAGGATGGGGAAACAGGAATAAGGAAGGAGAGAGATTGTTGGAACTGTGCAAGATAAATGGCCTAATGGTTGGAAACACATGGTACAAGAAGAGAGAGAGACATAAAATTACTTGGTACAGCAGGGATTTGACTAGCAAATCAGTGGTGGACTACATTATATGCGGGAAGGAGACAAAGAAGAGTATCACGGATAAAAAGGTAATACCTTCAGAAGCCCTGGACAGTGACCACCGTCTGCTGGTCACCAAGATGAGAGGACGGAAGGAAAAGAGGAGAACTGAGAACCAAGAAAGAAGAATAAGGACATGGAAGCTGAAGGAGGATGGAAATAAGGAGAAGTTCCAGATATTAGTGAGGAACAAATTACCGAAGGATGATCCGAAAACAGGTGAAGAAGAATGGAATAGGTTCAAGGACGTGTTGGTAGAAGCAGTGGAAGTCGTGTGTGGCAGAACTAGTGGAAAGAAAAGGTGGAAGGAAACACCATGGTGGAACCCCAGAACTAAGGAAGCAGTGAAAAAGAAAAATGAAGCATTCAGGAAATGGTTGCAACAGAGGACAGACAGAACAAGAGAAGAATACCAAGAGCGGAAGAAAGAAGCAGGAGAAGTAGTGAAGGAAGAGGAAAAGAAATGGCTGGAGAAATGGACAGAAATGATGGAGGAGGACTGTGATGGCATTAAGAAAGTGTTGTATGGAATGATAAAGGCAAAGAAAAGAGATACAGGGGAAAATGTCAGAATGGTGGACAGGAATGGAAAGGAGGTTGAAAATATGGAAGAAATAAAGGTTATCTGGAGAGAATACTTCAAGGAACTCCTAAACCCAACTAAAACCAGCGTAGTGGACATTGTGGAGGAAGAAACAGACAGTGACCAAGACATTTCAGAGAAGGAATTGACATGGAAAGAAGTGGAGGAAGCATTAAAGAAGATGAAAGGGGGAAAGGCACCGGGAATAGACGAAGTGAGTGTGGAGATGGTGAGAGCAGCAGGGGTGATAAGAACACCGTGGCTCTTTCGAGTAATGAATGTGATATGGAGGGAGAAGAAAATACCCGAGGACTGGAAAAGAGGGATAATAATACCCATATTTAAAAAGGGAAGTAGGAAGGAATGCAAGAACTACAGGGGAATTACACTCATGTGCCACTGCGCCAAAATATTTGAGAAGGTACGGGAGAGAAGAATTCGGACAGAAGTTGAAGAAGGGCTGAGGGAAGAACAGTATGGATTCAGGCCAGGAAGGTCAACAGTAGACCTCATCTTTGCAGTAAGACAGCTACAAGAACACCATTATGAATATGGGAAAGATCTGGTGATGACCTTCTTGGATATTGAGAAAGCATATGATAGTATTAATAGAAACAAGGTATGGGAAGCAATGAGAGCAAAAGCAGTGAACAAGGAGACAGTGGCAAGAGTGAAAGCAATGTACGAGGGAAGCAAAAGCTGTGTAAAGGTGAGAAGAGAGAGAACGGAATGGTTTCAACTGGAGAGTGGCCTGAAACAAGGAAGTGCCCTCCCACCCCTGTTATTTATAGTGGTGATGGATGAAATCATACGAAAAGTGGTAAATAGCATTGGGGAAAGGAAAATGAAGGCAATGTTGTTTGCTGATGACCTTCTGGAATGGGGAGAGGATGAGGAAGAAGTACAAGAGCAATTAGATGAGTGGGAGAAGGTAGTGTTATCATATGGGATGAAGTTCTCAGCACAAAAGAGTGAAGTGGTCATCACAATGAGGAGGAAGAACAGACTGGATATGGGCATAACACTTGGAGGACAGCAGTTGCAGAAAGTAGAATGCTTCAAGTACTTGGGAAGCATAATTGAAGAAAAGGGAGGCAATAAGATGGAAATAAATGAAAGGGGAAGGTGCGCAGATGGATTTTTCAAGAGTGTTAGGGGGATGATATGTAATAAAGATGTACCATAAAAATGTAAAGGAATCATCTACAAGACCTACTTTGTGCCAATTTTGACATATGGTTCAGAAACATGGTTGATGAAGGAAAGGGACAAGAATAAAATACGAGCAGTGGAGATGAAGTTCCAGAGGAGTAGGGTAGGAGTGACAAGAATGGACAGAGTAAGGAATGAGCGAGTCAGAGAGATGGTAAGAGAGGAACCATTGCAAAATAGAATAGAGCGATCTAGGCTACAATGGTATGGACATGTGTGGAGGATGCAAGAGGAGAGGATACCGAAGAAGATGTTTGGAATGGAAATGACGGGAAGGAGGCCAAGGGGAAGACCAAGGGACAGATGGACAAAAGGAGTTAAGACGAGTATGGAGGAAAGAGGAGTGTGCTGGGACACAGTGAATGACGAGAGATGGTGGATGGACAGGAAACGATGGAGAGGCTTATGTTCCAAGCAGACCCGACCAGCGGTCTGAAACTGCTCAAGATGATGATGATGATGAATTAACAATTTACTCACTCTGTTAGGCATGAGAAGTAACGACTGGCCCTTCTTGGCTTCCCCAGCCTCCACTTTACCCATTACGACCATTCCCATGTCTTTGTATTTGTCCACCACAGGCATGACGAAAGGACCACCCATCTTTCGGTTCAGAGAAGGCAACTTGTCGATGAAAGGTATAAATGCATCGCCTCTGCAACACAAACACATCACTATTGCATAACAGAATAATGGACAGAGGCTCTGTGAGGTTATATGCACAGGGCCGAGTCTATGGTCTTCATTCTGTCTGAAAATGTTCACAACCTTAAACGAAGTGTAACAAAACTGAATGGGAAAATTCAGGGAGGAATTTTTCACTTGGTGAGGGAAAAAATGTCATATACACATGGAAGTAGTAACTGTACTTTTGGAAGACACGAAGACAGGTAATTGCTGCAATGAGTTATCAGTCAAGCTGTCGATTAATCGATCCGATCAACCATTAATCTAAAAATACGATTAACCGATCAATGTGCTTTAGTCAATTAATCGAACCGATTTAAAAACAGTAGTGTGGTGTAGGAAAGCCTTTGACACTGTTCAACACGATAAACTGATGAACATTTTATGTGACCTGGGACTAGACGGACGTGATATCAGATTAATTGGAAATATGTACTGGAATCAACGTGCTGCTGTACGTGTTGATGGTCAGCTCTCTGAAGAAGTATCGATTATGAAGGGAGTTCGCTAAGGTTGCATTCTTTCTCCACTCCTCTTCAACATCTATTCTGAAAAGACTTTCTAAGATGCTCTTGATAGAAAGTCTCATGGAGTAGTGGTAAATGGATCTATCATTAATAACATCCGATATGCTGATGACACTGTCATCCTTGCAACAAGTATGGATGATCTACAAACACTACTGGATTCTATTTCTGAAGAGAGTTATGCCATGGGATTACATTTAAAAGTAAAAAAAGTGGATGGTTGTTAGCAGAAATTCAGGGCATTCTTACATTTGGTAATGGTAAGAATTGGAAGGGTTTCATCATATAAATATTTAGGATGTCAAATCAATGACAACTGGGACTAAAGAAATTCGCTGTAGAATTGAGCAGGCCAGAAGTTCATTCATGAAAATGAGAAAAGTTTTGACGAGCCGTGATTTAAGTCTGTCATTACGCACCCGACTGCTTCGATGCTACGTTTTTAGTGTCCTGCTCTATGGAGTTAAATCATGGACACTTACCGAGGTTTTAAGTAAGAAACTGACAGCATTTGAAATGTGGACGTATCGCAGGATTTTAAGGATATCATGGACAGCTAAAGTCACAAATGTGGAAGTACTGCGGCGTGTGAACAAAGACTTGAAAATTCTCAGTATCAACAAAAGGAGAAAACTAAAATACTTTGGTCATTTCATGCGCAACAACAATTACCACCTCTTGAAATTAATTATCCAAGGGAAGATTGATAGCATTAGGGGTCCAGGACACAGACAAATATCCTGGCTAAAGAACTTAAGCCAGTGGTTAGAACTGTTTAGAACAGCTATGGACAAATAGCAGATCATGCTACTGATCGCCAATGTTCTTGGAGGACGAGGCAGTTGAAGAAAAGATATATAAATTGCAGCCGAACGACCATTAGCTGGGTAGCACAAAACCTGTGTATATTATTATTTGCCATCAGCTATTGTAACATTGACAGGTCATTAACGTTAGCTGATGCTCATGCCTTTGATTCAGAAAGCTAAAAGCGATAATATCTAGAAGATGACTTCGCAAACCCTCTACAATGGTGGAAAAAACCTTCAGTTCAAATTCCACATCTCGCACGTATGGTGAAAAAATTGCTTTGCATTCCAGCTGCTTCATATCCGTGTGAGAGTGTGTTCAGTGAAGCTGGAAATATTGTTACTAAGAGAAGGGCAGCCCTTAGTTCCGAGGATGCCAATTACTGACATGTCTCAAGTCCCAGAGCAAAGAAGTGTGACTAAGTAACTGTGAACTTCAACATCAAACTCTTGTGTCATTAAATAATCAATATTGAAATATATTTCAAATAATTGTCCTATTATTAACTTCAATGCTTTTGAATTTATTTATTTTTTACTTGCTTGCCAACAATACAATTAAAATTTTAAAATTATATCTTCCTCATAGCAAATGGAACTGTAAACATTTTAAAATATAATATTCTAAGGTTTTGTTTTCTTGAACTGATATCCCGGTCAATGCATGTGAGATTTTCGATGTGAAATGCCATGTCCTGTGGTTCGGATTCCACGTAAAACGGAGGTCCCGTGGCTTATGATTGCGAGATTAACGGTCACGTTAAACTACAAGCTTCCTTCCTTCTTGAACTGATACTGTGTGAAATCGACTAAAGTTTGATTCATTGACCGAATAACCAATTAAAGGCATTTCGTCAACCGATCAAAATTTTTAATCGATCGACAACTCTAGTTATCAGTACTTGTAATGATATAAACCTGTTCAGCTTCTTATTCTATAGAGTTAAACTGTGAAAGCCTTTCAAAAAATTCGTACCATACGATGCCAGACATTCTTGAGGATGTTCATACAAATTGTAGAAAGTACAATTGTTTATAATGATTAATGAAGATATAATTCACTGAAGAGATCTTTTGTTCCCAATAATAACTTTCTAAGCGGTTTGTTGCCGTTGCTCACACATTGAAACACTTAAGATCAAGTGGTTAAGGTGAGGGAAGGAGCGGAAAGAGGTTTTGTAAAATTTGGTTCTGCTTATCTTTCACCCGGACGGATGGGTTTCGAATCCCGGTGATAGCGGAGTGGAAATTTCACCTGAAAAATCACATGGTACCAGAATGAGCCTCGTTGGCTCCGGCGACCCCAATTAATTGGGAAAAGCCGAAGAAAGTTTTTTGGTTTTTATTACACCTATCGTTCCATAATTCCATGGACATTATAATATTAAGTATAGAGTAACTTTCACAGTAGAAAAGAAATATACTATACCTATAGAACCACATAGCCTATAGGAACCCCCTTTATTTTCGAGAGCCAAAATACTAAATACTTGGAAAATTGCTTATAGCACCCTTCCTTAATTATTGCGAGTCAAAATATGACATTCTTGGAAATTGAAGAATTCTTTAATAACGTTATTCTGTTTGCAGCAACACTGTCTGAGACATTTCATGGCATACTCAGGGCATATCACATTTGTATTTGCCAACCCATCCGTTACACACGGTGCCGTATCTCAATCGTACGCAAGCTCCGTTGCTAACCAGGCATGACCTTGTTTGAAGAAAGAAGTCTCTGTCTTTCCTTCTGTGACTCACGCTATGCCAGAGGTGGACGACCACCAGTATACACTCTGTAGTGTATTTCGAAACAAAGAACGGCATCCGGCCACATCCCAGACCCCGCTGAAAAACGGGTATATTACAGAAATAATGGGTCATGATCTTCACTGATGAAGGATATAAACTTCGTTTATTTTGATTAAATATATCGTACTAGGTAGCATCAAAATAAAATAATTACTTTAGTTTTACTCTCACCCTTTCCAAAAATAATGGATTTTTGTGAAGTTTGCGTCTATAGTACCTACCCTCAATTTCGAAACTAAAAATTTAGAAAAAAAAAGGGGGTCCTATAACCGGGTAAATACGGAATACGTACACACACCACATGTTATTTCAACAGGCTACCACAAAGATTTTCTTTGCTGTCCTTGAACCACAATAGTATCTACTACAGCCATCATCATCATCTTGTACAGTTTCCAGCCCCAGGCTGGGTCTGTTTGGAACATAAGCCTCGCCACTTAGTCCTTTCTTCCCACCACCTCTCCGCTGTCACTCTGGTCCAGTCTTCGCCTCTCTTCTTGATACATTCCTCCACTCCTTTCAGCCATCTATCTCTTTGTCTTCCCCTTGGTTGTTCCTTCTGCATCTGCATCTCATGTATCCTCTTGGGAATCTTCTTCTCATCCATTCTCTTTAAGTGTCCATACCACCTCAGTCTTGATGTCTCAATCCTACCTTGCAAGGGCTCCTCTTTCACCATTTCCCTGAACTTTTCATTCCTCACTCTGTCTCTTCTTGTTACTCCGATCCTACTTCGCAGGAACTTCATTTCACCTGCCTGTATTCTGCTTATGTCTCTTTTCTTCATTGTCCACGTTTCTGAAGCATAGGTCAGTATCGGTATATAGTAACTTCTGTATAACTCTTCCTTGCTTTTTTGTGGGACATCTTTATTCCACACTAAGCTCCCAATGCTTCTCAGAAATGCTTCTGCCTGTCTGCCACGTTCCGTAATCTCTTTGTCATTTCTCCCATTTTCCTCCACTATACTTCCCAAGTACTTGAGACTTTCCACCTTCTTCAGCTGTCCACCTCCAAGTGTTATCCCAATCATTGGTCTGTCCTTTTTCCTGGCTGTTAACAGGATCTCACATTTACTGATGTTGAGCTTCCATCCATACTCTCCTACTGTTTCTTCCCAAGCCTTCAGTTGCTCCTGAATTTCCTCCTCCCTGTTTCCCCAGACCATGAGATCATCTGCAAACACCATTGCTTTCATCTTATCTTCTCCTATCTTTCCTGCTATCCGTGTCATTACCTCGTCCATAACCACAATAAAGAGAAGGGGTGACAGCGCACTACCCTGTTTCAGGCCACTCATTTGTCTGAACCAGTCTGTTCTTTCCCCTCCAACTTTCACACAACTCACACTTCCACAATACATCTCCTTCACTCTGCCTACAATCTCTTTTTCCACTCCCATATTTTCCATTGCTTCCCAAACCTTCTCCCTACACACTCTATCATAGGCCTTTTCGATGTCCAGAAAGGCCATCAACAGATCCTCTCCAAATTCGTAGTGGTGTTCCTGGAGCTGTCTCACTGAAAATATGAGATCCACTGTTGATCTCCCAGGTCTGAATCCATACTGCTCCTCTCTCAATTTTCTCTCCACTTTGGCTCGTATTCTACTTTCTAATATCTTTTCATATATCTTGGCACAGTGAGGTATGAGTGTGACTCCCCTGTAATTTCTGCTTCCTTTCTTAAATATTGGGACAATTTATCCTTTCTTCCAATCTTCTGGGAGTCTTTTTCTCCTTCCATATCACCCTCATCACACGGTACAGCCACTGTTTCCCAACCTCCCCTGCTGCCTTCACCATTTCAACACTCACTTTATCCACACCCGGTGCCCTTCCTCCTTTCATCTTGTCTATAGCCATCTCCAGTTCTGTCCAATTCAGGTCCTTTTCCATTCCTGTGTTGTCTTCTCCATCTTCCAATACATTGTCTTCCTCCCTATGACCATTTGGATTCAGCAAATCCTCAAAGTACTCTTTCCACATTGTCTTGAGTGTTTCTTTGTTGTGTACCTCATTTCCGTTTTTGTCCATCATTACCACATCCTCTCGCAGATCTCTTCTCTTACTTTTGACCATCCCATAAAGTACTTTCTTATTTCCTCTGCTGTCTTCCTCCATCATCTCTGTCCACTTTACCATGCACTTCTTCCTCTCCTCTGCGACAATCTTGTTTGCTTCTTTCTTCTTTATCTTAT
This sequence comes from Meconema thalassinum, assembly GCA_946902985.2. Classification (NCBI taxonomy): domain Eukaryota; kingdom Metazoa; phylum Arthropoda; class Insecta; order Orthoptera; family Tettigoniidae; genus Meconema; species Meconema thalassinum. The sequence goes on from OX336394.1 coordinate 39,054,168, forward strand.
AATCTTCCCTTGCCAGATCAGTTCTTTCCTGGAACCACACTCTGATAGCCTTGTTCTTCCTTCCCACAGCTTCTTTTACTCTCTCATTCCACCACCATGGTGTCTCTTTACACCGCTTTCTGTTGCTTGTTCTTCCACATACTGCCACTGCAGCTTCCACCATTGTGTTCTTGAATTGCTTCCATTCCTCTTCCCCTGTTTTAGGATTGTCTGTTGGCATCCTTTCCCTTATTATCTTCTGGAATTCTTCCGCGACTTCCTTTTCCTTGAGTTTCCATACTGTGATTCTCCTTTTCTGGTACTCTGTCCTCTTGCTATCCTTAACAACTCCCAGGTTCATTACAAGTATTCTGTGGTCGCTATCTAAGGCCTCTGATGGTATTACCTTTATATCTCTGACACTTCACTTCATTTTCTAGTCGTACAGCATGTAATCTACCAAAGATTTCTTTGTTAAATCACTGCTGTACCACGTTACCTTGTGGCTTTCTTTCTTCCGGAACCAGGAGTTGCCAACCACTAAACCGTTTCTCTTGCAAAAATCCAGCAACTTTCTCCCTTCTTCATTCCTGCTACCCCATCCTTCTGCTCCCAATACATTTTCATATCCTTGCCTTTCACTTCCTACATGTGCATTCAAATCTCCCATGACAATGATGCTCTGACCATTCAACTGCTGTTGTAGCTCCTCCTCAAAGTCTTCCTTCTCTTGAGCTGTACATCCAACTTGAGGGGTATATACCTGGGCTATCTCCAGGCTTCTTCCCTTTACAGTTACTCTGATCTTCATGATCCTGTCACTTATTCCCTTTACCTCTTCCTTCATTCCATCTCTCACAACTACTCCTACTCCGCTGCTCCTTCCTTCACTGTTCCCACTCCAGTACAACCGGTACCCTTCCCTCAAGTTCTCTGCGACCTTCTCCTTTCCATCTTGTTTCTGCCAAGCCCAGTACATCCAGTTTTCTTCTCTCCATCACATCTACAATCTCCTCCACCTTTCCTGTCAGTGTCTGTATGTTTAATGTCCCAACTCATAGTCCATTAGCATATCCGGGTCGTCGTCGTTTGCATCCGTCCTTTCCGAGGCCTGTTCCTGTTTTGAAAGCAAATATGATATCCACTACTGGCTTGCTAGGCCTATCGTAGCTTCACCAGAGCCCCGTCAGCCGTCACTTTTCAGGGTTCCCATAGAGCCTTCACAGCTACCGCAGCGGTCCCGGGGCACACAAAGTCCCCACTGTACTTCACCCCTACAGGCAATCCCCTACTTCATGCCGTTGCCCGTCTCCCACCACGTGGAGGAGGGGTTGGACTTGTGGGAGACAGCATCTACTACAGCCAAGTAAACAAAATACTATTCTTTACATTACAGTGAAACCTCGATTAATCAGTTTTGACTGGACACCAAGAAAACCATGAACACAGGAAAACCTCAAGAACAGTGGAAGGATTTAGTGAAAGACAGTGCAAGTGAAAAGAACCTGGAGTGGAGTTTAGTGGTTGAGGAAGGCTGGTCGACAGACAACAGTTAAGTGGAGGGGTGTCATATTTGCTCCGACCTGGCCTAAGCAGAAAAACGGAAATTGATGATGAATACCAATGAGCTCCATTATGTATCAGATGTACTTTTTGCAGATGAACATTACATTCGCCAACAAGTCTTATTTGAAGTTTAAGATTAGATTAGAGAAAATACGGTATTTGCTGTAATATTAAGAATGTTTGAAAATTGTGGTCAGTTATCGATTTAACTTAAACTTGCAAGTGAAAATTCTTTATTAATATGTTGATACCTGACGAAACAACCACAAGGTAGTTGAAACTGATCTGAGCTCAGCAACATTATACCAGTGTCCATGAAGCACAGAAGTGTTTGTAATACTTGAACTAAACCACTGAACTGAGCTGGGATTTTCAAGTCCAGACTCAATCCAACTTCTTCACGTCATAACCAACTCACTTCAGTGAATAAAATTATCCTACATGATCTACTCAGGCATCGTCAAAATTGCCCTTTGCTTGCATTTACTATGCAGTCATGTCACAAGATGCTACTGATAAATACAGCTGGAGTTCACTCACCTATACCAAGGACAAATGCTCTCTTCCAGTGGCTCTTTGAGGCCTAGCCCTGTCAAACCTGAACAGGGCATAAAGGTCAGATCTTTTTGAGGATTAAAGCCAAGCTTTCGTAGGTATGGTAGAATTTTGTCTCGACACTCATTGTACCGATCCTCCGACCATTCTACGGTTGGGTCGTCCATCTTATTAACGAGAACGACAAGATGTTTTACTCCCGCAGTCTTGGCTAACATGGCATGTTCCCGAGTCTGACCCCCTCGGTCAAATCCGGTCTCAAACTCTCCTTTACGCGCTGAGATCACCTGAGAACAGAGAAAGCAAACATCCACTTCACTACTCACCAATCAACTGAACTTGGTTAACTCACACTGTAACCGTACGTTTTTCTTTTGGGGTTATGGTGGAGTTGGGGGCCATGTGTGTATTCACAATAAGGATGTTTAGTTGAAATAAGGTACTTTTTCCTTTTATATATCTACTTACATATTTACATACACATCACGTCATGATCTCTCTCTCTTTTTCTCAATCTAATTCTCCAAATTTTATATCCACTTCATTCATTTAAAAAGCATTTCCATTTTATTTCCTCTTACGTCTCAACAATCCAACCGACCTTAACCAGCATAGAATAAACGCCAGAGAAAAGTTAAATAGAAAAAAGAAAAAAAGAAAATAACACCTTAGTTAGTTATTGTTATTTTAAGGGGCGGAACTACGAGGTCATCTGCCCCTATACAATAAAAAATAAAAATAAAAAAATAAAACACCTTAAATAGATAATACATACACAGATGTAAAACTCTGTAACTATGAACCGTAACATAAGAACAATAAGAACATGTAACCACATAGGGTTACAACACCAATCTTAGCTACTGTTGAACATCCACAACAGATGCTACCGTATTTCCTCGCATAATCGTTGCATATTTTTAGTCGAAAATTCGCGGAAAACAAGCAGGGTGCGACGATTATTAGAAGATTATTAAAGTTTAAAGAAGAAGATCCAAATCTCTTTTTTAATATACTGTATTACTATTTGCGTCTCCCACAAGTCCAACCCCTCCTCCACGTGGTGGGAGTCGGGCAACGGCATGAAGTAGGGGATTGCCTGTAGGGGTGAAGTACAGTGGGGACTTTGTGTGCCCCGGGACCACTACGGTAGCTGTGAAGGCCCTATGGGAACCCTGAAAAGTGAAGGCTGACGGGGCTCTGGTGAAGCTACGATAGGCCTAGCAAGCCAGTAGTGGATATTATATTTGCTTTAAAAACAGGAACAGGCCTCAGAAAGGACGGATGCAAACAACGACGACCCGGATATGCTAATGTACGAGTTGGCACGTTAAACATCCAAACACTGACAGGAAAGGTGGAGGAGATTGTAGATGCGATGGAGAGAAGAAAACTGGATGTACTGGGCTTGGCAGAAACAAGATGGAAAGGAGAACGTCGCAGAGAACTGAGGAAGGGTACCGGTTGTACTGGAGTGGGAACAGTGAAGGAAGGAGCAGCGGAGTAGGAGTAGTTGTGAGAGATGGAATGAAGGAAGAGGTAAAGGGAATAAGTGACAGGATCATGAAGATCAGAGTAACTGTGAAGGGAAGAAGCCTGGAGATAGCCCAGGTACCGGTATATGCCCCTCAAGTTGGATGTACAGCTCACGAGAAGGAAGACTTTGAGGAGGAGCTACAAGAGCATTGAATGGTCAGAGCATCATTGTCATGGGAGATTTGAATGCACATGTAGGAAGTGAAAGGCAAGGATATGAAAATGTATTGGGAGCAGAAGGATGGGGTAGCAGGAATGAAGAAAGGAGAAAGTTGCTGGATTTTTGCAAGAGAAACGGTTTAGTGGTAGGCAACTCCTGGTTCCGGAAGAAAGAAAGCCACAAGGTAACGTGGTACAGCAGTGATTTAACAAAGAAATCTTTGGTAGATTACATGCTGTACGACTATAAAATGAAGTGAAGTGTCAGAGATATAAAGGTAATACCATCAGAGGCCTTAGATAACGACCACAGAATACTTGTAATGAACCTGGGAGTTGTTAAGGATAGCAAGAGGACAGAGTACCAGAAAAGGAGAATCAAAGTATGGAAACTGAAGGAAAAGGAAGTCAAGGAAGAATTCCAGAAGATAATAAGGGAAATGGTGCCAACAGACAATCCTAAAACAGGGGAAGAGGAATGGAAGCAATTCATAAATACAATGGTGGAAGCTGCAGTGGCAGTATTTGGAAGAACTAGCAACAGAAAGTGGTGTGTAAAGAGACACCATGGTGGAATGAGAGAGTAAAAGAAGCTGAGGAAGGAAGAACAAGGCTTTCAGAGTGTGGTTCCAGGAAAGAACTGATCTGGCAAGGGAAGATTATAAGATAAAGAAGAAAGAAGCAAACAAGATTGTCGCAGAGGAGAGGAAGAAGTGGATGGTAAAGTGGACAGAGATGATGGAGGAAGACAGCAGAGGATATAAGAAAGTACTTTATGGGATGGTCAAAAGTAAGAGATGAGGTCTGCGAGAGGATGTGGTAATGATGGACAAAAACGGAAATGAGGTACACAACAAAGAGACACTCAAGACAGTGTGGAAAGAGTACTTTGAGGATTTGCTGAATCCAAATGGTCATAGGGAGGAAGACAATGTATTGGAAGATGGAGAAGACAACACAGGAATGGAAAAGGACCTGACTTGGAGAGAACTGGAAATGGCTACAGACGACATGAAAGGAGGAAGGGCACCAGGTGTGGACGAAGTGAGTGTTGAAATGGTGAAGGCAGCAGGGGAGGTTGGGAAACCGTGGCTGTACCGTGTGATGAGGGTGGTATGGAAGGAGAAAAAGACCCCAGATGATTGGAAGAAAGGATTAATTGTTCCAATATTTAAGAAAGGAAGCAGAAATTACAGGGGAGTCACACTCATACCTCACTGTGCCAAGATATATGAAAAGATATTAGAAAGTAGAATACGAGCCAAAGTGGAGAGAAAATTGAGAGAGGAGCAGTATGGATTCAGACCTGGGAGATCAACAGTGGATCTCATATTTTCAGTGAGACAGCTCCAGGAACACCCCTACGAATTTGGAGAGGATCTGCTGATGGCCTTCCTGGATATCGAAAAGGTCTGTGATAGTGTGTGTAGGGAGAAGGTTTGGGAAGCAATGGAAAACATGGGAGTGGAAAAAGGGACTGTAGGCAGAGTGAAGGAGATGTATTGTGGAAGTGTGAGTTGTGTGAAAGTTGGAGGGGAAAGAACAGACTGGTTCAGACAAATGAGTGGCCTGAAACCGGGGAGTGCACTGTCACCCCTTCTCTTTATTGTGGTTATGGACGAGGTAATGACACGGAGAGCAGAAAAGATAGGACAAGATCAGAGGAAAGCAATGGTGTTCGCAGATGATCTCATGGTCTGGGGAAACAAGGAGGAGGAAATTCAGGAGCAACTGAAGGCTTGGGAAGAAACAGTGGGAGAGTACGGATGGAAGTTCAACATCAGTAAATGTGAGATCCTGTTAACGACCAGGAAAAAAGACAGACCAATGAGTGGGATAACACTTGGAGGTGGACAGCTGAAGAAGGTGGAAAGTCTCAAGTACTTGGGAAGTATAGAGGAGGATAATGGGAGAAATGACAAAGAGATTATGGAATGTGGCAGACAGGCAGAAGCATTTCTGAGATGCATTAGGAGCTTAGTGTGGAATAAAGATGTCCCACAAAAAAGCAAAGAAGTGTTATACAAAAGCTACTATATCCCGATACTGACCTATGCTTCAGAAACGTGGACAATGAAGAAAAGAGACATAAGCAGAATACAGGCAGGTGAAATGAAGTTCCTGTGACGTAGGATCGGAGTAACAAGAATAGACAGGTTGAGGAATGAAAAGGTCAGGGAAATGGTGAAAGAGGAGCCCTTGCAAGGTAGGATTGAGACATCAAGACTGAGGTGGTATGGACACTTAAAGAGAATGGAAGAGAAGAAGATTCCCAAGAGGATACATGAGATGCAGATGCCGAAGAAACGACCAAGGGAAAGACCAAGAGATAGATGGCTGAAAGGAGTGGAGGAATGTGTCAAGAAGAGAGGTGAGTACTGGACTAGAGTGACAGCGGAGAGGTGGAGGGAAGAAAGGACTAAGTGGCGAGGCTTATGTTCCCAGACCCAGCCTGGGGCTGGAAACTTTACAAGATGATGATGATGATGATGATGACGATGATTATTACTACCGTATTTCCTCGCATAATCTTTGCCACCGCGTAATCGTCGCACCCCACTCTTCAAACACTAGAATAGGTTTATAAAATTTCATCGCATAATTGTCGCATAGCATGTTCATATTTGTGCGCCAGTCAGTTGCACATGCTGCCGCGACTTTATAATCTGGCGCGACTTTGTCAGATGAAAAATAACTCTTCTTTATGCATGCGGGCTATGAACTGTAACGCGAGCGGCAAGCTTCGTCACTTAGCTCATTCCGCGAGCGTATAATCTGGCGTGAGCTTGTCACGAGAAAGTAATCTTGTCTTTATGCCTGCCGGCTATGAACCGCGACGCAAACGGCCAGCGCACATTCCGCGAGTTTATAGGCCTAATCTGGCGTGATCTTGTCGGCAGAAAGTAATCTTGTCTTTATGCCTGCGGGCTATGAACTATGACGCGAGCGGCCAGCGCACATTCCGCAAGCGTATAGGCCTAATCTGGCGTGATCTTGTCAGGAGAAAGTAATCTCATATTTATGCCTGCGGGCTATGAACTGTGACGCGAGCGGCCAGCGCACATTCCGCAAGAGTATAGGCCTAATCTGGTGTGATCTTGTCAGCAAAAAGTAATCTCATCTTTATGCCTGCGGGCTATGAACTGTGACGCGAGCGGCCAGGCCTTATCTGGCGTGATCTTGTCAGGAGAAAGTAATATCGTATTTATGCCTGCGGGCTATGAACCGCGCCGTGAATGGTCAGCGCACATTCCGCGAGCTTATAGGCCTAATCTGGTGTGATCTTGTCAGCAGAGTGTAATCTCGTCTTTATGCCTGAGGGCTATGAACTGTGACGCGAATGGCCAGCGCACATTCGCGAGCTTATAGGCCTAATCTGGCGTGATCTTGTCAGCAGAAAGTAATTTCGTCTTTATGCCTGCGGGCTATGAACCACGATGCGAATGGTCAGCGCACATTCCGCGAGCTTATAGGCCTAATCTGGCATGATCTTGTCAGCAGAAAGTAATCTCATCTTTATGCCTGCTGGCTATGAACTGTGACGCGAACGACCAGTGCACATTCCGCGAGCTTATAGGCCTAATCTGGCGTGATCATGTCAGCAGAAAGTAATCTCGTCTTTATGCCTGCTGGCTATGAACTGTGACGCGAACGACCAGTGCACATTCCGCGAGCTTATAGGCCTAATCTGGCGTGATCCTGTCAGGAGAAAGTAATATAGTCATACCTGCCAACTTTTGAAAAGGGCTATCAGTAAAACTCACGCGCGACAAAAAAAATCTAACGATTTTCGACATACCCCGGCTTGACGAAAATAATAATACTTCTGGGCTACAAAATACAATAATTCATGCTTTAAACAGGATACTTCAATGAAATCATATCTACTTACATGATTTGTAGATGAACATAACAATCAAGAAGAAATCCATGTTAATCAGCAGCAGGCGTGGTGAATATCGGTTTGGAGCAGACATAACAGGACTTCCTTGATAGATTAAGCTGATATACGATAATTGAAAAAGGCTTTAAACAATAAAACTTGTTTAACGTAACACAGGCAAGAAATAATATAATACACACTGCAAATCACATGCTAGTTCGACTTTTAAGTCATGGTTGTGGCCTTTTTAGCTTCCTGCAAACAGTCTTGAGAAAATGTTTTGTCATAACAGGGACCAGAACTCCTGGTCTTCAAAATAGAAATAGACTCCAGAGATTCATTGGACATGGATGACCTGAACTGTGTTCTATTTTTCTTCACAAAGCTAAAAAAAAACATTCACATTCTGCATAGCTATGGGGTATGGTGAGAATAGAGAGCAATACTCTAAAAATTCGGTTATACTTAAGAAGTCCATCGGCTCCACGAATTCTTGATATTTGTGCCCAACTGGAATCACTTGCAGCATCTTGATGTGCAGCCAAAGAGTCATCTACCTGAAGAGCTGTGAACTGCCTCTGAAGCACATTCACCACCTCATCTGTAGTTTCATTCTCTTCCTTGCATAACATGATAGGAAACTTTTCCAAGAAAAAACGAATGGAAGATAAGTGTGAATCTTCAATTTTGTCTAACCTAGCAACTTGAGCATTCTTTAACACGTCATCCTTGAGTGGAAACTTGTTGATGATGTAGTCACAGGCAGTATAAAAGTAGTTTCTCACTGATGAAAAGAAAAGGAATTTATCTGTATCCGGTCCGTTCTGAAGGCACTTAACAACTTCAGATGATGCATTTTTTGCCATTTTATTTACAATACATGTCGTTTTCGTGCGACCACAACTATATTTCTTTGCAACTTCTGATGTGGGAAACATCTTCTTAAATAAAGCTCCAGCATGATCAGCCGCACTTAAGGGCACATTGTGTTCCACCAAAAAGGAAGTAAACAGACACTCGGCCCTAATTACGTCACTGTAAACGTTTCCAGACTTAGCAAAAAAGGTGTTGATTTTCTTGCTATCTTCTTCGATTTAACATAACTAATGTGTTTACCGCACTTCACATGATTACTTAAATCGTTTTTTCCACCATATGCAATATTAATATCACACCCACATACCGTGCAAAAGGCAAATTTTTATCTCTTTCTTGATTTTAGTATGCACGGAAAATCAACCGAGTATGATTCTTTAAATGTCTGGAAGTACTGTTTCTTGTTGGATTTGTTCATTCTCGATATCTACTAAAACATCGAAAGGAACCTGGATCACTGAACGTCACATAAAATTATAACATAAAACAATTAAGACAGCCAACACTTCATTAAAACATGTCAAAACACACCAACCATTAAATGAACACGACGCCAACCTCGTGAAGATAGAATATGCACATGGTAGAAAAAAATAAACACACACACACGTGGAACGAATGTAATTAGTCCAAGGAATACAGGAAACTGCGAAGCACGAAGTTATAGCCAAAAACTTGAACGCTTCATTAAAATATGCCATAACCTTAAAAGACGAAAACATTCAAGGAACGCCAACTTCGCGAACAATGAACAACTAACGTGGTCAAAGAATATGGTTTAAATCGCAACGAGCGAACGGAGCGGAACAAAGAATATGCGAAGCAGAGCCTGTCAACACCTAAGATTCACATGCAAGAACGGTTATCCCGGCTTCAAATTCAATTACGATGACGACACAGCCATCACACGGTTAAAAGTACGAATCATATCAAAGAACGAGTTATCGACTATCGTGGACTTGCCTTCGACCCACGCAAACAATCGATTGTACGGAAGTGGGCGGTATTATCGAATGTAAATTATCGTTTCAAATTTTTGTCCGCGAAATCGTAAAATGACACCGTTCGTCCGTAAAACCGTAAAATGCTGCAATTTCCGTAAATTTTACGGATAAACCGTAAAAGTTGGCAGGTATGTATAGTCTTTATGCTTGCCGACCATGAACCACGACGCGAACGGCCAGCGCACATTCCGCGAGCTTATAGGCCTAATCTGGCGTGATCTTGTCAGCAGAAAGTAATTAGTCTTTATGCCTGCGGGCTATGAACTCTTGACGCGAATGGCCAGCTTCGTCAGCACATTCCGCGAGCGTTAACCTGTCGTGACCTTGTTAGAAGACAGAATCCTGTCTCTGACTGCAGGCTATGACTCACACCAGACTCACGCTACGTGAATGACAGGCCCGTGCAGCAAATGATGATACAGTATATTCTTTGAACTTAAATATTCTTCGCATAATCGTCGCACCCTGCTTTTTTTTCACAATTTTTTTTGAAAGAAAAAAAAAAAAGGAAAAAAAAAAAAAGTGCGACTATTATGTGGGGAAATAAGGTATTTGCATAATTCTTAACCCTGTGTATTTCACTTGCATCAAGATCGCTGTATAATTCTCTTACTTTGTGTAAACAATGTGTGTAACATCACGCACGGGTCTCTGATGCGATGTTTCTTCGGAAGTATTTGACTCAGAGTGTCCCTTGCGTAAGGTTCTGCCAATAGCAGTTGGGTCTGTTTTCACTGAGATTAGCAACGTTTCGTACGACAGCTTATTGAATCTCGTTTTTCTGAGGAAAACTCGTGGAAGTGATGGGACCATACAAGTTTTACTTCTCCGGACTGCCGCTGAGTAGACCACTGTCTAGCGTGCTGTCTGCCGGCCGCTCGCGCAGCGCGAGTCACAGCCTGCTGGCAGCACAACTGTAACCCACCAACGCACAAATTCAAATGTGCTAAGTGATGGTGCTGACCTCTCGCGTGGTCATAGGCCGCAGGCAGAAACAAGAGTACTTTCTTCTGACAAGGCCATGCCAAGTTATAAGCTCGGGGGAGTGTGTGCAACCAACCAACACACAAAGAAGAATATGCTAAGTTACGATACAGAGACATGAAGAGACTGACTGGCGACGGTGAAGAATGGAAGAGGAGGATCGCTGCCGACCAATCTACGGATTGAGAACATGAATGAATGAAGTGACAATGCTGGCCGTTTGCGACTCGTAGCACAGAGACGCGAGTACTTTCTTCTGACAAGGCCATGCCAGATTAAGTAAGGCCCTGCGCGGAAGCAGATATCCCCAAAATTTTTTGCCACGCGGATATAGTTTGCATGGCTTTGCGGATAGCGGATAATGTTTGGAGTAAATTTTAGAATCCAATCCGAATTTGTTTAATGTCAGCACTAGATATGTATATGTCCAACAAGACATATGTAACATTGGACTGGATGTGGCAGAAGTAATGGAGCAGGAGAAGTGGAAGGATAGACAGCAGTGGAAGAGGCTAGTTTACAACACCTGGGTGACTGGAGTTGGACAAGGATGATGATAATGATGAAAACTAGAATCCGGATGTTTATGACATATTTTTCTGTTAGACTTTTCTTTTCATGACAAATGTAAGAAGATGATTTAAGCTAATCTCATTCAAATTATGTCATCATCATCATCTTGCACAGTTTCCAGCCACTGGCCGGGTCTGTTTGGAACACAAGCCTCTCCAACGTCTTCTGTTTTCCCACCATCTCTCAGCCTCCACCCTTGTCCAGTCTTCTCCTCTCTTCTTCACGCTTTCTTCCACCCCCTTCAGCCACCTGTCTCTCGGTCTTCCTCTTGGTCTCTTTCCTTCCCACTTCGTCTCGTGTACTCTCCTGGGTATCCTCTTCTCCTCCATTCGTTTTACATGTCCATACCATCTAAGTCTAGATTTCTCTATACCATCCTGTAATGGTTCCTCCTTCATTAATTCTCTGCTCCTCTCATTTCTTATTCTGTCCATCTTTGCAAATTATGTCATTAAGCATAATTAACACTTTGAACTGAAAAGGGTTGCAATTCTGGCTGTGTAACATGACATACAAAGCCTAGGGAACGACTTTCCCCTCAAATGTGTTGCTTTAATACTTTATGCTTTGTCTACAGGGTGTAACAAAAATGCACGGCACATTCCTCACACGTAGATGAAGAAATTGTGTTACATGAACATGGGTCTGGAAACACTGTGTTTCCATGCCACCACTCATTTTCTCGAACTCATTAATCATGGGAAACACGCAAGAACAGAACGTTAGAATCATCGGGAAGATGCACTCTTGGTTAAGTTGTCATTACCGTAGGTGCACCGCCAGTGTTTTGTTTCACATGACCCTGCTGCCATGCGACTTAGCAGATGTGCCTTTAGCTGTGCGACAAAACATGTACTTCATGCACAATGTAGCACCTCGTCCGTCGGCATCTAAATAACAGATTCGATGACAGTTGGATAGGTAGAGATGGATCAATTGCCTGGCCTCCCCTCTCTCTCTGGACCTAAACCCACTGGACTTTTATTTGTAGGAGTTTGAAAGCTCTTGCATATCGAACCCCAGTACGAGATGTTTAGAGTCTCCGTGCCCGCATTATAGAAGACTGCGAGACCATACGCATTACTCCAGGGATACATCAGCGCATCCGAGATTCACTAAAACAACGGGTTGATGCACGTATAAATGCGCACGGAGAGCATATTGAACATCTCCTGTGAGAAAAAGCTGCATGTGGTGCGGGGCGAATGCAGATAATGTTTTGTTTATCTGCGCAGGGCTCTAGTTATAAGCTCGCAGCAGCGCGTGCAACCGACCGGCACAAGAATACGAATGTGCTATGCGACGATTATGCGATGAAATTTTATAACCACATTTTTCATTTAAAAAGTAGGGTGCGATGGTTATGCGATGGCGACAATTATGTGAGGAAATATGGTACTCATCATTCAACACAATTGACTCCCTCAATTCTTAGCCAGGCAAAACAACACGTGCTACAGTTTTGTCTCTTCCAGGAGGCACTTTGAGCAGTTGGTGTGGCAAGGAGTGTAATGTGTAATGAAACTCGTGACATTTAACAGTTACTTTCTCTAACATCAAACAACTACAAGCCTATATTTATTCACATATCAGCTACTATTATGTAAAAGCTGCTCCTCTATTTTTTAACTGAAAAATTTGCATAAATTATTGTCCCCCTTACGAGCCGCAGGCTGAATTTGAAGGCTCTCTCTCATACGGGTAAAACAATATTTCTAATTTTTCACCACACGAATGAGATATCTGTTGGTTTAACATACAGTCTTATTCCCTGTAGCGTATTGTCACTTACTCCCTGTCTTTACTATGCGCTCCAAACTTCTCATACTGTTTAAGTTTCCAATTTGATTTCTATAAAAGCAAAATTCATTACAAGAACAGCTTGGTTCCTCCATTTTCTATCACCAAAAGGAGGTTTCAAAGTCAATAAGTCCACATTCCAACTATAGGAATAGAAAAGGGAGGTAGCTTGATCCAACGTAAAAGGTGTAATATTAGAAGCATTGTTCGCCAGCCACAACTGAACAACTAAACTATGCATTAAATGCACAATTTGTCAAGTTATAATCTTATAAATTTCTGTTACATGCTGTGCATCTGTATTCAATGGATGCCTGTTATCCAACTTGCATTCTATCATACAGCTAAGGCATCAAGCAGACTATAACTACCTTCCAGCAAAAATCTCTTTTCTTCAAAGGGTGGGGTGTGAGAAGAAACAAATGGATCGTGTAAGTTGAATGGGGCCATTTAATCATACGGAAAAGAATATCTTAAATGCACACAAATTTGCACCATTGCACTTAGGATGAGTGGAGTTGGTTCACAGCTCCTTGGCAAGTGCGTACAACGAATCTCTGACCCTGACTGCTGCTGGTATCGGGTATGCCTTCCGCCTTTTGTAATTTTCAAAAGCGAGACACTGTTGGAAGGAATGGTGTTCTCAAGTGGTAGTGGTGAGAGCCTAAGATGGGTAAAGGGCTGGAAATTGCCTGGATGCAATGCGTATGGGAAATACGTAGAGGCACTTTATTACGTTTACGAAGTACGCTAGGTTTGGCAGTTTCTATGGACATCTAATGCAAGACTTCAAGAAATGACTGCGATGGCAATACAGACTTTCTTGTGATTCTGGGAGTTGTACATATCTACTAGAGACTTTAAATGTGTATATCCATTGGCCCTTCAAACATCATTCATGGTGGCTGTATACAGAATGGATAGCATTGGTGGTACACAAAACTATGCCAAATGGCGAATAGAAGAAACCAATGTTTCCCCTAATTTTCAAGTGGATCATCATAGCATGGAGCTCCATTCCAGAGGACCTTATGACCCTCAATTTCAAAAAAAAATGCTGCAAAGATTTTGTGATCACTTTTGGTGAAGAGTCAGTTGCATGAGTTTCAGGGGACAACACAAATTCTGCAAATGAGCGAATATCAATAAGAAGTGTACAATATTTTATTTTATGATAATTTTGTCCTGCATATTTGTGTCCTTGCAATACAATATGATATCTCACCATCTTGAATTATTGCAAAAAAATACATGCCATGTTAAAGTGACTTGCAGACAAAGTTATGTATAATATCTTGTATATGATATTAGGGTTTATATGCAGTATTTAAAATTAGTACTAAAAACCTGTCACTTTATTTGCTTTATTTTACACCCAACTCCCAAAAGCATGCCTAAATACGGGACTAGAGTCGGGGACTCTCCACATGAATCAGACTTCAATCAAAACAGGACAGTCGCAGTGGCAAAAGAGTTTTTAGTTGCTAGATATACTGCAATTAACACCTGGATTATGGGGTGGAACAGCGAGGTTATCTGCCCCAATTAACACCTGATGGCGCAAAACTTTCACTTCGGTCCTTGGTACAGAAGTGTTCGTGTCAGCTCTTGGTATGTGTAATTGTATTTCGAGTTAAGATCTCAAGTGATGAAATGTCACTCTACCCTGTACTACTCTGTTGCCATGCAACATGCTGAAAGGAGAAACAGTAAGACTTACCAGAACTGCCAGGTCTGCCTGAGCAGCACCACCGATCATGTTAGGAACAAAACTTTTATGTCCAGGGGCATCGAGAATCGTGAAATGCTTTCTTTCCGTTTCAAAATACGCCCGGCCAACTTCAACAGTCTTTCCTTTCTCCCGTTCTGAAACATTTCGAAACAAGGTGATACTTCATGCAAAAATGTACTTTTAATTCTTTTTTTTTAAATTTGATCAACTGTCTACCATCGGAGGTAATCCCACAGTAAACAGTACATTCACAAAATGGTTTACAATAATTAATAGGCCTATACATTTTATGAATAGGACAAGTTAATATCTGACAGGCTTTATCAACCGTGACAATCTCGCCCCTTAAACTCTTGGGACAGTCCAATTTGTTTTCGGATAAATTCAATCAGAATGACAACGTGAGAGCCTATTACTTCCAGGTGTTTTAAATTGCAACTCTGTTTACCCACTGTTGGTTCACAAATAATCATCCAGTTGATTCCTTCCTGTTTCAAACCTAATTATTGGGTCATCATGGACCTGTTCAAAGAGTCATTGCATGCCAGGATGTCTGTCTAGTTGAGCCATTTGTTTCAATGCAGGATACCTTCTCCTAAACTATGATTTGTCCTTCAATGCTGTGACTATTAATGTCCTTATAAAATGCCATTAATCTAACCCAGCAGTAACAGTGAATGAGACAGTTATACGATAAAATTTTATTAAGTACTGAAATTAGCCGAAATACCTTTCCTAATTATGAGAAAGAAATCAGTAAGGTAACTGTACCGGTTTTCGTCACTGATCCAGTCTTCGTCACTCTCGTATATAAGTGCAAAAAATAAGCATGTCAACGGGTCTTTCTCAATGCACGAAGTCTTACGAGATGCGTCATACCTTCCTTGCCGATAAGGAGCAACTTTGCAAAATCATGCATGCGATGTAATAGGCGATTCCCTGCGTCAAACATCTCCTGTGAGCTGAGCTGTCTTGATGCACCATTTGCTTCTCGCATGTACTAAGCACGCGCGCGAGTTAATTATGTGCATGCGTGTTATGTTCCGACATTTTAAAATGCTACAAGTGCGTGATATAGTTGGTAATTGTTTCTGTAACATATGTGATTTGTTATTTCGTGCTCACGTGCCTAGTTTTGTTAGAAATGCCGGTGACGAACACAAGATTAAAAAAAATGCACTTTACCAATGTTCGTCATTCGTGACGAAAACTGTCACATTGTCATTTCTCCTTGCAAGACCTAACTCACAGCGGCAAAATACTTATAATGTAGCTCTAAAGTACCCTGTATTAATTAAATTATCATTTGGTCATCGTGTACAGTAGTCGTCATAGCTGACGAACTTTAGAGCACATTCGTGACGAACACTAGTGCACGATAATGTTAATGTTTGTGTTAACGTTTTGCAACCAATAAACATTTACAGGGTGGTATTATTATTACGTAGGTCTCTCTTCTTGACGGCCGCACCTCAGTAGGCGTAAGTTTTTTTGGCTAGGCGTACTACAGAGGATTTTTTTTATTTTTATTGAGATGATAAATAATATATTATTCTAAGACTAAATCTTTGCTTTCAGGCAATATGTTAGATAGTTATTGTTGTTTTAAGGGGCGGAACTATGAGGTCATCTGCCCCAGGCAATATGTCGAAACGCTCAGTTCTGAATTCTGATATTGAGCAAATGGAAGCTGCTATTAAGGCCGATGTGGAGGACGGCATGAGTATTGAAAAGGCCGCGGAGAGGAATGGTGTTCCGAGAAACACCCTCTCGGACAAAATTAAAGGAAAATCTCCTAGAGAGAGGAAAATGGGGCTAAGTTCCATTTTAACAAAGGAAGCTGAGGCTATGCTAGTTCAATGGGTAATCTCACTACAAAAAGCGGGGTCCCGGTAACAAAGAACGCCGATTTGCAAAAGCGTCCAGTGCCTTACACAAGAATTGAAGAGGGACTTTTCCTTTCAAAGATGGCCGCCAGGAAGGAAATGGCGTGAATCTTTCATAAAAAGAAATCCAGGTCTATCTTTTACGAACCCCTCAAAATTTGATAGTAAGCCGTGCTGCAATTACAGAACATCAAAATAAAACCTGGGTATCAGAAGTCTACAGCTATTCAGTGGAAAACGATTTCCAGTCTATTTTGTCAGACCCTCGGCGACTGTTCAACGCTGACGAGACGGTTTTCTTTCTCAATCCGAAAGGTAACAAAGTGCTGGCGAACAGGGGTTACAAGACAATATATCAGCAAGTGAATTCGGATGAGAAAGAATGCTTGACGGTACTTCTAACAGGCAATGCCCACGGCGATATTTCTCCTTCCCTTGTAGTGTTCAAGTATGAACGTCTGCCGCAAGACAACATTATTGCCTCAATGCCCGCACACTGGGGCATTGGCAAATCGCCAAACGGGTGAATGACAGGGGGAAGTGTTTTACGAATTTCTCAGTAACATATTTCATCCTGGGTTGGTTGAGAAGGAGATTCCTCTCCCTGACATTATTCATAGACGGGCACTTCTCACACTTGACATACCAGTAAATTTTGCGAGGATCATGGAATTGTTTTGGTCGCTTTACTACCTAATGTCACACACACATACTTCAACCCACGGATGTAGGGGTTTTTAAGCTACTAAAGACTGCCTGGAAGAAAAATGTACATGAGTGGCGAATTCAGAGGGTTTCTATGGCAACAATCGGTGTTAGGCCTCGGCGAATAGTCATTTTCCGGGCTGTTATGCCGTGGTCTCACTTGTTTAGAGCAGAATTACGATATTTTCCTGCTCGTATGTCTTCTACCCACCAATCCCGCTTTCAGTTGCCGTTTTTTTATATTCCATTTTTATTAAAAAACATAATTACTGGTACTGTTTTATTCGTAAATGTTAGCCTCCAAGTCGATAAATCGGTGTATTACGCAACAATTGACAGAAATGCATTATAAACAGCAGACAAGGAAAATTAACAATGTGATGGCAATTGGTGCAAACGGGTGACGAATATAGGAAAAATCCAAATACATCGTGCCGAACACCGGCGCAAAAACACACTTTTTTAATACGTAATTTTTCCTAAAACGAATATCTTTGATATTTGGTCTTTCCTAGTGTTTGAGTAGAGTTTGAGGTTAGGTACAGTGTTTTTGTTGATTAAATTTACCAAAATGTGTACGGTGTATATGATTTCTTGTCTAAATCTCCCTTAACATGACGACCATTGGTGCATTTACCTTAAATGCTGTATCTAATAGATGTTTGCTCCTCCGCAGTCCATAACCCGCCCACCATTCCTTATTTAGATCATAACTTATATAGTAACATTCCAGTGCATGAATTATCGTCAAATACAACATTGCCAACCCCGTGCTTATTGTGTATATAAGCGCTCCGCTGTAATTGGTAACTTTTGCAATAGTAAAATTTGTTCAATCCAGACCAAGCCTGCCCGCGTTAGCCATATATACACCCCACTTTTTGGGGGTAGTCACTCATCAATAATCTTTAATTAGTGTTTTCTCTAATAGTAAAATTTGTTTAATCCAGAGCAATGGCCTTTGTCTACACCAACAATTGTTGCGTTAGCTATAATAATACACACCTGATTTTGTCACTCACAGAGAGATAGTCACTCATCAATAATCTTAAATTAGTGTGGTGCAATTTGTATCCTACACATTGGCAACTAGCGATGTCAATGTGAGCGCCTCGGTGTGTGCGCTTTGGCGACAGTTGAACAAACCACTTGCGCTGTCAAACATGGCTGCCGGTGTTAAAGGATCAATAAATAAAAACACACATTTACGTAATTTAGCACATACAATATATCCGGTACAGTCAGAGCAGAAGTGACCAAGGTTAGTAATTGGAATTGTTAATGTCCCCACAGAAGATGAAAAGTTCTGAAAATCATATATTATCAGAATGGAAGTGTACAAGAAAAGAGTGATGTCTCACTCAGAATGAATAATAATTATTGTGAGGGGAGTATGGAATTTTTTAGAACTTACAAAAGGATGGCGTGAGGTTGGATAGCTTGGAAACTGTGTTGAACGACTGGAAAGCTTTCTATAATAGAACTAGGGAACCTTAAAAAAGGTTTCTATCACTTCAATGTTTTACATAAAGAACTGAACATGTCCTCCCCAAATTATTCTTTCATGCAGTGCAGTGTATGGTATATTTTTGCTAGTGATCATATGTATATTTCTTTCAAACATAGGGTTCCCATCTGTTTGTTGCTGCCTGTCAGCTACTCGTAGTAGTTCACAAAGGAACAGGTTGGGCCAATGCATATGTTGAAGGCAACAACACGTGGTGAAGGGTTCTCAAAATTGAGTTCAATTCTATTTTCCGCCCAATCAATACAACTTGTGAATAAGGGACATTTGCTCACCCCTACAGAAGGGTTTGTTCTCTAATGCCTGCCCACCGATTCTTCTAATCAAAGGACATTCAAGACACATTTTCCATCCAACACAGCTTGGATAAAGGAAACAGAGCAGCTTTGATAATATAACATGATTCTCTTTTTCCATGAACAAATGGGGAAAAAAATATCAGTAGACCAGTACATTTCAGTGATAAGAAATTCAATTTACAAGCAACCCTAGCCATGCTATAACACAGCTTTTCTCCAATACCGTATTTGCTCGCATATAACTCGCATTTTTTTGACCGAAAATAAGTGTAAAATTTTTCGGTGCGTGATATATGAGGGGATTTGTGAGGAAAATGCCTTATTCCCGAAAAAACGTAAAATTTGTATTATTGAAACAAGACGACTGGAATTGTCAACTGCCGTCACTGATGCCAATCTCCTAGCTACACTCACGTGCATCATCACCCCAGACTGCATCAATGCATTTGCAATGCCAGTCTTCAAGAAGCTCTTAATAACATCTGTCAACACCATAACCCATACCCCTATATCCAATCATGCAAGAGTTCAACTGACAGCCTTCTTTATTTTGTCTTCTGTTGTCAGCTTATCGTGACTAACAATACCAGATCTAGACGTATTCTAACCTAACAATTACTTATTTAGCGTGTGGAGCATCAACAAAACAGCTGACGATCACACCCCGTATTGTTGTTTTACCCTGTCGCCACATTTGAAAACCCCTTATGCGTTTGGTTATTGGTGTCTAGCGAGTCTTTCTGTTGACGCCAGTAGCGAATATCAAATTCACAATGAATTCTCAACCGGCAGCTTTATTACCATCGTCGTCTGCGTATTTGATAACAGTTTAAATCCAGCTGTAAAACTTCCGCGTTTTTACATAATTAAAAGATCGATTTCCATAAGAAAACTATCACACATAACTGAGAAACAGGAATGGAACGTGAAGACAATACTTGTCGACAATGCAACAGACAGACAACAAACACTGCCGCCAAAATGAACAATAACATCGCGGCAAGACGCGTTTTAAAATTGCTACGATCATCATGATGACAGTGTCACAAACTAATGCAAGATATAAGCGAGGAATACTTTTTCCTGCAATTTCCAAGTGGCAAGATATATGCGAGCAAATACGGTAAGTTATTTATTATTATTTACATTTTATGGCATTCATAGGACCACTTTAGTCTATTTTATACAAAGGGTCCTTCAGTTTCCTGTTAACTCAGTACTTCATTCTCTCAGATCCTAACCTCCTTTCTTCGTTTGAAATCACCGTTTGTTGATCTTAATATCTAATCTAATTTGGGTGTTTTTGAGTATCTTGATTTTCTCTGTTTTGTTTCGTAAACCTTCAATTGTAATTTGCAGCCCTTCATAATCTTTCTATTACCGGGTGAGTTAGCCGTGGTCGTTACGGCATGACTGCTGGCAGTCGCTCACTTCCGGGAGGCGAGGAGGTTCGAATCCCCCCCGCCGGCAACCTTGAAGATGGTCTTCTGCGGTTTCCCATCTTCCTTCCAGGCAAATGCCAGGGTTGGTCCCTAACTATAGGCCACAGCCGCTACCTTCCAACTCCTCGTCCTTACTTTCCAACTTCCCTTCCCAACGGTACTTGTAGCTCACCCATTGGGTGTCCGCCTCGAAGCAGCTTCAAAACTGGCGAGCCGAACATGTCTTCGGACACTCCCGGCACTAAAAACCATACGAAAAAAAAAAAACTTTCTATTTAGAATGATTTTTAAATATTTAAAGGAATTTTAACATGTTGAATATACACTGTTCAACAAAAGTTTGGACTGCCATAGAGGAGTGGGGCCTCTTACCCCAAGATAAACTTGATGGTGATTAGAGGCTACGGTGGTGTAGTTGGTAGCATGTTGAGCGTCTATGCCCCAAGATCGTGGGTTCAAATCCGGCTAAACTCGTCGGATTTTTTAAGAGCATTAAAAATCCCTCAGAATGCCTTCCTATGGAGGGGAAGTAAAGCCGACGGTCCCAAGTCATAGATTTGTGGCATGAAAAAGAACCTACCACGAACTACACTTGTGGAAGCTAAAATTTGTAGGTTAGTTTGATAACGCTATATTAGTTCCAACGTTCGCCGTCAGGTGCTGACTGCGACGCCATCTAGTAGACACTTCCGCAAGCTAGGTGTTGTGGACGGTAGCATTTGATAGCAAAAGTAGGAACTACAGTACTTGAAATACTGTCTGCAGTCCTTACTTGAAATAAAACAGATAACACACCCTAATACAGCCATCACAATTAACACCGGTCATCAGACAAATTCTACACTCACCCAAAGTACACGGGGCTTCATGACCGCATTGTCGCAGCCCCTAAACTAAGGAACCAACCAAACCTGATGGTCTCATTCAGAGCATGCCTCCTCCGTGTGGGGGAGAACTACTAAAGACTGACACTGATCATCATGAGATACAGATTCTCAAAGTTTTTGTTTTCAAAAGGGACACTTAGAAGAGAGTTCACTTTGATTTTGCACCGTTTCATTGTTCTCTAACCACGCTATTGTTTTCAGAAGGACTGATGTTTAGTTTGTTAATAAGTTATCATCAACAAACTTCTAAAGGCAATGCCTTGAGTCCGCAACCATTGCTCTCTGTCTTCAGCACCTTGTTTCATCTCACAGTAGGAACCATAATGAAGAGTTAGTGTGATGTCTAGCAGGAAACATTTTCTCTGTCGACCTCAGAGATTAGTTAGGAAAGCGTTATGTCACAAGATGTGGCCTGTGAATTTAGCTTTTCTTTTATGGATAGTAGGTGTGAGTTCTCTTTTCCCTTGAATTTCTTGCAGGATGATGATGTTAGTCCTCTTTTCAATCCATTTAACCCGTAACATTCTCCGCCAGACCCATATCTCAAATGCTTCAAATGTCGCTTCCAATCCTGACCTCTGATCGTCCATACAGAAGCACACTCCACACAAAGGACATGACAAATTTCTTTTTAATCGCAATATCCAAATTTGCATTAATCAAATTTTTTTCTTATTATTGAATGCCTGCTATGCGAGTGAGTTATTATACCATTTAAACCTCAATGGGTTTACTATAAGAAGTTATTGTAGTAAAATCTGTGCTATTCCAAACTTTTGTTGAGCAGTGTATTTTTAAGATTTTTAATTTAATTTACTCTTTTACCAGGATTGCATTCTGCATGAAGTGGATTCTACCATGCATATTAGTACTAAGCTTGTTGTCTGATATATGAGCACATTTGTTCATACCATGTTTACTTTGAATCTGTGTTTTAGATGGACTGTTTTCACACCTGACAATGTGTACTGTATAATGCTCGACATTGAATAAGGGGGAAATATCCGTCCTCTGAAACATGTCCCTCATTAAAAGTTAATTATTTCAACCCAAGTTGTATTGATTGGACGGAAAAAGGAATTGAACTCAATTATTCATATTACGTCAATACAGACCACTATGTATATTAATATTACCGAAGGGTTCTTACTCAGTTATATTGCTTAGTTTGTTTTAGGTGGGTTAAAACACACCATTGGTGTTCTAATTCTGCACAAATCTGGATACAGTATTTTGCAGTCGAAATTACATGAAGTTCAGGGTCTGCGACAACGCGGTCATGTAGCCCCGTGTACTTGGGTGTGTGTTGAATATTTCCCCCAATTCTGCTTTTCAAGTTCAACTGAGAATCAAAAGCTGTAACAGTGGCGAAAACAATCTTGATTATACAGTACATAGTGATAAAATAAACACCATCTTTTACTGATTTTAAGTTTTAAGTTAAGCATCATCATAAAAAATACGACATTACCATAATGTACTTTTGCTCAAGTTCAGCCATGTTACGACAAGCACATGATAATGGAGCAATATGCCCCTTGGCAGAGTTGGTGTGACTATCTACTGTAGCAGTGGTACAAAATGTAACTAATTTTATATTATCAATGTTTCGAGAAAACCATAGAAGTGACTTTAGGGAATAGTGGTAAAAGTATAAACATAAACATAGTGATGTTTTTATAACCCACAGTATCTTGCTTTTATAAGCACAGAAAAAGACTGGTTCAAACTGGTTCTATTCAAACCAGTTTAAATCTAGAATTTACCAGTTTTTTCCACCCACGGGCAAAAACTGTGCCAACTGGGTTCAAAGTAGTTACAAGGGTCAGGCAGAGCTGTAATCTATCACCATTATCACTCCCGGCTTCTCCCGGGTAGTCGATGTCCCTCCCGGCCTTCTGGATGCCTGTCCAGGGTAATGGCCATACCGAAGGTAATAAGCAGTTAGTAAATGGTATTTTACAAAAATAAAAATAAAGTGTGTGCTGTCAAGATAAGAAAAAAAACAGCACTACTAAATGCAATGCAATAGCAGAATCACTGGATGTCATAGCGGATGAAAATGGAAGGGCATGTGACAACAATCAACTAACCGTGGGTATCTCAAGAATGTCATGTTTTCCAACATGAGGGCAGTCCGGCCTTAAATCCTGTTTTCAGGACCTTTCGGACATTTGTGTTTTGTTTCTCATGTTGAAGAACTTAAATTCGGACAGACCGGCCTTGAATGTTGAAGGGGGTTCCTCCCTAGTTCCCATTTTAACGAATAAATAAATTAATGTTATTGGCTTTGCATCCCTTTTAACTGCTGTGGCTTTTAGAGACGCCAGGGTGCCGGAATGTTGTCCCAAATGGCCAGTAAATCTACTTACACGGCTCCCTCGAATTTGCACACCCTCAAATGCCAACTGACTGTGCCAGGATTTGGTCCAGCAACCTTGGGCACAGCAGGCGAGAACGTTACCGCAGAGCCAGTCACCATTTTAATGAGGGGAATGGTGAAGAATTATAGAAATGACTGGCAGCCATGCCTGCGATGGATACAGCCCAAATTTTATATCAATCAACCCAACCGTTCGAGTTATAAGCTGAAACACATCTGGGGAAATTTGAAGAAAAAAAAAAAAAAAAAATGTATACACCCAAACTCTGGAAATCTGAAATAATTGGGGTTGTTGCCAGTTCGGATTTGCTGAAAGATCCATAATATGTAGGCGGTATGTCCTGTAAGCTAAACACAACACCAGATGCTGCGCAATGTTTCATAGTGGCGGGAAAAAGGCTTCACGTGTTACTGACCTTGGCTGCACATGACTCACTGTTGTGGAAATGTGCACTAAAAATAACTACACTTCGCCAAATAAAGATTACCGATTTCAAGAGAAACGGGATTTTTATTTAGTGTCAGTGTACAGTATTTTTTGTTTATCTTCATGTCCATTCATGTCTGATGCAGTGATGTAAGAACGGTATGATATTGCTTCTTTTGTAAGTAGTGTATTTGCCAATTTTTGCATTTCTATCTTATTGCACAGTAGGTTACTGTACTTGAATAGCAATACAACTGAAGAAGGGTTCAATTCGAGCCAGAAACATGTACGGATTTAAAATAAACAAAAAAGACAGTGTATTGACAAAAGCGAAAGGTAATAATTGGTGCTTATTCATTCTGAATTAATTACGTTATTCCATTCCACACACATTGTTTCCAATTGGTTCCAAATCAATGCCACGTGACATTGTATCGACAAAAGTGAAATATAATAATTGGTTCATATTCATTCTGAATGAATTACGTTAATCCACTCCACACACATTGTTTCCAATTGGTTGCAAAGCAATGCCACGTGACAATGCTTCGGAAAAAAAAAAGATCTATTGATACTGGAATTTACATTAACTTTAAGATGGATTGAAGACTGATGGCAGTGGTGATCATGATCTGAAGGGAAAAACATCAAGGTCATCAGCCCAAAAATATTATATGCTATATTTGTCCTTTACATGAAGCATAACTAGCGTTATTTTGGTCTGACTGTAGGGATTTCAACATATAACGGAGTTAGAGGTTTTACTGTAATTAATTTAAAATTAATGAATTGCCGAACAGTTCAGTTCATGCACTAAAATTAAATAAAACCTGCTTCAATGTGTCACCTACCTTCCTGGTTGGTATCCAAAGCCCAAGAGAGATACCACGTTTCTCTGCTTTTCTCCTTTGCTTCTCTCTCGTACTTCTCCAAGGTTCTCTTGTCTACCATCCCAGTCAAATTCATAATTTGGCCACCGATGGTCGACTTGCCAGCATCTAGTATAACACAAACACACATCAAACATCGCATCACGACACACATACGGTCAAACAGGTTTAATTCAACTATTTCTAATTTGAAATTGTGAACTATTCAAACTTTCCATGCGGTGGATAAGAATTTATCTGACCTCTCAAGATCAGAGATGTATAACGAGTGTCGAGTAGGACCAATGAAGTAAATACACCAGACTCACCAACCCAGACTTTTAAGAAAGACAAGTCTAGTTTTGCTTTTCACGTAATTGCCAACTGTAGAAAATTTAATAGGTTCCAATCCAATATCCAAATTAGCTGATACGATTCGTAGAGGCTATCACTGTGCAATTTATACCAGAACAAGGCATGTTCCAACTTGTGTGCACCTGGGCCCTGCACCTGGGCCCTATTTCATAAAACTCGACAGGTCCGACAATTGTGACAATTTGACATAATTGTCAATATGGCGTGACACTTCTATCTGACAATATGTCATTGTGTGACAGGAGAAATATTGTACAGAGCCCTTTTCATAACCTTGACAAATTGTCAAATCCACCTGTCGAGGTTATGTACACTTTGATATTTCCGAGAATCGATAATGTACAATAACTATCGATTCACAAGAACTGTTCAACGCGAGATAATCATAATAAAGGATTTACTATTTATTAAAACATTCATTTATTTGAAGAAACACGCACAAACTATGCAAAATTACTATATATTTATAAACTTGACTGCATAAATGTGATTATCATTACAGCTTCTAATAAAAATTACAGGTCAACCATTTACCTTTCTGACAATCACGAATAGCCTATAAGGTAAATGCACCAATGGTCGTCATGTTAAGACAGATTTAGTCAAGAAAATATAAACACCTTATATATTTTGGTAAATGTAATCAACAAAAGCACTGTACCTGACCTCAAACTCTACTCAAACACTAGGAAACTCTCAATGTCAAAAATATTAGTTTTATGAAAAATTACGGGTACGTATTTAAAAAAAAAAAAGTGTTTTTGCCCCAGTCCTCGGCACAATGTCTTTGGATTTTTCCTTTGCACCAATTGCCGTCACATTGTTAGTTTCCTTTGTCTGCTGTTTATAATGCATTTCTGTCAATTGTTGCGTAAGCCACCGATTCATTGACTTGGAGGCTAACATTTACGAATAATACAGTACCAGCAATTATGTTTAAAAAAAAAAAAAAAGGCGGAATCGGGAAGCGGGAATGGTGGGTAGAAGACATACGGGCATGAAAATATCGTAATTCTGCTCTAAGCACATTTATTATAGGTTATTTTTGTATTAACTTAAAGTGCATTAGAAATACAATATTAATAATTGAAATTCGAACAATATAACCACAAGAACGTGTATTGATGTAGGCTTCCTCGACCGGTGTTCAATAGCGAATGGTCATTTTCTGGGCTGTTATGCCGTGATCTTTTTTTATTATTTTTTTTCTACAGGGGATGGGAGGCGTAGTCACATAAAAAGTGAGACACACCATGGCATAACATACGTCTGCGTTGAAAAATCGCCGAGGGTCTGACAAGATAAGAGTGTAAGTCGTTTTCCCACCGAATAACAGTAGGTTTTAATTTAATGTTCGATAATATTGCAGCATGGTTTACTGTCAAATTTATGAATAATAATCGAATTATCATTTTAATAATGCATTACTACCTTAGGCCTACTGTATGAATGAAACCCCCAGAAAGAATTCCTACGTACGTCACTGATCTTAATCACTCTCTACTATTCCCGCTTTTTAATCGCTCCATTCTAACGATTCTAACAACACTGTAGGCTATTAATGTAACGGGAAACTTCCAAACTCACCGAGATACAAAAAGTTAGGTTATGGTAATAATCGACATGTAACGAGGCGCCTGTCGAGTTTTCGATGACAATTTGACAACAGCGGCTGACATATTCATTAGTTCATAAAAAAAAACTGGTGACATATTTGTCAGATTTCTACCTGTCGGCATTACAACTCTATGAAACAGATTTCTGACAATATGTCACGACAATTTACAAAATTGTTGCGACATATTCGTCGAATTGTCATGCTTTGAGAAACGGAAACTTGTCGAACTATCGAATTGTCAGACATTTTATGTCATCCGACATATGTCGACTTGTCCAGTTTTATGAAATAGAGCCCTGAAATCGCATTTTTGACTAACAATATGATCTGTGAAATTACTGTGATTATATTATGCTTGCATTTTTTTTGTTTGTTTCTTCCTACCAGAGAAACACAGTCGAAGTTGGTTAGCCCGATTTGAATGCTTTTAAATCGAAACTGCATATAATTCAAACCTTCCCAGACAAGACAATGTTAAAAAATCCTCTGTAATAATTTTGTTGTTGATAATTCGAAGTAATACCCAATGAGAGCGAGAGGTAAAATTATGAAATTCAGAGAAAACGAATGTGCTTGAAGCAGCTCGTAAGTGTAACAGTGCAAGGGACCAAATAACATAGGCAACTATTTCCTAAACATCGGCTTCTATCAGCAATGCAGGAATTTTGGTTGACAATATAAACATGCAGACGGCCAGCTGTCTGAGGATGAAGAAGAGTCAGGACAATGCAAAAAAAATATCTACGATGGTCACAGCATGGATCACATCCAGCTGTAAAATAACTTTCCAATCACACAATAAACTGGAAGAATTTTTCGCGAATTAACAATTAAATGCTACAAACAGAAACACCAAGCTTTTACAACATATTAAAAAACAAAACTCTGAATTACTGATGTATGTACTTTTATTTTGATACTGCCAAAAATCATGCATAAATAAAGTTTTTTTTGTTATTTGTGGTTTGTTGGTCCCTTAGTTTAGGGGCTGCGACAACGCGGTCATGTAGCCCCGTGTACTTTGGGTGTGTGTAGGATCTGTCTGATAACCGGTGTTAAATGTGATGGCTGTATTATCTGTTTTTTAATTCAAGTAAGGACTGCAACTTTGAATTTTTCAAATAGTTCCTACTTTTGCCGCCAAACGCCACCATCAACGACTACTAGGCCTAGTTCAGAACTAGACTACTAGACGCCACCACAGTCGGCTCTTGGCAACGAACGTAGAAACCTAAGAGTGTTGTTTACATTCCTAACCTATAAAATTTAGCTTCACACAGGTGTAATTAGTGGAAGGTTCTTTGGTCATCATCTGTCTTCTACTCCAGTTGCCCGGGTGTAGGTTCTTTAACATGCCATAAATCTACGACATGGGACAGACGGCTTTACTTCCCCTCCGAAGGAAGGCATACTGAGGGATTTTTAAGGCTCTTAAAAAATCCGACTGCTTCGGCCGGGTTTGAACCCACTATCTTGGGCATAGAAGTTGTTATTTGTGTAAATGTATTGAGTTTTAAACCAATTTATATATAAAACTAGCTGTTACCCGTGGCTTCGCCCGCAATAACATTTAGAATCCCGTTATAACATTAGTTATATACATTTTTCCTGTAGTGGAAGATAATGACGGCAACATGGAGCGTTGAAATTGGAAATCGGGTGCAATATACGACGGGGAAAGACGAACATTTACCAATATCTGACAAACAGCTGACAGCTTTATTCATTGCGTCCTTCAGGTGCACGTATTCCTAACTTCTCAACTTTTCCTGATTGATGCGAATACAAAGTAGTCTCTCTGTCTCAATCTTTGCATACATATCAACCTGAAACGGATTGAGAAGATTGCGAAATAAGTTAAGATAAAAATTATCACCCTCAAACTCAAATATTCCGAAGCTGTAAAAGTTAGCGGCAGACACGGTCTTCTTCAAAGGTGCTTGAGTGCTGTTGTGACGTTGAGGGATATTCTCCTAACGTAATAAAACAAATCTCTACTTAAAAATACCTGATAAATGGAATAGGCCTAGCTTAACTTAACAAAATTAACGTTGGTAGTGGTAATTATCTTTTACCAAAGCCTACTTTTCATTATAACTATGTCTTCTTCTTCATTTCTCCTTTTCCAGCTGACACTGGGTGGGGGCAAATATGGTTCCTCTCCACTTTGTTCTGTCGTTCCACCATTCCTCTTCCGACACTGTGTTCCAATCCAGGTTCCGTTTTCTAATGCTATTCTCCACCGAGTCCAGCCAAAGCATTCTTGGTCTTCCTCGTCCTCTGTTCCCTGTCATCCGTCGTTCCAGTGCTTGTCTTGGTAGCCTTACTTAATTCATCCATTTGACATGTCCAAGCCCTCTCAATCTGTTTTGCTCCCGTTTGTCATTTAGTTTCTGAACTCCCTGTTCTTTCCGTGTATCTTCATTTCTCACTCTGTCTCTCCTCGTTTTCTGGACCACACTTCTCAGGAATCTCATCTCAGCTGCCTGTACTCTGTTCTCTAACTATGTACTACCAAGAAATGATGAAAAACGCCGTACCTAATCCAACAAACAAAGGAACTCTACAGGCCAACTCCAGGCGTCGCGTGTTTACATTTGTACATTTCTATTTAACATATATATGAAACTTACCATCTAAAAAAATTGAGATATATGCATAATAACATCTAGATAATACTTAATAACCTCCACAAATTTCTTTGTTGTAGGCTTGATGTATGCAGTTCTATAAAATTTTAAACGTAGCGTTCGTGTTTACATGGGACGGACTTTTAATTTCACATATCTTTACGTTTTTTCAAACTTCTGCGAATTGTGATAACTTTCATTGGTAATGTTAAGATATTGTTTACAAGAAAGACAAAGGTACATTTTTACGGAAAAAAAAAACAAATGTGTAAGTTGCTTAATATCTGCGTAATATAGTTAAATGCGATCGTCGCGTGTTTACTTGACAGCGTCGCGTGATTACACGTACGAATTAGTACTATCGCGACATGGCACGAGGAGCCAACTCGTCATCAAATACGATCACTGAATGATAAAATGTAGATTTAATATCGTAGTAAGTAATTATAAGTAAGGGGCGTGATGGCGCAGCAGTCAAGCTGACACTTGCAACCATCAAGACAGACTGGGTTCGAGTCCCGATTAATGCATGTGCGATTTTCGAGATGAAAGTCACATGCTGTGGTTTGGATTTCGCGTAAAAAGTGAGGTCCCGTGGCTTATGATCGCGAAATTGTCGGTCGCGTAAAAATAGGCACAGGTAATTTTCTTGCAATTTCACTTTCATTTAAAAAGCACTCGTCTTTCGTCGGTGGTTCACAAAACAGTTTAGCTTCATCGTTGTACTTGCGAAAATTGGTTACGAAATAAACATCACCATCACTTTCAGTTATGGTACAAACATATAATATTTGGATTGTTTCTTTCCACTGTATTTTCCAAGTACAAAGTCGCCCACTTCAAAAGCTGTCACGGGGTGCATTTCTGTCATCTGCTTCGAACTTGTAATCTGGATGTAGAGAGTGTGTGGTAGTTGTTTCTGAATAATAATATTTTCTTGCCTGAACAATGTATTTTTTTAACGGCTCCACATAATGAATATCATGTGTGTTCCTGGTAGAGCACAGACATCGACGAAGCGGATTTCCAGAAGGGGTTTACTCTTTTCAACGTCTTCAGAGGAACAAATACAACATTTGTGCTTGCTGAATTTTTTTTCGCCACTTCCACAACATCGTGGACGTTTATAAGGTCTCTCTTTGCACGTAGAGCAACAGTCAAATTACGTTTTAGTGTCCCGAGTTCGTATGAGACATGTGGATTTTCTGTTCCCCAAATGATGCAGTTATGAGTGTTGGCTCGGCCACTCGCATGGAATGTGGCTTCGTCCTTGAACATCCATCGTTTTAACCACCTTCCTGCCGCTCACACTTCGTCGTAACAAAACTGAGTCGAGCTCCATAATTCAGCTGTGTCAATGCTTGTAGGTGTTGCATACGGTACGGACGCATGTGAAGATAACGCCTAGCAATCCTGTGACATGCTCTGCATGGTGTATTCTGCTCTGCTGATAAGCGGCTGAGTGACTTTCGTGGACTCTGCGTCATGACTTGTCGAATATCTTCCTCCTGGTTGCTATCACGCCGCCTTCCACCTGTGTGAGGGAGGCACCTGCAATCCATTTTCCAAAAACATGTTGTACCATTTAACAATGCCCCGATGTGATGGGACATCCCTAATGTTGTACTGACGTCTGAAAGCTCGCGGCTCCATGTGACGGGAAACTCCCCAGCCGCCTACTCGCGAGAACGTCGTAAACACGCGACGTATTTTACTACCAGCTTTGTATGAATCCATTTGAAATTTTAAGCGAGTGATATAGCAGTTTGAAAGGGTGTACAAAATTGGCTTTGCATACGAAATTTTATTCAAATTGAGCCACGCACTTTTCGTCTACAGAAACTCTTATACCTTTTACGTCGCGTGTTTACATGGCCTGCAGCTATAAATTCGTCGCCTTATTACACCTTATATAAACTGTTAATAACCTAAATAAGTACTTTACTGTGAAGAGAAAGAACATTAGAATTAACATTTACCATAATTATTTTCATACCTTTTCATCATTTAATAAACTAATTCCTAAAACCATGGAGAAATTTCAAATGAATTTAGACTGACATAAAGGTTCAATTAACCACTCAATTAAGAACTGAAATACATCAGCAAATGAATACATATCATAAAATTAATAAAATTTCATGTTTTATCTATCATGAAAACTTATTGCAGAGTTTTTACATTCCATTTTACTTTTTCCTAATTGGCTGGACTATTCTCTGGAATCAGCCTACAGTTACGTCAACTAAAGGCTAATATATAATGCAATATGATGATTATAAAGTGATGGTGAAAGTATAAAGTACAAACAGAAATTACATAGAAGTACTGTTTGAACAGAGAGAG
Source organism: Meconema thalassinum (assembly GCA_946902985.2). NCBI lineage: Eukaryota > Metazoa > Arthropoda > Insecta > Orthoptera > Tettigoniidae > Meconema > Meconema thalassinum. The sequence continues at coordinate 39,086,207 of OX336394.1, forward strand.
TGGGTAAAGAAAGGTCGGGAGCGCAGACAACAATGACGTGCACGTTATGAAAGTAAGCTGACTGCCTGCAAAGACTGGTAGGGGCTATGTGTGCAGCCCGCATTGTTTCATATAATCGCGGTTTTCGCAGGTTGACCATGATCCCGAGTTAATTTTTTGAAAACCTCTCTTAGCGAGCACCTACGGCCCCTGAGGAAGCTGCATACCAAATTTCTTTCCAATCCGTTCGGTGGTTTCTGAGATTTCGTAATGAATGAATGAGTGAGTGGTATTTGACAAATATATAGTACTAGCTGTTACCCGCGGCTTCGCCCGCAATCACATTTGGAATCCCGTTATAACATTAGTTATATAGATAGATAAGCATGGTTCCTAGTGGAAAATAATTGTATCACCTGAAAACAAAAATGCATGGGACGAAAAAAAAAAAACCATCAAAATATCATGTTGGTTTCGGACCCTAAAAGACGTGAAAAATATAATAAAAGTATTAAAAAACTATTTTTTGAAATTTCATTCGAATCAATTTTTATGTCATTCCTGGGACTTAGAAAATTCCGGCCAAAAAGTACAAAAGCATTAATAACTCCCTAAGTATTCGTCGTATGATGAAATAGCAAGAGACAAAAAAGATATAATGTGTTATTGTCTACAACATAGGCCATGCATAATTTTACATATTACCTCCCCCCCCCCCCCCCCCCCCCGAATTTCACCCCTCCCCATGGGCCCCTTAAATTGGATTAGGAAAAAAAGGTGAAACCCCTATTTACTTATTTTTATGCTGATTTTTTTCCGCTGAGTTTCAAACTCCTCGCTTATGTCGTTTAAGAGATACACCGTTAGGAATCCTTCAACCCCCACTTTTCACCTCATAATATACACCACATCGAAAAACCCTCAGACACGTGTCTTCTTATTTTTAATGATGTTTATATGCCGAGTATCACATCCCTCAATGAAACCAATCGGGAGATATTGCTATTCAATGAATATGCAGGTCTACCCCCTTAACACCCCTTTAGAACATGAATATCCGAAAATCCTTTCTTAGTGCGCGTTTGCGGCCCTTGAGGAAGCGGCATACCAAACTGCATTCCAATCCGTTCGGTGGTTTCTGAGATTTCGTGATGAATGAATGAGTCAGACAGTCAGTGAGTGAGTGAGTGAGTGGTATTTGAGCTTTATATAGTAGATAACTGAACTTGCCTAACATGTAATCTCGATAATTCGATTTTTTGTTGATTCCTGAAACTTTGAATAAACCAAGTTTTACTATAAAACATAAACCTTGATCTCTTTCCTGGATTCATCATCCAAATTTTTCAACTCTATTAACTTTCCTATTCAATCGGGCCAAAAAGAAGGAAAAGGAAGCAAATTTTGTGTGATCTTGCAATTATGACCCACGGGTCTCCCTTCTTTTTAAGAGGAATCTGAACCACAGGACATTTGACATTTCACTTCAATAAGCTCACATGCATTAACAGGGAATCAAACTCTATAACCCTTGGTTAGAGGCAAGCGGCTTGACCACTCTGCCATCATGACCTCTGCGTAAACCAAACACAAAGCTTTTCTTTTTCTTGATATCTTTCGTTCAGGAATCTTCTCAACAAACCTTGACCTCCGATAGATTGTTTTAATGAGAGGTAATGTGAAGGTTTGCGATATAGCTGCAATTGCTGCCTACTTCCAAACTGCAATATATACTGCCAATTTCAACACCAGTAAACATAATAGGCTGATAGTTTCAAAATATGAATGGAAAACAGCTAATGCAACCCAAACCACATAATTAGCCATTGCAGTCATCTTATGTCTCTGGCTTGCACTATCATAACTGCTTGCCACGGTGGGCGAGTGGTTAACGTGTTAGACTGCCAACGCCAAGCTTGCAGGTTCGCTCCAGGCCGTGGTAAGTGATTTTTGAAAGGCGCAAAAATCACGACATGCATGTCATACGTTGTTGGCATGTTAAAGAACCCATTTGAATTCAGTAGGCCAAGTTCATAATGCCAAAATTAATCTCGGGATTTTCCACCAACACAAAGTTCCTCATTTCTCTACTAGAAAGCGCTAGTGTCAAGGAGCTTAGGTATCTAACCTCCTTGACTTTCATAGCGTTCCACGGAACGACGGAATTCGACATGCAAGCTGCCCTCTGGGTGGCAAATAACAAAGCTTGCACCCGGCACCCGAGGCCATATGATATTATTATTATTATTACCAACATAACTGTAATACTGTAATGATATCTTATAATCACAGATTCTGGGAATGTCAATGGTAATGGCAATTGTTATTTCAAGGGGGAACCATTAAGGTGATCTGTCTCCACTGGGAATGTCTATCTATATGGACAGACTAGTTCTCTGAATGGCCTTTGGTACTTACCGAACAAGAACTATCCCATACTACTAATGCAGTTATGTTTTTACCCGTTGTTTAAATAAAAGCAAAATATGATTACCAAAACAAATGTTCTTAGCAAGGTCAATGGCAGTGATTTGGTAGCATTTTGTGACAATCAAGCAGAGAAGACAATACTAGGTTCAAGTGATATTACAAACTAAATATGAGAATTACATGACTTTAAATAACGGAGGTATTGTCAGAATTACAAGACTTTAAATCACGGAGGTATTGTCAGAATTACAAGACTTTAAATCACGAAGGTAGTGTCAGAATTACAAGACTTTAAATCACGAAGGTATTGCCAAGTTCAAACAAAGTTTACAACACATTTGACAAGTGTTATTGGTTTTACATCCCAAAGGGGATCTTCAACGTACCAATAAATCTATTGACACGGCTCCCTTTCATTTCCACACCCTCAAATGCTAGCTGACTGTGCCCCAGAATATGAAACAAGGTATAAAAATCATATATTATCCATATCAACCAAGTGAGTGTCAAAAGGCAGTTTTAATCTTCTGTTTAGTGGACCGGAATAACGGTATTGAAGTTTTGGACTGCTACATAATCCAGCCCCAAGATAAGAGTTTTTGGTATTGTCGTTTATGTAGCATAACCTAACCAACTAACACTGAAAGAGACATCACTTGTACGATAAAATTGTACTGAAATTAGTCAAAATAAAAATATGAAAAATAAATCAGGAAATGATGTAGTAATAAGACGTTTACTACTCCGCAGTTCATAAACCACCCACTATCTCTTATTTAGATCACAACTTACATTATAGTAAAATTCCAACTGTGTCCGCCACTATGCACGTAAATTATTGTCAAATACAGTAATGCCAACCCCATGCCTACGGAACTACTGAGTATAAGTGCTACTGTAAGACTAACGGCTTTTGTCTAGACCAATAATTGTTAGGTAGTGCAGCCGAGCCATATATACACCCATGGATTTTGTCACGCACAGTGGGGTACCCACTCATCAATAATCTTCAACTAGTGTCTTTTTAATAGTAAAATTTATTGAATCCAGACCAATGGCTTTTGTCTAGACCAATAATTATTAGGTAGTACGTTAGCCATATATACACCCCTGTTTGTCATGCACAGTGGGATAGTCATCAATAATCTTTTAATTAGTGTAGTGTATTTTATACCCCACATGTTAGCAACTACTGACAATGTGTGTGTGCTGTCAAACATGGCTGCCATTGTTAAATGAGCAATAAATTAAAAGACAGATATTCGGTACAGTTGGTGCAGAAATGACCAAGGTTAGTAATTTCGATTGTTAATGTCCCCCACCCAGAAGATGAAGTAAGGTAAGAAAAGCATATATTATCAAAATCAAAGTGAAAAAGAGAAGAGTGATGTCTCATTCAGAATTAATATAAATTCTCCCTGTATCAACAAGGTAAACGCCTTAAGCATGAAAAAGTATCTAGGCTAATGGCATTCCAATGAGAGTTGGGGAAGAATGTAGCACTTCATAACTCGTACTGCCCAGGATATTAACAAAGGACAGCCATGTCCTCTTGAACAATTCAAGCACACAAAATCGGAAATCAAAAGTGCTGACTAGGACAATACATACCAACATGTCCTATGAAAACAACATTTACATGTTCCTTCTTGCTCTTCGTTTCTTCAGCTTTACTAATTGGCCTCTTCTTGGGTTTAATTACAGCTTCTTCCAACTCCACATCATCATCATCATCATCATCGTCATCATCTTCCTCGTCCCCCTCGGGTTCATTTTCAGGAGTCAAAAGGGGGTCACCATCGTCTGCAGCTTCCTCCCAGCTGTCGGCCGGAGGTGGTGGCGCACCTTCCCCAGGAGGTTCATCCACTTCCAAGTTCTGGGCCAGCACTTGCTCATCTGCAACTGTCGCACCTTTAATAAATACCACTGAATTAGTCCCGAGTGTTTCTTATATCACCTTAAAGCTTATATTTAAAATTGAAAAGTTTAACTGAATACTGTGTGGACGATATTATAAAGATAATAAACTGTGCATTAAGACAGTTCATTTTGCTAGTTGTCAGTTCGTAAGGCTCACATAATTATGCATACCTTGCTAGACCATGCATGTTAGCAACACCAGGGTAGCATATATACTACTTACTAAGGCAGCTGCTGAAGGACAGAGCAGCACTTGAAATAACTACAGCCTGCACCCTTAAGCAAAGAGAGATTCAACTAGCAAGACTGTCTAGATGGACAGTAAATTACTCTATAATAAGCTGAGAGCTATGAAACAAGTCAACATGGACAAAATAAATTTTTGCAACTTGGTTCTGATGTTTTAGGCTGATGATACAACTAACCTTAACTCATGAACTTATTCTATTCATAGCCTACTGAATAAAATTTAAAAAATAAAGTAGTACAGTGCAAGGTGCTATGTAATCAACTGATGATACAAAATACAGCATAACCAACCTGAATTCATACCAACAAATGGTAAAGCACATACATTAATAAAAGAGGTTGAAGTTTCATAACAATGCCTGGCCAACACATAAGGTACATTAGTATTACATGACAACTATACCAGTAACAACAGTATGGAGTTGGGCGGATCTCATAGTCACTAATTAGACTTTGCACACCAAAGCACAGTTAATATAATTCAGTATCCCACTAGTGAACACTAGATCTAGGAGAAAATTGTCAAAGTATGTCATTTATAACAACCTAATCTAACCTACATTTACAAACTGTTTGAACCATTCGATAACAGTAGTATTATTAATCCAGCCAACTACATACGTAATACCTTAGGAATATCTTACCGTTCGTAACAGGAACCTCACCGTCTGCGGATTCGGGGGAGTCTGTCTTCGGGAGGGGTTCTGTTTGTCGGGGTAAGAATGAAGGCACAAATTCGGCTGCGTTCACGTTCAACGTGGAAAATTTTCCGGACAGATCGGAGGACTCGGCAGAATCACCTGCGCCACTATCTACCTGTTGTTCCCAAGAGTCGGGAGCTCCATTGTTTGCCATTTTAAATTGTAATTTATATTGTCCAAAAGTAGATAACACGAAAAATAATTACACAATTCCCTTCTCTCAAATATCCGCGTGTGTTCTCTTCCGTAACCGGAAGATAATGGCAGAAAAGGACTTAGACCTTATTTAGCTGACGATACATACATGTACTACTAATGAAGTATTTAATTTGTATAGAATTCAAAAAATATTACGATATATATATCTGCTTCTTTTATCGTTGTACATTACTATATTTAACATTAGTCCATTATGATTTCAGTACACAACTTGTTCACATCCAGTAATACAATTAATCTTAATACCACTCTAATTCTGTAATTCAATCCTTCCTGAGACCTATCCCTCACACTATATTCATTTTTATATTTTCAGATTGTTATCCTTCAATAATTGATCAATTTCTAGAAATGTCAGACATTAAAGAAAGTTGCTAATGCAATTGGTGTTGTAGTAACAATTGCCGATCTAAAACCGCGTTTGAAAGATGGCGGAGGTCTGCTGCAAACGTAATAGTCCCGAGCACGAGTAGTCCCCATAACCTCAAATGCTGACCTAACCTATAATTCGTATGTTTGTTAAAATAATCTATATTTGACGGTACAACAAATAGTGGTATTTCTGTACAGAGATTAAAAGCTTTGTTTTTATTCATCCATTATACTGATATGGTTTAATTGTGAAAACTTAAAGTATGCTGCCATTATGCGTTTTCGGAATAAGCAAGAAGATTTACTCTTCTTTAAAAGTAATTACGTATTCAAGTTGTAAAACTGGATTTTGCTTTAATAGGACTAGCACGGTGATATTTGCGAGGCAATATACTAACAGAAACATTTTGAAATTGAGTGAAAGAGGACTGTATCATGATGTATTTCCATCAAATTCAAAGTAAGTTTACTCTTAACTTGTAGTATTGATGTCGGTTAAGTTAATATGTGGTATATTCTTATATTTTTCTTGTTTTTTTTCCCTGCTTTTTCTAGTCAAGATATCTTAGATTTGCTCAACGCGGGACCACAATGTGTGTATGCTGGATTTGATCCAACAGCTGACAGCTTACATGTTGGAAACCTACTTGTTCTGATTAACTTGATACATTGGCAAAGAGCTGGACATAAAGTGATCGCTTTGGTGAGTCTCACACTCTCACGTCTGCATTATGCGGTGGTTTATTATTTTTAGTTTAACCCTCAGCAAGCGTTAAGAGGAGTCCCTGGGACCACACTCGCCTCTCATTCAGAATAAGTCGTTTATTTTCAAATGCGGATGCTGTCCGTGGTGCAAATTACAATAACATTTACAATGAAGTTGATTTAAAATAGGCCTACCCCGACAATTATCCAAAAAATACAAAAATCAAACAAAAGTTGATGTAACTTAAGTTATATACAAACTACAAAAATACAATTCAGAATATAAAGGTTAAGCTTAATCGCTAGAAGAAAATACTAAAATTGATGATCATGATGAAGATCACAAACAAGACTTCTCACACCTATTAACTCTTTGCTTCACACTTCAACTTATGCTCCACCTGGTTTGGTGCTTTCTGACCAGCTTCTAACATTAGCATGCAAAGCACTGAAAGTGTCCCCTGGCAAATTGTTCCATTTTACTTCCCCACTCCCAATGAAGGAACATTTGCCCCAATTACTATTCCCCTGGTAGTTTTAATTTGACCTTATCTGCCCATATAAATGATCTTTCCTTTCCCAATTCCCCCTTTGCAAGCTAAGAACATATCGTCTAGTCTTGCTCTTGAACATCTATCAGTCAAACTTTGCCATCCCAAATTTTGAATCATTTCACTCACACTAACTTACTCATCCACCTGTGATGCCCCATTACACACCTGGCGGCCTTCCTTTATACTCTCTTCAATTCCTTTATAAAGTACCTTTGGTATGGATCCCACTCTCCACTAGCATATATTCCAGCTGAGGACGAACGGATTCTCTTTTCCTAATCTTTCTGCCAGCCCCGTTAAACACTTGTTCTATATGTAGCAACTTGTATGTTTTTTCCACTATTTCTCCTGTGCATACCCCAATAAAAATTCCCCCTTTCCACTGTTACTCCTAAATATCTACATTCGTCCCTAAACATTACTCTATTTCCCCCCACTGAATATTCATAAACAATTTGATTTCTTTTATTGGCAAATCTCATTGCCTGGCATTTCTTTGAATTTATCTTATAACTTTTATCTGCCCATCTTTGTCTAACCATCAAATTCCTTTACAATATGCTGCAGTCATTCAGATAATTTATCCTCTTGTTTATAACTATATCAGCAAATAATGGTGCTGGGACGATATTTCAACACCTATGTCATTATTTTATGGAATTAAGAAACAATAAATGTCCCAGCTTACGTCACACATTTCATAATAAAAGTATTAATACCCCCTCCATAATCTTACGGGGGGTCCCACTGTTCCGAAACTGATCCTCCTCTTTGACTTTTCCCCCCCAATGCAATGCAGTCAACTTGATCTCTTTTATCCAAAGCCTCGCATATATCTTGCTGAAAGGTATTTTTGAACCTGTCTAAAGCTTTTGATATGATAGATAAATCGTTGTTGTTAAGAGTCTTCAGTCTTTTGGCTGGTTTGATGCAGCTCTCCATGCCTCCCTGTCCTGAGCTAATCGTTTCATCTCCACATAACTACCACACCCCACATCCGAGGCAATCTGTTTAAGATATTCTAACCTTGGTCTACCCTTACAGTTCTTGTCCTCGACCCTTCCTTCCATAACTAAGCTTGCTATTCCTGGGTGTCTTAGTAAGTGTCCTACCAACCTATCTCTTCTCTTCATTAGCAGTCGCCAGAAACATCTCTCCTCTCCCACTCGTCTTAATACCTCTTCGTTTGTCACCCTATCTACCCATCTGATCTTCATCATTCTCCTGTAACACCACATTTCAAACGCCTCAATTCTCCTCTTTTCTGCTGCACCAATAGTCCAAGTTTCACTTCCATAGAGCGCCACGCTCCAGACAAAGGCTTTCAGAAATGACTTCCTAATACCTAAATCTATGTTCGATTCCTTTTCTGTAGCATTGCTTTCCTTGCCTGAGCCCACCTACTTTTTATATCCTCTTTGCTTCGTCCATCACTGGTTATTTTGCTTCCTAAGTAACAGAAGTCTCCTACTTCCTTGAGCTTTTCACCTGCCAATTTGATCTCCATAGAGGTTTCTGATTTCTTTCGGCTGCATTCCAATATTTTTGTTTTACATTTATTAATTTTCATCATGAATTCTTTCCTTAAGATGGAGTCCATACCATTCAAATCATGGGATACTAATTGATAAACTCCATCAATATGTTATCAGGGGTATCCCTAGTAAGTGGTTTTAGTTATATTTAAATAATCGCCAACAGATAGTTGAACAAGAGAGTTTAGAAAATACAACAAATACCATATATTTAAATATTACTGCTCAGATTCTATGTTTTAGAAATATGGCATTCCTCAGGGGTCCGTTTTAAGGTCACTACTTTTTCTCCTTCATGTAAATAGCTTGCCATCTCAGTTACCTGCATTTAAAACTGTTTTATTTGCAGATGATACAAGACGTGTTTTAATGATGAATGAAAATGACACTGAACTTCAAAAATCAGTGGAGGAAGTAACATGTCAGCTGTCCTTATGGTTCAACAATAATGGACTTCTTATCAACACTAGTAAAACAGTGGCTCTTAATTTTCACACATCTCAGAATAAAAGTATTAGTACCCACTCCATAATCTTAAATGACCTTAAAATTGGTAATGCCTCTTCTACTAAATTCTTGGGCCTTTGGTTGCTGGATGACCTAAAATGGAACTCTAATATCACTAATCTTGCCAAGAAACTATGCTCAAGCTGTTATACAATGAGATTATTGACAATCGAATAGCTGGAAAACAGTTCTTAGTACTTATTTCGCTTATTGCCATTCACTTATGAAATCATCATCAACATTTCCCCTTTTCCAGTTGACACTGGGTGGGGGCAAATATGGTTCCTCTCCACTTTGTTCTGTCGTTCCACCATTCCTCTTCCGACACAGTGTTCCAATCCAGGTTCCGTTTTCTAATACCATTCTCCACCGAGTCCATCCAGCGCATTCTTGGTCTTCCTAGTCTTCTCTTCCCTGTCATCCGTAGATCCAGTGCTTGTCTTGGTAGCCTTACTTCATTCATCCGTTTGACATGTCCAAACCATCTCAATCTGTTTTGCTCCAGTTTGTCATTTAGTTTCTGTACTCCCAGTTCTTTTCTTATATCTTCATTTCTCACTCTGTCCCTCCTCGTTTTCTGGACCATACTTCTCAGGAATCTCATCTCAGCTGCTTGTACTCTGCTCTCATCTCTCTTAGTCATTGTCCATGTTTCTGCTGCATATGTCATTATAGGAAATTAATATGCTTTGAACATAACTTCTTTAGCCTTAATTGGTATATCCTTGTTCCATACTAGTCCCCGTACCTGTTGGTAGAAAGCACTCCCGAGTTGTATTCTTCTGCTAATTTCCAAATCTAGTCTTCCATCTTCAGTCAGTTCACTTCCCAAGTATTTGAAGTGTTTCACTACTTCCAATTCCTTATCTCCTACTTTGATTACTGCTTTTCCTTCTTTCTTATCTTGACTCATCACCACTGTTTTACTCTTCTCCACATTTATCTTCAATCCCCATTGCTCAATCTTTTCAGTTATTACGTCTAATTGTTCTTGTACCTCCATTTCATCCTCGCCCCAGATCACAACGCCGTCTGCAAACAGCATTACCTTCATCTTTGCCCTACTATATTCTTTCATTGCTGCCTTCATGATGTCATCCATCACCATTACGAACAATAATGGTGACAACACACTTCCTTGTTGTAGTCCAGTGTCAATTTTAAACCATTCCGATGTCCCAACTCTAGTCTTCACACTACTGTAGCACTCCATGCACATTCCTTTTATCATGTCTCTCAGTTCCTTGCCTATCCTCCTATTTGATAAACTTTCCCAAACTTTTGTTCTAGGGATGCTATCATTTCTCACCTTTCAGGCCTTTTCTAGATCAATAAAAGTCATTACCATATCCTTCCCATATTCCCAACTCTTTTCAATGTTCTGTCTCAGAATGAAAATGGGTTCCACTGTTGACCTGCCCCCTCTAAATCCAAACTGCTCCTCTATTTGGCTTTCTACCTTTACTCTAATTCTTTTTTCTAGGATTCTTTCCATTACTTTGGCAACATGCGAGATGATGGTGATCCCTCGGTAGTTACCACACACCTTCCTGTCTCCTTTCTTGAATATTGGCAATATTATTCCCTTTTTCCAGGCTTCAGGTACTTTCTTCTCTCTCCACACACTCCTGAGAAGTCTGTATGTCCACTGCAGTTCCACTGGTCCTGACGCCTTGATCATTTCTATTGCCACTTCGTCGAGTCCCACAGCTTTCCCCATCTTCATCTTCCTACCTGCCCATTCCACTTCTGCCATAGTAATGTCTGGTTCTTCTTCTATTTCTTTCTCCACCGTTTTGGCTTTTTGCGTAACTTCTCCGCATGCCTGGCGTCTCACCTTTAACAGGTCGCTGAAATATTCTTTCCATCTGTCCGTTATCTCTTCTGGTTTTGTCAATATTTCACCTTCTTTGTTTTTCACGAATCCAGTGTTCACCTTTTCATTCCTTCTGCTTTTTATAATTCCAAACAGCAATTTCTTTCTACAATGTAAATCTCCGTTATTTCCTGAGTGAATTCTTCCCAGCTTTTCTTCTTTTCCTCTGCAATTACTTTCTTGCAATCTCTGCTTGCTTATATATATTTTGCCCTACTTTCTTCAGTCTTTTTTGTTTTCCATTCCTTCCAAGCTTTCTTCTTCTCTCTTACCTTTTCTTTCACTCTATCATTCCACCATTTTGTCACCTTTTCCCGTACCTTTTCTGATGTTCTACCACATGTTTTCTCTGCACTGTTTACAAATGCACTCTTAAACTTTTCCCATTCTTGTTCCACATGGGTAATATCCGTCATTGGTATCTGTTCTTGCAATTCTCTCGTAAACTCTTCTGCAACCTTCTTTTCCTTTAGTCTCCAGACCTTAATCTTTCTTTCCCTTTTTTCTGGTAGTCTCATGACCTTTCCTACTTTTAATTTTGCTACCACTGCCCTATGGTCTCCTCCAAAGGCTTCCTCTGGCATGGCTGTGACATCCATTAGCTCTTTCCGATGTCCTTTTTCTACTAATACATAGTCTATCAGAGTTTTCGTTCTTCTATCTCCCCATCCATACCTCGTTATCTTCTGACTATTTTTCTTTCTGAACCACGTATTCCCTATAATTAATTGGTTCCGCTGACAAAAGTCCATTAAGAAATCCCCTTCTGGAATTTTACTGCCATAACCATATGGTCCCAAAATATCCTCTCTTCGTTGGCTGTCTCTTCTCACTCATGCATTCAAATCTCCCATTACTATTATTTCCTTATCCTCTATATATTTTTCCACTTATGAAATATGGAATCAAATTTTGGGGAAATTCACCTGCTGCTCACCAAATCTTTATTATCCAGAAAAGGATAATTAGAACGATGAAAGGAACTACAGGGTCATTTTCTTTGTGCACCCAATAAACACAGGAAACTAAGCCGGCTTTGACTGGTGCAGATCGCAGGCGCGCGTACACGGTTCAGCCGGTGGTGGCGCGACTTTTACACTTTTACCAAACGTGTTCAATAATGTGTACTTACAGTGCTCATAGGCGATGCTGAAAATATCCTCCCACTCTTGTAACACACACCTGGCATCTTCTGATGAAAGAATGGACAACAATCTCATCTAAATTTGTTGTCTGTTAACTTTCTTAAATTATTTACGGAGCCAGTTATCTTGAATCATTTAGCGAGCGTCCTAATTGTACTGACATTAGGCATAGGTTTTCCTGGAAACATGATTCGAAATTTTCATCTTGTTTTAAACAACTCGCTAAATGATATGAGTCAGTGGAGTGGGGTGTTGCAAGGTCCACACCTGGCCAACTCAACGACGCAATAGTTTGCCGCGATCCACTCAGCCAGCAGGCCAGGTGCGAAGCGAGTGGATCACCCCGCTCCGCTGACTGATATCGTTAGTTCACGCGTGTTTTGACATTCATATGGACGTGTATCTGTAAAGCTTAAATGTTAGTGTAGCACGTTTAGTGAGTATTGTGATTACTGTGTTTGTTGGTCATGCTTAGACACCAAGTCACACTGCGCGAATGTGTGTATATCCATAATTCGAATAGTAAAAAAGTTAACAGACAATGTTGTGTTCTTACACAACAAAAATTAGATGAGATTGTTGTCCATTCTTTCATCAGAAGATGTCAGGTTTGCGTTACAAGAGAGGGAGGACATTTCAGCATCGGCTATGAGCATTGTAAGTAACTTACACATTATTGAACATGTTTGGTAAATGTGCGCACCAACCACGGGCTGAAACTTGTACGCGATCTGCACCAGTCAAAGCCGGCTTAGCTTGCCGTGTTTATCGGGGCGCACGAAGATAATGACGCTGTAAGCCTCTGTTTAAACAGCTTAAAATTTTGCCTTTGCCGTGTATTTACATCTTTGAATTACTCTTATTTGTCAAACAAAGTTTGGGAAATGAGGATATCTTTGAGATGAATTCAAATATTCATAACTAGGCCTACCAGACTAGACAAAAGAATAATCTTCATGTACACGCTGCAAATACAACGCTGTGTAAAAATGATATATTTCATGCAGTTATAACATTAAATAAGTTAATAGTTTGCCAAATTATATTAAAAACATAGCAAACTTCCCAAACTTCAAAAGAAAGCCTAAAGAGTTCTTGCTGGAGCACTGCTTCTACTCAGTTAAAGAGTTCTTAAAGTATCGGTAGTTTCGTGTATGCACTTATATTAATAGATGTTACTGATGTATTGTAATTTTGTGTGTATTCAGTATATGCTCGTATTATTATCATTATTAATTAGTATTAGTATAAATTGTAACTATCTTATACAGGGTCTTCTATTTTGCTTGGCACAGACATTCTCCCTCACGAGCTCCGCCAGTGATGGCTCAGTTGCCGGCTGCCGCGCGCGCATATGTACGGCAGAGTAGGCCTACCGTGCTTAAAATCAGTATCATGCATTTTTACTCACCATGTTTACAGTAGATGCTGAAAATGTTCCCCATCCGCTGCCAAACATAATCGGCATCTCCTTATGAAGTTTCTGGTTACTCCGGCTAATTTACACTGGTCAAAAAAATTAGGGGATCAGTTGAGATATCTAGGTTCTGACGTATTGTCATCGGCAGAATGACCTAAAATGGTTTGACATCTTTCTGTCGGTTCTATGAAGTGGAGACAACAACATTACGGCAACCGAGATGGTGGTAATAACAGGAAGTTCCTGCAGAGGGGGTTGGTGTGGACGTGAGTTTACTCTACCAAACGAATGACACAAGCAGTTGGGTTCAGATGGTGTAGTGAGCAGGTAGTGCAATCCAACAACGTGACTTGCCCGAAGGTATGGCATGGAGGGCCATAGGAAGGTTGGAAGCGGGACAGACAAAGAGGGTGGTGGCTGCAGCTATTGGAGTGTAATTTCCAGGACCTGGATGCGATTTCAGATAACAGGAACCATTAAAAGAATGCCAGACCAAGGTCGTCCACGGGTAACATCAGCAAGAGATGACCGTTATCTCCGGTTAACAGCCCGTCGAGACAGGAGGCTGAATGCAACTCAGCTGCAACGCACCCTCCAGGCGCAACAGGACGTGCAATATCAACACAAACAGTCCGAAATCGCCTTCGGGAAAGTGGCCTCTACCCATGGAGGCCTATGGTGTGTGTCCCATTAAAACCACGCCACCGTTTAGCCCGCAGAAACTGGGCGGAGGAATATCAGGATTGGCGTGATAACGAATGGCGCCGGATTCTGTTCACAGATGAGTCAAAATTTTTGTGTTCAACCGAACAATCGTCGTTCTCTCATCTGGAGAGTACGTGGAACTCGGAACAATCCCGCTTATGTGCAGGAAACAGCACCCTATTATGGTGGTGGACGAATGGTGTGGGCCGGAGTTAGTATTGGCGGACGTACGAACCTCTATGTCGTTCAGAATGGGGCTTTGACTGCTCAGAGGTATCGACACTAGATCCGTCGACCGTTCGTTGTGCCCTACGCTGGTGCCATAGGCGATGGGTTCATTCTGGTGGACGACAACGCACGTCACCAGAGAGCTGCACTGGTGGACAATATGCTTGACGACGAGGGCATTGAACAAATGGAGTGGCCAGCTTGCTCACCAGCCTTAAACCCGATTGAGCATGTCTGGGATGCACTTGGCAGACGCATTGCAGCCAGACCAGCACCTACCACAACGGTTGCCGAGCTGGATATTGCACTCGGGAGAATGGCCAAATATCCGTCAAGAGCTGATTGACAACCTCTTACTGTCCATGCCACGCAGGTGTGCAACTATCCTGGCCGTCCGAGGTGATCACACACTATATTAGAGGGCAACGAGAATGATATTTTCACTATTACGGTAGCCCCATGGTGCCTCGCTCTAAGTAAACGCCATGTAAACCTTCAGTAAAGAGTTGAGACAGCACAATATCGTACTGTAGCACACACAAATTACAATTGTAACCGAACTCTGAATAAAAGATGTTACCATATGTATCTTTTGTATGATATCTCACCTGATCCCCCAATTGTTTTGACCAGTGTAGCTTCAGTAAGGAAATAACGGCCATAACGTCTATTTTTATTGTTTACTGAACCTGTACGTTTGAATCTCTTAGCCAGTTGTTTTATTGTTCAATTTATAGGAATGGGTCTCCCTGGGAATTTCACTAGAAACTTTTGTCTTGCTCCAGCGCACGATTTGCTGCACTTTATGTACGTATTGTGCAGATATACACGTTCACGTAACAAATATTTCACATAAGGCATTACAGCACTTTAGGGACAGATGACCTCGTAGTTCCGCCCCTTAAAACAACAATAACTAACAGCACTATACTCAATCACAATGAAACAACTGGCTAAGATATTCGAACGTACAGGTTCAGTAAACAATAAACATAGGCTAGACGTGAAGGTTGCTATTTCCTTACTGAAGCTAAATTAACCAGAGTAACCGGAAACTTCATGAGGAGATGCCGATTATGTTTGGCAGCGGGTGGGGAACATTTTCATCATCTACTGTAAACATGGTGAGTAAAAATGCATGATACTGAATTTAAGCACGGTATTCTGTCGTGCATATGCGCGCACGGCAGCCGAGAACTGAGCCGTCACTGGCGGAGCGCGTGAGGGAGAATGTCCTTGCCAAGCAAAATAGATGACCCTGTATCATTGTAAAATGAGCGGCTTCGGTGGCGTAGTTGGTAGCATGCAGAACTGCTGTGCCCAAGATAGTGGGTTCAAACCCGGCCGAAGTCGTTGGATTTATTAAGAGCGTTAAAAATCCTTCAGTATGCCTTCCTTCGGAGGGGAAGTAAAGCCGGCAGTCCCATGTCATAGATTTATGGCAGGTAAAAGATCCTTTCACAGACTTAACTTGTGTAAAGCTAAATTGTTAGGTTGGATTTCGTCGGAATGATCTATCAAAGTTCCAACGTTCACCACTAGGTATCATTGATATCTGGTAGCGAAAGTTGGAACTACTAGAAATTGAACGGAACTTGTAGCTCACCCTAAGGGTGTCCGCTGGAAGCAGCTACAGACTCAGGTGAGTCCTTGGACACTCCCGGCACTAAAAGCCATACGATAAATAAATAAATTGTAAAATGCACATCATATTGTGCACTTTCCTCTTATTAATATGATTGAATGGATGAATAAAATGTAATGTACTGGAATTCTGTGATGCCCATAAAAATCCTTCTCTGAATACATGCTGCCTATTTGTCAACCGCCCACTGTTCCCTAAGCATTTCCTTATGTAATCATTCATAATTTTTTTAAACATTTCACATATTACACAAGTTAGTCTGGCAGGTCTGTTGCTATCACTACCCCCTCCCCCTTTTCCTTTGTATACCAGAACCACCAGCACCCGTTTCCAATCCTCTGGCACTAATCCATCATTAAGACAAAAATCAAACAGAAACCTTCCCCTTTGGCTGCACACACCTATTTATAATTGTCAAAAAATCAGTTAGCCTAAGCATTTCATCTTATTAATCACATTAAATCAACTGTTCTACAAGCAGAATAAGTTAAGGCTAACCATACTTGATTCTGTATTGTGATCATTTTCCTCTATAAATTCTTCCTCGGAAGTATCTGCGTGTCCTCCAACTTCTTCATGTGATTCTTCTTGCGCTATAGTGTAATAGGTTCCTATTCAGCTTAGTTATTTATCGTATGGCTGTTAGTGCCGGGAGTGCCCAAGGACATGTTCGGCTCGCCAGAGGCTGTAGCTGCTTCAAGTGGACACCTATAGGGTGAGCTACAAGTTCCGTTCAATTTCAATTAGTTCCAACTTTCGCTACCTAGTGGTGAATGTTGGAACTTTCGTAGAGCGTTACAAATTCACTTATAATGGGGTAAGGGGTCTCCGCCCAATCAATACTTTTCTTAATAGGCAACTAAAAGTTTACTGCCGTTTTTAAAGGGACATGTTTCGGGTCTTCCTGGACCCTTCTTCAGCCATACAAATTAAAACATATGTTAACATCCATCAAAACATATTGACAACAAAGACATGCATATTTTAGCAGAATATGAAAAAATAGCACTTAATACTATATACCCAAACCATTTAAACCGTAATGCAAGGGATACAATGCAGCAATTTAAACCCTCCAGTTAATCTTGAGAGCGTTACAACGAAATCTAACCTAGAAATTTAGCCACACACAAGTTTAGTCTGTGGAAGGATCTTTTATATGCCATAAATCTATGACGTGGGCTTTACTTCCCCTCCGAATGAAGGCATACTGAAGGATTTCAACGCTCTTAAAAAATCCGACGACTTCAGTCGGGTTTGAACCCGCTATCTTGGGCACAGCAGTTCAGCATGGTACCAACTACGCCACCGAAGCCGATAAGAATTTTTAGCTTGAATACAAACCAAAAAAGCAAAGAACAGTACGAAACACGGAGATAGTTTCTAATTTTAAAATATGATTTAAAAACTAAGACTGAGTTAATTAACTGAATCAATATTGTGCTTTGTTCACCATGCGCAACAGTTCAGTGTTTATCCCTGTGAATCAGCACAATGTCACTGCTTGTAGTCGTTTGCGAGGTTAGATGGCGCCTAAGAGCCGGAAGAAAAATTACAATCATAAATTTAACATCTTTAGTAAGGGTGGTGTACTTTATACACCAGCGCGTGTACTTAGAGGGTACATAAGGCATAATGTTCCACCCCAAAATCATTAACAATTCCCCATTTATCTCATCTACCCCAGCTGCTTTTCTTGACCCTAATGCTCCTCATATTGCATTATAGATATCCTTATTTACATAACTTAACTTCTTACCATGCTCTCTTATCTGATTTTAGAACCTAAAAGGTTCATTCTGGTTCCGTTTTGATCAACTAATTAGTATAAACAGGTTAAAGGTTCCGCCTGATCAATACTTTATTAAATACTAGCAGTAGTACCCGGCTTCGCCCGGTGGAATGATGATAATGTTTTAAGGTCTCCTTAGAAATATAATGGACTTAAAATCTAAGTCATTTGCCCCCAAAGACAATGAGGGAGTAATATCTAGGTCATTTGCCCTTTTGATAAGGATGATAATAAAAACTACTGTTGAATTGACATGTCAAACTTACAAACTACCGTAATAGAAATACATATTTCAAAATTCACAGGCGAGGAAGACTTATTGTGTGTGGTGATTAATGGTGTAATGGGCGTAACATCTACTGTAGGTCATTTGCTCTTATGATCAGGATGATAAGGGAAACTACTACCGGTATTGAATTGACACTTCAACGTATAATGTACACAATGTACTGTAATAAAAATAACTATATGGTGGCTTCGGTGGCGTATTTGGTAGCATGCTGAGCTTCTATGCCCAACATAGTGGGTTCAAACCCAGCCGAAGCCGTCGGATATTTTAAGAGCGTTAAAAATCCGTCAGTATGCCTTTCTTCGGAGGGGAAGTAAAGCCAGCGGTCCCATGTCAGATTTATGGCATGTTAAAGAACCTTCCACTAATTACACCTGTGTGAAGCTAAATTGGATAGGTAAACAACGCTCATAGATGTCTACGTCCGTTGCCAAGAGCCGACTGCAGTGGCGTCTAGTAGCTAAGTTCCGAACTTGGCCTAGTAGTCGTTGACGGTGGCGCTTGGCGGCAAAAGTACGAACTATTTGAAGAATTCTAAGTTGCAGTTTGTACTTAAATTAAAAAACAGATAACACACACTAATACAGTCATCACATTTAACACCGGTTATCAGACAGATTCTACACACACCCAAAGTACACGGGGCTACATGACCGCGTTGTCACAGCCCCTAAACTTAAGAACCAACCAACCAAAAATAAATATTTTAAAAATCACAGTCGAGAAAGACTTTTATGCGGCGGTGATTATTGGTATGATGCGCGTAACATCTAGGTCATTTGCACTTATGATGATAATAATAAGGTAATGAAAAAATGACTACTAAACGAACATGGTGTTATTTTAAAACTGATATAGGTAATTCAGGTGTCTAGCTTCGATGTCTTCCAAAGTCTCAACCTTATTTTCTGGCTTAGGCCTGTACTGGATGCGTCTAGTGAAAGAGCGTACTGCTCGGCAAAGACAAAGAATATAGGTCCAAGCTGCACGAACCTGAGATGATCGCAGATGATGACGAAATATGATGACACACGTTCGGGGTTCCCCGTCCTATACAGATTGACCGGGAATCACTCACTGTTTCGCAACGGCCCTGTGCTGGCATCAGCATAGACAGCAGGAGATAACACGGCGGGCTCTGGAAAGTACTCTCAAGTCACCTCGCGATGAATCAGCAAGCTATTCTCACAACTGACCCCCCTCCCAGGGTCTCACAACTTGTGGGACGTGGGTTGGCGACCACGGAACCCCAGCTGAGTCTGGCATCGCTTCTACTTCCTGGCGCCGGGCTTATTTCAGTTCTCTTTCCTGTCGGCCTCCCTTGGTCAACTCTTGTTCTCTTCCGACCCAGACTGTATTAGGGTATCCGAGGGCTAGCGAGTCTTTCAATTTCCCGCCTTAATTGGCTTTGTCTCATCTTTCCTGATACCCTCATTCTTCGAGGGGTCTGCCTTCTTTTCCTTTTCATAATATCTCCTGTCTTCTGCTCAAGGCCCTCAAAGAGGCAGGGTGTGTGTAGACCCACCACTTCTGGTACACCCTCAAGGGCTCATGACTGGTGAGTTAGGAAGCTGGCAACCCCGAGGAATTCCTGAGCTACTTGCAGGGAATGGAGTGGTATGTCAGAAATTTCAAGTGGACAGTGTTACGCATCGGGTTCCAAAGGGTAAGTATACACACTTTGTTTTCGATCGGTGAACGATGTAGATTTGTACCAAAGGGCCTTAATGCGGGAAATGGAGTGGTCTGTCCGAAATTTCGAGTGGACAATGTTACTCGTCGAGTTCCAAACGGTAATTATGTAAAATCTGGTTGAGATCGGTGAAACGGTGTAGTTTTGTGCCAAGGGCCAAAATGCAGGGAATGGAGTGGCCTGTCCAAATTTTAAAGTGGACAGTGTTACTCATCGGGTTCCAAAGGGTAAGTAAACACATTTTGTTTTCGATCTGTGAACGATGTAGATTTGTGCCTAAGGGCCTAAATGCGTGGAATGGAGTGGTCTGTCCGAAATTTCGAGTGGACAGTGTTACTCGTCGAGTTCCAAAGGGTAATTATGTAAAATCTGGTTGAGATCGGTGAAACGGTGTAGTTTTCTGCCAAAGGGCCAAAAAGCAGGGAATAGTGTGGTCTGTCCGAAATTTAAAGTGAACAGTGTTACTTGTCGAGTTCTACGGGTAAGTATATAAAATTGGGGTCAGATCGGTGAAACGGTGTAGATTTGTGCCAAACAGCCTAAATGCAAGGGATGGAGTGGCCTCGCCGCAATTTCAAGCAGACAGTGTTAGTCGCAGTGTTCCAAAGGGTAAATATACAAATTTTGGTTGAGATCGGTGAAACGGTGTAGATTTGGGACAAAGGGCCTAAATGCAGGGAATGGAGTGGTCTGTCCGCAATTTCAAGCAGACAGTGTTACTCGCTGGGTACCAAAGGGTAAGTTTCCGAATATTGGTTCTGATCGGTGAAACGGTGTAGATTTGTGCCAAAGTGCCTAAATGCAGGGAATGGGGTGGTCTGTCCGAAATTTTAAGTGGACAGTGTTACTCGCAGGGTTCCAAAGGGTAAGTATACAAAGTTTGGTTCAGATCGGTGAAACGGTGTAGATTGTGCCAAAGGGCCTAAATGCAGGGGATGGAGTAGCCTCTCCGCAATTTCAAGCAGACAGTGTTAGTCGCAGTGTTCCAAAGGGTAAATATACAAATTTTGGTTGAGATCAGTGAAACGGTGTAGATTTGGGACAAAGGGCCTAAATGCAGGGAATGGAGTGGTCTGTCCGCAATTTCAAGCAGACAGTGTTACTCGCTGGGTACCAAAGGGTAAGTTTCCGAATATTGGTTCTGATCGGTGAAACGGTGTAGATTTGTGCCAAAGTGCCTAAATGCAGGGAATGGGGTGGTCTGTCCGAAATTTTAAGTGGACAGTGTTACTCGCAGGGTTCCAAAGGGTAAGTATACAAAGTTTGGTTCAGATCGGTGAAACGGTGTAGATTTGTGCCAAAGGGCCTAAATGCAGGGGATGGAGTAGCCTCTCCGCAATTTCAAGCAGACAGTGTTAGTCGCAGTGTTCCAAAGGGTAAATATACAAATTTTGGTTGAGATCGGTGGAACGGTGTAGATTTGGGCCAAAGGGCCTAAATGCAGGGAATGGAGTGGTCTGTCCGCAATTTCAAGCAGACAGTGTTAGTCGCAGTGTTCCATAGGGTAAATATACAAATTTTGGTTGAGATCGGTGAAACGGTGTAGATTTGGGCCAAAGGGCCTAAATGCAGGGAATGGAGTGGTCTGTCCGCAATTTCAAGCAGACAGTGTTACTCGCAGGGCACAAAGGGTAAGAATACGAATTTTGGTTCTGATCGGTGAAACGGTGTAGATTTGGACCAAAGGGCAGGGAATGGGGTGGTCTGTCCGAAATTTTAAGTGGTCAGTGTTACTCGCAGGGTTCCAAAGGGTAAATATACAAATTTTGGTTGAGATCGGTGAAACGGTGTGGATTTGGACCAAAGGGCCTAAATGCAGGGAATGGGGTGGTCTGTCCGAAATTTCAAGTGGACAGTGTTACTCGCAGGGTTCCAAAGGTTAAATATACAACTTTTGGTTCAGATCGGTGAAACGGTGTAGATTTGTGCAAAAGGGCCTAAATGCAGGGCATGGGGTGGTCTGTCCGAAATTTAATGTTGACAGGGTTACCCGCAGGGTTCCAAAGGGTAAGTATACAAATTTTGGTTCAGATCGGTGAAACGGTGTAGATTTGTATACATAACAGACAGACAGACAGACAAACTTTGTGCTTTATATATATAGATGATCACTGTGTGGTCATTGGGGGACATGTTTCGAGGCCTAATTATTACTTATATGAAAGAAAACGATACATGATAATTGTTTGGCGTAACACTAAAAATTCCCTTAAATTTTAGTGTTACACCAAAGAATTACCATGTATCGTTTTCTTTCATATCGGCTGATGAAGGGGCCAAAACTAATAATTAGGCCTCGAAACATGTCCACACAGTGATCATATTTAATGAAAGTATTGATCAGGCGGAACCTTTAACCTGTTTATACTCCCTTATCTGGCTGATATCTTCCTCACCAATCCTCACCACCTTACTGGTCACTGGTGGAGCTCGTGAGGGAGAATGTCTGTGCCTATTTGTCAACCGTCCACTGTTCCCTAAGCATTCCCTTATGTAATCATTCATAATTTTTTTTAACATTTTACATATTATCCTATCCTTCACAAGCAGTATTTCTTCTCACTTGATATCAGGTATGTGGCTTTAAATTCCGCTTACTCCCCTTAAATAGACATACATAATTTCTCCACCATTCGGGGTGTGGTGGTGCAGCGGTCAAGCTGTTGGCCTTTGACCAAGGTGGACCGGGTTCGATTCCCGGTCAATGCATGTGAGATTTCGAAGTGAAATGCCATGTCCTATGGTTCGGATTTCACGTAAAAAGGATGTCCCATGGCTCATGATCGCATGATTAACGGTCACGTAAAACTAAAAGCTTTCAAAGCTTTACCATTCTTGAAATTAGATCCCCCTCCAACCAGCGTTCAAAAAATGTTTCTTCGCTTCCATCTTTTGTTTGTTTGCTCTGTGCCATTCTTTTTGCAAAATTAATTTGGCATTCCCAACACCATCAAGCTATGTTGTTATCTGCAAGAAGCTGTTACAGTGACAGGAATGTGCCCTGTTGTGCTAACTAGGCCTACATAACTTGAGGGGTCTGCTGGAACTCTCAATGCCGGTTATGCAAATTTTCTGGTCTGGTGTGACTTTCTTTGATGTTGTACAAAAATCATTTTGAAGTGATATCTGTCTAAACCTGGACCATGAAAGTTGTGCTTCTTTTGAAGAAGATGTGATAGCAATGTACGGTGAGGGCCTTCCCTTGCTTGGCTGCTAGACGGGCGGAGATTGATTAGTCACCGCCACATGAGAAGCACTTAGCGATAACACGAGCAGGACAGGATGTCCTGAATGCTAGCATGGCTACACATGCACCTAGAAAGATAGCTTAGTTGAGAGAGTTAAGACTTGTGGTGAAGTACTGTAGGCCGTCACGTATCCTTCACAACATCTTTTGATGACAGAATAATAAGCCGAGGACTATGGCCTGCCCAGTTCCCCAATGCGATTTTTACTTGTGGGGACCTCAAACAAGAGATATACCGAAACAATCCGTATACTCTGGAGGCTCTCGAGAAAGAAATAACTGCACTGCTACGAAATATCAGTCAGGATGAATTACAGTGAGTGTATCAAAACTTCCTACGTCGGTTCAGTGTGTGTCTAGAGAAAGGACAGCATGTCCAGCAACTACTGTGAAATTCATGTAAGTACATAAATATGATAACAGTATTAAGTATGTTATAAAGTGTAAATGTGTTGAACTAGATATGCTGATGACACAGTACTTCTTGCCAGTGGTATTGAAAGTCTACAACTGTACATTGATAAGCTTAATATAGTTGGAAAAGAAATGGGTCTGACGATCAACACCAAGAAAACAAAACTTAAGGTTCAGTCGAAGAAGGACAACAAATTCAACGAGTTGATAAATTTAAGTACCTTGGTTGTTGGTTGTCAGAGGATTTGAATCCAGACCTTGAAATTAAGATCCGTATAGAAATGAATGGTGGAGGGCAGTTATTTCTTTCTCGAGAGCCTCCAGAGTATACGGATTGTTTCGGTATATCTCTTGTTTGACGTTCCCCCACAAGTAAAAATCGCATCGGGGAACTGGGCAGGCCATAGTCCTCGGCTTATTATTCAGTCATCAACTGTGGAGGTCCTTGATTCGCAACCCGACCCAAGGAACTGGAAACGGGAAATGTAGAAGAAGATAGAAATGGCAAGATCAACTTTTAAGAAAATGAGACCCTTATTGTGCGATGATGCCTTAAATTTAAAACTAAGACAGCGTATTGTAAAATGTTTTGTTTGGTCCATTTTGCTTTATGCAGTGGAAGCCTGGACTGTGTAATCGTCCATCATTAAGAGCCTCGAAGCTCTGGAAATGTGGTTTCATAGAAGGATACTGAAAATCTCTTGGATAGATCATGTCTCTAATGACCAGGTACTGCTGAGGGCAAATTCTCAATGAGAGCTACTGACCACCATCAAATGCAAGAAAATTGCATACCTGGTCATGTGTTATGTCGTGAAAGATATACAATATTACATGTCATTTTAAAAGGCAAAATTGATGGTCAACGATGAGCGGGAAGGAGAAGGATGTCTTGTCTTAGAAACCTTCAAGATTGGACTGGAACAAGATCTTTTGAGCAGCTCTACCGCTGCCTTGCTCGACAGGCGGCTACACACAGTGGCCGGTGCGGCGCATCCTAGACTGCGTTCTATAGGGATGGTCCTCACTGTAGTATGAAATCACCAGTGGCGTAAAGGACTTTCATTTTATTTTACATTCCGTTGTGTGCTTTTATAGATCTTAAAATTAAAGGGTATTTTGGCTTTTGATTGAGGAGAATGTGGAAAGAACAGTCTTACATGTTTAATCTTGTGTTTTGAATAGGAAACATTTAAATTTGCACAAGTATTTTTTTTTTAATGAATAGCGGCTTCGGTGGCGTAGTTGGTAGCATGCTGAACTGCTGTGTCCAAGACCGCGGGTTCAAACCCGGCCAAAGTCGTCGGATTTTTTAAGAGCGTTAAAATCCTTCAGTATGCCTTCCTTCGGAGGGGAAGTAAAGCCGGCGGTCCCATGTCATAGATTTATGGCATGTAAAAGATCCTTCCACTAACTAAACTTGTGTGAAGCTAAATTTATAGGTTAGATTTCATTGTAACTCTCTATCAAAGTTCCAACGTTCACCACTAGATGTCAGTGATATCTGGTAGCGAAAGTTGGAACTACTTGAAATTGAACGGAATTTGTAGCTCACCCAAAGGGTGTCTGCTTGAAGTAGCTAAAGCCTCTGGTGAGCCGAACATGTCCTCGGACACTCTCGGCACTAAAAGCCATACGATAAATAAATCAATTTAAATGAATATTTGAAATAGGCTTTGGAAGAATAAAAAATCTAAGAGCAGCTAGTTTTCATATAAAGTTGTTATTGAATAAATCGTATCACACAGGGTGGCGCACGAAATGTCATACATCGAAAATTGTTCATAAAATTTGTAAATCTGGGCTCACAACCATGTCCTTTCGTGAACAGAAACCTAATTTCATGTGTGATTCGACAGCCAGTAGCACATGTTGCGCATGTGTACCAGCTTCCAGTTATACACCCTGGCGGACAAAGGGAGGTTGACTCTTGAGCTGAAGGCAAAAACAGTGTTGCTTTATGCGGAAACGAAGAGTGGACTGTAACTCATAATTAGGAAAGGTTTCGTGTTCATTTCCGAACCCAATGGGCTCCTTGCTGGCAGACAGTGTATACTGTAGACTGGCCAGCCAATTTGAAACAATACTGGAGAGAAAACGGACCCATCTCAAGCCTCCTACTCACCGGAGAATATTGTTGCTGTAAGAGCGGCTGTGGCTAGGAGCCCCTCCAAATCCACCAGAACTGCCTGTGTTCAGCTAGGCATCTCTCGTCGGTCAATTCAGAGAATACTGCAGTCTGAGCTTGACCTATTCCCATACAAAATGACAACAGGTCATAAACTTGACAAGCAATGGGAATACTAATTGCCATTTCTGGTCCGTATTGACGTATATAAATAGTTTAATCAGTTCATTTAGCGCAATAATAGCGCAAAATATTTTGTATTGGTTTGACGGAAAGTTTCAACTGCTTAAACTATTGACAAGCAATGGCGAGTACAGTTTGCAGCGTACTGCACAATACATGGTTCAGTGAAGAGGCATACGTTTATCTCACCAGTGCTGTGAACAAACAGAATATCCGATTTTGGGCGAAAGAAACGGCCTGCTATTGTGCACGAGGTTGAAAATCATGGTGTGAAAGTGTGTGTGTGGGCTGCAACTTCCAATCATGGAATTATTGGGCCAATCCTTTTCAATGACACAGTCAACAGTGCGCCTTACGTGGACATGTTAAAACAGTGTTCCCTCCACAACTCTTTGCATCATGACTACCAATAGAGACACAATGGTTCATGCAGGATGGAGCTCGTCCGCACACAGCAAATGTTGTTCTTGACTTCCTCCATGAACATTTTGGGCCCCGTGTGATGTTCCATCGATATCCCGAACGTTTTCAGAGCGGCTCAATCTGGCCACCACTTGGCCCCGATATTTATCCCTGCGACTTCTTCCTGTGGGGATATTTGAAGGAGACAATCTACCGCCAGAAACTAGAAAATGTACTGTAATTGCAAGCGGCCATTGTGGCTTTCTTTCGAGGGTTGAGTAAGGACATGTGTCGTAGAGTGGTCACAGACATGCAGGTTCGTCTCGAAGCTGTTGTACGCCGAGAAGGTGGGCATATTGAACATGTCCTGCATACTGACTAATCATACACATTTTAGTGAATGTTGTAATTCCATTCTTTATTAAATTTGTTGTATATTAAATATTCTATGAACAATTTCCAGTGTATGACATTTCGTGCACCACCCTGTACTTTCATTATTTGGACCTTTCTTCATGTAGCGATTATACAATTGGAAATGTTTTGTATGACTAAACAATTCATTTGAATATTTATCAGACACTTCATTGAAGTAGGTATCATTTAATGACTAACTTACCCTTTGGAGTTATTTTGTATTGAAAATAGGATAAATGAATAGAATTAATAATAATTAAATACAACATTGTTGATCTCATAGAAAGAAATGAGATTGAGATAAGGAAACTGTTTGTTGGACTTGAGGAGATAGCTTTAAAATTAGGCCTTAGAATTAATAACCCAAAAACTCAGTAAAGAAGAGGAATATTGACGTTTTTGGGAATCAGTTACCTCTTCTTATTGGCAAGCATAGTTTAGAGCGGGTTGAACATTTCAAATTCTTAGGAGTCATGATTGATGAAGAGAGAAGTGGAAATTAAAGTTAGAATACAGAATGCTAACAAAGTGTGCTACTCTCGGCAAGTTATATAGGGGTCCAAATTTTTGGCGAGAAATATACAGTAAAACTTGACCTTATCTGTCCCTTAATATTTTGCCAGGGTTTCTTAGTATACTACTTGAATACCACAATAGAAGTTCTTAATTTGCCACCTTATTTAAACCATAGTACCACTTACATGCCACTTAAATACCACCATAGACTTGCAACGGTGGGTGAGTGGTTATCGTGTCGGACTACCAACCCCAAGCTTGCAGGGTGGCTCTTGGTCATGATAAGTGATTTTTGAAAGGTGACCCATGTGAATTCAGTAGGCCGTGTTCATAATGGCAAAATGAATCCCTGGATTTTCCGCCAACACAAAGTTCCTCCTTTCTCTACTAGAAAGCGCTATAGTGTCAAGGAGCTTAGATATCTAACCTCCTTGAACTTCATAGTGCTTCAAGGAACAACAAAATTCGAAATGCAAGCTGCCTCTGGGCGTCAAATAACAAAGTTTGCACCAGGTACCCGAGACCACACGATAAAAAAAAAATACCACCATAGAAAATGTTCCTAATTATTCACCTTGTACAGAGTGCCAATACATCCTGATTTGGGTGGGACAGTTGCATTGTTCAAAATAAAAGAATGTGGCCACATCGTGCTGTAGCGGCTAGCATTCTTGGCTGTCGCCCTGGAGATCCGGGTTTGACTTCTGCCAAGAAATTTAATTCTGGTGTGAAGTCTGGAACAGGATTCACTCAGCCTCGTGAAGCAAAACTGAGAAGAGGCGGTTTTGATTCCCACCTCAGCCATCCTGGAAGTGGTTTTTCTGTGGTTTCCTACTTCTACTCCAGGGAAATGCCTGGATGGTTCCTAACTTAAGGCCATGGCCATCTCCTTCCTAAGCCTCACCTGAATTACAAATACACACACACACACACATGCTTGCTCTCTACTACAGACACCACAATAACATAGGTTATTAGATAAATTCAAGTCACACACCCAAGTACATGGGGTTAAATGTCCAATCTCCTCGAAAGAAACAAAGAATGATTATGATTGTTAGTACCGTATTATAATAAATGTATGTTGTATTGAAGGCCATAAGAGGAGATGGTTTAGTGAAAAGTGCATTAGGAGGGACAGTCCAAGGGGAATCCGAAGAGGAAGAAGAAGGTTTCAGATGCTGGATTCCATCAAGATTGATAAATCTTATTAGCAGATGAAACATGCTGCTGAAGACCGGATAAGGTGTAGAGACTGACCATGAGGAAACCTGCCATCAGGCAAATAAACTGATGATGATGATAAATAATAATAATATCGTATGGCCTCGGTGCCGGGTGCAAGCTTTGTTTTTTGTCACCCAAAGGGTAGCTTGTATGTCATATTTCGTTGTTCCTTGAAGCACTATGAAAGTCGAGGAGGTTAGATATCTAAGCTCCTTGAACACTATAGCGCTTTCTAGTAGAGAAATGAGGAACTTTGTGTTGCCGGAAAATCCCGAGATTAATTTTGCCATTATGAACACGGCCTACTGAATTAAAACGGGTTCTTTGACATGCCAACATCGTATGACATGGTGTCGTAATTTTTGCCGCCTTTCAAAAATGACTTACCACGGCCAGGAGCGAACCTGCAAACTTGGGGTTAGTAGACCAACACGTTGACCACTCGCCCACCGTGGCAAGCATGATGATGATGTCTAGTAACACTGTGAATGATGTGATGTGGTAACAGCAATTGATTGAAAAATCACGGATCCTCTGTTTAATGGAACAACCTCTATCTGGAACCAATAGCAAACCACCGCTTGATGATTCTATTCAACCATGAAAATGGCCAAACAGAAAGTAGTAAAGGTATCATTGTAACAATATTCTAAAAGAAAGTAATGTATCATAGGCAAACCTAACATCAAGAACACTAATGCACAAAGAATGAAAGGCCCAACATCGTACATGTGAAAAAGTATACAAGTACTAAAAATGTATACACATTAACCATTTTGAATCATCATCATCATCATCATCATCTTGCACAGTTTCCAGCCACTGGCCGGGTCTGTTTGGAACACAAGCCTCTACAACGTCTTCTGTCTTCCCACCATCTCTCAGCCTCCACCCTTGTCCAGTCTTCTCCTCTCTTCTTCACGCTTTCTTCCACCCCCTTCAGCCACCTGTCTCTTGGTCTCCCTCTCGGTCTCTTTCCTTCCCACTTCGTCTCGTGTATCCTCCTGGGTATCCTCTTCTCCTCCATTCGTTTTACATGTCCATACCATCTAAGTCTAGATTTCTCTATACCATCCTGTAATGGTTCCTCCTTCATTAATTCTCTGGTCCTCTCATTTCTTATTCTGTCCATCTTTGTAGCTCCAATACTGCTTCTCAAGAACCTCATCTCACTGGCCTGTATTTTGCTCTTCTCCCTTCCTTTCATAACCCAGGTCTCCGAGGCATACGTCAGGATAGGGACATAGTACGTCCGATATATGATCTTTTTGCTGTTCTGAGGGACATCCTTGCTCCATAACATGCTTCTCACACTCCTCCGGAATGCTTCTGCCTGTCTCCCCCGCTCATTTATTTCTCTATCGTTTCTTCCATTATCTTGTATCAGGCTTCCCAGACACTTGAAACTCTCAACTTTCTTCAGCTGTTCCCCACCAATTGTTATTCCCGTTGTGGTTCTTTCCTTCTTCCTTGTTGTGATCACCATCTCACTCTTATTTATGCTAAATGTCATCCCATAGCCTTGTATTATTCCTTCCCTCACATCCAACTGTTCTTGTACCTCCTCCTCCTCCTTGTTTCCCCAAATCATCAAATCATCTGCAAACAACATTGCTTTCATCTTTCCTTCCCCAATTATTTGTGCCACTCGGGTCACTATGTCATCCATCACCACAATGAAAATTAACGGTGACAGTGCACTTCCTTGTTTCAGGCCGTTTCTCTGTTCCAACCAGTCTGATCTCTCTCCTCCCACTTTCACACAGCTCACGCTTCCCTTGTACATCTCCTTTATCCTCCGTATAGTCCATTTTTCTACTCCTCTATCCTCCAGGGACTTCCATACTTTGTTTCTGCTTACACTGTCATATGCTTTCTCAATGTCCAGGAAGGCCATCAGTAGATCTGTTCCACTGTGGACCTTCCTGCTCTGAAGCCATGTTGTTCTTCCCTCATCCCTCCTTCTATCCTTGTCCTAATTCTCCTTCCTTCAAAACTTTCTCAAACATCTTTGCACAATGACTCATCAGTGTTATTCCCCGATAGTTTCTGCATTCTGTTCTACTACCTTTCTTGAAGATCGGGACAATTATTCCCTTTTGCCAGTCCTCTGGGGTCTTCCTTTCCTTCCATGCTGTCCTCATCACTCGGTACAACCATTGTATCCCCACCTCTCCTGCTGCTCTCATCATCTCCACACTCAACTCATCCATACCCGGTGCCTTCCCTCCTTTCATCTTGTTCACTGCATCTTCCACTTCTTTCCATGTTAAGTCCTTTTCTGTTTGCAGTTCATCTTCCTCTTCCCCGATTTCTTCCTCCTTGCCGTGGTTTCCATTTGGGTTCAGGAATTCTTCAAAATATTCTTTCCACATTTTCTTCAGTTCTTCTCTATTTTCTATCTCTTGTCCCCTTTTTTTCACCATTCTAACATAATCCGTAGGATCCTTCCGCCTCTTATTTCTTATCAACCCATACAAGACCTTTTTTGTACCTTCACTATCCTCCTTCATCATCTTTGTCCACTCTTCCATCCACTTTCTTCTCTCCTCAGCCACTACTCTCTTTGCCTCCTTCTTTCTTTCCTGGTACTCTTCCCTTGTCTCTACCGTCCTATTTTGATACCACCTCCTAAAGGCTCTATTCTTTTCCCTTACTATATCTTTTGTCTTCTCATTCCACCATGGTGTTTCCTTCCACCTCTTCCTACTATTTGTCCTCCCACATACTGCTTCTGCTGCACCTACACGTGTCTTCTTAAATCTAGCCCATTCCTCTTCCACCCCTCTTTCTTCATCTGTTGGAATTCCTTCCTTTACTATTTTGAGGTACTCGACCCTTTATCTCCTTCTTTCAGTTTCCATATCCTTATACGTCTTTCCTGGTTCTCAGTCCCTTTCTTCTCCTTAGTCCCTCTCAGGTTCATTACCAGCAATCGATGGTCGCTATCCAGGTGCTCCGATGGTATAACCTTGATGTCCGTGATGTTTTTATTTAATTCTTTCTCATACAATATATAGTCGACCACCGACTTCCTGGTCAACAGTCTCTTTCCTTCCTCATTTCTTCCGCCCCAACCCTCTGGCCCAAGTACACTCTCATACCCTTGTCTTTCTCTTCCTACATGGGCATTCAGATCCCCATAACAATCATATTCCTTCCTCCAAGCTGCTTCTGCATTTCCTCTTCAAACTCCTCCTTCTCTTCAGAGGCGCAGCCTACTTGTGGAGCATACACTTGCACTATTTCTACGGTCTCTCCCCTCAGTGCTACTTTCACTTTCATCATCCTATCACTTATTCTCTTCACTTCTTCTTTTAAACCATCTCGTACTACTACTCCCACTCCATTCCTCTTTCCCTCTTCATTCCCAGTCCAGTACAGTCTATAGCCTTTTCTCAGTTCTCTCCTTCCTTCCCCTTTCCACTTTGTTTCTGCCAATCCCAATAAGTCCAACTTCCTTCTTTCCATCATATACTGTCTCCTCCACCTTCCCCGTCAGCGTTCTTATGTTTAAAGTTCCAAATCTTAGTCCTTGTTTACAGCCGTGTCGTCGTCTATAAAATCCATCATGTCCGAGGCTCGTTCCATTCTTGAAAGCATTTGGTTTTATCCACTACTGGCTTGCTGGGCCTATCGTAGCTTCACCAGAGCCCCGTTAGCCGTCACTTTTCAGGGTTCCTGTAGGACCTTCACAGCTACCGTAACGGTCCCGGGGCACACGAAGTCCCCACTGTACTTCGCCCCTACAGGCGATCGCCTACTTTGTGCCGTTGCCCGTCTCTCACGACGTGGACGAGGGGTTGGACAATTTTGAATATGGTATTAAATATTCTCCGTGTTGACTGATATTAATCTCCAATTATAAAAGCCGCCTTGTCAAACACTAAGAAGTTTAATAATTAAATAAAACGTACATGTTTCGGTATAACAATACCTTCGTCAGCGTAGATTAAATAAAAAGTCTCTTAAAATCTATGTTAACAAATACAAAGAGAAAATGGATATCGTAAATAAATGTAAGTTCACAAAAAATTTAGAGAATACATAAAAGAACAAGATTAAAAGTTAAAGTTAATCTACCTTAATGGACTGTCTATCGAACGTCGCTGCTGAGAGCTATGTGTTGTGTCTTCAAGCAGGTATAGGCATAAAATTTCGAAAAGATGAAGTCGTCTTACCCTGGAGAGAATTCTGCCAAATCCCAATATGTCGCTTCTAGATGGTCGAACACTGCAACTTCTCTATAAATGGCAAATATCAACTAACCTCAAACAAGACAGAGGATTCCCACCTGTTGGCTAGCTTCGTAGAAATAGCCGTCCAAACAGGCAATGCATTCCCCAATACAATTCAAGTTGTCCGATACACAGTCCATTAAGGTAGATTTACATTAACTTTTAATCTTGTTCTTCTATGTATTTTCTAAATTTTTGCAAACTTTCATTTATTTACATTCTAATGCTTTATTAATGATATCCATTTTCTCTTTGTATTTGTTATCACTAGGGCTCGGATTTTTAGGTAAATAAATATTTTTTTATGTAAAACATATTTTAAGCATTTTTTTCTATAAATACATAAATTCCTGCTTTTCACGTATTAGCTCAAAAATACACAATATTTACACTTTTTTTAAAATCAGTATGCTAGATCTTTCAGTTTATCGCATTTTAGTTCTGTGTTACTTCAACGGGGAAGAACCTGAGAGCTATCTAATCTTCATGCAGAGCATATGTCAGCTTGCAACTGTGTTATTCTTAACTTGCCGCCCCGTGCCACTCACTGTGGAAGCCGGGGATTTCCTCGTCCATCCACGTGCTAGACCTCCCCCTACCCCAGCTATCTGGAACCAGTGTCACTCACATGCAGTTCATTTCTGGCACTGTGAAGTGTAAGGCAGTTCTACGATGCCTAAAGTAAAAACAACTACAAGTTATCGTCTGTTGCAGAATTTATAGATAATTTTACTTCTGATGTGGGCGTTCTGTTCTGCCAACCATGTGGGAAAGCAATCAAGGCTGAACAGCGATCTCAAGTTACACAACACCTCAAGGGGAAGAAACATATTGCCGCAGTTTTGCACCTTCAGAACAAGTGTTTCGCGATAATCGTCGGTCATTTGTGATGGACAACCTGAAGATGTGTCTGTGTATTGTAATTCTTCAGCAGTCAGTGAGCGCTGCATATTGTTTATATTCACATTAATAAACTGAATTATAATTAAATATTTTTACTTTTTTGTCACATATTTCAGTTATTTCTTCTTCTTCTTCTTCTGCTTTTACGGCCTCATTGGACCACTTCAGTCAATCATTTCTTGGTCCTCTTCTTCAGTAAGTTTCCTTTCCGAGTCGCCCTGTAGCTCTTCATTCGCTCTGATCTTCTCAGGCGTTCCTCATCTGTAAATACCCTTTTTACTGTATTACGTTTGCCTATTTTAGCCTGAAATCTTATTTTTATATCTCTCAGTTTTTTTAATTTTGTTGTTTTGTTTTGCAAGTCATCCAAGGTTATTTCCAATTCTTTCATATCTTCTCTAATTTCCTTAATCCATCCTACTTGTTGTTTCATATTCCAAAGTTTCACTACAATTTTTCTAGATAACCTGGTTTCTGGTGTCCTCATGATGTGACCAAAGAAAGAAAGCCGTTTCTTCCGAATAGTATCAGTGATGGGCTCCAGTTCTCTGTATACCACTTCATTTGGTACTATCCGCCACTGTCCATCTTTCTGATATTTTTTATTTATGCATGTTCTAGCTATTCTTCTTTCTACTTTATAATTTTGTCGATTCTGTTTTTCTGAGTAACTTTTGTAATGGTTTGACCCTCATGTTGAGCGACTGAGTGTAACGGTTTTGCTAGCCCACACGTTGAGCGTACAAGTGTAACGGTTTGGCTGCCCCTAACTGTTGGGTGATAAATGTAACTGTTTACCTTTGGCTAAGCTATGTTGTTTTAATGGGCGCCAAGACCTCAACGCAATGTTGAAATCTAAATTTGTATTTAACAACGTCTAGCTCTGGTAGAACACCTTCAAGAATCTATTCACTCAGATCGTGGTATGATTTGATCATTAACCCAACAAACAGTTGTATCAGGAGAAGGAATTGGTCTATATCTAATGCTACCTACTGAAAGCAAAGATTGCATTGTAAAAGAAATGAATTTATTATATAAAACAAGTATTGCACAATTAATAATAATAATAAGTTTAAAATTTAAATTGGAGCGTTGCGATTTTAATATTACCGATAGAAAATTACGTGAAAACGGAGTCTGATAAATTATTGATTTTACTCTTATTCCCAAGCTATGAAGTTACTGAAATATTGAATATAAAACAAAGAGAAACGAGAGATTGCGTATTTCTGCGTCATTCGCGCTTACCACTGGAAATGGCCGAAGCCTTTCCCTCGTACTGGATGATGCTGTGAGCTTCCCACAGTCTCCTGGACTTCGATATTTGATGATATTCTTGTAGATTTGGTGACTTTATGGTCCTAACATCGGAGCCATACACTCGTACAACCGTACTGGTCAAGTCTCACACAGATTGTCCCTGCTCCACGGCGCGCCAAACGATATATGTACACGTTGGCTCCCCACTCCAGTCCCGACTTCCAGCTTACGTGGTCTCCACTGATTGGCTCTGCCACCCCGCTACTCCCCTCCTTAGGCTCAATACACACGGCGCGCGGAGGGTGAAGTCGTTTGCCGTTCCATACATCCGCCTTTTCTTGACGTTGCGACCCAGACTTGCGTCATACTTCTTGACAAGCATAAGCCTGCATCTGAATTCCCAGTGAGTCATGTCTCTCAATATACCCTAACTGACGAAACTCCGTAAAATTCCGTAATCACATAATTTTCTATGATATTGTCGTTCGTAATAATTTGCTTGGTAGCGTTTTCTAAGACATAGAAAACCTCTATCTGTATGCTTATAATTTTTATAAAATGCTCCGAAAATACCTTAATAATAATTATAATAAATTAATAATAATAATAAATTAACATGAAAACTTCTCTTGGCTGAACAATTTGCCGCGTAAATAAATATAGACTGGCTTCCTACTGACTTATGCCAGTGGCATAAAAAACCCTCGAAAAACACGTTACATATTCGCCTCGGATCATCGGATGATTTACCGTGACGACGGTCCATTATTCGATTATCCCAGACACGTTAATAATCCCCATCCAAAATACATAAATGAAATCACCCTAAATTACAGATATATACACTCATAATTTTTCTTCACGCACTTTGCGTCAAAGTTTGTTGTCACTATGGATTGCACTTTGCAACCAGTCCAATGTTTTTCATATAGAATAGTGTTCCACGGATATTTCCGCCTCTCAAATTTCTCTATGTTGGAAAAATAGACATAATTACGGTGTGAGCACTATTTATAGGAGATGTCACATCACACGCATCAAGGTGTTCTGATATATGTATATCACCCAAGAACTTCCTAATTTCACTGGAGGTTCCTTCCTTATTGTGAAATTTAATCCCACTTATTACTGAGCACACGATCACACTATTGTGGCAGCGCCTCGTGACCATAATACTTAATCTCTCTTTATAAAAGATGAAATTAATATTGACTTCTGAAAAAAAAAACAAAAAAAAAACCAGAAAATGCGCATTACATATAACACCAAATATTTCTGTGCCGTAATCGCCCTGTCTTGTTAAGTTCCCGTAGACCATATTCTACTTATTACTAGTTCTCAACACAGACCAGTTCTCCTCACACAAATAATACTATTGTACAAAAAAGGAAGCTTGTAGTTTAACGTGACCGTTAATCTCGCGATCATAAGCCACGGGACCTCCGTTTTACGTGGAATCCGAACCACAGGACATGGCATTTCACATCGAAAATCTCACATGCAGTGACCGGGAAACGAACCCGGACTATTGTACAAATTACCTAAATTACACACTTACAAATCTTACATGGCGAGGCCGTAAACAGAAATCACGTGTGCTGTTATGTATGAGTTTCATGAAGGACTGTTTCGCCTTCTGATGGCCCATCTTTTGTCTCGTGGACGCCTTAAGCAAAAATACCCTGTTCAAGCGCTCACCCATCTCTAGGAGACAAATGGGAATTCACCAGCGCTACCAAATTCTGGCCTTGGTGTATCGAGACATTTTAGTGCTCAAGAGCATCCGACAATCCCGTCATATTTTCCTGTACCTTAAAAACTCTCATTTACTGTGTGACTTCTGATACGCCTGCCTGGAAGACCATCTCCTCCCACGCACCAAATACCACACTTACTCATTTGATAGGCTGGCTCGCCAGCTAAACATCCTCACTTTATGACACATACTTTCGGAGACTATGTATATTATACGTCCCGTATAATCTGTTTCCCTCACTATTCTCCAGCACATATGCTGTTTTGCCAATACGTTTGGAAACTATAAATGTTTCTGCGTCACCTGCTTCCAACCTTGCAAGTGGCTCCCTTAAATGAACGTCAACACGTTGCTCTACCTACCTATTTCTCAGTGTCTGTAACGATGCCCAGTTGCCTAACTGTCCACACATGCTAACCCTACTTTCCTCTGGTGTCACACCACTACTCGACACTCTATGACCTAAAAATGTCACTTCTGACTGACAGAATGACGACTTAGACAGCTTCAAAGTGAACCCTGCCTGATCTAACTTCTGAAAAACTATATCTAAATGATGTAGATGCTCCTCAAAACTGCGTGAACTAATTACCATATCATCTATGTAAATGGTTACAAACTCTCCTGTGTCATCCCCTAATGCGATGTTTAAAGCCCTAATTAAAGTTGCTGAACTACTCTTTAACCCATAAGGTGTTCTACAAAATTGATAAAGGTTATATTTATGACTAAAAGCTGTAAATGGTCTATCTTCGTACATAAGTGGCACTTGCCAAAAACTGGAACTCAAATCTACACAAGTGAAATACTTCTTCCCCTCAAATGTTTGCATTAATTCCTCTATTGACATAGATTTCAGCTGATCTGAACTAATTCTACTGTTAACCAAACGAGCGTCTAAACAAATACGAACTGTGCCGTCGGTTTTGGGTACCGTGATCAAAGAATTAACATACGGACTGTTAGAGTGCTCAATAATCCCATCTTCAAGCATCTGGTTAATTTGTGCCTCAACTGCACTCTGATAATCGAAAGGTACAGGATAACTATGTCCTGTGAATACTGACCTATCAATAACGTTCAATGAATGTGTATAGCAATTGGCCATACCAATGCGATCCTCAAAAACTCTCCTATTGCACAATAACACATCATAGAGCCGAACACATTGTTCCACCTCTATATTTCCCTGAAATGCAGCATCACGTAACGAGTCCTCTAGACTATCGTTCGTAATCACACTGCCCACAAAACATGGAGAACCCCGCTCTACGGCTGGCGATATCTCATTTAAAGTACAAATTACACCTACAATACTACTTCTCTGAATATGGTCATTGAAAGCTACTTCTACTTCAGAATCTCCCCATTTAAATTTCAAACTCCCTACATCATAACATAAGTTACCAGACACTCTACTTAGCCACTCTGAACCCAAGATAATACTGAATACTAAATTTGGAATTACAAGGCAAATCTGCTTCTCTACATGATTATTAATTTTAATGTCTACTAAAACTTGCTTAGAAATTACTTTAGACCTCTTCCCAACAGCTGTGATAACAAAAGTGCTTTTAATTGGCATCTCCTCAAAATTTACTCCAGTTCCTTTCATTTTATCATAAAATGCACTACTTATGCAACTCTTCATACAACCACTATCAATTAAAACATCTGTGTACGCCTCGGACACGTTAAATTTAACTATGGGGCTCTTACTAACCACTTCCTGAATAATACCTTCATCATTTAGTTCATGTAATAATTCATTTCTTACATTTAGGTCATAGGGTTCCTGTATAATTGTATGGACAGGCATGTTACAGACTGAGATTCTGACCTTACTTCGCAGCCTGGTTCGTGTTTAAAGAACCGCTACAGCTGGCTGTAGTACTACTAACTACTGCACTGGTCTGGTTGTTCTGGGCTGTGTTGTCATTGTGTGGCTGTATATTACTACCACTAGGCTGTCCTCTTCCTTGACCCCTATTCTGGTTGTAATTATTGTCATTATAATTTCTCCCTTGATTTCCCCTGAAATCATTGTTTCTCCCTTGATTTCCCCTGTAATCATTGTTCCTCCCTTGATTTTCCCTGAAATCATTGTTCCTCCCTTGATACTGATTACCATAGCCATTTCCTCTGTTCTGATTTAGCTGATTATTATTATTATTTCTATTTTGAGCGTTGGCTCCTTCGCCACCGTTCCCTTGAACTTCCTGATGCCTGGCTTCATTAGGCCTATTATT
Source organism: Meconema thalassinum (assembly GCA_946902985.2). Lineage (NCBI taxonomy): Eukaryota > Metazoa > Arthropoda > Insecta > Orthoptera > Tettigoniidae > Meconema > Meconema thalassinum. Next base: position 39,125,114 of record OX336394.1, read on the forward strand.
ACTATTACCCTGGTTCCTATTGAAATTGTCCTCATAACCCCCTCTCCCTAGTGCATCAAATGTGCTTAACAAATTTTCTACTTGTGATATTGTCTTTACATTCTGGATACAAGCAGCCTCCTTGATCCTATAGGGAAAGTGCCTAAGTAGCAACCTCACCACATCACTTTCCTCCTTCAAGCCATCCAGATATTTACACACTAATACCTGCCCTAAAAAGTATTCGGTCATGGTGGAGCTTCCTTTAGGGGTTATATTTACCAAACACTACTCCCTCACGATGCTGCGACTGAATAACCTCATTCCAGAACTTTTCACAGAATTTCATTTTAAAATCATTAATATCAGTAAACTTGTCTCTGTAGACAGCAAACCAATTCCTCGTTTCCCCCACAAACACTTGTTCTAAAATTTCAACTACCTGGCACCACTCAATACTACCATTTTCCAACCTCTCCCCGAATTTATTTTCTATAGTATTCATGAACTCCATTGGGCACCCCTGTCGATTGCTGAACTTACCCAGTTCTACCTCCCTGTGTGTGCTATTCACAAAAACTGGCCTATTCTGACTATTTTCTTGCCTGATCCTAGCTTTTAATTTTAATTCTAATTCTGCGATTTTCTCCTCAGCCTTCCTCTCAATACTGTTTACTGTTAATTTAATGTTTCCTTCTGATTCTTCTACTTTATCATATAGCTTTGCTTGTTTCTCCTCAATCTTGCTAATGCTCTTTCTATTACTCTCTCTTAAATCATTTACTTCTGCAACTATTTGCGAGTGGACTTTCTCAATTCTACCTCCCAGCTGTTCCTTAACCTCTTTAGTTGATACTTGAATCTTGTCAATTTCTCCCCCCAATTTCTTTTTAACCTGCAGTGTTTCTAATTTAACTAATTCCTTTAAATTTTCAGCCTGTGTGCTGATTCTACTTTCCAACTCCTCCTGTTCTTTTCCTAATTTCTTGTCTACATCTGCAATGATCTCTTTAACCTTCTCTTCCATTACTCCTCTGATTTCTCCTCTAATCTGCTCCATTTTCACACTAATTTCCTTACTGTTTTGTTCTAATTTAGCATTTAAAGTTTCAGTACTCTCTCTATTTTCCCTACTGTTTTGTTCTAGTTTAGCGTTGTTTTGTTCCAGTTTAGCGTTGTTTTGTTCCAGTTTTGCATTTAAAGCGTCTGTACTTTCTTTATTTCCCCTACTGTTTTGTTCTAATTTTGCATTTAAGGCATCACTACTAACTTTGTTCTGATACATGAACTCGAGAAGTAAAGTTTTTAATTCTGGTTGGCCGCCTACACTCCCTGTTTCAGTATCGGGATTTACCTCCGCTACCCCGGTACTACCATCACTCGACATACTGCTCGTATCATCACTCTCCAGTTGATGACCACTACGTAACCTCATCTGTCTTTCTTTCTCATCCCCCATAATGATATACACTGATACAGACAAATAACCCCCAAAATACAGGCACAGAAATATATATCCTTCTCCTTCCACAAATGTTATTAGGTTTTCAGCCCCAAGTTGTCGGCGACAAATGTAACGGTTTGACCCTCATGTTGAGCGACTGAGTGTAACGGTTTTGCTAGCCCACACGTTGAGCGTACAAGTGTAACGGTTTGGCTGCCCCTAACTGTTCGGTGATAAATGTAACTGTTTACCTTTGGCTAAGCTATGTTGTTTTAATGGGCGCCAAGACCTCAACGCAATGTTGAAATCTAAATTTGTATTTAACAACGTCTAGCTCTGGTAGAACACCTTCAAGAATCTATTCACTCTGATCGTGGTATGATTTGATCATTAACCCAACAAACAATTGTATCAGGAGAAGGAATTGGTCTATATCTAATGCTACCTACTGAAAGCAAAGATTGCATTGTAAAAGAAATGAATTTATTATATAAAACAAGTATTGCACAATTAATAATAATAATAAGTTTAAAATTTAAATTGGAGCGTTGCGATTTTAATATTACCGATAGAAAATTACGTGAAAACGGAGTCTGATAAATTATTGATTTTACTCTTATTCCCAAGCTATGAAGTTACTGAAATATTGAATATAAAACAAAGAGAAACGAGAGATTGCGTATTTCTGCGTCATTCGCGCTTACCACTGGAAATGGCCGAAGCCTTTCCCTCGTACTGGATGATGCTGTGAGCTTCCCACAGTCTCCTGGACGTCGTCATCTTCGTCGATATTTGATGATATTCTTGTAGATTTGGTGACTTTATGGTCCTAACATCGGAACCATACACTCGTACAACCATACTGGTCAAGTCTCACACAGATTGTCCCTGCTCCACAGCGCGCCAAACGATATATGCACACGTCGGCTCCCCACTCCAGTCCCAACTTCCAGCTTACGTGGTCTCCACTGATTGGCTCTGCCAGCCCGCTACTCCCCTCCTTAGGCTCAATACACACGGCGCGCGGAGGGTGAAGTCGTTTGCCGTTCCATACATCCGCCTTTTCTTGACTTTGCGACCCAGACTTGCGTCATACTTCTTGACAAGCATAAGCCTGCATCTGAATTCCCAGTGAGTCATGTCTCTCAATATACCCTAACTGACGAAACTCCGTAAAATTCCGTAATCACATAATTTTCTATGATATTGTCGTTCGTAATAATTTGCTTGATAGCGTTTTCTAAGACATAGAAAACCTATCTGTATGCTTATAATTTTTATAAAATGCTCCGAAAATACCTTAATAATAATTATAATAAATTAATAATAATAATAAATTAACATGAAAACTTCTCTTGGCTGAACAATTTGCCACGTAAATAAATATAGACTGGCTTCCTACTGACTTATGCCAGTGGCATAAAAAACTCTCGAAAAACACGTTACACTTTAAAAAGAGTTTCACTTCCATAGGTCACCTCTGGTTGAACCACCGTCTTGTAATTTTTTAATTTTGTTGCGATTGATAGACATTTTCTTTTATATGTAGACCATGTTAATTTTTGGGCTTTTATCATTTTATTAGTTCTTTCTTGCCATGCAGGTTTCTCATCCAAGTTGTAAGTTATAATTTCTCCCAAGTATTTAAATTGCTTCACTATTTTAACTTTCTTGTTATTTACTGTTATGTGATTGATTACAAGTGGATTTGCTACCATTATCTCTGTCTTTCAAATGATATCTGAAGTCCAATTTTTTGTGCTATATTTTGTAGGCTTATTATTTGATTTCTGGCTTCTTGAATATTATTAGCCAGTAACGCTAAGTCATCTGCGAATCCCAAGCAATTTAAGTCTATTTGATCTTTCTTGGTTCCAATTCTTATGTTCCTAGGATTTTCCCTGTACCATTCCCTCATTACATATTCCAAAGCACAATTGAAAATTAGAGGCGATAAACCATCTCCTTGTCTTAATCCTGTTATAATCGTAAATGGTTATTTCTCCTCTGAATTTTACTTTGGATTTCGTGTTTGTTAGAGTTAGTTTTATAATTTTTATTAATTTGGGATGAAGTCCGAAATTCCTTAGTATTTTCAGCAATGAAGATCTATGTATGTAATCATAAGCTTTTTTGAAGTCTACGAAGGTTATGGCTTGCTGTTTTTGTCTACGTTTGTAGTAGTCCATTACTAATTTTAAGGTGATTATCTGTTCAGGGCAGCTTCGCCATGGCCGAAATCCACCTTGATATTCTCCTATTTCCAGTTCTAATTGATCTTTACAACGATTATACAGAATTCGTGACATGATTTTATATGTGATATCCAAAAGGGAAATTCCTCGATAGTTGTCAGGATTTGATTTTTCTCCTTTCTTGTGTAATGGATGTATTATAGCAGTAGTCCAATGGTCTGGCAGTTCTTCTTTGATCCAAATGTTCACTATGCACTGGTGTAATGAAATCTTTACTGGTTCTGCTGCATATTTCCACAATTCTGCAAATGTTTGATCTTCTCCACTCGCTTTGTAGTTTTTGAGCTCTCTCAGCGCTTTGTAGACTTCTTGGATTGTGGGTGGATTTATGTTTTCTGATGGTGTTTTAATAGTGGTGTCTGTATTTATTTGAAGCAGTTCTGGTGGATCTTCGCAATTTAGCAACTTGTTGAATGTTTCTGCTAAAATTTCTGTATTTCTTTTATTACTATGAGCTAACTCGCCATTTTTGTCTTTTAACATTAATGTTGGAGGTTCATATCTTTGTAGTTGTTTGCTAAAAATTTTGTAGTAATCTCTTGAGTTTGTTTTCGCGCTATTTGTTTCGATCATCAGAAGTATATCCTTTTGGTATAGCCGTTTAACCCCTCGTATTATTTTTTGAGTTATCTTCCTGTGTTTTATGAGATCCAAGTGTGATTCATCTGTTTTTTGACTCTGATACAGGTATTTTTAATACATCAAAAATAAATCTTTTCCCAATTTTCAGCACCTAAAAATCCAAGCCCCAGTTATCATAGTTTTTAAGAATCTTTTTATTTAATCTATGCTGACTAAGGTATCATCGTTATACCGAAACATGTACGTATTAATTTTATTAAACTTCTTAGTGTTTGACAAGGCGGATTTTATAATGGAATGGTTACCCCGAATAAAGATCTAACCCACAAATAGAAAATTATTGGGAAACAAAATAAAACGTTTATTTTTAATTTGAATTTAATCTTGTCAGTAAATCATTAATTTATCAACTGTCTATGTAATATAAAAACATATGTATGTCACAAATTAGGAAAAATAATACAGTTTTCATAGATACAAACATAAGAATGCAAAATTTAGTGGAAAAGAGATCTATCTGTAAAGAGTGGAAAAGTGATCTAAGCTATAATTACAATATAAATGCTACAATGAAGTGAAACCTACAATAAAAAGCAACAATGAATGAACTGGGTATTGCTTTAGATATAAACAAGTCGTTATGTCACTCTCACTCCGTTTCTTTAAGATTCTGATAGATCTCGCGGTATTGGAGTGGGACGAACTTGCACATAAAATCCCTCTTCTTTGCTTTCTTTTTAGCAATACCTTAATTATACAGTTGACATAGACCTGAGGGAAGTTGTTGTAGTTGAAGCTTCTTTTGTAGGTTCGAAGTATCACGAAAGTAAACCTAAAAATAATATGTTTAAATTACTTTGATATCTCAAATCATCATTCCTGTGTACTGAGTAAAACTTTAATTAAATATGCTTTACTGAAATATGTCACTTAACATTGCAAATGTTTATGAACATAGATATAACTATGTAAACAACTTACAGTACACTTTAGGGTTAGATCACTGTTCCACTCACCTGTTGTGATAATCATTTTCCTGGCACTAAAAGTCCTTTCCTGCTTTTATGGGGCTCCCCAGCATTCCTCAATGCTTTCTTTCTATTATCCATCCATTCAAATATGTTAATTCTGCATTTTCTACCCTTGTTTAATTGTTCTTCAGTACTGCTGCTAAGAACTTTCTTGTATTCATCCGCCATTTTCTTACAGATAGATCAGTATTCGCCGGGATGCCAACTTTGAAAAATAAATAACTCTGCTTTCAAAGACATTTATGTTGTTTTCCGTTCACGAAACCGTGAGTGCATTCAGATAGATCATGATTCCACCGAAAGCTCAACTTGAGATTTTTTGTGGGTTAGATCATTATTCGGGGTAACAATTCTATTGGAGATTATACAAGTACTGTAAACTAATATTTGTGTACACCTTCACAAACTACAGTAAACCAATCTTCCATCCTGCAAGGCAAAGATAGGTATATTTGAATTGCAGCCAATGGCCACAGCGGGGTATTTTAGAAGCCAACCACTGGTCGTAAAGGTGGGATATGGACTCTACAATACTGCATAATTTAGACCTTAACTTGCTGTGAAAAATACTTTGTACGGTAATGCTTCCTGTTGGGTATTTTTCCCTTTTCCTGTATTAGGCTGCCCACACCCTCCCATCCTCCCCATATTTGAAGATAGTCTCACTTCTTGCCGTTCACCAATAACGGAAACTTATGTAAAGTGTTAAACTTCTTTTAAAATAGTATTCACGTAGTCTACAGCACTCCCTTAAGTGCTGTATTTTTGTAGTTATTAGTAGGGCTCGTATTTTTAGGTGCTAAAAATCAGGAAAATATTTATTTTTATGTATTAAAAATACCTGAAATATGTGACGAAAAGTAAAAATATTTAATTTTAATCTAGTTTAATCATCTTCATCATCATTGGCTTTAACTCGGATCTTCTTCCTTCAGTCCAGCTTGTGGACTAAAGAGTCCAATCCTGGCATGGAACAAGTCACATAGTATTGCTGGAGGAGGACGTGGTTGGGCTGCTCGAAGCTTCCTAGCTTGACGCTTGGCCTCTTCATGTGTGCGTCGATGCCTTTCAAACGTCTTTACAGTATCCGAGATGGTACGGCGCCAAGTTGAGCGGTCTTCAGCCAGCATGTCCCAGGTTTGTGAATCAAGACCTGTCAATTTCAGGGTCTGCTTAAATTGGTCCTTGTAGCGCCTCTTAAGACCACCATGAGGTCTGGTGCCATAGCATAACTCGCCATATAGCATTTGACGAGGTAATCTCACATCATCCATCCGATGGACATGACCAATCCATCTAAATTGGTGACCTATTATGGATGATTCTATGCAGTTGATTTGAGCCTTTTCCAGAACAGCAATATTGGTAATGCGGTCTGCCCATTTAATCCTCAGGATTGATCGAAGTTTTTGTAGGTGGAAACGCTCAAGCTTCCTAAGATCACGTCGGTAAAGGGTCCACGTTTCACAGCCATACAACAATGTAGAAATGACTACTGCTTTGTACTCATGGACAGATCTTTATTCATGAAGACCCGGTGCGCTAATCGTCCATATGCTGCATGGGCTGCGCCAATTCTCTTATCCACATCCTGCTCACAGGTACAGCTCACAGAAATGGTACTGCCCAGGTACGAGAAGTGGTCTACCTGTTCTAATGGCAAATTCGAGATGGAGATATTGAACTGAGGAAGAGGTGTGCCTGGTGAAGGTTGTGCCAAGACTTTAGTCTTATTGACATTCAGTTTATTAATGTGAATATAAACAATATAAACAATATGCAGCGCTCACGAATGCAATTTATGCTATGTCTCACAGACTGCTGAAGAATTACAATACACAAAGAGACACATCTTCAGGTTGTCCATCACAAATGACGGACGATTATCGCGAAACACTTGTTCTGAAGGTGCAAAACTGCGGCAATATGTTTCTTCCGCTTGAGGTGTTGTGTAACTTGAGATCGCTGTTTAGCCTTGATTGCTTTCCCACATTGTTGGCAGAACAGAATGCCCGCATCAGAAGTAAAATTATCTATAAATTCTGCAACAGATGATAACTTGTAGTTGTTTTTACTTTTGGCATCGTAGAACTGCCTTACACTTCACAGTGCCAGAAATATGAGTGACACTGGTTCCAGGTAGGTCTAGCACGTGGTGCAATATGGCTATGGACAAGGAAATCCCCGGCTTCCACAGTGAGTGGCACGGAGCGGCAAGTTAAGAATAACACAGTTGCAAGCTGACATACGCTCTGCATGAAGATTAGATAGCTCACAGCTTAGTCCCAGTTGAAGTAACACAGAACAAAAATGTAATAAACTGAAAGATCTAGCATACTGATTTAAATAAATGTAAATATTATATCTTTTCATGTGCTAATAAATGAAAAGCAGGTATTTATGTATCTATAAAAAAAATGCTTAAAATATGTCTTTACATAAAGAAAATATTTATTTACCTAAAAATCCGAGCCCTAGTTATTAGTGTTTATACATACTGTACAGTTTGTAACGAGCTTCTGATATGAATTGCTATCAAAACTATTTAGTTATTGTCCTATGTTCCTGTTTAACTGATGAGTTTATATAGTCTTGATGGTTTAATTAATAAGTTGTCTTTGGGGTGGACCCGCTTTGCTTTCCTATCTCCCCCCCAGGGCCTCACATCTAGAGGGACGTGGGTTGGCGACCACGGTACCCCAGCTGAGTCCGGCATTGCTTCCACTTACTTGTGCCGGACTCCTCACTGTCTTCTTTCTCCCACTTAATAATTTATAAACTGTTCCGTCTTTTCAATACTAGTTGTATTCAAGATGTTAACACTGGTACATGTTTTGGACACTTATGTGTCCTCCTTCAGCCAAAGAATATATCAATAAGAGTAATCTGCAAATAAAACTTGAACCACTCTGTATGCCAGTCAACCCCATTGAATATATACAAGTGACTACAGATCTTACTTTGCTAGAAGAGGTCTGCAAGAAAGACTCTTCACCACATGATCTAAAACAACTGGCCGTCTGTACAATAGAAGAAAGATATCCGTCTAATCAAAGGCTAAAAATATTTACAGATGGCTCACAAGACAAAGAAAATAGAACTGGAGCAGGAATACATCCATCTCTCTTCTCACTCTACTTCCCAGCAGGCCAAAACAAAACAAACTTTGATGCTGAGATAAGAGCAATTTCTCATGCACTCCATCAGTTATTAGGCAGAAACATTGATTATCAAAAATGTGTTATTACGGATTCAAAAGCAGCCATCCAAGCCATCTAGTCAAATTACAAGCCTCAAAATAAAGAACTGAAAGACATTATTTGTATGATAAAAACCCTTCAAAGACTCCAAATACAGATCTCATTTCAGTGGATCCCTTCTCATGTTGGAATAGCAGGGAATGAAGAGGCAGACAGATTAGCAAAAAAAGGTACCACACTACAACAACCTGTCAGTCAGACTGATTTTATGTCAGCAAAAAGGATCTTGAAAAATACTGTCAAAAACAGGTATGAAGAAATGGCAAAGAAAACAGCAGAAACCAAATTATGGAAAGACATTGATGCTAAATGGGATCAATATAAATTAACACCAAGAAGAGAAGCTGTAGCCTTCTTCAGACTTAACACTGGCCATGACTGCCTTGCAGCTCATTTGAAACGAATCAACTTCCTGAGATCTAAAGAATGCACACTTTGTCACGAACCTGGAAGTAAAATGGATAAGGGGCACCTGCTACATTGCAACAAACTTGATGTGACTGCTAGAACTTCAGGAAACCTCACACAACTCTATTGGAACGCAATAAAGCTGATGGATTGGAATCCGGGCTAGCCATAGGAAACAACAACACTTATAAGTAATAAAAAACACACGTTTAAATACATTGTAATACACTGAGTAGTCATTAGATATAAAACCAAGATGCCTCATAGTCCATGCACCTGGAGGAAGTTGTCCCATTTTATAACTATTTAGGCATGTCAACTCTGATGGTTGACAGTAGTCATTTAGTTCTTGTTGGCTCCCCCTGTGCCTATGCTTATTTTGATAAAACTTTAAAAACGTGATGAAAGTCTTGCCCGTTGTATGTTGATGAAGTTCTATTTTGCTAAAATATTGTAGCAAGTCTTCTTTCTTGTCGACCTCTCTTGGTCAACTCTTGGTCTCTTCCGACCCCGGCGGTATTAGGGTATCCGAGGCCTAGGGAGTCTTTCACTTTCCCGCCTTAATTGGCCCTTGTCTCATCTTTCCTGATACCCTCATTCTTCGAAGGGTCAGCCTTCTTTTTCTTTTCATGTTGTCTCCTGCCTTCTGCACACGGCCCTCGAGGAGGCAGGGTGTATGTAGTCCCACCACTTCTGGTACACCCTGTATATTGCTACACCCTCAGGGGCTCACGGCTGGTGAGTTCGGGAGTTGGCGACTCCGAGGGATTCCTGAGCTGGGCCCGTTTTGTCCCCTTTTTCCTCTGACTTTGGGGTGGTCCCTCTCCTCTTTCCCTTTCCTATCTGCCTTTCATGGCTCTCCTCCCTACCACGTCCCTCAATATTCATTCATCGAGGGTTGAGGGCATTTCTTTTCTTCCTGTCCTTTATTTGTTAACCATTTCTTCTTCTAGTATGTAAGTCTTTAGTTAGTATTAGTTATAGTTTTCATTCCCATCACATATTTCATCACCCAGACCATTTGGAACCGATAACCTAGATGTTAGGCCCCTTAAAACAAAAATCATCATCATAAATAATAAGAAATGCAATCATTAGTACTGTACATATGAAGAATATAAAGTTTGGATGTGTTTTTTCATTTGGGCAAGCGAGACATTTAAGTATTCACTTGTTTCTGTGCAGGTCGGTGAGGCGACAGCTCAGATAGGCGACCCAAGTGGGAAAAATGTGGAGAGGAAGCAGCTAAATAAAACATTTGTTGATGAAAATGTTGAGACAATTCAAAGGAACATTAAGCAGATATTTGAAAATCACAAAGACATCTTCTGGAAGGAGAAAGTGCTACACCCTGTGAGGTGAGAGTCTTCAGTCATTTCATAGGTGCTGACATTGTGCCCCCAGAATATATACAACAGTCATTGACCCACGTCATTCACTGTGCTTCAATCCACACGGTCTTTAGCTGTTTACATTCCTCATTCATTATACTTCAATCCACATGGTCTTTAGCTGTTTACATTCCTCATTCAATATGCTTCAATCCACATGGTCTTTACCTGCTTACATACCTCATTCACTATGCTTCAATCCACATGGTCTTTACCTGCTTACATACCTCATTCAGTATGCTTCAATCCACATGGTCTTTACCGGCTTACATACCTCATTCAGTATGCTTCAATCCACATGGTCTTTACCTGCTTACATACCTCCTTCAGTATGCTTCAATCCACATGGTCTTTAACTGCTTACATACCTCATTCAGTATGCTTCAATCCACATGGTCTTTACCTGCTTACATACCTCATTCACTGTGCCTCAATCCACATGGTCTTTACCTGCTTACATACCTCATTCAGTATGCTTCAATCCACACAGTCTTTACCTGCTTACATACCTCATTCAGTATGCTTCAATCCACATGGTCTTTACCTGCTTACATACCTCATTCAGTATGCTTCAATCCACACTTGTCTTTAACTGCTTACATACCTCATCCACTATTCTTCAATCCACACGGTCTTTACCTGCTTACATACCTCATTCAGTATGCTTCAATCCACATGGTCTTTAGCTGTTTACATTCCTCATTCAGTATGCTTCAATCCACACGGTCTTTACCTGCTTACATACCTCATTCACTGTGCTTCAACCCACATAGTCTTTACCTGCTTACATACCTCATTCACTGTGCCTCAATCCACATGGTCTTTACCTGCTTACATACCTCATTCAGTATGCTTCAATCCACACAGTCTTTACCTGCTTACATACCTCATTCACAGTGCTTCAATCCACACTTGTCTTTACTTGCTTACATACCTCATTCAGTGTGCTTCAATCCACATGGTCTTTACTTGCTTACATACCTCATTCAGTGTGCTTCAATCCACATGGTCTTTACCTGCTTACATACCTCATTCAGTATGCTTCAATCCACACGGTCTTTACTTGCTTACATACCACATTCAGTATGCTTCAATCCACATGGTCTTTACTTGCTTACATACCTCATCACTGTGCTTCAATCGACATGATCTTTACCTGCTTACATACCTCATTCAGTGTGCTTCAATCCACATGGTCTTTACCTGCTTACATACCTCATTCAGTATGCTTCAATCCACATGGTCTTTACCTGCTTACATACCTCATTCAGTATGCTTCAATCCACACAGTCTTTACCTGCTTACCTACCTCATTCAGTATGCTTCAATCCACACAGTCTTTACCTGCTTACATACCTCATTCGCTGTGCTTCAATCCACACTGTCTTTACCTGCTTACATACCCCATTCAGTAGGCTTCAATCCACACTGTCTTACTTGCTTACATTCCCCATTCACTATGCTTCAATCCACACGGTCTTTACCTGCTTACATACCTCATTCAGTTTGCTTCAATCCACACGGTCTCTACTTGCTTACATACCTCATTCAGTATGCTTCAATCCACACGGTCTTTACCTGCTTACATACCTCATTCAGTATGCTTCAATCCACATGGTCTTTACCTGCTTACATACCTCATTCAGTATGCTTCAATCCACATGGTCTTTACCTGCTTACATACCTCATTCAGTATGCTTCAATCCACACAGTCTTTACCTGCTTACATACCCCATTCAGTATGGGTCAATCCACACTGTCTTTACTTGCTTACATTCCCCATTCACTATGCTTCAATCCACACTGTCCTTACCTGCTTACATACCTCATTCACTGTGCTTCAGTCCACGCGATCTTTACCTGCTTACATACCTCATTATGGTTCAATCCGCACAGTATTTACCTGGTTACATACCTCATTCAGTATGCTTCAATCCACACTGTCTTTACCTGCTTACATACCTCATTCAGTATGCTTCAATCCACACTGTCTTTACCTGCTACTGTGCCTCAATCCATACAGTCTTTACTTGCTTACATACCTCATTCACTGTGCTTCAGTCCACACGATCTTTACCTGCTTACATACCTCATTATGCTTCAATCCACACAGTCTTTACCTGCTTACATACCTCATTCACTGTGCCTCAATCCACATGGTCTTTACCTGCTTACATACCTCATTCAGTATGCTTCAATCCACACAGTCTTTACCTGCTTACATACCTCATTCAGTATGCTTCAATCCACATGGTCTTTACCTGCTTACATACCTCATTCAGTATGCTTCAATCCACACAGTCTTTACCTGCTTACATACCTCATTCACTGTGCTTCAATCCACACTTGTCTTTAACTGCTTACATACCTCATCCACTATTCTTCAATCCACACGGACTTTACCTGCTTACATACCTCATTCAGTATGCTTCAATCCACACGGTCTTTACCTGCTTACATACCTCATTCACTGTGCTTCAATCCACATGGTCTTTACCTGCTTACATACCTCATTCAGTATGCTTCAATCCACACGGTCTTTACCTGCTTACATACCTCATTCACTGTGCTTCAATCCACATGGTCTTTACCTGCTTACATACCTCATTCAGTATGCTTCAATCCACACAGTCTTTACCTGCTTACATACCTCATTCACTATGCTTCAATCCACACAGTCTTTACCTGCTTACATACCTCATTCACTATGCTTCAATCCACACAGTCTTTACCTGCTTACATACCTCATTCAGTATGCTTCAATACACACAGTCTTTACCTGCTTACATACCTCATTCACTATGCTTCAATCCACACAGTCTTTACCTGCTTACATACCTCATTCAGTATGCTTCAATCCACACAGTCTTTACCTGCTTACATACCTCATTCAGTATGCTTCAATACACACAGTCTTTACCTGCTTACATACCTCATTCACTATGCTTCAATCCACACAGTCTTTACCTGCTTACATACCTCATTCAGTATGCTTCAATCCACACAGTCTTTACCTGCTTACATACCTCATTCACTATGCTTCAATCCACACAGTCTTTACCTGCTTACATACCTCATTCAGTATGCTTCAATCCACACAGTCTTTACCTGCTTACATACCTTATTCACTAAGCTTCAATTGTATTGAATGTATTTTTAGTGGAGAAGTTGTGTTTTTCTAGTTTAAGTTTCCCATTTACTCCTTGTCCAGTCCATTGTTGCTAATGATCCCTCTGAGCTATTTAAACTGTTTTGTCACCTAATGAATTTAATATTGATAGAATATTTAAAATTTGAAATCTTAATATTGATACTGCTTTCAACAAGAATAATATGAGCTAGTTTTGCCGACAGGTGGTGGTAGTGATTGTTGTTTTAAGGGATAGATCATCACGATTAGAGTGTGGATACTATGTGGTGGGTCTTCAAGGTCGCGGTGGGGAGACAAGCTCAAGACTCTTGCATGCACAGCATTAACATGCGATGTCTACAGTATGGTGGACGACGAGTGACTGCTGTCGCTGTTCCCCCCCACCATTGAAACTTGTCTGGAAATCTGTCTGCCCAAAGCGGTCAGCTTGACCTGGAAGTCTCACCTAATACCATCCATATTCTACCCACCCAACTGGCAGGTGACGGGATTGTATATCGTTTCATACTTTCATAGCCAAGTGAGGTTGCGTCTCGTACAAAGGAAACTGAAAACACAACAATTTTCAAAGAATTCAAATACATAAACAAATTCCAACTTATGGTTATTATTTAGATATTATCTGCACCACTATAAAATAACCACTTGTACTGTACGCTGTACCTGGATGATGTGCATGTAATGTTCATCATATTCTTGGCCTATCTTATTATACACTCTTGAGCCATTAACATCACTGCAAACGTGTCATATATACTATCTTAACTGTTTTTCAATGCTGACGAACTCATTGTGCTATATGTAGGCAAGCAATCTGTGTGCAAGACTGACAAACATAATGTTAGAACTCAGAACAAGTTTTACATCTACTGAGATGTTATCATACTGACCCTTTACTTATGATTGTGAAGCTTGGAGTACATAAAAGGCACCACAAATGCATAGAGAAGTACCACCAACATGTCTCTGAAACATACTTCTATACCAATATCAGCATCCTCAAGGCAATTAATACCATCACACATTGAAACTATGATCCTAAAGCATCAACTCTGTTGTATAAGCCACATTGTTTGAATGCCAGATATCTCTCTACCAAAACACGTTCTTTACTCTCAACCTAAGGATGGCCATCAAAAGCTGGGAGGGTAACAAAACCGATTCATAGATGTTCTTAAGCATAGCAAGAAGAAATGTCAAATCAACTTTGACAATTGGGAGATCTTTCCTTAACGAGTGTAGCGTTACCTTCCCTTTGAACACCAACAAGGAAGAGTTGAATCCCAGAAGCGACGTGCTAGGAAGGACGAGATGTGATGATGCCCGGCAGCAAAAACCATCCGCCACATGGGCATCGCATCTCATCCCCAAGCCCGTACCATGCACTTGTTATCACTATGGTAAATAGTTTTCCATGCGATATGGTTTCCAGTTTGGCTTCATTCAAAAGCCTGGGAGTCAGCTTGTGACACCGTGCGTGTTCCACCCTCTAGTAAGGGGCTTCTTTAGGGGCAAGTCCTTAAAATATCAACAAGTCTTTTAAAACACTTTCATGGTGATGCTTATGGACACTAGTATGTTAAATACGCCATGTCATACTCGTATCCCTCACATTGATTTAGTAAGCTTCACAACTTGGAAGAATCAATCTCCAACAACGTGCGGATAACATCGGTTTGTGCCATTACTACGGAAGAGTCTGTCATTCCAGGATTGGTCTTAACAGCGACCATCATAATAAACAGTGATGCGCACGGAAGACCATCATACTCGTTTAGCAAGTGATAGCCTATGATGTAGAATACATACGTTCTATCCCCTCGGGGTTCCCTGGGTTGGCTACTCACCTGGCGTGCTTGGGGGTTTGCTCGTGAGGGCCTGAGAGATGCAGAACGGGATGAGACATATGAGATGAGGGGGTGAGTGAGTGTAGATGGAACGGGTATGGGCTAAGGATGGACATTTCCTACAGGTTGATACGCTGGCCACTCGCTCAGTCGGTGGCACACGTGGGCGACCTTGCAGATACAGCTGGTTACTGCTACGTCAGCGGGCTGGTTGCAGGTTGCAGTGTAATTGTAGAGAGGGGAGATGGGATTGTGATAACGAGGCAAATGAAAGAGAGATTCCTTAGTTGTAACTTAGGGTTTAATGTAACAAAGCACGGGGGAAAGTGTTGTTAAAGGGGCAGAGGAGGAAAGAGGGAAAGCTGGCGCACTCACCATTGGAAGTCAGGTCTGGAAGTCTTCTAGTCTAGCCGTCGTCCACGATGGGGGTACTGCCGCACCGTGAGGCGCTCATTTCCGGCGTCCATCCGTCTGCTGTCGTAGAACTGTCCAACTGTTTTTGATGCCTCTTGTTGTCTTCTCTTAAGCTTTTGCCAATTGGATCAGCCCGTCAGCAGTATTTCCACTTGTTATGTTTTTGTTGTTTGCGGTAGTGGTGAAAGCTTGTAGCCACAGGGTTAATACCATGTGGCAACAGTTGTGCTCTTTGTGTTCCTCATATCCCTTATGGGGGGTTTTAGGGCATTACAGCCTTCTAAGGGCTGGGGCTGTAACAATATACAGTTTTGTGCAGTAGAGGGGCAGATGACCTTGCTGTTCTGCCCCTTAAAACAACAATAACTAACTTTTGTGCAGTAGTACCTTTCACAGCCATGGGTATCCGCAGGTATTCACACATCTGCCCAGGGCTCTAACTTCATTAATACCTTGTGCATAACTCAAGTTGTTTGAATCCTCAGGTTCGTGAACAATCAGCACTGGTATTCGAGTCTCAATGCTGTGGACTTTGCTAACCATGTGGGCAGGCACTTCAGGATGGGTACGATGCTATCGCGCCACAGCGTCAAGTCACGCCTCGAGTCTGAGGCCGGCATGAGCTTCACAGAGTTCACCTATCAGATATTTCAAGCCTACGATTGGCTGCACCTACTCAGGAAATACAATTGCCGTTTTCAGATTGGTGGCAACGATCAGATGGGAAACATCATGTCGGGACAAGAATTGATATCCAGAGTTGAAGGAACTTCTGTCTATGGTAATGTTAATATACATTGTTGATAATTTTTATTTAAAGTTCTCTTTCAAATACACTGGCAAAAGCACACCTTGGGGTAGTGGTCAGAGGTCCAGGTTCAAGAGATTATATTCAGGTCTGGGGGCTGGAACGGGATATACTCAGCCTCGTGAGGCAAAACTGAGAAGATGTAAAGTTTTGAAGTTATGATATATTGGCTTTCATGGCCAGTGAATTAAAACTCAGCAATTCTTCTGGGTTTGTGCCGTGTCTTGTGTGGGGTTTCGCCCAGGACACCATGCTGGCTCATCGGCTGAGTTTTAATTCACTGGCCGTGAAAGCCAATATACCATCTTTTTGGAAGCCTTCATAGGGAGGTTAAGGCTGCTTGGGCTTTTAGTTCTCGCAGCCAAGAGGTGCAGTTGCACCTTATATAAAGGGAGGTGGCGCGCAGTTCACTACTCCAGTGGGGGTCCGGGAGGGGACACCAAGAGCCCGCCGATGAGCCAGCTTGGTGTCCTAGGCAAAACCCCACACAAGACACGGCACAAACCTAGAAGAATTGCTGAGGTTTGAAGTTATGTTTTCAGTGTTGCCTATACAAACTGCCATTTGTAGCTCTTCAATCAATCAACACGAATTTTCCCCATGACTAATAATATATAATATATTATTAATAATATATCTATCTAAAATTGAAATCAAACTCCTCCTGAGAAACGTACGGAGGTTCCGAGCCAAAAAGATTGAAAGATATGATGTTGAAAAACTGGCATCCAGTAATGAGTTTACATGAAAACTACAAACTGTGGATGCAGAGAACTGGGAACAACTGCGAGAGGCGCTGGTTGAAACAGCAAAAGAGACCGTCCCACTAACTAAAACGAAGAAGCATGCTTGGTGGAACAGTGAATGTGACGCGGTAATAAGGAAGGGACAGCATGCCTGGCAGAAATGGAATTCGCAACAACATCAAGTCAACTGGACAGACTTCTTGAATGAGAGAATGAGTGCAGCAAAAACCATTCGCAATGCTAAACGTGCCTTTCATAACCAGATAGATCAAATCAAACAGGATTTCCAGAAGAAGAATATGTGCTACTTCTATAGAATATTTAAAAGCAGCTTGAGAAAATATAGCCCTCCATGACTTCAGTTCAGGGATTGTAATCAAAAACTATTTATAGCGACAAAGATAATTGACAGGTGCTTCTAAAATATTTTGAATCCCTTCTTAACCGCGAGACTCCAAGTTCCAGATTCACATTTAATGACCATGCGCAAGTCCACCTAGATTCCTCTTCACCCACGAAAGAGTAAGTCAAACAGATTATCCGATCTATAAAGAACCATAAAGCTCCAGGTGAAGACATGATAATCGCTGAACTGTGGAAGTTGGCTAGTGACAATACAGTGGATAAATTAACGGACATCATACATGAAATTTGGGATACCGAAAGACTTCCAAGTGACTGGACTTCTGCTTTAATCCACCCCCTTCATAAGAAAGGCGATAAAGCATGTTGACAACTATCGAGGCATCTCCCTCCTACTGATAACTTACAAAATGCTCTCAAAAGCTCTTCAAACTAGGGCTGAAGAACAGCTAGATACAGAACTGGGTGATTATCAAGGAGGTTTTAGAAAGGGACGGTCATGTGTGGAGCAAATCATGAATCTCAAATCTATCCTTTCATATCTGAAACTAAGGAGCAAGAAATTTGTAGTAACCTTCATTGATTTTAAGAAAGCTTATGACTCCATTGATCGGACTACCCTATTTAAGATTCTAAAGGAGTTTGACCTAGACAACAAAACCAGAGCGATCATCCAACAGACTCTCACCAACACCACTTCAAAAGTTAAGTTTAGAGGCGAGATTTCCAATACCTTCGAGATAAGGACAGGAGTTCGACAGGGAGATGGTCTCTCGCCTCTACTATTCAACTGCGTTCTTGAGAAAGTCATCTGTGAGTGGCGCAAAGCAATGAGTGATGAAGGAATCCAAAATGGAATCAGACTAGGTCACAAGAATAAGAACCTATCAATTGACTGTCTAGCCTTTGCAGATTACCTTGCGGTTTTTGCAGATTCATTGGATACGGCCAGGAAACAGATCAACCAGCTTCAAACACAAACTGATCTCTTTTGAGAAAACAGAATTTATTACTAATATCAAAACGGCTCCAAAACATATAGAAGTGAATCATGGGAAAATCAAGCGGGTTGTGAAATTTAAGTATCTTGGTGAATGGATAGACCAGAGCACGAGGCTTTTGCGTCACGCTTGAATAAAATTGAAATGGTTTACCATCTAACTAAGAATGTGTACAATAAAAGATCTATATCCCTGAATGCAAAACGCAAGCACTACTACACGGTCATCCGGCCAGAAGCTTTGTATGCAGCGAAATGTCTCTCCTTGAATAGAAAAGGCATAATGGAAAAACTGGAGACCAAGGAAAGGAAGATATTGAGGAAAATCCTAGGTCCAGACAAAGAACACGGCGAGTTCCGAAGACGCCACAACCAAGAGTTGTACACACACGTAGAGAAAATAACTGACGTGATGAGAAGGAGGATTTCTTTTTATGGACATATAACCCGAATGAAACCAATACAGTTATCCACAGAATTTTTGCTTTACTCCGTGAGAAAAAGACAAAGGGGGCCTGGTTCAGTGAAGTAGAGAAAGATCTGTTGGAGACTGGGATAACACGTGAAGATGTCCAGGAGTGTGGCCCACTTAGGGAAATACTTCAAAAACATCTGAGTTTTCAACTTAAACCGGGAAGGCGTAGACGATGGAGAGAAAGGTGCAACATAGATTGCGAATGAAAGAGTACTGAGCCAAAATTAAAATGCTGAAGAAACAGTTGACATGACGTGTTCCTTAGTTGGCCGTAACGAAGGAAGAAGAATATAATTATTATTATTATCTTGATTGGTCACATTGGACCACTTGAGTCGTTCCACAATCACTTCTTCTTTGAAGGTAGTACTGCTTGGTTCTTGCGCTCTTTCCAGTACTTTTTCATTCTTTCAGATCGGGATTTTCTCAACTCATCTGAAATCTCCATAGGCTTTCTATGTGTCATTTCTGCAGAAAATTTGTGAGTTTTAAGAATGGTGTTAATTTTATTTTTCTCCTCGGCATCTGTTATCTTAAGTCCAACTGCTTTGAGATCTTGTTGGATTTCTTGGATCCATTTTCCTCCAGTTTTCTTTCCTAGATTTCTCATCACCAGTTGGCGTACAATTCTGTTTTCTGGAAGCCGTAAGATGTGAAAAAAATATGAAATTCTTTTCTTCTTCATTGTGCTGGTGATTGGATCAATCTCACGATAGACAGTTTCATTTGGGAGAATCCTCCAGACTCCCTCAACCTGATACTTTTTATTTATGCACGTTCTAATGATTCTTCTTTCCATTTTGAGGAGCTGATCAGTTCTTTGTTCATTTTTAATTTGGAACAGTGTTTCACAAGCATAAGTGGCTTCTGGGAGAGTTACAGTTTTATAATGTTGGATCTTAGTAGCTATTGATAGGCATTTTTTTTATTATGTGTTGACCAGGTTAGAGATTGTGCCTTTTTCATTTTATTTGTTCTATTTATCCAAGTTACTTTTTCGTTTAAGTTATGTGTTATAATTTCTCCAAGATACTTAAATTGAGGAACTAGGTTAATTTTATGATCATTTATATAGACTTCATTTATATCTAAGGGTTTCATAGGCATGATCTCAGTTTTTTCAAAGGATATCTGTAATCCTATCCCTTGAGCAATTTCTTGGAGACTAGTGATCTGAGTACAAACCTCTTCCTTGTCTAGTGCTAAAAGAGCCAAATCATCTGCAAATCCTAAGCAGTTTATTTTTATTGATGGTTTTGTTCCAATTTTGATGTTAGGAGGGTTTTCCTTTTGCCAAACCTTCATGATATAATCAAGAGCCACATTGAAAAGCAGAGGGGATAATCCATCACCTTGTCGGAGACCAGTTTTTACTGAGAAAGCTGTTGATATTTCTCCCCTAAATTTAACTTTCGAATTTGTGTTTGTTAATGTTACTTGAATGATTTTTATCAATTTAGGATGGAGACCATATGATCTGAGGATTTTTCGCAGTGTCAGTCTATGAATACTATCATAGGCTTTTTTGAAATCTATAAAAGAGATAAAGAGTTGCTTATTTCTGTTTTTGTAATATTCCATTATTAATTTCAGGCTAAGGATTTGGTCTGGACAACTTCTGTAAGGGCGAAATCCTCCTTGATATTCTCCAAGTTGTGGTTCCAGAATGTTTTTGATCCTGTTGTAAATTATGCGAGAGAAAATTTTATATGTGCAGTCCAGAAGGGTAATTCCTCTGTAGTTATCTGGGTTCGTTTTGTCTCCTTTCTTAAATAATGGATGGATTATTCCTATGGTCCAGTGTGCAGGAATTTCTTCAGTAATCCACATTTTAACTAGATGTTGATGAAGATTTATAATCGCAGGTTTACCAGCATTTTTCCAGATTTCAGCAAAGACTAAGTCTTCGCCACAAGTTTTGTAATTTTTTTGTTCTTTAATTGCGAGTTCTACTTCATTAATGTTTGGAGGATTTATTAAATCAGGTGAAGTTAAAATAGGTGTATTAGTGTTTACTTGCAGGGTTTCCAGTGGATCATCACAATTTAACAGTTTCTCGAATGCTTCTGCAAGGATCTCTGTATTTTCTTGGTTAGAATGTGCTAACTTTCCCGTTTGATTTTTCAACATTAATGTTGGAGCTTCAAATTTTTTAAGATATTTACCAAATGTTTTGTAATAATCTCGAGATTGTTTTTTCTTGAAATCGTCTTCTATCTTTTCCAGTGTATTCTTAAGATGATTACGTTTCGTTTGTCTGATGATTTTATGGGTTAATTTTCTTTGTATAGTTAGTTCTAAATTTGATTCTTCTGATTTTAGAGCTTGATGTTTTATCCATGCTTGGTGTCTTTTCTCTATTGCTTGATCACAATCTACATTCCACCATTCATGTTTTTTCCTTGGATTTATTGGTGCTAACTCCTCTGCTATTGATTTTAATTTAGTGATTAATTCGTCCAATGTTTTAGTGTTGAGAGATTCTTCTCCTGTTCTTTCACAGTACTCTATATTTTTTATTAAGGTAGATGGATCAAATTTCCTCCTATTGTTATTATTAGTTTTTTTCTTGGCCATTGGAGTTAATTTTATTTTTATCTTTACCACATAGTGGTCTGATCCTGAGTCAACTCCCCTTAGAACCTTGACATTGTGAATTTCGCGACGGTGAAATTTATCCATGCAGACATGATCCAACTGCCATTCACCCCTTCTGAAGTCAGGATGTTTCCAAGTTTTCAATTTATGGGGCTGTCTTTTAAAACATGTTGATTTAGAGATTAATTTGTGGTTTCTACAAATTTCGACTAATCTTTGACCATTTTTATTGGTTTGTTTATGTGCTGTCCATTTTCCAATGATATCTCTATATCTTCTTTCTTGTCCGAGTTGCGCATTGAAATCACCAAGGAGAATTTTGATGTTTGATGAAGGGATGTTTATTAAAGTTTGATCCAAAAGATCCCAGAATTTTTGTACTTCTTCTCTGTCCTTAATGGTGTTGTTTTTTTGATTAGTAGGAGCATGTGCATTAATAATTGTATATGTTTTATTTGCCGATTTCAAAGTTAGGGTCGTAAGTCTGGAGGATATAATAATATATACCTTCTTCTTTTTTTCCTGGTTCCAGTAATCTTGGTCGGGGTGTGAATCAAGGACCTCCATACTTTTCTGACTCTCCACTACTCTCCTCCTTCTTCCAGTATATCTTCCACTTTCACTCTTCTTTTCCCAATGCTCTCCCTCACTGTATCCATCCACTTCATCCTCGGCCTTCCCGTAACTCTCTCAGTAAATACTCACATCGGGACTCTGTCTTCTCCCATTCGCATCATATGTCCATAGCAATTTAGTTTACTGATCTCGATCTTGTCTTGTAACTTTGGGAATAGTGTTTTCTCCCTAATTTCCTTGTTTCTGATTTTGTCTCTGCAAATCTTTCGAATTATACTTCTAAGGAACTTCATCTCTGTTGCCTGGATTCTTTCATCACGTTTAGTTGTTGTCCACGTGCCTGCTGCATACGTCAAAATAGGTGAGAAATAAGTTGAAAACAAGATTTTTTTACGGTACATTTCTCGGGAACTTCATGGTTTCCCTCACACTCTGGTAAAACCCATTTGCTTGTTGGATCCTCTTACCAATTTCCTCACTTATCCCTCCATCGTCTGTGAGGACACTCCCTAAGTATTTGAAGCTTTCCACAACTTCTAATGGTTTTCCATCTACTGCAATATTCCCCTTACCATTCTCACACATTTCTTGTCATCACTACCTTCTGACTCTTCTCCACTCTGATTTTCATTCCATACTCTTCTATCTCCTGTTTCCAAACAAATGGACTTCTAATTCATCGTCTCCCCATATCGCTATGTCATCGGCAAAGAGTAAAGCCTTAGTCCCTTTACTTCCCATTCTCTGTTTCACTCGTTTATGGAGAAGTATGGCAAAATGTTATATAACCGATTGGTGTCTGGCCCCTGATGGATCCCCATACCAAATTTTACATTGATCCACTCAGCCGTTCTTGAGTTATAAGCGTACAAACAGATACACAGACAGACATACATTCAATTATTTTTGTATGCAACTGTCATAAAACTACCGTATCTAAAACGTGTAAATAATGCAAAATTCCATGGAAATTGAGAAGAAACAGACAAACTTTCATTTTTATATACAGTAGGCTATATAGGGATGGCCACATGCAAGCTCTTTTGACAGAAAGGTTTATGTGAATATCATTTTGCTCTGTTTGACCTTGCAAATCTCTGTTTGCAGGCCTAACTCTACCTCTAGTTACTAACTCATCTGGAGATAAACTTGGCAAATCGGCAGGGAATGCTGTTTGGCTTCATGCAGCAAGGACAACCGCCTTTGAATTTTACCAGTTCTTTGTACGGATGCCGGATAGTGAAGTGGAGAGATTGTTGAAGCTGTTCACTTTCGACAGCTTGTCTGATATCTCCAGTCTCATGAAGAAGCATGAGGTAAGATACAGTGAATTGTGCGTAATTGATTTGTACATGGTAAATCTTTGATCTTAAGTTTTAATTGATTCTTCATCCTGATGTATCATTAAGTTTGTTGTTATTTAAGGTGGCGCTAACTGAATAGTTGAACAAAACAGTTCCGTTTCTTAATATGCTCCACCACATATGCTACTGAATCAATGTAATGAACATTTATCAATATTTACCTTTATAAGATAAAATAGTTAAGTTCCTAAAAAGGCATTATTATTCATTGATACCAACATTACAATTACTGATTTTTTGAAAACAAAATACTCCAATAGAGTACTTAATCACAATAGGTTTCCGAAATATCTTGGTGTTACCTTGGATCGGACTTGATCCTTCAAGCAACATCTTTTGAACTTGTCGAAGAAACTGAAAACCCGAAACAATAGACTATTATTCAGAAGCTAACTGGTACTACTTGGGGATCTGCTGCGAACATCCTACGCTCTTCAGACTGGTTT
Organism: Meconema thalassinum; assembly: GCA_946902985.2. NCBI lineage: Eukaryota > Metazoa > Arthropoda > Insecta > Orthoptera > Tettigoniidae > Meconema > Meconema thalassinum. The sequence goes on from OX336394.1 coordinate 39,149,252, forward strand.
TCTCTACTGCCGACTATTGTGCTCCAGTGTGGCTTAATAGCCCGTATATAAAGTATATTGACCCACAATTGAATACCAGCATGCGTCTTATATCTGGCACCATCAGACCAACTCCAGTCCACTGGCTCCCACTGTTGTCTGGTATAATACAACCTGCTCTTGTTCGAGAGTACAACAAGATCTGCAAGAATCCTCCGGAACCTGTTCTAGGTGACATACCAGCTCTTAGTCTCCAAAGATTGAAATCACGACATCCACCTCTTTGTGATGCTGCTCTGAAGACATCCACCAACTTCCATGCTTTGGAGGAATGGAAAGGCCGCTGGAATAACTCCACTGACTTGCTCCTACATACCATCTTCAGAGGGGAAAAAATTGCTAACGGATTCCAACTACCGCGTGCAACTTGGTCCAGACTGAACAGGATCAGGACAGGCCATGGAAGGTGCAGGGATTCTCTCTATAAGTGGAACTTTGTACCGTCTCCAGAATGTGATTGTGGAGCCCCTCGCCAGACCATTCCCCACAATTTAAGTGAGTCTCAACTATGGGCTTGTCCAGGTAGATTGGAAGACTTTCTATCACCAACAGCGGAGGCACTGCAGTGGGTTCAATAGTTGGACATTCAGCTATAAAGGATAACACTAATGCCTGAAGTGAATCAATGTTTTTTTGTTATTGTGTATATATTGTATATATTATGTATATAATTTCCTTGCCATACGCTAATATATATCCAGCAAAAGGTACATTTATAATGTAACTATCGAAGTTAAAGGGTTCAACTTAATCTTTTGAACTCCATTACCCGTAGCTCCACTCCTTAATTAACACTGTCAGTGCCACGCGCCGATCAGATCGGCTCTCACGCCAAATAGCAATCAATTGCGCCCTGTCAATACTATTTATTGGAACTAATCACTCGTCATTATATAAAGGTACATGTTTCGACGCCTTGTCTTCGTCAGCCTCGAGCAAATGGGCAGCACTTAATACATTACACATGAAAAGATTAATAATAGTAACAGAAACATAAATGAGCACACACACAGATCAAAATCATGCACTTGAAAACAGTAAAAAAAAAAAAACATTTTGTTAAGAAACACATTTAAAAAGCCACCAGCGGGCTTAACCAGTCTTTCTTAAAACAGTTCATTACACACTCTTGATGATGATTGAACAAGTGTGATATTATGCGTGCTGCTGTCTGTAGTTATTGTATAGAACTATTAGCAATGCCACAGCTTCGGTGGCGTAGTTGGTAGCATGCTGAACTGCTGTGCCCAAGATAGCAGGTTCAACCCGGCCAAAGTCGTCGGATTTTTTAAGAGCATTAAAATCCTTTAGTATGCCTTCCTTCGGAGGGGAAGTGGTCCCATGTCATAGATCTATGGGATGTAAAAGATCCTTCCACTAACTAAACTTGTGTGAAGCTAAATTTCTGGGTTAGATTTTGTTGAAACACTCTATTATAGTTCCAATGTTCACCACTAGGTATCAGTGACATCTGGTAACGAAAGTTGGAACTACTTGAAATTGAACGGAACTTGTAGCTCACCCCATGTGTGTCCGCTTGAAGCAGCTACAGCATCTGGCGAGCCGATCATGTCCGAGTACACTCCCGGCACTAAAAGCCATATGCTAAATAAATAAATAAATAAATAAACAAATAAATTCTGGATGGTGGATCTAAGAAATTTCATCTCTGATGCTGGCTTGCAGTCTTGATGCATCCACTAACTAAACTAACTAAAATTTGTAGGTTAGGTTTGATTAATGCTCTGAAGTTCCAACGTTCGTCACCAGGTGCTGGGCGCGATGTCCTCTAGTAGTAGCCAAGTTCACAGCTAGGTGTCGTGGACGGTAGCATTTGGTAGCAAAAGTAGGAACTACTTGAAATGATCGTCGCAGTCCTTACTTGAATTAAACACAGATAACACACACTAATACAGTCATCACATCAGACAGATTCTACACACACCCAAAGTACACGGGACTACATGACGACGTTGTCACAGCTAAGAAACCGACCAACCAACCTGTCTTATGGTTCAAAAAGATCGGTACTTAAACAGGACCATTGAGAATATATTCATGTTAAGAATGCTACCTAAGTGAATTATGCAATTAGTTTATGAAATATCATGTTATGTTTTGCAATGTAAATAACATTTTCAGGAAATTCAACACGCTCCCTTCGTACACCTTCTCACTATCTCAAAAACTACTTTTTTTCTCTTTCTTTTATGAAAGGGAACTTGTGTTATGCGAGATGAACCTAAGAAAAAAGACGAATGGTCATCTGAAGATTTCTTAGTGTAGAAAGCCCCTTAATTTCTCATCTGAATAAGCCAGGCATCTTGGATCAAACATTTGTGTACTGCAGCTGTTGCTTGGTTTGTTCCCCAGGAGGAGCCCGAGAAGAGATGTGCCCAGAAGAGACTTGCCCAACAAGTGACACTGTTGGTTCACGGAGGTTGGTACCATTGCATTTACTCTCTTCTATGATTGGCAGATGGTAAATAGTTTTAACATTGTGTGGTGTGGTGGTTGGCATGCTGTTGCTCCTCTATCTCGTTGGCCTGAAGATGGTCTTCACGCCGTGACTTGTCGGAAGTTTACCTATCCATTTGGTCACTTTTTAAACGTACGGGAAGTATGCTACAGCCAGCAGCCGTTCTATTTCCAGATTCTCGGTTGCTCAGCTCTTAGGAAGACATGCTGTTTCAATATTTGTTAGCATCGGTCCCGTGGTGTTGGGGTAGCGTGCCTGCCTCGCACTCGGAAGTCCCGGTTTCGATTTCCGGCTCCGTCAGGGATGTTAGAAACTGACGTGAAGGCTGAAATAGGGTGTTTGTCTGACAGTAAAACAATGTCCCGGTCATGGAGACCAAGATTAACGGCCGAGGGGACCTGACGTGCTGACCACGCGTAACCCCATAATCTGCGGGCCAAATGGCTGGGCAGCGGTTGCTTGGTAGGACTAGGTCCTTCATGGGCTGTAGCTCCATAGGGTTTGGGTTGCTCATATTTGTTAGCACACAAAACTCCGTCGAGGTATTTCAACTCCTCATTCAGAGGTTGTGGCTTGTGAGTCCTTTTTTCTTGGTCAACTAGCATCCGGATTACTGTGTAGTTCTGACTAAGGTTGGTTGGTTGGTTCCTTAGTTTAGGGGCTGCGACAACTTGGTCATGTAGCCCCGTGCACTTTGGGTGTGTGTAGAATCTGTCTGTGAAACGGTGTTAATTGTGATGGCTGTATTACTGTGTGTTATCTGTGATTCAGGTAGAAAGACTGCAGACGATTAATTTTTTCAAGTAGTTCCTACTTTTGCTACCAAATGCTACCGTCCATGACACCTAGCTGCCGACGTGGCTACTAAATGCCATCGCAGTCAGCACCTGGCAGTGAACATTGGAACTAATAAAGCGTTATCAAACTAACCTACAAATTTTAGTTTCCAGAAGTGTAGGTAGTGGAAGGTTCTTTTTTATGCCATATCCAGGGTCATTCTTTTGCTGAAGCGGGGCCGGTGGCCAACCGAGCTCGCACCGATGATTTCGCGCAGGTGGAAACCGTAACAAAGTACATTAATTAACGGTAAATTCACCAGCAAATCATAATTAAAGAACTTACCTATCCACAGAAGATGCTGAGAGTGTTCTCCTTCATCTGACAGACAGGCGTTGTATCGTGTAAATAAATTAGCGTTTACACGTTGTAATTCCCTTCTGTTGTGAGGGATATCTGCTGCCGTATATTGTTCTCCAGCTCCACTAGAGTGCGGGTAATTGATCTGTACACTTTTAAATTAACCCACAATAGAACATCAAACGGGCTTAGATCCATGCTTCGATTAATTACAGTAAACACGCAGGGGGTGCAGGAGTAGCTACATAATGTAACGATGTAATTTTCAAAGTTACTGTCTGTCAGCTGAAGGAGAACATTTTTAGTATCTTCTAACCTTTAACTGGTGACTTGAGGACATCCAGATTCCCAAGAAATAAAAAAGAACATCTGTGCTTCTTTAATTCTTGCAGCTGTTGTTTATCTTACCTTCTTATCTATGCACTGACACTACACGCCCTCGTTGATGAAAGTTTAGTGACTTAATGACTTTAATGACCCTGGTTAGCTCGCCTCGGACTCGCGCAACCCTGCGGCCCGTGTTCTGTTGGCTGAAGGCGCGCGCGCCGGCATCGGCCGCCAGCCCCGCTCCAGCAAAAGAATCTCACTGTATCTATGACATGGGACACCGGCTTTACCTAGGTACTACCCCTCCGGAGGAAGACATACTGAGGGATTTTTTTTAACACTCTTAAAAAATCGGACTACTTCAGCCGGGTTTGAACCAGCAATCTTGGGCATAGAAGTTCAGCATGCCACCGAAGCCGCCTCTGTCTAAGGTTGCAAGTTTATTGTGCGGATAGGATTCTGATAAACTGCTTGTCCAGGAGGATGAGTGTGTTTCCCTTTTTCTCTCCCATCGTGAACTGGAAGCTCTTCCTCTCCATGGCTCGATACTACAAACTTAACACATTTGTTTGATGTTCTCCTTGAATGTTGGCGATAACCATTGCAACCTCATTCCATGGGAAGGAATTTGCAGTCAGGTTGTCAAAGAACGGGTTGATGTTATCGTCTGGAAGGACCTGAGCGATGTGACTGAGTTCCTCCCTTATTCGGACCTTGGTGAAGAGTGAGACTGCTGTGTCGAAGCTGACAACTTGGTCTTCCAAGCCATTACATAATAAGTAATCACTTTTTAGTTGATTTCCCGCCTGTAATCATCGCATCGAAACTCTCGTATATTATGTAATCTCAGAGCAATACCTAATAATTCTGATTTCTTCTCGATTTATCCTTATAAATAAACATCAGGGGCGTGGTGGCTCAGCGGTCAAGTTGTCTGCCTCTCACCAAGGCGGACCAAATTCGATTCCCGTTCAATGCATGTGAGATTTTCGAAGTGAAATGCCATGTCCTGTGGTTCAGATTCCATGTAAAAAGGAGATCCTGTGGCTCATGATCACGAGATTAATGGTTACGATAAAGTACAATCTTCCTTTTATCCGTATGAATAAATGTAACACGAAATACAATGTAAAAGACTCAGGGACATCAATATTACTGTAAATATATATATATATATCCCTGCAGTTTACTCTGGTGCTTTGGGGACAAAACAGCACAAGAAATGTATGAACAATTGACGAAAGTCCTTCTTTCCTCCCTCTCCCCCCCATATTTTAGGCCCTCATTGGAGCACTTTCATCAATACAAATACAATTAAGTCTAACAACGGTATTTGGAGATTAGCGATTCAGCTTCAGCTTCTTCTGCTCCCAAAATGTCTTCATTCAATCTGACCTGGCTGCACTTTGTTCATCTGTGATGGTGAAGTTTTTCCGTTCTTATGTTGTTAATGTGAATCATAAGTATTTATTCTTTAAAATATTCTTCTCTTCTCTGTTTCTAATTTCAAGCATCGTTAAATTTAATTCATCTAAATCATGCTGGATCTCTTTGAACCAGTTGTTCTTTGTTTTACTCTTCCAGAAGTAACTAAACAACTGTTTTATTAGTCTGGTTTCTGGTAGGCGTGAGATATGGCAGAAAAAAGAGATTCTCCTTTTCCGCACTGTATCTATTATTGATTCACTCTCTCGATATACCACTTCATTCGGCAGTAATCCCCATTGGCCACTTTTTGTCCTACTTCAAAAATATATGTTGAGCCTCTTAATGATCTGAATAGAAGTATTCTTTGAACAAGGTAAGCTTCTGCTAATTTTACAAGTATTTGTTAAGTGATTATGTAATCTTTTCGTTTATCCCCTCTGCACACTTCATCAACATAATCATAAGCTTCGAAAACCCTGATGGGGGTGGGGGCTCCTCTTTGTGATCGTGTGATATGTGGATGGCCCCCCAAGCAAATTTATACTACTTTCAAACAGGCCACTACACAGGGGTTAGAAACATCAGGCATCGTAGCATCTGATGTTCTCTCTGAATGAAACTTGAAAGTTTATGATGAGGTTTATTGTAATGTCACAGGAGGAGGAAGCGGAATAAGTATTATGCCCTTTGATGGCAGTTGGATCATGCCGTAATCTTTTACTCAAGAGAGTTATGGCTGGTCAGCCAGATGATCAACATGATTTGAGCTAACAACAGAGTATTTTTAGTACATGTACTGCATTTCTGAAAAAGTTATCATGCATATTGGATTAAAGAGAACTATTCAAGAATTTTGAGTAAATATTTTGAGAAATGTTGGCTCTTAAGCATTGGGTATTGAGAAATCATTTGTATAATCCGTTTTGAAAGATGCTATGAATCACATAATATTTACCATTTAATCATAATTTAATGAGTGCAGCCAATGGCCAAAATGTACCGTAGGTATGTCAGTTAATATAAACTTGCTGTATATAAATTTTCAGTTGTTCTCTATGACGTAATGTGCCCTTTTAGCAAGAAATATGCCAATCACAGTATACCAGCGTAGCTCAATTCGGAATTTTCGGGGCAGCGGTAAGTTCCCCCACTCTGTGACTCACATATTTTGGATTAATTAGAGGATACACTTGCAAAAATAACAACAAAATCAACTCCTATTTTTAACATATTTAATTAATAAAATTAATGGTGCTACAAACACTTTAACAATTAAATTACTGACCCATAAACATCTACTTGTTCCAAATGAACAAGGAATCACAATATAATAAAACAAATATTGTATTAAAACATATGGTTTCCACATAAACCAACAATTCCTACTTATTTTTACTTCCATAAAGCCTCAGCTGTAAGTTTCATATAACTCCGAGCTCTTTGGCTCCATGCTTTATATAATAATGGTGTCATTCTTTGTACACCTCAAATACTACTTTTATATTTTCTTAATTCTCAAAACAAATGTATCATTACATTTAAAATTATATGTTAATTATCTAACTCAATATTTTGGGCATGTTCACACATTTTCAGCTGTTATCATCTCTCTCTAGTTTCACAAAACATTAAGGTAATCAGGAAATTACTTGTGTACTCCAGAGTATGAAGATACTTGACACAGTCAAAAAAAACTATAGTTACTCCCGAAACCTAGTTGCCTTCAATTAACTCGTGGAATCCTACTTCCATACAACATTACAATAGGGATTGTTATTTATCTCATATGTCTTATAAGACCATTATCACATAAGAAAACTACGATCTGAACAGGCAAGCGGAAATATCAATCTACAAGGACCTCGGTTCAACGCCCGGGTCGTTAACAACTTTAAACACTCCTGGTGTATTCATTACTCTTTACAAGACGGCCTTCAGACACCCCTCCTACTCCGAGGGTCTGGCCGTGAAACATGATAGTTATTTATGACTATGCGGGCTCCTTCCCGTCTGGCCCGATCTAGAGCTCTCTATAAATGCTTTCACAAAACACAAACTTTCCATTCTCAGTTCTTTGTGGAGACCTGGCATTCTATTCTGCGTGTACAATCAGCAATATTATTGGGCTTATAAACCACATTCGTAATCTTGGCGTTTATTAATTATGAAAGGTCCTCATTGATTGTGGAAGAGTAATTAACGACGAATAATAAAGGGGCTTTCAAAATAAGAGGATTCTGAGTTCGAATCTCTTCACATGCCTCGGGAACCTTTCCCTTATAGAGGACTATACACAATGCGATTTAGGGTCAGCCAATAGCTAATAGACCTGCGCTCAATACCATACATTTGCTCCCTTTGAATAACATACACAATGCCTCGTGATACTACGTCACAAATAGAGGACTTATACCAAATCTCAATTCGCGACAATCAACTACCTCTCATAAGTAATTTACCAAGTACATTAACTTTTACGCGTTCCTAGCGTGACTTTTACTTTAATTGCGCTCCTTTTGCGCTATCATTTTTAAGCCTTGCGTCATCCAAAGAACTGATAATATCATATTAACCATTGATACACATTTCAATTTTTATATTATTCTTTTCCTTTGACAATAACTTTCTCTATTTCAAGAACCTGCATTTTAACATCATGTCTATACTTTTTATTAAGGCTCTAACGCTCTTATGCTCACATCAATTTATTTGATCTTTATTTAATATTTCCTTACTTGGTTCTTATTATTATCTTTATTCTTTACACAAGCTCAAAAGCTATTTCTTTCATATCTCAAATTTACTTTATTTAAATATCTTTCATGATAATTACTGATATTTCGCTTGCTCTTATGACATTCGTTAAATACATTAACATTTTATTCACATATTTCCTCTACTGGATTTATTCTTTACATAATTATTTATAATTTCTCAAATTTCTATTTTTGTTCAGACCGCGTTCTTATTTATTCAGTATTTATTTATTAAAACACATCCCTTTTACTCAAAAACTCCGGTGGATTTGTACACAGTCATTCCCTGACACTCAAAATATAATGAAATTCATTACTCACATGTGTTTTAAGGTCGTCCCATGACCTTTATTCTTGTGCGGTGTTTCATTTTGGCCCACTTTGAAATTTTACTCCATATTATAGAAATTCATCTTATGTACAAACACTTCTTGACACATATTTAAGACACTTAACATTGACGACATTTTTATACACTGGTGTGTCCCTTTAGAACACACAATAAACACTAAAAAATATTAATTTAACACATAATCTTGATAAATTTACACTTCACAATTCTTGATCACTAGGCCGTATTTCTTAGCCTATCACACGTGACCTCTTAATTTCCCGTTTCCAAGGGTGAAATTTATTCAATGTCGGCTTCCTATCCCGCAGAATACGAAAGTCTCGAAACATCTACTGTTCCCTGGAATCCTAATTCTTCTACTCCTATTCTGGATGACCGGCTATTTATCTAGCTTGAACGGCTTCTTTGTAGATCTGGTTTATCGATCCTAGCGAAAGTCTGTTCGGATCGAGGTCTCCTCGATAACCTATCGATGATCTATGGATTTATTTTATAGCAGCTAGTACTTCTCGAATCTAGTGCTTTAGAATAGTTCGTCTGCTTTCTGGAGATACTGTCTATAGTCTCCGTTCTTCTTTATTTGATCGGTTCTAGCAATCCTACGTTTCTGAAATACGTTACGAACCTTACTCTGTTCTTCCCTTTTTGGGTTCTTTAATTTAGATAACTGTTTATCTTTCTGTTACGGTACTTCCGTACGTTATGATATATCCGTTCGTCTATTTAACGACCTATCGCCTTAAGTCCAACGTTCGCAGCCTGCTCTGACTATATCTTACGAACTTTTCACTGTAACTTATGTACTGTCGGACCTAAATCCTGTAACTAGGATTTTCCTAATCTTTCAACACGGCGATACTTTAAATTTTCTTCTTTACAACTCCTTATGGAGGCAAGCAAGTTGTTAATACTGCGACGCCTATGGCTATCGGATATTAATTCTGCGGTGTAATACAGCGTTTCTCCCCTCAAGGAGTACTAGTAACTGTCTTCGATGTGACACAGAGTGACGCCCCACACGGCTGTCTGAATACTGATGCGTAGCAACGCCCCCTTGGGCTATTTGGACCTGCTTGTACTGATGCGTAGTAACACCCCTCACGGGTTGTCAGAATAACTGCATGATTGGCTTGGTGAGGCCAGGAGTTTTATACCTTTTCGCTACAAAAAGATAAGACTCTAGCCCTTTCTGTGGCCAACTTCTAAAATAATGGTTGCACAATTATAAAAATTATACCTTCCGAAAGCTCGTCTTCTCAATGTTAAATAATCTCATTGCCCCTAAGAATCGATCGTGCAATTCGGAGATATTAATTAATTTCTCGTCCTCAATTGTGTGGGTGTTGCTGTTCTTTTGTACTCTCCCCTCTACACCAGCCTTGGTAATTCCCCGATGACGTCTACTTGCGTTTGCAGTTTTCTCCTGTGCAATTTTTAAAGGGTTTTTCTTTACACAAAAATCTCTCATTCGAAATGATTCACCGTACTGTACTTGTTTACTTATTTTTATACTCGTAAACGGGTTAAATTTAATTATTCCTCTTCTGGCGCATAAGCGGTGTTGTCGTTTTCCAGCAAGCTCAGCTCGATTTCCGAATCAGGCTTCCTTGTCTAACAGTGGGAATTTTCCACTCGGTTATTAATACTCATGACTAGCTCCCTTCTGAATGTCAAGAGGGGTGATCTCATCTCTCGAACACCTGGTCCTCGCTGGTTGCACAACGTGAGGCTAGCATCCTAGCTTGATCTTTCTCTATGTTACATTAGAAACTTTACGTTTCTTTCATTTCTTCCCCAAATACATGGATTCGACCTCCATGGACCCGATGGCACATGGGTTCAGTAATATAACTACATCTTTAGTTATTCCCCTGTGCAGAACTTCTCAGAGATTTAACTCTCTTTTACATTTTACACATGGTCGTCTTCATCTTCATTTCCCCTTTTCCAGTTGACACTGGGTGGGGGCAAATATGGTTCCTCTCCACTTTTTTCTGTTGTTCCACCATTCCTCCTCCGACACAGTGTTCCAATCCAGGTTCTGTTTTCTAATGCTATTCTTCACCGAGTCCACCGAACACATTCTTGGTCTTCCTCGTCCTCTCTTCCCTGTCATCCGTCGTTCCAGTGCTCGTCTTGGTAGCCTTACTTCATTCATCCGTTTGACATGTCCAAACCATCGCAATCTGTTTTGCTCCAGTTTGTGATTTAGTTTCTGTACTCCTGCACTCGGAGACCTGGGTTATGAAAGGAAGGGAGAGGAGCAAAATACAGGCCAGTGAGATGAGGTTCTTGAGAAGCAGTATTGGAGCTACAAAGATGGACAGAATAAGAAATGAGAGGACCAGAGAATTAATGAAGGAGGAACCATTACAGGATGGTATAGAGAAATCTAGACTTAGATGGTATGGACATGTAAAACGAATGGAGGAGAAGAGGATACCCAGGAGAGTACATGAGACGAAGTGGGAAGGAAAGAGACCGAGGGGAAGACCGAGAGACAGGTGGCTGAAGGGGGTGGAAGAAAGCGTGAAGAAGAGAGGAGAAGACTGGACAAGGGTGGAGGCTGAGAGATGGTGGGAAGACAGAAGACGTTGGAGAGGCTTGTGTTCCAAACAGACCCGGCCAGTGGCTGGAAACTGTGCAAGATGATGATGACTCCCAGTTCTTTCCGTATATCTTCATTTCTCACTCTGTATCTCCTCGTTTTCTGGACCAGACTTCTCAGGAATCTCATCTCAGCTGCCTCTACTCTGCTCTCATCTCTCTTAGTCATTGTCCAAGTTTCTGCTGCATATGTCATTATAGGAACATAATATGCTTTGTACATAACTTCTTTAGCCTTAATCGGTATATCCTTGTTCCATACTAGTCCCCGTACCTGTTGGTAGAAAGCACATGGTATCTTTCAGAAAATATGTCACAGAGATGGCACGCACAGTCTGGTCTGGGGCTATAGCACATCTTCGTCCCGCAGAGCCTGTGGTGAAAAACCATGCACTACCATTTAAACTGTAATGAGTTTTTGCACCTTAGTTCTCTACACTTCATAATTATTTTGTTTATATTACTGTTGATTACCTTTGTCATAGATACTTTATCACATTTGGCAGCCATTAATTGGGGGGAAAAAATAAAATCTTAAGTTGGCAATCAATATTAACACAAATCATTCTGCTTGATTGCTGGTTTTGAACAAGTACCGCAATTTAGCTGTGCTCGTTAAATCGTGCATCATGGCCGTGAGGGCAGCTGAGTGTGGCTTTTCCCTGGGATTTTCCACACTCCTGTGAAGGAGCTCTTAAGCTCTAAATAAATCAAATCAATCCAGGCAAATGCTGGGATAGTACCTTATTTAAATTCTCGAAGCACCTACCTCATCCCTAATACATACACTACTACATTCATCACATAAAAGACACCCATTTACACAGAGCTGGTGACCAATATGTCCTAAGCCCCTAAAATGAATTAACAACAACAATTTTTGAACATACAACCAAAACATAACAATAGCACATCTTCTTCTTCTTAATTTCCCGGTTCCAGTGATCTGGGTCGGGTTGTGAATCAAGGACCTCCATACTTTTCTGTATCTCCACCACTCTCGTCCCTCTTCCAGTACATCCTCCACTCTCACTCCTCTTTTCTCAACGTTCTCCCTCACTGCATCCATCCCCCTCATCTTCGGCCTTCCCCTTTGGCGCCTTCCCATGACTTTCTCAGTAAATAATCGCTTCGGGACTCTGGTCTTCTCCCATTCGCATCATATTGCTTACTGATCTCGATTTTGTCTTGTAACTTTGGGAATCCCGTTTTTTCCCTAATTTCCTTATTTCTGATTTTGTCTCTGCGGGTCTTTCCAATTATATCTCTAAGGAACTTCATCTCTGCCGCCTGGATTCTACTTTCCTCCCGTTTAGTTGTTGTCCAAGTGCCTGCTGCATACATCAATATAGGTGTGTAATATGTTGAAAACAAGTTTTTTTTACATTTCTCGGGAACTTTCTGGTTCCACAGCAGACCCCTCACACTCTGGTAAAACCCATTTGCTTGTTGGATCCTCTTACCAACTTCCTCACTTATCCTTCCATCATCTGTTAGGACACTCCCTAAGTATTTGAAGCTTTTCACAACTTGTAATGGTTTTCCATCTACTGCAATATTCCCCCTACCATCTCGCACATTTCTTGTCATCAATAGCACTGAGTAGGGAAACCTTGATACAGCCATGTTTATGTTACAGAGGATGGCCTACGCTTGGCTGAGGACATAACGAAAGCTCTGTATGACAAGGATGTGGTTGTTCTTGGACAGATGGCACCGCAGGACCTCGCTCGTGTATTTGATGGAGCTGCCACTTGTGAACTTCTCCTTCAGCCAGGCATGACGACACTGCAGCTCGCTCACCAGGCCAAATGCTTCCCTACTGAACGTAAGTAATCCTGCTGCCCTCAACTCGCCTGACTATCTATTGAAGACACTGCATAAACCTAGAAAAGTTACTGAGTTTTAATTCTTTGGCCATGAGAGCCTATACAGTATACGAACATTAACATGCTTTTTCACAGACATAGAGTTTATGTTTCCAGTAAAAAACAAATCTATGTTAGTTACTCTGTATAGAGATCTGACTGTTTAAAAAAACTTAACTTAACCCCTGGCACTATACAGCCCATGAAGGGCCTAGGCCGACCAAGCGACCGCTGCCCAGCCATTTGGCCTGCAGATATTGGGGTGACGCGTGAACAGCGCGTCGGGTCCCCTCGGCCGTTAATCTTGGTTGCGTGACCGGGACGCTGTCTCACTGTCAGACAGGTACTCAATTGTCCTCACGAGGCTGAGTGCACCCCGTTCCAACCCTCACGTCAGTAATGTTGGGTATCGTGTGCGTTTAAGTAATATAATAAGGGTTATTTATATTTATTTATCGTATGGCTTTTAGTGCCGGAAGTGTCTGAGGACATGTTCGGCTCGCCAGAGGCTGTGGCTGCCTCAACCGAATACCCATAGGGTGAGCTACAAGTTCCGTTCAATTTCAAGTAGTTCCAACTTTCGCTACCAGATGTCACTGATACCTAGTGGTGAACGTTGGAACTTTGATAAAGCGTTCCAATGAAATCTAACCTAGAAATTTAGCTTCACACAAGTTTAGTCTGTGGAAGGATCTTTTACATGCCATAAATCTATGACATGGGACCGCTGTCTTTACTTCCCTCCGAAGGATGGCATGGTGAAGGATTTTAACGCTCTTAAAAAATCCGATGACTTCTGCCGGGTTTGAACCCACTATCTTGGGCACAGCAGTTCAGCATGCTACCAACTATGCCACTGAAGCCGCTATAATAAGGTAAAAGAAGGTCAACAAATTCTAAGCTATGAAATGTATCTCAATACTATTATCCGAGTGTATGTTTCTTTCCTGCATAACTAATTTGTATCCACTCGATGGTGATGTGCTGGTGACTCGGACCAATAGGAGAATTCGACATCTGGCATAGAACATACGGCCGCACACGATGCATATGACGGAAGGTGGAGGACGTGGCAATATCTGGCGTAGCTCTCTCCTTTGATGAGTTCCCATTTCCTGCCTTTGGCGCTCTTCTTCAAAATGTGAAACCGCATCTGAGGTGGCTGCACACCAAGGTGCACGATCTTCCGCAAGTGTATGCCAATTATCTGGATCAATGGCTACACTCCTCAAGGTTTGCTTAAGTTGGTCTTTGTAACACTTCCGAGGTGCTCCTAGAGGTCTCTTACCCGTCCTGAGCTCGCTGTGCCAGATTTTCCGTGGGAGTCTGTCGTCATTCATGCGTTGGACATTACCGATCCATCTAAGCCGGTGACTAATGATGATGGCCTCTATGCTCTCTCGAGAACATACATATAAATAAGAAATAAACTGAAGAGTGGGCAAACCGCAACTAAAACCATAATATTACATAAATACAAAATTCTAACCATATACCGTACTTTCGCTGGCAACATCATCTTATTCCTAGCGTTTTCGCGCTGGTGCAGGGTCCGCTGTTCTGATCTTAGCTCGCCATTTTGCACGATCCTGGGCGTCATGTGGTCTTAAGCATTTACTGTGTGTTGCCAGCGCTGCCTTGGTCGTCCACGTGGACGTTGTCCATTAATTTCAAAGGAAGAAGTGAAATGGGTAACTGTTCCAGGTGCACTCCAAAAGAATGGTTTTAGGAAGGTCTGGAGAGACTGTCACATCGATGGCAAAAGTGCATAAAACCACAAGGAGATTATGTTGAGAAGGTGCGCGTAACAACTGGTGTGTAATGTACTTCATTTGGGTAGAAAACAATATAGTACGCCCCTCGTACAAACACAAAGCGGTTTTAAAGCAACCCCTGACATTTTAAATATTTGTGGTAAGTACATTTTTCTAGAAAAGTAAACATAATTCTTGGATAGGAACCAGGAAATTATTCGAAGGAATGTCTATAAAGTATCTGACAAAAAAGATGATTAACAAAGAGTGAAGGATTTTCCATGGAACTGTGTTTCCTGTTTCCTGAAAAATTAACAAAAGTAAATGTCCAGTGTCGGCTCAATTCGATCACAAGATCTTGGTTTCTATTTCCAAAAGAAAAGAAATTGTATTTCTTATGGAGAAAAAACATATTTGTTCTGACTAAATTTCATCCAGTTACGCTCAATGTACAGATATCGGCAAACGTGTCAATCGATCAATAATACATGTGCTGCAAGACTTGATGCGTCGCTAGCTGTGTTGTTAAATGAGGGGAGTGGTCTGTATTGTAATGACCTCATGTTGCAGGTGATGCAGTGAGAATTATTAATGCTGGAGGGTTCTATATCAACTACCAGCGAGTTACCAACTGTGAGGAGGTTCTGCGGCGGGATGTTCACATTCTACCCAACAATATGAGCGTGGTTCGTGTGGGTGAGTTACCAGCATTATCCAGCTAAGATGAGAGGGGAAGTGCAACTCCCAGGAGCTCACAATAAGTGGGATGTGGGTTGGTAACCATGGGACCCCACAGCATTGCTTACATATTCCAGGATCCTCACTTTCATTTTTCCCATTGATCACTTGTGGTCAACTCTTGTTCTCTTCCGACCCCCGACGATGTTCAATTTTTTTTTAAATCGAATGGCCTCGGGGGCCGGGTGCAAGCTTTGTTATTTGACACCCAGAGGGCAGCTTGTATGTCGAATTTCGTCGTTCCTTGAAACGCTATGAAAGATATCTAACCTCCTTGACACGATAGCGCCTTCTAGTAGAGAATGGAGGATGTTGGCGGAAAATCCCGAGATTAATTTTGCCATTATGAACACGGCCTAGTGAATTCAAATGGGTTCTTTGACATGCCTACATCGTATGACATGCATGTCATGATTTTTGTCGCCTTTCAAAAATCACTTACCACGACCAGGAGCGAACCTACAAGCTTGGGGTTGGTAGTCCGACACGTTAACCACTCATCCACTGTGGCAAGCGATGTTCAGGTATTTGAGACCTAGGGTATCTTCCATTTTCGTGTCTTAATTGTGCATGTCTTTCCTTTCTTGATGCAGTAGGGTCTCATAAAATTGATTCTCAGTAACACGGCATTTCGTAAAACGCTACATCTGCTTGAAGTTCTTTTTGATACAGTGATGCTGTACCCACTTGTCGTTGCGGGAACTTCTTAAATACCCACAGGTAGCACTTCCAGGGGCAGGACAGGTGGTGTTAATTACTGTACTCATCCCTCACACCATTCATTCCCATCTTTTGTCACTCATGAGTGGACCTGCCACTGGAAAGAGAGTTGCAAAGTTTAGGTGGCAAGCACCCCCTAGCCAAGCACTGTACTCATCATCATCATCATCTTGTACAGTTTCCAGCCCCAGGCTGGGTCTGTTTGGAACATAAGCCTCGCCACTTAGTCCTTTCTTCCCACCCCCTCTCCGCTGTCACTCTGGTCCAGTCCTCGCCTCTCTTCTTGACACATTCCTCCACTCCTTTCAGCCATCTATCTCTTGGTCTTCCCCTTGGTCGTTTCTTCTGCATCTGCATCTCATGTATCCTCTTGGGAATCTTCTTCTCATCCATTCTCTTTAAGTGTCCATACCACCTCAGTCTTGATGCCTCAATCCTACCTTGCAAGGGCTCCTCTTTCACCATTTCCCTGACCTTTTCATTCCTCACCCTGTCTCTTCTTGTTACTCCGTTCCTACTTCGTAGGAACTTCATTTCTCCTGCCTGTATTCTGCTTATGTCTCTTTTCTTCATTGTCCACGTTTCTGAAGCATAGGTCAGTATCGGGATATAGTAGCTTCTGTATAACACTTCCTTGCTTTTTTGTGGGACATCTTTATTCCACACTAAGCTCCTAATGCTTCTGCCTGTCTGCCACGTTCCGTAATCTCTTTATCATTTCTCCCATTTTCCTCCACTATACTTCCCAAGTACTTGAGACTTTCCACCTTCTTCAGCCGTCCACCTCCAAGTGTTATCCCACTCATTGGTCTGTCCTTTTTCCTGGTCGTTAACAGGATCTCACATTTACTGATGTTGAACTTCCATCCGTACTCTCCCACTGTTTCTTCCCAAGCCTTCAGTTAATCCTGAATTTCCTCCTCCCTGTTTCCCCAGACCATGAGATCATCTGCAAACACCATTGCTTTCATCTTATCTTCTCCTATCTTTCCTGCTACCCCTGTCATTACCTCGTCCATAACCACAATAAAGAGAAGGGGTGACAGCGCACTACCCTGTTTCAGGCCACTCATTTGTCTGAACCAGTCTGTTCTTTCCCCTCCAACTTTCACACAACTCACACTTCCACAATACATCTCCTTCACTCTGCCTACAGTCCCTTCTTCCACTCCCATGTTTTCCATTGCTTTCCAAACCTTCTCCCTACACACACTATCATAGGCCTTTTCGATGTCCAGGAAGGCCATCAACAGATCCTCTCCAAATTCGTAGTGGTGTTCGTGGAGCTGTCTCACTGAAAATATGAGATCCACTGTTGATCTCCCAGGTCTGAAACCATACTGCTTCTCTCTCAATTTTCTCTCCACTTTGGCTCGTATTCTACTTTCTAATATCTTTTCATATATCTTGGCACAGTGAGGTATGAGTGTGACTCCCCTGTAATTTCTCCACTCCTTTCTGCTTCCTTTCTTAAATATTGGGACAATTAATCCTTTCTTCCAATCTTCTGGGGTCTTTTTCTCCTTCCATATCACCCTCATCACACGGTACAGCCACGGTTTCCCAACCTCCCCTGCTGCCTTCACCATTTCAACACTCACTTCATCCCCACCCGGTGCCCTTCCTCCTTTCATCTTGTCTATAGCCATCTCCAGTTCTCTCCAATTCAGGTCCTTTTCCATTCCTGTGTTGTCTTCTCCATCTTCCAATACATTGTCTTCCTCCCTATGACCATTTGGATTCAGCAAATCCTCAAAGTACTCTTTCCACACTGTCTTGAGTGTTTCTTTGTTGTGTACCTCATTTCCGTTTTTGTCCATCATTACCACATCCTCTCGCAGACCTCTTCTCTTACTTTTGACCATCCCATAAAGTACTTTCTTATTTCCTCTGCTGTCTTCCTCCATCATCTCTGTCCACTTTACCATCCACTTCTTCCTCTCCTCTGCGACAATCTTGTTTGCTTCTTTCTTCTTTATCTTATAATCTTCCCTTGACAGATCAGTTCTTTCCTGGAACCACACTCTGAAAGCCTTGTTCTTCCTTCCCACAGCTTCTTTTACTCTCTCATTCCACCATGGTGTCTCTTTACACCGCTTTCTGTTGCTAGTTCTTCCACATACTGCCACTGCAGCTTCCACCATTGTGTTCTTGAATTGCTTCCATTCCTCTTCCCCTGTTTTAGGATTTTCTGTTGGCATCCTTTCCCTTATTATCTTCTAGAATTTTTCCTTGACTTCCTTTTCATTGAGTTTCCATACTTTGATTCCCCTTTCCTAGTACTCTGTCCTCTTGCTATCCTTAACAACTCCCAGGTTCATTACAAGTATTCTGTGGTCGCTATCTAAGGCCTCTGATGCTATTACTTTTATATCTCGGACACTTCTCTTCATTTCCCAGTCATACAGCATGTAATCTACCAAAGATTTCTTTGTTAAATCACTGCTGTACCACATTACCTTGTGGCTTTCTTTCTTCCGGAACTAGGAGTTGCCTACCACTAAACCGTTTCTCTTGCAAAAATCCAGCAACTTGCTCCCTTCTTCATTCCCGCTACCCCATCCTTCTGCTCCCAATACATTTTCATATCCTTGCCTTTCACTTCCTACATGTGGATTCAAATCTCCCATGACAATGATGCTCTGACCATTCAACTGCTGTTGTAGCTCCTCCTCAAAGTCTTCCTTCTCTTGAGCTGTACATCCAACTTGAGGGGCATATACCTGGGCTATCTCCAGGCTTCTTCCCTTTACAGTTACTCTGATCTTCATGATCCTGTCACTTATTCCCTTTACCTCTTCCAAGCACTGTACTGCGGAGTATTATGCCTATGTACCGTATTTTAGTTACACTTTTCATGAATGGATTTGGCTTCATGGCTCGGCGGGTAACGTTCTCGCTTGCTGAGCCCAAGGTTGCAGGATCGAATCCTGGCACAGCCAGTTGGCATTCGAGGGTGCGCAAATGCGAGGGAGCCGTGTTAGTGGATTTACTGGCACATTGAAAATCCCCTTTGGGGTAAATTTCAGGCACCCCAGCGTCTCGAAAAGTTGCAGTTGTTAAAAGGGATTTAAAACTCTGTGCTTTTTTTTTTCAGGGGGAATGTGGGGGTACCCATAACCCTTAAACATTTCCAAACTGTTTCAGAAAAAATATTAGTACATTTGTATCTAGTCCGGCAAATATAAGGTGCGTTCAAAAAGTAACGAGCTGGAGGCTGTAATGCGCAAAGCGGTGACGACATCTGCTAATCGTGGCGTGTGTAACGAGGTGTGGTTCCGACCAGAGCGTCGAAGGTCACAGCCTGCGCTAGAGGGCATGCGTGACGTCACGTGACGATACAAAGCGAGCAGCAGCATGCATCAATCGTCCAATGCTGCCAGACGCATTGCAAACAGTGACATGGAGGCGTCAAACGAAGAGCAAAGAGGTGTTGTTCGGTTTCTGAAAGCGAAAGGAGTAGGGGGAACGGACATTCATCGACGAATGCCACAAGTGTACGGTGAACACTGCATGTCCCTTGCAAGGGTCAAGGCGTGGCACAAGCGCTTCAGGGAAGGACGGGTGTTGTTAGCCGATGATGCCCGGTCTTGGGCACCCCCCTGCATTACCGATGACAATGTCCAGCTGGTTGATGCACTCATTACCCAGGACCGCCGAGTGACAGTGAACGCCATAGCCGCCGTGGTCGGATTGAGCGTCGGAAGTGTGCACACCATCATGAAGGAACGACTGCACTTGCGGAAAGTGTGTGCCCAATGGGTGCCCCACAGTCTTCAACCACACTAGGAAGCATGTCGAATGGCCTACTGTCTTGGTTGGACGATTGATGCATGCTGCTGCTCGCTTTGTATCATCACGTGTCGTGCACACGTGCCCTCTAGCGACGGGCTGTGACCTTCCACGCTCTCGTCTGAATCACACCTCGTTACACACGCCACGATTAGCCGATGCCGTCACCGGTTTGCACATTACAGCCTCCGGCTCGTTACTTTTTGAACGCACCTTATATAACTTCTGACTTGAAAGTACATTGATTAGCAGAGGTCAACGCGCTGTTCACAACAGCTGGAGAAGATTTCGAATAATCCTCTATTTAAATCGAATCAGTTTCTTTTGGTCGGCAACTCTGCTCTCCGTTCTTATAAGCACGCAGGCTATTGTTTGGAGGTGGGATAGGTTGTTAGTTTGAGCATGTGGTTAGTTTTTAGGGATGAAGGAAACAACGAACTATTTAACATGCACCCAGGCAACGATAAAGCTGAAAGTTAATGATTCGAACACAAACAATAACCGGAGTTTGTAAATTGCCGATAATTGCAACATCATGATGTTTTGTCACCTACAACTGAGAGTACCCCTTAATTTCTTTTTAGAAAAATAGCACTGCTAAAACCAATAACATTATTATTGTTAACACTATGAATCGTTGCGCAAGGTGATAATGTTGAGTGAGGATGTAGATTATATTCTACTTCGATCTTTATATGCTGGAAGTTTTCAATGTTTAAATACATCCCAAAATACTGTATAGTCTGTTAAACTCGACACCTTCTCAGTCCACAATTAAGTCGAGTTTCCGGGACTCTACTGCCTCCTCATATTTTCATGGTGTCCCCTGCTTACTGTAAGAGGCCTCAAAGGGGCAAGGTGTGTGTAGCTCCGCCCTGGATAACGCTACACCCTCAAGAGTTCACAACCTGGAGGGATTTCTGACGAGTCCTTCTTTCAGTAACTCGGGGATGGACCCTGTCCTCTTTCTTATCTGCCGCTCATAGCTCTACTTTCTTCCAAGTTCCTCAGTCCTCGTCCCTTGAGGTCAATTAATTTCACTGGCCATTATTATTATTGTTGTTGAGTTTTTTATTTTATTTCTTCTTGTAGTTTGTAAGTAAGTAGTGCTCTGTGGCCTCACTTTACTGTGTAGTTCAACTTTCCCTCACGAGATGCAGCATTCATGATTTTATAGGTGCTCTTTGTTCCCAAGTTATATAATGATCTTTGCTAACATTTACCGGTATTAATATCAGTTTGAAGGGTACCTTTTAGCTCAGAGATTCGTTTGTAAACAACACTTCTGTGACTGAAGTTGCTGGTGTATAGTTAATACTTTTAGCAAGTGGTGGTGATGATGATGATGATGATGATGATGAAATGTAGCTTTTCAATGATAGTGGTAATACTAGTAGTAACAGTTCTGATGAAGTGAGATGGTAGTGCAAAAAGTTCCTCTGCATTTGAATACTGTAATTGTTTTGAGGCACTTTGTGAAATGAAATACTGTAAGGAATGGGAATGTGATGTAGAATTGATTAACTTATTATATATTCTATTTTTATATTTAACTGTGAGCCTCCGTGGTTTAGGCGGCAGCACGCCGGCTTCTCACCATTGGGTCAATGGTTCAAATCCCAGTCATTCCATGTGAGATTTGTGCTGGAAAAAACGGAGGCAGACAAGTTTTTCTCCGGGTACTCCAGTTTTTCCTGTCAAAATTTCATTCCATGAACACTCTCCACTATCGTTTCATTTCATCCGTCATTCATTTAAGCATTGCCCCAGAGGAGTGTGACAGGCTTTGGCAGCCTACACAGTTCATATCCTCGCTGCTAGATAGGGGCTTCATTCATTCCATTCCCTGACCCAGTCGACTGGAAGCAGGCGGGGTTTTTCATTTTTATATTTAACTCTTTAATGTCTTTCTGTATAAGAAATTTCCCATAATGTGAAGTGTCACTGTATTTTCTCCAATATAATCCCAGTCCCGAAGTTTCAATCCACCAAATATGTAGGGCTCAAACCATCACCACCAGAATAAGTAGACAGTAGATAGTACTGTAGGATGACGCAAAGAAAACACAGGATTTTGTTTTAAGTCTCGGTCATTGATAAAGAGAAGACAAAAGAGTGAACAGTGCTCTGTTGAGTGATGGTCTGGGGAAAAGGGAAAGCAGAAAGGTTCGCATCACAAATGTGGAAGGGTCACTTCTAGAATTAAAATGGAGTGCAATCTCTGAGTGTCCAAGAGCGGAGAGGGAGTCCGTTGATAACTTTGACTGTGAAACAGTTGTCCAAGGCAGTGCCTGGGGACCTGGCATGTTTCAGAATGGGGAGGCAGTTCTTCTGTACTTCTGTGGTTGTTCATTTGGGTACACAGGGAGGCTTCAGGCATGAGTTGACTATCTCATAATACCATCTTTGACGAGTGTTTCACAGTCCAAGTTATCGATAGACTTTCCCTTCAGACTTGCACACCAGTTTATTCTTTATTTTAATACAGAATTGTAAACGAGAACAAACTCTACAGATGCACTTAAGCAGGTCCTCGGTGTGAGAGATCGACAAGAATATTGCCTGTTGTTATCCTCACGGCAGAGTACTCAGTTCACATACCTCTGTTAATAGACTTCATCTTTACGTCTACTATTTCTTATACAGTGAAACATTGCTAAGATATTCCTCCAACACATTTTATTGCTTATAAAATCATAGTTTTTAAATCCTGATTCCTGTTATTTTAATTTTATACAGCAGTACTTAATTTATCTAAATTGGAAATTTCACAATTTTTGAGTTGTATGATCAAATTTTTCCCAGTCTTAGAAGAATTCTTTGAATTCTATGAATCTGAGTCTTCTCACAGTTAACATCCCTTGTTCTTGGGAACGGAATGTGTGATAGTTATGAGATAACAGGTGCAAAATCTGTCATTCTTAAACCTCAACATTCTAGAATCAACTATTATTATGATATAAGCAATGAAAATACATGTTGGATCTAAGTTGTCCTAACTTATAAGGAATAACTGATCTCACATCTTGCACACATGAAAAAAGGCAGTTAGCATGTCTCTCATTATAGGAGGTGCAACTTAAATAAACATGATTAAACTTGTGAAGGACAGATGTCCTAGCTGTTCTGCCTCTTAAAACAACAGCAATCATCATCATCATCATCATCATCATCAAACTTCCACAGCTTCTACAATTGTCTCACTTGATAGGGGATTAAGGGTATCAACAGTCACAAGTTGAAATGTTATGTAGTGATAGATATTCATTAGTGGGAAATGAGCTACCATGGAGTACTGGAAGTTCTGGGAGCCCACTCTTGTCAGTAACATTATGGACAACCCTCAGTACGAGTATTTAACTATTTCTTCCTGACATGCCACATGCTTTTGTAACATTCTTATTGATTTAAGTTATTTATTTACCTCAGATTAAGTCAGGGTTTAATATTGCTATGTGATATGTCAAAATCAAAAGTAGGCTCATTGTTGATCAACGTGAGTTTTGCCTTTAATAAAACATCACAGTCAAATAGAAATAAAAATAAACATCCAAAATTAAATGTTGTCAAGTAGTATCACAAGAATGAGCATAACGTTAAATTATGTTTTACCTGTTCATTTTCAGAAGCAACTCATTCACTTCACCTTTAATCTTGTGTACTGCATTAAGAGCAAGCTACAGTATTTTGAAAGTCACCTAGGCTGTAAAAAACAGCTCGGTTGGCTGCGTGTAGTCAGTGTGGCCCTGCTCATTGCTTTGCATGTCTAGGATTATATAAGATCCACATAAACAGTGATAATTGTGGAAGTGTCGATATCCAGTGACCCATGGCAGCTCATAGCACAGATTTCAACCTGCACGTGATGAAGGTTCCCTGTTACTAAGAGTTTGTTCTTTGACAGGGAAGAAGAACCACTACATAGTTAGATGGGTTAGCTAAGATGAAGACCGCAACGTGTTGAGAGTTCTCGTCAGCGTGAAGCGCAGTGAGGGGAAGTCCGCCATGAGGGATTCTAGCACTGAAATGAGATCGGCATTGACGGCTTTCTGTCTTTGAAACTCGGTATCCAGAGCCTGCTCACTTCTGTACAGCAGCTTGCGGCGGCCTGCCTTCACCTCTCCATACATCCGCACCTTGCGTTGCCGTCGCACCAGCAGCTCCAAGTTCTGAAACCAGATGGATCTAGTAGGTCATTGCCATTGTACAGTCGGAGGTTTATTGATTGCTTCCACAAAGAAATGTGGTCTTTGTTTACAGAACCATTTCTTCCACTACATTCATGATTATGTATACAATATGAAATGGCACCTTTTCAGGTATTTTCAATATTCTGAAGATGTGAGCACATAGTGGAAGGTATTGTAAGGAGTTACAGCAACTACGAGTAATATAGAATAACAATACGAGACACTCACTGAATTTAACATGTGGCAACAAGCTGGAGAACTGACCTACGAGCACTCACGCAGATCGTTCTAGTTTTTTCCTAACTTATTTCTTTAATGAAAATATATTTTTACAGTAATACTTCTTCACAGTTTCCAGCCACTGGCTAGGTCTGTTTGGAGTATGAGCCTCTCTTTCGTCTTCCGTCTTCCCACCATCTCTCCGTCTCCACCTCGGTCCAGTCTCCTCCTTTCCTTTGCACACTGTCCTCCACTCCCTTCAGGCACTTCTCTCATGGTCTTTCTCCCATTAATTTCATCCCATGTATCTTCCTGGGTATCCTCTTCCCCTCCATCTGCTTCACATCTCCGTACCATTTAAGCCTTGATTCCTCTTTCCTATCCTGTAATTCTTCCTCCTTGACTAGTTCCCTGATCTTCTCATTTCTTAACCTGTCTATCTTTGTCACTCCAATACTGTTTCTGAAGAATTTCTTCTCGTTTGCCTGTATTTCGCTTCTCTCGTGTCCTTTCATAATTCAGGTTTCCGAGGCATATATCAGGATTGGAACATAATACGTTTTGAGGGACATCCTTGCTCGATATTGTTAAGAACCCAACCATAACACACCCTAGAATACTGAATTTACCCTTAAACTACATAAAACTGAAAGGACACAGCAACTCTATAAGAAAGGTTACCACATGTGACGTAACTCCTAAATTAAACATTTAGCCAAATACTCTCAAGCTGACCTCCCGGTATAAACAAACAGTGACCAAGCTATAACGTAACAGTGCAAATGAAACAGGGACTCGTAGAAGGGTAAACTGCTGACCATTCTAACACAATAAAAACTTACAATCAACCAAGCGGGAGAGGAAAGGACAGAAGGACAGTCTGGAGGGACCAGTTCTACAGAGGGGACCCTGCTCCCCAGTACGATGTAGTCTACTGTACTTGAAGACCTTCAGAGAGGTAAGTGTGCTCGAAGCTTTCCTCGTTTCATAGACACTTTCCAACACCAACTGTAAAATTTACATTAAACCAGACAGCATTCTCACATGGGATCTGATCTTTTATTTACTGCAAGCACATTGCTTTCCGCTGCTTGAGTCAATTGCCAGCAACTACTGTAACACATGCACTAGACACCAACTGCAGGTTGGTTAGTTATTGTTGTTTTAAGGGGCGGAACGGCAAAGCTGCAGATTGCTGGCTATGCAAGTTCCTCTGCGAGCTCTCCATAAGCAGCCATCATGAATTTCCCTCGCTCTGTTCCCCAACACACACTCACTCAAGGAGTTTGGCCTGGCATGGTCCTGGCCCCATGGCGCTACAGTCCTGCTCTACCACACACCGCCAATCTTCTCTATCCTGCGCTCTCCTCCTCCACGATTTAATTCCAAGATCTCGAAGATCCTTCTCCACATCGTCCTGCCATCTCCTTCTTGGCCGTCCAGGAAGCCGCCTCCCACTCGGTTTTTCCCGGTACACTTGTCGGGTCTACCTGTCTTCATTCATTCTTTCTACATGTCCAATCCACCTAATTCTACTCTTTTTAATTTCTGCCACAATCGTTGGTTCCCCGTATAAACTGTACACCTCATTATTAGTTAGTATTCTCCACTCTCCGTTCTCACATACCGTACTTTCCTTTCCCATGTTCACTCCTCTTTGTCAACACCCATGTTTCCCCTCCATATGTTACCACTGGTCTCAAGGAGCGTTTCTCCCACAGTGACACAGCAAGCGAGTTGCCCTACTACTGTGTTACAAAAATGACCTTCAAATAAATATCAGACTTCTAACACTCTTCCTAAATAATTCTGCTTGTCTCCCCTGCTTCTATCTAATACTCATAATTTGCAGTAGAAGGAACTAAATACATGCAATTTTTACATGGTCAACTGAAACCAATCCTTGATCGTGGCTTGCAAGAAAAATGCTCTGGACAATACATTGCCTAGCTCAGGCTGTTCCAGCCAAGTAACTCGACCGTGAGCAGCGGAGTTCTCGCCGCCTTACTTGAGTAAACCTGTAACATGCAATACAGCTCTGCTGTGGGGGGCTGCCGTCACTTCGCGGTGGATACATCATGACTGACAGCAAGCGCATGGTCTTGTATTATGACCTTCGCCCGGTGTCGTATTGGCTATCACCCCCAGTCCCTCTCCAACTGTGCTCCGAGCATCACTGCTGAGTACTGGCGTGTACGCGTACTCAAACACATGGATTTGGAACAGCCTGGCCTAGCTGATAGGAACGCTACTACGTGAATATGTACCATTTTTAGCAGGCGTGTCTGGTTTTGGTTATATATAGCATTTGGTTTCAGACACAACTTCATGTCCAAGTCAGGGGAAAACATGTTCCTGGCCCATAGAATGTGTGTAGCAATGACAAAATTATCATCATCATCATCATTTTCCATCTCCAGTTTCCCGGGTGCGGCAAACAAGCGCTCTCCATCTTGCCTGATCTCGGTACATCATTTGTTCTTGGACTCATCCCAGTTAAAACTATTCTTCTCCACCTCTGATCGAACTGTCTCTATCCTCCTCACATATACAGGGCCTTTCTCAAATATCTTTTGGCCCTTTTTCCCTTTTAGGAATGTTAAAATAAGTAAACTCATGTAGCCCACTCACCGGGTGGAAGTCTTCAAAATGTACATCAATTCGAATACCTCAATTTCTTGGTAGAGCCAGGATTCAAACCCAGATCTTTAGGGTTGCAACTACAGACATGTGCAAATTATTAGACTTGACACCAAAAGTCTTAATTATATTTCCTTTTAAGAAACTCAGTCAAATGATTTTTTAGAATTTCTTTGTTTGGGCAGTGGTTGTTTCAAACGTCACCATCATTCATTTCATCATAATTATTAATAATTAAATATTAATGTAATTTTTCAAGTCCTTGTACTGCAGCTCGTTCATCAAGATTTTACTTTTTCTTGTCATGTGGGCGACCCATGGTTTAACCCATAGACGTTTAGTTTATCTTTCAGTTTCTTTTACATACCTGTACCAGTAGCACCACTACAGAATTTCAACTACCGTACCGTAATACATTCAAGTGAGCAAGGAACTGTCCTTCATCCATTTTGGTGAACTATGATAAAATATTTGATGTAGTGTAATGGTGTGATTATTGCTTTGTATAACTTTTATAAAAGTTCAGTTTTATCAAATATTTTATAAAATTTCTTTGACAAATTTCTTTGATAGCCCCTTAAAACAACAATTACCACCAATAGACCAAACCTAATGTTCTTACATGTTATTACATCAGGAGAATTAGTCACCATCACCACCTACATGATCACAGAGTTGGGTGGCAGGAACATAGTTGTCTCATTTTATATTCTTCTCGTCATGAGAAGAAGAGTTCAGTATGTATAAACATGCCATGTGTTATTATTTACTTCATGTTGCTGATCTGTCTTACTTGTGTAACTTGTAGCTCACCCTATGGGTGTCCTCTAGACACTTGCTGTACCAGTGTGCAAAATAATTAAAAAATAAACAAGGTATTAATTTTTGTTTGTGAATGAGAATACAATATGAGTCTCTTTTCGAATTGAAATGATTGTAAGGCTGATCGTTTTGTAATGCTCTCAGGATTGCCTCATTTGTACTGAAGAGAGTCATGGTACAGCCATAATCAATAGTGAAGTTAATTCTTGCCATGTTACGCATATACTTTGCCTTCATTGAATCGTCTCAAGATCAAACTCGCATCAGTCTCTCAATTCCCAGCTATTGTTATGAACTTGTGGCTTTTACCTGGAAGCTGCCTTCGACAGTTAGAGAAAAATGTTAATTAATCCATTATAATAATAATATCGTATGGTTTCGGTTGCTGGGTGCAAGCTTTGTTATTTGACACCCAGAGGGCAGCTCGCATGTCGAATTTCATTGTTCCTTGGAACGCTATGAAAGTCAAGGAGGTTAGATATCTAAGCTCCTTGACACTACAGCGCTTTCTAGTAGAGAATGGAGGAACTTTATGTTACCAGAAAATCCCAAGATTAATTTTGCCATTATGAACATGGTCTACTGAATTCAAATGGGTTCTTTAACATGTCAACAACGTATGACATGCATGTCGTGATTTTTGTCGCCTTTCAAAAATCACTTACCATGCCAGGAGCGAACCTGCAAGCTTGGGGTTGGTAGTCTGACACGATAACCACTCACCGACCGTGGCCAGCTATTAATCCATTAATATACTGTATACATAAACACTTACTTCTTCTGCTTTTTTTTTTTTTTTTACAAGATTATTACTTGCAACTCCTATTGTCAGGTCTTTAGTCTTTGGACTGGTTGGATACAGCACTCCATGTCTCCCTGTCCTGAGCTAAACATTTCATCTCTACATAGCTACATAGCTTACATCCGAGGCAATCTGTTTAACATACTCTAACCTTGGTCTACCCCTACAGTTCTTGTCCTCGACCCTTCCTTCCATAACTAAGCTTGCCATTCCTGGGTGTCTTAGTATGTGTCCTACCAACGTATCTCTTCTCTTCATTAGCAGTCACCAGAAACATCTCTCCTCTCCCACTCGTCTTAACACCTCTTCATTTGTTACGCTATGTGATCTTCATCATTCTTCTGTAACACAACATTTCAAACGCTTCAATTCTCCTCTTTTCTGCTGCACCAACAGTCCAAGTTTCACTTCCATAGAGCGCCATGCTCCAGACATAGGCTTTCGAAAATTATTTTCTAATACCTAAATCTATATTTCGCACCCCCGCTGGAAGACTGCCACAAGTCAAAAAGGACACATTTTCAGGAGCAGCATTTAAAGATGTTGAGCTAATGGGAAAGTATAAATATTAACATAATTAAAATGAAAGTAATATATTACTAACTTCTAACATTGTCTAGTACTAAGTTATACAATAACATACAAAGTTCTTTCATGGATTATAATTATGTGTTTTAATAAAAATAATAATAATTTTCAGTTATGGCAGTTTTCTATTTAGTGCCGTAGAATTGCTATTTATAGGATCTGAGTTGTGGCAGTTTTACAGGACACAGACTTGATCATAGGCATTTATAAGTACCACATACTTCAAAATTCATGTTTTTTGACTTGTGGCAGTCTTCCAGCGGAGGTGCGATTTGATGTAACAGATTTCTTTCCTGTAGAAATGCTTTCCTTACCTGAGCCAACCTACTTTCTATATCCTCTTTGCTTCGTCCATCACTGCTTCCTAAGTAACAGAAGTCTCTTGCTTCCTTTAGCTTTCCACCAGCCAATTTGACTTCAATAGGGGTTTCTGATTTCATTTGGTTGCATTCAATTATTTTTGTTTTATAGGAAGTTCTTTTAGTGTCGACAGATGCAATTAAAAGGCCAAAAATTGGCCGAGACATGCACAATATATTAATGAGAATTGAAATGAAAACATAGTTTGTTTTGATGAGGTGGAATATATTTTTCAAAAGATAAATACTATTTATCATAAAACACGCATACAAGGAAAGACAGAACAAAGCCAACGAGGTCCCGGAGCAAATAATGGACACCGAGACGATGAAAACAGAAGCCTGGAAGGGACCGAACTATGAGTTTCGCCATCTGTACACAAGATTCGCCGTCCATGGGTTCCATGGGAAGATATGTCGGAACAAAACATACCACGAACCGGAGAACGACTGCGTCTGTGAATTATGCAACAAACCATGCCCAAGTATCACTTGCTGAAATGTGGAAACAGAACCCAGCCGCTAAACACGCTAACGAAAGACTGGTGAAAAACAGAAGTAAATATGTAAACAAATGTTTGTAAATTAATGTACACATTGTGTTTAATAAATTATTACAATAAAATAATTGTAAGCAATGCTCGAGGTGCCGGAACTGTAACCTTCTGGGCAGTGGCGGCTGGTGAAGAAACTCAGTTATGTGCGGTTACCCATCCCCCCTCCAAAAGATAAAAATATTTAGAAACAATTTATAGAACCACTCAGAATCACTCAAGAGGCTTTACACTGAACAAACTCAACACACATACTAATTCCTCATACAGAATTAATTAAATCCACAATAACACCTGTAATGACGTTACAAAATAATCACAAACTCAGAAACATTTCGTGTGAGCGTGCAAAAACAGAACTTCTCAGTGTTACCAAAAGAATTAAAATGAAACCAGCAAAGCCGTAATGCAAAATTACATGTTTAAAAACTAGACATTTTGTAATTTTAAAAAATCACAATATCATGTCCTTATTTTGACGACATAATAATTATAATTTGTATAGGTCATTGATTTACAAAATAAAGACTGGGTAATTTGGGAGTATTAAAAGACCTTCTGGTGGTAACAGCTGATGGCTTCCTCTATATTTGCCCCCATTTGCTTTGAGCGATTCCCTCTAAAATGCTACCACAGAGTCTAGAAGGTGCCTCCTGACACGTTCTCATTTCGTGTGACCAGTGCTGCCGCTCTGTGGTCGAACGAAGAATCGCTGTGATGTCTTGGCCTGAGGGCTTGGCTGTTCTCCCGACAGCACAACGGGAAAATTGGACACGCACACGCAAAAGGTAGAGTCCGTGTTATTAGCTGTAGAAATTCTTGCTGAGCTGCGATCTACACAGCCAGTACCAGACACAGAGTGGAGCGCATGACTACATATCTCATTGTAAGGGAAGTTGAAATATTTATTATTATTCTTTGTCTGACGTCTTTTTTAATGTGCTCTATTTGATAGATAATATTATTAAAGTAAATAATTTTCAACTAGAACAATGTGCAGCCACCTCTGCTTCTGGATTATTCCAAATTATTGGCCTAAAAAAAAAAGAGATCTTTGGTCATACAAAAACTGCAACATTTTATACAATTTCAAATGTTATATTGCCAAACAAGTACAAAAATGTGTTGTAATAAAGTAATAAAGCAGTAAAAAATGCACAGTTTCATGATTGTTTAAGTTGTCTGCCCATCCTAAAAGATTCAACATGTGTTCATCATATTTCTTGTCTTTTGATGGCTATTGCTGAACGGTGTCCACACACAAGCCAAGAGTCAACATACTTAGCAGGTCCATTCATCTTAACAAACAACAGGCCAGAAACTGTTACTGTATTCAGTGTGTGATCATGAGGTCCGTCTGTGAGAAACCTTTCTCACATTTGCTCGACGATATGGCTATCAAATTGATTGACTGTTTCAACGGGCTGAGACTTTCCAGGAACACTTGCTGCATTCTGTCATTGTACTGTAACTGTAATAAATAGTGGATATTGTTGTTTGAGTCTTCAGTCTTTTGACTGGTTTGATGCAGCTCTCCCTGTCCTGAGCTAATCGTTTCATCTCTACATAGCTACCACACCCTACATCCGAGGCAATCTGTATAACATATTCTAACCTTGGTCTACCCATACAGCTCTTATCCTCGACCCTTCCTTCCATAACTAAGCTTGCTCTTTCTGGGTGTATTAGTATGTGTCCTACCAACCAATCTCTTCTCTTCATTAGCAGTCGCCAGAAACATCTCTCCTCTCCCACTCGTCTGAATACCTCTTTGTTTGTAACCCTATCTACCCATCTGATCTTATCATTCTCCTGTAACACCACATTTCAAACGCCTCGATTCTCCTCTTTTCTGCTGTACCAATAGTCCAAGTTTCACTTCCATAGAGCGCCACGCTCCAGACAAAGGCTTTCAAAAATGACTTCCTAATACCTAAATCTATATTCGATGTCAATATGGATTGTCAATAATAATATCTTATCATATATTCGAGATGGCAGATGAAGCCTATATAATAGTCTTATGACTAATGCAAGCCAGGTATCATATGTGTTTCTCCCCTCTTACAAAGTTTCGTGTTAATTACAGAATTGAATTCTGAGTTATTGATTTTTTAAGTTTTAATATTATGCTCAGCCACCATCTTGAATATATTGTGGCGGTGTTCTTTTGCCTCTGGCATATAAAAGCCACTTTAATGCTAATTGTATCTCTAAAATATAATAGTTATTTGTTTATATACAGACGGGTCCAGAAAAATGTAGACACTCTTTGATAGTTAATATCTTTGGAACGTTGACATACCGTTACAATTCTTACGCAGTAGCATAGTCCATTGTTTTCCATGTTTTCTCAACAGTTGAAGAAGGTTACATGACTGGCACGACAATCTTAGCACGTTTTCCAGCAGATAACAGTGCAGCAAGGAATGAAGTAAAATTGTCGTTTGAGCAACGCAAGGCTGCATTGAAGTGGTACTGGAAGTACGAAAACATGATGGAGGTACAACGGCAATGGCGTAATGTGTACGGAACTCGGCCACCAACACGTACAACAATTTATCGTATTCGGGATAAATATGAAGCCGACGGTACTGTTCAGGAGATGTGTAAGGAAAGAAAGGCCGAACAAAAACATCTACAGGTCCAGCTTCCAGCAGTGCTGTGTTGCAACATTAAACCATGTCACCTAAAAAATCTGTGAATCAGGGTGCACGTGAAAGCCGGGTAAGCCGATCAAGTGTACGACGAATTCTGAAAGCTGCAAAGTGGAAAGTGTACATTCCAAGATCGCTGTACGCTTTGAAAGAGGACGACCCGGATCGAAGGATTGAGTACTGCGAGTGGTTCGGAGGCATGCTTCGCGAGGATGAACAGTTTGCAGGGATGGTTATCTGGTCTGCCGAGGCGCAGTTCAAACTGAACAGTACTGTGAACCGCCACAACTGCGTGTACTGGGCTCCTGAAAATCCTCACGTTCACGTGGACAAACATGTTAATCTACCGGGTGTTAATGTGTGGCGTGGTCTGTCATTGCGCGGTTTGATTGGCCCATTCTTCTTTGAAGGTACCATAACTGGTGAGGTGTATCTTCATATGCTGCAAACATCGATTTTACCTGCCATCCGAGCGGTATTTGGAAATGAAAGATTTTACCTCCACCTCACTACCATGGAGATGTCAGAGCCTACTTGGATGAAAATCTACCTGGTCGATGGATAGGTCGGAGAGGAGCTATTGAGTACCCACCACGGTCTCCAGACCTTACTCCTCTTGACTTCTACCTATGGGGGACCTTGAAAAATGAAGTTTATCAACAGAAGCCAGCTACACTGAACGAGCTACGAGAAACCATCGAGGCGTCCTGTGCGACTATCACATCGGCAACACTGACAGCCGTAGCCCGGTCAGCAGTTCAGCGGCATCAACATTGTTTGGTGCTAATGGGGGTCACTTTGAACACATGAAATAACCTTCCCCCCATGCAAAAATTGTAACGGTATGTCATTTTGTTCCATAGATATTAACTATCAAAAAGGGTCTACATTTTTCTGGACCCCTCTCTATTTTATAATTTCAAGATGGCCGTTGCACGCTATATTCGGTGTGATATTACTATGAATGGTAGTGAGGTCCTCTCTTGCCAAATTTCGCATTATAATATTTGTGCTATTATATCGTGAGTCATATATATTCAAGTCTTAAGAATATGCCCAGCCGCCACTGTGAACGTATGGAGTCGCTGTTCTTTTGACTTGGTGACAGGAAACCACATACGGTACAATGTTCTACATTACTGTTAATTTTCGTTGTTGTATACTTAAAAATACTTTGAGGTAATCAGTATGCCTAGCTGCCATCTTGAATCATAGAAGTCTCTATTCATTTGCTTCAGGCATACAGAGCGACTTATAGGGTTATTTTCTTTTTTCTTTCGAATAACCCATTTGGAGGGTACGATGAATCAAGGTTGGCTATTGTCCAATGTATTCAATTTCCTTTGTTTCCAAATTTTCTTCATCCTTCTGGAGTGTCGATCTTTCTCGTCTTGAGTCCACTTTCTGTGAGTTGTTTCTTCCTTTCTTAAAATTCTGCCTTTTGAATATCTTCTCTGAAGAGTGATCTGTTTGCCATTGTGTCTGTCTGAATTATGGCATTTGTCAAATCTTTGACAATTTCAATGAACCATGTGGGTTTGGATTTGTAACTAGTCAGTAAGTTGAAGATCTGTTTAGTTAGTCTACTATTTTCCATTCTATAAATGTGCCTGAAAAACTGTAATCTTCTCTTTCTCATTAAATCTGTTAATTTTTGACATTACAAATATAACTCTCTATTTGATCGTAACCTATATTCTGCGTTATTATTTCATTTAGCTCCCAGTATTTTTCTCAGAATTCGTCTTTCAGTCTTCTCTAATTTGTCTAAATTACCAAATCTTGTTAATTTAAGTGTTTCTGCCGCATACAGAGTTTCAGGTCCAACCACTGTTTGATAGTGCCTTAATTTAGTGTTCCAGGATAAGTTTTATTAATTATATATATCTTTTGTCATATGAAAACACCTTTGTAATTTATGCATACGCATTTCTATTGCTGTCTTTTCCTGTGAGTCGTTCATTATCCACTCTCCTAGGTATTTAAAGGAATTTGTTTCACATACTGAACTGTCATGAATTGTGATACTTTTACGTGCATCGGTGATGTTTGTCATGAAGTTAGTTTTTTCAAATGATATGTTACTACTAAATCTTGTTATTATAGCTCTCAGATACCAAAAGTTTATAATTTATTTGAAAATTAGTGCCACAGTGCACTATATTCAGAGAAATAATCTTTGGACTAAT
Source organism: Meconema thalassinum (assembly GCA_946902985.2). Lineage (NCBI taxonomy): Eukaryota > Metazoa > Arthropoda > Insecta > Orthoptera > Tettigoniidae > Meconema > Meconema thalassinum. The sequence continues at coordinate 39,184,269 of OX336394.1, forward strand.
GCAAGTGTTTGTGGAGGTGTTCCTCCTCCAGTAAGCTAAGATAGTACTAACCTGTTGTTTGTGCAGCTGTCCTTCCTCGAGCTGTTTCCCCATGTCCTGGGCCACATCTTCCAGTTCCTTAAGCTGGATCTGCTTGCCATTGATCTGATCCATCAGCACTGCCAGCTTGCGTTCTTCCTCGGCGTTCACCGCGTCCGTCAGCTTGCTCTCCTAAACACCATGTCAAGATATAACAGCTCTGTACATGGGGGAAATGAGGTGGTAGAGAAAAGGCATGATCTTACATGGTTCACGTGTTTGATTTTGATCCTCAAGTCCTCCATCTTCCTCTGCAGCCTGATGCGAGTGTTATGGGTTCCTCGTTCACTCTTCTTCTCCCTGGCCTCCGCTCCGTCCACGATGGCATCTCGGCGCCAGACGCAGTGTTCCAGATCTTGTATGAGTTTATCTTGAGCTCTGCAGAGCTGAGAGAAGCGAACCTACAAGCACAAGTGCCTCATGTTGGTTTCTAATTTCTACACCGCTCACCCTAAAGCTAGTGAAATGATCTAGAATTTGGGTTGGGAAAGTTTGGCAGTTAGTTTAGAGCAGTCGTTGTCAACCTGGTGCTTGCGAGCACAAACTCCCCTCAAATCCATTCTTTAAATCAAATTCTGCTGCACAAACCAGGATGATAACTTCGTGTTTTCATTACAAAATTTGACAATCAGAAAATTTATAATTTTGTGAATTATAAATAATATAAATGATTGGACCTCCCTATTTTATGAGTAACATGAAAGACGACTGTCCACACGTAAATGTACCTTACCTGCATGAGTCATGCAAGCAGTTGCAGCATGCCTGATGAGCAGTGAATCCCTAGCTATTTCAGCACTGCTGAGGGAGAGATAGGAAACGGAAGGAGAGGCACATGCTTGCTACATCACTATAATAATACCATATTGGCCCGAAAATAAACCGCCCCCGCATATAAGCCGCACCCTTAATATTCAAAGAGGAAAAAGGAGAAAAGGTTATGCCCAAAAATAAACCGCATCTGGTTTAAGGGAAGACACATTTATTTTCTTGTACAGTAGAGTCTCGAAAACTCAGCCTAATGTGGACCAAAGGCTGGCCAAGTTTTTGAAAATGCCAAGTTATCGGAAATGTGGTTAAAAAGAATAAGTATGAGTGTTTCCTTAGAAAATACAGTGCTGTACTTGTATGTATTGTTTGCTTGAGAGTATAACAGCCCAAATACCGTTAAAGGAAAAGTATGTACTTTATGAAGAGCCTTGACGACATGAAAATTAATTAATACACAGCGTACAGTAATTTACCCGATTAGACAGACCTCCGAAAAATAATTTATGAGGGCATAAAGCATAAAAGCATAAAATTAACTAGCCGACTGCAAAAACTGGCTACTTTTTAAAGAAATGCGTAATGTCCTGTTGTGTTCCGCACTGCACTCTGCATTTTGCTGCTGCATCAAGAAAACTATGAAGGAACATAAAGTCCATTACCGACGCACCTTGTTGTTCAAAATACTGAAGGGCGGTTACGACAGTCTTTAGTCCCTCACTTTGTGATATTTTAGGAGCTTTTAAGGCAGAGTCTTCAATGTCAACCTCTTCATCATTTTTCAGCATTTTATCGTTAAATGTGACAGCAGCAATAATTTCTGCATCTGACATGTATTGCTCAGTATCATCCTGGAACCCCTGTTCGACGTCATTTTCATGGGCTTCTGCATACCTAGGAACTCTTTTCAGGAGGTTGAGTTAAGTTTTTTCGCCCTGCCAGGGTGTAGCCAAATTATCCGGACTGCCGGGTTATCGAGTGCCGAGTTTTTGGGACTCAACTGTACTTCCCAACATGTAAACATTTTTTTCTGACATCTGTATTTTCTTCCAGCCTCTCTGTTGGTTGTGCTCTTGGCATAACGCACAACTGCAAGTTTTGAAGGCTGCATCATTAGCATGCCGAATTCCTTTGCTTGATGAAGCTTTTCGCTCTATCGGTAAATGATCGCTCATTTCTGCGTTAAACAGGCTTTCTTACAGATCTTACTGAGACTGAGCTACCGTAGATTATTCAAGGTTACGAAACAATACTGTGTTACCGGATAACAATGTCACCACCAAAACAAAAGTTCGCATTGTTGTCATTAAATTCCGCTAGTTTCTCTTACAGACTGTGTTGTTGCTGTGTTCTTGATAATGAGCATTCCTTTTTAAACAGTACATGACATATAAAAGTGTAGGTAGGGAAAATAAGCTGCACCCAGAGTTTTTACCCAAATAATTTTAATAAAATGTGCGGCTTATTTTCGGGCCAATACGGTAATAATAATTATTATTATTATTGTTATTATATATGAAATTTACATTAAAATACAAAACCATCACCGTCGGACTCCTTGCGAGCCAGTGACACTGATGATAGCACTGGATCTCAACATGTTCAGAGAACATAGACAAAACCCTATTATTTTATTCAATTTAATGTTGCTCGGATACTTGGTGGTGCTCGCAGTCTCAGGGTGAGAACGCCTGTTTTAGAACAAGATTGGGGGGGGTATGCATTTAGCTTACAAGAGAATGCATGGGAAGACGTTCGTTGGAGTTGGGAATTGTATGGGTATATGGAGGGTGATCAAATTATTCATACCAGTGGAATAAATACAGGGGCAGTAGCGGCTGGCGGTTTGAAATTATGGGTGTGCACTGTTTTAAAAGATTATCTAAATTTGATATAAATGCATGCTTACCTAAACATACAAAATAACAGCTTCATTACGATGTCACGATTTTAATAACTTATTGCTTATGAGCAATGCATTAAATATTTATAAACGAAATGTTTTACTTTGAAAACTGGTCAACGCAAAATGTTACTTTAACATTATTGTATTTATAGTAGGTGTTCAAGAATTGAACTTTAAACAATTATAGCTGATACCGTAATGTATAATTTACCGTGCCAATCCTTCCTATTACAGACATGAATCCAATGCTGGGTGGACAGTCTGAAATTTTCTGATATTTACTCTGACAAAGTCACTCACATTTTCCCCAAGTTTACTAATGGCACTTTGAGTCTATTTACAAGAAAATTTGTGAAATGCACAGATTAATTATTAAGTAGCCTATATGGCTTGAAACAACAATGAATATACAATGTAAAACCCTAAATTACGCTTGAATCACTTTTCTGTGATTCTTTCTCCTCTCCTTCCGGAAGTCCTCACGCATGTACATAACTTCTAATTCTGTTCTCAATTTGGATCTGTCAACAAGAGGATAGGCTCGGCGAGCTTGGAAGACAAGGGCGATACAAGCAGCAGCGAAAAGTCACAACCTTCCAAACTGCGCGTGATTTGCTACTTGGTACACTAATTCTCCAACAGATAGTTCGGTAGTTGTTATTGAAGCCCGTGTCTGAGTAATGGTCAAGACTTCGTCTGTCACTTGTCATTAGTTGTGAAGGACATGGGAAATTAAACTGAGCATGCGCAATTCTTTCTGCCAGGCAAGGATGTGGCTCCGCTGCTGTTATTGTTAACACACTCCCCTTCTTACCTCACTGCAGCCGTATAGCCTAAAGTCTGACCCAGTCTGGCTACAAAGCTGCAACTGGCGAACGGCGATCACTGGGCGATACCCTAGCCAACATACAGCGAGGAGTGGCACACGCGGTGTACATGACTTTTGTTGACGCGTAATAATACCATAAAATCATGTTGTTATTTACATATTCCTGCTTATAAATCTAAAATGCAAAGCTAGGCTAATATTGCAAGAATGGGTGTGCACTGGCTCCTGGGCGAATACCCAGAAACCGCCACTGTACAGGGGCCAGTATGAATTTGTGGAGGGAAGGGAAATAGTACGGAACCATTTTCCAGGGGACATTTTTTGCCCTATCCCTCGTAATATTCTGAGCTGTATTCTTATTATTTATTTATTTGTTTTTACAGAAAATTAAACATATCAGTTCAAAAAGATGGAATATTGGCTTTCACAGGCACGAACACTAAGAGCCCGCTGATGAGCCAGCTTGGTGTCTTAAGCGAAACCCATACAAGGCACGGCACAAACCTGGAAAAATTGACGAGTTTTAATATCAGTTCAATTTTCAGAGAAACTGAAATTAATTGTTCAGGCTTCCCAATCTATTTTGGAAGGAAGGAAGATTGTAGTTTTATGTGACCGTGAATCTTGTGATTATGAGCCACGGGACCTCCTTTTTACGTGGAATCCGAACCACAGGACATGGCATTTCACATCGAAAATCTCACATGCATTGACCGGGAATCGAACCCGGACCGCCTTGGTGAGAGGCATACAGCTAGACCGCTGAGCCACCATGCCCCCCCAATCTATTTTGTACATAGCACCAAGTTAATAGCTCAAGTGTTTTCCAGACATTTTAGACCCCTTTATTCAGTATTATTTATGTTTGTGCTTTCTGTGATATTGCTGATGAACTAAGACCCCACCATATATTTCACAGATTGGAACCAAATAATTATTATTTTTTTGATGATTTTTAGGGGTAAAAAAATATGGCATTAGCTTAAATAGTTTGGTAATACCAAGTTTTTTTGGTCATTTTCTCGGTTTCGTTTATGATGCACTTTGCAAACGGACTACTCATATTCAGAACCGAATTTCTAAATAGGCTAAGTAGGCTGCAGCCTAGAGCAGCAAACTTTCAGGGGCAGCAGTTTGGCAAATTATTCAAAAGTTGAAATGAAGTATTTCAGACGTTAATAATATTTTCCGTACGAATTTAAAAATATGTTTTAGTCCTTCTACATAGCCTACTTTCTAAAACTATAACATAATACAGATTCACAAATACAACAAAAACACTTTCATATGAAGAGGTTATTAACGAGTTTGCCATTAAGGAATCTCGTAAGAAAGCTATGTAAATTTGAACATCACGATTATGTGGGTTGAGTTGTTTTAGAGAAGTTGGTATATTTTTCAAATAAGCCAGTAATTAACTACATTTTGTTTAATTTCATTTAACCGCGTAGGATAACCTAATTCAAATTGAACACAGTTCTTCAATTACGCAAAAGATAGTCATTAGCATTAAAATATAAGAATTTGTGAAAAAATGTGATCAGTGATCTCCAAGAACAAATTAATTAATGAAGTTGGAAACCCATATCATTTTTTAACGAATCTTAGAAGTAAGTAAAAAAAAACAAGTAAAGCATTAAAATGATTGTAGGTTTATCTAAACTAGGACTAAATGAACTTTATGTTTAAAAAAGTTGAAAACGCCAATGAACTCTATCCCTTCGTTGTATACAAAAAATGTATTAAGCAAATATGAACTATAGAGGGGGTGGCAAATGAAGTTTAGCCTATAGGCGGCTTACTCTTAAATCCGGCCCTGCTCATATTCAGTTTCCAAGTCAGCACACAATGCTATAGCACTAGAGTAGTGAGGTTATGTTACCTGCATGCGATGAATCTCACACTTCATGGCACCAATCTCTCCTTCTTTACTCTTCTCTTTATCAAGGGTTTGTTTTGTTTCCACAACCATCACAAGTTGCTTCTCCCAAGACAAGGATTCTTCCTGTGCTTTCAGGAGAGCTTCAGCAAGTTGCACTTTCTCTTGTTCCAAGTCGGAGAGTTCAGCTTGAAGCGTCAGACATGCCATTTCTTCATCCTATAAAACAGGCAGATTTGAATTCTCTTTTATTGTACTTGTTACTGACAAATGGAAGCATACAGCTGTTAGTTTGTGTATTATACAAAAATTACAAGCAATTTAGATGGAAGATAGAGAATTAAAATATCTAAATCAAGTAGGACTCGAACCCATGAACCCAGACATTTGAATTCTCTACCTGGCCAGAATAATATAATCAAGTACCGGTACACGTTTGTGAATGCAAATACATTTGCCATTGGAAACAAATGTTTTAAATATCCGTATTGATGTTAGAATTAAACGTTTAAATTATACGCCAAATCAATACATAAACAAATATATATTTTATATATTAGTACATGTTTCGACCCACAGTGGGGTCATCCTCAGCCTAGAAAGAAAATCAATTAAGAATTGGAAAACTAAAATGGCATATGCGCCTTAAATCTAAATTAAAATGAAAATTAAAGATAATAATAATAATCAATGAATAATGACATGCCTCCTATAATTTGATAAATACTTAATGTATGCAGTACATATGGTACTACGGGAGAATTTTCAACACGACGGTTGCATTAAATCAGCATATACATAACCTAACACTGTTTGGCAATTTTAAAGTGGAACTTCTGATACCGCAATTCCATCTCAAGATTCCCGGTTTCTCTTCTCAACGTTTTGGACATTTATTTGAATTGCCACATATCCATATTGGGCATTTCAACTCAAATTCTTGTACGAATTTCCCAATTTCTACATCCCATACAACGAGGTTATTTCATGTCATCATAATACTGGTTGGCACCTTTTAAAAATCGTTAATAGTCTCCGTATTGAAGAGGATTCAAGTTATTTAACTCAAGGGCCGAGCTGAATTATTTTATTGATTTTCTAAATTATTTTGTGTATATTTTGATAAAAAATTTAAAGCTTAACATTCTTACACTCACCGTCTAATAATTCTTATTTCTAACTACTTTTTTAAAATTATTGTTAAAAGACCAATCTTATATTTATTTAATTAATACTACTTTGTAAGGATATCCATTTTTATTACTATATTTTATCAATTATCTTTAATTTTCATTTTAATTTAGATTTAAGGCGCATATGCCATTTTAGTTTTCCAATTCTTAATTGATTTTCTTTCTAGGCTGAGGATGACCCCACTGTGGGTCAAAACATGTACTAATATATAAAATATATATTTGTTTATGTATTGATTTGGCGTATAATTTAAACGTTTAACACGTTTGTGATGCTATTTTTCTTGGTGTTCTGCATATCTCTACCCTCTGCTTTCCTAAATCTTTCCCATTTCATATTTTCTTAATCCATCCCACAGATATTTGATACTGTACTTGCCGATTTGTTGGCTTTTCCGTTTGTAAAGGATCTCTATTTGCAAGTTGTATGAAAACAGGGGCTCTTTCCCAGGGCGAATGATTTTTTAACTTTCCCATCATAATGAAGATTATGTTGAATACACAAATAACTATGATCAGTATAAATGAAAGGATTTTTAGCAAAGAGCAACCACAAAAATTCACTCTTATCTACAATACCGCTATAATCAAAAACCTACAGAAGCAAAAGACTCACTGAAACACTTAGGCCCGTCTATAATCGCTCACCAAAACCAGCTGAATAACTCCAAGCACACTACAAAAATCATCTTTCTTTTACTAAAATCTTTTATATAGAGGAAATAAAGCTAATCACAGATAAATATACCTTACCTTATCCGGTGCTACAGCCCTGGGTGGGCCTTGGCCTCTTCTGCAATCTTCCGCCATCTGCTTCAGTCCTGAACTGCTGGTCTCCACGGATGAATGTTCTTTGTCCTCAGGTCAGCTTCCACTTCATCATTCCATCTTTCACGGGGCCTTCCCTGTCGCCGTCGTCTTTCCATTCTTGACTTGGCTACTTTCCTTGGCATTCGGTTCTCCTCCATCCTTTCCACATGTCCATACCATCTCAATCTTTGCGCTTTAATAGCCATATTTATATCTGCTATCCTTACTCGTGTCCTTTTCCTTTGCTTTAGTCGTTGTCTTTGATTTCCGTCCGGTTTTCTTGTAGAAGTCTTCTGAACAATAGCTTTTTTTTACAAGGTGAGGCTGTTAACCTCACGCTCAACCCTGGGGGTTATTGATTTTGGGGTGATTTACCCCTAGATAGGTTGCTTTCACCTCACCTATGGAGTTCTACCTACCCACTTTCGACTAACGTTCCTCTCCCTTTGCACCGTTGGAATGTAACTACCCATTCTCATCCGCCTTCCAGCCATTGACGTCCAGTCTTCACATGTGTTTGGTCCGCGAGAGCTATTTTATTCCGCTCAAGTTCGCCGGCAAGCCGGTGAGGAACCACTGTATCCGCCACCTGGGACGCGCCACTTAGGAGTATCACCTCTCCTCCTGCTACGACACCGTAGTAAGTTCGTGGCACAGATAAATATACACATCAAAAAAGGTTTTACATAACACTTGTTTGCTAGGATGCAGAGCGTATGTGGGATTATGGGCAAGATTATTAAAAAAGAGATGGCATTCTGACAAAATATCCTGCAGACTTTATTCATGAGTGAAAAGAAAATTACAAACAGGAAGACATTTGGTCTGTTAAACAGGGACTGATATGTGTTGTAATCTTGCCATCCTGTGACGTTTCAATAAGGAACATGGCCACCATAGGCTCTTACTCGCAGTGGTATACCGCAGATCAAGTTGTCCAGGTCATCTTGAGGCAGGCGATCCCTCTCTTCGACGGTGGCCTCTATGATCTCTTGGCGGGTTATGGGCAATAGCACGCTTCAGCATATCCCAGACATGTTCATGTCTGGTGACATCGCAAGCCATTACATTCTTGCAATAGCGGACTACTGGAGGAAGTTTTGTACCGCCGCCGCTCAATGTGGTAAGTACTGTATATGCAAAACGTTTTTTGATGTGTATACAAGAAAGAATGATCATGATAATCTGGCCAGATACTGTAGCTTGTACACGATGGTCGTGGATATTGCAACCAGAATATTTTTCCTGTGGTTTTCCCACACTCCCTTGAGGCAAACTGTTAACAACTCATGCTATCCATTTATTGAATACAAAACATTCTATATTACAAACTCGACGCAGCATACCAACTATCCCACAATTTTTACAACAAGAAATGCATTTCGAGGAATGCTAAGATCTGTCGCTACAGAACTGCTGTCAGACCACAGTTTCTGTACGCCGCAGAGACCCTCTTGATGAACAGAAAAGGCACCATGGATGACCTGGAGAAAGACGTATCCTCAGGAAAATTCATGGCCCGAGATTGCTCCCAGATGGAACATGCTGTTTGAAATCTAATTCTGACCTGTATCAACAGTTAGAATCGGCCAATACCAGTATGTGACGTAGAAGACAAAAGTTCAACGGGCACCTACAACGTATGAACAGCAATAGGCTTACCAAGAAGATCTTCTCCTGGGTTAAAAGCTACGAGACTGGAAGCCTGTGGCTTAATGAAGTACAGTACTAAAGGACTTGGATTCGGCTGGAATGCTGACCTTGATGTAGAAGGTCGTTCTGAATTTTGTGCTGTGGTCGAGTCTTGTACCCCACCACCTCGATGTGTCCCGGTCACTGCATGTGAGATTTTCGATGTGAAATGCCATGTCCTGTGGTTCGGATTCCACGTAAAACAGAGGTCCCGTGGCTTATGATCGCGAGATTAACGGTCACGTTAAACTACAAGCTTCCACCACCTCGAGTCCCTATATGTCGGAAGCCCCTTTCGCAGGAGAGAAAGGAGAAATTATCAGCAGGACTCAAGAGATATTGGGAAAAGAATAGAGCATCGAAGAAGAACTTGTCATAAGTGTTCGTAGAAGGCTTAAATCAATAATAATTCTGTATTACAATTAGCTTTTCAGCTGCAAGCTCAGTAATCTCCTTGAAGTACCATAATTGTACATATCTCAATCCCATTTCTATAACACCAACAACAAGGTATAAGAAACAGGTTTACCTTATAGTAACTCCCACTTGTAATCGGCACATCTGTGCCGGAGTACTATTTACTTCTAATCTACTGGGAAAAATGTTTCAGTAGTCATTACATTTTGGAGCATTGGATGTGATAACAAATTTTGAAATGCACAATGTCTCATTGTAGGACTCTTCATGCGTGCAAATGTGTCCTTTCATGTGGGGGAAGTCAGACCATGTTGACATTAATGGTTATTCTTAGCAGTATGGTATTTTTAAAATTATTTTGCAAATTTACTTGGATTTTTCCTCCTCTCCAACATATTGCAAGATCTGTAAAACATTGGGTATGTTCCAAATTGTCTGATTGACAACTTGTACAGACAGCACAATAACCCATATCAGTAGGGATCAGATTTTTAGGCTTATAAAATTGTCAGTTTAGGTTTCCAAAACCATGAAATTATTTTTTTTCTTTTTGATGTGTAACATCTTTCCACTCGGTTGCTGGATATTTTTAGTGGGAGTGATTTTGGAAAAGGGACGGAAGTGGGACGAAAATGTGTAAGAGAAAACAGTGAGCGCGCGCGGTGGCGGAGATTGGTGCCACGACGTACTGTCGGCCAAGTGGCTATGTGGTATGTATATCGCATACGGTTTACTTCAAGGTTTGGAAGCCCCTTAAAGATAATCCTACAATAAATAATACCACGACGTACCTCGCGCATGCACAATGGTCAGGATTTGGCACTGGAGTTTTACAAGTAGTTATTTCAATGACCAACAGAGTTCACTGTTAACAAGGGATTTGCACTCCCGGCAGACACATAGTAGAATAACATGTCAGATGTTACACATCATATGCGACTACTGTAAGGCTCGTAATTTTTTTCCTAGGGTTTAATAGGTAGAATAGGTTTTTATGTTTAATCCTAGAATACAAACCCTAATTTAGTAGTACATAAACACAAACCCTCGTAAAATTTACGACTATTTATTTCCATGATGAATAAAATGTAATTGCACACAAAATATAATATAAGAAGCATGTATTTACATGGAAGTTATTTTACAGAGTGTTAACTCCTAGGATTTCAAGTCCCTGGTGTAAAGCCCAGGGGCAGTACCCCTAAGACCCACCCCTTCATCTTTTCACCAAAACCACCCTCATAGGCATACCATAAGCCTCACATACTTCTTCAACACAAGCAGGCCCAGCAATACTGCTGACAACCACGCTTACATAATACATACATAAACACACTATCTGGAGCAGCGACGGTGAGGAAACGCTGACCAAACAGTGAAAGCCAATATACCATCTTTTTAGTGAGGGAAAGCCTTAAAAGCTAGACCCAGAGGAGCCCCATTATCTATTCGTGGCCAGCGGCTCTGCTCCTCCAAGGTCCGTTCCAGCTCTTCACCAGGTGAGAACTAGCCGTGTGCTGAGATTCCTTATTATTGTAACACCTACCCAGAACAATTTGTATTTCACACACTCTGTACTTTGCTTCATACCTGTCCACCACCAAAAGGGACAGTACATCACGCCACTGACCAATAAATACTTGGTCAGTAAACACATACATTTATTACTCATTTTACCCAGTTTTACATCCTTACACCCAACCTGACCTTAGTCCTAATTTCCCCTGACCGTGAAGGCCAGGAACTGCGCCGTCAGGAATCCTATTGTATTCGAGCAAGCAGCCAGACTGCAGCGTGCCGAAGTGTCGACTCTGCACGTGAGCTCGCTAAACGCTCGCTCGTACATAATTGGCAGGCTAGGTTAATAGCCCACTCTTAGACATTCATCCCCTAGCAGGTAAACGCATCCTGTAGGAACGCCCCCCAATAGATCACGTACTCACACCAACACACTACACTAGTAGTCTCCCCCAATTACGGGAAACTGCCCTTTTTCGGAAACATCCCTTAAATTAATACATCTACACTACCCTGTTTATCCCACCCCAACAGAGGGATAAAACAGATTGGTGGAGGCGCCGGGTATCACGCAATAACACATAGATGCCTTCAACACACTTAAACAACTATTGACCACCCCGCCATTACTGCAACACTTCCGTAGTGATAGGCCCACATTTCTACATGTGGACGCAAGCCAGTATGGACTGAGAGCTGCCCTATTACAGGAAGACACGGAGGGGCGCAAACGGCCAGTGGCTTATGCCAGTAGAAAATTAACGGCCGTTGAAACCAGATACTCTGCCACAGAGCGCGAAATGGTGGCATTTTCATGGGGAGTGAACTATTTCCGGGTATACCTCTATGGTATCCAGTTCACGGTAATGACTGACCACGCGAGCCTGCTTTTTTGGGACAAATTCAAAAACCCAAATTCGCGCCTCAATAGGTTTATATTCCGTCTTTACGAATATAACTTCGTGGTCAAGCATAAGAAAGGCGCTACACACATAGATGCAGATGGGTTATCTAGGCTGCCAGTAGCCGATCCCCCAGATGACAGTAAGGACCACGAATGGGATGATATGCCGACTTTTGCCCTGACGCTGGTAAACATGAAGCAGGAGCAAGAGCGTGATCCATACCTGAAACAGATTCTAATGGCACTAGAAAACTTGGACAAGGTAGATTCCAAGACAGCACGGCTGTCTAGGCGATTTTTCCTAGACAAAGACGGGGTACTGAAATTTTAACCCACAGCCATGCACGATAATGCACCTATAGCGCTTCCGGACTCATTGAAAGAAAGTATCATGACCGGACACCATAATAGCCCAATGGCAGGGGCACATTTGGGTACGCATAAAACATACCATAGAATCCGGGACAAATATTACTGGGTAAACATGAAGGGCGACACAGACACCTTCGTAAAGACATGTCACATCTGCCAGCGATTTAAAACAAGACCTGGCAAACCTCATGGATTACTCAACCCTATTCCAGTAGGAGAGCTATTCCACAGAATCGGGATAGATGTTAAAGGCCCCATCTCCACATCTGAAAAGGGTAATAAATACATACTTGTGTCTACAGAGTATCTTACCCGGCACATGATTACAAAGGCTGTTCCCAAAGCAGACACGAACAGCATAGCGGAATTTCTATTCGAAATAATCACGCGATATGGCCTATTCCAAACCCTATTATCCGACAGAGGGACTATTTTCACCTCGAGAGTGCTCCAACAGTTTCTGGAGATACTAAGGATAAGGGCATACACAACTACGAGTTTCCCCCACAAACCAATGGGCTCACAGAAAGCATGAATAAAATTATCGGGACAGCGCTAGCCAAGTTCACGGGGGACACAGGGACAGACTGGGATAATTATCTACAGCCCATCACATTCAGTTACAATACTTCGATATCCACAGCCACAAAACACTCTCCACACTCCCTGTTGCACGGCTACACACCCAGAAGTCCAATAGACAATATATGCATCCCCCAGGACACTCTCACAGACAACGCGGCCCGGTTAGAGTATTTGCAGATAGCTCGCATGAACGCCCGAAAGAACATAACCGCGGCACAGAAGAAACAAAAAGAACGGTACGATCGTCAACGAAAGAGTGTGGAATACACACCCGGGCAATTGGTTATGGTTTCCAATTCCGCCCGTAAAAAGAACGTGTCCGAGTTCCTCCTACCACGTTGGACAGGTCCCTTCAAAGTCTGCAGGAAGGTATCTGATCTAAACTATATAGTGAACGTGCGGCATGGACACAAACTCATTAAGAACACTATACACGCCCGCCGTATGAAGGCGTACCACACTCGGAAAACAACACTCACACGTAAGGGCGGGAACACTGCAAAAAGGAAAGGAAGTGACTCCGCTGGCAGACAGGGCAAGAAAGTCAAGAGATAGCCTTCGGACCCCGAGGACCTCACCAGGATACGATCCTGCCACATACATCTAGCTGCCACACAAGCAACCAGAGGGCAGGAGATACAATCACAAGAACGATTGAGCCATTCACAGCACAGGCATAAACACGGGGAGGTTCTTTTACAAGGTAGGTACACCGACACAGGGGTATACAGCAATAGCTTGCTGCCCAAAGTCAGCCTCAAGGGCGCGACATGGCAACTAAGGGGCAGGACACACAAGCACAAGAACGATTGAGCCACACAAGCATGAACACGGGAAGGTTCTTTTACATACAGGGAATACGTGTACCAACACATAAACTACACAAGTCTGACACAGATAGCGTCATCACGATAATAGGGCCAAAAGATCAGGCACGGTCATTATGAAGAAACGTAGGGCATCGTAGACAACATATTTTAAAACCGCTCAAAACATTTGTAGCAAGGTCACAACATAACTGCTGTGCACTACAAATGTTAACTGCCGGACAGGAAACACAGTCCCAACAGCGGCGTTATCACACGAGGTAACCTAATACTTTGCACGCTCAGCGCGAATACGTGACGCACTAGGCGGCTGGAGGCACTCACAGACATAACAGTATTACGGCCGACAGAGTATCATTCACTAGGGATTCAAAACCACACTACGCCCACAAATTAAGACCAGGGCTAACCAAAATTCACACAGGGGACATACTTACAGGGGCGTAGGCCCGTTCCAAGGTATTCGCTATAGTAACCTACTTAGGGCATTAGCGACCCCGGGACTACCAATAGGGGACGTACCGGGAACACCAGGCCTCTACGGAGACCACAAAATACTCTTTTGGACCATAGCGCCCGAAATCTGAATACGGGAGACGCCACGAGCACAGACAAACGCTCACACAAAGTAGGGAACACCACATCTCTACGGCCAAAAGTCATGGCAATCCAATATAAGGGGCATGTAGATTACCCCGGACATAACATAATAGAGCAAGACACAAAGGGGAAGTAATCACGGAAACAAATTCCCAAACAAGCTTAAGAGCGAAAACATGACAAGTTAAAACGTTGGCCTTTCTAGAATGCAAACACATGTCAACACACGGACAGTGGCAGAAGTCACGTTTTGTTATCCTTCCTGCATATCATTGAAGACTTTCCGTACACAAGGACACTAAACACACATACAGGAAGCGCCGCGCTGCAAATAAGCGAATTCCAACGTGTCGCCATACGCTGTTGGCGGAAGAAATTTTTATAGCAGCGGAACGTGACAATGACATACAGACATGATGACACTAACATAAAACAATAACAGTAATGGTATACAGTGACAACACGGATGTTGATACAGGAAGTGAGAGCGGTATTACATTAGGCTCCGCATCATATATTACACAAATATTGCAGACCAGATTGATCTGGGAAGACAGACTATTTTACGCCTATCAGTAACAGCACTAGGAACATGTATAAAAGGTGATAACACACAGTACACGGCGCGTGACAAGTAGCCACGCGATACGAGATAAGCCCTCTCCGATAACACCACACGCGCCGGCAGGAGTCAGCGTTAGGCGGCTCCATACACACAAGCGCGCATCAATTACAGCCACGGCCGCTTCCCTCCCACACGCGCCCAGCACTTAGGGGCAGACAGGCAATTACACGCGAACATACAAACTAATTAGGGGCGGATACAGACAGATTCCATGGAGGAACAACCGCCCCCTAATAATTTATTTTCTTGTTTTTTTTTTCTCCTAAAACCACTACAGGCAATTATGCTATGCCGATTTATATTCACAGCCACATGCTACCCCATCCCACATTATGAACAGGGGACCAGATAGGGCCGTGAACGACACAGCATCACCGCACTTAGACATCATAAGGACAGCCAGAGGGCGGTGCCCACAGACATAAACATTTTACACGACGTGGGAATGACAGACCCACGGGCACTCCACAGATTAGTATTTTGGGAAACACTAGGTGCTATATGGCATCTCAACTCAGCCAGCGTAAATCCCCAAGTGCGGGAAGAAAACACATAACGACCAAGAGAGGATGACAGGCTACAATAGGAGTAGAGGTGGATAATGCCATCAGGATGGCCATAGTACCAGCTACGGGCTACCATCCCCATACCCTTCCTCCTACATACCCCATCACCTAAAACACTATCCAGCACAGACATACAGATACATAAAAACACCTACACTACATTGCAAATTATACATCGGGGTTGATAGACTTCATGCTTCTCACAAAATAAGGTTTGCTACACCTTGGACCCGAACGCCTACACCTGAGTATTAGAGGTGATTCGGAAACAAATATTAAGCGGCGATGCACATCTCTATATAGAGAGATGAGGCCAAACTGATACTAATAAATATTTTATTAAATAATCCCGCATTCAAGGGACATAAACTTATTGTATCCTAGCACACGCCTTATCCTCAAATGAGAGCAGATACGCCTCATATCCATCTCACTGCATGGGATAACCCACCCACACACCAGGGGTTGTATTACTATCACACCCGCATGACATTTTCAAATTTTGCACACCTGGGGAAAACCCACCCCATCCACTCACAGTAAATACCTCCTAATAGCATCATCGGCTCCCGGCCACCATAAACATGGAGTCCAACGATGCACAACCCTCTCCCACCACGCTTTAACCCCAGTCAGCAAATAACACCCTCGGATCCTAATAACAAGGGACCCAACACCCTATAAACCTACTAATACCTCCAGAAAAGTACCAAGGCATCAGCGCTGGAAATCCGATACGGCAATAACAGGCCTAAAGTAGTCACTGCATTTCGAAGATTCTACAACCCCAGAACACTAGGAATTTTACATAATTACACAGTACACAAAAATATATTTACAAATCACACTAAACACTACAGTATCACACTTATTTTCAAAGGAATCTGAATTCACACCATATGGTGACGAAAAGGTAAACGGATGGACAGCAGAAGCGCCACACGAGGACAGAGCTGGAGAAGGCGGCGATGAATCCTGATCCAGTTTAATGACAGATGGACGTAAGGTCGGAGCGCCGATGACTCAGTGCGGGCAAACTTCGGAATCCTGGGAGAACCTAGCCTATCCCTGGGACGAAGAAACTTACGCCCATTATGCACTGCGGTCGTCGAAGCCAGACCTGCAGGGGAGACTTTTAACATCTAGTAGGAGAATTAGCCAGCTCCATATTAGACTCAGGGGACGAACCTAGAGACGACCAACTTGGACTAGACTTTTAGTTAATTTGTAACATAAGTAGCGTTCCTAAAGCGGGGAACGAGTCTTCCATTCGCGTGAAATGAAGGTAGTGCGCCAAGGGTTCAGCGGGACAACCCCTGGCCACGCAAGACCTCATTCGGACATGGGGCGAAGAGGATTCCCGGACGCTACATTCCCGGATGATATTATTTTATCGGATGATTTTTCCCGAACGATTTCCCGTGCCCACATAAATGGATGACACCGGGTCTCCAGAGCTTAAATGGTAACGCAGCGAGCGGCCAGAGATGTAAATGAGGAATGCGGCGAGCACTCACAGCGGCCTGGGCAACCGATTAACAAATATAAAATGGAGAATAATGCCAACATAAGCATATATAAATACAAATGAACAGGATATCCGCGCGAAGCGTTTGCTCCCTAGCAACGCAGTCACACAGGCCTATACACTATACATTAGTTATTAAGGGGGGAAGTCGACAATTAGCATTAAGGGTGCGGAATGCAAAAGGTTTTTTTAGCCTGGCAATTTCGGGAGCAACCGGTGTTTCCAAAATATGCACGTGTGGTGCCCTGAGGGTGGCGACATGCCTCAGGCGATCGCGCCGATCAAAATTCTAGTATGTAAGGCAGTTGCAGTTGAAAGACAACTTAGATTTAAGCAAATTTACCAAGCACTGCTGCAAAACAGTAGCTACAACATATTTCGGCATTAGGTTAAGGACTATTTCGGCATGTATATACAAATATTTTTTTATAGCATTAATTAACATAATCTAGGTTAAGCACACTTTACTTATCATAGGGCGTTCGGCACCGTATAGGGTAAGACCGACACCATATAGATTTAATTGATGGTACTATGCGAACGCAATACAGGGCGTTCGGCACCGTCTAGGATAAGTCCGATGACATGCCAACAATGAACGGTACAGCAACCGAGGCTGACCAACCGCAGTAATACACGAGCCGTCCGAAGAGGTCTCAAGGGTGGTGGCACCATCCAAGCCGACCCTTAAAACAGCGCTGCGCGACATAGGCGCGTATTGGTAATATTTGGCCAAGGGCATTGTTATTAATCATGTATTGTATTTCAGCAAGAGCTCCAACGATACAGTCAACCGCAGAGGAAAAGCACAAGAATGATCATGCTAAGGTAAAGGTGACGTCACGAACACATACACTTATACACTGAGATACACTGGGAAGACGGACAACTACACATCAGCACAAATTATAGAGTAAGATAAACTAAGTGTTAGCCGGCAAAGAATAAGTTAGATTTAGACGGCGCCATATAGAAATGTTCATGCAACATAGCAGACATGAAGGGTATTTTGGTAGTTGATATGTGATCACGATAATCCACTATATATTTTTTCCAGATTAACAAGGAGGCGACATTGGTGGCACAATGCCACATTAAAGTGCACTAATGTATTTACTTTACAGAGAAAAGAAGACATATATGTGCACGCCCCTTGTATATAATCCCCCAAACACAAAAAGAAAAAGAATCAACACATAAATTAAATGTCACACAAACATATACACTTTTCAGCGATTTCAGTCGCGCCGATAAGGTGACGGCGACGCATCAGTAACGCGAAGTGTTCGTGGGACACTGAACGCTACTGGCACAAACAAAATTAGAAAACGCTTAAATAATGAGCGACCTACGGTGGCCAGGGCCAGCGCAGAGTTTGTAAGCGCTCTCCCTCGCTTCCAAGGTGCAATTTTCTCACCCACGGGAGAAAATTCACGATAACTAGGAATTAGCGGCACAGCCACTAAATCACAGCAAAGCGCCGAATAGAACATGTCCAGGAATGAATGGAGAAGGTACGTACGAGGCGAGGTAAGAGAACGGCCAGGTGAAAGTGAGCGAGATAAGGTACCAGGCTCATGAGCGAGACGGAATAGTAATAAGTACATAGATTAGTATTTTATATTACAAGATAATTGTACAAACAACGTAAATTCAAGCCATAAACACAATATCAACGCACAAGTGTATACATACTTACATGGCACACCATTTAACACGAAATATACTGTTTTTCTTTCTTTTATTTCTACTAACGTTACAATTGTGAAGGTGTCCCGTTTCATCCCAACAACAATAAATCATTCTGATATATACCTTTAACTTACACCCTGGGGCACCTGTTTTTTCTATTTTCTTCCACCTTATATGCAATACTTTGCCTATATTTATAGACACAAGGTACATGCAGGGAGCGATTTTTTTCCCACACAGTGGCGGACGACACAACCACCCGTCCAACCATGGTTTTGTTTCCTGCCTGCATGGCACCAATATGCACATACCTATGTATTTTTTTCTTTTCTTTGTTTTCTTACTAACAGCATCAACATCAAGACAATAATGTTAATCAAAATCAACTATGTATATGTACACACCCAAAACCCACCCTCTCTGAGCACACGCTAAACTCACATCACCAGAAGGACAACACGACATCTACAAATCCACACGACACCGAAGAAGAAGAAGAAGAGGGACAAGAATAATAATAATAAGAAGAAGAAGAATCACTACGCCGACACGCCTACTCTATTTCCCGTTCGCGAGGCCGCGAACAAAGGCCGAGGAGGTCTTGTACAGCCCAGGGGCAGGACCCCTAAGACCCACCCCTTCATCTTTTCACCAAAACCACCCTCATAGGCATACCATAAGCCTCACATACTTCCTCAACACAAGCAGGTCCAGCAATATTGCTGACAGCCACGCTTACATAATACATACATAAACACACTATCTGGAGCAGCGACGGTGAAGAAACGCTGACCAAACAGTGGGGGAAAGCCTTAAAAGCTAGACCCAGAGGAGCCCCATTATCTATTCGTGGCCAGCGGCTCTGCTCCTCCAAGGTCCGTTCCAGCTCTTCACCAGGTGAGAACTAGCCGTGTGCTGAGATTCCTTATTATTGTAACACCTACCCAGAACACTTTGTATTTCACACACTCTGTACTTTGCTTCATACCTGTCCACCACCAAAAGGGACAGTACATCACGCCACTGACCAATAAATACTTGGTCAGTAAACACATACATTTATTACTCATTTTACCCAGTTTTACATCCTTACACCCAACCTGACCTTAGTCCTAATTGCCCCTGACCGTGAAGGCCAGGAACTGCGCCGTCAGGAATCCTATTGTATTCGAGCAAGCAGCCAGACTGCAGCGTGCCGAAGTGTCGACTCTGCACGTGAGCTCGCTAAACGCTCGCTCGTACATAATTGGCAGGCTAGGTTAATAGCCCACTCTTAGACATTCATCCCCTAGCAGGTAAACGCATCCTGTAGGAACGCCCCCAATAGATCACGTACTCACACCAACACACTACACTAGTAGTCTCCCCCAATTACGGGAAACTACCCTTTTTCGGAAACATCCCTTAAATTAATACATCTACACTACCCTGTTTATCCCACCCCCAACAGAGGGATAAACCACTGGTGTCTCATTTACAGCAGTTAGTGCAAAGATTTGCTCTATGTTCCTTGCAATATGCGCGGTGACATTCGCTGCAGTATGTTGTTGTCATTCACCTTTTCTGAGCAGGACAGATGTGACAAACAGCTCTTACCAGTATGTATATGACAAGTTGTGCGGTTCTAAATACATATTTCATTCAGAATAGTGCTGTAATTTAACTTTGTAACAGAACTTACCTTGCTAAGTTTAGGATACATAGTCACAAATCGTCGTAAATTTTACGACTCAAGGGTCTTCAATTTGAAATCAACAGACTCACTCTAACAATGCACGCACACTGACGAAGTTCGCGGTATTGTAGGAAGTTACTGAGTAGGACAGCAACGTGACGAGAAAAGCCTAGCAGATAGAGCTGTGTTGCCAAGTATACGTCGTAAAAATTATGAGGGTTTGTGTCCTAGGGTTAAAGTGCAGCAAAAGTTAACACAAACTGCGCAAAGCTTAAAGTGTTAGTAAACAATCTTATTGTAATGGGAGTGTAAATATTTTACATAATGATACGTCTTTTATCTAATTATCACCGAGAACAACTAGTCACTAAGAGTTCTAAGCCAGTTAGAGTACTAAAATCTCACGAAGGTTCAAGTTGGCAGGTAGATTTCAGACAGAAAGAGATATATTTCACCACCTCTCTTCTTCACAGCTAAACTCCAGGGCTTTTTTGGCTTGTGGCACAGCATTGTCAAGTCTCCACCATAGCCTCTGAGAGCAATTGCAGCGACAGTGGACAGAGCTGCATCCAATTGAGCATCATCAGAGATCTGTCAAGTGGTCGAGAACCATCAGCTATTTGTCTGCAGCGAACAGCGGCGGAGTTCTGAAGGTAATCCGATCTAGCTATCATCTTTGTTGGTGCGGGCTACCGCCTAACGTTTGAGTCGCCGGTGGTTTACCAGGGAAGTGAGAGAACAGTTAACGGTGTAAACAACAATAGCATGCTGAAAGTATTTGAATTTTTTGGCAGGTAGGATTTCTCTCGATCAACTAGAGCAGGGAATAAAGACTGTCTTGTGGTTTACTTTTAAGATTTATGGACTAAAATTTCAAATATACTACATAAATGGAACAAAACTGCAATTAGGTATTTTTAGGTACTCACATATCATTTAGTTATTTTAGGTGATACAGAATTCATGAATACAGTATGTATCTTTTGAGTGTGTTTCGGAAATGTATTAAAGTATATTTGCATTTAGAAGTAAGGAAAACAATAGGTAAAATCGTAAGAATGTAGGCCATAGAGTTGTGTACCATTAGATGAAGATTATTGCGTAGGTTCATTATTCAAACGTTCACTTTGATCGCATGATTAGGACACAAGAAATTAAAACTCAATTTGAAAATTGTGCACAGCCACCATATTGGGGTTATATAATTTTCACAAAAGAAAAATATGTATTGTTCGTTGAGCCATATTATATTTAAACACACAATGTGATAATGTTCCGGCATAACTCAACAAATTGCCAGCGTTTCTGCCCGGTGTACCATTGGACCCTTCAGTTGGTAAAAGTTATGCCGGAACATTATCACATTTTGTGTTTAAATATAATATGGCTCAATGGACAATACATATTTTTCTTTTGTGAAAATGATATATTCAATGCCAAGGTAAGGTTATAATTGCTTTGGAGTGGAGCTTTGACTCCTGTAGTGCACTGGCTTTGCTCGTAACATGGGTACACATGTATCAAATACGTCTTGCAATCAGGGCCGGATTTACCCAAAGTTACCCTATAGGCACCTCTCCATTGAGCGCTCCTAACTTGAGCACCCCCTCCCCCGATTTTTATGATAAGGCATAGCCACTCGCATGAGGTAAGGTTCGAAAAAAAATGAATAAACAGATAATATATGGCTGACAGCATAATTTTATGCTTGAATTTTTACGCAGGGAAAACATAGTCAATTCAATTTAAAAAAAAAAACAGCTTGCAATAAAACTACATGAAACAGTTTAACTGTTATGCAACCAAAACACTTTATGAATACCCTTTCCAAAAATAATGTCTAGCCTTAATTCATACAACAAATATGAAGAGTAGCTTCAAAATTAAAAACATAATTTACTGCTGTAACGGAATGAACTGCGGTAGCACGAAATATATTTTAAAACAAGATGTTCAGTAAAGAACATATAGCCTATTTTCTCCTAAATGCATGGGTATTGTTATAACACTTTGTCCTTTTCAAGGAGTTTAATTGAATGTTGGTTATATTAGCTTGTTGAAATACAACGTGTTATACGGATATTAAACATGAATATGAGATGCCCTTTGCTAGTGCTATCTCTGTACAAAATTGCATTCAATTCGGTTTCACCGTGTTTGAATTGAAATGGTGAATCGATTTGCACACATACATGGCTGCTATCTGCAAACTGTTGGGCTGATAACCTTGTATTTCAGTCAAAAGATGCTTCCCACAAAAAGGTATGTTGTTGCAAAATTTGGTAGAGATCAGATTATTAGGTTGGTCGTAATTTGATTTAATCTTTTAACATTTGGGTGGCCGCCATTACGTTTCCGTCAAGATGGCAACTATATAAAACATGACACTGAGGTGGCCTTTGCTAGTGCTACCTCTGTACCAAATTATGTTCAATTTGGTTTTCATGGAGTTTGAATAGATAGGGGGAATCGATTAGCACACAAACATGGCCGCCATTCGCAAATTATTGGGCTAATGACCTTGTAGATTGGTCAAAAAATATTTAATATGAAAAGGTATAATGTTGCAAAAATTGGTAGAGATCAGATGATTCGTTTGGTCGTAATTTGATTTAAGCTTTTAACATTTGGGTGGCCGCCATTACGTTTCCGTCAAGATGGCGGCGATATAAAACATGACACTGAGGTGCCCTTTGTTAGTGCTACCTCTGTACCAAATTTCGTTCAATTCGGATTCACCGTGTTCGAATTGATAGGGAGGGACAGACATTCAGAGTACACACATTCACACACACACACACACAGACACACAATTTTTCGCCCTACGTTGATCTCATAAGTCTACTTTCATTTTTTGCAAAAATCGAAAGTAGGCTAAAATAGTAGAGCACACACTAATTTTAAAACGCATGAAGAGCAGTGGTACGAACGACATTTTAAATTGAGCAAAGCGCCTCTAAAATACAAATAAGGCCAACTGCATATCTTCCTGCAATATCTTTTAGAGAAATTAAAGTGCAGATTAAAAACATGAATGAAGACATAACGGGGCCTGCCTCAAGCACAACGAGAACTACTTCAAAAGTTTCCTTCTTGCCTTCTTTTCAGCAAATTCATTAATTATGGCACCGCAGTTCAAGTTTATCGTCATATCTTTTCAATCGCTAAGAGTTCTTCTTTAGTGACTGACCGCAAATAGTTCTTGACGCGATTCAGTACCGAAAATGATCTTTCTCCAGAACAATTGGTCACTGGAATGGTTAGAAGTATCCGTAAAGCAATGTTTACGTTCGGGTACGTATCGTGTAAATCTTTTTCATGAAGGAAAAGGCTGAGCTCAGAGGCTGACCTACCTTTAAAATCTGCAAATTTTTAATGTTCCTTTAAATGCAAGCACTCGTCAGCCAGTGCACTTTGTAAGTCATCCACATACATTTCTGAGAGATCGTCAGCGATTTTTTTTTAATCATTGGTCCATCTAGGTCTAACAGGTTTTCTAGAAAATAAAATCTCTTATGGAGGACTTCGTAAGCCTCACTTCGCCTCTTAAGCTCAGCACTTAGTACATCCAGAATTACATAAAATACATTGACGCGAAAATTTTCTGAGCCCTCTGACGGTACATATTCTCCTTGCTTTGTCTCATCATTCCTAGTCTTTCGTTCCGGTCTTCTCTTTAGGTCGTAGGAATATTGAGCAATACCACTTAATTCTTTGGCTTCTTTCTCATAGACATCGAAATTATCTCTTAAACTTTGCACAAATTCCGCTAACGAAGCGTAACATTCTACCACAGTGCTCAAATTAGTGCTAACTTTTTGGAGCTTCTGGCTGTCAGTATTAAATCTCTTTAGAATGGTACTCCAAAAAAGAACTAGGAAAACAGTTTATAATTGTAGGACATTGCTTATGATGCCTTTGGCTTAACTTCGAGTGTTTGCCTTTTGATTTATGTCTTCTTGAATACTCTCAAGAGCTGCCACGACGCCACACCAGCCTTCCCTCAGAGCTTGACAAGCGTCATATCGTGCCGACCACCGAGTCACTGATGGACTTTTTAGTACGCGCGCGATAAAGTTCTTTAAAATTTTCCATCGGTAGGTCGAAGCAGTAAAAAAGTTGTACAGTTCTTGAGCTGTTAAAAAATACCTTACAGATTCTGAACAAGCTTCAGCGGCATGAGATCCAACCAAATTTAGTGAATGGGGTGAGCATGGTGCATAGAGAGCTAAGGGATTCAAGGCCGCTATTCGAGTTTGCAACCCGGAATATTCGCCGGAAATTTTACTTGCGTTATCGTAAGATTGGCCTCGAATATCCTCCACTTTCAAATCCAGATCTTCCAACTTAGCCTTTACTGCATGAAAAAACTGCTCTGACTTGTGCCCGATGCTCGCCATAAATCCTAGAAACCTTTATTTTGGTTCACCATTGGCTGCAACATTTTGTTTGTCCACTGAGGCAAATTTAAATTTCTGTTGCTAGCCCCCTAAGGTGTCATTTGAATTAAATGTAGGCCTAGAATTTTCATTCTCTTTTTCATCAATTTTGGCTTGTTGGAGCTGAAAAGGAAAATCCCGTATTAATTAGAGCACTTCAAACATAGTAAATTTAAAAAGAACAACTTTTAATATACTCTACAGGCACGGTGCAATAGTGTATCAAGGAATCACCTATTGGGAAAGGCCTACTTTGCGTAAAGTAATTCGTGTACGGTAGCTTACCTCAAGTTGCTGAACACCATCGCAGTCAATGTCGTGAACCGCAGAGCAAGAATTGTTGTTGTTATCCGAATTTGTCGTTGGAGGTGTAGGATTCACACGCGCACTGAACATCTCATTTATTTTCCGACATTTTGATAGCGTAACCTCGGCTTTCTTATCGTCTTCAGCTTTGCGGACACGGTTTTGGTAACCAGACAAATTTTGCTGCCCATAGTTCAAAACATTTACTTGCAGATCACATCACAACAAAACAAGACAACGCAAGCTCGAACTCGCACACAGCACAGGCAAGGGGGGTGGGGAGCGGGGCACTTCGATGCTACTACAATTCAAGCAAACCCAGCTACCGCAACAACAGCGCGCGCCCGCATCCTCGCCCCTCTCACACTTGTCGGGACGAAAGGGCGTTGAGCGGCATAACGAAGAGCGAAGTGGAAGGGCATGCGACAAAGACACGATAATATTTCTAAATGTCTCTGCTCATTTCTCAATATTTATTTTAGCATATATACTGCTATAATCCTAACTTAGCACATTTAAAGCCGTAGCAAAGAGGGCGCCTGACGGCTGTGCCCTTCGGGGCGCCTCCAGTACAGATCATTGCCGGTTGCCTAACCGAAGGGGTGCCTTGCGGCGCCCCTAGGCACGTGCCTATTTTGCCTTACGGTAAATCCGGCCCTGCTTGCAATGGCCTTCCCAGTGTGTGCTAGCCAGCGTCTTGGTGAGGTGGAAGGAGAGTTGCAAGAGGAACAGTATGGCTTCCGGAGTGGAAGATCCACAGTGGAACCAATCTTTAGCTTGAGGCAGGTGATGGAAAAGAACTGGGAATATGGAGAGGATTTGGTCATGACTTTCATAGATCTAGAAAAGGCATATGATAGTGTCCCCAGAGAGAAGGTATGGGAAACCATGGTTAAGAAGGGAATTTAATTAGATACCTGTAGATTACATTTTGTATGAACATTTACCATACCTAGTTTCACTGCGCTCGGATCCAGGGGATACAGGGTCTTTATATTTGCTTGGCAAGGACATTCTCGCTTACGTGCTCCGCCAGTGACACCTCAGTTGCCAGCTACCACGCAGGCGTATGTACGGCAGAATACTGTGCTTAAAATCAGTATCATGCATCTCACTCACCATGTTTACAGTAGATGCTGAAAATGTTCCCTATCCGCTGTCTAACATAATCGTCAATTCCTTACGAAGGTTCCTCGTTACTCCGGTTAATTTAGCTTCAGTAAGGAAATAACGACCTTTACGTCTATTTGTATTGTTTACTGAACCAGTACGTTTGAATCTCTTAGCCAGTTGTTTAATTGTCCGATTTATAGGAATGGGTCTCCCTGGAAATTTTACTCGAAAGTTTTGTCTTGTTCTAGCGGACGATTTCCTGCACTTTATGTACGTATTGTGCAGATATACACGTTTTTGTAACAAATATTTCACAAGGCATTACAGCACTATGCACAATCACAATAAAACACAATACAATGCATTATACAGTACACAGTACTTTATAAAACACCCAAGTAGCTCGGAGCTCACACGCAGGAAGAGCGTGGGAATACGGCGCGCCAACCTGTAACAGCCGGCTATTGGCCGGGGATTGGCGGACAAGGTCGAGCGGAATCGCCTTGCGAAGCAAAAATAACGACGCTGTATGTAGAAACTATACTGTTATTATCACTGGAGCAAAGGCAAGGATATAAAATGCTTCCCTCAGTCACTCCTCACAAACAGCTGCTGGGTCTGACATGGCAGTTCTCTTGGATAGTGAAGCTGCGTGTTGAGAGACCATGGTATGAGTAGTGTCGCCTATCATGACAATTAAAGCAATCAATGCACAGTAAAGGAAGAGAAACACACACAAAGGAGAAACACAATGATAGGCAGGTGCAGGCGGAGAGGGAGATAAAAGCAAAAACATGAAAGAATGAGGATAATCTCCCCAGCTGGAAACATCACCGCCTTCAAAAGTTGGGCATTTATGTCATCAATCCAGTCGTTATCATCATCATCATCATGGATTCTCCACTCCATAGCTGTCTGTCCTGCCACCACTGTTCTTCATTCTACACTCCTCTTAGCCAAGGCTCTGTGGACCTGCTTCATCCACCCATCTCGAGGTCTACCTCTTAGTCTCTTGCCAATTATCACCCTATCAAAATAGGCTTTGGGTTCTCTGATCTCAGATATGTCATCTCAGTTGCTTGTATCTGGCAGTTGTCCCGGGGAGTCATTGTAGCAGCTTCTAGGTCATAGGTTAATATGGGAAGTAATTAGGATTTGTACAGTGATATTTTAGCTTCCTGAGGAAAGTTTTTGTCCCACAGAAGCTGTGAAATAGAGTTGTAAAAGTTTGCAGCTGCTTGAAACCTATTGCTGGTTTCTTGGGTTAACCTGTTATCTGTCGACAAAACGCTGCCAAGGTATTTAAAATGTTGAACTATTTCAATGTCATGTTGTCCCAATTTCAGCTTGATTGGTTTGCTTTCCCTTCTCATCACCAAACATACGGTTTTCGTTTGGCTGATCTGTATCCAAACATGTCAAAACCTGCCTTCCACCAATTCAGTCATTTTCAGTGCTACAGTATAATCCCTGATGAGCTCGTTTTGATCTCCCAGTCTCATCAGGAGGGAAGGCAATAATAATGTGTGTATGTGGATTCTTTGAGGTCTAAGATGGACAAAAGATCAAGTTATTGCACTCATTCCAGGTTCCGTATTGACCATGTTAACATGAAGTATGTTTTTGTTATTTAGTGAGGTTATCGATGTTTTACACCAATAAGCGGGTTGAGGAAGAAAACATTATGTGTTTTCGAAACATGTACCTGTAGAATTTTTATGTAAGTAAAAAGTATTGATTTGGCGAGAAATTTATGTTATACTTCATGCAAAAGATCAAGTGAAAATCAAACTAACACAGAAAAGGAAGACAGGGAAAGTAAAAAGACAAAATATAAAACAAAGATCCTGCACAAACATAGTTGTATGAAATGGGTAGGAAACACACACACCTTCAAGACTTGAACATATTCCGTCTGGGTGAGGAAGTTGTTCTTATCCAGAGACTGCTTGTATCCTCGTCTCTCCAGCAGCTTACAGTTCAAGGCCATGAGCTGGAGGATCAGCTTCTTGATGGAGCGACTCACTTCCTGAGCTTCCCTCCTGTGGCGCTCGATCTCATGTTCCAACTTGAGGTTCTTCTGCTCCAGTATCAACACCTCTGAAAACAGGGACAAGATCTATTGAAAGGTAAAGTCAGAATATCCAGCTTATATTGCCGTTCTTAAACATATTGTCATGAGATCTGCACTTGATGAATAGGATGGAAGTTTTTGTGTTGGAGGTAGGGAGTTTTATAAAATATCTCATATGCAGAAGACTCTGATTCTCAATGAGGTGGATGAGTAGGAAATGAGAACACCTGTTAACCATGAAGATGATGGAACTGAAAATCAACATGAAAGAAATCAAAATGATGATAGTTGACAAGGCTAAAATGTTAATGAGAATACCCGTGTTTAGGACACTGAGATTGCCTGTTGGATCAGGTAACCCTTGGATTAGTTGCTGGAGGGCAACTATTTGTGGGTGACTTCGAGATGTTCAATCTTGTAACTTTGACGATACAGTGATAGATTTCGCTACTTCTTTAGGGGTCCGGGCGGAGACACCTAGCGCCCGCTGATGAGCTAGCTTGGTGTCCTAGGCGAAACCCCACATGAGACACGGCACAAACCTAGAAAAATCACTGAGTTTTAAAGAAAAACTAGTTTATTTGTTAAACCAAATTATAAAACTGTGGAAATAGACAGGAATTGTTTTGAAATGACCGATCAACGGAATGAATTTGAACTTACAGATTTTAAAGGAATGAACCACGAAGATGTAAAACATGGAACATTACAGGATATGTAGCTCACAGATTCAGGGATGAGTACAAAAACTTGAGAACATTACCTCAAGAACTTGAACCCAGTAATAACGGTCCAGTCTGGCTCCAGTTAATTTCAAGGGGAAATCTTTTGTATCCCTTTAATGAACTTATGGAAGTTGCAACAAAAATGGTGGAGCACACTCAGAACTACATGGTCATTATCTATGTGCGCCCCGATAAATACGGCAAGCTTAGCCGCCTTTGACTGGCGCAGATTGCGGCCGCGCATACACTGTTCAGCCGGTGGATGGCGCGCACTTTTACGCTTTTACTAAACCTGTTCAATAATGTGTACTTACAGTGCTTATAGTCGATGCTGAAAATGTGCTCCCTCTCTTGCAACACACCTTGACATCTTCTAATGAAAGAATGGACAACAATCTCATCTAATTTTTGTTCTGTAAGAACACAACGTTGTCTGTCAACTTTTTTATTATTTACGGAGCCAGTTTTCTTGAATCGTTTAGCGAGCCTCCTAATTGTACTGGCATTAGGCATATGTCTTCCTGGGAACTTGATTCGAAATTTTCGTCTTGTTTCAGAACAAGACTTTCTGCTTTTCATATATGAATTATGGATATACACACGTTCACACAATGTGAATTCACGTTTAGGCATGACCAACAATGACAGTAATCACAATACTCACTAAACGTGCAACACTAACGTTTAAGCTTTACAGATACACGTCCATATGAATGACAAAACACGTGAGAACTAACGATATGAGTCAGTGGAGCGTGCCAACCGCCTGCTGAACCGGGTATGTGCGCCCTTGACCTGCGCCAGTCAAAGACGGCTTAGCTTGCCGTGTTTATCGGGGCGCACATAGATAATGAGCTGTATCATATGGGGACAGTGCCTATCCTGGAGGAGGCATTCAATGTGCCACTCAGAGCTAATCTAGTGGCAGAAGGCTTCATCAAGGGAAACAGACCACATGACCCACAAACAATGCAGATGACTATCTTCTTCTTCTTCATGTGCCGTCTCCTCTAAGAAGGTTGGCGATCATCTCAGCAATCCGGTTTTTGGATCTAGCAGCACTGAAAAGTTCACTGGAACTACACTTATTTAGGTTGTCCAACCAAGAGATCCTTCTTCTTTCTCGACTCCTCCTGCCCTCAACCTTCCCTTGAATAATTTCTTGTAGAAGACAATACCTGTCTCCTCTCATTATATGGCGCAAGTATTGTAACTTCCTAGTTTTGACACAGGTCTTTACCTATCCTACGCAATATCTCAAGATTTGTGATCCATCCATCCAGCTTATTCGTAAGATCCTTCGATATGTCCACATCTCAAACGCCTCTAGTTTGTTAATCATATCTTGTTTGAGTCTCCAAGCTTCCATACCGTAGAAGAGAACCGAAAACACGTAACATTTTAGCAACCTTAGTTTTAAATTTATACTAAAGTCTCTATTGCATAATAAATTTCTCATTTGATTGAATGCACTTCTGGCTTGTCCTATCCTTGCCTCAACTTCTTGAGAGCAATCATTGGTTCCTAAATATCTGTATTTCTGAACTCTTTGAACTGCTTCACCTTTGATTATCTAATTTCCTGGATTATTCCCTTTCAAAATTACTGTGAAACTGGTTTTCTTAACTACTTTTCTTGCTGGCTTCTACCACTCAATCTATCAACAGTTGTAAATCTTCAAGGCATCCAGTGATTAGTATAGTATCGTCCGCAAATCTTAAATTATTTACAAGTTTGCGATTCACCTTAATCCCTGATGTAACACCCAAAAGGTAGCTGTGAAATTGCTTGACAAATTTTGCAAGGTCTGGAAATGTTTTGTGGCATTAGAGTTAGACCAAATACAGATGATAATGATGATGTGGAATATGTCTTGAATGTGAAGTGAAGATCCTTACGTTTCATGAGGATGTTCTTCTCCTGAAGTTGTTCGTTGCGTTGTCGAGTGAGTTGGACAATGTGCCCTTGGTGACGGAGCCAGATCTGCTGTAGCCGCTCGCACTTTTCATCGGTTTCCCGCTTATTCCTCTCGAGTGTGTTGATTTTAATCTCTAGAGGAGACAGTTCCTCGCCCTGCAACATCAACACACAACCCTTTAGAGGGCAAAGCTATTCTTTATTTATATAGGTTTTTACATTTTAATTCATTTTAATAATAATAATAATTATTATTATTAATGTTATTTTTTGTTTTTCTAATTTTAATGTTTATACAGTATATATAATTTTAATTTTTAATTTATGTTCTTATAGATTTAATTTTTTTTTTTTAATTTAATTTATTAATTAGTTAATTAATTTATTTATTTATAGTACATTATGCAATGAGCCTATAATGGCAATAATTAAGACACGAGTATGTTTATAATTTCCATACGAGTGTCTTAATTACCATTATAGGCGAGTTGCATACGACTGTTTATGTTTGACGATAATTATTATAGCCTAACTATTTTATGTTCGAAAATAAATATTCATAAATATCTGTCGAGATTTCGCCAGTTTTATGTACTGAACAGAGCGCATGAGATGCGGAAAATGCCTTGTATTTGACCATGGCCTCCTCGATTACCCTACTATGACACTAGGCCAGGCAGTGAAATTTAAATTAGAAGGCCGTGGAACTCAGCGCATCTAATTATCTAATTGGTCAAACAACTGTTTCTTGAGCTCTGATTGGTGGGAGAAACTGTTTCATAATGAAAAATAGTGTTATAATGAGCCTCAGCCCAGCTGAGGGTCGAACATAAATAATTTTTATAGTTATATTTATTATTTTCATTTTATATTTCTTTTCTTATTTTAATTTTATTTTATTTGTATGATATTTATTTCTATATTTATTATTTCTTAAACTTTAATTGTTAATGTTTTTAGTTTTGATTTTTTTAAATTTTATCCAACACATTTCATGAAGTAGATACGTATATTATATTTGATTTTTAGAAATACTAGCACTTCGGCATGAAAATTCTCCGAAATTTGGCTGAAAGGTTCAACTATCAACATCTTTGAAAGCATCAACTGTCCTTATGGCAGGTGGTTAACCTAGCAGAGTCTTCATAACCAACATTCCTGGAGCTTCTTTGAAGTTGACAAATCATTTCCTTGGATTGCTGTATGTTGGCTTATTTGATTATTTGGCTCAAACTTTGTGTTTGTCCCGGATGAGGTACTGTATATAATATTGTCAGATATACCCTAAGTTTCATGTATGTCTGTTTGTCATTTCTTATTGGTTGGTATCAAAACTACTGGAGCAAAAGTTAACTAGAAGACACCCCTAAAATAAAACTAGGCTAAAAATGATTTCATAATACAGCAAAGGGGTGAAGGGGTTAAGAGGAAGCCAGTAAGGTAATTTCACAATCTTTTTCCCACGCTTGATGTGACATGGGCTTCGTGACTCAATTACTACTGCTAACTTGAGAATATAACGAGATGTGAACCTGTCACAACCCATGAAACATATAAGATATTATCCTCATATGAAGCCACTATTATTTTAATATTAAAAATAATATTGCTAGAATGGTCCTTAAATATTATTTAATATTAAACAATATTGTTGGCTTATAGTCAAGCTTAGATTAGGATAGGGTTGAAAAAGAAATATGTCTAAAGTGATGTTACTAATATCTTACATTACCGTACATAACAACCCTTAGTATAGTAGTGTTCTAACAGTAAGTAAAGTTTCAATTTCACTCGTAGCTTGCAACACAGACACAAATCACAATCCACATGCACCCGCCAAGAAAACGGGTAGCGGACAGAAATTTACATGTATAGATATTGGTTTCAACTCGTTTATAAAACGTTAAGTGTGAATTTCACCTTATATGTTTATACCTTTGAAATGCACGCATCCCAGCTCACTTATAACTATAGAATTAATTTTGACGGGTAGGGTTAAGTAGTACCCCCAGGGGTTCACAACTTGTGGGTCGGGGACCATGGGACCCCAGCTGAGTCTGCCATTGCTTTCACTTACTTGTGCCGGGCTCCTTTCAGTTATCTTTCCTGTCGACCTCCCTTGGTCAATGCTTGTTCTCTTCCGACCCCGATGGTAATAGAGTATCCGAGGCCTCGGGAGTCTTTCAATTTCCTGCCTTAATTGGCCCGTCTCTACCTTTGGATGTGGCGAACCCATCGTACAAATAGCCTAAATATGATAGTGTGTGAGGCGAAGCCTTGGATGGAGGTCCTTGATTCACACCCCGACCCAGATCACTGGAACCGGGAAATGAAGAAGAAGGGTTAAGTAGTAGGCTAATAAGGTGATTGGGTTTTATTTTTTGAGCTGTCAAACTATCATTGCATTTTCTGCCCCCCCCCCCCCCCCCCCTCATATGACAGCGCCCGGTGCGGTTGCACCATTCGCACCACCCTAGGGCCGCCCCTGTCCATACATACACGAGTGTATCGCCCTGTGACCTGAGAGGAAAGATTTTCGGCTCTATAAATATAATATTGATTAGGCATAATTAAGAATTGTAAGGTTAGAATTGTAGAATTGTTAGATTACAACTTCTTGTTGTCGATATTTGTTTAACAATAAGACCTAATGTTGGTTAATTTTGCGGTTGTTCGCAAGCTGAGAGTAGAAGTGAGACTCTGTGATTGGATTTAATTGTAGAGTATGCTGCTTAATTAATGTTAATGCGACTGCAATTTTTAATCTTATCTTCCTATTTGTTTTAAATTACTTTCAATATTAAAAATACATGCTTTTGTGGTATTTCTAATTGAAACTTTCTGCCATTTTTTAAATACAGTAGAGTCCTGCTCAACCGACCTTCGCTTATCCGACATTCCTTGTTATCCGACACAGGTAGACTTAATTGACCGTTTGGTGTACACTAAATTCTGACACATTTGGTCTGGAGGTTGCAGCTGTGGGACAAACGCTGACGAAGATGAGGATGGTAAAGAAGAAGAAGAGCGAGGTATTGCAGAACAAAAGGATAAAACGATGTCTCACAGTGAAGGATTGAGTACACTGGATATGGCATTAACCTAGGCTACGTGGAGCAACAGCCGGAGGCAATCACAACTCAGGTGTTGATTTTTCGTCAATGGCAAGATCTCGCAGCAAGAAAACGTGAATCAGCAGGCAAGCAGACAATGTTGACAAGTTTCTTTTCTTAATGCATTTGGAGGGTTTTTGTTCAATACTGCATGTACAATATTGAATTGGTAATTTAGTAAATAGAGTACTGTAAAACATGACATTGTTTTAGTAACACAGTATAGTCTGTCTATTAGTTCATTTTGAACGTCATTCTGTATTATCCGACATTTTCGGTGATCTGACGGACTCCAGGTCCAGTTTAGGTCGGATAATTGAGACTCTAATGTACTTTTAAACTTCATCAGTTAGTATTTCTGGTTAACTTTACGAAAAGTGGAAATATAAATAATCAATACAAGATGATGATATGCTGTGTTTATAATGTAGGGAAATGTCCTAGAAACACATGAACCATGAACACACTCACCCCCGCCTTGTTGATGAAGGCCTCCAGTCTCTTGGTCAAGGTATCGACTGTTCCCTGCTTCTTGCACACCAGGAATTTGGACCTATTTAATTCGACGATGACCTTCTCGATGTCATTCTCTCGAGCAGTAACTTCCTTCTGTAAGTCGTCCAACATCAGCTGAGTGCGGTAAAGCACACCCTTCTGTCGCTCAATGTCGAGAGTAACTTGCGAGTACTGGTTCTCGGCAGTCACCAGCATCAGATCCTACAATCATCAGTAGATTCACAGGAGTGTGCAATGAAACAATTCTCTTCAAATTATGAAAATAAATAAAACATTAAAAAAAATGAAGGGAGATGAAGAGAAAGAAATGGACAATGTGGAGATTTGGGAATTAGAATTATACTATGCTCACACTGGCTGTCACTTTTTCTTATAATCTATATAGGAAAACTTCATAAGATGCATATACCATTGCTCTTCAATATTGAGACTGTGGATATTCCCAGGGTTGTTGCTTCAGGAAATGTGAAAATGTATGCATACGCAGATGACCATGTACTGGTGTCTCATGATATAAAAGAACTTCAAGAAGCATTCAATAAACTAATATCTTGGGCCATACACAATGGATTTCAATTTAATGAGAGGAAAACAGTGACAATGACTTTCAGGAAAGGTGGTAGGCCAGCAGACGAGAACCACTGACAGTTGTTTCACAATTTAAGTACGGTATCTTGGAAGAAGTACAAGAGCAATTAGATGAGTGGGAGAAGGTAGTGTTATCATATGGGATGGGTATGGGGAGAGGATGAGGAAGAAGTACAGGAGCAATTAGACGAGTGGGAGAAGGTAGTGTTATCATATGGGATGAAGTTCTCAGCACAAAAGAGCGAAGTGGTCATCACAACGAGGAGGAAGAACAGACTGGATATGGGCATAACACTTGGAGGACAGCAGTTGCAGAAAGTAGAATGCTTCAATTACTTGGGAAGCATAATTGAAGAAAAGGGAGGCAATAGGATGGAAATAAATGAAAGGGGAAGGTGCGCAGATGGATTTTTCAAGAGTGTTAGGGGGATGATATGGAATAAAGATGTACCACAAAAATGTAAAGGAATCATCTAAAAGACCTACTTTGTGCCAATTTTGACATATGGTTCAGAAACATGGGTGATGAAGGAAAGGGACAAGAATAAAATACGAGCAGTGGAGATGAAGTTCCAGAGGAGTAGGGTAGGAGTAACAAGAATGGACAGAGTAAGGAATGAGAGAGTCAGAGAGATGGTAAGAGAGGAACCATTGCAAAATAGAATAGAGCGATCTAGGCTAAAATGGTATGGACATGTGAGGAGGATGCGAGAGGAGAGGATACCGAAGAAGATGTTTGGAATGGAAATGAAGGGAAGGAGGCCAAGGGGAAGACCAAGGGACAGATGGACAAAAGGAGTTAAGAAGAGTGTGGAGGAAAGAGGAGTGTGCTGGGACACAGTGAAAGACGAGAGATGGTGGATGGACAGGAAACGATGGAGAGGCTTATGTTCCAAGCAGAGCCGACCAGCGGTCGGAAACTACTCAAGATGATGATCATGATGATGATCTTGGATTAACAGTACAGACAAACGGAAACGTGTTCAGCTTCCACATCAAAGAAAAAGTGGCAATTGCAATATCTGCCATGAACAGTATTCAGAATATGCAGAAAATTTCATTAGAAACTGCTTTGAAAATATTTAAGCAAAAGATCTCACCGATATTAACGTACGGCCTGACATTAATCTGGGACCAACTGCAAAAGAGGGACATCAAAGAAATTGAAAAGGTAAAGGCTAGATTTCTAAAAAGAGCATTAGGAGTCTCTAAATTTATCCTATCGAGATTGGTTTACCTGCTGGCCAGAGAACCATTCTACATTGAAGATCTCAGGTTTGAATTATCATTGCCCACAACAGGAGCATACCAGAGCCTATTACAAGAACTTTGGGACAAAAGGGAAGATATATGGCTAGATTTCTTCTCCACGGACGTGATGATAAACAGGGAATGGATAGCGGCTAACTATGAACTGAGGCACACCATGACTTGCTTTGCGGTCCATGGTTTCCACTATAAAAT
Organism: Meconema thalassinum; assembly: GCA_946902985.2. Classification (NCBI taxonomy): domain Eukaryota; kingdom Metazoa; phylum Arthropoda; class Insecta; order Orthoptera; family Tettigoniidae; genus Meconema; species Meconema thalassinum. The sequence continues at coordinate 39,220,988 of OX336394.1, forward strand.
CTGTAAAAGAGATACCTAGTGACCTGTGCCAGTGTAAACTCTGTGGTGACCAATGTGATAAAATGCAAAAGCAGGAAAATCTCGTTGACAAAATTGTGTAATAGTTAAGTGCTATATGAACTATCACATTGACCACTATATCTATAACTATAATATTATTGTATGGCCATTGGCTGCAATTATTTAATTAATTAATATACCATAGTCTAATACACTGTCCAGTTTATTTTTAATGTTTACTTATCTTAGAAGGGAATTGAGGCACAGCAGTGTTGTCTTGTAATGTAATATCATCATCATCATCATCATCATTTCCCCTTATCCAGCTCCTGCCGGGTCGGGGTATTTATGGCACTTCTCCACTTTCCTCTTTCCTTCCACCATTCTTCTTCCACGATCTTGTCCCAGTCCAGATTTCTTTTTCTTACGCTGTTCTTCACTGAATCAATCCACCTTGTTCTAGGTCTTCCTCTTGCTCTCTTACCCTTGCACTTCACCTCCAGCATCTGTCTTGGTATTCTATTTTCCTCCATCCTCTTTACATGTCCAAACCACCTTAGTTTATTCTTCTCAATTCTCTCATTTAGTTTTCCCATCCCAACTTCCTTCCTAACATCTTCATCCCTCACTCTGTCTTTCCTTGTCTTTCCTATCATACTTCTTAGGAATTTCATTTCACTGGCTTGGATTCTACTCTCTTGCCTGCTTGTCAGGGTCCAAGTCTCAGCTGCATAAGTTAATATGGGAACATAGTACACTTTATACATTACCTCCTTGCTTTTCCTTGATACTTCCTTATCCCAATAATAATAATAATAATAATAATAATAATAATAACAGTATAATGTAATAATGTACTTTCTTATGTGTTCTCTTACCTGATGAAGTTCTTGTTCTTTTTCATCTGTTCATTTTACCTGATCACGGTTCTTGTTCTTTTTCATCTGTTCATTTTACCTGATCACGGTTCTTGTCCTTTTTCATCTGTTCATCTTACCTGATCACGGTTCTTGCCCCTAATGTCTTGCACCAGTCTGTTCATATACTTAGCAGCTTTGTTTTGTGTCAGTTGACTCTGAAGCTTATCCAGAAGACGATCTTCCAAAGCGACCTTCTGCAAGGACAACTTTTGTGCTTCTTGGTGTAGCAGCGTTCTTCGCTGCTCTAACTCCTCATTATCCTGCAATTATCAAGTGTTTTAGATTGCATGTCGGTACTAATGCTTCTTTCAGGAATTCTGCAAGAAGGAAATGAGCGCAGCGACAAAACGCTCCCTGCAGAACAACTTTGCTGTATGGGAGTAAGAAGAGAGCAGTTACTTTGTAATGACAATATGGCAATAAGAATGGAGACCAGAAAGTGACATCCAAACACTGAATATTCACATTCAACGCTATATTGTAATTCAACTGACGCTTGAAAACAAAATATGTGCAACTTAATGATAAAAAGTTTTCCATTGTTGCTTCAACATTGCTAAAACAGTAACACTACTACTACTAATAATAATCTCTACATATAAAATCATAAAAACCGGGAGAGATACGAGATCTAGTTAGGTTACCGCTTGTGTAGACTTTCTGCCGTCCTGCCTTGCAGTCCGTTGCCCAGGGTACACCATCTTGGAGGTTGTCTACACTTCGTACGAAGCTGTTGTGAGCAAGTCTTAGCTCTAAAATCCTTTATAGAAGCAGGATTCCAAAGAGGACTAAAAACATCTGTGGCTTTCCTCGACTTAACTGCTGCCTATGATACAGTCTGGATTGATGGGTTAATGCTGAAGTTAAAACAAGCACTACCGTGCAGAAGACTCACTGCCCTGTTATCCACCATGTTAAGGAATCGTTATTTCAGAGTGTGCTCAGGCGACAAGATGAGTAAGTCGTACACCATCAAGAACGGCCTCCCTCAGGGATCTGTCTTAGCCCCATTATTGTTCAACCTATATACAAGCGATGTACCAGCAACAGTGTCCCATAAGTTCTGCTATGCTGATGACTCTGCCATAGCAATCCAAACCAAATATCTCGACGACGGGGAACAAATCCTGACACAGGACCTGCTAAAACTTGAAAACTATTTCAAACAGTGGAGGCTTTGCCCAAACCCATCAAAAACTGAGGTCACAGCTTTTCACCTTAATAGTACCGACAGCAGTGGCTCAGCTGGCTAAAGCGCAGCGTTAGGTCATGGGACCAAGCTTTCTGCTGACTCGGTAGACGCGTGGGTTCGAGCCCCACCGTCGGCCGTCCTTGAAATGGTTTTCCGTGGTTTCCCATTTTCAACACCAGGCAAATGCTGGGACGGTACCTTCTGATAGGCCACGGCCGATTCCTTCCACATCCTTGCCCAGTTTCATTCATCTTCATCCATTCCATCCCGACGCGCAGGTCGTCCACGGGCGTCGAATAGAAAGACCTGCACTCGGCCTCTGAGGAGGCCACTCGGAAAAAGAAAAACCTTAATAGTAGAATCTCCAAACAAGAGCTGAACATTACATTCTGCGGAAGGAGGCTGAGAAACAATCCCAACCCCAAATACCTATAGAGCGTCCAGGGTTAAGAAAAAACTACAGGCCTTATGGGCTTTTATTTCTGTTGGTTTCACCCCTATTGCTCCAAACTGTAAGTTTGTATTATAATGAAGTCCTATGAAAATGCGTTCGTCTCCTTATGAAACATGTATTGTTTGTGCATTACGACACTGAAGAAGACGTAAACTCATTTTGATATATTTCAGTTTATCATTTAAAGTGTTAGAATAGTGGGCTTATTTAAAGGAACAGCCGAGCGGGAATGTCAGTTCGCGCCAGTACTCAGAGAGGAGAAACGAGTGAGCGTACAGCAGTGGGCATAAAAGAACGTGAAAATTATTATTTGTCAGGTGCAAGTGCTTTGGAGAGTGCATAGTGTTATAAATACCTTGTATTGTGCTTCATAGTGTACATTTTACTTTTCGTTGTGTGTATAGTTACATTGTTTGTTTTTGTCTGTTTCGTTTTCACATATCATACTTTAAAGTAGCGAGTGATAACTGTAGTTATGGCTGAACATGTGAAAAGGAGAAGTGGGGAAATTCTCAGGAGAAAGGAACGACAGATGGTACTTAATGTATTTTCATACTTGAAAACGGAACATCCAGGACAGAGTGTTAGCTGGTTAGTGGACGAAACCGCTAAGTCTTTAGGAATTTCAAGGTCTTCCGTCTTCAAAATAAGGAAGGAAGCCAGTGCAGGGCCACTTCAGAGTCCCAGCAAGAAACGGGAAAGGAAAAAGTTAGGCTAATTCGCAGTAACTCTAGGCTCATTATATATGATGATTTTGTCAGAAGTGGAATACGGAGGATTATTCATGAATTCTATTTTAGAAATCAACCCCCAACTCTGAAGACCGTCCTGACTTCTATCAACACTAACCCAGAACTGCCCGACTTTAAGAAAACTACGTTGCATGTTGTTCTCAGGGAAATGAACTTTACTTATGAAAGAAGGGGAAATAGGGCAATGTTAATAGAAAGGGATGATATCGTGTCTTGGCGTCATAAGTATCTCGTACAAATTAAAAGGTATAGAGAAGAAGGTCGGAACATAGTTTATACAGACGAAAGTTGGGCTAACACTGGAATAACCGTGGCTAAAGAGTGGAAAGACAAAACGGTTACCACACCAAGGCAAGCTTTTCTTGCAGGGTTATCGATCGGATTGAAAACCCCTACCGCTCGTGGGCCACGATTTGCTATTGTTCACGCAGGTAACGAAAATGGGTTCGTGCCTAACGCTGAATATGTTTTTTTGTGTAAGAAAAATACTGCCGATGCGCATGATGAAATGGACGGGGTGTGTTATGAAACATACTTTTCAGAAAAGCTTCTTCCAAATTTGCCTCCCAATTCCGTAATTGTTATTGATAATGCTTCTTACCACAGCAGGAAGAAGGAGCCAATACCGACAAAAGGCTGGAAGAAATGCGATATGCAAGGATGGATGACGGAGCATCATATTCAGTACGAAGATCACATGTTGAAGAAAGATTTAATGGACATTATTGCTTTGGAAAAGGGCAAATACGATAAGTACAAGATAGACGAAATTGCGTTAGAAAGAGGACACACGGTACTTCGACTGCCCCCCTACCACTGCGAATTAAACCCCATTGAACTCGTATGGGCCCAGGCAAAACATCACGTGAGCTTACACAATACGGACTTCAAAGTGAAAGAAATGAAAAAGTTAATTCAGGAAGGTTTAGCTTGTGTTACACCTGATAACTGGAGGAACTACGTAAACCATGTAAAGAAAATTGAAGGCGATATGTGGAAGGCTGATGAAATTCAAGATGACATCGAACCAATCATCGTCCGTCTCGGTGACTCTTCAGATGAAGATTCTTCAAGCAGTGCTGAAATGGAATAGATGAACATGGCACCTCTGATAATGTAAGTAGATAATTTATTTTAAAATTACTTACAAAATGCATTTAATTTATACTCGTATTTGTCGGTAATTCATGGTTTCGGAAGAAAAACAGCAGGAAAATTACGAGATATGGTTGGGGCGATAGAAGAACAAAATCAGTAATTGACTACTTTCTGGTGGAAAGGACTAATCGCAGAAAGCTGATAGATGTGACAGCTTTACCAGGAGAAGCATTTGATGGGGACCATAGAGTTGTGGTGGCAAAATTTAGATGGGAAAAATTGGAAAACCTAAAGGAGATCAGAGAAAGTAAAATAAAAGTATGGAAATTGAAAGACAAAACCGTACAGGAAAATTTTCAGGAGAGATTGAAGCAACAAATCCCAGTTACTGAAGTGGAAAACATAGAAGAGGAATGGTCTCACTTTAAAAAGGCATTTGTTGGTGCAGCAGAGAGTGCTTGTGGTAGGACGTCAACAAGAGTGAAAGAGAAGGAGACACCATGGTGGAATGAGGAAGTGAGGAAAGCAGTGAAAGAAAAGAAGTCTGCATGGAAAGAATGGAACCGAGATCAAACAGAAGAAAGCAAAAGGAAGTATCACGACAGCAAACGGAGGTGTAAGAAAGTGGTAGGAGAAGAAAAGAAGAAAAGTTGGGAAGAATTTACACGAAGAATGGAAACAGATGTAAGTGGCAGTAAAAGGATGCTGTATGGGCTTCTAAGAAGTAAGAGGAAAGAAAGAGTTACTACAAAGCTAGTGAAAAAGGAAGATGGAGAGTTGTTAACACACCCAGAAGAGATAAAGGGACGATGGAAGGAGTATTTCGATAAGCTTTTGAATGTGAGCAATGGTACTGGTGAGATGGAAGTGACACAACCTGACGACTCTATAACAGAAGATGATATAACAATGCTGGAGGTGGAATTAGCAGTACAGAAAATGAAGATGGGAAAAGCAACAGGGGTGGATGAAGTCAGTGTAGAAATGATAAAGGCTGCTGGACCTGTTGGTATGCAATGGCTGTATCGACTGCTAAAGTGTGTGTGGAAATGGAAATGTGTACCAGAAGACTGGAAGAAAGGGCTAATAATACCAGTGTTTAAGAAGGGGGACAAGAAGGTGTGTGATAACTATAGAGGGATCACCCTCATATCACAGATAGTAAAAATACTGGAAAGGATATTAGAAAGAAGAATGAGAAGAAAGGTGGAAGGAGAGTTGCAAGAGGAACAGTATGGCTTCAGGAGTGGAAGATCCACAGTGGACCCAATCTTTAGCTTGAGGCAGGTGATGGAAAAGAACTGGGAATATGGAGAGGATTTGATCATGACTTTCATAGATCTAGAAAAGGCATATGATAGTGTCCCCAGAGAGAAGGTATGGGAAACCATGGTTAAGAAGAGACTGGGAAGAGAAATGTTGGAAATGGTGCAAGCAATGTACAACAACTGTGTTAGCAGGGTACTGACCCCAGTTGGAAAGACAGATTGGTTTACGAACAAGACTGGACTAAGACAGGGAAGTGTGCTGTCACCTCTCTTGTTCATAATGGTGATGGATGAAATAGTAAAGGAAACAAAGGAAGCATATGAACATAAAGAAATGAAGTTACTGTTATTTGCAGATGATATTGTGGTCTGGGGAAGGAACACCGAAGAAGTGCAAAAACAACTAGATGCACTGAACGAAAATATTCAGAAGTATGGCCTGAAAATCAGTATAGAGAAAAGCAAGACCATGGTGATGACAAGAGGGGAAAGACAAGGAAAGGGCACTGTGAAAATTGGAAGTCAGAGTTTGGAAATTGTGGACACGTTCAAATACCTAGGAAGTGAATTGATGCAAACTGGTAGGTTGGACATGGAGATTGGCAGGAGGGTACAGCAGAGCAATGCATTCTATCAAAGTGTAAGAAAACTTGTTTGGGATAAGGAAGTACCAAGGAAAAGCAAGGAGGTAATGTATAAAGTGTATTATGTACCCATATTAACTTATGCAGCTGAGACTTGGACCCTGACAAGCAGGCAAGAGAGTAGAATCCAAGCCAGTGAAATGAAATTCCTAAGAAGTATGATAGGAAAGACAAGGAAAGACAGAGTGAGGAATGAAGATGTTAGGAAGGAAGTTGGGATGGGAAAACTAAATGAGAGAATTGAGAAGAATAAACTAAGGTGGTTTGGACATGTAAAGAGGATGGAGGAAAATAGAATACCAAGACAGATGCTGGAGGCGAAGTGCAAGGGTAAGAGACCAAGAGGAAGACCTAGAACAAGGTGGATGGATTCAGTGAAGAACGGCGTAAGAAAAAGAAATCTGGACTGGGACAAGATCGTGGAAGAAGAATGGTGGAAGGAAAGAGGAAAGTGGAGAAGTGCCATAAATACCCCGACCCGGCAGGAGCTGGATAAGGGGAAATGATGATGATGATGATGATGATTTGTCGGTAATGTGCTTCTCTTGCAAATAGGACTTTCGACTTTCTTTTCGTTCTTCTTTAAGTTACGTTGGGTAGAAAGAATATCTATTGACTGTTGCGATCAAAATATCGCATCTGTCATCATTTATGAGTAAATTAACATTACTGGAGGTACGATATTTATAGCCAGCTGGTGAGAGCAGGTCCAGCTGTCACTCACGCATCCATCTGTTAACGGTACTTTTGTGTTATAGCCGTCTTCGTTGTGAAATGTCTCCGGAAAGTAATTACCTCAGCGCTGTGACCCCTGCTGATAAGGAACAATGCGATGCAAGCTGGGGATTCACTTCAGGTTCTGGACACATATGTGATAATTTGCTCTTGTATTATTTGTTGTCTCATTCGAGGGGCTGATTAAACCAGGTGTTCAATTTGCGTGATAACCTATGTTACTGTGGTGTATGTAGTGGTGTGTATTTGTAATTCAGATGAATACTGGGAATGGGGGGGGGGGGGCTATGGCCTTCAGTTCGGAACTATCCCGGCATTCGCCTGGAGTAGAAGTGGGGAAACCACTTCCAGGATGGCTGAAATGCCCGCCTCACGAGTCTGTGTACTCCGTTCCAGAGCTCTACGCGGATAAACAAAACGTTATCCGCATCCGCCCTGCATCCGCACAGTTGTCATCCGCATCCGCCCTGCATCCGCACAGTTGTTATCCGCATCCGCCCTGCATCCGCACAGTTGTTATCCGCATCCGCCCTGCATCCGCACAGTTGTTATCCGCCCACATCCGCACAGTTGTTATCCGCATCCGCCCTGCATCCGCACAGTTGTTATCCGCCCACATCCGCACAGTTGTTATCCGCATCCGCACAGTTGTTATCCGCATCCGCACAGTTGTTATCCGCATCCGCACAGTTGTTATCTGCATCTGCCCCGCATCCGCATGACTCTTTCCCCATCCCCATGTTTGTTACATTAATATTTTCAATTAGATAAAGCATAAATTACTAAAGCAACATATTGAGACATGTGAGGAAGCGTCGTTCCCTTAGGCTATGTATATCATGTGCTATGTTTACAATCAATGTTACACAGCCGGAATTGCAAGTCTTTCCTGTTCGGAGTGGTAATTCTGCTTAATGACATAATTTGAATGTGCTTAGCTTAAATCATCATTTTACATTTGTCATGAGAAAAACATAACGCCAGTATATGATACCGGTATGTCATAAACATCCGGATCTTAATAATGATATTAAATAAATTCGGATTGTATTTTAAAAACTATCCGCAAATTTTCTCCAAACATTATCCGCAGCTTATCCGCTCTCCGCACAGCCACGCTAACTATATCCGCATGGCGAGAACAGATGCGGATATACGCGTCCGCGCAGGGCTTTGATTATAATTACAGTTCTTGGCTGAGTTGGGAATCGAACTCGGACCTCCGGAGTGGCAGCCAAGAATGATAGCCGCTACACTACGAGTTGATCATACTTCATTATTATTATTATTATTATTATTATTATTAATAGTAGTAGTAGTAGCAGTAGAAGTAGTATTATTATCTAACTTATTTCAGTCACTAAAACAGCTGCACTAGGCGAAGTATAATTTTATGTCGCAACTGTACTTCACAACGAGTGACCGGGCGGCGATGTGCGAGGAGATATGGCAAATGCGGAGTGCGGCTAGCCCATAAGACCTGTAGTCTTTTCTTAACCCTGGACGCTCTATAGGAGTAACTCTGGACCGTTCTTGAACTACAATAAACACCTTGAGAATACTGCAGGAAAACTTAAGACCAGGAACAATATCATCCGCAAACTGGCTGGCCCATGCAAGTACTCTTCGTATGGCAAGCCTTGCGCTAATCTACTCTGTTGCCGAATATTGTGCACCGGTATGGTTTAGAAGTGCTCATGTCCACAGAGTGGATACTCAGCTCAATGAGTCCTTAAGGATTATAACGGGCACATTAAGATCAACCCCTGTGCCATGGTTGCACGTCCTGGCAGGCATTCCTCCTCCACAACTGAGACGACAACAAGCAGCTGCCCATGCTTGGAAAACTTACATCTGTTCTGACTTCAAGCACATTCTGGTTCACTCAGTACTGAGTAATCCTCTACCCATGCGCCTGAAATCCAGGAATCCTATTTGGAGTGATAACATTATTAAACAGCCAGAGCCTTACAACATCAGCAAAATCTGGAAGGAAAGGTGGAGAGATTTTTCTTCACCTCACCAAATCCACTTAGATGATCCTTCCCAGCATATCCCAGGAGCTACGGGGTGCCAACTAAATTGCGCTCGAACTGGTCACGGAAGGTGCAAAGCAATGCTACACAAATGGGGTTGGCTAGAATCACCAGCTTGTGACTGCGGAGCTCAATAACAGACCATGTACCACATCATTCGGGAGTGCCCACAGCGTAGCTTCGCAGGCGAATGGGAAGAGTTCATGAAAGCATCAGCTCCAGCGCTCTCCTGGCTGAAGAGCCTTGATGTTCATTTTTGATTGTTATGTACATATTTGTAGATCACTTGTACCATACGAAAAATAAATAAACATATAAAATAAATGTTGGTTACTCAGTTCAGGGACTGTGACAATGCGGTCAAGTATCCCATAAAATAAATGTTACTTAATTGTTTGTTTATTTGTCTGTTTGTCCCGTATGTGTTCATATACCATTAATCTGATTGTGATAAAGGTCGTGAGGTGTGCACATTCCCATGAATAGGTGGCACACAAGTAGTTTCAACAAAGGAGTTATGGCGCGTGAATCGTTTCAACACAGTCCCGTATGTGTTTATATACCATACATTCGACTGCGATGAAACTTTGGTGAGTTGTTGTCCAAACTCCCTTGAAATGTTTATGAATTAGTAAATCCATTTTACAATAGGTGGCCAGCTTAGGTCAGGAGAAAAAGGAAAAGGAAAATACATAATCTTCATTTTTCTAGATATTGAGAAGGAGAAATACAATCTGGGAATGCCTTCAAAATAGATCAATACCATGCGCTTTAATAAATAAAGTCAAGATGCTATATGAGCACTGCCAGAGTTGTGTCCAAATAGGTGATGGATGTTCAGAGTGGTTCGAGACTAAGCAGGGTGTACAGAAAGGCAGCGCTCTATCACCACTTTTATTCATTACTGTAATGGATGAAATAATGAAGAGAGTTAAGAGACTCAATAAGACCTCTGGGTTTAAAGCTTTAGCAATGCAGATGATGTTGTAATATGGGGTGAAAATGAGGCTAAAATACAACAGAAGCTGAATGATTGGAATGCTATATTCAAGCAATTTGGTCTGAATATAAGCTAGTCCAAAACGGTAGTGATGCCCGTTAGTCGACAAAACATCTGTACTAACATCACTCTCAGTGGTACAAAGTTAGAACAAGTACCGTACGTCAGTTCTGTTACCTTGGCAGTGTAATGTCCACAGATAACCAACCATCTGCAGAAATCACTAGTCGAGTTCAACATGGAGCACAATTTTATCATCTCGTGAGAGGGCTTCTTTGGGATAAGCAAGTTCCTTTAAGATCAAAACTAATAATCTACAAGAGCTTCTTTGTACCTGTTACTACATATAGCTTAGAAACCTGTACCCAATCCAAGAGAAATACCAGCAAACTACAGGCGGTGGAGATGGAGTTTTTAAGAACTATGATTCAGAAGACAAAAAGGGACAAAATAAAAAATTATGAGATATGCCATCTTTCTTTTTTTTTTTTGATAGATAGATAGATAGATAGATAGATAGATATTTTATAAAATTAATTCCAAAGAGCCATAGTCTCGTACAGAGGAATTGTACAGTAATATATTACACACCAAGGAAGAAAATTCTGAAGGTAACACAAATTGATGAATAAGGGCATAGGCCTATTAGTAAAGTTGATACTATATCTAAAATTGTTTAGACCAAGGTTTCTTAAAATGATAAGCACTTAGGATTTTTAAGTTTATATATAACTTATTTGATGTATTAAGACTCATCGAATTTTTCCCACAATACTTTCATAGTTTTCCTCTTAAATACTGACAAAGTTGGTGCACTTTTTACTTCCTCAGGAAGTTTATTATATGACTGTGATGCAGAGAACTTGAAATTATTTCTACCGTATTTAGAAGAGTGAATGATATATAAGGCTACGTCCTTCGCATGCCTAGTTCCATAAGAATGATTGTCTGAGTTCACGATGTAGGGAGAGCTATAGAGTATTGTGTTGTGTTTAATCTTGTATATTAGCATAGCTGCTCGGAGATCTGCACTTATGCTGAGGGGTAGAATTTTACTTCTGATGTACAGATCTTTTACTGGAGTGCAGTAAGGAAGGTTAAATATGTTTCTAATAGCCCTATTCTGAATAGTCATTAAATCATTCATTGTGGAATTCCTGCAGTGAGCCCAAATAACATTTAAATATTGGAGCTTGCTATGTAAAAGTGAATAGTAGATTTGTTTTACAAGGTTTAGGGGAATACGATACCGAAGTTTCCTTAAGATCCCTACTATAGGTGAGAGTTTCTTAGCAATTCGTTCAATGTGTTCAATCCAGGTCAGGTGTTTGTCGATGATTAGACCTAAAATACTTTGCCTGATTAACCTCTTTTATTTCAATATTATTTATATATATTTTGTCATGTGTGATTTCTTTCATGCTTTGTTTTGAAATTGCCATGTAATTGGTCTTCTGTAGGTTCATTGTTAATTTATTGGCCTGGAACCATTGTGAGAGAGTATTTATATCTTGTTGCACATTTTGTATGATTTCAATTATGTCTTTCCCAGTGTAGAAGATATTTGTAACATCTGCATACAATTTGATATGCCCTCTCAAATTACATTCCACAATATCATTTATATAAATTAAGAATAATGTAGGTCCAAGTATAGATCCTTGTGGAACTCCATGAGTTATATATTTTCCTGAACTTATGCATTTATTCAAAGCTACATGCTGCTTTCTTCCAATAAGGTAGCTTTGGAACCATTTTAGAGCTATACCTCGCACACCAGCATTTTCTAATTTTGATAACAGTATTTTATGATCTACTGTATCAAAGGCTTTTGTGAGATCAATAAATAACCCAACTGCCATATTATTTTTGTCAATAGTTTCTTGTAGCATTGTTATTAGGTCAATAGTTGCTGCCTCAGTACTAGCATTTTCCCTGAATCCATATTGCATATTATGAAAGAATGTATTCTTGTTCAGGAATGAAAGCAATCTTGTTTTTACCACTTCTTTCAGAATTTTCGAAACTAAGGATAAAATAGAAACAGGTCTATAATTATTTGGATTTCTTTTGTCACCACCCTTAAATATAGGAACTACTTTGGCCACTTTTAAGTCATCTGGTATCATGCCAGTAACTAAGGACTCATTAATCATTTCAACCAAGATTTTAATAAATGATTGCATATTGTTTTTAATGAAATTTGTCTTGATCCTATCTAAACCACAGCTCTTTTTATTCTTTAAATTTGTGATGATGGACTTGACCTCTGCTTCATCTGTTGGATATAGGCTACTTATTACCAAAACAGCAAGGAATATTGACGATTGTTGGACGGATCACAAACTTCTCAACTGTAAACTCAGGATATCCATCAGCCCAAAACCACCAAGGCGTTTCCAAACCCCATCCAGAGGAAAGTTTAACACCTCCAAACTTCAGGATGAATCTATTTCCACAAACTTTGAGAATATGATCAATGCCCAGCTATCAGATCATCCAGTTAAAACAAGTGACATTCGAGAAGAATGGACCAATCTGAGGGAGATAATCACTAAGTCAGCTGAAGAAACCATTGGTTTGGTAAAGCAGAAAAGTCAAGACTGGTTTGATGACAACAACGAAGAAATTTTGCGTCTCATCAACATCAAAAGGGAAGCCTATCTATCTCATCTTCAAGACACATCCTCAAATACGAAGAAAGCTCTGTATTTAGAACTCAAGAGTAAGTGTCAGACACAAATAAGAGAGATAAAGAATACTTGGTGGCAGCGGAAAGCTGAGGAACTTCAGAGGCTATCTGATACTCGTGATCTGAGGAACTTCTATGCAGGGATTAAAGAGATATATGGTCCACTTCGTTCTTCATCAGGTACACTAAAAAGTGCTGACAACTCTGCCACTCTTACTGACAGCCATGATATCTTAGAGCGTTGGAAGGAACATTTCTCCATCCTTCTAAATCGTCCTTCAACAGCTGCTGAAGACTTCCTTCGTGATGTGCGAAAATATCCTGAACAACCATGGATGGCTGTACCTCCTTCTTACACGGAATTCAGTGTAGCTCTCAATCAAATGAAACCAAGAAAAGCACCTGGCACAGATAACATCCCACTGGAATTAATTCAAGCTGGAGGTCAGTCCCTCAAAACGCGGATTTTTACTCTTATTCTCAAAATTTGGGAATTAGGAAAAGTACCTGGTGACCTAAAGAACGCCACTATCATCACAATCTTCAAGAAAGGTGATCGTAGTGTTTGTGGCAACTATCGCAGTATATCGCTACTATCTACTGTGGGTAAAATTCTTGCCAGAATTTTACTTAACCGCCTTCAGGTTATCTCAGAAAAGATCCTCCCCGAGTCCCAGTGTGGATTTCGATCTTCCAGAAGCACAACTGACTTGATTTTCTGCGTAAGACAACTACAAGAAAAATGTAGTGAGCAACAGAATCCACTCTTCTTAGTCTTTTATGATCTGGAAAAGGCCTTTGACTCAGTTCCAAGATCTGCTATGTGGGCGGTGTTACAACGCTTTGGCTGTCCTCGACGCTTTGTTGATCTAATCCAAGCTCTCTATGATGGCATGACCGGTCAGGTTTGTCAGCAAAATAAGATCTCTGACGAATTTCCTATCATTCATGGACTGAAACAAGGCTGCGTACTTGCTCCAACACTGTTTGCATTGTATTTGGCTGCAATGCTGTATAAATCGCCCACAAACATCCCAGGTGTAGATGTCAGGTACCGATTTGATGGAGGGCTCTTCAACCTAGCTCGATTTCGCTCCAAGAAGCTAACTCAGGTTACGAAGATAACCAATATGTTGTATGCAGATGATGCGGCATCGCCTACACTCACGCCAGTGGAGCTGCAACAGACTGTTAATTGCTACAAGAATGCATGTGAACGTTTTGGTCTCACCATTAATGTTCAGAAGACCAAGGTTCTGGCACAACCCTCACCAGGCACTTCCCTTCCGCACTTCAACATTTCTATCTCAGATACTCCATTGGAGCAGGTTGACCACTTCTTGTATCTGGGCAGTCTGCTATCTGTACACGGCAATTGTGGGCAGGATGTTGAGAAGAGAATCAGTGCTGCCCATGCGGCATTTGGGCGACTATCGCACCGGGTCTTCTTGAATAAAGATCTGACCGTGAAGACGAAGCTCATGGTGTACCAAGCTGTTGTCATCTCAACATTGTTGTATGGCTGTGAAACCTGGACCCTCTATCGACATGACTTCCGAAAGCTTGAGCGCTTCCATCAACAGAACCTTCGATCCATCCTTAAGATAAAGTGGGAAGACCACATCACCAATCTTGATGTTCTTGAGAAAGCGCTTGCTAATAGTATAGAATCATCCATCATTGGTCATCAACTTAGATGGATTGGACATGTCCATCGGATGGATGATACGAGACTACCACGCCAGGTTCTGTATGGTGAACTCACCTCCGGCACCAGACCTCATGGAGGCCCTAAGAGACGATACAAGGACCAATTTAAGCAGAATATGAAGTTGACAGGACTCAATCCACAAACCTGGGACCAGCTTGTTAAAGACCGTTCAACTTGGCGCCAGACAACCCCGTCTGCTGTCAAAATGTTTGAAGAAGAACGTCGTAGAATTGTTAAGGCCAAGCGACAAGCACGAAAGCTCCGTGCAGCACAGCCACGCCCTCCACCAACAGTTCTGTGTGATCTGTGTGGACGTTTGTTTCATGCACGCATTGGGCTGTTCAGTCACCGCAAACATGCCCACAGACCTCAACCTTAGATTATTTTAGACTGTTTTGGAAGAAGATGTATACTCGGAAACGAGTTAAAGCCGACGACGATCTGTTGGATATAAGTAGAGGGAATTTGACTGATTGTGGTCCTTACTGAGGATTTCCTTCTGTTCAGGAATAGGTTTTGCTAGACTTCCAGCAATGTTTGTGAAGAACAAGTTAAATGATTCACATAGCTCTTGATTGTCTGTGATAATTTTGTTGTCTATTTCAAGTGAAGTGCATGTCTCAACTGTTGGTTTTTTGTTGTGTATGATTTCTTTGATAGTCTCCCAAGTTTTATTAGAATTGTTTCCATATGTTCTGAATTTTTCTGAGTAGTAATTTGACTTTAGTCTTCTTTTTAAGTTTGTTACATTATTCCTGCATCTACAGTATTCTTGGTTCATATCATTATTATTTCTGTGAAGGGGATTTTTGAGCTTTGCATGCAGAGTGTCTCGTTGTTTTATAAGTGTAAGGAGTTCAGATGTGACCCATGGTAAGTTAGTAGTCTGTCTTTTATTGTTAGTATTGTTTGTTATTTTTCTTTGGCTATGCCTGTTCCTTAGATTTAATTGTTTGATGAAAGAGTTATATAGAGAGTTAACAGTACTGTCTGCATCATTATGGGAATCTGCGTTTATAGATATATTAGTTTCAGGAGTGTGTTACCTATCCCAAGAGTCTTCGTGTGTTGTTGATTTTGTCGACTTATGTGACAGAGTGTACGTGCTATAATTGGTCTTGGAAATATCAAGAATTAATATGCTGTGATCACTAATATCATTGCTGACATTTGATATTTTATAACTTAATTCTGAATTGTTTAGTGACACGTGATCTATTAAGGTAGCTGCAGTGTCACCAAGTCGTATAGCATATTTAGTGTTGCACTCTTTAAAACCATAGCATGCTATTAGATTTAGATATTTCCTTCTTAATTGATCATCAGCTAGGATATCAATGTTGGTATCTCCGAAGAAAATGCATAATTTATTGTTTATCTGGCTAAGAAAACTTTCAAATGAATTTAAGAAGGGTATGGCATTGCTTCTATTGGGGTTATATGCTGCAATAATATCAATGCTTTTATATGTTAGCCTATTACTTTTAACATCATCTCTGAATACCTCAATCCACATCAAACTATGATTCATTTCACACTTTCTTTTAACATTCCCTTTCCATTTGTGTGATACATAAATACCCAGACCCCCACCAACTTTGTCATCTCTATGAGCAAACACGCTTGTGAAATTGTTGAAGTTATAAAAATCTGCCTCATTACTTTTCACCCAGGTTTCTGTAACTACCAATACATCTATCTGACCTATCATCTGCACGAGAATTTCAATGTCACCAGGCTTATTCCGAATACTTCTGCTATTAATGTACAAACACCTAACCTCTCCACCTAATTCTAATGAGTTTATACATGCACTTATATTAGAGTCCTGTTGCATGGAATCATCCAAACAGTTGCACTTATGTTCACTGCACTGTACTTCACCTAGGTGTCCACTTGTAGTCAGCGCTTTCTTCTCTCTAAACAATAAAATATCATCACTTGTTCTAGCAATTAGTTTTCCGAGAGTAAAAACTTGGCAACTCTGTTTAAAAGTTTCCCAAATTTCATTGTTCCTCTTCTATTGAGGTGGAGACCATCATAAGCAAGGTCCCTGTCTTGTAACCAAGAGTTCCCTTCTAAAAAAATAATATTTTTTTCACCACACAACCAATCCAGTGTTGAATTCACGGCATTAATGTATCGTGGGTCTATGTCAGGTCTTTGCAATACACCACTAATACACACTTTTGAACTCGGAAAGGCACTTTTCACTTCGTCCACGAGCTTGTCCATGTGATTCATAATGTGAGTTGGTGTTCAAGCAATTGGTCCCTGAGATGTGAACAAGATGGCGATGTTAAACGTAAGTCACGAACAGGTATCTCTTGAAAATTGTCCCCAATCGGGTGATGTAAGTGTTCAATGTGATAACAATTCTTTATCTATTGAAGAGGTTTATCTTAATTGTGAAGACAAAGCATGTAGTGGCGAAAAAATTGTGAGATGTGGAGGAAATCTGGGAAACAAATACGAGTTGCCGCAAGCGGCGAATGAAACTGAACTCCTCAAATTAGAATT
The DNA here is from genome assembly GCA_946902985.2 of Meconema thalassinum. NCBI lineage: Eukaryota > Metazoa > Arthropoda > Insecta > Orthoptera > Tettigoniidae > Meconema > Meconema thalassinum. The sequence continues at coordinate 39,238,010 of OX336394.1, forward strand.
GGCCTCCAAAGAGGAACTAATCAAAATGCTTGTGGTTGATTTAAAAAACGCTCAATCTCAAATAAGTCTCCTTAAAGAAAGACTACAAGCAGAAGAAGATAGGCCTACTCAGGCAGACTATTTAGAGGTTAGGTCTAAAACGAATGCACGCTGTCCAATACGTAGGCCTAACTTGGTGAAATCTGGGAATATTCCTGTCAACTTTATCTCCCAGAATCCGTTTGAAATCCTCAGCCGTTGCGATTCCCAAGTAGAAGAAAACCAAGATATCGGTATTGAAAACGGGACATCCAGATACGACAAACCCATCCACAACCCTACTAAGAAAAGGAGACGTCCCCGTGTACTTGTCATGGGTGACTCAATTCTGCGAAACCCAGTAGTTGATGATGCCGCAGTCTATTGCTATCCAGGAATAAGAACTGAGCAATTAACTAGAAAGGTATGGGCAAACGAGGTTCGTGAAGACCCTGAGGTGGTAATGATGTTCAAGTAGAACCCTTAATGAGATCTGTGTTGAAGCCAGGCTGAAATGGTTCGGTCATCTCAAAAGAATGGATACACAAAGAACAGCTAGAGTGTGGTTTGAGAAAGAACTGAAAGGCAAGAGACCAAGAGGTCGACCAGGAAGAGATGGATCGACCCGGTTAGAAATGATCTTGCAGGGAGAGTTATGGATTTGCAGCAGGTTGTGGAGGGGGAGACATTCTTGGAGAGCACTAAATGGAGAGCACTCATTCACCGCACCCGGGAAACTGGAGCCGGTTCATGTTGATGATGATGATGAATAGGTGGCACATGTGTAATTTCAACAAATGTGTATCGGCGTGCGAATCGTTTCAATAAATGAACTTTGGTTAGTTGTCGTGTGCACGCCTATAGAATTTTTTGAATCAGTAAATCCATTTCACAATAGATGGTGAACGAGTCGTTTCAATAATGGATCTTTGATGAGTTGTGCGTATGCACGCGAATGTTTCTGAATTAGATAATCCATTTTACAATAGATAGTGCCAAGTCGTTTCAACAAATGACCTTTGGTCAGCTGCTGTGCAAGCCCTCTAAGGTTTCTGAATTACAGTAGTAAATTGGGTTGCTCATAAGTCGTTACAAACATGAGTGTATTTCATGCAGTTTAGAGGCAGTTTATGTGTTTCCAAACGTTTGCAGTTTTCGGTGCGACTCGTATTTTCGATGATCATCAACATAGCACAGGAACAATCCCTACAAATGTGTGGTCTAAATTTGTAAAATCCATGCTTCTCACATGTGTGGCCTGCTCACGCGTCGGAAAGCCTTCTGATTTGTTCATGTATACACCAGACGGGGGGGGAAAAATATTGTGTATCCAAAAGCATTTCAATAAACAAAATTACAGCACAAATTAATTAATTCTTTCTTTCTTTCTCTCTCTCTCTCTCTGGCATTGCAACACATGTTGCGCACAGCTAGTAATAGTAATAATAAAAATCATCATCATCATCATCATCATCATCCATAAAATGGTCTTCCAAAACGACTTTCTGCATGGATAATATTTGGGCTTCTTGGTGTAGCAATACATACACTCTTTAATGATATACCTTTGTCTTTGAAACATCTCGCCAATAAGTAACGTTTACATCAAATTAAGGAATGTCATAGGAACGAATATAGTATCTTGCAATGATTGATTTATGAAATTTCATACACAAATATAATTAGTAAAATCATTGAATTTATGCATCGGGGTAGCTGTCCTGGCCTTGAAATAAGAGTATTCTGGCATTTAGCTGGGGAAAGTGTTGACAAACCACGAGATGGCACTTATGTTACGAATTGACAGCTGGCGTATGCATTCTTGTTTTCATCCTGTCAGCACGAGATAGTATAGTAATCCAAGATGGCTGTCTGTGACGAAAGATATGGTTTTTCCATTTTGAACTTATGAGTTGAGAGCTAGTGTTTTCACTCTTCCATCACAAGATGACGTAGTGGTCCAAGATCGTTGTCTAGGCGTCAGATTTCAAAATTGTTGAAGTTCTATCGCGTAATGACAAAGTATAAAGTATCCAAGGTGATTGTCGTTTGAGTGTCCACCATGAGAGAGCTTTCAACTTTCGTTTGGTCAACTTTTGTCCTTTTTCGATCCCGAGGACCCGGAATATATTTCCACTTACTTGTGCCGGGCTCCTCTCTGTCTTCTTTCCTGTCGACCTCACTTGGTCAACTCTTGTTCTCTTCCGACCCCGACGGTATTAGGGTATCCGAGGCCTAGGGAGTCACTTCCTTTCCTGCCTTCATTGGCCCTTGTCTCATCTTTTCTGATACCCTCCTTTTGCGAGGGGTCAGCCTTCTTTTTCTCTTCCTTTTACCTCCTGCCTTGTGCTCGAGGCCCTTAAGGAGGCAGGGTGTATGTAGCCCCACCACTTCTGGTGCACCCTAGATAATGCTACACCCTCAGGGGCTCACGGCTGGTGAGTTCGGGAGTTGGCGACCCCGAGGGATTCCTGAGCTGGGTCCGTTTTCCCCTTTTGTCCCTTACCTTTGGGGCGGACCCTCTCCTCTTTCACTTTCCTATATGCCTTTCATGGCTCTCCTTCCTTCCAAGTCCCTCAATCAGCCTTCTCCGAGGGTTGAGGGCATTTCTTTTCCTTCTGTCCTTTTATTTGCCTTATTCTCCTTTAGTTTTCCATTTCTTCTTCTAGTATGTAGGTTAGTAGTTAGTTTTAGTTTTAAGTTCACTTTTCATTTTCATTTTCACGTTCACCCAAACCATCAGGGGCCGATAACCTAGATGTTAGGCCCCTTAAAACAACAATTATCATCATCATCATCACCGGAATATATTCACAATGCACTTAATGATTTCCCGCTCTGTTCAACACACCAAGCACTGATTTTAAAATTCATTGGGTACTACAATTGAGCAACAAGCATGGTTAAAACCGTACATTGAACTAAACACCAACAAAAGCGAACTAAGCTCTACAGTGTTTAAAAAATTTCTACAAACTGAGTCGACTCATATAAGCAGCTTAGTTAATCTAGCAAGTTCATTATAGCACTCGCCTGCCAATGCTTCCATTTGTTTGCCCCAGCAGTCATTTGTGCTGTCCTCATATGAGTTACCTCTAGGATATGTACGGTATAAGTTAAATTATAATTTTAAAGTGTTTAAGACCTATTTTTGCCTGTGCCATCTATGTGAATGGTTTTGGGGGTCATATATTGCGGTAAAAAAGGGTTTCAATAGCTATCTTTATAGCGATAACCCATAATTTTTGGATATTTGTTTTGGAGATAACGATTTTTCAGTTTAGGGGTGGTTTTCACCATCGCACAATTTGTTTTATCGAAACCAATATATTTTGTATGGTGAATTATCATTTTAAAGTGTTTATGGCTTATTTTGGCCTGTGTCATCTGTATGAATAGTTAAAAGGGAAGAAAGGGTGCGTTGAATACCCTAATTTTACAGCTAAGTTATAGCCCTCAATTTTAAGTTTCATGGTTTTATAGAGATGCGGATTTGTTAGTTTACGGGTGGTATTCCAGACTGTCATAACGTATTGTCATACGCTGTCTCAAAACACGAATCAACTTGTTTGTAAAGTCTCGTAGCCTCCCATCAGATAAGCACTCATGGTCCTAACCTGTTAGCCCATAGCAATGAGCCGAAATAGCTGTCCATAAAAAACCAACTTGGTTGACTACTCCCACTCTCTATCAGCAATCTTTCTTTCTCTTAGTCCATAACCAAGAGCCAAACTGGTCGACCATAAAGATTCAACATGGCTGACCCTCCTCCTCTCTCCCAACAACTCGTTTGATACGATACGGCTTGCAGAGTGTCATAACAGGACGTTATACACTGTCCAAAACCATGAATCATCTTGTTTGTAAAGTCACTTGGCCTTCCATGGACAGCACCCTCATTAGAACAAGTTACCGGGATCACGTGCCTGTGCGCATGTCTGGTCATCATAGCAACCGATTTTGTTTACAGTGTCAGCCGAACAGCGCGACAATCAAATCGATGAAAATTTTACAACACACAGCTAGGAAGCCCCTTATTATTCAAAATGACCACCACTTGGTTGCCATAGCAACCCGTTTTGTTAACAGAGTGAACCCGTTGACACCAATATTCAATCTAGGGGAAATTTCACCACTCACAAGGTTGGTACGCGATTATTCTAAACGACGGCATCTTGGCGTCATGGTAACCTGTTTTTTGTTTGTTTACAGTGTCAGCACATTGGTGCCAAAATTCAAATCCAGGGGAATTTCACACCTACAGGTTGACAACCGCGACCGGGGAATTCCCTTATAGCATCAACATTCAAAAGTGGGGGAATATAGGGAAAATCTAGGGATATTTTACACTCACTGTTTGGTAGCCCTGTTTAGCCAACCTGGCTACCGCTTGTTTCCATGGCAACCAATTTTGTTTACGAATTTGTCCAGAGGGCCTCCAGCTAGACTAATTAAATTATCAATTATTATTATTAATTATTGTTATTATTATTTAGTAATAAACCAAATAATCAATCAATATATATTTTAATTAATTTCTGTCAAAAATAGCAAAATATGCATTATTGTAATGATATATCTTAACATTATAAAATAATGAAATATATTGTAGGCCTACATGATATGCAAAAATATGCATTGTAAAAATTGCATTCTCTGAATGGCAAGACATTGATTAGGGTACATATGCACAAGAGAAAAAAAAAAGATTATTACATTACTAACCTAGCACTAGTCAATACTCTTATAAAATGTGGATCAAGCTACTTACCATTAGTACTTGCTCTAGATTCTTGTCAGTATGTGTCAACATGACATATTTCTCAGAAAGATTCTTCTCCACGTTCATTCTTTTTAGATCAAGCTTCCTGTACTTCTGACTGAGAGCACTTATTGAATACCTTAGTTTTGTTAGAACCTCGGTGAGCTTCTCATTTTTCTCTATTTGTTGTTTTGAAGCTGATTTGTAAGATCCAATTTCATTATGGAGATTGAGGAATTCTTCGTCTAAACAGCTGAAACCAAAGTATGATATAGAAATGTTACTGCACTGCACATTGTGTTCTGTAGTCAGATCTTGTAACATCATCAAATACAGTATATTACTTCAGTAGTATAGATCCCTTTTGGGAAGTACAAGTAAACGATCGTAAGAAATTGTATTCAAAAGAAAAAGAATTACCAAGATCAGTGACGCATTGCATACTGATTTCATAAATATCAGGCAATTTGTTTATAATAAATGCCAGCAAGACGATAGCCCCTGCACATAGGGGTTTAGAAGGCAGTAGGAGGAAATAAGGTGGCAGTTAAGGAAAACCTTTTAAGGAGCTATGTAAGTGGCAGTTAAGTGGTGGTGTGGTGCGAGGAGGGTGGGTGGGAAGGTGGCGAATTATAAACACCTTTTAAGGTACGGTAGTTTTTAAGTGGCGCTAACGGGGAAGTAAGTTGCAATGAAAGCCACAGATTGCACAGTGTTCCCCAGGAAATTTTCTACAGGAGGGATGTTACTTGATATCAAGGCCATTTGAAAAGAAACGAGCAGGAGGCTATAAAATGAAAACCGCTAAACGGATTGTAATGCCCTGGCCTGGGGACGACGGTGCAGTCCCTATGAGAGCGCTGAGGTACCAAGCTCGCCGCTAGAAGGATACAGACCCACGTGACGACAGAGTGAGCAAGCACACGCGTCGACCGTCCACTGCACTAAGTCGTGCGGAAACCAGTGACATGGAAGCTTCAAAAGATGAGCAAGAGTGGTGTAGTGCGTTTCCTGACAGTGGAAGGAGTGTGGGGAACAAAAATTCATTGAATAATGGCACAGATGTACGGACAAAACTGCCTGTCAGTGTCAAGGGTTAAGGTGTGGCACAAGCGATTCAGGGAAGGACGGATATTGTTGGTCGATGATGCACGGACTGGAACGCCACACCGCATTACCGATGACATTGTCCAGCAGGTGGGTGCCCTTATTATGCAAGACCAACGAGTTACGGTAGTAGTCATTTCCGCAGAGCTCAGAGTGACTGTCGGAAGTGTTCACGCCATCATTGAGGACCAATTGCAATTTCACAAAAAGTGCGCCCAATGGGTGCCTCACAGTCTTCAACCTGCACAGGAAACATGTCGAATTGGACTTTCTGGAACATCTGCTGCGCTATGCCAAGGAAGGGAATGAGTTCCTGGCACGGATGGTCGCAGGAGACGAGACAAGGTGCATCACTTTGAACCCGAGTCAAAACGACAAAGTCGCCAGTGGAAAGTTGCAGACTCGTCTTCACCAAAATGTCCAAGGCCATCCGCACGAGTACGGGGAAAGTCATGTCAGCTTCTTTGACCAAAAGGGCCCCCTTCTTAAGGACTTCCTGCAGCAAGGGACAACTGTAAATACGCTGCGATACTCGCAAACCTTGACCTCCTTTCGTACAGCGATCAAATCAAAACGACCAGGACTGATCCATGACAATGCAAGACCCCATACAGCCAACGCATTCAAAGAGCTCTTGCAGACATTCAAATGGGAGGTCCTCAGTCACCCTACATGTCCGGACCTGTCTCCCATCGATTGTGCCACTTTTGGTGAGCGGAAGAAGGGTGTGAGGGGCAAACGATTCACCTCGGACGACGACGTCAAGCAATACGTTCGGAACTGGTTCACAACGCAGCCCCAGGAATTTTACGAGACGGCCATTCACCGCATTGGGTCGCAGTGGGACAAGTGCCTCAACAGTGCTGGGCAATACTTCTGAAAGAACGGTACAGGTTTTCATTTTGAAGCCTCTGGCTTGTTTCCTTTTAAATGGCCCTTATAATTGTGTCTCCATTCACAGTACAACAGTTAACTGTTCTATTCCCATATGATATTTTGATGCATCAATTTTGGGTCCCCTTTTCCTAAGTGCGAAACTTGTGAGCCCTTCACTTTAGCCTCCGGGAAGGGTGCCCTATTCCACTCCCCGGCATTTTGCTGTATCCTTATGCTACCCGTCTAGTGTCTCAAGTGGTAGCAGCGACTTGGTATCTGGGCAGAAAACTTGACTGTCCTGGTTCAACGGAGCGGGTTTCGGTCCTCGTGCTGTTAGGGTGGAAAGTTGGTGGTAGCAGATCTCGGGTTCTCGGTCTATGCTGTCATATGTTTTCTTGAAGTCAACAAATAATGACATATTGCGGAAATATTTCATTGAATTTATTAAGTTGATAATTTGTTCCACACATGAACGGTCTTTCCTGTATCCCCCTTGGTATTCGCCAATTTTTAGATCCAATTGAATTTCTGCTTGATTTATTATTATTATTATTATTTATTGTTTGACAAAATTATCACGGCAAATACCGGCTACATTTTATGTTACAGCCTGGTTCGGCCTTAGCAAGGAACCATCTGTATTGAGACAATTTCGTATACACTGTTCAGAAACTTCACATTACCGTACATCCATGTCGTGCCCGTAGTCTTCTCGAGTCTCCTTCATTTATAGGATGAGCTGAATTTCCATCTGAATCATCGAGCCTTGCGTTCAGCCAGGGGATTGTCACCAAGGATTATTATTATTATTATTATTATTATTATTAGACTATTATTATTACCAGGCGCGGATTTTGACGATCTAAAAAATCCTATAAAATACCTCCAAAATCTTTAGAAAATGACGTAAAATGTAATGAAAAATTACTTAAAACAAAAAAATCATTGAGATCAACTGGTTCACTGACCTGGAGCGAGGAGACGTTGTGCCAATTTAGCAGGGCTGTGAAGCAAAGAACTATATACAGAAAGAAAGGGAATTCCTTATGACATCATGCAATCCAAACAGAGACCATACTGTTACGGCTGTGAGTTTGTGTCATCACTCGCCGCATGAGTCACAACTGCCCCAGGGCTGGGCTGTGGCCTGCCTCCTGTATTGCGTGTGCCTTATGCAACAGGGCTACTAGGACAAAGGGGTAGTCCAGAATATTCGTGACTGGACCAGCGATGGAAACCTCGAGAAGCCGTGAACCCTGGATGGATCTAGAAGCATTTATTGAGTCACCGGCCTGCTATATAAGTGCGACCTGTCTAGCAGTTGTTGTTGTTGTGTTTTACGAGCTAGTGCGAGTGATTATCTTGAGCGACAGAAGTGTGGTGACTTGCGAAACCCCTAGTGAAGCTGATTCTCTTGACACCGAGGAAGTGGTTGTGGTGCTTGTGAAACAGTGTATAGTACAGTGACAGACCTAGCGCAGCTATTTCCAGCGAGCGCAAGGGAGCGGACTCATTAGCGAAGAGGATTAACTGTGGTCTGTTGACAAGTGAAAGGGAAAGTATTCTCGACGTGAGGAAACTGGAGTAAGGTAATGATTGCTGTTGAGTAGTGTATTTTTCTGGCTGCAATAAAATTAATTATTTCTTTAAGCAGTAATTGGTGTTGTGCTTTATACCCACCGTAATCCAGTTAACAAAGGTGCCACTAGGGGGTGGCACGTAACAACTGGTGTCAGAAGCCGGATTACGAACTCAAGCACAACACCTGACGGTCCTGGTTTCAAAACCCGAGCAGGTCATTTTCTCTAATTTTCCTGTGAGTGCATGCCCTTTACAAGACAAACAACTAAAATGGAGGAGAAATTGGCAGCATTGCTAGAAAAGTTAAATGGCAAGGAAACCAAGATGGAGGACGGCCAGAAGAATTTAACCAAGGAGCTAACTGCCAAATTAGAAGACGGCCAGAAGAAGATGGAAGACGGTCAAAATAAGTTAGCGGAGGACCTGAAGAAGATGGAGGACGGCCAGAAGAAGTTAGCCGAGGACCTAACTGCCAAACTAGAAGACGGCCAGAAGAAGCTAGCGGAGGACCTGAAGAGGATAGAGGACGGCCAGAAGAAGATGGAAGACGGTCAGAATAAGTTGACACAGGACCTGAAGAAATTAGAACTGGGTCTGCGTGAGGAAGTCACGGCGGTGGAGGAGAAATTCAACGTCTTACAAAAGGAAGTTGCTGAGCTGCGCCAACGCCCGCCCACCGTTACACCTGGAATATCAGGAACGGGACATAGCAGAGTGACGCCCCCAACCTTCGACGGAAAGGTCCCGTGGAGCACCTACTTACGTCAGTTCGAGGCGGCCTGTTCCATAAATAACTGGAACAACACAGAAAAGGCTACAGCTCTCATTGTAGCGCTGAGAGGTGACGCCCTTAACGTCCTTCAGACCATCCCGACTGGATCCCAGGACTACGCTTCCCTGATCGCCCATATGGAGTCCCGATATGGAGATAGCCATCTTCAGCAGGCCTATCAGATGCAGCTCCGGACCCGGGTACAGAAGAACGCGGAAACCCTGCAGGAGTTCGAGATGGACATCGCACGCCTCGTAAGGCTCGCCTACCCAACAGCGCCGGCCAACTTTCTGGAGCAGATAGCGACGCAGACTTTCACCGACGGGCTACGGGACTCGGACACTCAACAGGCGCTGCGTCTCGTGCGCAATAAGACCCGGGCAGATGCGCTGAGCCACGCACTTGAGTTCGAGACGGCAAAACAGGCATCCAGAATGCACGCGCGGGTGCGTCAAGTGGACGTCGACGAACCAGTAAAAACCAACGAGACCAAGCCCCTGGCCGACGAATTAATGGAGGCGCTAAGCCGTTTCTTCGATAGTCGCGGCACCACCAGCAACGACACAGCCGGAAGGCAACCGGAGAGGCGGCCCGGAAGAGGACTACCGACCTGCTGGACCTGCGGTAAGAAAGGCCACCTGAGCAAGGACTGCGGTGATCGCCGCCGCCGAGGGTATCCGACGGGAAATCAGTCGTCTGAAAACCGCGCGACCCAGGGAAACGAGTATTAGCCAGCCTTGGGGGGCAAAGGTTGGCTTGTGACAGTCGTCAAGCCCCAGCAGTCCAAGTGCATGTGACGAAGTTACGGAGGGACAATAGCAGCCTGATGGTCGACGGAGTCGTCAACGGAGTGAGCTGGCCCATGCTGATCGACACGGGAGCGTCGAGGACCATCGTCAGTCCCACCGTGATCCCGAAGTGGAGAGTTCAACCCACACAAAGGAACCTCCAGCTAATAACCGCGACCGGAGAGACCGCACCGGTACATGGCGAAGCATCACTGGAGTTCGTCATTGGTCGACGGGCGATAAAGCATCCAGTGCTTGTGGCTGACGTATCAAATGAAGTGATCATCGGACTGGACTTCCTGGACCAGAACAACATCATCTTGGATCTGAGTACCAACATTCTGCACTTCGGAGGTGAGGAACTTGCTTTGCAACCTGCGCACGAGTCCATCACCGCACGACGAGTAAGGCTGAGAGAAGACGTCATCGTTCCCGCCAGGACGGAGGTCAGCGTTGCCGTAATTGTCGACGGAACTGCTGAGGGAGTGGCGGCTGTCATCGAACCAAAATATGAGGACATTCAGACAAAAGGATTGCTAGTTGCCAAGACTCTCATCAACACGACGTCTCGGCCGTACGTCCGCCTGTCCAACCTGAACGACTACGACATTATGGTTCACCGGGACACCAACCTAGGAGTCTGCGAGCCCGTTACCTGGATTGCCCGCATCACAGATACGACAGACAGACACCTGCAGACGGACAACCGAAGAAGACGCACACTGCCAGAAGAACTACAGAAGCTGTACCAAGGATCCCAGGACCATTTAGACGAGGAACAATCACGCCAACTTCAGGACCTGCTACGTGAATTCCAGGATGTCTTCTCCGTGGGGAGCAAAGACTTCGGCAGGACAAGCTTGGTCCAGCACAGAATCGACGTTGGGGACAGCGCACCGATTAGGGCCCCATTCCGACGTGTCCCGCTCGCCAAGCAAGCCGAAGTCGACCGGATGGTAGAATAGATGAAGGAGCAAGGGGTGATCGAGCCATCACATAGTCCTTGGAGTTCTCCGGTCGTGCTTGTGAGGAAGAAGGACGGTTCCACCAGGTTCTGCGTGGACTACAGGCGGGTGAACGACGTCACGAAGAAGGACAGCTACCCTCTACCCCGGATCGATGACACGCTGGATACCATATCAGGGTCAAGGTGGTTCTCCACCTTGGATTTGAAGAGTGGCTACTGGCAGGTGGAGGTCCACCCTAAGGACCGCGAGAAAACGGCGTTCTCTGTGGGCAGCGGGCTCTGGCAGTTCACCGTCATGCCATTCGGTCTGTGCAACGCCCCCTGCGACCTTCGAAAGGCTAATGGAGTCCATTCTGAGGGGACTACACTGGAAGACCTGCCTGGTCTACCTAGACGACGTCATCGTTCTGGGGAGAAGCTTCGAGGAGCACTACAGCAACCTGAAGGAGATCTTGTTGAAGCTACGGGCTGCCCAGCTGAAGTTGAGCCCCAAGAAGAGTCAGCTCTTTCAGAAGCGGGTCCAGTACCTTGGGCATATCGTCTCCGAGGAAGGGGTGCGCACCGACCCAGAGAAGACCGCAGCTGTGAGGGAGTGGCCAGTTCCGAAGGACAAGTCCCAACTACGAAGCTTCCTGGGACTCAGCACTTATTACCGTCGCTTCGTGAGGGGATTCGCCAACATCGCCAAACCTTTATATCGACTGACTGAGAAGGACCAACTCTTCACGTGGACAGCAGAATGCCACAGTGCCTTCGAACAACTCAAGCAGGCTCTGTGCACCGCGCCTATTCTGGCCTACCACAGACCTGGAACAAGGTTCATCGTCGATACCGATGCCAGCGACTTTGGCATAGGGGGAATCCTGTCGCAGGTAGTGGATGGCGAGGAGAGAGTAGTGGCCTACTTCAGCAAGGCCTTGTCAAAGCCAGAAAGGAACTACTGCGTCACCAGGAAGGAGCTGCTCGCCATCGTGAGGACCATTGAACACTTCCACAAGTACCTGTACGGGCAAGAATTTCTCATCAGGACCGACCATGCATCCCTGCGGTGGCTCCTGAACTTCAAGCAGCCCGAGGGTCAACTCGCGCGGTGGTTAGAGAGGCTTCAACAGTACAACTTTGAGATTCAGCACAGGAAAGGCCAACTGCATTCTAACGCCGACGCCCTGTCACGAAGACCGTGCCCCGAAGACTGCACCTTCTGTGCCCGAAGGGAGGAGAACACCGGGATACTGTGCCGACGGACTACTGTGGAACTGCAAGGGAACTGGAGCCGCGAATCTTTCACGCGGGCACAAGCAGAAGATGATGACCTGGGACTGATAGCCGAATGGAAGAGGGCCTGTGTCCCCAGACCCGGGTGGAACATTGTGAGTGACTGCAGCCCAAAGTTTAAGTCCTACTGGGCACAGTGGGACTCGCTGATTGTAAGGGATGGCCTCATCTGCCGTACCTGGGAGAGCACCGACGGGAAGACATCTCGGGAACAAGTCGTCGTTCCAAAGGCTATGACGGAGGAAGTCCTGAAGGAAGTTCATGGAGGATCATCTGGTGGACACCTAGGGATAAAGAAGACCCTGGAGAAGCTGAGAGAGCGGTTCTACTGGATCGGATGCCGAACGGACGTGGAGAACTACTGCGCGAGGTGCCACGATTGCGCAGCCAGCAAGGGCCCAGGACGAAGACGACGGGGTCCACTGAAGACCTACAACGTGGGCGGCCCCATGGAGAGAGTGGCCATCGATGTTGCTGGGCCATTCCCGTTAAGCGAGGCAGGGAACCGCTACATATTAGTCGTCAGCGACTACTTTACCAAATGGCCGGAGGCGTATGCGCTCCCTAACCAAGAAGCCGCGACGATTGCAGAGACCCTGGTGAAGGAATTCGTCAGCCGGTACGGAGTACCCCTGGAGCTGCACTCCGACCAAGGGAGGAACTTCGAGTCGCAGGTGTTCCAGAACCTATGCCAGCTGCTGGGAATCCGGAAGACAAGGACAACGCCGCTACACCCTCAGTCCGACGGGATGGTAGAGCGATTCAATCGCACCATCGAGAACCATCTCCGAATAGTCGTCAGCGAGCACCAGAGGGATTGGGACAAGCATCTTCCACTATTTCTCCTGGCCTACCGCGCCGCCGTGCATGAAGCCACCGGGTGCACACCAGCCCGGGCCATGTTTGGGAGGGAGCTCCGTCTACCTGTCGATCTTGCCTTCGGCCGACCTGGGAATGATCCGATCCCGGTAAGCCAGTATTGTCAAGAACTGGTCGACCAACTGGAGGACGTACACGCGTTCACGAGGAGGAAACTACGGATCGAGACCGACCGAATGAAGACCCGATACGACCAGCAGACGGATGCCGGCGGATTCCACGAGGACGACCTGGTCTGGCTCTTCAACCCATTACGGAATAAAGGCCTGTCATCCAAACTGCAGAAGTCCTGGGAGGGCCCGTACCGAGTCGTGAAACGGATCAACGATGTCGTCTACAGGATCCAGCGGAGCCCGAGGGCAAAGATGAAGATCGTGCACCGAGATCGCCTGGCAGCCTACGGAGGGACACAGACGGACCAATGATTGATCGGGACGATCAGCCTTTTTAGGAAGGGGGTGGTGTTACGGCTGTGAGTTTGTGTCATCACTCGCCGCATGAGTCACAACTGCCCCAGGGCTGGGCTGTGGCCTGCCTCCTGTATTGCGTGTGCCTTATGCAACAGGGCTACTAGGACAAAGGGGTAGTCCAGAATATTCGTGACTGGACCAGCGATGGAAACCTCGAGAAGCCGTGAACCCTGGATGGATCTAGAAGCATTTATTGAGTCACCGGCCTGCTATATAAGTGCGACCTGTCTAGCAGTTGTTGTTGTTGTATTTTACGAGCTAGTGCGAGCGATTATCTTGAGCGACAGAAGTGTGGTGACTTGCGAAACCCCTAGTGAAGCTGATTCTCTTGACACCGAGGAAGTGGTTGTGGTGCTTGCGAAACAGTGTATAGTACAGTGACAGACCTAGTGCAGCTATTTCCAGCGAGCGTAAGGGAGCGGACTCATTAGCGAAGAGGATTAACTGTGGTCTGTTGACAAGTGAAAGGGAAAGTATTCTCGACGTGAGGAAACTGGAGTAAGGTAATGATTGCTGTTGAGTAGTGTATTTTTCTGGCTGCAATAAAATTAATTATTTCTTTAAGCAGTAATTGGTGTTGTGCTTTATACCCACCATAATCCAGTTAACAAAGGTGCCACTAGGGGGTGGCACGTAACAATACGATGGGAAGAGATGATTTAACTTACTGTGCTACGAATTAATTGCCACAAATGTAAAAAAAAACTCCTGAAAATTTCGTAAAATGTAAAGAAAATGACCTAAAAAGTCCTGAAATGTACAAAAATGACCTAAATCTTTAAAAATAGAGAAAATAACAAAAAAAAATGCCCTAAAAATTCATTTCATTTCTGTGGTCAGAGACTCGTATACGGTACGGGATTTATATGTTAACGGGCATTGCGTAGGACAAAAAGAAAAAAGATAACATCTCATCAAAATCCACGCCCTGATTATTACAAACGAAGGGTAAATGGTGCATTTACTACTGTGTACGAATTTGGGGACAATTTACATTAGAAATATTTAGAACAGAAAAAGACCCAATAACATGAAGGAATGGAAACTAATTAGCCAATGCATTCATTAAATTATATATTTTGCTCTGCTAAATGCTTGCTACTCATGTGGATGTTATGTTCTACTGTGTATTCTCTAATTTGATTTAAGATTTATTACTTTAATTGGAGCAGTTTTGAAGAATTTCTTTTCACAAAACTACCTGTTCTAAAGTTCAAATAGATGTCGATGGTAGTAACGTCTTATGTACTGGCACTGCACAGGGTCTTTGACATAAAGTAAGAACGGCAAGCGGTAGTTTTGTTATCTGCTGCAGCGGTGGCCTTGGCCAAGCTTATGGCATGCTGTAGCCCCCTGCTGTAGTATTGAAAGCGTGCGCTTAGTACATACTTGACCTTGCAATAAGCGTGCAGGTGTTCATTCGCCAGTCTGAACCTCATCTGCTAACATGGTGAGACTTATCATTGCAACATCGCTTTTTTTTTTGTGTGTGTAAAACTTATTTTAACAAATTCTCGTACATTAGAGGAGCTGAAAGGAAACATTACGCACGCAATCAGAAACATTACGGTGGCAGAACTCACTCGTGTCAGCCAGAATGTGGGTACCAGACACAATGCCTGTATAACTCAGGAAGGACGACACTTCCAGCATCTTTTATAAGGTAAGATTTCATATAGGATTGTACATATGCTTAAAGCAGGGGGCCGTGGTGCGCCACAAGCTCGGCCAAGGCCACCGCAGTAGCGAATAACAAAACTGCCGCTTGCCGTTCTTACTTTATATGAAAGACCCTGTATACCAATATAGTTTGAGCATTCTCAGTTACAATGATCACACAAGAAATGAATCAGAGAAAAACAGGATGCAACACAAAAGATAAAATGCATCAAATTGACTCCCGGCGGCTTCGTGATAAAACATTACGTCACTCTACTTTACTTGAAGCCAAGCCCCGGAGTTCCTCAAACAGCACGCAACATAAGCAACCTCTCCAAAAGGCAAAACAAAATCATGTTAATAATAGAAATGAAACAGAACCGAAAACTATACAAGTTTAACGAACCATTTCGCTCCGCCCAACATGCGACATACATTTTATGGGTTGGTAACTACGGTCCTAATTCATGGAGGAAAGAAAGGAAGGAGATGCCTTCGCTGCGCTGCCTAGCGCAAGCTGTTGAAGCCAAACGGCTCGCCCACTTTGCTTGCAAGAAAATGGCTGTCCCTATGCTTAAAGCCGTAAACCACTCCAAATAGTAATGGATTTTAGTGACATAAAACTGCAATGACAAGTCAAGATTTTTTCTTGGATAGGCAGAATACACTCTGTACATCACGGTACTTGGCACAAATAAGCTGCGTTATCGTTTTAAAAGCCAGGCTAGTTTTGTAAGGAAGACGCGGAAAAACGTAATAATACGCTGAAACACTGATTAAATTGAATACAGGTGTCTGAAGATGCGAGTTATACCAAAGAAGGAATATCTTGGGAATTAATGATGCCGAACTAATTACAGTATTTACACCAAATTGAGTTTTAGCCTATGTTCTTATTGGTGTTGAGGCATTCACCAGTTTTTAGGCCTAATTTCGAGCACTGCCACTTTCACTCATTGGTCGTACACATTTTGATATTGAAGAATACGAACCTCAAAATTAATAAACAGAACAATTAAAAAAGGACGCTTATTTGCACAAAAATACGTTTCGGTACCATACGGTATTTTCTTTGTGGGGGGTAGAAACTTGACGATTAGCCTCGAATTGATTAATTACGTAGGCCTACCGTAATTATTGACCGACAGCCGTTTGATAATTTGGGATTTGCAGAGGAATGATTTTTATTTTTTTGGTATATTGGGTAGGCCTACACATGCTGAGATTAGAATTGAAGATTTTTTTAAAATAACTTATCAATACTGTTATTACGTTTCCAAAGTTGCATAACCGGAGCGCGATAAACACCAGGGCCAAAATAAGGTTTAGCCATGCACAATGCCCCATGCAAGTCACAGAACACCGAATACGAGTTAAGGTTACGCCCACTTTGGTTGCAGCGTTTGACTTCACTCAAACGAGCTCAGGGCATCTCCCCTTATTCTTTCCTCCATGTCCTAATTATTCAACATTATTGAATATTTTGTATTTGCAGGCAAATAGTTGCAAACTCACAGTGTCGCCATCTCGAAAGGTTGCGGGTCCGACCCGCTGGCAATAGTGCCCAGTACGTCAACACTCAACCAGTACACAGAGCGGAGTCACACTTAGTTCTTTAGTTACATACTTCCCCTTGACGCTTTTGCCCGCCAACAGCGACACCACTCAGGCGGTACGAAGGTCACTAGATCCTTAGGCGACACCCCGAGTTTCCTCTGGTTTTAAGTTGGCAGATATGGCGCCGAAACACGGCATAATACATTTTCAATTTAGGAAATATACACCAGTATATATATGTCCGTCAGGCCTCGGAAGCCGGCACAGTTCATATCCTCGCCGCTAGATGGGGGCTTCATTCATTCCATTCCTGACCCGCTCGGAGACTGGAAGCAGGTTGTGGATTTAAATATATATTGTGGTTTCGTCAGTATCCGAAAATTCCCGTTATATTTATTTTTAAGTTCCCAGAATAACGACTAACTTATAGGAAACTCTGTAAACAGCAACGCCACTTCTCTCCTTTGACTAGGCTTGCCAAGTGATTGTCGTGGGCTAGACAAGTAGACCAGAAGTTAGTCAAATGAATGACAAATTCATTTCATCTCAAGGACGGAAGCGAGATCTAACCCCGGAAGTCAAGGTCAGTCCCGAATGCTTAAACGGTAGCGTTCGAAAGGTCAACATCGGGTATTTCCGAGAGACATGCTGACGGCACAATGTGTTCCAAACATTTTTAAAAGGAGGGCGGGGGGGGGGGGGGGGGGGGGGGGGTAGAGTAGGGACGGTAACTTTGTGACACCGTCACAAGATCAAAAGACAACAAATATCATCAAAGAAACACTCATGGAGACCAAATCTAAGGTTAAATTTATGGGAGATTTGAGCAGAGAATTTCTCATTGATGGATGTCCGACGAGGGGACGGATTGTCCCAGTTACTCATCAATTGAGTGCTTGAAAATGTTTTACGAGAATGGCGGAAAGCAGGTATACAGACACATAGAATCGAATCGAAGCTTGACATTTGCAGACGACATAACATCCTCGATATACAATATCAACTCGAATTCCTACAAGAACGAGCAAGGAAAATTGGATTACAAATCTCGTTTGAAAAACGGAATTTATGACAGATATCAAAACTGTCCCATCTGTAGACTACTTGAAATCGGCACCGACCGCATGTCCCGTGTGAAGCAATTTAGGTGAATGGATTACTAAATATTGTAATGAAAAGAAGTCTATTGAATCAAGAATTTAAAAAATGGAGACTGCTTTTCAGTTACCGGTAACTAAAAATATTTACAATAAAACAGTTATCATACCCGAAGCTCTCTAAGCTTCAGAAACTCTCCTTATTCAACACAAAACACTTAAAGGACAATTGGAAGCGAAATAACATAACATGATGAGAAAAATGTTAGGGCAGAGAATCAAAGATGGAGTTCATCTTCCAAAACCAAATGCAGAAATATATAAAACCATCTTGAAACTCACAGGCGCGATACGTCTGCAACTAATCCAATTCATGGGGCACTTAGAAAGAATGTGTCCAAACAGACTAACTTATAAAATTCACACATACCTGAAGAACAAGCATTCCGATAATTTTAGGGAATGGGTCGCCTGAATGTTTACCTGTGTTCTTTAGTAAGGTCAGTATAAATTGTGTCCCTGTGCTGCATGTTGATGACCACAGCGTTCCACGTCTGGAGAAGTCTGCGCTGTTCTCTTTGGAGAGCCTCCAGGTCCGTGGTAGCGTCGGCCACCATCTGGCTGGCGGCCCTGAGTTCTTTCTCCTTGATCACCATCTGTCCCTCGAGCATGGCGAGCTTAGCCTCCAGGTTAGCAACCTCTGCCGTCAGTTTGTACAGCAAGATGTCCTGCCGGGATGAGAACCGTTTTACCTCCCATACATACTGTACAGTACCAACACCTCAAACTTGGCTTGAAACATTGTGAGGTTTGAAGCCATTTTTCAGTGTTGCCTAAGTAAACAAAAGTTTTGGTGCTTTTCAGTCGGTCAACATGAATGTACCCAAAAATAGCTGGGTTATGCCCTAATCCTGAAATAAATTACATGAGATTAATAAATATAACAACACGTAATACATTCAAAACAACAAACAACTAAAAGAAATAAAGTCATTGAAACAAAAAATAAAAGAACATGACTTAATCATCACAAAAGCAGATAAGGGAAATACCACAGTAATTCTGAAAAAAAAAAAAAAGTTTTTCCTAGTGTTATTTATTAATCTCATGTAATTTATTTCAGGATTAGGGCATAACCCAGCTCTTTTTGGGTACATTCGTGTTGACCGACTGAAAAGCACCAAAACTTTTGTTTTGCTTGGCTTGAAACCTGTGACGTATGGAAGTTGTAACCTCTAGAGGCACAAACTAGAATTCACACGTAAGCAGATTGACTACTGTCCGTCCACCAGCTCGTGGTCTTAGAGGACTGAAGGGGAGAGGAGAGACATTCCAGCTGCGTTGATTGAATGGACGTGCCGCTGCAGGTATTGCCAACTCAGCACCGATGATATTCACGCTATGGTTACTCACTGCTACTTTCGTTTAGTTTCAATTGTGAAATCGTACTGGTCAGTAGTAGGTTGGCACTATTGTCATTCGCGCAGAGGCCAGCTGTCACCAGCTGACTCGTTGTATTCCTGCCACGGACCTTAAGCTGGTGGACGGACAGTACTTGGTGATTTATTTTGATTGACCTACAGTATACTCTGCGATTTTTATTTAAAAAATTAAAGAAAACAGAAGAGTGTTTGTCATTTAGTTTCCATGTAACTAGAAGGGTCAAAATCATGTTCGTTTTTCCTTAGCTTCTATTTTTTGTTGTCCCCTTTTCCTAATTTCAGGGATGTTTTCTTCAAGGCGGCATGTAGTAGGTTATATGAATTGTAATAGGGTATCGGTAGTAAATTCCATTTCATTGTCGCCCTAACTGTTGCTCTGATGTTTGATTATTATCGTGTAGCGTTTATTCTTTTTAACATCATTCATTTGAAATTTCATGTGACTTTGTAATAAGACAGTAAGTGCATACAATTGGGCCATTTTAGCTGTCGCTACAATTTTTGAGCACAATGGTGTATCTGCGCACAGCGAGCCTTGATGCGTTTGTGACCAGTACAAATGAAGTGTACAATATCGTCTTGTGCAGTGCATGCATATATTGGGTCTGCTCTCAGTGTTCTATTCGGGTTGTCGGTGTGTGGACTGTGCGGACAAAAGTAATGTGCGAACACCAAGAATAGTGACCGACGAGGTGTTGGACGGGTGTGTCCGAAGACTGTTAAGATATTATGTAGACTCGCTCTGTGATTCTCTCGCGCATACGACAGGCCTCGAATGAAGGCCATCGGTGTAAAAGCAACATGAGTGGAACAAATGAAACATCTAAAACACGTGAAAGACGATTGTAGGATTCAAAAATGTCCAACAGGAAAATATCATGGCCTTCTAGTCTTAAAACCAACGTTCAGGTAAAAGCTAGTGGATCTGATTGTGGATCAGTCTCCGTCAAATCAGACTCCGAGGGAAATATGTTAACCATTGAAAATGATGTCTCTTGAAGACTCAATTCCTCATAGGAGTTACATCTAACAGAAGTATTGAAGTAACGCGGGTTTGCGCCATCAGGTATTTATTGCTCTCTATATTCTGTGACATCAATTCCGAAAAATGAAATGGAAGTACAATCATGGAATAAATATAGACGGCCAGAAACTGACACATCTATGATTTGCGGACGACATAACGCTTATAGCAAGGTCAGCAAAATCACTAGAATAAATGATCAATGAGCTGGACAAAATAAGCAGAGAAGTAGGCCTCACAATGAACCCCACAAAAACAAAAATAATGACAAATGGAATACAAGATCCAATCCAAGTACATCAATCACCACTAGAGTATGTGCAAAAGTATGTGTACCTAGGACAAAGCATCTCCCTGAACAAAGACACAGAGAGTGAAATCAAACGCCGTATAGGACTGGCGTGGAACAAATTTTGGTCGCTTAAGTTCTTACTCACAGACAAGAGACTAAAAGTAAGCACAAAAGCAGAAAACCTAGACAAATGTGTTATGCCAACACTACTTTATGGTTGCCAAACATGGTCCTTGACAGAAAAACTGAAAAAGCAGCTACAGGTATGTCAAAGAAGAATGGAGCGTAAGATCCTAAACGTTTCTCTAAGAGACAGAATCAGGAACGAGGAACTATGAAGAAGGACAACCATACGCGACGTGGTAGAAAGGGCAAAAAGCCTAAAATGGAAATGGGGAGGACACATATCACGCATGGATCACCAGAAATGGACACACCGCAACACAATGTGGGACCTGAGAGAAGGACGAAGAAACGTGGGACGCCAAAAAACCAGATGGTCAGACTACTTTAGAGCTAAAGCGGGAAACTAATGGTCGAGAGTGGCAAGAGATAGGGAATCATGGAGACAGCTGGAGCCAAACAGGAATCAACATGCACCAAACAGGACATAAAGACAATGACAGTGAGTGCAACAAGACAAAAGCTCCCGATGATGCTTACCTTCGGAGCCTAATCACGAGCACGTCCCTGTGCAAACAGGAGGCCTTTGCCCTTACGGGATGTCTATATAGGCTAATTTTATTATATTATTATTATTATACTCTGTGAGCTGCCTGAATAGGATTGACATTTGGCCGGAAGTTCCACGTCAGTCATCACCCCTCTGCCTCTTGACCAATCCATGTTCGCATAGTTGACGTCATAATACTCTGCATTGCAATATTTCAGCCCACGTGCGTCAGTGCCTGGTCAGCTGTATCTCTAGCTTGTACAGTGTAATCGCTTGTTATTCTAACTGTTTGGCAACCTTGTTCCCTGACCACATGGCGAGGCGAGAACTGTCAAT
Source organism: Meconema thalassinum (assembly GCA_946902985.2). Taxonomy (NCBI): domain Eukaryota; kingdom Metazoa; phylum Arthropoda; class Insecta; order Orthoptera; family Tettigoniidae; genus Meconema; species Meconema thalassinum. The sequence continues at coordinate 39,259,585 of OX336394.1, forward strand.
CCTATTCTGGCAGCTCACTGAATATAATGGTGATATGCTGCACAGTGGGTGGCCTTAGTTGTGAGTCGGTCATACTTGCCGTACTGGTAAATGCTATCTTTTAACTAGATCAAGCTAATTTGGGGATGAAATACATACCGGTAACCAAAATCGTTTTCTGTGTGGATGTGTGTGGAGATCACGGCCTCGAAGCTTGCATGTTGTGATGATGAAGTATGTAGAAAACCATTTACCTGTTTATGTTTGTCTCCAATCAAGAGTTTCTTATCAATCTTGCCTTTCTCTGAAACTCTCTGTGAAACTACCAAATCAGATTCCATTCCTTTTTCCCAGTCCTTAAATTGATGCTCCAACAAGACGAGGCTCTCCAACTCCGTTCGCAACTCCATTTCTGCAAAGGAAGACTAGTGTGAGCATTGTCAAGGTGTAAGCAAGTTATGACAAGTCAGGGCAAAATGATGTCGCCTACTTAACCTTTAACTTACAATAGTCTGTTGTTACAGTCGGTACAGGCTGCAAAGTGATGGTTAGAACGGAGAAGGATGGCGTGAACTTCAACCTAGAGAGAGGCGTGAAACAAGGTGATCCCCTCTCACCGATACTGTTCACATGCCTGCTGGAGAAATTGGAATGGGACATCAAATATGGCATTGAAATAAGCGGTGATAGGCTGACTCGCCTGCGGTTTGTAGACGACATTGACTGACGATAATAATAATAATTGCTCAAGCGATTAGAAGGGTCATTGAAGTGATATGTTACTCGACAATGTTGCTAAGAAAAGTATGTTCACGCTTGCTTTGCAAATGGGAGATTCAACAGCGGTACAGAGAGAGACAGAGACCTCTTTTCAAGGATACTTCTGACTTGAAGTTATTAATTTATTTTGAAATTTCAGGATGGCCGCTGTGCTCTATATTCAGTGTCTTAATAACCGAATTGAATTTGGAGTTGTCGATTTTAATGTTTTAATAGTTTGCACAGCTGCATCTTGAATGTATGGAGTGTCTGTTCTCTTGCCGTGGCCATACAAGAGCACACAAAAATCAAAATTGTATTGTATACATGTAATTGATCAAATGGATAAATAAAAATCTAATCTAATCACATATGTTCCTACCTTGTCACTAAGTTTCATTACAGTAGCTCTTAAGTGTTGACAGCTATTTATATTTTATAATTTCAAGATCGCGGCTGTGCGTGACATACAGTCTTATGTTATTATAATGTTAACAATAGTGGGTCCTAATATAAAACTACCTGAATGCCAAATACTATGAGCATTGATTCACTGAATCATACGTTATGGATTATAATGTTTGCATGGTTATCACGGTCGCCATCTTGAGATTATTTTGCTGACAATCTTGTAGTGTGGGTGCCAGAAGCTTCCCACATGAAGGTACCGGTATATTATTCCTAAATTTGCTAGAGAGATGATGATGATTAGCCTAATCGTAATTTGATTTAAGCCTTGATCATTTGGGTGACCACCATTTTGATTTGGTTAAGATGGCGGCGATATGAAACAACACTGTGGCGTCCTTTTCTAATGCTACCTCTGTACCAAATATAGATCAATTTGGTTTCATCGTGTTTGAATTGAAAAGGGGGGACAGACATACACACATACATTCACTCAGACATACGCGGATATTTGGCAAAAATCCAATGTAGGTTAACAAGACCTGGATGCAATGAAGATATCACCTTTTTTTTCAGCGCGGTTGAACTTGTCGAGTTCAGTCCTCAGCTCCTGCTTGGCTTTCTCCACTCTCTTCTCGACGTGAAGTCGGTTGTCAGCAGTGCTGGCGGCCTGTTGTTGGTACGTGTCCAATACGCTCAGTTGTTTGGTGATCCCCCGCTGTAAATCATACAGGCCAACCCCCAATTCCTCGCGCTCCACCTGCTTGGTCTTCAGCGTGACTTCCTGCAAGCAATGTAATACTACCCATCTTACAGAATTCTAGCAGATTTTTAGCCTATTTTCATTTATGAAAAAAAAGGCTTATGAGATTACTTTTTATCCGTGTATGTCCCCCCCCCCTAATAACCTCAAAACGGCTGGAGCGATTTCAATGAAACTCGGTAAGGCCATAGTACTATTTCGGCCAACCCCGACCGTGCTCTTCAAATTTTATTATATCTCACTAATCCAACATGGCGGCTGTGCGAAATATTTCACCGGCATTCCATATCTCCGAAACTATTACTGATATCACTCTGAAATATTTTACGGTGATAAAGGGCACTACTAGAAGTTCATCTATGAGACTTTCAAAAATGTGTTAACCACAAAACGAACATGACGGCGAAGCGAAGTTTAAACTTTTAAATAGACTTTTCTCGCGATTTAACCATCCAAATGCAATGAAACTTGGTACAGCAAATGTTCATACATATTGAAATGCACTGGCAACTAATTTAGTTCAATTGCTTACATAATCTCATGATGGAGGTTGTGCGAAATATTTCATCGGCATTCTATATCTCCGAAACTATTAGGCCTACTGATATCATCCTGAAATTTTGTATGGTGATAACGGGCACTACTAAAAGTTTACATATGAGACTTTCAAAAAGCTGTTAATTACAAAACGAACATGGCTGCCAAGCAAAGTTGAAATTTATAAATAGACTGTTCTCGCGATTTAACTATCCAAATGCAATGAAACTTGGCACAGAAAATGTTTATACACATTTTAATGCACTGGCATCTAATTCAGTTCAATTGTTTACATAACCTCAAGATGGCGGCTGTGCGAAATATTTCACTGGCATTCTATATCTCCGACGAAACTATTACTGATATCTTGCTGAAATTTTGTACGGTGATAAATAGGGCCCGGATTTTGATGAAAAGTCATTTTCTTTTTCTGAGTACACGGAGACGATGCTTAGTGGTAATTAAGTGTATTCTAAAATAAATATGTTAGATATATACCGGTATGTGTTTTTTAAAAGTCATCAAAATTCATTTTTCGTACATTTTCCAGAATAAAGTCATTTTCTAGCATTTAGGGCATTTTAGGTCGTTTTTCATGTGTTATATGTTTATAGGTCATTTTTTTATCGAATATGGTTAAATGCTCATTTTTAAGTATTTTTTTAGTATCTGTATTTCTAAACATGTTTGCGTTAACATTCTTGGACTAGCCCATATACTGTAGTACTGCAGTGCCCCTCATCTGTTTTCATTACCTGTTTCTTATCTACGCAGTAGATTTAATTTTTCTTGACCATGATGCATCTGTGTGTACAGTTTGCGACACCGATTTCTTCACGTACACGTGAGTATTGCGTCAGTCTGAGAAAAGAAACGGGGTAATCCCCTCAACGCATGTGGTTTGTGTCGAGTTTATCTTTATTAGAAGTGTTTCAGCTCTGGCCTCTGATCGTTCACTCAGTTACAAAAAATATGCTCAGTTACCCGGCAACTATAGGACTTTTAAGGTGTGTTTGTGCTGTAGGTGTGTGACGACGTTTTGTTGTGCAGTGCAATTGAAATGCCAAAACAAAAGCAGTCAACTGCAAGCCGTTTAAAACAGTACGGTATGTGTCAGATTTCGGTCAAAACATATTCTCAACTGATGGAACTAGGTTGTTCTGTAAAGTGTGTGAAATTAAAGTCGCTGCAGAAAAACGGTTCACCGTGCAAGAACATGTCGGGCGCGATAAACATTTGCGAAGTCTTGAACATGTGAAAAAAAAACCGAAAGTATCTCAATTACTGTTAAAAGAAACTGCTTCGACATCAAATAACAAGTCATCTTCCTTTTATAAAGAACTAGCAGAGGTACCCGCTCTTCGAACGGTCTTCGGTATTAATAACCAGACGTTATCAATTGAACTACTGTTGCAATGGTTAGGGGCTTGTCATTCCTTCATATGTTTATCAGAACGAAGTTAGTTTTCATGGTATATCACAGACACTGTTAATTTAAATGAGGTCATTTTAAGAGAATTTTAGGGGCATTTTACAGGTCATTTTTCGATAACTTTAAGGTCATCAGCATCCGGACCCTAGTGATAAAGGACGCTATCGGTACTAGAAGTTTACGTATGAGACTTTTCAAAAAGCTGTTAATTACAAAACGAACATGGCTGCCAAGCAAAGTTGAAACTTTAAATAGGCTTTTCTCGCGATTTAACCATCCAAACGCAATGAAACTTGGTACAGCTAATGTTTATACACATTGTAATGCACTGGCATCTAATTTAGTTCAACTGTTCACATAACCTCAAGATGGTGTCAGTGCGCAAATTTAAAATTAAGTTTTCATTTTTTGTGTATTAATCATGTGATCGAAGTGAACGTTTTAATAATGAACCTACGCAAAAATCGTCATCTAATAGCCTAGTACATAACTCTATGGCCTGCATATATGAAAATCCAACATGGCGCCCATCCCAAATATTTAGACGGTACTCATTATCTATTAATCTATGATAGCAATCAAACTGAAATTTTGTATGTTGATAGAGGCTATGCACCTAAGTTCAGCTAAGAGACTTTCAATAATCTGGTGAGCACAAATCCAACATGGCGGCGACGCAAAATATAAATATTTAAATGGACGTTTCTCGCGATTTAACCAACCCAGCGCAGTAAAAATTTGTAAAAAATGCTTATACAAATTTTAATCCACTGACACATAATTTATTTCAATTGTTTTCATAACTACAATATGGCTGCTGTGCGAAATTTTTAAATCTGGTTTTCATTTCTTGTATCCTAATCAAGTGATTGAAGTTTGAATACTTGATGATAAGAAGGATGAATTTGCATCAAGGCTCAATACACTCACTATAAACACGTATCAACCAGCAGAGGCAATTTGGAGAGAAATCACAAACAAGGTACACACAATAGCAACTGAAACCCTCGGAATAACGAAGGAGGGAAAACGTTTTATTGATAAACAGACCTGGTGGTGGAGCGAAGACGTTCAAATAACCATCAAAGCAAAGAAGCAAGCTTTCAAAACTTGGCGCCAAACAAAGCTGAGTGAAGACATCAGTACAAGATACTGAAATCTGCTGCAAAACACGCAGTTGCCAGAGTTTAAAAAAAAACACCATTATCAGGAACTGTATAACCAACTTGTTACGTCAGAAGGTGCTAACAAGATCTAACGCCTTGCAAGATCCCGCCATCGAGCAACGGAATTTATTGGACATGTACTCCAGATTAAAGATGCGAGCCACCTGCCTCTTAGGGATCCAACAGCCATACTACATCGATGGCATGACTACTACAAGGAAATGTGTAATGAAGAGTTTCCACACACACCTGAATTGACCAGCGATCCAATTGCAGGACCTGTACCTCAAATTACCGTATAAGAGGTACCGGTATTAAAGGCTGTAAGTAAAATTAAAAATGGCCAAGCGACAGGATCAGATGACATAAGTAGTGGAGTAAGGCGGTTTCTGCCCCACTCATTTTATTTGTACCAGACTGTACAAGTTAAAATAATTAATATCTCGCGAACGCATGGTCCGATTTTGACAAATGAGGTGTCATTGGACTCGAGCTGATGTTCTCTTTCCTATGGACCATGAATTGTATTTTTCAAAAAAAAAATGAAATTTTTCGTCTTCGAAAGTAGGTGATAGTTTGAAAACCAAACATGATAGAACGTTGTGCCATGGCCCAAACGAATGGTCTTTATGACCTTTATTTTTTGTAATAAAACCTTTTTACTTTTTATGGTTTTTTGAAACCCCTCGAATTTTGAAAATCCTATATTTTGGAAACTAGGAATTTTACGAAAAAGTTTATTTGACGTAAATCAACGGTCCCTACCCCCTCTACCCCAAAAATAAATTTCAAGTCTCTAGGATAAAAACCTGACGTAGTAGTGTAGTGTGGTAACACGGGTTCTACGGCACTTAGGAAGTTGTGAGCCCCTGCGTCCTTGGAATGGAAGGAGTCATGCTAGGAAGGCGTGCTTAGATTCGTTTTTTTCGTCTCGTGGCGCTCTTTACGGAAATGTAGGTGTCGAAAGGGTGAGAATCTGGAAACTTTTTTGGTGGGGGGGGGGGGGGGTAAACCGTGATTTTAAACATTTTGCTATATCTCGCGAACCAATCATGCTAGAGGCGTGTACGACGGGTCCAAGGACTCGGGCTGACGTCCTCTTTGCTATGGACCACTCGTTATAATTTTTTTAAAAATATTGGAAACTCGATTTTGGAGTAAACACGTGTTTTTTGTGATTTTTGCCGATATCTCACGACCCAATAACGATAGAGACGTGTACGAGGTGTTCTAGGACTCGGGCTAACGCCCCCTTTCAAATGTGGTAGATATTTTTTCCAAAAAATAATTCACAAAGGGCCTAACGCCATACATGCTGAAAAAACTTTTTCTTTTTCTTTACCTGTTTATAATGTTTATGAAGCGTTGTGGTTGAGAGAGACGATACTGCTGAGTGTGTGTTTCAACGAACCTGTCGCTAACCACAAGGAGCATGCTTAATAGAACAATCGCTATTTCGGCGGGTCGGTGTATGACAGAGCGAGGGTTCGTTTTCTGAAATTTTACCTTTAACGTGTAAACGGTGATGAGAACTTGGTTCTATGTTGGTCGAAGCGAGTAGAGAAAACAAACTTGCAGAGGAGCAGGAGGTGAATGTCATTTGAGCTTATTGGAAGGCGTTGATCTGACTTGACAACAGGTGCAATGGAAAAATGACAATGACGCTTGAAGGTGAAATAATCTGACCATCGTGGTGGCAGGGAAGTGCGAAATGCATGTGAACACATGTGAAACCACATGCACGCTAAACAAGTTACATCCTGTCTTGCTTCGTACGTGACAAAATGCAAGTTCATGTGAAATTTGATCTACCACAGGTGTTCGCCTGGGACGTTAGCTGTCCACGTGCACGATAACTGTTAACAAGTTACATCCTGTTTTGCTTCGTACGTGACAAAATGCAAGTTGACGTGAAATTTGATCTGCCACAGGTGTTCACCTTGGACGTTAGCTGTCCACGTGCATGATAACAGAATGTTCAAAGCGTGGGAATCGCTGAATCAGTTAAAAGTATGATGAAACTTGTGGGAATGATGTCACAACCAATAGATAGGCAAGAGCTGCGAACAGCAGTGGTGGGAGGTGAAGGGAGGGAGAGGGGGAGGGGTAATGTAAGAGAGAACACAGGTGGAAAGAGAAAGAAATATGTGGAGCTGAGGACTGTACACACAGAGCTATAGGTGGTGTACAACATGTGTGAATAAATAAAAATTGCACAGGTTCACACAACATGTAATTTATTGATCCATGAATTAAACGTAGAGTTAAACCCTAACCATTTGACATATAGTTTATTTCCTTTTTGTTTCAACACTTTTTCCACAAGATAATGCTTAGGAAATGCTGTTTTCTGAAGTTCATGGAGATAAAATCTACCTTTTATGGGTTGACGGTTGAGGTCCTCGAGTAAATAGGTGACTGGAGTGTCCAAGTTGACTCGACGAATTCGAAATAGTTCAGTCCCCCACAGTGGCGTGTAGCCCTTATTGAAGGCAGACTTAAATTTGCTCACACGAACAAAATCCCCAATTTTCAGTCGGTGACGTTTAGGATCGGCTGTTTTTATGGGGTTAAACAGTTTATCCAATCGCTGAATATTTTTAGTCACGAGGCGTAGCTTGGTCCCAATCGTTCTATGTTTGGTGTCATTGTAACGTGACACTAGCTCAGGTAACATGTCCAACCAGCGATAACTGCCCTGAGCGGTAAACGCTTTCCACATATGGGTTTTCAATGTTCGGTTGAACCGCTCGACCACACTGGCTTTGAGATTGCTGTACGTGGTGTAATGGTGAATATCCTTAGATTTGAGAAAACTGGAGAAATCCTTGTTGAAAAATTCTTTACCCTGGTCGGTTTGTAGCAACTGAGGTTGACGTTTGGAGTGTTGAATAATATGTTGAAAGGCCTTGGTAACTAGTGGACCAGACTTGCGACGCACAGGTTCAACAAAGGCCATTTTGGAATAGACATCAATGACGGTCAACATATAGCGTACACCGTCGTTAACGCCAGCATAGGGTATCATTTCAACCAAGTCAGCCTGCCAAAGTTCATCCACACCTCGTGAAATCACCTTGAGTCGCGGATAGTGACGCCTAGCTGGGCGATGCAACTCGTGAGCAATACCCATTTTAATGGGTGAGGGCTTAAACAATATTTTTGGCATTTCGAAGTTCTTGTTCAATTTCTTGAATTTCCCAATCGTGACCGGTATGGCCAGCTTGACGTGAAGCATGCAACAACTGTAGCCGCTGGACGAGCTCATTGGGATTGTGCCAGTAGGTAACATCCACAAGGGGTTTTAATGGTTTAAATGTCACTCCCGAAGCGGACGCTTTACGACGAGTACTTTGACTGGTGGGAAACATTTTTGCAATGATGGTTTTATATTTTTGAGATATATTGGCATTCACTTGTTGAGCGGGATCATACTGTCTTTTGTGGGCATGGGTATCCAATAAAATGGATTTATATTTGTCAAGATCCTCTGGTGTATAATCATGGGAAGAGGGGGTCCGAGAAAAGAGCAGCTTTAACAGTCCTGGCGTTAATTTATAGTTGATGTTTTTAATGACAGCTTTAGTACGAGCAAATTTAATGGATGAATCGCCAATTTTAAAACTATCATCCTCATAGCGAACACCATACGGGGTATCTGTGTTTCCAATAAATAGATCGGTGAAATAGGGTTCCAATGTTGATCCATAATATTTTATTAAAATGGTTTTCAGTTGAGCTTTATGTTGAGGAGTGGCCAAGGGTTGTGAAAACGGAGACGCCCTGGAAGGGCAAGGTGTTTCGACCATGGCCAAGGATTTCTTTTTTCTCAAAAACTCTGCAAGGGGTGCGACCTTTTTTTGAAGCGTAAACACTTGTACCTCCTCATCCTGAACTTCCCTAACACTAGTCAAATCTTCCTGTTCCTGTTCCTCTTCCTCTTCCTCAGGGTCCTCGTGCAGCGTCTGCGTGGCTTGTGAAACAGTGGGAAGCGTTTCAGATGGCTTGAAAGAGGGTTTCAACATAGCTTTTAGCGGAGGGGCTAAATGTTGTTGAATAAACAAAGCATGATTTGCACGTGATCGTTTCAATTGACGAAACATTTGGCGAATAGTATTTTTTGCTCTAATAATATGCTTTTTCAATTGATTCTCTGCTAACGCCATGGTGTCTTGACAAATGACTTGCCGGGGAATGAGACAGGGCCTTAAATAGCAATAAAATGATCAAACCCTAAGCGATACCGTCCTTGGTTGAGTTCACTTTGTTTGTCAATCACTAAACAGGCATGACGTTCAGTGTTCCAGCACTTGGCACTTCTGTAAACATTTGAAAGGTCAGATCAGGATTCACATGTTCATTATAAATGTGACGACTGTTCCTCTCGTCCTGACGAAATAAAACAATGACATTGGCATTGTCACGAATCAACTGTTTGGACATTTTAGAATACGTTTGTCCAAGATAGAAGCAATCGATATGTTTGTGACGACCCATGCTGAAATAGCTTTGAATGATGCCTTGACGTTCAGTGGATACATCATCGAAAAACATGAGTGAATCAGGCTTTACCTCATCCGGTGAAATCACATTTTGTTGCATGGAAAATGTAAAATAACCCATATTCTCCTTTTGTAATCCAGACATGGCTTGATCCAGAAACACGTAGAGGGGTTGGTAGAGAGATTTTGCAAAAATATAAATATTTTGAAAACGCAGACCATTGGGCGCTGTAATGAGCGTTAGCAAAAGATTAGTCTTTCCACAGCCGGAAGGCCCCACAATGATGCAGCGAATGGAAGATGGAAACAGTGAAGCATGGCGTTGTTCACGTGATGTGGGACAGAGATGGGAAACCATGTCCCCCACGGGGAATGACTCTTGCTGCTTAATAATCTTCATTTCAACTAAGGCTTAGACAGGCTAGCAGGCTGTCTATATACAGGACACCGAACCTTGTCATAGAAACAGTAGACTGGTACTACAGGTTGACGATGGATGTCTTTGGACGTGCGTTGATGGCCAAAGCTAGGCCTGTCCCCATACATGGTCCTAAACAAGAAACAGATCCTGCTAATAAACACTATGTGGATAGGTCAGTAGTGTCACGCACAAAACAGGGAGATTATGACTTTAAGGGAAAGCGGTTAACCCATGTAAAACATCCTCAAGTGTCTACAGACGTTACTACGAAAAAGTATGTGGATAACAAAGTGTATGAGTTTTATGACAAAGTGCCCCAGCTTGCGGTGAATGGCTATAGCGCTAATCACCATCGGATTATTCACGTGGAAGACCCACAAGACCAAGACGATGTTTGTACTAAGCGTTACATGACCTATGAAATGAAAAGGCTTTATAAATTATCCCATCTGTATTTTTAGTGTATCTGACAAATGAAAAATCTGTGAATGACAGAAACCATTTACCGCCAGTCCATGATCAGCACTTGACCTATGTGCTTGCTTCGGGTTTAAGCCACTATCGATTACACTATGATGGAACCATTCACATCAAATATGCCATACCTGATGAGAACCATTTACAAATAAAGATAAATGGTCATAGGAAGTTGCTCCATAACCATGAAATGGTCAATGCAGGTGACGAATTATCCTTTCATCTCATGTTGACAAGGGATGAAAAGCAAGCGGGAAAAACCATAAACGATTTCCCACTTTATGTGGAATTGGAATATACAGCCATGAAATAACAATCTGACGTTAGTTGTGATTTAAACTTTCTTGTGAAAGGTTGTTGGTCATTATCATCATGGTGAAACAAATGTATGCGGTGAGAAAGACTAAAAAAGGACTTTGTCCTTGGCAAAGCCTGGGCTTAAGACATTCGTGGACAAGCCCTTGCGAAAGAAAATAAATAAATAATGTATTGACCATAAGGAAAGCCTTTCGAGCAGCACAGAGACATGTTATTCCAAAACGTCGGCGACAGGTTTCAAACCAAGGGCGAGTGATTCCCGTCCCCAAACGAGCGGGATTTTTACCTGCATTATTTGCCGGTTTGGCTGCTCTGGGTTCACTTTTGGGCGGTGCCAGTGCAGTGGCGAAAACCATTAAAGCCGCGCAGCAGGGCAAGCAACAACTCAAAGAAAGTCAGCGACACAATGTAACAATGGAAGCGATTGCCATGGGGGCTAGAAATGCCAATTTAAAGCCAGCCTTTTATCAACAAGGATTTTGGATTTCACCATTTCGAAGTATTAAAAAAAATTAACCTCAGCCATAGCAATACATGCCCTGACGCATCAACAAGTGGAAAGCTATGCTAAACAACTAAAGCTTTCTCAGTTTCGAGGTGTGTTTATGCGAAACCAATTACCCCCACGACCCTGGAAACAGGAATGTGCTGTTGTCAATTTGGATGATCACCGAGGACCAGGAACGCATTATGTAGCTTATGTCAAAGAGGGATCCATTGTATGGTACTTTGACAGTTTTGGGAATTTGCCTCCGCACATGGAACTAGTGACCTATTTTGGAAACAGGATAAAGATATATTATAATGTGAAACGAGAGCAAACGTTTAACAGCCAACAGTGTGGACGTTTGTGTTTAATTTTTTTATATAAGACGCAGCATAAGCAAAAACGCCACCAGTATGTCGGCAGAAAGTAAAACGTTTACACTGCATGGACGTGGACCTGAAGTCAGCCTAGACTTTTACCCGCCTATCGAATTGAGTGAAAAAACCCTATGCTTTAGGACATGTTTCTCTTGAAACGTACAATCGAATATACAACATACGTGAAAATGTGAACAACAAGTTTTACTATGATGATTCTGTGCTCACCTTGAACTCTGGTGGATACACGATCGATGACATTTATGAACACATTTATGTGGTGTTGATCAATGAGTATGGTTTAAAGTCATTTCTCGACGGAACGCACAAGGTTGAACTTGTAGGCAATACCAACACTCATCGCTGCAGTATTTTCTCTACCTTCAACATTGATTTTAAAACACACCCCGATTCCATGGGTCCATTACTAGGATTTAAACCACGTGAGTTGGAGCCCAACAAAAAACATGAATCGGACCATGAAGTGAAATTCATTGAGGACCATCATGTGTCGGTGACGTGTAATATTATTAGCCAAGTGTACACCAATCAAGAACCATCGCATTCGCTTTATGACTTTATTGTGACATCGCCCAATGGGTATATTATTCGTGAAAACCCTCCAGTGGTGCTTTTTCATTATGTGGCTGTCGATAGTATTAGTAATATAACATTAAGACTGATCAATAGAGATCAACAACTCATTGATCTAGATTCTACCACACCAGTGACTTACAAGTTGGTGCTAAAGCCACTATGAAGTTTGTGTATAAAGCAACAACACCGTCTAGGAATGGTGTTAGTTGTTTGCCACGTGAATACACGTTAACATCTCAAGGCAAGCAGATTTTACAGCATTTGGGTTACCACGTCAACCCTCATGATGAATTCTATCCTAGAGATAGCGAACCGCATCGAGGAGCAACCAGGAGTGGTAAGAATTGATCTCCATTCCTATCAAGCTCAAACACCTGGACTCAATAACAATGATGAAATTCAATTTGTTATCAACAACCAAGATATTTACACCCTACCGCATGAAAGTGTTATTCAGATTGAAGGTCGGCTCACCAAAGCCGATGGCTCTACACCCACCACTTCCAAGTTGGCCAACCATTGTTTGGCCTTTCTGTTTTCTGAAGTACGGTATGTCATTAACGATATCGTGGTTGATAGCACTCGAAATGTGGGCATTTCCAGTGTCATGAAACTATACCCCTCTTATAGTGAGGAAGAAGGTAAAACACTTTGCATGGCAGGTTGGTGTCCTGACTCGACCAATGACTGGATGGTACACACTGATGGGACCTTTACTGGATATTTACCTCTTAAACTGATTTTAGGCTTTGCCGAAGATCACCAACGCATTGTGGTCAACGCAAGGCAAGTGCTTTATCTAGTGAGAGACAGGAGTGATAATAATGCACTCAAGGGAGCCGACAATGCCCCCATCGATTCAAAAATTCAACTGCAACGCTTGCTATGGAAAGTGCCTCATGTGACCCTTGACGATAGCAAAAAACTGGACATACTCAAAATGGTAAAGAGAGATATGCCTCTACCCCTGGAATTTAGAAGCTGGGCACTCCATGAGTATCCGCTATTGCCCACCACCAACACACACAGTTGGTCTGTAAAAACAGCTCGCTATACAGAGAGACCTCTCTACCTGATCGTGGGTTTTCAAACGAATCGCAAGTATCAACAAACCAAAGATGCCACGCAATTTGATCACCTGCAATTGAGAAATGCACGTCTTTTCCTCAACGGAGCCGTGTTTCCCTATGAAGGACTGGATTTGGATTTTTCAAAAAATAAGTTTGGCCCCCTGTACGACTTGTTTTCTAAATTTCGATGGTCGTATTATCAAAAAGAGAACGGCCCCATGCTACTACCCCAAGCGTTTAAGGCAAGAGCGCCACTGATTCTCTTTGACTGTTCTTACCTGGAAGAGTCTGTCAAGCCATCCAATATCGACATTCGACTAGATTTTGAAACGCATGACAATGTACCAGCCAATACCACGGCCTACTGTTTGATTATTCATCACAAACAAGTCAACTATTATCCACTGTCCAACCAAATGACGAGTGTATAAATAACAGCTCAGCCCACGTCAAGCCGCTCAGTCATGTCTTGCTTTAAAGCCTCAAGAGACGTTACATCCATGAATTTAAACTCTGAGGAACAACGTTTCAAGACTTTTGCCACGTGGCCGGTGCCTTTCATAAACCCTCAAGCCTTGGCGGCCGCTGGATTCTACTATTTAAAAACAAGAGATGAAGTGAAATGTGCCTTTTGTCCCATCATCATAGACCAATGGCAGGAGGGCGATGAACCCATGCAGGAACATCAGCGCTGGTCACCCACCTGCCCCTACCTGTGCAGAATGGAAGTGGGAAATATACCCTGTCATTCAAGCTATCCCTCACTTGTGTCCCTGGGTAATGAAAAAAAAAAACAAGTTACGATACATGTGGACCGTATGGTATCCATGGTGCTTCGGTGAGCAGCTCACCGTCAAAAACGCCTAGTTTAGAGACATTGGGACATCATCGGTGTTATGGACGTTACAAACACAAGAGACTATATTGTTGTATCAGTTGGTATCGTCCTTATCCCAAAATGACAAAAGCCTGTAAGACGTGTTATGATAATAAAATGATGTAATTCTTAAATTCTTAATTTTGCATGTCCCCCTGTCCTACCCTAACCTCAATTTGAAACTAGCATGGCAGATAAGCCCATACCATGATCACACTTTAGTGGTCGATCGTCAGTCAGTCGTCAGTTGAACTTGGTCCAGGCAAGCGTCAACATGTTGCGCACACTCATTGTGGATTGCCAAAGGTTTAAAATTGGTGACAACAAATTTATATTTAAACAAGTGGCCATTATCGATTGTACCACGTTTTGGATATCGCAAGCTACGCATTTGCTATTTAAATCACCCCATGCTTTTGATTTGTTGTGTGGAAAAGACCGTAAACAAACCCAGTGGATTGAAAATCATAGGCAACTAGACTGGAATCAGGGAACCATTTCCTATAAATATTTGGACGTGGTCATGAAAGCACACTTGGACGGTGTTATGCATCATGCGGCTATGCGCCAATTCTTAGTTTTGAGCTAAACGCGTTTAAAGATTTTTATACTTAATACCATATAGGAAGATGCATTTTAGTCGTGATAAATCAATATTTGGCACAGTTACGTATTGTATTGAGCGTAATGTGATTATTCACACAAAAACTCACTTGGTGCAATATTTTCTTTGTTTTTCTCAAATTTAACTTAGCCGTATTTGCAGTTTGCGTTTCGCAGTTACACATCAAGCGGCTAAGCACCAATCTGTGGCGGTTAACGTGTTGATGCACAGGGCTCAGGGTTTATGTAGTTATGTAACAACAAGTTAAGTGCTACTTTGTGAGTTTTGTTGTTTATAACCAAGATCCGGTAACATTTGATTTTCAGTCAACGTATTAATATGTTATTACATAAGAATTTCACTGAAATATACAGTACATTAATATGACTCTCAATAGTGGAAAGTGTTAACATTCAGATTTTAAATTCAATACAATCTATAGTTACAGGAAAACATAATCTCTTACACATTGCAATCACACGCGATAGTTTTTTCCATTATCACACATTTTCACTTTGCAGTGTGAAATCACGGTTTTCATCGAATCCATCTATATCATCATAGGTTCCACCTTTTGAATACAAGTTTTCATAGGAACCTTTACAGTCACTTGGAATGAGATGCATGCTACTCTTCAAGTCTTGCAGTTTGGGTTCTGATATTGGCTTTCCATTAGGCCATAGGAGTTCCAGATTATCATCCAGGAATATATTGTGATCACTCAGACGTGAAGTGTTTCTTCTTTTCAAACTAACTTCTTGACCCTCGCTGTTGAAAGAATTTTTCATAATGAGAGAATATGGTTTTCTCCTTTCGATCTCAATTTCCCTGGTTTGGAGCCAACTCACAGTCTTACTCTCAACGTCCTTCTTACTGTTCCTTATCTTCTTTTCTAAACTAGCAGATCCAACAAAGTCTTCCTTCTTCATCTTCTTTACAATCATTTTATTTTTGTTACGGCAAATCTTCATTACGTGTACGTAATCATCCGGGGTGTACAATCGCTGCTGATTCTTTAAGGAGCACTCTATATCTCCGAAGTCATCATCGTTGGACAAGAAACTGTGCCCAGGTATTAGAAATTTCATTCGAATGGTTTTTAATGTTGTGATGTGAAGCCAGGATACTCTTCATCATAAGTACAAGCTTAATGTTCCTGTTCTGCCCTCCCCCCACAAGAATCAGACCACAATATTAAAGGTTTCTTTCCCTCGTATACATTTTCCATGTGATGTTAGTTAGTTATTGTTGTTTTAAGGGGCGGAACTACGAGGTCATCTGCCGCACCATGTGATGTTGTCGAAGAGAAGACCCTACTTCTTGTGCTCCACGACAAGCTTGCCCTTCTAACCAGACAAGGCATTTGCCTTTTTTTGAACCCCCATCGTGAACTCCACAGTTGTGCAGCCACAATAAGCGTTTGTAGAGTACGATATTAGTGGGGATTCTTGGCAGAGGTCAAGTTCACTGCAGGTCAAATGTCACGACCGCTAAATCTCTCTCCTTAGCAGCACGCTTCATATCATGCGTCATTTCTGAACGCGCCATTTCTGCCATTTCTTGATAGATCTCCAGATGTTGCCTTAGATAAAGCGAATCCTCATGATATTTCAGTTGAGCATTCAGAGAATCGCAAACATTACAGGTGTCTTTTTTCCATGCTTTGCGCCTCAGATTGAATTTAGAATAAAATATTTTCTTATAGGAGGAAAGTAACACAGGCTCCAAATATTCACTTTTATATAGACTGTACATGACCGGAATGGTGACATATGATGGGAGAAAGTCACTACTTGTCTGTGCTCTGCAATAGTGTGACTTATAGGCTACCTAAGGAATTGGTTTTATGCTGATTACTTGCTGATTAGCTTGCCAGCTAATACGCAGGGACAAAAGAAACGACGTGGGATGTCGCTTAGCCGGATGTTACAGAACGCCATAACAATCTTAGTGAGAATAATGCGGATAGACGGTTGATGCAAAACTTGCAACCCCGTATTATGAGAATGGCGCTTACGTTTTTCTTCAATTACAACTGTGTAAATTCAAACAGAGCTTTGTCAATATGCGAGCAATTAGTTCAACCACTTAGGCGACAGATGGCGTTAGTATTCAGTTTTTCGAAAATTGTCGCTTAGCCGGTTGATGCATAACACCGTCCACTTGTCCTCGGCCAATGTGGTATTTGTGAAAGGTAATGAAAAACGTCAATGGTTGCAACCATTTTTGGCGTCTTACTGCCAATGTATCGACCTCATGGAGTTGGGCTGCCCCTCCCTGCAAACGCTCAAGGATACTTGTTCCTGTGGCAACATTACCCATACAGCCCTATCGCATGCGTGGCATCTCTTTCATTGGTTAACCACCCATGCCTGCTGGGAGTTGTTAAACAAAATTATAACTCAAGATTTACCTGAGAATGACGCCAGTGAGATTTCTACAAGCGACGTGTAAACATCTACAGCACGTGATACCATGGAGAAAGGCAATGCTACGGACAAAGCCATCGGCAAGTTCTTTGTGTGCAAAAAGAAACTAGACAGTTTTACCAAAGAGGAACTCTTGGCGCTGCCCAAGTCGTTCATTTATTATGTGGCACCCAACGCAGTGAAAGAAATCTGGCAACATGTACCAAAATCATGGACTCAAGACCCTGTGTTGAGTGAATTGCAACCCTGTACGGATTACGATCACCATAACCAAGTGGCCATGGCAAAAATACCGTCTATGCGTCAGTGTGCGACTTGCCAGCTAGTGAAACTGTATCACGGTCATAAAAGTCCATGTAAAGACTTTGTTGAATCATTCCACGGGTGTCATGGCGAGAAAAATCAACAACAACAACAAACACAAACATCGTCCACAGAAGAGGGGGAAGACCAAACATTTTTACCATCGATGGAAAAGGATATGCCAGGCCTGTACTGGCAATGGCGTCATTGACAAAGTGATTCAATACTTACCTTTCGAAATCCATCTTCCAGGTTATCGTTTTTGCGGCCCTGGAACTCATCTTGAAAAACGTTTACAACGTGGTGATGTACCCATTAATCTTTTGGATCAAGCATGCAAGGAACATGACCTTTCTTATCGCTATAGTCATCCTGGTTTAAGACATGTGGCAGATAAATTGTTATTGAAGAAAGCTAAACAACGTTTCACATCCAGTGATGCCTCAGTGGGTGAAAGGATGGCAGCCCTGATTGCCATGAGTGCTATGAAAGGAAAGTTGATGATGCATGGACATAAACATTGAGGAGTGAGGAATTGGGATTTGTTTGTATTCTATTTTTCTTTTGTGAATTCACTATGACTATGAAATAAAAACAAAGGTTTACCAGAGCACGATGTTTTGTTATTTTTAATTTTAAGAAATCGTGATGATGATGGCTTATGTTTCATTTTACACATTTCACACATTATGAATTTACAGACTGCCATTTGTCATTTTGCAATTTACAGATTTTAAAAAAGTTCGTTTCAAATTTTGCGTTTTTGATGATATGGATTTTTCCAGTTTGTTGATGACACATTTTAAACAATGTCCGTTTGAAGTTTTTTGAATTTTCAAATTTCACACATGGCCATTTCCAGTTTTTAAAAATGTCCGTTTTAAATTTTGCGTTCTTTTTTTGGTGATATGGAAACATGGATTTTCCATTTTGCTGTTTTCACATTTTTCCATTTGGTGTATGTCGAAAGTTGAGATTTGACAATGATGTTGATGCAAGTGCATGACCATGGCGATGCTGTAGTGAGTTTATGGGTGTTTGGAGAAACGTCGAGGTCTACTGCAGGTAAGACTGTTTTTACAAAAATAATGTCTATTGTCTGCCACATTTCAAAGAAAACAAAACTATTGAAAACAAAATGAGTATATAAGTGACCATTTACCTCCTCCCACCCACCCTAGCTCACCGTGTTTGCTCTGGTCAACCATACACACCAGCTTTCTCTCTCCACTCATACATTCACACCTGTCTTTGGGAACAAACACAACCACTTTATTTATTCCCAAAAGCACATTCTCGGCATGCACACTCATCCCAAAAGAACTTTTTTAGTTTGTCATTTACATTACGAAAAATAATTAAATACTAGTTATTAGCGTTACTAAAAATCTTACTTATTTCATATTTACAATAAAAAAACTTTGTACAGCTTAAAAGAATCAAACTATTCACCAATCAAAAATAAAAATAAAAAAAGGTTGCATAGAACTTTTTTAAGAGCAAAAGGTCCAAGTGGGTTGCCACTATTTACAAAATCTACTATTTACGATGGCAGAAACCAATATTTACAAAATACTAAATCTACAAGTTACATAAAGCTATGTCCCATAAACGATTAAACAGTGAAATCACACCTCCTCCTCCTTGCGATCATAACCCCAGGGCAGGCTGGTGAGCAGGTCATCAGCCCACACACGCTTGTTATCCATGGAGGTGAGGGTGCGTTTCCTCTGTTCCACAAGATACAAATGATAGTTGCTGGATTGTATCCTGCACTGTGTATGAGACATAGCTTTGGCAGTGCGTAAAACCGCTAAGTAATCGTCTACACGTAGCGATTTTACCACTGCTCTACCTACACCTTTTGCTCTTTTGGCTTCCTTAGAGTCGAGTGAGCGGTAAGCATACATTTTTGAGGCCAAACCTACGAATTCCGTCATAATGGAATCACCGCATTCATCTTTTAAAACGCACATTTCCTTCTTGTTTTTTATGGGCAGCTGAAACACGTTGTCAGCGCTATAGCAAGAGGTGTCGAACCATTCACTATGCTGCCTCATGACGTCATAAGGGTTGCAGTGGCGAATGTGGTAAATGAATGAGTCCGTATCCATATACAAAAGAGAGACGTTTTCAAAATGGCGTTTGGCAAACTCATAGTGAAATCGACACATGACCGATTTAGAAAAGTCTAAAATGACTTGACCCAAGTAAATGGGTTTATCCATGGTCACGCTGGTCTTACTCATTTCAATAGTAGCCAAATCCTCTTCGATAATTTTGATCGATTTAAAATTTGGCTTGGCAATGTACCGCCGGGCACCCCACCGCCCCTCCCAGACATTCACCAATTTAATGTCACGGTATTTGCGAACATTCTCCATAGACTTGCCATAGATGCAGTTGTTCATTAATTTTAAAAAATTAATTTCAAACTGCTGTGTTGCCATTTGTCGGTGCTCTGTGTTGAGTCGCATGTATGGCTCAAGCCATGCTTTTTGATCAAAAGAAATACCCCTGTGGATTTTCTTCAACACCAAGCCTTGAGCGAGGCATTGCACCAACATTTGGATATGTAGCACATTCCGATTTTTGTTGTAAAGTGTGCCCATGAGTTTTTCAATTTTCACTTTACTGTCAGGGGGAACCATTTGCTCAAGGCAGAATGGGAAATCGGCATGTTCATCATACAGGGATGAGGGATATTCAATATCCACTTCTAGCACATATCCACGGCCTGTTTCTTGGCTAGCCTTGATCACATCAAATTCTGACACTTGTTTGTCTGTCAGCCAAGCAAACTTCCCATAGGGCAAAGGCTGACTCATGGCGTAACCGTACAAATTATTCACGTCATAGTACATTAAGTACGATTCTGGTTTGTCTGGTGAATAATCAGGCATGTAGACATTGTTCGCTTCGGCATGACGTTGGTTAAGCGACACAAAGCCGCCACGAATGCCCTTTTCAAAAAATAGAACCATGTCTACGTCAGTGAGTAAATCCAATTCCACTTGAGTGTATTTCAAAGCGGCATCAAACGAGAGCCCAGGACTCGTATAATAGTGAGCCGTGTCAAGTCCGTAAATGTGTTGACACAAGTTACGGAATTTTTCAAACACATCAGTGAGCAGCAATACATCCAGTTTTAGGTAATGTAAAGCATATTCACTTAGCGTTTTAATGCCAAACACTCGCCAAACTTGACATGTATGTGTGTGCATAGTCTTCATCGGAAACGGTACTGCGTGTTAGTTTCGAGTAAAATTTCTCTTGTGGTGGGAGTTTTCTTTGCTTTAACACGTCCCAGCTGTTGCAGAAATCATATGGGAATATACCTTTCCGAATGCACAATTGAAATTGCTCAGGATCATTAAAATGCATTCTAGTATTCCTCCTCATTCAAGCCATTCACAAGGCTGTCTAGCGAGGATGCCATAAACTTAAAGGAGTCCAAAAATCGAATGCTTAAGTCGCCCAACCACCATGTCAGGGCCGTAAAACGCTCGTGGTTTTGGGGAATAATGGCAAACGAGCCCTTGTTGACATGTCCCAATTCACGAATCAAAAACTGAATGTCATAATTCGCCAGATTGTGGAAAAAGACACTAATGAAACGAGGAGCTGGAAAGTTCAAATTGCATTTACTATGCGCAGCTCCACGAAACTCTCCCGTAAAGTGCGAGTGGTCTCTGACTTTTTCCTCTCTATTTAAAATAGGTCTTTCACAAATATGGCATGTCATGGCATGCTCATACTGCTGCTGCTGTTCTGGAGATAGGCTCATGGGTACTGGGTGGTCCAGTAATTTCTGTACATCATGAGCCAACTTGACAAGTTCATCCAAGAACCATTTGGCACAATCTGGCCCCTCGCGGTATTTGTAAACGGATTGCGTGGGGTCATAGGCAAACACCACATTAAATCCTATGGCAAAGGGTTCATGTTTTTGAATGGGTGTGGTTGAGCTAATGGTGGGATCTGGTTCACAT
This sequence comes from Meconema thalassinum, assembly GCA_946902985.2. Lineage (NCBI taxonomy): Eukaryota > Metazoa > Arthropoda > Insecta > Orthoptera > Tettigoniidae > Meconema > Meconema thalassinum. The sequence goes on from OX336394.1 coordinate 39,281,083, forward strand.
CCCGCCATGTGTGTGGTGAGTGCTTCGAAATCTGCATATACCACATAGGGAACAGTGTCACGCTTATGAATGTCCTTAAACTTTAACACAGCCTTGTCCCCTTGTGGCAATATCAATCTCACCGCTTCCTGAGAAACGCAATCTACCCTATGACGTTCCAAAAGCGTAGGGGTTTTAAAATATTGCAAGCAACGGTCACAAATATGTTTTGGACGCTTGTCCTTAGACATTTGACTGCTTAGCAATCTACATAAGCTTTTAATCAGACAATAGTGATTCACATCTCCTACAGATAAATATAAAAGATGAATGTGGTGTCGTTTTGGTTCTTTTGTAGCATAAAGAGGACCCACAATCTCATCACCATCAAGGCCATACCCCATGAACGAAAAGTCCTGGTTATCTTGTTTAAACCTATGGATCTCGGTTAAGTCCATAGGGAACGATACTCGAGTTAAATTTAAAGTTTGTTTCAATTCATCGAACGTGGCCTTGTACTTTGCTGGTCTGTTAACATGGCGATCTTGAGCTGGCTGCAAATAGGCAGCCACAGACCACAGAAAGCAATCATTGTCATGGTTCTCAATATTTACCACTGCCTTTTTCGAAGCTATTGCTGGTGGTGTTTCAATAAAGCTAGACCCAGCATTCAACGGGTTGAATTGACAAATGTTGATTTGCAAATGATGAATTTTGTCTAACGCTAAACCACTGGGTCCTTGTTGCAGTTTATCAAATTTTGATAGCAAGGCATTCACCACAAGGCTTTGATACCACTCGTTCAGATTATCGGCTATCAAAAGCTCTTGCATTTTACTGCAAATATAAAATGTCTCTTTATGCTCTACGTCCTTCTTTTTATATATGAAATCGCACACCAGTTCTGTATTCACCTTTAAAGCCGTATGCAACCTTTGCGCTGTACAAATTTCAATTTTAAAAATTTCAAAACAAGATTGTAAAAATTCTTTGGGAATTAAACTTTTTCTAACACTGACCACACGACCAGAGCACACACGGAATTTGAAACAACTGTTTAGGGGTTCCCAAGTTAGGCTATCGGTAGCAGTGGCAAAAGACATTATTTTGAAAGAACACTCTCACCTGAGTTTTCAGCTGTAGACTGCTTGACAATGGCCTCAAACACACGCGTTCCTGGTTATCAACAGAGGTCAAGCGTTTTCCAACACTCTAAAAAGAAATAAAATAAGCCACCATAAGTATATCCATTCCATATAGTTTATGCATTTCATAAACAAAACAAAATCAAACGGGTTATATATATAAAAGAACAAATCTCACCTTGACGTGTAATGCTTTGCTTTATTCCAGTCTCGTGGGCTAGTGTGGAAATGGTTTCCTTTGTTAACTGTCTGTCTTTCTCTTTCTTTAATATATTTCCCACAGACACACGACATGTAGGCTATACACGTTATCTGCAAACAAATAAATAAAATCATTAATTACCTAATCAATAAATAATTGCATGTATTTATATAAAAATCAATAAATATATAAATGAATAAATATATACCTACCCCACAACAAGGTTAAGTATTTTCCACCAACACCAAAACTGTTAAACAAGACCAGGGGTTTCATGCAAGTGAGAGTGGAAATGATAACGACATGTCTTTATATATGTTACGTTGCATGTATAAACTTTTTTCCCCACGCTTTGAACATTCTGTTATCATGCACGTGGACAGCTAACGTCCAAGGTGAACACCTGTGGCAGATCAAATTTCACGTCAACTTGCATTTTGTCACGTACGAAGCAAAACAGGATGTAACTTGTTAACAGTTATCGCGCACGTGGACAGCTAACGTCCCAGGCGAACACCTGTGGTAGATCAAATTTCACATGAACTTGCATTTTGTCACGTACGAAGCAAGACAGGATGTAACTTGTTCAGCGTGCATGTGGTTTCACATGTGTTCACATGCATTTCGCACTTCCCTGCCACCACGATGGTCAGATTATTTCACCTTCAAGCGTCATTGTCATTTTTCCATTGCACCTGTTGTCAAGTCAGATCAACGCCTTCCAATAAGCTCAAATGACATTCACCTCCTGCTCCTCTGCAAGTTTGTTTTCTCTACTCACTTCGACCAACATAGAACCAAGTTCTCATCACCGTTTACACGTTAAAGGTAACATTTCAGAAAACGAACCCTCGCTCTGCCATACACCGACCCGCCGAAATAGCGATTGTTCTATTAAGCATGCTCCTTGTGGTTAGCGACAGGTTCGTTGAAACACACACCCAGCAGTATCGTCTCTCTCAACCACCACGCTTCATAAACATTATAAACAGGTAAAGAAAAAGAAAAAGGGTTTTCAACATGTATGGCGTTAGGCCCTTTGTGAATTATTTTTTGGAAAAAATATCTACCACATTTGAAAGGGGGCGTTAGCCCGAGTCCTAGAACACATCGTACACGTCTCTAGCTTTATTGGTTCGTGAGATATCGGCAAAAATCACAAAAACACGTGTTTACCCCAAAATCGAGTTTCCAATATTTTTTTTAAAATTATAACGAGTGGTCCATAGCAAAGAAGACGTCAGCCCGAGTCCTTGGACCCGTCGTACACGCCTCTAGCATGATTGGTTCGCGAGATATAGCAAAATGTTTAAAATCACGGTTTTACCCCCCCCCCCCCAAAAAAAATGTTTCCAGATTTTCACCCTTTCGACACCTACATTTCCGTAAAGAGCGCAACGAGACGAAAAAAAAACGAATCCAAGCACGCCTCCCTAGCATGACTCCTTCCATTCCAAGGTCGCAGGATAGGATTTTCAAAATTCGAGAGTTTTCAAAAAAACATAAAAAGTAAAAGGGTTTTATTACAACCAATAAAAGTCATAAAGACCATGCGTTTGGGCCATGGCACAACGTTCTATCATGTTTGGTTTTCAAACTATCACCTACTTTCGAAGACGAAAAATTTCATTTTTTTTTTTAAATACAATACATGGTCCATAGGAAAAAGAACATCAGCTCGAGTCCAATGACACCTCATTTGTCAAAATCGGACCATGCGTTCGCGAGATATTAATTATTTTAACTTGTACAGTCTGGTACAAATAAAATGAGTGGGGCAGAAACCGCCTTACTCCACTACTGACATACCATCTGAAATCTGGAAGTTGCTTGGATATCCTGGTGCTAAAATTCTTACGGCACTTTTCAATCGTATCCTTGAGGATGGCTGCATACCTACAACCTGGCAGTCTAGTACTACTATCCCAATTTGGAAGGGCAAAGGAGATGTTGGCGAATGCTTCAATTATAGTCCAATTCGATTGGTTTGCCACACAATGAGTCTTTGAGCGTATTCTTGACAGTCGTCTGCGCTGCATGATCCAGATATCTCCTAACCAATGTGGCTTTGTCAAAGGGGTTGGTACGCCCGACGCAATCCATGCCGTACGCCTACTTGTGGAAAAACATAGAGAAAAGAACCAACCTTTACATCTCGCATCTTGGATCTCGAGAAGGCTTTCGACAGCGTGCCACATGAGCTCATCTGGAGATCACTTCGAGCTCACAAAATCCCAGAAGTTTACGTCCGATGTATTCAGTCCCTCTACTACAACGTCACAAGTATCGTACGCCGTCCAGCTGGAATTTCACCTGCTTTCCCTATCACTGTTGGAGTTCATCAGGAATCAGCACTCTCTGTTCATTCTGTGCAGGGATACGGTGACAGCTGACATTCAGACACCTCATCCATGGACGATCTTATATGCCGATGATGTGTTCCTCGCAGATCGAACTCGCGAAAATCTAGAAAATCGAACTCTGTGCTGGAAGGAATGTCTGAGCAAAAATGGCTTGAAACTCAACATAGGGAAAACTGAATACTTACAATGTGGTACACAGAACAACGGTACCATCAGCATTGAAGAGCATCATCTCACTAAAACTACACACTTTAAATATCTCGGTTCCCTTATCACTTCAGATGGCGAAACGCTTCTCGATGCTCGAGCACGAGTTAACTCTGCGTGGATGAAGTGGCGCCAAGTCGCAGGAGTGCTGTGCGATAAGAAAGTACCTATCCCTTTGAAAGGGAAAGTTTACAAGTCCATGATACGACCAGTGGCACTTTACGGCACAGAATGTTGGCCAGCTTCAACCAAGCATGAACAAGCCCTACATGGCATGAAGATGAAAATGTTACGTTGGTCCATGTCCATGGGTGTTACACGGCTTGATCGTGTCAGGAATGAACATATCCGGAAACAGATGGGAGTTGCAGCCATTACCGATAAAATGGAGAAGCACGGCTTCGGTGGCATGGGCATGTCACTAGAAGTGATGAGAACTCTGTGGCAAGAACAGCTCTCCAATACGATTCAGGAGGAAATCGACCCCATGGACGTCCAAAGAAAAGAAGGCTGGACAGAATCAAGGAAGACTTGGTGATGTGTGGACTTCAACCTGAAGATGCCCTTGACAGGAAGAAGTGGCGAACAGCAACCAAACAAGCGGACCCTGCATCATCGTGGGTTACACGCTAGGAAAGAAGAAGAATAAGCTTCATGTAATAGTACATAACTCTAAGACCTACATATATAAAAAAAGTGACAGTCAGTCTGAAAGACTAGACTTTGTATCATTTTAAATGCTACAAATGCTGAAAAATGCTAGAAAGGCTGGAGGCTTCTCGCTTCGCTCGAAGCCAAAAACTCTTGACATGTTAGAAAATTATCTGCATAATACTTATCTTGCTTATAATACTTTACCTTGTTTCAAATTACTCGCGAACGGCAAGTGCAAGCCAATGGCAAAGCAAGGTCAACCGCGCGGGATACCGTCACGCTCACCAGAGCGCGCTGGGACGTGCCCCTTCCATCCAGTCTAAAAACACTTATAGTGGGCGATGTATTGAAGATAGAGATATGCTCTCGCGGACTTTTTTGTAGAACTTTTCATGCTGACCAATTCTTACGCTCATAGTATATTTATATGTTTAACGGTTTGCCCAGCGCACGGAAGCCAAGTTTGTTTTCGACTTTTACACTGAAATCGTTACTGCTTGGCTTCCTTTGATCATGCATAAATTATTTTCTACAGAATCTTTCCTCGAGATATCCTTTACAGAATGGTGAAAACCGCATCAAAATCCATCCAGTGGTTCTCGAGATTACCCGTGACACCAAGAATCGGGGATTTTTGTCTTATACTAACGAAGTAGAGATTGTCGGGGAACACATGCACCAAGCGGTACTATGACGCCACACACCTCAGTGCATCTGGGTACATTTCGTCCCGTCACCGTAACGTAACGCCAGACCCCAGCGTAACGACGAAGTCGACAAGATCATTTAAAATGATAAAATCCAACATGGCGACCATCCGAAATATTTAGACGGTTCTCAATATCTTGGATTCTATTACAGCAGTCAAACTGAAATTTCGTACGTTGATAGAGGCAATTAGGATATATGAAAATAGGCTTCAGTTTCTTCAGATCTGGATGTACCTACTGTATTTAATGCTTCCTTCTTTACTTAATATTTATCATTTTTAATACGGTACATATAAACTTAATATTATGTAGCAGAGGAGGTTCCTCGTGGTGTAGAGTTTAACATTCTCAGCTATCACCCTCTGAGATCCGGGTTTGATTTCCGTCTCTGCCAATACATTTAATTATGTTCTGAAAGTTTGAAATGGGTACATTCAGCCTCTTGGGGAGGAACTTAGAGGATGTGGGTTCGAATCCCACCTCGGCCATATAACGAGTGGTTTTCCGTGGTTTCGCACAAGAGCCATGACTGCCGCCTTCCTAATCCCAGTAACAATTACACATACACTATGACATACACTCCATTGATTTATTATGCTATTCACTTTCCTTCAGCAGTTGCTTCGCCTCCACGACGGCGTCCACCGAGAAGAGAACCCCGATCTGCTAGTCCAGTCCGCGTTTCGATACAGAAATATTTTTACATTTTCTAAAACGTAGCTTACTTTGTGGATTCAAATGTATTGGTAGATATAGTTTCAGGGTTGAAATGTTTTGAAAGGCGGTTTCAAATGCTATTTTTGAGCTATAGTTCACAATTTTACAATTCATGATTTCAGAGATATCGATTTTTCAATTTTGCGGGTTGTTTTCACCTCTAAATCATTTTCTTTTTGTCAAAAACGATACATCTTAGGACATATTATCATTTTGAAGTGATAAAGACCTATTTTCTCCTGTGTTATTGGTAGATATGGTTTTAGGGTTGAAATGACCCATCATGTTCAAAGGCAGTTTCAATGACTATTTTTGGAGCTGTAGTCGATAATTTTTTGATGATTGACTTTATTATAAATGAATTGCAGCCGAAAGGTCATAGCTGGGTATTTCTGATTGAACGCTTGCCACGGTGGGTGAGTGGATATCGTGTCGGTCTACTAACCCCAAGCTTGCAGGTTCGCTCCTGGCCATGGTAAGTGATTTTCGAAAGGCGGCAAAAATACGATACGGATGTCATACGATGTTGGCATGTCAAAGAACCCATTTGAATTCAGTAGACAGTGTTCATAATGGCAAAATTAATCTCGGGAGTTTCCGCCAACACAAAGTTCCTCATTTCTCTACTAGAAAGCGCTATAGTGCTCAAGGAGCTTAGATATCTAACATCTAACCTCCTTGACTTTCATAGTCAAGGAACAACGAAATTCGACATGCAAGCTACCCTCTGGGTGTCAAATAACAAAGCTTGCACCCGGCACCCGAGGCCATACGATATTATTATTTTTATTATTCTGATTGAACGCCCGAGGGCTCCCAACAAGTTCAATTTCAAGTAGATCCAACTTTGGCTACCAGATGCCACTGTCGCTAACACCTAGCGGCGAACTTTGGAACTTGATGGAGTGTCTCTAAATAGCCAAATATAAACTACAAATTTTGCTTAACACTACCAATTGCAGTGGTAGGTTCTTTTACGTGGCATAAATCTATGACATGAGCCCGCCGGCTTTACTTTCCCTCTGAAGGAAGGCGTAGGCTACTGAAGGATTTTAACGCTCTTAAAAATCCGACGACTTCGGCCGGGTTTGAACCCGCGATCTTGGGCATAGCAGTTCAGCATGCTACCGACTACGCCACCGAAGCCGCTATTTATTGACTTTAGAGATATAGGTTTTTCAGTTTAGGGATGGTTTTTAACAATGAGACTATTTTACCAAGTGATTGAATTTCATTCAAACCAGAACCATGTTGGAATACCGTACCGTAATTACCAGATTCTCCTAGCGGAGAAGTGACCTTTGAGTGCATTTGCTACCGAATAGAACTTATAGCCTACCAGTTCAATAGGATTACTTTTGATATTTCTACTGGTGGCGCTGTGTTAAGCCGCTTGTTAGATAATGTATTTTCGGGTAGCCTATCAAGTTTGATTATCTTTGCCACTATTTGGACGATGTCGTAATTTATAGCTAAGCCTTCGAAGACCACATAAGGCAACCTTATTGTTCACTTGTCGAGAGTATATTTCGCTAAACAAGAAATTTCTTTTCTCAGACACATCGTTTCAGCTGCTGGTATGTCTCTCGACCAAATGAGAGATTATCAACACCAGGTTGATGTCAAAGGTGTTATTCGTATCATTTGCATGGCAATTGTTTTAGAAAATTCATTTAAGACTTCACACAGCGACCAATTGCCTTAAATTTGCTTCAAAGGGTAGGAGATAATTTTTGGTGCCCTTCTCAGCAATCTGCCTTCGAGGACCTAAAGCTTGCGCAACGCACCGTATAACGTTTTTGCTCCAAGTTGAGCGCACAAATGTAATGGTTTCACTGGGGTGATTGATGCTAAACCACAAGTCCCACGTTAGAACGGTACATGTAATGTTTATTCTGACTAAGATACGTTGAATTAATGAGCGCCAAGACCTCAACACTTTGTAAGTTGATCTAAATTTATATTTATCAACGCCTAGCTCGGGCAGAACACCTTTAAGAATCTTCACACTCAGACCGTGGCATGATTTGATCATTAACCCAACTAACAATTGTATCAGGAGAAGGAATTAGGTCTATATCTAATGCTACCTACTGAAAGCAAAGATTTCATAGTATAAGAAATGAATTTATTATATAAAAAAACAAGTAATGGCAATTTTAATAATAATAATAATAATAATTTAAAATGGAGCATTACGATTTGAATTTTACCACTAGAAAATTACGTGAAAACGGAGTCGGATGCATTGCTGAATTTACTATTAAGACCAAGCTAAGAAGTTACTGAAATTCTGATTATGAAACAATGAAGAGAGAGAGAGATTACGTAGTTCTGAGTCATTCGCGCTTACTATTGGAAATAGCAGTAGCATTTCCCTCGTACGTGATGTATCGCGAGAACTTCCATGAGCCTTTTGGACGTCGCCATCTTCTTCGTTACTTGCGGAGATCGTCGTTAATATGTTGAAGTTAAATGCTAGATAGTGGTAAATCAAAATCCGTTAGCCACTTACGCTGACTCCCTGTTCACAAGAGCTCGAGTATTTCTCATGACTAATGTGTCAATTGAGAATAGCAGTACTGAAAAGTTCGCCATCGTACACGAGTACGAAGTCCGTAGACTATGCAAATACAATGTTCAAGTTACGGCCCGATCACAACGGAACCAACCTAAAGAGCGTCCACTTTGGACAAGTTTTACAATGTTAATAGCCCTCTCTTCACGGCGCGCGAACACTATAATGACTCGCCGGTACCCCCACCAAAGTTCTACTCCTCAGCTACTCGCCTCGCCTGTAGACCAATCACCGTGCGTCACGTCTCCCCTCCTTGGCTTGAGACCGGCACGCGGGACCTCCCGCCACAGCTACATCTTACTCGGTAAATTTACCGTTCCAGTCCAATTCGCCTTTTCTTGAAACAGCCAGTTGTAAATGTTCCTCGATGTCGTCTTCGCTTCACGACAAGATTAGTCCTGTAGCGGAAATTTCCGATGACTCAACTCTCTCGCAATAAACCATTAACTGAATAAAAATCCGTAAATCTCCGCAATCATATAATTTACCGTGATAATGTTGTTTGTAATAAATCGCTTGATAGTGTTTTCTATAAAATCGAAAACCTATCTGTATAGTTATAATATTTAAAGAAAAAGCTCAAAAAAAGGACATTAATAATAATAATAAGTTAAATGAAAATTATCTTGGCTGAACAAGTTGCCGCGTAAACAAATATTGAATGGCTTCCATCTGAATTATTTCAGTGGCATAAAATACCCTCGAAAAACACGTTACAACCGGTTGTTGCTATTCCTGATATTTCCAAACCATTTATCGTGCTCTTGCTCCGCAATTGCCGACGTGTTACTTCAAGAGAGTGAAATTGGTAGACAGCCATCACCTTACGCATCTCGAACCTTATCGCATGTGAAAGCCAAGTACTTTGTTTACGAACTGTTATGTTCGCATTAGAGAGGTTCAGGAGCTATGTTGAAGATATCCCATTCAAGCTCGAGACAGACAACCAGGCCCTCTGATGGGTCCTTGGAAAACCTCGTAAAACTGGACGGATTGCCCGTTAGCCGACTCAAATTTGTTCCTTCAGTTTTTCAGTCCGCCACATTCGTTTAAGTGACGAAGTTATTGCCGCCCCATTAAGTCGGATGTATGAAGAGGCTCCTAATGACCATTCTGGGATGAAAGATGTGGATCCTTCTGTACCTTCTGTTTCTGTGAATGCAGTTAGACCTATACTTTCCGACTCCACAACGCTGTTAAGAAACTTTTCCTTGTGCCAGACGGAAGACTCTGAATTGAGTCAAGTAATCGAGAAGATCCCTGCTGGAGAGACTGTGAAACCCTATCAAATTCCAAATAGTGTACTGTGTTGTGTTGCTCGTCACGATAAGTTGCTTAAAATCGTGTTAGATTATGTCGTTGTGCCAGAATTACCCATAGGCAGGCACTTAGGTGCGTTGAAGATTTGTCAGAAGATTAGGAAGAACTTCATCTGGAAATCCATGGCTGGTGACAATTGTAATTTAGTAAAGTATTGTCGCATTTCCAATATCAGCAAACCTGCGGTTAATACCCGTGTGGTAATGCTCTCTTCTGAACTTGTCTCTCGTCCGATGGAGAGATTGGTCTGTTTCTGTCTGGGACCTACACTTCATCTTCGTCACCTACACGACATCCAAAATAACTATAATAGGCCTATTTTAATGCATCCGTTAAAAATCGACGTTGAATTTTAAGAGTAAACTGTTCACACACATAACAGAAACTATTTGGTGAATAGTAAGCACAGCCGAGCTCTTACAGCAATAAAGCAATAAACCTCACTCTGTATTTCCAGAGTAAGAACCTGGCATATTTGGCGGGAACGATCGTAAAATGGCCACCGTGGGCTCCTATTGGCTGGATTTTGACAATTAGCACCACACGTTGCCAGCGCATTGCTCATGATTCAGTCGCTTGTTAACCGCTGTCTGTGTCTGAGTTAGTTTCATTGTCATCGTTTCGTTTACAATTAGCATCGGGTTCGCGGCAGTCGATAATAACTTACGAGTACAGCACAAGTTATTGCTTCCTGTCATACTATAGTGTTCAAATTACCGCCTGTCATCCAATAGCCTACAAATCGACAACGTAAAAACACGGCAATAATGTCGCCACAGAGTGGCTTGTTTGAGTGCTCGGCGCTAAATACTTCTTTACCTTAACATTACGTTTGTGGAATCACAAACGCTATTTTGTATTATGTATTAACCGTTCTGTAACGTGATACAGTGAATGAGTGAGTGTGCTTGGTGTTATCATGATGTTGTTTCTGTGTTCTGTGTTCAACTGCTGTAAACTTTGAATGACCTCCACCCAGAATGTTGTTTCATCTTGTAGGAAAATCATTGCATGGTGAGTATTAATATATTCATTATCAGATTGCTTTGTATTTGTATTTTGTATTATATTTGTATAGCTGTCGAGTGTTGGGCCTCTTTCTCGTATTTATTGAATAACGGTGATAAAGGTAGCATAGATTCGGTGTGTTATTTATTTATTTATGTACCGTATTTCTCTATTTGAATGAGCCTCCGTGGCTTAGGCGGCAGCACGCCGGGCTCGCACCGCTGGGCCCGTGGTTCAAATCCTGGTCACTCCATGTGAGATCTGTGCTGGACGAAACGGAGGCAGACAGGTTTTTCTCCGGGTACTCCGGTTTTCCCTGTCACAATTTCATTCCAGCAACACTCTCCACTATCATTTCATTTCATCTGTCATTCATTTAATCATTGCCCCAGAGGAGTGCGACAGGCTTCGGCAGCCGGCACACTTCATATCCTCGCCGCTAGCTGGGGGCTTCATTCATTCCATTCCTGACCCGGTCGGAGACTGGAAGCAGGCTGTGGATTTTCATTTCTCTATTTGGATGTCCTGGGCGTTGACTCAGGATCGACATCTACATTATCTTGCGCATAATAGTACCGAAATAATGTCCGAAGTGTAGCCCTGTGAATTATTCGAATCACCTGATCTACAACAACAATAAAAACTTGGCAACACAGCTCAGCTGTTCCAAGCTCCCGCCATTTCCATCACGTTCTTTCTTTTGAAATACAGAGTACATGTTTGTGCAAACTGGCTTTAAGAGACATAATACAAGTCTACACTTCGTTAATAATCATAACTATAATTATATATAACAATTTAAATATACAGTGCCTTTGTCTCAAGTGGTGGTGCCGGCCGACGTACATCGAGACCGCTTCGCGGCCAACAGCGCGCTGCTTGCCGGCTGAGTGGAATATTCACAGACCTTAAATTCAAGCACATAGGTTTATCATGCAAATTATAATTTGATTACAATAAGCAAATACCTTATAGGGTTTTCATTTTAAATGTTTAGTGGCTTTCCAAGCCGAAAATTGTGAAACTCCCGATTCCTGCGCTAGCTTACTCAGAGATTTTCTAGAATTTCGTTGCAACTTTTGTCCTATTTCATCGAGTTTTTCCTCTGTAAGAATACGGCACTTTACTTTCCGTTTCGTGTCAAGAACACAACCGTTTTTTTAATCTGTTCACAAGTTTACGAACAGTTTCTCTGCGAGGCGCACGGTCACCAGGGAATTGGTCTACACGACTCTATTCTCTCGTAGGAATCATACGATATATGAGATTCTGTGTTCTAAAGTAAAGCCACTCCTCGGCATTGTTCTGTTTTTGATATTTTAGTAAACTGATTCAGTCTGCTTAGGCTACTCTAATTTATAGTATTTTAGGTTTCACTGCACTCAATGATTCACACACCATGTTTCACTTGCAAGGCAGAGCAGTGTACTACTCTTTTATTTTTCTTGAAAACAAAATAACATACATAATAAGTACCAACATAACAGAAAAATATTTGGTTATAACCCTTGCCAACCTAACATGTTTTAACAGGCATCACAAAGGCCCATTAACACGAAGACGATCACGTTGGTTGGTTACTTCCTCAATTTAGGGGCTGCGACAACGCGGTCATGTAGCCGCTTTTCTTAGTTTATATATTTTTCCTGAGACATTAAAATCTTCTGGAAGGCGCATGTATATCTCAGTTTGTAAGTCACCGTACAAGAAAGCAGATTTGATGTCAAAGGTTGATGTCTTAAAACCTTCTGAAGCTGCAATAGCCAATAACATTCTCAGAGTGTTTGATTGTACTACTGAGCTGAAATGTCCTCATAGTTTAGCCCTTTTTCTGTTGGAAGCCTCTAGCAACCAATCTTGCTCTATAGCGACCGTCTTCTTTAATCTTGAACAACCAGCGACTAGTAACGATTTCTTTACCTTTGGCACATTCTTCGTTGACTAAATCCCAAGTTTCATTTTTCTTGAGGCAGTCCTTTTCCTCTTGTATGGCCTTCTTCCATTTTTCTCTATCTTGACTCTGCATGCAGTCTTCATAAGTAAGAGGTGAGTCATCTGTAAGCAATGCATAATCTTCATATTTCTTTGGCATTTTTATGTCTCTTTTTGGTCTTTGGTTTGGTTGTGGATTTATTGGTGCATCATCTTCATCACTTGAGGGTTCATAATCCGATCCAGTATCTTCATCTTTTGCCTCCTCACTATCTGTTTCATCTTGACTTTCATGGTTTATTTCATTTTCATGGTTGTCTTCATCTTCAAGTACATTTTCAAAGGTGATACTTTGGTTTTGTAATGCAGGCTTCTTGTCATTTTCTGTGTCAAAGAACTTCACATCTCTGGATACATAGATCACCCGATCTTCCTTGTCCCAGATTCTGTATCCATTATTGGAGTAGCCAACAAAATAACCTTTCTTACCTCTAGGATCTAGTTTCTTCAGATGCCCGAGACTCTTGGTGTAGACCACAGAACCATACTGTTGAAGGCGAGAGAGATCTGGTTTTCTGTGGTACCATTTTTCTGCAGGAGTGGTGTCACCTGTTACCGTTGGACTCCTGTTTTGAAGATAGGCTGCAGTTCCCAACATTTCATTGGGAAAATTTGCATCATACAGTAGCGCTCTCATTTTGTTTCCTAGAGTCAGATTCATCCTTTCAGCAGTGCCGTTCAAGTGAGGTGTATGAGGTATGGTATAGTCTAATTTGATACCTTTACCCTTACACCAGTTCTTGAAGTCATTAGACCGATATTCTCCACCATTATCAACTCTTATTTTAGACACTTTTAGGTTATGATGGTTTTCTGCTTCAGCAATATAGTCCTTTAAAAAACTTCAGCTTCGTCTTTGGTTTCTAGCAAATACACTTGTACAAAATGGGTGAAATCATTTATACATAACATAAAATAGTTCTTGTTGTCAAAAGTTGGTGGTTCAATTTTACCACACAAGTCTGTATGTATAATTTCCAAAGGTCTCGCTGCTCTTTGTCGCACTGTGTTAAGAGGATTTCTGTTGAGTTTTGCTATAGCACATGTTTCACATCTAGGGTTAACTTTGGATTTACTTAGAGAAATTGGCACTCCCTGACATAGGTTAGGAAGTTTCTGTAGATTTCCAAAGCTAATATGGCCTAATTTCTTGTGCCATACCATGTGTTCTTCTTCAGTTTGGGTTAGGAGTGTTTCTTCTTGATGTTGAGCGATTAAGTCCACAACAAACAATCCACCTGAGTAGTGTGTTTTGGATGGTTCCGCAGCCACCGCCACCGCCACCGCCGGAATACTAAAATGGCAATATCTCGCGAACCAATCAGGCTAGAGACTTGTACGAGGTGTCAAATTACTCAGGCGAACACTCCCTTTCCAATGGACAACATATTTCAACCCCAAAAATAAAACCTACCCTACTAGGGGGTGAAATTGAATTTTTAGAGAATCTTTCCAATTGCAACATGTGAGAGTTTGAATGCCGATATGGAATGTAACGTTGTTCTGCAAACCAATAATCAAAGAGGGGCATGTTAGGTCTTGAAGTGAGAGCCCCTGTTATTGTTGACGAGCCCCCTGCTGTCGGGCCCCTGTTGAAGGGTTATTGTTGACAGGTCCTTGTGTGCAAACCAATAATCAAAGAGGGGCATGTTAGGCCTTGAGGTGAGAGCCCCTGTTATTGTTGACGAGCCCCCTGCTGTCGGGCCCCTGTTGATGGGTTATTGTTGACAGGTCCTTGTGTGCAAACCAATAATCAAAGAGGGGCATGTTAGGCCTTGAGGTGAGAGCCCCTGTTATTGTTGACGAGCCCCCTGCTGTCGGGCCCCTGCTGATGGGTTGTTGTTGACAAGTCCTTGTGGACGAGTCCTTGTGGGCAGGTCCTTGTGGACAGGTCCTTGTGGACGAGTCCTAGTGGATGAGTCCTTGTTGATGAGTCCCTTTAGACCAATCCCTTTGGACTGGTCCCTATGGACTGGCCCATGGTCTCTAATGCTATGATGAAATTAAACGTTGTTCCACATGAAACGCATGTGAAGAGCCGATTGCTACTATGAATTAACATGTTTTTTTTTGTTTTTACGCATGCGCACTTGGGGTTTTTGTAAGCGGGCGGGCTTTTTGAATAATGATTTATAGATGAGTTTTTTTTTTCAATTACCAAAAGATCCAAAACTAATATTTCATGAATTAATAAGGCTAGGGACCTGTATGAGAGGTCGTTGGACTTGAGGTGACATTCTGTTTTTGAATATATTATTTATTTATGTCAAAAGGGCCTAACTGCACTTTTGTTAATATCTCGCTAACTAATAATCAGAGAGGGTCAAGTGAGGTGTCATAGGACTCAGGATGGTCAACCCTTTTCCATGACCAACGAATTTACCCAAAAGATCTAAGGTCATTAGCTTTATAATATCTCATGAATCAATAAGGCTAGGGACCTGTATGAGAGGTCGTTGGACTTGAGGTGACATTCTGTTTTTGAATATATTATTTATTTATGTCAAAAGGGCCTAACTGCACTGTTGATATCTCGCTAACTAATAATCAGAGAGGGTCAAGTGAGGTGTCATAGGACTCAGGATGGTCATTCCTTTTCCATGACCAACGAATTTACCCAAAAGATCTAAGGTCATTAGCTTTTTAATATCTCATGAATCAATAAGGCTAGGGACCTGTATGAGAGGTCGTTGGACTTGAGGTGACATTCTGTTTTTGAATATATTATTTATTTATGTCAAAAGGGTCTAACTGCACTTTTGTTGATATCTCGCTAACTAATAATCAGAGAGGGTCAAGTGAGGTGTCATAGGACTCAGGATGGTCAACCCTTTTCCATGACCAACGAATTTACCCAAAAGATCTAAGGTCATTAGCTTTTTAATATCTCATGAATCAATAAGGCTAGAGACCTGTATGAGAGGTCGTTGGACTTGAGGTGACATTCTGTTTTTGAATATATTATTTATTTATGTCAAAAGGGCCTAACTACACTTTTGTTGATATCTCGCTAACTAATAATCAGAGAGGGTCAAGTGAGGTGTCATAGGACTCAGGATGGTCTCATGAATCAATAAGGCTAGGGACCTGTATGAGAGGTCGTTGGACTTGAGGTGACATTCTGTTTTTGAATATATTATTTATTTATGTCAAAAGGGCCTGACTGCACTTTTATTAATATCTCGCTAACTAACAATCAGAGAGGGTCAAGTGAGGTGTCATAGGACTCAGGATGGTCAACCCTTTTCCATGATCAACGAATTTACCCAAAAGATTCAAAACAGCAAGGTCATTGACCTATGATTTTATAAGCTAATAATCAGAGAGGCTCAAGTGAGGTGTCATGGGACTCAGGATGGTCAACCCTTTTCCATGACCAACGAATTTACCCAAAAGATTCAAAAAACAGCAAGGTCATTGACCTAATATTTTATAAACTAATAATCGAATATCAACATGTGAGGTGTTATAAGGACTTAGAATGGTCAACCCTTTCCCATGGCCAATGAATTTACCCAAAATACCCAATACATCAAGGTCATCGACCTGAGATTTTATAAACTAATAATCGGATACGAACATGTGAGATGTTTACCATGTGTGTGATGAAACATAGCTAGGTAGAGAAAGAATTAGTGTAGGCTACATGTATAGTGATTGACAAGTCTTTTACCATTGAAACTTGTTTTTCAGATCAAACTGCAGTATAGAGAGAGTATAGGTTGTAGGTATGGGTTAATAAATGACGAACGGTGTACACACAAACTCTGATTTATCGATTCAAGAATTAAGAGTAGACTATCTTTAATTGATTGGTTAAAGAGGATAGCTAAAACACAAAAATGCTCAGTGGTTACCGGGACAAGATGGTCGCTACACACACAACAAGCTTTAAATACTTGAGGCTAATAATCTATACACACACACTCGCTTGTTCTAAACTAAACTGTGTTGCTGTCAGTGCTCAGACAGTAGGCTGATGACAAAAAATGCATTGCTATCAGAAATATAATCATTTCCGGTTGTATAATGTTACCAGCTATCCATTTTATGTTGCAGTGTTAAGCACTTTTAGCTCTTGCACTGGTGGTCTTAACTCGATTTCCAGGTCTCATGCCTAGAACGAGTCAAACTAAGAAACAAGGGCATGGTGGTGTAGTGGTTAAGCTGTTAGCCTTTTCACTAGGGTTCTATTTCAGGTTAATATGCATGTCATAAACATATTAAACAAAACAAATAAAACAAAACAGAGATAACGTTCAAAACTGATTACATTTGTGTCTTTCCAAATTATTACTGGATTACAAATACAAAGGTGAACTGGGTTTGATATACAGTTAATGCTGTCTATCACACACTAGACTGTAAGAAAGCCAAAAGAGCAAAAGGCGTAGGTAGAGCAGTGGTAAAATTGTTATATGTAGAGAACTACCTAGCGGTTTTATGAACTGGCAAAGCTATATCGCATAAACAGTGCAGGATACAATCCAGCAATCAAATGTGTATCTTGTGGAACAGAGAAAATGCACTTTTACCTTGATGGATAGCAAATGAGTGCAGATGAATGACCTATGCATTAGCCTACCATAGGGTTATAACCACGAGGTGAAGGTGTGATTCTATATTTTATTGTTTAGAGACATGGCTTTTTTGTAACCAGTAGATTTAGTATTTTGTAAATATTATTTTTTGTAATTGTAAAATAGTGGAAACATTTTTTTTGTAATAGTAAATGTTAAATGTAAACCTAAAAGTTATTTGGGATAAGTGTGCATGTCAAGGATAAATAGCGTGGTTGTATTTGTTTTTCAAAGACAGGTATGGTTGTGTGAATGTATGACTATAGATAGAATGATAGAGAGAGAGAGAAAGTGTGTGTGTGTGTGTGTGTGTGTGTGTGTAGCATTGATTGTTCAACCAAAGCAAACACGACAAGGTGGGATGGTGGGGTAATTAATGTATATAGCAAATGGTAAATAGTATACTGTAGTTTTTTTAACACTATGTTTTTTTAAATGCAGCGGTAGATAAGTGTTATTTTGTAAAACAGTCTTACCTACAGTAGTAGTATTAGTAGTACGGTAGTAGTAGTAGGCCTATACGTTTTTGGAAACAAACAGAAAGAGAATGCACTATTGCCATGGCCAAGCACTTCCATTAAAATAATTTCAAGAAAATTTTAATCAGCAAATGTGTGTTTTACAAAACTAAACTTTCAGCATGGACTAAATCATAAACGTGTCGTCTGTGATATGAAAAAAAAAAAGGAAATCCATGTTTCCATATCAACACAATTTAAAAAACTTAAAACTGACATTTAAAAAATGTAAATGGGAAATTGACAAATGTGTAAACAACAAAATGGAAAATTCTTGTTTCCGTATCATGAAATCCAAAATCTTTAAACTGACATTTTCAAATCGTGTACATGGAAAATTGACAAATGGCAATGTGTGAAATGTGAAAATGAAAAAAAATGAACAAATGGCTATCATTATTTAAAAAATTAAAAACCGCCGTGTTCTATCGTTAAAGTGTGAATCAAACCACATCTACTTATTTGAATCACCGGAGACTGAGTAGACCTGTTATAGTTCTAATATACTTTTAAAATTTTATGATAAAGCTCGAATTGAACTCAAGAGCTTTAGAGTGCCAGCTAACTATTATAACCGTTACGTCACAAATACAACTTTACACTACTCTTAATGAACAATAATAAGAAAAAGAATAATAAATATTGAAATTTTTTAAAGAATGAACATGGTGACACTGTTTCTGTTGCACTGTCTGCTAGCTACTAGCCAGCAGCTGGGGTCTTAGAAAACGATACAGTTGACATTTTGCAATGAAATGTGACATGTTTCAAAGTATAGTATTATGGGTTGCTGTTGGGTAAAAACTAATCCTGTACAAGGAAGCAAGGGTTCGAACCCCTTACCTAACATTACTATTGCCTGAACATGGCTTGACGACACTGTATTATTATGATACTCGGTACACAAACCATAGATAGAGTGTATTGTTTAAGATCACTTTCTTTCTGAACATAGGTGGAGATTGTTGATGGTTAACAATGGCATTAATATAGTAGGACGTGGGTATAGCAATTAAGAAAAAACAGACAATACCCATACAATATTTTTATTTATTTAATATAAGTACTTGTACAATAGTTACATTCAAAATACATTTCTTTTTTCTCTATTACTATTTAGTCCTTTTTGGTTCTCTTGCATATGAAGGGTAGATAACCTTGTAGTTCAGCCCCTTAAAACAACAACAACACAACCTTTTGCATAGTTTGTGATGTTGATGACTCTTGAGATGTGGAAGATGTATTAAACATAACTTTTACAGCAGGGGTTAAATGTTGCTCAATAAACACTGCACTATTTTGAGTAGCAACATTTTTTTCTTGTACTAGCTTTTTAGCATTTTCATGATTAATTGTTGACACCAACAGTGTTTCATTTGGTGCACCACATTGATGATCACTCACACTTAAATCTTACCATTTCTACTTTTTAGATTGCCTCGACATTTTTTTTGACCTGTCTTTTGAGCATTGCCAAAATATTATCCCTTTTACATTTTGACGATTATAGTTATAAGAGTAGCCTTTATAGAGTACACGTTGTTTACCTTTGTTAGTTTTAGTAAGTTCCATATTAGCAACTAACCTGTTAGTATGATTTGCTCACTACAAAGGTTATAACTGTTCTGATAATAAAATCATTTAGCTTTGGCTTTTATATTTAATATGTGCAGTTTGAAGTGATAGCAAAAGTGAGAGCAAAGTGGTAGCATAGTGGTAGAAAATATAACATGTATTGTTAAGAAATAGTTTAAGCGGTTATGTGGATCCATTACATAATAATTTTAGCACGACGAAGCTCATTTTCTATATCCAATAGTTCTTCCTCATATTCAGTATAACCAGCCTGTTTATAGACATGCAGTTGCTGAAGCCGCCGGATTAGCTTACTTGGATTGTTCCAGTAGACAAATTTAACAAATGATTTTTTAGGTGTAAACAAAGCATTACCATTATCATTATTATCTTCATCATCAACATCATCATCATCATCATCATAACCATTATCATTATCATCATCATCATCATCATCATTATAATCCTCATCACTATTACTATATAGTCCTTTTTGATCCTTTTGCAATACCACATTTTGCACAGTCTGTGTTGTCTTTGATACTGTTGGGAGTTTTTCAGACATTGACAACTGTCCTAACACGACTTTCTGAGGAGATGATACATGCTTCTTAACAAACAATGCACTATCTTGAGCTGCAATATCTTTTTCTGGGACAAGTGTTTTAGCATTTTGAAGAGTTTTTTTAAACAGCAACGATGTTTTATCTGGTACACTACATTGATGATCACTCACACTTAAGACATCACTATTTTTACTTTTCAGCTCACCTCGACAATGTTTTGAACGATGTTTTGAACAACGCCAAATAACAGTTCCATTTTTATTAGTTCGTTTTACAATATATGTATATCCTTTATAGAATGCGTATGGCATACCATTGCTATTTTGTTGATACTTCCATGTCAATTGTCAAGCATGAACTAATCTCTAGCAAAGTTCACTCGATAATATAAATAATAGTTTAAAGTGAGAGGAAAAGTGGGTGCAAGAGTGGGTGCAAGAGTGGGTGCAAGAGTGGGTGCAAGAGTGGGTGCAAGAGTGGGTGCAAGAGTGGGTGCAAGAGTGGGTGCAAGAGTGGGTGTAAGAGTGGGTGCAAGAGTGGGTGCAAGAGTGGGTGTAAAAGGGAGTGCAAGAGTAGGTGCAAAAGTGGGTGTCGCTTATAGTAGGCATGAATTTTACTAGAATGTGATTTGAGTAAATGTAATTTCTAAACCCAAGTAGTGAATAGTCAGTTGGTTTTGATCTATGCAAGCGTAAACATGTCACATACACTGGTGATGGATACTCAAGGCTTTAAGGTCAACGAAAACAAGTACAGTATATATTTAAAGAGGTGGCTATCATTGATTGCACAACACGCAGTTTACCATACCTTTTTTCGGACTAGTGTTTTAACATTTGAAGTATTTTTTTAAACAGCAACGATGTCTTATCTGTCACACTACATTGATGATCACTCACACTTAAGACCTAACTATTTTTACTTTTTAGTTCACTTTGACACTGTTTGAAACGATGTTTTGAACAATGTCAAATAACAGTTCCATTTTATTGGTTCGTTAAGCAATATACGTATAACCTTTATAGCATGCATATGGCTTACCATAATTATTCGTTGATACTTCCATATCAATTTTCAATCATGAAATAATCTCCAATAAATTTCGCTCGATAATAGAAATAATAGTTTAAAGTGAGTGCAAATGTGGGTGCAAAAGTGAGTGTAAAAGTGAGTGCAAAAGTGGGTGCAAAAGTGAGTGCAAAAGTGAATGTAAAAGTGAGTGCAAAAGTGGGTGTAGTTTATAGTAGGCATGATTTTTTACTAGAATGTGATTTGAGTAAATGTAATTTCTAAACCCAAGTAGTGAGTAGTCAGTTGGTTTTGATTTATGCAAGCGTAAACATGTCTCATACACTGATGATGGATACTCAAGGCTTCATGGTCAACAAAAACAAGTATATAGTTAAAGAGGTAACTATTATTGATTGCACAACACTGAATCAATTTTTGAAATTTTGACAAAGGGCCTAAGTGCACTTTTGTTAATATCTCGCGAACCAATAAGACTAGGGCATTGTATGAGGTATTGTTGGACTTTTTGCCGAAGACTGCTGGTAAACACCTATGTTCCCACGACGTTTTTAAAGATGGCGGTTAACCCACGAGGGGTGATTAAAAAAGTAATCCAAGCGGCGCTTGTCGATAAGCAAACCAATAATCAAAGGGGGGTATGACAGAGCTTGAGGCGATAACCCCTTTTGATTGATCCCTGTTGATTTGCCCCTTTGGACTGGTCCCCGTTGACTACTCCCTCTGGACGGGTCCTTTTTGAAGGGAGTCATTTTTGACGGGGCCCTGCTGACGGGTCACTGTGGACGGGTCCCTGTTGACAGGTCCTTTTGACTAATCCCTTTGGACCCGTCCCTTTGACATAATTTGGCTAAATGCATGGGTCAACCCATAGGGATCAGTCCAAAGGGACCGGTCCAAAGGGATTAGTCAAAAGGACCTGTCAACAGGGACCCGTCCACAGTGACCCGTCAGCAGGGCCCCGTCAAAAATGACTCCCTTCAAAAAGGACCCGTCCAGAGGGAGTAGTCAACGGGGACCAGTCCAAAGGGGCAAATCAACAGGGATCAATCAAAAGGGGTTATCGCCTCAAGCTCTGTCATACCCCCCCTTTGATTATTGGTTTGCTTATCGACAAGCGCCGCTTGGATTACTTTTTTAATCACCCCTCGTGGGATAGCCGCCATCTTTAAAAACGTCGTGGGAACATAGGTGTTTACCAGCAGTCTTCGGCAAAAAGTCCAACAATACCTCATACAATGCCCTAGTCTTATTGGTTCGCGAGATATTAACAAAAGTGCACTTAGGCCCTTTGTCAAAATTTCAAAAATTGATTCAGTGTTGTGCAATCAATAATAGTTACCTCTTTAACTATATACTTGTTTTTGTTGACCATGAAGCCTTGAGTATCCATCATCAGTGTATGAGACATGTTTACGCTTGCATAAATCAAAACCAACTGACTACTCACTACTTGGGTTTAGAAATTACATTTACTCAAATCACATTCTAGTAAAAAATCATGCCTACTATAAACTACACCCACTTTTGCACTCACTTTTACATTCACTTTTGCACTCACTTTTGCACCCACTTTTGCACTCACTTTTACACTCACTTTTGCACCCACTTTTGCACCCACATTTGCACTCACTTTAAACTATTATTTCTATTATCGAGCGAAATTTATTGGAGATTATTTCATGATTGAAAATTGATATGGAAGTATCAACGAATAATTATGGTAAGCCATATGCATACTATAAAGGTTATACGTATATTGCAAAACGAACCAATAAAATGGAACTGTTATTTGACATTGTTCAAAACATCGTTTCAAACAGTGTCAAAGTGAACTAAAAAGTAAAAATAGTTAGGTCTTAAGTGCGAGTGATCATCAATGTAGTGTGACAGATAAGACATCGTTGCTGTTTAAAAAAATACTTCAAATGTTAAAACACTAGTCCGAAAAAAGGTATGGTAAACTGCGTGTTGTGCAATCAATGATAGCCACCTCTTTAAATATATACTGTACTTGTTTTCGTTGACCTTTAAGCCTTGAGTATCCATCACCAGTGTATGTGACATGTTTACGCTTGCATAGATCAAAACCAACTGACTATTCACTACTTGGGTTTAGAAATTACATTTACTCAAATCACATTCTAGTAAAATTCATGCCTACTATAAGCGACATCCACTTTTGCACCTACTCTTGCACTCCCTTTTACACCCACTCTTGCACCCACTCTTACACCCACTCTTGCACCCACTCTTGCACCCACTCGTGCACCTACTCTTGCACCCACTCTTGCACCCACTCTTGCACCCACTCATGCACCCTCTCTTGCACCCACTCTTGCACCCACTTTTCCTCTCACTTTAAACTATTATTTATATTATCGAGTGAACTTTGCTAGAGATTAGTTCATGCTTGACAATTGACATGGAAGTATCAACAAATAGCATTGGTATGCCATACGCATTCTATAAAGGATATACATATATTGTAAAACGAACTAATAAAAATGGAACTGTTATTTGGCGTTGTTCAAAACATCGTTCAAAACATTGTCGAGGTGAGCTGAAAAGTAAAAATAGTGATGTCTTAAGTGTGAGTGATCATCAATGTAGTGTACCAGATAAAACATCGTTGCTGTTTAAAAAAACTCTTCAAAATGCTAAAACACTTGTCCCAGAAAAAGATATTGCAGCTCAAGATAGTGCATTGTTTGTTAAGAAGCATGTATCATCTCCTCAGAAAGTCGTGTTAGGACAGTTGTCAATGTCTGAAAAACTCCCAACAGTATCAAAGACAACACAGACTGTGCAAAATGTGGTATTGCAAAAGGATCAAAAAGGACTATATAGTAATAGTGATGAGGATTATAATGATGATGATGATGATGATGATAATGATAATGGTTATGATGATGATGATGATGATGTTGATGATGAAGATAATAATGATAATGGTAATGCTTTGTTTACACCTAAAAAATCATTTGTTAAATTTGTCTACTGGAACAATCCAAGTAAGCTAATCCGGCGGCTTCAGCAACTGCATGTCTATAAACAGGCTGGTTATACTGAATATGAGGAAGAACTATTGGATATAGAAAATGAGCTTCGTCGTGCTAAAATTATTATGTAATGGATCCACATAACCGCTTAAACTATTTCTTAACAATACATGTTATATTTTCTACCACTATGCTACCACTTTGCTCTCACTTTTGCTATCACTTCAAACTGCACATATTAAATATAAAAGCCAAAGCTAAATGATTTTATTATCAGAACAGTTATAACCTTTGTAGTGAGCAAATCATACTAACAGGTTAGTTGCTAATATGGAACTTACTAAAACTAACAAAGGTAAACAACGTGTACTCTATAAAGGCTACTCTTATAACTATAATCGTCAAAATGTAAAAGGGATAATATTTTGGCAATGCTCAAAAGACAGGTCAAAAAAAAATGTCGAGGCAATCTAAAAAGTAGAAATGGTAAGATTTAAGTGTGAGTGATCATCAATGTGGTGCACCAAATGAAACACTGTTGGTGTCAACAATTAATCATGAAAATGCTAAAAAGCTAGTACAAGAAAAAATGTTGCTACTCAAAATAGTGCAGTGTTTATTGAGCAACATTTAACCCCTGCTGTAAAAGTTATGTTTAATACATCTTCCACATCTCAAGAGTCATCAACATCGCAAACAATGCAAAAGGTTGTGTTGTTGTTGTTGTTGTTTTAAGGGGCTGAACTACAAGGTTATCTACCCTTCATATGCAAGAGAATCAAAAAGGACTAAATAGTAATAGAGAAAAAAGAAATGTATTTTGAATGTAACTATTGTACAAGTACTTATATTAAATAAATAAAAATATTGTATGGGTATTGACTGTTTTTTCTTAATTGCTATACCCACGTCCTACTATATTAATGCCATTGTTAACCATCAACAATCTCCACCTATGTTCAGAAAGAAAGTGATCTTAAACAATACACTCTATCTATGGTTTGTGTACCGAGTATCATAATAATACAGTGTCGTCAAGCCATGTTCAGGGAATAGTAATGTTAGGTAAGGGGTTCGAACCCTTGCTTCCTTGTACAGGATTAGTTTTTACTCAACAGCAACCCATAATACTATACTTTGAAACATGTCACATTTCATTGCAAAATGCCAACTGTATCGTTTTCTAAGACCCCAGCTGCTGGCTAGTAGCTAGCAGACAATGCAACAGAAACAGTGTCACCATGTTCATTCTTTAAAAAATTTCAATATTTATTATTCTTTTTCTTATTATTGTTCATTAAGAGTAGTGTAAAGTTGACTTTGTGACGTAACTGTTATAATAGTTAGCTGGCACTCTAAAGCTCTTGAGTTCAATTCGAGCTTTATCATAAAATTTTAAAAGTATATTAGAACTATAACAGGTCTACTCAGTCTCCGGTGATTCAAATAAGTAGATGTGGTTTGATTCACACTTTAACGATAGAACACGACGGTTTTTAATTTTTTAAATAATGATAGCCATTTGTTCATTTTTTTTCATTTTCACATTTCACACATTGCCATTTGTCAATTTTCCATGTACACGATTTGAAAATGTCAGTTTAAAGTTTTTGGATTTCATGATACGGAAACAAGAATTTTCCATTTTGTTGTTTACACATTTGTCAATTTCCCATTTACATTTTTTAAATGTCAGTTTTAAGTTTTTTAAATTGTGTTGATATGGAAACATGGATTTCCTATTTTTTTTTCATATCACAGACGACACGTTTATGATTTAGTCCATGCTGAAAGTTTAGTTTTGTAAAACACACATTTGCTGATTAAAATTTTCTTGAAATTATTTTAATGGAAGTGCTTGGCCATGGCAATAATGCATTCTCTTTCTGTTTGTTTCCAAAAACGTATAGGTATTCTACTACTACTACTACTACTACTAATACTACTACTGTAGGTAAGACTTTTTTACAAAATAACACTTATCTACCGCTGCATTTAAAAAAACACAAGTGTTAAAAAAACTACAGTATACTATTTACCATTTGCTATATACATTAATTACCCCACCATCCCACCTTGTCGTGTTTGCTTTGGTTGAACAATCAATGCTACACACACACACACACACACACACACACACACACACACACACACACACACACACACACTTTCTCTCTCTCTCTATCATTCTATCTATAGTCATACATTCACACAACCATACCTGTCTTTGAAAAACAAATACAACCACGCTATTTATCCTTGACATGCACACTTATCCCAAATAACTTTTAGGTTTACATTTAACATTTACTATTACAAAAAAAATGTTTCCACTATTTTACAATTACAAAAAATAATATTTACAAAATACTAAATCTACTGGTTACAAAAAAGCCATGTCTCTAAACAATAAAATATAGAATCACACCTTCACCTCGTGGTTATAACCCTATGGTAGGCTAATGCATAGGTCATTCATCTGCACTCATTTGCTATCCATCAAGGTAAAAGTGCATTTTCTCTGTTCCACAAGATACACATTTGATTGCTGGATTGTATCCTGCACTGTTTATGCGATATAGCTTTGCCAGTTCATAAAACCGCTAGATAGTTCTCTACATATAACAATTTTACCACTGCTCTACCTACGCCTTTTGCTCTTTTGGCTTTCTTACAGTCTAGTGTGTGATAGACAGCATTAACTGTATATCAAACCCAGTTCACCTTTGTATTTGTAATCCAAGTAATAATTTGGAAAGACACAAATGTAATCAGTTTTGAACGTTATCTCTGTTTTGTTTTGTTTTGATTAATATGTTTATGACATGCATATTAACCTGAAATAGAACCCTAGTGAAAAGGCTAACAGCTTAACCACTACACCACCATGCCCTTGTTTCTTAGTTTGACTCGTTCTAGGCATGAGACCTGGAAATCGAGTTAAGACCACCAGTACAAGAGCTAAAAGTGCTTAACACTGCAACATAAAATGGATAGCTGGTAACATTATACAACCGGAAATGATTATATTTCTGATAGCAATGCATTTTTTGTCATCAGCCTACTGTCTGAGCACTGACAGCAACACAGTTTAGTTTAGAACAAGCGAGTGTGTGTGTATAGATTATTAGCCTCAAGTATTTAAAGCTTGTTGTGTGTGTAGCGACCATCTTGTCCCGGTAACCACTGAGCATTTTTGTGTTTTAGCTATCCTCTTTAACCAATCAATTAAAGATAGTCTACTCTTAATTCTTGAATCGATAAATCAGAGTTTGTGTGTACACCGTTCGTCATTTATTAACCCATACCTACAACCTATACTCTCTCTATACTGCAGTTTGATCTGAAAAACAAGTTTCAATGGTAAAAGACTTGTCAATCACTATACATGTAGCCTACACTAATTCTTTCTCTACCTAGATATGTTTCATCACACACATGGTAAACATCTCACATGTTCGTATCCGATTATTAGTTTATAAAATCTCAGGTCGATGACCTTGATGTATTGGATATTTTGGGTAAATTCATTGGCCATGGGAAAGGGTTGACCATTCTAAGTCCTTATAACACCTCACATGTTGATATTCGATTATTAGTTTATAAAATATTAGGTCAATGACCTTGCTGTTTTTTGAATCTTTTGGGTAAATTCGTTGGTCATGGAAAAGGGTTGACCATCCTGAGTCCCATGACACCTCACTTGATCCTCTCTGATTATTAGCTTATAAAATCATAGGTCAATGACCTTGCTGTTTTGAATCTTTTGGGTAAATTCGTTGATCATGGAAAAGGGTTGACCATCCTGAGTCCTATGACACCTCACTTGACCCTCTCTGATTATTAGTTAGCGAGATATTAATAAAAGTGCAGTCAGGCCCTTTTGACATAAATAAATAATATATTCAAAAACAGAATGTCACCTCAAGTCCAACGACCTCTCATACAGGTCCCTAGCCTTATTGATTCATGAGATATTAAAAAGCTAATGACCTTAGATCTTTTGGGTAAATTCATTGGTCATGGAAAAGGGTTGACCATCCTGAGTCCTATGACACCTCACTTGACCCTCTCTGATTATTAGTTAGCGAGATATCAACAAAAGTGCAGTTAGACCCTTTTGACATAAATAAATAATATATTCAAAAACAGAATGTCACCTCAAGTCCAACGACCTCTCATACAGGTCCCTAGCCTTATTGATTCATGAGATATTAAAAAGCTAATGACCTTAGATCTTTTGGGTAAATTCGTTGGTCATGGAAAAGGAATGACCATCCTGAGTCCTATGACACCTCACTTGACCCTCTCTGATTATTAGTTAGCGAGATATCAACAAAAGTGCAGTTAGGCCCTTTTGACATAAATAAATAATATATTCAAAAACAGAATGTCACCTCAAGTCCAACGACCTCTCATACAGATCCCTAGCCTTATTGATTCATGAGATATTATAAAGCTAATGACCTTAGATCTTTTGGGTAAATTCGTTGGTCATGGAAAAGGGTTGACCATCCTGAGTTCTATGACACCTCACTTGACCCCCTCTGATTATTAGTTAGCGAGATATTAACAAAAGTGCAGTTAGGCCCTTTTGACATAAATAAATAATATATTCAAAAACAGAATGTCACCTCAAGTCCAACGACCTCTCATACAGGTCCCTAGCCTTATTAATTCATAAAATATTAGTTTTGGATCTTTTGCTAATTGAAAAAAAAACTCATCTATAAATCATTATTCAAAAAGCCCGCCCGCTTACAAAAACCCCAAGTGCGCATGCGTAAAAACAAAAAAAAAACAAAAAAAACCATGTTAATTCATAGTAGCAATCGGCTCTTCACATGCGTTTCATGTGGAACAACGTTTAATTTCATCATAGCATTAGAGACTATGGGCCAGTCCATAGGGACCAGTCCAAAGGGATCGGTCTAAAGGGACTCATCAACAAGGACTCATCCACAAGGACTCGTCCACAAGGACCTGCCCACAAGGACCCGTCAACAATAACCCATCAACAGGGGCCCGACAGCAGGGGGCTCGTCAACAATAACAGTGGCTCTCACCTCAAGGCCTAACATGCCCCTCTTTGATTATTGGTTTGCACACAAGGACCTGTCAACAATAACCCATCAACAGGGGCCCGACAGCAGGGGGCTCGTCAACAATAACAGGGGCTCTCACCTCAAGGCCTAACATGCCCCTCTTTGATTATTGGTTTGCACACAAGGACCTGTCAACAATAACCCATCAACAGGGGCCCGACAGCAGGGGGCTCGTCAACAATAATAGGGGCTCCCACCTCAAGGCCTAACATGCCCTCTTTGATTATTGGTTTGCAGAACAACGTTACATTCCATATCGGCATTCAAACTCTCACATGTTGCAATTGGAAAGAGAGATTCTCTAAAAAAAATTCAATTTCACCCCCTAGTAGGGTAGGTTTTATTTTTGGGGTTGAAATATGTTGTCCATTGGAAAGGGAGTGTTCGCCTGAGTAATTTGACACCTCGTACAAGTCTCTAGCCTGATTGGTTCGCGAGATATTGCCATTTTAGTATTCCAGCGGTGGCGGTGGCTGCGGAACCATCCAAAACACACTACTCACCTGGAGTTTTCTTTCCTGTAAGCACAACTTTATCATCCTTCAAAAACAATACTTCTTTATTTTTGAATCTTACCTCTTCATTGTTTTCAGTGATGGCATTGACAGAGAGTAAGTTTCTGGTAAGTTGTGGCACATAAGACACATCTTTAAACAACACGTTGTCAGTTTCAATGTCTCCTGACAACACAGCGTTCATTGTTTCACCTCTCTTTGCACTGTATATTTTAGCTTCTGATGATTCAGTATTTGATAAAATGTCACGCTTATTTGTCAGATGTGATGTAGAACCACTGTCTACCACAAACATATTTTCATTTAGTTTTTCACAGAATAACACTTCACCATACTGTTCAGATTCTGCAAAGAAGGATACTTTGGCTTTCTTCTTTTCATGTTCTTCTTTGAACCATCAGTTGTCAGACACATGATTAGATTTCTTACAGTAAATGCATTTCTTACTGTCAAGCACATTGTTTCTTTTCTTGAAGCATTCTTCTTCATTGTGAGTGTCACGTTTACGGATCTTGCAATATTTCTTCTTTGGACATCTTGTTTTAATATGCCCTTCTCCCCCACATTTATAACACTTCACTTGAGACCCTTTTGACCCCTTGTATTTATTTTGTGCTCCAAAAACAACACTTGTCTCTTCTGACTTAGGCCTACTTGACAACTTGTAGTCTTCTTCAACACAAAGTCTAGCCACAAGATTTTCAATTGATCTATCTGAAGTAGGTGTAGATTCCCATGCAGTTGAGAAATAGTGATATTGCTCAGGCAATGAAAAAAGGATTTTTGCCATAACCATCTCTTCAGATATTTCTTCTTTGAATTGTAGTAGTTTGAAGACAATATTTCTTAGATGGCTGATGTTCATCATCATTCCTTTAGTTTTATCAAACTTAAAACCATGGAAGTCCATGAGCAGCTGTTGTTTTTGTTGACTGGTATCTCTTCTGAATACACCTCTGAGTGCTTCATACATTTCTTTGGAAGTAGTACATGTCAGAATATGATTTTTCACCACCTTGTCAATTGTTCTCAGAATATAATAATGAGCTTTAGCATCTTTGGCCAACCATGCCTTTCTCCTTTGAGCTGCATCTTGTGGTATTTCAGTGAGAGGTTCTTGTCCATTAACAACATCCCATACTTGCTTGGCTTTATATAGAATTTGAATTTCAAAATCCCACAGTTGAAATGTGTCAGGGCTGCTGAGTTTTTGTATGCTGTGTAGTTCACTATCTTCTGATGCCATTGTCTTAGTCTTTTGTTTTTCTTCAACACGCTGCACAGTTCTTGATTATTTATCTTGTTTCACAGTTTACCCATTGCATTTGGCACATCTGGGCCCATGACCTGTTCTGGTTTTGATATTTTAGTAAACTGATTCAGTCTGCTTACTCTAATTTATAGTATTTTAGGTTTCACTGCACTCAATGATTCACACACCATGTTTCACTTGCAAGGCAGAGCAGTGTACTACTCTTTTATTTTTCTTGAAAACAAAATAACATACATAATAAGTACCAACATAACAGAAACATATTTGGTTATAACCCTTGCCAACCTAACATGCTTTAACAGGCATCACAAAGGCCCATTAACACGAAGACGAACACGTTGGTTGGTTACTTCCTCAGTTTAGGGGCTGCGACAACGCGGCGGTCATGTAGCCGCATGTACTTTGGGTGTGTGTAGAATCAGTCTGATAACCGGTGTTCATTGTGATGGCTGTATTGGTGTGTGTTATCTGTAATTCAGGTAAGGACTGCAGACAATCAATTTCAAGTAGTTCCTACTTTTGCTTCCAAATGCTACCGTCAACGACACCTAGCGGTCAACTTGGCTACTAGATGCCACCACAACGGGCACCTGGCGACCAACGCTGGAACTCAATAGGGCATTTATCAAATCTAACCCACAAATTTTGCTTCACACAATTTAGTTAGTGCAGGGTTCTTTTGCATGCCATAGATCTATGACATTGGCCTGCCGGCTTTACTTCCCCTCCGAAGGAAGGCATACTGAGGGATTTTTATCGCTCTTAAAAAATCCGACTTCGGCCGTATTTGAACCCACCATCTTGGGCATAGAAGCGTAGCACACACACACAAACACGTTATCTCACAATGTATCAAGTCCCTTCAACTGTCTAATGGGCAACTCCAGCTATCTGATATGACATCTAGCGGTAAAAATTAGAAACTTACCAAGTAGGGTACATTTGTCACGTGGTGACTGTTTGTATATGGTTTCTTGTATTGGTAAACAGATCGTGGTAAATTGTTCGTGCCTTTATACATAAGTAATAAGTTTTACTCGTTGATAGAGTGAAAAATGTGTAAAAGCAAAGTGTATTGCTCAGTTTACGGCTGTAAGTCGATGTATAAGAGGGCTGCGGATATACGTTTTCATCACTTTCCAAAAGATACAAATAGCAATAGCCGAAATGTGATGATACCTAATATCTAATAATAATACCTTTCCACCCTGGGAAGGATCTAACACTTGTCGAGGTAGACAGACAGAAGACCTCTGACCTGCGACATAAAGCCAGCGAAGGTTATTCAGTTTAAAAACAGCTGTTACGATGGGCGCGCTGGTAAGATTGAAATTACTTAAATAATTAATTAAATAATTAATTATTGGCTGCTTGGTAGGGAGAAGGGATGAGTTTAACTTGTATTAAAACTCGGGGGGCGATAGGAATTGCTTGATTTTGGATGGTTAAAAGGTGGGTTTGGTGTTGAATATTTGAATGGTAGCGGAATCATTCATTCTACAAAGCCCACGGGGAGGCAAATTAGGCCTATATGACTCTTAGTGGAATAGCTCGAATATTGAAGAACTTAGCGATTACGAGGTGTAGGCTTGGCGGAAAGGCTGGCGGATCATCAGTTTGACATCAATTCACGATGTAAGTCGGAGCTTGGAACAGTGGCGTCTGGTTTGCGTGGATGCTAGTCTCGGAATGATAAAAGTAGCACAGCTTCAGTGTGTTATTTATTTGTTTATGTACCGTATTTCTCTATTTGAATGTCCTCGGCGTTGACTCAGGATCGACATTTACATTATATTGCGCATAATAGTACCGAAATAATGTCCGAAGTGTAGCCCTGTGTAAATTTGAATCAGCTGCTCTACATCAGCCATAAAAACTGATGCTTGATAATATGCAAATGACACCAAAAAATCCAGTGGAACACACAAATTAGATCACGTGTATCGCACAGTTATACATATATACAATTAAAAATAACACTGTCCTTACTTTAGAGACCACATTTACTGATTATAACCGAAAAATAAAAAGTGTTCCATATCAAACGCGTGTTATTGAGTATTTTAAACCCTACTTATCCAGACCGACCGCAGCGCCCCAAGTGTTAGTTTGAGTTGCCATTTACATGGAGTACGCGCAACTGTGAAGTGACCGTGACGTGACCGGCACGTGATCCAGCCGGCCGTGAGCTCACAGTGATGTCTATTCACACAGCGTCATGAAAGCCGCTTAGCATCGACTTTTGGAGAAGGACATCACATAAGAGAGCATCACAAATTACGCCTCACCGCAGTTATTCTTCACTTCGAGTGATTGTAAACAATCGCTCTCAACCGCTTCAGCTCTCTTCCAAGGAAGTACGGGGTCTTTCACTCAAAGCGCGACAATGCGCTTGGAGTACATGGCAACTTACTGAGCTTGGGGTCGAGAGAGCGCCCGCACGAATCACATGTAAATAACAAGCACACATAATAATAATAATAATAATAATAATAATAATAATAATATCGTATGGACTCGGATGCAGGGTGCAAGCTTTGTAATTTGACACCCAAAGGGTAGCTTGCATGTCGAATTTCGTTGTTCCATGAAGCACTATGAAAGTCAAGGAGGTTAGATATCTAAGCTCCTTGGACACTATAGCGCTTTCTAGTAGAGAATGGAGGAACTTTGTGTTGGCGGAAACTCCCGAGATTAATTTTGCCATTATGAACACGGCCTACTGAATTCAAATGGGTTCCTTAACATGCCAACATCGTATGACATGCGTATCGTATTTTTGCCGCCTTTCAAAATCACTTACCACGGCCAGGAGTGAACCTGCAAGCTTGGGGTTAGTAATCCGACATGTTAACCACTCACCCACCGTGGCAACACATAACACATAACCAAAGTAAATTCATTGTCTCAGAAGACGTAGGAAAATGTCTTCCACCTGCATCTACACATTTCTGGCATCTTCTAAGGAAATTTTCATTCACACGCATTAGCTCATCTATCGAGATAGCCTCAATTTATCTCGTGATATTTAGTTTGAGTTCATCTAGTGTGTTGTTGCATAAACCTTATTTTTCAATTGTCCCAATAAATAAAAATTGAAGCAATAGGCTTTAACACTTAGCAATATCATGTTATAAATTTTTGAAACACAATGAAAATTAAACAATAACCGAGTACACACGTTTTAAACTTATAACACTTATAACTAAGGTTCGGATGTTAAGGAAAAGTCTTTTTTTTTTCCTGTGCTCATTTTACCCGAAATCTGAAAAATAAGTTTGAATGACGGGTCCCTGACCACGTTTAAAGCAATTTGATGTTGCCTATAAATGCATATTTCGGCCATTTTTATGGTTTTGGTCATTTTTGGTCATATGTTAGTGATATAAGGTCATATTTGGTTATAATTTCAGCATTTTTGTTTAAATTGAGGCGTCGTTAACAAGGTACGTGTTATCTACGTCCAGTTTCAAACACAGAATTTCCAAATAGTGTAGTAGATATATTTTTCTTTCCTTCCCGGAACAGGCAGATAGCCGGTTTTTGAAGGCTTGATTCCAAGAAGGCGCTCCTCTACGGACGTCTTTTAGCACATCTTTCTGGACAAGTTAGATTGCGACACTCTACGCATGAGGTCACGGAACATGACCATAGTGTGTTTCCGCCTTTCAATAGGATGTCTCTCCAGTAGATATATTTAGTTCAGAAGCAATTAGCTAGCAAACAAGGAAATGCCATGTTATATCTCACCCATTTCTTCCGTGCAGGGCCGAGTGAAAGCTCCCTTGCTCTTTCACTACCAACGGATTTCAACAGATTTGTCACACTTGTAGTGCTGCAGTGAACCCCATTATGCCGAATGTGAAGTGTAGTGAAGCTGTAAAGTTCAGAAAGTATGTGAATGAGTTCGGTGAAGAGACGAAGTTTTTTTAGGTCATATTTTATAGTTTTTAGGTCATATTTAGCTAGTTTTAGGTCATATTTGCTTGCATATTTTGTACTTCTTTAGGTCTTAAACTTCCGAACCCTACGTATAACTTAAAATAGGCTATAAACGAAATAACGAAGTCAACTTTACTCGTCGCAACTGTCTCAGCTCCGTGTGCTCGTCTGACCTTTGGCTCGACCTACTACCTGCAGTGCTGCATCACTTTGAGTGAAATACCCTGTATTACCGGCACGAGGTGTTGGGCGGGTTACATGATGCGGCTCTCTATTTATTCTGCAAAGCTGTCATACCCGACAGTAAACCAGCTTCTCCTTGAAACAGCTGGCAGTACCTCCTCTACGTTTACGCAAGAATTCTTTCATCTTTAGGGATGATTATGTTGGGACAAATTCCCCGCACAAAGTTATTACAAGAAGGTTCATAACCGCCAAGTGATATCTATCTACATCAGAGATTCTCAAACTGACAGAATGTGAATTCGATGGGCGATTTAAAAAAAAGTGGTGGGCAAATAATTCAGTTTTTTATATACAATATGAACGAGAATTTTTTGCCTATAAAAACAAGGAATAATATAAAATTGCAAACAAGTAATTTAATTATGTCAAATAATCTTGCCACGAAATCTAGAGATAGCTTAGAAATAATTGAAAAGCGACGAGAGCTTAGAATTTTTCGAATAAAATGGCTCCTGACATCAACAAATTGATTGAAACTCATCAAATCCATCCCTCACATTAGACATATGTATTCATGTTGTTTAAATAATTAGATATAAAAATTAATGTAGTTTAAATTTTATTTTTTTCTTTAATTAATTTCATTGTTATTCCTTTTTAGACCTATGATTTGTAAATTTTAATGTACCGTACATAATTATACCTAAATAAACATGATGTACCTATTAAGAAAAATGTCCGTAAAAATCCTCATTTCTCAACTTATATGTAGGTAATTGAATATATGTGTTAGTAATTTTGAGATTTGTGCGTTTTTTGAAATGAGGTGGCCGAAAACAAATTATAAATCACGAAAGTGGGCGATGGTCAGAAACAGTTTGGGAAACACCAAAGAAAGTTAAGTGTTTTGTTATTTATTTATTTATTTATTTATTTATTTATTAATTTATTTTTGAAAAACTTTTTAAACTGTATTTATTTTAATCGAAAGTGCAATATTTTCATTGTGGGTTTATAAGGGAACTTTATTCATCAAATATCATCGCAAACTTTGCAACAAGAATTTTAAAAAAAGTGCAATCTTTTAAAAGTGGTTATAATTGTTATTCATTTAATAAATTGCATAGCCTATCTGTGATCTCTTATATGTTCAGGTGTGAAATCCCTAAGCCCCAATTCATGATCTCATTCAGACTTGATTACTCTTCCACAAGTGCTATTTATCCAAGCGAAAGCTTGAAGCTGTTCTCCCATGAGTGAGAGTTTTTTTTTTGGGAAAACCTCACCACTTCTTTAGGAAAACTCATATTACAAATAACACTGAAAACTCAAAGACTCCATCTTACCTGCACTCTCCCTTGTCATTTGTTCTTACAAAAATTAAAAACAAAACTGTTGCAGACTTTGCCAGTCACATAGGCCTACACCATGAACCATGATCAATTAATCAAGAAACAAATGACTAAATAAATGCTGGTTGTGATGTCAGATTAACTTAAGAGCTAGAAATATTTAAAACGAATCATTGGTATATTGGCTTTTTGGAAGCCTTTATAGGGAGGTAAAAGGCGGCTTGACCTTTTAGCTCTCGCAGTAAAGAAGCGCAGGTGCGCTTCATAAGAAGGGAGGTAGTGCACAGTTCGCTAGTCCTGTGAGGGTCCGGGCACGGACACCAAGAGCCCACTGATGAGCCTATCTTGGTGTTCCTAGATGAAACCCCACACAAGACGCAGCAATATACATAGCAAAATTGCTGAGTTTAGTTAGTTATTTTTTTAAGGGGCGGAACTAAGAGGTCATCTGCCCCTTGCTGAGTTTAAATCATTGGTTATTGTAGTTTAAAATTTAATTGAGCTTCTACATTTTTCTCCATAAATTGTGTCATGAGTTCTTCAAATG
This sequence comes from Meconema thalassinum, assembly GCA_946902985.2. NCBI lineage: Eukaryota > Metazoa > Arthropoda > Insecta > Orthoptera > Tettigoniidae > Meconema > Meconema thalassinum. The sequence goes on from OX336394.1 coordinate 39,318,148, forward strand.
TGAAGAACACCACTCTACTTTGTATTGGATTGCAAACATCGAACTCCTCTAGAAATAGAGTCCTTCTCCTAGTACGGTATTCTTCCTTGGTTCTTAGACATTCCTCTTGTTGGCGGGGGAAATGCTCTTCCGCTTATTCTATGTCTTATGCCGACTGAATGAAGTACATTTACTACATCTGGGGACAATTTATGCCACTGATGCGAGAAATTGGTGAATTCATTTTCCTGCACCCAGCTGTAACCGTAGTTCCACTCCTTTGGATATTTATTTTCTAGCGCCGGCTTATTAGAGGCTTCAATGTACTTCACATCTTCAATGACCTGCTTGTCAATGCTCTAATGACATTTTGATAAACCATTTTCTTCCGCTCAAAATTCAATAGTTAAAGAATCCTCAAAATATTTTGGTGTTGTTTCATTTTCTTCCATGGTTGCAACAGGTAGGATGAATCAAATGGATTATAATTGTATTTGTTTGAGCTGTGGATGACGGAATAGGGGGCTGTTGTAACATCTGGGCAATGCGGGCCGTGTCTGATGTCGGCACCTTCTTGAATCCACTCTTACATTTTTTGATGAATCCACTCTTACATTTTTTGAGAGATTTACTGCTTGGTGTAATGATGTACGGCTTAATTTTATCTGCAATCGTGTTCATGGTCGTAGATGCGGTTTCCTGTGTTCCTTCATTAAGATTAGGACGGGATGGTATCGACTGCTTCATCTGTTGAACGTACGGGAAGGGTAAAAAATCCCATTGATGCTCTTGTGTTTTTGGAAGGATGAGTGTTGGTAATTTCATGAGGGGAGTTGTCTCCATTTCTCCTGGAGTCTCCATACTTGTAGGAGCTAATTTGTCTGTCGATTCTAATGCTAATACCTTCTTCAATTTATTCATCAACTTTTGGAGATATTCAGTAGTTTGATCCTCGTATGATATCAGGTTATACGTCTTAATTTGATCCTGAATCGTCTTTATAGTCGTGGAAGTGGTTTCCGATGTATGATGGTGTATATCCGATTGTTCCATCTGTTGATTGCTCTGGTAAGATACACCATACCATTTAAGATCTTGTGTTTCTGGAATGATAAGTGTTGGTACCTCCATGACGGGAGTTGGCTCCATTACTCCTGAAGTCTTCAGACTTGTTGGAGCTGATGTCACTGCCAATTCTGATGTTGATTCAGTCTTCCTCAATTCGTTCATACATTCTTGAAGAGGTTTAGAATATTGATTCATGCTTGGTGTTGTGATGCACAGCTTAATTTTATCCTGAATCTTATTCATGGTCGTGGATATGATTTCCCGTGTACTTTTTGTCGGATTAGAATGGTGTGTTGTTGACTGTTTCATTTGAACAGTGTGCCAATATGGAAGAACGTCCCATTGATGGTATTGTTTCATTGGAATCATAAAAGCAATTAATGATCTTCCCAAGGGGGGAGTGGTCCCCATTTCTTCTGAAGTCTCCATACTTGTAGGAGCTGATGTGCTTGCCAATACTTTCTTCAATTCATTCATCAACGTTAGGAGATATTCAGTAGTTTGATCCTCGCTTGATATTACTATATACGGGTACATTTGATCCTGAATCTTGTTCATGGTCGTGAAATTAGTTTCTGGTGTAGGAAGGGATGTTGTCGATTGTTCCATCTGTTGGCAGCCGTGGTAAGGCACACCATCGCATTTAAGGTGTTGCTTTTTTTTAGTGATAAGTGCAGGTACTTCCATGAGGGGAATTGGCTCCATTTCTCCTGAAGTCTTCAGACTTGTTGGAGCTGATGTCACTGCCAATTCTGTTGTTGATTCCGTCTTCTTCAATTCGTTCATACATTCTTGAGGTTTAGTATATTGATTCTCGCTTGGTGTTGTGATACACGTCTTAATTTTATCCTGAAACGTATTCATGGATGTGATTTCCCTTGTACTTTTTGTCGGATTATAATGGGATGTTGTTGACTGTTTCATTTGAACAGTGGACCAGTAAGGCAAAACGACCCATTGAGGGTCTTGGTTTATTGGAAAGGTAAATGGAAGTAATGATCCTCCCGAGGGGAAAGTTGTCCCCATTTCTTCTGGAACCTCCATACGTGTACAAGGTGATGTGCCTGTCAATTTTTTTGTCAATATATTGTTCAATTCATCCATCAACCTTTGGAAAAATTCAGTAGTTTGATCCTCGCTTGATGACAGTATATACGGGTACATTTGATCCTGAATCTTGCTCATGGTCTTGGAATTAGTATGTTCAGAGCCGCAGCAGGGCACGCCATTGCATTTAAGCTGTTTTATTTTTAGAAGGGTATCTGTGAGTACAGGTTTCTCTGTGGAGGTAGTTGTTTTCATTACTTCTGAAGTAGGGAGGGATGTTCTCGATTGTTCCATCTGTTGACAGCCGTGGTAGGTTACACCATCGCATTTAAGGTTTTGCTGTTTTTTAGTGATAAGTGCAGATACCTTCATGAGGGGAATTGGCTCCATTTCTCCGGAAGTCTTCAGACTTGTTGGAGCTGTTGTTGATGATGATAATGGTTTTACCTTCACTGTTTTCTTTATATTATCGTTGCCATGCAGTTGTGCCTTTTGCACAAGGTCAATCATATGGAAATGTTTTTCCATGTGACGAAGACTATCCAGGTGGACTTTATCCGGGAGATGCTTTTGTTTATCAAAGTTATCCCAAGCCTTCTCCCGGCCTTCTACCTTCTTTGAGATGGCATAGTCGATGACTTTTTGCGGCAACGGCCGGCTACTTGTGCCGCTCATGGCCATGAATATCAATATCACTAGCGCAATCATCTTCTTTCTTCTCTCTCGCATTTTATTATTTGATTAGTTTCTTTGGTTACGACTTATCATTGTCAATGCAACAATACATAAGTGTTTTCCTTTCCTCAGACGCTCTTTGTAATGAATTTCAAGGAGGGTTTGTTTTTGTTTCTTTGGTGGTGGTGGTGGTGGCGATGGTGGTAGTGGAGGTGGTGATCAGGGATTTTCCTACACTCCAGCTCAGCTTGGTCTATCAATCATCTGCGTCTAAACACATAACATTTAAATTAAATTTCCATGGCTAAAAATGGTTCAATTATTATTTACTAGCAACCCACCCCGGCTTCGCCCGGGAACAGTTATGAATGCATTACGGGATAAGCGCTCTTTTCGATGTCGGACTACGACCTATATCCATTATACATCTCGGCATGATGGGTTAAAATCACTGACTGGACTATTAATTATAATATTATCATGGAGATGGATGTACAACGAATTCTTGTCAGACGTAATATTATTTAAGAATGTCGAGGTGCATGAAAAATAAATCCCCCTTCCGTCTAATCTTAACTTGACTGTGTATTTTTCGGAACGAAAAGTTCACAGGCGAAATGAAGAAAATAGCTCGTAAACTGTTGCCTCAGTAATTGAATGGAGATTGTTGGAAGAAATGAAAACTTAAAAACACTTATAGTGGGCGATGTATAGAAGATAGAGATATGCTCTCCTAGACTTTTTGTAGAACTTTTCACGCTGAACAATTCTTACACTCATAGTATATTGATACTTTTAACGGTTTTCCCAGCGTCAGCTAAAAAAGCGCACGGACGCCAGGTTTTCTTTCGACTCTTTCACTGAGATCCTTACTGCTTGACTTCCTTTGATCATAAATAAATTATTTTCTACAGAAACCTTCCTCAAGATATCCTTTACAGAATGGTGAAAACCGCATCAAAATCCATTCAGTGGTTCTCGAGATTATCCGTGACATCCAAGAATCGGAGACTTTGTTTTATACTAAGTAGAGATAAACCGAAGGGATGCTATTGGAAACGTCCCTACCAATAACATTTCGAGAACAGGGTATGCACCGCTCAATCTGTTTCATCATACAGACAACAGATTATCTATCTGGATTCTACAATCGCTCTGCTCGACTTTGGAATGACCTGCCTCGTGAAATAAAAGACCTTCCTCCACGACAATTTTGCCGCAAAGTGAAGGCTCTAAAGGGACTAAAACCCCATGTAAATTGAATTTATATACTGTATAATGTAACTTTGTGAGTGATTGGGAGTGTGTGCGTGCGTGTATATATGTATGTATGTATGTATGTATGTATGTATGTATGCGTGTGTGAGCGTGTATATGTGTGTGTGCGTGCCTGTGTCTTCCCTTTTATTTATGAATTGTATGATATAGACGTCATGTACAGCAGATTATGTGTATATAGCAAATGTAAAGGTGTAAATTGTATAATGTAACATTTGAGATTTGTTTAGATATAATGAACGGAGATGGAGACACTGCTGTGTATGTGGGGCTTTCCCTTTCTCTATTTGCCGTCCATAAATTGTAGGTACAATTTTTGGTAAATAAATAATAATAATAATAATACAGGGTCTTTGCTGAAAGTAGTCGGACTGGATTTTTCCATCGCAGACGGACAGACAGCCCGCGACTTCTCCACCTGGGGTTGGTGGGTCGGGGTGTAAGGAAGGCTGGGAGCCAGCCACACAGTTGATTCTCAGCTGCAGTGGAGTGTAAATCGCTCGTCATCATAACCTCTGCAAGTACACTCGTCACGCTGCGGCATGGTTCGTCTGTTGGAACAGCGCTATGCCATCAAATGTTGTGTTAGACTCGGCCAAACCGGGAAAGAGACTCACGATATGACCAAGACAGCTTACGGTGATAACGCCATGGGCAGATTGAGTGTTTCTGACTGACACAAGCTGTTTCGGAAGGTGAGAGAGGAAGTTGAAGACGACGCACGATCAGGACGACCTTCGAGAACCAAAACGGATGAAAATGTGGCAAGAGTGAAGAACGTTTTGGACAATGACCGCAGAGTAAGGTTTTTACGTGGAGATCCTTAAACGGCTAAGAAAACACATCGCCCGTGTCCGCCCAGCGATCGCTAACTCCTGGCGGCTCCATCACGGCAATGCGCCGCGCCACACAGCCTTCCACGTGCTGGCGTACCTGGCCCAACGCAACATCGCAACCCTGCCTCAGCCTCCCTACAGTCCCGACTTTGCCCCAGCAGACTTTTTCCTCTTCCCCCACCTCAAAACCACCCTAAAAGGACATCGTCACGGCTCCGTGAAAGAGTTGCAACAGACCGTGACGAGGGACCTCGACAGCATTTCGGTTGCCGCCTTCTAGAAAGCGTACGAGGGTAGGAAATCCCGCTGACGGCGGTGTGTGGATGCAGAAGGGTCCTACTTTGAAGAATATTGAGCGTATGTTTCATTTCTGTCAATTTTTTTTTAAATTGACTCTGTCCGACAACTTTCAGGACAGACCCTGTATACTGTTATCTGTTGATACCGAACTTTCCGACACTATTCCCACGTCAATCCCTGTATCTACAGTAACAGGTAAAGATGAAGACCATTGTTAAAAATCAACTAATTACAAACTAACATTTTGCCTGAAGAGCTGTGGATTTTTTTCTGGGAATATTCTTCGCTAAATATCATATACCGTACTTGTCATTTACTTGTTCAGTTACGGTATCTTTTAAAGTTGATAAAGCAACACAAAATCTGCGGACTTCCTTTTTTAGAACATTTTATGCTGAACAATAATATGGAATTGATATATCTGTATCAGTAATACAGCGTAATATCGGGTGTCAGTTAAAGGAATTGCTGGCTATATAGCGAGCGAGCGTACTAGTCAGTCAGCTAACTAGCAAGCGAACCTTTCCCAGAATCAAGCGGCCTTGGCCAGGGAAAACATTCATGTGAAAACTTCCGAGTAGAGTAGATGTGTTTCTCACCCACATTATTGTGCTCTCAAGAAGTCTGGTATATTGGCTTTCATAGCCCGGGAATTAAAATTCAGCATTTTTTCTAGGTTTATGCCGTGTCTTGTGTGTGATTTCGCCTCGGAACACCAAGCTACCTCATCAGCGGACTCTAGGTATCCGCGCCCAGACCCCAACAGGAATAGCGAACTGTCTAAATCTAAATGAGGGTTATTTCAATTCCTGCTTCCAGGTGAAGCGCGGGCCGTCGACTAAACTAGTAGCCCTTAGGCCATAGTATATTGCTGTGAATACGTCAAGACCTACGAATGGGTTATAATTTGAAAATGATGGCGCAGGGGTCACCCCGACCAGCAGAGTGGCCCTCCAGAGAGGGGCCCCCACCCCACACTCCACTCGGGGCGACGTCCTATTAGTCCCCCATTTATTGATTATAAGCATATACATACATATACATATTTACACCGGCCGCGGTGGCCGAGAGCGCTAAAGCACTACCTCGTGCCTCGCTGGCATCGGGAGAGCGTGGGTTCGATTCCCACCTCGGCCGTCCTGAAAATGGTTTTCGTGGTTTCCCATTTTCACCACCAGGCAAATGCCGGGACGGTTCCGTTCAATAGGTCACGGCCGATTTCCTTCCAATATCCCTTCCCTGACCCGTCCTGAAATGAAAAGTACATGGCCATTGGCTGCATTAATAATAATAAAAATATACATATTTACAATAGTTATGTGTGGGCAATATACAAAAGGGACATACAACATATAAAGAACGATAGAAATAGTTCATTAGCAATGAAATCAATTAAAAATAAGTAAATAAAAGAAAGCACACGAAGTGTCACTTGACACTGTAACGACACACGGTAATCTTGATTGATTGTTTAACGCACTGGGACAGACGGTCATTTTCACTGCTCACTGGGAACGGAGCATTATACTCTTTGGTTGTTGCACAGATTGTGCTGGGCATAAAGAGAATGAAAAAGAAAAACAAAATTTTGAAGCAGAGATGTGGTATTGCAGTTGTAAGAAAAGAAATTTGTGCAGGCTATATGCCTATGGCTCACTGAGCTTCAAAAGGGCCAGGAAATCCACCAACCCCAATTATGTCGATGGTTAGAAGAAAGGATAAGAAATCGTTATTGGTACTGAACCCGTATTTAAAAGACTTAGTGAAAGTCACGAGTCGAGAATCGAACCGGCCCACGCGTAACATTTATTATGTTTTGATATAAAGGGAACGAGTAGACTACCCGCGCAGCATACAAGCATTTTGTGAAGCCAGCCAGCTACGCAGTATAATGAAAAGAGTTTATCTGTTCATTTTTATTGGCAACTCAAACTAGCACTTGGGGCGCTGCGGTCGGTCTGGATAAGTAGGGTAAAAATACTCAATAACACGCGTTTGATATGGAACACTTTTTATTTTTCGGTTATAATCAGTAAATGTGGACCCTAAAATAATGACAGTGTTATTTGTAATTGTATATATGTATAACTGTGCGATACACGTGATCTAATTTGTGTGTTCCACTGGATTTTATGTGTCAATTGCATATTATCAAGCATCGGTTGTCTGCTGGTATTTGTTTTTGAGCAGTTCGAGTCATGGCGCTATTACGTTTGAAAGCTATATTTGAGTTTGCTCACTGTACCATAGACTCTAGAAATTATTTGCTGCTTAGTAGGGCGAAGGGATGAGTTTAACTTATATTAAAACTCGGGGGAGACAGGAATTGCTTGATTTGGATGGTTAGCAGGTGGGTTTGGTGTTGAATATCGGACTGGTAGCAGGTTCTCGCAGAGTAGATATTTACCCTGCGAAGTCAAATTAGGCCTATATGACTCGTAGTGGAATGGCTCGGATATCGTAGAGCGAGGTGATGGCGGTTGGTAGGGTAATTGGAAATGAACTAGGGAGAGGGGAAGGATACCTGACTGATGAAGCTTGGCTGGTGTAGGCTTGGCTGTCTTGGTGCGGCTTGGCTCGGCGTCAGTGAGTGTAGTGGTGAGTGGCCAACCCGCTCCTGTTGCCCGTATTTATTTGGCATCGTCACCTTTCGGCTATTGCTATTTACATCTTTTGGAAAGTGATGAAAACTTATATCCGCAGCCCTCTTATACATCGACTTACAGCCGTCAACTGAGCAATATACTTTGCTTTTACTCATTTTACACTCTATCAACGAGTAAAACTTATTACTTATGTATAAAGACACGAAGAATTTGCCACGATCTGCTTACGAATACAAGAAACCATATACAAACAGTCACCACGTGACAAATGTACCCTACTTGGTAAGTTTCTCATTTTTACCGCTAGATGTCATATCAGATAGCTGGAGTTGCCAATAGTAAGGAAAGGAAAGGTTTTGATATGAATCTTTTCAACATTGGATAAATGAGATTTAGCTCGACCTGGAAATTGACAAAATAGCAAGTTGTCAATGAAGCCTCAGGCAGAAACCAGTTTGTGGCAGGACACGTGTCTGAAGCGAGCGAGGTTCAGCTCGGCACGTGGGGGATCGTACGGCACGCAACTTTTGCACACGACTCGCACGACTACGATCGTGGACAAAAGAGATCCCATGACAGGATATAACCAATGAGAATATTATAAGTTGATGACGTACAACAATTTAATAATTACAACAAATTACTTTGAAGTACATTTAAAAGTAATTAGACCCTGAATTATGAAGAGAATTAAAAATAAAACATATCGGAATACTTGGAATTATATATTGAATTATAATAACGGAGGTATTAGGACATGAAAGTAACATCTATTGTTTACCGCCAATGACGCCATTTTATAATAATTACTAGGAGAGAAGGGACGCGTCTTCAGAGAGATTATTCCATTTGGAACAGCGATAGAAAACAGACGTGCTTGTCTGGTTGTTAAATATATTGTGCGAGGAACACCAAGTTAGAACGACGGGAGGATCGTCGCTGCTTACGGTCAAGCCGATGATAGGCTTCGCTGAACAATTGATTCAAGAGAATAAGGACTTAGTTATTTTCACGAAAGAATAAAATAGTATCGACAAAGTGAATTCTACAAAATATACAGTTAAGGAAAGTCTACGTATCTACGACGTATTAAGAGAATCATTTCCAATATAACCAAAAATCTAAAATTCATGTTTTACCCCAAAATCCGTTTCCCTCATTTTCAAAAAATTCGTCATGTTAAAGAGGTCAACGCGCTGAAAAGAATGATACTACACACACCCTCCTACAACCATCCTTCCCAAGATATCACACTGTTCGTTACCGAGCCAACGCTCCGTCGTCTTAGAGCGTCGCGATGACCGGCTCCAAGTGAGGTAGCTTTTTCCTTCTCCCACTACTAGCGCCAAAACAAGCCTAGACACGGAATGGAAGTGGTTGCTAGTGTACTCTGTCAATGCATGTCCGCATACGTTCCATAATCATTGCTGCGAAACAATCCTGTCGGGAAACGCAGGGCTCCCGGACAGGGCCGAAGAGAGCGATCACGGGCCCTAGGACAATGTCCTCCAGGCCCCTCCATTTTTATTCAACCTGTGACTTAATTTTGTATTTACGGTATTTAACTAGCAAATATTAACCCCTCCTCAAAAAAGAAAGCTTCTCTCTGTTTCGCCCCTTAAAACTCCAATCATCATCCGTGGAATTTAGCTCGCCCAACTGATTATTAATTTACTTTGTTTTTAGTTATTTAGCCACTCTCCTTTCTTTTCTCACATTGGTTGTTCATTTACATCAAGATTTTGATCACTGTACATTAAAAATCAATTTTCGTCGTATCTGAACGTGTTCAGGCACCACAACAATAAGCCATAGGGGAAGGGTGGGCATAGTGGCCACGCTAACGGGAAAACATTGTCTTCAAAAAGTTAAAATTGTTAAAAACAAATGAAAATTGGCCATACTATAGCTTAGTTAGTTATATATCTTTAAATAAATCATTTTAACTATATCTTAGTTACTTTTTGAAAAAAAAAAAAATTTCAAACCTCTACCAAATGGCCACTTTGCTCTATGGGGAAGGGCAAAATGGCCACTAGGTGGCCACTATACCCGATGTTACAAATAACACTGCAAATACATTTAAAAAAATGTATGAGCGTATTTTTTACAAATTAAAGTATTGTTATAATTCTCCACACATGTTTAAAGGTCCCTATCATTTTATAAAACTAATTTCTAAATTTTTATTGAGTACAATAAAAAATACAAAAGTTGAAATGCTTCAAAACATTTTATGGATATTGTGTTTAGCCTATTTTTGTTTAATTGCACATTTCACATATGAATTCATTGTCTTCCTCCTCATACCCAGCACAATCCTCGTGTGCCCATTTCAGGCAAATAGAGCATCTGATCCACCCTTCATTGCTTTTGGACTTTGAATATAACTCCTGACAGTAAAGGCAATTTGTATCACTCTCGTCACTATCGGAGTCACTGTCTCCTTTAGTAAACAAAGCACGTTTTGCCACTTTTGATTTCCTTTTCTCCTGAATACCTTTTTTCCTTATCACCTCTTTAACACCTCAGCCTAGCGGTGCTCGATCCTGGAACCATCAGCATGTCACAATTCCGAAGGCCGGCGCTTAACTTACTGAGCTACCACCCTGCTCATGCAATGATATGTTTAAAACGTTCAATAAGTATCCCATTTAAAAGCACAAAGTTTGTTTGGTCTAGGCTTCATATAAATATTTTACTTAAAAAATATAATATGTAGTGTCGGGCAAAGTGGCCATGGCCGTGGCCACTTTGCCCTCTTTTACGTCATTATCTAAATGTGACTCCGCAGGCCCAACTAGTTACACCAGCTCTTACTTTCAAAGATGAATTTAAAGCTTTAAATACACTTGTTTCAGGTATGACTGTAATCAATACATACTAGAATCATACCTAGTTATAATAGTTAATGCAGTACACTTACCTTACATCAGCAAGTTGAAAAACAACAAAATTGATGACAACTTCTAAAAGCGTAATCTGATCAGCTTCTAGGCTCAACACAACACTAATGGCGGTCTGGTGGAGTAGTTTAGGCGCTTGTGGCCTGGTAGCAGCACTGTGCAGTAGAAAAATAGCCCGTGGCAACTATGCTCGCCGTGGCCACTATGCCCACCCTTCCCCCTACTCCTTTCAGGAATGTATCGAGAAAAACAGCATTTTCGTTTTCAGAGATAGAATTAGAAACGTCAAGAGCTGTGGAACTTTAGTTAGTTATTGTTGTTTTAAGGGGCAGAACTACGAGGTCATCTGCCCCTTCTGGAACTTTGCCACGTGTTAAATTAAATGGACAACTCTGACAACTTTGCCATTTCCCCGGAAGAAAAACGAAAAACATAATGGTTATTTAAAATAATAATTATATGTTCTCTTTGTAATGTTTTGTAACTATTCTCTGGCTGTATTGATTCATATCAGAAAATGTTATAATAGTTTTGACATTAAATTAATAGTACATTATGCAACGAGCCTATAATGGCAATAATTAAGACACGAGTATGTTTATAAAACGAGCGTATGCGAGTTTTATAATTTTCATACGAGTGTCTTAATTACCATTATAGGCGAGTTCTATACGACTGTTTATGTTCGACGATAATTATTATAATTATTTTATGTTCGAACATAAATATTCATAAATATCTGTCGATATTTCGCCAGTTTTATGTACTGAACAGAGCGCATGAGACGCAGAGAATGCCTTGTATTTGGCCATGGCCTCCTCGATTACCCTACTTTGACACTAGGCCAGGCAGTGAAATTTAAATTAGAAGGCCGTGGAACTCAGCGCATCTAATTATCTAATTGGTCAGACAACTGTTTCTTGAGCTCTGATTGGTGGGAGAAACTGTTTCATAATTAAAAATAGTGTTATAATGAGCCTCATTATAGTACAGTTTTCTGACATATAATAGTCAGGGTCGAACATAGATAATATTGTCCACTCTAAATTCTTTCACCACCTCGGGTCCCTCAGCAAATCCGGGCACCAGGGTTACAGCCCTCTCGTCGGGCCTGCTCAACGGCGGTGTATGTAATGTGCAGTGTGCCTGTAGCCTACTTATTTAAAATACAGTAAACTTCCATGTACGGTGATGTGATGGAAAGGAAACGGAAAGGTTACGTAATGTATATTGTGAATCGACCTTTAAACTGCCTAGTTATAATGGTAACTATGGTTTAAAACTGTCTGGTCAAAACGGTCACCATGTTTTAAAACTGCTAGTCCAGCGGCGTAACTACGGGAGGTGATTAGGGGGATCGATCTATGATTTTTTATTTATTTTGAATACAACTAATCTTTCAACAAAACAATAGTAAACAAATTAAGATTGTGAGTAAGTTCAAATATCTTGGGGAGATAATCACCTGGAACTTGAACGAGAAACCATCGATAGACAGTAGAACATCCAAACTGAAACAAGCATAACGAATCACCTGGCCAACCTACAAAAGGAAATCTCTCTCAATGAATGTCAAATTTCGGCATTAGGCCTACAATTCCATTGTTTAACCCGAGGCAACTTATGGTAGTGAAACACTCTTCAAGTTGAACATCAAATCAACAACTGACAAACTGCAGAAGAATCATCAGAACAATCATTAACAAAAAACATCAAGTAAATGGCCAATGGAGATTGCTGCCGAATGAAGTGGTATATCGAGAGAGTGAATCAATAATAGATACAATGCGGAAAAGGAGAATCTCTTTTTTCTGCCGTATCTCACGGCTACCAGAAACTCGACTAATAAAACAGCTGTTTAGTTACTTCTGGAAGAGTAAAACAAAGAACAACTGGTTCAAAGAGATCCAGCATGATTTACATAAATTAAATTTAACGATGCTCCAAATTAAAAACAGAGAAGAGAAGAATATTTTAAGGAATAAATACTTACGATTCACATTAACAACATTTGAACTACAGCATCACAGATGAACAAAGTGCAGCCAGGTCAGATAGAATGAAGACATTTTGGGTCCAGAAGAAGCTGAAGCTGAATCGCTAATCTCCAAATACCGTTGTTAGATTTAATTGTATTTGTATTGATTAAAGTGCTCCAATGAGGGCGCAAAATATGGGGGAAAAACAATCTTCAGATTGATGACAAACAACTGGACTCTGTATGATTATACCAACTTTAGTGTAAAAATGTTAAAATTAACGAGTTATTTATAGACGGTCTGTTCACGCTGTGTTGGTGTTACCTCAACTTAACACTTGTTTAACCAAACTGTTCATATTCGAGCATTTGCACATTGATAAGTGCAAATAAAACGTATCCAATGCCAACGAGATCAAACACAAAAAGGTACGTTTTGCTTTCATTGATTATGCCTCATTTTGCCCAAGCCCTCCCCACAAAGCAAAAAGCAGAAACCCAATGCAAAAGTACAAAAGGAATGATCGAAAACAAAATATTTGAGTAACAATGAGCATTTTATAATTTAAACTGGACATTTTCCTATCTTCGAATTAAACATACAACAGTTAAATGAGATGTTCTTTCTAGTAGGCTACTATTTCTAGGCGATCTTATTATATAATACGCTAAGGTGTGTGTTTCATAAAACTCAAGCTCCTAAACCAGAGTGAATTAGAAGGTGTGGTTTGTTCCAACAGCTTCCAAATCGTCTCAATAGTAGGAGGCAGGAAAAATCTTGCATTACTTGAAAAGTCAACGGAAATATATTTATTTGTTTATAAAGTGCTTTTATACAAATAAACAAGACGATAGCCCCTGGCAGAACTGTTTCGCGTACAGCCCGCATAGCATTACAGCCGGGCGGGTAGTCTGTAAACATGGGGCGCACACAACCCATTATGCGAGAGTTCTCGCACGGGTCCGCTAGTATAGGCTAATGTATTTCAATGGTTAATCTGACAGATTAGTTACGCCCGATGGTGATGTGAATTAAGTGGCGCCCGACGGAGGGTTAATAATATTACACTAGATGTTCAGTAAAGAATAATATAGCCTACTTTGTCTTAAATGCATGGGTATAGCGTAGTCGGTGAAGTAGTCGGTAGCATGCTGAACTGCTATGCCCAAGATTGTGGGTTCAAACCCGGCCGAAGTCGTTAGATTTTTAAGAGCGTTAAAATCCTCCTGTGTGCCTTCCTTCGGAGGGGAAGTGAAGCCGGCGGGCCCATGTCATAGATTTATAGCACGTGAAAAACCCTACCATTACAATTGGTAGTGAAAATGAAAATCCACAGCCTGCTTCCAGTCTCCGACCGGGTCAGCAATGGAATGAATGAAGCCCCTAGCTAGCGGCGAGGATATGAACTATGCCGGCTGCCGAAGCCTGTCGCACTCCCCTGGGGCAATGATTAAATGAATGACATATGAAATGAAATGATAGTGGAGAGTGTTGCTGGAATGATATTTTGACAGGGAAAACCGGAGTACCCGGAGAAAAACCTGTCTGCCTCCGTTTTGTCCAGCACAGATCTCACATGGAGTGACCGGGATTTGAACCACGGACCCAGCGGTGAGAGGCCGGCGTGCTGCCGCCTAAGCCACGGAGGCTCTTACAATTGGTAGTGTATAGCCAAAATGTGTATGTATATTTAACCGGTTAGAAACGCTTTATTGGGTTCCAACGTTCGCCGCTGGGTGTCAGTGGCAGTGGCGTCTGGTAGCCAAAGTTCGAACTACTTGAAATTGAACTTGTTGGGAGCCTTCGGGCGTTCAATTGAAATGATCTGATGTGGCCATTGGCTGCAATACGAATATTAAAAATAATAATTGAATATTGGTTGTAGTAGCTCGTTGAAATACAACGTTGGGTATTATACGTAGATTGATTGTTGTTTTAAGGGGCGGAACAGAGAGGACATCTGCTCCTGTATTATACGTCATACTATGATAAAGTTTTTCCTTATTTTCAATCATTTCAGCACTTCCTGGACATACAGTATTAAAGGCTTCTTAACTCAATGTGATACGAATACTGTAGTCTAGATTCTTGGCTCTCACCCGTGTAGCTGGGGTACGGATATGTAAGACGTGTTCTTTTTATTTGTGTTGTATTATATTTGTTTTATAATTACCCATATAATTACATAGTAGTTGAAACCCGTCAAAACATGACGGTCTATGGAAGTAATATTTACTGAAGAAGTTTCTTATATAAGTTACATTCTTTGTACAATTACCTTTTGGCACTATTGCAACTTTAAGGGCGTCAAAAGATTGCTCTCTCGACGTTGCAACATACTGCTGGCCATGACTGAAAACTTGATGAGGCAAATTGTGACCTATACCTTCCAGAGTGTGCCCTTGAGCTTTGTTGATTGTGATAAAGTATGCCAAGTGAATTGGAAAATGTTGCCTCAAAAGAAAATGATAGTGTTTTATCGGATGGTGTTAAATCAAGTCGAAGGATTAGACCTCTTTGCCTAATTTTAACTGCACTTATTATTTCCAAATCCAAGCAATTTTCATAACATTTCTTATAATTAATATGGTTGCATTTAGGAGCCCTTAGGAAACGTTCAGATTTCTAAGGAGCATAACTATGGGTCAAGCGTTTGGAGTATGTGGAGGCAAATTACTTAATTCCAAGGAATTCAAGAATTCTGAGGAGTCTAATATATACAACTGGCCGCAAGAACCGTCGCTTATAATTTTGGAATATAACGAAAAAACGCGATGATGTGCAATTCCATACATTCCATGTGCATGTGGCACAGTAACATTGGCACCAAATGAAACGTAGGACATAGCATTGTTGTACTACCGATTGTTCTCTCTGAAATTCCTTAAGATATCTCCAGTGAAAAATTGTTGCAGTCTGACAAATATTTTATATTTAGTCAGATCGATTTTACCATTACAACAGCAAAGGTCAAAGTAACCAAGCGCAGATTTCTCGCTACAGAAATACACTGCAGAACAATGTTTACATTTGTTCGTCAAGGACCTTACACTGTACGGCATAATATCTGGAATTATTTCTGAAATGGCATATTTATATTGGATTTTAAAAGTGGCTTCGTATTTTTCTCCGATTTCCCACTTTTTTGCGGCTAATGTTCTTTTTCGTCAAATTAACGTCATATGCAATAACACTATTGTGGCCTGCATCAACGCAGTCGCCAAATATTAAATGGCAAATAATACTTCCATTGCCAAAATCAACAGCGTGGTTAGACTCATTGTTATGTAGGCTACTCTAAACAAATAATCAATAAACAATAATATTCACTTAAACAATGAAGTTCAGTGACCTTCATTCTCAAGTTGGTTGCTGATGAGAATGCGATGAGACTGATCGCCAATAATAAAATCCTTATAATTATTCCTGCCAGCAACAATTTTTGCAATTTAGCTTGCAAACGCAGCTCAGGATGACGTTCTTAATTTTGAAATAAACAGTACGAAACTGCTCTAAATAAACAATTACCATCATCTGTTGTAGGTACTGTTAATATTTGAAAGAAAAATAGCACAGTAGCGCCACCTGGTGAAATAGACATGTACAATAAAGAAGAGAACAAAAGACGAGTCAGTGCAAAGTCTGTGCGTGTTCGCGTGACATGTGACAAGCGTCTCAAAAGATGATTTGTATTTTGTATTTTATTTCTCACTTGATAAATAAAGATTTACATTAAAACTAACAGGTTATGGACCCAGGCCACGTGTAAATGGTATTATCTCGTGAGTGGATCCGAAGCTGAGCGCCTGTGGAACACGTGCTGTATTTTTTTATTTTTTGTGAGTAAG
Source organism: Meconema thalassinum (assembly GCA_946902985.2). NCBI lineage: Eukaryota > Metazoa > Arthropoda > Insecta > Orthoptera > Tettigoniidae > Meconema > Meconema thalassinum. The sequence continues at coordinate 39,334,670 of OX336394.1, forward strand.
GATAACATCAAAATAGCAACCGGCAGTGACTACAAAGTTCAAGTGGATAAACTTGAAGGACCTGAAGACTGGGCAAAGTGGAAATGGCATGTGTTGATGGTTTTGCGGTCGTATGAAGTGGAAAATATTGTTGATGGTTAGAAAAAGTGTCCTGTGTTGCCGGCAGATGCAACTGCGCAACAAAAAGCGGCCAGTTTGCTAGCAGGTGCGCTAGGAAAATCTGTTGCCGAGCTCGTGTTGACGTGCACCAATGCCAGTGAAATTTGGACAAAATTGAGCGCACGGTTCGAACGAAGCAGTACTCAGCGACTGAACATGTTGATCGAGTCATTCTTCCGAGTGACACGTGACGACAAGGAGGACATCAGCACCCATGTCACGAAGTTACAGAAGCTTTATCAGGATCTGAATGACGAACTACAAAAGCACAACGAAAACACGTTATCTGAAAGGATTTTGAACGGTCGAATTTTATCCACGCTGGGAAAAGAATATGATAATTTCAAGGATGTGTGGGACACGATTCCGACGGAAAATCAAACTGTGAACTTGTTGATTGAAAAATTGTGCACGATTGAACTGCGTGACCAAGGAAACGTGGAATCGACTGCGTTTGTGGTACGTAGTGCTCCCAAGAAGCATTCCCAGTATGGCAGTGGCAAAGGCAGCGCTGATGACAAGTCGAAGAAAAATGTTCAACGAGTAAAGCAGAAGTTTCAAATGAAATGAATTGGGCCATTGGGCAAGTGAATGTCCAGTGAAGAAGAAAGAGGGTGACACTAGAAACAAAAATAAGGAGAACAATGCTTCGTTTCTGACACATGCGATGAGTGCGTTAGACGGCGACTTTGTTCAAGCCGACGAGTGGTACTGCGACAGTGGCGCCACAAATCACATCACCGCGAACAAACAGTATTTTACAACATACGTCAGGTTTGCTGCTCCAGAGAAGATTTTGCTAGGAAAACGAGGTGTGAGCATGCTAGCTCACGGCAAAGGAACTGTAAACATTCAAGTGCGGCTGAACAACGCTTGGTTAAGTGCTGAGATGACTGAAGTTTTGTATGTTCCCGATGCAATGGCTCATCTGTTTTCTGTGAAAGCTGCTGCAAGGAAAGGTTTTTGTGCAAGACTTGACGACCTAACTGTTAGAATTGAAGACAAGGTTACTGGAAAGGCGATGATGGCTGGACGTGTGATTCATGGTCTGTATGTACTTGACATGCGCGTCGTGAAACCGGCGCAACCCATTCAAGTGAATTTAGCTACATCGTCGGACAAACTGCAGATCTACCATGAACGATTTGGTCATCAACACAAAGCGCATGTCAAGAATGTACTGAAGCAGATGAACATCAATGTAGACATGTGTAAAGAGGATTTCTGCGATGGATGTGCACTGGGAAAAATGCATCGACTGTCATTCAAGACACGAATGAATCGACCAACAGCCACCGGTGAACAAATCCACGCCGATGTGAATGGACCAATGTCTACTGAATCTCTTGGAAAGGCACGCTATTACGTATGTTTCAAGGATGATTTCAGCAAGTTTCGTCGAGTTTTCTTTTTAAAGCACAAAAGTGAAATGTACACCGTTCTGGAACAGTTCCTGAATGAAGCCAAAACAAATGGACACGTCGTGAAGCTGTTCAGGTGTGATGGAGGAAAAGAATTTGATAACAAGAAGATTTCTGAACTACTCGCAAGCAGAGGCATAGAACACAGCATTACTACGCCGTACACACCACAACAAAACGGAGTTGTGGAACGTGAAAATCGGACGATTGTGGAGTGGGCAAAATCTATGCTGAATCCCAGCAAGTTAACGAAACAACTTTGGGCTGAAGCCTGCAACACTGCGGTGTACCTCCTGAATCGCACTGGGAAGTCATCCATTGAAAACAAATCTCCCTATGAATTGTGGTATGGACGACCAGTGGGAAGTCTCTGTCATCTGAAGATCTTCGGAACAGAATGCTACGTGCATATCGACAAGAATTTTCGCTCAAAGTTCGACGACAAAGCTGTTTTTGGACATCTGGTTGGGTACGTGAACGACAGGGATGGATTTAGAGTCTGGATTCCAACTCAGGAAAAGGTTGTTCTAAGCCATGATGTGAAATTCAAACCTGAAGTTGTCTGCAATCTGCGCGCCAACGCCGGAAAGGTTGAAGTCACGCTTGAAGAACGTGTGGAGAGGAATCAGTCGAATTCATCGTCTGATGTAGGCCTACAGAGGAGGTCAGAGTCAGATGAGAACTTAAGCGAAATTGAAGATTTTGGTTCGGCATCCAGTTCCGGAGGAAGCGAAGATGAGGAAGAAGGAGAGACTGAAGAAAGAAGGAAAAGCAAACGTGAAAGTAAGAAGCCTTCGTGGATGATCAGTTGAAATTACATGTACATGGCTGGACCATCTATCGCTGAAAAGAATCCTGACTCATACTCTGAAGCGCTGCAGTCTAGTGATAAAAATCAGTGGCTGAAAGCAATTAATGAAGAATTTGGAGTCCTTAAAGGAAAATGATACCTGGAAATTGGTTGAGCGTCCAAATGGTGCACGGGTCCTGAAAAATCGGTGGGTTCTTCGACAGAAGACAACGGACAGTGGAGAAGTTCGCTTCAAGGCACGATTGGTAGCCAAAGGCTATGCGCATTAGCAAGGAATCGATTATGAAGAAACATTCAGCCCTGTTGCACGGTATGATACCATTCGAGCTCTGTTGGCAGTAGCTGTTGAAAAGGAGATGAAACTTGGTCAATTTAATGTCAAGACGGCCTTCTTGAACGGCGAGCTTGAAGAAGATGTGTTCATGGAACAGCCAGAAGGTCATCAGGACGGTACTGGCCGAGTGTGTCATCTAAAGAGAAGCTTATATGGTTTAAAACAGGCTCCACGCTGCTGGAATAAGCGTTTCAAGAAATGCATGGAGAAAGCTGGATTCAAAAACAGCAAAGCTGATCCTTGTCTCTTTTACAGCAACAAAAATGGAAAGTGGTTAGCTGTAGTAATCTTTGTGGATGTTGTTGTTTGAGTCTTCAATATTTTGACTGGTTTGATGCAGCTGTCCACGTCTCCCTGTCCTGAGCTAACCGTTTCATCTCTACATAGCTACCACACCCTACATCCGAGGCAATCTGTTTAATATAGTCTAACCTTGGTCTACCCCTACAGTTGTTGTCCTCGACCCTTCCTTCCATAACTAAGCTTGCTATTCCTGGGTGTCTTAGTATGTGTCCTACCAACCTATCTCTTCTCTTCATTAGCAGTCGCCAGAAACATCTCTCCTCTCCCACTCGTCTTAATACCTCATTGTTTGTAACCCTATCTACCCATCTGATCTTCATCATTCTCCTGTAACACCACATTTCAAATGCCTCAATTCTCCTCTTTTCTGCTGCACCAATAGTCCAAGTTTCACTTCCGTAGAGCGCCACGCTCCAGACAAAGGCTTTCAAAAATGACTTCCTAATACCTAAATCTATATTCGATGTCAGCAGATTCCTTTTTTGTAGAAATGCTTTCTTTGCCTGAGCCAACCTACTTTTTATATCCTCTTTGCTTCGACCATCACTGGTTATTTTGCTTCCTAAGTAACAGAAGTCTCCTACTTCCTTCAGCTTTTCACCTGCCAATTTGATCTCCAAAGAGGTTTCTGATTTATTTCGGCTGCATTCCAGTATTTTTGTTCTACATTTATTAATTTTCATCATGAATTATTTCCGTAAGACGGAGTCCATACCATTCAAAAACTCATTCAAATCCTCAGGCTTGTCGGCCAAGATGACGATGTCATCAACAAACCTCAGAGTTGAAATTATTTCTCCTTGAATCTTCACTCCCACTTTAAATTTTTCTCTAATTTCCTTCATTGCTTGTTCAATGTAAAGATTGAAAAGCATGGGTGATAAGTTGCAGCCTTGCCTTACACCTTTCTGAATACCAGCTTCTCTCTCATGTCCCTCAACTCGAATGACTGCTGTCTGGTTTCTGTATAGATTGTAGATCACCCTCCTATCCCTGTACTTTATTCCAATCGATTTCAAAATGTCAAACAATTTAGTCCAATCAACGTTATCAAAAGCCTTTTCTAAGTCTACAAAAGCCATGAACGTTCTCTTATCTTTCCTTATTCTACCTTCCAAAATCAGCCTAAGACTTAGTACAGCTTCCCTTGTTCCTACATTTCTCCTGAAACCAAACTGGTCTTCACCCAACTCCGTTTCTATCTGGCTTTCAATCCTCTTGTAAATTATTCTAGACAGGATCTTTGAAGCATGAGTAATCAAGCTGATTGTACGGTAATCTTCACATCTGTCAGCTCCCACTTTCTTTGGTATAGGGATGATTACATTCTTCTTGAAATCAGGGGGTACCTCACCTGTCTCATAAATCCTACACACCAAGTGAAATAACCTGATCAGACCTTCATCTCCTATGCAGCGTAGCAACTCAATCGGTATATCATCTATGCCTGGTGCTTTGTTCCTGCTTAAGTCTTCCAAAGCTCTATCAAATTCTGATCTCAATATTAAATCTCCTTTCGCGTCCTCATCAATTTCCTCCTCCCTTTCTATTACATGATTCTCAATCTCCTTTCCCTCATACAAACTCTCTATGTAAGCTTTCCATCTCTCAACCTTTTCTTCCCTATCTGTTAGAGGCTTTCCATTTGTGTCCTTAATATTACAGCACTTATATTAGTCTTCTTTTCCCCAAAAGTATTCTTAATCCTTCGATAAGCTGTGTCTACTTTTCCTAATTTCAGACAATTTTCTATACCTGCACATTTCTCTTTCAACCATTCTTCTTTCGCTTCCTTGCACTTCTTGTCAACCTCATTTCTCAGACGTCTGTATTCTGCTTTCCCCTTTTCATCTCTTACATTCTTGTGTTTCCGCCTTTCATCCATCAATTCTAGTGTATCCTGAGTGATCCACGGATTTCTACCTATTCTTACTTTCCTACCAATGTTTTCTTCTGCGGATTTTGTTATTTCATTCTTCAAAAGTGCCCATTCGTCTGCAATTGAAGTTTGTTTAGGGTTTTTCATTAGTCCTTCCTTTATACTCTTCTTGAATCTTTCGTTTACATCCTTCTCTTTCAGTCTGTCTATTGCCCGCCTTTTTGGCTTTTGACTTTTCTTCAGTTTCTTCAACTTTAATCTGCATTTCATTACAACCAGATTGTGGTCAGAGTTTATGTCAGCACCAGGATATGTTTTACAATCCAAAATCTGGTTTCGAAACCTCTGCTTGACCATTATGAAGTCGATTTGGTAACGCCCTGTATCTCCTGGTCTCATCCATGTGTATATTCTTCTATTGTGGTTATTGAATAAGGTGTTAGCTATGACCAACTCATGCTCGGTGCAGAATTCTACCAGCCTGCTTCCTCGATCATTCCTTTCACCTAATCCGAAATCTCCTACTATCTTCCCTTCTCTCTTTTCCTACCACAGCATTCCAATCTCCCATTACTATAACATTTTCATCACCCTTGATATACCTCAGAATTTCGTCTATTTCTTCGTAGACCTTTTCAACATCCTCATCATGAGCTTGACTGGTAGGCATATAGACTTGTACCACTGTGGTGCAGGTAGGTTTAGCATTGATTTTTGCTACAATAATCCGTTCACTATATTGCTCATAATATTCCACCCGCAGTCCAAGTTTCCTACTCAATATGAGGCCAACCCCTGCTTGGCCATTGTTTGATTTAGTGCTAATGACCCTATAGTCTCCTGACCAAAAGTCCTGTTCTTCCTGCCAGCGCATTTCACTAATCCCAACCAAATCCAACCTCAACTTATCCATTTCCCTTTCTAAGTTTTCTAACCTTCCACTTCCTAGCAGACTTCTAACATTCCACGCTCCGATCCGTAGAATGTCAGATTTCCTCTTTGTCACTTCTGTGATGTTAACCCCCTCTCGAGTAGTCCCCACCCGGAGATCCGAACGGGGGATGATGGTCTGGTAATTGGCAACGAAGAAGACATCGAGCAGTTCATGGAAAAACTTCAGCAGGAATTTCACACGACCAGAGGATCTCTCAACAATTTCCTGGGCATGAAGATACAAGAAAACCATGATGGATCAATTGCAATCAGTCAAGAGGATTACACGAGGAAAATCCTAGAAAAATTTGGGATGGCCGAGTCAAATGGAGTGTCTACCCCAGTTGGACGCGAAGAAAGTGAAGACGGAGAAAAGGTTTCGGCCAGGGTTCATTATCGTGAGGCGGTGGGATCCTTGATGTACCTGACTACAGCTACTCGTACAGATATCGCATTCGCGGTCAACAAAGCTGCTCGAGCCATGGAGAATCCTACAGTTCAAGACTGGAGTCAAGTGAAACGGATATTTCGATATTTAAAGAGCACAGTGAAGCATGGAATCGTCTATAGGAAAGAGGACGTATTGAAGGTCTACAGTGATGCTGACTACGCCGGTGACAAGAGGACGAGACGTTCAACGACGGGTGTCATTTCGACCTACAATCATGGAGCTGTATCGTGGAGAAATCAGTTACAGAAGTCTGTGTCAACATCGACAACTGAAGCTGAAATTGTGTCTGCAAGTGAAGGAGCAAAGGAGTTGATTTGGCTGAAAAGACTGTTTTCTGAATTACTGGGAACTGCTGGCAAACCTGCTACGCTTTACATCGACAATGCTGGTGCAGTTAAATTGGCTAAAAATCCGGAGTACCATCGAAAATCCAAGCATATTGAGGTACGTCATTTCTATGTGAGGGAAAGATTTTTGGACGGAGACCTTGAGCTGGGGCACATCGACGGGACCAATCAATTAGCTGATCTTCTAACTAAACCTCTGGAGAGGGTCAGATTCGAGATGCTGCGTGAGAGGATTGGCATGCAGAAGATTGTGTGTTCAATAGTTCATCTTGTTTTTTTTTTTTTGTATTTGATTTTTCTTTGGAGGAAGTGTTAATATTTGAAAGAAAAATAGCACAGTAGCGCCACCTGGTGAAACAGACATGTACAATAAAGAAGAGAACAAAAGACGAGTCAGTGCAAAGTCTGTGCGTGTTCGCGTGACATGTGACAAGCGTCTCAAAAGATGATTTGTATTTTGTATTTTATTTCTCACTTGATAAGTAAAGATTTACATTAAAACTAACAGGTACAATGACAGGGAGCATAGAATCACTTCGCCAACTACTGGAATGAGCATAGACTCACTTCGACAGCCACCGTAATGGAGGGAGTTTTAGAATCATATGTCCAGTGCTTGTCAAAAATTGTATTCACACAGGGAAACCCACTCTTATGACTACATTCTCAGTTATCGCCCCGGATTCCGGTTTCGATCCCTGCTCTGCCAAGAAATTTAATTCTGGTCTGAGGGCTAGAACGAGGCGCACTCTTGAGGCAAAACTAAGATGAACCTATAGGTTCGATTCCCATCTCAACAATCTGGGATGTGGTTTTCCGTCGTTTCCCACCTCCACACCAAGTAAATACGGTACCGGGAGAGTTCCTAACTTAAAGCCTCGCTCGTCAACTCCCCATTCCCCACTTTAATTAAAAATGCTCACATCAATACAGCTATCACAATAATACAGGTTATCAGAGAACATTTTACACACTCACACACCAAAGTAGACGGGGCTGAGTGACTACGATGTCCGAGTACATCAAATGAATTATGTTTGCCAATTGTCACTCATGGCGAAAGCGATTGTGGCCATTTTATTTAATAATTTAAAAGTACCATGGCAACGTAAATCGAGGAAAATTCCTTACTGTACGGGAATAATAAAAGTAAAATATGTTTAGACAATGTAATACCAATAGCAAGAAATAATAATTGGGAAATAAAAATACATGTCTGAGGTGCGATTCGAACTCCTTCGACGATGCAAAATTCATTTCAGTGTCCGCAATGTTAGCCCCTGAGCCACCCAGACAACGAAATTCGAGTGCAATATTAAGTTACTTAAACAACAAATGCACTCAACTGTCACTTGTAGTTCTTCAATATTTCCAGTATATATGGTGAGAACATCATAAACTGTTTTGTTAAGGTACTAATTCACCGAATTGGTGTTAACCATTACTTATTTAACTATTTATTTCACTACACAACTATACAACAGACATATTCAAACATAGAACAACGAACAACAACTGCCACAGTCTTTTGTCACAAAGTCCAAACACCACAAGATGGCCCTCCAGCCAGCGGCCGCCATTTAGGGTCCAAAAACGACATAGTAGACTCTTTTAATCAGTTCCATAACATCCTCCCACCTTTTTATCATACTATGATTAAAACCACTGTACTTCAAATATTACATATCAAGGAAAATTTACAAATTGAGGCGGGATGGAATTCGTATCTTCCTCCCACACCTTGTCGAACTCAAATGTGGAACACCAGGGGGCGAGACAGGAACATCAGGGCTCGATACAGGTGCACCAGGGCTCGATACAGGAACACCAGAGCTCGAAACAGGAACACCAGGGCTCGAAACAGGAACACCAGGGTCTTTATCCAAGACCTCTTCTTCACACTGCCACTCAGTAAACGGAGTTGCTTCTAGAGGATAGATGTTCTGCACAGGCCGCTTCAGCTCTCCACTTGTAGTCTTCACCTTGACCACTCTGACGACATTGTCCTTTCCGGGATGTACTGAAACCACCCTTCCTAAAGGCCAGTCCATTCTACGTGCACTGTCACTTCCAAGGATCACTACTTCTCCCACCTTCAATTCTCGATGTGAGTTTGCTTTGCCTTTTCCCGGTTTAAGTTGCCCTAGGTACTCTAGTCTGAATCTTTTTCGCAATTCTGTCTTCAAATGCTGCATGTGCCTGAACCTTTTTCCATGGTTTATCTGATCAATGTGATCAATATCGGGTACTCCCACCCTCGGAATGTCCTGAAGAAACATTGCAGGTGTCAACGCTACCAAATCATCACTATCTTCAGACAAATAAGTCAAAGGCCGAGAATTGATGACTGCTTCGGCGTCCAACAGAACCGTTAATAGTTCCTCATAGTCTAAGGAGGAACGACCTAGTACTCGTCGCAACAACTTCTTCAGCATTTGAACAATACGCTCCCAAAACCCACCCCACCATGCAACAGTGGGAGGATTGAATTTCCAAACAATTCTCATGCACGTAGCCTCAACATTTATTTTGGTCCAGTCAACTTCACTGAAAGCATTTCCTGCTCCAACAAAATTTGTCCCATTATCACTGTAAATTATGTTTGGTCTCCCTCTTCGAGCGACGAATCGCCTCAATGCTTGCAGAAACCCTGGAGTAAATAGTGTCCTAACGAGTTTAAAATGTACAGCGATGAAGACCGCACACGTGAATAGCACCACCCAGACCTTTTCACCTCCTCGGAGGTATAACGGGCCAGCCAGATCAACTCCTACAATTTCAAAGACAGAAGCGTCTCTAATCCGATCCTCTGGTAAAGGTGCAACTTCGATGGTAATTCCCTTTGCTTGGTGTCTTCTGTACCTGACACAGCTTTCTTATTGTCCTTCTACCATTAACAATCCAAAACCGTTCTCGCAAAGTGGAGAGAAGAACTTGTACTCCAGCATGAGACATTTCTAGATGTTTCTCCATGATTATCATGTGAACTAGCTGGTGTTTAGCTGGTAGCAGAATTGGAGTGAGGAATAATTCATCGTCCGGTCTCCTTATTAACCTTGTTTTTACTCGAAGTAATCCTCTTTCATCTTCAAACACGTTCAGATTTTTGAAGGACTGCTCCTTTTCGGCGAGCATCTCTTGCGTAACGATCTTCAACAGTCTCCTTTCAGCTACTTGCAATTCCTCGACTTGGAGTTCCTTTGAAATACGTTTGTTGCCTCCTTTTGCTGTGTTGTGGATGAATCGTAGAATCCAGGCTGTCATCCTGACAACTTTTGAGTACTTGGAAAAATATATCAGATACCACTTTCCTTCTGGTTCCACAGAAACTAGTACAGTTGAAATTCCTTTCCTTTTCTCTTCATTTACCCTTTCTTCATCAGGCAAGGCATTGTCGAGAGGCCATTCCGAACTAGGAGATCTCAACCAATGAGGGCCCTCCCACCATTTCGACGTCAAGAGTTTGGAAGCAGAACAACCCCAAGAAGGTAGGTCAGCCGGGTTATTCACTCCACGTACATGATTCCAGCTATCAGTGTTAGACAACTGTTTAATTTCCTTCACTCGATTTGCTACAAAAGTTTCCTTCCTCTTGATCCAGATGAGAGCTGTTGTGGAGTCTGTCCAATAATATGTTGAAAGCTCTGCTATTCCTAAACTTGCCTTTACGGAAAATGCAAGGCGAGCTCCAATTGAACAAGCTAGGAGTTCCAACCGCGAAATAGTCATTTTCTTCAGCGGGGCTACACGAGACTTTGCTTGAAGAAGCGTTATATTTGTGGCCTTTCCATCTTCTGAATGAAGAAACACAACCGCAGCATATGCTACTCCACTTGCGTCGCAGAACGTATGAAGGCTCCAAGATTCCTGTGTCTTGCAGCGTGCCATTTGTCTGGGAATTTTAATATCAGGCAATACCTCAAGTTCTTGATGCCAAATTTCAAACTTCTTCCTCATGTCATCCTCCATTTCTTCATCCCAGCTCATTTTCTTCCGCCAACTTTCCTGCAACAGCAACTTCGGTACTAGAGAGACAGGACATGTGAATCCTATAGGATCAAAGATTCTGTGAGCAGCCGCCAATACATTTCTTCTAGTGATCTTGTCGCCAATCTTCGACTTGTCAATTTTCTCACAAGAAAGAACATCTTCTGTCTTGTTCCTTCGAAGTCCTAATACAGAGGTTACCTCAGGAACTGACGAGTCACTCTCGGGAGAATTTAGACTTGTGTACTCCCAGTTACGAAGATCAAAACGTCCTCTGGCCAGCAATGCCGTAGATTTTTCTATAAACGTACTCAATTCTTCCTCATTATCCAAAGAGGTGATACAATTGTCTACATAGAAGGAATTTCTCAGTCTTTTTGCTGTCTCTTGGTAGTCTACGCTCTCTTTCAATTGAAGGTCAAGAACTGCTTTCAGCAGAAATGGGCTGCAATTCAGACCAAATACGACTCGGCAAAGTCGAAAAACTTTCAATTCACTATCCTTTGAATCCTTCCACCACAAGAAGTGCAAGAAATCACGATCAGTTTCCTGAACAGATATCTGCAGGAAAGCCTTCTAATATCGGAAATCACTCCTATCTTATTTTTTCGAAACATCAATAGAAGCGTGGGGATTTGTTGTAGCAAATTAGGACCCTTTTCGAGACACTCATTTAAAGAAGGAGTATCCTTCGATTTGCTGGATCCATCGAACACGGGTCTCACATTGGTGGTAGACTTTTCTTTGAAGATTCCCCGGTGTGGTAAATAATAGCACAGGTCTTCCTTTTCTCCTTCTGGAACCTCTTCAATTATGCCCTCATTTATCCATTCCTGAAACACATTTCCATATTCCTCAAACTTTCCTTCTTTGGTCAGTCTATTCGAAACTGAGATCAATCTCTTCTCCGCTATCTCCTTGTTGTTCCGCAAGTACTGTCGGCTCTCCAACCAAGGTAACGCAACTTCATATCGGCTATCCGCATTAACCTTTACAGTCTCTTGGAAGTAATGACGTGCAGCTTCTTCCATCTCTTCTCTCGACTTGTTTTCCATGGGGTCAGATATGCCTATAGTCTCCAAGTTCCAAAGGTCGGTTATAGAGGCAGATTGAATGAACAGGGTAGTTGAATACAAAGCCAGGGAATTACCATCTTCGTCTTTCAATTTACCAGTCACGGTCCAGCCAAGTGTTGTCCTCACAGCAACCAATCCTGATTCAAGCTTATGGGTTTCATTCAGCAAAAGACTCCTCGCAACATCAGCTCCTAGCAGGACTTCCACGTCGGATGGATTTGTTCCCACATCAGACAGCCATATCTTTTTTGCTTTCATTCCTTCATCCACGGTCCAAACTTCAACCTTGGAATCTTCTCACAAATTACCTTCAGGTCAATCAATTGCAACGTGGTATTAAAGGAACCATCACAGCTGCTTACATTCACATCATACAGGTGATGGATGGTCTTCTTCACGGGTCTCAGCACCCCCAAACAACTTGTGGATCATCATCTCGGTCTTCAAAGGTTTATATCCCATTTCCTCAGCAGTCTTCCGTAAAATGTAGGATCTTTGTGATCCCTCTGTCTATTAGTGCTCGGACCATCTTCTCCTTTCCTTTATGTGTCAGTTTGATGCACAGCGTCTGTAGAAACACCTCCTTTGTGGCACTCTGAATGTTCATGGAGATATTGCTCTGCCTTTCCCTATCATCCTGTATTTTAGATTCAGGTTTCTCCTCGACCTTCTTTGTATTCAGTTTATGACACATGATCACAACGTGAGGACTAGTGCACAGTGGGCAACGAAGATGTGCCTTGCAATTTTTCATTCTGTGTCCTACCTTAAGACAAGCAAAACAACAGTTTTCTTTGGCCAGCTTGTTGCGCCTTTCCTCCAAACTCATTTGTTGAGCAAGGTGGCATTCATTGCTCTCGTGGAATTTGCTACAAAACACACACTTTCTCTTCTTGCCTTCAAACTTGGCCGAAAACAAAGAATTCGCCGTTGGTAAATGTGTGTCGACATTTTTTCCTCTCACTCTCTCTTGTCTTTTCGTATCGGACAGACCAAATCCTGCCCGAGCAAAGATTATCCTCTCTTCTCCCCCCCACTTCACGTTTGAGGAAATTAGAAGAGCCTCTAGCCTTACTTTCTGTTCACCAATCAACTCATCATTCGCTGATTGATTTCTGAGCCATGTCCTTAAAACATCTTCAGGTAAGCATGATTCCACGAGAGCGAACAACATGGACCCATACTTATCCCTTGTCACACCTATAGATTCTAGAGCTCTTAACTTGCTCTCTAAAGTGTCATACAGTAGGCCTACAGCTATTCCTGATTTGTCATCGTTGTGCGACACATTCTGAATGACTAACCCAATAAGCTCCCTAACGTAGTACTCCGTCAGGAGATCTTCACGACCGAACCGATTCTTCATGCACTCTATAACCTTTGGATAGTTTTCAGCGGTAGCCGGGAAACTGTTCAGAAGTTCTCTGGCACGACTGTCAGGTTTGGTGCACTGAATCAGATATTGAAATTTATCTTCTGATTCTATGTAACTATCTTCATGGATTCTCTTAAACATGCTCCAGAATCCTAACCAATCTTTAACGTCCCCTCCAAACTTGGCTAGTTCCAACCTAGGAAGTTTCAAGTTTCGTTTAGCTGCAGATGAAGCTTCAGAAATGTGTTCTCTAACCACACCAACATTCTCATTAGAGCAAATATTCGTCATCTTTAACCTTACTTCATCTAAATTATCTCTATAAGTCTCAACTGCCCCGTACTCACGGCTGTAGACATCATCCTCTTCTTCTAATGCTAGTTCCAGTATTATTTCATCCAAAGGAGCAAGTTCAGCACTTAACCTCACCAATTTCATCAGCAACTTCTGTGCCGATTCCAGGTCAACTATTTCGCTGGTTAAATGACGCATTACCTCATTATACGTCTTTGTGTAGGACGCTCGAATTGGCTTACGTTGTTTCACAAGCTTTTCCATTGTCGTGTAGGTTAGGCTATACCAAGATTTTCACACACAAAGAAATCTTACGTATCTTGCCGTAACTTCTCGTAATTTACGTATTAAATCACGTTAGGGTCACCAAATGTTTTGTTAAGGGACTAATTCACCGAATTAGTGTTAACCATTACTTATTTAACTATTTATTTCACTACACAACTATACAACAGACATATTCAAACATAGAACAACGAACAACAACTGCCACAGTCTTTTGTCACAAAGTCCAAACACCACAAGATGGCCCTCCAGCCAGCGGCCGCCATTTAGGGTCCAAAAACGACATAGTAGACTCTTTTAATTAGTTCCATAACATAAACGATATTTCCCCCCTTTTTAATTCTCATAAACAAAGATAACACTACGATGAGGTGGATCTTTTATCCGCCATTTCTCTCGTGAAGGAACGGCATTGTGCGCACGCGCAATCGCCACAAATATTACACACACAAAAAGGTACTATATTCCATAAAATCAAAAGCGAGAGGAGTAGATGATATTCCCATATCCTTCATACATAATATCGTCGGTGCCGTTCTACCAATTATTACTCACATATTCAACCATAGTCTTACAACTAACGCCTTTCCCTCCCTATAGAAACAAGCCAATGTCATCCCTATTCCTAAGAAAACCGAACCTTTATTTCCATCTGACTATCGGCCAATATCCATTCTACCTGCACTTTCAAAAGCCCTCGAGCGTCTGGTTTATGAGCAAGTACTTGAATATATGAATAGCCGTTCTCTTTTAGACCCTCTGCTATCAGGTTTCAAGAAGGGACATAATACCGCAACAGCATTACTCAAAGTGACTAACGACATTAGACACGCAATGGACCAAAAACTGGTGACAATCCTCACCCTTCTCGACTTCAGCAGTGCTTTTGACACCATAAATACTAAGACACTATTGAAAAAGATGGAATTTTATTATTTCGACCAGCAGGCAATTAACTTTTTCGCATCATACCTGAATAATCGCCAGCAACGTGTTGTAACCCAGTACAAAACTTCTCAGTGGCTAAGCAGAAAGTCAGGCGCCCCACAGGGTAGTGTACTAGGACCCTAGCTTTTTGTACTATCAACGACATCTCATCTAATTTGAAAAATTGCAAATATCACCTATATGCAGATGATTTGCAAATATACTCCCACTGCAGGACAAATGACATTCCATTGACAATTGAAACTATCAACGCTGACCTTCAACGACTTGGAAAATATTCTCAGGAAAATTCCCTTATTTTGAATCCCTCCAAAACACAAGTTATCATAATTGGCTCTCAAAACTATTGGCGTCACTCCGAGATCAAATTATTCCCCCAATTGTACTGAACAACAATGAAATTCCATACTGTCCTACAGTGAAAAATCTAGGTGTGATAATAAATCAGACTCTTAACTGGTCTGAACATGTACAGAGTGTATGCAAGAAGATTTTCGCAACGCTCCCTCCCTCAAAAGAAAAAATATATATTTTACCATTTAAAGTAAGAATCCTACTCAAACAGACACTAATACTTCCTATTCTTGACTACTGTGACGTTATTCTTGTAGACGCAACCAAAACATTAACTTGGAAACTTCAACGAGCTCTCAACTCTTGCATACGATTTATATACGATCTGAGCTATGATAAACGTATCACTCCCTATTATTGCGCTCTTTCCTGGCTGAAACCTGAACTACGTCGATCACATCACATTCTTGTCCAGATTTTCCGATTATTGTCTGACGATAGACCACTATACTTAGGCTATCAAATAAATTCAAGTACTTGTCTTCTTTCCATGGTAATAATACACGCTCTGGTTCTCCCTCTCCATTCCTATCCATCGCTCCTCTATATACAACAACTCTTTTCATGTGGTGGGGTCTAGGCTGTGGAATACCCTTCCAGCCAGTGTCAGGGGCACCACCCCACTATCTAAATTCAAGACCACCTGCTGGGGCAGCCTGCTGAACACTGCTGACCGACAACAAGTGTGACTGCATGAGTGAATGAGAGTGTGATAGTCATTATCAATGCCAATTATTAGGCCTATTGTTTAATTTTGTCGCCATAATATGTTTATTGTATTGTATTAATGTGGTTAAGTGTAAGAGAGGGCCAAGAGCCCTAACTGTGCCACCAATAAAGGCAATAATAATTATTATTATTTTTCTTTAATTATTTAAAAATATACCGTAACGTATGTTCCTTTCAAAGGCACTCTGCAAATCTACAGGCCAAGAGCTTTCGTCAGAATGCTTTACGAAGTTAAGTCGTTCAGCCGTTTTCTCAATCTCTCGGTAGCAAAAATCCCCTTAGTGTTTTAAATATATAGATAGATAGATGGTGCGTATTTCTAATGGGAATTAAAAACAATTTATACAGCACGTTTTATTACAAGCTTCCATAACAAAGAGGCTAGCTGATTGGCTAAGGATTCCTTCACCCGTCCCTTGGCCAAAAAATGCATTACCTACTAGTTATAAAGTTCATTATTTGGTTTACGTGTCAGAATATATGTTGACTGTAGTAGACTTTACCTCAGATCAAGAACAACGAATGAAAATCGCTGTGGTAGCGTGTTGAAATACGTGGTGCTGTAAGTAGACTATGTATAGAATATTTTCCATTGCAAAATACACACTATATGTTGCGTATTTATGAAACAATAGGCTTCAATATTTAAAAAATATTTTCCATTGCAAAATACACACTATATGTTGAGTATTTATAAAACAATGTGCTTCAATATTTAAAAAATCAAGTAATTGGATTCGAACCCCAGACCTACGGATACACCTTGGCTAAATCTGACAATTGCTAAAAAATGTTATCAACAACCTTAGATATAACTACAGTGAGTCCGGGAATGTTCTCCGCAGCACCTACATGCGTCTGCGAGAGCTAGCTACAGCAGTTACGTTGGTAGCACGGCTGCCGCTTGCATAATAACAAATAAACAGTTAACTTCGTACTCACCACAGCCATTCATAACAGATGCTGGAACCATTCACCATTCTACATCACTCTTTTTCCGTAATCAGTTTGTTTTATTTCATGAACCACGGTAACTTAAGGGAACAACTGAAGCTTGTCTCTTACAGCTTTATGTGCTGTCGACTTAGAGATGCCTGTTTGTTGAGCTAATTTTCGTGTTGATTTACTTGGACTACGCAGCATTATATCAGAGATTTCATCAAGTTTTTCGTCTGTTAAAAGCGTAGAAGGCCTGCCTGTTCCCGGTACATCGTGAACTGAGCCAGTCACACAAAATTTACTTACCAAATCACGAACGGTATCACGGTTTGGACACTTTGAATTAGGAAACCACGCCTGAAATCTTAATTTTACATTTTCTGTAAACCGATAGCCTTCGCGAAAAACGTATTCCACAAAAAAAAAACTCTCTCTTCAGTAGTAAACATTACCGCCTGTATACTGTTGCACTCTTCCAATAATCTATCTGAACGCTCGCTTACTGTAACACACACTGAAGACATGCAGGCTCGCTCGCTTATCGCAATTCACACTGATAGTCCACACGGGGGAGTCCCGCTTTGAAGGACACAGTGCAGTGCAGCCAACTAAACTCATGACTCAACCACTCACAGCTGCACGTACCTTCTGCGGAGAACATTCTCGGGCGCCCTGTACCTAGCATATAATGTCTTGGATAAACGATTTCTTCAGTATATTATGCCTTTATTATAAACCATTCCATACTTAAACAGACACATACAAATACACGGACATTTGGATCGTGTAGATTTCATAAGTCTACTTCATTTTGTAAAAGTTTGAAAGTACTGTAAGTAAGGTTAAACATTTCGCGGTGTCTGTCTGTTACTCTTTCACGCAAAAACTACTCAACCGATTTAACTGAAATTTTGCATGAACATACAGTAGTTTATAAAACTTAGCAGGGGAAAGCATAGGACTATTGTCGTTTCGAAATGCTTCACCGTTCAATATGGTAGCAAAAGTTACATATTTGTGGCTTCGGTGGCGTAGTTGGTAGCATGCTGAGCTTCTATGCCCAAGATCGCGGGTTCAAACCCGACCGAAGTCGTCGGTTTTTTTTAAGAGCGTTAAAAGTCCCTTCCTTCGGAAGGAAAGTAAAGCCGGCGGGCCCACGTCATAGATTTATGGCATAAAAAGAACCTTCCACTAACTACAATTGTGTGAAGCTAAATTTGTAGGTTAGATTTGATTAACGCTCTATTAGTTTCATCGTTCGTCGCCAGGTACTGGTTGCAGTGTCATCTCTAGCAGCCAAGTTCTCAACTAGGTGTCGTCGTCGGTAGCATTTAATAGCAAAAGTAGGAACTACTTGAAATTGATCGTTTGTAGTCCTTACCTGAATTACAGATAACACACACTAATACAGCCATCACAATTAACACCGGTTATCAGACAGATACTCAAAGTACACGGGGCTACATGATCGCGTTGTCGCAGCCCCTAAACTGAGGACTCAACTAACCAAAGTTATATTTCATTTCTGTAGCAGGCGCAGACGCATTCCGCCTGGTGAACAAGTATCCATGGTAGACCGCCACGTTTCTCGCTGCTAAATTTCTGATTTCGATTCAGAGTTTATTTACTCAGGTTAGAACAATAAAAGTCTTCAGAGTGTAAGATACACACACCGGTAAGAAATACGGATAGGTAGCCAGCTACATTTTGCAGTGAGAGCCTTCTCTACAGAGCGGAACTTCTCATGCACAGTATGAAGGCCGAAGCACTCTGGATAGCCACCTGTCGAGCTAGGCACTGGCGCTTGCAGGAGCGTAATGCCCAATTAATACAGCACATTTACACTTTTTAACGTATTTATGTTCGACAATGTCGAAATGTAAATATTATATGTCAGAAAACTGTACTATAATGAGGCTCATTATAGTACAAGTTTTCATTATGGGACAGTTTCTCCCACCAATCAGAGCTCAAGAAGCAGTTGTTTGACCAATTAGGTAAGGATAGCATCGCACCTGCGCTGAGTTCCAAGGCCTTCTAATTTAAATTTCACTGCGAGGCCTAGTGTCATAGTGGGGTAATCGAGGAGGCCATGGACTAATACAAGGCATTCTTTGCGCTCTGTTCAGTACATAAAACTGGTGAAATCTCGACAGATATTTATGAATATTTATGTTCGAACATAAAATAGTTATAACAATTATCGTAGAACATAAACAGTCGTATGCAACTCGCCTATAATGGTATGGAAATTATAAAAGTCGCATAGCCTACGCTCGTTTTAACATACTCGTGTCTTAATTATTGCCATTATAGGCTCGTTGCATAATGTACTATTATTAATCATCATGAATTTCAGAGCAGTTGCTGGAAATGCTGTCCTTCATTTTCTAAACACACATTGCACCAACGTAGAAAGTTTTAGTACGGTAGGCTACACTCGCTGTAGCCTAATCATCCTCACTGATATTTCGTATCAGTGCAATGATTTCGTTCTCGAGAGCCTCCAGACTGCGCGGATTGTCTCTGTATACCTTTTGTTTGAGGTTCCCCCACAAGTAAAATTCGCTCGGCGCTGAAACAAATTTACTGCAAACTTTTTCTTGAGAAGATAAGTTTGCACTAGGAAAATTCGATCTTTTGTTTTATACCTAATCAAGTTCACGTAATACGAGGTAGGTTTCAGTACTTCACAGCAAAGCTTAATTACCACAACTGAGGTATTTTGCCAGCTGCGTATGTGATAAATGCAATGACAACATTCGGGACTTCCCAAATCACTCTTGCGTAATCGGTAAATGCTAGTTAACTGGCGGTGACTAACCACTCTCATCCCATCACACGGGCAGGCGAGGCTCCGTTGTATAGGGAAGGCTCTTACTGTATAGGTCTATAGTGAAAAAAGGTTTTGGGACGTTTTCTTTCACAAAATGTCCAGATAAGCTTAGTCTACCTCGTGGACCACGCCTGCAGGGCCGTGAAGAGAGAGAGCTCGGGCCCTGGGACTTCAATTTCCAGGCCCCTATTAATTTAGGATTTCTCTTTCAAACTTAAGGTAATCCTTATGACCAAACAGACAAAATAAAAGCTGTGTAAAATGCTGTGCGTTAAGGACTACTGCAATACAGGATCATTATATATACGAGCCCCGATAGGCACGGCAAGCTAAGCCGGCTGTGACTGGCGGAGATCGCGGGCGCGCGTACGCGGTTCAGTCGGTGGTTGACGCGCTCCGCTGACTCATATCGTTAGTTCACACGTGTTTTGTCATTCATATGGACGTATATCTGCAAAGCTTAGACGTTAGTGTTGCACGTTCAGTGAGTATTGTGATTACTGGGATTGTTGGTCATGACTGGACACCAGTTCACATTGCGCGAACTTGTGTATATCCATAATTTATATATGAAAAGCATAAACTCTTGTTCTGAAACAAGACGAAAATTTCGAATCAAGTTTCCAGGAAGACTTGTGCCTAGTGCCAGTACAATTAGGAGGCTCGCATACGATTCAAGGAAACAGGCTTCGTAAATAATAAAAGAGTTGACAGGCATTATTTCATCAGAAGATGTCAGGTGTGTCTTACAAGAGAGGGAGGACATTTTCAGCATCGGCTATGAGCACTGTAAGTACACATTATTGAACATGTTTGGGAAAAGTGTGAATGTGCGCGCCACCACTGGCTGAACCGGGTACGCGCGCCCGTGATCTGCGCCAGTCACAGCCGTTTAGCTTGCCGTGTTTATCGGGGCGCACATAGATAATGACCCTGTAGATTCTTTGTTTCTGAACTGCTCTATCCCTATTTTGCACATTTGAATTTATTGTAAGAAAATATCATCTTTTTTTTTCCATAATGTTGGAAATCAATTTTAGAATAAGTTTTTCTAGCCATATGAGACGCTTAGCTAAAATAATAAATAATTTCAAAGAAAAGCTACGGCTTTAATAATTTTAAAATAATTGATAATGTAATTTAAAACGTGCTGAATATTTAGTATATATTTAGTATTTTAAAGTACTTTTGGCTATATATTACCTGGAAGGAAAATTTAAAACAGTTAGGGTGGCCAGTTGTTTTTTTTTTTTTCTTTTTCTCAGTAGCTCCAGGCCCTTCAAGACACCCAGGGCTGCAGCCCCGTTTTCCCTTCCCTCTCGTCGGGCCTTCGAGCTTGGGGCTGTATTGTACCACACTCTGTACTGTCTTGTGTCATGCAAATCTGCAGCAGGTTCAATGATAGGCTACACACTAAGCAAGCACTTTCAGTACGGTAATAAGTCTATAAGATAAGTGTAAACATAAATTTGATTCTTTCAATCTCATAAATAGGTACCTCCGGTAACCAGGTCTTAAAGGACAAGTACGGTAACATTATATAATGAAAACCATTGGATTAACTTAAGAAATTGATAAAACCAACCAGTTCAAGAATTTCTTCTCCGAGTCGCTTGTTTTGTCGTTCTAAATGGACCTTTAAAGATGCCTGGAAATGTTTCATCAATGGATGGTCTGGCTCTAAAACATTGGGTTCTCTATTCGGTGCGAGTTCTTGCCCGAGTACCTCTTCAGACACATCATTTTCTATAGGAGCTAACCCTACAAACGTTCTCTCGTCTGGATGTTCTTCACTCAAGGATGGACCAGCTGATCCCGAACTACGAGAAGTTTCAACAGACATTTCAATTAATCATTTCCCGCACCGTCTCAACAAAGAGAGTACTGCAACTTACACTTAACTTTATACACATATATGTTTACAATAATACGACTCCTTGTTTCCATGGCAACAAAAACATCAGAAGGCGAGAGAGTAGCCATTGGAGCCATACGCCCTTAGGGCTCGGACGATGAGTTTAGTGTGCAGTCGGATCGACCCTTATTCTAAATATTAACAACGCATTCACCATAAGAACATACGAATTCTGCTATCATAAAAGCAAACTTCAAGTGATCAATTGTTGGAATAATTAGCATACATCACAAATTGTAAAATTTGAACAATGTTGGCAGCCTTGAACCGGCTACTTGCTGTTTAACATGGCGGAAATGTTTTTATGAAAGTTGGTTTGGGAACACCGACTGAAAATGTCTTTGAAATATTGCTGAGTAGATGGATATTCTATCCAAAAAATGTCATATTTACTATACACATTAGCCGTGCGGTTAGACACTTGTAACAGTGTGAAATGGCTACGGCTGGTTAGTGACAAACGTTCTCTTTCAAACGTGCCCCAGGAACGATTTAGAAAATTTTACGAGTTTCCTTTTATCAAAGTACCAAGAACTATCAACCGTTTGAAGTTGTATCAAACAGCGATCACAGTGTTGGGTATTCCATCCGCACTGGTGTTGCAGTGGTTAAATGTCGTACCGTATGGAGTTCATGAACCTGTCCTGGGCTTTGGTTTGTAGTCTAGTTTTAGTTCTATACTCTGTATTACCAATAATGGTCGCTGACAGCTGTCAAAGCTAGCACGTGGGGAAATGCTGAGTTGTCATTGAGGCAGATCATGACTCATAACATTCTAAGAAGCTTCCAGGAAGACTGGGGGAAGTTAGCCTCCCCTGTTGGTGGTCTGATGACCGTGATGAGTCAAGGCACAGTAGAACACTGAGTCAAACCATGTGCTCACTGCTGTGTCGGCATACACTGCAACACTGCTCGCTGTTGCCATGGAGACCGTTACCCCTCTCGTCTCCACTCCTCACCTTTCAAGCGGATGACAGCTTTCACCGTTCATCTTTTGTAAATCAGAGTATAGCCTATGTTGCTGTAACTGACCTACAACATACAAGTATCTCCTGCAATAAACTAAGTATATACTTCCAATGTCTTTCCATCAGCTGACGCATACTAAAGATGGGGTCCACTGTAGATCTACCATATCTAAAGCCATATTGTTCCTCTTGCAACTGTCCCCCTTATTCTACTTTCTAGCACTCTCTCCAGTATTTTGCTACCTGGGAAATCAGCTGATTCCACTGTAACTATTACAGACTTTTCTGTCCTCCTTCTTGAATACTGATATTATGATTCCCTTTCCCCATTCATCCGGTACATATTTCTGACTCCAAATACATTTCATCAATCTATATACCCATTGAAGCCCAACAGGTCCAGCAGCCTTGATTATTTCCATGCTAATTTCATCAATCCCCAGTGCCTTTCCTATTTTATAGTTCAAGAGAGAAATCACATTATTATGACCATAGCTTCTTATCACGTTTAAGAAAACAGTCATGTCAATAATTTGCCTGATTAGCACCAAAATCTCACTAAACTAAATTATCATGAACTTTATTTCATAATTTGATTGACAAATGAACATAAATACTCACTCTTTGTTGTTCATGCTGTTTGAGTGTATTGAATATCATCGTACTTCTATTTTAAAGGGATTTATTAAAAATATTTAAATTTATTTTTAGTGTTTTATTTTTTCATTCACTACAAATAAATATAGAATATGGGAACAATACTAAAAAAACTAAGCTCAGATAGCCACAAAACTCAACATATTGCACCTATATTAAAAAAAAAATCCAAACCCCTCCAAATCCCCGGAGTGTTATTGGCCTGAAAGGTCCCCCAACTATTTACAATGTGGCCTTAGTTAAAAAAGTATGGGCACCCCTGTTTTATCAGAGTAACTTTATTCGTAAGGGATGAATATCGCTACGTACATGTTTATTAAGTCAGCAGGTAACATCAAGTCGACAAAAATAGAAACAAAAGACAAACCCAAATCCATAAAATAAGAGTTGCAGTGTCTCAATTCTCCACATCCTCCCCACCCTGGTCAACCTTCAGGGGGATGACCAGCTGAATCGGGCGGGTTATTGTGGCCTCAGTGGGGGTCCGAAGAACCACCGTCCTGATGACTCCATCTCTACCACCACGGACCTCCTCAATGCAGGGTTTTGTCCACATGTGCCTCGGTTTCTTGTCTTCCTGGAAAAGTGCTAGGTCACCGATCCTTAGTTCCGGTACATTTCCTCGTGGTCGACGAACCTCATGGAAATTTCTTAGTTCTGGGAGATATTCCTTTGACCAGCATTTCCAAAATCATCCGATATCTTCTGTTGCGCAGCCAGCACCTAGGGCAGATCTTTATTCCCCGCACATACAGATACAATCGGTATCGTGGTGAAGCGCTGACCAATTAGAAAGTGGGCTGGCGTTTGTGCATTCTCTCTGTCGTGAGTGATGGGCCTTGAATTAACTGCGACTTATATCTATCAAAGTGGTGTTCAAAGCTTCCTCGCCGATTAGTGATTTTTCTAGCACCTTTCGCAGACAGCGCTTGGTGGTGCCTTCCACCCTCCCCACCATTGCCTCATACAAGCATTATTTACAAATACAAATCTGTACACGGCAATTGTGGGCAGGATATTGAGAAGAGAATCGGTGCTGCCCATGCGGCATTTGGGCGACTATCGCACCGGGTCTTCTTGAATAAAGATCTGACTGTGAAGACGAAGCTCATGGTGTACCAAGCTGTTGTCATCTCAACATTGTTGTATGGCTGTGAAACCTGGACCCTCTATCGACATGACTTCCGAAAGCTTGAGCGCTTCCATCAACAGAAACTTCGATCCATCCTTAAGATAAAGTGGGAAGACCACATCACCAATCTTGATGTTCTTGAGAAAGCGCTTGCTAATAGTATAGAATCATCCATCATTGGTCATCAACTTAGATGGATTGGACATGTCCATCGGATGGATGATACGAGACTACCACGCCAGGTTCTGTATGGTGAACTCACCTCTGGCACCAGACCTCATGGAGGCCCTAAGAGACGTTACAAGTACCAATTTAAGCAGAATATGAAGTTGACAGGACTCAATCCACAAACCTGGGACCAGCTTGTTAAAGACCGTTCAACTTGGCGCCAGACCATCCCGGCTGCTGTCAAAATGTTTGAAGAAGAACGTCGTAGAATTGTTAAGGCCAAGCAACAAGCACGAAAGCTCCGTGCAGCACAGCCACGCCCTCCACCAACAGTTATGTGTGATCTGTGTGGATGTTTGTTTCATGCACGCATTGGGCTGTTCAGTCACCGCTAACATGCCCACAGACCTCAACCTTAGATTATTTTAGACTGTTTTGGAAGAAGATGTATACTCGGAAACGAGTTAAAGCCGCCGCCGACGACGACAAATACAAATAATACAGAATTGCCCAAATAAATCTATAAGAACATAATTGTAAATAAATACATAAACATTAAATTAGAGAAACAAAGAATATCTTTATAATTTAAATAATGATAATAATTGAAATAAATGAAAATGTAAAAAACACATAAAAGTAAAAGAAAATAGTTTTGCCCTATAATGGGTTAATACTAATTTATTTAGCTTGCCACGGTGGGTGAGTGGATATCGTGTCGGTCTACTAACCACAAGATTGCCGGTTCACTCCTGGCCGTGGTAAGTGATTTTTGAAAGGCGGCAAAAATACGACAGGCATGTCATACGATGTTGGCATGTTAAAGAACCCATTTGAATTCAGTAGGCCGTGTTCATAATGGCAAAATTAATCTCGGGAGTTTCCACCAAAACAAAGTTCTTCATTTCTCTACTAGAAAGCGCTATAGTGTTCAAGGAGGTTGACTTTCATAGTGATTCAAGGAACAACGAAATTCAACATGCAAGCTACTCTTTGGGTGTCAAATTACAAAGCTTGCACCCGGCACCCGAGGCCATACGATATCATCATTATTTCTTTTTTCACATAATTACGTTACATGTGTCGTCTGGTGTATTTTGTATCGGACATGTTGGCAACTACTGACGTCAATGTGTGCGCCTTGTTGTGAGCGCTCACTGCGGCAGTTTCAGGTACTAAATACGCTGACGAACATGGCTGCGGTTGTTGAATAAACAATAAATAAAAACACATATTTACACGATTTAGTACATAATTTGGTGCAGAAGTGATCAAGGTTAGTAGTTACAATTCCCCAAAAGATGAAATAAGGTATGGAAATGATATATTGGCGAAATAAAAGCGAAAAGGAAAAGAGTGATACATCGTGCAGAAATAATGAGGGCGACTGTCTCTCATAAACACTTGCACAGAAAGTTGATGCAAAGTTTCGAGAAAGCAGGCACTCTATGATTTCGTTATTGTGTTTCCTGAAAATTCAAGGAGTGTTCTTTATGGCATTGTGGCAGGACGCTTACATTTTTAGAGGTTGATCTCACACTGGGTCCCGAAGATGCTGAAGGAGGTGCACGAAACCAAGTGCGCAGGCAGTGCTTTGACTTTCCCTGAGCAGTACAATAATGAAGGTGACGAATTTCTAAACCAAATTGTTACCAGCGATGAAACATGGGTAGCTTATGTTACTCTGGAATCAGAACAGCAATCCATGGAATGGAGACGCTCAGCATCATCTAAGAAAATGTGGTTCAAGCAAACAATTTCAGCTCGAAAATCATGTTCATTGTGTTTTGGGATAGCCAGGGTATGTTGCTTGTGGACTTTTTGCACTGGGGTGACACAATAAATGCCTAGACTTATTGTGAGACCTTATGTATATCCGTCATGTAATCCAACACAAATGTCCTGGCATGCTCGATGGGCATTTTTTTGCTTCATGACAATGCCTGCCCTCACATCGCTAATAGAACACAAAACCTACTCGCCTCATTTGGTTGGGAACAATTTGATCATCCTCCATGCCCTGACCTAGCACTCAGTGACTACCACTTGTTGTGGCACTTGAAAAAGCATTTAGGAGGTCAGCACCGGAATTCAGAAGTTGGTTTCATGATATAAGTGCCTTAGTATGTGCGGCTTCAGTGTCGTTGTTGGTTCCATGCTGAGCATCTATGCCCAAGGTCGCGGGTTCAAACCCGGTCGAAGTCGTCGGATTTTTAAGAGCGTTAAAAATTCCTCAGTATTCCTTCCTCCGGAGGGAAAGTAAAGCCAGCGGTCCCATATCATAGGTTTATGGCATGATAAAGAACCTCCCACTAACTACACTTGTGTGAAGCCAAAATTTGTTAGTTAGAATTGATAACGCTCTATTAGTTCCAATGTTCGCCGCCAGGTGCTGACTGCGATGCCATCTAGTAGCCAAGTCCGCAGGCTAGGTGTCGTGGATGGTAGTATTTGGTAGCAAAAGTAGGAACTACTTGAAATTAATGTCTGCAGTCCTTACTTGAATTAAAAACAGATAACACACACTAATACAGCCATCACAATTGACACCGGTTATCAGACAGATTCTACACACACCCAAATTACACGGGGCTACATAACCACGTTGTCGCAGCCCCTAAACTAAGGAAACAACCAACGAAAATTATGTTGAGAAGTAGTTTAAGGTTCAATTGTTTAAAAAATTGCATACACTTTCATGTATATCAAAACGGCACTTACACACACTCGCCTCATAGAGTACTCAGTTTTTTAAATAGCAAAATACCCCATAAGCTGAATAAAGGAATACTGGTCTGTTGTCGTGGTATAATATCCCAGCGCTATCTTTCTGCTCATCAAATCAGGTTATGTGTTAGTAACACTGGATGATTTATGTAACTTGTTCACCAAGCCATGGTCACCAGGCTGAAAGAACATAACTCTCTGATATCTTGTATTACAGGGGCAAGACTGTAAGACAGACTTTACCATTCATCATATTCAGTGTGTGGTTCTGCAAGACAGACTTCACCTGAAGTGCCTCTCCACCTAAGACTTGAAAATTTTCTGTGGCTGGAGCTTGGTCGTATTGGTATTAGTGGATAAACGCACCTGCCCAGGCAGGAGGAAATTCACATTTAAATCTTGATTGTGGTCACATTTTCAAGCAATGGTATTGTTTGGTTTTTCACTGTTTTTGAGAAGTGGGACCAATACTAAAATTATGTGTAACAATTCTACCGCATCCCTATGATTCATGTTCACAGACACAGGGCCTAGGGATATAAGAATGCCTGAGAGTGGGGCTATGAGAAAATGAACCCAAGACATTTTGTGTTAAAAAAAATTTAAAATATTTTTATAACCAAAAAGGATATTTAGCAGGGTAAGGGAATGATTAGCCAAAGGTGTATCCTCCTCACTGCTAATATAACGTGTGTGCTGAATTACTGTACGAGGGTCACTACGAAAGTTTTGAGATACATCAAAAGTATTTTTATTTAAATTATTCCGATTGTTGCACTTTCTCAAAGTACTCACCACCACACTGTATACACTTTTGCATTCGCTGAAACCACTTCTGGAAGCACTCCTGCCACACGTTTTCTTCGATGGCTGCAAGCTCATCTTTGTAGGTCGTAACAGCTTCTTCAGGGGTTGAAAATCTCTTTCCACGCATGCGATTTTTTACCATTGGGAAGAGAAAAAATCACACGGAGTCAGGTCAGGACTGTAAGGAGGATGAGTCATTAGTTTGACCTCCGTAGAATCCATGAACTGAATTGTCATGTTGGCCGTGTGTGCAGACGCGTTGTTGTGATGGAGAAGGATCCCTCACAGTCCCGTGCGTAGCCGCCGTTCTTGAAGTTCGGCAAAAACTTTTGGCAGGCAAACCGTGGTGTACTAATTAGCGGTAACTGTCCTTTGTTCCTCCAGAGGAATGGTTGCCACATGACCACTCTTCGAGAAGAATGAAGCCACCATTTTCTTGCCAACACTTCGGGGGCGCTTCACTTTTGTCGGTGTCTTGTCATCAGGAAAGATCCACACTGCTGATTGCCGCTTGGTCTCCGGATCAAATTGATAAATCCAGGTTTCGTCACCCGTGACGATGTTAGAAACCCGTCTAGAATCCCCTCCTTTGAATCTAGTCAGCATTTCCTCACACCATTCAACACGGGCGTGTTTTTGTTCTTCTGTCAAATTGTGAGGCACCCATCGGGATGAGACCTTCCTCACACGAAGGGATTCATGCAGGATTTTCAAAACTGCTGGCGAACCAATCTGCAATGCTGCCTCAATTTCTTTAAATGTTAGACGATTATTTTCGCGAAGCATTTTCTCCACGGTTGTGATGTTTTCCTCATTCACCGCCGTTGCCGGAAGCCCGCTTCTCTCCTCAACTTTCAAAAAATTTCGGCCCCTTTTAAATTCCTGAAACCACCGGAAAACTGTGGCACGGGAAGGAGCTATCTCCCCTAAAGCCTGTTGCAAACGCTCAAAACACTGAGACTGGTTTAACCCACTTTTAAAATCGTAGAAAATCATTGCACGAAAATGCTCTCTTTCCAGTTCCATTGCAGCAACTGACTACCTGCGCGCTGGGGCTTGTTCGACCTTGCACTGCGGGACTTCCCGGAGCGGGAGAGTCACTTCCTGCTACCAGGTTACTCACAAAGGATGGGGCTTCCGCACCCTGCATTCCATTCAAGTGGGTCAACCTCCACTTTCTCACATCTCAAAATTTTCGTAGCGACCTTCGTAGTTCCTTTGTGTGTACCTTCAACGATACAAGAATATTTAGGTATAAACATAATTAAAAAATGGGCATAATGTATGACAAGAACTGACATTAAAAAATTGCAAAACACTTCCAATTTGAGTATATATTTAGCAAAAAAAAATCATGTGGTCCATGATGGCTAAGAGTAAATTATCCTGAATATTACTGGTTTGACGAGTCTTTCCTGTTTTGAAGTGAGTGCTCTGTTCTCTGTTTACATGTGTCTATCAGGGAGTTCGGGCTAGTGCGGGGTAAGGGAGAGAGACAGGTGCACTCTGCATCATGCACCGATAGTCCTCCTAACGTGTGCACACACTTTTGTCCAATCTTCTCTAGTCACGAATGCAGCTATCTTTTGTTTGACTATATTCCATATCAGTTTGATAGGATTGAGGTCACAGTGATAGGGTGGTAACCGTAGAACAAAAAACCTATTATCTTTCAAAAACCTACCCACAGTGTACACAGGCTCTGGTTTGTACCGTTCCACAATTTTTAACAACTCTCTCTTGGTCATGTCTTCTGCAACTGTAATATAGTTACATTTTAACTATGTGTTAGTTTTAATGTTAAACTTTATTTATCAAGTGAGAAATACAATACAAAATACAAATCATCTTTTGAGATGCTTGTCACATGTCACGCGAACACGCACAGACTTTGCACTGACTCGTCTTTTTTTTTTCTCTTCTTTATTGTACATGTCTATTTCACCAGGTGGCGCTACTGTGCTATTTTTTCTTTCAAATATTAACACTTCCTCCAAAGAAAAATCAAATACAAATAAAAAATAAACAAGTTGAACTATTGAACACTTTTCAGCCTCTAAGATGTCATCTTCTGCACGCCAATCCTCTCACGCAGCATCTCGAATCTGACCCTCTCCAGAGGTTTAGTTAGAAGATCAGCTAATTGATTGGTCCCGTCGATGTGCTCCAGCTCAAGGTCTCCGTCCAAAAATCTTTCCCTCACATAGAAATGACGTACCTCAATATGCTTCGATTTTCGATGGTACTCCGGATTTTTAGCCAATTTAACTGCACCAGCATTGTCGATGTAAAGCGTTGGAGGTTTGTCAGCAGTTCCCAGTAATTCAGAAAACAGTCTTTTCAGCCAAATCAACTCCTTTGCTCCTTCACTTGCAGACACAATTTCAGCTTCAGTTGTCGATGTTGACACAGACTTCTGTAACTGACTTCTCCACGATACAGCTCCATGATTGTAGATCGAAATGACACCCGTCGTTGAACGTCTCGTCCTCTTGTCACCGGCGTAGTCAGCATCACTGTAGACCTTCAAAACGTCCTCTTTCCTATAGACGATTCCATGGTTCACTGTGCTCTTTAAATATCGAAATATCCGTTTCACTTGACTCCAGTCTTGAACTGTAGGATTCTCCATGGCTCGAGCAGCTTTGTTGACCGCGAATGCGATATCTGGACGAGTAGCAGTAGTCAGGTACATCAAGGATCCCACCGCCTCACGATAAGGAACCCTGGCCGAAACCTTTTCTCCGTCTTCACTTTCTTCGCGTCCAACTGGGGTAGACACTCCATTTGACTCGGCCATCCCAAATTTTTCTAGGATTTTCCTCGTGTAATCCTCTTGACTGATTGCAATTGATCCATCATGGTTTTCTTGTATCTTCATGCCCAGGAAATTGTTGAGAGATCCTCTGGTCGTGTGAAATTCCTGCTGAAGTTTTTCCATGAACTGCTCGATGTCTTCTTCATTGCAAATTACCAGACCATCATCCACAAAGATTACAACAGCCAACCACTTTCCATTTTTGTTGCTGTAAAAGAGACAAGGATCAGCTTTGCTGTTTTTGAATCCAGCTTTCTCCATGAATTTCTTGAAACGCTTGTTCCAGCAGCGTGGAGCCTGTTTTAAACCATATAAGCTTCTCTTTAGATGACACACTCGGCCAGTACCGTCCTGATGACCTTCTGGCTGTTCCATGAACACATCTTCTTCAAGCTCGCCGTTCAAGAAGGCCGTCTTGACATCAAATTGACCAAGTTTCATCTCCTTTTCAACAGCTACTGCCAACAGAGCTCGAATGGTATCATACCGTGCAACAGGGCTGAATGTTTCTTCATAATCGATTCCTTGCTGTTGCGCATAGCCTTTGGCTACCAATCGTGCCTTGAAGCGAACTTCTCCACTGTCCGTTGTCTTCTGTCGAAGAACCCACCGATTTTTCAGGACCCGTGTACCATTTGGACGCTCAACCAATTTCCAGGTATCATTTTCCTTTAAGGACTCCAATTCTTCATTAATTGCTTTCAGCCACTGATTTTTATCACTAGACTGCAGCACTTCAGAGTATGAGTCAGGATTCTTTTCAGCGATAGATGGTCCAGCCATGTACATGTAATTTCCACTGATCATCCACGATGGCTTCTTACTTTCACGTTTGCTTTTCCTTCTTTCTTCAGTCTCTCCTTCTTCATCTTCGCTTCCTCCGGAACTGGATGCCGAAGCAAAATCTTCAATTTCGCTTAAGTTCTCATCTGACTCTGACCTCCTCTGTAGGCCTACATCAGACGATGAATTAGACTGATTCCTCTCCACACGTTCTTCAAGCGTGACTTCAACCTTTCCGGCGTTGGCGCGCAGATTGCAGACAACTTCAGGTTTGAATTTCACATCATGGCTTAGAACAACCTTTCCCTGAGTTGGAATCCAGACTCTAAATCCATCCCTGTCGTTCACGTACCCAACCAGATGTCCAAAAACAGCTTTGTCGTCGAACTTTGAGCGAAAATTCTTGTCGATATGCACGTAGCATTCTGTTCCGAAGATCTTCAGATGACTGAAACTTCCCACTGGTCGTCCATACCACAATTCATAGGGAGATTTGTTTTCAATCGATGACTTCCCAGTGCGATTCAGGAGGTACACCGCAGTGTTGCAGGCTTCAGCCCAAAGTTTTTTCGTTAACTTGCTGGGATTCAGCATAGATTTTGCGCACTCCACAATCGTCCGATTTTCACGTTCCGCAACTCCGTTTTGTTGTGGTGTGTATGGCGTAGTAATGCTTTGTTCTATGCCTCTGCTTGCTAGTAGTTCAGAAACCTTCTTGTTATCAAATTCTTTTCCTCCATCACACCTGAACAGCTTCACGACGTGTCCATTTGTTTTGGCTTCATTCAGGAACTGTTCCAGAACGGTGTACACTTCACTTTTGTGCTTTAAAAAGAAAACTCGTCGAAACTTGCTGAAATCATCCTTGAAACATACGTAGTAGCGTGCCTTTCCAAGAGATTCAGTAGACATTGGTCCATTCACATCGGCGTGGATTTGTTCACCGGTGGCTGTTGGTCGATTCATTCATGTCTTGAATGGCAGTCGATGCATTTTTCCCAGTGCACATCCATCGCAGTAATCCTCTTTACACATGTCTACATTGATGTTCATCTGCTTCAGTACATTCTTGACATGCGCTTTGTGTTGATGACCAAATCGTTCATGGTAGATCTGCAGTTTGTCCGACGATGTAGCTAAATTCACTTGAATGGGTTGCGCCGGTTTCACGACGCGCATGTCAAGTACATACAGACCATGAATCACACGTCCAGCCATCATCGCCTTTCCAGTAACCTTGTCTTCAATTCTAACAGTTAGGTCGTCAAGTCTTGCACAAAAACCTTTCCTTGCAGCAGCTTTCACAGAAAACAGATGAGCCATTGCATCGGGAACATACAAAACTTCAGTCATCTCAGCACTTAACCAAGCGTTGTTCAGCCGCACTTGAATGTTTACAGTTCCTTTGCCGTGAGCTAGCATGCTCACACCTCGTTTTCCTAGCAAAATCTTCTCTGGAGCAGCAAACCTGACGTATGTTGTAAAATACTGTTTGTTCGCGGTGATGTGATTTGTGGCGCCACTGTCGCAGTACCACTCGTCGGCTTGAACAAAGTCGCCGTCTAACGCACTCATCGCATGTGTCAGAAACGAAGCATTGTTCTCCTTATTTTTGTTTCTAGTGTCACCCTCTTTCTTCTTCACTGGACATTCACTTGCCCAATGGCCCAATTCCTTACATTTGAAACATGGAAACTTCTGCTTTACTCGTTGAACATTTTTCTTCGACTTGTCATCAGCACTGCCTTTGCCACTGCCATACTGGGAATGCTTCTTGGGAGCACTACGTACCACAAACGCAGTCGATTCCACGTTTCCTTGGTCACGCAGTTCAATCGTGCACAATTTTTCAATCAACAAGTTCACAGTTTGATTTTCCGTCGGAATCGTGTCCCACACATCCTTGAAATTATCATATTCTTTTCCCAGCGTGGATAAAATTCGACCGTTCAAAATCCTTTCAGATAACGTGTTTTCGTTGTGCTTTTGTAGTTCGTCGTTCAGATCCTGATAAAGCTTCTGTAACTTCGCGACATGGGTGCTGATGTCCTCCTTGTCGTCACGTGTCACTCGGAAGAATGACTCGATCAACATGTTCAGTCGCTGCGTACTGCTTCGTTCGAACCGTGCGCTCAATTTTGTCCAAATTTCACTGGCATTGGTGCACGTCAACACGAGCTCGGCAACAGATTTTCCTAGCGCACCTGCTAGCAAACTGGCCGCTTTCGCGTCTTCTTTCAACCACTGCTTATATGCCGCTTTTTGTTGCGCAGTTGCATCTGCCGGCAACACAGGACACTTTTTCGAACCATCAACAATATTTTCCAGTTCATACGACCGCAAAACCATCAACACATGCCATTTCCACTTTGCCCAGTCTTCAGGTCCTTCAAGTTTATCCACTTGAACTTTGTAGTCACTGCCGGCTGCCATTTTGAGGTTATCCTTACTCACAAAAAATACAGCACGTGTTCCACAGGCGCTCAGCTTCGGATCCACTCACGAGATAATACCATTTACACGTGGCCTGGGCCCATAACCTGTTAGTTTTAATGTTAAACTTTATTTATCAAGTGAGAAATACAATACAAAATACAAATCATCTTTTGAGATGCTTGTCACATGTCACGCGAACACGCACAGACTTTGCACTGACTCGTCTTTTTTTTTTTTCTCTTCTTTATTGTACATGTCTATTTCACCAGGTGGTGCTACTGTGCTATTTTTTCTTTCAAATATTAACACTATGACAGTATTTAGTCTTTGTGAGAAGTGAGGGTGGGAGCTTTAATTTCTTGTACTGTGTGTTATGATGAGTTGTCATGTACAGCAATACACCCAGGTGAAGATTCGGAATGAGTCGCTCTTGTAACCACATATTCTCATTCCTGCTATTTCAGTAATCTTGAGACTGAGTCTTCCAATGAACTCTGCCCCCTGAATAAACCCCATTTCACCCCCAGCTTGTACCATAATAGAGTGCAGGCCATGTAGATGGATGTTAGAGAATTAAAATATCAGGTTCAAATCCCCCTCTGGGTCCAACAATTCAATTCTCTACCTATAATGGTTCCATATTGATGTGCATAAATGGTTTTTAAAATAGGTCCCCTTCATGATTTGTCTTCTGTTTAATCATTTTCCAGTCTAAACTTTGATCTAACCTCATTGCCAAGAGGAAGTCCTTTCCTTCCACATCGTATTTCTGTTGCATGCTGTCGTTTTTGATTGGCTTTTGGATCTTTTAAGCCATGCATCTTCATTGATTGTCCACAGAATGGTGATGTATTATAATTCCAAGTTTGTCATCTCCAGCTATTGCTTCAAGCGGGACTATGAATGCTCCGACTACTGTTTGCTTCTTGCATCTTTGATAACATTTGCAGACCGCCTACTATCTTCGCACACTTTATTTTGATCTATACCTTAATTATTTCAACAACCTATATATATGGTGCGCCATATTAGGTTAAATGATCATTGATCGTCAAGTGCTACGCTTTATCATTATTTCATCATTTTAATGCTTTACATTTGGCTGATGACGGGGACAAAAATTGTTCATTAGTCCCTGAAACATGCACCAAGAACAACTTTGTTAATAATTTTTTCATTAAAGTATTGATTCAGGCGGTAAGTTTAATATAAACCTTTTTAAAAGAACTATTCCATATACCTGGCACTATTTGTGCATTACATGACCTAATTGCTTCTCATCATTACTGTCGTGAAAATTCAATTCCTGGAACAATGTTGCAATATTAAGCGGTTACATTTCCCAGCACTCCGTCCCCATGTTCATGTCACAATTATCCATTGACATACAGTACAGACTGTACCGCCACCTTCGAGAGAACAGATTGTGTCATACCACTGACAGACTGCAGTACACGTCCCTGCTGCAGGCAAGAACTGGTCAGATGCGTAATACACTCCCTGGTCTTGCTTACATCTACAGGGTCTTCATATTTGCTTGTCAAGGACATTCTCGCTCACGCGCTCCGCCAGTGACAGCTCAGTTCCCGGCGACCGCGCGCGTCAGAATACGGTTCTTAAAATCAGTATCATGCATTTTTACTCACCATGTTTACAGTAGATGCTGAAAATGTTCCCCATCCGCTGCCAAACATAATCGGCATCTCCTGACGAAGTTTCCGGTTACTCCGGTTAGTTTAGCTTCATTAAGGAAATAACGACCTTTATGTCTATTTTTATTGTTTACTAAACCTGTACGTTGAATCTCTTAGCCAGTTGTTTTATTGTCTGATTTATAGGAAACTTTTTTCTTGTTCTAGCGCACAATTTCCTGTACTTTATATACGTATTGTGCAGATATACACGTTCACGTAACGAATATTTCACACACAGCATTACAGCACTATACACAATCACAATAAAACACTATACAATACATTATACACGACTACCGCAGGGAGAACGTGGAAATACGGCCGGAGACCGCGTGCACCAACCTGTAACAGCCAGCTATTGGCCAGTGACTGGCAGCCAAGGTCGAGCAGAATCGCCTTGCAAAGCAAAAATAAAGACCCTGTATGTTAACTACCTAGAAAATGTTTTAACTGTTATCATAGCATATAGAAGAGAAAGTGAGCCGACTCCCGAATCTGCCCTATCTTTAGTATTGGTAGTTGCTGCACCCGCCCACAGACTGCGCAGCGGTTGACTGTTGCTGGCTGGAGTCACTTTCTAAGCGCTCGCAAGTTTGAAACACAGAAATGCTGTCGTATTTAGTCCGTATTTCTTGGTGCTGACAAGTGTATTCTATCAAGAAGCGATTTCCATGATAAAAGTAAGTTGCTGTACAAAAATCAGGTACTGTAATAGATTTTAATTACTACGGACAGGTTTATGTCATGGACACGTTCCCCGAATTCGCAGGCCTTAAAGCTTGTCCAAAATTGACTTCCACACAGATAAACCTTACGTCTTTCCAAAGAACGAACGTGAGACTGACTCTCTTTCCAATTATTCAGCAATGCGACCGCGAATGCCATTAAGTTCTTCCTGCAAACTTACCCCGACATTTTTAGCGGCAGTTAGAATACAGAATTATTCACGAGAAACATGAACAATCTAGCAGATGCGCTTAACTCCAGAATACCAACAAATGCACTCAAAGATGCCCCTTCGCACAGAGGCATTAATTTAATAGACTTTTATGAAACCATTAGCTCAGAAATTTTGCCTCAAATAAGGCAATGGAATCTCTTAAGAGTCACGATAAGGAGTACCTTAGAAGTCGCTCAATATTTATGGTCCAAATGCTTTAGGTAGGCTACGTGTTGACAGGGAAATTCAATCAAGACCCCTTGGAACGTCTATTCGGAATTTCAAGGTCCATAAATTGTGACAATCACCCATCAATTGTAGATTTTCTGCATTTGCATATGTTACAGTGTGTGTATTTTCCAATTAATGTGGCTATATCTCTGTCCGGGAACTGCGAATCGTAAGTTAGAACCACCTCTCACGTCATTCGTTAATCAAATGCGATTATGTGTGAAGCAAACCGAGGAACAAAATAAATCTGTTAAGTTGTCTGCGGACAACAAATTAGAGACAAAGTGGTGATATCGGACTGGGAGAATGATCTTCCCCTTCCTTACGAAGACAACATTCCGAAACAACACTTGGTTTACTATCTAGCAGGATGCATTGTCAAGCAACAAAAAAAAAAGCCTTACAGTAGTCGCATATGATGTGTAACATATGACATGTTATCCTACCTTGAAGTTGTTACTGTTTTTATTATCTCGGACATTCATCAACTCACAAAAAATCTTTTTATTTTATACACTCTCACAATGTATAACAATTCCAAGTCTCTCTTTTTTTTTTCTTCACTGCCTACTTGATATTTCTACTCTCGCACTGCCTTCATGATACTCTGCTGTTACAAAGTAATCCGTATGTGATAAACATACAACATGGTAGCACTGCCAGCTGGATCACATCCCCCAGGAGGGATGCGATCCAACTGGCAGTGCGTCTTACACACTTCCGTCCCATTTTTCAAAATCACTCCCACAAAAATATCCAGCGACCGAGTGAAAAGATGTTACACAACAAAAAGGAATCAGCTGTGTGAAGTGTGCAAGTGAAAGGCCGTCAGACACAACAGTTGCAACTTTCACTAACATACAGTAAATACCCTTACTTACCTAACCCACCCATCCGACAGTGTCTTCAACATTCTTTTATAGGTCGAAGTAGTCGTTGAAAAGAACTGCGAACTCGGGGGACGTGTCCATGGCATAAACCTGTCCGTAGTAATTAAAATCTATTACTCTACCCTCTCAAATTTGTGGGGTGATATATTTTATGAGTGTTTGGACAGCATTGATGAGATTGATTTAGGATATATTATGGAACATAAACTGGACCTTATTGGAAAACTCGTTTTTCATTCATGAAGTGCCGCTTTATCTTTCATACGAAATTAGGAAAGAACAGTCATTTGCTAAGTCTGTAAAATCGTCCCGTGAGCTTTGCAAAGTTTCGAACAACTGACAGCTATAAGTTATATTATATTATATGTACTGTATTTGTGCAGTAGTGAATGGTCTGTAGCTTATGATTTGTACACATGCAGTTACATTTTGATCCCCGCCATGATGTTTTATATCATTATATGAACCTACTGTGTGGCCAACGGCCTAGCCGTGTTGAAACACCGGATCCCATGAGAACTCCGCAGTTAAGCAACATTGGGCGCAGTCGGAACTTGGATGGTATGCCGGTTCTAGGTACTTAGCGCTGTTGGCCAACATAAGGAGGAGCGGAAAGGCCCTGGCCACCCTACCGCACGTAAACTCCGGCTGGGGGAAGCCTCCGGAGGCTCGGACCTGCCTTCGGGCAGAATACCGATTACCGATTATTTACCGAACCTACTGTATGACTTAAAATGATGTTTCATAATTAACTCAACGGACGTCAGCGTTTTATGTACTCAGTGTGGAGAATTTTATATTTGGGTCATATTGTCTAATACATCGTAGTGGAAACTGATAACTGAAACGTAACATTCAACCATCATATTCAACTGCTGGTAGGCTACTGATACCGTCCGCACCCAGCGCTAGCCGACGTTAGAGCCGCCTAGCGGCTGGACCATACAAACTCCACAAGTCACGTCACTTTCTCTTCTATACGCTATGCTGTTATTAAAATATATATACACACATCAAAAAAAGTTTTGCATCACCTCGGTTCCAAGAGTTCCGGAACCGTTAAATACAAAGGGAATAGAGATCAACACAAACAACATTTCAGCTCGTTTTATTGCTCATGAGACCCACACATTGCATGTTGTACCATCATACAGCTAGACTTTCAGCATTTGTGGTCCAGATTGCAGTACACACCACTACCTCTAATACCCAGTAGCACGTCCTCTTGTATTGATGCATGCCTGTATTCGCCGTGGCATACTATCCACAAGTTCATCAAGACACTGTTGGTCCAAATTGTCCCACTCCTCAACGACAATTCGGCGTAAATCTCTCAGAGTGGTTGGTGGGTCAAGACGTCCATAAACAGCCCTTTTCAACATATCCCAGGCATGTTCGATAGGGTTCATGTCTGGCGAACATGCTGGCCACTGTAGTCGAGCGATGTCGTTATCTTGAAGGAACGCATTCACAAGATGTGCACGATGAGGTCGAGAATTGTCGTCCATGAAGACAAATGCCTCTCCAATATTCTGCCGATATGGTTGCACTATGGGTCGGAGGATGTCATTCAGGTATCGTAAAGCCGTTTCGGAGCCTTCCATGACCACCAGTGGCGTACGTCGGCCCCACATAATGCCACCCCAAAACATCAGGGAACCACCACCTTGCTGCACTCGCTGGACAGTGTGTCTAAGACGTTCAGCCTGACCAGGGTGCCTCCAAACACGTCTCCGACGATTGTCTGGTTGAAGGCATATGCGACACTCATCGGTGAAGAGAACGTGATGCCAATTCCGTGGGGTCCATTCAGCATGTTGTTGGGCCCATCTGTACCGCGCTGCATGGTGTCGGGGTTGCAAAGCTGGACCTCGCCATGGACGTCGGGAGTGAAGTCCATGTGCCTATTGCGCACAGTTTGAGTTGAAACACGACGTCCTGTGGCTGAACGAAACGCATTATTCAACATGGTGGCATTGCTGTCAGGGTTCCTCCGAGCGGCAATCCGTAAGTAGCGGTCATCCACTACAGTAGTAGCCCTTGGGCGGCCTGAGCGAGGCCTGTCATCGACAGTTCCTGTATCTCTGTACCTCCTCCATGTCCGAACAACATCGCTTTAGTTCACTCTGAGACGCCTGGAAACTTCCCTTGTTGAGAGCCCTTCTTGACACAAAGTAACAATGCGGACGCGATCGAACTGCGGTATTGACCTTCTAGGCATGGTAGAACTACAGACAACATGAGCAGCGTACCTTCGTCCTGGTGGAATGACTGGAACTGATCGGCTGTCGTACCCCCTCCGTCTAATAGGCCCTGCTCATGCATGGTTGTTTACATCTTTGAGCAGTTTTAGTGACATCTATGAACAGTCAAAGGGACTGTATCTTGGATACAATATACACAGTCAACGTCTATATGCCGGAGATCTGGGAACCGAGGTGATGCAAAACTTTTTTTGATGTGTGTATATTATAATCAGGGTTGACCAAAATTATCAACTGTGTTTACTATGCTCTACCATGGATAAATTTGGTTCTTTATAATTGGGATCACTGTGTATCATAATATTCCCATTAGGCTGTCCAAATT
This sequence comes from Meconema thalassinum, assembly GCA_946902985.2. NCBI lineage: Eukaryota > Metazoa > Arthropoda > Insecta > Orthoptera > Tettigoniidae > Meconema > Meconema thalassinum. The sequence goes on from OX336394.1 coordinate 39,374,886, forward strand.
CAACAAAATATATAAGCAACTCAGAACTTTCTTTCTATTTTTAAAGAAAGTTAGGAAATGTTGCAATTGAGACTCCTCGAGCGTAGCATTGAAAAGATAAATACTGCTCTCACTTAGTGGTCCTGTGATGGTTGCTGTAGTTGTCCAAGCCATTGGTCAGCTGGTATCCTTGGTATTCTGTGTAACAGCAGGTCTTCCTTACGCGCGTCATGTATGGTTCGGCTATTGTTTGTTGTTGAACACTGCTGAGTCAACATTATGTAACTCAACAAAGCGCTTAGATGATTGTCTTAATTAAGGATGATTGCTACAGGTATGTGTATTGTTATTTTGACATCTGATACAGTATTTCTTGGCTAACCAGATCCTATCTTGTGTTACAGGAGTGACAGGTTGTGTGGTCCTTTATTCCTTTGGCTGGATGAGCAACAAACTAGTGGGATCCATCTACCTGAGCGAGGACTGCCACACCGTCAAGATATCTCGCTTGGACTTCTGGGGCCGCCGTGTTGATGAGATCTGCCCGACCAATGACATCCTGCCCCTGTCGGAATTGCCAGACCGTCCTGAAGAACCATACATAAATTTGCGGAGATATTCAACTAAGGAAAGGCTTAGGTTTACCTTACGATATGGAAAGGTCACTGATAAAGAACTTTTTGAAATCGTATTTGGAGAATCCTTAAAATTGTGAACTTTTGATAATAATATGAGCTGCCTAGAATCAAAACCCTCCAAATCCATTCCTTCACTTTTTTGGCAAAGTGGCAAAACTGCCACAAACGAACCAGTACCCAAAAAGAAATACTTTTTTTCACTAAAAAATGAATTATCATCATCATCATCATCATCATTTTGTACAGTTTCCAGCCCCAGGCTGGGTCTGTTTGGAACATACGCCTCGCCACTTAGTCCGTTCTTCCCACCACCTCTCCGCTGTCACTCTGGTCTAGTCCTCGCCTCTCTTCTTGACACATGCCTCCACGCCTTTCAGCCATCTATCTCTTGGTCTTCCCCTTGGTCGTTTCGTCTGCATCTGCATCTCATGTATCCTCTTGGGAATCTTCTTCTCATCCATTCTCTTTAAGTGTCCATACCACCTCAGTCTTGATGTCTCAATCCTACCTTGCAAGGGCTCCTCTTTCACCATTTCCCTGACCTTTTCATTCCTCACCCTGTCTCTTCTTGTTACTCCGATTCTACTTCGCAGGAACTTCATTTCACCTGCCTGTATTCTGCTTATGTCTCTTTTCTTCATTGTCCACGTTTCTGAAGCATAGGTCAGTATCGGGATATAGTAGCTTCTGTATAACACTTCCTTGCTTTTTTGTGGGACATCTTTATTCCACACTAAGCTCCTAATGCTTCTCAGAAATGCTTCTGCCTGTCTGCCACGTTCAGTAATCTCTTTGTCATTTCTCCCATTTTCCTCCACTATACTTCCGAAGTACTTGAGACTTTCCACCTTCTTCAGCTGTCCACCTCCAAGTGTTATCCCACTCATTGGTCTGTCCTTTCCCCTGGTCGTTAACAGGATCTCACATTTACTGATGTTGAACTTCCATCCGTACTCTCCAACTGTTTCTTCCCAAGCCTTCAGTTGCTCCTGAATTTCCTCCTCCTTGTTTCCCCAGACCATGAGATCATCTACAAACACCATTGCTTTCATCTTATCTTCTTAAAATCAGTGACGAAGTATGAAGCTGATCCCTGAGATAGTTAAAAATTTATTTAGAAAAATATAAAGCAATAATTCGGATTTGTCGGGGTTTGTTACTAAGATTTGGATTTGGCAGGTTTTGACACCAAACAGCCCTAATAAATTTGATGTTGCGAAGAGATTGTAGAAACTGCGTAAGCTTTACTAATAAATTAATATTTTGAATGAAAGTTAACTAAATTTAGGTTATAAAATAAAAAATTGTATCATTTTTTGCGTTTTATTAGCTAGCAAGAATAAACAGAAAAAGAATAAAACTAATATTACCTTTTCAAGATTTGATTGCCGCTGAGTGTGGCTGTGCCAGCATTTATGTTTATTGTAGCATGAGCTCCGCGGGGCGAAGTGGAGGACACAGCGATGACAGAGTGCAGTCTGCACATAGGTCAAGCAGAATTCCGTCAGATAAGTGTCACAAGAGCTCATGTCAACATGGACAGTTAAACGATGACTGTGGAGCTGAGTCATATCTTACTCGGGCAACTGCACCTGTCAACGAAGCAGGCTGACGTGTAACACTTGTACATAAAGAATAGTTCCCATCTCCACCGCCGGCAATCAATTCTTGAAAGGGTAATAATAATGTACAGTACTGAATAATAAGAAGGAAAAACTTCAAATTAAATTCATGTTCAATTACTGTGGTCCAGGTTCTTACACACAAAACTATCGTCATTCAACTATTAGAACACATTCTTTACTCGGAAGTTCTAGCTACACAATGTCTGTTTCTACCTCATCCACAATAGTAGTTGCACAATCTTCATCATTCCCTTCGTGTTCGCCACAAGTTTCCGGATTGCAATAAAACTGCAGCTCTTCATTTGCCCTCCATCTTTCTCCAAAATGCTTCGAAAGCAGTCTCGAAACATCTTTCACTTCTTGTGCCTGAAGGACAATCCCTCTGTTTATGTCTTCTGGCTTTACGTGAGTCATATCAAAATCAGGTTTCGTGACACGTTTATGTTCGCTAATCTCAGTTCTGTGGAAAACACTCACCCAGACCAAAATGTTATTGTTCTTCTTGTCTTTGTCAAAATTATCCAAAAAAAATTATTATTATAGGAAAGTATAACAATATAAACCATTCTAATCACGTCAGGCAGGGGTACTAACGCTGGTAGGTAAAGAGTAAACACTTCGCAAAGCATCATGGAAGGTAATATGGCGGAACTGGGTGCTCCTATTGGCTGATGTGGATGTGGCAGGTTTTGTGACCAAAAATGGCAAAACTGTCGTTGGACTAGGCAGATATTGCAACTAAGCCTCAACTTTGACTTCGTTTTACAGTAGGATGTAGCGGGTTTTGTGACAAAATAATAGTTTTAATGAATTGGGGAAACAAGGAGGAGGAGGTACAGGAACAGTTGGACGTGTGGGAAGGAATAATACAAGGATATGGGTTGAAATTTAGCATAAATAAGAGTGAGATGGTGATCACAACAAGGAAGAAGGAAAGAACCACAACGGGAATAACAATTGGTGGGGAACAGCTGAAGAAAGTGGAGAGTTTTAAGTATCTGGGAAGCCTGATACAAGATAATGGAAGAAACGATAGAGAAATAAATGAGCGGGGGAGGCAGGCAGAAGCATTTCGGAGGAGTGTGAGAAGCATGTTATGGAGCAAGGATGTCCCTCAGAACAGCAAAAAGATCATTTATCGGACGTACTATGTCCCTATCCTGACGTATGCCTCGGAGACCTGGGTTATGAAAGGAAGGGAGAAGAGCAAAATACAGGCCAGTGAGATGAGGTTCTTGAGAAGCAGTATTGGAGCTACAAAGATGGACAGAATAAGAAATGAGAGGACCAGAGAATTAATGAAGGAGGAACCATTACAGGATGGTATAGAGAAATCTAGACTTAGATGGTATGGACATGTAAAACGAATGGAGGAGAAGAGGATACCCAGGAGAGTACATGAGATGAAGTGGGAAGGAAAGAGACCGAGGGGAAGACCGAGAGACAGGTGGCTGAAGGGGGTGGAAGAAAGCGTGAAGAAGAGAGGAGAAGACTGGACAAGGGTGGAGGCTGAGAGATGGTGGGAAGACAGAAGACGTTGGAGAGGCTTGTGTTCCAAACAGACCCGGCCAGTGGCAGGAAACTGTGCAAGATGATGATGATGAATGAATTCAGTGCAGCAAAAGCTATAAGATACAATGCTTATCTCAATTTTTATGTTGTTGTTGGAGTCTTCAGTTTTTGACTGATTTGATGCAGCTCTCCATACCTCCCTGTCCTGAGCTAATCGTTTCATCTCTACATAGCTACCACACCCTACATCTGAGGCAATCTGTTTAACATATTCTAACCTTGGTCTACCCCTACAGTTCTTGTCCTCGACCCTTCCTTCCATAACTAAGCTTGCTATTCCTGGGTGTCTTAGTATGTGTCCTACCAACCTATCTCTTCTCTTCATTAGCAGTCGCCAGAAACATCTCTCCTCTCCCACTCGTCTTAATACCTCTTTGTTTGTAACCCTATCTACCCATCTGATCATCATTCTCCTGTAACACCACATTTCAAATGCTTCAATTCTCCTCTTTTCTGCTGCACCAATAGTCCCAAGTTTCACTTCCATAGAGTGCCACGCTCCAGACAAAGGCTTTCAAAAATGACTTCCTAATACCTAAATCTATATTCGATGTCAGCAGATTCCTTTTTTGTAGAAATGCTTTCTTTGCCTGAGCCAACCTACTTTTTATATCCTCTTTGCTTCGTCCATCACTGGTTATTCTGCTTCCTAAGTAACAGAAGTCTCCTACTTCCTTCAGCTTTTCACCTGTCAATTTGATCTCTATAGAGGTTTCTGATTTATTTCGGCTGCATTCCAGTATTTTTGTTTTACATTTATTAATTTTCTTCATGAATTCTTTCCGTAAGACGGAGTCCATACCATTCAAAAACTCATTCAAATCCTCAGGCTTGTCGGCCAAGATGACGATGTCATCAGCAAATCTCAGAGTTGAAATTATTTCTCCTTGAATCTTCACTCCCACTTAAAATTTTTCTCTAATTTCCTTCATTGCTTGTTCAATGTAAATATTGAAAAGTATGGGTGATAAGTTGCAGCCTTGCCTTACACCTTTCTGAATACCAGCTTCTCTCTCATGTCCTTCAACTCATATGACTGCTGTCTGGTTTCTGTATAGATTGTATATCACCCTCCTATCCCTGTACTTTATTCCAATCGATTTCAAAATGTCAAACAATTTAGTCCAATCAACGTTATCAAAAGCCTTTTCTAAGTCTACAAAAGCCATGAACGTTCTCTTATCTTTCCTTATTCTACCTTCCAAAATCAGCCTAAGACTTAGTACAGCTTCCCTTGTTCCTACATTTCTCCTGAAACCAAACTGGTCTTCACCCAACTCCGTTTCTATCTGGCTTTCAATCCTCTTGTAAATTATTCTAGACAGGATCTTTGAAGCATGAGTAATCAAGCTGATTGTACGGTAATCTTCACATCTGTCAGCTCCCACTTTCTTTGGTATAGGGATGATAACATTCTTCTTGAAATCAGGGGGTACCTCACCTGTCTCATAAATCCTACACACCAAGTGAAATAACCTGATCAGACCTTCATCTCCTATGCAGCGTAGCAACTCAATCGGTATATCATCTATGCCTGGTGCTTTGTTCCTGCTAGTCTTCCAAAGCTCTATCAAATTCTGATCTCAATATTAAATCTCCTTTCGCATCCTCATCAATTTCCTCCTCCCTTTCTATTACATGATTCTCAATCTCCTTTCCCTCATACAAACTCTCTATGTAAGCTTTCCATCTCTCAACCTTTTCTTCCCTACCTGTTGGAGGCTTTCCATTTGTGTCCTTAATATTACAGCACTTAGTCTTCTTTTCCCCAAAAGTATTCTTAATCCTTCGATAAGCTGTGTCTACTTTTCCTAATCTCAGACAATTTTCTATACCTGCACATTTCTCTTTCAACCATTCTTCTTTCGCTTCTTTGCACTTCTTGTTAACCTCATTTCTTAGACGTCTGTATTCTGCTTTCCCCTTTTCATCTCTAACATTCTTGTGTTTCCGCCTTTCATCCATCAATTCTAGTATATTCTGAGTGATACACGGTTTTCTACCTATTATTTCTTTCCTACCAATGTTTTCTTCTGCGGATTTTGTTATTTCATTCTTCAAAAGTGCCCATTCGTCTGCAATTGAAGTTTGTTTAGGGTTTTTCATTAGTCCTTCCTTTATACTCTTCTTGAATCTTTCGTTTACATCCTTCTCTTTCAGTCTGTCTATTGCCCACCTTTTTGGCTTTTGACTTTTCTTCAGTTTCTTCAACTTTAATCTGCATTTCATTACAACCAGATTGTGGTCAGAGTTTATGTCAGCACCAGGATATGTTTTACAATCCAAAATCTGGTTTCGAAACCTCTGCTTGACCATAATGAAGTTGATTTGGTAACGCCCTGTATCTCCTGGTCTCATCCATGTGTATATTCTTCTATTGTGGTTATTGAATAAGGTGTTAGCTATGACCAACTCATTTTTATAAAATATGGATTTGGCGGGTTTTGATTCTAGGCGCCTCATATGTTCCCTTGTTGAAAGACTTCTTAAACTGGGAAGATATGTTCATAAAGTAGTGTGAATAAAGATTATTTCTAGGTTTGTGATCCGTGTTCCTTCGCAATTATTGAAAGTACGGTAAGCTGTTGATTATCCGTGTTACTGCGGACTTGAGATCGCCCGGATAATACAAACATAACTTTACCTGAAAATGAAACTTTTATTTGCTAAAGATAAAAAATATGAAATACAAAACCCACTGAGTGACAAATTTCCTTGTTTGCTTTTGGGATACAATCGTTTTGTATCAATGACTTTCTTTCTTACCACAGTCCTTTTTTTTTTTTTTTTGAGTCGTTTCGGCTATCAATGGACCACGATGTTCTTCACTCATATGACCATTGTTATGCTTGTTTTCTTGTCTGCCAGTAGATCTTCATTCTTGACGAATGTTCAGCTCTCCTTTCTTCCGTCCACTTGCAGTGAGGGCGAGGCATCACAGATGTTAAAGGGTGTAGATTACTGGTTGATTTAACCGCCTTTCTGAACAGGTTCCTATCCGAAACCGAAGCTTGATTGATTCGAGCTTCTGTTAGGTCCTTTTTAACTTGCATCGACCATTTACAATAGGAAATTTTTTTAGAGATTGATGTGTGTATTCGATATGAAAGTCGATGATGCTCCATCCGTTCCAAATGTCCAAAGAAAGACATTCTCCTTTTTCTCACCACACTCACCAAATATGTTCAAATAATTCATTGTTATGTCTTCTTCTGTAAGTACCATTATCATTAACAGGTCGTAATATTTTCAGATCCTTAAGTTCTAATTTTCTCAATGGGCCTTTGTTTGTCATCTGTAAGCATTCTGCGGCATACAGTGCTGACGGCCTAATTACTGTGTTATGACGACAAAGTTTGACATTCCGGGACAAGCATACAAACGTCAGTGTAGTCAAATGTGTTTTGTTGCGTATTTTACTATTAAATTGAGACATGCCTCAGTGTGAGCAATGGATGGTCCTTGATTGTCTCATCTTCACTCGATCGCTCTTCTTCCGGTGTTCATATGTGCATCACTTGTTGTTTGAGTCTTCAGTCTATTGACTGATTTGATGCAGCGCTCCATGTCTCCCTGTCCTGAGCTATTTGTTTCATCTGTACATAGCTACCACATCTTACATCCGATGCAATCTGTTTAACCTTGGTCTGCAAATGTAGATTAATTTTGAGTAAAAGAATTTCGACATTGCTGTCAACATAATTCTACGCGTACCAATAGGTTTAATGTTTAATCACTTTTAACTTCCATACAGTACTAATAAATAGATTTCTTCCACAATTGGCACATAGGTTGGTTGGTTCTTAAGTTTAGGGGCTGCGACAACGCGGTCATGTAGCCCCGTGTACTTTGGGTGTGTGTAGAATCTGTCTGATAACCGGTGTTAATTGTGATGACTGTATTAGTGGGTGTTATCTGTTTTTTTTTTAAATTTAAGTACTGCAACTTAGAATTTTTCAAATAGTTCCTACTTTTGCCGCCAAGCGCCACCGTCAATGACTACTAGGCCAAGTTCAGAACTTAGCTACTAGATGCCACCGCAGTCGGCTCTTGGCAACGAACGTAGAAACCTAAGAGCGTTGTTTACATTCTTAACCTATCCAATTTAGCTTCACACAGGTGCAATTAGTGGAAGGTTCTTTAACATGCCATAAATCTATGACATGGGACCGCCGGCTTTACTTCCCCTCCGAAGGAAGGCATACTGAGGGATTTTTAACGCTCTTAAAAAATCTGACGGCTTTGGCCGGGTTTGAACCCGCTATCTTGGGCATAGAAGCTCAGCATGCTCCAATTGGCACATATATAGATCCTAATATTTCAATTTGAGTATCCCATATATGGCAGTATTGACAACATGATTCAATTAGGTACAGCATTCATTTCAGGTTCCGTATTGACCGTATTTACAATTTAAAACTTGAATTTTCCGCCAAATCAATACTTTTACTTATGTAAAAAATTATAGGTACATGTTTCGGGGACCCTACTGTCCCCTTCTTCAGCCCTCCTTTGTTACTACAAACATCGTGTCACATTCAACATCCCATAATAAAACAACAGAATACACAACATAAATTACACAACCACAACATATTAAAATTACTAGCTTAAAAATACACTTAAAATTCAATAAACAATCAAAGATAAAACTTGTGATGCACTTCGTATTTTTCAGTCCATCAGTTTAATTTTGAATTTGTGTCCTGGGACACATTAAAATATACTTAAGCACAGCATATGTTTTGTTCACTTCGTTTTCGAAGCATAAAATTCAATGTGATTAATCTATGGAGGAACTTGCTGATTTGACTGCATCTAAGATTAGCCTATTGTCATTTTTACATATGTTGTTTCAGGTAGAACATCAGGTATTATTGTGTCCTATTCTATGATACTTAACAACATGTTATAGTAGAATGACTGTTGTTATGAATGACAGTCCAATAGAATTGATGACGGTTAATTCAAGGCTTCTTATGATGGCAAGCTGACGGTCGACTGCTTCAATTAATAATTTCATTAAAATTGTACTGGTCCTGAAATGAATGAATTGCGTTTTAGAAATAAAATCCCAAAAACTAATATTATCAAAAACCGGACCTAAATGAAATATAAAGACTTAATAAGAACATATCAATCGAATGCCTCGTCTTATTCATGAAATACTAAATAGTTCCAAACAATCTGAAGAACAAAAACATCAGATAATGCCTTTTCCATAATCATGGAAAAACTTTCTTACGGAAATTAAAACATTACAAAGACTTACCGGACGTAAGTGGCCTAGTCATTATCACAGCCCTCAAAGAGGTCCACTTCAACTGAGCTACACCTTGCTATTGCCACAGCTGCTCGCTTGCAGTGAAACGGCTTGACGCGGCTGCGGGGAAAGGGAGGGGATGGGAGGGGAGGGTTAAGATATTGGATCGAACCGAGAGGGGAGTGTAATTGGTGTAACGAAACGAAATGTATGAGAGAATACCTAATGTGGCGGGGGTTGTGGGGGTGGTTTGCGTTGTTTATTATTTAAGTAATCTGCTATTGTATCAAACAATTCGTTGGTTTCAAAATTAATTTCGTTTAAATTATTGCATTCATTAGACCTCTGGGATGTATTGATATGGATGTTTTCTAAAATATTCATATAGCTGCCCTTAGACGCGTAATGCAAGATCGTGACGTCATTGTTTATGTCGGTGAACTTGTGTCCCGTTTCTTCCATGTGTGTAGCCATGGCTGAGAATTTCCTATGCTTAATGGCCGAAACATGCTCAGAATAACGAGTGCGTATGCTCCTACCTGTTTGTCCCGTGTAATTAGATTTGCAAGAACTGCATCTTAGTTCATACACGCCCGATTTCAAAAACTTATCACAGCTGTTAATTTTGTTCGAGTTGAAAAATTTATTGGAGTTAGAATTATTAGTTTTGAAGGCAATGTTCATTTTATACTTCTTGAGGATATTAGCTACTGTGTGTACACTTTGATCTATGTAGGTGAAAGTTGCAAACGTTTTCTTTTTTGAGTTCTCTCTGATTAATTTAGTTGTGGGTCTGAAAAATACGAAGTGCATCACAAGTTTTATCTTTGATTGTTTATTGAATTTTAAGTGTATTTTTAAGCTAGTAATTTTAATATGTTGTGGTTGTGTAATTTATGTTGTGTATTCTGTTGTTTTATTATGGGATGTTGAATGTGACACGATGTTTGTAGTAACAAAGGAGGGCTGAAGAAGGGGACAGTAGGGTCCCCGAAACATGTACCTATAATTTTTTACATAAGTAAAAGTATTGATTTGGCGGAAAATTCAAGTTTTAAATTGTAACATGATTCAATGCATGCGGCACACTATCTATTGGATCTCAACCAAATTTTGCATGTTCATTGCGTACCTTAAGAAATGGAACTAGGGGGATATATTCAGAGTCACCAGGTCTGCTAACTGTTGATATAAGAACCCCTTGGCACTACAGCCTATGAAGGGCCTAGACATACCAAGCGACCGCTGCCCAGCCATTTGGCCTGCTGTCGCTGGCTTAGGACCAGAATAGCGTATTTACAATGGTAATCCTATTAAGACACGCTATACTGGGCCTAAGCCAGGGTCTATTGAGGTGCGCGTGGTCAGCGCATCGAGTCCCCTCGGCCGGTAATCTTGGTTTTCGTGACCGGGGCGCTGCTTCACCGTCAGACAGCTACTAAATTGTCCTCACAAGGCTGAGTGCACCCCGTTCCAGCTCTCACATCAGTTTCTAAAATCCCTGACAGAGCCGGGAATCGAACCCAGGGCCTCCGGATGAGAGGCAGGCGCACTACCCCAACACTACGGGGCTGGCAACTGTTGATATATGCTCTTTATAATTTTGACCCATAGTCTCAGTAGATTAGAAAGTATGCAGGCGAACGTATCTAAATTCTGCAAACTTATAAAACACAATATTCCAGATTAAGTTTTGAGTAACTCACACATGGCAATGTTGCCAACTTGATTCTATGCATGCTGATAGGTTCAGTGTATAATTTCACGAAACATCCATACTAATGAATGGATTTCATCCAAATTTTGTATGTGCAGTGTATGTTTTAGGATATATCATCATGCTTAATATAAGAGTCAACAGGTCTACCAACTGTGTGTAATAATCTCTTTTCACCTCTAGATTCAATATCTCGGAATATGTGTACGGAACACTTCAAATCTAGGAAATTGCAAGTCCAAGATACTTTAGACATATTTAGAGTAAATCATCCTAGTTGGTGCTACCAACATAATCCTATGCTAGCGTGTAGGATTAACGTTTAACTGCATATAACTTCCTTACTAACAAATGGATTTCAACCAAATTTCGTATATGTAATGTATGTCTCAAGAGATATAACGCATACTTTTGGAGTCGTCAGGCCTACAAACTGTTGATAAATACTCTCCATAATTTTGAACCTTAGTCTCAATGTACGCAGGCAAACAGTTCAAAATTTGGCACATGTGTATAAACGATTAGTTAATTTCATCATTATTCTACATATATATGAATATAAGTCAATATCGGTATGAATCTTACATTTTAAGAAAAGTAGGCTCTTTAGTTCGCCGCGGAACTACTTGTTATATATTTGAAACTTTTATGCTATTATTGGTTGTTAACCCTCTTAGTGCCAAGCCATTTTCAATCATCATGCAGACTATTTGAAAAAAATCATAAATACCACTTTTTCAATGATGGAATCAGTATTTTTGCTTTGTTTTATAACCAATACCTCATTCCTTCATTCATTATGTTCGTAAAAGTAAATACTGCATCTAAACCTTTTTAATGGAGGTTATTCTGATAATTGTTCATTTTTTTTTTTTTACAAAATCAATTTTAAGTCTAAATTAAGGACACCTATGAGTCATATTCGAAAAAACACTATGTTTCCAGCTGTGTTAAGTTCTTAGATACATCTGTAGGGAGAAATCTTCAACAAGAAGAAAACGACTGCACCGCAATTTTGGCGGGAACGTGCATGATTGGCTGAGCGCTATGGGAGGGCGTGAATACAAACTCGAACCTATCGCGTAACAAACTTCGAAGGAAAAAAGTAGACACCACTCAGGCGAGCTTGAAACCTCACCTTTCCAACAGTATGCAATAATCACGGACATATGTCTACAGAAATCTACAAATATAAGATAAAGAGTGCGCTTTGGCACATTTGGCACGAGCAGCGAGAGCCGATCTGATCGGTGCGTGACACTGAGAGGGTTAATATACTAACCTGTATCATTCATTGTCTATCAGCATTGAAGCCATGGTAGGTTCGAGACCCACTTTCTTTCTCCTACAGGTCCTTTTATTAATTGACTAGTTTTCATCACCCATCGTTAAAGAGTACGTAGAGTGAAGGAAGTGGTCAAATTCCCATCACCGAAGAAAGGAAACAACAGTCCTACGACAGAAAAATGGAGTATAGCATTTCCTTCTAAATCGCTAACAGTGGACTAAATTACACTGATTTGATGCTCCTTGAAGATTTCGCTAACATTGGAATCTAGCACATACTTCGTCAAGAAAAATCCAGTCGAGTTAAGTTGCAATAAACATTAAGTAGCTGTAGACATTTTCAAAAAATGTTATTGGTTTTATGTCCCTTTTATCTCCTGAGGCTTTTAGTAGCCGGGGTGCCAGAATTTGATCCCAAAGGGCAATTTTAACATGCAAGTAAATCTACCGATATGGCTTCCTCGCATTTTCGCACCTTCAAATGCCAACTCACCACACCCAGATTCGATCCTACAACCTTGAGCAGAGTGGGCGAAAACGTTAATGCTAGTCATAGAGAGTGTAAGTAGCATGTGTACAGACTTGCTGTATTTCGCCCTATGGTATATCACTTAATGCATGATTGACACACGCGCATGTCAGCATAATTTGCTTCTTGCGTCATCTAGGAATCGACGAGTGATTTGCAGCAGTCTTCAAGTGCATTCCACGAAATCATGACTGAACCTACAGCTGCATTTCTAGGAATTTTAGAATCCACTTTGGTTCCGTATTGATGTATAGTATACTAGGGTAAAAACGCTATGCGTTGAGGAGATTCCGCCTAGTCAAATATTAATTCATAAAAAAAGGTATTAACTTACACGATCATTTTTGGTATATGTTTTGGGTGCATTACATTTTTTGCCCCTTCATCAGCCATTAATAGATGTACAGTTTATGTAATATTACGAAGACATGGATAAAAATAAACAAAATCACGAAGATTACATTAACATAACGTATTTACATTTTATTTAAAAATACTTGTGAGGCATGCATGTCAATAAAAACACATGTCAGATGTGCACGTCAATAAAAATTTCTTTTCTGTTAAATTTGCTTGCTGTATACTATAGTCGGAGCTATAGTAGCGGCTAAGTTCTGATGGGGACCCAGTCCTATGGGGTATAACATAGGCCCCTTGCTCTGGGTTACGAGTGAAGATCTCAACGACATCAAAGGCAGAGAAAGTGAACTTCGGTACGGCAGAGATGACGGAAGAGGCAGCCCTGTACTTGGGGATTAATACGAGTACACCTTGCTGCCTTGCAGGTTTGGCAGGGGACTACCAAAGGCTATGGAAGTAAACCCTAACAGAAAATCTTCCTCTGTGTTAGGCTTAGCAAGCCAACAGTTGGAAAACTTCAGATTGCCTTCAAGACAAATACTTCCCAGTAGGCCAAAACAAAAGCAATTTCACATACACTACAACAGTTATTAGGCAGAAACAATGATTATCTAAAATGTGTTATCATTACAGATTCAAAAGCAGCCATCCAAGTCATCTCGTCAAATTATAAGCCTCAAAATAAAGAACTGAAAGAAATTTCTTGTATGATAAAAACCCTTCAAAGACTCCACAAACAGATGTCATTTCAGTGGATCCCTTCTCATGTTGGAATAGCAGGTAATGAAGAGGCAGACAGATTAGCAAAAAAAAAGGTACCACACTACAACAACCTGTCAGTCAGACAGATTTTATGTCAGCAAAAAGGATTTTGAAAAATGCTATCAAAAACAGGTATGAAGAAAACAGCAGAAACCGAATTATGGAAGGACATTGATGTTAAATTGGATCAATATAAATTAACACCACGAAGAGAAGCTGTAGCCTTCTTCAGACTTAACACTGGCCACGACTGCCTTGCAGCTCATCTGAAACGAATCAACATCCTGAGGTCTGAAAAATGCACACTTTGTCACGAACCTGGAAGTAAAATGGATAAGGGGCACCTGCTACATTGCAACAAACTTGATGTGACTGCTAGAACTTCAGGAAACCTCACACAACTCTATTGGAATGCAAGAAAGCTGTTGGATTGGAATCCGGGCTAGCCATAAGAAACAACAATAACAAATAAGAGCCTCGGATCGAATTTCTCACGAAAAAGACGTCAGCATGGTGCGAATGATGGCTTGAAGCCTGATGATAGACCAGTTACCAACCAGAAAAAACACATATGCAAAATTGGGATGCTAAACATACTTACCCTGACCAGTAAAACTGAGGAACTAGTAGACCTCGTGGAAAGACGAAATTTGCTCATTTTGGGGTTGAGTGAAACTAAATGGAAAACATCTGGTATGAAAAATCTCTGACTAGATTATAAGCTTTACTGATTAGGAAATGAATTGGAATCAAGAAATGGGGTAGGTTTAATTCTTCATAAAGACGTGGATGCCTGTAGTCAGGTAGAATTCATTAATGACAGGATCATCAAATTGTCATTTAATTGGCATGGAGATAGCCTACATATTCAGTCATTCAGGTTTAAGCCCCTTACACTGGATGTTCAAAAGAGGAAAAACTAGAGTTCCAGAATAACTTGGAACAATATCTATACTGTAGAAACCTTCTTCTAATGGGAGATTTTAATGCTCAGGTTGGCACAGAAAGAACAGGATATGAAATCATTTTGGGCCCTTATAGTTTTGGGAATAGAAACATGGAAGGCGAACAACTTTCAGATCTGCTTTTAGAACAGCTTAATTGTGGATAACACTTGGTTCGTCCGAGGCTCGTTCCATCCTTGAAAGCATTTGGTTTCATCCACTATTGGCTTGCTGGGCCTATCGTAGCTTCACCAGAGCCCCGTTAGCCGTCACTTTTCAGGGTTCCTGTAGGACCTTCACAGCTACCGTAACGGTCCCGGGGCACACAAAGTCCCCACTGTACTTCTCCCCTACAGGCAAACCCCTACTTTGTGCCGTTGTCCATCTCCCACGGTGTGGACAAGGGGTTGGAAGAAGGGTGAGGTGGAGGAGATAGTGGATATGATGGAAAGAAGGAAGTTGGATTTATTGGGATTGGCAGAAACAAAGTGGAAAGGGGAAAGAAGGAGAGAACTGAGAAAAGGCTATAGACTGTACTGGAGTGGGAATGAAGAGGGAAAGAGGAATGGAGTGAGGGTAGTAGTACGAGATGGTTTAAAAGAAGAAGTGAAGAGAATAAGTGATAGGATGATGAAAGTAAAAGTAGCACTGAGGGGAGAGACCATGGAAATAGTACAAGTGTGTGCTCCACAGGTAGGCTGTGCCTCTGAAGAAGAGGAGGAGGAGGAGTTTGAAGAGGAAATGCAGAAGCAGTATGTGGGAGGACAAGTAGTAAGAAGAGGTGGAAGGAAACACCATGGTGGAATGAGAAGACAAAAGATATAGTAAAGGGAAAATAATAGAGCCTTCAGGAGGTGGTATCAAAATAGGACGGTAGAGGCGGAAGGATCCTACGGATTATGTTAGAATGGTGAACAAAAGGGGACAAGAGATATAAAATAGGGAAGAACTGAAGAAAATGTGGAAAGAATATTTTGAAGAACTTCTGAACCCAAATGGAAAAGATGATGAGGAGGAAGAAATCGGGGAAGAGGAAGAAGAACTGCAAACAGAAAAGGACTTAACATGGAAAGAAGTGGAAGATGCAGTGAGGAAGATGAAAGGAGGGAAGGCACCGGGTGTGGATGAGTTGAGTGTGGAGATGGTGAGAGCAGCAGGAGAGGTGGGGATACAATGGTTGTACCGAGTGATGAAGACAGCATGGAAGGAAAGGAAAACCCCAGAGGACTGGAAAAAGGGAATAATTGTCCCGATCTTCAAGAAAGGTAGTAGAACAGAATGCAGAAACTATCGGGGAATAACACTGATGAGTCATTGTGCAAAGATGTTTGACAAAGTTTTGGAAAAGAGAATTAGGATGAGGGAAGAACAACATGGCTTCAGAGCTGGAAGGTCTACAGTGGATTTGATTTTTGCTGTAAGGCAGTTACAAGAACAGCACTTTTTTTTTTTTTTAGCGTATGGCTTTTAGTGCCGGGAGTGTCCGAGGACATGTTCGGCTCGCCAGTTTTGTAGCTGCTTCGAGACGGACACCCAATGGGTGAGCTACAAGTACCGTTGGGGAGGGAAGGAGGGAAGTTGGAATGTAAGGACGAGGAGTTGGAAGGTAGCGGCTGTGGCCTATAGTTAGGGACCAACCCCGGCATTTGCCTGGAAGGAAGATGGGAAACCACAGAAGACCATCTTCAAGGTTGCCGGCGGGGGGATTCGAACCTCCTCGCCTCCCGGATGTGAGCGACTGCCATCAGTCATGCCGTAAACACCACGGCTAACTCACCCGGTTAGCACTATGAGTATGGAACAGATCTACTGATGGCCTTCCTGGACATTGAGAAAGCATATGATAGTGTATGCAGAAACAAAGTATAGAAGTCCCTGGAGGATAGAGGAGTAGAAAAATGGACTATAAGGAGGATAAAGGAGATGTACAAGGGAAGAGTGAGCTGTGTGAAAGTGGGAGGAGAGAGATCGGATTGGTTGGAACAGAGAAATGGCCTGAAACAAGGAAGTGCACTGTCACCGTTACTTTTCATTGTGGTGATGGATGACATAATGACCTGAGTGTCACAAGTAATTGGGGAAGGAAAGATGAAAGCAATGGTGTTTGGGGATGATTTGGGAAACAAGGAGGAGGAAGTACAGGAGCAGTTGGACGTTTGGGAAGGAATAATACAAGGATATGGGATGAAATTTAGCATAAATAAGAGTGAGATGGTGATCACAACAAGGAAGAAGGAAAGAACCACAACGGGAATAACAATTGGTGGAGAACAGCTGAAGAAAGTGGAGAGTTTCAAGTATCTGGGAAGCCTGATACAAGATAATGGAAGAAACGATAGAGAAATAAATGAGCGGGGGAGACAAGCAGAAGCATTCCGGAGGAGTGTGAGAAGCATGTTATGGAGCAAGGATGTCCCTCAGAACAGCAAAAAGATCATATATCGGACGTACTACGCCCCTATCCTGACGTATGCTTCGGAGACCTGGGTTATGAAAGGAAGGGAGGAGAGCAAAATACAGGCCAGTGAGATGAGGTTCTTGAGAAGCAGTATTGGAGCTACAAAGATGGGCAGAATAAGAAATGAGAGGACCAGAGATAAATGAAGGAGGAACCATTACAGGATGGTATAGATACATCTAGACTTAGATGGTATGGACATGTAAAACGAATGAAGGAGAAGAGGATACCCAGGAGGATACACGAGACAAAGTGGAAAGGAAAGAGACCGGTGGCTGAAGGGGGTGGAAGAAAGTGTGAAAAAGAGAGGAGAAGACTGGACAAGGGTGGAGGCTGAGAGATAGTGGGAAGACAGAAGACATTGGAGAGGCTTGTGTTCCAAACAGACCCGGCCAGTGGCTGGAAACTGTGCATGATGATGATGATGACTTGGTTCGAAAAAAGGGACTCTCACAAGATTACACGGTATAGCTGGGATGAAAGAAGTGGTACAATGATCGATTACATCTTATCAGATCAGGAGGTATAGAGGAATCTGAATAATGTGAAAGTCACACCAAGTGAGAGTATGGGTGGAGATCACAGACTCTTAGTAGCCGAACTAAGAAAGATAAGATTCAAGAGAGTTCAAAATAAAAGAATACCAAGAATAAAAACATGGCATCTATCTGAACAAAGTGTCGAGGAAAAATTGACTACCATTATTCGTATAAGGATTCGTCACAATGATGTTAAGTCTGCCAACAAAGAATGGGATATACTTGAGGAGACTATTGTTAACACAGCTGCGAAGGTCTGTGGACGGCAGAATCAATTCAGGAAACCAAAGCACAGTGGGTCAAAATCGAAATCTAGGAGGACCAGATTTTCAGGAGAGATTGAAGCAACAAATCCCAGTTACTGAAGTGGAAAACATAGAAGAGGAATGGTCCCACTTTAAAAAGGCATTGAGTGCTTGTGGTGGGACGTCAACAAGAGTGAAAGAGAAGGAGACACCGTGGTGGAATGAGGAAGTGAGGAAAGCAGTGAAAGAAAAGAAGTCTGCATGGAAAGAATGGAACCGAGATCAAACAGAAGAAAGCAAAAGGAAGCAAACGGAGGTGTAAGAAAGTGGTAGGAGAAGAAAAGAAGAAAAATTGGGAAGAATTTACACGAAGAATGGAAACAGATGTAAGTGGCAGTAAAAGGATGCTGTATGGGCTTCTAAGAAGTAAGAGGAAAGAAAGAGTTACTACAAAGCTAGTGAAAAAGGAAGATGGAGAGTTGTTAACACACCCAGAAGAGATAAAAGGACGATGGAAGGAGTATTTCGATAAGCTATTGAATGTGAGCAATTGTACTGGTGAGATGGAAGTGACACAACCTGACGACTCTATAACAGAAGATGATATAACAATGCTGGAGGTGGAATTAGCAGTACAGAAAATGAAGATGGGAAAAGCAACAGGAGTGGATGAAATCAGTGTAGAAATGATAAAGGCTGCTGGACCTGTTGGTATGCAATGGTTGTATCGACTGCTAAAGTGTGTGTGGAAACGGAAATGTGTACCAGAAGACTGGGAGAAAGGGCTAATAATACCAGTGTTCAAGAAGGGGGACAGGAAGGTGTGTGATAACTATAGAGGAATTACCCTCATATCACAGATAGTAAAAATACTGGAAAGGATATTAGAAAGAAGAATGAGAAGAAAGGTGGAAGGAGAGTTGCAAGAGGAACAGTATGGCTTCAGGAGTGGAAGATCCACAGTGGACCCAATCTTTAGCTTGAGGCAGGTGATGGAAAAGAACTGGGAATATGGAGAGGATTTGATCATGACTTTCATAGATCTAGAAAAGGCAAATGATAGTGTCCCCAGAGAGAAGGTATGGGAAACCATGGTTAAGAAGAGACTGGGAAGAGAAATGTTGGAAATGGTGCAAGCAATGTACAACAACTGTGTTAGCAGGGTACTGACCCCAGTTGGAAAGACAGATTGGTTTAGGAACAAGACTGGACTAAGGCAGGGGAGTGTGCTGTCACCTCTCTTGTTCATAATGGTGATGGATGAAATTGTAAAGGAAACAAAGGAAGCATATGGACATAAAGAAATGAAGTTACTGTTATTTGCAGATGATACTGTGGTCTGGGGAAGGAACACCGAAGAAGTGCAAAAACAACTAGATGCACTGAACGAAAATATTCAGAAGTACAGCCTGAAAATCAGTATAGAGAAAAGCAAGACCATGGTGATGACAAGAGGGGAAAGACAAGGAAAGGGCACTGTGAAAATTGGAAGTCAGAGTTTGGAAATTGTGGACACGTTCAAATACCTAGGAAGTGAATTGATGCAAACTGGTAGGTTGGACATGGAGATTGGCAGGAGAGTACAGCAGAGCAATGCATTCTATCAAAGTGTAAGTAAACTTGTTTGGGATAAGGAAGTACCAAGGAAAAGCAAGGAGGTAATGTATAAAGTGTACTATGTTCCCATATTAACTTATGCAGCTGAGACTTGGACCCTGACAAGCAGGCAAGAGAGTAGAATCCAAGCCAGTGAAATGAAATTCCTAAGAAGTATGATAGGAAAGACAAGAAAAGACAGAGTGAGGAATGAAGATGTTAGGAAGGAAGTTGGGATGGGAAAACTAAATGAGAGAATTGAGAAGAATAAACTAAGGTGGTTTGGACATGTAAAGAGGATGGAGGAAAATAGAATACCAAGACAGATGCTGGAGGCGAAGTGCAAGGGTAAGAGAGCAAGAGGAAGACCTAGAACAAGGTGGATTGATTCAGTGAAGAACAGCATAAGAAAAAGAAATCTGGACTGGGACAAGATCGTGGAGGAAAAATTGTGGAAGGATACAGGAAAGTGGAGAAGTGCCATAAATACCCCGACCCGGCAGGAGCTGGATAAGGGGAAATGATGATGATGAATTAAAAAATCAAAATTTATTACTTCTACAGCATTCTCATATAATTACCGCTCACTATTCTGGGATATAAACGCATCTTAGTGTAAATCTGTCACCACTGTTCGAGCAGTCTGAATTGGAGGGTGAATGTAAGTGGTTGTGGTTTGGTTGACTTTGTGGTTAGTGTGATGCTTTAAAATGGAACATGCAGCTGAAGGTATGATCTTTGTAACGTGTTTCAGTTATTAATGGGCGTAATTGTTGTGTAATTTTAGCTATATTTGCTTTTTATAATATTTAACTATTATTTTTTCATTTCATTTTCACTTAGATTTTTAGTATGTCACGTCACTTTGCGTCACTTACTACTTAATGTTAAAATATAGATAGTCTTGTAGTTTACGCCTGTTATAAGATTTTTTGCATCTTTTTGCAACTTACTTAGTTATTTTACGTTTTAGAAGATGCCGCGCAACCAGTTCTCACACGTTTACAAATGTTTGAAGCACTGGGTTCGACAATTATGTCAAAAGTGGAACTTTGTGACTTTGTTAAAAGTAAATTAGGGGTAGAAAATAGTTCTGAATAGATAACTGAATGCTCTATCCAACTCCTAGTCATAGACAATTTATTGCATGTGTAGACGTAGCTTAAAAAAGGTCTTAACTGCTGTTTATTATGAAGTAAACAAATTATATACGTTGCTTTCACTCTAAATTCATGATTAAAACGTAAAAATAATTTTGTGCCCCTAGATTTCGATTTTGACCCACTGTGCAAAGGAAACCACACGGTGGAACGATGATGTAAGAACAGCTATCACAAATAGGAATAGTGCAAGAACAGCTTTGTACAAAGCAAGGTTAAATGGCAACCCAAGTGAAATAGAAGAGAAATTAGTTGTTTATCGAGAATAGAGGCTATTGGCCAAAGAATTGTCACAACCGAAATGTAAGGAAGATCTTGCAAGGAAATTGGGTCAGGATGGAAGTAAAAAGCTGTTGTAGAGTATGATCTGAAACCAGAGAAGGAATTATGAAACCATCAGAGCAGTTGAGCAGCCAAATGGACAGATTACATGAAATGTAACAGCTATAGTACAGGAGTTCCGGCAACATTTTGACATATTGTTAAACAGAAATGATAAGACCAATGACAATGATCCTTGAGTTACCGGAAGCAGTGGTCCTACTACAGAGACATTAACCTGGCTCGATGGGGAAACTGCCGTAAATAAAATGAAATGTAACAAGTCACCTGGATTAGATGAATTCAACATTGATATGGTCAAAATACTTGGAGAAATTGGAATACATTGGATGTATAGAGTTTTGAGGAAGGTGTGCGAAGACGATCAGATTCCCAATGATTGGAAACTTGAAGTGATCATTCTATTGTTTAAAAAAGGAGACAGAAAACAGTGTGCCAATTACAGAGGAATTACTCTGCTCTCTCATGGCTTGAAAATTGATGAGTCCATTCTTGAAAACAAAATAAGGAAACATGTAAAGCCTAAATTAGAAGAACAACATGGATTCAGACCAGGCAGATCAACTACTGACCTTATTTTTGCGATCAGAATACTCTTTGAGAAATACTGGGAGAAGAATAAGAGGATTGTTGCTGTTTTTCTTGATGTAGAAAAGGCATATGACCATATACCACGGAAACATATTTGGGAAAGCTTGAAGCGAAAGGATGTGTCAGACATCTCTACCAGGAGACAAGGAGCTGTGTTCAAGTCCAAACCAACAGATCAGAGTGGTTTGAAACCAAGAGTGGTGTTCAACAAGGTAGTTGTCTATCCCCACTACTCCTTATTAATATTATGGATGAGGTAATAAATACTGTAAATAAGATAGATAAAACACCAAATGCATTAGTCTTTGCCTATGACGTCATGTTATGGGGCGAGACTGAAACGGAAATACAAACGAAGCTAGATCTTTGGAAGTCAGAGTTCGATAAGAAGGGACTAAGCATCACCCGACAGACAGTTGGCTTGGTAACGAGTAGAAAACCCGAAGAAATCCATCTCAGACTCGGAGATGACAGTATAAATATTATTGATAATTTTAATTTGGGCAGCTATGTATCTGCAGATAACACCATTACACATGAAATCAGGAATAGAGTACATACGGCATTACATTTCTATCGCTCTGTATGCAATTTACTGTGGGATGAATCCTTTACTTTAACATCCAAAATCACACTTTACAAAACCAATCTCATGCCAATATTGACTCATGGACTTGAAGCAGCCACTTTAACAGCACCTGACAGTAGCAGACTTCAAGCAGTTGAAATGAACTTCCTCCGATCTCGTCTCCAGAAGACATAAAATACGAAATGAGAAAATTAGGCAATGGCTCAATATGGATAGTAGTCTGCTTGACACACTAGAACTATCTAGGTTGAAATGGTAAAGAGAATGGCCCCTGACAGAACACCAAAATTATATTTTGATCTGGTCATCCTAGGTAAGAGACCGCGGGGAAGGCCTCGAGATATTTGGGAGAAGCAAATTTAGAGAGACTTGGCCAAGAGGGATGCAGATTGGCAGAAATTGTGGATAATCTTTAAAATTCAATTAGGTCTAAAGAACAGATACTATTTTTCCTTGCCTGTGAATAGGCTGGAAAAATAATTTTATTCCATGCTATTGGTATGAATATTAGAATATCTTCTCGTATTTGCCCTTGTGTCGTCGTGGTTGGTACTCCTTCTTGGTGCTTGAATATAAAATACACTTTGATTGGTGTTTTATTCCATTTCCTCGTTTCCTTCATTCTTTGCAGCTACCATAAATGAATACTTCAATTGGATGAGTTTCTATTCGAAATTCCCATTGGATGCCTTTGCATGAATGCGAAGTTAATGCATTGTTCTGGTGAATAGAATTGGTGTTCCTGGAAGTTCTAATGTTGCTCGCTGGTGCTGGAGCTGTGGACTCCTCCTCTTAACCCCCCCACCTTTCCATTACATGAATAATAATTTGTACCCTAGCTTTATTTTAGGGATGTTTTCTCCTTACGTTCGAATTTTCATGCCATTTGCTCGAGTAGATGTCAACCCATAGCAATAACTTTCTTCGGCTTTTCCCAATTAATTGGGGTCGCCGGAGCCAACCAGGCTCATTTTGGATTTAAGGCCGGATGCCCTTCCTGACGCCACGTGATTTTTTTCAGGTGAAAATTCCACCCCGCTGTCTCCGGGATTCGAACCTCAGCCATCCGGGTGAAAGACGAACAGCTAAGCTACTGAGGTCATGTTTGGTCATTAACATCATCATCATCTGGGTATTCTTCCGTCGGGCCGGGTAGGATTTTTATGGACAAAATGCCTCCATCGGTTCCTGTTATAATTGGTAGGAGGAAAGATTTGAATATTGTCTGGCTTCTACGGGGACTGTTTTGTCCCACACTAGGTTTCGTACCTGATAGAAGAACGTGGAACCTTTTGTCACTCGGTTCTGGATATCCAATTTAACACTCCCCTGGTTCGATACAATACTTCCAAGATAACTGAAGCTTTCTACACATTCAATTCTCTCTCCAAGTTTTTGATCACATTCTCGGGGTGTTCTACTCAATTCCATTGCTACTGTTTTCTTCTTAGTCACAGTTAATTTATACTCTTTAAATTTCTTGACCAAGCAATCTAATTAACATAATTAGCTGGGATATATACAAAGTTTGCGCCAAAAATAAAAAATGTTCAGACAGAAACCTTACTTTATTTTTACTGCACTATTGCAATAAAGTGACTCCAAAATGTTCCCATAATTAGTGATCCTGGATATTTAGTAAATCAAAAAATAAAATAACAGTGGAAAAAAAACACAATATTGGGCGGCGTTGAAAGCAGTAAATAAAATACATTTACAGATTTATTTCACATAAAATTCTGATCATATTTAATGATTTGGCTTGTTTAAAATGCACTTAATTCTGTACACAACTTACACATTTTATGGACAATTTTAGAAAGATAAGTAGGCTACACATAAATACAGTAAGTCATCATCTTGCACAGTTTCCAGCTACTGGCCGGGTCTGTTTGGAACACAAGCCTCTCCAACGTCTTCCCACCATCTCTCAGCCTCCACCCTTGTCCAGTCTTCTCCTCTCTTCTTCACGCTTTCTTCCTCCCGTCTCTCGGTCTCTTTCCTTCCCACTTCGTCTCGTGTATCTTCCTGGGTATCCTCTTCTCCTCCATTCGTTTTACATGTCCATACCATCTAAGTCTAGATTTCTCTATACCATCATGTAATGGTTCCTCCTTCATTAATTCTCTGGTCCTCTCATTTCTTATTCTGTCCATCTTTGTAGCTCCAATACTGCTTCTCAAGAACCTCATCTCACTGGCCTGTATTTTGCTCTTCTCCCTTCCTTTCATTACCCAGGTCTCCGAGGCATACGTCAGGATAGGGACATAGTACGTCCGATATATGAACTTTTTGCTGTTCTGAGGGACATCCTTGCTAACATGCTTCTCACACTCCTCCGGAATGCTTCTGCCTGTCTCCCCCGTTCATTTATTTCTCTATCGTTTCTTCCATTATCTTGTATCAGGCTTCCCAGATACTTGAAACTCTCCACTTTCCTCAGCTGTTCTCCACCAATTGTTATTCCCTTTGTGGTTCTTTCCTTCTTCCTTGTTGTGATCACCATCTCACTCTTATTTATGCTAAATTTCATCCCATATCCTTGTATTATTCCCTCCCACACCTCCAACTGTTCCTGTACCTCCTCCTCCTCGTTTCCCCAAATCATCAAATCATCTGCAAACACCATTACTTTCATCTTTCCTTCCCCATTACTTGTGCCACTCGGGTCATTATGTCATCCATCACCAGGCCGTTTCTCTGTTCCAACCAGTCCGATCTCTCTCCTCCCACTTTCACAAAGCTCACGCTTCCCTTGTACATCTCCTTTATCCTTCTTATAGTCCATTTTTCTACTCCTCTATCCTCCAGGGACTTCCATACTTTGTTTCTGCATACACTATCATATGCTTTCTCAATGTCCAGGAAGGCCATCAGTAGATCTGTTCCACTGTGGACCTTCCTGCTCTGAAGCCATGTTGTTCTTCCCTCATCCCTCCTTCTATCCTTGTCCTAATTCTCCTTTCCAAAACTTTCTCCAACATCTTTGCACAATGACTCATCAGTGTTATTCCCGATAGTTTCTGCATTCTGTTCTACTACCTTTCTTGAAGATCGGGACAATTATTCCCTTTTTCCATTCCTCTGGGGTCTTCCTTTCCTTCAATGCTGTCTTCATCACTCGGTACAACCATTGTATTCCCACCCTCTCCTGCTGCTCTCACCATCTCCAAACTCAACTCATCCATACCCGGTGCCTTCCCTCCTTTCATCTTCCTCACTGCATCTTCCACTTCTTTCCATGTTAAGTCCTTTTCTGCTTGCAGTCCATCTTCCTCTTCCCAGATTTCTTCCTCCTCGCCGTGGTTTCCATTTGGGTTCAGAAGTTCTTCAAAATATTCTTTCCACATTTTCTTCAGTTCTTCCCTATTTTCTATCTCTTGTCCCCTTTTGTTCACAATTCTAAAATAATCCGTAGGATCCTTCCGCCTCTTATTTTTTACCATCCCATACAGGACCTTTTTTGTACCTTCACTATCCTCCATCATCTTTGTTCACTCTTCCATCCACTTTCCTCTCTCCTCAGCCACTACTCTCTTTGCCTCCTTCTTTCTTTCCTGGTACTCTTCCCTTGTCTCTACCGTCCTATTTTGATACCACCTCCTAAAGGCTCTATTCTTTTCCCTTACTATATCTTTTGTCTTCTCATTCCACCATGGTGTTTCCTTCCACCTCTTCTTACTACTTGTCCTCCCACATACTGCTTCTGCTGCACCTACTAGTGTCTTCTTAAATCGAGCCCATTCCTCTTCCTCCCCTCTTTCTTCATTTGTTGGAATTCCTTCCTTTACCATTTTGAGGTACTCTACCCTTCTATCTCCTTCTTTCAGTTTCCATATCCTTATACGTCGTTCCTGGTTCTCAGTCCCTTTCTTCTCCTTAGTCCCTCTCAGGTTCATTACCAGCAATCGATGGTCGCTATCCAGGTTCTCCGATGGTATAACCTTGATGTCCGTGATGTTCTTATTTAATTCTTTCTCATACAGTATAAAGTCAACCACCGACTTCCTGGTCAAGTCATCACTGTACCATGTGAATGTGTGGCTCTCTCTTTTCTTGAACCAGGAGTTTCCAACCAGCAGGCTGTTCCTTTGGCAGAAGTCCAACAGTCTCTTTCCCTCCTCATTTCTTCTGCCCCAACCCTCTGGTCCAAGCACACTCTCATACCCTTGTCTTTCTCTTCCTACATGGGCATTCAGATCCCCCATAACAATCATATTCCTTCCTACCAGCTGCTTCTGCAATTCCTCCTTCTCTTCAGAGGCGCAGCCTACCTGTGGAGCATACACTTGCACTATTTCTACGGTCTCTCCTCTCAGTGCTACTTTCACTTTCATCATCCTAGCACTTACTCTCTTCACTTCTTCTTTTAAACCATCTCGTACTACTACTCCCACTCTATTCCTCTTTCCCCCTTCATTCCCACTCCAGTGCAGTCTATAGCCCTTTCTCAGTTCCCTCCTTCCTTCCCCTTTCCACTTTGTTTCTGCCAATCCCAATAAATCCAACTTCCTTCTTTTCATCATATCCACTATCTCCTCCACCTTCCCCGTTCTTAAGTTTAAAGTTCCAAATCTTAGTCCATGAACACAGCTAGGTCGTCGTCCATTGTATCCGTCCTGTCCGAGGCCTGTTCCCTTCTTGAAAGCAAAAGTCTTATCCACTACAGTAAGTAATGAATATTGAATACCAAATTAATTGTTTCAGCTATTAGGTGGTGGTGTGTACAAGAATTTATGATTACCCAGAGGTTGCTCTGCTCTTGACATTGCAGCTTTCACAGCAGAAAAGGGAGAAGCATCGCAATCTGTGCCATGTTTGGCTGTTTAGATTCCCGTAGTCCTCTCGCTTGGAGAAGGGAAAATAACATGATGTTATGCAAATCACACCGCTTGCTCCACAACATGCTCCACACAGATTTTAAAAAGAAAACTAATTTTTATTTTACAAAGAGTTCATATATTTGCTAATGAATGTATACAATATTCAACTCCAGCGATAGTGAGCATAGGCACGGTTTGCTTCACACTGTCTGTGCAGATCCTGCTTCTTCTTGACAACGCGCCCCTGGAACAAGAGAACATGATGATATGCTAAATAATATTAAAAAAAAAAAATCCATACTTAAGGGTGGTCCAGCTAACTTGGACACTAATGATTTAAGATAGTGAAATAAGGTTATCATGAAGTGATCGTTTGTAAGGGGTCTACTACCGTATTTCTTGGCATAATTGTCGCATATTTTTAGCCTAAAATTTGTAGAAGAAAAGTAGGGTGCAAGGATTATGCCATGAATACTATAACTTTAAAGAAGGAAAAAAACGCTATGTTTTATAATTAATTATTTCTTGATCCAGTGTTATCACATTCGACTTCACGCTAGCTAAATGCCAAACTACTTGCTCCATTACATACAATCACTAAGCAAAAACCTCATTTCAATATCTTGCACCATTGAGGGCATTTTGGGGGTGACCGTGTTAGGCAATGTCCATTTTCAAAGTAATATTCCCAAAAATGACACCGACATATTTTTCTGCAAGTTTTAGGAACACTTTAAATGGAGTACATATCTGTCAAGGTTGTGGTATGTTATCTGAGTGCTAAATGTTGAACATAGTGTACTAACACATCACAGCCACACTGATCTTGATCTAACGACTTTCTCCCAAAATAATAAGTCATTGGACAAGAACATAGGGACAGAAATACTATGACAAGACAGGTGCAGAAGGAGCGAGAGATAAAATAAGTTATGGACATGGAAAATCTCCACAGACCAATCCAATGGAATAATTCTCCACAAGCTCATGGTCTCATCAGGGAGCAGGAACCACTGTTTTCAGCGACCTACATCTGGTCACCAAGTATGGATCAAGTCTGGAGAAGGTATTGAGATTGTGACATTTTTATGATAAGAGTGCTCAGGTGTTGAAATATTGAACTAGGTGTTTGTAAGTGCTTATCTGTGGAGTCAAGGAGAAGAGGATCCAACACTAGGGTGATGTCATATCATTAGAAGGCAGAGAGGAAGATATGAAAAGTAGTAAGCTGGAGATTGTTGTTGATAGTAGGTAACAAAGAAATAAAAAAGCAGGATTGGATAATATATGAAGTAATGTGGTCTTATAAAAATACTGGAAGTGAATATATATTATATAAAGGTGTCTAGACTGCTTCTTGATGATAATCCCATCAATCTTCTCACAAAGAAGAGTTCTTATAATAAAGAAAACTTGTCCTGTATGGGATGGTGAAAGATAAGAGGCGGAAGGATCCTACGGATTATGTTAGAATGGTGAACAAAAGGGGACAAGAGATAGAAAATAGGGAAGAACTGAAGAAAATGTGGAAAGAATATTTTGAAGAACTTCTGAACCCAAATGGAAAAGATGGTGAGGAGGAAGAAATCGGGGAAGAGGAAGATGAACTGCAAACAGAAAAGGACTTAACATGGAAAGAAGTGGAAGATGCAGTGAACAAGATGAAAGGAGGGAAGGCACCGGGTGTGGATGAGTTGAGTGTGGAGATGGTGAGAGCAGCAGGAGAGGTGGGGATACAGTGGCTGTACCGAGTGATGAGGACAGCATGGAAGGAAAGGAAGACCCCAGAGGACTGGAAAAAAGGAATCATTGTCCCGATCTTCAAGAAAGGTAGTAGAACAGATTGCAGAAACTATCGGGGAATAACACTGATGAGTCATTGTGCAAAGATCTTCGAGAAAGTTTTGGAAAAGAGAATTAGGACAAGGATAGAAGGAGGGATGAGGGAAGAACAACATGGCTTCAGAGCAGGAAGGTCCACAGTGGATTTGATTTTTGCTGTAAGGCAGTTACAAGAACAGCACTATGAATATGGAACAGATCTACTGATGGCCTTCCTGGACATTGAGAAAGCATATGACAGTGTATGCAGAAACAAAGTATGGAAGTCCCTGGAGGATAGAGGAGTAGAGAAATGGACTATAAAGAGGATAAAGGAGATGTACAAGGAAAGTGGGAGGAGAGAGATCTGACTGGTTGGAACAAAGAAACGGCCTGAAACAAGGAAGTGCACTGTCACCGTTACTTTTCATTGTGGTGATGGATGACATAATGACCCGAGTGGCACAAGTAATTGGGGACGGAAAGATGAAAGCAATGGTGTTTGCAGATGATTTGATGATTTGGGGAAACAAGGAGGAGGAGGTACAGGAACAGTTGGACGTGTGGGAAGGAGTAATACAAGGATATGGGATGAAATTTAGCATAAATAAGAGTGAGATGGTGATCACAACAAGGAAGAAGGAAAGAACCACAACGGGAATAACAATTGGTGGGGAACAGCTGAAGAAAGTGGAGAGTTTTAAGTATCTGGGAAGCCTGATACAAGATAATGGAAGAAACGATAGAGAAATAAATGAGCGGGGGAGGCAGGCAGAAGCATTTCGGAGGAGTGTGAGAAGCATGTTATGGAGCAAGGATGTCCCTCAGAACAGCAAAAAGATCATATATCGGACGTACTATGTCCCTATCCTGACGTATGCCTCGGAGACCTGGGTTATGAAAGGAAGGGAGAGGAGCAAAATACAGGCCAGTGAGATGAGGTTCTTGAGAAGCAGTATTGGAGCTACAAAGATGGACAGAATAAGAAATGAGAGGACCAGAGAATTAATGAAGGAGGAACCATTACAGGATGGTATAGAGAAATCTAGACTTAGATGGTATGGACATGTAAAACGAATGGAGGAGAAGAGGATACCCAGGAGAGTACATGAGACGAAGTGGGAAGGAAAGAGACCGAGGGGAAGACCGAGAGACAGGTGGCTGAAGGGGGTGGAAGAAAGCGTGAAGAAGAGAGGAGAAGACTGGACAAGGGTGGAGGCTGAGAGATGGTGGGAAGACAGAAGACGTTGGAGAGGCTTGTGTTCCAAACAGACCCGGCCAGTGGCTGGAAACTGTGCAAGATGATGATGATGATCATAATATGACAACTGAACCGTAAGTAATATTCTCGGTAAATGCTTGTTTATTGCAGTGAATATCAAAACTACATCCCAAACTGATTGTATCCGGGTTGGTATATATTTTACCCTACACCCTGATTTTATTGAGAACTCGTGTTAATCTTGTTTTGAACTTTAGTTTATTACTCTAATACATTTGTATTTGAGTTGGCGCCCAACGGGATTTCTCTATTTTATATTCTGCTTGCTGAGGGGACTCTTCAGGGTAGGATACAGAGAAAGCTACTTAGTAGAAAACATTACAATTGGCACCTTAACATGGGACTCGAGAACCAGGATGCATCAATGTGGGAGTAGGAGTGTGTGACTTGTGCAAGTGTTATTGAGGGATAGGTTATGGTGTACATATTTACATGGATGATGAACGAATGAGAATGATGAATGGGAATGGAGCGAGTTGAAGCAGGATGGAGATGAATGGAGAAAAAGTGGTGGTGTGCATGTTGGAGAGTGATGGGAATGAGACTGGCAGTAGTGTGATGGAAAGAGAGATGACTGATGTACTAGTACAGGATGTTGTAAGGCCAGTACAGGATGTGTTAATGCCGGTGCAGGATATCCTAAATATGTTAAGGGAAATGAACAAAAAAATTGATAAGAATAATAGGGGGTTGAGTAAGAAATTGGATAAAGTAATGCATGTTAGTGAGGAGTTGGATAGGAAGTATGGATTGTTACAGCAGAGTATTGAGGGGGTGAGACAGGAAATTAGAGGTGAGGTAAGGAGTATGGTGGAGGAAAAGGCGGAAGCAATTATAAAACAAGTAGATCAGAAAATTATGAAAATTGAAATGAAGATACCAGAGAAATTAAATGATATGACTAGAGAAGCAGATAATAAATTGGAAAGGGTACAGGAACATATTCTAGAGAAAATTGAGAGGGTTGAAGGGGCGACTGGTGAGAGGATATTAGATAGGGAAGTGAGATTAAGGTCTCAAATAAAACATGAAAATGGACAAGAGAGGGAAGAAGGTGAAGGAGGACGTCAAATGGAGGAAGAGAACGAAACTGAGGACAGGGAAGAAGATGAGATAGAGGGCAAGGTAGAAGAGAAAGGAGAAACGTATAACAGAGAAGGTGAAATGGAAGAAAGTAAGAAAGTATGTGAGATGGAAGAGACTGAAGAAGAGAAAGGAGAAGCAAAAGAGGTTAAAGATGAGGATGAAAGTGCAGGAGTGAATCATGATGACAACAAAATGGAAAAAAATGAGGTGAAGGATCAGAAGAATAATAATAAGAAAATGAGGAAGGGAAGAAGAGAGGTATGGTGGATGTGGAAGATGAGGAGTACAAGGTATGGAATGACATGGCGGATGAAGAGAAAGACGAGATGGAAGGCAGAGAAAGAAAGAAGAATGGAGACGAAGGAGAAACAGAAGAAAAGGAAGAAGGGAAGGAGACAGGAACGGTGGAGATGGATGATAAGGAGCACAAGGTATGGAATGACATGGCGGATGAAGAGAAAGACGAGATGGAAGGCAGAGAAAGAATGGAGACGAAGGAGAAACAGAAGAAAAGGAAGAAGGGAAGGAGATAGGAACGGTGGAGATGGAAGATGAGGAGTACAAAGTACGGAATTACATGGTGGATGAAGAGAAAGACGAGATGGAAAGCAAAAAAAAGAACGGAGACGGAGAAAAGGAAGCACGAGAAAAGGAGACAGGAAGAATATGTACATCTATGCCTGGCATTTAGAGATAGGTATTTTGAATGCAGAGTTTATGATTTAGTAATAATAATATCGTATGGCCTCGGGTGCCTGGTGCAAGCTTTGTTAATTGACACCCAGAGAGAGGGTAGCTTGCATGTCGAATTTCGTCGTTCCTTTGAACGCTATGAAAGTCAAGGAGGTTAGATATCGAAACTCCTTGACACTACAGCGCTTTCAAGTAGAGAATGGAGGAACTTTGTGTTGGTGGAAAATCCTGAGATTAATTTTGCCATTGAACACGGCCTACTGAATTCAAATGGGTTCTTTAACATGCCAACAACGTAAGACATGAGTATCGTGATTTTTGTCGCCTTAAAAAATCACTTACCATGGCCAGGGGCGAACCTGCAATCTTGGGGTTGGTAGTCCGACACTAGAAACACTCACCCACCGTGGCAAGCAATATGATTTAGTTAATTATATTCATGTATATTCTTATGTGTGTAAGAAGTGTGTATGTGGTGGATGTATATTTGGAATTAAATGTGTAGGGGGCGTTACGCGACTTCGATATTATTATGATTCATGTTTTTGAGGCATATTATGTCTATGTTGTGATCTATCTTAGGATATATTTGCACAAGGTACATTTGTTGGTTTGCTGTAATGTACATAACTTTTAGCGAGAATGTTATTTAATTTTCTTTCTTATTTTGTGTCAATACATTGATTTTGATTCATCTCTTAACTGTAATTTGAACTCTGTTTTTGTATCTAATTGTTTGATTTTGTACTGTAAATTTGTTTAATCGAGATATGATTTCTAAGTTTTTGGATTCGAGAAGTCTAAATGGAGAAATGAAGATTGGTTATCATAGACAAGTGTGAATCTGTATCAGAGCAACGGATGTGGCATCTGTATTTCAATTACAAAATACATGATGGAAATTATATACACCAGTTTTGTGGAATGTACTATATAGGTTGGCATCTACAGAAGTGTAGCTTATCAAGAAAAGGACCTTTAGACCCTATATTATGGTGAGGAACTTGGTCATCCACGTGAATTACTGGGAGTTCTTGGAAAGGAGCACAAGAAGAAGAGATTGTTCATGTTTATGGTAATCTGAATGTGTAGCCTGCCCTCAAGGAAGTTGGTTGGAGCATCGAACATTTTGGTCTTTCTAAGTAGATGTGGAGGAATCTGGAAGAGCAGGCCTTGTGGAGTTGCTGCTTACCATGGAAAATATGTTCTTTTGTGACGGAGATTATGATTGTGGTTCTGACAATTTTCTGGCTTTGCACGAACTAACCTTCTATATCATTTGGTTTGCAAAGTAACTGCTATTTCTTCCTGAAGATTGAATGCTGCCAAGTATTTTACAGTGGAGTGTTTGGTGAAACATTGTATGAAGATGTATAGGGTCTTCGATTTAGTATCTTATGTACTGATGGATATTTGGGTAAAATGTGTGTTAGAAATCCCTCCAAAATAACATTGTTGTATAGATTTCTGGGGGCGAATGTGACATTTTTATGATAAGAGCGCTCAGGTGTTGAAATATTGAACTAGGTGTTTGTAAGTGCTTATCTGTGGAATCAAGGAGAAGAGGATCCAACACTAGGGTGGTGTCATATCATTAGAAGGCAGAGAGGAAGATATGAAAAGTAGTAAGCTGGAGAGTGTTGTTGATAGTAGGTAACAAAGAAATAAAAAAGCAGGATTGGATAATATATGAAGTAATGTGGTCTTATAAAAATACTGGAAGTGAATATATATTATATAAAGGTGTCTAGACTGCTTCTTGATGATAATCCCATCAATCTTCTCACAAAGAAGAGTTCTTATAATAAAGAAAACTTATAAAATCATACCACACTGCAGTACTATAGATATATTATGTATCATAATATGACAACTGAACCGTAAGTAATATTCTCGGTAAATGCTTGTTTATTGCAGTGAATATCAAAACTACATCCCAAACTGATTGTATCCGGGTTGGTATATATTTTACCCTACACCCTGATTTTATTGAGAACTCGTGTTAATCTTGTTTTGAACTTTAGTTTATTACTCTAATACATTTGTATTTGAGTTGGCGCCCAATGGGATTTCTCTATTTTATATTCTGCTTGCTGGGGGGACTCTTCAGGGTAGGATACAGAGAAAGCTACTTAGTAGAAAACATTACAAGATGGCCCTGATTACTGTATCTCTGTTCGTACAGTATGGAGTTTGCGGATATGTCGTGCATTTTGGCAGGAGTAGGTGGTGATGTTTTAAAGGGGTGGAGCAATGAGGTCAGCTGTCCCTACACAGAAGTAGATATCGTGATGTTTTGCAGTCAATTCAGTTAATGACATTCACATTGTCCAAGTTTGCTAATGAGCACTAACTTGGACAATGTCAGCATTCAATGCTGACGCTCAAGCTCTCAAGTTAGTAAATATTGGAACAGATTACCTCAGACTCTTCAGTCTTGAGTTCATGGATACTAAATGCATTCCATTAGGAATATAGGCCTATATCACAATATTTCATGGTTAAGTTTAAATGTATCAATATGTACTGTAGTGTTATACAGGGCGCCAGGAAATGCTCTCCCCAGTGACTGCCGGCTTCTGCCAGAGCTAGCATCAGCAGTTGAGTTGGCAGCACGGTGTCCTTGACAGGGGGAATCCCACACGTGTGGGCTGTAGCCTGTCGAAATCGTCAGTGTGTATTGGAATAGGCCAGCGTATGTGTCATCAGCACTTCCAGCATCTGCTATGAATGGCTGTGATGAGTACAAAGTTTTCTGTTTGTTTGTTCTGATACCAGCGACAGTAGTGCTGCCGACGTAACTACTGATGATAGCATGAAGACACCGAGGAGAACATTTTGTGGTATGTGCACAATCCTACCACATTTGTTAAATCAGGGTAGAAAGTAAACCTCCACACCTTAATTAGTTTTCTTTAAATGGGGTTGTTTTCATTGGGACTTGAAAAAAATATTCCTAAAATCAGGAAATTCTTCGAATTAGGAATTAATTATATTGAGCACTGACTATACTATTTCTTTCAGCATTACCCATTATCCCTAACCTACAATACAAAACGTTAATATGTAGAGAAAGCTCTCAAGTTAGTAAATATTGAAACAGACATAGAAAAGGCTTGAGAGACATTGTTAATCTAGTGTAATTAATACCTGATTGGCTGCTGCATCCAGGAGTTCCCATGCCAGTTTCTCAGGAAGATGTACAGTGCGTTCCTTCTCTCTTGCAGCTATTAGCAGCCACTTCATCGCCAGGAAATAGGACTTCTTCTCTGTTACTGGAACCGGCACCTACAACAAGAGAGTAGCCATCCAGGCATTTCATATTATTTCAATTAATACACAATGTTTCTAAACTGCAGCAATGTTAACACACATGCTTGTAGTTTCCTAACCTTCTGATCAAAAGCCAAAACCTCCTTTTTATTTGAAATCCAAACCACTGGATGAGATATTTCATTTTGAAAATCTATATTGCTGAGAAGAGAAGACTCTGCTCTCACTTAAAGAAGTAAACTTAGCAACTGTTCCGGATGAACAACCACAAGTCCATGTCCATGGAAATGTCTCTGTGTTACATCATTACAAAGGTAATGAACAGTTCGTAAATGGTATTTTACAGAGACAACTGGTTTGGGATGCATTGATAAGGTAGAAAGTAGGCAGAGCTGA
This sequence comes from Meconema thalassinum, assembly GCA_946902985.2. Classification (NCBI taxonomy): domain Eukaryota; kingdom Metazoa; phylum Arthropoda; class Insecta; order Orthoptera; family Tettigoniidae; genus Meconema; species Meconema thalassinum. Next base: position 39,410,456 of record OX336394.1, read on the forward strand.
AGTGGAAATGATTGAAGCCATGTATCGTCAGTGTGTCAGTAGCATGAAGACCAAGATTGGAGAAACAAACTGGTTCAATATAGAAACAGGTCTCCGACAAGGGAGTGTATTGTCACCCTTACTTTTCCTCACTGTCATCGATGGAATCCATAAACGAGTGAAACTGAAAATGGGAAGTAAAGGGACGAAGGCCTTACTCTTCGCTGATGACATAGTGATATGGGGGGACGATGAATTGGAAGTCCAAGAACAAGTAAATGTTTGGAACCAGGAGATAGAAGAGCATGGCATGAAAATCAGTCTGAAGAGTCAGACGATGGTGATGACAAGAAATGTGCAAGATGGTAGGGGGAATATTGCAGTAGATGGAAAACCATTACAAGTTGTGAAAAGCTTCAAATACTTAGGGAGTGTCCTAACAGATGATGGAAGGATAAGTGAGGAAGTTGGTAAGAGGATCCAACAAGCAAATGGGTTTTACCAGAGTGTGAGGGGTCTGGTGTGGAACCAGGAAGTTCCCGAGAAATGTAAAAAAATCTTGTATTCAACATATTACACACCTATATTGATGTATGCAGCAGGCACGTGGATAACAACTAAACGGGAGGAAAGAAGAATCCTGGCGGCAGAGATGAAGTTCCTTAGAGGTATAATTGGAAAGACCCGCAGAGACAAAATCAGAAACAAGGAAATTAGGGAGAAAACGGGATTCCCAAAGTTACAAGACAAAATAGAGATCAGTAAGCTATATGATGTGAATGGGAGAAGACCCGAGTCCCGAAGCGATTATTTACTGAGAAAGTCATGGGAAGGCGCCAAAGGGGAAGGCCGAGGATGAGGTGGATGGATGCAGTGAGGGAGAACGTTGAGAAAAGAGGAGTGAGTGTGGAGGATGTACTGGAAGAGGGACGAGAGTGGTGGAGAGACAGAAAAGTATGGAGGTCCTTGATTCACACCCCGACCCAGTCACTGGAACCGGGAAATGAAGAAGAAGAAGAAGAAGAGAAGAATTCACCTCGCCATCATCATCATTGTGTGGTTTATGAGCCTCTTCCATCTTTGTTGGTCCAGATAGATCTTGGTCTTCTCAATCCATTCCTCTACTAGTTATGTTTTTCTTGACTGTATTGTATTGCCGCCGGGGGTGTAGCTCTGGTAAGGGCGTTATTAGGTAGGAGGGCAACACTCAAATGTGATTGTTCTGTAAGAATGGCGGGCGAGCTGAGTTGAAGGTCGACTAGCGTCCTTGCCTCAGTGCGTGAGTAAAAGACTGCTGACGCAGCGACTGACAGACAGGCAAGTCGCTGGGCCAACGGACGTGTGTGAGAGAATGGCTACTCGTAAAAAGCCGTGGGTCAGGAGTTCGATGAGGACATTTAAAAAATGTAAGGAGTCAATATAGGTGTGTGTAAGTGGTAAATGCTGCAGAGCTTCCAGTGGCACAAGACGGAGCGAATGAAATGCAATGAGAGGTGATAACAAAATAATTGAGGTGTGGAGTTTGAAAGGACAAGTCTGAGGCCCAGTTGTACGAACTCGGGTTATCCATCGGAATAGCTATACCTGGGCTAGCGTCTTCCTTGGTATATCTCCAAGGGTGGGTTGTACGACAAGATTTTATTCCGGGGCTCGCTATTCCATGTTTGTCTGAGAGACAAGCTAAGTTGGTAACAAACGGAGCTAACTTTGTGGACATATTGACACGAAATTTGAACTTCTTTGGAAACAGATGAATATCGAATTGACCAATGCGATACTCCATGAGAGGCCGTGAGAATAACAAACCACGGCCGTGGACAAACATACCGTAATAAATCCATGCATTGGTTACAAATAATGGTATAAATCGTAGGCTATACATAAATATAATGCAAACTAATATAGCATATCCAAGAATTAAGTACCGGTAGGTGCAGGATGGGCTAGCCTACTTTTACCTGTCAGTCATATGTTCCAGTCCATCGATAATTTTATCTAATAACCTCAAAACTGTGTATTTTTCCTGTCTGAAACGTATAAAGAATTAATTTTCATCACAGTTCAGAAAATGAGCCGGCCTCTGTCTGATCTTCTTTGCTTTTCTCCTTTGCAGAAATAGTATTTCTATGGATCCTCCGCATCAGCATGAATGCTCTCTTGAATAATTATGAGTAATAATATGTATGTAATTACTGTGCTGCTATTAAGATTATACATTTTCATGTACATATATGAATAGTTCACTCGAATTAAGAGTTTGCGATGATTTAACTTCGTTTTTTTTCTAATAAGTGATGAGCCTCTCCATCACTTTCTACATTAATTCCTGGCATCTCCAGCATGATGCTCTCGACTGACGCGGAGTTATTATTAATTACCCTGTTGAACCTAGGATCACCCCAAGTGATTACTGGTAGGCTACATATGCAGAAACTCCAAGCATAACATAGAAACAAAAACTAATAAGCAAAAAAAGTTGGAACTGGTGGGGTTCGATCCACAAAATTTACGTTCTTTCGTCGTGAGTCTAGCGCGCTAACCATTGGGCCACTGCGACATGGCATTCAGCGCTGAAGACAATGCATAAGATGCGTACATTTGTAATGTCGTTGGCTTGCTTTGGTATTTCGTCTGTAAAATTGTGTATGTAATTATTGTGCTGCTATTAAAATTATACGTTCTCATGTACATTTATGAATAGCTCACTGAAATTACGAGTTTGCGATGATTTAACTTCGGATGTTGTAGCGGTCTCTCCCGTCCGCCATATATATACTCGGTATAAGCAGATAGCTCGCCATTCCAAGCCAGGTTAGCTATGCCGTCGTTTATACCCGGATTATCTCTTATACCAATGTCGTACAACTCAATTCTGCGCTAACTACGGAGATAACTTTAGCGGAGGTATAACCCGAGTTCGTACAACTGGCCCTAAAGAGAATAACCTTAGAGCAACACTCACCAGATTGTAGATCGTGGAGCCAGCGACGTGCAGCATAGCGGTGAGGTTCCCACCTCTTCATGGCGGGGCTATTTAACGTAATTCTCATTGTGTCGAAACCTGAGTCAGTGTTGTGGATGTTGATGTGCCCTAGATAATGTTGATGGCTCCGTGTTAGTCTTGTGTCGAAATGTTACTTCATGTGTGTGAGGTTAGCTCGCCAGGCTAGTGTGATTGTTGCTGTTGCTTTCCTTATGGTCGTGGCATGAAAAGGGGGTGATTATGCGCTGTGGGGGTTCGAGGGTATCAAGCCATCTATTTCTAGGTCTTTCTCTTAACTGTTTTCTCCAGCCATACTTTTGCTATTCAGTTGGGTGTCATTCTTTTACATGTCCAAAGCACCTCAACCTTGAACTTTCAATTTTTCCTAGAAGAGATTCCAGTACCTGTGTTGCTTCCCTTATACTTTCATTTCTGACCTTGTCCCTTCTGGTTTTCTGAACCATTGTCCTTAGAAATTTCATTTCTGCATTTTGCAGTTGACTGCCATCCTTCTTCAAGATTGTGCAGGTTTCAGGTCCATATGTTGTTATGGGCACAAGATAGCTATTATTTATAGGATGTGTTTAACTTTAGCTGGTATTTTGGTGTCCCAGAGAAGATTTCTTACTTGATGGTAAAATTGTGCACCTTTTTGTACTCTGTGTGATATTTCTTTATCACATCTTCCATCTCTAAGAGGTACTTGAAGTGATCCCTTCTTCCAGTTTGGTACCATCTAGAAGGATGTTGGCTGGTTTGTTTTGATACATGATACGAGAAAAGAAAATGATGGTTGGTTCCTCAGTTTAGGGGCTGCGACAAAGCTGGTCATGTAGCTCCGTTTACTTCAGGTGTGTCTGATAACCGGTGTTAATCGTGATGGCTGTATTAGTGTGAGTTATCTGTAATTCAGGTAAGGACTGCAGACTATCAATTTCAAGTAGTTCTTACTTTTGCTACCAAATGCTACCATCGAAGAAAACCTACAGTAGCTGCGAACTTGCCTACTAGGTGCCACCAGCACCTGGCGGTGAACGTAGGAAGTAATATAGCATTATCAAATCTAACCTACAAATTTTAGCTTCACACAAGTTTATTTAGTGGAAGGTTCTTTTACATGCGATAAATCTATGACATGGGCCTGTCGGCTTTACTTCCCCTTCAAAGGAAGGCATACTGAGGGATTTTAACCCTCTTAAAAAATCCGACGACTTCGGCTAGAAAAAAGAAAGTAAATGAAATCCTTCAAGTGCATGTTGTCATGGTTGCAGCTGTTTCAAGTCTTCTACAGAAAAGCTAATGATATGATTACTGTAATTTAATATAGTAAGCTAATATGGTACTTTTTAATTAATTATGAATATTACTCATTTAATTTGCGTTTATTTATTTAGCTTATGACAAGGGATACATTCAAGGAATAAGTGTACTTCATCATCATCATCATCAGCATTTCCCCTTATTCAGCTCCTGCTGGGTCGAGGTATTTATGGCACTTCTCCACTTCCTCTTTCTTTCCAGCATTCCTCTTCCACGATCTTGTCCCAGTCCAAATTTCTTTTTCTTATGCTGTTCTTCACTGAATCAAACCACCTTGTTCTAGGTCTTCCTCTTGCTCTCTTACCCTTGCACTTTTCCTTCAGCTTCTGTCTTGGTATTCTATTTTCCTCCCATCCTCTTTACATGTCCAAACCACCTTAGTTTATTCGTCTCAATTCTCTCATTTAGTTTTCTCATCCCAACTTCTGTCGTAACATCTTCATTCCTCACTCTGTCCTTCCTTGTCTTTCCGATCATACTTCTTAGGAATTTAATTTCACTGGCTTGAATTCTACTCTCTTGCCTGATGTCAGGGTCCAAGCCTCAACTGCATAAGTCAATATGGGTACATAGTACACTTTATAGGCTACATTATCTCTTTGCTTTTCCTTGGTACTTCCTTATCGCAAACAAGTGTACTTCCACTATGTATTTTACAAGTATACACTTGGGCTGTCTACATAGCCAACGCAAGAAACATTAGCATCCTGATAGTCTGTCACTTTTCCCTGCCAAGCACTCAAAGTACACTGTTCCACTATATAATAGCACCGCAGCTACAATTCAGAGAGGAAAGTTTGCTCCATTTATAAAGGAAGTTCGCCCAGTTGCCGTGAAGTGTCCTGATCCGACTGAGGGTTGACCAGGTCTTGCGGGGTAGATCAAATTCCTGTGGTTGGTTTTTAAAGCAGAGAGAGTTCTGACTCTCAGGTGGAGTCGTCGTAGACCATTCCTTCATGTAAGTTGAAATTGTCTACCAAGTTTCGGGCAGTCCTAGCAGGTGGATGTCTGGACAGAAGTACTTTGAATGTCTCCATGTATTGGCAGATGATCTCACAAAACAGAACATTCTTTCTCTGTAGATGTGGTGGAAGAATATGACTCAGAACTGGCAACCAAGCACTGGGAGTGGATTTCATAGTTCCCGATGTAATGCACATAGTATGGAGAATAGTATTCTGCAGCTGAAAAGACTAGGGCTACAGCTGAAGAACGTAAGGTTGAAGCTGAGGGACCCCAGGTGGTACCACACAGTTATGAAGGATATTGTTTCATGACTGGAGATTAGCTGCTGTCCTCCTGAGATGTTCCTTATGGCAGTGTTTCCCAAACTTTTTTGTGTGTGTACCACTTAAAGAGATGAAAACCTCTCGCGTACCACCTAACGGTTGGGTGATATAGTAACTGTAACGCCACCACCACCACTACGTACCAGACCAAATGATGGATTGTAAATTGTGTTTGTTAGAGTAATGCCCGAGTGCACCAACCTCGGTAAAGAGAAGACCGCGGTAAACTTCCTAGTTTACCGGGGTAAAGTCGTATTTCTGTTGCACCAAGCTCAGTTTCGAGTTTTACCGCGGTAAAATGTTTACCGCCCGTGAGGGAGCGGTTATCTAAGAAAACCGTGGTAAAGTTTTCTTCATCTGTATTCTGTGGTAAAGATTCCAAAATGGAGCTTAACAACTACAGGTTATAACTCCAGTGTCTTAATCGATTTGAAGGAATGAAGGGAGGTTTATAGAAGAGAGGCGAGATTTATTCGAAGAACTGAGCAATGCTTCATTCCAAAGAATATTTCGATTACGGAAGGAGACAGTAAGTTATATTTTGGACATAATTGGCGAACAATTGAAATTCTCTACTGGGAGAAACTATCCGAAATCGCCTAGAAATCGTCTTCGTATAGCACTGCGGTTCTATGTAACTGGGACATTTCAGGGAGTGATAGGTGACGTGTGTGATGTTGACAGAACAACAGCATGCCGCATAATACACAAGGTTTCTAATGTAGTTGCCTCGTTATCGCCACAGTTTATTAAACTACCACTTACCCAATGGGAACAAAGAGAGGTTATGGAAGGCTCCCACAGAATAGCTAGGTTCCCAGGTGTATTGGGTGCACTGGACTGCACTCATATGAGAATACAGTCTTCCCGAGGTGAAAATGGGGAGGTATTTAAAAACAGGAAAGGCTATTTCTCTCTAAACATGCAACTGTGAGCGATTCGAACCTCATGATAAGAGATATAGTAGCAAGATGGCCAGGTTCGACTCACGATAGCACCATATTTCACGAATCTCGGCTGAGAGCGCGTCTAGGCGAAAACCATTGGTCTGGATGAAAATATTGGTCTGGAAACAATAATGTTGGCACTCTGAAAAAATTCAGTAACACCCTCTAGCGATAAAATATTCAACTCCTGTATATTAGTAACATTGGCCATTTCTATAGAAAATTTCTCGGATTTCAATGGCGGCGGGCAACGTATACTACAAGAGTTCCCGAAATTTTCATGAGGGCTGAAATTTGGAGATCTAGGACGTTTCATCATTTTATTTTCCATTGTTTTGCACAGCTGATTACTCGCGTTGAGACAAAATTTAAGCAGTATGGGAGACTAGTGACTGTCGAAACGATCACTGCCGTCTGGATAAACTGAAGACAAGTGACTATCGAAATTAACGAATTTCTTCCGAGGGGAATAATAGCGAGAAAAGCAAGCGTCAAGAAACCACGGTAACGAAACCGAGCGATAGTAATGGTGCACTGCTTTTACGACAATACCATGATAAAAGTTTTACCACGGTTTCGTAAACACTGATGAATACCGAGGTTGGTGCACTCGGGCATTAGACTGTTAGACTTAAAGTTCAAATAATAAAAGTGTGTCCAGTTGTTTTATTATTTATTACAATAAGTATTCAATTCAAACATTCAGAAATAACACTGTACAAATAATATTAATAAAAAACTCTTAATAATTAAACATAAAAACCTAAGTTTAATTAACAACTTCAATGTGAAGGGTGAGATTGAAAATTAGAGGCCAACTTAGGAATGTCTGGTTTAAGATTGCTGTGTCTCAAATGAAGATAGTTTTCCACTGTAAGGAGCCTATTCCGGTATTTCTTTTTGAGATATACAAGTGAAAAAAATGCAGTCTCACACAAGTACGAAGTAGTGAAAGACAGTAAATATCTAACTGCTTTGTCAGCTATGTCTGCATAGTCTGCACTCTCAACCCAAAAGTTCACAAGAGCCATTTTTGAAAAATTTGCCTTAGTTCTGAATCACAATCCAATTCATAAAACTGCTCCTAATCTTTGGCCTTAAAGTCCTCCGGCAACATATCAATGTTTTTATACACTGACCGGAAAAAAAAGTGGAACAGTAATTTAAAAAGTATAAAATTAGCCATGAAAAAGATGTAATCACATTTTAAAAGCTTTTCACGCATTAGGACACACATCTGAAACATCCGTGAATAGAAATTGACATTTCCTAGGGGGGTTTATTACCACCAATTACCCCCCAATCTTCGATGAGCCTAACAAGCTGTCATGGACGCTAAGGGTGGAAACACTCGTTTTAGTGACCAGTATTCCCGTGCAGTGCAGTGCAAACATTAACACTGTTTTGTTTGGCAAAAAAAAAAAAAAAACAGCCCAAAAGAACATTAGTAAAAAATAGAAAATTGTTAAATTTGTGAAATGTAACGAAATTTGTGAGTTAAAGCGTGTTGTAAAACATGTTTCAGTATTTTCTGTAGCCAACCATCTAACATTTACATGAATAATGCAAATATTGGAAAACTGATACATTTTAGTGGAATAAATTAAGAAATTACATAAAAAATTGAAGTGTTCCACTTTTTTTGCCGGTCAGTATATTTTAATATTTAATATTTTTATATTTTTCGTAAGATATCGAATATTTTTTATATATTTTTCATAACATCACCGCGTACCACAGTTTGGGAAACGCTGCCTTATAGGATAATGTTGTATCAAGGGTTACGCCGAGGAAGTTAGGGTAGGCAAGTCGAGTGTTCTGCAATTGAACATCTAGTTCTTGATGAGCCCATTTGTTGTTGAGATGGGATCATGTAACCTCAGTTTTACTTTAACTTGGCAGTCTCCATTTACGAAAATATGATTTAAAGCGATGAGATCAGCTGTCAGTATTCATCATCATCTTCATTTCCCCTTTTCAGTTGACACTGGGTGGGGCAAATATGGTTCCTCTCCACTTTGTTCTGTCGTTCCACCATTCCTCTTCCGACACGGTGTTCCACTCCAGGTCCCATTTTCTAATGCTATTCTTCACCGAGTCCATCCAGCGCATTCTTGATCTTCCTCGTCCTCTCTTCCCTGTCATCCGTCGTTCCAGTGCTCGTCTTGGTAGCCTTACTTCATTCATCCGTTTGACATGTCCAAACGTCGTCATTTCTCACTCTCTCTCCTCGTTTTCTGGACCATACTTCTCAGCTGTCAGTATTGGAACTAATCGTTTACTTATTAAATGTTATTCACTGGATGTGTTTGTTGTGAAACGATGAAAGCTAGTAAGTCATCAATCCTCTTTTCCTGCTTCTATTGATATTTCTTTTATCATTCCTCCTCTCTTCTCTACGCTCTATAGTATCAATTTATGTTATTCGAGGCCTTATCTTTGTTGAGTAAGGCTTGAAAACATGACTGTAGTTTGGATTCGAACCTGAATCTCATGCTGTCCGGGCAGATGCATTTAGCTACACTAGATTTTCCAGTCTTAGATGAAGAGGTGCTGTTGCGGTGGCTTCTGGAACGACGAGGAAATATCTTATCTCCTCGACAATACACACCAAAGACAGAGCGTGACTTAGAGTTTAGAAACATAGGACATACCTCTCCTTGGAGTGATAATAATAATAATAATAATAATATTGTAGGGTGACCGCTGGTTACCTCAAATTATTTTCCCTGTGTTTTCCCAGCAATTTCCGTTTTATTATAATTTTTCCCTGTGTAAAATTTAACCTTTTATTAACACATACTTTTATAACGATACTATTGATGTTTTTTGTTTCTTTTTTTTCCAAAAAATAAAACAAAAAATTTATTATAGAACTCCAGAGGTTACCACAAAACTTGAAGCAAACAACTAAGATATGAACTTCCAACATTAATGTTAAAAGACAAAAATGGAGAGTTAGCTCATAGTAATAAAAAACATACAGAAATTTTAGCAGAAACATTTAACAAGTTGCTAAATTGCTAAGATCCACCAGAACTGCTTCAAATAAATACAGACACCACTATTAAAACACCATCAGAAAACATAAATCCATCCACAATCCAAGAAGTCTACAACGCTCTGAGAGAGCTCAAAAACTACAAAGCGAGTGGAGAAGATCAAACATTTGCAGAATTGTGGAAATATGCAGCAGAACCAGTAAAGATTTCATTACACCAATGCCTAGTGAACATTTGGATCAAAAAAGAACTGCCAGACCATTGGACTATAGCTATAATACATCCATTACACAAGAAAGGAGAAAAATCAAATCCTTTTGGATATCACATATAAAATCATGTCTCGAATTCTATATAATCGTTGTAAAGATCAATTAGAAATGGAAATAGGAGAATACCAAGGTGGATTTTGGCCATGGTGAAGCTGTCCTGAACAGAAAATTAGTAATGGACTACTACAAACGTAGACAAGTCATAACCTTTGTAGACTTCAATAAAACTTATGATTGCATACATAGATCTTCATTGCTGCAAATACTAAGGAATTTCGGACTTCATCTCAAATTAATAAAAATTATAAAACTAAATCTAACACCAAATCTAAAGTAAAATTCAGAGGAGAAATATCTGAGCCGTTTACAATTAAAACAGGATTAAGACAAGGAGATGGTTTATCGCCTTTCCTTTTCATTTGTGCTTTGGAATAAGTGATGAGGGAACGGTACAGGGAAAATCCTAGGAGCATGAGAATTGGAACCAAGAAAGATCAAGTAGACTTAAATTGCTTGGGATTCGCAGATGACTTAGCGTTACTGGCTAATAATATTCAAGAAGCCAGAAATCAAATAATAAGCCTACAAAATATAGCACAAAAAATTGGACTTCAGATATCATTTGAAAAGACAGAGATAATGGTAGCAAATCCACTTGTAATCAACCACATAACAGTAAATAACTAGAAAGTTAAAATAGTGATGCAATTTAATTATTTAGGAGAAATTATAACTTACAACTTGGATGAGAAACCTGCATGGCAAGAATGAACTAATAAAATGATAAAAGCCCAAAAATTAACATGGTCTACATATAAAAGAAAATGTCTATCAATCGCAACAAAATTAAAACATTACAAGACAGTGGTTCAACCAGAGGTGACCTATGGAAGCGAAACTCTTTTAAAAGTTACTCAGAAAAACAGAATCGACAAAATTATAAAGTAGAAAAAAGAATAGCTAGAACATGCATAAATAAAAAATATCAGAAAGATGGACAGTGGCGGATAGTACCAAATGAAGTGGTATACAGAGAACTGGAGCGCATCACTGATACTATTTGGAAGAAACGGCTTTCTTTCTTTGGTCACATCATGAGGACACCGGAAACCAGGTTATCTAGAAAAATTGCAGAGAAACTTTGGAATATGAAACAAGTAGGATGGATTAAGGAAATTAGAGAAGATATGAAGGAATTAGAAATAACCTTGGATGACTTGCAAAACAAAATAACAAAATTTAAAAAAAACTGAGAGATATAAAAATAAGATTTCAGGCTAAAATAGACAAACGTAATACAGTAAAAAGGGTATTTACAGATGAGGAACGCCTGAGAAGATCAGAGCGAATGAAAAGCTACCGGGCGACTCGGAAAGGAAACTTACTGAAGAAGAGGACCGAGAAATGATTTGACTCAAGTGGTCCAAAGAGGCTGTAAAAGAAGAAGAAGAACATAAAATACATACCACATTATAGTCTTTTACGACAACGTATATCTTTCACAAATTAAATACCGTACACGTTTCATTGATCACATTTAAAAATAATCACAATTATTTAGGTATAATATTTAATCACAGATATTTAGGTGACTTTGAATAAGTTTGAGGTTCTTATTTCTTCAATGTTTTTATTTTCATTTCCAGCTCATGTTGCTTTGTGCGCAATTCTTCCTTTTCTTTATTTAATGCCATTAACACTTCATCCTCTCTCTTCTTCTTCTCTCTCTCTCTCTCGTGCCGACTCAACTGCTCTATTTCTATTTCTCGTCGTTTTCGGTCTTCGATAGAGATTTTTTCCTTAGCCTTAGCCCCACAAGCGTAACGAACCATTTCATCATCAATGTTTATGCTATCTTCTGCACCTGCATCCTGAATTCCATCCCATGCTCTTCTCATCGCTATGAGAGTTTCCTCGAGAATGTTTTCCACTAACATATCTTTGTTAATGAAAAGAAAAAAAAACCAACCAAACAAACAAACAAACACCTCTACAAAGAGAAAATACGAGGATGATTTTTATGATCTGCCACACATCTTTATACGGTATTCTTCCAAGCCCTTGAACTGTTTATACTCTGTATTTCAAAAGAATGAACGTGAAGGAAATGGCGGGAGCTTGGAACAGCTGAGCTGTGTTGCCAAGTTTTTATTGTTGATGTAGAACAGCTGATTCGAATAATACACAGGGCTACACTTCGGATATTATTTCGGTACTATTATGCACAGTATAATGCAAATGTCGATCCTGAGTCAACGACGAGGACATTCAAATAGAGAAATACGGTATAAAACGAATAAATAACACACCGAAGCTATGCTACCATTGTCACCGTTATTCAATAAATACGAGAAAGAGGCCAAACACTCGACAGCTATACAAATATAATACAAAATACAAACACAAAGTAATCTGATGATGAATATATCAACACTCACCATGCAATGATTATATCCTTCAAGATGAAACAAGAGTTTGGGTGAAGGTCGTTCACAGTTCACAGCAGTTAACACAGAACGCAGAAATAACATGACAATACCAAGCACACTCACTCACTGTATCGCGACTCTGTACGGTTAATAATAGCCTCCACATACGTAATGTTAAGGTAAAGTATTTAGCACCAAGCACACAAACAAGCTGTTCTGTGGCGATATTATTGCAGTGATTTTACATTGTCGATTTGTAGCTTATTGAATGACAAGCGTTAATTTGAACACTACGGTATGCAATGAAACATTACTGGATACGTAAACATTAAGACTAAATGTACATAGCTTATTTTGTACGTCACGCATGTATTCGAAATTAAGTATATTTAAATTTGAATTGAACAAACTAGGCTAACCATGAAAATAGTTTGAGGTCGAAATGAACGATAACCGGCCGTTACAGGTTGGCGCGCACGGTTTCCAGCTGTGTTTCCAGCATTTTCCCACGTTCTTCCTGCGGTACTACTTACAACTTATTGACTCAATGCTTAAAGTAAACAAAACTACGGCAATGAAACAAACTCCGACACAGTTAACAGGCGACTGAATGAATGACAATAAGCTGGCAACCTATGGTATTAGTTGTCAAAATCCAGCCAATAGGAGCCCACGGCGGTCAGCTGTTCAAAGCTCCCGCCATTTCCTTCACGTTCATTCTTTTGAAATACAGAGTATAGTATAAAAATGATCCAGGGGAGATTTACTCCTATCAAATTGTTCAAGCAGCTCAGTCTTGTTGACACGGGATATAACACGACCGAACTGAAGTACGGTGATCTGACAAAAGCGCAGTCACATGCTGGCTGGTGATCCTTGCTTTCTGATTTTTCCTGTCATGTGGCTAGTGAAAGCTCTCTTGCCCATGTTGCTCAAAGCAATCTTTTTTTTTGCACACTTTACAAAAAGCATGTTTTGCATTCTAGGGAACTTCTAACCAAGGCTGAAAATTTGGGTACTTTGACGGTTGCAGCTATTCTGGATTGAATTTCGATGATCCCTCCATGATCTTTAAAAAATACTAAATACAAAAGTGTTAATTGGATGAGTGAATTTTAGGTTATGTAAACTATTGTCGTCGCAGTTTGTTTTATTACTCATTATAGCCAAGGAAATTCCATTTACCTGAATGTGTCTTCGCTTATCGGTTCTTATATATATATATATATATATATTAAAAAAAACGCTTTGCAGACTGCAAATCATTTACATACACAAGCTGACAGTGCAGGATGGATGCCTGGGACACAAGTAAGCTCAATTCAAATTTTGTGCCATCTGTTCAGTGAATCACGTTACACCTTATTCCATATAAGTTTGAGCGTCAACAACACGCCAGAGCCGCGGAGAAGAGCTCTTACCTCTTACTGATGTGAAGTTAAAGCCAGTTTACAATTGATACGGTGTCACTCGAATGTAGTGTACTCGTATAGGTAAGAGCTCTTCTTCGCGGCTCTGGCGTGTTGTAATTACTCTTCAACTTATATGGAATAAGGTATAAACACCGGAGTCATTTTTCTTTCTTGCGAAGCTAATTTTTCTGACTTTGGATACCCTGAAAGGCGAACAAGAAGACATGGCAGAACGGTCAAATTATGGTACTTAATCTTTAATTGTAACGGTATTTAACCTTGTAATACTACCCACGATGAATTATTATTAAGCCCAATCATACGTCAAGACTTTTTTTTTTTCATCGTGCCAAATTTTCCCCCTGTATTTTCCCTGTTTATTCTATGCAATTTAAATTCCCTGTGTTCCCTGAGTTTTCCAGAAAGCGGTCTCCCTGTATTGAACACAAATTGTGCTAAATGTTCCGGCATAACTCAACAAAATGACAGTGTTTCGCCCCGGTGTGCGATTGGGCTCTTCAGTTGGTTAAAGCACACCTCACCAAGACACTGTCTAGTGCACACTGGGAAGGCCATTGCAAGACGTATTTGATACATGTGTATCCACGTCACGAGCAAAGCCAGTGCACTATGGGAGTCGAAACTCCACTCCAAAGCAATTTTGTTGAGTTATGCCGGAACATTTAGCACAATTTGTGTTTAAATATATTATGGCTCAACGGACAATACATATTTTTCTTTTGAAAATTATATATTCAATGCCAAGGTAAGGTTATAATTGCTTGGGAGTGGAGTTTCGACTCCCATAGTGCACTGGCTTTGCTCGTGACGTGGATACACATGTATCAAATACGTCTTGCAATGGCCTTCCCAGTGTGTACTAGACAGTGTCTTGGTGAGGTGTGCTTTAACCAACTGAAGAGCCCAATTGCACACTGGGGCGAAACACTGTCATTTTGTTGAGTTATGCCGGAATATTTAGCACAATTTGTGTTTAAATATATAATGGCTCAACGGACAATACATATTTTTCTTTTGAAAATTATACACCCTGTATTGTATGGCCTCACTTGCCAGGTGAGAGCTTTGTTATTTGACGCCCAGAGAGCAACTTGCATGTCGAATTTTATCGCTCCTTGAAGTGCTATGAAAGTCAAGGAGGTTAAGATATCTAAGCTCCTCGACACTATAGCGCTTTCTAGTAGAGAAATGAGAAACTTTGTGTTGGCGGAAAATCCCGAGATTAATTCTGCCATTATGAACACGGCCTACTGAATTCAAATGGGTTCTTTAACATGCCAACATCGTATCGTGATTTATGTCGCCTTTCAAAAATCACTTACCACGGCCAGGAGCTTGGGGTTGGCAGTCCGACACGATAACCACTCACCCACCGTGACAAGCACCTTGGAGTGATCATATCTGTTGAGTAAGACATGTGTTGCTTTGGTGTGCATGGCTGCTCGGATAGCAGGAGATTCGAGTTAGAATACTAACTACGGTCACATTCTCAAGTCTTACTCAACAGATATGATCACTCCAAGGAGAGCTACAGGGTGTGTCCTGAAAGTAGTCGGACTGAGTCAATTAAAATTAAAAAATATTGACAGAAATGATACATACGCTCAATATTCCTCAAAGTAAGACCCTTCTGCTTCCACACACCGCTGTCAGCGGGATTTCCTACCCTCGTACGCTTTCTGAAAGGCGGCAACCGGAATGCTGTCGAGGTCCCTCGTCACGGTCTGTTGCAACACTTTCACGGAGCCGTGACGATGTCCTTTTAGGGTGGTTTTGAGGTGGGGGAAGAGGAAAAAGTCTGCTGGGGCAAAGTCGGGACTGTAGGGAGGCTGAGGCAGGGTTGCGATGTTGCGTTGGGCCAGGTACGCCAGCACGTGGAAGGCTGTGTGGCACGGCGCATTGTCGTGATGGAGCCGCCAGGAGTTAGTGATCGCTGGGTGGTCACGGACGATGCGTTTTCTCAGCCGTTTAAGGATCTCCACGTAAAAACCTTACTCTGCGGTCATTGTCCAAAACGTTCTTCACTCTTGCCACATTTTCATCCGTTTTGGTGCTCGAAGGTCGTCCTGATCGTGCGTCGTCTTCAACTTCCTCTCTCACCTCCCGAAACAGCTTGTGTCAGTCAGAAACACTCAATCTGCCCATGGCGTTATCACCGTAAGCTGTCTTGGTCATATCGTGAGTCTCTTTCCCGGTTTTGCCGAGTCTAACACAACATTTGATGGCGTAGCGCGCTGTTTCAACAGACGAACCATGCCGCAGCGTGACGAGTGCACTTGCAGAGGTTATGGAGACGAGCGATTTACACTCCACTACAGCTGAGAACCAACTGTGTGGTTGGCTCCCAGCCTTTCTTACACCCCGACCCACCAACCCCAGGTGGAGAAGTCTGCGATGGAAAAATCCAGTCCGACTACTTTCAGGACAGACTCTGTATGTCCTAATGCCATCCCTACATTATAAGCATCTTCCTTTTTGATTCTGTCTTTTCCTGTCTTCTGTACAATACCTCTAATGAAATTCATCTTGGCAGCTTCAACTCTACTTGTCTTGTTGTCCATGTGCCTCCTGCATATATCAATACCAGTACAAAACATGGTAGAATACAGCACTTCCTTGGAACTACTTGGTTCTACAGTATGTGTTCCACACACTTGCTATCTCCTTAGTTGCCAAAAAAAATGCCCAATGCAGAATAATGCAACATCGTAATGTAGAATTATTTTCTATTTCTTTTCAAAGTGAATAGGAAAAATAAATATAACCTGCCCCAAGTCATAACACTCAGAGTACAAATCACAGAGAGGTAGGCAATGAATATTGATTTTGGGGTACTTACCTGGTACCTGGCGCCTCCTCTCTTGATGGGAGTCAGCTCCAAGAAAGGCCTCGTGTTTGTTACTGCATCATGCAGAATTTTTTGAGGGTTGATCACAATCTTCTCTTTATCTTCCTCTGGTGCTTTGTTGTAACGTTCTATCTGAATGCGTTTAATGTTCTCAAACGACTGCAATAATAAGAACAAGCTCATATGAGTTGCCACTACACCCTCCGTCACTACTCATTTGTCTACATGTCACATATCAAATTTCTGGCAGGCAGGGAAATAAACTCAAGACGTCCAAGAGAAAGGCAAGCATGTCACTCCTAGAGTTGAAAACATCAGACAACTTGATACTATATTTCCTCGCACATGTTTAGTCTAAAATTTGTGGAAGAACAACAGGGTACAATGATTAGGCAAAGAAAATTTAAGTTCAAAGAAGAAAAGCCACAATATTTTTGAATATACAGTAGAGCGTCAATAATCTGAACGCCCGCTTTAAACATGTAAACTGTATTTTGCATGGCGTTGTGAGAAAACAATGACCTTGGACCATCAACTCCCCTTCCTCCAGCGGGCCAGTCTATTTTTAACCCTGTCAGTTCAGTTGCTTCACTTGTTCAGTACTGTAGTTGTAGTTGCTTGTTGTGGTTCGTAGTGCGTACAGTACCGTGTGTGCCATGTACAGTGTCGTATTATGGCCTCGTCAGGGGCACTGAAGAGGAAACATACATTCCTAACTATAGAAACCAAACTCGAAATATTAAATAGACTTGAAAGAGGTGAAAGTGGCTCGTCTTTGTCAAAACATTATGGAGTGGGTAAAGCTACCATCTCAGACATTAAAAAGGAAAAAGGTAGCATTCGGACTTTTGCTTCCGAGTTAGAATCAGATGATGGGTCTAAAGTCAGAGAAACTACAAGAACCGCAAATGACAGTTCACTAGAAGATGCTGTGTTTTTATGGTTTTCTCAGAGGCGATGTTTAGGGGAAACCGTATCAGGACCATTGATCTGTGAAAAGGCTCTTTACTTTAACGAAACGTTAGGGGGTCCAAGTGAATGAAGGATTTGGTTAGCAGAAAACGAGTTTCGAAACTCACACAACCCAAAATTAGAAAGTTTTTCAAATAAAATATTTTAGTGAATTCGTACAGTTGTGTTTATTTTTTTGTGTATACATATGTAAATTTGTAAATATGTAGTGAATTGTTTTTGTAAAACGAGTGCATTTTTCTGGATTTAAAGATACAAATAAATCAGAGTACAATATGTATGTACATACTGATATTGCTCCAAGAGATGGCAGTCGGGTGCTCACTGCATATCGTGCATTCCAAAAACATTAAGTTGGTCACTGTTTCCATTACTGTAGCTGATACTGCGACACTGTTAAAAGTAAACACAAAGGCTTGCAAGAATATCGACAGTAGGAAGGAAGGTAACAATACACACACACGTGAAGCCCGATAACAAATTATCATGCAGGAAGTAGCAACAACTGACTGCCAGCCGATATATTTAGGCTTGGAATAGGCAGGCCGTGCATGCGTACTGCAAGACCCCCTTTTACCCGTCGGAGCGTGCTGAAGTGCCATCTCCCGGCACGATGACATTATGTAAGTACATAAAGTGTTTATTTTTATTTATCTTAACATTTTTAGTGTAACTAGGAATTTCTAGGTTATGTTCGAACACCCCCCCAATCCCAATTAATTCAGATTTTCGACGCTCTACCTGTACTGTTTTTTAAATTTGTAATCCTGTGTAATTCACTTTCATCAAGGTCACCGTATAATTCTTGTATCTTCTCATTGTGAACACAACATGCATGGGTCCTTATTGCAATGTCTTCATGATATGCATTTTGAGCCGCAAAAGGAAATAGACTCGTCTATCCATGAAAGTTGTTGTAAATTGTTGTAATATTGACTAATGTTTCAAAGGATTCAATGAAATAATAAAAATCAGCCTCTGTTGCGTTTTATCCCTCTCTTTCTCACGAGTGTACTTACGACAGCAATTAATACCTGATGACACAAACATGTGCAGAGAGGGGAAAGGAGGAGAAGGAAGGTAGACGCACAACCGTACAAAACAGCTACCGTTACAGTAGGAACTGATGTGAACATTTCCATAGCAACGAGAGAAGTGAATGTTTCTCCCCTCTTAACCATGCTGCAGCACATTGACTCACTCGCATATGGAACTCATTGCTTATGCTTGTGCCATCAGGTAATATTGTGGTATACTGCGAATGACAGAACAAAATTATAACTTGAAAACCTATGATGTACAGTCTTCGCATTACAGTATATCTCTGCCGGTGAGGACCGTTGCATTTCTGAGAATTTGAGCCGTCAACTTCTCTACTCCTATTCATAAGACATTACCCCACAGAGTAGGGCTCGGGAGTTCTGACGGCCGACGTAGCATAATGCAGTCGGCACACTCGTTAGTGCTTGCCACACTATTGTTGGTGTGCCAATTTGAGAAATGTCTCTGGTGAGGCCAGTACAGTCGGTATACCTTTCTTGGAAGTAATGACATAGCTCACCGGCAGAGATATAATGTGGGCACAGTACAATTATGCCTGCCCATGACACACTATCTTATGAAAACAGTGACCACCCTCTCTGATTTGAGCTCCTCACCTTCTCGAGTAGTTCCCGGGCCAAGGCCTTCTTTCCTTTCTTCATGATGTAGTTAGTGAACTTCCTGGAAAGAAGAGATGCCATGTCACTCAAGTGTGATGTCCAACATCAGGCACCAAGTTTCTGGTACCGTGATGCTCTCTCTTACTGAAGTGTGATGCTGTTCGTTGTCATCAAACCACAGTACTCTTGATCTCACATAACTTAGACAAAGAGATTACATTCAGCTTGGAAACAATCCTGCTCAGGTTCTGGTGGTAACAGACTGATCATCATCCTCCACTGTGCCTACATTAGAATACTCACAAGACAGTAACATCCCTATAACTTCCAAAGTCATTTTCACAGTTCTTTCCTTAAAAACTTGATCCATTATGCTATGAAACATTACAACCATTAAACATGTGACTCTTAGTATTCATTAACCTTTTAAGGTCATATGTCGGAAATGTTCCGACATCACAATTTCCTGTTGCACTCATACAGGAAGCGTTCCGACATCATGTTTACTCCAAGATTATAGAGTTTTTAACAGCAGCTAGCGATTCTCGGACAATATCTACATAGAATTTAGAGAATTCATGGCCTTCTGAACATAATTCTTAGGATACTTTGGGTTGGCAATCAGCAGAACCTAGATCTCTGTGTTTATAGCCAAAAGGGGGAAAAAAGGGCCACACGCAAATAAAATAGGAGAGCTGTCCAAATATTAGCGCGATTGTGAATGATTTGTATTTAAGTGAAGATTTGGGAAGCGAGTATCAATTGCTTCAGAAATCTGATGTTGAAAAAGGCTCTGGTTCATCAGATAATGATAGCTCTGACTGGGTGACCTGAAAGCTTACTTACTCATGCTGACTTTAGGCAGTTCCCGCATACTTAGACCTCAGGTTTCCAACCACCATTCGGTTAGTCTCTTTCAACAATAGATATTTTAACGAACGAAACATTGAAAGAAATATTGGATGGGACACAAAAGGTATGTTACGAACATTTCAGGAAAAAGAAAGAAGAATTGGGAGCGTAACCAACTGAACAAATTTAGTGCGAAGGGTTAAACACTAAAAATGTATGGGAATCTGTATTCCTCATTAACAGTAAATATTCAAGCAGGAATGGTAACAAGAAGCGGCACAATATAAAAATAGTAGACAGAGATGGAAAGCAGTGACTTAGATACAAAAAATTGACCCTTCGTCGGTGGAACTACATTATTTGCATATGTGACATCATTCTGTTATATTTCAAGGGTGATCTTACTTGGTACGCCCCCGTTTGTATTATATCCCATTTTGTTTAATAGTTTCTGCAACTGTCATGGGGGTAAAACCGTAAAACTGAAAGGGATTAAGGTAGTCTATTTGTGTTTGACAGAGTTCCTTTTTGTCACGGAAGGAGTTTTGTTATTTTTATGCAGATTATGGGTAGGCCCACTTAACTGCGACTTAACGTCAGAAACACTGAGTACTTAGGGTGTGGGGTACAAAGGGATAGGTCAATTAACATCGGCGGCGTTGCGATTCCTAAATCATCTCAGTTTGAATATCTGGGGTCATTCTCCAATCGGATGCTGATACGCTCCCAGATGTAGATGTTTGAAGCATAATCAACGCTACCTGGATTAAGGGGCGACAAGTTACAGAGGTTCTTTTCTGTCAGAGGGTGCCAATGTACCTGAAATCTAAAATTTATAAAACCATCATTAGACCCGTGGCACTGTATGGAACTGAATACTGGCCAGCCACAAGGACAAATGAACAACAGGTGCATGTCATTGGAAATGAAGATGCTTCGCTTGCCAATGGGACTCACAAGACTGGACCACATCAGAAATGAAGATGTTCGAATGTCATTTGATGTGGCCCCAATCCCTGAGAAGATGAGAGAGGACCGTTTGCGATGGTATGGCCACGTACTACACTGGAGCGGTTCATCCGTTGCGAGAAGAGCCTTAAACATCAGTCCTGAGGGCCTCAGACCATGAGGGCGACCAAAGAAGCGTTGGCTTGACACACTGCGGGAGGATATGCATGTGACAGCAATTCAGTGATATAAATGCTAAGGAGAAGAGCACATATTTTATGGCCAACATGGGACCACTACAATCAATTATACAAAGACAATTTTTCTTTTCTATGCTTCCAATATTTCTTCATCCTGATGTCAACATCCTTCCTTTTGCACTTTTATTTATTTATTTATTTATTTATTTATTTTGGTTTGGAGCCTCACAGTGAGCTGTGTAGCAACTTGGTTTTATCTGTTTTATTCTCGAGATCATCTAATGTTATTTGGGGTTCTTATTAAACAGAATATGTTCTCCCTTGAGTGGATGATGCAATCAGCTGCCACCATGTCATGGGCTAATATGAGATGAAGCAAATCTTGCAGATTAACCCCTCAAGCCGGTTCGCCGTACACTGTACGTCCGCTGGACTCTACTCGTTCAGCCTGTTGGACGTACCACGAACGGCCGGTGGAGGTGGAAGTTAGAATGCCTATTACACATGAACCACTGCTGCTTCGCGGGATCTTTTTTCACGTTATGAATACATAAGTATTGATTGACGGAGTTTTCCTCTTAAATTGATTTATTAGTTATTTGTCAATATGGACCTAACAAAATACATTATGGATTTGAATGAAACAAAGTTGAACCGAGAAGTTACTTACTTTCATGCCATTTCTGTTTCATAATTAGAACTAATACGAAGTTGGTCGATATCCGTTGCTTTTGACGACTCATATCGATCAGGGAAATAACATGAAACGTGCTCTATTGAGTTTCAAGTTAGTTGCTTTAGAAGGTACCACAGTCTCTCCTGCCATCTCAAGAATGTTTTGTGAACTATGTCTAACTTGATAATTTTTGCCACTTATGAAGGGGAAGCACCGAAATCAAATAATACGTAGGTAATTTTTTGCTTCGTAGGCTAGAGGCTACTCAGTCGCAGATAAATAATTGCCGGGCTGTCTCATTCTCTTACGTTTGATAGATGACAGTAGTGGAAGTGATGTACAGGGAGGTGATATTTTCGGTAGTGATACGGACTATGCACACACAGCATGATGTTATTGGTGAAGTGGGAGACAGCGCTGATGAAGAAGAAATAGCTTCAGCTGTAATAACAACGACCGCTGTTCAGTGTTTGTGGCGAGAGGTTCACGGGTATGCCGCGAACAAGAAAGCATTTCACGTCTGTTTTAGATTCTTTTTATCTGTTTTTCGACGACAAAGTGATTGAACTAATTGTTTGAGAAACAAATATGTACGTGGCAGAATGTATAGTTGGCGCGCCCTTGAAACCAAGGTCGCACGCCAGGAAGTGGGAGTCAGTGACAGGAGGCAACATTTATGTGTTCTTGGGACTGAAGCGGAAGGAAGCTTGTAGTTTAACGTGACCGTTAATCTCGAGATCATGAGCCACGGGTGTTCTTGGCACTTGTAATGTTGATGGGGATAATGCAGAAACCTACCCTAAAGAGCTAATTCACCAGGGATGAATTTTTAGAGACCCCTATATTCCCTCAAACAATGCCAATGGACAGGTTTGAACTAATATTGCGATATTTACATTTTGTTGACAATTATACACGGGATACATATACGGGGCCTAAAAAAAAAGCTTTTCAAAATTCATCTTTTCCAGGAAATTTTACCTGAATATTATGTATATTATGTAGATTGAGCATTATCATGTAAATATCTTGCTTTCATTGTAATCATACCTGAAACAAATACCAAAAGTGGAACTTATCAAATTATTATATTTTTGTAAATATTGCGTGTGATCATGGAATCAACGTGCTGCTGTACATGTTGATGGTCAGCTGTCTGAAGAATATCGATTATGAAGGGAGTTCGCCAAGGTTGCATTCTTTCTCCACTCCTCTTCAACATCTATTCTGAAAAGATTTTTCAAGATGCTCTTGATGGAAAGTCTCAAGGAGTAGTAATAAATGGATCTATCATTAATAATATCCGATATGCTGATGACACTGTCATCCTTGCAACAAGTATGGATGATCTACAAACACTACTGGATTCTATTTCTGAAGAGAGTTATGCCATGGGATTACATTTAAAAGTAAAAAAAGTGGATGGTTGTTAGCAGAAATTCAGGGCATTCTTACATTTGGTAATGGTAAGAATTGGAAGGGTTTCATCATATAAATATTTAGGATGTCAAATCAATGACAACTGGGACTAAAGAAATTCGCTGTAGAATTGAGCAGGCCAGAAGTTCTTTCATGAAAATGAGAAAAGTTTTGACGAGCCGTGATTTAAGTCTGTCATTACGCACCCGACTGCTTCGATGCTACGTTTATAGTGTCCTGCTCTATGGAGTTGAATCATGGACACTTACCGAGGTTTTAAGTAAGAAACTGACAGCATTTGAAATGTGGACGTATCGCAGGATTTTAAGGATATCATGTACAGCTGAAGTCACAAATGTGGAAGTACTGCGGCGTATGAACAAAGACTTGAAAATTCTCAGTATCAACAAAAGGAGAAAACTAGAATACTTTGGTCATTTCATGCGCAACAACAATTACCACCTCTTGAAATTAATTATCCAAGGGAAGATTGATGGCATTAGGGGTCCAGGACGCAGACGAATATCCTGGCTAAAGAACTTAAGCCAGTGGTTTGGACTTAATACAGTGTGACTGTTTAGAACAGCTATGGACAAGCAGCAAATCATGCTACTGATCGCCAATGACCTTGGAGGACGAGGCACTTGAAGAAGAAGAAGATCATGGACAAGCCTGAAAAGCAGTCGTCACATATATTACTGAGAAAGATTGGACAAGATTTCGGTAAGTATTCCTAAAATTTTCATTATGTTATATTTCGTAAATTTAACATTATTAATTTTTTAACTTGTTGGTGTCTAAACCTCTGCTGAACTTCAATTTAAATACCGCCGGAGAAGTGAACACCTCCGGATTACATAGCCGGCCTGAGGGTTTAAGGTTTCTTCACAGAACTGCAAGATCCACAAACTCTATTAAAATGTGGGTCGTGGAGAATATGGCTCCACAGCTACAAAGTGAGGGTCTTCTCAGATATGAGTAAGTGGACCTTGCATGACCTACCCTTAATCTGCATAAAAATAACAAGACTCTTCCGTGGCAAAAAGGAACTCTGCCAAACAAAAATAGACCTTAATCCCTTTCAGTTTACTGGGTTCTGATCTGCTAGCTACTTAATTCTCCCAGAATCCCAATAACTGGCAGCATAACTGAGAGTAGGTGGCAATCAAGCCGCATCTTTCGCAGCTTGATCTGGTAACTCACTTCCCACAATTCTCTCGAGGTTTGAAAGTTGCTCAAGGCGATTCTAGTTTAAATGTTGCAGAGAAATTAGGCACTAACTCACCTTGTCAAGTCATCATGAAAGACAGAAGCGGTTTCATCATTCTTGGCAGCTTTGATGGGAATATGAGCCAGCTTCTGTGCCTCTTCTGTCTCAAACAATTCATTTTGCCGTTCTTTCTTGAAGACAGGTTCCACAAAGTGAGGACCATACGAACTGTAACATCTGCAACACAGGAGGAGATTAACAAACATGACCATACACTCACAAGAACACAAATATTTCAACTTACTGGAGCAGTTAAGACAACATCTCCACATCAATAAATATAGAATTTGCCCTTCAGGTTGTACTGTACATTCAGCAACATTCTCCTTTACAAAAAGACAAGTCGCTCAATGGGCTAGCAGGAATCCTACACGACTATTGTTGATAGATATGGTACTTGCCAGGACTTTTTTGAGAAAATCAGTTATTCCGGGACAAGACGAGAGAATGATATTTTTTGAAACAGCGTCAAGGTGTTCGCACATCTTACCACCATAACTGTAGCAAACTCATAAATTTATTATAGGCACTGTACAATAAGATAACCATCGCCAAGGCTCCGAGAGACAGGGTATGTGGTTCACAAGAGGCACATGGAATCTCGGATACCAGATGCACTAAGTGTATCCGGATTCAAGGACAGGAACCATTATTGATCCTACTGTAAGAATGGAATCATACGAAAAGCAACCTTCTGATGTCCATACGGAGAAATGTTCCATCCCATGCTACAAGTCCAAATGCAACTTGGACAGTCTTAAGGTTATTGGTTTGATAGTCGGTGCAAGGGTCACGATCCCGAGCTTCTTGCCAAGTTATGCAAGGATTTTTATTCGGATGATAGCTTTATTCAAGGTATTGTTGTTACATCACAAGGTTACATTATGATCCTCAAGAACCACCTTCACAGACCATGAATACATTTCAACACCACTCATTTCTAAGCTCCTATGCCTCTAGTTCATAAGAAGCAGTTATAAGCACACTTTGTCACATGGCAATTCCTAAATGAGGAAAGTTGATCGTTGGTATTTTCAAGTAATCTCTACTTAGTATAAAACTAAGTCCCTGATTCTTGGATGTCACGGGTTATCTCGAGAACCACTAGATGGATTTTGATGCAGTTTTCACCATTCTGTAAAGGATATCTCGAGGAAGGTTTCTGTAGAAAATTATTTATGATCAAAGGAAGCCAAGTACAGTAGAACATCGTTTATCCGGACTAATTGGGACCGAAAGTGTTCCGGATAACGATTTTTCCGGATAATCAAAAATGCGTTTATTTCGTAGGGAAAAGAAACATGCACAGTACATAATGGTGATAACCACCAACCTACTCATTTAGCAGCAATGCTTTCTTACATAACAAAGTTTCAGAAATGGGATCTCCCTTTCTTCTTGTCTGAATAAACCAAATTTTCTTCCGTAACTGATCTCATGGGTTTTCTCTTTTTTTAGACCCTTGTTCACTATCTAACTTCGATGCATAATTCAGAATTTCACCTTTTCGGGTCTTAAAATCATTGTGGATTTTCCAACACTGCAAGTTTTCATTAGACACTGCACACACTCACCTTTATCGATAAAACATTGCAATTTCGTTTTTCCTTTTTGCCACTCTTAGAAGCTATTTTCACAACTTAATACAATAAAGAAAGCACACTCAAATACTGTAACATGTTGAGACATTATAGGGTATACAAACGGTAGGAGACAACAGTTCAAAACTAAAACCAACTCACTATTGTAGGCAGCGCGCACCTGCGCGTAACAATAGTACTGTACGCACGTGCTGCTCCGTCTATTCTTTTTGGATCGTCCGGATAAACAACGTTCTACTGTAGTAACGATTTTAGTGAAAGTGTCGAAAAGAAAACCTGGCGTCCGTGCGCTTTTTAAGCTTACGCTGGGCAAACCGTTAAAATACCAATATACTATGAGTGTAAGAATTGTTCAGCATGAAAAGTTCTACAAAATAGTCCGCGAGAGCATATTTCTATCTTCAATACATCGTCTTTTTACGTTTTCATTTATTCCAACAATCTCCATTCAATTACTGAGGCGACAGTTTACGAGCTAGCTAGGGTCAAACTGTCGAGTCGTGTTGAGTTAAGACTTCTTCAGAGAAGAGTGGCTGTGTTTGGAGTTTCCCTGGAAGTCTTTTCGTTCCTCAAAATACACAGTCAAGTTTAGATTGGACGGAAGGAGGATTTGTGTTTCATGCACCTCACCATTCTTAAATTATGTCTGACAAGAATTCATTGCACATACATCTCCATGATAATATAAGTGATTTTAACCCATCATGCAGAGACGTAAAACGGATATACGTCGTAGTTCATTAAAAATTTAAAAAAAGCTCTTTTCACGTAATGAATTCATAACTGTTCTCGGGCAAAGCCGGGGCGGGCTGCTAGTAAATAATATTTAAAGGACTGCTATAACAGTCAAGGAACACAAGTAAAAATTTTGACACATTTAAAAAAAGTTTTTGTTACTAAATAATGAAGAGAAGAGATAGGATGGTAGGACACGTACTAAGACACCCAGGAATAGCAAGCTTAGTTACGGAAGGAAGGGTTGAGGACAAGAACTGTAGGGGTAGACCAAGGTTAGAATATGTTAAACAGATTGCCTCGGATGTAGGGTGTGGTAGCTATGTACAGGCTGTATCCTAATTATACCGACAAAAAAATCAGGGACCGTCTTATGTAAAAGACGATGCGGCAATCGGATTGTCGGAGAAAATTTTTCCCTTCGAGAAAATTAGGTTACTTTGTTACTTCCGGGCGCGCGATTCAAATTGACGTGCTCGCCGTATTTGCTGAGCCAGAGTGCAAGCCTAGGCGAACGAGGAAACTTGCACATTCCCGCCAGCATATCTCTGTCTCCTTCTATCACACTCCCTTCCCTTGTATGAAGCACAGCAATGGCCAGCGGCTTGCTCTCTGGCTCACAAATACGGCGAGTTCGTAGATTTGAATTGCGCGCCCGGAAGTAACGAAGTAACCTAATTTTCTCCGCCAATCCGATTGTGGCATAGTCTTTTACATAACACGCAGAGTGTTCCTGATTTTTTGTCGGTATAATTAAGATACACCCCGTAGAGAAGAAACGATTAGCTCAGGACAGAGAGGCATGGATAGCTGCATCAAACCAGTCAAAAGACTGAACACTCAAACAACAACTATATAATTGTATATAAGTTGTACAAATGTGTTACAGAAGAGTTACAATATTTTGAGTCTCGATAGTTCAATATTTCCATAAATCTGAGTTGAAAAAATTTTAATTAACAAAAATAATGAATTGTCAGTTTCAGTGCGCGAAAGCTGAACATTGGTGAAGTGCTTGTTGACTCTGACCTTGAACACCGTCCCTCTCCTTCTCACCTACAATATACTTCTGTCAAATTCTATGTTAACAACCAGAGACTCAATTGGCAGACAGTAACCATATTTATGACTGTTCGCTGTTGACCAATAGCTGAAGGTTCTCGACCAATAGCAAGCTTCCTCTGTCAGTCCACGTGGAGTCCTGGCTGCCGGCTCGCTTTTCAGGTCTCCAGTGTTGCATATTTGCACGCAGTTCTATCCAGTCTTGCCGCCTGCTCTCAGTAGCTACGGTGGAGAGTTGGCAACACTGTGTCTTGAGCCGGTAAAGCTCCTTGTAGACATGGAATGTAAACATGGTCGCCCAGCTTGGATTCAAAAGCGAGTAAAATTAGGACTATGTACCACCACCACGTTATGAAAAAAAAAAAACAGTCCGGTCTTGGATCGTATTGCTTGTGTACATGGTAGTTAATGCCTTGATTTTATTCACTAAAAGTGCTTACAAAAGTCTAATTTCATAAGTCCTAGTTTTGATCTATAATTATGCTCTTCCACTTTTCAATACAATATTTCAATTTTATTACTCCACACTACAGATACATGTTTCGGCATATGTTTGCCTTCTTCAGCCTTGGTAAAAATACACCTAAAGGTTAATATATGTTATTAACCCTCTCAGTGCCACACGCCGATCAGATCGGCTCTCGCTGCTCGCGCCAAAAGTGCCAAAGCCGATTCAATCGGTGCGCTGTTTATCTAATATTTGTAGATTTCTGTAGACATATGTCCGTGATTATTTCATACTGTTGGAAAGGTGAGGTTCCAAGCTTGCCTGTGCAGTGTCTACATTTTTCCTTTGAAGTCCGTTACGCGATAGGTTTGAGTTTGTATTCACGCCCTCCCTTTGCGCTCCCCCAATCACGCGCGTTCCAGCCAAAATTGTGGTGCAGTTGTTTTCTTCTTGTTGAAGGTTTCTGCCTACAGATGTATCAAGAACTTTCTAGAGCTGGAAACGTAGTGTTTCTTCGAATATGACTCTTAGGTGTCCTTAATTTAGGCTCAAACGGAGTTTTTACACACAAAAAATGAATAATATAACAATTAGCAGAATAACCTCAATTAAAAAGGTTTGATGCCATATTTACTTTTAACATAATGCATGAAAGAATGAGGAATTGGTTATAATGCAAAGCAAAAATTATGATTCTATTGTTGGAAATGTGGTATTTATGATTTTTTTCGAATAGTCTGAATGACCATTGAAAATAGCTTGGCATTCTTGGCAAGTATTTCAGGAAATGGCTTGGCACTGAGAGGGTTAAACAGTGATTAACACTGCTTAATTTGTATCCACAATTTGTTATAAAATACATTTAAAAAAACTTTGTCTAAAAACAATGTTCTATATATGGGTGAAACTGGGTATAACAGTGTTAGTTTTTGAGGTACATTCCTTATCGAGGATCTAAGGACACTTCTGACTCTTCCCAGCACTCGAGCCTCGGAAAATCTTTCATCAACATTAAAAGCAAGAAGAAAGCCTCCGTGGCTTATGCGGCAGCATGCCGGCCTCTCACCGCTGGGTCCGTGGTTCAAATCCCGGTCACTCCATGTGAGATCTGTGCTGGACAAAGCGGAGGCAGACAGGTTTTTCTCCGGGTACTCCGGTTTTCCCTGTCAAAATTTCATTCCAGCAACACTCTCCACTATCATTTCATTTCATCTGTCATGCATTTAATCATTGCCCCAGAGGAGTGCGTCAGGCCTCGGCAGCCGGCACAGTTCATCTCCTCGCCGCTAGATGGGGGCTTCATTCATTCCATTCCTGACCCGGTCGGAGACTGGAAGCAGGCTGTGGATTTTTTTTTTTTTTTTTAAAGCAAGAAGAGAAGAAATACCCCAGAGATTTATGGAACGGGGGCCATGATAGATCGGACATGGACCACATCCAGCTTTGAGATGAGGCACGTGTTTACTAGAATGGCGGTACATGGATTCCATCATCTCATCTGTGTGAACACATCATACCATGAGCCAGCTGCTGAGACGTGTGAGTGCAACTTATGCAGACAAACATATGAACGCTACCACATAGAATTGTGCAAAAAAAAAAGAACCTAAGCAATTACAAAATATGCAAACCAAGGCATCAGAACGCAAACTTGAAATTACTTGGATAATTTGTATTGTAATGAAATTTTCCTTTTTTGTATGATCATATGGCTGCAATAAAAGTATTATTATTATTAGTTTTTGATTAAATTATACAAATTTTGAATATACACACATCAAAAAAAGTTTTGCATCACCTCGGTTCCAAGAGTTCCGGAACCGTTAAATACAAAGGGAATAGAGATCAACACAAACAACATTTCAGCTCGTTTTATTGCTCATGAGACCCACACATTGCATGTTGTACCATCATACAGCTAGACTTTCAGCATTTGTGGTCCAGATTGCAGTACACACCACTACCTCTAATACCCAGTAGCACGTCCTCTTGCGTTGATGCATGCCTGTATTCGCCGTGGCATACTATCCACAAGTTCATCAAGACACTGTTGGTCCAAATTGTCCCACTCCTCAACGACAATTCGGCGTAAATCTCTCAGAGTGGTTGGTGGGTCAAGACGTCCATAAACAGCCCTTTTCAACATATCCCAGGCATGTTCGATAGGGTTCATGTCTGGCGAACATGCTGGCCACTGTAGTCGAGCGATGTCGTTATCTTGAAGGAACGCATTCACAAGATGTGCACGATGAGGTCGAGAATTGTCGTCCATGAAGACAAATGCCTCTCCAATATTCTGCCGATATGGTTGCACTATGGGTCGGAGGATGTCATTCAGGTATCGTAAAGCCGTTTCGGAGCCTTCCATGACCACCAGTGGCGTACGTCGGCCCCACATAATGCCACCCCAAAACATCAGGGAACCACCACCTTGCTGCACTCGCTGGACAGTGTGTCTAAGACGTTCAGCCTGACCAGGGTGCCTCCAAACACGTCTCCGACGATTGTCTGGTTGAAGGCATATGCGACACTCATCGGTGAAGAGAACGTGATGCCAATTCCGTGGGGTCCATTCAGCATGTTGTTGGGCCCATCTGTACCGCGCTGCATGGTGTCGGGGTTGCAAAGCTGGACCTCGCCATGGACGTCGGGAGTGAAGTTGCGCATCATGCAGCCTATTGCGCACAGTTTGAGTTGAAACACGACGTCCTGTGGCTGAACGAAACGCATTATTCAACTTGGTGGCATTGCTGTCAGGGTTCCTCCGAGCGGCAATCCGTAAGTAGCGGTCATCCACTACAGTAGTAGCCCTTGGGCGGCCTGAGCGAGGCCTGTCATCGACAGTTCCTGTATCTCTGTACCTCCTCCATGTCCGAACAACATCGCTTTGGTTCACTCTGAGACGCCTGGAAACTTCCCTTGTTGAGAGCCCTTCTTGACACAAAGTAACAATGCGGACGCGATCGAACTGCGGTATTGACCTTCTAGGCATGGTAGAACTACAGACAACATGAGCAGCGTACCTTCGTCCTGGTGGAATGACTGGAACTGATCGGCTGTCGTACCCCCTCCGTCTAATATGCCCTGCTCATGCATGGTTGTTTACATCTTTGAGCAGTTTTAGTGACATCTATGAACAGTCAAAGGGACTGTATCTTGGATACAATATACACAGTCAACGTCTATATGCCGGAGATCTGGGAACCGAGGTGATGCAAAACTTTTTTTGATGTGTGTATATTTAAATTTTGAGGTGAA